>CM059500.1:21146666-23822500 GCA_030378355.1 Eleusine indica
TCCATAGCTTGCCCTTAGCTTTGATCCATCTCCATCAACCCTTGGACTCCATCAAGCTCACAAGCCTTCATGCTTCCGGTCATTGTCATCCATCGCCAAGGCCACTGTCAACAATCATCATAGAGTATAAAAGGTTTCCTACACGAACAACACTCGTATAGACATTAGTCACATTTCATGTATGTCATTCATCACCAAAACATTCACACCTTGGGGTGACCTCAATGGTCATGATCCTTACAAGGGGGTGGCTGGCGTTTTTCAAAAAACTTTGCGAAAAGAGCTAAGGGGCTCGTTGCAACCCAAACTTTTCGAAGGGTTCGCTCAAAAACACCTCGCCCATAGCACTTCGAGGGGGAGGGTGGCGTTTTTCAAAAAACTTAGAGAAAAATGTTGTGGGGCTCATTGCACCCTAAACCTGTCGAAGGGTTCTATAGAAACAGAGCAAGTAAACTCACACAAGCTCGTCAAACTTAAAAATCAACCACTCATACACTCCAAAATCATAGTGAATAGGCTCTTCTTTTACAATGACCCCAGACCCTAACAGCTGGGGAAACAAAATAGACCACTCATTTGCACTATAACCAGGCAGATGTGGACCAGGATTATACCTCGAGTCTCCAACTGGGTTAACACCTGAGCCCTCTGCAGCTTCATGAGAGACAGCTTGAACACCCTGTATAGGCTGAGCACCCCTCGTAGTCGCATTCATCACCGAGCTAATTGACCATTTAATCATAGCACGACGCGACGGCGTGGCCGTGAAGCTGGGGCTGATGGTAATGGCTCAGATTCACGAGAGTCCCTTTCATTATGCAAAGGCGATGGGATAACGCACTACTGGAATCAACACTATTCCGATAGCGATGTGTGGCCGGCATCATAGACCGAGGCGAGCGCCCAAATAGATTAAAATAATCTCTTACACAAACAACCCCAGCATCTAAAGTAACTAAGCCTTCCCTCGGCAAGTTAGAACGATTCAACCATCAAGCCCCATCAGCAGCCTCGGCAACATCCAAGGCCTCAAAGTCACTTAAACTAGCTTCAGAACTAGTAGCTGACGCAACAGCTCTATCATCGCCAAGCGCCGCTGGGTTAGAAGATCCATCTAAGTCATAAAAAATACGCATCATGGAGGATTCACTAGAAGATGTATCTTCATCACCCTGCGCAGGCGGCTCATTTGGCACCTGCACAGGTCCAAAAGCAAGTATTAAAATTATCCTTTACAAAAATTCAGCCTCTCTCCATTCAAAACATGCATTTAATTGACAAACATGATGAGGACATCAACGACATACGAATAATGATGACGGAAGATGGTGCGCCAAACCAAGCTGTCACGCCTCCACCTCTCGTCGTCGCGCCTCCTCAAGTTACGGATCCATCTTCTAACGAGACGACAACGTACAAGGGCCCAATCACTAGAGCTCGAGCCCAGGAATTGAAGACGGTTTTGATGCTAAGGAACGACGGCCCAGGATGACGCCGCCCGAAGGCCCACGTGGCTCAAGCCGCGCGACTCCCTCTCCACCGCGCGCCTCTCCACTTCAACCGGCCCTAGATGCCTCGTCCTCCCCCTATTTAGTCAAGGGCTGCGCCTCTTGCAATCTTTGAGTTTTGTTTTAAGTTTAGCTTAGCTATACATCCGTCTCTCGACGTGAATTCAGAACTCCACCTTCGTGCAATACATCAGATTGCTCGCCTCTAATTCTTGCTCGTTCTTCGATTGCGCGTAAGAATTGATCATCGTGATCAGGTTGATCTTGTTTACCGCAAGGTTAATATCCTCCGGAAGTTGGTTCAGCGATTGCATTGGCGCTTCGGCTTGCTCGTCGTAGTCGGATCATGAGGGTCAACATCCACTAAATCAAAGTTATCTCCACTCGCCGAAAGATCGGGCACTCTACACCTATCAAGTGGTATCAGATTCTAGTGTTTCTCGGTGAGTTTATCCAAGTCCACATAAACCGAAAACTACAAAAAAAAAAGTTTACCCAGTACGGTTTTGAGCCTCGCACTTTCGTTCAAAAATTTACGTTGTTGAGTTTTTTTGCTTTCGCTTTTGATCGTTGCTGGTACACTGTGTTTGGGCCCTTGTAGGGCACGGTAGATGGATAGCTTTTGGGACGTTCCACGCGTGGTTGTGTATTTTGGGGATCGCACATGTGAATAGCTTTTGGAAACTCGATGGCCACATATTCTGAGTTTATGTAGAATGGAACTATTAACTTGTACTAGAACCATGTTAACTTGGAAAATTTCAGCTTCATCGAAATTATGTTTACCAAATTGCTGCCCCGTGTGCTGTGTTATTTGCTTTGGTAACCTATAGTGATCATGTTGGATAAGAGACTAATTGGACCCCTTATTCTTACCTTTCAGAATGGTGCGCACCCGCAACACCAATGAGCTGCATGGCGAGCAGCCCAAAGGTTCCAGGGCTAGGGGGACTGACTCTCCACGAGGGACTCCACCACCGCAAATGATGGCGTAGTTTTTCTCCACTATGATGGAGAGCCAGCAACAGCAGGCGGAGTTCATGCGGGAGCTGGCACAACAAAACCTAGTAGCCTATAATGCTAGGGGCCACAACGACGGAGCATCATAGAACAGCTCCTACTCTGATTTCCTCGCCACCAGGCCGCCCACGTTCAGCTCAACCACTGAGCCCATGGAGGCGGACAACTTCCTTCGCATGCTCGAGTCCAAATTTGGACTCCTTAACTGCACGCCTGTGTAGAAGACATTGTTCGCCGTGCAGCAACTGCATGGTGCAGCTGGGGCATGGTGGGCCAACCATGTCACCTCTGTGGGAGCAGATCAGCAGATCACGTGGGGCAAATTCAAAGAGGCGTTCCGTACCCACTACATCCCTGCGGGGCTTGTCCGCCAGAAGGCGCGTGAATTCGCCACGCTAAAGCAGGGCAAATGCAGTGTCGAGGAATACTGTGAAGAGTTCAACCGGTTGGCGCTATACGCCTAGCAACAAGTGGACACCCCCGCCAAGCGCAAGGACCGTTTCTTGGAGGGGCTAAGTGCTGAGCTACAGGACCGCCTCAACCTTAACATGGGAGGCTCATTCGTTGAGTTTGTCAACAATGCTATCATCGCGGAAGACGGATATTGCAAGGTGATGGCAGAACGGAAGCGCTCCGCAAGCGCTATAGGGCCATCCGGTGGACCCCCGCAGAGGTTCCGCATGGTGTACACCACCCCGTCGGGACAGAGGTACCGTTCTACCCCCGTACCGGCACCTGTTGTGCGCCCGCCTCAACCAGCACAGCAGCGACCCCCGGTACCACGTCAGCAGCAGAGCCAAGGCGGGTTTCGCCCGCCGCAACAGTCGAACGCACAGACCGGGTCTTTCCCCTGCTACAACTACGGTCGTCTTGGGCATTTCTCGAGGGAGTGCCCGCACCCCAAGAAGAGCACTGGTCAAAACCCGCCAAGGAATAACAACAACAACAACAACAACCGCAACAACCGAGGGCCAGTTCGTGCTGGGCGAGTGAACAACACCACCCTGGAGGAGATTCCGGAGAACAGCCCCATCCTTGCTGGTATGTTCTCTGTTCGAGACCACCCCGCACTATTTCTGTTTGACTCAGGAGCATCACATAGCTTTGTTAGTGGGTTCTTCGTTGATAAGTACCAACTGCCTCGCACCCTTATGAGAGCACGATACACCATTAGATCAGCCGGTGGACAAACCCCTGCTCTATATGAAATAGAGAAACTCCCAATAACCCTAGGATCAAAAGTCTACCCTACCAAGTGCATGGTCTTAGAGGGGTGCAACATTGACATCATTCTGGGCATGCCTTGGAGGAGGCAACATAAAGCTATACTGGACATAGACGCCTACACTGTGCACTTAAACTCTCCCACCCATGGCAGCGTAAGCTTCCGGGTACGACCACCCCAACTGGCCGCACCAAGCGTTCACCACACCACCGTCGGGCAATTAAAGGATATTCCAGTGGTTAGGGAATTTCCGGACGTATTTCCTAACGATCTCCCGGGACTTCCACCGAATCGGGACGTTGAGTTCAAGATTGAGCTTCAACCAGGAACGACACCTATATCCAAAAGGCCGTATAAAATGGCGCCCAAGGAACTAGCTGAGTTAAAGGAGCAACTTAAGGAGCTGCTGGATAAGGGATTCATTCGACCGAGCTCCTCGCCTTGGGGTTGTCCGGCACTATTCATGAAGAAGAAAGATGAGACCCTGAGGCTGTGTGTAGACTACCGATCCCTCAATGCGGTGACTGTCAAGAACAAATGCCCACTGCCCCGTATTGACATTCTCTTCGACCAGTTGATAGGAGCTAAGGTGTTCTCCAAGATTGATCTCCGGTCGGGTTACCATCAAATCAAAATCCGTTCCGAAGACGTCCCGAAGACAGCCTTTTCTACCTGATACGGTCTATATGAGTATTTAGTGATGTCGTTTGGATTGACAAATGCACCGGCACACTTCATGTATCTCATGAACTTAGTGTTCATGCCCGAGTTGGACAAGTTTGTGGTGGTATTCATTGACAACATCCTAGTCTACTCGAAGTCAGAGGAAGAACATGCAGAGCATCTCCGTGTTGCCTTACAGAGGTTAAGGGAGCACTAGCTATATGCTAAGTTTAGCAAGTACCATTTTTAGGCCATATTGTCTCGGAAGAAGGTATCGCGGTAGATCCCAGCAAGGTAAGAGATGTACTGAACTGGAAGACACCGAAGACCGTATTTCATATACGCAATTTTCTAGGATTAGCTGGCTACTACCGCCGTTTCATTCCTAATTTCTCCAAAATTGCAAAGCCCATGACCGAGTTGCTTAAGAAGGATAAGAAATTCATATGGGATGAAGGCTACGAAAGTGCTTTTCAAACCTTGAAGAAGCACCTGACCACGGCCCCAGTATTAGCTCCACCGGACCTGGGGAAGCCATTCGATGTCTATTGTGATGCTTCAGGTATTGGATTGGGATGCGTGCTTATGCAAGACGGGGGAGTTATTGCTTATGGATCAAGGCAATTGAAGAAGCACGAGCAAAATTACCCCGTGCATGACCTGGAATTAGCAGCAGTGGTATTGGCCTTAAAGATGTGGAGACATTACCTCCTTGGGAATTAAGTTCGTATATATACCGACCACAAAAGCTTGAAGTACATTTTCACTCAAGACCACCTGAACATGAGACCGCGCTGTTGGTTGGAATTGATTAAGGATTACGAGTTGGAAGTCCATTACCACCCGGGAAAAGCGAATGTCGTGGCTGACGCCCTAAGCCGCAAGGCTCACTGCCACCACATCCTAGTCAGCCCACAAGTCCAAGATGGTCATTATGTTCAGGTAACACCCCACGGAGCCCTCTATAACCTAGCATTAATTCCTACCTTACGGGAAGAAATAGTGGCAACCCAGAAAAATGATAGAGGCATAGCACATCTCAAAAGGGGACTAAAAGAGGGCGATGCTAAGGTACAATGTTTTCGAGAAGATGTAGAAGGTGTTTTATGGTTCAAGGATCGACTGGTGGTTCCTAAGGATCTGGAACTCCGCAAGAAAATTCTGGACGAGGCTCACATTACAAAGTACTCCATGCATTCGGGCAGCAACAAAATGTATCATGATTTGAGATCCAAATATTGGTGGACTCGCATGAAAAGGGAAATAGCACGTTATGTCGCAGAGTGCGATACCTGCCGCCGAGTCAAGGCCGATCATCTGAAGAAGGCAGGCCTACTACAACCCTTGAGTGTTCCAGCCTGGAAATGGGAAGATATCAGCATGGATTTCATCGTTGGTCTACCGTTGACGTCACATAAATTCGACTCCATATGGGTCATTGTTGATAGATTGACAAAGGTCGCCCACTTTATCCCTGTGTCGACGCGGTTCAAGATGCAAAAATATGCGCAACTATACATTGAGCGAATCCTGTGTTTGCACGGAGTGCCCAAGACTATCGTATCCGATCGAGGCTCCCAATTTGTGGGGCGCTTTTGGGAGAAGCTACATGAGACACTGGGCACCAGGTTGATTAGAGGTTCCGCGTACCACCCCCAAACAGACGGTCAAACGGAAAGAGTTAACCAAATATTGGAAGACATGTTAAGGGCATATGTATTGAATCACAACAAAAAGTGGGATGAGTGCCTACCCTTGGCAGAATTCGCGTACAACAACAGCTACCAGCAAAGCATCAGGATGGCACCATTCGAGGCTCTCTATGGGCGCCACTGTCGCACACCACTGAGTTGGTCGGAATCAGGGGAGAGGATAATATTTGGTCCGGAGCTAGTGCAGCAAGCTGAACAGAAGGTACTTGAAATCCAATCAAACTTACGTGCGGCAAAGTCCAGGCAGAAAAGTTATACAGATAAAAGGCGCCATCCATTGGAATTTAGGGTCGGCGATATGGTCTACCTCCGAGTGTCACCCACCGAGGGTGTACAGCGGTTTGGAATTCACGGGAAGTTAGCACCTCGATATATGGGTCCCTACCCTATCGTTGCGAGATGCGGACCCGTGGCCTGCCAACTCCAACTGCCAGTGGAACTCGCTGGAGTGCATGACACGTTCCACGTGTCCCAACTCAAGAGACGTTTAAAGACACCGGTGGACATACCACTGGAGAGCACCCACCAACTACAACCCGACCAGACTTATGCCGAGCATCCGGTGAAAGTGCTAGACGAGAAGGAGCGAGCGACACGTAAGAAGACACTGAAGTTCTATAAAGTTCAATGGAGCAACCATACCGCCAGGGAAGCTACTTGGGAAACTGAAGAGTTCCTGCAAAGCCACTACCCCGAGTTCCTACGCCACCACTTAGGTAACCCGTCAACACATCCTTTAATCTCGGGACGAGATTTCCTTAAGGGGGGAGGGCTGTGACACTCCTGGTGTCATAATGGTCCCAAGAATAACACTTAGTCATCACAAGACCCTATCACTAAAAATTTCAATTTAAGTTGTCATTTCAAATCAAATTCAAACCCAAATTGAATAACACTTGCACTACAAGTCCCAAATTTTCAGTAAAAGTCACCACTACAAAAATTATATGTTGATGGTCATGGTCAAGCAAAATTTTGGGGATTTTCTCAGATTTTTCGTCTATAAATAAAGGCCCCAAATAAATGTTAGAATGGTCAAAAACTAGCTCTAGTCACAAAATTCCTAAGTAAATTTTAATGGGAACTGTTGGTAGTTAGTATTTTTATAAAAAACCAGCACATTATGGGGAGCCTGCCTCATTTTTGGTCTGATTTTAGCAACTGTAGATTAATTCAGTAAAAAATACCAAATGCAGTCAGCTGTTAGGATTTGAAAAAGAAAAGAAAAAGAAAACTCCCTGTGGGACCCGCCTGTCAGCGACTCAAAAGAAACACACCCGGCTGCCGCCCGACTCGATGCCGCCACGTGGACGTCGGCGTACGGGCAGCGGCCATTGCCGCGGATCGAAGGCCCCACGCGCGCGCTCGGACATCCCCTTTGTCACCTGTCGCCCTGTCCGAACGCCGCCCCCCCCCCCCCATTCGCTCTCTCCGTTCTCTGTCTCTCCCTCTCACTCGCCGCGCCCCCATTGCCGCCCGGAGCTGCTCCGCGTCACCGGCGCCTCGCCGTCATCACCAAGTGCTCGTCGACATCCACGGCATCACCTCGACGTCCTCAAGCTCCGCGTGAATCCACCTTCCCCCTCCCGCACCGAGCCGCCGTGAATCAGTCTTTCCTTCCCCGCCTCTGACCGCCGCCCCTCCGCGTCGCCCGACCCCCACGGTGAGCTCTTGGGCGATTCCTTGCACGGGCACGCGTGAGTGCCCCTCCTTTTCCTCCCCGACCTCACTCGGCTTCCACCCGCACAGCCACTCGTCCGGAACATCGCCGCCGACCGCCGGAGCCCCGCCTCGTCGTCGCCGAGCTAGCCCTGGTGAGCCACTTTCCCTCTTTATGCGCGCCGCACGTCCGTTGAGACCTGCCGGTTGTTAATCCCGGCAATGCTGCCGCTGCCGCCTCCCCTGCCGGCCGCCGTGCCCGCGCCACCGCGCGTAACCGCGCCGCCGCGCGCGCGCTCGGCTCAGGCCGAGCTGGCCAGCGGCCGGGATGGCCACTGGGCCGCGATGGCCTGTGGGCCTGGCCTCGCTCTCGGGCCGTGCCTGGCCCGAGAACGCCCCCGCGCGCGCGTTCGACCGTTGGGCCACGCGAGTTCCAGCCCACTGGGCTGCCTGGTTGCGGCCCACGTCGACAGAAATCGATTTTTCTCATTTAAATCTATTTCCAGAAATGAGATAAACTTGTAAAATGCATAGTAAAATGATTAATAGGAATTTTGAAGCAAAATAAATTTTGTTAGCCTTGTTTGGACTAGTACTAATAGGGAAAAATGCTAAATCACAGTGCATGTTAATTTTACTTTTAGGATTTAATTATATGATAAAAACCCTCATAAATTCATAATTAATTACAGACAGCTGATAAAATATTGAAATTAGGTCACCAGGTAGTTTTTTGAGTTTCTAGGCCCCCGGGAAAATGTCATAGGGTAAGTCTCTGTATATTAGATGGAATTAATTTAATGCCCTTTTTCCTTATAATAATTAATTACAATTAATGGCTTGGTGCATGAAAGTGAAACTTGGCAAATAAATCACTCCTGGTATAATCTAATTATAATAAATCACCCCTGCCCATTTGAAGATCAGAACCATGTCAACTTAATAAATTATGTCCCGAGTGCAATTTTACCCGTTAATAAAAATGGTTCCGCTTTAGGGCTGTTTCACGGGTACTTAGTACCTTGCAAGGGTTATGCTCGACACACTAAAACACTAAATAACTAGCACCTACTAGTCATGGACATCCCCTACGTAGCTTCACCCCGGCACACAGAAACACACCGTACTTTGGTGCGATGTCATCGCGAGTAAATACTGGAGTCCATGAAGGAAATACACGAAACGCCTTCACCCTGTGCCCCACTCAATAAGATATACTACTGAACGCATCATCATACCCCACTTACTTCCACGAATAACAGTATACATTAACGTATTTATTGAGGAAGTGCCATGAATCTTCTCTTATAAGCAGCATCTTTTGCATCATATAGATCACGCCGTGAACCACATAGAGACGGGACCGGAGCGGGAACCCGAAGGAGCCGGAGGTGCCGTTGCTGAGCAAGAGCAGACCCAAGGCAAGCCCCGGTGCATTATCCCCGTTTTAAATTTTATTCTGTCACTAGCTAGGGATGTAGGCTTGCCTGTGCATTAAGTTATAGGAGTTGATTGAAACCCTAGTGTGCAGTAGGTCCCTCTTTTCCGATTATTAGCCTCAGGACTGTAGTCGCTCTGCTTAAATTAGGACGGCTACTAATCGAGTGGTATGGAGACCACTCGTAGATAGAGAATATTATCACTGGGAAATGATATCGGATGAAGGAAAGGGTGGATAGAATCACAATAAAGACCGGACGGGCAACTAGGTGGAAAGGGAAGGACAACTTGTCTTCAAGGAGGTAGCCCCGTCTGAGTCACCTAAGGCTACGCCTCGTGTCCGGCTCATGGGATCAAGTTTGAACGTACTGTTTGCATGCTGGAGATATGGGCCCAGTAAACCGACGTAGCTATGACTACCGTCTGGTCCGAAGATAGCCTTCTCCCTTCTTTGGTGGAACTGGGGCTGAGAGGAGGGAGCAATCCATCCACGGATGGCGGCACGGGGTGCATCGCGTTGGGGGACTCTTCTCGGGGGAGTCTGGACCCAGAAGACCCTGCGGTACCGTGAGCGAAAGGTTGCTCCATGCGGCTTCCCGGAAGCACGTATGGGTCGTGCAAGCAGGTTTTTCCTGCAGGATGTAAATCGATTCGAGTCGCTGCCCCTCACAGTAATGAGTACCACTTGATCGTTGCTCCGGAACAGTGTCGGAAGCCATTAAGATGATGAGTGGGTTTAATACTGCTGTTTGGAATTATTAAGACTATTTTGCAACCATGATTGTTATAGCTTTAGTGCAACTAAATTTTCTATTCCACATGACAACTTAACTTGATGCTAAAACTTGAAAGACAAGGATCCACTCCTAGGCTGGCTTTCTGGCAATATAAACCCTATCCCTAGCCTTTGCATGTCTAGGCGTCGGCTGTAGATGGCCATTTTGACGGATCAGTCTTGCTGAGTAAATTAGTTACTCAAGGTGTAGCTCTATGTGGTTTTCAGATGACCAGGACGGAGACTGCCACTGCGGTGGGAGATTCCATTGGGAGGGCCAGCGCCCCGACTGCTGGAACATCGAGTGGGAGCTGTGCATGAATGAAGACGAGGAGTAGTTCCTTGCTTGCCGGTACGGTGCTTGGGCAAGGCACCTATTATGGCCGGGTTGTTCCCTGTGTGTCGCCGTGAGAGGGCGATTGTATCTTATCTATTTCATCGAACTAGTGATCCAATGTTGAACAATTCGCTTCTGCAACTTACTTTTGATAAAACTCTGGTTTGTAATATAACTTCGGATTTATGTAAAACTCTGTTCCCCCCTATGCTTTTGTTACAATTATACTTCTCTATCATGTGTTATACTATTGGGCGCCACAGCGTGTCGCCACTCGAGGGAGATCCTGGAACGGAGCCGTCTCCGTGGTTAGGCGGGTCCGTGACAAAATGTAACAAATAGACAAAAGGAATTCATCACGGAACCAATAGTACAAAAAAATTGATTCAAAACATACAACTCTAGGCAGAGCTTAACAAGTGAACTCAATCAACTCAGAGGCTCATTTTCAGTTGTACTGACTGGAGCCACTTGGTTATAGGAAATTCATAGCCTAAATTGTAAAGGTGTAATACCCTGGTGGTGCTGTGGATCCTCAGCTTCTTGGTGGAGGAGGGTCCAGACACCACGGTGGAGGAGGTGCCAAGGTCTTTTCCTTTCTTTCTTGTCTGATATAGGGAATATTAAAGACCGATTCAGTTAATAGGCATGCTCAACAGGCCACATATAAGAAAAGGAATATTGATATTAAAAAAGTTACCTCAGTGGCAATGGATGACATGCTGTCATCGTCGTTGAGGATGTAGATGACCTCTTTGCTAACATAACTGACGGCACCCTCATGTTGGTGTGGTCGATGAAAAAAAAAACCAGCGGGAGGATTGGCATATCTGAGGTCTGAGGGTCCCTCTCTTGGTCGATGAGGAGCCTGCAGCTTGCTTCACTTGCTGCAGTAATGACAGAAAAATTTACTTGGTAAATTGTGTGGCCAAGTGTTGAAATTGACATCTTCATGATTAAAACACTAACAACATACAACAAAATAATAGAAATTCTTTATACTAGTACTATCAAAGTGGCAAAATTGGTTTCCATCTTCTATTCATTGAGAATAAACTATAATGAACTAAATACCTAAGAACATGAGGAAATTACCTCTTTATTGACATGTGAGACATTGGGAGTAGTTGCAATACTATCTTCGTCGCTGTCGAGGATGTCGATTACCACTTGCACCTTCTTTGACGATGGGTCAGGGACCATGGCCAAGGTCGAGGTCGCCTCATTGCCGGAGGAGCAGGCACTGACGGCTGCGGAGGCTGCTCGAGCCGGCCCTTGGGGGAGGAGGGCCGACCTCCAACGGCTGCCGCCCTTGGTGGAAGCGCAGCCACCGACAGCGGTAGAGGTCCCAAGAGCCGGCCCCTTGGAGGATGAGGGCCCAGCGTCCACGGGCTCAGCCTTGGGCCATTGCTAGAGCAGGGGTGACCGACTACGGCGGCTGATCTCCCATGGCTCGAGCCGTTGGTGGACGAGCGGGCACCCACCACGGCGGTGGTGCTCCGATGAGCCGACTCCTTGGTCTTCGAGGGGGTTCGGTAGAAGAACCCAAGAGCATCACTAGGAGACATTCTTGCGGCAGCGAGCCATGGCTACGCTCAGTGGAGATCGATTGCCCGGCGATGAGATGGGGTGGACATTTTTTTTGGGGGGAGGACGACGAAGAGAGGCACGACCGTTCGACTTATGCATGTGGGCTCATGTTTGCTAGCCCACTGACTAGTGGGGCCCCAAGGAGGAAACAGGCCCACATTTTCTTTGTGTTCTTCTGGACGTGGGACTGTCATATGGGTCTGATCTGTTCTTCCCTCCTCTTCTTGTTTTCAAGTTCGATTCACAGTTAAATCTTTAAACACAGTGTTTTTGCATATTTTGACAGAATCACATCATGTTTCTTACTTTCTCAAAATTCGGTTTTATATCATTTTATACCATTTCCATCATGTCACAGTAATATGATTTTACACGTATTCATCTGATCCTACAAATCACCTCAGTACTCTGAAGTATGTAAGAACTTCACTAAAAACAAGTAAAATCATTTGTTGATTTGAATCATGTAACATGAAACACTATGAAAAAACATAAACATCTCATACATGCTCATGGTTCAAGATAAAACAAGGTCAACATAGCATTTGACTTGAATGATCATGGGACATGTGTCCTATAATCACCTTTCACCTCTCAAGAATAGAAGTTATTCATAGCAACAACTAAAATTAGAAGTTTATTATCTAATTGATGAAACACTATGAAGATACAAAACATATCAAAAGTACACTTGGTTTACCATGAAACAAGGCGAAATAAGTCACTCCCAAGTTAGGCTTGTATCGTAACCAGAGTTAACAGTTGTGTTGTAGCATTATTGTTAGAATGTGTTCGATTCCTATCTCGTTCCATCATGAAGATCATGTGATATTCCTTGTGTTCCAATTTGGACTGGATTCGTGATACGCAAACTCGGGAACGCCTTGGGTTGCCAAAGAACTGATCACCATGTTGCGTGCACAAGTAGTTCATGAACCCAACCTGGTTTTTTGTGATTCACTACTTTCTGGTGATCTTATCCCGGATCCGTACTATGTTCATGAAACAAAATCATGTGCTGCCTCTTTAAAGTTTACAAATTGGATTCGTATGTAGTGCAACAACTCGGAAACATTTAGTTGCCACTGGATACATCTTCACTTCCCCACAAGTTGTTGAACACATTGAAGGGCACAACGATCATCGTCTTCTTTCAATTTTGACAAGCTCATTCACCATGAATTACAGATGATATACAATTTCAATCATTACCCAATATTTTTAAACTTCAAGTGTGAGCAACTTGTCTTCCCTTAAAATTTCACATTTCAATTCAACCCAATTATATAACGTGAAGTGTGACCAACTTGTCTTCTCTTCAAATTATCAGGACAACACCTTTTAAAACTGAATAGGTCTTTCTATTATTAAAAATTCGTCCATAAAAATGTCAAATCTTTAGTACTTGGGATTGTTCCCTCCAACATTTCCATATTGAATTCGACTTTTCCATATAGCCGCCATTTTTTTAGATTTGAAAAACTGCCCACCATTTCTTAAGATGAGAAAAAAGACCTGCCAATTTTTTTAGATGGAAAGCAACCCACCTCCTGCGCCCCCACGCCCCACCCCACCCCCCACACGTGCACCCTACGGCCAAACCGCCCCACGATCCCTATGCCCCCGACTTGTGTTTCTGTTGTCATGATCACCCCATGACGATGTACGCTAGGCATCCGGCGTCTATTGCCAAATTTCTCTCGGTCTCCTGCAGCCCTCCCCCCCCCCCCACCCCTCGAAGCCCCCCCTCCCGCCTCCGCCCCCGCTCCCCAGACTGCGGCGGTTGCGTCTATCTTCTGGAGTTACAAGTCGCGCATGATATGAACCTGATAGGGACAACCAGGCCTCGGGATGAAGGTGCGCCTCTGCCATTGAATCCAACCACAGGTCCAGTGCATCCGTGTCCCAATCTGGCGATTGACGAGGCGATCATGCCTCAAACGAGGACGAAAACGCTGATGCTCATGAAGAGTTGCTTGATCCTACAATACCTAAGTTTTTCTGGGAAGACAAAAGAATCTTGCAAAAACTAAATAACTAGGCATATCCTAGGAGAGAGGCAGATAGGATAGCCCCTAGTGGCTAGGGTAGAATCTTCCGTATACCTTTGCTTACATCTGTCGTGATGATCTATAGTTTCTCAAGACGGAAGAACATGTAATGTGTGTGATACGTGGATTGCAGGAACTCGATGTATTCGAATACATTAGATAGCTACATATTCCTAATAAAATCATCGTGTAGATATATAATTTAGCTCACGTTATACTTAATTTCATTGAGGTTTATTATACATGTGTTCCATCAAAACCCAACAAATTGGGACCGACAAATGAAATAAGCAAGGTAGAATGGTGGAAGCTTATTTGCTGTCTCCTATATATTCGCACGTATTTTCTGGTAAAATAATCCTATTAGTTGCACTTAAACGTGCAAACAACTTTCTTGGCCTATTATTGTTCCATTATGGTACGTCTCTCAGATAGTCGGAGACTCGGAGTCCATTGAACTTGGCGCTTTGTGGTTGACCTGCTATAGTGCGATGCCGCCTTGGATTGTTAGCTTAAGCTTTGGTCATCCTTGTTCTCGTTAGCTTCAGCAGTTCTGTCCTGAGAATTAAATTATTTCTTATTCCTGGAATGTAGCACTTAAGTTTTCTTGTCAAAATGCTCTTTGATTTAAAGGATCAACTCTGAAAGATTTGCCATAAGCCTTATAATGTATATATTTATTTCTGCTACCTACTTTGTTTGGACTAATACACGAGGGCAGAACACATGAACTCAATTTCAAGTTTCAAGGCACTTCGGTACTTAAATGAGCTATCAAATTCTATTTGGGTGCTATCCAGCATATTCAGGCGGAAAACATCAGACATGAAATATGTTCTCTAGATTAACTTTTTGCTGATTAAAAAAAGCTACAGCTGCTAGTGTTAATATGATAT
This sequence comes from Eleusine indica, assembly GCA_030378355.1. Lineage (NCBI taxonomy): Eukaryota > Viridiplantae > Streptophyta > Magnoliopsida > Poales > Poaceae > Eleusine > Eleusine indica. The sequence continues at coordinate 21,161,543 of CM059500.1, forward strand.
TTTGATTATTCGCAACATCATTTGACTGAGACTTGTGCTTAAATGTCACTTATTCTGAAATGTTATTTTCTTGCTCATCTGAATGTGTGAATATTTTTGGATTTCACATTTCATCAATTACTCCCCAGTCACACAACTAAAATATTGTGAAATCTTGTTTGATTTCATGGATTAAATATTTTATATGGACATGCAAGTACCTTTTCATGGATTAAACATTTCTTCTTCTATTGGTGCAATCAACATTATCATTCTGGACAGTGAATATAGTTATTATACTATTATATAGAGAATAATGTCATAACAGTTGATATTTATGTACACATACAGAGCCCCTCGATCAGGTGAAAGCTGTAGCATAGTGGTCCATTGCAAGGGAGCAGATGGAGTCTCCCAACGCATCATTCAAGCTACTCTTGACAGAGCTGACATATTATTTAGGAACTTGTTAAGTTTCAAAGTTCAGCTTGGGTATACCATGTGAGACAATTTGTACTACATGAAGAGACAAGAATTTAAAGTTACAAGTATTGAGGCAATTGATATTAGACAAGATGCAGAGAATATCCTTTAAACCATGGGTTCTGAAAGGAAGTTGAGGTTCATAGTGATCAAGAAGCAAGAAACTGATAGACATGTAAACATTACACCCCTAAAAACATGTGCATAATGGGTCTGAGTCTCATGATGAGGATGAGGACGATGATGATGATGATAGTGATGAATCAGTTGATGCCAACAAGAACTGGCTTGCAGCACAAGGCCCTACTACAGGTTTATATGCCATTTCTACTACTCTAGCATGTCTTATAACAGGACTCTATATTCACAAAATTTCATTTCTAATTCGCAGACTATCGCGATGGTAATAGGGAAGAAACAGTTTCAACTTACAGGGAATGATTAAGGGTTTAAGGCCACCTGAAAGAAATTTGTAATTCCTTTACAACTTTTAATTCTTACGTGTATATGCAATGAAAAATGTGAACATAATAAGTGCATGTGTTTTTCATTTTGATCAGTGTGATATAAAATGAAAGCTTAGCGTGCTGAGCGTATGCCAGTACACGATGATAGTAATGCTAGCAACGTGTTAGAAGACATAGGATGGCCGTCACATGCTAGAAAAATTAAGAAGAAGAAAGCAGGTTTGCAAAGCTCCATACAGTTTGACATTTCACTATGTATTGTCCATATCCACTGTTTGTTTTCTTTGTTATGATTGAAACTAGGTGACAAGATGGATCGTCATGGTACCATAAAAGCCATAACTGCAATGTCCAGGAGATCGAAAGGGCTAGCTGAAATTAAGGTGGACAAACTAAATTAGATTTTTCCACAAATTTGGGTGGTCGCTGTGGAGAGAATAGATATATATTTGTGGATGAAATAGTTTAGTTGACAAGGTTGAATACACCACTCATTGGAGTTAAACACCGGAAAGATGTCCAGTAGGAAGTCAAGAATGATATTGCCAAAGAACATTACAAAGGATGGTGGTCAGCTTTAAGTGCTACATACAGGACACATGACAGCTACGACACGAGAATGAAACATAAGCCAGAAGAAGTATACTTTGACGAGTGGAACTATCTTAACATGTACTTTGGAAGCAAAAAGTTCAAGGTATGCCACTGTTTTGAAAAATTAACAACTCATCCTCTCTCATTAATACTTGCTATTAAAATTCCTTGATTAGTAAACCTGTCTTCTTCACTAATGACAGATGGTTAGCAGCCAAAACTCTACAAATCATCAACATGTCATGGGATCCAAAGCTTTCTCTCAGTGTAGTTGGGAAATGGTGCGTAATTGTTACATTCGTTTTGTTGTGTTCTAATACACAATAATATATTAATTACCTTGCCTATTGCAATGTTAGAGGGACACAAAAACAGGTGGTGAACCAAATGATTTGGAACGTTTCAAGACCACTTGCACAAAGCAGGAAAATGGTCAAATGACTTGTCCCAGAGTATCTATGTGAGTCCTAATCTGATTAAAAATTTGCTTCCATGTTACAATTTATCTTTTGGGTCAGACTGTGTTACCTTTACTAATTTATAATATTCTTTTTCTCACTTAGATGAATGCGGCTAGGAAATTGTTTATGACAGATTCTGTTCCAGCAAGCGCACAAGGAAACAATAGGAGCCAAGCCAAACAAGTCACGTGGCCATGGTTACCTTTCAATCTAGGTAAGAACCAAATACTACAGGAGAGACTCGCGGAACAGGAATGCGAGGTTCAAAGATTGAAAGAACAACTTGCAAAGGAAGCTATAGAGAAGAAAGAACAACTCGCAAAGGAAGCTACGGATAAGGAAGAAATGAGGAAAGAGATTGAAGCCTCGATTAGACAATCACTAATGCAAGAGTTCCAACTGATGTTTGCATAGTCACAAAAAACAAGCACATGTCAGTGAGGTACTCATATCGTAATTCATGCAAGTTTTACTTTGTAATATGACTACATTGGATAATAATTGATATAAGTATTATTTTCAACAATTATTCTTTGCATCAGTAGGCTGCTTTGGATTGTACTACAAATAAAAGACAGCATGCAAATGCTACTACTTTTATCCACACTGCACAACTTTGTTTTTTGCATAATATCACAATAATCATAATAGTATGGTATAATGATCTAATTTTGCTATTTCGCCGTTTTGGATTGAACTATTAATATATAAGACTGCTGATTACATGTCATTTTTCTAAATAATGTGCAGCATGGATGTACTTTGGTGTTATACTCTACTGGAGACAAGTGAACCCATTTTCAGATAATGCAGCATACTATCATATTAGTTTCATCCCCATTGATGCTCACATATGATTCTTCATTTATTTCTTACGTTGTCCAAACCTATGCAGCAAGGTATACAAATTGGCAAGCCTCCAAGATGTTCAGAGAAACATTTTTATTTGCTAGGCCAAACAGTAATAGTTGAATCATATCGTCTAGACGTTCTCTAAGTTTTGTTTTTGTGAGCCCTATAGGGTCTGAACATTTTAATTTGCTGACCTACTGCTGTAATAGATTGATGGAAACGAATACTTGGTCAATGTACCATAAGAATATTTTGAATTCCTCAGTTAATGTTTAAAGTTAATGAGAATGGTGTTCATTTTTTTGTAAGCTTACTTTTACATTTTATAACTAGAACATGTGTAAAATTTTGCATCATTGATTTATATTTTTAGATATCACCGTAGCGTTAGCACGTGCTATTTTTCTAACTAATGCGCATATCACTAGTATTTTAGCTGTCCTGCTCTTGTAGAAACAAGTGTTCCAGTTTTACATTACCTGATTGCACTGTGTATACTAGTGCATTCGTGGGTATACTAGTTTTTCATTAGCTGATTGCATTGTATATTAGTTGTGTATAGTAGTTTTACATTAGCTGATTGCACTGTAGAAACAAGTGTTCAGTTTTACTAGTCATGATGTAGAGTACATGCAATTTCCTTTTTCAGGGAATATATATTGTTCTCTTGAGAAATAAAACATGTAATGGTTATAATCTAGTGCTCTGTTTGTTTTACTATTGATTTCAGCTTGTGAATTTCCATGTAACATTGTACAAACAACTCTATAATCCAGATTGAGCCACCAAGCATTATCACTGCAGAGAAACGAATTATTCCACCAACTAGCAATCCTAAACCTTCCAAAATTTCAAAGAATCTATTCAATGAGAATCATGGGAAAGGCGGTGCAGCCCCAACACATAAATACATCACTACACAGAAGCTACAAGCTCAAACACGATCAGGGAAAAAGAAACAGCAGGTAACAAATGGAATAGTTCATGCATATGTGTTTTAGTTTTCATATACTGCCATTGTTCCTGTAATTCTCCTATTTCATCTCAAACTTTGTTTCTCTTGAGCAGGACATGCAACCTCCAAGGGGCAAATAATACTCAAGATAGTTTCATTAGTACCTACAGGTTAGGATGTGAATGCCAATATTGTTTGTTTACGGCCTAGCAACTATATCAGAATTGCCTTCACCAACTAACAATCATTCTTTTACATGTGTAGAACTACAATCCGATGGTGAAACAAGAGGTCTTCAACATTCTGGTGTAGCAATGATTGAGTTTTTATAGGTTCTCGAGAATTTTCATTTGTTGCGTATGATGCAATTGACAATGTTTGGTAAATCATGTGAACTATCAAGATTGATGAAATTGACAATGTTTGGTTGTTAGTGAATGATGGATTTTATATCATTATCAATATACATATTGCATCAGTGTCTATTGTGATTTAATTCTATTGCATTACCAATTTAATAACACTGCAGTAACCACAAAATATATGTTTCTAATTGGGTGGCTATTCACTATTGCGACAACCATGAACTGATGTGAAATCTGGCTGTTACAATGCCTCACGATCGATGCAATATCATCAAATCATATGGTGACCACACTTGTTGTGTTGTAATTAACTTATGAGATTGCAACCACTCTAACTCTATTGCGATAACTGTTGCCATATCTTTTAGGTATATAGCGACGACTCGTTGCTAGTTGCGAAATCCTTTAAGCATATTGTGACGACTCATAATCCGTTGCTATATCTTTAAGGTATATAGCCACGATTCATACATCGTTGTGATATCCTACAACCATATATCAACAACCTCTACTCCATTGCGATACTCGTTAAGTGCATAGCAACATCAAAAAATTGGTTGGGATTCCTTAGAGTTTATTGCAACAACACAGACGATATGGCCACTAGGATATATCGTTGCAATATAAGGTCTTGTGACGGTACCCGTGTGTTGCAATTGTGCTTTCTTGCAACGACGCTATCTTGTTGCACTAAAAATAATAGCAACGACGAGCATGGTTGCTAGCGCCATACTTGCAACACCCATGGTCGTTGCATTTACATCCTTTTGCATTGCCGCACTTCGTTACAACAACACGACATTTATTCCAATGCTTTATAATTGTGTTGTAATAGATTATTACATCGGATGAAATTGCAACACCTCCTGACGCTCGTAATTGGTTGCGTTATGCACATATTGCAACGAAAATGACCATGTTACAACACTTTTCAGGGGTTGCATTAGTCCATTTTTTTTAGTAGTGAATATTCCTGATTTGATGACAATCCTTTCTCTCTCATCCCAAGCATGAGGTGTATATGAGATCCATGGGTATTAGATATCTATGCGATCAAGATTAATGTATGAGAAATTGTATAATGTCTATGTTTATGTGTCATTGCATAAAGTGTTATTCTATTCCTTGGATAAGAATTTGCATTGATTAGCAAGTACACGACTTGTTTGTGAACTTCATTGTTCGTTTACGAGATTATCCTAAATGATTCCTGGAATGTGTAATATCACACTTAGGGGTTACCAAATGCTATTTCGTAATTGGGTAGTTATAAAGGTAAGTTTCAGGTCCACTATGAAGCACGTCAAGGGATGTGAGCGATCAAGATGCACTTTGCCCCTCCTGATAACAAGAGAGATATCTCTGGGCACCTCGAGTTAAACGGATTTGGATGTGCATATCCGTGCTAATGTGATTAAATAGTTAATCACGATGGCTAAAAGTTAGTCATGATAAATGCACTAGTTGTTTGAGTGAATGATCGAGCTATCACAGGGATGTCACATATCTCACTTTGAGCTTGACTGATATAATAAGGCAAAAGGATCGGTGTATGTGTAGGTTAAAAGTTTGGCCGATATGATATTTACGTGTGCATGAGAGTTAATATGTGCTGCTAGGAAGTGAGAGATTGTTGGAGATATGCCATAGAGACAATATTGTTTTGCTCTATATGTGAGGTCAATACAGATATTGATCCGTAAGGGATTAGTCCACTAATGGGCTGACTCGTCGAGACCCATTGGCAGGGTCTATATAAGTGGAGGAAGAACTTAAGACGCAGGTGATTAATTCAGTCCAAAACCCTGGTCGGCGCCTCCACCTCTCTCTCTCTCTCTCTCTCTATCTCTATCTCTATCTATCTATCTATCTATCGCTCTAGCTCTCTCTATCTCTCCACAAAACCCTAAGACGCACCACCGGTGCTAGCACACTGCGCACAACCTTTCAACCCCGTACATGTGGATACCACGAGGAGGCACTACAGCTATGGTACTTCTGCTCGATGAGGAGGAGACAATTGTTATAAAGAACTAGTCGCCTACATTGACGTGCAACTACGTTAAAACTCGCTTCTCCAACTTCGTTTCCGCTCCATCTATGCGTAAGTAATAACGAGTCATGATCCCCTCTTACAAGGTTTCTTAGTTAAACGATAGAATTATTTATAGCTATTGTAGCCTACACGTTCCCCAACATACAGCTAAGCCGGGAGATGACCAATGGGAGTGGGATCTCCAGCTCTAGGGCAACCACCTCCTTGGAGGAAACAGCGTCGCAAGGCACCATCATCTTTTTCTGATCCGGTGAAGGCGAACTTGGATTTTCGTCCGGAAGAACCTCCCACGGTCTTAGCCTCTTGGGGCAAACAAGGAACCTTGGCAACATCTCTACGGAGGGAACCACGTGCAACAGCAATAATGTTGCTGCACGGTCAGAAGACCAAGCAAAATTTCACCTGGAGCCACTATCACCCACCGCTAGCACTGTAAAAAACACCACCCCCATAGGGTTGCATCCGGACTACTTCTCACGAACCATATGTACATGGACACACGAGGACCACGAAGCTGCAACAAAACCATGCCAGCATTGAGACTAGATCGGCACGGTATCACCGCCAACCAATCCATCCTCCACCTGGTCGAACGTGTAGCTGGATGCATACTCATTTCATTTAATCATCTCTACAGGCGACATATAGATTGCAAATAACAAAACAGAAGCTCCATTTGTTCCAAGCAAGTTATGTACGCTATAGATGAATCCCACAAGTCAGAGAAAGAGAAATATTAAAAGAACGCGGAAAAGAAAAGGGAGAAAAAGAAAAAATAAATAAAAACAAAGTAATAGCCTAAATGTTAAAAGCGCAAGGCCGGTAAAACACCAAAGTCATGGTTCTGGGAGAGGAAGCGGCTAATTATTTATTCTTGCAGCTTTAGCAGATATATGCGCCACTAATTCTTATTGCATATATAACTGCTCAAATTATCTGCTGTAAAAAAACGGCTCAAATTTCACCCCCTTTCATTTTCTGATCCATAAAAAGATATGGACTGGAGAATAAACAATCATTGTCCCCAACTCAACATTTGGAGAAATCTCCATCATTACTGCTTTTCTAAAACATGGTAGATAATCAACCACTAACGTTCACATTTACTTTAATGTACAGGCAATCATGTCGTAGTATAATGGGTCATTTTGCAATATTTCAAACTCACGGGTGCCAACTACAAAATGCTAGAGAAAGTTTGCCTATAAATATGATCCTGAAACCAAGCACACTCCTCACATCTCCGAACCAACCAACCTTACAGACAGAGACGTCACTACTACCCAAACAAAGCAGTCAGTAAGGACTCATGGCAAAAGCACAGACAATGGGCGCACTGCTGGCCATCGTGGTGGTCCTCGCTGCCTCAGCCGAGGTGGCGCACGGCATATGCAACCTCTCCAGGGATGGCATTCGGGCCTGCCAGCCAGCGGCGGCGACCCACAACCCGACGAACGAGCCGTCAGCTGAGTGCTGCTCTGCGCTGGCGGGGGCCAACCTGCCGTGTCTCTGCCGTTACAAGAGCTCCGCCGGCGTGTGGGTGAGGTTCTACAGGATTGACATCAACCGCGCTATGGGTCTGCCGGCCAAGTGCGGCCTCGAGATGCCGGCCAATTGCTGATCGCCGTCTATTGATCAGCAGTGCCACGCATGCTGCGCGCAATGATGCATGAAGACATGCATATGCTATATTACATATAGCTAATAGTTTCAATAAGATCGAGCACTTAAAAGACTGCTCTTGTCTATTTGTGCTTTTCTCTGGTATACTGCATGCAACATTTCAGCTCTGAAACAGAGGTCAGATAACTATGCATTGCAGAAGAAAAGTGTGTAAGAACCGTCTTATGTAATATATACATGCCTCGTCCACTGCAAAGTTGGCGTGATTAATATGAATGAACTTCTGTAATTGCAAGCGTTTGAGTGAGCGGGTGAATTTCGTGAAAACATTTATCTAGAACAAGAAATACAACGAAAGTTGACACATTGTTGCATGGCCGCTATGAAACTATAATTCATGGGAAATTTTGTCAATACAGATCGAGTGAAGAGAAATTGGGACTATAGTTACATATCATTTCTGAAACTTGTCACATATAGCATTCTTAGGTTGTAGTTATCAAGTTATACATAGGGAATCATTAACATGAACATCATCAAGCGTGTTCGTCATACTGCATTCCTTGTGGCATTTTAGATGATGTAATTCAGGTTTAGTTGTGACATCTATTGATTACTACAATTGATGTGTCTTATTTGTTTTATGCATTTATTAGATTGTCCTGATATTTTTTAAAATACTCTGCAGATTAAATATCTGAAAACCAGTACGGACGTGTAGTCCTGGAAACTACATATTCTCCCATACTTTGGGTGTGATGCTGTTTGGTACTGGAAGAATGATAGGCTCAAAAAACAAATAACTCAACACATAGCTTCAATTGTATCTAGCTACTACTAATAAGTCGCAGCTACTCCTATATGGTGATCGACGATTGTAAAATTTGGTATAATTGTCTAAAAGAAAAATATTATAGATACAACTCGATTCATCCAGCCAAGATTCAATGCAATATTTTTAGCTCCATATGCTAACATATTTCTACTATGTAAAAAAGACACAAAAATAACACCTAATCTTATAATAGTAACGTGTGAAAACTGAACGCGTTACTAAAGTAAGTCTCCCATCTAAACGCGTCACTAATGATATTATAATAGTGACAGCTTCTGCTCTCGACGCGTCACTAATGTCTAACCTTTTTAGTAGGTGACGCTGCTCCAAATCACGCGTCCTCTACCTTCTCGTCCCGGCGCGCGACGGCGCCTTCCCCGGCTGCCCTCCTTCTCCGCGGCGGAACCATAGGCGGCGGGGCCTCTACCTCCTCTTGCGGCCACCCCGAGCGGCGGAGGCCGCTAAGATCCGGCGATGGCGGACTCCCCCCGCGCGGATCTGAAGAGCACGCGGCTCCAGGCGGCTCCCCTCGACCTTCCCCCTCCTCGCGCGCCGCCTTCCTCCCGGGCCTCGTCAGCTTCCACTTCCGCCAAAACCCGCCACGAGCCAGCATGAGAGCCGCCGCCCCCGCGCCCGATGCAGCGGCTTCCGCCCCGGCCGCCGCCACCGCGGTCGGCGAAGAAGGCGGGAAGGAGCCGGGGGACGTGCTGGTGCAGTACGTGGTGCTGCGCCGCGACCTGGAGGACGCGTGGCCGCTGGGGAGCGTGGTGGCGCAAGGCTGCCACGCCGCCATCGCCGCCGTGCGCGACCACCCGGACACCGCCGCCTACTGCGATCCTGACAACCTCGACCGCATGCACAAGGCATGTTCGACGGTTTGCCTCACACGAAATTCTCATGCGTTTGACTTGCATTGTTGTATTGCCATGTTGATTAACATATCAAATCATTTGTTCATTTTGACGGAGCCATGGACATATGGAGGGAATGTGCATTGATACCTGCTGCTACATTAGTTACATGATCGATTTCTTAAGTTGTTCCAGGGATTTGCAGAGACAATAATGTATTACGGCCTTTTTATACTTTATAGTGGGATGCTTCTAACCTCATGTTTCGTTGTTTCTGCAACAATGAATGCCCTCAAATGGCACATACCAATCAAACTTGCAAACAGAGGTATCCTAGTTAAATTTTATACTTGTGCTAGCAGATGCTCTGATCACGTACCCTTAAGCTTCGGTTATTTGTTGTAAATTTCGTCGGTAACAGGGGTCAAACTGTATTGCACCCATTGTTTTGGTCATCCAAAATTGTCTGTTTCGTTTACTTGATATATCGCTTCAATTAGCCGGTGCTGTAATTGTGCATGGTTATTTGATAACGTGTGACTTTAGCTCCTAGAATTATAAGGAACACTAAGATGTTATATTGATAACTAGTTTTTCTTTACTTGTAGTGTGGTAGCAGAGGTTCTGAGCTTGGGGTTACCTAGCACTGTGATCACTGTCTGATATTCATAGGTAATGTTCATATTGAACTGTATTTTCAGTATGTTTTTAGTAACATGGCCCATTGCATAGATTTATGGTAGAACAGTAACAGTCATCTTCCTTGCTTTAGCATGACCAAGTATATACACTCCAATGATGTAATCTCTTTTGCTTGCTTGTTGCATCTATCTAATTTCTTTTCTTGTGCATTATTTGTGTGAGCTGAATGATTCTGTAGATAACCATCAAAATCTTGTCCCCTTGTAAAGCAGTTTGGTGTTATAAAACTCAGTCCTCATTTGCTCTTCTGTTTGAACTGTACTCTTGGGAACATTCATGCTACTATAATACCGGACCTCCTGCTGTTTCTTAAAAAAAAAAAAAAAAAAAAAAAAAAAAAAAAAACGGACCTCCTGCTTATGTCAATGACATTCTGCTAGCTTGTGCCTGTACCCATAGAATTATACCATTGACTGCATTTAATGGATATTTTCCAGCAACACAACTTCTTTTTGAACAAATATCATCTAGTTGATGAAATTTTCATCTCAATTTGGTGACAATGTGAAAAATATGAGATTCATCTCTTAGGACTGAGACATGAACAGCATTTTTTTGTGGCAACCAAACTGTACTCTGTTTTCAGCTCAAACACTAAGTATGATGAGTGCCAGGATGATGAGTGCGGTAGCATGAAAGAATTCAGAGCGTCATTTCTGTCAGTTGAAAACTTGGTTGCTCTTCTTGCAGTTCAACAGGTTAGTCCCAAAGTGTAATATTTTCTTATTTAAGATTTGCTTGTTTGCTGCCGATGATCTCTGGCTGGCATGAAGACTTGGTTGCTCTTCTTGCAATTCAACAGCTATGTATGAAATGGTGCTATTACTTTAGTTATTTGAGAATGCTGGATATCTGTGATGTAGATGAGATATGTTTGCTATTCTATTTTTTACTTCTGATTGGATTACAAAGATTGTTTATCTAACTTTTAACGCTATTTGATGATTTTAGAGTTGGACCATACTTCTGTCAGCCGGTCATTGCTGGACTTGGACTGCATTGGTGCAAAGTAGGTATTATGTATCATTTGTGCTACTGATGAAACAAATCTGTAATGAGCCTTTACATCCATATATGTTCACTTGTAATATGTTATCATTAACCAAATGTATATGCTGGTATAGTTGTAGAACAACCAAGTATCTTGCAATAGCATAACCTGTTGTATGAGTAGTGAACAATTAGAAAATACTAGTTAAATGTGTAGTTAAATTGTAGTTTTAGAACAACCAAATATCTTGCAATAGCATAACTTGTTGCAATAGCATAATTGCAACCTCTTTAAACTGTAGTTAAATTTCTGGATATATTGTTTAACCTTGTAGTTGTTTGGACATTTTAGATAGAAAAATGTGAATTCTATTCATGTGGACATTTTAGAACCAGCAGATGTTTCTGAATGTTAGAATAATCTGTTGAGACCATTCTGTATCTGAAGCACCTCATACTCACTTCTATTTTTTTTATTTTTTAATTCTTCATTAGTGACGCGTTTTGTAAAAACGCGTCACTAATGACCCTCATATTGGTAACGCGTCTTGACCATAACGCGTCACCAATGTTTCCCACATTGGTGACGCGTCTGGACCAAAACGCGTCACTAATGTAGGAGTCATTAGTGACGCGTAAATCCGCGTCACCAGTGACTTTACATTAGTGACGCGGAATTAGCGCGTCACTAATGTCACTTGTGAAGTGTCTCTAATGACCTGTTTTTACATAGTGTTCTATATTGGTTCAACGCTGATTATACCTATAGCATTGTTGTTTCTAAAAAGAAACACTGCCACAAGGACATAGGGAACAGTTATATCATTTATTATAAGATAATACCAATACAGATATCCCTTAGCCGCAGCAGTTTTATTATGTCCTTGCACATAATATATGTCCACAGTTAATTGGTAGACTATTACAGAATGTTATATTCTAACACCCTTCACATTTTTATTGCCGTAAATTGGCAGTTTCATCATTCACAAGTTAGCACATATAAAAAGTGATGGCTGCCTCGGAGCAGCAAAACAAAAACGACTGCATACTGTAGACATAGCAATTTGGTGCCAATCAACATCTGCGGCGAACTTTTCACATGTCCAGGTTCTCCGTTGTTATCATGATGCATGACCAATGAGACCTGAGCTACCTATCCATCAACAATAGATCATGGGTGCTTGCCCAACATCCAGCACTACTGATGTCGGCATGGTACATTTTGATGGCCGACGACGTAGTACATTATTAACCCTTGTCTCCCATCTTGACTGCATCTACAAAATTCCGCAAGAACATCAATATGACAATATCAATTCATACCGCTTTACGTTTTTCATAAAATTGAGTCATTACATATAACTGGAAAGATCAATGAAATTAGGAAAAAAACTTTTTTTTTTGGTTCAACTGGTCTGTTTGATAAAATAACCAAGAATGGATAGAAATGCAGTCAAAATGTTTCACCGTCCTTCTTGTGCAACAATCAGCTGTGAAGGACATTGGCTTTGTATTCTTCTGGACCTCAATTATTGGCACTCTATAACGTAAAATGAGCAGTCATAGATGTAGTAATTAAGCAAAAACAGCTGCACACATCCTGTCACATTAGTCTTTATTTGCAATTTAACCTTTCACTAGCCAAGCTAACCCTGGACGGTGGGGAATTCAAAACTGAATTGGTGATGCATAAAGTGAATGTCCTCTCTCGCCCCCGCCCCTTCCCCTCCCCCTCCCGGCGCCGCCTCATCCTCCAGCCCCACGCCGGCGCCTGTCCCTGGCCCGACGGCCACCTCCCCTGTCGAGTCCGTGTTCAGACCGGCGTCCCCATCCCTAAGCGCCGCCATGTTCCATCCCCTCCTTGTCCCCCCATGCCAAGCCCTACTAGCCACAGGGAAGATCGAAGGTCGAAAGGTGGTGCGACGCCAATCCGGCTTCTTCGTGTGGCGGCTCCAATTCAACTCCCTCCTTCCGAGACGCGCTGCTGTGGAAGAAGGGGGTGCTGGCCGGTGCGTCGCCGTCGGAGGTACCAAAGCGTCCGCCGAAGATTGTGTTGAAGTTCCAGTTCGCCCGGGTGACCTCTAAGGAGGCGTCTGATGAGCAGGGCTGGCAGCGGGTCGTGAGTCGCCGTTCGCGCAATGAGCTCGCGCAAGGAGCAGGCCAAGCAGCTCCGTGCTCCTCGTCGGCCGGTGCCAGCAAATCTCTAAGGCAGGTGCTTCAACCGCCTTTCAGTGGCTCACCGTGCTGCGGATTGCCGTCGATGAACACGCTGTTTCAAGTGCAAAGAGCTGGGGCACCATTCCTACTCTTGCAAACGAGCAAATCAGGTGGGGTACATGTGGCGCCCCAAGAAGGTCTTGGCGGCTGGTCGCGTCTTTGAATCTCCGGCTGATGGCGCCGACGTTGTAGGGGATGCCGGTCCCACAGGGCAGGCACCACGGCAGCGATGGCGGGGCAGGAGAGGGCGAAAGTCTGGTGGGAAGGGTGGCGGTGCTGATGATTCCCCACCGCTCGGCAACAACGATGGTGCGCCGTCGTCATCCGACAACAATGTCTTGTGTGTCGAACGACAATCAAAGTAGGCTACGGGTGACGTTTGGCCCCGACGCTTCATCGATTATTCGGCAAGCATTGCACAGACGGAGGTGGAACTCTCCGGAGCTCTGACTGACTCCATCATCGGTGACCTAGCGGCTCTTCCGGTGGATGTTGTAGTGGCTGAGCTTGCTCGCCGTCACGAGCTCCCGGTCGAGTCACTGGCCTTTCACCGCCTTTGTCCGGAAGAGGGTGTGGTGATCCTGCCTGACGAAGCTGCGGCAATACGGGTCTACAATGAAGGACGTCCCCTCCAACTGCCGCCGGATACGCTTTGTATCCGGCTGTGGTCGCGGCTGAAGAATGCAACCTCGGTGGTGCTCCCATCCTCCATTGATGTCGTGCTTACTGGGATCCCAGTGCATGCTTGGGAGTTGGAGGCGGCGGAGCAACTACTGAATGAGTGGTGATGGATTCGTGAGTTACACCCAACCACTCTCAATCGGCAAGACTATGCTTCCTTTCACCTGAAGGCTTGGTGCTCGCGCCCGGAGTTTATTCCAGCAAACATGGAGTTGGTGATCGTCGAACCGCCGGCTCGAGATGACGAGGTCCCACCAGTGAAGCAGGCCTTGGGTTACCATATCAAGATCACGGTGGAGCCGGACCCGACAGTGGGGGCCGATGGCGGTTTCCCTCCTCCCCCGCCGCGCTCAGATGTCGGCCAGGGCGGTGGTAGCCATCGCCGACTGTAACACCCTAATTTTTACAGTTTTTGCAATGAAATTATTTTTCTTAATTTAGGCAAAATAGTTACTTTTCTAATAGAGTAAATTAGTTAAGGAATTAATATTTATAAAACTATTTGTGTTTGTTGTATTCATGCTGGTTAGTGCATTAGGATTTTATTATTTGTAAAATTTATTTAAAAATCCGAGTAGGAATCGATTTGGTTTGATTTTGGGGCTATAGGAAAAAAAATAGTAAAGAAAAGAGAGAGAAACGAGATTTGGCTTTTGGGCCAAATTTCCCTAGCCCAGCTCCTTCTCCCTCTCTCTTCTAGCCTTGGGCCGAACGTTTCCCTCCGCGGCCCACTTCTTTTTCCCCTCTCTCCCCTTCTGGCTTGCTCGGCCGAGCCGCTAGCCTAGCCCGCGCCATAACCCTAACCCTAGCCGGGCCTAGCTGTCGCTGCCGATCCTTGGCGTGCGCACCATGGCCACCCCGGGGGTCGCGTCCTATAAAACGCGCCCGTCGCGCCGCCTTTCCACCCACCCTCGTCGCCTTTCGCGCCCTCGCTCCCGCTAGCACCGTCGCCGACGTCCGCTGCCGTGGGCTCGCCATCGTCCGCCCGTTCCCGTCCGCCTCCGCCCATCGCATCACCGAGGTGAGCTACTCCGCGAGCTCCTCTTTCTTTTGGCCCCTTCGCCGCCGCGTTTGAGCCCTCGTAGGCCGAGATCCCCGCGCGTCGCCGCCTGCCTCGTCGGAGCCGCCGCGGCTGTCCGATCTAATCCGGACGGCCCAGATTAGATCACCTCGAAGGGGTATCTTTTGATCACCATGGACCATAGACCCGGGTCAAACCCTGGTCAACAAATCCCATGCACCCGGTCCACGGTTATTTAGGTTTAAAATTAATTCCTTATTTGTCTGGATAATAGTATCCTTTTGCGTTTAGGCCCCTGAGTTTTCAATAAATTAGATTGTAAACCTAAATTTCTCTAGGACCTATATTTCATTATATTTAAGTCCCTGAGTTTCTGTTTAATTATTTTTCGCATTGTATTTTTACACAAAAGCCCCTAGATTTTTCTTAAATAATATTTTACTCCTGTAATTTTATAGAAACACCTCTGAACTTATTGTTAAGTATGTTTTAGTCCTGTACTTTTAATAAATTATATTTTGGTTCCTAATATTTTCTAAAATTATATTTTATACTTACATTTTATAGTTTATCCCTTGTACTTTTCTAAAGTTACTTTTAGGCCCCTAAACTAGTCTGTTTTACATTTTTGCCCCTAAAACTTCAAATCGTCATAACTTTTCAACCATAGCTCGGAACTGAGAAATTCGTGCCCCAAAGCGATCGTAGTATTTAATATTATTTATTCATACTATTTTACAATATTTTGCTAAGTTATTATTTTAACCCTAGAACTTTAAACCTTTGTAACTTTTTACTCGTAACTCGGATTTAGACAATTCTTGCAATCATACGATCGTAGCAGCACCTGCCATTTTATTGTATTGTTTCCATTTCTGTTTGGTGCTGTGCATTGTGCTGTGTCTTAGTTGTGTGTATGTTTTTCTTTTCGATATGACGTTAAGAAGACGACCAGCAGTTGGAGAACTTTCAGGACCTCCAGACAGAAGACTTTGAGCAGCAGCAAGGGGAACCAGGCAAGTGTACTTGATGCATTTTGAACCTATGTTTTACATTCCTCTCTATCCTTATGCATGCGTATAATATTGAATCCCATGTGTCATTATCCTGTTCCATAGTATTCCTTGTCGTCTGAGTTCTGGTGTAGTATGTTAGTATGGGTACGTCATGCTTAGTGTTGCTATGTCGAGAATAGAAGTGTCTAATCTTGACTAATGGTTCACTTTAACATAATGATCATGAGGGATGGGTAATCCTTTTTAGCAACATGGAACCTAGCTGATAATGGTGCGGGTATGCACGTGTACTCGGTACAGTACTGTGGGATTGTGGTGGTACCTGCTTGGGATCACAAGAGTTAGTTCATGGAGCGGCCACCCGGGAAGATGTTAGCCTTTCTTCTATTAAACCTGCATGTCATATTTTGCCCCACTTGCTGAGTACGGCATGTACTCACCCTTGCTATTTTCCTTTGTTGTTGTACTATAAACTGCTGCTCAGAAGATGGAGAGATGGACTATATCGATGAAGACTACTACTAGGCGAGCGTGCCTCCGGTCGATTGCCTGTGGTGTTACGGTGTTTTCTGCTGCTAGTTATTGAGAGTGTCATTTTAGTCTTTGAAGATAATTATTTATGTAATAATGATACACTGTAATAATGATATTAGTTACTCTGTTATTTACTTAACTGTCGATATGTGTGAAAATTGTTCCTGGGCACACATATAGTAAGCACTTGGTTTTGTCCTTGAAACCGGGTGTGACAGAAGTGGCATCAGAGCCGTGTTGACCCTAGGATGCTAGTTTAGATAGAGTGGTCGTGTCTTAGGGATTATTTCACCTATATTACAATAAGACTATTTTTCAATACTTTTGGCTTCCAGTTTTGTTTTATCACCCCTTGCTCTTTACCTATTTTGTTGCTTTATTATCTTCCAGTTTATAAAAGTTTTACTGACTTATTCCCCCCCCCCCCTCTTTTCAAAATTTTGTAGATGGCTCGCATGAAGATTACCCCGCGTAAGCGTGTTGTTGTTCCCCCTCCACAGATCCCAGAGGGTGTGTTTTGGATGATCCAGCCAACTATTGAGGCTCACTCCACCGGACTTCATGCTGACTACTTCCCGAGGACACCGTGGTAGTTGCTTCAGGGATTGGGATACCACGACGCTCCACAATATGTGGGGACCCGAACTCCTCTTCGTGGCAGAGGCTATGCTTGGAAGGTTGAGGTGATACTATACGAGAGGGCTACAGATGATGGCATCCGCCGAGTTCACCGTGTCCACTTCGCCACTGCACGGAGAGCTACGTTCGACGCTGGGATCAGTGATGCTGCTCGTCAAGCTCTCACCGTCCTTCGCCGCGAGCGCAACCAGACTCTACGTACTTCTCGATTTGCTCACTTTCCACAGAGGGCCAGCGGCAGTCTGGAGTTCTCTGTCCTGCCTGCCCTAGGCCACGACGCTTCGAATCGTCTGAGGGAGCAGGTGGTTCTCACTACAGCTATGAACAGTGAGTTGACGACTGCTTTGGACGAGCTCGACCGACACGACCGCCGCTACCTTGAACAGAAGGAGAGGATCCGGGAGTTGATGGAGATGCTGGCAGAGGAGGAGGACCCACAGGAGGCGCTCGCGCTTAGAGCTACGATGCCACTCTGCTCTCCTTCCCGCGCAGAGCTTCTTCAGCATGCTGCGCAGGCACCACCATCGCCAGCTTCACCACTGACTAGCGAGGAGTAGTCTTCGTTAGGAGAGTCTTTTGAGTAATGAGGTTAGGTCGTTAGTTATCGATTAGCGTCGTCGAGTCGTATCGATGTAATAGTTTAGCGAGAGAGAGTTTTAGATTAGCACGTTCTCGTGATTGGTTTGCTAGTGTGATTGGTGTGATGAGTGTGATTTGGATTTTTACATGAGTGTGCATGTGTTGCAAGGCCTGTCTTGCAAAACACATATCTTTTATGCTTTTAATAAAGATTAGAAGTTTGGGGATATCTTTTCGTTTATCACTTTTATTATGTATCTCTACTTTATTACACTGTTTGCCATATCCTTGCACCCCTTTTCGGCTGACCATATCACAATCTACATCAGATGGCAAGGGGCGGAAACCGCAACGTGAACCGTGACCATGAGGAACATGAGCAGCCACCCCCGCAGGTCTCTATGGAGCAACTCATGGTCATGCAGACGCAACTTCTTCAGAGCATGCACCAGGCCATGGTGCAACAACAACAAAAACAAAACAACAATGTCGCAGGGACTGCACCTTTGCCTAGAGACAATCTTGGAGACTTCTAACGGACTAAGCCTCCGACTTTCTCTCACTCCGTGGAGCCTATGGATGCAGATGATTGGTTGAAGACCATAGATAAGAAGCTTCAGGTGGCTCAGTGCAACAACAGAGAGAAAGTATTGTTTGCAGCACACCAGCACATGAGGAGCCAGAAAGCATCAACTGGAATGAGTTCCGGGACAACTTTAGGTCTCACCATGTGCCTCAGGGGATCATGAAGCTGAAGAAGAAGGAGTTCCAGGATCTAAAGCACGGGTCCATGTCAGTGAGTGAGTATGTTACTCGCTTCACCCAGCTGTCTCGGTATGCCCCAGGAGAAGTTGACACTGATGAAGCATGAGTGTTTTTTGGACTGGTTGAATAACGGCCTTGCCTATGCACTTGAGGCTCGTAATTATGCAAACTTCTAAGAGATGGTGGATAAGGCTCTAGTCCTAGATAACAGAAGGGCGAAGATGGATAGCAAGCGCAAGATGGAGCATCAGGGTTAGCAAGGAGGCAGCAACACTAGGCCTCGCATTGGATCATCTTCTGGTGGGCCGAGATTTCGTTCTGGGCAGCAGAGTGGACAATAGAGGGTTCAGCCCACAC
The DNA here is from genome assembly GCA_030378355.1 of Eleusine indica. Classification (NCBI taxonomy): domain Eukaryota; kingdom Viridiplantae; phylum Streptophyta; class Magnoliopsida; order Poales; family Poaceae; genus Eleusine; species Eleusine indica. The sequence goes on from CM059500.1 coordinate 21,180,568, forward strand.
GCCAAGGATTCTTCAGCCCTCAGCGTCAGGTTCAGCGTCCCAATTTCCAGACCCCTCGCTCTGCTATGATAGCCCCATCAAAGACAAACAATGGACAGGGCCCTACCGATGGAGGAGCTTGTTATCATTGTGGTGGCCCAGGACATTTCGCCAATAAATGTCCTTAGAGACGCCTAGACCAGACCCTAACTCAAGGTGGGAACACTGCTCCTAATCACAATGTGAACTCTGCACCAACACAGGCAAGGCAGAACCAAGCTCGTGCTCATGTCAACCATGTGGCTATTGATGATGCTCAGGAGTCTCCAGATGTTGTCCTTGTACATTCCTTACAAATGATAATCATGCAGTTGTTTTGTTTGATTCTGGAGCATCCCATTCCTTCATATCTGCTACTTTCATTCAAAAACAGAACCTACCCATATCTATGTTAAAGAATAGGATGATTGTTAGCTCTCTTGCGGGAGAGATGGATGCAAGGCAAGTTTGTCCTAAGGTAAACCTTAATATAAGAGGGGTAGACTTTTCAGCAAACCTCATTGTTCTTGAGTCAAAAGGGATCGATGTGATTCTTGAGATGGATTGGTTGAGCAAGCATATGGGACTTATAGATTGTTCTAAGAAAGCAGTGAGGCTCACATCTAGTGCTGGAAAGGAATTGGAGTATGTGGCTAATGCATTGCTCACTAACAAGGGAGCAGCCAACTGTGTAAAGTTGAATCAACTGGGTGTTGCTTCAACCCAAGATGTCCGTGTGGTATGCGAGTTTCCTGATGTTTTCCCAAAGGAGTTGCCAGGTATGCCACCTGATCAAGACATCGAGTTTGTTATTGAGTTAATTCCTGGTACTGCACCTATATTTAAGCGACCCTATTGGATGGACACTACACAACTAGCTGAACTTAAGGAACAAATACAAGAGTAGCTAGATAAGGGATATATCCGCCCTAGTGCATCCCCATGGGGAGCTCCAGTTATTTTTGTCCCTAAGAAGGATGGTACCCAGAGGGTGTGTGTAGATTATCGAGCCCTTAATGCCCTCACCATCAAGAACAAGTACCCACTGCCTAGGATAGATGATTTGTTTGATCAGTTGAGAGGAGCATGTGTTTTCTCCAAGATTGATTTGCATCCCGGTTATCATCAGTTGAAAATTCAGGCATCCGATATACGCAAGACCGCTTTCACCACTTGGTATGGACTTTATGAGTATACTGTCATGTCCTTTGGATTGATTAATGCCCCTGCCTACTTTATGTATCTGATGACCAAGGTATTCACGGAGTACTTGGACAAGTTTGTGGTGGTGTTTATCGATGATCTTTTGGTATTCTCAAAGAATTAAGAAGAGCATGAGGAACATCTTCGCTTGGTATTGCAGAAGCTTAGGGAGAACTAGCTGTACACGAAGCTAAGCAAGTGTGAGTTTTGGCTCAAGGAGGTGTCTTTTCTGGGCCATATCATCTCCGCCGGAGGAGTGTCTGTGGATCCTAGCAAAGTGGAAGATGTGTTAAGTTGGAATACACCCCAGAATGCCACCGACATCCGGAGTTTCCTTGGTTTAGCGGGGTATTTTAGGCGATTCATAGAAGGGTTCTCCAAGATAGCCAAGCCCATGACAGAATTGTTGGAAAAGGGTAAGGATTTTGAATGGACGCCTAAGCGCGAGGCCAGCTTTCAAGAGTTGAAGAAGAAACTTACTATGACACCAGTATTGACCATGCCTGATATGGAGAAGCCTTTCTCCATATATTGTGATGCTTCGGGACGAGGCCTAGGATGTGTGCTCATGCAAGATGGTTATGTGGTTGCATACGCTTCGAGGCAGTTGAGGAAGCACGAGGAGAAGTACCCAACCCATGATTTAGAGCTAGCAGTGGTGGTTCATGCACTCATGATTTGGAGGCATTACCTCATTGGCAAGAGATGTGAAATCTATTCGGATCATAAGAGTCTAAAGTAAATCTTCACTCAACCAGACCTCAACCTCAGACAACGAAGATGGTTGGAACTCATAAAAGATTATGAGTTAAATATCAACTATCATCCAGGAAAAGCTAATGTTGTCGCAGATGCTTTAAGTAGGACGTCTAACCTGAGTAAGCTCGCCGCACGAGAGCTACAATCTAGGTTGTACGAGGAATTTGAGAAGCTTAACTTGGGATGGGTGTTGAATACCGAGGTTGTTACCATGGAAGTTGACTCGACGTTGGAGCATGACATTCGCAAAGGGCAGCTCAAAGATGCAAAGATACAAGAGATCAAACAGCTGATCAAGGAGGACAGAGCTCAAGGGTTTACCGAGGACAATCATGGAACCGTATGGTACAAGAAGCATATATGTGTACCTGATGAAAAGGAGCTTAAGGAGTTGATACCGCGAGAGGCCCACAACTCGGCGTATCCGATTCATCCGGGCGTACCAAGATGTATCAAGATCTCAAGAGTCGGTATTGGTGGTATGGAATGAAGAGGACGGTAGCTGAGTATGTTGCATTATGTGATACATGCCAGAGGGTCAAAGCAGAACATCAAAGACCAGTAGGGCTCTTGCGGCCATTGAAAATACCTGAATAGAAATGGGAGGAAATCAGTATGGATTTCATAGTGGGATTACCAAGAACGTAGTCAGGGTATGACTCCATATGGGTTATAGTGGATCGTTTAACTAAGGCTGCCCATTTTATTCCAGTGAAGAGCATATACAGCGGACCGAGACTTGCGGAGTTATACATATCTAGGATTATGTGTTTACATGGTGTGCCAAAGAAGATAGTGTCAGATAGAGGCACTCAGCTCACCTCTCGCTTCTGGGAGAAGTTACATGAATCCATGGATACAAGGTTAAATTTTAGCTCGACATATCACCCCGAGACAGATGGACAGACGGAAAGGGTAAACCAGATTCTTGAAGATATGTTGAGTGCCTATGCCTTGTAGTATGGTTTAAGTTAGAATAAGAGTCTTCCTTGTGCAGAGTTCTCTTACAACAATAGCTACCAAGAAAGCCTAAAGATGTCATCATTTGAGTTTTTGTATGGACGGAAGTGTAGGACCCCATTGTTCTGGAATGAGACTGGTGAGAACCAAGTGTTTGGACTAGAAATTCTCCGCGAAGCAGAAAGGCAGGTTCACATTGTCAGGGAGAACTTGAAGCTTGCACAATTCAGACAAAAGAGCTATGCTGACCATAGAAGAAGGGATTTGAGTTTTGGGGTTGGTAATTTTGTATACCTAAAGGTGTTTCCCATGAGAGGGATCCGTCGTTTCAATGTTAGGGGCAAGCTTGTGCCCCAGTACATTGGCCCTTTCAAGATCTTAGAGCGAAGAGGAGAAGTGGCCTATCAGTTGGAGCTACCGCCGCAGTTGTCGAAGGTGCATGATGTTTTCCATGTCTCTTAATTGAAGAAGTGCCTACGAGTACCAGAGGAACAAGTGCCTATAGAAGACTTGGAGGTTGGGGAAGACCTTGCGTGTCAAGAGTACCCTATGAAGATTCTAGAAGCAGCAGAGAAAGTAACAAGAAATAAGAAATACCATACATGCAAAGTGCAATGGAGCAATCACTCTGAGGAAGAGGCCACATGGGAAAGAGAGGAAGACTTGAAGAAAGAGTTCCCAAATCTTTTCTCCGATCCAACCGAATCTCAAGGGCGAGATTCATCCTAAGGGGGGGTAGGTTTGTAACACCCTAATTTTTACAATTTTTGCAATGAAATTATTTTTCTTAATTTAGGCAAAATAGTTACTTTCCTAATAGAGGAAATTAGTTAAGGAATTAGTATTTATAAAACTATTTGTGTTTGTTCCATTCATGTTGGTTAGTGCATTAGGATTTTATTGTTTGTAAAATTTTATTTAAAAATTCGAGTAGAATCGACTTGGTTTGGTTTTGGGGCTATAGGAAAAAAAATAGTAAAGAAAAGAGAGAAAGAAACCAGATTTGGCTTTTGGGCCAAATTTCCCTGGCCGAGCTCCTTCTCCCTCTCTCTTCTGGCCTTGGGCGAACCCCTCCCCCGGCGGCCCACTTCTTTTCCCCCTCTCTCCCCTTCTGGCCTGCTCGGCCCAGCCGCCAGCCTAGCCTGCGTCGCAACCCTAACCCTAGCCAGGCCCAGCCACCGCCGCCGATCCATGGCGTGTGCGCCACGGCCACCCCGGGGGTCGCGCCCTATAAAACGCGGGCCCTGCCCCCTCGCACCGCCTTTCCACCCACCCTTGCCACCTATCACGCCATCGCTCTCGCTAGCACTGCCGCCAACGACCGCTGCCGTGGGCTCGCCGTCGCCCGCCCGTTCCCGTCCGCCTCTGCCCATCCGCATCACCGAGGTGAGCTTCTCCGCGAGCTCCTCATCTGTTTGGCCCCTTCGCCGCCGCGTTTGAGCCCCCGTAGGCCGAGATCCCCACGCGCCGCCATCTCTGGCCATGGCGCCGCCGCCTCTCTCGTTGCCGGCCACCGCCTGCCTTGCCGGAGCCGCCGCGGCTGTCCGATCTAATCCGGATGGCCCAAATTAGATCACCCCAAAGGGGTATCTTTTGGTCCACCATGGACCATAGACCCGGGTCAAACCCTGGTCAACAAATCCCATGCACCCGGTCCATGGTTATTTAGGTTTAAAATTAATTCCTTATTGTCTGGATAATAGTATCCTTTTGCATTTAGGCCCCTAAGTTTTAATTAAATTAGATTCCAAACCTAATTTTTCTATGGGACCTAAATTTCATTATATTTAAGCCCCTGAGTTTCTGTTTAATTATTTTAGCACTGTATTTTTTATAGAAAAGCCCTTAGACTTTCCTTCAATAATATTTTAGTCCTGTAATTTTACAGAAACACTCCTGAACTTATTGTTAATTATGTTTTAGTCCTGTCTTTTTTAACTTAGGCCCTTGTACTTTTAATAAATTACATTTTGGTCCCTGATATTTTCTAAAGTTATATTTTAGACTTACATTTTACAGTTTGGCCCTTATACTTTTTAAAGTAACTTTTAGGCCCCTTAACTAGTCTGTTTTTACGTTTTTGCCCCTGAAACTTCAAATCGTCATAACTTTTTAACCGTAGTTCGGAACTGAGAAATTCTGCTAAGTTACTATTTTAATATTATTTTCGTCATAACTCTTCAATCGCCGCACCAAAGCGATCATAGTGTTTAATATTATTTATTCGTATTGTTTTACAATATTTTGCTAAGTTATTATTTAACTCTAGAACTTTAAACCTTCATAACTTTTTACTCGTAATTCGGATTTAGGCGATTCTTGCGTTCACGCTATCGTAGCAGCACGTACTATTTTATTGTATTGTTTCCATTACTGTTTGGTGCTGTGCATTGTGTTGTGTCTTATTTGTGTGTATGCTTGTCTTTTCGGTATGACGTTAAGTAGACGACCAGCAGTTGGAGAACTTTCAAGACCTCCAGACAGAAGACTTTGAGCAGCAGCAAGGGGAACTAGGCAAGTGTCCTTGATGTATTTTTAACCTATGTTTTATATTCCTCTCTATCTTTATGCATGTGTATAAATATTGAATCTTATGTGTCATTATCCTGTTCCATATTATTCCTTATCGCCTGGGTTCTAATGTAGCATGTTAGTATGGGTGCGTCATGCTTAGTGTTGCTATGTCGGGAATGGAAGTGTCTAATGTTAGTCTTGACTAATGGTTCACTTTAACATAATGATCATAAGAGATGGGTAATCCTTTTTAGCAACAAGGAACCTAGGTGATCCAAGCAGGATGATGATGATGATGATGATGGTGCGGGTATGCACGTGTACTCAGTATAGTACTGTGGGATTGTGGTGGTACCTGCTTGGGATCACAAGAGTTAGTTCGTGGAGCGGCCACCCAGGAAAACAATGCAAAGCACAGGTCTGATATGGGTAGGCTGGGTTGAGTATCAAGATGTCTTCCTAGTTTTGCGGGTAGTCGAGGAATGAGGACGGGATGGTTTATTCTCGGACTCAGACGATGGACGATTCACTCCTAGCCATGGCGCCAGAGGGGGCTTCTGTAGGAATGGTTTAATTCCGTAGCGGTGAAACCTTAGCGTGGATTGTTTGCAAGCTGGAAAGCTCTTTGAAAGACCTTGTGGTGATCTCTTGGCCTCACACCTACGGTAGTGTGATTTGGGCAACATGGAAACTCTCTAGCCACTGCATAGTGATGAAATCACCAACATGTGGGTAAAGTTGTGCAACCTCTGCAGAGTATAAAACTGCTATAACAGCCATGCTCACGGTCATGAGCAGCCTGGATCCTCACACATTTAGGAGGGTTGTTTATGGGTGACCTTGGTGAGTAGGCAAGTTTGGTTTGGGCGGTCTAACCTTTGGTTTATTACAGGCGGTGTAACATGTAGTGTTGGTCTTTTATGGGCAGTTTAACCCATGGTTGGCTACAGGCGGTGTAACCTGTAGTGTTGGTTTGATGAGATAACTTGGGAGAATCCCATGTGTCATTATCATGTTCCATATTATTCCTTGTCACCTGAGTTCTGGTGTAGTATGTTAGTATAGGTACGTCATGCTTAGTGTTGTTATGTCGAGAATGGAAGTGTCTAATGTTAATCTTTACTAATGGTTCACTTTAACATAATGATCAAGAGGGATGGGTAATCCTTTTTAGCAACATGGAACCTAGGTAATCCAAGCAGGAGGATGATGATGATGGTGCGGGTATGCACGTGTATTTGGTACAGTACTGTGGGATTGTGGTGGTACCTGCTTGGGGTCACAAGAGTTAGTTCATGGAGCGGCCACCCAGGAAGATGTTAGCCTTTCTTCTATTAAACCTGCATGTCATATTTCCCCTCACTTGCTGAGTACAACATGTACACACCCTTGCTATTTCCCTTTTTTGTTGTACTACAAACTGCTGCTCAGAAGATGGAGAGATGGACTACATCGATGGAGTCTACTACTAGGCGAGCGTGCCCCCGGTGGATTGCCTGTGGTGTTATGGTGTTTTCCGCTGCTCGTTATTGAGAGTGTCATTTTAGTCTTTGAAGACAATTATTTATGTAATAATGATACACTATAATAATGACATTGGTTACTCTGTTATTCACTTGACTGTCGATATGTGTGAAACTTGTTCCTGGGCACAAATATAATATGCACTTAGTTTTGTCCCTGAAACCGGGTGTGACACCAACAAGCGTTGAGATCCCTGGAATGTATTGGCCATGAGCCCGAGGGTCGAGGTGCAACGCCTCGCGTCTCGTTATACAGGCGGCTGGGCTACGGGCCAACCCAGGAGGAAGACATGGCGCACGACCTTAATGGCGAGGCTGGGGTAATGTCTTCTCCTCCCCCATCACAGGAAAACCCCTCGGGGCTCTCAGGTATCATTTATGACGTGGTCACTTTCGTTATTAAGCCACTGTGTGGGGGTAGAGGAGTCGCTCCCGGAGATTTTGGAATTGATATCGTTGGGACCAGAGGAAATCTTTGCTACCTCCTCGGGTCACGTGATGTTGCCGTAGCATTCAAACGATGAGGAAGAAGGGCTTGGCCCCTTCCCAGCTCAGGCAGCCTAGGAAGACCGCAGGATAGAGGCGGGCCCGCTTGGCCCTATGTAGCCTGGAGAAGGGGCCCCGCCTCCATGCATGACACCTCCCAGCCCACCACGGTGGGACTCTTCCCCAGCATGTCCTTATGGGGAACCGCTAGCTCTAGAAGAAATTTCCTTGGACTCACCAGTGCTGGCGGTATTACAGGTGACACCACAGGTGCATGTGCCTCCGACTGCAGGGGTGGCCATGACGCCAACAGACCCAAGATCTGATGAGGACATCAATGACATACGAATAACGATGACGGAAGATGGCGCGCCAAACCAAGTTGTCACGCCTCCACCCCTCGTTACGGATCCATCTTCTAACGAGACGACGACGTACAAGGGCCCAATCACTAGAGCTCGAGCCTAGGAATTGAAGACGGTTTTGATGCTAAGGAACGACGGCCTAGGATGACGCCGCCCGAAGGCCCACGTGGCCCAAGTCGTGCGACCCCCTCTCCACCGCGCGCCTCTCCACTTCAACAAAGGACACAAAGGCTGCAAGCAATTCTGAATTTTTTTCTCTTCTCCTTTCGTTTTTTTTCTTTTGTTATAGGTGCGGCTTTTTCTTCTTATTTTTTTTTCAGCACCTCTTTGGCTTTTACTTCTTTCATGATTTTTTTGACATAGAACTGCAGCAAGAGTTGCGAACTTTATAGCATAAAGAAAAAACCTAAACTTTCTTTTTTGCACTCTTTACGTAAGGAATAGATGTACATGTAGAACTGAACCGACAATTCTCATATGCAACAACTTGCAGCAATCTCTTGACTCAAGGAACAACGTGCAACAGAAAACACTCTAAGTTTCTTTTGCACACAAAAAATAGAAGGCTAGATATTAAATAAATATTTAGTGCAAATAATTCCAGCAGTACTATTCTCTCAATGTGTGCAACAATCTGATTTTTTTTCTAGATTATCTATGAACAAGGACACACACGACTCAAACAAGACCAAAGAATAAGTACTAGACCAACAACACAATGACCTTGTAGGGACTAAAATTCAGAGAAGCAAACTAAACTGAAACTTGCAAGGCACAAGGGGGGTGTAGGACAGCGGAAACACGACGACCAAATATTTTTGTAGGGCAATTTTCTGGACTCTAGGATTGAACAAAATAACGAGGATAAGGGCGAACCTAACGGTGTACCTGAAGCTCTGATTACCACTTGATGTGGACAAAGGTTCCCGATCTTCCGATAGGTTCTGATAATCTTGATTAAGGCGGAGGCGATACAGAAATCGATCCGGCTTCCGAACGACACGTTCTGAACCCCGCAATCGCAGCACAACGTCTCCTCTGGTTATCAACCGTTCAAGAACGATTGACCTCGCCGAGAAGGCTTATCCTTACCTGCAAATCAAGAACACAAGCAAGAACAAAGAAGAATGCAACCAAATTTGCAAGTATACGATGAATCTCACAAGTTAGGGTCTCACAAACCGATCAAACGGCAAAACTGTTATCAACAGAATAATCTAAGCAAAACCCAAACCCTAATAAAGAGGCGGCGGCTGTATATGAGGACCCTAGGGTCGTGCAAGACCCCCTGGACGCAGCCCTAAGTGGGCTCAACTCCATACATGGCCCAAAGACCGATTACGGTGTCGCAGCACCAGGACAGATTCTGGAAATCGAATTGTTTTGGCGATTGCCGACGGCTCGGGACGAATTTTGACATGGGACCAGTTGGGTTGGAAAGGGCCTTTCGTTATCTTTCCAGGCATATATAGAACGTCCAAATCCGAGTCCTTATGAGTCCTGGGCATCCGTTTTAGTGCAGACTGGTCCTGGGCTCCGAAACAAACTCGAAGTCGGTTTTGATTGGGCCTCCACCTTGGCTTGGACGTGCTTGCTGGCCCATCACGTCTCCAATCACCTCCCCAGTTATCTCATCATCATCTCCATGGTTTCTAACAACAATTAATTCATTAGGTAGCAATCTATTGTCAAAATCACATAAAGGAATCATTAGGAACAAGCTCACCCGTAAATTCAGTTGTCGCGCATGAACTTGTATTTTGGTTGGCGGAGTGCTGGGTGTATCCATAAGGGTGATATCCTCATCATTCTCCCCATTTTGAATTAGAGTCGTCCTCGACTCGAGCTCATCTCTTTCTCCCATGTATGGTCTCAAATCTGAAATATTAATTGTGGAACTATTCCCAAACTTGGGATGCAACTCATATTTATATGCATTATAAAATTTGTCATCATAATGAGAATCTACAGTATAAGGCATTCCATGCAAATTAATAATCTCTTTGAAAACTTGGTCAGCAATATGAGCATCATTCTCACTCTTATCACAAGGTAGACAATGTGTGATCTTAGAAATACTAGAAAAAGATGACATGACATGGTAGTTGATATTAAAGTTTTCTAGTTGGTCATTTAGTTGCAAACCAAGAGGATGTTTCAAATTTGAACAAACATAAACTCTATGTACCATAAATACACCTCTATGATCATAGTTGCCAATAGCATAAAAAATGTTTCTTATCAATAAAGGCAACTCAGTTTGAGAAAACATTTGCTTCTCTATGGTATTTTGATCACAAAGAACATCGAATTCAATATAACCCAAAATATTTAGAGAAGACAATAATTTCTGCTCATCCTTTTCACATGTAATTAAAATCAAATGTCTCATTTCAGCACTAGTAGGTGAATCATAAACAAAAACATCAAGCTTATTCATTTGTTGTGACAAAGATATAAGTGAAGCAGTGGCACACAACTCCTTTTTATCACAAGGATCAGTAGATAAATCAACTTGTGACAAAGGCAAATCAAGACAAGGTTCCAATACAGCAAGATTGTTGGAACAATTCATCATATCAAGAAAGCTCTTACCTGAAACAACAACATGTTCTTCATCTTTCACACTATCCTCTTCTTTGTGTAGAACCTGAAATGTATTAGTTGCAACAAGAGGCAAGAAAATATGTTCATCATCTAATTCAGATTTTGATGTAAGTGTTGCAACATTTGAAGTAGTCCATTCTTTCCTAAATGGTTCATTCTTTCTTCTCTCAAGTTTTTATTGATCCTCTTCTAAAATTTCAGCAGCAGACATAGGTTTAAGAGTAACTCTTCTACCATTGTATTTAAATGAATAGGTATTAGCAATGGTATTGTGCAAAGCATTATTTGTAGAAATCCAAGGCTTACTCAATAACAAATGACACGCTTGCATAGGCACTATATCAAAATCTGCACAATCCTTATAAGAACCAATAAAAAATTCAATGCGTGCAATTTTATCTACCTTTATCTTACCACAAGAATTTACCCATTGGATGTAGTATGGACACTGTTGACGGCTGTTAAGTACCATTTTCAACCGTCAACTATACTCAAATAAAGGAGAATTTGGCATTTCATACACGCATGCTTTATCACAATAATATAGTTCCACTTGTACTTGGAGAACTTTATGCATGCAGGAGGAAATGTGAAGGAAACACCTCAAAAGGCAAGAAAACACACTTTCGACCAATCAGAGAGCGCCACATGGACGTCACACGGATTGAAGGGCCCATTTGCAGCACTTAACCGACGTAACTCCCTGTAATACCGCGGGAACCGACCTCAGGACCCACAGGACAGCCACCTGGAGAAAGCACAGGCCAGGAGGGGCCACCCCCAGGTCGGCCGACCTGGTCAGGTCGGCCGACCCAGCCGGGCGCCCTCTCCGCCTGGGCTTCCACGTGTTGGCTCCTCCGCGACTCCTGATGACGGTTTGAGATGCCTTCCGTGGCGGTTACGCTCCCTTGCCGACCTATTGAGGCTATAAATAGGAGGGTGTGCCTTCACATTCAACACACACCACAAGAAGCATTTCTCTCTTGCTAGTAATAGTTCTTGGAGTTTTAGTGGAGTTAGGCTGAGTCTAGAGCTCTCTAGTCCCAAGTCTTCACTTGGAATTGGTATGGCTCTTGTATCTTTTCCCTTTTGTAAGACTTTACTCTTATCAATATATATATCTTTTCTATATAGTTGTGCTTGGGTCATGAGTTTCTTGTTTGATTTTGTGATCCATATATGTGATAGTATAGTCTACTTGTGTGATAGTAGTTTATATTTATTATACTACTATTGTCATGCTAGTTATATACCGTCACTATAGTCTAGTTTATATGTTATAGTCTCTATGCTTAGTTTTAGCTGATAAAGTATAGCATGGGTTTGGTGATCGTATTCGTACGGTAACTCTGCCTCGTTAATAGTAATCGCGGAGGGGCAGAGTGCTCTTTGGTCATGCAAGTATGGTACTTGGGTGACTGATTTGCATCAATTATTCGTTAGTCTACTGGTTCGTTGAGGTAGGCGGCAGGTGGTGACAGCCCTGTCCGTCCTTTGAAATCCTCCCCGCTAGGCTAGTGCGTAGGCTCTTGGCGGAAATCGCCTGTGGATGCAGGGGTAAGTCCGTGCCTGAAGTGCTATACTATTGACTGCTGAACCTGAGTGTGGGTCTGTATGTATTCTACTTAGGCTATGCAACTGTATAGGAATGTATAGTAGGAGTAGCTTAGCCTAGTCTTTCCTCCACTAGACTTTATTTATTTAGTAGGAATCTTCTGTGTGTGTCACACTACCCGGTTATTATCATGTACCCGCCTGTCTTGGTTAGATATCCTTGCTAATTGTTAACATGATCTTATATGTTAGTAACGCTTCTTGATCATAACCTTCCTTTGGGATAAACAAATACGATACCCTGAATACTTCCGGGTGAAATGCTACAGCGGTATTCTCCGTGCGCTTGCGGATTTTACCTACTTGACTCTGGGACATATTAGTGAACCGTTTCTGGCCCCGTGCCGGGAATGATTTATTAATATGGCTTAGCAAAAGTCAACAAGCATTTCTGGCGCCGTTGCCGGGGATGATTTATTAATATGGCTTAGCAAAAGTCAACAAGCATTTCTGGCGCCGTTGCCGGGGAAGGCGTATGATTTAAGAAAAATTACTAATGTATATAGTAGTGTTGCAATTATTAAGGCTATCTCCTAGGCAGGCTAACCTTGCTTTGTTTTCTGCATTTTGTATGAAAACAGGGTAGTGTATGACTGGTTTCGACTTGCCGACAAACTTCACTGAAGATCCTGAGTCACTCCTGAGAAGGACACGAGCTAGGCTCACCCCTCCTCGTAAGGAGACTCGGCCAATCGAACCTGTCATTCCCGCACCATCAAGCTCTGAGCAAATGGCCGACAAGACCCTCCGCGAGTTCTCCGCTCCCTCCGCTGCCAACATCCCTACGGGACCAGCTGGCAATGTGGGAGATGCGAACTTCGAGATCAAGACCGGTCTCATCTCCATGGTGCAGGCTAGCCCATTCTGTGGGAAAGCCAATGAGGACGCTAGTGCTCATCTCCAGCAATTCCTGGAGATTTGCAACACGTTCAAAATGAAGGACGTCACCCCCGACGCTGTTCGCCTTCGACTGTTCCCGTTCTCTCTCCTTGGGAGAGCGAGACAGTGGTTCTACGCAAACCCTGAAGCTGTGAACACTTGGGAGAAGTTTTCAGCTGCGTTCCTTGCAAAGTTCTTCCCGCTGGGCAAGACCAATGCCCTCCGCGGAAGGATCTCAAGCTTCCAGCAGGAGTCGAAGGAGTCGATTCCTGAGGCATGGGAGAGGCTCCAGGAGTACATCCTGGCATGTCCCCACCACGGGATGGATGATTGGCTGATCATCCAGAACTTCTACAACGGGCTTACTCCGTCGGCCCGCGACCACCTCGACGCTGCTGCTGGTGGAGCCTTCTTCTCGCTCACTGTAAGCAAGGCAAAAGCTTTGATCGAGAAGATGGTGTCCAACCAAGGTTGGAATGAAGAGCGCCTCCAACCTCGCCAGCGAGGCATGCACTCCGTCAAGGAGGTTGACATGCTCGCCGCCAAGATTGACCTTCTCATGAAGAAGATGGACGACCAAGCCAATGGAGAAGTAAAAGCCCTAGATGCTCGGATGACTTGCGAGGTCTGTGGCAACACGGGACACTCGGGCAATGACTGCCCTGAGACCCGTGAGGACGTAATGTTCATGGGCAACAACAACAACAACGGCTACCGTCCACAAGGAGGTCAAAGTTGGGGTCCACCACGTCCCAACTACCAAGGAGGTAACTCTGGCAACTTCTCTGGTTTTAATTCCAGTTATAATCAGCCCTCCTTGAAAGATCTTGTGCTTGGTCAAGCTAAGGTTAATGATAACATTAGTAAAAAGCTTGCCACCACTGATAGGACTCTTGAGAGCATCCACACTAAGATAGAGGGTGTTTCCTCTGCTCTCAAGAATCAGCTGAGCTTTAATAAAATGATAGAAACCCAATTAGCTCAGTTAGCTGCTGCTGTTCCTACTGCTGAGTCGGGGAAAATCCCGGGGCAACCCGAGACCCCCTTAGAAAATGTTAATGCGGTTACCACGAGAGGAGGTAAGTCCACTCGGGATCCGCCATATCCTAACCATGCAGGAAAGGACACATCAGCTGAGAAGCCGGCAGAAGAAGAAGAACTGCCGCCCAGGAAAACGGCCCCACATGAGTTCTATGACACGAACCTCATGCCGTTTCCCGAAAGAAGAAGGAAGCCCACCGTGGACGAGCAGTTCACACGCTTCGTTGAGGTAATCCAGAAGCTGCACATCAACGTGCCCTTGCTGGATGCGATACAAGTACCCACGTACGCTCGCTACCTCAAGGATCTTATCAGCAACAAGCGCCCACTACCGACCACAGAAATTGTCAAGCTGACGGAAGAGTGTAGCGCTGCTATACTCAACCGGCTTCCTGAGAAGAAGAAAGATCCGGGGTGTCCCACGATCACCTGCTCGATCGGGACACAGAACTTCGACCATGCCTTATGTGATCTTGGGGCAAGTGTGAGCGTCATGCCGAAGGATGTCTTCGACAAGCTCAACTACACCACACTATCCCCCACGCCAATGCAGCTGCAGCTGGCCGATTCAACGGTCCGCTATCCGGCGGGGATCGCCGAAGATATTCCGGTGAAAATCCGGGATTGCTTCATCCCCGTCGACTTCGTAGTGCTTGATATGGACGTCGGGAAGAGCACACCGCTCATCCTAGGACGCCCATTTCTCAGCACTGCGGATGCTCGCATCGATGTAGGAGCCGGAGAAATCCGCTTCCGCATCAATGGCAAGGAGGAGAAGTTTGACTTTCGGCCAAGGAAAGAACAGTGCAACATGATCCGTATCAAGTACGGGCCGAACCCAAGCAACATCAAGGAAGTGGAGGTCACTCCGCCAAAGAAGGACAGCCTCATCACATTCATGAAGAACTTCCTTGAGAAGGAAAATTTTGCACAGCAACAACTGATGAAGGCAAGGAGGCAAAGGTCACACATTAAGCAACAGCCTCCGAAGTCCACAAGGCAGCAACCTCCGAGGTCTGCAAAGAAACAGGCTGTGAAGCCTGCAAAACCGCAGCCTCTGAAGCCCGAGAAGCCACCGACCGCAACCAAGACCAAGAAGGTGTGGCGAACGAAATAAGAAGCATCACCCGTGTCCTCATCTCCGGGACCGGACAACGCTTCATCGAGCTGAACGCCGGAGAAAAGTCCCGCTCGTCGGACTTTAAAAGGTGAGTCCTCGCCGGGAGGTTAAACCGGTAGTTATCCATATTTGCTCTTTTAATTGCATATTTGCTTTCCACCACATTTTGATTTTTCCCGACCACTGCATTTCTGCATTCTTGAATTTTCCAGCCACCTTGGAATTTTTCAAAACTCATTTGCATTTCTGAAAATTTAGGAAATAGGTTTTTGGGCTTTCCATTTTGAAAAGATTTTTTGTCGAGCTTTTTGAGCAAAAAGGCAGCAGGGGACAAATCCCCTAGCCGTTGGGGAACACATAGGAAAAAGGGGGCTGCCAGGAGGCCCACCTGCCAGGTCGGCCGACCTGGTCAGGTCGGCCGACCCCCTGGCCCCACTTTTTCCTGTGCTCCTTTCTCCCAACGTCTATATGGCCGTTGTTCTGTCTCTTGCTAACGGCCATCTTGCTTCCTTGGCTATAAAAACCGCCCAGGAGGGGGAGCTTCACCATTCCAAGCTCATCTTTCACTCCCCTCCTTTGCTCACTCGTTGCTCTCCCAAAATTTCGTGTTCTTCAACTTTACTACAGCCCCAAAAACCCAAAAAAAATATTTCCCCTCTGTTTTAGTGCAGTTGCAAGTTGTTGTGAAAAGAAAACCAATTTCGGAGAAGCTCGGGTTTGTCGTTTTCACTAACGCTCACCCGAACACTTGTTCGATCTTGTTTTTGTTCTTGTCTTGTGTTTGTTCTTGTGTGCAGCCATGTTCAAACGAATGAAGCAAGTCACCGGAATCAAGCGGAGAAAAAGCACTCGTGCAAGCACGAGTCAAGCATCCTCCGTCGAGCTCACACCAAGTCCGGGGCATGGTGACCCCGAAGCTGAAATTCCGGAGGAAAGGCCAGCCTTGCTCATCACCGAGGAGCATCTCGACATCAAGGACGACCGCGAGGGTCAAGCCATCGCGCTCATGAGAGAACGGCCATTCGCCCACACCCGACGCTTCGATCCGGACTTCCTCGAGAAAATAGGTATGAGAGAAGAATTTGCCTCTATTTTTTGCACTATGGGTTGGCTAAATTTCGTAGAAGTAGATGAGCCGGGTTCTCGTTTGCTTACTATGCAGTTTTTATGCACCCTTAGAAAGTATGATGAAGGCATTTCTTTTCGCTTGTTTGGGCAAGAGCGCTTGGTCACATGGGGTGATCTTCATGCTATGCTAGGTCTAAATCCTAAATGTAGGCT
The DNA here is from genome assembly GCA_030378355.1 of Eleusine indica. Classification (NCBI taxonomy): domain Eukaryota; kingdom Viridiplantae; phylum Streptophyta; class Magnoliopsida; order Poales; family Poaceae; genus Eleusine; species Eleusine indica. The sequence goes on from CM059500.1 coordinate 21,196,938, forward strand.
AGACTTAGATAAAGCACTAAAGGGGTTCCATAAAGAAAGTTTTTGGAAAAAGATTTCCGGAAACGAGTGGGGTCCCAAGCCTAGAACAAGTGCCATCCATAATCCTACACTTAGATTTATGCATGTGTGGTTGGCTATGACCTTGTTTCCTCGAGGTGACATTAGGGTTGTCCGGCAAGATGAATTGAAAATACTTTATGCCATGATTAAGAAAATTAGGGTGTCACCCGCGGAATGCATGATTGATCAATGGTTAGACAATATAAAGTTGACAGGACCAATTGAGTGCACTTCTTTAGTTACTCGCATTGCGCAGAAGTGTGGTCTGCTTGAGAATGTTCATGTTGAATATTTGACGGTAGATAGAGAATTTCTAGGCGAGGACTATTTTGTGCAAGGACATACTTTGAAACATGGTCCAAATAACACCTTGATCTATCACTTTCCCGGGTATACAAATGAATTCCCGTTACCTAACCCGGGTCTTCGTTTGTATCACTGTCGGGCACTAACCCTCCCACTTGAGCCAGTGGGAGAAGTTCGCAGGCATAGTGTTTCAGGGCGACCGACACGTTCCCGTAGGCATATGGAGCCTACACCGGAGTTTCGCACTCCGACCGGAGATCCGGTATGGGAGCAGCCCCCGCCACAGGACGAGGCGGGTGCATCAACATGGCAGGCCGGAGCATGGGAATCTCAGTACAATTACCCCATGCAGACGTCATCAAGTTCAAGCGGACCGCCATCCTTTGCCACTCGGTCATTCTCATCCCGTGGGTTCCGTGAACTCAACTATGGGATGTCCGAGTTGACAAGGAGGGTGGACGACATTGATTTGCGCACCGAGAGCATGCAACAAACTCTCACGCAACATGTCGCCGACACCCAGCAATGGCAGAATTTCAGCGACAACCAATTCCGCCAGCTGAACGCGATGACGGCTCAGAATCAGAACAATTGGGATGCCTTCTTCCGCTCCCAAGGCTACGACCCGAACCAGCAGATATGAGCAAGAACAAGCTTGGGGGAGGACCCCCCTTCTCACGGTAACTTGTATCTTTCCCCTTCCCTTTATTTCTTGCATTTGCTAAATCTAAAAATCCATAAAAATTTGCAAAACATAAAAAGAACAAAAATATTTCCCTTTTTCATGCGCGGTATGAATGTGTATAATTTTCCTATGTTGAGATGATGAATAGTTGCTCTGTCCTTTATTCCTCTCTAAAGCTAGTTTACAACTTAGTACTCTCTCAAGAGTTAGGTTTGTTGGTAAATCTTGCCTTGAACTTGAATCTTGTGGGTAGCATATGCATTCTCTAGTTCTAAGTTGTTGAGAGGTATGATATGATAGATAGGGCTGCTATGATCTTGCTCAACGTAAAGCTTGAATTCCGGAGTTTTATTTTTCAAAATGACAAATTAATAAGTTCCTCAATGATGAAATTCCCACCACAGCCATATGTAGTGTTTACATTTGAAAACCTTTACACATATGCTGCTTGTTTCACATTGAGCTTAGTCAAAATTGTTGTGACCCTAGTAGAACTCTTTTCATGCTTTCTTGATCAAGATCATGTACACACATCCACCGCCATGAGCTATCCTTCTAAATCAAGAAGATAGCATCCACCATATCCACCATATCCACCATATCCACCGTGAGCTATTCTTCTACACCGGAAGAAAGCCACTATCCATCCATCCATCCAAAGAAACACTCCATATATCCATTGCAAAATTCCTCTCTCAAAGTATTCATTGCAAACTAGGACTATGGCTATGCAAAAAGAAAAGAAAAGAAAAAAAAAAAGAAAAAAAAAATGCTCAAAAAAAGAGAGCAAGCAAAAGATAGCCATAGCCTAGAAACTCCAAAAGAGAGAAGGAAAATTCAAAAAGGAGTTATTTCTTCCCATCCACCATTCCTCCGTTCTCCCACACACTTGCACATCTTGATCAAGATTGTTTGAATTGATGTTTTTTCTTGGATCCGGTCTTTTGACATAGCAATATTATGTGAACATGAGTGCTTCATATATCCCTACCTTGAGCTCAACATAAAGCCTTATTTAGAAGTAGGTGATTATAGGCAACACTTTGCCTTGGTGAGGAATCATACACATATTGAGTGATCCGAGAGAATCATTTGAGGAACTTGGTTTTTATTTTCAAAATCTTTTGAAAACCTCCGGAACAACATAGCGGAATCTAGAGCAAGTGATTGGTGCCCTGCAATTGTTCTATCTCTCAACCGCCCAAGACAATGAGGTGTAAAAGCCCCATGGATCAAGGTAAATGGGTAAGTTATGCGCCAATATATTTAATTCTAGGAAGAGTACTTTGTTGTGCGCATAGTATTATTGAGGAGTAGGACATTGTAGCAACTCCTGATCAACAACTTAAGTCTATCTTTGCTTCGGGACGAGCAAAGGGTAAGCTTGGGGGAGTTTGTTGACGGCTGTTAAGTACCATTTTCAACCGTCAACTATACTCAAATAAAGGAGAATTTGGCATTTCATACACGCATGCTTTATCACAATAATATAGTTCCACTTGTACTTGGAGAACTTTATGCATGCAGGAGGAAATGTGAAGGAAACACCTCAAAAGGCAAGAAAACACACTTTCGACCAATCAGAGAGCGCCACATGGACGTCACACGGATTGAAGGGCCCATTTGCAGCACTTAACCGACGTAACTCCCTGTAATACCGCGGGAACCGACCTCAGGACCCACAGGACAGCCACCTGGAGAAAGCACAGGCCAGGAGGGGCCACCCCCAGGTCGGCCGACCTGGTCAGGTCGGCCGACCCAGCCGGGCGCCCTCTCCGCCTGGGCTTCCACGTGTTGGCTCCTCCGCGACTCCTGATGACGGTTTGAGATGCCTTCCGTGGCGGTTACGCTCCCTTGCCGACCTATTGAGGCTATAAATAGGAGGGTGTGCCTTCACATTCAACACACACCACAAGAAGCATTTCTCTCTTGCTAGTAATAGTTCTTGGAGTTTTAGTGGAGTTAGGCTGAGTCTAGAGCTCTCTAGTCCCAAGTCTTCACTTGGAATTGGTATGGCTCTTGTATCTTTTCCCTTTTGTAAGACTTTACTCTTATCAATATATATATCTTTTCTATATAGTTGTGCTTGGGTCATGAGTTTCTTGTTTGATTTTGTGATCCATATATGTGATAGTATAGTCTACTTGTGTGATAGTAGTTTATATTTATTATACTACTATTGTCATGCTAGTTATATACCGTCACTATAGTCTAGTTTATATGTTATAGTCTCTATGCTTAGTTTTAGCTGATAAAGTATAGCATGGGTTTGGTGATCGTATTCGTACGGTAACTCTGCCTCGTTAATAGTAATCGCGGAGGGGCAGAGTGCTCTTTGGTCATGCAAGTATGGTACTTGGGTGACTGATTTGCATCAATTATTCGTTAGTCTACTGGTTCGTTGAGGTAGGCGGCAGGTGGTGACAGCCCTGTCCGTCCTTTGAAATCCTCCCCGCTAGGCTAGTGCGTAGGCTCTTGGCGGAAGTCGCCTGTGGATGCAGGGGTAAGTCCGTGCCTGAAGTGCTATACTATTGACTGCTGAACCTGAGTGTGGGTCTGTATGTATTCTACTTAGGCTATGCAACTGTATAGGAATGTATAGTAGGAGTAGCTTAGCCTAGTCTTTCCTCCACTAGACTTTATTTATTTAGTAGGAATCTTCTGTGTGTGTCACACTACCCGGTTATTATCATGTACCCGCCTGTCTTGGTTAGATATCCTTGCTAATTGTTAACATGATCTTATATGTTAGTAACGCTTCTTGATCATAACCTTCCTTTGGGATAAACAAATACGATACCCTGAATACTTCCGGGTGAAATGCTACAGCGGTATTCTCCGTGCGCTTGCGGATTTTACCTACTTGACTCTGGGACATATTAGTGAACCGTTTCTGGCCCCGTGCCGGGAATGATTTATTAATATGGCTTAGCAAAAGTCAACAAGCATTTCTGGCGCCGTTGCCGGGGATGATTTATTAATATGGCTTAGCAAAAGTCAACAGACACGGGTGTGGCTGTGTGGTCAAGCCGAGCTTCTCGACCAATTCCAAGCTTGCGATGTTGTTGCTACTCTCTCCATCAATGATGACACGACAACGTCGATCCTTCACAACAAAGTGAGTCTGAAACAAGTTGTTCATTTGATTTTGCTCTACCTTCTCCATTTGAGAACTAAACACTCGTTGTGCTACAACACTTGTATCAAACTCATTTGACACCATCGACTCATCACCATCGGTGTTGTAACCTGTCATTGTTAATAGAAAATAAGAAAACACACAAGAGTATATTTTCCTATCACCACTGTTTGATCACGGTGGAAACTCTCAACAAGCAAATGACAGCACCTAACTGAGTTCTTATCAGATTCTTAGTAGCAAAACAGAGGATACCTTGGAGAGTGTGATCCGACGATTGCGAGGGTCCAAAGTTCTGTGCCTATTCAGAAGGATATATGTGCTAGGTAGGCAATTTATAGTAGCAAGGATTAGCAAAATTTCAATTCAGAAATTGCAAAATTGAATAATAGTCCCAAGCTAGTCTATGTCACTGGCCTAAACTTGTCTCGGACCTAGTTCAAGCAAGCAAGCAAATGGCTCAACAAAGGACACAAAGGCTGCAAGCAATTCTGAATTTTTTTCTCTTCTCCTTTCGTTTTTTTTTCTTTTGTTATAGGTGCGGCTTTTTCTTCTTATTTTTTTTTCAGCACCTCTTTGCCTTTTACTTCTTTCATGATTTTTTTGACATAGAACTGCAGCAAGAGTTGCGAACTTTATAGCACAAAGAAAAAACCTAAACTTTCTTTTTTGCACTCTTTACGTAAGGAATAGATGTACATGTAGAACTGAACCGACAATTCTCATATGCAACAACGTGCAGCAATCTCTTGACTCAAGGAACAACGTGCAACAGAAAACACTCTAAGTTTCTTTTGCACACAAAAAATAGAAGGCTAGATATTAAATAAATATTTAGTGCAAATAATTCCAGCAGTACTATTCTCTCAATGTGTTTGCTTATAATCGGGCAACACATTCTACTACCAAGGGAAGTCCATTCAAGGTAGTGTATGGTTTTGATCCCCGTACTCCACTTGATATACTTCCTCTACCAATTAATGAGAGAGTTCATATTGATGCTAAGGAGCGTGCTGAATTTATTTTGCAAATGCATGAGACCACTAGACTTAGCATTGAAAAGATGAATGAAAAGTATAAAATTGCTGGTAGTAAGGGAAGAAAGGAAGTAAAGCTTGATGTAGGAGATTTAGTGTGGTTACACTTAAGGAAGGATAGATTTCCAGAATTGAGAAAGTCTAAACTAATGCCTAGAGCTGATGGTCCATTCAAAATAATAGAGAAGATTAATGATAATGCATACAAACTTGAGTTGCCTCCCGAGTTCAGGGTTAGTGCTACTTTTAACATTTCAGATTTGAAACCATACTTGGGAGAAGAGGATGAGCTCGAGTCGAGGACGACTCCACTTCAAGAGGGGGAGGATGATGAGGACATCACTCCTATGGATACACACAACACTCCTCCAAATCTGGACTTGCAAGGTCCAATGACTAGAGCTCGTGCACGACGACTAAATTTAGAGGTGAGCTCGTTCTTACGTTCTTTGCTATATGTTACTTTTGAGAATGGTTTGCTACCTAATGATTATTTTATGATTAGAAACCATGGAGAGGACCAGGAGATGATGGGAGAAGGAGTTGGGAACGTGGAGGACCAGCAAGGGCTTGGAAGCCAAAGTGGAGGCCCAATCAAAACCGACTTCGAGTCTGTTTCGGGGCCCAGGACCAGTCTGTACTAAAACAGTCGCCCAGGACGCATACGGACTCGGATTTAGACGTTCTACATATGCACGGAAAGATAAGGACAAGACCTTTCCTCGTCGCCTATTTTTGGCCTTTGGGCTTTGTATCTAGTTGAGCCCAATTAGGGGCGCGTCCAGAGGGTCTTGCACGACCCTAGGGTCTTTATATACAGCCGCCACCGCACCATTAGGGTTCGGGTTTTGCTTAGATCAATTCTGTTCATAAACAGTTTCGCCGTTCATCGGTTTGTGAGACCCCAACTTCGAGAGTTTAATCATACATCTGCAATTGTGTTGCATTCTTCGTTGTTCTTGCTTGTGTTCTTGATTCGCAGGCAGGGATTAGCCTTCTCGGCGAGGTCAATCGTCTTTGGACGGTTGATAACCAGAGGAGATGTCGTGCTGCGATTGCGGGGTTTAGAACGTGCTGTTCTGAAGCCGGATCGAATTGTGTGTCGCCTCCGACCAAATCAACTTACCAAGAACCTTTCGGAAGATCGGGAACCCTTGTTCACATCAAGTGGTAATCAGAGCTTCAGGTGCACCGTCAGGTTCACACTACCCCTTAGTTTTGTTTTCGTGTTCTTCCTATCGTCCACTGAAAATACCAAAAAAAAATTCCCCCGCCCATAACCACGTGTTTAGCCTTTGCATATTTCAATTTCAGAGTTCGTAGTGTTGAGTTTGTGCCCTAGTTCTTGTTTAGTCGCTGGTTTAGTTTGTGTTTTTATCGTCAGTAGTGTTTCCCTTGCAACCCTAGCCGCCATCCCCTTCACCATCCTCGGTTTTGTCGGCTTTGTGTGCTAGGGTTGATTGATCAACACGCCCACCCTAATCCCACCCTAAACCTACCCTCACCACCTCGGACCAATTTTCATAAATTCCACTTTCCGCTGCATCCACCTCGCCAAAAAACTCCCTACCCGACCCCAAGCCCGACTCGGATTTCACTCAAACCCCCGGGTTCTTCATAACCGATTCCGACACCCCTTCGGTAAAACAGCCATAACTTTTCGCTCGGTTGTCCGTTTTGGCTGAAATTTTTACAGGAGATTCTTGACGAAAAGTTGAGCATACCCACACTAGGCTATGCCTTGTGTGCCCTCGTCAAAAAATTCAAAAAAAATCGGGAAGATAAAGAAAAAATTCATTCAAGTTGAAACCCGACGTTTTCTGAAACTTCAAGATTTTCTGTAGGCCACGTCCTATCTCGGTTTGAGCTGAAATTTTTTGTGGTTTCTTCCTGTTTTCTAGTGAGTTGGAAAAAAATATCAAAAAAATAAAATAAAATAAAAGAAATTTGGGTTTCCTACTAGTGCTTCATCTAGCCCCCTGGAATTTCTGAGTTTGGCTATTTTACACTAAGCCCCCTGTTATCGACTGTGTCCCTTTGTCTCTTTGTTTCTTCTTTGCTATCACTACTGTTCTAGGACATAGTTAGACCAGCAACTAGGGACAAGTTCTTTGGGCACTTATTCAGCTTTACTATCTGTTTTTGATTTGTGTGCCACTCATATATATATATTTGGCCTTCCTAGCTCTACATACTTCTTCTGGACAGCACATAGGTTATTTGGTAATCCTTGCAATCGTGGAACACTTCTCCCTGGTATCCTTCGCTTTGTTGTTTTCAGAACTTTGTAAGAGCTTTGCAAGAAGCTTACTTTTGCTGTGTTGAGAGGCACCACTGCTTAGTAGTTTTGTAGGGATAACCTTCACTTTTTGTTTCCTGTTTTTGTGTTTCTGATGTCAGGAAGCGATGGGGAGGGTGCTTCACCCTCCAAATTGGATGAGTGCGTGAGCCAAAATCAGTTACAGAAGGCTTTGCAGGCGGTTCAGAGTGATTTGGCAGAGACGATCACCAGGGCCGTCACCGACGCCGTCACCAAGCTTCACCTGGGAGAAAGCATTGAGCGGTTGGATAAGAGAGTCTCTAAGCTAACTGATCAAGTTGTCGAATTAGAGACCGCTCACAAGACCAACAACAACAACTACAACAACACCAACACCAACAACGACGTTGAAGACGATCATGATGAAGCAACGGTGTATAAGGCTGATGGCACCGTCGATAGGTCAGCTACAAGGACCGCAAGGTTACGACGCCGTTTGCAACGTAACCCTCAAGGTAACTATGCTCCAGATGATCCGTATGCTAAAATTAAGTTTTCAATTCCTTCGTTTTCAGGTCAGTACGATGGTGATGCTTACCTTGATTGGGAAATGACGGTAGAACAAAAATTTAATGCCCACCTTGTTCCTGAACAATATAGAGTTAGACAAGCCACTAGTGAGTTTAAGGACTTTGCTATTGTTTGGTGGAGTGGTCTAGCTGCTGAAACCGATTTGCCTACTACTTGGGAAGAACTTAAGGTAGAAATGCGTGATCGTTTTGTTCCTCCTTCTTTTTATAGAGAAATTCGTAATAAACTGCAGCGTTTAGATCAAGGAGATAAAACTGTTCAGGAGTATTTTAGTAAGCTTCAGAAGGGTTTGATTCGTTGTGCTATGGTTGAAAAAGTAGAGGATCAGATTTGTCGCTTTTATTCTGGTTTGAGAAAAGAAATTCAGGATATCCTTGATTATAAAGAATTTTATACCCTCAACCAGTGTTTCCAGTATGCTATGCTTGCAGAGAAAGAATCACAGGGACTTTTCCAGGCTTTTGAGGAGTACAGCAAGTCCAGGAATTTCTACCCACCACGGCCGACGGGGACTTCGGGGCTGCCCAAGCCATCTTTCCGGCCGCCCCCACCAGCTAGTGTTGTTTCTGCAGCACCAAGATCAGCCCCTGCCCCTTCTACGCGCTCAGGTAAAAATTCTGTGCAGGTACCGGCTAGTAGTGCCTCCTCTGTTGCTTCGACGGGACACACTACAGGGATTCAGTGCCACCGATGCCATGGTCTTGGCCATGTGCAGAAAGATTGCCCAAGTAGGCGGGCATATGTGGCGACAGATGATGGCGGTTACATGAGCACCTCCGATGTGGAGGATGAGGAGGAGGATGTCGCTGCCACCAGCGGTGACCTCGTCCTTGGAGGCGGACATACCACGGGCTACATGAATATTATTGTGCAGTGTGTGCTTAGCACACAAATCCAGCAGCCCGAGATGATGCAGCGACATAACTTGTTCCAGATTTTCTTCGTCATCAAGAACCGTCGGGCACGTGTCATCATTGATGGAGGAAGCTGCAACAATTTGGTGAGTTCTGATGTGGTTAAGAAGCTTGATTTGACCACACGCCCACATCCACATCCATACTACATTCAGTGGTTAAATGACTCTGGAAAAGCTAAGGTAACACAAACTTGCAGAGTTCCTTTTTCCATTGGTTCCTATGTGGATTCTGTTGATTGTGATGTTGTACCCATGCAAGCTTGTTCACTTTTATTGGGTAGACCTTGGGAATTTAATAATGATGCTGTACACCATGGTAAAAGTAATAAGTACACTTTTATGCATAAAGGAACTAAAATTACTTTGTTACCAATGACCCCTGCTGAAATTGTACAAGCTGATTTAGAACGAGCTGCTAGTTTGAAAAAGAAAAGCCCTAAAATTCAGCAACCTGTTAATTCTGCTTCTACACCAAGTAATGTTAATGATTCTTCAAGTTCTAAGGGTGCTGCAATTAAATTACAAGGTCGTTCATGTCTTGTCACAAAATCTGAGCTTGCTGAAATTTCTACTGATGATATTTGCTATGCTTTGATATGCAAACAAGCCTTGTTTTTGCTTGGTGATATAGCTTCTAGTGCTTTGCCTCCTGCTGTCACTAACCTTTTGCAGGAGTATGAGGATGTTTTCCCAGCTGAGATACCCCCGGGATTGCCACCTTTGAGAGGGATTGAGCATCAAATTGATTTGATTCCTGGTGCTACTTTACCAAACCGTGCTGCTTATAGGACCAACCCTGAGGAGACTAAGGAGATACAATGACAAGTCCAAGATCTTTTGGATCGTGGGTATGTTCGTCAATCACTTAGTCCTTGTGCTGTTCCTGTACTTTTGGTTCCGAAGAAAGATGGTTCTTGGCGTATGTGTGTAGATTGTAGAGCCATTAATAACATTACTATTAGGTATCGTCATCCTATTCCTAGGCTAGACGACATGCTTGATGAGTTATGTGGTGCTATAATTTTCACTAAAATTGATTTGCGTAGTGGCTACCATCAAATTAGAATGAAACTTGGAGATGAATGGAAAACAGCTTTCAAAACCAAATTCGGGTTGTATGAGTGGTTAGTAATGCCTTTTGGGTTAACTAATGCACCCAGTACTTTCATGCGTTTGATGAATGAGGTTTTAAGATCTTTTATTGGCAAATTTGTGGTTGTTTACTTTGATGATATCTTGATTTATAGCAAATCCATGGATGATCATATGATTCATTTGCGTGCTGTTTTTGATGTTTTGCGAGTTGCACGTTTATTTGGTAACCTTGAGAAGTGCACCTTTTGCACGGATCGAGTCTCTTTTCTTGGCTATGTTGTGACTCCACAGGGAATTGAGGTGGATGAGGCGAAGATTGAAGCCATAAAGAGCTGGCCTGTACCAAAAACTATCACGCAGGTGAGGAGTTTTCTTGGTCTTGCAGGTTTCTACCGCCGCTTTGTTAAAGATTTCAACACCATTGCTGCACCATTGCATGAGTTGACAAAGAAGGGCGTTGACTTCCATTTTGGTAAGGTACATCATGAGTCTTTTGATGCTTTGAAGGAAAAACTTACACATGCACCATTGCTGCAATTACCCAATTTTGATAAGACTTTTGAGCTTGAATGTGATGCTAGTGGTATAGGCATTGGTGGTGTTTTGATGCAAGATGGTAAACCTGTTGCATACTTTAGTGAGAAAATTACTGGGCCTGTTTTGAATTATTCCACGTATGATAAGGAACTATATGCACTTGTACGTTCTTTAGAGACGTGGCGTCATTATTTGTTGCCCAAAGAATTTGTTATTCATTCTGATCATGAATCACTTAAGTATATTCCTTCTCAATGCAATTTGAACCGTAGACATGCTAAATGGGTTGAGTTTATTGAGTCTTTTCCTTATATTATTAAACATAAGAAAGGGAAGGATAATGTGATTGCTGATGCTTTATCTAGGCGATATACTTTGTTGTCTCAACTTGATTGCAGAATTTTTGGACTTGAGGCAATTAAAGAACAATCTGTTGCTGATGTTGATTTTAAAGATGTATTGCTGCACTGTAAAGAAGGTCGTGCTTGGCACAAATTTGTGTTGAATGATGGATTCTTGTTTAGAGCTAACCGCCTATGCATTCCAGTTGGTTCCGTTCGTCTTTTGTTGTTGCAGGAGGCACATGGAGGTGGATTGATGGGTCATTTTGGTGCTAAGAAGACAGAGGATATTTTGGCCACACACTTCTTTTGGCCAAGGATGAGGAAAGTTGTTGAGCGTTTTGTTGCTCGCTGCACTACATGTCAAAAAGCTAAGTCTCGATTGAATCCACATGGGTTATACATGCCACTTCCTGTTCCTTCTATTCCTTGGGCGGATATTTCTATGGACTTTATTTTAGGACTGCCTAGGACTAAGAGGGGGAGCGATAGCATTTTTGTTGTCGTGGATCGTTTTTCCAAGATGGCACACTTTATATCATGTCATAAAACTGATGATGCTAGTTATATTGCTGATCTTTTTTTCAAAGAAATTGTACGTTTGCATGGTATGCCTTCTACTATTGTTTCAGATCGTGATGCAAAATTCTTGAGTCATTTTTGGCGCACGCTTTGGAATAAGTTGGGTACAAAGTTGTTATTTTCTACAACTTGTCATCCACAAACTGATGGACAAACTGAGGTTGTGAGCCGCACTTTGGGTACTATGTTGCGAGCTATTTTGAAGAAAAATTTGAAGCAATGGGAAGAATGCTTACCTCATGTTGAGTTTGCTTATAATCGTGCAACACATTCTACTACCAAGGTAAGTCCATTCAAGGTAGAGTAGGGTTTTGATCCCCGTACTCCACTTGATATACTTCCTCTACCAATTAATGAGAGAGTTCATATTGATGCTAAGAAGCGTGCTGAATTTATTTTGCAAATGCATGAGACCACTAGACTTAGCATTGAAAAGATGAATGAAAAGTATAAAATTGCTGGTAGTAAGGGAAGAAAGGAAGTAAAGCTTGATGTAGGAGATTTAGTGTGGTTACACTTAAGGAAGGATAGATTTCCAGAATTGAGAAAGTCTAAACTAATGCCTAGAGCTGATGGTCCATTCAAAATAATAGAGAAGATTAATGATAATGCATACAAACTTGAGTTGCCTCCCGAGTTCGGGGTTAGTCCTACTTTTAACATTTCAGATTTGAAACCATACTTGGGAGAAGAGGATGAGCTCGAGTCGAGGACGACTCCACTTCAAGAGGGGGAGGATGATGAGGACATCACTCCTATGGATACACACAACACTCCTCCAAATTTGGACTTGCAAGGTCCAATGACTAGAGCTCGTGCACGACGACTAAATTTAGAGGTGAGCTCGTTCCTACGTTCTTCGCTATATGTTATTTTTGAGAATGGTTTGCTACCTAATGATTATTTTATGATTAGAAACCATGGAGAGGACCAGGAGATGATGGGAGAAGGAGTTGGGAACGTGGAGGACCAGCAAGGGCTTGGAAGCCAAAGTGGAGGCCCAATCAAAACCGACTTCGAGTCTGTTTCGGGGCCCAGGACCAGTCTGTACTAAAACAGTCGCCCAGGACGCATACCGACTCGGATTTGGACGTTCTAGATATGCACGGAAAGATAAGGAGAAGACCTTTCCAATGCCGCCGGCCTCATGTCAAAATTCATCCGGAGTCATCGGGAATCGTCAAAACAAGAGAGAGTCCAGAATCTTTGTCGGTGCTGCGTCGCCTATTTTTGGCCTTTGGGCTTTGTATCTAGTTGAGCCCAATTCGGGGCGCGTCCAGAGGGTCTTGCACGACCCTAGGGTCTTTATATACAGCCGCCACCGCACCATTAGGGTTCGGGTTTTGCTTAGATCAATTCTGTTCATAAACAGTTTCGCCGTTCATCGGTTTGTGAGACCCCAACTTCGAGAGTTTAATCATACATCTGCAATTGTGTTGCATTCTTCGTTGTTCTTGCTTGTGTTCTTGATTCGCAGGCAGGGATTAGCCTTCTCGGCGAGGTCAATCGTCTTTGGACGGTTGATAACCAGAGGAGACGTCGTGCTGCGATTGCGGGGTTTAGAACGTGCTGTTCTGAAGCCGGATCGAATTGTGTGTCGCTTCCGACCAAATCAACTTACCAAGAACCTTTCGGAAGATCGGGAACCCTTGTTCACATCACAAGTACTAGACCAACAACACAATGACCTTGTCGGGACTAAAATTCAGAGAAGCAAACTAAACTGAAACTTGCAAGGCACAAGGGGGGAGTAGGACAGCGGAAACACGACGAACAAATATTTTTGTAGGGCAATTTTCTGGACTCTAGGATTGAACAAAATAACGAGGATAAGGGCGAACCTAACGGTGTACCTGAAGCTCTGATTACCACTTGATGTGGACAAAGGTTCCTGATCTTCCGATAGGTTCTGATAATCTTGATTAAGGCAGAGGCGATACAGAAATCGATCCGGCTTCCGAACGACACGTTCTGAACCCCGCAATCGCAGCACAACGTCTCCTCTGGTTATCAACCGTTCAAGAATGGTTGACCTCGCCGAGAAGGCTTATCCTTGCCTGCAAATCAAGAACACAAGCAAGAACAAAGAAGAATGCAACCAAATTTGCAAGTATACGATGAATCTCACAAGTTGGGATCTCACAAACCGATCAAACGGCAAAACTGTATCAACAGAATAATCTAAGCAAAACCCAAACCCTAATGAAGAGGTGGCGGCTGTATATGAGGACCCTAGGGTCGTGCAAGACCCCCTGGACGCAGCCCTAAGTGGGTTCAACTCCATACATGGCCCAAAGACCGATTACGGTGTCGCAGCACCAGGACAGATTCTGGAAGTCAAATTGTTTTGGCGATTGCCGACTGCTCGGGACGAATTTTGATATGGTACCAGCTGGGTTGGAAAGGGCCTTTCGTTATCTTTCCAGGCATATATAGAACGTCCAAATCCGAGTCCGTATGCGTCCTGGGCATCCGTTTTAGTGCAGACTGGTCCTGGGCTCCAAAACAGACTCGAAGTCGGTTTTGATTGGGCCGCCACGTTGGCTTGGACGTCCTTGCTGGCCCATCACGTCTCCAATCACCTCCCCAGCTATCTCATCATCATCTCCATGGTTTCTAACAACAATTAATTCATTAGGTGGCAATCTATTCTCAAAATCACATAAAGGAATCATTAGGAACAAGCTCACCCGTAAATTCAGTTGTCGCGCATGAACTTGTATTTTGGTTGGCGGAGTGCTGGGTGTATCCATAAGGGTGATGTCCTCATCAATTGATCCTCGTGATCAGGTTGATCTTGTTTACCGCAAGGTTAATATCCTCCAGAAGTTGGTTCAGCGATTGCATTGGCGCTTCGGCTTGCTCATCGTAGTCGGATCGTGAGGGTCGACATCCACCAAATCGAAGTTATCTCCACTCGCTGAAAGATCGGGCACTCTACACCTATCATGTGGTATCAGATTCTAGTGTTTCTCGGTGAGTTTATCCAAGTCCACATAAACCGAAAACTACAAAAAAAAGTTTACCCTAGTACAGTTTTGAGCCTCGCACTTTCGTTCAATAATTTGCGTTGTTGAGTTTTTGTGCTTCCGCTTTTGATCGTTGCTGGTACACTGTGATTCATCATTTTCTTCCTATCATCGTCATATCCTTCCGTCATGTCACGTGTTTTCACCACCACAGTTTGCTTTCCACCGCATCTGTTTACCCCATCTCGCTCTCCTACTTGGTTGATCGCTTGCCAAGTTGTAGTCAGCCGATCGCTTGCCAAGTTGTGGTTAGCCGATCGCTTGCCAAGTTTTTCTGTTGCACCGTGAGTCCGGGTCAATCACTTCCTCGTCAACGCTTTAGGTCGATCACCGATCGAGTCCTACTCGGTTACGTCATAACCCGCTCGCCTCGCCCTGTGTTTGGTTCTGCTCGGTTCCGTGTGTCCCTCTTCTGGAGAGAGAGAGAGAGAGAGTATCTTTTAATTACTGCTCTACCCCTACCTAAAAAAAAGCGCTTGTGCTTAATTGCTCATTTAAGGTCTGATTATTTATATTTTCAGAAAAAGGTATAAAAAAAGAAAAAAAAGAGCGGCCGAGCAACACAGGCGACGCGTTCTTGCCGCACTTTGTTTTGATCCTTCTTCCTTCCTCTTGCACTTGTGCCGGCAGCAATCTTTTCGCGTTTAGCACCATTATTTAGCTTTGCAGTTATTGTTTGAATTGTGCTAACCCTTGGATTGAGTGCAGCCTCCCAGCCCCACAAAGTTTCTACTACGAGCAGGTTTTTGTTTCACCACGCAATCGCTCCTCCAATCTTTCACCGGTTTTACCTGTGGTTGCAATTCACGCTTGCATGCTTGGTAAGGACGGGTAAGAATTTGATAACAACTTTTTGATTGAGCTTTTCATCCACCACTCACCTCTCGTTGTAGGATCCAGCTTTTTATATTGCTTGTGTTTCTATGGCAGAAAACAGCTCGAAGTCAGAGGAGCTCACCCTCCAGGATGTCCAGGCGCAGGTTGATGGTCTACAAAACGACATGAAGACGATGCACGAGAGACTTGACTCTATGGTCACTTCGTCGAATGAGCGTTTTGATCAGCTCGACCTCGCTGATACGGCTGCCCACACCACGCTCGCGACGATCATGACTCGTCTTGAGGCCATGTCGACGCACCTTGGGACCATGACGACGCAACTCATGGAGCTGCAAAATGCACGTGACTATGGCGCTGACACCGAGCAGGACGACGACAATCGCCGTGGTCGTGCTCGTAGGGTACGTGTTCCTATTAATGATTCTTTTGCCAAAATAAAATTTCATATTCCCACTTTTAATGACAAATATGATCTGGGTGCTTATCTTGATTGGGAATTAGAGATTGAACAATAATTTGCATGCCATGATATTCCTGCTAATTTACAAGTTAAGGCTGCTATTAGTGAATTTACTGAATTTGCTTTACTTTGGTGGCGTGAGTATAGACAAAGATATCCTGATAATATTCCAGCCACTTGGACGGCATTAAAAGCTGCTATGCGTCATTGTTTTGTGCCGTCATATTATGCTAGAGATTTGCTTAATCAAATGCAGCGTTTTCAACAAGGTTCACTTTCCGTAGAGGATTATTATCAAGCTTTGCAAAAGGGTATGATTCGCTGTGGTTTAGTTGAACTGGATGATGCTGCTATGGCTCACTTTAGGGGTGGGTTAAATCGTGAAATTCAGAACATTCTTGATTATAAGAATTATGATGATATGACCACCTTATTTGAATATGCTTGTAAAGCTGAATGTGAAGTGCAGGATCGACAATCTTTGTCAAGACCTAACATTTTAGTAGGGTCCAAGACGCCTTCAGCTCCACGGTCGACACCTCCTTCCACATCACGCGACCACTCCTCGACCACGTCCAAGTCGAGTGCTCCATCCACGGCTAAATCTGCCTCGATCGTGCCGTCCTCCTCGTCGTCTGGATGAGCTCGTGATATTCAGTGTCACTGTTGCCGAGGATTTGGTCATGTGATACGCGAATGTCCAAATAAACGAACTATGTTGATTCGTGACGACAGCGGGTATTCTTCTGCTAGTGATTCGGAGGATATTCAGCAGACTATGCTTGCCACTAATCATGCAGATAATACGAAGCTTTATGTCGACTCTAGTGCTGCCGACAGGTATGCAACTCTTGTTGTGTAGCGTGTTCTTAGTACATAGGTCATTCAGGATGAAAAGCATCAGCGCCACAACATTTTTCATATCAAAGGCGTTGTACAAGAACGAGCGGTGCGTATAATCATCGATGGTTGCAGTTGCAACAATTTGGCTAGTACGACCTTGGTGGAGCAGTTGTCATTGCCAACAAGAAAGCACCCACATCCTTATCACGTTCAATGGCTTAATAATGGCGGCAAAATAAAGGTAACGCGCTCGGTACGTGTTCCTTTCTCTCTTGGCGCCTATTCTGATTTTGTAGATTGTGATGTTGTTCCAATGGAAGCATGCTCTTTGTTCCTTGGCCGTCCTTGGCAATATGATGTTGATAGTGTTCATCATGGTCGCTCCAATTATTATTCCTTTATGTTTAAGGGTCAGAAAATTGTTATTCATCCTATGACACCTGAACAAGTTCTTAAAGATGATATTGCTCGAGCGGCAAAAGGTGCAAAATTGGTTACATCGCCTCCTGTTGCACCTGTTCAACATGAGATCAAATTAAATAACCCTATCTTGCTTGCTACACGTGCTGATTTTGATGAATTACATGATGCTAATCTGCTTTGCTATGCGCTAGTTTGCTCTCGTATGCTTGTTTCACTAGATGAGGCGCCTATGTTGCATATTCCTCCTGCTATGCTAACCTTTTGCAGGACTATAAAGATGTTTTTCCCGCTGAATTGCCACCGGGTCTTCCTCCTATTCGTGGCATAGAACATCAGATTGATTTAATTCTAGGCGCACAGCTTCCTAATCGCGCCCCGTACCGCACAAATCTTGAGGAGACAAAAGAAATTCAGCGTCAAGTGCAGGCATCGCTTGATAAAGGTCACATTCATGAGTCTCTCAGTCCTTGTTTGGTTCCTGTTTTGCTTGTTCCTAAGAAAGATGGTTCTTGGCGTATGTGTGTAGATTGTCGTGCAATTAACAATATTACAATTCGTTATCGATATCCTATACCACGCCTTGATGATATGCTTGATGAACTTAGTGGTGCCACAATTTTCTCTAAGGTTGATTTGCGTAGTGGTTACCATCAGATAAGAATGAAATTAGGAGATGAATGGAAAATGACTTTTAAAACTAAATTTGGCTTGTATGAATGGTTGGTTATGCCGTTTGGATTGTCTAATGCTCCTAGCACTTTTATGCGCTTAATGAATGAAGTTCTTCGGCCTTTCATTGGAATATTTGTTGTTGTCTATTTTGATGATATCCTTATATACAGCAAATCCTTGAATGTGCATTTAGATCATTTGCGTGCTGTTTTTGATGCTTTGCGTGCTGCTCACTTGTTTGGGAACATGTAAAAATGCACTTTTTGCACGCAACGTGTTTCATTTCTTGGATATGTTGTTACTCCACCGGGCATTGAGGTGGATAGTAGCAAAGTTGACGCCATTTAGAGTTGGCCCCAACCGACGACGGTCACACAGGTTCATAGTTTTCTTGGTCTTGCAGGTTTCTATCGTCGTTTTGTGCGGGATTTCAGTTCTATTGCTGCACCGTTACATGAGCTGACCAAGAAGGGTGCGCCATTTGAGTGGGACACACCACAAGCCGACGCATTCAACACTTTAAAGGAACGGTTAACTCATGCTCCTCTCTTACAATTGCCTAATTCTGATAAAGTGTTTGAATTGGAATGTGATGCTAGTGGAATTGGTTTGGTTGCTATTTTGTTGCAAGATCATAAACCCATTGCTTATTTAGTGAGAAGTTAAGTGGTGCTGATCTTAAATATTCCACTTATGATAAAGAACTTTATGCTTTAGTAAGAACTTTGCAAACATGGCAGCATTATTTATGGCCTCGCGAATTTTTACTCATTCTGATCATGAGGCTTTGAAACATATTAGAACCCAAACTAATCTGAACCGTCGTCACGCTAAATGAGTTGAATTTATTGAATCTTTTCTGTACATCATTAAACATAAAAACGGGAAGAAAAATGTGATTGCCGATGCTTTGTCTCGTCTTATATGATGCTGTCCCAATTAGACTTTAAAATCTTTGGTTTGCAAGCTTTGAAAGATCAATATGTGAATGATGCTGATTTTCGTGATATTATGATGCATTGTAAGGATGGCAAACCTTGGGGCAAATTTCATATGCAGGATGGGTTCCTGTTTCGTGCTAACAAGCTGTGTATTCCAGCTAGCTCAAATCGTCTTTTGTTGTTACAGGAGGCGCATGGAGGTGGTCTTATGGGTCATTTCGGCGTTTTCAAGACACATGAGGTGTTGGTCGACCATTACTTTTGGCCACGGATGCGCCGTGATGTTGAGGGCCTTGTTGCACGCTGTACTACATGTCAAAAAGCTAAATCTCATTTGGGTAATCATGGTTTGTATATGCCCTTGCCTGTTCCCTCTTCTCCTTGGCATGATATTTTAATCGATTTTGTTTTGGGATCGCCTCGCACTAAGAAGGGGAGGGACAATATTTTTGTGGTTGTTGATCGTTTCTCTAAAATGGCTCACTTTATACCTTGTCATAAAACTGATGATGCCTCAAATGTTGCTGAATTGTTCTTTAGAGAGATTGTTAGATTGCATGGAATTCCTAAAACAATTGTCTCTGATCGTGATGCTAAGTTTCTTAGTCATTTTTGGCGTTCTCTTTGGAATAAATTAGGAACTAAGTTGCTGTTTAGTAGTACTTGTCATCCTCAAACTGATGGGCAAACTGAGGTAGTAAATAGAACTTTGTCTACTATGCTTAGAGCTGTTCTAGATAAAAACTTGAGACGTTGGAAAGATTGTTTATCTCATGTTGAATTTGCTTATAATCGTGCTACACATTCTGCCACTAAGATGTGTCCTTTTGAGGTTGTTTATGGCTATGTTCCTAGGACGCCTATTGATTTGTTTGGTATTGATGCTGAAGATGAACCACATGTTGATGCTCTTGCTCATATTGATCACATGAAACAATTGCATGAAGAAACACAACACAACATTGCCGTTGCTAATAAAAAGTATCATGTTGCTGGTAGTAAAGGTAGAAAACATATTTCTTTTGAACCTGGTGATTTGGTTTGGTTGCACCTGCGTAAAGATAGATTTGCTACATTGCGTCGTTCTAAATTGATGCCTCGTGCTGCTGGTCCTTTTAAAGTGCTAACCAAGATTAACGATAATGCTTATGTTCTTGACTTGTCCATGAAGTTTGGTGTTTCCACTAGTTTTAATGTTGCAGATTTGAAACCATACTTGGATGAGGATGATGAGTTGCCGTCGAGGACGACTTCACTTCAAGAAGGGGAGGATGATGAGGACATCAACGACATACGAATAACGACGACGGAAGATGGTGCGCCAAACCAAGTTGTCACGCCTCCACCTCTCGTCGTCACGCCCCCTCGAGTTACGGATCCATCTTCTAATGAGACGACGAAGTACAAGGGCCCAATCACTAGAGCTCGAGCCCAGGAATTCAAGACGGTTTTGATGCTAAGGAATGAGGCCCAGGATGACTCCGCCCGAAGGCCCACGTGGCCCAAGTCGTGCAACCCCCTCTCCACCGCACGCCTCTCCACCTCAGCCGGCCCTAGATGCCGCGTCCTCCCCCTATTTAGTCAAGGGCTGCGCTCCTTTCAATCTTTGAGTTTTGTTTTAAGTTTAGCTTAGCTATACATCCGTCTCTCGACGTGAATTCAGAACTCCACCTTCGTGCAATACATCAGATTGCTCGCCTCTAATTCTTCCTCATTCTTTGATTGTGCGTAAGAATTGATCCTCGTGATCAGGTTGATCTTGTTTACCGCAAGGTTAATATCCTCCAAAAGTTGGTTGAGCAATTGCATTGGCGCTTCGGCTTGCTCGTCGTAGTCGGATCGTGAGGGTCAACATCCACCAAATCGAAGTTATCTCCACTCGCCGAAAGATCGGGCACTCTACGCCTATCAAGATCGCCACACACTAACATTGAGAAGCATAACAGTGATGGTACTTCACTCCCTTCTGAGGCTCTGCTCTCGAACTCTCCTAAGAGCGTCGCAGACTTGGCTGAGGGTAATCCACTACCTGCTGAGGCACCACTCTCGAGGTCCCTTGAGAGCGTTACAGACTTAGCGAGATGGGTGGGAGTTGACGGGGCGACCGTGGCTCCACTTCCGTTTCAGCCTAAGCAGGAACACGTTGCGGACTCGGTGACAGCCCTAGCTCACCCAGCGACCAATGATCGCACAAACTTCATCAACTTGATCACTAAGGCGACGACAAGTGTACTGCCTGTGCCATGCCACACTCAAGCCAAGCTAAAAGCACACATGCCAGCAGCACCGCTGCGCCGGAGTCGTCGACTGGCCGGTGCTTGAGTGGAATTCTTGATAAAGCCGGAGCAGATGCGATGCAAAAAGTGGGTCATGCGCACTCTGGAGGTGATCAGGGAGAATGAAGGCATACATGAAGCTGCTCTAGAGGAATATACAAGGCTCTTTTCTCAACAATTTTTGGAGAACCATTTGTTTGCCCTTGCATGTTTGTTTGGTTGGCGCTCGCTGGACGACTTAGTCCGTGGCGAGGGAACGACAAACATATGATTGTAACTACTGGTAGGTCCTTTCCTTTGTGGTTGTGTTTCATTCCTTACCAATGGATACCAAGAAACGTTTGATATGGATAAATGTACGGGGCCTTAATTCCCGTAGCCAGCAGGATGCAGTTCAGAGTCTAGTGGACTCCGCCCGGGTCGATGTGGTCTGTTTGCAAGAAACGAAGATGGAGTCCATCTCACATCGAGTAGTAGTCTCCATGTTGGGTGCTCAGTTCATAGGATTTCATTTCTCCCGTCGGTGGGTGCAAGCGGGGGAATTCTAGTGGCATGGAAAATCGATATCGGACCGACCGGGCTTGCTAGGACGGACACCCACAGTGTTTCAGTGCAGTTCACTTCAAATGCAGGTCAAGCTTGGTGGCTCTCTTGTGTATATGGTCCCTAAGGGAATGATAGGAAGCTCAAGTTCTTTCAAGAAACTCGCGATGTTTGGAATGCTTCTCAAGGCCCATGGGCGCTGGTAGGAGACTTTAATCTGATTTACAAAGAAGAAGATAAAAGCAATGACAACTTCAACCGAGCTATGATGGGTCAATTTCGGCGTCTCATTAACGATTTTGCTGTCGAAGAAATTCCATTGCATGGTCACAAGTTCACATGGACCAACAATCAGGTGTCGGTTAAATTGGACCGTGTGCTATGTTCCGTGGATTGGGAAAATCTCTTCCCAAACTGCTTGCTTCAATCTGCCGCATCAGATGATTCCGACCACTACCGTCTACTTTTGGGGACTAATGACATCTAGCCCGGGAAAAGGCGATTTCACTTTGAAGCTTTCTGACCCAAGCTTGATGGATTCATGGAGGCAGTGCAAACGGCATGGGAGCCGGTGCCTCGTGGTAACTGTCCATTTGACACTCTCTCACGTAAGTTCCAAGCGGTTATTAGGAGACTCCAAAGTTGGAGCAAGAAGAATGTGGGACATGTGAAGACACAACTTGGCATGGCAAGGGAAGTGCTACATCAGCTAGAAATAGCACGGGACAGTAGGCCACTGTCCCAACAGGAGGTTTGGCTGCGCAACACGCTCAAGAAGCATTGACTGGCACTGTCTTCCTTGCTCAGAACCATCGCATGCTTGCATTCACGAATTGGTTGGATCAAAGATGGGGACGCCAATACCGCATTGTTTCATGCTCAATCCAGATATAGGAACCGCAAGAATTTTGTGGCTCAACTAGTGGAGGATGTTCAGGTACACACTGATCAAGGGCGCAAGGCTGAAATTGTGGATAACTTCTACCGGAACTTGTTGGGGTAGAATGTTTCAAGGGAGCACATGGTTAATTTGGAAGCTCTAGGGATCCCTACACATGATCTATCATAGCTTGATGCTCCATTCTCAGAAGAAGAGGTGTTCAATACCATCAAGCTCTTGCCACAAGATAAAGCCCCGGGACCGGATGGTCTCATCGAAGGGTTCTATCGTGTGTGTTGGCCTACAATCAAGAAGGAAATAATGGAAGCTATATCAGCTGTTTGGAGTAGAAAACTTATGAATTTTGATGTCCTAAACTCAGCTGTATCATCTTGCTGCCCAAGGTTGTTGGTGCCAACTGTGTGAAGGACTTCAGGCCCATAAGTCTTGTGCATAGCTTTGCGAAGCTTGTCACAAAGATAATGGCAAACCGGCTAGCTAGGAGATTGGATCAGATGGTGTCCCCAAATCAGAATGCATTCATCAAGGGAAGATTTATTCAAGACAATGTCATGCTCGTTCAACAAACAACAAGATTCTTGCACCAACAAAGGCGCCCTCGGTTCATGCTAAAGTTAGACATTTCAAAGGCCTTCGACTCAGTTTCTTGTCCTTTCCTTCTTGAGGTAATGAGGCACTTAGGGTTTGGTCAGATTTGGTGTGATATCATTAGTGGACTGTTGAGATAATCATCAACAAGGGTGCTACTTAATCGATCACTGAGTGAGCTCATACTTCATAGGCACGACCTTCGACAAGGGGATCCCCTTTCTCTGATCCTCATTATCATTGTGATGGATGTGCTCAGGCACGTGGTCTCCAAGGCGGCAAAGCACAGATTGCTACAACCTTTGTCATCACAGGCCCTTCATCGTTGAATATCTATATATGCCGATGGTGTGGTGATGTTTCTTAGGCCGGAGGCAAGGGACATTGAGATTACCATAGATCTAATGTGGCTATTTGGGGAGGCTTCCGGTTTAAAGACTAACATGCAGAAGAGCAGTGCTTACCCTATCCAATGTCGGCAAGCAGAAATCAAGGTTATCCAAGATAATTTGCCTTGTGCAGTTTCTGAATTTCCATGTTGAGATCTTGGTCTTCCTCTATCTTTGAAGAAACTTACTAAGAAACCAATTCGACAAATTATTGACCGCATTGCTTACTTGCTGCTTGGATGGAAATCTGAACTTATGAGTAGGGCGGGGAGAGCGGTGCATGTTCAGTTTGTCATGACGGGTATGATGATTTATTTGTTGATGGCTATTGATCTACCTCATTGGGCTCTCAAGGAAATTGACAAACTACGATGAGGATACTTGTGGAGGGAAAGAAAAGAAGCAAAGGGAGGTCACTGTTTGGTGGCGTGGGGCAAAGTGACCCGACCAAAGGAACTTGGAGGCCTGGGCATTTCTGATTTGAAAAACTTGGGATGGGCCTTGCGAGTCTGATGGTTGTGGTTGCATAAGACTGACCCCCATCGTCCCTAGAGTATGTTCCAAATACAAGTATCAGAGCAGGTCCAGTCCTTCTTTACGATCGCAATGGCTTCAGAGGTCGGGGATGGAACACGCACCCTTTTTTGGGAGGATTGTTGGTTACATGGACAGCGTGTCATTGACATTGCCCCTAGGTTGCATTCGGTTGTAGCTAAAAGAATGGTTAAGAAACGGACAGTGGTGGAAGCGCTTAATGAGCACTTGTGGCTTCAGGATGCACGGGCAGCTAATTCAGTTGGAGCCCTGAGTGAGTTCCTCATTCTTTGGGACATACTTTGGTAGTTCGTGCTGCAGCCCGAGCAGGAGGACAAGCACTACTGGAGGCTCTGTTCTTCGGGACAATACTCGGCTAAAACGGCATATAATCATCTCTTCATGGGCGCAATTCAGTTTGGTCCTTAGGAGCGCACTTGGCAGACTTGGACACCTGGTAAATGCAAGTTTTCTCTGTGGTTAGTAGCACGTGACAGGTACTGGACAGCGGATAGGCTTGCTCGCCGTGGTTTGGATCATCCTGAAAGATGTGTCCTACATGATCAATAAGAGGAGAGTATCAACCGCCTCCTAGTCGCTTGCTCCTTCGCACGACAGTTCTGGTACAAGTTTCTTTCTCGGGTAGGACTACAAGCCGTCTCTCCACAGCCGTCGGACATGATGTTTGATGCATGGTGGGAAAAGGCATGGTGTTCAGTTCAAGAGTCGCACAAGAAGGGATTTAACTCACTGGTGGCGTTGGGTGCTTGGGTCATTTGGACAAACCAAAATGGTTGTGGTTTTGAAGGGTTGGCACCAAGCCTAGCTCAGGGACCCATGGTTGCTAATGATGAGAAGCATTGGTGGGTAATGGCTGGAGCACGCGGCCTGTCCACTCTTCTATCCAGTGTAATTAGTGTTGCGTAAGGTATTTCTGTGCCGTCGTTTCCAATTAGGCAACAGGCACGAATGTAACTTAACGAACTAAGTGTGTGGGTGTGTGTGTTTTCTGTATGGGCTCTTGCCCTTGTCTTCTTCTTAATATAATGAAGCGCAACTCTCCTGCCTTTTCAAGAAAAAAAGCAAGCATAATAAGCACAAAATTGTAGCCTAAGTGAAGCATGAAATAATAGAGGATTCTATCAATTAAATTAATTACTGGCAAATAAAAATCCCTACAAGCATAGTTGTGAAGCAACTTTTAATTTTTCTATGCAACCTACATCAAAGAATTACATCAACATCATGGAATTATAAAAATAGAATTTTATCACATTTGGATATACCCTAAATAATTAAATAAAGCATAGAAACCTTTCATAATTGAATTTTTATTCTAAAATAATAGTAATTGTTCTGATCAAGTGGACCTCGCCAGATCCTCATGCATATCACAGAGGACCTATGTGCAACATCAAAGAATTACATCAACATCATGGAATTATAAAAATAGAATTTTATCACATTTGGATATACCACAAAGTACTGTTGGCAGAACGACATGCCCAGTCGATGTCATTGGATCCGGTGGAAGGTGTAAGTTTTAATTGCAAAAGGTTGCCATATATGACCTTAAGTGGTGCGTATATGTCGTGTATTTCAGATTTTCCCAGCGGGTGTAAATCAATTGCAATTACTGTCGCTCGCAGTAATGAGTACCGTTTGTTCACTGCGCCTTCACGTAGTTCAGATGATACTATGAAATTGATTATATGGTTACTTGATGATTATTATTGCTGATGTTCTTATATTGTATTTACTTCATGTTTTGCTTTACTGTTCTTGTATTGCTCCACTAAATTTATATTTCCACTCTATACAATTAAACTTGGATGAATAAAATTGGTAGAACTAATAGGTTTCTTAGTGCAAGTCTTTTAAAACAACCATCCTATTAGAGCCAATGCATGTCTAGGTCTTTTGACGGGTAAGTCTTGCTGAGTAATTAGTACTCAGGCTTTGTGCCTATGTTGTTTTCAGATAATGTTGAGATATAGTTACCAGTAGATGTGATGTCGTGGGACATGCAAGTCCCTGAGGGTTGGACTGCCCACTGGGAGTCCGACTTGCCGCCACAGTGATGTTGTGTGCTGCTAGAGTGATGATTCCATGGGCATGAATCATTACTACCGCTGTATCATCGAGTGATCGTAGAACTTATCATTATTCGCTTCCATTATTTCTGAACTATCATGAACTTGTAATATTCTGCTACACTTTAACTACCCTAATGATGTAATAATTCGACTTAAATTTGAACCATTGTTGTATTATCAAGTGTCTGCGTTATCAGCACCTTTGGAACCTCGATCTTCTAGGAAGGGTCACCACACACTTCACAAGAGTCATTAGTGACACGTTTATAACGCGTCACTAATGTCACATCACAAATGTAAAGACATTGGTTATGCATTTTGATCTAGACGCTCCACTAATATGAGAGGCATTAGTGACACGTTTTGTTCAAAAAGCACCACTAATGTGGGAGTCATGAGAGACACGTTGTAAGCTTCATGACCATTGATGATTGGATCCCTGAGGTATGAATGTTTTGGTGATTAATGACAACTATAAAATAATGGGCTAATATCTACATGAGTGTTGTCTATGCAGATATCATCTCTTAACTCTACTACAAATATTATTGATGATGATGGTTGTTGGCGATGGATGACAATGACCACAAGTATGGAGCTTGATGAGCTTGATGGAGTTCAAGGGTTGAAGAAGATGGATCAAGGCTAAGGACAAGCTATGGAGCAAGTGTTTGGAACGCTTGTCTAGTTGTTAGGGCTTTGAGTCCATAGGAAAAACCGGACTATCAAGGGGGTCTAGGTCATGTCTCTTAGGTCACGACTAGTCAGTGATGTGCATGGATGCTCAGTGAAATCACAGGCACTAGGTGATAGTGGAGAAGCCAAGGAGATGTTCGGAGAAGCCAGGAAACGAAGTCAAGCGAGGACGATGAGTTTCAGCTTCTGGACGTAGTGACCAGATAGAGGGGTCAGAGGAGACCGGACTGTACAGTCACTAGGAGACCAGAGAGAAGTCTACGAGGAAATCTGTCAGCGCGAAGACCTATAGAGACCGGACGGTCCGGTCTATAGACCGGATAGTCCAGTCCATATGGAGGTTGCTCGGGACAGAAAGGCATAGAAAATGAATCTGTCTAGAATGGAGAGAGAAAGTCTGACCGGATGGTACGGTCAGTATAAGGATCAGCAGTGGGCAGAGCCGTTAGAGCTGGATCTGCAGTGACCGGATGGTCCGGTCAGGTAGTGACCGGATAGTCCGGTCAGTACGCCCGAAAGACAGATTTCATGGAGCAACGGCTAGTTGGAGGTTGGAAGCCTATATAACTTTGTTGCTGGGGTCTTGAAGACCACTCTTGGCTAGTGGAATTGCTTGGAACATTTGGTGAGAGCCAAGAGGAAAAGAGGAGCACACTAGGAGGAGATATTGCATATCTTGAGAGTGCTAGTGACAGTAACTAGAGCATCTTGTCTAAGGCTAGGGTGTCCTTGAGGGTATGATCTAGATTGTTACTCCTTGTCTATGGTGAGACCTAGACCGGTTAGGTGTTGGTGATCGAGCCTATCATGATCAGTTGTGAAGGCCATCATATGTTTGTACCCGGTTTGAGCCCACCGGTGAAAGGGGCATTGTTAATGAGCGCCTGTGTCAGCTCAGGGAGTACCGGCAAATTCTCGAGGGAGGCGAGCTTGTGCCTTGGTGGCAGCGGTGACGCAACTGTGTCTTCACTCTAGGAGTGATTGCGGATTCGTGTGCGAGAACTCCACATTGGTGGCGAAAGGGACCGACACTCTAACGGGAGTGGTCCAATGACAAGTAGGGGAAGGCGCCATCCTTCCGAGACCTCGGGAAAAATCATGAGCATTCCTTGACCCCTCTTTACTATTCCACAATTGTGTGCTCTAGTGAGTAGGTTGAATTGTTGCTTGCATATGCTAGTGTGCTTATGCATAGGCTAGTGTGTTTAGCTTCCGCATTCGCTCTCATCATGAACACTAGCATGTGTAGGGTCTTGCCTTGTAGAATTGCTTAGGTTGCAACAATTGATAGGGTCTACTGGTGTGAATTGAAGTATTCGAATTTGTGGTCGTCTTACCGATTCACCTCCCCTCTCGGTACGCCTTCGGTCCATACACACGTTTTGGTAAAATGCATCACTAATGAGGAACTAAAAATAAATAAAAAATAAATGGTGGATATTGTTGACATTTCTTAATGTCTTCACTAAGTTTCCTTAGCAACGAAGCTAGAAATGTTTATTGGTAATCTTTAACGAATGTAGAGAGTCCGCAAGCGCATGGAGAATACCGTTGTAGCATTTCACCCGAAAATATTCAGGGTATCATATTTGTTTTATCCCAAAGGAAGGTATATGATTGATCAGAGTAATTACCATATTCTAGATTTTTGCATATTGGATTATGAGACAAAGTCCTCATAGGGGTAAGGATAAAGATAAACATGGTAGTGGACACACAAATAGCATACTCAAGTTAGATAAATATTAGTCTAGTGGAGAAGGACAAAGAAATAGCTAAGTTCCTATATTGCTTTTATATAGTTACATAGTCTACATTATAAAGTATTATATAGATACAATGACAATGCAAGATAATCAAATCATCACACCCTGGGCATCCGGTTTTCCCCTGCATGCACATTACGATTCCAGCCAAGAGCCTATTGCGTAGCCGAACGTGGGGGATTTCAAAGGACAGATAGGGTTGTCACCACCTACTGCCTACCCCTAGCAATCTGTGGGCTACACGACAAATAATGCATATTATTGATCTAAGCACCACGCTTACATCTCTAGAACAATACTCCTAATCCCTTAAGCAATGGATTAGAAAAGGAGTAATCACATTTAAGTGAACACTAAGCACATGGAAATGATCTAAGTCACACATTAGTTGATGAGGACATCACTCCTATGGATACACACAACACTCCTCCAATTCTGGACTTGCAAGGTCCAATGACTAGAGCTCGTGCACGACGACTAAATTTAGAGGTAAGCTCGTTCCTACGTTCTTCGCTATATGTTACTTTTGAGAATGGTTTGCTACCTAATGATTATTTTATGATTAGAAACCATGGAGAGGACCAGGAGATGAAGAAGGAGTTGGAAACGTGGAGGGCCAGCAAGGGCTTGGAAGCCAAAGTGGAGGCCCAATCAAAACCGACTTCGAGTCTATTTTGGGGCCCAGGACCAGTCTGCACTAAAACAGTCGCCTAGGATGCATACGGACTCGGATTTGGACGTTCTACATATGCACGGAAATATAAGGAGAAGACCTTTCCAATGCCACCGGCCTCATGTCAAAATTCATCTGGAGTCATCGGAAATCGTTGAAACAAGAGAGAGTTCAGAATCTGTGTCGGTGCTGCGTCGCCTATTTTTGGCCTTTGGGCTTTGTATCTAGTTGAGCCCAATTAGGGGCGCGTCCAGAGGGTCTTGCACGACCCTAGGGTCTTTATATACAGCCGTCGCCGCATCATTAGGGTTTGGGTTTTGCTTAGATCAATTCTGTTCATAAACAGTGTCGCCGTTCATCGGTTTGTGAGACCCCAACTTCGAGAGTTTAATCATACATTTGCAATTGTGTTACATTCTTCGTTGTTCTTGCTTGTGTTCTTGATTCGCAGGCAGGGATTAGCCTTCTCGGCGAGATTAATCGTCTTTGGACGGTTGATAACCAGAGGAGACGTCGTGCTGTGATTGTAGGGTTTAGAACGTGCTGTTCTGAAGCCGGATTGATTTGTGTGTCGCCTCCGACCAAATCAACTTACCAAGAACCTTTCGGAAGATCGGGATCCCTTGTTCACATCATTAGTCATGCATCATTATAACGACATAAATGAAGATTATAGTAAGGTTTTATGTCTAACATGGTAATATAGTATCACTATATTACTAACATACAAGCATAATAACCACATACATGAATGGATCATATGATCAAACAAGAAACACCTGACCCAAAAATAACTATATAGAAAGACTAAATATATTAAATAGAATAAAGTCTTACAAAAAGAGAAAGATACAAGAGCCATACCACAACTCCAAGGAAAATATGGGAACTGAAGAAGACTCTATTCTAAGCCTAACTCCACTAAAACTAAAGGGAATCACGAAATGGTAAAGAGAGTAATGCTTCTTGGTGTGTGCTTTGGAGTGAGGCCTCTCCCTTCTATTTATAGGGCCCAAAGGTGGTTCCTGGAGTCAGTAACTGCCACCTAACCCGCACAACCATCATTGGGGAGTCACCAGGAGCCAACACGTGGCAGCCCTGCACCAGGGGGCCACTTCCCGTTCAGCCAAACACCCTTGTTCGGCCAAACAGGGGGGGGGGGGAGAGTCCCCTCAGGTGCTGCCGCCTCTAGTTGCCTGCCAGGTGGGTCCCATTGCCCAGTGACACAGTAAGGTCAGTTGTTAAGTCGGTTTACTTCTGTAGGTGGGCCAGTTAATCCGTGGGAGTCCCAGTTGGTGAGCTATGATTGGTGGAAGTTGTGTTTCTTTGCCAACTAGGTGTGTTTCCTCCTCCATTTCATTATTTCTCCTGCATGTGAGTGTTTCTTCAAGAAATAGTGGCTATTTATTAATTCCAACTAACATGCATGGTGGGAATATACAGTCCTTCTTTATTTTGAGTAATGTTGATCAGCGGAAATGGTATTTAACGACCGTCAACAAACTACCCCAAGCTTAACCTTTGCTCGTCCCTATGTAAAGATAAAACATTAGGTTGTTGATCAGGAGTTGCTACAATGCTTTATATTCCCCCATAGTACCAAGTGCACAACAAAATACTCTACCTTTTATTGAATAAGTTGACATTTGGTAACTCACCCTTTTTACCTTAGTCCTTACGGGGCTTTTAGCTTCTCTTCATCTTGGGTGGTTGAAAGACAGAACGGTCTTTTGTAGGACACCATTCTCTCATCCCTGTGTTCCACTTTTCATCCGGAGTTTTTCAAAAGATTTTATCAAACAAAACTAAGTTCCTCCAATGATTCACTTGATCGCTCAATGTGTATAAATCATTACCAAGGAATTGAAGTTGCTTCTTTTTGTTCCTATCTCTAAATAAGGCTTATGTAGAGCTCTGGGTAGGAATAAATGAGACATACTTGTAACACATATGTTGCTAAACTAAAAGACCGAACCCACAGAGAAACAAGTCATACTATCTGATCAAGATGTGCATGTGTGTGGAATTTGGTGGAATGACGATGGAATGGTGGATACTCCTTTCTGAGTAGACTCCCTCTTTTTCTTCTTCTTCTTTTTTCTCTCTTTTTTTATCATGCTCAAGATTGAGAGCAAGCATTTATTCTATTTTTGATAGCCGTGCCTTTCATACAAGCAATTGAGAGAGAGTCATAACATGATATTCATGGAGTATTTATTTTGCTAACTTCCAGAATAGAAGTTAAGCATATCGTGGTGGATGCAATGGAATGATATTGCTATCTCTCGGTGTAGGAGCATTAGCAAATGATGGTGGATGTGTACGTGAATCTTGATCATAAAAGCTTGAAATGGATCCCATAAATGTTGCAAGCATTTTGATAAAGCTCAATGTGGAAACAAGCAGCATACGTGGAAGGTTTTGCAATGAAGTATAACATATGGCCGTGATAGGAATTTTCATCATTGAGGAACGTTTTAATTTTATCATTTTGAAAAACAAAATCTCTGGATGTTAAGCTTCACTTTGGGACAAAGATCATAGCAGCCCTATTCGAACCATATCATGCCTCACAACAACCTAGACTTAGATCATGCGATTTGCAACCCACAAGTATTCAAGTTCAAGGCAAGCATGTTTTGCCAACAAACTCAAAAATTGGGAGAGTACTAAGTTGTATATGAGGACTATAAAAAGATATAAAACAGAGAAACTATTCATAATCTCAACATGAAGGCATGAACATCCCTAGCATGCATGTCAACCTATTATTATTGTTCTTTTTAGTTTTGCAATTTTTTTTTGGTTTTATGAGGGTAACTCCAACAAAGAAAAAAAAAGAAAGAAAGGAAAGATGCAAGTCACCTTGGTGGGGGTGCTCCCCCAAGCTTGCTCTTGCTCACGGCTATTGGTTAGGATCAAATCCTCTCCAATGGTAGTATGCCGCCATGTAGTCGTGGTGCTCTCGTAGCTGCTTTTGGAGGTGACAAAACTAGTCATCACTGTGCTACTTCCACTCTCTGGTGCTTTGGGCGTGAGTAGCAAGGGTGTTTTGCATCTCCCTTGTTCTCACATCAAGATTGTCCATCCTCCTTGTAAGATCCCTCATCTCCAAACCATAGTCATGATGACTAGAGCCCAACAATGAGTGATGTCCATCATGATGTGGAGGCGTCCCGATCGGCTCAAGGCCATGTCCCCATTGTGTACTGCTAGCTTGCTGCCAAGATGAACCTCCAGTCTCATACCGCTGCGGCGTGAACATCCAAGCGGGGTCGCCGGAATGTTCTGAGCCTACAGTGTAATCATGGACTGCTGGTGTAGTCCTGGCTGTGCTAGTGGTGGCACGCCTCGTGCTTTGTCGCGTGTGTGGATCAGCGGACCTGCCAGTCATTCCTTCTCTGTGCAGTTGTATGGTTAGTTTCCAACAACTATACAAATGATATCCCGGGTTAGGCAGCGGGATTTCATTTGTATAGCCAGGGTAATAAAAGATAATAGAACCATCGGGGCCCTTCTTTAAAGTGTGACACTGCTCAAGAAATTTTGAGTCTATCATGGGACGGGGCTCAGAATGATAATCAAATCTAGTGTTGGATAAAGCCCTGACCCCTACAGCAATATGGGTCACTAAAGAAGTGCATTCAATGGGTCCCGATCCTTTAATATAATCTAACCATTGACCAATCATAGCTTCAACAGGAGCAATAGGAATTTTAGCAATTGTAGCAAACAAGACACACAATTCATCGTTACGGATAGGTCTAGTGTCTTTTCTGGGGAAACCAGTCATAGCAAGTCACCTATGCCACAGTTGTAGAGTTGGCTTGTGAATGTCACTCGTCCTAAGACGTTCACAGGAAAACTCCCCCAAAATCCTTTGCCAAAAAGATCCCTTTTCAAAACCTGTGGTTGCACCTTCTAAGTTATTGTTGCAATAACTTTTAAACTTAAGAATGATACTAAGATCTTTCCAAGTGAGACGGTATCCCTTCTCAAACAAGCAGAAAAGTACCCCGTCGTTATCTTTCAGCAAGGTGCACAAAAACTAAATATTGAGGTGGTGTGAACCTGCCTTAGTGATGTGCGCAAATTCGGTCCAACCCAATGCTTTCCAAATAGAAAGGAACTCATAGTCCATACCTATAGTGGAGAAAAGGTCATCGTCATACGCCCTAGTGTGGATGAAACTGCGGTTGCATAGGCGGTGATAGACTCGTTTCTCTTGTTCATCCAGCAGCTCGTGGTCGGTGTCGACGAGAAGAATGTGTGGCTCATCCTCCTCCATATCGTCCTCAATGGGCGTATACCTCGTTGGTTCATCCTCGATGGAGAAGTGCGTGCTCGAGCTACCGCGTGAACAGCGTGAACTCGAATGCGTCACCCGCTGCATCAACGCCTTAGCCTTGTTCATCTGCACCACTTATGCAAAAACACAAGAACAACTCGAACACGGATTATGGGTTAGCAAATAAAATCTGCCGGTCATGTTGATCTTGCCAAACCTTGCACAGAACTTGAACAATCTAGAAAAAAAACAAAGCAAACTAAAAAGGGAACTTGAACTTGAACAGCCTAGAGAACTTTGGAGAAGCAATATGAGAGCTCAAGAGCAAATCAGTAAAGGAGGGACTGAAATGGGAAGGGAACTTGGAATGGTAAAACACTCTCCCCCGGGCACTAAATTTATAGGAATATTCCCAAACGGTCAAAAACGGCTAGTGGGGAGCCAAATCCAACTGTTGGCAAAAGGCCAAGGTTGGTGGGGCCCACACCCCTTCGGCCAAACATGGGTGCTCGAACGACAGGGGGTGGGTCCCAATGGTCCCCCACTTTGGCCCATAACTCCCAAACAGCTATATTTTCTAAGCTACAGGGGTTAGGTCCAAAGTTTCGACAGAATTTTGCTTAGAAAAATATTTTCTCAAAGTTGGAAACCAAACAACAAATTTTCTATTTTTATCAAACAAAGAAGAGGGTTGCAATAAATTCTATCATGCATGTGTGAAATCCAATAATGCAATTGCAGAGGCAAATTTGAAAGAATCCAAAAGTTTGGAAAAATTCAAACATGCAAAAATTGAGGAAAATAAAATATGAGATAAATATCAATTTACCTTTGGCAAGGGCTAACCAATTTTTAATGTAGGACGAGTGGGACTTTTCTCCATCGCGTTTAGCTTGATGTTGCGGCGTCCGGTCCAGAAGAAATGGATGCGGATGGCTGCACTTCCTTAACTCGCCACTCCTTCATCTTTGATGCGGTCGGTGGCTCCTTGGGTGAAGGATTCTTTTTTATCGGCTGCTTCTTTTTCCAGAGTCCAGGCATGCCCGTTGCCTTCTTCTTCTAAGTGAAAAGAGTGTGATTTTCTTGTGCCTAGAGATTTATCATAGAATCCTCTAGGCTGTCCCACCTTGTCTCCATCTCTAATTTCTTGATGTCCTGAAGGTTCAGCTAGCTTTTGACTCCACCCATGAGGCAAGGCTAAAACTCAAATTCTACTTCCTTGCCATTGAGGTTGAGATAGACTATTTTAGCCGCCATGGTGCTTAAGAATGGCCACCCAAGGATGAGAGGCGTACTCCTATCGACTTCCATGTCGAGCACCACAAAATCCACAGGGATGAAGCATCTGTAGATCTCAACCAGAACTTCCTCGACAATCCCTGTGGGGTATCACAGTGTCGAGTCGGCAAGCTGAATCTGCATCTAAGTTGGGACTAGGCCTGAGAGTTTCAACTTGTTGAAGATAGCTTTTGGCATGATGCTGACGCTGGCTCCAATTTTGAATAACGCTTGTTCGAAGAACTCTGTCCCAATTGAACACAAGATCATCAGACTTCCTGGATCACCTTGGATGACTCGGATGATGTTGAATTCATCTTCTTCATCATTTTCTGCATGGTTAGTATTTGGCGAGCTACGGGTATGGTTCCCCACAAGCATCATCGCATTAACATCTTCTATGGTAGATTCGGATTGCCCTAGAATTTTCCCACAGTCTGATGCAGGCAAAGCAGCGACCAACAGAGCTAGTTGGGTTTCTAGCATTTTATTAAAACTAAGCTAATTTTTAAAGGAAGAAGCAATACCTTCTAGTTTTGCATTAACACTTTCTAAAGTCTTGTCGTTGGTGACAAGCTTTTTAGTGAAGGTTTCACTGATTTTAGCCTGGCCTAAGATAAGATCTTTAAAGGAGGGTTGATTATTGGAAGAGTTAAAGTTGTTACCTCCTTAATAATACGGGCGTGGTTGATTCCACCCGTTGCCTCCTTGTGGACGATAGCCATTGTTTTTGTTGTTCATGTAGAACACGTCCTCACGAGTCTGAGGGCAGTCATTGCCTGACTGATCCGTGTTGCTACAGACCTCGCACGTCATGCGAGAATCTAAGGCGTAGACAAGGCGGACTTCATACCCTTTGGCTTGTTCATCCATCTTCATGAGGAGGTCCATTTTAGCGGCTAGCATGTCCACCTCATTAACGGTGTGCATGCCCCGCTGGCGTGAGTGAAGACGATCTTCACTCCATTATTGGTTGGAAACCATCTTCTCAATAAGCTCTTTAACCTTATCAACATTAGTGAGAAGAAGGCTCCTCCCACAGCAGCGTCAATATGATCACGAGTCGACGGAGTCAGTGTTGGCACCGGAATTTGGACCGGTCCCATTTGTCAGAGGCGGAGAGTTGAAGTCACCCAAAGTCAGCGAATCTCAACGACCAAAAGGAATAAAGTGGGCTCGATAG
This sequence comes from Eleusine indica, assembly GCA_030378355.1. NCBI lineage: Eukaryota > Viridiplantae > Streptophyta > Magnoliopsida > Poales > Poaceae > Eleusine > Eleusine indica. The sequence continues at coordinate 21,232,906 of CM059500.1, forward strand.
GTCTATTTTATCTCTTTCTTTTTTTAGTTTAGAAATAAATTAGGACGATTCATTTTAGAGTCCTGACCGAGTCGGGTCAAAACCCCTTGCACGGGGCTATAAATATGTAATTGGGTTTGTATGTAAAAAACAACACTTTTTCGTTCAATACAATTTGGCGCATCGCCAAACCTTTTCTCGACAACATCCTTGTCTCGCGTGGGGTGCATGGGCTCCGAACTCGGCGAGAGACTTGGATTAGTCAACCTCGGTAATTCTATCGACTTTCAACTACTACATTCTCACTAATTTGATATTCTAGTTGTTATCTTCAGAATTGCTAGTTATCCAGTAATTAGATCTTAATCGCATTTATAATATCGACTATTGGTTGCAATACTGTCTCGGTTGGTTCCCATCTATCGTAATCTTTAGTAGATTTTATAAGTTTGATTTAGATCTATTATTCGAGTCATCTTATTGATTTTACCCATGATTGGAGAGTTTTTAGTTCTATTATCTTTGTTTGGGCACCGTCTCGATTAAGTTCGATCTGCTCGAGCCAGTGAGACTGCATTGATTTTGACCTCTCGTTGAGTCGATAGGATTAGGTATGATTCGATCATAGGTAGAGTCGATTGGATTCTGTCAGAACGTTTAGCCGATAAGTTATCATAGTTCTTACTGTCTCACTCGTTTATCGATGTATTAGTAGAAGTCAATTGCCCCCATCATTTAATAAGATTAGATCTGTGATCTTGAGGCATATTTGCAATACCAGCTACCAGATCTATCGGCTCAACATTACTGAAGGGTAGAGTTCTATGTATGATTACTGTACTTCTATCGACTCTGGCCCATCGGCTTTTCTTTTGTTGGTAGTCGTAAATTCCCTTTTTTGACTACCAATTTCCAATAAAAAGGTGGATATTAATTAATAATTTAATGAAAATAATATTTGTACTCATGAGTTCCACAAGTTTTGGTCAAATATGTGGTTACAGGTGCTATAGGGTCAAAATATGCAAAAACATGTGAAAATACCTCATCGGCCGATCACGGCTGTGAAACAACCATTTTCTAATAGTCGATAGGGTCGTTAATAACTAGAATCAGCACCCGGTCAGGTCATCACCAAGTAAAATTGTCAACCGACCGGATGATAAGCTATCATCACCTGGCCGGGTGAATCAAGTGTTCAAACAATTCCTGATCGTACGACAACACGACCTCAGACCACTGGCCGACAGGGTTGTTTGAGGCTGAAATCAGCCACCCGGCTAATCAACCGGAATCATTGTCTGGCTGATCATCCGATCTGACCGATTTTGCAAAACACTCCACCATGATGTCATTTTCTCCTCCCGGATCAAAAGTGATGAAATATGGCTAATAAAAGAAGGCCAACAAGTGGCCTAACCGGGAGAAGTCAAGGGGCGACCCGGAGGGGGTCGGCATCCGACCAAGGCCGCCGGCCGGCCTAGACCACCGCCCGGCCTGGGATGCCACCCGGCTTGGGTTGCCACCCAGGGTTGCCATCCCACTAGGCCCAAGAGGCCTACGGCCCCCAAAATGAAGGAGTCGGTGGGAACCGACAAAACAACCGACTTCGGGACCAAATCCAAGCCGTCCAAAAGAAGTCGGTCGTGAACCAACCCGATCCAAGGGCCGCCCACCCTAGGCCGCCGCCCGGCGGTGCATGCCGCCTGGCCTTGCCCGCCACCTGGTAGACCAATTTTTGCCTACTGACTCTACTCCACCTACAGGTACCCGCCTGGCCATTGCCACTTATAAATAGAGGGGGAATTCATTAGAAAAGAATTAACAATTGAAGAGGAGAACAACAAGCGCCACGCTGCAGAAATGTATTAGAATAGGGAGTGAGAGTGAGTGGTAGAAGTTTGTTAGGGAGCCGAGGATGTCGGCTCCTTCTCCACCTTGTACCTCGGGGATGATTCTCCACCAAGAGTAGAGTCCCCGTCCTTCGGCCGGGTAGCATGTAGACATTCTTTTGTTCATTTAATCATTGAAGCTTTCTTTATGGGTTCTTAGTCCATGTTACATAAAGTCTTTTACTTTATTTGACTATGGCTACTCTACCTTTAGTTAACAAGGTTAGAGTAGTAATTGTAAGTGTATACGTGGTGTATAGACTTTGAATTATCTAAGTTTGCTCCCAATCCCACGGGCTGTGTGGTCGGTAGTTAGGTGGTGATAGCTCTAAGCTATCCTCTATATTCCACTGTGTACGGGCTGGGCTCGTAGGCGTTGATGGTAGTTTTAGTCAAGGTGCCTTCTCATCCCTTTCTGTACCTCGGATGGCTATGCCCCAAAATAAACAAGAGTAAATATTGGAGTCTGATGATTATTTGGATATAAGTTGTCACATGAAACCAAAGCTGGAGGACCCTCTCAACCCGTTGTTATCCTTCTCTTTTGTTCACTAGAATTGGATTAGGATAGAATTTCACTTCTCGTTCCCCATGGATTTGATAACTTAGAATACTCCCTGGTAAAGGCTACATCGGCATCCGTACGCTTGCGGATTTCTCTGTTAGGAATAAGGATCGCCAACAAGCTTTCTAGCGTCGTTGCTGGAAAACGGTAGCTGACATTTATTCGAACCCGATTCTTTTTACCTTTCCTTTTTATTTTCTTCTCTTATTTTCTTTCCTTCCATGAATCCCCCATCCATCCGCGACTTCTCAGCCCCTAGGAGCAAATTCCTAGAACCCATACCCTCATCACTCTCATTCATAGCCCCGAGCTATGAGATTCGTACAGATCTCATACTTTTGATTCAGAACACACCATTTATAGGGGCAGAAAATGAAAATCCATATACTCACCTACAACAGTTTGAGCTTTGTTGCTCCACTCTTGCCATTGAAGGGTTTCCTCAAGAAACCATGAAATGGAAGTTATTCCCTTTTTCATTAGGCGGGGCAGTGAAAACATGGTATTTTAACCATGTAGGTGAAGTAGATGGAGTTTGGTCCACCTTAAAAGAGTATTTTTTGTGTAGATATTTTCCTCTCTATAAGATAGTTGCTCTATGGAAACAGGTTATCAATTTTGAGCAACAAGACCACGAATCACTAGGAGCATCATGGGAAAGGTTCCTATCCTACACCAAAATAGGGGTATGTTTAGGTATAGAGGAGCATATAAGGCTGCAACACTTTTTCTTTGGTCTAAGGCTCGACAGTGCAAATTATTTAAATGTTGCGGCTGGAGGTGCTTCTTTTGCGCAACACCATCAGAGGGAATGGAGATCCTAAGCAAAATCATCCAAAATGTTGGAAATGAGTCATCCATCTCCCCAGAACCTACCAACCAAAGCACCCAAACTTCTAGCCAATCCAAAGAAATAGAAGACAAGTGTCTCCCACAAAAGGCCGAAGCTCCTATGATAGCCTCACTCCACCCACCACACACTGATGTTGTAGAAGGATACACACACTTTCTCCCAGCTCAATCCTTTGAACTAGATGACGAACCTTTTCCGGATTTTTAAAACACTCGTAACATGGAATGGGTGAAGAGAACCAATGTAAATCAAGAAGAATCTAGTGGACAGGACTACAACGGGAAACAAGGTGATCCGTTGCTAAATCCTTCTATTGTAAAGAGGCAAGAACAGTTCAAGGAGTCATCCCAATTCCCCATAATGGTTGCCAAGTGTTGACTCTAGCGGTCACTCATGGTAATAAACCGCAAGCGTACGGCTGTCGAAGTAGCTTTCACCCAGGAGTATTCCAAGGGTATCGAAATCCACGGGGAACGTGTGTGGACTATCAAAGAATCGGGCTCGTCCAGGGACAACAAGAATATGGTATGTGAGGGTAGAGAGGATTCTAGGATGGATTGGACCAAGGACAAGGTAAGGTTGAACTCTAATGCTTACTTCGGGCACCGGCTTCCCCCTGGCCTGCCAGGATGTTCCGGCCTACAGCTCTACGACATACTCGAACGTGGAGGGTTACTAAGGACAGACAGGGCTGTCACCACCTGCCACCTACCTCTTCAATCCGTGGAGCACGTGGCAATCAAAGGTAATATATAGCCTAGACACCACGCCTATGCTACGAATTACTACTCTAATCTTGATCAAAGACTAAAGCATTCAATTACGAACGATGAATCCGTAAGCATGTAAAGAGCAGATCTTATTGAATCAAAGGAACAATACCATAGAAGAAACCTGAAGACTTACTTGAAATGGCAAGACTCCATCGAGGTACAAGATTAGGGAAGAGTGCCAATTGGTCGGCACTTCCCCGAACTACCCCTCACTCTCTCCCTATTCTCTAAGCACTAAGGAGGTAGTGCTTCGCCTTTTTGAGTGGAGCTCAAGTGTTTATCTTCTTGTGTGTGTGAGTGTGAAGCCACACCCTCCTATTTATAACCTCTATAAGTCAGCAACGGGGAGTAACCGCCAAGAAAGACCCTGCCCACCGCCTTCAGGGATCAACCAGGAGCCTCCACGTGCAAGCCTAGGAGAAAAGGGCGCAGGCCTTGGTTGGCCGACCTAGGGGGGTCGACCGACCTGTGGCTGGGCCTTCCTGGCTTGTGCTTCCTCAGGGTGGCTGCCAGATGGGTCCTCATCCCAGATGTCGGGGTCGTTTTCTGTGTTTCTTCGGTGTAGTACTGAAAATGTGCCCTTCAATCCATGTGCTCTCTCCTGATTTGCTGAAGGTGTGTTTTCTCCCTTAATTACTTGTGTTTTATTAATACTCCATGGCAAAACACCTGCATACACATAATCACCAAAACTTATGTAATTTGTTAACTCCTACCACTAGTTGGTTATTTATTTTGTCGTTTTTATGCAAGCAAATGACGGTCATATTTAGCACTTAAGGACCGTCAACAAGCTCCCCCACACTTAGCCTTTGCTCATCCTCGAGTAAAGAACAAAAGACTAAGTATAATCATAACTTCCCATGGTACAATACTAGCATGCAAATTATTCCATATCGTACCTATATCCATGAATATGTAGGTGTCTATCATGTTACCTTGGCGGGTTGACAAATGGAGCAGACTTGACTTCAGATTACTTGCCTCCTTCTGCTATGTAACTTGGGTTTTCGAAAAGATTTTTTTCAAATAAAGCATAGCCATACTCCTCAAATGATTCTCTCAAGGCACTCAATGTGTATTTTCCTGACCAAGGCACTTGACTTTGCCTTTTTCATCCTACCTCTAATTTATTTTGGCTTATGTGGAGCTCAGGGTAAGGGATAAAAGAAGGCATACTGGAGTCTCATATATTACTAAGTCAAAGATCGGACCCACAGAGAAATCAAGTTATGAATTATGACCAAACATGTGCACACACCTATGGATGGAATGGATGATGGATAATGGATACTCCTATTTGAAATGACCTCTCTCTCTTTTGGTTGATTCATTGTAGAGAACATGGCTATCTCTTTTTCTCTTTCTTTCTTCTTCCCCCTTTTTTTAGGCCATGTCTCTTTTGCATAAATATTTAGAAAGATCACAAAAAAAATAGAGTGGTTTATGAAATGGCAGTGGAAGATGATAGTGCTATCTCCCATTGTGGAAGTTTAGCAATATGATGGTGGGTGTGCACATGATCTTAATCAATAAAACATAACTAGTTTCATACTAGGGTCACAACAATTTGACAAAGTTCAATGAAACTACAAGCAACATATGTATAAGGTTTCTCAAGAAAATCATCATATGGCTTTGGTAGGAAAATTACGTCATTGAGGGGTAGGCATCTTTTTACAAAATTTCCAAGTACATAAGCATAAGAGCAATATTTCATTTGTCAAACCATATCTCATAAGTCAACAACCTAGGTGACATGCTTTCCTAATATATTTTTCATGAACAACAGGTATATGAATTAGGAATAAGGAGCATGCAAGTCAACCAAATTGAAGCATGATCATGGAGATACACAAGATTCAAATTTTTTTTTATTTTGAGTTGATTTTAATAATTATGCTAACGTAAATTCAACTAAAAAATCAGGGAGGATGAGGGATAGGACGTGCAAACCAGTGCTCTAAAGAAAGGGGAGGCCGGGAGGTGCCAGGATTGGGTCGCCCGACCATGGAGTCGGTCGACTTGCTTCTGGGCCAATGGCCTCGCTCTTTGATGTCTCGGTCTTTGTTGCGTCTTGTTGCACGTTGTTGAGGTGCTTTTCTCTGTTTGTGCATCGATGTTCCCGAAAGCCTCCCCCACACTTGTTCCTTGACCTGGATCTTTATTCAAAATAGACAAACAAGTGGAAGCAAAACCTGTACCGGTATGACTGCCGGAGAGTCACATATCTAAGGAAGTTTGAAGATGAAGCAAGTAGAGTTATGGTAATGCATTGAAGTCAATTAATTCAATAACATCTACGTCTTCATCTAGAATTTTATCGAGTTCTAAGAAAACTTTTAGGCGTTGGCCATTTACCTTAAAGTGGTTGCCATCGTCGCTCTTGATTGTGACTTCTCCGTGTGAGGCAGCGTCAACGACGGTGAAAGGCCCTTCCCATTTACTTCTAAGCTTTCCATGCCTAAAAAGCTTCACTCTAGAATTGAAGAGAAACACCTTATCACCTTGCTTGAATTCTTTTATCTTGATCTTCTTGTCGTGCCATCTCTTAGTCTTTTCTTTATATGTCTTGGCACTATGATAGGCTTTGCTTCTCCATTCTTCTAGCTCAGATATCTGCATTTTTCTGTGCCGTTCGGCTTCAACTAGGTTCATGTTCCACTTTTGGATGGCCTAGTGTGCTCGATGCTCCAACTCAACTGGCAAGTGGCATGTTTTCCCATAGACAAGCTGATAAGGTGACATGCACATTGGAGTTTTATATGCAGTCCTATATGACCAAAGTGCGTCAGGTAACTTCAACTTCCAACCTTTCCCCATCTCTTGGACTGTCTTCTGTAGAATATTCTTGATTTGCTTGTTGGACGTTTCTGCTTGGCCACTTATCTGAGGATGGTATGGTGTTGCTGTTGGTGGTTTCTAGATGCCCATTTTATCTACCAATAAGGGATGTTTTGCGTCTTAATTTGGTGGTTTGGACTAACAATTAACCCCATATTTGCATATATTTGTAGTTGTTCTGTTTTGGATGTAATCACAGGAAACAGGTGTAAAACAGGGCAATTATGGATAAAGAGATGAAGAGTAACGAAGATGGGCCAGATGCGGAGCCGCGTCGATCGGCCCGACCCTTGCGTCGATCGGCGCAGGAGGAAAAGATGACGAAAATACGATCCGGTCCAGGAAAGACGAAGGCCCAGCCTAGTATGAGTTAGAGTCGGTGGAAGTTGACCTAATCCCGTCGAGTATAAAAGGAAGATAATTATCAAGAGCCAAGGACGAAAAAAAGTGAGACGGCGATCGTGAGAATCAATTATTAAAACTAGAGTTCCAGGATATTGGCGGCGGAGGTTCGTCAACACCGACGAGATCCACCAGAACGGAGGTCACGCTGATTGGCGCGACGCTTGCGCCGATCGGCTCGTGCGCGTTCCAGCGCTATTTCTCACCACTCTGCTATGTCTAGCGGAAGGATGAGTGAGTAGTCTCATATTCTCTTCTCTGGTGCGGGGATCTGGTCATGTAACTCTCATACTTGTTGACACTCTCTCGATGAATTTAATCTATGTGATGAACTTTATTGCACATCTATCTATCCCTTTCATTAGTGTATCGGCCAATACACTTTTGCCCATTACATAGTGCAAGAAACCAGTGGGGAGCTAATAGCCTCTGTAGTGACAGCCGGGGTGAACGAAACCACCATGTGTTGTAGAATATTAGAGTCATCACTCGAGTTGATAAGAATAAGGTTGCATGCTAGTGAACCAATCCTAAGGAGAGAATCCTTCATTATCCTGTTACCTCTTCAATAACATTCACCTTCCTCTTTCTCACCGTCATCATTCACACCAACCAACCCATTGCAATTTGTTAGTAACCTTTTATTAGTATTAGTTCTGCTCGTTCCCTGTGGATTCGATAACCTTGGAATACTCTGAGGGAAAAAGAGCTACAACTGTACACCGTCCTCTTGCGGTATATAAGTGGGTGCGTAATTACGACCAATAGTTGCAATATTGTGCTGGGCTCCAAGCTCCTTCAAAAAGCTTCAAAAGGTCTTATCAATGAAATGAGACCCTCCGTCACTTATCACCATCTTAGGTGTTCCAAAATGAGGGAAGATAACCTCGTGGAACATCTTGCGGGCGTGCTTGGCGTCGGCAGCTTGACAAGGCATAGCTTCTACCCATTTGGACACATAGTCAATAGCCACCAAGATGTACTCACTGTAATAGGACTTTAGGAAGGGTCCCATGAAGTCAATGCCCCTGACATCAAATAGTTCCACTTGAAGGTTGTATGTCAGTGGCATTGCATCTCGAGCAGTGATGCCTCCATGCTTCTGGCATCTCCAGCATCTTTGAATGAATTCTCTTGTGTCTTCATACATGGTTGGCCAAAAGAACCCACTCTGCTAGATTTTTGCCTGTGTACGGAATGCACCATAGTGCCCGCCATATGGAGCTGCATGACACTTCTCGATGATCTTGGTTGCTTCAGTTGTTGGCACACATCTTCTCAATAGTCTGTCTGCACAGACCCTGTAGAGGTACGGATCATCCCACAAATGCAATCTACTCTCGTAGATGAGCTTCTTCTTGTTCTCCCCTGATGGTACATACCCTAAAACCATGAAGTTCACAATGTTTGCATATCAGGGATTGGAGTCCGTCACTTTCAGCAGCATGTCGTCTCGTAGGAAGTCGTTTATGGGTAACTCCAGCATGTTAGTGACTTGCATACGAGACAAATGATCTGCTATAGAATTTTCTACTCCTTTCTTGTCTCTGATCTCAAGGTCAAATTCTTGGAGTAGAAGAATCCATCTAATTAGCCTTGGTTTAGCATCTTTTTTAGTGAGCAAGTATTTTAATGTAGCATGCTCAGAGTAAACAATAACCTTTGCTCCAACTAAATAAGATCTGAACTAATCGATTGCAAAAACAATAGCAAGGAGCTCCAGTTGTTGCATAATTAAGTTGAGCTGCTGACAAGGTTTTGCTAGTGTAGGCTATTGCGTGATGCTTCTTGTCTTTGGTTTGGCCCAGGAAGGGCCCAACGGCATAATCACTAGAATCACACATGATTTCGAATGGCAGCGTCCAATCGGGGGGTTGGATGATTGGAGCTGAGATGAGCGCCTTCTTAAGGGTATTAAAAGCTGTAAGGCACTCATCATCGAAATCAAAGGGAACATCCTTACCAAATAGGCTCGTGAGGGGTCTAGAGATTTGAGAAAAATCTTTTATAAAGCACCTATAGAACCCTGCATGACCCAGAAAGCTTCGGATCCCCTTAACGTTAGTCGGAGGTGGCAACTGTTCTATAACTTCTATCTTTGCCTTATCCACCTCTATCCCCCTGTCGGACACAAGGTGTCCTAGAACGATGCCCTCTCGGACCATGAAGTGGCACTTCTCCCAGTTAAGCACTAGGTCCTTCTCTTGGCACCTTTGTAAGACCTTGTCCAAATTCTCGAGACAGTGATCAAAAGTTTTTCCATAGACAGAAAAGTCATCCATGAAAACTTCCATAATTTCCTCGATCATGTCAGAGAAAATGGACATCATGCACCTTTGGAATGATGCGGGTGCATTGCATAACCCGAAAGACATACGCCGATACGCGTAAGTTCCATAAGGACACGTAAAGGTGGTCTTACTTTGATCATCAGGGTGGATGGGTATTTGATGATAGCTAGAATACCCATCAAGGAAACAAAAGAAGGAATGATTACCAAGCCGCTCCAACATTTCATCAATGAAGGGGAGCGGAAAATGATCCTTCTTTGTTGCCTTGTTGAGTTTCCTATAATCAATGCACATCCTCCATCCTGTGACGGTTCATTGTGGAATCAACTCATTTTTGTTGTTCCTAACTACCATCATGCCTCCCTTCTTAGGCACTACCTGAACGGGGCTAACCCACTCACTATATGGCACAGGATAAATAATCCCGGCATGAAGGAGTTTCAAGACCTCCTTCTTTACTACCTCTCGCATTGCATTGTTTAGCCTCCTTTGGGGCTCCCTAGAAGGCAAGCATTCAGGGTCAAGGGGAATGCGATGGGTGCAAAGAGCAGGACTAATCCCTTTAAGGTCTTGGAGTGAGTAGCCAAGGGCAGAGCAATGCTTTTTTAAGACGGCTATGAGTCTATTGGTTTCTTCATCAAACAGTTTGTCACTTATGTTGACAGGGGCCTCTATGTCGTCATTTAGGAAAGCGTAGTGTAGGCCTAGGGGCAAAGGTTTAAGCTCAATTGCAGGCCGTGATGGTAAGCTTATTTTGGGGAGTTCTAAGATTTCTTGCATTTCATCCTCCTCCTCGACAAAATTCTCCGCGCCTTGCTCAAGGATAGAATTAGGAGAGTCAAAGGGGAGAATGGTCATCACTTCTTCAACTGTCTCACACTCAGGATGAGGTTCCGGTAAAGAATTTTTCGCTCGAACAAACGGAACTGAAAGGGTGTCTCTCCCGAGTTTTATGTCGAGGTTTCCTAATGGAGGAACATCTAAGAGAACTTTCTCTAAAGGATGTCCGATCAAAAGATCAAAGTCATAGACTTCGTAAACATGGAAATCTACGATGGCCTCAACATCTCCGTGCCTAACGGTCATGTTTCGTATAATCCCATATCCTTCTAGGATAGCACCAGACTGGCTCTTGAAGCATTTATTAGTCGGGGCTAAAGGTTCATCGCCTAGCAGGGCGAAAGCAAGGGAATCAGACATTATGTTTGCTCCGACCGTGGGATTATAAAGAGAATCTACATCGGTCCTCCTTATTTGAAGACGAATAGTTGAAGGGGGTGAACTAATCCGAAGGATATTAGGAGAATTCTCAACTTCCCTCAACTATTCATCACTTAGAATGGAGGTTAACTCCTTCATGCTCTCCTTTAGGAAGTGTTCTTCGAGGGGATCGGGGAGGGAAGAAGGTACCGAAGGCTTCTTCTCGCAACAGTAATTCGAGGTATTCCCATATTCATCAAATAGATTATCCTCGAATTCAAAAGTCAACTCCAAAGGCAGAATTTCTTCCTCCCTTGGTGTTCGTGGTTCGGGAAGGGCTCAATAGCTGAAGCTTGGGATAAACAAGGTGAAGGCTTGGGTTCGGCTAAAGAGGTTTCCTCGCAGCTCGTCTTGATGTCATCCTTTGGTGGTTTAGGAAGGTCCTCGATGAAGGAAGTGTTTTCTAGAATACGATCTAGAAGGTCCTTACATTCTATCGTGGTCTTGTGTGCAAATGTACCTCTAGCGGAGATATCAAGATATAGGGCAGATTCCTTGTTAAGACCCAGACAAAAGTGTTGTAAAAACATGTGGTCGGGTATAGACAATTCCGGGCCGAACTGAATTAAGATAAAAAATCGGGCCCAGGCTGCACCTATGGATTCCTTCTCATGCTGCTGAAAGTAGAGGATTTCCCTTCGTAGAGACGCGATACAGGATAAAGGAAAGAAAGCAAGACAAAATTTTCTCTTAGTTCTATCCAATCACCGTTCACACTTCCTACGATATGAGTGTACCATTGTTTCGCTTTCTCTATGAGAGAAAAAGGAAACAATTTCCACTTTAAGGTTTCTTGTGTCATGCCTGGAATCATCAGACACGAGCTCAATTGCTCAAACTCCCGCAGATGGTGGTATGGGTTTTCATGGTCAAGCCCAGAGAAGGATTGCTCCCAAACCATGGCTATAAAGTCAGGGCGGAGTTCATAGCCAGATGTACGAATTGGGTTGGCAGAGGGAGGTGGCTCACAAAACTCACCCTTCAAAGCAGAGAATTGGTATATAAAGGTTGTGGCTCCTTCATAGAAGTTGGAAATAGGAATGAAATAAAATAAAATAAAAAAGATATATAAGGACGAACTAGGTTCAAAGATAATTCAGCAACTGTTCCCTGGCAATGGCGCCAGAAAGCTTGTTGACTCCAATGGTCACTCATGGTAATAAACCACAAGCGTACGGCTGTCGAAGTAGCTTTCACCTAGGAGTATTCCAAGGGTATCGAAATCCACGGGGAACGTGTGTGGACTATCAAAGAATCGGGCTCGTCTAGGGACAATAAGAATATGGTAGGCGAGGGTAGAGAGGATTCTAGGATGGATTGGACCAAGGACAAGGTAAGGTTGAACTCTAATGCTTACTTCGGGCGCTGGCTTCCCCCTGGTCTGCCAGGACGTTCCGGCCTGCAGCTCTACGATGTACCCGAATGTTGAGGGTTACTAAGGACGGACAGGGCTGTCACCACCTGCCGCCTACCTCTTCAATCTGTGGAGCACACGGTAATCAAAGGTAATATATAGCCTAGACACTACGCCTATGCTATGAATTACTACTCTAATCTTGATCAAAGACTAAAGCATTCAATTACGGACGATGAACCCGTAAGCATGTAAAGAGCAGATCTTATTGAATCAAATGAACAATACCATAGAAGAAACCTGAAGACGTACTTGAAATGGCAAGACTCCATCGAGGTACAAGATTAGGGAAGAGTGCCGATAGGCCGGCACTTCCCCGAACTACCCCTCACTCTCTCCCTGTTCTCTAAGCACTAAGGAGGTAGTGCTTCGCATTTTTTAGTGGAGCTCAAGTGTTTCTCTTCTGGTGTGTGTGAGTGTGAAGCCACACCCTCCTATTTATAACGTCTATAAGTTGGCAAAGGGGAGTAACCGGCAAGAAAGACCCTGCCCACCGCCTTCAGGGATCAACCAAGAGACTCCACGTGCAAGCCCAGGAGAAAAGGGCGCAAGCCTGGGTCGGCCAACCTAGGGGGGTCGATCGACCTGTGGCTGGGCCCTTTTGGCTTGTACATCCTTAGAGTGGCTGCCAGGTGGGTCCTCATCCCAGATGTCGGGGTCGTTTTGTGTGTTTCTTCGGTATAGTACTAAAAATGGGCCCTTCAATCCATGTGCTCTCTTCTAATTGGCTGAAGGTGTGTTTTCTCCCTTAATTACTTGTGTTTTATTAATACTCCATGGTAAATCACCTGCATACACATAATCACCAAAACTTGTGGAATTTGTTAGTAATAAACTCCTACCACTAGTTGGTTATTTATTTTGTAGTTTTTATGCAAGCAAATGACGGTCATATTTAGCAATTAAGGACCGTCAACACCAAGGAACTTTCCCAGAACTCCCCTTCTATTAATGGTCCAATTATCCTTGATCTCCCTAATGCACCATGGACTAAAATCATAGAAAGGCGTCTTTTAAACAAAAATTGTGCTCCACTTTTGGATTTATACCCAAATATCATGGATAAGGTTCGAGCGGTCCTCTTCACTGGGAAAAGTCATGAAGACCCCTATGCCCATCTTCGTAATTTTGAGGAGACTTGCTCCATCTTCCTAAATACTGGGCTGTTACATGAAGAGCTCATGTGGAGACTCCTTTTCTACTCATTAGATGGTCGTGCCAAGGACTGGTACCTATGATTCATCAATGATAGGGAGTGGTATATTATTGAAACACCACATCCCTTGAAAGGTCTATGGGAACTACTAAAGTACCATTTCTGTGAGAGTCTTTTTCCTCATGAAAAGCTTTGTCGTATAATGAGAAATATAAAAAACATTAAGCAAGAGGATGAAGAACCCATAGAAGCTTATTAGGGTCGATTTATTTCCCTTGTCTTTAGTCGTCCTAGCCTTGACACTTCAATAGAAAGGCTCTTGTCGTATTTTGCTCATGGTCTACACAAAAGGAGTGCAAAGCAACTGAACGAATGCTCTCACGGTCCATTCCATAGAAAAAGCATAGAAGACGCGTGGGCTGTTATCAACCATATTACCCGACTCACCCATCGCAAAACACCTTCAATTGCTACTAAAACTAGTTTTGAACCATGTGGCAAATGTTGAGAGAAAAGACCATGAGCCATACTTTGCTTCATCGGCCAATACTACACCAATCCTTGAACCACATAGGCCTTGCCACCCCGCACCAATCCTCCCAAATCCCCCAAGGATCCATGTTCAACCTAATGGAGGCACCGCAAGGCTATCATCTACCAATGGAAAAGAGGTACCGAAGCAACCAAAGGATGTTCTAGAGAAGGAAAACTTTGAACAGGATCAATCCATGAAGCATAAAGGGCAATACAAAGTTTGGTCCATAGAAATTTGTGAGGCTCGAAGTTTGGAGTTAAAAGGGAATTCTCCAACCATGCCAAGGAGACGTACTTTAGAAAATTCACATACTCCTCACTCACACAGAAGTTTTCCCACCACAACAAAGATTTATGATGATGGTATGCAAGAGGCCTACAACCGCTCTACCCTTGTTGGACATAGTAATTTCAAAGGGGCGGTTGTAGATACATTTGTCTATCACAAACATTGCAAATTCCGTGGTCCTTGTCATATGCCTTAGTTGTGCAATCATTCACACACGTTTGGTGATGGAGGGAGCCACATTGCCAACCCAAGCTACAAAGTGAGCTAGTGCTCCCATGGTCAAACTTATGACCTTAAATAAGGACTAATGGGAGGTAACTCGATTTGTTTCCCTTTACTAGGAATTGTTAGTTTCTCATTTGAAACTTCAAAAAAATTCTTTGTTCCTTCTCAACAATAAAATTTACTCGGCAATAATAGTGGCACAACTTTGGGCTTGTTCCTTCAGGTATTTTGTTAGCTAACCTTTGCAGGTTAAAGATCGAAAGGAACAAGAGGACAAGGTACGAAAGAACAACAATTATTTCATTATTCCTCGTATCACCTACCCCTTGCCATTTTCATGTCTTTCTGTGAATTGAAATTTTTTTTGGCAAGCATGACAAATGGCAGCTGAAATAAAACTCCCTTCTCATTCATGCTTGATAGATGTGATATGACCGTAGAGAGCATAACCTATCATTAATGGTTGTACCTTGCATTCTTTCGTCGCCCATGGGAAATACACATTGCATAGGAAACCTTTTCTAAATTGTTGGTAGATGTGATATGACCGTAGAGAGCATAACCTTTCATGGAACCAAGTGAACTTCCTTGATTTTAATTTTCGAAAGCTTATAAATGAGAACTTCGGATTCACAATCTTCTCAATGATGAGTTTATTCCTACCAAAGCCAGATGATTATCTTAATGAAAACCTGTTGCATTTGCTACTTGTATTTTCATTGAACTTTGTCAAATTGCTGTGACCCTTGTGACATGCTTGCTATGTGTTATTGATCAAGTTCATGTGCACACCCCAACCACTCCATATGTTGAGACTTGTACACTGGAAGTTCGCATCCGTCATCCCCACAATCCACTCATTGAATAAAGTGCTCCACTATATTTATTGATCCCTCTCCAACAATCATTCCAAAAGAAATATGGGCTATATAGCTATTTGAAAAGAAAAAATAATAATAAGAAGGAAGAAAAGAAAAATGAATCATGAATGCTAAAATAGCCAAAGTAAACAAATATAAATCAAATGGAAGAGAGATAGATCACTTCAAAAGGAGCACCCGCCGTCCATCATCCTTCCATACATATCATAATTATGCACATGGCTTGATCATAATTCATGACTTGTTTCCTCCTTGGGTCTGGTTTTTTACTTAGTGATATATGAAATGTAAGTATGCAGCCTTAATATTTCCTACCTTGAGCTCCACATAAGTCTTAGTATATAGAGAAATTTTGGCCACTAGCCTAAGTGAGGAATCAAAACCACATTGAGCGATTTGAAAGCATCAATATAGAATAACTTGTGATCTGGAGCTCTGTTTTTCTTGAAAAGAGCAAACAAAATTGAAGTTCCTTGGGAAAAAGAAAGGTAAGACTTCTCTTTGTTGTTCCCTCTCTCAACTTTTCAAGACAAGGTATTTAGCCACCTAAAATCCTATAAGCATGAGGAGTCATGGAGTAGTCTTTATATATGCAAACCATGATGAGAATTAACTCTGATCTTGCTCATTCATAGTCTTCATTTCTTACTTTGCTCAAGACAAGCAAATTCCTAAGAGTGGGGGGGGGTGTTGGTAGTCGTAAATTTCCTTTTTCGACTACCAATTTCTAATAAAAAGGTGGATCTTAATTAATAACATAATGAAAATAATCTTGTTACTCATGAGTTCCACAAGTTTTAGTGAAATATGTGGTTGCAGGTGCTATAGGGTCCAAATGTGCAAAAACATGTGAAAATACACCGTTGGCCAATCACGGCTGTGAAATAGCCGTTTTTTGACAGTCGACAGGGTCGTTAATAGCCAGAATCAACACACGGTCAGATCATCACCAAGTAAAATTGTCAATCGACTAGATCATAAGCTATCATCACCCGACAGGGTGAATCAAGTGTTCAATCAATTGCCGATCGTACGACAACACGACCTCGGACCACCGGCCGACAGGGTCGTTTACGGCTGAAATCAGGACCCGGCCGATAGGGTCATTACGGCTGAAATCAGGACCCAACCGACAGGGTCGTTTGAAGCTGAAATCAGCCACCCGGCTGATCAACCGGAATCATTGTCCGGCTGATCATCCGACTCGACCGATTCCGCAAAACACTCCATCATGATGTCGTTTTCTCCTCCCGTTTAAAAAGTGATGAAATATGGCTACGGAAAGGAGGCCAACAAGTGGCCTGGCCTAACCGGGAGAAGTCAAGGGGCAACCCGGAGGGGTCACCACCCGGCCAAGGTCGTTAGCCGGCCTAGATCGCCACTCGTCCTAGGATGCCACCCGGCCTGGGTTGCCACCCGAGGTTGCTAGCCCGTTAAGCCCAAGAGGCCTATGACCCCCAAAATGAAGGAGTCGGTGAGAACCGACCAAACAACCGACATCGGGACCAAATCCAAGCCATCCAAAAGAAATCGGTCGCAAACTGACATGAGCCAAGGGTCGCCTGGCGGTGCATGCCGCCCAGCATGCCCGGCCGCCCGGCACAAGTGGCCGCCCGGCCTTGACAGCCGCCCGGCGGACCGACTTTGGCCTACTGACTCTAGTCCAGCTACAAGTACCCGCCTACCCATTGCCACTTATAAATAGAGGGGGAATTCGGCAGAAAAGAATTAACAATTGAAGATTAGAACAACTAGCGCCACGCTGTAGAAATGTATTAGAATGGGGAGTGAGGGTGAGTGGTTGAAGTTCGGGAGGGAGCCGGGGAGGTTGGCTTCTTCTCCACCTTGTGCCTTGGGGATGATTCTCCACCAAGAGTAGAGTACCCGTCCTTCGGTCGGGTAACATGTAGACATTCTTTTGTTTATTTAATCATTAAAGCTTTCTTTATTTAAATCTTGTTTATGGGTTCTTAGTCCATGTCAGATTAAATCTTTTACTTTATTTGACTATGGTTATTCTGCCTTTAGTTAACAAGGTTAGAGTAGTGTTGACTTTTGCTAAGCCATATTAATAAATCATTCCCGGCACGGGGCCAGAAACGGTTCACTAATATGTCCCAGAGTCAAGTAGGTAAAATCCGCAAGCGCACGGAGAATACCGCTGTAGCATTTCACCCGGAAGTATTCAGGGTATCGTATTTGTTTATCCCAGAGGAAGGTTATGATCAAGAAGCGTTACTAACATATAAGATCATGTTAACAATTAGCAAGGATATCTAACCAAGACAGGCGGGTACATAATAATAACCGGGTAGTGTGACACACACAGAAGATTCCTACTAAATAAATAAAGTCTAGTGGAGGAAAGACTAGGCTAAGCTACTCCTATTATACATTCCTATACAGTTGCATAGCCTAAGTAGAATACATACAGACCCACACTCAGGTTCAACAGTCAATAGTATAGCACTTCAGGCACGGACTTACCCCTGCATCCACAGGCGACTTCCGCCAAGAGCCTACGCACTAGCCTAGCGGGGAGGATTTCAAAGGACGGACAGGGCTGTCACCACCTGCCGCCTACCTCAACGAACCAGTAGACTAACGAATAATTGATGCAAATCAGTCACCCAAGTACCATACTTGCATGACCAAAGAGCACTCTGCCCCTCCGCGATTACTATTAACGAGGCAGAGTTACCGTACGAATACGATCACCAAACCCATGCTATACTTTATCAGCTAAAACTAAGCATAGAGACTATAACATATAAACTAGACTATAGTGATGGTATATAACTAGCATGACAATAGTAGTATAATAAATATAAAATACTATCACACAAGTAGACTATACTATCACATATATGGATCACAAAATCAAACAAGAAACTCATGACCCAAGCACAACTATATAGAAAAGATATATATATTGATAAGAGTAAAGTCTTACAAAAGGGAAAAGATACAAGAGCCATACCAATTCCAAGTGAAGACTTGGGACTAGAGAGCTCTAGACTCAGCCTAACTCCACTAAAACTCCAAGAACTACTACTAGCAAGAGAGAAATGCTTCTTGTGGTGTGTGTTGAGTGTGAAGGCACACCCTCCTATTTATAGCCTCAATAGGTCGGCAAGGGAGCGTAACCGCCACGGAAGGCATCTCAAACCGTCATCAGGAGTCACGGAGGAGCCAACACGTGGAAGCCCAGGCGGAGAGGGCGCCCGGCTGGGTCGGCCGACCTGACCAGGTCGGCCGACCTGGGGGTGGCCCCTCCTGGCCTGTGCTTTCTCCAGGTGGCTGTCCTGTGGGCCCTGACGTTGGTTTGCGCGGTATTGCAGGGAGTTACGTCGGTTAAGTGCTGGAAATGGGCCCTTTAATCCGTGTGACGTCCATGTGGCACTCTCTGATTGGTCGAAAGTGTGTTTTCTTGCCTTTTGAGGTGTTTCCTTCACATTTCCTCCTGCATGCACAAAGTTCTCCAAGTACAAGTGGAACTATATTATTGTGCTAAAGCATGCGTGTATGAAATGCCAAATTCTCCTTTATTTGAGTATAGTTGACGGTTAAAAATGGTACTTAACAGCCGTCAACAAACTCCCCCAAGCTTACCCTTTGCTCGTCCCGAAGCAAAGATAAACTTAAGTTGTTGATCAGGAGTTGCTACAATGTCCTACTTCTCAATAATACTATGCGCACAACAAAGTACTCTTCCTAGAATTAAATATATTGGCGCATAACTTACCCATTTACCTCGATCCATGGGGCTTTTACACCTCATTGTCTTGGGCGGTTGAGAGATAGAACAATTGCAGGGCACCAATCACTTGCTCTAGATTCCACTATGTTATTCCGGAGGTTTTCAAAAGATTTTGAAAATAAAAACCAAGTTCCTCAAATGATTCTCTCGGATCACTCAATATGTGTATGATTCCTCACCAAGGCAAAGTGTTGCCTATAATCACCTACTTCTAAATAAGGCTTTATGTGGAGCTCAAGGTAGGGATATATGAGGCACTCATGTTCACATAATATTGCTATGTCAAAAGACCGGATCCAAGAAAAACATCAATTCAAACAATCTTGATCAAGATGTGCAAGTGTGTGGGAGAACGGAGGAATGGTGGATGGGAAGAAATAACACCTTTTTGAATTTTCCTTCTCTCTTTTGGAGTTTCTAGGCTATGGCTATCTTTTGCTTGCTCTCTTTTTTTTTTGAGCTTTTTTTTTTTTTTTTTTTTTTTTTTTTTTTTTTTTTGCATAGCCATAGTCCTAGTTTGCAATGAATACTTTGAGAGAGGAATTTTGCAATGGATATATGGAGTGTTTCTTTGGATAGATGGATGGATAGTGGCTTTCTTCCGGTGTAGAAGAATAGCTCACGGTGGATATGGTGGATGCTATCTTCTTGATTTAGAAGGATAGCTCATGGCGGTGGATGTGTGTACATGATCTTGATCAAGAAAGCATGAAAAGAGTTCTACTAGGGTCACAACAATTTTGACTAAGCTCAATGTGAAACAAGCAGCATATGTGTAAAGGTTTTCAAATGTAAACACTACATATGGCTGTGGTGGGAATTTCATCATTGAGGAACTTATCAATTTGTCATTTTGAAAAATAAAACTCCGGAATTCAAGCTTTACGTTGAGCAAGATCATAGCAGCCCTATCTATCATATCATACCTCTCAACAACTTAGAACTAGAGAATGCATATGCTACCCACAAGATTCAAGTTCAAGGCAAGATTTACCAACAAACCTAACTCTTGAGAGAGTACTAAGTTGTAAACTAGCTTTAGAGAGGAATAAAGGACAGAGCAACTATTCATCATCTCAACATAGGAAAATTATACACATTCATACCGCGCATGAAAAAGGGAAATATTTTTGTTCTTTTTATGTTTTGCAAATTTTTATGGAATTTCAGATTTAGCAAATGCAAGAAATAAAGGGAAGGGGAAAGATACGAGTTACCGTGAGAAGGGAGGTCCTCCCCCAAGCTTGTTCTTGCTCATATCTGCTGGTTCGGGTCGTAGCCTTGGGAGCGGACGAAGGCATCCCAATTGCTCTGATTCTGAGCCATCATCGCGTTCAGCTGGCGGAATTGGTTGTCGCTGAAATTGACGGAGGATGCTTGACTCGTGCTTGCACGAGTGCTTTTTCTCCGCTTGATTCCGGCGACTTGCTTCATTTGGTTGAACATGGCTGCACACAAGAACAAACACAAGACAAGAACAAAAACAAGATCGAACAAGTGTTCGGGTGAGCGTTAGTGAAAACGACAAACCCGAGCTTCTCCGAAATTGGTTTTCTTCTCACAACAACTTGCAAATGCACTAAAACAGAGGGGAAATATTTTTTTTTGGGTTTTTGGGGCTGTAGTAAAGTTGAAGAACACGAAATTTTGGGGGAGCAACAAGTGAGCAAAGGAGGGGAGTGAAAGATGAGCTTGGAATGGTGAAACTCCTCCTCCTGGGCGGTTTTATAGCCAAGGAAGCAAGATGGCCGTTAGAAAGGGACAGAGCAACGGCCATATAGCCGTTGGGAGAAAGGAGCATAGGAAATGGTGGGGCCAGGGGGTCGGCCGACCCCACCAGGTCGGCCGACCTGGCAGGTGGGCCTCCTGGCAGCCCCCTTTTTCCTATGTGTTCCCCAACGGCTAGGGGATTTGTCCCCTGCTGCCTTTTTGCTCAAAAAGCTCGACAAAAAATCTTTTCAAAATGGAAAGCCCAAAAACCTATTTTCTAAATTTTTAAAAATGCAAATGAGTTTTGAAAAATTCCAAGGTGGCTGGAAAAATTCAAAAATGCAGAAATGCAGTGGTCGGGAAAAATCGAAATGTGGTGGAAAGCAAATATGCAATTAAAAGAGCAAATATGGATAACTACCGGTTTAACCTCCCGGCGAGGACTCACCTTTTAAAGTCCGACGAGCGGGACTTTTCTCCGGCGTTCAGCTCGATGAAGCGTTGTCCGGTCCCGGAGATGAAGACACGGATGATGCTTCTTGTTTCGTTCGCCACACCTTCTTGGTCTTTGTTGCGGTCGGTGGCTTCTCGGGCTTCGGAGGCTGCGGTTTTGCAGGCTTCACAGCCTGTTTCTTTGCAGACCTCGGAGGTTGCTGCCCTGTGGACTTCGGAGGCTGTTGCTTAATGTGTGACCTTTGCCTCCTTGCCTTCATCCGTTGTTGCTGTGCAACCTTCTCCTTCTCAAGGAAGTTCTTCATGAATGTGATGAGGCTGTCCTTCTTTTTGAACGTGTTGCAAATCTCCAGGAATTGCTAGAGATGAGCACTAGCGTCCTCATTGGCTTTCCCACAGAATGGGCTAGCCTGCACCATGGTGATGAGACCGGTCTTGATCTCGAAGTTCGCATCTCCCACATTGCCAGCTGGTCCCGTAGGGATGTTGGCAGCGGAGGGAGCGGAGAACTCGCGGAGGGTCTTGTCGGCCATTTGCTTTGAGCTTGATGGTGCGGGAATGACAGGTTCGATTGGCCGAATCTCCTTACGAGGAGGGGTGAGCCTAGCTCGTGTCCTTCTCAGGAGTGACTCAGGATCTTCAGTGAAGTTTGTCGGCAAGTCGAAACCAGTCATACACTACCCTGTTTTCATACAAAATGCAGAAAACAAAGCAAGGTTAGCCTGCCTAGGAGATAGCCTTAATAATTGCAACACTACTATATACATTAGTAATTTTTCTTAGATCATACGCCTTCCCCGGCAACGGCGCCAGAAATGCTTGTTGACTTTTGCTAAGCCATATTAATAAATCATTCCCGGCACGGGGCCAGAAACGGTTCACTAATATGTCCCAGAGTCAAGTAGGTAAAATCCGCAAGCGCACGGAGAATACCGCTGTAGCATTTCACCCGGAAGTATTCAGGGTATCGTATTTGTTTATCCCAGAGGAAGGTTATGATCAAGAAGCGTTACTAACATATAAGATCATGTTAACAATTAGCAAGGATATCTAACCAAGACAGGCGGGTACATAATAATAACCGGGTAGTGTGACACACACAGAAGATTCCTACTAAATAAATAAAGTCTAGTGGAGGAAAGACTAGGCTAAGCTACTCCTATTATACATTCCTATACAGTTGCATAGCCTAAGTAGAATACATACAGACCCACACTCAGGTTCAACAGTCAATAGTATAGCACTTCAGGCACGGACTTACCCCTGCATCCACAGGCGACTTCCGCCAAGAGCCTACGCACTAGCCTAGCGGGGAGGATTTCAAAGGACGGACAGGGCTGTCACCACCTGCCGCCTACCTCAACGAACCAGTAGACTAACGAATAATTGATGCAAATCAGTCACCCAAGTACCATACTTGCATGACCAAAGAGCACTCTGCCCCTCCGCGATTACTATTAACGAGGCAGAGTTACCGTACGAATACGATCACCAAACCCATGCTATACTTTATCAGCTAAAACTAAGCATAGAGACTATAACATATAAACTAGACTATAGTGATGGTATATAACTAGCATGACAATAGTAGTATAATAAATATAAAATACTATCACACAAGTAGACTATACTATCACATATATGGATCACAAAATCAAACAAGAAACTCATGACCCAAGCACAACTATATAGAAAATGCTTGTTGACTTTTGCTAAGCCATATTAATAAATCATTCCCGGCACGGGGCCAGAAACGGTTCACTAATATGTCCCAGAGTCAAGTAGGTAAAATCCGCAAGCGCACGGAGAATACCGCTGTAGCATTTCACCCGGAAGTATTCAGGGTATCGTATTTGTTTATCCCAGAGGAAGGTTATGATCAAGAAGCGTTACTAACATATAAGATCATGTTAACAATTAGCAAGGATATCTAACCAAGACAGGCGGGTACATAATAATAACCGGGTAGTGTGACACACACAGAAGATTCCTACTAAATAAATAAAGTCTAGTGGAGGAAAGACTAGGCTAAGCTACTCCTATTATACATTCCTATACAGTTGCATAGCCTAAGTAGAATACATACAGACCCACACTCAGGTTCAACAGTCAATAGTATAGCACTTCAGGCACGGACTTACCCCTGCATCCACAGGCGACTTCCGCCAAGAGCCTACGCACTAGCCTAGCGGGGAGGATTTCAAAGGACGGACAGGGCTGTCACCACCTGCCGCCTACCTCAACGAACCAGTAGACTAACGAATAATTGATGCAAATCAGTCACCCAAGTACCATACTTGCATGACCAAAGAGCACTCTGCCCCTCCGCGATTACTATTAACGAGGCAGAGTTACCGTACGAATACGATCACCAAACCCATGCTATACTTTATCAGCTAAAACTAAGCATAGAGACTATAACATATAAACTAGACTATAGTGATGGTATATAACTAGCATGACAATAGTAGTATAATAAATATAAAATACTATCACACAAGTAGACTATACTATCACATATATGGATCACAAAATCAAACAAGAAACTCATGACCCAAGCACAACTATATAGAAAAGATATATATATTGATAAGAGTAAAGTCTTACAAAAGGGAAAAGATACAAGAGCCATACCAATTCCAAGTGAAGACTTGGGACTAGAGAGCTCTAGACTCAGCCTAACTCCACTAAAACTCCAAGAACTACTACTAGCAAGAGAGAAATGCTTCTTGTGGTGTGTGTTGAGTGTGAAGGCACACCCTCCTATTTATAGCCTCAATAGGTCGGCAAGGGAGCGTAACCGCCACGGAAGGCATCTCAAACCGTCATCAGGAGTCACGGAGGAGCCAACACGTGGAAGCCCAGGCGGAGAGGGCGCCCGGCTGGGTCGGCCGACCTGACCAGGTCGGCCGACCTGGGGGTGGCCCCTCCCGGCCTGTGCTTTCTCCAGGTGGCTGTCCTGTGGGCCCTGACGTTGGTTTGCGCGGTATTGCAGGGAGTTACGTCGGTTAAGTGCTGGAAATGGGCCCTTTAATCCGTGTGACGTCCATGTGGCACTCTCTGATTGGTCGAAAGTGTGTTTTCTTGCCTTTTGAGGTGTTTCCTTCACATTTCCTCCTGCATGCACAAAGTTCTCCAAGTACAAGTGGAACTATATTATTGTGCTAAAGCATGTGTGTATGAAATGCCAAATTCTCCTTTATTTGAGTATAGTTGACGGTTAAAAATGGTACTTAACAGCCGTCAACAAGTAGTAATTGTAAGTGTATACGTGATGTATAGACTTAGAATTATCTAAGTTTGCTCCCAACCATACGGGTTGTGTGGTCGGTAGTTAGGTGGTGACAGCACTGAGCTATCCTCTGTATTCCACCACGTTCGGGTTGGGCTCGTAGGTGTTGATGGTAGTTTTAGCCGAGGTACCTTCTCATCCCTTTCCGTACCTCGGACGACTATGCCCCAAAGTAAACAAGAGTAAATATTGGAGTCTGATGATTATTTGGATATAAGTTGTCACATGAAGCCAAGGCTGGAGGACCCTCTCAACATGTTGTTATCCTTCTCTTTTGTTCACTAGAATTGGACTAGGATGGATTCGATACCTTGGAATACTCCTGGGTGAAGGCTACATCGGCATCCGTACGCTTGCGGATTTCTCTGTTAGGCAAAAGGATCACCAACACCATCATTGACAGAGCGGGTTTTAGCGTGTTCGTCATAAATCTATCAACTTTGCCCTATCGATTTAGTTCTTGTCGGCACTACCTATGCAATATTTACTACTTGTTCATTGAATTGCCGATGAGCTAATACAAATCAGCCGATTAGTTTATTTTAATAATATCTTTTGTTGTTTATAGCCATCGGCTGGTTTTCACTAACAGTGATTATCGGCTTTCTTCATCGGCCTGTCCTGGGCCGGTGACCCATGGAATTTAACCATTTGTCTCTTTGTCGATTTGTAGGTAAATTTGACTGGCACGCCCCTGTTTCTTTGTGTTGAGCCTACACTAGAGTTAAGCAAATCTCTCGGGTCACGCGTGTGATTTTTGCGTCAACAGTCAGCCCGTTGTAAAAGTTCTGGATGATAAGACATTCATCCATCCTATGATGAGGACAGGCGGCAATGTACTCTTACAGCCTCTCCCAAGCCTCAGAGATTGGTACCTTGGACTGCTGCTGGAAGCTTGAAATTCTTCCATGAAGGGCGTTGGTTTTGCCTAGCGGGAAGAATTTGGCGAGGAACATGGTACCCACAACATCCTTGTTCGCGTAGAATCACTCTTTTGCCCCCCCCCCCCCCCTAGAAGGGAGAATGGAAATAGACGAAGGTGAATGGCATCTTGAGAGACGTCCTTCATCTTGAAGGTGCTGTAAATCTCCATAAATTGTTACAGATGGGCGCTGGCATCCTCATTGGCCTTCCCACAGAACGGGCTGGCCTACACCATGGTAATGAGACATGTCTTGATCTCGAAATTCGCATCTCCTGTGACATTGGGTGCAACAGGAATGTTGGACACCGAGGTAGCGGAGAAATCACGAATACTCTTCTGGGCCATGACCTTGAAGCTTGATGGTGCGGAGATGACTAGCTCACTTGCAGACACAAACTTTTGAGGAGGGACGAGACGTGCACCTACCCTTCTTAAGAGTTGTTCGGCAAGGTGAAGCCGGTCATGCACTACCCTGTTTTCACACAAAAGTAGAAAACATACAAGTTTAGCCTATTTGGGCGAATACCAAATAATCTCATATGCATGTATAGAATATGAGTAATTCTTTTGATCAATTGCCTTCCCCGGCATTGGTGCCATAAATGCTTGTTGACATTTCTTAACGTCGTCACTAAGTTTCCTTAGCAACAAAGCCAAAAATGTTTATTGGTAATCTTTAATGAATGCACTGAGTCCGCAAAGCACGAAGAATACCGTTGTAGCATCTCATCCGGAAGTAATCAAGGTATCGTATTTGTTTTATCCCAAAGGAAGGCATATGATTGATCAGAGTAATTACCATATTCTAGATATTTGCACATTGGATTATGAGATAAAGTCCTCATAGGGGTAAGGATAAAGATAAACATGGTAGTGGACACACAGATAGCATACTCAAGTTAGATAAATATTAGTCTAGTGGAGAAGGACAAAGAAACAGCTAAGTTCCTATGTTGCTTTGATATAGTTACATAATCTACATTATAAACTATTATATAGATACTATAACAATGCAAGACAATCAGATCATCACACCCTGGGCATCGATTGTTCCGTGCATCCACAGTACGGTTCCGACCAAGAGCCTATTGCATAGCCAAACGTGGGGGATTTCAAAGGACAGATAGAGCTATCACCACCTACTGCCTACCCCTAGCAATCCATGGGCTAGACGACAAATAATGCATTCTATTGATCTAAGCACCATGCTTACATCTCTGGAACAACACTCCTAATCCCTTAAGCGATGGATAAGAAAAGGAGTAATCACATTTAAGTGAACACTAAGCACATGGAAATGATCTATGTCACACATTAGTCATGCATCATTATAACGATATAAATGAAGACTATAGTAAGGGCTTATGTCTAACATGGTAATATCGTATGAGTACATTACTAACATACAAGCATAATAACCACATACATGAATGGAACATATAATCAAACAAGAAACATATGACCCAAACATAACTATATAGAAAGACTAAATATATTAAATAGAATAAAGTCTTATAAAAAGAGAAAAATACAAGAGGTATACCACAACTCCAAGGAAGACTTGGGAACTAATGAAGACTCTATTCTAAGCCTAACTCCACTAAACCTAAAGGGAATCACGAAAAAGTAAAGAGAGTAATGCTTCTTGGTATGTGCTTTGGAGTGAGGCCACTCCCTTCTATTTATAGGGCCCAAAGGCGGTTCCTAAAGTCGGTAACTGCCATCTAACTCACACAACCGTCATTGGAGAGTCACCAGGAGCCAGCACATGGCAGCCATGCACCAGGGGGGCCACTCCCCGTTTAGCCGAACGCCCTTGTTCGGCGGAACAGGGGGGGGGGAGTCCACTCGGGTGCTGCCATCTCTGGTGGCTTGCTAAATGGGTCCCACTGCCCAGTGACACTATAAGGTTGGTTGTTAAGTCGGTTTGCTTCTATAGGTGGGCTGCATGGGAGTCCTAGTTGGCGAGCTCTGATTGGTGGGAGTTGTGTTTCTTTGCCAACTATGTGTGTTTCCTCCTTCATTTCGTTATTTCTCCTTCATGTGAGTGTTTCTCCAAGCAATAGTAATTCTAACTAACATGAATAGTGGGAATATACAATCTTTCTTTATTTTGAGTAATGTTGATGGCCGGAAATGGTATTTAACGACCATCAACAGATATGTGACGCATGTTCTGTCCATTATATATTGCAAACATCTGTGGCCATGTTCCATTACACATTACAATACACATGTTTTATCCATTATAAAACACAAACATCTGCGTCCATGTTCATTTAAACATCACAATACACTAAACATGCTAGTGCTTGGAAAACCAAACTCCTAGAGCTGAAATAGATGTACAAGTGCTAGAAAATTAACAATTGCTATGGAGCTCTACTCTGATTGGCTCAGCACACAAAGTAACACTTGTTTAGAGCAACAATTAGTAGAAACATGCAGAGAAAAATCTAAAATTGTCTTCTAAGGAAAGGTCATTGTTCTACTGCTGTATTTAGTTACCAGAGGTATCTTTCTTTTTGGATTTACCTGAGGTACTTTTTTATTAAGGAAAGGTCATTGTTCTAGTGCTGTAGCGGCTGCCCATCGCTCCACAACGGCCATCCATTAGAGCAAGGCAGCCTGAAATGTAGAACACAGAATTCAGATTGATTAACAAAATGATTTGACCATCTATAGCAGGCAGGCAAAAAGTTCAATTAACTAATGTCTCAAGTGAACTTTGAGTAAGCACATGGTTGTCCTTAGTCACTCAAAACAAAATAACCAAAGAGAATGTGCATTTTATTACAAAATCTTACAGCCAAGTTGTTTCAGAAACAAAAAAGACGGATCAGAAGGTCAGGATACTTTTCCCACCACCAAACACTTGTCTAGAAGCATTAAGTTCAAAGAAGTTGATTTAGGTCTACAATCAGTGCTGGTGAATGACTATATATGAGATATGGAACAAAGTTGTCAAGAAGAATATGAGATATGGAACAAAGGTTTAGAGATAATAAAACATCAGTACATAAAACTGAACACACCCTCACTCTAAATTTTTTCTACACCAAACATTAAGGACTAATAAGAACATAATTTTTTTAGTGTATGATTAGTGAGCAGTACTAAACAAATAGACTATAGCTATTTCTTATGAGCACAAATGAGCTATAGAAGTTATAAGGAAAGATGAGACAATAAGCTGCATAGGTTAGATAACACGATGACAGGCTCTCCCATTACATATACATGGCAGGTTTGTAACACCAAGCAATTATAGTTATATAATGTTTCAAATTTTGACATAAACATGACCAGAAAAGGAAAACTATCAACTAGGCAAAGCTAAGGCATTTATTCGAGAGCAATATTACCCTCCCTCAACCTGGGTGTCCGGAACAAAGTCGATGCCTATTTCAACCAGAGCATCCAGCTTTGTGCTCCTGCTCCATCAATGTCCATGCCGAGAGGTTTTCTCACTACCATGCCCCGCCCTACTCTGCATCATAAATCGTGCACACATCACCAATTCAACAGGGAGGGAGGAGGAGATTGGAGATTAACAGGAAGGGAACGGGAGAGAGAGGCATTATTGAGCTGTTATTGTAGTAGATGGCCGGACTTGGTGCCCAAATCACGTGGGAGACCACGAATCGAGGGTGGAGCTCGCCTAAGACATGGCCAGATCGACAATGCACTTTATTCGTGCCTCCACCCTCCTCCCTAGGCGTGCCAATGGCCTCCGTCCTCCAACCCATGTGCGCCCACCTACTGACGGCCGCCGCCACCTCCCTCCACACGCCCGCCTGCCAACGGCCGCCGCCTCCTTCCCGCACGCGTCGGCGACCGCCTCCCTCCTCTCCCCGCTTTTGTCGCCTAGATCCGCCCTCTTGGCACATGAATCCGGCCACCTCGAGGTCAGGGGCGGCGGATTCGGCCTCCTGGAGTGCGGAGGTGGGATGTTCGAGGCAGTTCCGGCTCCGGGCACAACGTGGAAGGGCCCGATGCAGCGGCAGCTGCTCCAGGCACGGCGCGGCGGGGCTTGAAGAGACATCGAGTAGGCGCGCCGGGAGGAGGGCCCTTGAAGCAGGTGGGCAGCGAGGCACGGGTGGGCGGCTCAAGCTGAGGTGAGGCAATGGCGATTGGGGAGAGCGGAGATCGGAGAGGGAGGCAGGCGGGAGGGGGAGGGAGATGGCGGCGGGGAGAAGAGCGCCGGGGTGAGAAAGAGAGAGCAGAGAAGAGCGGAGAGAGAAGGGAGCTGCGGATGTGAACGAGTCATCATGAACCGAGTTTAAAGATCTTTTTGGGTCCCTAAAATGTGACACATCGAAAGGAAAACGTCACTAATTACATGGTAAATTAGTGACACGTCTATCAGAAAAGCGTAACTAATTACATGCCCTATTATTAGTGACGCGTCAAGAGTAGAAGCATCACTATTATGAAGTCATTAGTGACGTGGCTTGATGGGGACTTGGTTTAGTGACACGTTCAGTTTTCACGCGTCACTATTATGTGATTAGTGACGCTTCTCCTCAGAAGCGTCACTAATTAAGGTGTCATTTTTGTGCCTTTTTTACATAGTGGGCATTGGCATGTGTGCAAAATTTCACTCACCCTTGGCCCTAATCATGGACGTCGTCATTTAAGGGTGCATATCCCCTTCATTGGTTCTCTTCCAATGCAGAGATGTAGCTGCTGCTACAACAATATCAGAGAGGATGAAGAGTCGTCTGCTGTAACACTATATGAAAACCTTGTATAGCAACATGAACCTAGTTTTATCGTACAATCAATTTTTACTGTTCAGGCGTAATCTAGCAATTGATCTGATCCACGTTTAAAACTGATTGGGCAGTTCAAAATCGAGTTAATGCTAGCTACAGTGTTACCCGGAATTTTGTGATTCAGAGGATGTGAACCTCTCACGTATACTTTGTCCGAGACATAGACAGATAGACAAAGACATTTGGAAAGGACAGTAAAACGGAGATTGGATCATTCTACTCGCCAACATATGGATTATGTTTGCTCAGGACATTGTCGCCATAATCCAAAAGATGGCTTACAGCTACTTGAACATGAGTCATAAAATTCAAACTTGCGATACGTAATACAACAAATTATCAATGGCTTATAAGGCACGAGTATATCTTTCTATGGTAAATAACAAATTATATCGGAAAGTTGTCCTGTGTTGTGACGCAACATATAGGTAGTCTAAGTTATGATATGTAGTTAGAACTGCCGGCCTTGTCGAAGGAGGAAGTTACTGTTTAACATCATGAGGTCGTCCCATTTAATATCTTATGTAGTTACTCGTAGGAAAAATAAAAGAATGAATCTTATCTTTAAATTTTTTACTTTGTTCTTTTTGGTAGAACTTTGGGGCAGCTAAAAAGCACACGAATCAAAAGAAATGTATCACAGAATAATTAGCAGGACCTACAAGTGGGGTGGCCACGAAATATCACTCACTGTTCTTCTATAAATAGGCCTCACGCTAAATCACTCTTCTCTCACACCAAAGTTCAAGCAAAACATAGAGCTGAAACCTCAAAACAATCGAGATATACCAGCTCTTGCTAAACACATAATATCCCAAATGACAAAAACACAGGCATCAGCTGCATTGCTCCTTGCTGTGGTGGCCCTCGCCACGATTGAGGGCGCCCACGCCATCTGCGGCATGGCTAATGAGGACTTCAAGCTGTGCCAGCCTGCGGCGTCCATCAACGATCCTACGGACAGCCCGTCGGCGGAGTGCTGCGCTGCACTGGGGAAGGCTGACCTAGGGTGCATCTGCCGGTACAAGGGCATCGCCGGCATATGGTTGAGGATGTACCACATAGACCCCAGCCGTGCCATGGCGCTGCCGGGAAAGTGCGGCCTCACTATGCCGAGCAATTGTTCTTGAATTAAGTGAGATGACACACAACAACAGGCGGTGGCCGGGTGCTGGGTCACACCAGAACGGCTTGCTGAATAACTGGAGCTCGTGAAAGCAGCTGCTCTCGATCTATATTATTATTGTTGTCTGTGTGCGCCAATTGTGTGCTTGTCGCGGCTTGATTGTACCTCGTATATGTATAATATCATAAGTGTGTATGCGTGTTACCAGTCACAGTCATGTATGTACTGTTGGCAGGTCACCAAATGGTCGACGTGCCGGTAAGCACAGTGCTAGCAAGTAATTAAAATGTTTCCATTTCCACTGAAAATAATGGATCATGCATTCTGTGTTCTTCGGCAACGGCTACAAACTTTAATGGACTAGCATAGAAGCAGAATATCGTCCAGTGTGTATTGTGTACACGATATGTATGTCCTCATCACGACATAGTCTTATTCCTCGATCGTTTGTAAGCATAAACACTAGTAACCAAAAGCCAACAGTCCCCACTAAGCCACTCTGGAAATGATATTCCTTAAACTGTAGCTGCAATGATCAGCTAAAGGTTGGACTAATAGTTCCTTCTACTTAGTCACCTCCCCATATTTCAATTTCCAATCAAGACAATAACCTATGTAGTATCTCAAATACAGATAGTGGAAAACTCTCCCAGAATGAATAGGGGTTACTCATAAATAATAACGTGAAGATCAAAATAAACAAGATTTTAAAAAGTGTAAATGAAGCTGCATGCTCAAAAAAATAAGCACTATATCTGTAAAAACAAAGATACTATATATGTTGCTCCCAGTCGCGTCATTGTAGTGTTTTTGGTTTCGTAATTAACACAAATAATATGAACTAATTTTCAGAGATAAGCACTTCACCTTTGTTGGCAAAACTATCTATATATGATATATATATTTGAGCAACGAAAGCAGCCACCACATTCGCTCTCAAATGATAGAAATTTCCACGTTAATTGGAGAAAATAAGAAAAAGAAATTACCCATCACTGCCATTATGAGAAAACTAGACTAATATACCCCCACTCATATTAATTAATTACCCACCAATGTCATTATAAAAATGTAAACATTTGGACCAAAATACCTCCACTCATGTTAATTAATTACCCACTAATGTCATTATTAAAAAACGTTAAAATTTAGTACGTGAGAAATTGGTAAGTGATCCAAAAAAATTATCATATACCCATTGGAGTCCATGACTAAAATACTATTTTCTAAATTACTCACTATTCAAATTTTCTCATGTACCAAATTTTTTACTATTCTTGATGTACCATATTTCTTCTTTTTAGTACTTGACATGATCCATGTCCTCTATGTTGAGCCGATCGTCAAAATCATACACTCATTCATTAGATTGTTCAATTAATTCTCTATATTAGCGATTAGATTTGCCTTCCCTCTTCTTCGCTGATAGGGAAGATCTCTAAAATCTAAAAGTACTCCCATGACCCCATGTCCTATGCCACACAACCGTCAGAGTGGATGCAGCCTCGTAGCAATCAACAAAGCCAGTCATCTCTCCTAATGCGATGCATCATGCTATAGCAAACTCTGCCGGCCTCCACATCTTCTATCCCATGTTTTTATCTGGGTGTTTTTCTCTCACGGGTTTTGCTAGACAGCCTGAGGGTGCATGAGCCTGGTGCTGCCCCGGTGCCATGAATTCCATTCAGTGTAGCAACGTAGAAAAAGCTTGGAGCAAGAGCATAAGCCAAAGAAGAGATCTTATTTGCTGGTGGAGAAGCACCGAACTTGTTTGTGAAGAAACAATCAATGCCTTAACCGTATGGAGATGATACTCCATCGTCATCGTGTCGTAGCTCAATAAGGCCAAATACCATTTTCGCTTGCCCAGCTACATAACCTACACACTCTCACCTCTTCTCCACTTGCATCAGGTTTCATGGTTTCCACAGCTCCATTGCTAGAAGAGAAAGAGAAGGGACAACAAAGTGCTAGATGCAGCTAGAAAGTAAAAAACACAAGCCATTTTTTAATCTATCGGACCCAGTGCTATGAGATAACCTTTATTTTAACACGATAGAGAAGTTTTTGAATCACTAAAATTAAGGAAAAAATAAATATTAATATAAATCATCCAAGTACTAGAGATAAAGAAAACCATATTCAATTCCTTGAATTCAAAAGTTGAAGGCAAAAGAAAAAAGTACTAGAAATCATATTAATAGTCGAGATAAAGAATCATATTCGATTGAAATGTACGTATAAGAAAATACATAAAACAAGAAACACAATGTAAAATTTTAACAATTTTTACATAATAATTAAGATAAAAGATAGTTAAATTTTGTGCTGGACTCAAATGTTTATGAAATAGTTTAATAATTGAATTTACAAAAGGTGTAGTATAATATTTAAAGGAAACTATCTCACTATTTCTAAAAAAAGTATCTACAGTAGCCATGCAAATGCGTGGGCATATTGACTAGTTACATAAATAATGCCACCCTTCACCTTTCTCAGTATTCATTTATCGATAACCTATTCCACAAATATTCCATAAAGAATATATCACACTTTACTTTCTCATAAATATATATTTCGTAAATATTTCATATAAAATGTACAAAGAAATTTTTCCTCACGAAGGGAGATGGTTTTTATACATCCAGAAAGTTGTCAAAGTAACACTCGAACAAGGAGTGTGTGCTGACAAAACTATGTCCTATGAATTGTCATATTATTTCTTTGTTCTTCTTGCATTGTAAAAAGAAATATTTCTTTGTTTCATTCCAGATTTTGTCCATGAAATTAACATTTCTTAGTCCTTTATTTATGTAGGCTTGGTGTGCATTTGTTATCTAATTACATGGCCGCCTGTAGAGTAGTTTAGATTACTGTAACTGGCTCCAGGTTTGTGAAGATTAGTTGTTTTGTTGCAAGAATTATACTATTTATTTCCAGACTAAAATCACCTTAAGTGAATGCCTTTCGATCCACTAATGTGGTTAGTTACCCATGAGATGGCACTAAATTGATTGATGTTCTCTTGCAGTGCGCATAATTATTTCAAGTCGTAATACAAATTCAAGTCGTAATACAACTCAATAAGAAATTTTTGTTATTTGTTGTCCTTTGCATTTCATATAAGAAGTTTCTTTTACATTCTTTTATCAAATATTTTTTGTTGTGTGGTTAAATAGTTGTGCTCGCGTGTCATAGGTGCCAGCAACTAGTATATGTTGCTCCCAGTCACATCATTGTAGTTTTTGTTTTCAATTTTGTAATTAACACAAATAATTTGAACTAATTTTCTTTTTTGCAAATTGAACATCGTATAAAAACAGACACTCATATACACGTATACTCACCCATATGAACTCATGCACACACACCCTTTTCCTATGACTACAGGCGCCTTGCTATCTATGGGATGTTGGCTCGCTCTGAATGAATAACTAGCCGTAAAATACAACACCTGTGTCAAAATCTGGAATTTAAACCCGGATGGGTTGTTTCCACCACAATGGACCAAACAAGCTAAGTAGGCTCATTTTGCAATAATTTGGACTAATTAATAGTCACACAAACGAAGGTGGCTGAAACCCATTAAGATTGTAGAAGCGATCCTTGGTTCATGCTTACAAATCTTCTGCCGTCATTACAAAAAAGGCACAGCTGTGCCATTTATACTGCAGGGACATACGTGGACTCTATAAGATGATAAATAGGCCAAAAACCCTTATTCAGTCAAGCCCATAAATGTATCATTAATATGACGGCAATAAATATTTTCTTATTAACAAATAAATCCAGACATCTTGTTTTATCTTCTAAAACAACACAATGCGATCTATCAGATTTCAGCATTATTGTTTTTTTTATTGAGAAATACTTCATATTTACTTTTGTAGTACATCATGCTATCTTGCCAATTCATATTGTTCTGATTCCTTCAAAAAAAAAATCATGTTGTTCTGATGAATCCGTGCAATCTACTAACATATAAGATTATTATACCTAACTAGCAATCTGAAATACATGCCAAGAAAAAAAGCAATCTGAAATACATTGGGCTATCGAGGGCCATAACGCCTGGCCGAATACGTTAGAGTTACTGGCTCCAAAGGAAGAAATCGCATCGTCAAAGTTAAAAGCAGCGGTCTGAATGAGCAACGGCACGTCCCTGCCGTTTGTATTAGACGGCAGATGATTTCGTTCCTTGGTTCATGCAAAGGGGTTGTACAAAAGAAGGTGACTGAAACTATTCAAACTATCCATTCTCTTATAACTTAAATTTCCTTGTATTTCAACACATTCAGTTAATGCTCTTAATAAGTTTCTATGCTTCCAGTTGCATTACCATTTTACACTTGTGTTTTCACTTCTTTATATTGTATCTTTCTACCAAAAACCATAATTTTGTTCTTCCATTTTGCTCCTGATGTTCACGATTTACATTTGTTTGGAAAGCCAAGAGATGCATGGTGGAGAACGAAGTGTTATATAACTAAAATCAGAAATATATTATTTTATCTCGAAGGTGTGTAACGGAGAGCCATCAACTACTGTACTGATAGTTTACATATTGTAGACAACATGCAATGTTTTTAGGGTTTGCAGGTAACACCATTGTATTACAGAGACTCGTTTTCCAATCATTAAATACTGTACCTTGTTCAATTTATATGGTTGCTTGTTTTGTGCAAGGGAAAAAACAAATCATTAACAATGAAAAAGGGAACTAAGGAACCAGATAGGGCACTACGAACTAAGCCACTTGCGAGTTCCCATTTCACAGCTCGTCTAGTCTTGAAAGAACTGTCACGAACAATGATTAGTACCGTTCATATTGAATCCAAAAGTGGAAGGCCACGAAGAAATCAAATCCATAGGATGCGTTAGCGTGATCAAGAAAGTACAATTTTCTATGGTGACCAAGAACTGCGCTTTGCGGCGTCGCATGCCATATTAGCTGGTGCGCACGCACCTCAGGAGCTTTGAAGGGGCCATGAGTAGGTCGGCTGATATTTTTTTTGCCTTTATTTCGCTTTCTTGAGCAAGATATTCTTAGTCGGCATGGCAGTCCCTATCGCCCAGCAACAATCGACTGACCTTCAGCACAGCACAATCTATCTGCTTAGAGATCGTGAGTGCAAAATGGAGTGCTCACCGTGCTTGTGCTCCCATCCAAGACGGAAATCGTCAAGGAAAGCTGCCCGGCCTTAAGTGGATGCAACCCTTTTTCGATCATGTAAAGTGATCTGTGTATATGGAGAAATTAGGACGACCTCTTTGTTTAAGGTTTGATACATGTGGATTACAGTAGCACAATTGAACGCTAAAACAAATACAACACAGTTTATTCTATATACTCCTACACTATACTACAATGAGGCCAGGGTACGCAATGATGGGGCATACAGACCTATGGAGACGGATATATAGCTCTTGTCACTAGAAATTGGCTGAAGGCAATGGTGGACAAAATTCCGTCATTGAAAATGATATCTGGTGATGGTACTGCCGACTATAGAGACATGGCCAGCAGTGTCAGGTCCATGACGTTAGCAGACCATCACTGTTCAAGGATTTTTTGTGGCAAGCTGCTATCGCGTAAACCTACCTGTCTCGAATCCGTCTCTTGTGGCTGTTTGGTGATGTCACCAGTCCATCATTTGGATATGTTCCGTATGATATATTTACTATATTAGTGTCCAAATTCAAATCAGTTATAAATTAGCATCAGACATAATTCAAATCTCGATGTCTCACATAGATGGAATCTGAAAAAATGATATAAAAACATTGACATATAATCACACATTCACATACAAACATCTACGATTGCACGCATGACGCATACAAGTTCAAAGCAATTCTAATAGTATGATACAATGCAAGCGGTGTTAAGCCAATCAACAAGCATGCAAGCTCATGGCTGCCCAATCTCTACTTATACACAAGTTTAAAATTAAAGACGGTAAGTAAAGAGAGGGTTTAGACAATGCTCATTGATTTTTAGCCCGAGGTATCAGAAGATGGCACCTTTCCCTAGTCCCTGTTGGATCGACTCCTGTCAGAGTACTGATCTCTCCCACCACTCAACACTCAAGTCCTTGCACATAAGTTCACATCACTTCCGGAGCGACGGCGTGGTTCCGTGACCACTGCCTCTAGCGCATGAGCTTGCCTCCCTCAAGGACTTGCTACACTCTTCTAGTGCACACATGGACGCTCTCTTCTTGATGCTCCTTTCAAAAGCGAGCTCCAACATTGTACAATCTAGTGACGGCCTTCATAACCAATCACACAATAGGCTCAATCGTCAATGTCTAACCGGTCCTGGCCTTGTCATAGACCAAGAGTATTAACACTAATCACTCTCTACAAGCACCCTACAAGATGAAGGAATGCTCTTGTTACTCTCCTAGACACTCAAAGATAGCTCTCTAATATTTGCACAAGTGTCTTGTCTTCTCATCTTCGCCCGCTATAGGTCCCTCCAATAATCCAAAATTGCCAACAGAGCTCTCCACGAGCTAGGCAATAACTATTTATAGGCTATAATCACTCCACTAGCCGTTGCCAAAAAGCTGCAACCTATAGAAATTTCCACCATAACATACCGCCATAAGTTACGGCAACCTCCAGGCCCTATCACCGTAACTTATGGTGACCTCCTGTTCACCTTACGGCAACCACTGATCTCTAATGTCTCTCTGCATAGAGGCGTCCAAGTTCTGGCCAACTTCTACTTTGACTTGTCATAGCTTACGGCAACCCCTCTGTAACCTCAACGACTCCTTCTGGGTTCTAGCCAAATTCTTCCTCTCTTGGTTGTTGGTATTTCTTAACGATCACAGATAAATCCGTAAGCGCATGGAGAATACCCTTTTAGCATGTTTCCTTGAGTATTCGAGGGTTATCGAATCCAAAGATCGGTAATAGTAAATCCTAAGTTCTAGTCAGTCCAAGGACACAGAGAATTAATTTTGATGTAGGATAGAGAGGTTTATTTATGGATAAGTCCCTAAAATAAGTAAAGTGGTGGCTCTAATTACTGCTTCGTGTACAGATTGATGTCCGACATAGACACACGTCACAATCGAATGTTCAGGGATACAAAGGACAGATAAGGCTATCACCATCTATTACCTACCTCTGCAGACCATAGATTACGACGTGATCAAAAATAATTTCCAACCTAAGCAACACACCTAAGTTATTAATTACTATTTAGCTAAGTCAACACTTAGACTAAACAACCTATAACAAAAGGGACTTTGAACCAGCTAGTAAATCAGCACGCAACCTACTTAATAAGGAAATCTTAAGAACATAAATAGACACAAAAACTTACTTGACAAGGCAACAAAGAAGGATCATTTTCCGCTCCTCTTCATTGATGAAATGTTGGAGCGGCTTGCTAATCATTCCTTCTTTTGTTTCCTTGATGGGTATTCTAGTTATCATCAAATACCCATCCATCCTGATGATCAAAATAAGACCTCCTTTACGTGTCCTTATGGAACTTACGCGTATCGGCGTATGTCTTTCGGGTTATGCAATGCACCCGCATCATTCAGAAGGTGCATGATGTCCATTTTCTCTGACATGATCGAGGAAATTATGAAAGTTTTCATGGATGAATTTTCTGTCTATGGAAAAACTTTTGATCACTGTCTCGAGAATTTGGACAAGGTCTTAAAAAGGTGCCAAGAGAAGGACCTAGTGCTTAACTAGGAGAAGTGCCACTTCATGATCCGAGAGGGCATCGTTCTAGGACACCTTGTGTCCCAGAGGGGGATAGAGGTACATAAGGCAAAGATAGAAGTTATAGAATAGTTGCCACCTCCAGCTAACATTAAGGGGATCCGAAGCTTTCTGGGTCGTGTAGGGTTCTATGGGCGCTTTATAAAAGATTTTTCTCAAATCTCTAAACCCCTGACGAGCCTATTAGCTAAGGATGTTCCCTTTGATTTCGATGATGAGTGCCTTAAAGCTTTTAATACCCTTAAGAAGGCGCTCATCTCAGCTCCAATCATCCAACCCCCCGATTGGACACTGCCATTCAAAAGCTTATGTGATGCTAGTGATTATGCCGTTGGGGCCGTCCTGGGCCAAACTAAGGATAAGAAGCATCACGCAATAGCCTATGCTAGCAAAACCTTGTCAGGAGCTCAACTTAATTATTCAACAACTGAAAAAGAGCTCATTGCTATTGTTTTTGCTATCGATAAGTTCAGATCTTATTTACTCGGAGCAAAGGTTATTGTTTACTCTAAGCATGCTGCATTAAAATACTTGCTCACTAAAAAAGATGCTAAACCAAGGCTAATTAGATGGATTCTTCTACTCCAAGAATTTGACCTTGAGATCAGAGATAAGAAAGGAGTAGAAAATTCCGTAGCAGATCATTGTCTCGTATGCAAGTCACTAACATGCAGGAGTTACCCATAAATGACTTCCTACGGGACGACATGCTGCTGAAAGTGACGGACTCCAATCCCTGGTATGCAAACATTGTGAACTTCATGGTTTCAGGGTATGTACCACCAGGGGAGAACAAGAAGAAGCTCATCTACGAGAGTAGATTGCATTTGTGGGATGATCCGTACATCTACTGGGTCTGTGCAGACGGACTATTGAGAAGATGTGTGCCAACAACTGAAGCAACCAAAATCATCGGGAAGTGTCGTGCAGCTCCATATGGCGGGCACTATGGTGCATTCCGTACACAGGCAAAAATCTGGCAGAGTGGGTTCTTTTGGCCAACCATGTATGAAGACACAAGAGAATTCATTCGAAGATGCTGGAGATGCCAGAAGCATGGAGGCATCACTGCTCGAGATGCAATGCCACTGACATACAACCTTCAAGTGGAACTATTTGATGTTTGAGGCATTGACTTCATGGGACCCTTCCCAAAGTCCTACGACAGTGAGTACATCTTGGTGGCTGTTGACTATGTTTCCAAATGGGTAGAAGCTATGCCTTGTCGAGCTGCCGATGCCAAGCACGCCCGCAAGATGTTCCACGAGGTTATCTTCCCTCGTTTTGGAACACCTAGGATGGTGATAAGTGATGGAGGGTCTCATTTCATTGATAAGACCTTTCGAAGCTTTTTGAAGGAGCTTGGAGCTCAGCACAATATTGCAACACCATACCATCCTCAGACAAGTGGCCAAGCAGAAACGTCCAACAAGCAAATCAAGAATATTCTGCAGAAGACGGTCCAAGAGATGGGGAAAGGTTGGAAGTTGAAGTTACCTGACGCACTTTGGGCATATAGGACTGCATATAAAACTCCAATTGGCATGTCACCTTATCAGCTTGTCTATGGGAAAACATGCCACTTGCCAGTTGAGTTGGAGCATCGAGCACACTAGGCCATCCGAAAGTGGAACATGAACCTAGATGAAGCCGGACGACACAAAAAAATGCAGATATCTGAGCTAGAAGAATGGAGAAGCAAAGCCTATCATAGTGCCAAGACATATAAAGAAAAGACTAATAGATGGCACGACAAGAAGATCAAGATAAAAGAATTCAAGCAAGGTGATAAGGTGTTGCTCTTCAATTCTAGAGTGAAGCTTTTCGGGCATGGGAAGCTTAGAAGTAAATGGGAAGGGCCTTTCACCATTGTTGACGCCGCCTCACACGGAGCAGTCACAATCAATAACGATGATGGCAACCACTTTAAGGTAAATGGCCAACACCTAAAAGTTTTCTTAGAACCCGATAAAATTCTAGATGAAGACGTAGATGTTATTGAATTAATTGACTTCAATGCATTACCATAACACTATTTGCTTCATCTTTGAACTTCCTTAGATATGTGACTCTTCGGAAGTCATACCGGTAGAGTTTTTGCTTCCACTTGTTTGTCTATTTTGAATAAAGATCCAGGTCAAGGAACAAGTGTGGGGGAGGCTTTCAGGAACATCGACGCACAAACAAAGAAAAGCACCTCAACAACGTGCAACAAGACGCAACAAAGACCGAGACGTCAAATAGCGAGGCCATTTGGCCCAGAAGCAAGTAGACCGACCCCATGATCGGGCAACCCAATCCTGGCACCTCTCGGCCTCCCCTTTCTTTAGAGCGCTGGTTTGCACGTCCTATCCCTCATCCTCCCTGATTTTTTAGTTGAATTTATGTTAGCATAATTATAAAAATCAACTCAAAATAATTTTTTTTAATCTTGTGTATCTCCATGATCATGCTTCAATTTGGTTGACTTGCATGCTCCTTATTCCTAATTCATATACCTGTTGTTCATAAAAAATATATTAGGAAAGCATGTCACCTAAGTTGTTGACTTATGAGATATAGTTTGACAAATGAAATCTTGCTCTTATGCTTATATACTTGGGAATTTTGTAAAAACATGCCTACTCCTCAATGACGTAATTTTCCTACCAAAGCCATATGATGATTTTCTTGAGAAACCTTATACATATGCTGCTTGTAGTTTCATTGAACTTTGTCAAATTGTTGTGACCCTAGTATGAAACTAGTTATGTTTTATTGATTAAGATCATGTGCACACCCACCATCATATTGCTAAACTTCCACAATGGGAGATAGCACTATCATCTTCCACTGCCATTTCATAAACCACTCTATTTTTTTCGTGATCTTTCTAAATATTTATGCAAAAGAGACATGGCCTAAAAAAAGGGGGAAGAAGAAAGAAAGAGAAAAAGAGATAGCCATGTTCTCTACAATGAATCAACCAAAAGAGAGAGAGGTCATTTCAAATAGGACTATCCATTATCCATCATCCATTCCATCCATAGGTGTGTGAACATGTTTGGTCATAATTCATAACTTGATTTCTCTATGGATCCGGTCTTTGACTTAGTAATATATGAGACTCTAGTATGCCTTCTTTTATCCCTTACCTTGAGCTCCACATATGCCAAAATAAATTAGAGGTAGGATGAAAAAGGCAAAGTCAAGTGCCTTGGTCAGGAAAATACACATTGAGTGCCTTGAGAGAATCATTTCAGGAGTATGGCTATGCTTTGTGTGAAAAAAAATCTTTTCAAAAACCCAAGTTACATAGCAGAAGGAGGCAAGTAATCTGAAGTCAAGCCTGTTCCATTCGTGAACCCGCCAAGGTAACATGATACACACCTACATATTCATGGATACAGGTATGATATGGAATAATTTGCATGCTAGTATTGTACCATGGGAAGTTATGATTATACTTAGTCTTTTGTTCTTTACTCGAGGACGAGCAAAGGCGAAGTGTGGGGGAGCTTGTTGACGGTCCTAAAGTGCTAAATTGACCTTCATTTGCTTGCATAAAAACTACAAAATAAATAACCAACTAGTGGTAGGAGTTTATTACTAACAAATTCCTCAAGTTTTGGTGATTATGTGTATGCAGGTGATTTACCACGGAGTATTAATAAAACACAAGTAATTAAGGGAGAAAACACACCTTCAGCCAATCAGGAGAGAGCACATGGATTGAAGGGCCCATTTTCAGTACTACATCGAAGAAACACACAAAACGACCCCGACATCTGGGATGAGGACCCACCTGGCAGCCACCCTGACGAAGCACAAGCCAGGAGGGCCCAGCCACAGGTCGGCCGACCCCCCTAGGTCGACCGACCCGGGCCTGCGCCCTTTTCTCCTGGGCTTGCACGTGGAGGCTCCTGGTTGATCCCTAAAGGCGGTGGGCAGGGTCTTTCTTGGCAGTTACTCCCCTTTGCCGACTTATAGAGGTTATAAATAGGAGGGTGTGGCTTCACACTCACACACACAAGAA
The DNA here is from genome assembly GCA_030378355.1 of Eleusine indica. Taxonomy (NCBI): domain Eukaryota; kingdom Viridiplantae; phylum Streptophyta; class Magnoliopsida; order Poales; family Poaceae; genus Eleusine; species Eleusine indica. Next base: position 21,276,075 of record CM059500.1, read on the forward strand.
GAGAAATACTTGAGCTCCACTCAAAAAGGCGAAGCACTACCTCCTTAGTGCTTAGAGAATAGGGAGAGAGTGAGGGGTAGTTCGGGGAAGTGCCGGACTGTCGGCACTCTTCCCTAATCTTGTACCTCGACGGAGTCTTGCCATTTCAAGTAAGTCTTCAGGATTCTTCTATGGTATTGTTCCTTTGATTCAATAAGATCTGCTCTTTATATGCTTAGGGGTTCATCGTTCGTAATTGAATGCTTTAGTCTTTGATCAAGATTAGAGTAGTAATTCGTAGCATAGGCGTGGTGTCTAGGCTATATATTACCTTTGATTGCCGCGTGCTCCACGGATTAAAGAGGTAGATGGCAGGTGGTGACAGCCCTGTCCGTCCTTAGTAACCCTTCACGTTCAGGTACGTTGTAGAGCTGTAGGCCGGAACGTCCTGGCAGACCAGGGGGAAGCCGGCGCCCAAAGTAAGCATTAGAGTTTGACCTTACCTTTTCCTTGGTCCAATCCATCCTAGAATCCTCTCTACCCTCGCCTACCTTATTCTTGTTGTCTCTAGATGAGCCCGATTCTTTGATAGTCCACACACGTTCCATGTGGATTTCGATACCCTTGGAATACTCCTGGGTGAAAGCTACTTTGACAGCCGTACACTTGCGGTTTATTACCATGAGTGACCGCTGGAGTCAACACGCATCCGGGAAGAACTTCCCGGTCGGTCACCCATCCCTAAATTGCTCCAAGTCAAGCACGCTTAACGTTAGAGTTCTTTGGAGATGAGGTTTAGGAAAAGAAGTTGCAACTTGTTGGTATGAGTATTCTAACAATCCTATTAAGCCCTAAGCCGGGATATCACACGTCTAGAAGAGACCGGACGATCCGGTCTTGCAGAGACCGGACTATATGATCTGTATGTTAAAAAAAGATTATTTCATGGAGCAACGACTAGTTTGAGGTTGGAAGCCTATATAAAGTTGTTGTTGAGTTTAGTTGAGTCGAGGATGGCCAGATCCATGAGCTCGTCAACGAGGCAGCGAGGTTGGATGGGAACAAGCAACGACGGTGGGGAAAATCTCAGTCTGCTTGCACCTCACTAGGGAAAACAAGATAATAAATGGTCAGGGAGTTGCGCAACATAGATGTGCACACAATGGAGAAGGAATGAAACCAATTGGTTCACCCGATCGATGGAATTTGACGTGAGAAGCAATAGTTTTCGATGGAGACTGCCGGGAAGAGCTTACTTCAATTCATTTGATTCGAGAGAGGATTCGGCTAGTGTTGATAGGGAGTAGCTATGGTGGGTTCTTGCGTAGCCTTGGGTGGTTTGGGTCGACTAGGGATTGTTGACATCTGCTAAGTCACACCAAATAAATAGATCTAGGCAAGGTGCCAGAAATACTTGTTGGTAGAACTCAACAGATGGTTAGTGTGGGCAAGTTAAATCCGCAAGCGCACGAACATGCCGTTGTAGCATTTCACCACTGTATTACTTCAATGACTGTCATTTATAGTTCTCCCAAGGGAAGGCAGTGGTCAAGAGATAGCATGTTCGTAATCATATAACTAATAATATACCAAAGTCATAGATAGGGGTAAGGATAATAATGGATAGGGGGGTAGTGACACACAGAATAATCCAATCAAACATTAGTCCAAAGTCTAGGTTAAGTGTGTTAGGAAGAGTTAAGTTGGGTCCCTATGTACTTCTATACTTTTGTCTCTAGGTTAAATACATGCAACACATACAAGCCTAAGTCATATGCCAAGCCGAGACAGGGAGGATTAATAAGCACAGTAGGGCTGTCACCACCTGCTCGCAATCCTATACTAGGACACGTGACAAATGGCAATTAAGTCCTTATCACCACACCTATGCCTGTTCGTGGGGCAACTATGCACTCAAAGATATTTACCAACCTCAGCACCATGCTTACATTGCTAAATAATATTCTCGATTCCCATGGGACTTTGGCCCTTCGGACCAACATGTCGAGAGCAAGAATATACTTAACTCTAACCCGACGGATCAACCAGTCAAGTACTAGAGAATAAATAACTCCGACCCTACGGATCAACAAGTCAAGGGCTAAGACATGCATAACTTCGAACCTACGGATCATCAAGCTAAAGACTATAGCACACATAACATTAACCCTACGGATTAACATGTTATGGACTAAAGCATGTCTAACCACAATATGCATTGAAGGAATGCACAAGTGTTCACATTTCTTAACATCGTCACTAAGTTTCCTTAGCAACGAAGCCAGAAATGTTTATTGGCAATCTTTAACGAATGCAGAGAGTCCGCAAGCGCACGGAGAATACCGTTGTAGCATTTCACGTAGAAGTATTCAGGGTATCGTATTTATTTTATCCCAAAGGAAGGCATATGATTGATCATAGTAATTACCATATTCTAGATATTTGCACATTAGACCATGAGACAAAGTCCTGTTAAGGGTAAGTGTCAAGGTAAACATGGTAGTGGACACACAGATAGCATAGTCAATTTAGACAATTATTAGTTTAGTGGAGAAGGACATAGAAAGAGCTAAGTTCCTATATTGCTTTTATATAGTTACATAGTATATATTATATACTATTATATAGATACAATGACAATGCAAGAAAATCAGATTATCACACCCTGGGCATCTGGTTTTCCCCTACATCCACAGTACAATTCCGGCCAAGAGCCTATTGCATAGCCGAACGTGGGGGATTTCAAAGGACAGATAGGACTGTCACCACCTACTGCCTACCCCTAGCAATCCGTGGGCTACATGACAAATAATGCATTCTATTGATATAAGCACCGCACTTACACCTCTAGGACAATATTCCTAACCCCTTAAGCGATGGACCAGAAAAGGAGTAATCACATTTAAGTGAACACTTAGCATGTGGAAATGATCTAAGTCACGCATTAGTCATGCATCATTATAACGACATAAATAAAGAGTATAGTTAGGGCTTATGTCCAACATGGTAATATAGTATGACTGCATTACTAACATGCAAGAATAATAACCACATACATGAAAGGATCACATAATGAAAGTTGCCTAGGGGGGGGGGGGGGTTGAATAGGCAATTTAAATCTTTACCCTAAAATGAAATATTTAAGTACAGTTAAATAGACAACGATGGAACTTCCGTCAGTAATGACGGAACTTCTATCACCACGGAAGTTCTATCACTTGACAGAACTTCACCCAACATTCATCCAAATATAATTGAAATGCGTATAAACGAAGAGATAGAGATACAATAATTGTTGGGCAATGGAGCTAGTGCAATGTATATCTCAATTCCTACAAAGATAAATAACAATCCAATACCAATTATAGAGAGCACACAAGTAACGGAAACAACCACAAGCACAACAAAATAATGCGGGAAAATAAAAAGAGACACAAGGAATTAACCCGAGGTTCAGCAACAACACTAAGTAGTTCCTACGTCCTTGTTAAGGAGCTACACAAAGTGGTCGGGTCTCTCTCAAGCCATTTCCCCGCCAAGCAATCACAAAGATTGTGCTCGGATTTCTTTCTCCACTTGATTTTTTTCCTCCGGAGGCGAATTAGACCTTCACAGACGTCCCCATCTCACCACAACAAGTTGGGAGCTCAAGAGTGATGCCTAGCCGTCTAGGAGACCAAGTCTCTGTTGACGGCTGTTAAGTACCATTTTGAACCGTCAACTATACTCAAATAAAGGAGAATTTGGCATTTCATACACGCATGCTTTATCACAATAATATAGTTCCACTTGTACTTGGAGAACTTTGTGCATGCAGGAGGAAATGTGAAGGAAACACCTCAAAAGGAAAGAAAACACACTTTCGACCAATCAGAGAGTGCCACATGGACGTCACACGGATTGAACGGCCCATTTTCAGCTCTTAACCGACGTAACTCCCTGTAATACCGCGGGAACCGACCTCAGGACACACCTGCCAGCCTCCCCAAGAAAGCACAGGCCAGGAGGACCCCTGGCCAGGTCGGGCGACCCAGTCAGGTCGGCCGACCTGGTCCTGGGGGATATTCCTTTGTGCTTCCACGTGTTGGCTCCTCCGCGACTCCTGATGGCGGTTTGAGGTGCCTTCCGTGGCGGTTACTCTCCCTTGCCGACCTATTGAGGCTATAAATAGGAGGGTGTGCCTTCACACTCAACACACACCACAAGAAGCATTTCTCTCTTGCTAGTAGTAGTTCTTGGAGTTTTAGTGGAGTTAGGCTGAGTCTAGAGCTCTCTAGTCCCAAGTCTTCACTTGGAATTGGTATGGCTCTTGTATCTTTTCCCTTTTGTAAGACTTTGCTCTTATCAATATATATATATTTTCTATATAGTTGTGCTTGGGTCATGAGTTTCTTGTTTGATATTGTGATCCATATATGTGATAGTATAGTCTACTTGTGTGATAGTAGTTTATATTTATTATACTACTATTGTCATGCTAGTTATATACCGTCACTATAGTCTAGTTTATATGTTATAGTCTCTATGCTTAGTTTTAGCTGATAAAGTACAGCATGGGTTTGGTGATCGTATTCGTACGGTAGCTCTGCCTCGTTAATAGTAATCGCGGAGGGGCAGAGTGCTCTTTGGTCATGCAAGTATGGTACTTGGGTGACTGATTTGCATCAATTATTCGTTAGTCTACTGGTTTGTTGAGGTAGGCGGCAGGTGGTGACAGCCCTGTCCGTCCTTTGAAATCCTCCCCGCTAGGCTAGTGCGTAGGCTCTTGGCGGAAGTCGCCTGTGGATGCAGGGGTAAGTCCGTGCCTGAAGTGCTATACTATTGACTGCTGAACCTGAGTGTGGGTCTGTATGTATTCTACTTAGGCTATGCAACTGTATAGGAATGTATAGTAGGAGTAGTTTAGCCTAGTCTTTCCTCCACTAGACTTTATTTATTTAGTAGGAATCTTCTGTGTGTGTCACACTACCCGGTTATTATCATGTACCTGCCTGTCTTGGTTAGATATCCTTGCTAATTGTTAACATGATCTTATATGTTAGTAACGCTTCTTGATCATAACCTTCCTTTGGGATAAACAAATACGATACCCTGAATACTTCCGGGTGAAATGCTACAGCGGTATTCTCCGTGCGCTTGCGGATTTTACCTACTTGACTCTGGGACATATTAGTGAACCGTTTCTGGCCCCGTGCCGGGAATGATTTATTAATATGGCTTAGCAAAAGTCAATAGTCTCCAAGGGTAACAAGTGAAACAAATCTTGTTGGGGAGGGAAAGATGTGCTCAAGGTTTTGTGTGGATGGATTCAATCTTTTTGTGGTTGGATCTCTCTCACTTTGCTTGGAATCTCAAGAACAAGTCTAGGAGTGATAGGGGAGAGCTCTAGCTGAAAGGTGAGTGGAATGGCAAAGTGTCCAACCCTTCCCACCGGGGAAGGGGTAGGCTTTATATAGAGCAACTCCAAAAACTAGCCGTTGGGAAGAATTCTGGGTCTGACGGAACTTCCGTGAAGGGTCACAAAACTTTCGTCATTTTAAAAAGACCCTTTGTGTGGCATGGTTTTCACTGAGTCAAAAGGGGTGACGGAACTTCCATGAGTGACCTCACGGAACTTCCGTAGCTCTCAGGTTGCAACAATTTCGGAGTTTTGGCACTGATGGAACTTCCGTGAGAGAACCACAGAACTTTCGTAGCTCTCGGGTTGCAAGACAGAAGAGGTTTGTAACCGACAGAACTTCCGTCAAGGGGGTGACGGAACTTCCGCCACTTTCTGTTTGGCCCAGAATTGGTTGGTTCTTTTTGGATTTTGTGGGCTATTTCTTTCACAAAGATATTGAAATGGCTTGAGCACATGAATTCTCTTTAAGCAAGATAAGTTTATCCCTCTTTATAGTTTGGTATACCTATGACTCAAAAAAATAGAAAAACTCTAAAGTTGAAAGCTCTTTGAGTCCAAATCTTTTCTTCTTTTTGGGGAGGGATGAACTTTCTCACAAATGTGGGTGATTAATTTTCTTTTGATGATCTGCACATATTCTCCATATACATGTTAGCACATTTTAATCTTATGTCATTAATCACCAAAACCCACTAGGGGACCTAGACGCATCTTCAAACTCCCCCTTTTTGGTGGTTGATGACAATAGATTAAAAAGGATATAAAAATTAATAAAAAAACAATAACAAAATATAGTGGTGCTTCCCCTAAAGATATGCATGAATCACAAAAAACATGTGAGAGAGCTCCACTTATATCTTGCAACAAGTGGGGTGCCTAAAGTGTACAAGTGTGCAATAGGTAATAAGCAATAAGAGCACAAACACACTTAAAAACACACTTAACACATTCATCAAGATAAAACATTAAGAAAGCACCACTCAACCATAAAGCATAGTGAATATTACAACGAGGTTCACAAATAGTTTTCAAGCACATAAGCAAATACGACTTGTCGTTAGGTTTACAACTACCCTATTACAAAAGATCGAGAGGCACACGCAAGCTCACATATCCTTTTTCATCACTTCTCCCCCCCTTGGCATCAAAGCACAAAAAATAATAAAAGGAAAAGAGACATGCTAGGAAAAAGAAATCACTCATCGCCTTCCTCGGTGCCCTCATCCTCTTTTTCTTCTTCATTGAGAGGAACGATAGATGGTCCCGGTCCCAATCATAAGTTGCAAAGGGGTCTTCAAAGACCGGTGGCTCACCATCGGGCTCACACTTAGAGCCATCCGGACAAACTTCACGGCCTTGAGCCCTTTGGTCTCTCTTGTAGCATCGGACTTGCTTTTTGATCCTTCTCTTGTTCTCCTAATTTTCCTTAGCATTGAAACAATAAGCGTTGAAGATCCTTTTGAGGAAGGAAACAATAGGAGAAGATGGACGGTGAGGATTCTCTGAGGAGGGAGGAGCTGAAGATGTTGCATGGTGTGCTGCTGCTGCTTCCTCTTGTGCTTTCTCTACATGAGCTCTAGCAAGTCGATCTCGCCTGTTGGAAGAGAAACCAGCTGTTTGGGCAAACATGGGATGAGTCACGGGTTGTAATCTTGGCCTTAAAGGAACATGCTTGCACTCCTTCTCAAATATGATGCCGGTCTCAGACTCTATCATCCTCATAAGGTATGGTGCATATGGAAGAACCCTCCTTGTGTCAATACATGACATGTGCATGTCATTTGTAATGAAGTCCATGACACAAAAAGGATTGGTGTCCAGAGCAAACCTAGCAAGGATGTTTCTTGATGACTCCACAATGGCAGCTGCATATCCTCCCTTGGGTGCAATGGAGACTCTCAGCATCCGGCTAAGGGTAAAATAGAAGTTGTGATGTCCATTAGTGGTTCCAAACACATTTGGACACTTCTCATAGTACATGAAGACCATGTCCTTTTCTTTCATCACAACATCATTTGAGATGATCTCCCTTTTATGGTCCTCACTTCTTTGGAAGAAGTAGTTAGCAAATCGACTGGCCGAGATCGAGTACTCCACACCTTGTGTCCTCCAATGGAGAGTGCCCTTGGCATCAAGAAAGAGAGTAGAGTAAAACTGACACATGACCTCCTTATTCCAATCATAATTGAATCCCTTGAGGTCATACACACCTTGGTCCTTGCATACTTGGACGATGTCATTGAACACTTGATCATCCTTAGACTCCATGTAAGACCAATAGATCCATTGGTGTGTTGCCAATCTATTCTTCCGGTTCATTTTAATAAGCATAGACATGTAGTAATCTTGTTGGAACCAAGTGTAGAACCGGTAGTCGGTGGCTTCTTGCTCTACCACTAGCATAGGATTTTGCTTTCTTGCCTCAATGAGAGCATCAAGGTCCTTCTTGTAGTCCTTGTAGACATAATCATCCTGATAGATAGGAGCACGGACACGAAGACCCTCAAGAACATCCATTGAGCCACATCTTGCTCCTTTCTTTAGCCGAGTGCTTTTCTCCTTGGCCGGTTCCTTTCCTTTATCACGAGCTCTTTTAGGAGGGAGTGATCCTCCTTGCTCAACTCTCACGGTCTGAGCAATTCCACTTGTTCCTTGTTCTTGATGCCTCGATGGAACGGCCTTCCTCCTCTTTGAAATGGGCACTAGATCTTCACTTGAGGAGGAGGAGGACAAGTGGTGTATGTCCTCATTACGTGGCTTTGTTGGGGCACTGAATGCCATCTTGATCCTAACCATCTTACATTGACAAGAGAACAAAGATAATTCAAGGAATAAGGCATGAATCAAAATAGATTTTAAGAGACAACTAAAAATTCGTGCACTGAACTGCAGTCAACAAAACTTCCGTGGTGAAATCACGGAACTTCCATCATGATAGAAGTTTTGATAGAACTTCCATCTTTTACAATTTTCACTAATTTCAACTAATCTCCTAAATCCTATCTCAACAACACAAATGCCTCTAGAATATGATAAACTAGGTACAAGAGAACCTATCTATCCAAGGGGAATTGAGACATTTCAAGATTTTGACCTAAAGCAAGAGTTTTAGGTCAAGATCCATACCTAGTTCAATAGAGAGGAGAAAAAAAGATGGAGATCATGGAACTTCTATGGGGAAGAGTTGAATATCCACCAAATCCAAGGGAAACGCTGGTTGAAGCTCCAAATCGCCGCAAATCGCCAGTTAGGGTTGGTGGAGACGAGAGAGAGAGAGAGAGAGAGAGAGAGAGAGAGAGAGAGAGAGAGAGAGAGAGAGAGAGAATGGCCGTTTGACTTAGGAAATAAGAGGGGCTCTGGTCCCTTAACCTGGGAGTGACGGAAGTTCCGTCATTGGGTGAAGGAAGTTTCGTGGCTCTCGGGTTTGAACGGGCAGAGGTTAAAACCGGCGGAAGTTCCTTTGGAACTTTGGTGAGCCTCGGGTTCCATTTACAACGGATGACGGAAGTTCCGTCATGGGTGATGGAAGTTCCGTTCTCTGTCTAGAACAAAAAAAAATAGCCTCTCTCAACTTGGATCCTTGTGGACAAGTTCAATATATAGGGATATAATACACGTTCCAACTTGTGAATAGAAGCAAACAATCAAGAAAATCAATATTCACAATTCACAACATTATGATCTATTGATCAAAATCATCATTTGTTTTTGAAACAAAAGACATGAAGAAATTTTGAAGAATTTTAGTTTCAAAGTATTTTTGCATAAGCACCACTACATCAAACAATGTACAAGATTCTACTCCACATTGGATGAATCCAAGATATTCAGCTCACTCCTAATCTCACAAAACTGCTTCTCATCTAAGGGCTTCATAAATATATCGGCTAATTGTTTATCGGTTCTCACATAGCTAATCTCAATATCCCCTTTTGCAGAATGATCTCTCAAGAGTGGTGCCGGATATCTATATGCTTAGTCCTATTATAATGAATGGGGTTATATGCAATCATGATGGGACTCTCATTGTCACGTAGGAGTGGAACTTCGGTCAAACTGTATCCAAAATCCTTTAGAGTTTGTCACATCCAATGTAGTTGAGCACAACAACTTCTGGCTGCAACTTACTCCGCTTCGGCTATGGATAGGGTAATGGAATTTTGTTTCTTGGAAGACCATGACACAAGGGACCTACCCAAGAATTGGCAAGTCTCAGAGGTACTTGTTGACTTTTGCTAAGCCATATTAATAAATCATTCCCGGCACGGGGCCAGAAACGGTTCACTAATATGTCCCAGAGTCAAGTAGGTAAAATCCGCAAGCGTACGGAGAATACCGCTGTAGCATTTCACCCGGAAGTATTCAGGGTATCGTATTTGTTTATCCCAAAGGAAGGTTATGATCAAGAAGCGTTACTAACATATAAGATCATGTTAACAATTAGCAAGGATATCTAACCAAGACAGGCGGGTACATGATAATAACCGGGTAGTGTGACACACACAGAAGATTCCTACTAAATAAATAAAGTCTAGTGGAGGAAAGACTAGGCTAAGCTACTCCTACTATACATTCCTATACAGTTGCATAGCCTAAGTAGAATACATACAGACCCACACTCAGGTTCAGCAGTCAATAGTATAGCACTTCAGGCACGGACTTACCCCTGCATCCACAGGCGACTTCCGCCAAGAGCCTACGCACTAGCCTAGCGGGGAGGATTTCAAAGGACGGACAGGGCTGTCACCACCTGCCGCCTACCTCAACGAACCAGTAGACTAACGAATAATTGATGCAAATCAGTCACCCAAGTACCATACTTGCATGACCAAAGAGCACTCTGCCCCTCCGCGATTACTATTAACGAGGCAGAGCTACCGTACGAATACGATCACCAAACCCATGCCATACTTTATCAGCTAAAACTAAGCATAGAGACTATAACATATAAACTAGACTATAGTGACGGTATATAACTAGTATGACAATAGTAGTATAATAAATATAAACTACTATCACACAAGTAGACTATACTATCACATATATGGATCACAAAATCAAACAAGAAACTCATGACCCAAGCACAACTATATAGAAAAGATATATATATTGATAAGAGTAAAGTCTTACAAAAGGGAAAAGATACAAGAGCCATACCAATTCCAAGTGAAGACTTGGGACTAGAGAGCTCTAGACTCAGCCTAACTCCACTAAAACTCCAAGAACTACTACTAGCAAGAGAGAAATGCTTCTTGTGGTGTGTGTTGAGTGTGAAGGCACACCCTCCTATTTATAGCCTCAATAGGTCGGCAAGAGAGAGTAACCGCCACGGAAGGCATCTCAAACCGTCATCAGGAGTCGCGGAGGAGCCAACACGTGGAAACCCAGGCGGAGGGGGCGCCCGGACGGGTCGGCCGACCTGACCAGGTCGGCCGACCTGGGGGTGGCCCCTCCTGGCCTGTGCTTTCTCCAGGTGGCTGTCCTGTGGGCCCTGACGTCGGTTTGCGCGGTATTACAGGGAGTTACGTCGGTTAAGTGCTGAAAATGGGCCCTTCAATCCGTGTGACGTCCATGTGGCGCTCTCTGATTGGTCGAAAGTGTGTTTTCTTGCCTTTTGAGGTGTTTGCTTCACATTTCCTCCTGCATGCACAAAGTTCTCCAAGTACAAGTGGAACTATATTATTGTGATAAAGCATGCGTGTATGAAATGCCAAATTCTCCTTTATTTGAGTATAGTTGACGGTTAAAAATGGTACTTAACAGCCGTCAACAAACTCCCCCAAGCTTACCCTTTGCTCGTCCCGAAGCAAAGATAAACTTAAGTTGTTGATCAGGAGTTGCTACAATGTCCTACTCCTCAATAATACTATGCGCATAACAAAGTACTCTTCCTAGAATTAAATATGTTGGCGCATAACTTACCCATTTACCTCGATCCATGGGGCTTTTACACCTCATTGTCTTGGGCGGTTGAGAGATAGAACAATTGCAGGGTACCAATCACTGGCTCTAGATTCCGCTATGTTATTCCGGAGGTTTTCAAAAGATTTTGAAAATAAAAACCAAGTTCCTCAAATGATTCTCTCGGATCACTCAATATGTGTATGATTCCTCACCAAGGCAAAGTGTTGCCTATAATCACCTACTTCTAAATAAGGCTTTATGTGGAGCTCAAGGTAGGGATATATGAGGCACTCATGTTCACATAATATTGCTATGTCAAAAGACCGGATCCAAGAAAAACATCAATTCAAACAATCTTGATCAAGATGTGCAAGTGTGTGGGAGAACGGAGGAATGGTGGATGGGAAGAAATAACTCCTTTTTGAATTTTCCTTCTCTCTTTTGGAGTTTCTAGGCTATGGCTATCTTTTGCTTGCTCTCTTTTTTTGAGCATTTTTTTTCTTTTTTTTTGCATAGCCATAGTCCTAGTTTGCAATGAATACTTTGAGAGAGGAATTTTGCAATGGATATATGGAGTGTTTCTTTGGATGGATGGATGGATAGTGGCTTTCTTCTGGTGTAGAAGAATAGCTCACGGTGGATATGGTGGATATGGTGGATGCTATCTTCTTGATTTAGAAGGATAGCTCATGGCGGTGGATGTGTGTACATGATCTTGATCAAGAAAGCATGAAAAGAGTTCTACTAGGGTCACAACAATTTTGACTAAGCTCAATGTGAAACAAGCAGCATATGTGTAAAGGTTTTCAAATGTAAACACTACATATGGCTGTGGTGGGAATTTCATCATTGAGGAACTTATCAATTTGTCATTTTGAAAAATAAAACTCCGGAATTCAAGCTTTACGTTGAGCAAGATCATAGCAGCCCTATCTATCATATCATACCTCTTAACAACTTAGAACTAGAGAATGCATATGCTACCCACAAGATTCAAGTTCAAGGCAAGATTTACCAACAAACCTAACTCTTGAGAGAGTACTAAGTTGTAAACTAGCTTTAGAGAGGAATAAAGGACAGAGCAACTATTCATCATCTCAACATAGGAAAATTATACACATTCATACCGCGCATGAAAAAGGGAAATATTTTTGTTCTTTTTATGTTTTGCAAATTTTTATGGTTTTTTCAGATTTAGCAAATGCAAGAAATAAAGGGAAGGGGAAAGATACAAGTTACCGTGAGAAGGGGGGTCCTCCCCCAAGCTTGTTCTTGCTCATATCTGCTGGTTCGGGTCGTAGCTTTGGGAGCGGAAGAAGGCATCCCAATTGCTCTGATTCTGAGCCATCATCGCGTTTAGCTGGCGGAATTGGTTGTCGCTGAAATTCTGCCATTGCTGGGTGTCGGTGACATGTTGCGTGAGAGTTTGTTGCATGCTCTCGGTGCGCAAATCAATGTCGTTCACCCTCCTTGTCAACTCGGCCATCCCATAGTTGAGTTAACGGAGCCCACGGGATGAGAATGACCGAGTGGCAAAGGATGGCGGTCCGCTTGAACTTGATGACGTCTGCATGGGGTAATTGTACTGAGATTCCCATGCTCCGGCCTGCTATGTTGATGCACCCGCCTCGTCCTGTGGCGGGGGCTGCTCCCATACCGGATCTCCGGTCGGAGTGTGAAACTCCGGTGTAGGCTCCATATGCCTACGGGAACGTGTCGGTCGCCCTGAAACACTATGCCTGCGAACTTCTCCCACTGGCTCAAGTGGGAGGGTTAGTGCCCGACAGTGATACAAACGAAGACCCGGGTTAGGTAACGGGAATTCATTTGTATACCCGGGAAAGTGATAGATCAAGGTATTATTTGGACCATGTTTCAAAGTATGTCCTTGCACAAAATAGTCCTCGCCTAGAAATTCTCTATCTACCGTCAAATATTCAACATGAGCATTCTCAAGCAGACCACACTTCTGCGCAATGCGAGTAACTAAAGAGGTGCACTCAATTGGTCCTGTCAACTTTATATTGTCTAACCATTGATCAATCATGCATTCCGCGGGTGACACCCTAATTTTCTTAACCATGGCATAAAGTATTTTCAATTCATCTTGCCGGACAACCCTAATGTCACCTCGAGGAAACAAGGTCATAGCCAACCACACATGCATAAATCTAAGTGTAGGATTATGGATGGCACTTGTTCTAGGCTTGGGACCCCACTCGTTTCCGGAAATCTTTTTCCAAAAACTTTCTTTATGGAACCCCTTCAGCGCTTTATCTAAGTCTAGCCTACATTTAGGATTTAGACCTAGCATAGCATGAAGATCACCCCATGTGACCAAGCGCTCTTGCCCAAACAAGCGAAAAGAAATGCCTTCATCATACTTTCTAAGGGTGCATAAAAACTGCATAGTAAGCAAAAGAGAACCCGGCTCATCTACTTCTACGAATTTTAGCCAACCCATAGTGCGAAAAATAGAGGCAAATTCTTCTCTCATACCTATTTTCTCGAGGAAGTCCGGATCGAAGCGTCGGGTGTGGGCGAATGGCCGTTCTCTCATGAGCGCGATGGCTTGGCCCTCGCGGTCGTCCTTGATGTCGAGATGCTCCTCGGTGATGAGCAAGCCCGGCCTTTCCTCCGGAATTTCAGCTTCGGGGTCACCATGCCCCGGACTTGGTGTGAGCTTGACGGAGGATGCTTGACTCGTGCTTGCACGAGTGCTTTTTCTCCGCTTGATTCCGGCGACTTGCTTCATTCGGTTGAACATGGCTGCACACAAGAACAAACACAAGACAAGAACAAAAACAAGATCGAACAAGTGTTCGGGTGAGCGTTAGTGAAAACGACAAACCCGAGCTTCTCCGAAATTGGTTTTCTTCTCACAACAACTTGCAAATGCACTAAAACAGAGGGGAATTATTTTTTTTTGGGTTTTTGGGGCTGTAGTAAAGTTGAAGAACACGAAATTTTGGGAGAGCAACAAGTGAGCAAAGGAGGGGAGTGAAAGATGAGCTTGGAATGGTGAAGCTCACCCTCCTAGGCGGTTTTTATAGCCAAGAAAGCAAGATGGCCGTTAGAAAGGGACAGAGCAACGACCATATAGCCGTTGGGAGAAAGGAGCACAGGAAAAGGTGGGGCCAGGGGGTCGGCCGACCTCACCAGGTCGGCCGACCTGGCAGGTGGGCCTCCTGCCAGCCCCCTTTTTCCTATGTGTTCCCCAACGGCTAGGGGATTTGTCCCCTGCTGCTGTTTTGCTCAAAAAGCTCGACAAAAAATCTTTTCAAAATGGAAAGCCCAAAAACCTATTTTCTAAATTTTCAGAAATGCAAATGAGTTTTGAAAAATTCCAAGGTGGCTGGAAAAATTCAAAAATGCAGAAATGCAGTGGTCGGAAAAAATCAAAATGTGGTGGAAAGCAAATATGCAGTTAAAAGAGCAAATATGGATAACTACCGGTTTAACCTCCCGGCGAGGACTCACCTTTTAAAGTCCGACGAGCGGGACTTTTCTCCGGCGTTCAGCTCGATGAAGCGTTGTCCGGTCCCGGAGATGAAGACACGGATGATGCTTCTTGTTTCACTCGCCACACCTTCTTGGTCTTTGTTGCGGTCGGTGGCTTCTCGGGCTTCGGAGGCTGCGGTTTTGCAGGCTTCACAGCCTGTTTCTTTGCAGACCTCGGAGGTTGCTGCCTTGTGGACTTCGGAGGCTGTTGCTTAATGTGTGACCTTTGCCTCCTTGCCTTCATCAGTTGTTGCTGTGCAACCTTTTCCTTCTCAAGGAAGTTCTTCATGAATGTGATGAGGCTGTCCTTCTTTTTGAACGTGTTGCAAATCTCCAGGAATTGCTGGAGATGAGCACTAGCGTCCTCATTGGCTTTCTCACAGAATGGGCTAGCCTGCACCATGGTGATGAGACCGGTCTTGATCTCGAAGTTCGCATCTCCCACATTGCCAGCTGGTCCCGTAGGGATGTTGGCAGCGGAGGGAGCGGAGAACTCGCGGAGGGTCTTGTCGGCCATTTGCTCAGAGCTTGATGGTGCGGGAATGACAGGTTCGATTGGCCGAGTCTCCTTACGAGGAGGGGTGAGCCTAGCTCGTGTCCTTCTCAGGAGTGACTCAGGATCTTCAGTGAAGTTTGTCGGCAAGTCGAAACCAGTCATACACTACCCTGCTTTCATACAAAATGCAGAAAACAAAGCAAGGTTAGCCTGCCTAGGAGATAGCCTTACTAATTGCAACACTACTATATACATTAGTAATTTTTCTTAAATCATACGCCTTCCCCGGCAACGGCGCCAGAAATGCTTGTTGACTTTTGCTAAGCCATATTAATAAATCATTCCCGGCACGGGGCCAGAAACGGTTCACTAATATGTCCCAGAGTCAAGTAGGTAAAATCCGCAAGCGTACGGAGAATACCGCTGTAGCATTTCACCCGGAAGTATTCAGGGTATCGTATTTGTTTATCCCAAAGGAAGGTTATGATCAAGAAGCGTTACTAACATATAAGATCATGTTAACAATTAGCAAGGATATCTAACCAAGACAGGCGGGTACATGATAATAACCGGGTAGTGTGACACACACAGAAGATTCCTACTAAATAAATAAAGTCTAGTGGAGGAAAGACTAGGCTAAGCTACTCCTACTATACATTCCTATACAGTTGCATAGCCTAAGTAGAATACATACAGACCCACACTCAGGTTCAGCAGTCAATAGTATAGCACTTCAGGCACGGACTTACCCCTGCATCCACAGGCGACTTCCGCCAAGAGCCTACGCACTAGCCTAGCGGGGAGGATTTCAAAGGATGGACAGGGCTGTCACCACCTGCCGCCTACCTCAACGAACCAGTAGACTAACGAATAATTGATGCAAATCAGTCACCCAAGTACCATACTTGCATGACCAAAGAGCACTCTGCCCCTCCGCGATTACTATTAACGAGGCAGAGCTACCGTACGAATACGATCACCAAACCCATGCTGTACTTTATCAGCTAAAACTAAGCATAGAGACTATAACATATAAACTAGACTATAGTGACGGTATATAACTAGCATGACAATAGTAGTATAATAAATATAAACTACTATCACACAAGTAGACTATACTATCACATATATGGATCACAATATCAAACAAGAAACTCATGACCCAAGCACAACTATATAGAAAATATATATATATTGATAAGAGCAAAGTCTTACAAAAGGGAAAAGATACAAGAGCCATACCAATTCCAAGTGAAGACTTGGGACTAGAGAGCTCTAGACTCAGCCTAACTCCACTAAAACTCCAAGAACTACTACTAGCAAGAGAGAAATGCTCCTTGTGGTGTGTGTTGAGTGTGAAGGCACACCCTCCTATTTATAGCCTCAATAGGTCGGCAAGGGAGAGTAACCGCCATGGAAGGTACCTCAAACCGCCATCAGGAGTCGCTGAGGAGCCAACACGTGGAAGCACAAAGGAATATCCCCCAGGACCAGGTCGGCCGACCTGACTGGGTCGCCCGACCTGGCCAGGGGTCCTCCTG
This sequence comes from Eleusine indica, assembly GCA_030378355.1. Taxonomy (NCBI): domain Eukaryota; kingdom Viridiplantae; phylum Streptophyta; class Magnoliopsida; order Poales; family Poaceae; genus Eleusine; species Eleusine indica. The sequence continues at coordinate 21,292,897 of CM059500.1, forward strand.
GCCTGTGCTTTCTTGGGGAGGCTGGCAGGTGGGTCCTGAGGTCGGTTCCCGCGGTATTACAGGGAGTTACGTCGGTTAAGAGCTGAAAATGGGCCGTTCAATCCGTGTGACGTCCATGTGGCACTCTCTGATTGGTCGAAAGTGTGTTTTCTTTCCTTTTGAGGTGTTTCCTTCACATTTCCTCCTGCATGCACAAAGTTCTCCAAGTACAAGTGGAACTATATTATTGTGATAAAGCATGCGTGTATGAAATGCCAAATTCTCCTTTATTTGAGTATAGTTGACGGTTAAAAATGGTACTTAACAGCCGTCAACAGTACTCTTCCTATCCACCTTACATCCAGCGTAGTCGGCATCGGAATAACCGACTAACTTGAACTTGGAACCCTTTTGATACCACAATCCTAGGTTGGGAGTGTGAACTAAATATCTCAAGATCCTTTTGACACCTACTAAGTGACTTTCCTTCGGAGCCGCTTGGAACCTTGCACACATGCACACACTAAGCATGATATTGGGCCTAGATGCACAACGATAAAGCAAAGAGCCAATCATGGATCAATATCCTTTTGATCCACGGGCTTACCATTTACATCTAGTCCAAGGTGACCATTTGCCTTCTTGGGTGTCTTGTTTGGTTTTGCATTTTCCATGTCAAACTTCTTGAGTATGTCTTGAGTATACTTGGTTTGACTTATGAATGGTCCTTCTTCAAGTTGCTTGACTTGAAAGCCTAGAAAGAACTTCAACTCTCCCATTATGAACATTTCAAATTTCCTAGTCATACTCTTGGCAAACTCAACAAAGAAAGATTGATTAGTAGAACCAAATATAATGTCATCGACATATATTTGGCACACAAATAATTTATTATCAACTTTTCTTGGCAAAAGAGTAGGATCGACCTTGCCAATTGTGAAGCCTTTGTTGATCAAGTATCCCTTGAGATGTTCGTACCAAGCTCTAGGAGCTTGTTTGAGGCCGTAGAGAGCTTTATGAAGCTTGTATACATGGTTTGGTTTCTTTGGGTCTTCAAACCCCGGGGGTTGTTGTACATACACCTCTTCTTGAATGGGGCCATTAAGAAATGCACTTTTCACGTCCATTTGAAAAAGCTTAAAACCATGGTGAGTAGCATAGGCTAGTAAAATACAAATTGACTCAAGCCTAGCTATGGGTGCATAAGTTTCACCAAAGTCCAAACCTTCAACTTGTGAGTAGCCTTTTGCAACAAGTCCTGCTTTGTTTCTCACCACCACATCGTACTCATCTTGTTTGTTGTGGAACACCCATTTCGTACCTATAACATTTTCCTTGGGTCTTTCCACCACTGACCACACCTTGTTTCTTTCAAAGTTGTTTAACTCTTCTTGCATGGCCATCACCCAATCCGAGTCTTGAAGTGCTTGTTCCACCCTAAGGGGTTCCATAGAGGAAACAAACGAGTAATGATGACAAAAAGTAGCCATTCTAGATCAAGTAGTTATCCCTCTTTGAATATCATGAAGAATATTGTCAATGAGGTGATCCTTTTGAATGCTCTGTCGGACTCATGGGTGTGTTGGCCTAGATGCATCTTCTTCTTCTTGGTGGTTGATATCTTGAGTATCTCCTTCACCATTATCTTGAACTTGATCTTGGTCATCGCCTTCAACATGATCGTCACCATGAGCTTGGCCATTTCCTTGATCTTGTTCATTTTGTGGATCTTGTGGAGAGGAGTTGTCTTGGTTTGAAGAATATGGTTCATCTTGATTTGAGTTCGGATCTTGTGGTCTTACCTCATCGATAGCCAAGTTTCTTATTGCATCACAAGGATCTTCATCACCTACATCACTTGGATTAACTTACTCTTCTTGAGAGCCATTAGATTCTTCAAATTGCACATCCCAGGTTATTTCAAAAACTCCAGTGTCTTTGTTAAAGACATGATATGCATAGACATTAGTTCCATAACCAAGTAGAAAACCTTCATGAGTCTTGGGAGCAAATTTGGAGGATTCGGGTTTCTTGTTGAGAATAAAACACTTGATCCCAAAGACCCGAAAATACGAAACATTTGGAAGGTTATCGGTGAGGAGCTCATAAGGTGTTTTCTTTAAGATCTTGTGAAGATATAATCTATTTTATGCATGGCATGCGGTGTTGATGGCTTCGGCCCAAAAAGTGTCGGGCGTCTTGTATTCATCAAGCATTGTTCTTGCCATTTCTATGAGTGTGCGGTTCTTCCTTTCGGCTACTCCATTTTGTTATAGAGTGTATGGAGCGAAGAATTCATGCTTGATGCCTTCTTCATCAAGATATTCTTCAACTTGAGTGTTCTTGAATTCGGTTCCATTATCACTCCTTATCTTCTTGATCTTCACTTCATATTCATTTTGTGCTCTCCTAAAAAACCTCTTTAAGATTTATTGTGTTTCACTTTTGTTTTTCAAAAAGAATACCCAAGTGAAACGAGAATAATCATCAACAATTACAAGGTCGTATTTGTTACCACTAATGCTTATGTAGGTGACCGGTCCGAATAGGTCCATGTGTAACATCTCCAATGGTCTTGTGGTTGTCATCGTGGTTTTGGAGGGATGTGATGCTCCAACTTGCTTTCCGGCTTGACATGCGCTACAATTACAAGTTTGGAAAGATTCCTAATCCCAATATGTCAAGCACGACCAATTGAATGGTCATGGGTGACATCAATCCGTCCACGACCAATTACCTTTCCTTTGTTGTCATTTCCAAATGAGATGCCTCCACTTGGTTGGTTGTCATGATCAATTGTGGAGAACATCGATCTCTCTCCGGTCATATGATTTGAGCACCCGCTATCAAGCACCCATGTTCGACCACCGGAGGAGTATTCCTACAAAGGAAATCAAGCATGTGTTTTAGGCACCCAAGTCAGTTTGGGTCTTTTAACACTAGATACAAGAACTTTGGACACCCACACACAAGGCTTCCACCTTGCGTCATGTGGCCCAGCAAATTTTGCAACAACTCTACCATAAGCATTACGGGTTAGCACATAAGAGGCATCAAAATCATAAAAGGATATGATAGAGGTCTTGTTGTTCTTGTTGGCTTGAGGAACATTGTTCTTGGGCTTTTTGACCATCTCATGTGCTAGTTACTTACCCTTGCCTTCTGGCACAAAGTTGGGTCTCTTGTTGTAGCCCTTCTTAACTGCATTCTTGGTGTACCCTAGTCCTCTCTTGTCATGAGAGGCTCTTGGCTCACCAACGATCTTTCTTGTGGTTTATAGTTGAGCCTTCTTCTAAAGTTACTTGACTTGGTTGGTTAGCTTTTCAATGATTGCATCTTGCTTGGCAATCATCTTAACATTGATGTTGTGGCACCTTCCACAACCTTTGCTAGTTGAAGCTTGGGAGGACTCCAACCTCTTCAACAATGAGCGGGAGCTTGTCTTGAGATCCTTAATCGCCTTCACAAGGCCGTTGTTCTCTTCTATCAATGAGTTTCTACCTCTTCAACAATTGAGCGGAAGTTTCTTGTTAGTTGAGGTGCATGATTCACTTGATTCATTGACCTTGGCAAGCTCTTTGGTCATGCTTTGTTCTTGTTCCTTTCTTGCTCAAATTGTCTTGTGATCTCTTGATTCTTCTCCCTTTCTTCATCAAGTAGCTCTTCTTGTCTCTCAATGGTTCTTTCTTGGTTATCCAACTCTCCTTGTAGCTTATCTAGCATTTTAACCATTTCATGCATAGAGGGGACCAAGTCCTCCTCTTCATCACTACAATAAGAGGGATTGAAATTGGAACAAGGAGATACCTTGGTTTCCTTAGCCATGAAGCACCAGGGAGCATCATCCTCATCATCGATGAGGTTGTTGAAGAGTGACTTCTTGGTCGGTAGAAGACCAATGGCAATGTTGGCAATGCCTCCCTCATCATCTTGTTCAACATCAACGGATATGTATTCTTGGCCAATGTGAGCTTGTCCCGTATTGTATGGCTTCTTGTTGGGCTAGTTCTTCTTGTTATACTTGTTGTTGTCGTTGCCATTCTTGTTGTCGTTGCCATTTAGCCTTGGATAGTCAGCTATCATGTGACCTTGTTCATGACATTCATAGCATCTTCTATTTGTTCTTCTAACCTTGGCCATGTCAAAACTTTTCTTGGTGAAGCCATTCTTGATCATATATTTGCCAAACTTCTTGACGAATAAGGCAAACTCTTCATTATCTTCATCATCATCATCATTGTCATCATCTTCATCATCATTGGCCTTGAGTGCTATATCTTTCTTGCTTGAGCTCTTTTCACCAATGAGCACGTTCACTCTTTTGCCCTCATGATCATGACTCTTGTGGGCATTGATTCTTCTAATCACCTCATCGGTTGTGAAACTCTCAAATCCATCCTTCTCTTCAATGATGGTGCAAAAAGTAGGATTCCACATCCTAAGAGCCATAAGAAGCTTGTAGTTGACTTCTTCATCTTTGATATTGTCTCCATACGCTCTTCTCTCATTGACAATATCCATGAGCCTATCATGTGTTTGTTGAGGCTCTTCTCCCTTGTTCATCATAAAAAAGTTGAATTGATTCTTGAGAACTTGAAGTCTAGACTTCTTCACCACATCAACTCTTGCATGAGCACATATAAGCTTCTTCCATATCTTGCGGGCATTCTCAATTCCGGATAATCTTGAATATTCCTTGGGATTCAAGGAAGAGAGAATGGCCGACACCGCTTGAGCATTGCGATGTATGTTGAGTTGGTCCATGGTTGTAGGATTAGCTTTATCCTCTAAGGTATAACCCTTCTCCACAATTTCCCAAATTGGGGGACCAATGGACATCAAATACATCTTCATTTGATGCTTGTACCAACTAAAGTCCTTGCCCTCGAAGTTGGGCAATCTTCCACTTCCACTACCATGAATGTTTGCCACATCCGCATAGTTGAAAGGCATTGCGGTGTGCAAGTCGCGGCCTTCACCACTTACGGAGGCAAGATCTTGAGGCTTCTCGCCTTCTCCCGACTTCGTCATCTTTAATCTTCAAGGTTTTAAGCTTTGTAGAAGATACCTGCTCTGATACCAATTGAAAGTTGCCTAGAGGAGGGGTGAATAGGCAATTTAAATCTTTATCCTGAAATAAAACAGACAATGATAGAACTTCCGTCACCACGGGAGTTCTGTCACTCGACAGAACTTCACCCAATCTCTATCCAAAGATAATTGAAATATGGATAAACAAAGATATAGAGATACAATACTTGTTGGGAAATCGAGCTAGTGCAATGTATATGTCAATTCCTACAAAGATAGCTAACAATCCAATACAAATTATATAGAGCACACAAGTAACGGAGACAAACACAAGCACAAAAAAATAATGCGGGAAAATAAAGAGAGACGCAAGGAATTAACTCGTGGTTCGGCAACCACACTAAGTAGTTCCTATGTCCTCATTGAGGAGCCATACAAAGTGGCCGGGTCTCTCTCAACCCGTTTCCCCGCCAAGCAATCACAGAGATCGTGCTTGGATTTTTTCTCCACTTGATTCTTTTCCTCCGGAGGCGAATCACACCTTCACAAACATCCCCGTCTCACCACAACAAGTTGGGAGCTCAAGGGCGACACCTAGCCGTCTAGGCGATCATGTCTCCAATAGTAACAAGTGAAACAAATCTTGTTGGGGAGGGAAAGATGTGCTCAATGTTTTGAGTGGATGGATTCAATCTTTTTTGTCGTTGGATCTCTCTCACTTTGCTTGGAATCTCAAGAACATATCTAGGAGTGAGAAGGGAGAGCTCTAGCTGAAAAGTGAGTGGAATGCCAAAGTGCCCAACCCTTCCCACGGGGGAAGGGGTAGGCTTTATATAGAGCAACTCTAAAAACTAGCCATTGGGAAGATTTCTAGGTCTGATAGAACTTCCGTGAAGGGTCATGGAACTTTCGTCATTTCAAAAAGAGTCATTGCATGGGATAATTTTCACTGAGTCAAAAGGGGTGACAGAACTTCCGTGAGTGACCTCACGTTACTTCCATAGCTCCCGAGTTGCAACAATTTGGGAGTTTTGGCACTAACGGAACTTCCATGAGAGAACCACGGAACTTCTGTAGCTCTCAGGTTAGAAGACAGAAGAAGATTGGAACCGATGGAACTTTCGTCACTCTCTGTTTGGCTCAGGATTGGTTGGTTCTTTTTGGATTTTGAAGGCTATTTCTTTCACAAAGATATTGAAATGGCTTGATCACATGAATTCCCTTTAAGCAAGATAAGTTTACCCCTCTTAATAGTTCGACATACTTATGACTCAAATAAATAAAAAAACTCTAAACTTGAAAGCTCTTTGATTCCAAATCTTTTCTTCTTTTTGGGGAGGGATGAACTTTCTCACAAATGTGGGTGATTAATTTTCTTTTGATGATCTACATATATTCTCCATATACATGTTAGCACATTTTAATTTTATGTCATTAATCACCAAAACCCACTAGGGGACCTAGATGCGTCTTAATATAATCAAACAAGAAACACATGACCCAAACATAACTATATAGAAAGACTAAATATATTAAATAGAACAAACTCTTACAAAAGGAAAAAGATACAAGAGCCATACCACAACTCCAAGGAAGACATGGAAACTCAAGAAGACTCTCTTCTAAGCCTAACTCCACTAAAACTAAAGGGAATCATGAAATGGTAAAGAGACCAATGCTTCTTGGTGTGTGTTGAGGAGTGAGCCACACCCTTCCTTTTATAGCTATCCAAAGGTGGTTCTAAGGTCGGTAACTCCTGTCCTAAGGGGACAACCGCCTTTGGGGAGTCAGTGGGGAACCAACTCAGGAAGCTGGGCCTTAGTGGCCTGGCCCTCTGTTCGGTCGAATAGGGGGTGGGCCCACTAGGGTCCTGCCTCCTCGAGAGCCCTGCCAGGTGGGTCCCCTTTGCTTCTCCATGACTTAGGCCTTCTGTACATCGGCTTGGTGCTGCAGGTGGGCCTGTTGATCCGTCAGAATCCCCGTTGGCGAACTTCGATTGATCGGAGTTTCTCAAAAGATTTTTTTTGCAAATAAAACTAAGTTCCTCCAATAATTCACTCGGTCGCTCAATATGTATAAATCCTTACCAAGGCATTGAAGTTGCCTATTTTTGTTCCTACCTCTAAATCAGGCTTATGTGGGGCACTGGGTAGGAGTAAATGAGACATACTTATAACACATATATTGCTAAACCAAAAGACTGAACCCATGGAGAAACAAGTCATACAATCTGATCAAGATGTGCATGTGTCTGGAATTTGGTGGGATGATGATGGAATGGTGGATACTCCTTTTTGAGTAGACTCTCTCTTCTTTAATTTGCACTTGGGCTTGCCTATTTCTTTTTCTTCTTTTTTTATCATGCTCAAGATTGAGAGCAAGCATTTATTCTATTTTTGATAGCCATGCCTTCCATGAAACCAATTGAGAGAGAGTTGTAACATGATATTCATGGAGTATTTAGTTTGCTAACTTCTGGAATAGAAGTTAAGCATATGGTGGTGGATGCAATGGAATGATATTGCTATCTCCCGGTGTAGGAGCATTAGCAAATGATGGAGGACGTGTATGTGAATCTTGATCATAAAAGCATGAAATGGATCTCACAAAGGTTGCAAGCATTTTGATAAAGCTCAATGTGAAACAAGCAGCATATGTGGAAGGTTTTGCAAGTATAACATATGTTCGTGGTAGGATTTTCATCATTGAGGAACTTTTCAATTTTATCATTTTGAAAAACAAAATCTCTGGATGTTAAGCATCACTTTGGGAAAAAGATCATAGCAGCCCTATTCTAACCATATCATGCCTCACAACAACCTAGACTTAGATCATGCACTTTGCAACCCATAAGTATTCAAGTTCAAGGCAAGCATGTTTAGCCAACAAACTAAAAAATTGGGAGAGTACTAAGTTGTATACGAGGGACTATAAAAAGATATAAAATAGAGCAACTATTCATCATCTCAACATGAAGGCATGAACATCCCTAGCATGCATGACAACCTATTATTTTTGTTCTTTTTAGTTTTGCAAATTTTTATTTTGTTTTATGAGGGTAAGTCTGACAAAGAAAAAAAAATATACAAGTCACATTGGCGGGGGTGCTCTCCCCCAAGCTTGTCGTTGCTCACGGCTGTTGGTTAGGATCAAATCCTCTCCAATGGTAGTATGCTGTCGTATAGTCGTGGTGTGCTCGAAGCTGCTCCAGGAGGTGACGAAACTGGTCGTCACTGTGTTGCTGCCACTCTCTAGTGGTCTAGGCGTCAGTAGCAAGGGTGTTTTGCATTTCCCCTGTTCTCACATCCAGATCGTCCATCCTCCTTGTAAGATCCTTTAAATCCGAACCATAGTCATGATGACTAAAGCCCAACAATGAGTTACGTCCATCATAATGTGTAGGTCTCCCGATCGACTCAGGGCCATGTCCCCATTGTGCACTACTAGCTTGCTGCCAAGACAAACCTCCAGTCTCATACTGCTATGATGTGAACATCCAAGCAGGGGTCACCGGAATGCTCTGAGCCTACAGCGTAATTATGGACTGGTGGTGTAGTCCTGGCTGTGCTAGTGGTGGCACACCTCGTGCTTTGTCGTGTGTATCGATCGGCGGAGCTGCCAGGCATTCCTTCTCTCTGCATCTGTATGGTTAGTTCCCTACAACTATACAAATGATATCCCGGGTTCGGACGTGGGATTTTGTTTGTATAGTCGGGGGTAATAAAAGATGATAGAACCATCGGGACCCTTCTTTAAAGTGTGACCCTGCTCAAGAAATTTATAGTCTATCATGGGATGGGGCTCAGAAAGATAATTAAATCTAGTGTTGGATAAAGCCCCGAACCCTATAGCAATGTGGGTCACTAAAGAAGTGCATTTAATGGGTCCTGATCCTTTCATATAATCAAACCATTGGCCAAGCATACCTTCCACAGCAGCAATAGGAATTTATGCAATTGCAACAAACAAGACACGTAATTCATCATTACTGATATGTCTAGTGTCTTGTCTAGGGAAACAAGTCATAGCAAGACATCTATGCCACAGTTAAAGAGTTGGGTTGTGAATGTCACTAGTCCTAAGACGTTCACAAGAAAACTCCACCGAAATCATTTGCCAAAAAGATCCCTTTTCAAAACCTGTGGTTATACCTTCTAAGTTAGTGTTGCAATAACTTTTAAACTTAAGAAATATGTGAAGTTCTTTCCAGGAGAGATGGTATTCCTTCCCGAACAAGCGAAAAAGTACCTAGTCGTTACCTTTTAGTAAGGTGCACAAAAAATGGATAGTGACGAGGCATGAACCTGCCTCACTGATGTGTGCAAATTCGGTCCAACCCAATGCTTTCCAAATAGAAAGGAACTCAGAGTCCATACCTATAGTGGAGAGTAGGTCGCCATCATACGCCCTGGTGTGGACAAAACTGTGGTTGCGTAGGCAGTGATAGACTCATCTCTCCTGTTCATCCAACAGCTCAAGGTCGGTGTCGGCGAGAAGTGCGTGTGGCTCATCCTCCTCCATATCGTCCTCAACGGGCGTATACCTTGTTGGTTCATCCTCGATGGAGAAGTGTGTGCTCGAGCTACCGTGTGAACGGCGTGAACTCGAACGCGTTACCCGCTACATCAACACCTTAGCCTTCTTCATCTGCCGGCCGTGTTGATCTTGCCGAACCTTGCAAAGGAACAATCCAAAAATAACAAAGCAGACTAAAATGGGAAATATTTTTGGTGGTTTTTGGAATGATAAGTTTGGAGAAGTAATGTGAGAGCTCAAGAGCAAATGAGTGAAGGAGGGAGTGAGATGAGAAGTGAGCTTGGAATGGTAAAACACTCTCCCCCGGGCACTCAATTTATAGGAAAATTTCCAAATGGTCAAAAACGGCTAGTAGGGAGCCAAATCCAACTGTTGGCAAAAGGCCAAGGATGGTGGGGCCCACACCCCTTCGACCGAACATGGGTGTTCGGTCGACCGTGGGTGGGTCCCACTGGTCCCCCACTTTGGCCCATAACTCCCTAACAGCTATATTTTCAGAGCTGCAGGGGTTAGGTCCAAAGTTTTGATAGAATTTTGCTTAGAAAAATACTTTCTCAAAGTTGGAAACCGAAAACTGAATTTTGTATTTTTATCAAACAAAGTAGAGGGTTGGAATAAATTCCCATATGCATGTGTGAAATCCAAATATGCAAAAGTAGAGGCAAATTTGAAAGAATTGAAAAGTTTCTAAAAATTCAAATGTGCGAAAATTGAGGGAAATAAAATATGAGATAAATACCAATTTACCTTTGGCAAGGGCTCACCAATTTTTAAAGTTTGACGAGCGGGATTTTCCTCCATCGCATTTAGCTTGATGTTGTGGCGTCTGGTCCTGGCGAAGTGGACGTGGATGGCTGCACTTCCTTCACTCGCCACACCTTCTTCATCTTTGGTGCGGTCAATGGCTTCTTGGATTTAACAAGCTGTGGCTTTGCCCACAGTCCTGGCCTTGCCGTAGGTGGGTTCTTCTTCTCAAAATAGTACGGCATCTCCTTTGCCATGATCCTTCTTCGGGGGTATTACTTCAACCTCTTGAATATTCTTTGGGTTTGGTCCATACTTGATCTTGACAATTGAGCACTGCTTTCTGCTTGGCTGAAAATCAAACCTCCCCTCCTTCCCATTGATGAGGAAACAGATTTCTCTGGCCCCAACATCAATGTGTGCACATGGAAATGATCTATGTCACACATTAGTCATGCATCATTATAATGATATAAATGAAGACTATAGTGATGAGTACATCACACTCACGGATACACACAACACTCCTCTAACTAAGATGAAAGTTCATGTGCATCACCTGAATTTACAGGTGACATCGTTTCTAATGTTTTTATTATGTGTTTTTGAGAATAGATTGCTACCTAATGAATTAATTGTTGTTAGAAACCATGGAGATGATGATGAGATAGCTGGGGAGGTGATTGAAGACGTGATGGGCCAGCAAGGACGTCCAAGCCAAGGTGGAGGCCCAATCAAAACCGACTTCGAGTCTGTTTTGGAGCCCAGGACCAGTCTGCACTAAAACGGACGTCCAGGACGCATACGGACTCGGATTTGGACGTTCTATATACACCTGGAAAGATAAGACCTTTCCAACCCAACCGGTCCCATGTCAAAATTCGTCCCGAGCCGTCGGCAATCGCCAAAACAAATCGACTTCCAGAATCTGTCCTGGTGCTGCGACACCGTAATCGGTCTTTGGGCCATGTATCGAGTTGAGTCCACTTAGGGCTGCGTCCAGGAGGTCTTGCACGACCCTAGGGTCCTCATATACAGCCGCCGCCTCTTCATTAGGGTTTGGGTTTTGCTTAGATTATTCTGTGCACAACAATTTCACCGTCATATCGGTTTGTGAGACCCTAACTTGTGAGATTCATCATATACTTGCAAATTTGGTTGCATTCTTCTTTGTTCTTGCTTGTGTTCTTGATTTGCAGGCAAGGATAAGCCTTCTCAGCGAGGTCAATCGTTCTTGGACGTTGTGCTGCGATTGCGGGGTTCAGAACGTGTCGTTCGGAAGCCGGATTGATTTGTGTATCGCCTCCGCCTTAATCAAGTTTATCAGAACCTATCGGAAGATCGGGAACCCTTATCCACATCAAGTGGTATCAGAGCTTTAGGTATACGGTTAGGTTCATCTTTATCCTCGTTTATTTGTTCTATCCTATAGTCCAGAAAATTGCCCCATAAAAATATCGGTTCATCGTGTTTCCGTCGTCCTATACCCCATAGTGACTGCAAGTTTTTATTTCAGATTGCTTCTCTGAATTTTAGTCCCTATAAAGTCATTGTGTTGCTGGTCTAGTGCTTGTTCTTTGGTCTTGTTTGAGTCGTGCATATCCTTGTCATAGACAAACAAGGGAAAAAAATCAGTGTTGCACATGTTGAGATAATAGTACTGCTGGAATTATGTGCACTAAATATTTCTTTAACATCTAGTCTTCTACTTTCATGTGCAAAAGAAAATTAGAGTGCTCTGCTGCTGTCTCATTGTGATCAAAAGCCAACCAATTAGTGCCTGATCTTGTTATAGAAGTTTGTTTTAGTTGTGCTGTTACAAGAATCCTTTTGTTGCACTTGTACTAAGAAAAAAAATATTCTGGGGTTCCATTGGTTGTAAAACTTCTAATACCTTGCTGCAGTTCTGATTCTCAAGAAAAATAAAGAAAAAGGCAAAAGTGCACAAGAGAAAAAGCCGCACAAAAAAAAGGATGTAGAAAAAAGAAAAGATATAAATTCAAAATTGCTTGCATCCTTTGTGTCCTTTGTTGAGTCATTTGCTTGCTTGCTTGAACTAGGTCCGAGACAAGTTTAGGCCACTGACATAGACTAGCTTGGGACTATTATTTAGTTTTGCAATTTCTGAATCGAAATTTTGCTAATCCTTGCTACTATAATTTGCCTTCCAAGCTCCATATATATCCTTCTGAATAGGCACAGAACTTTGGACCCTCGCAATCGTCGGATCACACTCTCCAAGGTATCCTCTGTTTTGCTATTAAGAATCTTGTAAGAACTCAGTTAGGTGCTGCCATTTTCTTGTTGAGAGTTTCCACCGTGATCAAATAGTAGTGATAGGAAAATATACTCTTGTGTGTTTTCTTGTTTTCTTTTAACAATGACAGGTTACAACACTGATGGTGATGAGTCGATGGTGTCAAATGAGGTTGATACAAGTATTGTAGCACAACAAGTGCTTAGTTCTCAAATGGAGAAGTTATAGCAAAATCAAATGAACAACTTGTTTCAGAGTCACTTTATTGTGAAGGATCGACGTTGTTGTGTCATCATTGATGGAGGGAGTAGCCACAACATCGCAAGCTTGGAATTGGTCAAGAAGCTTGGCTTGACCACACAGCCACACCCATGTCCATACTACATCCAATGGGTAAATTCTTATGGTAAGATAAAGGTAGATAAAATTGCACGCATTGAATTTTTTATTGGTTCTTATAATGATAGTGCAGAATTTGATATAGTACCTATGCAAGCATGTCACTTGTTATTGGGTAAACCTTGGATTTGTACAAATAATGTTTTGCACAATACCGTTACTAATAGCTACTCATTTAAATACAATGGTAGAAGGGTTACTCTTACACCAATGACCGCTGCTGAAATTTTAGAAGAGGATCAACAACGATTTAAGAGAAGAAAGAATGAACCATTTAGGATAGAATGGGCTGTTTCAAATGTCGCAACAATTTCATCAAAATCTGAATTTCTAGAGGATGAACATATTTCTTTGCCTCTTGTTACAACTAATACTTTTCAGCATATACACAAAGAAGATGATAGTGGGAACGATAAAGAACAGGTTGTTGCTTTAGGTAAGAGCTTTCTTGATGTGATGGATTGTTCCAATAGTCTTGCTATATCGGAACCTTATGATCATGTTCCTTTGTCACAAGTTGATTTACCTAGTGGTCCATGTGATAAAGAGGAGTTGTGTGTCAATGCTTTATTTATACCTTTGCCACAACAAATGAATGAGCTTGATGCTTTTGCTTATGATTCAACCACTAGTGCTGAAATTAAACGTTTGATTTTAGTTACATGTCAAAAGGATGAGCAGAAATTGTTGTCTTCTCTAAATACTTTAGGTTATATTGAATTTGATGTTCTTTGTAATCTAAGTACTTTGGAGAAGCAAATCTTTTCTCAAACTGAATTGCCTTTACTAACAAGAAACAATTTTTATGCTATAGGAAACTATGATCATAGAGGTGTATTTATGGTGCACAAAGTTTATATTTGCTCAAACATGAATCCTCCTTGTGTTATAGAACCAAATGATGAACTAGAAAACTGCAATAACAATTACCATGTCATGTCATGTTTTTCTAGTGTTTTTAAGATCACACATTTTCCATCTTGTCATAAGAGTGAGAATGACGTTCATATTGCTGAGCACGTTTTCAAAGAGGTCATTAATTTGCATGGCATGCCTTCTATTGTGGTTTCACATTGTGATGATAATTTTCATAACACATATAAACACGAGGTGCATCCCAAGTTTAGGAATAGTTCTATATTTTATATTTCAGATTTAGACCACTATTGGGAGAAAGAGATGGGATCGAGTCGAGGATGACTCTAATTCAAAAGGGGGAGAATGATGAGTACATCACACTCACGGATACACACAACACTCCTCCAACTAAGATGAAAGTTCATGTGCATCACCTGAATTTACAAGTGAGATCATTTCTATTGTTTTTATTATGTGGTTTTGAGAATAGATTGCTACCTAATGAATTAACTGTTGTTAGAAAAAATAAAGATGATGATGAGATAGCTGGGGAGGTGATTGGAGACGTGATGGGCCAGCAAGGACGTCCAAGCCAAGGTGGAGGCCAATCAAAACCAACTTCGAGTCTGTTTCGGAGCCCAGGACCAGTCTGCACTAAAACGGACGCCCAGGACGCATAAGGACTCAGATTTGGACGTTCTATATATGCCTGGAAAGATAAGACCTTTCCAACCCAACCGGTCCCATGTCAAAATTCGTCTCGAGCCGTTCGTAATCGCCAAAACAAATCGACTTCCAGAATCTGTCCTGGTGCTACGACACCGTAATCGGTCTTTGGTCCATGTATCGAGTTGAGCCCACTTAGGGCTGTGTCCAGGAGGTCTTGCACGACCCTAGGGTCCTCATATACACCCGCCGCCTCTTTATTAGGGTTTGGGTTTTGCTTAGATTATTCTGTTCATAACAGTTTAGCCGTCATGTCAGTTTGTGAGTCTCCAACTTGTGAGATTCATAATATACTTGCAAATTTGGTTGCATTCTTCTTTGTTTTTGCTTGTGTTCTTGATTTGCAGGTGTTGGTTTTTCTTACGTCTACGAATAAATCCGCAAGCGCACGGAAGACCGATGTAGCACTTCTCCCAGAGTATTCCGGGGTATCGAATCACGAGGAACGTGTGTGTCTATCGTTGGACTAAATCACCCAAGGACACAAAGATTGATTAAGACAGGCAGAGGACAGAGAGGATGTCCCAAGAGTCAGGTTCCTACGTTAACTAAGCTATGCTCTAGTTTGCTCGCGTTGGGCACGGACTTACCCCTGCATCCACAGGCGACTTCCGCCAAGAGCCTACGCACTAGCCTAGCGGGGAGGATTTCAGAGGACGGACAGAGCTGTCACCACCTACCGCCTACCTCAACGAACCAGTAGACTAACGAATAATCAAAGGTAACCTCCTGCCTAGACACCACGTCTATGCGATCGATTACTACCTTAACCTTCTAGCAACGAATATTCAGGCTAAGGCACCCTAAGAACTTAGAGCGATGAACGAGCTCACAAGCTAGAACTATAACTTAATTAAAGTAAAAAGTAAACTGCAAGAGGGGAAATCTCGACACTTACTATGATTGGCAAATGTCGTCGAAGTACAAGCGTGGAGAAGGCGAAGACAAGCCCAAGCCTCCTCCGAACTCTACTCCACTCTCTTCCTAATCTAAGCACTAGCTAAGTAGCACTTGGCCTTTGCAAGGGGAGCACTAAATCTTCAATCTTGAGTGTGTGTTGGAGTGAAGGCCCTCACCCTCTATTTATAGCCTCCTAACGTCGGTTTCAGAGGAGTAACCGCCACGGAATCCCCCCAAACCGCCATCAGGGAATCCTGAGGAGCCAACACGTGGAAGCCCAGGCGGAGAGGGCGCCCGGCCAGGTCGCCCGACCTGACCAGGTCGGCCGACCTGGGGGTGGCCCCTCCTGGCCTGTGCTTTCTCCAGGTGGCTGTCCTGTGGGCCCTGACAACGGTTTGCGCGGTATTACAGGGAGTTACGTCGGTTAAGCGCTGAAGGTGGGCTTCTTAATCCGTGTGCTTGCTCCTGATTGGCCGGAAGTGTGCTTTCTCCTTGAATTTCCTTGAATTTTATTTAAACTCCATGGGTTGCTTCCTGCATACACAAAGTCACCAAAACTTGTGGAACTAATTAGCAATAAATTCCTACCACTAAGGTGGTGATCAAATTGTGTGATTCTTGCGGGTAAACGACGGTCATATTTTGCATTTAAGGACCGTCAACAAACTCCCCCACACTTAGCCTTTGCTCGTCCTCGAGTAAAGGACTAAAGACTAAGGACTAAGTGATAATTCAAACCTTGATAAATCAAATCTAGCATGCAAATTATTCCAAGCATTACCTTGTATCTCCATGAGCTTTTGAAGTGTCTAGCATGCCTTCTTTGGATATTGATGAATGGAACGAATCTTGACTCCGAAAACTCAGCTCCTTCTGCTTATGTAACTTGGGTTTTCGAAAAGATTTTCACAATCAAAGAATAGTAGCCATACTCCTCAAATGATTCTCTCAGTCGCTCAAAGGTGTATTTTCCTCACCGAGGCATTGTGCCTTTCATGTCCTATCTCTAAATATGGTATATGTGGAGCTCAAGAATAGGATTGAAATGGTGGCATACTTATAATTCATATCTTGCTAAGTCAAAATTCGGATCCAAAGAGAAAAACAAGTCATGATTCATAAGTCAAGTCTGTGCACATTTATTTGGTAGATGGAAGATGGATACTCCTTTGAATATTCCCTTATTGAAATGAGATCATGGGCCTTTTTTTTTTTTTTTTGGTACTAGATAGCCCATAACTCTTTTTGCAACAAAATACGGAGGGAAGTATGTAGAACTGGAGCATTTTATTTTCATGGATGGTGGAGATGCTAACTTCCAGTGTAGAAGTTTTAGCATAGGGGTGGATGTGCACACAGACTTGATAATTGAAGCATAACAGGCATCTCAATTTGGGTCTCAAAATTTTGACAAGGCTCAATAAATTAATAAGTAGCACAAAAGAGCACAATCTTTGATAAGCAAAATTTGGCCTTGGTAGGATAAATTTTATCATTGAGGAGTTGGCTTTCAAATTTATCATTTTCAAAAGAAAATCCCAAGTTATAAGCATAAGAGTGAAGATTCATAAAGTCTATTCATATCACACAAATCAATAGTCCTAGGTAGCATGTTTTCCTAAAGATATAGTCATGGAAATTCAGGCAAACATTCTAGGAATAAGGAGTATGCAAGATGATAAATCAAAAAGAATGAATTATGGAGAAAATTCAGGTTTTTAGTATTTATTAATTTTTCCATATTCAAGGCGAAAATAAGCAGAGAGGTAGGGAGGAATGGGAAGTGGACGTGCAAACCAGAGTATGGACCAAGTGGGGGTCCGAGGGGAGCCAGGCCTGGGTCGGCCGACCTGGTCAGGTCGGCCGACCTGGGAGATGCTCCTCTGGTCCCCTGGTTCGTCGTGTTGCTTCGTGTCGCCCTGTGCAACATATTTCTCAGGGTAGACCGACCGTTTGCGCGTTCGTACTTCGCAAATCCTCCTCCACACTTGTTTCCTGACTTCTTTTTATTTGACACAAACAAAAAGGAAAAAGTGTGAAAGCAAAGGTGGACC
Source organism: Eleusine indica (assembly GCA_030378355.1). NCBI lineage: Eukaryota > Viridiplantae > Streptophyta > Magnoliopsida > Poales > Poaceae > Eleusine > Eleusine indica. The sequence goes on from CM059500.1 coordinate 21,310,381, forward strand.
CCACCGGCTTTATGGGCTCAGTGGGTTCCATTATTCAATTCTTTATTATAGGCGCATTACATTTTAATGAAATAAACGAAGAAAATCTAAAAAGGGAAACTAAGCGCCTATTTTCCTAAACTATATGGGAGAGCCTATTCATTTGCCCTTATATAAGTCGGGCTCTCCCATGTGGCTACAAATGCGCTCCATCTTAGCGCATAAGCCACGGCGGAGGTCTTTCATACCCTCCTCGAGGCGTTGCACACGATCCTCAAGTTGAGCACGATCAACCAACTCCTCCGCCAACTTGTTGGCCAGCCTCTTATTCTCCGCCCGTAGGAGGAGAACGTCCTGCGCAAGCTTGGCCTTGGAGGGACCTGTCGCCTCGTCCCCGCTGTCCTGGTAGTGGCCGCCCTCCGCTGTGATTGGCGGGGGGTCGAGGAAGCGGCTGATGGTCTTCCGCGGGGAGGAGTCGATGGATTCCTCCATCTCCCGCTTGTCCTCCGAAGTGAGCTCGGGGAAGAGCACTTTCCCCTTGCCCGGTCCGGTGCGCGGTCCGGTGCTGGTGAACCGTCCCTTCCGCTCTGGGGACGTGGGGATGTAGTCCATCCGGTACTTGTACCCGAATGGCGACCCATCCCTGCCCCGAAGCGTCTCCACGAGGTGTTCCCCGGGCAGGAGAGCAGAGGGATCCCCGTTGTGGAGATGACGGGTGGGTGTCGTCTTGCGGGGCGCCAGAGCGTCCGTCGTCGACCTCTTGATGTCGGGGGTAGGACGCCGTACAGGCGACGTTCCCCGCGTCTTCATGGTGCGTGCCGGGGTCGGCGAAAGTGCCCGCTGCGATGTGCGGGTGGCGGAAGGGCTGCGCCGTTCAGCAAACCGTGTACGGCCTGCCCTTCCCTCTTCGCGGCGCAGGGGAGGCTCAATGGCGAGAGGCTCAACGATCTCGGCAAGGGTGAGATCGAGGTTGGTCGGGACAATTTGGTTAGCGGGGGTGATTTATCCGCTAAGGGCAAGGACGGAGCTGGTCAAGGAAGCCTGGGAAGTGCTCTTTTTGGCAGCCATGACGAAGTTGGGGGTTCTGGAAGAGGTTCACAGGAAGGTTTGGGATGAGAGAAAAGCATCGCTCCCCTCTGCTTAAAAGGAGAGTCCCCCGACGGTATATTCGCGATTCTCCGCGAGAATCCCTGATTAGGGCGAAGGGGGAAGTTGGAGGAACGCGTGAGAGAAAAACGGGAAGCGGCGGCACCACTAGGGGGTCGTCCGACCTGGCCAGGTCGGCCGACCTGGTGGTGGGCCCCCTGGGGCTGCTGCTTCGTGGGCTGCCTAAGGGAGGTCCAAGGAGGGGGAAAGGTACGGCAATTTAATTTGATTCTAAGTTTAGGTGCCCGTAAAGGCTATGGGTAGGCCCGGAAGTCAATTAAATTGACTACGTCCTCCTCAACTCCTATACTTTTAATAGAATCGTAAAAGAGTTTAAGTCGATGGCCGTTTACCTTAAACGCGTTCCCGTCCTTGTCCTGGAGTGTGACCGCTCCATGTGTCGCGACGTCGATGATGAGATATGGCCCAAGCCATTTACTTCGCAGCTTCCCGTCGCCGAACAGCTTCACTCTTGAGTTGAAGAGTAGCACCTTGTCTCCAGGGTTGAACTCCTTTGGCTGTATCCTTTTATCGTGCCATTTCTTGGTCTTTTCTTTATAGATCCTGGCACTGTGATACGCCTTTTCTCTCCATTCCTCCAGCTCAGAAATTTGCTTCATCCTGTGCCTTCCTGCTTCTTTGGAATCCATATTCCACTTCTTTATTGCCCAGTATGCCTTGTGTTCCAGTTCTACCGGCAGATGGCAAGTCTTGCCGTAGACCAGCTGGAATGGAGACATGCCTATGGGGGTCTTGTATGCAGTGCGATATGCCCATAGTGCATCTGGCAACTTATTCTTCCATCCCGATCCCATTTCCTCCACTGTTTTCTGCAGGATGTTCTTGATTTGCTTGTTCGAGGTCTCTGCCTGACCGCTGGTCTGGGGGTGGTATGGAGTAGCAATGTTATGGTCGGAACCGAGTTCCCTCAGGAAGTGTCGGAATCCTTTGTCCGTGAAGTGTGAACCTCCATCACTAATCACCATCCTTGGTACCCCAAAGCGTGGGAAAATGATCTCATAGAACATCTTCCGTGCGCTCTTTGCATCTGCAGCTCTGCATGGCAATGCTTCAACCCACTTTGACACGTAGTCGACTGCCACCAGGATATACTCGCAGTCATAGGACCTTGGGAAGGGTCCCATGAAGTCGATGCCCCAGACGTCGAAAAGTTCGACTTGCAGGTTGTATGTCAAGGGCATCGCGTTGCGAGATGAGATTCCTCCATGCTTCTGGCATCTCCTGCACCTCCTGATGTACTCCTTGGTGTCCTCATACATCGTCGGCCAATAGAAACCACTTTGCCAGATTTTTGCTTGCGTCCGGTACACGCCGTAGTGTCCTCCGTACGGAGCTGCATGGCACTTCTCAATTATCTGTGCACCCTCAATGGTGGGGATGCATCGCCGCAACAGACCATCAGCACAGACCCTGTAGAGGAATGGGTCATCCCAAAGGTGTCGCCTACTTTCATAGGCCAGCTTCTTTCGGTTTTCCCCCGATGGAACATACCCTGTAACCATGAAATTCACGATATCTGCATACCAGGGTGTGGAGTCCGCAACCTTTAACAGCATATCATCTCGTAGGAAGTCGTTGATTGGTAGTTCCAGCATGTTAGTGACTTGCATACGAGATAGATGATCTGCTACGGAATTCACTACTCCTTTCTTATCTTTTATTTCAAGATCAAATTCTTGGAGTAAGAGGATCCATCTGATGAGCCTTGGTTTAGCATCTTTTTTAGTGAGCAGGTACTTTAGTGCAGCATGATCAGTGTAAACAATTACCTTTGCTCCAACTAAATAAGATCTAAACTTATCGATAGCAAAAACCACAGCCAGGAGCTCCTTTTCTGTGGTAGCGTAGTTGAGCTGTGCTCCTGTCAAGGTTTTGCTAGCGTAGGCTATTGCGTGATGCTTCTTGTCCTTAGTTTGGCCGAGAACGGCCCCTACGGCATAGTCACTAGCATCGCACATGATTTCAAAGGGCAGCTTCCAATCAGGGGGCTGGATGATGGGAGCTGAGATGAGTGCATTTTTCAAGAGATGAAAAGATTTCAAGCACTCATCATCAAAGTCAAAAGGCGCATCCTTAGCTAAGAGGTTGGTGAGGGGTCTAGCGATTTTCGAAAAGTCTTTGATGAATCGTCGATAGAACCCAGCATGCCCCAAAAAGCTACGAATACCCTTGACGTTGATCGGAGGTGGAAGTTGCTCGATAACTTCTATTTTCGCCTTATCCACCTCGATCCCTCTCTCGGACACTAAGTGCCCTAGCACTATGCCTTCTCGGACCATAAAGTGGCACTTTTCCCAATTAAGTACCAGGTCCTTTTCTTGGCATCGAGTCAAGACCCTGTCCAAGTTCTCGAGACAGTGATCGAAGGTCTTCCCATAGACTGAGAAGTCATCCATGAAGACTTCCATGATTTCCTCGATCATGTCCGAGAATATGGACATCATACACCGTTGGAAAGAGGCGGGTGCATTACACAACCCAAAAGACATCCTACGGTAGGCATACGTTCCATACGGGCACGTGAAGGTGGTCTTACTCTGATCATCGGGATGGATAGGAATCTGATGATAACCAGAATACCCATCAAGGAAACAGAAGAAGGAATGGTTTGCCAACCGCTCTAACATCTCATCGATGAAGGGCAGCGGGAAATGATCCTTCTTTGTTGCCTTGTTGAGTTTTCTATAATCGATACACATCCTCCATCCCGTGACGGTACGTTGGGGAATAAGCTCGTTCTTATCATTCTTAACGACCGTCATACCTCCCTTCTTCGGCACTACTTGTACCGGGCTCACCCACTCACTATGAGGTACGGGATATATGATCCCTGAATGCAGAAGTTTTAGAACTTCCTTCTTCACAACCTCGCGCATAGCATTATTTAACCTCCTCTGAGGTTCCCTAGAAGGTGTACTCTCGGGGTCAAGAGGGATGCGATGGGTGCAGAGAGTGGGACTAATTCCCTTTAGGTCTTGGAGGGAGTACCCAAAGACAGAGCGATGTTTCTCTAAGACAGAGATCAGCTTCTTGGTTTCCTCCTCCGAAAGCTTATCACTAATGATGACAGGGGACTCCGTGTCACCATATAGGAAAGCGTAGCGTAGGCCAGGGGGTAAGGTTTTTAACTCGATGGGAGGTCGAGTCGGTGGTTTATCTTCAGGAAGCTCGAGAGTTTCCTGTAGATCATCCTCCTCTTCTGTAAAAAGATCGGCGTCTTGGTCAAGGAGGGTATCAGGAGGGTCGAAAGGGGAAATCACTTTCACCTCTTCGGTTGGGTCTCTCTCATCAGGAAATTCAGCGATGGTGTTTCGCGAACGGGAGATTGGGATTGAGAGAGCCTTTCCTCCGATGTTGACACTGAGGTTACCGGATGAGGCTGCCGTAAAGAGTTTTTCTAAAGGAAGCCCGATGAGGACTTCAAAGCTTGGGACCTCAAAGACATGAAAGTTCAGAAGGGCCTCAGCGTCTTTGTGTCGTATCGACACATTGTTTAGAATCCCGTAACCTTCTAGGATGGCTCCGGTAGGGCTTTTGAAGGTCTTTTGCGTAGGAAGAAGAGGTTCGTCTCCTAATACCTCAAAGGCAAAGGAGTCGGAAACGATGTTTATTCCTACGGCGGGATTATACCAGACATCCACAGCTCTGCCTCTAACCATACAAGGAATGGTAGTAGAGGATGAGATAATCCGAACAAGTTCGGAACATTGCTCATTTTCTCGGGACCACTCATCACTCATGATGGCTGTTAGTTCTTTCACTGAGTCCCTAAGGAATTGTTCTTCTATAGGTTCAGGGGAAGGAACTGGTGTTTGAGGCTTTCGTTGGATGGCATACATCGAGGTGTTACCGAAATCTTTGAAAAGATCATCCTCGATGATGAAAGGGAATTCGGATGGCTGAATTTCTTCATCATCCGAATTTCCTGGTTCAGGAGGAGGCTCACTAGCTAAGTCTTGAGATGTGCAAGAAGCAGGGTCAGATTCGGCTAGCTGGAGAGTCTCCTGGCTCGGCGTAGCTTCTTCGCAGGGGGGTTTGGTGGGCTCAAGGAAAGAGGTATTTTCTAGAATGCGTTCTAGGATGGTTCTTCCTTCTGAGACCGTTTTGTGTATGAATGAACCTCCGGCGGCTATGTCGAGATATTGGGCAGATTCCTTGTCGAGACCCATCTGAAAATGCTGTAGCAGCATGGGATCGGGTATAGACAAGTCAGGACCGGATTTCACTAAAAGCGAGAACCTAGCCCAAGCTCTGCCTAAGGATTCTTTCTCGGCCTGCTCGAAGTTGAAGACCTCTCTACGGAGAGAAACGATTCGTGACATTGGGAAGAACGCAAGACAAAATTTGTCCCGGAGCTCTTTCCAGTCACCATTCGTGCTTTCTGCCGTGTGAGTATACCATTGCTTCGCCCTCTCTATAAGAGAAAAGGGAAACAATTTCCACTTGAGAGTCTCTTGTGTCATACCCCTGATTTGGATGCACGAGCACAATTGCTCAAATTCTCGCAGGTGATGGTGTGGGTTTTCGTTTTCTACCCCCGAGAAAGGTTGTGCCTGAACCATGGCTATAAAGCCTGGGCGGAGTTTGAAGCCATCTGAAAGGATTGGTTTTGAAGATGAAGGTGGCTCGTAGAACTCGCCCCTTGGAGCAGAGAAGGATTGGATAGAAGGTTGCTCCATGGTAGGGATAAGGAAAGAAATAAAAGAAAGATAAAAAGGGATACGAGGGTGACTAGGGTCCGCAGATAAAACAGCAACCGTTCCCCGGCAACGGCGCCAGAAATGCTTGTTGGTTTTTCTTACGTCTACGAATAAATCCGCAAGCGCACGGAAGACCGATGTAGCACTTCTCCCAGAGTATTCCGGGGTATCGAATCACGAGGAACGTGTGTGTCTATCGTTGGACTAAATCACCCAAGGACACAAAGATTGATTAAGACAGGCAGAGGACAGAGAGGATGTCCCAAGAGTCAGGTTCCTACGTTAACTAAGCTATGCTCTAGTTTGCTCGCGTTGGGCACGGACTTACCCCTGCATCCACAGGCGACTTCCGCCAAGAGCCTACGCACTAGCCTAGCGGGGAGGATTTCAGAGGACGGACAGAGCTGTCACCACCTGCCGCCTACCTCAACGAACCAGTAGACTAACGAATAATCAAAGGTAACCTCCTGCCTAGACACCACGTCTATGCGATCGATTACTACCTTAACCTTCTAGCAACGAATATTCAGGCTAAGGCACCCTAAGAACTTAGAGCGATGAACGAGCTCACAAGCTAGAACTATAACTTAATTAAAGTAAAAAGTAAACTGCAAGAGGGGAAATCTCGACACTTACTATGATTGGCAAATGTCGTCGAAGTACAAGCGTGGAGAAGGCGAAGACAAGCCCAAGCCTCCTCCGAACTCTACTCCACTCTCTTCCTAATCTAAGCACTAGCTAAGTAGCACTTGGCCTTTGCAAGAGGAGCACTAAATCTTCAATCTTGAGTGTGTGTTGGAGTGAAGGCCCTCACCCTCTATTTATAGCCTCCTAACGTCGGTTTCAGAGGAGTAACCGCCATGGAATCCCCCCAAACCGCCATCAGGGAGTCCTGAGGAGCCAACACGTGGAAGCCCAGGCGGAGAGGGCGCCCGGCCAGGTCGCCCGACCTGACCAGGTCGGCCGACCTGGGGGTGGCCCCTCCTGGCCTGTGCTTTTCCAGGTGGCTGTCCTGTGGGCCCTGACAACGGTTTGCGCGGTATTACAGGGAGTTACGTCGGTTAAGCGCTGAAGGTGGGCTCCTTAATCCGTGTGCTTGCTCCTGATTGGCCGGAAGTGTGCTTCCTCCTTGAATTTCCTTGAATTTTATTTAAACTCCATGGGTTGCTTCCTGCATACACAAAGTCACCAAAACTTGTGGAAATAATTAGCAATAAATTCCTACCACTAAGGTGGTGATCAAATTGTGTGATTCTTGCGGGTAAACGACGGTCATATTTTGCATTTAAGGACCGTCAACAGCAGGCAAGGATAAGCCTTCTCAGCGAGGTCAATCGTTCTTGGACGGTTGATAACCATAGGAGATGTTGTGCTGCGATTGCGGGGTTCAGAACGTGTCATTCGAAAGCCGGATCGATTTGTGTATCACCACCGCCTTAATAGAGTTTACCAGAACCTATCGGAAGATCGGGAACCCTTGTCCACACCCAACTTGTGAGATTCATCATATACTTGCAAATTTGGTTGCATTCTTCTTTGTTCTTGCTTGCGTTCTTGATTTGCAGGCAAGGATAAGCCTTGTCGGTGAGGTCAATCGTTCTTGGACGGTTGATAACCATAGGAGACGTTGTGCTACGATTGCGGGGTTCAGAACGTGTCGTTCGGAAGCCGGATCGATTTGTGTATCGCCTCCGCCTTAATCAAGTTTACCAGAGCCTATCGGAAGATCGAGAACCCTTGTCCACATCATATAGTAAGGGCTTATGTCTAACATGGTAATATAGTATGACTACATTACGAACATGCAAGCATAATAACCACATACATGAATGAATCACATAATCAAGCAAGAAACACATGACCCAAACATAACAATATTGAAAGACTAAATATATTAAATAGAACAAAGTCTTACAAAAGGAAAAAGATACAAGAGCCATACCATAACTCCACGGAAGACTTGGGAACCAAAGAAGGCTCCATTCTAAGCTTAACTCCACTAAAACTAAAGGGAATCATGAAATGGTAAAGAGAGTAATGCTTCTTGGTGTGTGTTGAGGAGTGAGCCACACCCTTCCTTTTATAGCTGTCCAAAGGCAGTTCTGAGGTCGGTAACTCCCACCCTCAGGGGGACAACTACCTTTAGGGAGTCATTGGGAACCGACTGAGGAAGCTGGGCCTTAGTGGGCTGGCCCTTTATTCGGTCGAATACCCCTGTTCGACCAAATAAGGGGTGGGCCCACTGGGGTCCTACCTCCTCGCGATGCCTGCCATGTGGTTCCCCTTTGCTTCTATGCGGCTTAGGCCTTCTGTACATCGGTTTGGCAAACTCCGATTGGTCGACGTTGTGTTTCTTCGCCACATTGGTGTGTTTTTTCCTCTCTTTTGATATTTCTCCTGCATGTCAGTGATTCTCCAAGTAATAGTGGATATTTATTGATTCTAACTAACATGCATGGTGGGAATATACAATCCTTCTTTATTTTGAGTAATGTTGATGGCCGGAAATGGTATTTAACAATTGTGAACAACAAGCATAGATTGACTAGTACAAGTATGTGAAGCATAGAACAACCAAACATAACTAGGCAACAACCATATAAAAGACATGGTTATCACATTAGTATAAAGACAAAGCATAAGAGTAAAGAAGATAAATATATTTATAAAAAGGAACAAGTCTTACTAGAGAGGGATAGATTGGAACTATACCCAAGACTCCAAGACTAGGTCAAGGACCTCAAGACAACTCTCCTCTATCCTAAAACTCCACCAGGACCTAAGGACTAAGTGTAATGCTAGAGAGTGGATTCTTCTTGGTGTGTATTGAAGTGGGAGGCACTCCCCTCCTTTTATAGTGCCCAAAGGTCGGTTTGCAGGAGTAACCGCCATGGAACCTAGGCACACCAACATTGGCAATGGGCGGAGGGAGCAACACGTGGAAGGGGGCAACGAACCGCCTCAAGGCTTGGTCGGCCGACCTAGAGGTGGGCCCCCTCGAGGTGTGCTTCCTCGAGGTGGCTGGTATGTGGGTCCCATCCTATATTAAGTCGGTGTTCTCCCATGCAATCCTGTGTAGCCATGTCATTGATCCGTGGGGAGTCCGGTTGGCGCTCTCCTATTCGTCAGAATGTCATTTCTCGGATCTTGCTCCATTTCTCCACTTCTTTTATATATATATTCTCTGCATGTACATAAATCTCTAAGGACAAGTGGAATCTTATCATGTGTGTATGAAATGCTAAATCTTCCCTTATTTGTTTCTATATTGATGTTCAAAATTGGTATTTAATGACCGTCAACAAGACCCCTCAAGATGAACTTTGCTTGTCCCAAGCGAAGCTAAACTTAGGTTTTGTTGATCAGGAGTTGCTACAATGTCTTACTCTCAATAAATACCCAAGTTCACAACTATGATACTCTCCATAGGATTGAATAAGTTGGCACGAGTACTTCACCTTTTATTGCCTGTGGTGCGTTGTAGCTTCTCCAAATCTTGGGCGGTTGGAAGACAGAACAATTTGTAGGACTGCCATTTCATCTACTCTTTTTGATCGACTTTAGCCCGGAGGTTATTAATTTTAGTGACAAATCTAAGTTCCTCAAATGATTCACTCAGATCGCTCAATGTGTATGTATTCCTCACCAAGTCTTGTGATGCCTCAAAAATCCTACCTCTAAAGGCTAGTATGTGGAGCTGAGGGTAAGGATAAATGTGGCATACCTGTATTTCATATGTCGTCGAGTCAAAAGAGTGGATCCATGGAGAAAGCATTTCCCACAAGCATGATCAAGATGTGCATGTGTGGTTGTTGACTTTTGCTAAGCCATATTAATAAATCATTCCCGGCACGGGGCCAGAAACGGTTCACTAATATGTCCCAGAGTCAAGTAGGTAAAATCCGCAAGCGCACGGAGAATACCGCTGTAGCATTTCACCCGGAAGTATTCAGGGTATCGTATTTGTTTATTCCAAAGGAAGGTTATGATCAAGAAACGTTGCTAACATATAAGATCATGTTAACAATTAGCAAGGATATCTAACCAAGACAGGCGGGTACATGATAATAACCGGGTAGTGTGACACACACAGAAGATTCCTACTAAATAAATAAAGTCTAGTGGAGGAAAGACTAGGCTAAGCTACTCCTACTATACATTCCTATACAGTTGCATAGCCTAAGTAGAATACATACAGACCCACACTCAGGTTCAGCAGTCAATAGTATAGCACTTCAGGCACGGACTTACCCCTGCATCCACAGGCGACTTCCGCCAAGAGCCTACGCACTAGCCTAGCGGGGAGGATTTCAAAGGACGGACAGGGCTGTCACCACCTGCCGCCTACCTCAACGAACCAGTAGACTAACGAATAATTGATGCAAATCAGTCACCCAAGTACCATACTTGCATGACCAAAGAGCACTCTGCCCCTCCGCGATTACTATTAACGAGGCAGAGCTACCGCACGAATACGATCACCAAACCCATGCTATACTTTATCAGCTAAAACTAAGCATAGAGACTATAACATATAAACTAGACTATAGTGACGGTATCTAACTAGCATGACAATAGTAGTATAATAAATATAAACTACTATCACACAAGTAGACTATACTATCACATATATGGATCACAATATCAAACAAGAAACTCATGACCCAAGCACAACTATATAGAAAAGATATATATATTGATAAGAGCAAAGTCTTACAAAAGGGAAAAGATACAAGAGCCATACCAATTCCAAGTGAAGACTTGGGACTAGAGAGCTCTAGACTCAGCCTAACTCCACTAAAACTCCAAGAACTACTACTAGCAAGAGAGAAATGCTTCTTGTGGTGTGTGTTGAGTGTGAAGGCACACCCTCCTATTTATAGCCTCAATAGGTCGGCAAGGGAGCGTAACCGCCACGGAAGGCATCTCAAACCGTCATCAGGAGTCGCGGCGGAGCCAACACGTGGAAGCCCAGGCGGAGAGGGCGCCCGGCTGGGTCGGCCGACCTGACCAGGTCGGCCGACCTGGGGGTGGCCCCTCCTGGCCTGTGCTTTCTCCAGGTGGCTGTCCTGTGGGCCCTGACGTCGGTTTGCGCGGTATTACAGGGAGTTACGTCGGTTAAGTGCTGAAAATGGGCCCTTCAATCCGTGTGACGTCCATGTGGCACTCTCTGATTGGTCGAAAGTGTGTTTTCTTGCCTTTTGAGGTGTTTCCTTCACATTTCCTCCTGCATGCACAAAGTTCTCCAAGTACAAGTGGAACTATATTATTGTGCTAAAGCATGCGTGTATGAAATGCCAAATTCTCCTTTATTTGAGTATAGTTGACGGTTAAAAATGGTACTTAACAGCCGTCAACAAACTCTCCCAAGCTTACCCTTTGCTCGTCCCGAAGTAAAGATAAACTTAAGTTGTTGATCAGGAGTTGCTACAATGTCCTACTCCTCAATAATACTATGCGCACAACAAAGTACTCTTCCTAGAATTAAATATATTGGCGCATAACTTACCCATTTACCTTGATCCATGGGGCTTTTACACCTCATTGTTTTGGGCGGTTGAGAGATAGAACAATTGCAGGGCACCAATCACTTGCTCTAGATTCCGCTATGCTGTTCCGGAGGTTTTCAAAAGATTTTGAAAATAAAAACCAAGTTCCTCAAATGATTCTCTCGGATCACTCAATATGTGTATGATTCCTCACCAAGGCAAAGTGTTGCCTATAATCACCTACTTCTAAATAAGGCTTTATGTGGAGCTCAAGATAGGGATATATGAAGCACTCATGTTCACATAATATTGCTATGTCAAAAGACCGGATCCAAGAAAAACATCAATTCAAACAATCTTGATCAAGATGTGCAAGTGTGTGGGAGAACGGAGGAATGGTGGATGGGAAGAAATAACTCCTTTTTGAATTTTCCTTCTCTCTTTTGGAGTTTCTAGGCTATGGCTACCTTTTGCTTGCTCTCTTTTTTGAGCATTTTTTTTTCTTTTCTTTTTGCATAGCCATAGTCCTAGTTTGCAATGAATACTTTGAGAGAGGAATTTTGCAATGGATATATGGAGTGTTTCTTTGGATGGATGGATGGATAGTGGCTTTCTTCCGGTGTAGAAGAATAGCTCAGGTGGATATGGTGGATATGGTGGATGCTATCTTCTTGATTTAGAAGGATAGCTCATGGCGGTGGATGTGTGTACATGATCTTGATCAAGAAAGCATGAAAAGAGTTCTACTAGGGTCACAACAATTTTGACTAAGCTCAATGTGAAACAAGCAGCATATGTGTAAAGGTTTTCAAATGTAAACACTACATATGGCTGTGGTGGGAATTTCATCATTGAGGAACTTATCAATTTGTCATTTTGAAAAATAAAACTCCGGAATTCAAGCTTTACGTTGAGCAAGATCATAGCAGCCCTATCTATCATATCATACCTCTCAACAACTTAGAACTAGAGAATGCATATGCTACCCACAAGATTCAAGTTCAAGGCAAGATTTACCAACAAACCTAACTCTTGAGAGAGTACTAAGTTGTAAACTAGCATTAGAGAGGAATAAAGGACAGAGCAACTATTCATCATCTCAACATAGGAAAATTATACACATTCATACCGCGCATGAAAAAGGGAAATATTTTTGTTCTTTTTATATTTTGCAAATTTTTATGGATTTTCAGATTTAGCAAATGCAAGAAATAAAGAAAAGGGGAAAGATACAAGTTACCGTGAGAAGGGGGGTCCTCCCCTAAGCTTGTTCTTGCTCATATCTGCTGGTTCGGGTCGTAGCCTTGGGAGCGGAAGAAGGCATCCCAATTGTTCTGATTCTGAGCCATCATCGCGTTCAGCTGGTGGAATTGGTTGTCGCTGAAATTCTGCCATTGCTGGGTGTCGGCGACATGTTGCGTGAGAGTTTGTTGCATGCTCTCGGTGCGCAAATCAATGTCGTCCACCCTCCTTGTCAACTCGGACATCCCATAGTTGAGTTCACGGAACCCACGGGATGAGAATGACCGAGTGGCAAAGGATGGCGGTCCGCTTGAACTTGATGATGTCTGCATGGGGTAATCGTACTGAGATTCCCATGCTCCGGCCTGCCATGTTGATGCACCCGCCTCATCCTGTGGCGGGGGCTGCTCCCATACCGGATCTCCGGTCGGAGTGCGAAACTCCGGTGTAGGCTCCATATGCCTACGGGAACGTGTCGGTCGCCCTGAAACACTATGCCTGCGAACTTCTCCCACTGGCTCAAGTGGGAGGGTTAGTGCCCGACAGTGATACAAACGAAGACCCGGGTTAGGTAACGGGAATTCATTTGTATACCTGGGAAAGTGATAGATCAAGGTATTATTTGGACCATGTTTCAAAGTATGTCCTTGCACAAAATAGTCCTCGCCTAGAAATTCTCTATCTACCGTCAAATATTCAACATGAACATTCTCAAGCAGACCACACTTCTGCGCAATGCGAGTAACTAAAGAGGTGCACTCAATTGGTCCTGTCAACTTTATATTGTCTAACCATTGATCAATCATGCATTCCGCGGGTGACACCCTAATTTTCTTAACCATGGCATAAAGTATTTTCAATTCATCTTGCCGGACAACCCTAATGTCACCTCGAGGAAACAAGGTCATAGCCAACCACACATGCATAAATCTAAGTGTAGGATTATGGATGGCACTTGTTCTAGGCTTGGGACCCCACTCGTTTCCGGAAATCTTTTTCCAAAAACTTTCTTTATGGAACCCCTTTAGCGCTTTATCTGAGTCTAGCCTACATTTAGGATTTAGACCTAGCATAGCATGAAGATCACCCCATGTGACCAAGCGCTCTTGCCCAAACAAGTGAAAAGAAATGCCTTCATCATACTTTCTAAGGGTGCATAAAAACTGCATAGTGAGCAAACGAGAACCCGGCTCATCTACTTCTACGAAATTTAGCCAACCCATAGTGCGAAAAATAGAGGCAAATTCTTCTCTCATACCTATTTTCTCGAGGAAGTCCGGATCGAAGCGTCGGGTGTGGGCGAATGGCCGTTCTCTCATGAGCGCGATGGCTTGGCCCTCGCGGTCGTCCTTGATGTCGAGATGCTCCTCGGTGATGAGCAAGGCCGGCCTTTCCTCCGGAATTTCAGCTTCGGGGTCACCATGCCCCGGACTTGGTGTGAGCTCGACGGAGGATGCTTGACTCGTGCTTGCACGAGTGCTTTTTCTCCGCTTGATTCCGGCGACTTGCTTCATTCGTTTGAACATGGCTGCACACAAGAACAAACACAAGACAAGAACAAAAACAAGATCGAACAAGTGTTCGGGTGAGCGTTAGTGAAAACGACAAACCCGAGCTTCTCCGAAATTGGTTTTCTTCTCACAACAACTTGCAAATGCACTAAAACAGAGGGGAAATATTTTTTTGGGTTTTTGGGGCTGTAGTAAAGTTGAAGAACACGAAATTTTGGGAGAGCAACAAGTGAGCAAAGGAGGGGAGTGAAAGATGAGCTTGGAATGGTGAAACTCCTCCTCCTGGGCGGTTTTTATAGCTAAGGAAGCAAGATGGCCGTTAGAAAGGGACTGAACAACGGCCATATAGCCGTTGGGAGAAAGGAGCACAGAAAAAGGTGGGGCCAGGGGGTCGGCCGACCTGGCAGGTGGGCCTCCTGGCAGCCCCCTTTTTCCTATGTGTTCCCCAACGGCTAGGGGATTTGTCCCCTACTGCCTTTTTGCTCAAAAAGCTCGACAAAAAAAATCTTTTCAAAATGGAAAGCCCAAAAACCTATTTTCTAAATTTTCAAAAATGCAAATGAGTTTTGAAAAATTCCAAGGTGGCTGGAAAAATTCAAAAATGCAGAAATGCAGTGGTCGAAAAAAATCAAAATGTGGTGGAAAGCAAATATGCAATTAAAAGAGCAAATATGGATAACTACCGGTTTATCCTCCCAGCGAGGACTCACCTTTTAAAGTCCGACGAGCGGGACTTTTCTCCGGCGTTCAGCTCGATGAAGCGTTGTCCGGTCCCGGAGATGAAGACACGGATGATGCTTCTTGTTTCATTTGCCACACCTTCTTGGTCTTTGTTGTGGTCGGTGGCTTTTCGGGCTTCGAAGGCTGCGGTTTTGCAGGCTTCACAGCCTGTTTCTTTGCAGACCTCGGAGGTTGCTGCCTTGTGGACTTCGGAGGCTGTTGCTTAATGTGTGACCTTTGCCTCCTTGCCTTCATCAGTTGTTGCTGTGCAGCCTTTTCCTTCTCAAGGGAGTTCTTCATGAATGTGATGAGGCTGTCCTTCTTTGGCGGAGTGACCTCCACTTCCTTGATGTTGCTTGGGTTCGGCCCGTACTTGATACGGATCATGTTGCACTGTTCTTTCCTTGGCCGAAAGTCAAACTTCTCCTCCTTGCCATTGATGTGGAAGCGGATTTCTCCGGCTCCTACATCGATGCGAGCATCTGCAGTGCTGAGAAATGGGCGTCCCCGGATGAGCGGTGTGCTCTTCCCGACGTCCATGTCAAGCACTACGAAGTCGACGGGGATGAAGCAATCCCGGATTTTCACCGGAATATCTTCGGCGATCCCCGCCGGATAGCGGACCGTTGAATCGGCCAGCTGCAGCTGCATCGGCGTGGGGGATAGTGTGGTGTAGTTGAACTTGTCGAAGACATCCTTCGGCATGACGCTCACACTTGCCCCAAGATCACATAAGGCATGGTCGAAGTTCTGTGTCCCGATCGAGCAGGTGATCGTGGGACACCCCGGATCTTTCTTCTTCTCAGGAAGCCGGTTGAGTATAGCAGCGCTACACTCTTCCGTCAGCTTGACAATTTCTGTGGTCGGTAGTGGGCGCTTGTTGCTGATAAGATCCTTGAGGTAGCGAGCGTACGTGGGTACTTGTATCGCATCCAGCAAGGGCACGTTGATGTGCAGCTTCTGGATCACCGAAGCGTGTGAACTGCTCGTCCACGGTTGGCTTCCTTCTTCTTTCAGGAAACGGCATGAGGCTCGTGTCATAGAACTCATGTGGGGCCGTTTTCCTGGGTGGCAGTTCTTCTTCTTCTGCCGGCTTCTCAGCTGATGTGTCCTTTCCTGCATGGTTAGGGTATGGCGGATCCCGAGTGGACTTACCTCCTCTCGTGGTAACCGCATTAACATTTTCTAAGGGGGTCTCGGGTTGCCCCGGGATTTTCCCCGACTCAGCAGTAGGAACAGCAGCAGCTAACTGAGCTAATTGGGTTTCTATCATTTTATTAAAGCTCAGCTGATTCTTGAGAGCAGAGGAGACACCCTTTATTTTAGTGTGGATGCTCTCAAGAGTCTTATCAGTGGTGGCAAGCTTTTTACTGATGTTATCATTAACCTTAGCTTGACCAAGCACAAGATCTTTCAAGGAGGGCTGATTATAACTGGAATTAAGACCAGAGAAGTTGCCAGAGTTACCTCCTTGGTAGTTGGGACGTGGTGGACCCCAACTTTGACCTCCTTGTGGACGGTAGCCGTTGTTGTTGTTGTTGCCCATGAACATTGCGTCCTCACGGGTCTCAGGGCAGTCATTGCCCGAGTGTCCCGTGTTGCCACAGACCTCGCAAGTCATACGAGCGTCTAGGGCTTTCACTTCTCCATTGGCTTGGTCGTCCATCTTCTTCATGAGAAGGTCAATCTTGGCGGCGAGCATGTCAACCTCCTTGACGGAGTGCATGCCTCGTTGGCGAGGTTGGAGGCGCTCTTCATTCCAACCTTGGTTGGACACCATCTTCTCGATCAAATCTTTTGCCTTGCTCACAGTGAGCGAGAAGAAGGCTCCACCAGCAGCAGCGTCGAGGTGGTCGCGGGCCGACGGAGTAAGCCCGTTGTAGAAGTTCTGGATGATCAGCCAATCATCCATCCCGTGGTGGGGACATGCCAGGATGTACTCCTGGAGCCTCTCCCATGCCTCAGGAATCGACTCCTTCGACTCCTGCTGGAAGCTTGAGGTCCTTCCGCGGAGGGCATTGGTCTTGCCTAGCGGGAAGAACTTTGCAAGGAACGCAGCTGAACACTTCTCCCAAGTGTTCACAGCTTCAGGGTTTGCGCAGAACCACTGTCTCGCTCTCCCAAGGAGAGAGAACGGGAACAGTCGAAGGCGAACAGCGTCGGGGGTGACGTCCTTCATTTTGAACGTGTTGCAAATCTCCAGGAATTGCTGGAGATGAGCACTAGCGTCCTCATTGGCTTTCCCACAGAATGGGCTAGCCTGCACCATGGTGATGAGACCGGTCTTGATCTCGAAGTTTGCATCTCCCACATTGCCAGCTGGTCCCGTAGGGATGTTGGCAGCGGAGGGAGCGGAGAACTCACGGAGGGTCTTGTCGGCCATTTGCTCAGAGCTTGATGGTGCGGGAATGACAGGTTCGATTGGCCGAGTCTCCTTACGAGGAGGGGTGGGCCTAGCTCGTGTCCTTCTCAGGAGTGACTCAGGATCTTCAGTGAAGTTTGTCGGCAAGTCGAAACCAGTCATACACTACCCTGTTTTCATACAAAATGCAGAAAACAAAGCAAGGTTAGCCTGCCTAGGAGATAGCCTTAATAATTGCAACACTACTATATACATTAGTAATTTTTCTTAGATCATACGCCTTCCCCGGCAACGGCGCCAGAAATGCTTGTTGACTTTTGCTAAGCCATATTAATAAATCATTCCCGGCACGGGGCCAGAAACGGTTCACTAATATGTCCCAGAGTCAAGTAGGTAAAATCCGCAAGCGCACGGAGAATACCGCTGTAGCATTTCACCCGGAAGTATTCAGGGTATCGTATTTGTTTATTCCAAAGGAAGGTTATGATCAAGAAACGTTACTAACATATAAGATCATGTTAACAATTAGCAAGGATATCTAACCAAGACAGGCGGGTACATGATAATAATCGGGTAGTGTGACACACACAGAAGATTCCTACTAAATAAATAAAGTCTAGTGGAGGAAAGACTAGGCTAAGCTACTCCTACTATACATTCCTATACAGTTGCATAGCCTAAGTAGAATACATACAGACCCACACTCAGGTTCAGCAGTCAATAGTATAGCACTTCAGGCACGGACTTACCCCTGCATCCACAGGCGACTTCCGCCAAGAGCCTACGCACTAGCCTAGCGGGGAGGATTTCAAAGGACGGACAGGGCTGTCACCACCTGCCGCCTACCTCAACGAACCAGTAGACTAACGAATAATTGATGCAAATCAGTCACCCAAGTACCATACTTGCATGACCAAAGAGCACTCTGCCCCTCCGCGATTACTATTAACGAGGCAGAGCTACCGCACGAATACGATCACCAAACCCATGCTATACTTTATCAGCTAAAACTAAGCATAGAGACTATAACATATAAACTAGACTATAGTGACGGTATATAACTAGCATGACAATAGTAGTATAATAAATATAAACTACTATCACACAAGTAGACTATACTATCACATATATGGATCACAATATCAAACAAGAAACTCATGACCCAAGCACAACTATATAGAAAAGATATATATATTGATAAGAGCAAAGTCTTACAAAAGGGAAAAGATACAAGAGCCATACCAATTCCAAGTGAAGACTTGGGACTAGAGAGCTCTAGACTCAGCCTAACTCCACTAAAACTCCAAGAACTACTACTAGCAAGAGAGAAATGCTTCTTGTGGTGTGTGTTGAGTGTGAAGGCACACCCTCCTATTTATAGCCTCAATAGGTCGGCAAGGGAGCGTAACCGCCACGGAAGGCATCTCAAACCGTCATCAGGAGTCGCGGCGGAGCCAACACGTGGAAGCCCAGGCGGAGAGGGCGCCCGGCTGGGTCGGCCGACCTGACCAGGTCGGCCGACCTGGGGGTGGCCCCTCCTGGCCTGTGCTTTCTCCAGGTGGCTGTCCTGTGGGCCCTGACGTCGGTTTGCGCGGTATTACAGGGAGTTACGTCGGTTAAGTGCTGAAAATGGGCCCTTCAATCCGTGTGACGTCCATGTGGCACTCTCTGATTGGTCGAAAGTGTGTTTTCTTGCCTTTTGAGGTGTTTCCTTCACATTTCCTCCTGCATGCACAAAGTTCTCCAAGTACAAGTGGAACTATATTATTGTGCTAAAGCATGCGTGTATGAAATGCCAAATTCTCCTTTATTTGAGTATAGTTGACGGTTAAAAATGGTACTTAACAGCCGTCAACAGTGGTGGATATGATGGAGTGGAATGGAGACTCTTTTTATTTGTCTCTCCCTTTATTTGGTAGTTTTGGCTATCTTTTCTTTCTTCCTTTTTCTCTCTCTCACGCTCTTCATGGAGCAAGAGTTTTTCTCTTTCTCTCTCTCTCTCTCTCTCTTTTTTGTCAAGCTCTTCATGGAGCAAGAATCCTTTTCTCTCTCTTTTTTTTGTAGCCATAACCTTGATTGCCTTGGGGAGACATCAATCATGAAGACAGAGTCTTTATTTTATGGATGGATGGTGTGACCTGGATGATTGCTAATTTTCAGCGTGGAAAGTTAGTGTGATGTGCGCGAACTTGATCATGAATGTAGAAAAATGTTTCTCACTAGGGTCACACAATTTTGACAAGGCTCAATGATAATACAAGTAGCATATGTATATAGATTTTGCAATGTAGATCAACATATGGTTGTGGTAGGAATTTATATCATTGAGGGACTTATCATTTTTATCAAATTAATTCTTCGGCTATCAAGTTTCACAAATTGAGTAAGATCATAGCAGCCCTAACTAACCATATCATATCTCCCAACAACCTAGAAGGATAATGCTTATGCTACCCACTAGTATGTTTTAGGTGAAATTTAATCATGCCAATAAACCAAAACTAGATAGAGTACTAAGTTGTAAACTGAGCATATGGAACGAATAAAGACAGAGCAACTATTCATCATCTCAACATAGGAAACCTTATGCATTCATACCGCGCATGAATTTATTCATTATTATTATTAATAATAATAATAATTTTTCTATTTATCATACATGTGAAAGGGAAACACATCTTTTTAATGTTTTTAGTTTATCATGGATGTGGCGGTTGGAAAGGGAAATGATACATGTTACCTTCACATTTAGGGGGAGGAACCCGCCCCCCCCCCCCCCCAAGCTGGCTCTTGCTCAAAGTTTGCCGCAACATGTTGATGGAGCATTTGAAGTCTTGGCTGCAACAAGAGAGCAAGGGTACACAACAACTACTCTTATTTTCCATGGGACTTTGACCCTTCGGAACAACAAGTCGGTAATAAGAGTGCACTTAACTCAGGCCCAACATGTCAACAAGTCAAGTACTCGATGGTTATGAAGCCCCCATAAAGTTAGTTCTTATGAAGATTTGAAGGCAACATAAAGATGCAAATGAAACTCAAAGCAACTATTTTTGGCAGAATTTCAGGGTGTTTAGTGATGCTAGAGCCTAGAGAAAATGACAACAAATGGCCAGAGCATAATGAGGAGGTGAAATATGTGAATGTGGTGAAGAACTTCCTCTTGAAAACCTTGCCTCAAAATGCAGAGTGAAACAACAGTCATATTGGGACATGACAGTTGCAAGCTAGCAGTTGTGGCAAGTGGGGCCAAAGAGCCATTTTTCTCTGGTCGGCCGACCAATGGGTCTGGTCGCCCGACCAGAGGATGGCCCCTCTGGTCCTCTACTCTAGTCAGTGGGCCCGACTTGTGGTGGCCCACAAGAAAGAAAACATATTTCAAAAAAAAACATTTTTGATCTTTTGTACTCTCAATTTCTAAAAAGATGAACTCTAAAATTCTATTTTTTATATAATTTTGGACAAGGGAATTGGGTTGGAATAAATTCCAACATGCAGATGTGGTGGAAAAATCAAAGATGCAAATGCAAATGGAAATCCAAAGATTGGTGGAAAGAAAATATAAGATAAGTACCAATTTACCTTTGGCAATGGTTCACCAATTTTAAGTCCAATGAGCGGGACACTTCTCCGTTGCATTTTAGCTTAGTGACGTGGTGTCTAATCCCACAGATGAGGATGCAAACGACTTCTTGCATTGGGGTTGTGGCTGTCTTTTCATAGTACTTGTACGAAGCCTCTTCCCCTTGTGTCCGTCTTTCTTGGTGATGTTGGATAACTTCTCTTCCTTGATGTAGTTTCCTGCATCATGGTTAGTATACGACTGTTCGCGAGTGGATTCACATCCTCTCGGATTCATCGTATCGACAGTTCTAATAGAGGAAACAGCAGCAACTAGCTGAGCCAACTTAGTTTCTAATAATTCATTAAATTGTTGTTGGTGCTCAAAGAATGAAGAGAAGGTTTCCATCCTAGTATTGACACAT
Organism: Eleusine indica; assembly: GCA_030378355.1. NCBI lineage: Eukaryota > Viridiplantae > Streptophyta > Magnoliopsida > Poales > Poaceae > Eleusine > Eleusine indica. Next base: position 21,331,537 of record CM059500.1, read on the forward strand.
TCTAAAAATTTTTCATGAGCCTCTAGCTTTTTATGTAGTTTTTCATTTAGCTTAGGTTGGTGATGAATAATATCTCTCAAGGAGGGAAAATTATAATAGGAAGTATTAAGATTGATTTTGTTACCTCCATGTTGATAAGGGCACTGTTTCCACCCTTGACCTCCATGTGGATGATTCCTGTTGGTATTGCATGACATGTCCTCATATGCTTTAGGGTAGTCATCCTCCATATTGTGGCTGACTTCACGCTTCATACATTCTACTTGAGCAGCGTCGTGCATCTCCATCTTCTTCTCGGAATATTCATCCACATGCTTCATGATGAGGTCTAGCTTAGCATTGAGCATATCCGTCTCCTTGTTAGTATGCTCATCCTTCTGGCAGGGTTGCAAATGATCCTCATCCCACCCTTGGTTGGAGACTATCTTCTCAATTAATTCTTTTGCTTGAGTAGCGGTAAGTGAGAAGAAGGTTCCTTTGGCAGCAGCATCGAAATGATCACAGGATGTTGATGCTAACCCGTGGTAGAAGGTGGTCAAAATTGACCAATCATCCATTCCATGATGTGGGCATGCTAACATGTACTCTTGAAGGCTCTCCCAAACTCTAGGAATGGATTCCTCTTTTACTTTCTAGAATTTTGCAATTTTCCATGAACGGCATGGGTTGTGCCTATCGGGAAGAATTTCTTGAGGAACGATATAGAACAATCATTCCAGGTAGACATAATACTTGTGTTGGCATAGAACCACTATTTAGCTTTCCCCAAGAGGGAAAAGGGAAAAAGACAGAGTCGGATGGCATCTTGAGTGACTCCTTCGATGGACAAAGTGTTGCACATTTCCAAGAATTGTTGAAGGTGAGCATTTGCATCAGCATTGGCCATCCCAGTGAATGGGTTGGCCTGCACCATGTAAATTAGGCTGGCTTTGAGACTGAAGTTTCTGTTCCAAGTGTTGACATTTGGCCCAATAGCCATATTGTCAACAGAGGGGGCGAAGTACTCATGAAGCTCTTTTTTGACCATTGGTGTTAAGCTTGATGGTGCGGATATAGCTGGCTTGACTGGCGAGAGTATCTTGAGGATGGATGACACGAGGTTGTGCTCTTCTAAAGATTACTTCTTGATTCTTGATGTATTTCTTCAGCAAGTCAAGGCCAGAGGTATACTACCCTATTTTCACATAAAGAGAAAACAAAGCAAAGGTAAACCTATCTAGTCAATGGCAATTAATAGAGGTACAATTAAGAACAATGCTAGTGATTCTCTTTAACTAGTGTCCTCCCCCGCAACGGCGCCAAAAATGCTTGTTGACATCTGCTAAGTCATATTAAATAAATAGACCTGAGCAAGGCGCTAGAAATACTTGTTGTTAGAACTCAATAGATGGTTAGTGTGGGCAAGTTAAATCCGCAAGCGCACGAACATTCCATTGTAGCATTTCACCACTAGTTACTTGTTGGTCGTTTCTAGATGCCCATTATATCTATCAATAAGGGATGTTTTGCGTCTTAATTTGGTGGTTTGGACTAACAATTAACCCCATATTTGCATATATTTGTAGTTGTTCTGTTTTGGATGTTATCACAGGAAACAGGTGTAAAACAGACCAATTATGGATAAAGAGCTGAAGAGTAACGAAGATGGGTCAGATGCGGAGCCGCGCCGATCGGCGCGACGCTTGCGCCGATCGGCGCATGAGGAAAAGATGACGAAAACACGATCCGGTCTAGGAAAGACGAAGGCCCAGCTCAATATGAGTTAGAGTCGGTGGAAGTTGACCTAATCCCGTCGAATATAAAAGGAAGATAATTATCAAGAGCCACGAGATGAAGGAGGGATGGCAATCGTGACAATCGATTATCAGAACTAGGGTTCCAGGATATTGGTAGCGGAGGTTGGTCAACACCGACGAGATCCACCAGAAGGGAGGTCACGCCGATCGGCGTGACACTTGCGCCGATCGGCTCGTGCGCGTTCCAGCGCTATTTCTCACCCCTCTGCTATGTCTAGCGGAAGGATGAGTGAGTAGTCTCATATTCTCTTCTCTGGTGCGGGGATCTGGTCATGTAACTTTGATACTTGTTGATACTCTCTCGATGAATTTAATCTATGTGATGAACTTTATTGCATATCTATCTATCCCTTTCATTAGTGTATCGACCAACACACTTTTGCTCATTACATAGTGCAAGAAACCAGTGGGGAGCTAATAGCCTCTGTAGTGACAGCCGGGGTGAACAAAACCACCATGTCTTGTAGAATATTAGAGTCATCACTCGAGTTGATAAGAATAAGGTTGCATGCTAGTGAACCAATCCTAAGGAGAGAATCCTTCATCATCCTGTTACCTCTTCAATAACATTCACCTTCCTCTTTCTCACCGTCATTATTCACACCAACCAAACCATTGCAATTTGTTAGTAACCCTTTAATAGTTCTAGTTCCGCTCGTTCCTTGTGGATTCGATAACCTTGGAATACTCTGAGGGAAAAAGATCTACAACTATACACCGTCCTCTTGCGGTATATAAGTGGGTGCATAATTACGACCAACAAGCTACTTTTTCTGGCGCCGTTGCCGAGGAACAAGCAAGTTCTTTTACTATTAATATTTTATTAACGTCTAATCCTCTCTTTTCTAGTTGTTTTTGTTTTTGTGTTTTGTGTGAATTTTCAGGATGAGTACGACAGGACCTTCTCTGACGCTCAGGGAACTGTCTCTACCATCTCCAGACATGCTGGTGCCTCAATCCTCAGATGAGAAGGCCACAGCCTCCTTGTATGTGTTGAACCCCATTATCATTAGCAAGTCTGAAGCAAACAAGTTCTTTGGAGCGAAAGAGGAGAACCCGTATACTCACTTACAAGATTTGGAGGCGTGTTGCCAAACATTCCATCATGAAGGAGTGCCTCGGGATCTTTACAGGTGGCTGCTTTTCCCATTCTCTTTGGGAAGAAAAGCCAAAGAGTGGCACAAGGCAGCATCTCGGGAAGCAAAAGATAAGTGGAGTGAGTTAGTTGAAAATTTTTGTCTCCACTATTTTCCTTTGCCAAAGGTGTAGAAGTTGAGAAGGGAAGTGGTGAACTTCTTACAAGAAGATGAAGAATCTCTCGCGGAAGCCTAGACGCGTTTTCAAACATTGTTGAAACAAGGACCTGACCTCGGCATTGATGAGAATATGTGCGCTCAAACCTTCTACATGGCACTAAACAAGGCATCGAGGATGCATTTGGACGGATCGGCCGGAGGAAGTTTTCTGAGATTGACAGCCAAGGCAGGGATCAAATTGTTAGGAAAAATTGCCGAGAATGAAGCTTTGCACAAGCATTGGGAAGAATATCTAGAACCAAATCGGCAATGCCCAGAAGTTATGCAGAAGGAAGAGTCACCAACTGAACAGATCTTGATATCCGAGAGTAGATCACTGATTACTTCAGATTTCGAAGAAATAAAGCCCGTCGGACCCGCTTCTGTGGATCTGACGTGTGCGTCGATCGACGCAGTCCCTGAGCCGATCCGCGCAGTCGCGACGACAGGAGAACCGATCACCCTGACGACTCCGTCAAGTAGCAAGGAATATACCAAGATAGAAGCTGCGATTCTGGACAACCACCTGAAGGAATTTGAAGGGAACTTTGCTAAGCCAAAGGGGGATAGAACATTGGCGAATGCTAAACCACTTGCCAAATTTGAGCCGATGGACTGGATTCCCATTGATTTTTCGCACGAGTTGCTAAATATGAGAAGATCCTTTAGTCCGCAAGACGCCTCTGAAGCCGGAATTGAGTATAATTTCCCAAGTAATCGCCTCAAGTCGAAAGTTTTTGATCAAGAGATTATTGGGAGAGTTTTAGGGAAGCTTTACAAGGATGATATAGAGCTTGATGGAACAGAGGTGAAACAAGCGAAGAGATTGCTAGACAGTTGCTTTGAGCCATCCCCCTACGAAGGATTATATGGTGTGTATGCTGTAGATGTCACTGAAGAGGAAAAAGAAGAACCGTACATACCTTGTGAGATATCAGGGAAAAAATGTCTGAAAGCCTTGTGTGACTTTGGTTCCCGTGTCAGCTTCATGACTTACGATGCATTCATGAGCATGCCTTATGGAACTCAACAACGACTGATGGGGACTGAACTTGAGCTGATCATGGCGGATGGTAGGAAGACCAAGCCACTGGGAGTGATCAAGAATGTCGAAATTGAGATCAGCTCGAAAACAATGCCGGTAGATTTCTTTGTTCTAGACAATAAAGAAACTGGGGTTGAAGATATCATTCTGGGAAGGCCATTCTTAAGATTAGTACAAGCTGTTCTCAATGCTGGGAAAGGTCAAATTACTCTATACCTGGGAGATGAAGAAGTGCGATTTCAATTTAATGATCCGTCTCATCAAGACTCTTCTTACTATCAGGAATTCTGCCCAGCGGAAGACGAGAGGATAGGGATGGATATGGGAGACCCACTGGACCACATCATGCGCGGAACTGACGAGTATACTGCCAGCGCCGATCAGCGCGACGCCTGCGCCGATCGGCTCAACCAGGAAAATCCTGATTTTGAACCTCTCGGGGAGCTGGATCCAGATGAAGCGCTAGAAGTGGAACATAAGGAACTTCCGAAGGAGCTACGCTATGAATATCTAGGAAAGAATAGAACATATCCAGTTATTGTGAACAACGCCCTAACAAAAGAAGAAACAGAGAAGCTTCTCGCTATGCTCTAAAAGTATAAGAAAGCCATTGGTTACACATTGGATGACATCAAGGGAATCAGCCCCGCATTTTGCACCCACAAGATTAACTTGGGGGAGAATACTAAACCAGTGGTTGAAGGGATGCGAAGGTTAAAGGAATCAATGAAGCCAGTGGTTAAAAAGGAGATTTTGAAGCTGCTTAATGCAGGTATGATCTACCCTGTTGCTGATAGTGAATGGGTTAGTCCAGTGCATTGTGTACCCAAGAAAGGAGGGTTGACAATGGTGTCTAACGAGAACAATGAGTTGATCCCTCAAAGGACTATAACTGGATGGAGAATGTGCATAGATTATAGAAGTTTGAACAAGGTGACGAAGAAAGATCACTATCCTCTTCCGTTCATTGATGAGATGCATGAAAGGTTAGCAAAGAATTCATACTTTTGTTATTTGGATGGATATAGTGGTTTCTTTCAAATACCGGTAAGACTAGAAGATCAGCAGAAAACTACTTTTACTTGCCCTTTTGGGACATATGCATATAGAAGGATGCCATTTGGTCTTTGCAACGCGCCAGCAACATTTCAAAGATGCATGAATGCAATATTCGCTGAATTAATAGAAGATATTATGGAGGTATTTATGGATGACTTCTCCGTGCATGGTGCTGATTTTAATAGCTGTTTGGAGAATTTGGAGAAGGTTTTGAAAAGATTTGTTAAGGATTATTGAAAGATTGCTAAACTCCTTGCAAGGCGTGCATGGTGCTGATTAACAGAATTGTTAAAGCAAGATATAGAATTTGTCATGGACGAGGAAAGACTCTTTGCCTTTAGAAGATTAAAGGAAGCTCTATGCTCTGCACCCATTATGCAGCCGCCTGATTGGAGTTTACCTTTTGAAATTATGTGTGATGCAAGTGACTATGCAGTTGGAGCTGTTCTTGGACAATGGAAGGAAGGTAAAGGGCATGCTATCTATTATGCTAGCAAAACTTTGAATCAGGCACAGATCAATTATACAACAACTAAGAAAGAAATGTTAGCTGTTATATTTGCTTTTGAGAAGTTTAGATCCTACATTCTAAATTCTAAGGTGATTGTATATACTGATCATGCTGCTATAAGATACTTGGTTTCAAAGGAGTCTAAGCCTTGGTTAATGCGATGGGTATTGATGCCGCAAGAATTTGATTTGGAGATAAGAGATAAGAAAGGAGTAGAAAATTCTGTAGCAGATCATTTATCTCGTCTTGAATCATCATCAACTGAGCCAATAAGAGATGAAATGCGACAAGAGCATTTGTTTGCCGCATTTGAACATAGAGAGAATTGGATGATGGATATTATCAAAGGTTTCAAGGGACAAACTGATCTGATGAACAAGAACACAAGGAAAAGAGTTAAGAGTGAAATGAGAAAATTTATATGAGCCGACCCATACTTGTATAGGTATTGCGAGGACGGAGCAGTACGGAGATGTGTACCCAGAGAAGAAAGAGCGAGCATTTTAGCAAAATGTCATTCTTCGGATTATGGGGGACACTATGGCTACTTCAGAACATAGGCAAAAGTATGGGCGAGTGGATTCTATTGGCCTACTATGCATGAAGATGCAAAAAGGTATGTTGCAACATGTGCTCAATGCCAACAAATAGGGAATGTTAACAGTATGAATGCAATGCCTCTTAAGTACAATCTTTAAGTTGATATCTTTGATGTTTGGGGAATGGATTTTATGGGATCCTTTATGAATTCTCATGGTTTTGAGTACATATTGGTCGCCGTTTGATTATGTCTCCAAGTGGGTCGAGCAATGGCATGCAAGGCTAATACTACAAGAGAATCAAGGAGTATACTTCAGGAGCAGATATTTCCTAGGTACGGAGCACTGAGGATAATAATTATAGATGGAGGATCCCATTTTACAGGAGGAGAATTTACTAGGTTTTTAACCAAATCTGGAGTTGAACATAGAATTGGAACAGCCTAACATCCTCAGACGAATGGACAACCAGAAACTTCAAATAAGCAATTAAAGGGAATTCTGTAGAAGTTTGTTACAAAGGAAGGAAAAGATTAGGCCACAAATCTCAATGGAGCATTATGGGCATATAGGATGACATTCAAGACACCGATTGGTATCACACCATATCAATTTGTCTATGGGAAATTGTGTCACCTACCGGTGGAATTGGAAGATAAGGCTTATTGGGCTACAAAGAAAATGAATTTGGATCTTGATGCCGCCGACATGAAAAGAAAGATACAAATAAGTGAATTGGAAGAGATGCGATTGCGTGCATATGAAAATGCAGCCATATACAAAGAGAAAACAAAGAAGTGGTATGATAAGAAGCTTTTGAAGAAGGAATTCAAGGAAGGAGATCGGGTGCTCCTATTTAATTCGCGATTCAGATTATTTGGTAAAGGCAAACTACGAAGAAAATGGGAGGGACCTTATCTTGTGAATACGGTGTTACCTTCGAGAGCGGTAATCATAATGGATGGCAAGAGAAACAAGTACACGGTGAACGGACAACGTCTAAAGGTATACCTAGAACCTGACACATTTAAATTAAAATCTTTTGATGTGTATTTCACTGCTTAGTATCCCGTGTGGTCGAGCTTAACGACGTAAAAGAAAGGCTTGTATGTATTTTGATTTCCGTAGTTTTTCTTTTTCTGATTTGATAATATAGTGTACCGCGCCGATCGGCACGTTGCTGCGCCGATCGGTGCGGCAGAGTCTTTTTGGTTTTTGAGTCGGTTTCGGACCTTGCCTCTTTAAGACTCGTTAAATTCCACGAATAAGAGAAAGAGTCCTAGTCCAATTGGAAATCAAGGGATATAAATATGTGGGGACAGCAACCCCACGGATCAACTCGTATTACATCGTCACTAGAACAAGCCCTAAGAGCAGAAGCGATGGAAGGCGGCGCATTAGGCAGAAACCAAGGCGGCGCTGGTCGGCGTGACTCATGCGCCGATCAGCGTGACTCTTGCACCGATCGGCGCGACTCTAGAGCCGATCGTCTCTGCGGCGGATTTCCTCAGCCCCCTGCAAATTGGTCCTTGGAAGAAGTCGACGAAGTGTTGACACCAACACGAGATGATCCTCTCGTCTGGTCAGATCTACAAAAGAAATTCATGAAGAAAAGCGAAGTTGACGCATGGAACGCCGACAAGGTGAAGATGGACAATGAACTTTTGCAGATAATGAAGAGAGTATTGGTGCGCAAAGGAAAATCTGTAGCGCCTATTGAAAGTGAAGCAGTTTCTCAAAGGTATACCATGGAAAGTCTTCTTGATCTTGCTAAGCCCTTGTCGTATGAGTATTTCCTATCTTTCGAAAGATCATTGACTGAGCAAGAGAAGGAAGAGCTAGATGAAGAGAGCACCCTAACAACCCATAGGTGCCGACTTTATAGTGAACATGACATTGCCGCCAAGTATGAACTCAAGCTGCAAGAGGAAGCCGAAGAAGCTATGTACCAGCAGGATACGGAGAAGGATCTTCAAGCTAGAAGGGATGAATCCTTTCCCAGGGTTCTTACCGATTGGGAAAGTTTTCAAGAAAATAAGATTCATAGGAACAACTGTATTGAGGGTTGCAAGTGTCTCTTTTGTGCTAAAGATCTTCAACGCAAGGTTGAACTCCAATTGGCAGAAGATCCAGCTTTCATACCTAGAGATTTAATATATGATGATGGCTATCGAGCAGTCCGTAGAGGGAGGACACCTCAGGAGATTAATGATGATATTTTACGAAGGCAGCAGAATAAAAGTGATCCGTGAGCGTAATCTAGAGCAATTAGCTGAGTATATGAAGGAAGATGATAGCTGCGCCGATCGGCGCCACACTAGAGCCCATCGGCACGACCTGAAGATGGCTGAATTTATTGATCTGACGGCTCTGCCAAGTGAAGACGAAGAACCTGCTGCAAGGAAGTGTGAGACTACACCAGAGGTTCGCAGATCTGCTAGACTATCGGGTAAGCCAATTCAAAAGTATTCCGAACGGGATAGCAACTTTCATATGTCATACTATTTAGAAACTTTGGAAAGCGGTGATCCTAGTGTGCTTAGAGATTTTAGTGATGATTTTGATATGCGAAGAAGCTTTGGTAGTCCTAAGTTCAAAAATCAGGAAACACTTGCAGAATGCCGTAATGACAGGGCAGCAGGAATTTCAACAAGAGTTAATGGTAATGCAGAGAGAAGTGGAGGAAGTGGCAATGGTGGAAGAACACCACTGCGCCGATCGGCTCAGAGGAATTTGAATAGTGCCTCCCCTTACAGCGTTGAAAATCATAACCTGCAACCGCATGCTTGCTGTCTTATCTGCTGAAGAAACATTGAGCGCCTATATCTGGACAGAGATCGTGCTTACAGGTATCAACGAGATGTGGACCGCAGAATCCAGGATACAATCGAGATGAACGAAGCAGACTACACTTTTCTCGTAAGGAGTATAAGACGAATTTTCCGAGTCTTGAACAGGCATGGTCTGCATGATTAGTGTGTTGAGTTTCTTCTCTTGCAATGAGGACATTGCAAATTTTGAGTGTGGGGGAAGGGCTTTGCCATTAGTCAGAGTTTTTAAGTGTTTTTGAGTCTAGTTTCTCATTTTTTTTTCTTAATGAGTGTTTATAGTTTTTAAGTGTTTTTGCGTCTAGTATCTCATTTGTTTTTCTTAATGAGTACTTATTTAAGTTTGTGTGTGTGCTTAAGAGAGTCACGAGTCATGCTGAGAGTTGCTTCAAGGTCTTTTATGTAGTTTGAATTATTGCATTGTCTTTAATAAAGTTAGTGTCGATTGTCAAATTGAAAGTGCCCTATGCTATTTATCTTGTCTTTCTGATGATCGATTGGTTGATTACTTGAATTTGTTGGTTACCACTTAACTTTTGAGCTTTGTATTTGTAAAAATCTCTTTTGACTCATCATAAGCTAAAGCAAAAGCAAGGTCTCAATATGCCTACATAGCCGAGTGAATGAGAGCAAGCTACACATTTGAACTAAGTGGATTGTAAGTAACTTTGTCAACTTTTTGCTCATGGTTTCGACTAAGTTAGGAAAGGATGATCTATTTTGTTTATCTCTGTATTTCTAGCCATTCTTATCCATTTAAATTTCTTGCTATCATGAAAACCATACATCTTTGTTTCTCCCTCCTCCTTGATACAACCTATATTCTCAATAAAAGAGAATTCAGAAAATTTCCGCTGCTGATACAAGACAGAAATTGCTGATCATATCGGGAATAGAAAAAAAACATAGACCGCGCCGGCCGGCGCAGTGTTGCGCCGATCGGTGCTGTTGCAAAAGAAAGAAAAAAAAGGGTTATTATAAAAAAAAGGAGGTAAAGAAAAAAAAATATATTCCCTGAGAGGCAGTAAGGTCATCAAAGAAAGCAGATTTCTGATTATTTCTCATTATTTGCCATTGGTCTTTTTAGATCTTCTACATTCCTCTTCTCCATTAAAAGTTCTTATCCAAGAAAATTCTTTCTTAATAGGCATGATTGAGCACATTGTTGACATGGTTAATCTTATGGTTTAATTTAGTTATATAGCCCTCTAAGATCCACATATAATCCTTGATTAGATAGGAGAGGGAAGGAAATACACTTGAGAGACCTAGAGAAGACCAAATGCTTGATGTTTGATGCTAAAAGATGAGTTGAGGAGAACTAAAATTGTTTTTGAAAAAGTTTTGTGGTGATTTGATTAAGTTCAAGTATGATATGACGATTGGTTAAAAGGAGATGAGAGAAGATCTTTGTGGTGGGATAACGAGTAAAAATCATGATTGAGATTGATTGCATGAGAGATGGTGTGAAAATTCTTATTACATATTTCATTTTGTATTGCTCGAGGACTAGCAATGATTTGAGTGTGGGGGAACTGTTGGTGGTTTCTAGATGCCCATTTTATCTACCAATAACTGATGTTTTGCGTCTTAATTTGGTGGTTTGGACTAACAATTAACCCCCTATTTGCATATATTTGTAGTTGTTCTATTTTGGATGTAATCGCAGGAAACAGGTGTAAAATAGAGCAATTATGGATAAAGAGCTAAAGAGTAACGAAGATGGGCCAGATGCGGAGCCACGTCGATCGGCATGACGCTTGCGCCGATCGGCGCATGAGAAAAAGATGACGGAAACACGATCCGGTCCAGGAAAGACGAAGGCCCAGCCCAGTATGAGTTAGAGTCGGTGGAAGTTGACCTAATCCCGTCGAATATCAAAGGAAGATAATTATCAAGAGCCACGAGACAAAGGAGGGACAACAATCGCAAGAATCAATTATCAGAACTAGGGTTCCAGGATATTGGCGGCGGAGGTTGGTCAACACCGACGAGATCCACCAGAAGGGAGGTCGCACCGATCGGCGCGACACTTGCACCAATCGGCTCATGCACATTTTAGCGCTATTTCTCACCCCTCTGCTATGTCTAGCTAGGATGAGTGAGTAGTCTCATATTCTCTTCTCTGGTGTGGTGATCTGGTCATGTAACTCTCATACTTTTTGATACTCTCTCGATGAATTTAATCTATGTGATGAACTTTAATGCATATCTATCTATCCCTTTTATTAGTGTATCGGCCAATACACTTTTGCCCATTACATAGTGCAAGAAACCAGTGGAGAGCTAATAGCCTCTGTAGTGACAGCCGGGGTGAACGAAACCACCATGTCTTGTAGAATATTAGAGTCATCACTCGAGTTGATAAGAATAAGGTTGCATGCTAGTGAACCAATCCTAAGGAGAGAATCCTTCACCATCCTGTTACCTCTTCAATAACATTCACCTTCCTCTTTCTCACCGTCATCATTCACACCAACCAAACCATTGCAATTTGTTAGTAACCCTTTAATAGTATTAATTCTGCTCGTTCCCTGTGGATTCGATAACCTTGGAATACTCCGAGGGAAAAAGAGCTACAACTATACACCGTCCTCTTGCGGTATATAAGTGGGTGCGTAATTACGACCAACATTACTCCAATGGCTGTCATTTCTAGTCCTCCCAAGGGAAGGCGACGGTCAAGAGATAGCATATTCGTAATCATATAACTAATAATATACCAAAGTCATAGATAGGGGTAAGGAAAATAATGGATAGGGGCTAGTGACACATAGAATAATCCAATCTAACATTAGTCCAAACTCTAGGTTAAGTGGGTTAGGAAGAGTTAAGTTGGGTCCCTATGTAGTTTTATACTTCTATCTATAGGTTAAATACATGTAACACATACAAGCCTAAGTTCTATGCCAAGCCGAGATAGGGAGGATTAATAAACACAATAGGGCTGTCACCATCTGCTGACAATCCTATACTAGGACACATGACAAAAGACAATTAAGTCCTTACCGCCACACCTATGCTTGTTCGTGGGGCAACTAAGCACTCAAAGATATTTACCAACCTAAGCACTATGCTTACATTACTAAATAATATTCTTAATTCCCATGGGACTTTGGCCCTTCGGACCAGCAAGTCGAGAGCAAGAATATTCTTAACTCTAACCGAATAGATCAACGAGTCAAGTACTAGAGAATGCATAACTCTAACCCTACGGATCAACAAGTCAAGGGCTAAGACATACATAACTTTGACCCTACGGATCATCAAGATAAAGACTATACCACACATAACATTAACCCTATGGATTAAAATGTTATGGACTAAAGCATGTCTAACCACAATATGCATTGAAGGAGTGCACAAGTGTTGATGGTCCTTTAATACTAAATCCGACCGTCAAATTCCTACATAATACATATAACATAAATAACCAACATAGTGGTAGGAGTTCATTACTAACAATTTCCACGTGTTTTGGTGAGTATGTGTTTGCAAGTAGAAAAGAGCCAAAATATGCAAAGACATGAAGAAACACCCCGTCAGCCAATCACCACTGTGAAACAGCCATTTTCACCGGCCGACAGGGTCGTTTAAGGATGAAATAAGGACCCGGCCGATAGGGTCGTTTACGGCTGAAATCAGGACCGGGCCAATAGGGTCATTTAGGGCTGAAATCAGCCACTCGGCTGATTGACAGGAATCATTGTCAAACTCATCATTCAACCCGACCAATTTTGCAAAACACTTCACAGTGATGCCGTTTTCTCCTCCCGGACCAAAAGTGATCAGGCAAACATGTGGCCTAACCGCGAGAAGAAAAGAGGCACCCTGAGGGGGTCGGCACCCGGCCAAGGCTGCCGCCCGGCCTAGGCCGCTGCCTAGCCCAGTTTGCCGCCTAGCCTGGCTTGCCGCGCAGCTCGGCCTGGGTTGCCAGCCCATGAGGCCTACCACCTGCCAAATGAAGAGTCGGTGGAAACCGACCAAACGACCAACTTCAGGACAAAATCCAAGCCATCCAAGAGAAGTCAGTTGCGAACCGACATGATCCAAGGGCCACCCGGCCTGGGTTGCTGCCCGGCGGTGCATGCCGCCCGGCATGCTAGGCCGCCCGGCACACGTGGATGCCCGGCCTTGCCCGTCGCCTGGCGGACCGACTTTGGCCTACCGACTCCCTTTCACCTACAATTACCCCCCTACCCATTGCCACCTATAAATAGAGGGGTAATTCGGCATGAACAACACAACACACAAGAAGAGAGTTTAGACGTCCATTCCAAAGGCTTTAGCACTGCCAAAGTGTTTGGAAAATAGGGAGAGAGTGAGGGAGAGTTTGGGGAAGCGCCGGGTTTTCAAGTAAGTGTTCGTGTTTCCTCTTTGGTATTTAAGTTTCTTATTTAAGTAAGTTCTTTCCTTTATTTCTTACGGGTTCATCGGTCTATTTAATTAGAGTATCTTAGTCTTCTATAAGCATGGATCCGAGGAGGGCGGGGAATCACGGGCCGATGTGGGAGACGCAATGTTAGAAGGGACGGGGCGTCTGCCAGGCGTAGGAGTGCGGGAGCGAGTTCTAGGAAAGAGACAAAAGCGACGCTATTGCGCTTGGCGTCGGATGTCAGTAGTAGAAGAAAGTAGGATTTTCTCTCTACACCCCTCCAGTTTCTCTAAAATTATGACTAGGTCCCTAGTTTGATGAAAATTAAGTTTAAAATAGTTCCTGGGTCCCGAATAAATTGGGACATTGCACATAGGTCCTTTGTGATATTTGTAGTGCTCTGGTGGGGTCCATTTGACCAGAAAGGCTATAAATATTTCAGAATTAAAATTTAAACTTGAAAGGTTTCTAGGCTTAAATTAATTATATGGGGGCACTTCCTAATAAGATAAAATTCTCATTTTAGCTCTAAAATTTGATTTTTCCATTCCTATGATAATTATGTAATTACTTGTCATAGGTTGTATAGAAAAATTTAATTTGCTTCACAACCTTGTTTGTAGGGTTTTTATTAATTTGAAATTAATTTCAAACTTGGATTAACTTTAACATTTTATGCTCCACTTAGCTAATTTTGATGGGCATCATGTTTGTTAAGTAGAAAGAGACACTTGGGTGTCACAAACGGGATGTTGGAGGGCTCCAAAGATCAAAATCCGGAGTTGGGGCCTTCCTTGGTGTTGCGTTTGAGAAAATATACAATTTTTCAAGGGAAAACAGCCCAAAACCACTGCCAGAATCATGTTCCCGGCCTACCCGGGCAGGCTGTAGCGACCGGAATCTTGGAAGCCATAAAAAATAGAGGGTATTTGGAGGAAACACAATAAACATGTGCCACGGTGTAAGGACCGAAAGCGTACCGAGAGGGGGGGGGGGTGAATCGGTAAGCCGACCATGATTACAAATACTTCAATTTCACTCCACTAAAACCCGTCAATCGTCACAACCTAACAATTCTAGTACGCCAGGACCCAACACAAGCTAGAGTTCATGATGAGTGCAAATGCAAAAGCTAAACACACTAGCCTACGCAAGTCACAATTCAACCTATTCACTACACTACACAAATGTGGAATAGTGAAGAGGAGGTCAAGAAATGCTCATGATTTTTTCCTGAGGTCTCAGATGGATGGCCCCTTCCCTTAATCCTCGTTGGACCACTCCTGCCGGAGTACCAATCCCTGCCACCAGCAAGTGGACCTCTCGCACACGAGCCCGCAATCACTCCTGGAGTGAAGACATGGTCGCATCACCGCTGCCATCAAGGCACAAGCTCGCCTCGCTCGAGAACTTGCCAGACTCCCCAAGCCGACACGGGCGCTCACTAGCGATGCTCCTTTCAACGGCGGGCTCAAACCATTTACAAATGTGTGACGGCTTTCACAACCAATCTTGATAGGCTTGATCCCCAACAGCTAACCGGTCTAGGTCTCACCATAGACCAAGAGTAACAATCTAGATCACACCCTCAAGGACACCCTCACCTTAGATGTGGATAGATGATCAAGTTACTCTCACTAGCACTCTCAAGATATCCAATATCTTCTCATAGTGCTTCTCTCTTTTTCTCTTGGCTCCCTACAAATGCTCCTAGCAATTCCATTGGCTAAGAGAGGTCTCCAAGGCCCCAGCAATGAGTTTGTATAGGCTTCAATCTCAAACTAACCATTGCTCCACGAAATCAGCTTTCTGGGCCTAATGACCGTACAGTCCGGTCACTCCTTGACTGGACTGTCCGGTCTCCATATGACGGCTCCTTCAAAGCCATTGGCTCTCTGCCCCGGGCTGACTCCTGCACTGAACAGACCGTCTGGTCTCTTCGTCTTCTACTCATTCCAGAGAGCACCCAAAACCGCACCTCTCTGTCCCAGCTCCCATCCATACAGATCAGACCATCCGGTTTGTAGACCGTACTATCCAGTCTTGATGGGCCCTCACATTGACAAATTCCTCGTAGTCCACTCTCTGTACCTCTGATGACCATATAGTCTAGTCTCTTCAGACCTTCTCTCTGGTCACACTGTACAGAAGCTAAAACTCCTCGTCCTTGCTTGACTTCGTTTTCCGGCTTCTTCCAACAGCTCATTGGCTTCTCCATTGTCACCTAGTGCCTGTGATTTTACTGAGCATCACCGACTAGCATGACCTAAAGAGACTTGACCTAGACCCCCTTGATAGTCCAGTTTTTCCTATGGAATTAAAGCCCTAAAAACTAGACAAGTGTTCCAAACACTTGCTTCGTAGCTTGTCCTTAAACTTGATCCATCTCCATCAACCCTTGGACTCCACCAAGCTCATCAAGCTCCATGCCTATGGTCATTGTCATCAACCGCCAAGGCAACCATCATCAATAGGATTTGTAATAGAGTTTAGAGATGATACCTGTAAAGACAACACTCGTGTAGATATTAGCCCACAATTTCATAGTTGTCATTAATCTCCAAAACATCCATACCTCGAGGATCCAATCATCAATGGTCATGAATCTTACAATCTCCCCCTTTTTGGTGATTGATGACAATCACTACTTATCATTAAACGTCAAGGCTAAAAGAGCTACACTAAGATCGAGAGAAGCCTCAAAAGCATAACAAGGAACGAAGAAGGTCCTACTTAGACCAAGAAACATCAAGAGCTATAGGGATAAAGAGAGAAGCACACTCTAGATGATAATACATGCATGTCATGTTAAATATATTAAATAAAGTATAAAGACATGGAATCCAAGACATGAATGATGATATGCAACACGATAGCATGAAACATGCAAGGAATTAAAAGAAAGCAATCATCATCACAGAATCATACATAGGAACATAAAATAAATAAGGAAAGATAAAGCACTACGTATGAAATTAAACCAAGTGAGATCATGACAAGTCAAAACATAAGAAAATGAAAACCATGACTCATCAAAACCCATGAACATCGGTAGAACCATCAAAATAAGTTGTCCAAATGTATCTCCCAAAACCAGGTGTACCACGTATAATCCTCCTAAATACAGACTACTCTATCGATCATCACAGGTCACACTCCCCCTATCTCTATATCTTCTCTCCCTTTGGCAACAAGCACCAAAACAAGAAGGAAAACTACTGGGCGCTCGAGGTCGTAGGAGGTGGTGGTGCAGTGACATCCTCTGAAGGCTCTGCGCTAGGCTGCTCCTATGTCACATCCTGCTGCTCTGCCTGTGCCTGTGTCACTTGAGCGTCAAGGTTCTCAAAGTAAGTGAGATCCTCTGGTGACTTAGACCCTCTATCCTATCCTGCTATGACTGTGGTTGTCTCCTGTGCAATAGACGCCTAAAGGAGAGTAAGATTGGCCACATCCTGCTGAGTGAAGCCTCCTCGAACAAGATCCTATGCTATCTGAGGTGTAACAGGTGTAGAAACTGTAGCAGAAGAAGGTAGAGTTGTGCTAGTAGCTGTAGCTATCTGTGGGGCTGCCCGAGTGGTGTGCACTATATCTGAGAAGGTCAGATTCCTGACTGGCAGCTGCTGGGAGGTGGAAGGTCCTGCCATTTGCGATGCTGTCTACTGTGAGGGCTAGGTGAACAGTGCAAACACAGGGGAGAACCGTGTAGGTGAGAAAGGTTGTCCTGCTGGTAAGTCCCCTGAAAGTGAAGGCAAGCTGCTAGATTGTGCTGTCATCTTTGTGGTGAAGGGGACACTCTGAGTCGGAAGCTGTTGAAACTGTGGTAGCGTAGGGAATTCTACATGCTGGCTAGACTGTCCTCAAGTAAGCTCTGTCATCTGGGTCAATAAATGTGTCATGAATGTCATCTGCTGCTACTGGAACGCTGTCTGCATCCTCAGCACTTCCATGATCTGACGCCTCTCCTCAATGGTGTTTTGGATGAAGTCACCCAGACATCCTGCAAGAGCTGCAATGGTGGAGCCGTGATCTGTCTTTGTAGGTATTGGCTGAGGTGGTGCACCCACACTGCCCGAATCAGGAACCACTGTCTCTAGATAAACCTCATGCTCAAGAGTGACTGGCGACGACTCCTGCTCATCCGTCGGCTGGCTAGAGGCTGACTGTGATCTTCTGGGGACTCGAGGTGCATAGCTGGTTGTCCCCTTAGGGAATGCCTCATACTGCTCCTCCGTCACTAGTCCTAGTCTCCTTAGAAGGTAACAAATATAAGGTCCATAGTCTAGGTGACGTCCTCCAACACTCTTAGAAATAACCTCCTCTATCTCAGCAATCATCAAGTATGCCAAGTCAAACTGCTATCTCCTTTGCATAGCTGCAACAGCCCACTGGTGTAGAAGTGTGAACTCATCCCTATACCCAGACCTCGGTATGATAGTTCTGGTCACTATCGCTCCGACAACCTTAGCCTCTACAGTGAGACTTGTAGGGCGTCTGTTGAACCTTAGTGTGTGAGACGGCTGAAAGGTTATAGACACCATGTCGTCTGGGAGTGGCATCCCTCCCTATGGTCTGTGAGGCGAAGCCTAGTCTCCGTAGGCACTCCTGTACAACTGCAACTCTGAAGCTATCAATCCCAACGCAGCTATAAGGTCCTACCTGGTCAAGCGGTGGGTCTCTCCTCTAAACAAAAAACCAGAGCTCTAAGCGATCTTTGGCTACCCATAGTGTGGCATAGAACTCCATCACTATATCCTCTCTGTCTCTGTAGGGGATGGTGACAAACTCTGCTAGTCCGAGCATGTAGTCGAAGTACTGCTGCATCATCGTGCCTGTGGCTCTCCTCGTAGCCTGGTAAGTCGCGTATTGTTGTGGCACGAACAGTCCAGACTTGCCCTTCATGTCAAGGTAACATCTCAGGCCCTTACCAATCCTCCTCGGAAGACTGGTCCAATACCTCTCTCCTCTAGCGGGGTCCCTAGGGATCCCTGGCGGGAACCTCAAGTATGTCCCTCTCTCCTGCTGCAGCTACATGCCTCTGCAGTCTCCTAGTGCACATGGCACACGTGCACTGCGGGTCTCCTGCCCGGTGAGCTATCCTCTATCATGGTCCCATCTGCTCTAGCTACTGTGGCTGCTCAGGCTGCCTAGATAGCTCCTCCTCTAAGGACTTTGTCTCAGACTCGTCAGACTCTCATGTCTCCTTCTCGGATTCCTCTTGCTGCCTAGAGGAACCCTGGTCTGTAGTTCTCGACGACCCCCCCCCCCCCCTGACGAGAAGTCGGAGTACCCTGCGTCCATGGTTGCAGTCTCACACCTGTGTACAACTCTGGGGCTGCTGTCCTCTGACTGGTGCTCGTCTTGCGACCCTGATCATCAGTTTGTGTCCCTGTGATCAATACGGCTCCTGGTGTCCTACGTGCCTCTATTGACGGTTCTTAAGTGCTAAATATGACCGTCATTTGCTTGTATAAAAACTACAAAATAAATAACCAACTAGTGGTAGAAGTTTATTACTAACAAATTCCACAAGTTTTGGTGATTATGTGTATGTAGGTGATTTACCATGGAGTATTAATAAAACACAAGTAATTGAGGGAGAAAACACACTTTCAGCCAATTAGGAGAGAGCACATGGATTGAAGGGCCCATTTTCAGTACTACACCGAAGAAACACACAAAACGACCACGACATCTGGGATGAGGACCCACCTGGCAGCCACCTTGAGTAAGCACAAGCCAGGAGGGCCCAGCCACAGGTCGGCTGACCCCCCTAGGTCGGCCGACCCAGGCATGCGCCCTCTTCTCCTGGGCTTGCACGTGGAGGCTCCTGGTTGATCCCTGAAGGCGATGGGCAGGGTCTTTCTTGGCAGTTACTCCCCTTTTCCGACTTATAGAGGTTATAAATAGGAGGGTGTGGCTTCACACTCACACACAAAAGAAGAGAAACACTTGAGCTACACTCCAAAAGGCAAAGCACTACCTCCTTAGTGCTTAGAGAATAGGGAGAGAGTGAGGGTAGTTCGGGGAAGTGCCGGCCTATCGGCACTCTTCCCTAATCTTGTACCTTGACGGAGTCTTGCCATTTGAAGTCTTCAGGATTCTTCTATGGTATTGTTCCTTTGATTCAATAAGATCTGTTCTTTACATGCTTACGGGTTCATCGTTCGTAATTGAATGCTTTAGTCTTTGATCAAGATTAAAGTAGTAATTCGTAGCATAGGCATGGTGTCTAGGCTATATATTACCTTTGATTGCCGCATGTTCCGCGGATTGAAGAGGTAGACGGCAGGTGGTGACAGTCCTGTCCGTCCTTAGTAACCCTCCACATTTGGGTACATCGTAGAGCTGTAGGCCGGAATGTCCTGGCAGACCAGGGTAAGCCAACACCCGAAGTAAGCATTAGAGTTCGACCTTACCTTGTCCTTGGTCCAATCCATCCTAGAATCATCTCTACCCTCGCCTACCATATTCTTGTTGTCCCTGGACGAGCCCGATTCTTTGATAGTCCACACACGTTCCCCGTGGATTTCGATACCCTTGGAATACTCCTGAGTGAAAGCTACTTCAACAGCCGTACGCTTGCAGTTTATTACCATGAGTGACCGCTGGAGTCAACAGCCTCCTCCATCGCATCTAGGTGCTGTATTAACCGTCTGGTTCTCTGGGACTCTAGGTCAAGTCTAGTCCTCTTCTTGCCTCTATGACTCCCTGGCATCTTGCCCTTGCCCTTATCCTGACCTTCTGCCATCTCTGCCACTGACAACTATCACTGCACGCTCATAGGTAGGGATAGGATAAGTATAGAACCTAATATGATGTACAAGCAAAGCACTGCTAGGTAAGAATACGCAATAAAAATCCTAGCACTGAATGAAGGACATAATCACTGGACAAATAAGCAAAGTAACAACAGTGACCATCGACTATATGTATCTGGTATACAGTCAAATAATGGCAATTAATCTAATTGTAGAGTAAATGAGAGACAACCCAAGCATTGCAATTGATGAGGACATCACCCTTATGAATACACTCAGTACTCTGCCAACCAAAATGCAAGTTCATGCGCGACAACTGAATTTACGGGTGAGCTTGTTCCTAATGATTCCTTTATGTGATTTTGAGAACATATGGCTATCAAATAAATTAATTATTGTTAGAAACCATGGAGATGATTATGAGATAGCTAGGAAGGTGATTGGAGGCATGATGGGCCAGCAAGGACGTGCAAGCCATGGTGGATGCCCAATCAAAACCGACTTCGAGTCTGTTTCGGGGCCCAGTACCAGTCTGCACTAAAACAGACGCCCAGGACGCATACGGACTCGGATTTGGACGTTCTATATATGTCTGGAAAGATAACAAATGATCTTTCCAACCCAACTGGTCCCATGTCAAAATTCGTCCGGAGCCGTCGGCAATCGTCGAAACAAATCGACTTCTAGAATCTGTCCTGGTGCTGCAACACCGTAATCGGTCTTTGGGCCATGTATCGAGTTGAGCCCACTTACGGCTGCGTCCAGGGGGTCTTGCACGACCCTAGGGTCCTCATATACAGCCGCCGCCTCTTCATTAGGGTTTGGGGTTTTGCTTAGATCAATTCTATTCATAAACAGTGTTGTCGTTCATCGGTTTGTGAGACCCCAACTTTGAGAGTTTAATCATACATCTGCAATTGTGTTGCATTCTTCGTTGGTCTTGCTTGTGTTCTTGATTCGCAGGCAGGGATTAGCCTTCTCGGCGAGGTCAATCGTCTTTGGACGGTTGATAACTAGAGGAGACGTCGTGCTGCAATTGCGGGGTTTAGAACGTGCTGTTCTAAATCCGGATCGATTTGTGTATCACCTCCGACCAAATCAACTTACCAGGAACCTTTCAGAAGATCGGAAACCCTTATTCACATCAAGTGGTAATCAGAGCTTCAGGTATACCGTTAGGTTCGCCTTTATCCTCGTTTATTTGTTCTATCCTATAGTTCAGAAAATTGCCCCACAAAAATATCGGTTCGTCGTGTTTCCGCTGTCGTATACCCCATTGTGACTTGCAAATTTTTATTTCAGATTGCTTCTCTAAATTTTAGTCCCTATAAAGTCATTGTGTTACTGGTTTAATGCTTGTTCTTTGGTCTTGTTTGAGTCGTGGATATCCTTGTCATAGACAAACAAGGAAAAAAATCAGTGTTGCACATGTTGAGATAATAGTATTGCTGGAATTGTGTGCACTAAATATTTCTTTAACATCTAGCCTTCTACTTTCATGTGCAAAAGAAAATTAGAGTGCTCTGCTGCTGTCTCATTGTGATCAAAAGCCAACCAATTAGTGCTTGATCTTGTTATAGAAGTTTGTTTTAGTTGTGCTATTACAAGAATACTTTTGCTGCACTTGTAGTAAGAAAAAAAATATTCTGGGGTTCCATTGGTTGTAAAACTTGTAATACCTTGCTGCAGTTCTGATTCTCAAGAAAAGAAAAGAAAAAAGCAAAAGTGCACAAGAGAAAAAGCCGCACAAAAAAAGGAAGTAGAAAAAAGAAAAGATACAAATTCAGAATTGCTTGCATCCTTTGTGTCCTTTGTTGAGTCATTTGCTTGCTTGCTTGAACTAGGTCCGAGACAAGTTTAGGCCGGTGACATACACTAGCTTGGGACTATTATTTAGTTTTGCAACTTCTGAATTGAAATTTTGCTAATCCTTGCTTCCTAATATTGCCTATCCAAGCTCCATATATTTCCTTCTGAACAAGCATAAATTTTTTTGACTCTTGCAATCATCAGTTCACACTCTCCAAGGTATCCTTTGCTTGTTGTAATTAAGAACTTTGTAAGAGCTTGATAAGATGCTTCCCTTTGCTTGTTGAGAGTTTACACTGTGATCACATAGTAGTGATAGGAAAATATACTTCCGTGTGTTTCCTTGTTTGCTACTAACAATGACAGGTTACACCACTCATGGTGATGATTCAACGTCGTCTAATGAGAACAATATGAGTGATGTAGTACAACGAGTGCTCAGTCCTCAAATGGAGAAGGGAGAGCAAAATCAATTGAACAATTTATTCCAGACTCACTTTGTTGTCAAGGATCACCGTTGTCGTGTTATCATTGATGGAGAGAGTAGCCGCAACATCGCAAGCTTAGAATTAGTAGAGAAGCTTGGATTGACAACACAGCCACACCCATGTCCATACTACATCCAATGGGTAAATTCTTTTGGTAAGATAAAGGTAGATAAAATTGCACGCATTGAATTTTTTATTGGTTCTTATAAGGATAGTGCAGAATTTGTTATAGTACCTATGCAAGCATGTCATTTGTTATTGAGTAAACCTTGGATTATTACAAACAATGCTTCGCACAATACCATTATAAATAGCTACTCATTTAAATACAATGGTAGAAGATTTACTCTTAGACCTATGACCGCTGCTGAAATTTTAGAAGAGGATCAACAAAGGCTTGAAAGGAGAAAGAATGAACCGTTTAGGAAAGAATGGATTGTTTCAAATGTTGCAACACTAACATCAAATCTGAATTAGATGATGAATATATTTCCTTGCCTCTTGTTGCAACTAATACATTTCAGGTTCTACACAAAAAAGAGGATAGTGAGAAAGATGAAGAAAATGTTGTTGCTTCAGGTAAGAGCTTTCTTGATGTGATGAATTGTTCCAACAATCTTGCTGTATTGGAACCTTGTCTTGATTTGCCTTTGTCACAAGTTGATTTATCTACTGATCCTTGTGATAAAAAGGAGTTGTGTGCCACTGCTTCACTTATATCTTTGTCACAACAAATGAATAAGCTTGATGTTTTTGTTTATGATTCACCTACTAGTGCTGAAATGAGACATTTGATTTTAATTACATGTGAAAAGGATGAGCAGAAATTATTGTCTTCTCTAAATATTTTGGGTTATATTGAATTCGATGTTCTTTGTGATCAAAATACCATAGAGAAGCAAATGTTTTCTCAAACTGAGTTGCCTTTATTGATAAGAAACATTTTTTATGCTATTGGCAACTATGATCATAGAGGTGTATTTATGGTACATAGAGTTTATGTTTGTTCAAATTTGAAACATCCTCTTGGTTTGCAACTAAATGACCAACTAGAAAACTTTAATATCAACTACCATGTCATGTCATCTTTTTCTAGTATTTCTAAGATCACACATTGTCTACCTTGTGATAAGAGTGAGAATGATGCTCATATTGCTGACCAAGTTTTCAAAGAGATTATTAATTTGCATGGAATGCCTTATACTGTAGATTCTCATTATGATGACAAATTTTATAATGCATATAAATATGAGTTGCATCCCAAGTTTGGGAATAGTTCCACAATTAATATTTCAGATTTGAGACCATACATGGGAGAAAGAGATGAGCTCGAGTCGAGGACGACTCTAATTCAAAATGGGGAGAATGATGAGGATATCACCCTTATGGATACACCCAGCACTCCGCCAACCAAAATGCAAGTTCATGCGCGACCACTGAATTTACAGGTGAGCTTGTTCCTAATGATTCCTTTATGTGATTTTGAGAACATATGGCTATCAAATGAATTAATTATTGTTAGGAACCATGGAGATGATTATGAGATAGCTAGGAAGGTGATTGGAGGCGTGATGGGCCAACAAGGACGTGCAAGCCATGGTGGAGGCCCAATCAAAACCGACTTCGAGTCTGTTTCGGGGCCCAGGACCAGTCTGCACTAAAACGGACGCCCAGGACGCATACGGACTCGGATTTGGACGTTCTATATATGCCCGAAAAGATAACAAATGATCTTTCCAACCCAACTGGTCCCATGTCAAAATTCATCCCGAGCCGTCGGCAATCGTCAAAACAAATCGACTTCCAGAATCTGTCCTAGTGCTGCAACACCGTAATCGGTCTTTGGGCCATGTATCGAGTTGAGCCCACTTAGGGCTGCGTCCAGGGGGTCTTGCACGACCCTAGAGTCCTCATATACAGCCGCCGCCTCTTCATTAGGGTTTGGGGTTTTGCTTAGATCAATTCTGTTCATAACCAGTGTTGTCGTTCATCGGTTTGTGAGACCCCAGCTTCAAGAGTTTAATCATACATCTGCAATTGTGTTGCATTCTTCGTTGTTCTTGCTTGTGTTTTTGATTTGCAGGCAGGGATTAGCCTTCTCGGCGAGGTCAATCATCTTTGGACGGTTGATAACCAGAGGAGACGTCGTGCTGCGATTGCGGGGTTTAGAACGTGCTTTTCTGAAGCCGAATCGATTTGTGTGTCGCCTCCGACCAAATCAAACTTACCAAGAACCTTTCAGAAGATCGGGAACGCTTGTTCACATCAGCAATTAATAGATAAGTAGGGATTTAATCACAAACTTTGTTGAGCCAGTTTATTAATTAGTGCACCTAGAACTGAACTTTTCGTCTAACTGCATCAATTAAGTAACTTGCTCAAAATTTAGGGCTTAATATGATGAAAGGAAGAAAGGCTCAATACCGTAAGGAATCAAAGATGAGAATCGCACGAACCGTGAAGACGATCGCCGGAAAAATTGAAACTTGGGTCACTAGCAATGGAGAGGGGGCGACTTGCCCTAGAAATTGGTGGAGCTCGGCGAGGTGGAAGGAGAGCTATGGCTCTAGAGCTTGCGCGCGCAAGCAGGGATGAGGTAGCAGGGCAATAGCGTGGGTGCGATGGCGATGAGCAGCAAGTGGCGGCGATAGCAGGGTCCTGCGACGGCGGCTTGGCAGATGTGCACAGCAACGATGGGGTCGACAGAGGCAACGTCCGAGGCGTGCTCTCGGCATCGAGGGACAAAAGAGATGAAGACAAAGAGGTCTTCTCTGATTTGACTTAGGTCAAGACGAAACGGACGGCCAAGATAACACAAGAACACGATCAATGGTCAAGATTGAAAAGCATTATGCATTTTCAATTGTAGTTACCGGATGGTACGGTCTCTGGATCGTACTATCCAGCATACTATGTGGATCTGCTGGCAACTCATACATACTGGACGGTATAGTCTCTAGAACCATTCTATCCTGTCTCTATGACCAGACTATCCTGGTGCACTATGCACTAGGCACTATCTGGACTATACGGTCCAAAGATCGGACTGAACGATCACTACTAGAATTTTGTTGAATCAAGGAATTTCTCCAATTTCCAAGTGCCCTCACTTAGCACCAAAATAAACACTGCACTTGGAACATGAAGGGAACTCTCAAACACACCTTCTCAAATAGTGGCCCTCTATTGCCCTATAATTTTCGCAAATGCCAAATGAAGAATTAAGGAAATAAAAACCAAGGCAATTAATAACCAAATGGGTATGTATGAGCCTTGGTCTATGAACCGTGCGAGTGAGTTTAACCTCGGAGTTCATAGGAGCTTGCTCAATGGGCATGAAGCACAATCCTTTCCTTTGGTCACATTGATGGAGATGTATTCTCATGAGGCACAAATTTTCTCCAAGTGAGACAAGCCTGCTTTGTGTTTTCTATATGATGCATGTAACAAGAATTTTGCACATGCAATGAAAGTAAACATGCCATGTGAATGCAAGCAATATTAAACAAGACACAAACGAAACCTAACAATGTCACGTTTGAACCCCTCCCAAGCTTAGTCACTACAATCCATACTCTTGCCTCGAGAGAAGCCGAACCACCATCTCAAGCACTCCCCATTGCTTATAGCTATCTTGAGTGGGTTAGACATTGACTAATTTTTATGTGTTTTTTTTCATTTAGTTATTTACACATGCATGGATGCAAAACATACTATTCACAAAGGAGTCCTAATTACCATGCAATGCAAGAAAAGAAAGAACACACTACAACAACCAAGAACAAACACACACGGATACCTCCCTCATGAGTAGATACGTCGTTGAGGTCCATGTCACTTGTGGTGTACTTCACTTGATCTTCAAGTAAGCTCCTGGTCCACCACCACCACCATCATCTAGGTTTTGTTCTTAGGAACCCACTTATACTTCTTTGACATCTCAAGATCCACAATGCACTTAGGCATCCATATGCTCTTGACCTTTCTCTTCTTATTTGGTGGTCCCAAAGCCTTTGCTTCCACCTTGCCACCCTTGTCCCTAAAAAGCTTGAAATGTGTGTTCTTATGGAACAAGTTAGATTAAGGTAAAACAATGGTACTTCTCACCATAGGACAATCCTTGATGGTGTGGCCATCCTTGCAACACCTCTCGCAATAGTAGTCGTAGGCGAGTAGGGGCTTGACCCAAGCGGGAATGGAGTCACTCGTCCCGATGATGTTGATGGCGGCGGGATATGAGCCAAGATCATGGTGGGGGCCATTGTTCATAATATTTCTCCCGAGAATCTCCTTGTGGATGGCTCTACCATGTGTGAGCCTCTCGAAGCCATCCAACGCCATCTTCCTCTGTTCCTTGAGTTGATGATATTTTTTCAAATAGAGGACTCAAGGGAAGAAAACTCGACTAAGGTGGTTAGTTCATCACACATAGTTGAAGCATCACTCTTTGATGAACTAGAGGAAGGAGAGGCAAGGTTATCAAAATTGATGGCCTCAAAAGTAAGTTCAAGGGCCTCGTACTTCATACGTAGCTCTATATGATGACCCTTGAGTTTGTCATAACTCTTGTTTCGGGCCTCATGAGATGTGACAAGGTCCTTGAGCTCACTCTCAAGCTCACCAACACGGTCCTTAGCCAACTTACACTCTTTTCTTACCACTTCCAACATCTGGGATTTCTTGCCGGTGATGTCGTGGGCTTGCTCGAGCATGCTTTAAAGCTCGGTGCAGGAGAGCTCCTCATCATCGCTGTTTGTTGGTATTTCTTATGATCACAGATAAATCCACAAGCATACGGATACCAATGTAGCATGTCACCTAGGAGTATTCTAGGTTATCGAATCACAGGGGACGTGTGTCCACCGATCTTCTAAGTTAGTTCGTCCAAGGAGAACAAGAATATGGTAGACAGAGGGTAGAGAGGATACCTATGGTCAAAGATCCTATAGTAAGGTATGTTTGTTCTATTACTGCTTACTCCGGGCACTGGCTTACCCATGCATCCACAGGCGACTCCGGTCAACAGCTCTACGACGTCCCCGAACATGGAGGATTACTAAGTCCGGATAGGGCTGTCGCTACCTACCGACTACCTCTACAAACCATGGGGCACGCAGCAAGCAAAGGTAACCTCTAGCCTAGACACCATTTCTACACTATCAATGTCTTGTTACCATGCTTATAAATGACTAAGATACTCTAACTAAATATAGCGATGATGCAATAAGCAATAAAGGAAAGAACTTATTTAAATAGGAAACTTAAATACCAAAGAGAAAACATGAATACTTACTTGAAAATGAAAGCATCGCCGAGGTACAAGCATGGGGAAGCTCGCCGACAAGCCCGATGCTTCCCCGAACTCTCCCTCACTCTCTCCCTATTTTCTAAGCACTTAAGCAGTGCTAAAGCCTTTTGAAGTGAAGCTCTAAACTCTTCTTGTGTGCGTTGGAGTGGAGGCACTCCCCTCCTTATATAGGGCGCAAAGGCAGTTCCTGGAGGTGGTAACACCCGCCCTAACCGGTACAACCGATGTAGGAAAGGCAGTGGGAGACTCCTCGAGCATGCCTAGGCCAAGTAGGCCCAATCTTTGTTCGACCGAGCACGGTTGTTCGAGCGAACATAGACCGGCCCCTTTCGGCCACAGCCTTCTTCAGGTCTCTGACTTGTTGTTCTCATTCGTCCCTCCACGTGTTTGGCCTTTTGGTATGTCGGTTTGCTCTGTTTATGGGCCTGTGGATCCTTGTACTGTGATCTGATTGGCTGGGAGTGTGTTTCCTCCTCTAATTACTTGTGCTTTCCCTCTAATACATGAATAAATCACCTGCATACAAATATTCACCAACACCTATGGAAATTGTTAGTAATAAACTCCTACCGCTATGTTGGTTATATCTTTTATATGATTTATGCCAGCAATAGACGATCGGATTTGGCACATAAGGACCGTCAACAACACCCCCACGCTTAGCCTTTGCTCGTCCTCGAGTAATGGAATAGAGCCTAAGATGGATCATAACTTCTTTTGATACAATACTAGCATGCACATTATTCCAAATCATACCTGCACCCATGAACTTTGAAGTATCTATCATATCTCCTTCGGTGGTTGAAGAATGGAATGGTGTTGACTCTAGTAATCTCTATTCGTTTTGTTGAGTAACTTGGGTTTTGAAAGATTTTCAAAAACAAATCATGGCCATTCTACTCAAATGATTCTCTTAGATCACTCCTTTGATTTGAGTTTGCCTCTTTTCATCCTTCCTCTAAATATGGCTTACGTGGAGCTCAAGGTAGGGGGATAAAGAAGGCATACATGTGTTTCATATATTACTAAGTCAAAAACCAGATCCATAGAGAAAACAATTCATGAATTGTGATCAAGCATGTGCACATAAATGGATGGGATGGATGAAAAAAGGTAATGATGGGTACTCCTTTAGAAATGCTCCCTCTCTTCAATTTGAGAACATGGGCTATATCTATTTCTTTTTTTCCTTTTTTTAGCCCATGTCTCCTTCTGCAAGCATAATTGGAGAGGGAGTTTCTCAAAGCATGGTGGAGTACTTTATTTTGTGGATGGGTGATGCTATCTCCTGGTGTAGAAGAGTAGCATATGGAAGGAGATGGATGGTGGAGATAGATAATACTCCTTTATGTGTAGACTCTCTCTTTCTTTGAAATGATGTTGAGCATGGCTATTTATTTTCTTTATTCTTTTTTTTCTTAGCCATGCCTTCAATGAAAACAATTGAGAGAGAGTCATAACAGAATAATCATGGAGTATTTCCTTTGGTGGATGGATGAATGATGATAGGGATGCTATCTTCCATTGTAGAAGATTAGCATATGAAGGGAAAGTGCACATGATCTTGATCAACAAAACATAAACAAGCATCTCACTAGGGTCATAAGAATTTGACAAAGTTCCATGAAACAACAAGCATCATATGCATAAGGTTATCAGTAAAGTTATCATATGGCTTTGGTAGGAAATTCACATCATTGAGGAGAGGGCCATTCATTTTTATTTTCAAAGAAAATTCCCAAGAACTACAAGCATAAGAGGAAGATTTCTTTCATCACACCATATCTCATAAGTCTACTACTTCGGTGACATGGTTTCCTAAAGATATAGTTCACAAGTAGCACAAGAGAAGCATGATGACGAGGTTTCACAAGATTTGATTTAGTTTTCGAGTTAAATTTATTGATTGATTCAGGATAAGTTTGATTTAACATGGAAACTAGGAGGAAAGGGATAGAGTATGCACGTCATCGCTATGGAAGATGTGGAAGCTTAGGAGCACCATGCTTGTGTCGCCTGTCCTTGTAGGTTGGTCGATGTCGCTTGGAGCCCGGTCACCTCGCTCTTTGACATGTTGACTTAAGCGACGATATGCAATGCGCTACTGGGAGTCCTTGTATTGTTTGTGCGTTGAAAATCTTGAAGGCCTCCCCCACACTTGATCTTGTACCTGGCTGCTTTATTTCAAGAAAAACAAAAACAGAAAGGGTGAAAAGCAAAAGGTATTCTACCGGCTTTATGGCCCCGATAGAGTCATAACATTATTTATTTATTTTTTCTTTTCTAGGCGCACTATAAGATTCAATTGAAAGGAAATAAAAAGAGAAAATAGACTAAAGGACCTTTTAGTATATGTTTCTTTTTTTAGGAAGGCATGAAAGCAAGAACTAGCAACACCTCTAAACAGACATAAATTGGTAAGAATAGAACTTGCTACAAGATATTTACAGAGCTCCCCCCACACTTGGATTTTTGTATCATGAGATGCTAAAAATAAAATATGCAGTGTTGCAGCCTTCTTATAGTGGGTTCCATCGCCAAAAGTACCATGGTGTTTGATGTAGCTCCCATGTTCTCGGGCATAGAGTGACCATCGTTCCTTTTAATCTCAACCTCAAATAGTTAGCAACCAAAAATACCTGTCGGCAAACATAACCTAAAAACATTCTCTTGCATTTATCGAAGAAAAAGGAAATGATAATCTGGGCCATCTCCTGGCAGTGCTTTGTTTTCGGTCAGAGCTCGACCACGGGGACTTCATGTTGCAGCTGCTACTGACGATATAGTTCCCAGTCCACCACAAATTTTTGATGTGTCATTAAAGCTCTAGCTAAAAGGTTAGTGCCAAAGTACAACTACGAGATTTGCAATATTTATGGTAAACAAAAGCATCTACGACCATCCTAACAAATATTTTGCTAATGAGGCTCTTAAGGTGGTTGTAGCCCAAGTAGTTGTAATTGGCACAAAGGTTAATTGACTATAGATTCATTAAGTAAGCATGCATCATGTGAGTTTTCAAGAAAGAAGCTCTCAAGCTCACATATTGAATCTTCTACTCCTATTTCTAGAGTCAATGGCTCAACTAATCCAGCGGCCCAAAGTTTCTCCTTCCTAGTAAATTCATCGATAAATGTCACGGTTGGTTCATGATCACCGTTGAGAAAAGAGTAGTGAGGGCTAGACTGTTGACTTTTGCTAAGCCATACTAATAAACCATCGCTGGCAAGGTGCCATAAATGCTTCATTAATATGTCCTAGATCCAATTAGGTAAAATCCGCAAGTGCACGGAAAATACCGTTGTAGCATTTCACCCGGAAGTATTCAGGGTATCGTATTTGTTTATCCCAAGGAAGGCAACGAATAAGAAGGCTTACTTATGCACATATTTACATTGCGAATTGATAAGGATTATCTAACCAAGGCAGGCAAGCAATGGATAATGACAAGGTAGTGTGACACACCGAAGATTCTATCTCAAATATAAATAAATAAATAAAGCCAAGTGGAGAAAGAACTAAGCTGAGCTACTCCTACAGTACTTTCATATACAGTTGTATAGCCTAAGTTCTATACACATACACGCTTATACTCAGGTTCAATAGTTATTAACATAACACTTTAGGCATGAACCTACCACTGCATCCACAGGCGACTTCCGCCAAGAGCCTACGCACTAGCCTAGCGTCGAGGAGTTCAAAGGATGGACAGGGCTGTCACCATCTGCCGCCTACCTCAGCTAACCGGTAGACTAACGAATAATTGATGCAAATCAATTATCCAAGTACCATACTTGCATAATCAAAGAGGACTCTACTCCTCCATGGTTATATTAACGAAGCAGAGCTATCATATAAATATGATCACCAAACCCATGTCATGTCATAACAATGAATCCTAAGCACAAAGACTGTCATATAAATTAGACCATAGTGACGGTATATAGCAAGCATGACAATAGTAGTATAATAAATATAAACTACTATCACCAAGTGGGCTATACTATCACATATATGGATCACAATATCAAACAAGAAACTCATGACCCAAACACAACTAAATGAAAAGATGACATTTATTAAATAGAGCAAAGTCTTACTAAAGGGAAATGATACAAGAGCCATACCAATTTCTGCAAGAGAAGACTTGAAGAACTAGAGAGCTCTAGACTCAGCCTAACTCCACTAAAACTTGAGAACAACTAAGTAGCAAGAAAAGGAATTCTTCTTGTGGTGTGTGTGTGAGTGTACAGCCACACCCTCCTATTTATAGCCTCTATATGTTGGCAAAGGGGAGTAACCGCCAAGAATATCCCTACCCACCGCCTTCAGGGATCAACCAGGAGCCTCCACGTGCAAGCCTAGGAGAAAAGGCCGCATGCCTGGGTTGGCCGACCTGACCAGGTCGGCTGACCTATGGCTGGGCTCTCCTGGGTTGTCCTTCCTCAGGGTGGCTGCCAGGTGGGTCCTCATCCCAGATGTTGGGGTACTTTTGTGTGTTTGTTCAGTGTGGTACTAAAAATGGGCCCTTCAATCTATGGGATGTTCAGTTGGCGCTCTCTCATTGGTCGAAAGTGTGTTTCTTTGCTTTTTGGGTGTGTTTCCTTCATATTTCCTCCTGCATGCAAATAATTCCCAAGTACAAGTGGAACTACATTATTGTAAACAAATATGCGTGTATGAAATGCCAAGTTCTCTTTTATTTGAGCATAGTTGACAGATGAAAATGGTACTTAACAGCCGTCAACAAACTCCCCTAAGCTGAACCTTTGCTCGTCCTGAAGCAAAGATAAAACTTAAGTTGTTGATCAGTAGTTGCTACAATGTCCTACTCCTCAATAATACTAAGTGCACAACAAGGATACTTTTCCTTGAATTAAATATGTTGGCACAGTATTCACCCATTTACCTTGATCATCATGGGGCTTTTAACACCTCATTGTCTTAGGCGGTTGAGAGATAGAACAATTGTAGGGCACTAATTACTTGCTCTCTATTCCACTATCTTACTCCGAAGGTTTTTAATAGATTTTGCAAATAAAACCAAGTTCCTCAAATGATTCTCTCGGATCGCTCAAAAGTGTATGATTCCTCACCAAGGCAAAGTGTTGCCTAAAATCACCAACTTCTAATAAGGCTTATGTGGAGCTCAAGGTAGGGATAATTGAGGCATACTTGTTCACATACTATTGCTATGTCAAAAGACCGGATCCTAGAAAAATCAATTCACACAATTTTGATCAAGACGTGCAAGTGTGTGGGAAACATGGTGGAATGATGGATGGAATGAATAACTCCTTTTTGAATTTCTTTCCTCCCTTCTTGGATTTTTCTAGGACAAGGCTATCTTTTGATTGCTCTTCTTTGGAGCATCCATTTATTTTCTTTTTGCATAGCTATATTCCTAGTTTGCAATGATAATTGAGAGAGGAATTTTTGCAATGAACATATGGAGTATTTCTTTTAGGTGGATGGAAGTGGTGGTGGCTTTCTTCCGGTGCAAAACAATAGCTCATGGTGGTGGATATGGTGGCTGCTATCTTCCAATTTAGAAGAATAGCTCATGGCGGTGGATGTGTGTATGTGATCTTGATCAAGAAAGCATGAAAAGAGTCGTACTAGGGTCTCAACAATTTTGACTAAGCTCAATGTGAAACAAGCAGCATATGTATAAGGTTTTTCAAATAAGCACTACATATGGCTTTGGTAGGAACTTTCATCATTGAGGAACTTATCAATTTATCATTTTGAAAAATAAAACTCCGGAATTCAAGCTTTACATTGAGCAAGATCATAGCAGCCCTATTCACTATATCATATCTCCCAACAACTTAGAACAAGAGAATGTATGTGCTACCCACAAGTTTCAAGTTCAAGGTAAAATTTTAGCAAACAAACTTAATTCTTGGGAGAGTACTAAGTTGTAAACCAATGTTAGAGAGGAATGAAACAGAGCCACTATTCATCATTTCAACATAGGAAAACTATACACATTCATACCGCGCATTAAAAAGCTAAAGAAAATATTTTTGGTCATTTTATCATCTTCTCATTTTTTTTTATTTTCAGATTTTATATTTATTTTTGTTGGATTTTTGGATTTTCTAATGCAAAAATGAAAACAAGGGAAAGATACAAGTTACCGTGAGATGGGGCTCCTCCCCCAAGCTTGTTCTTGCTCACATTTGCTGGTTCGGGTCATACCCTTGCGAGTGGAAGAAGGCGTCCCAATTGCTTTGGTTCTGGGCCATCATCGCGTTGAGTTGGCGGAATTGGTTGTCGCTGAAATTCTGCCATTGTTGGGCATCGGTGACGTGCTACGAGAGAGTTTGTTGCATACTCTCGGTGCGCAAGTTGATGCCGTCCACCCACCTTGTTAACTCGGCCATCTCGAAATTGAGTTCACGGAACCCACGGGATGAGAATGACCGGTTAGCAAAGGATGGCGCGGCGCTCGAGCTTGATGATGTGTGCATGGGGTAGTCGTGCTGAGATCCCCCTGCACCGGCCTGCCATGATGATTCTCCGGCCTCGTCCGGTGGTGGGGGCTGATCCCAACCCGTACCTCTGATTGGGGTTTGGAACCCCGGTGTGGCCGTCATGCTTCTCCGTGGTCAGGTTGGTCGTTCGGAGACGCTATCCCTATTTTCACGAGGAAGTTCAGGTCAAAATGTCGGGTGTGGGCGAACAGCCGGTCTCTCATGAGCTCGATGGCTTGTCCTTCACGGTCGTTGACGATGTCAAGGTGCTCCTCGGAGGTGAGCATTGTCGGCATTTCTTCCTTCGGAATTTCAGCTTCGGAGTCTGTCCTGAACTCGGGGTAAGCTCGACGGAGGGCGTCCGGCTCGTGCTTGCCCGAGAACTCTTCCTCTTCTTCCCCCCGACAGCTTGCTTGATTCGATTGAGCATGGCTGCACACAAGAACAAACAAAAACAAGAACGACCTTGCGTTTGGGTTAACGTTAGTGAAAACGAACCCGAACCCTCCTGAACTTGATTTTGATTCTCACAATCAACTTGAAAATGCACAAAATAGAGGGGAACTTTTTTTGGGGGTTTTGGGGCAGTAGCTAAGTGAAGAACATGAAATCTTGAAGAGCAACAAAGTGAGCAAAGGAGGAGAGTGAAGAATGAGCTTGGAATGGTGAAACTCCTCCTCCTGGTCAGTTTTTATAGCACAAACACCAGAATGGCAGCAAGAAATGGACAGAGCAACGACTATAGAGCCGTTGGGAAAAAGCTGGGGACAAAAAGGTGGGACCAGGGGGTCGGCCGACCTACCAGTGGTCCCTCCTGGCTCCCACCTTTTTCCAGGATGTTCCCCAACGACTAGTGAATCTAACGAGTGCAGCCATTTTGCTCAAATTGCTCGACAAAAATTCTTTTCAAAAAGACAAACCCAAAAAACCTATATATATATATATATATTAATATGCATATGATTGGAAAAATTCCAATGTGCAAGATGGTTGAAAAATTCAAATGTGCAAAATGCAAAAGTTGGAAATGAATCTAAACATGATGGAAAGCAAATATGGAATTGAAGAAAATAAATATGGATAAATACCGATTTAACCTCTTGGTGAGGGCTCACCCATTTAAGTCCGACGAGCGGGACTTTTCTCCGGCGTTTAGCTCGATGTGATGTCGTCCGGTCCTGGAGATGAGGACACGGATGATGCTTCTTGCTTCACTCACCACACCTTCTTGGTCTTTTTTGTCGGTGTGGTCGGCGGCTTTGCAGACTTCAAAGCCTGTGGCTTGGCACGCGGCTCCGACCTCTTCACTATCACCCGTCATGGTGACACTTTTTCCTTCTCGAGGAAGTTCTTCATGAACATTATGAGGCTATCCTTCTTTGGGGGCGTGACTTCGACTTCCTTGATGTTTTTCGGGTTTGGCCATACTTGATGCGGATCATATTGCATTGCTCCTTCCGTGGCCGAAAATCAAACTTCTCCTCCTTGCCATTGATATGGAAACGGATTTCTCCGACTCCAACATCAATGCGAGCATCCGCGGTGCTGAGGAACGGCCGCCCAAAGATGAGCGGTGTTTCCTTACCGACATCCATGTCGAGTACCACGAAATCGACGGGAATGAAGCAATCCCGGATTTTCACCGGAATATCTTCGGCAATTCCCGCCGGGTAGCGGACCGAAGAATCGGCCAGCTGGAGCTGCATCAGCGTGGGGGATAAGGCTATATAGTTCAGCCTGTCGAAGACGTCCTTTGGCATGACGCTCACGCTCGCCCCGAGATCACACAGGGCGTGGTTGAAGTTCTGTGTCCCAATCGAGAAGGTGATCGTGGGACAGCCCAGATCTTTCTTCTTCTCAGGAAGCCGGTTGAGTATAGCAGCGCTACACTCTTCCGTAAACTTGACAATCTCCATGGTCGGCATCGGATGCTTGTTGTTGATGAGGTCCTTGAGGTAGCGAGCGTACGTAGGTACTTGCATCGCATCCAGCAAGGGCAAGTTGATGTGCAGCTTCTGGATTACTTCAACAAAGCATGTGAACTGCTCGTCCACAGTCGGCTTCCTCTTTCTTTCAGAAAACGACATGAAGTTCGTGTCATAGAACTCATGTGGAGCCGTTTTCCTTAGCGGCATCGCCTCTTGTTCCTTTTCTTCCGCCGGCTTCTCAACTTGTGTGCTCTCCTTTTCCTTTCCTACAGTGTTAGGACATGGCGGGTCCCGAGAGGATTTACCTCCCCTCGTGGTAACCGCATTAACATTTTCTTAGGGGGTCTCGGGTTGCCCCGGGATTTTCCCTAACTCTACAGGAGGAAGAGCAGCAGCCAACGGAGCTAATTGGGTTTCAAGCATTTTA
The DNA here is from genome assembly GCA_030378355.1 of Eleusine indica. Classification (NCBI taxonomy): domain Eukaryota; kingdom Viridiplantae; phylum Streptophyta; class Magnoliopsida; order Poales; family Poaceae; genus Eleusine; species Eleusine indica. The sequence goes on from CM059500.1 coordinate 21,368,182, forward strand.
TTAAAGCTTAGCTGGTTCTTGAAAGCAGAAGAAAGGCACTACCCTATTTTCATACAAAATGTAGAAAACAAAGCAAGGCTAGCCTGCTTAGGAGATGGCCTTATAATTGTAACATAAATATGTACATTAGTAATTTCTTAATCATACGCCTTCCCCAACAACGGCGCCAGAAATGCTTGTTGACTTTTGCTAAGGCATACTAATAAATCATCGCTGGCAAGGTGCCATAAATGCTTCATTAATATGTCCTAGGGCTAATTAGGTAGAATCTGCAAGTGCACGGAAAATACCGTTGTAGCATTTCACCCGGAAGTATACAGGGTATCGTATTTGTTTATCCCAAGGAAGGCAATAAATAAGAAGGCCTACTTATGCACATATTTACATTGCGAATTGATAAGGATCATCTAACCAAGGCAGGGAAGCAATGGATAATGACAAGGTAGTGTGACCCATAGAAGATTCTATCTCAAATATAAATAAATAAAGCCAAGTGGAGAAAGGACTAAGCTGAGCTACTCCTACAGTACTTTCATATACAGTTGTATAGCCTAAGTTCTATACACATACACGCTTATACTCAGGTTCAACAGTTATTAACATAATACTTCAGGCACGGACCTACCACTGCATCCACAGGCGACTTCCGCCAAGAGCCTACGCACTAGCCTAGCGTGGAGGAGTTCAAAGGACGGACAGGGCTATCACCACCTGCCGCCTACCTCAGCTAACTGGTAGACTAATGAATAATTGATGCAAATCAATTATCCAAGTACCATACTTGCACAATCAAAGAGCACTCTACTCCTCCATGGTTATATTAATGAAGCAGAGCTATCGTATAAATATGATCACCAAACCCATGTCATGTCATAACAATGAATCCTAAGCACAAAGACTATGTCATATAAATTAGACTATAGTGACGGTATATAGCAAGCATGACAATAGTAGTATAATAAATATAAACTACTATCACACAAGTGGGCTATACTATCACATATATGGATCATAATATCAAACAAGAAACTCAAGACCCAAACACAACTATATGAAAAGATGACATTTCTTAAATAGAGCAAAGTCTTACAAAAGGGAAATGATACAAGAGCCATATCAATTTCTCTAAGAGAAGACTTGAAGAACTAGAGAGCTCTAGACTCAGCCTAACTCCACTAAAACTTGAGAACAACAAAGTAGCAAGAGAAGGAATTCTTCTTGTGGTGTGTGTGTGAGTGTAAAGCCACACCCTCCTATTTATAGCCTGTATAGGTCGGCAAAGGGGAGTAACCACCAAGAATATTCCCGCCCACCGCCTTCAGGGATCAACCAGGAGCCTCCACGTGCCAGCCCAGCATGAAAGGTCGCATGCCTGGGTCGGCCGACCTGTGGCTGGGCCCTTCCGGGTTGTGCTTCCTTAGGGTGGCTGCCAGGTGGGTCCTCATCCCAGATGTCGGGGTAGTTTTGTGTGTTTCTTCGGCGTGGTACTAAAAATGGGCCCTTCAATCCATGGGATGTCTAGTTGGCACTCTCTCATTGGTCCAAAGTGTGTTTCTTTGCCTTTTGGGTGTGTTTCCTTTATATTTCCTCCTGCATGCAAATAATTCCCAAGTACAAGTGGAACTACATTATTGTAAACAAATATGCATGTATGAAATGCCAAGTTCTCCTTTATTTGAGCATAGTTGACGGATGAAAATGGTACTTAACAGCCGTCAACGTAGAGGAAAAAGGCTTAGGAAAAGAAGGTGACGGTTCCGTTTCAATATGATTTGGAGTTACTCCTGAATCATCTCCATGTTGGGTGAAACAAGCTTCGTGTCCTTACATGGAACAAGCTTCGGTGATGCAAGTTGGGAAACAAACATCACTTTCTCAATCGGAGAATGCTCGAGATGAGACCTCACCAAAGGATATTCTAAGAAAAGGGTCTTGGTGGTGAAAGCATTCTCCCTAATCTTTTTAGTAAGGCTCCCATGAGATGCACCTAGTAGGTGGAGTTTTTCTAGTGGGTAGCCAAGGAGGAGTTCAAAATCGATGATAGGAAAGACCTGAAAGTCTAGGTGAAGCTCAACTTTACCTATCTGGATTGGTATAGACCTTGCAATCCCCTGACATGTATAGGCTACTCCCAAGGAATCCTTGAAGAGAGACTCGATCGGCTCTAGAGGTATATCATCCACAAGCTATAAAGCTATGTATTCAGGGTTGATATTAACTCCTAAGGTGGGATCGTGAAGGGCCTCTATGGTATTTCCTTGTATAAGACTAGGAATGGTTGTGGAAGGCGAATGGATTTGCATAACTTTGAAATAGCGCTTTTCTTCCTTCAACCACTTCTTCTTCTTGGCCTTCTTTGGAATTGCTTCTTGGAAGGACCGGGAGGCAAAGCAGATACCATAGGCTTTTTTTGCCAGATGTAATTTGAGGTTTTTCCAGGATCATCGAGAAAGGTTTCCTCAAATTTGAGTGGCGACCCAGAAGGTAGAATTTCTTCTTCCTTCTGAGGTATCAACAACAAAATTTAGAGATAAGAGAGCTATGGGTTCAAATTTAGCTATTGAGGGACCCTTGTGGGTTGCATTTCCATCCTCTCGAGAATGAGGACAGACGGGAACTGGTGAGTTCTTTTTGGAACAATAATTCGAGGCATTCCCAAAGTCTTTAAAATGACCTTTCTCGAATTCAAAAGAGAACTCTGAAGATTGAATTTCTTCTTCCTCCAGTGTTCAAGGTTCGGGGGACGGCTCAAAAGTTAGATCTGGGGATAGGCAAGGTATGGGCTCGGATTTGGCTATTGATGGGTCGGTTCGGCTCGACGTAGCTTCCTCCTGGAGGGACTCACTAAGGTCGGCTAAGAAGGATGAGTTTTCTATGATACGGTCTAGGATTGCTCTTCTTTCTGAGGTAGTCTTTTGGATGAACGATCCTCCAGCGGTGATGTCGAGGTATTGGGCAGATTCCTTGTTTAAACCTGAATGGAAGTGTTGAAGCAACATTTCATCGGGTATAGACAAGTCTGGGCCGGATTGCAGTAGCAAAGAAATCCTGACCCAAGCTGGTCTAATAGATTCCTTCTCACTCTGGCAAAAGCAGAGAATTTCCATACGAAGGGAGACAATACAGGATTGTGAGAAGAACGCAAGACAAAATTTATCCCGCAACTTCCCCCAATCAACATGTACACTCGCAACAGTATGAGTGTACTATTGCTTCGCCCTCTCCGTGAGGGAGAAGGCAAACAATTTCCACTTTAGAGTTTCATGTGTCATGCCGTCGATGAACAAACATGAACACAAATACTCAAATTCTCGCAAATGATGGTAAGGATTTTCAAAATCCAGACCAGAGAAGGATTGCTCCTGAACCATGGCTATAAAGCCAGGGCGGAGTTCATAGCCGGATGTGCGACTTGGGTCCGCAAACGGCGGTGGCTCAAAGAACTTGCCCTTTGGAGCAGAAAAGGATAGAATGGTGGGTTGCTCTATGGTGGAAAAAGGAAAGAAAGAAAAGGAAAAGATACGAGGACGCATAAGGTTTGAATATGATACAACAACCGCTCCCCGGCAGGCGCCAAAAATGCTTGTTGGTATTTCTTACAATCACAGATAAATCCGCAAGCGCACAGATACCGATGTAGGACTTCACCTAGGAGTATTCCAGATTATCAAATAATAGGGAACGTGTGTACAACAAGAATATGGTAGGCAGAGGGTAGAGAGGATTCCTATGGTCAAGGATCCTACAGTGATGTTAGGTCTATTATTGCTTACTACGGGCACCGGCTTACCCCTGCATCCACAAGCGACTTCGGCCAACAGCTCTACGACGTACCTGAACATGGAGGATTACTAAGGCCAGATAGGGCTGTCACCACCTACATACAACCTCTACAAACCGTGGCCACGCGACAAACAAATGTATCCTCTAGCCTAGACACCACGTCTACACTATCAATTACTATCAAAGTCTTGGTACCACACTATAGAAGACTAAGACACTCTAACTAAATAGAGTGATGATCCCATAAGCAATAAAGGAAAGAACTTACTTAAATAGGAAACCTAAATACCACAGAGAAAACATGAATACTTACTTGAAAAGGAAAGCATCCATCGAGGTACAAGCAGGGGAAGATCGTCGACAAGCCCGATGCTTCCCCGAACTGTCCCTCACTCTCTCCCTTTTATCTAAGCACTTTGGCAGTGCTAAAGCCTTTTGAAGTGGAGCTCTAAACTCTTCTTGTGTGTGTTGGAGTGGAGCCACTCCCCTCCTTATATAGGGCTCAAAGGCGGTTCCTGGAGGCGGTAACTCCCATTCTAACCAGTAGAACCGACGTAGGAAAGGCGGTGGTAGACTCCACGAGCAGGCCTGAGCCAAGTGGGCCCAATCTTTGTTCGGCCGAACATAGACTGCCTCTTTCTATCACAGCTTTCTCCAGGTCTCTGATTTGTTGTTCTCATTCGTCCCCCCAAGGTGTTAAGCCTTTTGGTATATCGGTTTGCTCTGTTTTATGGGCCTGTGAATCCTTGTACTATGCTCTGATTGGCCTAGAGTGTGTTTCCTCCTCTAATTACTTGTGCTTTCCCTCTAATACATGGAGAAATCACCTGCATACAAATATTTACCAACACTTGTGGAAATTGTTAGTAATAAACTCCTACCACGACGTTGGTTATTTCTTTTATATGATTTATGCTGGCAATTGATGATCAGATTTGGTACTTAAGGACCGTCAACATTGTCATCGCTGGTCTCATCCTCTCTCTCCCCAAGTTGGCTCGTAGCCATGAGGCATGTGGGAGGTGGAGGAAGAGCTCGAGGTAGAGTGGTCTTGATCATGTCTAGGTCGGTCACTTCTTCATCATCGCTTGATGAAGTGTCAATTGTCCACTCTCCAACAAGAGCCTTGCATGAGAACTTCTTCTTGAAATCTTTGACTTTTCCTTTGCCTTTGCTCTTGTCCTTGTTGAAATTCCTCTTCTTCTTTTGCTGGGCTTTGGTAATTCTTCTTCTTCTTCTTCTTCTTCTTCTTCTTCTTCTTCTTCTTCTTCTTCTTCTTCATAATCATCATCATCACTTGACTCTTGAGCTTTGAATGCTTCTTTCTTTGGCATGGGGCAATCCCGAACAAAGTTATTCTTAGAGCCACAGTTGAAGCATTTTCCCTTGGACTTGAAAACAAACTTGTTCTTGAAGGTCTTCATCTTCTTCATAAGAAGGGCCAAGTCCTCACTCAAGTCATCTTCATCATCATCATCTTCTTCAATCACCACCTTCTTCTTGCTCTTCTTGCTCTTGATAGGCTCTTGCTTCTGAGCTTGAAGAGATAGGTTGGATGGTTGAGGACAATCCAAACCCAATTGGTAGTTCTCGAAAGCAGTGATCTTCCCAATCACTTCCTTGATGGTCTTGGTCTTGAGGTCACCTTGCAAGGTGTAGGTGATGATGGACACATACTTGGGGTCTTTAAACAGCCTTACGAATCTTCTAGCCACCTCCACAGGCTTGAGCTTGAAGTAGAATAAACAGTGTTAGCTCTGTCATCCTGCAATCTAGTAAAGTTATCATACTTGTTCTTCGGAACATAGTATCTTTCCTCTTTCACATCACTAGTACCCTCATGAATGTTTTGAATATCAGTCCAGATACCATATGCTGACGAACTCGTATCCAATCTAGCAAAGACTTGTTCAAAATGCATGCAAACAGAGCATTCTTGGCCTTAGCGTTGTGCTTAATGAATTCAGGATCAAGCGGGTTCACATCCGCATCCGAATCATGTGTCACCTTCCATATCTTAGGATCAAGGGACTCATGGTAGGCTTGCATACGAGCCTTCCAATAACTATAGTCCTCACCATTGAATATGGGAACACTCCCCATCTCTCCCAGCAACCTTACACAAGGCGGTGACGCCTCTAGATTGAGCACTTGGCTCTGATACCAATTGTAAGAACCGAAGGTGTACCGAGAGGGGGGGGGGGTGAATCGGTAAGCCGACCACGATGACGAATACTTCAATTTCACTCCACTAAAACCCAGCAATCATTACAACCTAACAATTCTAGTAAGTTAGGACCCTACACATGCTAATTTTCATGATGAGTGTTGAGGCAACTGTTGGGTATTTTCATGACAATAGAATAAATCCGCAAGTGTACGGATACCGAAGTAGCTTTCACCCAGGAGTATTCCAAGGTATTGAATCCACAGGGAACGTGTGTGCCTAATCTTCTATTCTAGTTTGACCAAGAACAACAAGATAGATGAGGCTTTGGGTAGAGAGGATTCCTAAAGGTTATAAGGTCCTAATCAAGGTAAGAGTACTACTAAGTTACTTGCATTGGGCATCCGGTTTTCCCCTGCATCCACAGTGCGATTCCGGCCAAGAGCCTATTGCGTAGCTGAATGTGGAGGATTTCAAATGACAGATAGGGCTGTCACCATCTACTATCTACCTGAAGCAATTTGTGGACTACGTGATAAACAAAGGTAACCTACGGCCTAGACACCACGTCTATGCCTTTAATTACTCCCTTAATATCTAGCTACGATGGTACAAGACTAAGGTCTCTAACTAAATAGAGCGCTGAGCGAGCAAAGCAATTAAGTATAAAACTTACTTAAAAAGGAAACTTAAATACCAAGAAAGGAATCATGAAGACTTAATAAATATGGCATGCATCCATCAAGGTACAAGCGTGGAGAAGAGGTGGACAGGCCCACTCCTCCTCCGGACTTCCCCTCACTCTCTCCCTATTTTCTAAGCACTTTGGCAATGCTAAAGCCTTTTGGAAATGAGGCACTGTTGGTCATACCTACGCACCCACTTATATACCGCAAGAGGACGGTGTACGATTGTAGCACTTTTTCCCTTGAATTGAGTATTCCAAGGTTTATCGAATCCACTGGGATCTTAGGGATAATTAAACAAAGTTAACAGTAAAAGATCTAGTCAAAGCTACTGTCGAATTTAGGTTGCGTGAGGGGGAGACTGGCCAGTGCAAAGGTGCGCCAGACAGTAAATTTGTCGTTGCGTCGATCGGCGTAGGAGTTTAGCCGATCGACACACTAGTCAATCTAAGCCAAAGTGCGCCAGATGCCTTGTAAGCCTATGCTGTTAAGTGAGTAACCAGATATCTACTAGTGAGATCGTAACCAGAAAGTCTAATTAAATAGCATCATAATGGGTAATTACATAGATCAATGAAAACCTATAATGAATAAGACCACCTTGCTTTCCGAACGGCTCCCGATTTATTGCTGCCGAGAGGAAACCCTTAATCGCGCGAGTATCTTACCCTACTCAACTATCCAATAGTGTTGCGCAGGCTTAGTGCAGTCACCGCTAAACCACACTACTAGCATCATCAAGCAACCATAATCAATACAATGTCCGAATACTATCCTAATCACCACGATCAAGATAATATCAACTTACTTAGCCTAGAACTAAGCAATTGGAATAAGCGCATGCATGATTATAGAATCAAGACAGACAAATCACCAAAACCATCATCAACATATTCAATCATCCTTGAGATACATAGAGTAAGATTCATCCCCGTCGAGATGGCCTACCTTGACGGATCAACTCTTAACACCAATGGTTCTTGAAACTCAACTAGAGATCTATTCTAACGGTGCAAGCCCCGGTGGCTCTAACTCACGGAACTGTTGTCCCTCTGTCGCCTCCTCTCCTGCGGCCAGGGTTTACAAGTATTTATAGGGGTTCTACTCGTAAAGGACTTGGTTTCTAGAAAATAAGGTGGTTGTGCCAATCGGCGCAGGACTGCGCCGATCGGCGCAAGCCGTGTCTTCTCTGGTTTCTTCTCCGAGTCGGTTCCTCTGTCTTCCACAGCTGCCATGTGGGCCTTTTCCTTCGAGATAAAGTCCTATATTGCACGTCGAGATCTTGAAGTTCCATAAATCTTCTAGGCAAATATCTTCAAGTGTCTTGCACAGATAAACTTCTATAAACATGTGGAATGGGCCTTGGTCACTTCTGTGGGCCAAAACACCCTAGCGACGATCGGCTCCTGGACTGCACCGATCGGCGCACTGCACTTCTTCAGTGCTTTTCGTCGGTTCTGGATTCCTGTCCTCTCCAGCATCACTTTAATCACCAATTTTACTTATTTCTGCAATAAAGCTCCAAAACAACGCATATACAAATATATAGACAATATCATAGGTAAATGGCCTAAATTAGTATCAATTATGCTCTAATTGGGGTAATATTTATATATAAAAGGGGCACTTGGGAAGTGCCAACACATATCAAGGGAATGTGCGCATGAACTTAATCAACAATACATAACAAGCATCTCACTAGGGTCACAAGAATTTGACAAGGTTCAATAAAGACACAAGCAACATATGCATAAGGTTTGTCAAATGAATCTATCATATGGCTCTGGTGGCAAATTTCTAATCACAGAGGAGTAAGCTTATAAGTTTTAATATTAAAAAATAATTCCCATCTACTATAAGCAATAGAAAGCAAGAATCACTTCATCAAACCATATCTCACTAGTCAACAACCTAGGTAGCATGCGGTCCCTATGGGTATAGTCCACTAGCATTGGCATAAGAGCAAGGAATAAAGAGAGTGCAAGCCAACCATGGAAAGCTTTGAATAATTGCGAGGTCGTCAAAGTTGATTTTAATTTCCAACTTTTGATTTTATCAATTTGTTCTAGGAAAATTAAATCAATGCACAAAACAGGGAGATAGATGGATAAGACGCACTAACCATCACACTAGTAGATGATGAGGTCGAGCAGGGCCCAGGTGGGTTCAGTCAACTTAGAGGGTTTGATTGAATCATCCTGGCGTTTAGCTTGGTCATCATATGGCGTGGTGTTCTTTGTGGCATTGTTCATTATATTTTGGATAATGAGGTCCTTTGTTGCGCGTCGAGAATCCTGAGGATCTCCCCCAAACTTGTTCGCTTGGCTGCTTTATTTGACACAAGAAAAACAAACAAAAGGGTTAAAAGTAAAAAGGACTCTACCGGCTTTATGGGCCCCATAGATTCACAACTATATTATTAAGTTATTTATTTTATTTATCTTTTTTGAGGCACACTACATAATTGAATTGAAAGGAAATGAACTAAAGCGCCTTTCTTTTTTTTTGTTTTTTTTAGCAAGGCATAAATGCAAGAACTAACAACAACTCTAAACCAAGAGGCAAGTTGGCATGAATCGAACTTAATACATGATACTTACAAAACTCCCCCACACTTAGATTTTTGTATCACTCAGACACAATAAATTAGTGTGTAATGTTGCAGCCTTCTCGTAGTACGTTCCATCGCCAAAAGTGTAAAGGTGTCAAGTTGATGCAGCTCCCATGTTCTCAGTCGTAGTGTGTCCATTGTTCTTTTCAATCCTCACCTGAAAGGGTTAGTGACCAAAAATAGCCGAAGGCAAATATATCCTAAAAACATGTGCTTGCAATAATTCAATAAAGGAAAAAGGTAAATGATAATCCGGGCCATCTCCCGGCAGTGCTTTGTTTATAGTCACAAGCTCGACTATAAGGACTTCATGTTGCAGCCATCTTTGGCGATGTAGTTCCCATCGCACCGCCAATTGTTGATGTATCATTGGAGTCTTAGCTACAAGGTTAGTGCCAAAAATGCAAACTTCGAGATTTGCAATATTTATGATAAACAAAAACATCTACAACCATCCTTCTAAACATTTTACTAATGAGGACCTTAAGGTGGTTGTAGTCCTCGTAGGTGCCCTTAGCCATAATTTTTATTGACTCTAAAGATTCCTCATATAAGCATGTATCTTCTGGTTGTTCAAGAAAAAAGCTCTCATGCTCATCAATTGAATTACTTCCTCCTATATCTAGATTCAATGTCTCTAACAATCCAATGGTCCAAAGGTTCTTCTCCTCAAGAATTTCATTGAGAAAGCTTATCGGTGATTTTTTTCACCACAGAGAATAAAATATTGAGGACCAAGCGGAAAATGCTTAGATAAGAAGGATGACGACTCGGTTTCAAAATAATTGAGAGTTTCTCCCAAATTGTCTCCTCCTTGGATGCAATGCTTTGTGTCCTTATAGAGAACAAACATGGTGATGCTTGTTGGGAAACATACATCACCTCCTCAAGCAGGGAGTGCTTGAGATGAGGCCTCACCATAAGATTTTCTAAGAAATGGGCATTGGTGGAGAAAGCGATTTTCCTAAGCTCTTCATTTAGGCTCCCTTGAGATGCATCTTTACACTGAAGGCTTTCTAGTAGGAAGCCTATGAGAAGTTCAAAGTCGATGATATAAAAGACATAGAGGTCTAGGTAAACTTCAATTTTGTCCATCTCGACTGCTATAGCCCTTGCGATCCCCCAACATGGATAGGTTACACCCATGGCATCCTTGAAGAGTGTGTTATTTCGCTCCAAAGCTATATCATCCATAAGTTGCCAAGCTATGTATTCCGAGATGATATTGACTCCTATGGTGGGATCAAGAAGGGCATCTACGACATTTCCCTTTATATAACAGGGAATGGTAGAAGAAGGAGAAGACATTTGGATTTCTCTTGAAAAACATCTTTGTTCCTTCAACCACTCCATATAAACGGCCTCCTGTAGGATTTCTTCTTGGAAAGGCTTCGAAGGTGAAAGGGAAGTCGTAGGCTTCTTCTACCAGATGTGATTTGAGGTTTTTTCATGTTTATCAGATAGCCCTTCCTCGAACTCGACTGGCAACCGTGGAGGTAGAATTTCTCTTACCTTCCGAGAGGTCTCAACAGTAGAATCTAAAGATGGGATAGCTATGGGTTCGAATCTAGCTGTTGAGAGACCCTTATCGGTTGACTTGCCTTCCTCCAGGATAAATGGATGGTCTCCTTCGTTAAGAATGGACCCAGGGGGGTCAAACGGGAATGTTCCCACTGCTTCATTGAATAGCTCACCCCTTGGGAGAGATTTTGTCAATAGATTTTCTGATTGACAGATTGAGATAGAAGATAAGCCTCTCCCAAGTCTAATGTTGAGACTTTCTAGCTTTGGTCCATCTGGATATAGCTCATCCGACGGATGCCCGATCAAAATTTGGAAGTCATAGACCTCAACTATATGGAATTCTAGGACAGTCTCAACATTTTCGTGCTTCACAGTCATGTTTTGCAACATCAAAAATCCTTCTAAATATTAGCGGAAGGTGTTCATGAAGGATTTGCTAATCGGTGCAAGGGGCTCACCACCTATGAAGGCTAGTGCAATGGATTTTGACATGATATTTGCACTGATTATGGGACTGAAAAGAGCATTCACCTTCATCTCTTATGTGGCATTGAATGGTTGAGTAAGAGGGTCTTACTCAAATTAAATCAGGAGAGTGTGCACCCTCATCCAACCATTCATCGCTCGGTATGGCAAAGCACTCCTTCTCATTCTCTTGGAGGAAATTGTCCTCTAGAGGATTGGGAGGAGAGACAAGAACTAGTGGGTCTTTCTTGCAAAAACAATTTGAGGTGCCCCTGTGGTCTGGCGAAAGACCTTCCTTGAATTTAAAAGAGAATTCAGGAAAATTTTCTGATTGTGATAAGGACACGGCGATGGTGTCCGGATTTTGTCCCAATCTTTCACGGTACAGCAAGTACTAGCAAGTATATATAGGTATTAAAACTTGTTATCTCAGCTATGGATAGATAGAACAACAATCTCAAGCTCAATGATCCAGCAATCACAATAAAATAGACACCGCAGATTTGTTGTCCAATAGCAATCATCAACCAGCTAGAACACGATAGGAAAATACCAGCTTACAAGAACTTGATGTAGATGTAAACCAGCACAGATAAACTCTCCAACCTGTTACTTAGACAAGCACGATCTGGAGATGGGGAACCATAAGTTCCAGCACGCAACCAAGGGAAGAATAACTTGATCACGTACTTCAGCAACAGGCAGAGATCGACGGCAGCAACCGGTAGAAGAGGGCAACACCTCTAGGGTTTCTTGGAGGACACCACGACCAAAAACACAATACAATGACATCCCAGCTTACAGGGGCGCTGGCCCTAGGCTATATGGCATGCAAGCCAGCCAAAAACCCGGTTCGACTCGAACACATCTAAAAATAGACTTGGACTCAACACAACCCAGCATTGTTTTGATTATTGCTACCTCTAGAGACCTTATTTGACTATGGGGCCGGATCCGTTGGAACGGTTATCAAATTATCTTTCCAACGAGTATTTACTCAGCCCAATCCGACTCCCTATGGCCCAGTTATGCTACTTTTACTCCACACCTATCTGGCTGATCCTAAACCGAGTCCGAACTGATTTTGAGTTTCCATATCTTCTGATTTCGTGACTGGGTGGACTTGAGACCGTGTAGACTTTGAAAGTAAAGTATTGCATACCTTTGGAAAGGCCTGTAACACGAATATATGTTCCTTACTTTTCACAAGTGGCACTACCATTGATCCAATCATAACATATTCCTTCGTTTCTCCTTTCTTTTCCTCAACCTTCAGATTGGTCCCAATGGAAACATTGCATGGCATAGAATAATTGGCTAGCAAATCCTCACTTTGCTCTTCATTATTTATAATATTTGTCAAAGATCCAAACTGAATGTTGGAGTATTTTGACACATCATGTTCTGCAATATGTGTAAAATCATGCTTGTTTTCAGAATACGTAGTTTTAATGACTCGATGAGCCATGGGCTCATCATCCTCACTTCCTTGAATCAAAGCCGTCCTCGGCTTTGACATAATTTGACAAGCTCCTCTCCTGTTCAGATCAACACCAATAGCACTGTTTAGACAATTCTTTGCATCACTATTATTTTTCCCTTCATGTAATTCATCTTTGACCAAATCACAATGAATGGTACAATGTTCAGGAGCAACAACTGAAAGAATTTCAAAAATACTAGGTGCAGTTGTTACAGCAGGAACTACCACATCAGATTGAGACATAGGGATAGAAAAATGTCTTCCCCTGAGTTCAATATCTAACGTCTCCTTGGTCGGTGCACCAGAGAAAAATCTCTCCATAGGATGCCCGATTAAAATATCAAAGTCATGTACTTTGAACACATGGAAATCAAGGAGAGTTTTAACATCTTTGTGCCTTAGAGACACATTTAGCAAAATCCCATATCCCTCTGAAATGGGTCTGAAAGGTCATTGAAGAAATTTGCATGTCGGCGTCAAGGGTTCCTCACCCAAAATGGCAAAAGCACAAGCATCAGAAATGATGTTGGCACAGACAGTGGGATTATAAAGAAGATTCACCTTTTCTCCTGTTATGAGGCATTGAATGGAAGAGAAAGGGGAGCTAATCCGAATTAGGTTTGGAGAAAACTCAGCCTCTCTCAACCGCTCATTGCTCATGCTTGAAGTTAACTCCTTCACTGTCTCTTGGAGCAAGGGCTCCTTATGAGGATTGGGAGAAGGTACAGGAGTTGGTGATTTCTTTTGATAGCGACAACTCAAGGATTTCTCACGATCTTTTACAAGATTTTCCTCGAATTGGAAAGGGAGCTTTGAAGGTTGAATTTCTTCTTCCTCTATCGCTCATGGTTCGATTAAGGTCTCACTAGATGAATCAATGGATAGGGTAGGATTTGTCTTAGGTTCAACTAGTGTGGTGGCCTCAATGCTCGACGAAGCTTCCTCTTGAGGGGGTTCCCTATAGTCGGCTAGGGAAGAAGAATTTTCTTGAATAAGGTCAAGGATTGCTCTTCCTTTTGCAGACGTCTTGTGGACGAATAAACCTCCGGTGGTGACATCGAGATATAGGGCAGAGTCCATCCTTAAACCCAGACAAAAATGTTGCCACAACACGTGGTCGGGCAAAGAAAAGTCTGGGCCGGAAGATGTCAACAAGGAAAACCTGGCCCAGATTGCACCTATGGATTCCTTCTCACTTTGATGAAAGTCTAGAATCTCCCTTCGTAGAGAGACAATACGTGATGTAGGATAGAACACGAGACAAAATTTATCTCGAAGTACTTTCCAATCACCATTCACACTCCCAACAAAATGAGTGTACCATTGTTTCACATTCTTCATGAGAGTAAAGGGAAACAATTTCCACTTGAGAGTGTCTTGAGTCATGCCTTTTATCTATAGGCATGAACACAAATGCTCAAACTCTCGCAAATGATGGAACGGATCTTCGCTATTTAAACCTGAGAAGGATTATTCCTAAACCATGGCTTTAAAGCCAGAGCGGAGTTCAATGCCAGATGAATGAATTGGGTCTGCTGAAAGCGACGGCTCAAAGAACTCACCCTTCGGAGCAGAAAGGTTTTGAATTGTAAGTTGCTCCATTGGAGAAAAAAGATGAGAAATAAGTAAGGTAAAATAAAAAGATACGAGGGTGAACTAGGTTCGAAGATCAAACAGCAAACGTTCCCCGGCAACGGCGCCAGAAATCTTGTTGGATATTTTAACGACAACAGAATAAATCCACAAGCATACGGATACTGAATTAGCTTTCACCCAGGAGTATTACAAGGTGTCAAATCTACAGGGAACGTGTGTGCCTAATCTTCTGTTCTAGTTCGACCAAAGACACCAAGATAAATGAGGCTTTGGGTAAAGAGGATTCCTAATGGTTATAAGGTCCTAAACAAGGTAAGAGTACTACTAGGTTGCTTGCATTGGGCATCTGGTTTTCCCTGCATCCACAGTGCAATTCAGACCAAGAGCCTACTACGTAGCCGAACGTGGAGGATTTCAAAGGACAGGTAGTGTTGTTACCACCTACTGCCTACCTCAAGCAATCCATGGACAACACGATAAACAATGGTAACCTACAGCCTAGACACCACGTCTATGCTTTCAGTTACTCCCTTAATCTCTAGCTACGATGGTACAATACTAAGGTCCCTAGCTAAATAGAGTACTGAGCGAGCAAAGCAACTAAGTATAAAACTTACATAAAAAGGAAACTTAAATACCAAGAAATGAATCACGAAGACTTACTAAATATGACAAGCATCCGTTGAGGTACAAGCGTGGAGCAGAGGTGGACAGGCCCACTCCTCCTCCAGACTTCCCCTCACTCTCTCCATATATTCTAAGCACTTTGGCAGTGCTAAAGCCTTTTGGAAATAAGACACTAAACTCTATCTTGGAGTGTTGAGAGAGTGGAGGCACTCCCCTCCTTATATAGGGGCCAAAAGTTGATAACTAAGGCAGTAACTCTCGTCCTAAGCGCGGGAACCGACCTTGGAAAGGCGGTGGGAGACTCCCCAAGCAGGCTTGGGCCAAGTGGGCCCAGTCTTCATTCAGTCGAACATGGGTTGGCCCCTTTCGGCCACAACCTTGTCGAGGTCTCTGACTTGCTGTTCTCTTCCGTCCCTCCATGTGTTAGGCCTTCTGGTATGTTGGTTTGCTCTGTTTATAGGGCCGTGGATCCTTGCGCTGCGCTCTGATTAGCTGGAATTGTGCTTTTTCCCTTGATGATGTGGATTTTCCATTAATTTCATGGAATAATCACCTGCAACAAATATTCACTAACACTTGTGGAATTCATTAGTAATAAACTCCTTCCACTATGTTGGTTCTTTACTTTTATTGTTTTATGCTAGTATTTGACAGTCGGATTTGGTACTTAGTGACCATCAACAGCGACCCTTCCCAGAAGATCGAGGTCCAAAAGGTGCTAATATTGTAGACACTTGATAATACAACAATTGTCCAATTTAAGTCAAATTATTACCTTATTAAGGTAGTGAAAGTGCAGCGGAATATTACAAGTTCTTGATAATTCGAAAACAGCGGAAGCAAGTACGATAAGTACTACAAGCTCTCGATGATACAACAATAGTAATGATTCATGCCCAAGAATCATCACTCTAGCAGCACACAACAATCACTGTGGTGGTAGGTCAGACTCCTAGTAGGTAGTCCAACCTTCAGGGACTTGCATGTCCCAAGGCATCACATCTACAAGCAACTCTATTTCTTCATCACCTGAAAAACAATAATAGCACAAAGCCTAAGTACTAATTACTTAGCAAGACTTACCCGTGAACAACCTAGACATGCAATGGATCTAATAGGATGGTTGTTTTAAAAGACTTGCACTAATCATTCTATTAGTTCTATCAAATTAATTGGTTACTGTATAGAGCAAGAATATAAATTTAGTGAAGCAATTCATAAATAGTAAAACATAGCATGTAGTAAATAACTAGATACAACATAAGAGCAGCGGTAACAATAATCAACATAAGACAACATAGTCAATTTCTTACTAACATGTGAACTACGTAATGACTCAGTGACCAAGTGGTACTTATTACTGCGAGGGACAGCAATTGCAATTGATTTACGCCATCTGGGAAAACCCAAAATTCATGACATATACGGCACCAATTAAGATCGTACATGGCAACCTTTCACAAGAACATCAAACAACTTGGTCCAGGTCCAGTCGCATCGAGTGGGCATGCTTGCCTGCCAGCAGTACTTCGTCGTATGAACCACCCACTCCAGCAACAGAAAGGTCAACGACCAATGTACTGGGTATCATCCTCATTGCCGTGTTAATGCTACATCAGTTTACTAGTGCCCATAAACTAGAATGAATTCAGTACTATTCAAAACTTGATCAAGGGGCCAACAAAGAGACGAGTCCTAGGTTCAACAAGGCAGGACTACTGCAATCAACACCCATGTGTTGCTACAAACCTGTACATGCATCATCCCTGTCCAGTCATAACATTAAAAGTAAACTTATTTCATTAAGTTTCAAATTTAGTGATCAAGTTCATTACTTCAGTAAGGAAATTAAACTATCGATATTATCCAATTACTAAGCATAGCAGCATAGTACCGAATCCTACCAAGACTCATATAACAGTAACATAGGTCATTTGGATATCATGCAAAGTGGGTTTCCAATCAACTCCTATTGACCTAATGTAACAATCAAATATAGACACTAGCAGTGATGTAAAACTAGCAAACTTTATAGACAGGCGAATGCAAACCAGAGTTTGCCTTGATCGACACTAGTGCTATCAACTACAACTTCTTGCTCCTGGGATTCAGTATCCTTCATCCGTCTCTTCCTCTTGGTTGTCTTTACCTATAAATGGACACGGTGTTAACAGTATCGAAATAACACCGTAACATGCAATGATATGCCAAATGCAAAATGCAATGATGTTAATGTGACAATAACTTTGTTAAATTGTTATCATTTTATGTGTACATGTTTTTAAGGCATTTAATTAGGGTTAATATAGTATGGGGAGCAATTAATTCATTTGACAAGGTAAAATTAAGGTTCTGGACATGGATGATTTATTATAAACAGGGATATGCATAAACTTCTTTTTCACCAAGTGTTAACTTCTGGATATTTTTGTTTTATTTACTAGCATTTAGATAAGCAAAACTACTAAATAAATCCTAGGGAATGAAATAATGCATATTTAGCCTAACAAAAAATCAGAGAGATGGTTAAATGTGATTTAACATAGCATGCCAAAAATCAGATTTAAAATGTATTCCTAGAATTACTGGTGATTTATTTAGTGTTTTAACAAGGTAAATAATTAGTAAATATGCATGTACAGAAATATTAAAATTATAGTTTTCTGTATTATAATAGAGAAAAATAAATCTAACAAACTTTATTTGGGCTCCATTGGATTTGTAGTTTATTTACTATGAGTTTTAGAATGTTTCAGCCTTTTCTGCAATTTTCCAGGAATTAACTAATGCCAACTCAGCGTCACGTCAGTGCTACGTAGCAAGCCACATTAGCATGAGTCAGCAGCCAGTCAGCACCACAAGGGCGTCGCCGGAGACTCGCGGGAGCTCGGTCAAACCTCGCTGTAGTGGCCAAGAGCGCTAAAACGATGCGCGCGTCGAGGGGCACCCGTGCGAGGGATTTCCGGGGCCAAGGGCTCACCGGAGGATGGCCGGCGGGGACTAGCGGCGAAAGGCGTTCTGCGGCGGCTTGTGAGCATGAGATGGGACAAAAACTTTAGTCGTCACTTCGTACAACTTCAGGAGGTGTCGGAGAGCGTGGACATCGTGGAAGGACTCATGGAGGCTTGCTGCTACCAGGAGGTTGACGACAAGGCACAGCTGGTCGGAAGACAACAGCGGGGAAGAACTAAACTGCTGTCAGCTCGCACGACCAAATAAGGAGCAAAAGGATTAAATGGATGCGTAAAGAGTGCAGCTACTGACATGCCAAACGAATTTGAAAATCTCTCACCAAATTGAAGAAATTTCAGGGAGAAGCAGCAATGGCGGATGTTCTTGTAGCCAGTGAAAAATGATTAAATACACTTGGCTGGAGTTGGTGTTCCACGATTGGCCTTCATAGACATATGTTGCGAAGTGTTGTGCAACGAATTGCAAGGTTTAATTGGCTGCAAGACACTGGAATGTCAGAAATCAAGCTCAAGCTCGAGGTCCTGCATCAATGGTGGATGATCCCTCCGCCTAGGTGAGAAAATGAGAGACGAAGGCATCTGAGAGGCCAAATTAAAAGTTGGGCTCTGCGCATGGCGGTCACGGGTGTAAGTCCTTGGCGCAGGGGTGAAGGGGTGACCGGGAACAACGCGGCGTCATGGAACTTGATCTCCTGCAATCTGTTGACGGTTGTTAAATACCAATTTTGATCTTTAATATACTCATAAAAGTGGGAAGATTTAGCATTTCGTACTTGTATGTTAGTTAGGAATAATAAGATTTCACTTGTCCTTAGAGAATTATATGCATGTAGAGATTTGATACAATATATATGGAGAAATAGAGCACAATCCGGGGAAACATAGTTCCAGCCAATGAGACGGTGCTAACTGGACTTCCCTCAGATTGCATACGTGGCTGCACAGGATTCCTTCGGAGAACACTATTAGTGTTCACAAGCGCATGGAACACCATTGTAGCATTTCACTCGGGAGTATTCCTGGATATCGTATTTCTCCTAGGAAATCACCAACCAAACTATGGCGGAAATGAAGATAATGAGTGGGTAATATGGTGGACGTATCAAGAGAAGACCACACTACAGGTATATAATAGAGAAAGGTACAGCTAGTTGGGAGAACAACGAGTCAAATTGGATTTCCTAAGTAATGATGTTCTAAAATTTCCAAGCGTTAAGCATTGCTTCAAGAGCTGCCACCATTTACAAGCAATTCTATGGCTGACGTTTTGTTCATTCGAGGCCCGAAAATGATCCACTAATATGGGTCGGTAACTAACCTCTATATTAGTGGGTACGTTATCGCTAGACAATCCTGTTTGAGACTTCCCGAACATGGTGGATTACTAAATGGACGGACAGGGTTGTTACCACCTGCTGCCTACCACACAGCCCGTGGGGACGAATGCATAACTAGATAGCATTTACATAGGCACCATGCTTACATTCACACTAGATATTCTTTCGTAGATCTTTACGGAAGAACAGCCAGGAGATAACTAAGTCTAAAACCCTTACTCAGGACGACGACTAAATTAAGTCCTAGTCAGGAAACCCGTGAACATGTAAATCATGAAAACGCTCTCAATAGGTGCAACTAGGAAACAACTATAAAGATTCAGAAGGCACTATCTGACTTGGATAAATAAAAGACCAAACATCTTTGTAATTGAGGCATAAGTCTTATAGAAGAAAAGATACAAGAGAACTTATACCAAGGCTTCCAAGACAAATCCGGAATCCCGAGGAGAAGCTCTCAACCCGACTCTAACTCCCAAGCTAACTATCCTATTCTAGATTGTAGCAGAAGTAGTGGGAAAGTAGTCTTCTTGATGTGTTTTGTTCATGTCCTGCCAAATTTCCCCTCTATTTATACGTGGCGATGGGCAGGCAGGTATTTGTAGGTCAAGTGGAGTCGGTGGGCCAAAGTCGGTCCACTGGGCGGCAGGACCCGCCGGGTGGCCACATGATTTTGTCGGTTCGGCACCGACTTGTCTTGGATGCTTCAAATGATCTTGTGGAGTCGGTGCCTTGGTCGGTTTGTGCTGTTTTCTACAGATTTGGGCCGGTTGGCCTAGTGCGTCGGGCGGCCTTGGGTTAAGTCCGTTTCCAACCGACCTTGCATTGGACCTCTTGGATTGCCCCGGAGAATCGGTTGGTGGGTTGGTTCTCACCGACTCTTCATTTTGGGGACGGGAGGCCTCATGGGCTGGCAACCCCGGGTGGCCAACCCAGGCCGGCCGGCAGCTAGGTCGGGTGGCATGCTAGGCCGGGCGGCGGCCTTAGTCGGGTGCCGACCCCCTCCGGGTCGCCCCATGACTTCTCCCGGTTAGGCCACTTCTTGACCTTCTTTCCTTAGCCATATTTCATCACTTTTGGTACGGAGGAGAAAACAACATCACGGTGAAGTGTTTTGCAAAATTGGCCGGGTCGGATGATCAACCTGATAATGATTCGGGTCAATCAGCCGGATGGCTGATTTCAGCCTTAAACGACCCTGTCGACCGGGTCCCGACCCTATCAGCTGGTGAAAATGGCTGTTTCACAGTGGTGATCGGCCGACGGTGTGTTTCTTCGTGTTTTTGCATACTTTGGTCCTTTTATATCTGCAAACACATATCTCACCAAAACTCATGGAATCTTATTAGTTTAAATAAATATTTATTGAACTAAGGTCTTTACCTTGCATTTCCCGACCGGTTGGTGGCCGATATTGGGTTTTATGGGCCGCCAACACCTCCCCAAGCTTGAACCTTTTCTCGTCCCGAGCAAATTAAACTTAGAAGTGATGGATTAGGAGTTGCTTCAATATTAGCACCCTGCAAGTATCAAGTGCACAAACACATGCTCCAACACAATATGGGAGAGTGTAAACCAGCACAATTTTGTTACTAAGTCATTCTCGTTGTACAGCGGGGCTTATTGACTTGTCATAAGCGGTTGAAGTCTATAACGGCTAGTTTAGACTTTGTCATGCAATCTCCTACTTGATCATGAGTCCAGAGTTTTTATAATGCCGCATAAGATTGAAAATCTTCCCTCTTTGTCCAATCTCCTACTATGACTCTCATCCCTCACAAGGTGCATTTCCTTACCAAATGCTCATCCTACTTTCTAAAAGTTTGGCTTAAATATGTGGAGCTTGGTAGGATGGCGCATTTAGCATGCATGTATTGTTAATCTAAGAGATGGTCCTAGCGAAAAGACGTTGCACTTCCTCATTCCAATCATTTAGAAATGATGTCCACGGGAGAGGGAGAGAATGGACTCACGCGAAGGAATGGGCTAGCACAATTGCAAAGGTCTTCGGTGCAAATTTATCCCAAAGACTTGATTTTTGTGCTAGAGCAAAAAGATGGTCCTTTATTTTTTCTTAAAGATATATTTATTTTATTTTTGAATGAACATTGAAACTTTTTGGTAAAGCACATTCATGAGAGCTGATAAACTTTTTCTTTCTTTTCTTTCTTTCTTTCTTTGGTTCTTTCTTTCAGCTCTCGTGGTGTAAAGAAGCTAATTCAATGGTTCAAATTTTTTTTCCTTTTCCAAACTTTTCCTGAGCAATTGTCCGGGAGGACCATAATCTTTTAAAGGGATCAAAGGCTTGCAAAAAGAAAGATTTTGGTTAATGTGCTTGGTGAAATGGATGCATGATTCCGATGTGGAAACCGCATAACCAAGCATGATTAATTTGAGAACTCAAAGATAACGCGAAGGAAAATGATTAGCTTTGGAAGTGCAAGTCACTCATAAGGATCAAATCCTAACTAAATTCAATGCATGCATAAATGCCGTATACATGGTTTTGCTAATCAGTATTTGGCCATGGTTGGAAATTGTCTATCATAGGGAAGATGTGCACCAAGTAGGGGGTTTTTGTTGCAGCATGGTTTTGAAAGAAATCATTGGACTCTA
This sequence comes from Eleusine indica, assembly GCA_030378355.1. NCBI lineage: Eukaryota > Viridiplantae > Streptophyta > Magnoliopsida > Poales > Poaceae > Eleusine > Eleusine indica. Next base: position 21,390,049 of record CM059500.1, read on the forward strand.
ATCATAAGGAAATCATAGACTCATCCAAAACATGCCATATCATAAACAATAACAACTAGACTTGGTGTTTATTAGCCATTTTGCACCCACTACAACATAGAGGGACTAGTGTTATCATCATGCCGGTCTACCATTACCCAAAAAATGAGGAGTAGAGGTTGTATACTTGAGACTCAAAGGGAGCAAATAGAGTAACTATTCATCATTTCCATAGGCCAGGTAGAGAACAAGTTCTCAATTTTATTCGAAAACAGTAAATTTTTTTGCAAATTTTTTTTTTGACTTTCGATAAGACGACAAGGTAAATCTTTTGTGTTTTTTTTCACAATAAAGCAACTATATAGAGGGGGGAGAGGAGAAGGATTTGATGGCAAACCTTGGTTTATGTACCTCTCCAAGCTTAGGTCTTTGCAAGATTTTTGTTTAAAAGAGGTGGTCACTGTAGTGATGGATACTCAAGGTTCATAATAGACACCCTTCCAATGTTTGCCATTCCTTGCTTTTTTATAGCCTTCAAGAGCAAGCTCTGGAGGCTTAAGCCCCTCGCCGACTGACTAAAATGGACGGGTGGCAGCACCTCGCCGGGAGGCAACACCTCGTCGGGCGGCAACACATGGTCGGGCACCGGCACATGGTGGGCCGGCATGCCCACTTGATCCTGCTGCTACATTCCTTCTTTGTTGTCAATGGGAGTGCAACAGGGAGTAGAGCCATGTGCTCTTTTTACAAATGTTGGTCATGGCGAGATCCTCCTTTTTTCAAATTGTTTCAAGAGCGACATTGCTCGTGCTTTAACCACCGACGACCTAAATGTCTTGCTCCCTGCAGAGATTAGGCAAGGGAAAGGGAGAGAAAGTAGGCCGGGTGGCCATATTTGGCCGGGCGGTGGTTAGTGGCTGGGCGGCCACTTTTGACATGAAAACTGCCCAGCCGGGTGATCGTTTTTTTCCTAAAAAATGACCCCCCCGGGCCTTGATTTCAGCCTAGTAATTACCTGGCCGGATTAGCATCCCGGACAGCCAGTCAGGAGGTCATCCAGCATGAAAAACGGCTTCCCGATCGATGATCTTGGCCAGGTATTGGCCTGACGAGTTTAACAACTCGGGAAGTCAGTCGGTTGATCATTTGGCCTAGAAATCAGCCAGTCGGCTGATGATCTCGGTCGGGGTAGCACCAAAATTATTTTTTCAATTTTTTTTAACATTTTTTATCTATTATCCATGTTTAATCAGTAAAACAAAGAAGCAAAAACAACCTAATCTATGGTATATACGAGGGATATTGAAGGGGGATAAATATCGGTTACCTTCGGACGAGGGTTCAATTTTTACGTCCCAAACGAGACGGTCTCCTTTTTTCCATACCTGAATCTTCTTTTTGGCCTCTATTGCGGCGACCTTTTTGAGTTTTCTATTGTCCATTTTTTTCATTTTCTTGTTGCTTCACTTGGTCCATTGTTTTCCTATAATTGTTAGCGCAAATCTATTCATCTACAATAGGCATATCTCTATTGATCCATCAATCAACCTGGACACCATGTCTAATTTGATCAAGTAAGGAGGGAAAACGGACGCATTTTCCTTATATCACATCAAAGCATCATAGAGAACACCATGTCTAATTTGATCAAGTAAGGAGGGAAAACGGACGCATTTTCCTTATATCACATCAAAGCATCATAGAGAGATAATCATTTTTATGTTGTTCAGTTTATCATACAAGTGAATGTGATATGCAACCAAACAAGGAACGCATATCACAACCACAATTATACAATAGTAGGAATATTCTATATCATACACATACATGGGGCATGCAACCAAACAAGGAACACTAACCCAAATATATGATACAATAAGAACATAACATTAGTTGTAGATGAAACAATTATATCAATACCCAAGTGTTCCAAATAGATAGATTAGGGGCAATATTTAGGGTCTTACCTCCTCCAGAACAGAGCTAGAGTGATAATGATTCGTTGAGAAGGATCAAAGCACCACGGGCTCTTCTTTTGTGAAAACTCGTTGCAAGGTCAACGCGACTTTGTCCTGTTTGTTCCATACTCAAACAAAACAGGGGTGATCCCGCTAAGGCTAGCGGTGAATTTGCTCGATAGACAATCTATATTAGTCTCAAAATTTTAGCCATTGTTTCCCCGACAACGGCGCCAGAAATGCTTTTTGGCGTTTGCTATGCTCTAACGGTAAAATCAATTAATTCCGCAAGCAAACGGACCACCATTGTAGCATTTCACCTAGGAGTATTCCAGAGTATCGTATTTCTCCTCAGGGAATCAAGGCATAAGAGTATCGAGAGTTAACAATCTTATGTCTATAAGGAAATCACCAACCAAACTATGGTGGGGATGAAGATAATGAGTGGATAATATGGTGGACGCATCAAGAGACGACCACACTACAGCTATATAATAGAGAAAGGTACAGCTAGTTGGGAGGACAACGAGTCAAGTTGGATTTCCTAAGTAATGATGTTCTAAAATTTCCAAGTGTTAAGCATTGCTTCAAGAGCTGCCACCATTTACAAGCGATTCTATGGCTCACGTTTTGTTCACTTTGAGGCACGAAAACGATCCACTAATATGGGTCGGTAACTGACCTCTGTACTAGTGGGTATGCTATTGCTACACAACCCTGCTTGAGACTTCCCGAACGTCGTGGATTACTAAATGGACGGACAGGGCTGTCACCACCTATCGCCTAGAACACAGCCCGTTGGGATGAATGCCTAACCAGCTAGCATTTACATAGGCACTAGGCCTACATTCACACTAGATACTCTTTCGTAGATCTTTGTGTAAGAACAGCCAGGAAATAACTAAGTCTAAAACTGTTACTCAGGACGACGACTCAATAAAGTCCTAGCCGGGAAACCCGTGAGCATGTAAATCTTGGAAACAATCTCAATAGGTGCAACTACGAAACAACTATAAAGCTTAAGAAGGCACTATCAGACTTGGATAAATAAAAGAACAAACATCTTTGTAATTGAGGTATAAGTCTTATAGAAGAAAAGATACAAGAGATCTTATACCAAGGCTTCCAAGATAAATCCGGAATCCCGAGGAGAAGCTCTATACCCGACTCTAACTCCCAAGCCTTGCATTGGACCTCGTAGATTGCCCGGGGGTGGCGGTCTTGGTCGGGTGTGGACCCCCTCCGGGTCGCCCCTTGACTTCTCCCGGTTAGGCCACTTCTTGGCCTTCCTTCCTTAGCCATATTTCATCACTTTTGGTCCAGGAGGAGAAAACAGCATCATGGTGAAGTGTTTTACAAAATGGGCCGGGTCGGATGATCAGCCTGACAATGATTCCGATCGATCAGCCGGGTGGCTGATTTCAGCCTGAAAACGACCCTATCGGCCGGTGAAAAAGGCTGTTTTACAGTAGTGATTGGCCGACGGGGTGTTTTTTCGTGTTTTTGCATATTTTGGCCCTTTTACATCTGCAAACACATATCTCACCAAAACTTATGGAATCTTATTAGTTTAAAAAAATATTTATTGAACTAAGGTCTTTACCTTGCATTTCCTGACTGGTTGGTGGCCGATATTGGGTTTTATGGGCCGCCAACAAACACCGACTTATTTCAGAAGAGGACCCACCTACCAGCCACCTCGAGGAAGCACACCCCAAGGGGGCCCACTTCCAGGTCGGCCGACCTAGGGGCTTGGTCGGCCGACCAAGTCTTGAGCCCAATTCGGGCAGGCTTCCACGTGTCAATTCCGGAGCTCTTTGGCAAGGTTGGTGCATGTCGGTTCCATGACGGTTACGCTCTAGTACCAACCTTTGGCCCCTATAAATATTGGGAGAGAGCTCCACTCCAGCACACACACTCAAGAGTTATTCATTTCCATCTCTCACTTAGTAGGTTCCTAGTCCTAGTGGAGTTTAGTGTAGGAGGAGCCTTGCTCAAGTCTCCAAGTCATAGGAGTATTGGTATGGATCTTATATCTTTACCATTATTCTTTTATATTATCATTATGACTTTATGCTATTCAAGTAATATAGTTCTTCCTTATAGTTATGCTTATGATATGTGTTCCTTGTGTGGTTATATATTATATTCATGTCATAGGACTTTATGCTTTTATGATGATATAGACTTGCTACCTTATTGTCATGATTGTCATATACCTTGACTACAGTCTAAATGTTATAATGCTAGTTGTACTTTGGTCTAGTTGTTATGATTCAACATGGGTTTGGTATCCAATTACGATTGCAATTGCTTAGCTCATGACTGGTTAATCCATAGGGTTAGAGTTATGTATGCTTCATTACTGGTTAATTCAATTGGTAATTCTAGTGTTTGATTGATGCTAGGATTATACTTAAATGTGTAAGCGCGGTGCTTAGGCGGCTAGGTGTATTAATCACCTCGTAATCCACGGTTTGTTGAGGTAGGCAGTAGGTGGTGACAGCCCTATCTCTCCATTGTACTCCTCCATGTTCGGTTATGACGTGTGTCCAAGATGTAGTTGCCTTGTGTATGATGGGGATGAATCCGTACACAAAGTGTTGAATACATTAGACTATGACTAGTATAACCTTGCTTATAATTTATTGACTAAGTAACTATATAGGTAGACTAACATTAGAGATACAACTTTGCTTACCTTACTAAAACTCCCTAGTGACTTAGGACTTTATTTGTCTTTAGGAATGATTGCTCTGTGTGTCACACTACCCCTATCATTATTATATACTTACCCCTGTATGAGCTCTGAATATTCATACCAATCTTATATTACTATACTTACCCCTACCATTATTACTATTAACAATCATATATTTATGCTATAGCCTTCCTTTGGTAGAACTATAAATGACAAGCTATTGGAGTAATCCAATAGTGAAATGCTACAACGGTATTATCCGTGCGCTTGCGGATCTTACTATATTGACACTTAAGTGCATCTTTATAATTATGTCTAGTGCGACGTTAAGAAGTGCTAAAAGCATTTCTGGCGCCTAGCCGGGGATGATTATATCGATGTAACTTAATAAACATTAGCAAGTGTCAACAAGCATTTCTGGCACCGTTGCCTAGGAAGGCATAGACAAATATATATTCTTAATAACAACGTAAGCATATTGATTGTATGGTAGTCAGTGTTTATGCAGGCTAACCTTGTATATTTTCTTCCTTTTGGTGTGAAAATAGGGTAGTGCATGACCGGTTTCGATCTGCCTGAGAACTTCATCGAGAATCAGGAAAGAGTTCTAAGAAAAAGTAGACTTAACGTCTCTTCTCCTCGACACTCTAAGCCAGCAGATCCACTAGTCATCATCGCGCCACCAAGATCTAAGCCAATGGCTGTGAAGGCTCTCAAGGACCACTCTGCTCCTTCTGCCAGTGACGTGCTCACTGGGCCCAAGATGGACATCAGGGATGACAACTTTGAGATCAAGACTAGTCTGATCATCATGGTGCAGGCTAGCCCATTCTGTGGGAAAGCCAATGAGGACGCTAGCGCTCAGTTGCAGCAATTCTTGGAGTTGTGCAGCACCTTTACCATAAGGAATGTGACTCTGGATGCCATTAGGCTCCATTTGTTCCCGTTCTCACTGCTAGACAAAGCCAAGCAGTGGTCCTACGCCAACAAGGAGGCTGTCAACACCTAGGAGAAATGCTCCACTGTGTTCCCCGTAAAGTTCTTCCCGTTGGGAAAAATCAACTACTTACGAGGAAGAATTTCAAGTTTCCAGCAGGCGGCTGGAGAAACAAAACCAGAAGCATGGGAAAGGCTACAGGAGTACATTCTGGCATGTCCCCATCATGGAATGGATAAATGATTTATTATCCAAAACTTCTACAATGGACTGACGGCCTCAATCCGTCAGCGCATTAATGTCGCCGCTGGAGGAGCTTCTTCTCACTCACCGTCAAGCTGGAACCTGAGTTAATTGAGAAGATAGTCTCCAATCAAGGCTGGAATGATGAGCGACTCTAGCCACGTGCGCGAGGCATGCACATCGTCAAGGAGATGGATATGCTTGCCAGAAAGTGGACCTTATCTTGAAGCGGCTCCGCATCCACGACGACCCTAGCCTGAAAGGCACAGTACAAGCGCTGGACCATCACATGACGTGCGAGGTCTGTGGCAACACGGGACATTCGGGCAATGACTGCCCAGAGACTCGTGAGGAGGCTGCATTCGTGAACAACGGGTATCGCCCTCAAGGAGATTACGGGTGGCAACCATACCCCTATCAAGGAGGTAACAATGGTTACTTTAATAATTCTTTCAATCCTAACCAACCCACCTTGAAAGATCTTGTCTTAGGCCAAACTAAAATCAATGAAAACTAACATCAAGGAAGTAGAAGTGAGGCCAAGAAAGGACAGCCTAGTGGACTTCATGCTAAACTTCTTGGCACAAGAGAATCCCACTCTTGTCGCTCAGAAGAAAAAGGCAACAGGCACACCTGAGCTCTGGACAAAGAAGCAGCCTATGAAGGAGAATCCTTCATCCACACCGCCCAAGAATGTGAAAAAGGTGTGGTGGCCAAAGATGTCATCCACATCCTCATCTTTGGACAAGGATGCGCCGACAGCAAGCTAATGACGAAGGAGAGAAAGTCCCCTCCGTCGGACTCAAAGTTGGTGAACGCTCACCGACAGGTTAAACGGTATTTATCCATATTTCCCTTTTCAAACTTTTTTATGTAATTGCATATTTGAATTTCTCACTCCATGTTGGAATTTATTCCAACCCATTTTTTGAAAAAAATATAAAATGAAATTTTTCAGAGTTTATCTTTGAGATTTTGGATATGCAGAAAGAATGAAAATGTTTTTCCTCAAAACTTATTTTCTTTTTTGTGGGCCACCAGTGGTGGGACCCACTGGCTAGAGCTGTGGACCAGAGGAGCCAGACACTTGTTGGCTGACCTGACCCCTTGGTCGTCCGACCAGAGAGCAACGACTCTCTGGTCTCACTTGCCCCAACGGCTAGCAGGCAACGGCCACTCTCCAAAATGACCGTTGCTTTGCTCTGCTATTTAAGGCAATGGCTGGGATAGGGGGTTCTTCACTCCATTCACTTCTTTCACCTCTCTACTTTGCTCTAGCCATTTGCTTCCAATTTCTCCAAGCCTTTGCATTGATCAACATTCTGAAAATTCCACAAAAAATATTTTCTTTGATTTCAATTGCATTTACAAGTTGATTTCACATTTGCAAGAGTTTCCAACGGAGCTTTCATTTGGTGTTTTCACTAACCTTAACCCCCATTCGAGTTGCTCTTTGTATTGGTCTACTTGAAGTGTGCAGCGATGAACAAGATGCAGCAAGCCTTAAGCAAAATAAAGAACAAGGTGACGGGAAGCCCAAGCAATGCAAGTCCTACACCTTCAATGGTCCATAGCACTCGCTCTTGTTGCCAACGTCTTGAGGAAGAGTGATAAGACGATGCACCGGTCGAGGAACCGATAGAAGTAGAGCCAGAAATATTGCCGGATTTCAACAATGTTCAACTCTGACTCCACACCGACCGCGACCTCGACTTGGTTGGAAAGAGAGAACGTGACATCTATTGGATGATCACCGACCGGTCCTATGTTCCTACGTGAACATATGATCCGGACTTTCTTTCCCAAATAGGTATGACACTGAATTTGCTTCTATCTTTCATGCTTTGGGATGGGATGGTTTTGTTTCGATAGTTGAGCCTTGCTCTCGCTTGCTTACCATTCAGTTCGGGAAACCATGTTGATATGTGCCATGGTTTGCAATATGTGATAAGTAATTGACATTGGCTGATTTGATGTTTGAGTTGAAAGGCAGGAATTTGGGGATTGCATGAGTTTCTGCACTGTTATGGTTATCACTAATCAAGATTTGGTGAAGATGTTTGAGAAGTTGCAGGAGAAGAAAAATGTGTTTGCTTGTCTCATGATGTGTAGGTCAATGGAGTCAACTTGGCACTCAACGACGAGAGGATCGGGCACAAGTAGGAGACTTGGGGCCGGACGATTAGGAGGCCGGGTGAAGTCAAGGGTGATCCACACCGTGCACGTGGAGAGGCAAGAAGCACAGACGGTTTCGCGGTTCAGCCTCAAAACCGTGGAGGTGATGAAGACGGCGTTTTGAACAAGACAAGGCGAACAGGATGCCGGTGCAAGTGACAAGGGGGCCCAATGGAGCAGGACCGGGAGAGACTTACCGGTGCTTAGGATCGCGGGACAAGGTGACACGCATTGACATCGAGAAGTCGCGCTTTGAGAAGCATGCATGGCGGTTTCCCGGTTTGGGCCTCAAAACCGGTGGTGGCGATTGGTGGTGCACGTGGCACCATCGCGGAGCTTGCGTGGAGGCGAAACAAAGATGTGAAGGGATGGAGGGTGTCCAGGCGATGAGAGAAGAGTTGGACAGTTTTGCCCCTGGTGGTAGGTGGCATTGTATTGTAGGTCAAGGGTAGTGTAGTCTTTAGGACAACCCCTAGGCCTATATAAGGAGAGGTAGAGCTGGTGGGAGAGGGTGCCTCTTCCCATTAGCCTTGTGTTAGGTTTTCATTCCATAGATCTAGAAGAGTGCTTGAAGTTGTAGTGGAGAGGAGAGGGTGTGTGAGAGACATCTCTTTCTCTTCCAAAGAGTGGGAGGAAGAGGGTGGCTTCCTAGCCATGTATCCATGTATCATGACTTGATGAATCAATGATATGAGATTCAAGTTCGTGTTCAAGTTCTTCCTCTCTCCCTAAATCCTAAATTTCTCTTTTTCTCTATTTTTGGAGCTATTTTCGTGGGAATTTTTTATCTCATTTTTGGGTTAGTTTTTGGACGAATTTCTTAGGGGATTTTTGTGCTATGATGAGCTAGAACAATCCAATATTAGTCCTTGACCGAATCAAAAGATCTAGCACTTTCGATTTCATAGATTTTTTAAGTTTCCCCTTTTTGGTATTCTTGACACAAGATCTGAAATTCATGACGATTCCTTGTGCTATTTAAGTAGATCTCTTTAGAGGAGAGGCGTGATGTCTTTTGGATGATCTGGTCCAAATTTCAAGATTTTGGAGTTTGTTTGATAGGGTTTTGATAATTTTCTTTCCAAAATAGAACTACTGTTCTGTCGAGGACAGAACTTTCATCACCAAGACAGAACTTCCGTCATCATGACGGAACTTCCATCAAGCACCACAGAACTTCCATGAGTGATGGAACTTCTATCGCCTGGAACTTTCGTGAGTGACAGAACTTCCGTCGTGGACTTCAGAACTTCCATCGGGCATTACAGAACTTCTATCAAGCTCCAGAATCGCATTTTCTCGGATCTTATTTGTTCCTCTTTTGACCCCCTTGAGCTTTCACTATGTATCCGATTTTTTTAAGTCATTCCTAGGGTTAACACAACACAAGTTGGTGTGTGTGACCTTGATGATTTGCCTAGAGGAGGGTTTGGTTGTATGGGACATGGGCCAAGTTCTTGAGAAGAATTTTAATTGGCTCCGATTCACCCCCCCCCCTGGTTGCCTTCTCGGTCCTTCAATAGGTATCAGAGCCAGTTTGATCACTTGTTGACCATAACCGGCTTTGTGATCCGAAGGCAACATCGAGAAGTATGTGATCAAGCTTGTGATGTTCGATGGGGAAGACTTTCCCTATTGGATATCACGGACCAAGGCTGATCTCTTAAGCCAAGAATGTGCAATTTGGCAAATCATTGAGCAAGACTATGCCATACCAGAGGACCTCAATACTGCAGTAGCTGGTGAGTTAACCAAGTATGAAAACAACTCCAAAGCTGTCAATATTGTACTCTCTACTCTTGGTAGGAATGAACATGATCGTGTTGCATAGCTTGAAACTGCTGATGCAATTTGGGATAAACTTTGCACATAGCATAAGGGTACCAATGAAGTTAAGTCTATGCGTAAGGACTCTTACAATAGGCAATACCAAACCTTTGTAGAAAAACCTAGAGAATCACTAGATGCTACTTTTTGTATGTTTGAGGCAATTATTTGCAACCTAAGGACTTGTGATACACTTGTCTACACTAATAATGACAGAGCTAAGAAATTGCTTTATTCTCTTGATGAAAATGTTTGGGGTGTTAAGATTGCTGCTCTAGAGGAAATTGCTAATTTCAATACCCTTAATTGTAGCAACTGTATAGCAAGCTGAAATCTCATGAACTATCAAGGAATATCATCCTAATCATGTCAATCTCTCTTCTAGCATGGCTTTGCTTTCTAGCTCTCAACAGGGTAATCATGGCGGTGCCTCTTATGGAACTAACCCCTCATATGACAAGTCTTCCTTGGAGTTTCCTTTGTCTTCTCTTGTTGGAGCTTCCGTTGAACAGATGGAGTGCATTCCTGACGAGGAGCTAGCATTGCTCACAAGGAACTTTAGGAAGTTCTACAACAACCGCAAGGAGAGAAGAAGCGGTGGTTCACGCACTTGCTTTGAGTGTCGTGACCCTGGACACTTCATCGCTGACTACCTTAAGAAGAAGAAGAAGGTCGGGTACCATGACAATAACTCTGAAGACTTCAAGAAGAAGAAGAACCACCTCTACAAGAAAAGCAAGGCCTCCAAGAATCTCGCGAAGGCGGTCACGCGCGCTTGCGTTGCTACTCTAAGCGATATGGACCTCACATCAAGCAAAAGCTTTACAAGCTCGAAGGAGGAGATTGAGAAGCCACGGGTCAAGAAGAAGGACGACTTCACCGGGCTTTGCTTCATGGACAAGAATGATCACGACTCTGACTCTGACTTTGACTCCAACACAAGTGAGGTACAACCCACTCTTGATGAACTCTCTCTTGAACTTGATCAGCTTTGTGATGTTGTTCTCATGCAAGATGATAAGCTTTGCAATGCTATTCGTGAGACTAGAGAGCTTAAGTCTAAGTTGGAAAGTGTTGATTATGAGATTGCTTCACTTAGGTCTAAGCTTGCTGGAGATGAAATTGTTGTGGAGTGTGAGTCTTGTCAAGTTGTGATGAATGACGTTAAGCAGAGGAAAAGTGCACATGCTCAAGTTGCCAGTAAGCTTGAGAGTGTCCTGAAAGAGCTTGATAAATTTAGGACTAGGCCAACTCTTTCTGGAGCATGTTAGAAGTGCCGCAAACTCTCCAGTAAGTTGGAAGCTCAAACCCTCAAAGTCGAAGAGCTTGAGTCCATGGTGCAAAATGAGACTCACTCAAAAGTTCTTCCACCACCTTGTGAAGTGTGTGTCTCTCTCAAGGGTAAGCTAGCAATCACTAGAGAGGAAAACAAGAGCCTAACTTAGGAAAATGACTACCTCATCTCTCGCCTCAAAAGCGTAGTGAGCAAAGAAAAGGTTGAGTGTGACTTGTCAAGAGTTAAGGAGAGTGCTTGTAGGTCAATCTACAACTTGGGGTTGGGATATGAGAGGGTTGACAAAGAGATTGCTAATGTGGGTAAGTTTGTGTCAAGCTCTAGCTAAAAGGATGAGGAATGGCCCATCAAGCACACTAACGCATATTATCCACCTAATCCCAATCCCTCCTTCAACCCAAAGCAAGCAGAGAAGCCAAAACCCAAACCTCCTATGCAATCAAAGCAAAATTCCGAGAGAGTCTACATTTGCATGTTTTGTGGACCAAAAGGTCATTTGGACGATTTCTGTTATAGGCGTAAAAGAATTGAAATAAAGCAAGATGAGTTAACTAGGATTGCGTTTCATGATGATTTTGTTGACTTTCAGCCTCGCTCTTTTTCTCATGCCTATCATGGATAGGGTCATTCTTCACATGCCTTTGGTTCGTGAAACAAAGGCTTTGTGCCACAGCACTTTGAAGTCCCACATATTCCCTGTCATGGTGAGTCTCCCTCGCGTGGATATGGTTTTCACTCAAATGATTTCTATCCACATAACACAAGGTTTGAGTCGAGATGCTTTAACGGCCCATGCTTTCCCCATCGTGGTCCTCGTTCCATGCGTCCAAATTGTAATGTGCAAAGAACTGTGATAACTTCTATAGGTCGTATGGTGAAGTGTTGGATCCCCAAAACCATCCTTTCTAACCCCAGCACTGAGCCATCGATCTTTCCCTCCCGTTCTTTGTAGGCAGCAGGTGGAGGTTTGGAGGACAAGTGGTTGATGGACTCTAGGTGTTCGCGCCACATGATCGGAGATGCAAAATGGTTCTCCAGCCTCACTCCCTTGAAGTGCCACGAGTATGTGACCTTCAGGGATGATAAGAAAGGGAGAGTGATGGCAAGGGGCGCGATAAAGGTAAATGAAAACTTCACTCTCAAGGATGTTGGTTTGGTTGAGCATCTCAAGTACAATCTTCTCTCTGTTTCTCAGTTGCTTGATGTTGGTTTGGAAGTGCACTTTAAGAAAAAATGCTTTTTGTGTTCTTGATTTGAATGGTTCTTTGGTTTGTGGGATATCTAGTATTGGGAGAGTTTTTCAGGCTGATTTTGCTGCTTCTCATGGCTCTCACAAGTGCTTGCTTGCTCAATCTTCTTCTGAGCTCTAGACAAGTCATAGGAAACTAGGTCACATGAGCTTTGACTTGAAATGTCACTTGAGTGGCCTAGGCTTGATCCAAGGATTGGCTAAGCTCAAATTTGACAAGAATTTGGTTTGTGCTCCTTGTCGTCATGAAAAAAATGGTTGCCGCTTCTCATCCACCAATTAATTTCGTGATGACTAAACGACTGTTGACGGTCCTTAAATGCTAAATCCGACCATCAATTGCCTTCATAAAACATATAAAATAAATAATTAATATAGTGGTAGGAGTTTATTACTAACAATTTTCACAAGTATTGGGGAATATTTGTATGCAGATGATTTATAATCAAATTCAAGGAAATATTAGAGCTACAAGAGGAGAAATAATAGAAGCCCATAAACATGAACTAAGAAGTGATCAAATAATATATTAGACCTCATCATGTTGAAGCCCTCGTCGAGCCGATCGATACGCATATATAACTTGCCTAAATCGGACTTCGGATGTGAGAGCTATGAAGCACAGAAGATCAAATGTTTGGGTTGAACCGATGCTGATGTCAGCATGCGCGGGGGGGGGGGGGGGAGACAATGACGGTTCAGGTTATTTAGGTGAGTGGAGAAGCCCATTACTTGGCCCCTAAGGAAGAGGAATAGTCTAAGGAATATTTCCTTATTCATAGGAAGGCTTCTCCACTCCCCCAAGTCACCTCCAACTATAAATAGAGCCCCTCTTCCTCTCATTTTCAAAACAAAAGAAGAGAGTTTAGAGCTCCACTCCAAAGGCTTTAGCACTGCCAAAGTGCTTAGAAAATAGGGAGAGAGTGAGGGAGAGTTTGGGGAAGCGCCGGGCCTGTCGATGATCTTCCCCACGCTTGTACCTCGACGGATGCTTTCGTTTTCAAGTAAGTATTCGTGTTTTTTCTTTGGTATTTAAGTTTCCTATTTAAGAAAGTTCTTTCTTTATTGCTTGCGGGATCCGAGACTAGGATAGTAATGGATAGTGTAGACATGGTGTCTAGACTAGGATAGTAATGGATAGTTAGAATATTTTAGTCTATTCGTGCTTTCTTTATTTAAGTTTCCTATTCATCGCTCTATTTAGTTAGAATATTTTAGTCTTCTAGAAGCGTGGATCCGAGACTAGGATAGTAATGGATAGTGTAGACATGGTGTCTAGACTAGAGGTTACCTTTGTTTGCCGTGTGTCCCACGGTTTGTAGAGGTAGTCGGTAGGTGGTGACAGTCCTATCGGCCTTAGTAATCCTCCATGTTCGGGTACATCATAGAGCTGTTGGTCGGAGTTCCCTTTGGATGCAGGGATAAGCCAGTGCCCGAAGTGAGCAGTAGAGACCGAACCTATCTTATTATAGGATCCTTAACCATTAGGAATCCTCTCTACCCATTGCCTACCATGTTCTTGTTGTCCTTGGATGGATTAGTTAGAGGATTGATACACACACGTTCCCTGTGATTCGATAACCTAGAATACTCCTAGGTGAAGTGCTACATTGGTATCTGTGCGCTTACAGATTTATCTATGATCGTAAGAAATACCAACAAGCATTTCTGGCGCCGTTGTCGGGGAACGGTTATTGTATCGTCTTGAAACCTTGCTCTTCCTTGTATCTTTTTCTTTTTCTTTTCCTTTTATTTCTTTCCTTTTTCCACCACGGAGCAAACCTCTATCCTATCTTTTTCTGCTCTGAAGGGCGAGTTCTTTGAGCCACCATCGTCTGTGAACCCAATTCGCACATCCGGCTTGAACTCTGCTCTAGCTTTATAGCCATGGTTCGGGAGCAATCCTTCTTTGGTCTGGATTTCAAAATTCTTACCATCATTTGCGAGAATTTAAGTATTTGTGTTCATGTTTGTTCATCAATGGCATGACACATGAAACTCTAAAGTGGAAATTGTTTTCCTTCTCCCTCATGGAGAGGGCGAAGAAATGGTACACTCATCCTATTAAGAGTGTACATGGTGACTAGGAGCAGTTGCGGGTTAAATTTTGTCTTGCATTCTTCTCTCAATCCCATATTGTCTCCCTTCGTATGGAAATTCTCAGCTTTTGCTAGAGTAAGAAGGAATCTATTGGAGCAGCTTGGGCCAGGATATCTTTGTTACTGCAATCCGGCCCAGACTTGTCTATACTCGATGAAATGTTGCTTCAACACTTTTATTTGGGTCTAAACAAGGAGTTTGCCCAATTCCTCGACACTACCACTGGAGGATCGTTCATCCACAAGACTGCAATAGAAGGAAGAGCAATCCTAGACCGTATCTTTGAAAACTCATCCTTCTTAGCCAACCTTAGTGAGCCCCTCTAGGAGAAAGCTACGTCGAGCCGCACGAACCCCCCAATAACCAAATCTGAGCCCATACCTTGCCTATCCCCACATTTGACTTTTGAGTTGTCCCCTGAACCTCGAACACTGGAGGAAGAAGAAATTCAACATCCAGAGTTCTCTTTTGAATTCGAGGAAGGTCTTTTTGAAGACTTTGGGAATGCCTCGAATTACTATTCCAAAAAGAACCCACCAGTTCCCATCTGTCCTCCTCATTCTCACGAGGATGGAAAACCATCCCACGAGGATCCCTCAACGGCTAAATTCAAACCCATAGCTCTCTCATCTCTTGATTTTGCTGTTGATACCTCTCGAAAGGATGAAGCAATTCTACCTTCAGGGTTGCCAGTCAAATTCGAGGAAAGCTTACTTGATGATTGATGTGGACAAGGGTTCCCGATCTTCCGATAGGTTCTGATAATCTTGATTAAGGCGGAGGGGATACACAAATCGATCCGGCTTCGGAACGACACGTTCTGAACCCCGCAATCGCAGCACAACGTCTCCTCTGGTTATCAACCATTCAAAAACGATTGACCTCAACGAGAAGGCTTATCCTTGCCTGCAAATCAAGAACACAAGCAAGAACAAAGAAGAATGCAACCAAATTTGCAAGTATACGATGAATCTCACAAGTTGGGGTCTCACAAACCGATCAAACGGCGAAACTGTTATCAACAGAAAAATCTAAGCAAAACCCGAACCCTAACGGTGCGGCGGCGGCTGTATATAAAGACCCTAGGGTCGTGCAAGACCCTCTGGACGCGCCCCTAATTGGGCTCAACTAGATACAAAGCCCAAAGGCCAAAAATAGGCGATGCAGCACCGACACAGATTCTGGACTCTCTCTTGTTTTGACGATTCCTGATGACTCCGAATGAATTTTGACATGAGGCCGGCGGCATTGGAAAGGTCTTCTCCTTATCTTTCCGTGCATATGTATAATGTCCAAATCCGACTCCGTATGCGTCCTGGGCGACTGTTTTAGTACAGACTGGTCCTGGGCCCCGGAACAGACTCGAAGTCGGTTTTGATTGGGCCTCCACTTTGGCTTCCAAGCCCTTGCTGGTCCTCCACGTTCCCAACTCCTTCTCCCATCATCTCCTGGTCTTCTCCATGGTTTCTAATCATAAAATAATCATTAGGTAGCAAACCATTCTCAAAAGTAACATATAGCGAAGAACGTAGGAACGAGCTCACCTCTAAATTTAGTCGTCATGCACGAGCTCTAGTCATTGGACCTTGCAAGTCCAGATTTGGAGGAGTGTTGTGTGTATCCATAGGAGTGATGTCCTCATCATCCTCCCCCTCTTGAAGTGGAGTCGTCCTCGACTCGAGCTCATCCTCTTCTCCCAAGTATGGTTTCAAATCTGAAATGTTAAAAGTAGGACTAACCCCGAACTCGAGAGGCAACTCAAGTTTGTATGCATTATCATTAATCTTCTCTATTATTTTGAATGGACCATCAGCTCTAGGCATTAGTTTAGACTTTCTCAATTCTGGAAATCTATCCTTCCTTAAGTGTAACCACACTAAATCTCCTACATCAAGCTTTACTTCCTTTCTACCTTTACTACCAGCAATTTTATACTTTCCATTCATCTTTTCAATGTTAAGTCTAGTGGTCTCATGCATTTGCAAAATAAATTCAGCATGCTCCTTAGCATCAACATGAACTCTCTCATTAATAGGTAGAGGAAGTATATCAAGTGGAGTACGGGGATCAAAACCATACACTACCTTGAATGGACTTACCTTGGTAGTAGAATGTGTTGCCCGATTATAAGCAAACTCAACATGAGGTAAGCATTCTTCCCATTGCTTCAAATTTTTCTTCAAAATAGCTCGCAACATAGTACCCAAAGTGCGGTTCACAACCTCAGTTTGTCCATCAGTTTGTGGATGACAAGTTGTAGAAAATAACAACTTTGAACCCAACTTATTCCAAAGCGTGCACCAAAAATGACTCAAGAATTTTGCATCACGATCTGAAACAATAGTAGAAGGCATACCATGCAAACGTACAATTTCTTTGAAAAAAAGATCAGCAATGTAACTAGCATCATCAGTTTTATGACATGGTATAAAGTGTGCCATCTTGGAAAAACGATCCACAACAACAAAAATGCTATTGCTCCCCCTCTTAGTCCTAGGCAGTCCTAAAATAAAGTCCATAGAAATATCCGCCCAAGGAATAGAAGGAACAGGAAGTGGCATGTATAAACCATGTGGATTCAATCAAGACTTAGCTTTTTGACATGTAGTGCAGCGAGCAACAAAACGCTCAACATCTTTCCTCATCCTTGGCCAAAAGAAGTGTGTGGCCAAAATATCCTCTGTCTTCTTAGCACCAAAATGACCCATCAATTCACCTCCATGCGCCTCCTGCAACAACAAAAGACGAACGGAACCAACTGGAATGCATAGGCGGTTAGCTCTAAACAAGAATCCATCATTCAACACAAATCTGTGCCAAGCACGACCTTCTTTACAGTGCAGCAATACATCTTTAAAATCAACATCAGCAACATATTGTTCTTTAATTGCCTCAAGTCCAAAAATTCTACAATCAAGTTGAGACAACAAAGTAGATCGCCTAGATAAAGCATCGGCAATCACATTATCCTTCCCTTTCTTATGTTTAATAATATAAGGAAAAGACTCAATAAACTCAACCCATTTAGCATGTCTACGGTTCAAATTGCATTGAGAACGAATATACTTAAGTGATTCATGATCAGAATGAATAACAAACTCTTTGGGCAACAAATAATGACGCCATGTCTCTAAAGAATGTACAAGTGCATATAGTTCCTTATCATACGTGGAATAATTCAAAACAGGCCCAGTAATTTTCTCACTAAAGTATGCAACAGGTTTACCATCTTGCATCAAAACACCACCAATGCCTATACCACTAGCATCACATTCAAGCTCAGAAGTCTTATCAAAATTGGGTAATTGCAGCAATGGTGCATGTGTAAGTTTGTCCTTCAAAGCATCAAAAGACTCATGATATACCTTACCAAAATGGAAGTCAACGCCCTTCTTTGTCAACTCATGCAATGGTGCTGAAATCTTTGACAAAGCGGCGGTAGAAACCTGCAAGACCAAGAAAACTCCTCACCTGTGTGATAGTTTTTGGTACAGGCCAGCTCTTTATGGCTTCAATCTTCGCCTCATCCACCTCAATTCCCTGTGGAGTCACAACATAGCCAAGAAAAGAGACTCGATCCGTGCAAAAGGTGCACTTCTCAAGGTTACCAAATAAACGTGCAACTCGCAAAGCATCAAAAACAGCACGCAAATGAATCATATGATCATCCATGGATTTGCTATAAATCAAGATATCATCAAAGTAAACAACCACAAATTTGCCAATAAAAGGTCTTAAAACCTCATTCATCAAACGCATGAAAGTACTGGGTGCATTAGTCAACCCAAAAGGCATTACTAACCACTCATACAACCCGAATTTGGTTTTGAAAGCTGTTTTCCATTCATCTCCAAGTTTCATTCTAATTTGATGGTAGCCACTACGCAAATCAATTTTAGTGAAAATTATAGCACCACATAACTCATCAAGCATGTCGTCTAGCCTAGGAATAGGATGACGATACCTAATAGTAATGTTATTAATGGCTCTACAATCTACACACATACGCCAAGAACCATCTTTCTTAGGAACCAAAAGTACAGGAACAGCACAAGGACTAAGTGATTGACGAACATACCCACGATCCAAAAGGTCTTGGACTTGTCGTTGTATCTCCTTAGTCTCCTCAGGGTTGGTCCTATAAGCAGCACGGTTTGGTAAAGTAGCACCAGGAATCAAATCAATTTGATGCTCAATCCCTCTCAAAGGTGGCAATACCGGGGGTATCTCAGCTGGGAAAACATCCTCATACTCCTGCAAAAGGTTAGTGACAGGAGGAGGCAAAGCACTAGAAGCAATATCACCAAGCGAAAACAAGGCTTGTTTGCATATCAAAGCATAGCAAATATCATCAGTAGAAATTTCAGCAAGCTCAGATTTTGTGGCAAGACATGAACGACCTTGTAATTTAATTGCAGCACCCTTAGAACTTGAAGAATCATTAGCATTACTTGGTGTAGAAGCAGAATTAACATGTTGCTGAATTTCAGGGCTTTTATTTTTCAAACTAGCAGCTCGTTCTAAATCAGCTTGTGCAATTTCAGCAGGGGTCACTAGTAACAAAGTAATTTTAGTTCCTTTATGCATAAAAGTGTACTTATTACTTTTACCATGGTGTACAGCATCATTATCAAATTCCCAAGGTCTACCCAATAAAAGTGAACAAGCTTGCATGGGTACAACATCACAATCAACAGAATCGACATAGGAACCAATGGAAAAAGGAACTCTGCAAGTTTGTGTTACCTTAGCTTTTTCAGAGTCATTTAACCACGGAATGTAGTATGGATGTGGATGTGGGCGTGTGGTCAAATCAAGCTTCTTAACCACATCAGAACTCACCAAATTGTTGCAGCTTCCTCCATCAATGATGACACGTGCCCGACGGTTCTTGATGACGAAGAAAATCTGGAACAAGTTATGTCACTGCATCACCTCGGGCTGCTGGATTTGTGTGCTAAGCACACGCTGCACAATAATATTCATATAGCCCGTGGTATCTCCGCCTCCAAGGACGAGGTCACCGCTGGTGGTAGCGACATCCTCCTCCTCATCCTCCACATCGGAGGTGCTCATGTAATCGCCATCATCTGTCGCCACATATGCCCGCCTACTTGGGCACTCTTTCTGCACATGGCCAAGACCATGGCAGCGGTGGCACTGAATCCCTGTAGTGCGTCCCGTCGAACCAACAGAGGAGGCACTACTAGCCGGTACCTGCACAGAATTTTTACCTGAGCGCGTAGAAGGGGCAGGGGCTGATCTTGGTGCTGCAGAAACAACACTAGCTGGTGGGGGCGGCCGGAAAGATGGCTTGGGCAGTCCCGAAGTCCCCGTCGGCCGTGGTGGGTAGAAATTCCTGGACTTGCTGTACTCCTCAAAAGCCTGGAAAAGTCCCTGTGATTCTTTCTCTGCAAGCATAGCATACTGGAAACACTGGTTGAGGGTATAAAATTCTTTATAATCAAGGATGTCCTGAATTTCTTTTCTCAAACCAGAATAAAAGCGGTAAATCTGATCCTCTACTTTTTCAACCACAGCACAACGAATCAAATCCTTCTGAAGCTCACTAAAATACTCCTGAACAGTTTTATCTCCTTGATCTAAACGCTGCAGTTTATTACGAATTTCTCTATAAAAAGAAGGAGGAACAAAACGATCACGCATTTCTACCTTAAGTTCTTCCCAAGTAGTAGGCAAATCGGTTTTAGCAGCTAGACCACTCCACCAAACAATAGCAAAGTCCTTAAACTCACTAGTGGCTTGTCTAACTCTATGTTGTTCAGGAACAAGGTGGGCATTAAATTTTTGTTCTACCGTCATTTCTCAATCAAGGTAAGTATCACCATCGTACTGACTCGAAAACGAAGGAATTGAAAACTTAATTTTAGCATACGGATCATCTGGAGCATGGTTACCTTGTGTGCGACGGTTGTGGTTGTGGAAACCACCCATACCTTGAGGGTTACGTTGCAAACGACGTCGTAACCTTGCGGTCCTTGTAGCTGACCTATCGACGGTGCCATCAGCCTTATACACCGTTGCTTCATCATGATCGTCTTCAACGTCGTTGTTGGTGTTGGTGTTGTTGTTGGTGTTGTTGTTGTTGGTGGTGTTGGTGTTGTTGTTGGTGGTGTTGTTGGTCTTGTGAGAGGTCTCCAATTCGACAACCTGATCGGTTAGCTTAGAGACTCTCTTATCCAACCGCTCAATGCTTTCTCCCAGGTGAAGCTTGGTGACGGCGTCGGTGACGGCCCTGGTGATAGTCTCTGCCAAATCACTCTGAACCGCCTGCAAAGCCTTCTGTAACTGATTTTGGCTCACGCACTCATCCAATTTTGAGGGTGAAGCACCCTCCCCGTCGCTTCCTGACATCAGAAACACCAAAACAGGAAACAAAAAGTGAAGGTTATCCCTACAAAACCACTAAGCAGTGGTGCCTCTCAACACAGCAAAAGTAAGCTTCTTGCAAAGCTCTTACAAAGTTCTAAAAAAAACAAAGTGAAGGATATCAGGGAGAAGTGTTCCATGATTGCAAGGGTTACAAAATAACCTATGTGCTGTCCAGAAGAAGTATGTAGAGCTAGGAAGGCCAAATATATATATATATGAGTGGCACACAAATCAAAAACAGATAGTAAAGCTGAATAAGTGCCCAAGTAACTTGTCCCTAGTTGCTGGTCTAACTATGTCCTAGAATAGTAGTGATAGCAAAGAAGAAACAAGGAGACAAAGGGACACAGTCGATAACAGGGGGCTTAGTGTAAAACAGCCAAACTCAGAAATTCCAAGGGGCTAGATGGAGCACTAGTAGGAATCCCAAATTTCTTTTTTTTTATTTTATTTTTTTGATATTTTTTTCCAACTCACTAGCAAATAGGAAGAAACTACAAAAAATTTCAGCTCAAACCGAGCTAGGACGTGGCCTACAGAAAATCTTGAAGTTTCAGAAAACGTCGGGTTTCAACTTGAATGAATTTTTTCTTTATCTTCCCGATTTTTTTTGATTTTTTTTCGAGGGCACACAGGGCGTAGCCAAGTGTGGGTATGCTCAACTTTTCGTCAAGAATCTCCTGTAAAAATTTCAGCCAAAACGGACAACCGAGCGAAAAGTTATGGCTGTTTTACCGAAGGGGTGTCGGAATCGGTTATGAAGAACCCGGGGGTTTGAGTGAAATCCGAGTCGGGCTTGGGGTCGGGTAGGGATTTTTTTTTTGGCGAGGTGGATGCAGCGGAAAGTGAAATTTATGAAAATTGGTCCGAGGTGGTGAGGGTGGGTTTAGGCTGGAATTAGGGTGGGCGTGTTGATCAATCAACCCTAGCACACAAAGCCGACAAAACCGAGGATGGTGAAGGGGATGGCAGCTAGGGTTGCAAGGGAAACACTACTGACGACAAAAACACAAACTAAACCAGCGACTAAACAAGAACTAGGGCACAAACTCAACACTACGGACTCTGAAATTGAAATATGCAAAGGCTAAACACGTGGTTATGGGCGGGGGAATTTTTTTTTGGTATTTTCTGTGGACGATAGGAAGAACACGAAAACAAAACTAAAGGGTAGTGTGAACCTGATGGTGCACCTGAAGCTCTGATTACCACTTGATGTGGACAAGGGTTCCCGATCTTCCGATAGCTTCTGATAATCTTGATTAATGCGGAGGCGATACACAAATCGATCCGGCTTCCGAACGACACGTTCTGAACCCCGCAATCGCAGCACAACGTCTCCTCTGGTTATCAACCGTTCAAGAATGATTGACCTCACCGAGAAGGCTTATCCTTGCCTGCAAATCAAGAACACAAGCAAGAACAAAGAAGAATGCAACCAAATTTGCAAGTATACGATGAATCTCACAAGTTGGAGTCTCACAAACCGATCAAACGGCAAAACTATTATCAACAGAATAATCTAAGCAAAACCCGAACCCTAATGGTGTGGCGGCGGCTGTATATAAAGACCCTAGGGTCGTGCAAGACCCTCTGGACGCGCCCCTAATTGGGCTCAACTAGATACAAAGCCCAAAGGTCAAAAATAGGCGACGCAACACCGACACAGATTCTGGACTCTCTCTTGTTTTGACGATTCCCGATGACTCCGAATGAATTTTGACATGAGGCTGGCGGCATTGGAAAGGACTTCTCCTTATGTTTCCGTGCATATGTAGAACGTCCAAATCCGAGTCTGTATGCGTCCTGGGCGACTGTTTTAGTACAGACTGGTCCTGGGCTCCGAAACAGACTCGAAGTCGGTTTTGATTGGGCCTCCACTTTGGCTTCCAAGCCCTTGCTGGTCCTCCACATTCCCAACTCCTTCTCCCATCATCTCCTGGTCTTCTCCATGGTTTGTAATCATAAAATAATCATTAGGTAGCAAACCATTCTCAAAAATAACATATAGCGAAGAACGTAGGAACGAGCTCACCTCTAAATTTAGTCGTCGTGCACGAGCTCTAGTCATTGGACCTTGCAAGTCCAGATTTGGAGGAGTGTTGTGTGTATCCATAGGAGTGATGTCCTCATCAATGATCGTATAAAAACTTCGAATTATATCTGGCAAAACAAGTCTACAGTATCTGCTTTGCCTCGTAGTCCTTTCCAAGAAGCAATTCCAAAGGAGGCCATGAAGAAGCAGCAGTTGAAGGAAGGAAAGCGCTATTTCAAAGCTACCCAAATCCATTCGTCTTCCACAACCATTCCTTGTCTTATACGAGGAAATACCATAGAGGACCTTCACGATCCCACCATAAGAGTTAGTATCATCCCCGAATACATAGCTTTACAGCTTGTGGATGATATACCTCTAGAGCCAACCGATTCTCTCTTCAAGGATTCCTTGGGAGTATCCTACACATGTCGGGGGATCACAAAGGCTATACCAATCATGATAGGAAAAGTTGATCTTCATCTAGACTTCCATGTCTTTCCTATCATTGATTTCTATCTCCTCCTTGGCTACCCACTAGAAAAAACTCCACCTACTAGGTGCATCTCAAGGGAGCCACACTAAAATGCTTAGGGAGACTGCTTTTGCCACCAGGAACCTTTTCTCAGAATATCCTTTGGTGATGTCTCATCTCGAGCACCCTCCGCTTGAGAAAGTGATGTTTGTTTCCCAACTTACATCACCGAAGACTGTTCCTTGTAAGGACACGAAGCTTTTCACCCAGCATGGAGACGATTCAGGAGAAACTCCAAATCCTACTTAAACCAAACCGTCACCATCCTTGCCTAAGCCTTTTCCTCTTGCCCTCATTACTCTGTTCTTGATGGTGATCAAGAATCGACAGTGACCCTTATTGATGGATTCTGTGGGAATGAGAAACTTTGGGCAATTGGATTTATTGAGCCATTGACTCTAGAAACAGGAGAATATTCAATAGATGAGTGTGAGAGCTTCTTTCTTGAAAACACACATGATACATGTTCATTTAATGAATCTCTAGAGCCAATCTACTTTTGTGCCAAGCGTACCTACGAGAACTACAATTGCCTCAAGAGCCTCATTAGCAAAATATTTGTTAGAATGATTGTAGATGCTTTTGTTTACCATAAATATTGCAAATCTCGTAGATTGCACTTTGGCACTAACCTTGCAGCTAGAGCTTCAATGAAACTTCAAGAATTGGTGGTGGACTGAGAACTACATCGCGAATGATAGCTACAATATGAAGTCCCCGTGGTCAAGCTTTTGACCATAAACAAAGCACTACCAGGAGATGACCTAGATTATCATTTTCCTTTTGCCTAAATAAAAGCAAGAATATGTTTTAAGGTTATGTTTGCTTTCGCGTATTTTTGGTCGCTAACTATTTCAGGTTGAGATTAACATGAAGACATGAAGACCTCTATTAGCACTTTGAATGAAGACCTAAGACAAGGCTAAGGGAAAGAGAGGCCCTTCTTCCACCAGCCCTACCTCTCCTTATATAGGTCTAGGAGCTGTCCTAAAGACCATCCTACCCCTCACCTACAATACACTGCCACCTACCACCAGGGGCATAACCGTCCATCTTTTTCCTCGTCGCCCAATCGCCATCGAGCCCTTCATGACTTTGCTTCGCCTTGACGCAAGCTCCGCAATGGTGCCACGTGCACCTCCAATCGTCGCCACCAGTTTTCAGGCCCAAACCGGGAAACCGCCTTGCATGCTTCCCAAAGCGTGACTTCTTGATCTTGACGCGTGCCACCTCATCCCGTGATCCTCCTCGTCAGCAAGTCTCTCCAGCCTCCGGTCCATTGGAAGTCTCTACTTGCACCGACGTCTGATCACCTTTGACTTGGTCAACACCGTCGTCTTGATCACCACCCACGGTTTTGAGGCTCAACCGAAAAACTGTCCGTGCTTCTTGCCTCTGCACGTGTACGGTATGGATCACCCTTGACTTCACCCGGCCTCCCGATCATCCGCCCCAAGTCTCCTACTTGTGCCCGATCCTCTCGCCATTGACCGCCAAGTTGACTCTAGTGACCTACACATCATGAGACAAGCAAGCACATTTCCCATCTCCTACAAACTCTCCAACACCATTACCAACTCTCGTTAGTCAAAACCATGACATGCACAAACTCATGCAATCCCCAGATTCCCGTATTTCAACTCAAACACCAAATCAGCCCAAGTTAATTACTCATGACATATTGCAAACCATGGCACATATCCCCATGGTTTCTCAATTTGTTTTTGAAAATCTTGTAAAAACCAAAGTTACTCAGCAGAAGGAGTAAAGATGACTAGAGTCAACACTGTTCCATTCTTCAACCACCCAAGGGAATGTGATAGACACTTCAAAGTTCATGGGTGCAGGTTTGATTTGGAATAATTTGCATGCTAGTCTTGTATCAAAATAAGTTATTATCCACCTTAGTCTCTATTCCTTTACTCGAGGACGAGCAAAGGCTAAGTGTGGGGGTGTTGTTGACGGTCCTTAAATGCTAAATCCGAATATCAATTGCCTGTATGCAGATAATTTAGTAGTAGGAGTTTATTACTAACAATTTCCACAAGTATTGGGAAATATTTGTATGCAGATGATTTATAATCAAATTCAAGGAAATATCAGAGCTACAAGTGGAGAAATAATAGAAGTCCATAAACATGAAGTGAGAAGTGATCAAATAATATATTAGACCTCACCATATTGAATCTCTAATCGAGCCAATCGAAATACATATATAACTTGCCTAAATCGGACTTCGGATGTGAGAGTTATGAAGCACAAAAGATCATATGTTTGGGCTGACCCGATGCTGACATCAGCACGCGCGGGAGGGGAAGACAATGACGGTTCAGGTTGCTTGGGTAAGTGGGAAAGCCCAATACTTGGCCCCTAAGGATGAGGAATAGTCCAAGAAATATTCTCTTATTCATAGGAAGGCTTCTCCACTCCCCCAAGTCACCTCCCACTATAAATACAGCCCCTCTTCCTCTCATTTTCGAAACACAAGAAGAGAGTTTAGAGCCCCACTCCAAAGGCTTTAGCACTGCCAAAGTGCTTAGAAAATAGGGAGAGAGTGAGGGACAGTACGGGGAAGCGTCGGGTCTATCGTCAATCTTCCCCACGCTTGTACCTCGACAGATGCTTTCCTTTTCAAGTAAGTATTCATGTTTCCTCTTCGGTATTTAAGTTTCCTATTTAAGTAAGTCCTTTCTTTATTGCTTACGAGATCGTCCCTCTATTTAGTTAGAGTATCTTAGTGTTCTATAAGCATGGATCCGAGACTAGGATAGTAATTGATAGTGTAGACGTGGTGTCTAGAATAGAGGTTATCTTTGTTTGCCGCGTGCCCCACGGTTTTAGAGGTAGTCGGTAGGTGGTGACAGCCCTATGAGCCCTTAGTAATCCTCCACGTTCGAGTACATCATAGAGCTTTTGGACGGAGTCGCCTGTGGATGCAAGGGTAAGCTGGTGCCCGAAGTGAGCAGTAGAGACCGAACCTATCTTATTATAGGATCCTTAACCATTAGGAATCCTCTCTACCCTTTGCCTACCATGTTCTTGTTGTCCTTGGACGGATTAGTTAAGAGTATTGATACACACATGTTCCCTGTGATTTGATAACCTGGAATACTCCTAGGTGAAGTGCTACATCGATATCCATGCGCTTGCGGATTTATCTATGATCGTATGAAATACCAACAACGACTTGGAGAGTTGCTTCACACGGACACTGTTGGTCCTTCTCGGGTTTGTTCGGCAAGTGGGAAGTGGTACGTTCTTGTGATAGAGTATGGCTTCTCTCGCTTAGCTTTGAGGTTGTTCAAGGAACTCCCTAGTGCATTACGAGCAATTCACAGTGATAATGGCACCGAGTTCAAGAACTCCTTCTTTGATGCTTTCTGCCTTGAGCATGGTATTGAGTATCAGTTTTGAGCACCTCGTGTTCCTTAGCAGAATGGTGTGGTCGAAATATAGAACAGAACCTTACTGGAGATGGCCTAGACGATGCTCAATGGGCATAGGACTCCGAGACGGTTCTGGGCTTAGGCCATCAGCACTGCTTGCTATGTTTCCAATAGGGTTTTCTTGCGCTCAATTCTTAATGTGACTTTCTATGAGCTACGCTTTAGGAGGAAGCTATCTATTTCTTATCTGTGTGCCTTTGGTTGCAAGTGCTTTGTTCTCAAGCGTGGCAGTCTTGATAAGTTTGAGTCGAGATCTTCCAATGGCATTTTTCTTGGTTACACTCTTCATGGCCACTCCTACAGAGTCTTGAATTTGGAAACTAACACCATCTTAGAATCCTGCGATGTAACCTTTGATGAATCAAATTCCTGTGCAAGCAATATGGTTGAGACTACAGGTAGCAGGGAAATGGAGGAAAGCATCTTTGTAGAAAAGGACCTACAGGACTTGAATGATGATGATGATGATTCATTACATCCTACATTTGAGCCTATTCCTGCTGCTTCCAGTACTCCAGCAGAGGGTGCAGAAGCCTCTACATCGACTTCAGTGGCTGTCGAGCAAGCTCCAGCTATGGTTGAAGGGGAGGTATGCTCTGAGATAGAGGCTCCTTTTCGCATTCAACGTCAACATCCTCCTCAACAAATAATCGGTAATCTCCATGAGAGGACAACAAGGTCAAGGTCTGCACATCTCGCCAGCTTTACCAATTCTCTATTTGTTGCCACTTTTGAACCTCGAGATGTTGGACACGCAATATCTGATGAACATTGGGTAAATGCCATGCATGAAGAGTTGGAAAACTTTGAGAGAAACAAAGTATGGACCCTAGTAGAGCCTACTATTGCTGTCAATGTCATAGGAACCAAGTGGGTGTTCAAAAACAAGCATGGGGAAGATGGGGAGGTTATGAGAATCAAGGCTAGGCTTGTTGCTCAAGGTTTTAGTCAAGTGGAGGGCTTAGACTATGGGAAAACCTTTGCTCCTATTGCTCGCATAGAAGCCATTAGGATTTTGCTTGCCTTTGTTGCGTCTGAGGGAATTAAGCTTTACCAAATGGATGTTAAGAGTGCTTTCCTAAATGGCTACATAGAGGAAGAGGTTTATGTCAAACAACCATCTGGCTTTGAGCACCATAAGTACCCAAACCGAGTGTACAAGCTTCAGAAGGCTTTGTATAGGCTAAAGCAAGCACCTAGGGCATGGTATGTTAGGCTTAAGACCTTCTTGCTAGAGCATGGCTATGTGATGGGGTGTGTTGGCAAAACCTTGTTCACTCTGAGACATGGCAATGACTTTTTAATGGTTCATATATACGTGGATAATATCATTTTTTGAGGTTCCTCTCATGCTCTTGTGTCTAGATTTCAGGAAGCTATGGAAAGTGAATTTTAGATGTCGATGATGGGCGAGCTCAACTTCTTCCTTGGACTTCAAATCAAGCAATGCAAGCAAGGCACCTTCACACATCAAGCCAAGTACATGAAGGATCTCTTGAAGAAGTTTGACATGGTCAATGTGAAGTCGTTGTCAACACCAATGTCCACTACAACAGCACTTGACCCCGATGAAGACTGTGAAGCTGTGGACCAAAGGGAGTACAAGAGCATGATCGGCTCCCTCTTGTACCTGACAGCGACAAGACCCAACATATACTTTGCGGTGAGTCTTTGTGCTCACTTTCAAGCTTCCCTAAGGGTGACTCATTTCAAAGCTGTCAAGCGCATCTTTAGGTATCTCAAATGCACCCTTAAGTGCGGTCTTTGGTACTCTGCATCTTCATCTCTTGATCTTATCAGGTATTCGGATGCAGACTCTGCTAGGTGTAGAATTGATAGGAAGAGCACTTTAGGTACTTGCCATTTCTTGGGTTCCTCTTTGGTATTGGTCTTCTCGTAAGCAGTCTACCATAGCCCAATCCACCACAGAAGCAGAGTATGTTCCTACCGCTAGCTGCTGTTCTCAAATCCTATGGATGCTATCCACCATGAGGGACTATGGGTTAGTGTTTAAGAGTATTCCACTTATGTGTGATAACTCCAGTGCAATTTGCTTAGCCAAAAACCCAATTCTCCATGGTAAGGTCAAACAAATTAATGTGAGATTTCACTTTCTGAGAGACCATGTTGAGAGAGAGGAGACATTGAGCTCAAATACATTGACAATCAAAACCAATTGGCTGATATCCTTACCAAGCCCCTAGATGCTTCACGACCCACTTTTCTTCAGGAGGAGCTTGGTGTTTGCCATCCTTATGAAATCATTTGAGGGGGAGTTGTCACTCTTTTGTATATACATATCTTACCTTTTCGCATTGCATCTCATATGTAATATATACATTGGTAGATGAGCTTCACCTTTTATGACTACCTTGCATTTTTCATAGCTATGATTAAGCTTGAGCTAGGTTGTGTGGATGTGATAGGAATCTCTAATGCTTAGATTTTCTAGATGGCCTGTTACAGACTCTTTTTGAGCAACTTGCTAATCTTAAAGGTGAACTTGGCTTTTTGTGAACCTTATGAACTAATCTTGCCAAAACTTGCTCACCATGTGGATAATTGCATTTTATCCTTGTCGATACTTGTGTTGAGGCTAGTCTAGAGGATGTCTTGGCCATGGCACCTTGTGTTTGTGAAATGTGGCTTTGCAAATGTTTAGCTCATGATGGAACATTGTGAGAACGTTTGTTCCTTTTGCCGCAAAGGCATGCTCATTTTTCTGCTTTTAATTTGCATGATAAGTTGATCAAATGAAAATTGCTTTGAAGCCTTGGGGTGTTTGCCGTACCGAGTCATGCGACCCTCCACATGGATTAGAAGTTACATAAAAATGCTAAATCCAAAAATTGTGCTTCGAAGCCTCGGGGTGTTTGTCGTACCCAGTCGTGCGACCCTCCGCATGTATTAGAAGTTACATGAGGATCAAATAATAATAATGTGTCTCTGTTGCATATGTGAGCATTTGTCGAGCTTATTTTCTATGAATGCTTGTTGCCCTGGTTGAGATTGAGACTGGCTAGTGTCTTTTGATTCACTTGATGCTTGTTTTGCCTTGGATGGGAGTACTTATACATGTGGTGGCAACTTTTCTCATGATGAATGAATATGATTCTATCTAAGCTAGTCAATCTTTTTGCTTAGCTTGTACAGCTCTTGGTGTTTATCTCTTTGATGAGGACATCACTCCTATGGATACGCACAACACTCCTCCAATTCTGGACTTGCAAGGTCCAATGACTAGAGCTCGTGCACGACGACTAAATTTAGAGGTGAGCTCGTTCCTACGTTCTTCGCTATATGTTACTTTTGAGAATGGTTTGCTACCTAATGATTATTTTATGATTAGAAACCATGGAGAGGACCAGAAGATGATGGGAGAAGGAGTTGGGAACGTGGAGGACCAGCAAGGGCTTGGAAGCCAAAGTGGAGGCCCAATCAAAACCGACTTCGAGTCTGTTTCGGGGCCCAGGACCAGTCTGCACTAAAACAGTTGCCCAGGACGCATATGGACTCGGATTTGGACGTTCTATATATGCACGGAAAGATAAGGAGAAGACCTTTCCAATGCCGCTGGCCTCATGTCAAAATTCATCAGGAGTCATTGGGAATAGTCAAAACAAGAGAGAGTCCAGAATCTGTGTCGGTGCTGCGTCGCCTATTTTTGGCCTTTGGGCTTTGTATCTAGTTGAGCCCAATTAGGGGCGCGTCCAGAGGGTCTTGCACGACCCTAGGGTCTTTATATACAGCCGCTGCCGCACCATTAGGTTTTGGGGTTTTGCTTAGATCAATTCTGTTCATAAACAGTTTCGCCGTTCATCGGTTTGTGAGACCCCAACTTCGAGAGTTTAATCATACATCTGCAATTGTGTTGCATTCTTCGTTGTTCTTGCTTGTGTTCTTGATTCGCAGGTAGGGATTAGCCTTCTCGGCGAGGTCAATCGTCTTTTGGACGGTTGATAACCAGAGGAGACGTCGTGCTGCGATTGCGGGGTTTAGAACGTGCTGTTCTGAAGCCGGATCGATTTGTGTGTCGCCTCCGACCAAATCAACTTACCAAGAACCTTTCGGAAGATCGGGAACCCTTGTTCACATCACTCTTGCTATCTATTTATGGTCTTTGTATGATTGTGAGCTATTGCGTTTACACTTCATAGCTCCATATTTATGATTAGCAAGGTTAAATGCTTGTTGGCATATTTGTTGAAGCTCTTTAGGTTTGCTTTTTCATGCATTGCATGCTTGTTCTTTTGCTTCTTTGATGAGTTCATAGCCAAAGGGGGAGAAAATATTGGGTCATGCACAAATAATGCTAAGAAATTTAAAATGATCCATTTTGCATTACATGAGACCTATCACAAGTTGAGGGGGAGCATATCATGTCCTTGAGCGTTTTCATGCGCTTTTCATAATCTTTGCAATCTTTGCGTTCTCAAGTGGCTTTCTTTGTCAACTCTTGGTTTTGTGATCCCTCTTATGCTAGATGGCTACTTTTCACCTTTTCTTTGGGTTTGAGCCATTTGGATGTGCTTAGTCGGTTTCGCTTCAATCTCTAATCTTTATGCATTTGGTGTTGTCAATGTACTCATCAAGGGGGAGATTGAGAAACCATGTAGATATGTGCCATGGTTTGCAATATGTGATGAGTAATTGACATTGGCTGATTTGCTGTTTGAGTTGAAATGTGGGAATTTGGGGATTGCATGAGTTTGTGCATTGTTATGGTTATGACTAACCGGGAGTTGATGAAGATGTTGGAGAAGTTGCAGGACAAGGAAAATGTGTTTGCTTGTCTGATGATGTGTAGGTCAATGGAGTCAACTTGGCGGTCAACGGTGAGAGGATCGGGCACAAGTAGGGGACTTGGGGTCGGACGATCAGGAGGTCAGGTGAAGTCAAGTGTGATCCACACCGTACACGTGGAGAGGGGAGAAGCACGGACGGTTTTGCGGTTGAGCCTCAAAACTGTGGAGGTGATGAAGACGACACGTTGACCAAGTCAAGGCGAATAGGATGCCGGTGCAAGTCACAAGGGGGGGCAATGGAGCGGGACCGAGAGAGACTTGCTGATGGTCAGGATCACGAGACAAGGTGACACACGTCGACATCGAGCAGTCATGCTTTGAGAAGCGTGCAAGGTGGTTTCCCAGTTTTGGCCTCAAAATCGGTGGCGGCGATTGGTGGTGCATGTGGCACCATCACGGAGCTTGCGTCGAGGCAAAGCAAAGATGTGAAGGTCTCGAGGGTGTCCAGGTGATGAGAAAAGAGTAGGAGGTAGGGCTGGTGGTAGGTGGCATTGTATTGTAGGTCAAGGGTAGTGTGGTCTTTAGGACAACCCTATGCCTATATAAGGAGAGGTAGGGCTGGTGGGAGAGGGTGCTTCTTTCCATTATCCTTGTCTTAGGTTTTTATTCCATAGAGGTGGAAGAGTGCTTCAAGTTGTAGTGGAAAGGAGAGGGTGTGTGAGGGACATCTCTTTCTCTTCCAAAGAGTGGGAGGAAGAGTGTGGCTTCGTAGCCATGTATCCATGTATCTTGACTTGATGAATCAATGATGAGATTCAAATTCGTATTCAAGTTCTTCCTCTCTCCCTAAATCCTGAATTTCCCTTTTTCTCTATTTTCAGAGCTATTTTTGTGGGAATTTTTTATCTCATTTTTGGGTATGTTTTTGGGTGAATTTCATGGGGGATCTTTGTGATTAGATGAGCTAGAACAATCCTATATGGGTCCTTGACCGAATCAAAAGCTCTAGCACCCTCCATTTCATAGATTTCTCAAGTTTCCCCTTTTTGGTGTTCTTGGCACAAGATCTGAAATTCATGATGATTCCGTGTGCTGTTTGAGTATATCTCTTTAGAGGAGAGTTGTGATGTTTTGTGGATGATGTGGTCCAAATTTCGTGATTTTTGGAGTTTGTTTAGTAGGATTTTGGTAATTTTATTTTTGAAACGGAGCTGTTGTTCTGTCCAGGACAGAACTTCCATCGCCAGGACTGAACTTCCGTCATCATGATGGAACTTCTGTCAAGGACCATGGAAGTTCCATGAGTGACAGAACTTCTTTCGCCTGGAACTTCTGTGAGTGACAGAACTTCCGTCATGGACTTCAGAACTTCCGTCGGGCACTACGGAACTTCTGTCAAGGTCCAGAATCGCGTATTCTTGGATCTTATTTGTTCCTCTTTTGACCCCCTTGAGCTTCTGCTATGTATCCTTTTGCTTTAAATCATTCTTAGGGTTAACACATCACAAGTTGGTGTGTGTGACCTTAGTGATTTGCCTAGAGGAGGATTTGGTTGTAGTTGGTACATAAGCCAAGTTCTTGAGAAGAATTTTACTTGGCTCCTATTCAACCCCCACCCCCCCCCCCCATCTAGTCGCCTTGTTAGTCCTTCACACTTCTTATGCACCCTTCAATGGGATGATGATAGGATTTCATTCCGATTCAATGGAATGAAAATCTCACTCACCTGGAGGCAGTTCAGTGATTTGCTAGGTTTTTCTCCTATTGCTGCTTTGGATTTTCCTTCCGATCATTTTGGTTTTAACAAAAGCAGTTTTTGGGAGGAATAACAGGGCACACCCTCGCCCTGTCACCTAGAAATATGGACATCATAATCCTACCTTGCATTTTATGCATAAGTGACTGACAATGATTTTGTTCCCTAGAAAGGATGTTAGAGCTGTGCGGGGGCATGAAATGTTTCTTCTTTATTGCATGGTTAATAAAATCAAAGTCTCGCCTATCATAGCCATGGTTAAGCAATGGGTCGAAGTTATTAAACAAGTAAGAGATTTTGAATTCACGTCCCTAATTTATCACCTTGTGCATAATCTTGGTTTACTTAGGAACGCCCATATCAATGATTTAAATTTTGAACGGGTTGTCCTAGGTGAACAATTTTTTAGATTGGAACATTCTCTAAAACAAGAACCCAATGGCTCTTTGGTTTATTTCTTTCCCGGTTATGCAAATAATATCCAGTTAGCTAACCCGGATTTTCATTTGTATAACTATGATAAACTAACCATTCCTCTAGAGACATGCTTTGCAGCTCGCAGGAATAGTGCTTCTCGTCCTATGACCAGAAACAAAATACGGAGGAACACCGAGGCATCTTTCCCGAGGGAGGAGCCAAGCACAGGTTCTTGGGATCATACCATTCCTCACGAAAGTGGTAGTGCATCCTGGGACGCCGGTGAATGGCTTGGAGGAGCCTACGGTAGCTCATGTTCTAGTGGCTTATCACCACCGTTCAGCACACATCACTCTCACAACGGTTCAAGGAGGGGCACAGACGACCTCACAAGACAAATTGATAGTATGTCCCTCCAGATTGATCAGTTGGACTGCACCATCTACACTCATATCGAGCAGGAAAATGAGTGGAGGGATGGCGTCCAATGGCATCTCTCGAGAATTGAGAATAAAGTCTCTTGGGGTAACACCCAAATGAGCTCTTGTTTTCATTCTCAAGGCTACTTTTGTGAGGGGCCGCCGCCATTCGAGTGAGCCCAATCCAGCTTGGGGGGAGTTCCTCCCCCTAATGTGAAGGTAACTTGTATCATTTCCCTTTCCAATCACCACATGCATGATAAACTAAAAACATGAAAAAGATTTGTTTTTCACATGCATGATAAATAAAAAAACTAAAAAACAATAATAATAATAGTAGTAGTAATGAAAAAATTCATGCGTGGTATGAATGCATAAGTTTTCCTATGTTGATATGATGAATAGTTGCTCTGTCTTTTATTCCTTTCATATGCCCAATTTACAACTTAGTACTCTATCTAGTTTTGGTTTGTTGCCATGATTAAATTTCACCTTAAACACACTAGTGGGTAGCATAAACATTATCCTTCTAGGTTGTTGGGAGATATGATATGGTTAGTTAGGGCTGCTATGATCTCGCTTAATTTGTGAAACTTGACACCTGGAGAATTAATTTGATAAAAACAACAAGTTCCTCAATGATATAAATTTCTACCACAGCCATATGTTGTTCTACATTGCAAAACCTTATAAATATGCTACTTGTATTATCATTGAGCCTTGTCAAAATTGTGTGACCCTAGTGAGAAATATTTACTGCATTCATGATCAAGCCCGCACACATCACGCTAAGTTTCCACACTGGAAATTAGCAATCATCGATGTCACACCATCCATCCACAAAATAAAGACTTTGTCTTCATGATTGATCTCTCCCCAAGGCAATCAAGGTTATGGCTATCGGAAAAAAAGAAAGGGAAAAATAAAAATAAAAAATCTTGCTCCATGAAGAGCCTGAGAGAAAAAAAAAAGAAAGAAAAGATAGCCAAAACTGCAAAATAAAGGGAGAGACAAAATAAAAAGAGTCTCTATTCCACTCCACCAAATACACCACACATGCACATCTTGATCATGCTTGTAGGTAATGTTTTCTCCATTGATCCGCTCTTTTGACTCGGTGACATATGAAATATAGGTATGCCACAATTATCCTTACCCTGAGCTACACATATCAGCCTCTAGAGGTAGGATTTTTGAGGCATCATAAGCCTTGGTGAGGAATTTATACACTTTGAGCGATCTGAGTGAATCATTTGAGGAACTTAGATTTATCACAAAAGATTAACCTTCGGGCTAAATCCGGTCAAAAAGAGTAGATGTAATGGTTGTCCTACAAGCTGTTCTATCTTCCAACAACCCAAGATTTCGACAAGCTACAATGCCCCACATGTAGTAAAAGGTTAAGTACTTGTGCCAACTTATTCAATCCTTTATAGAGTGTCTTAGTCGTGCATTTGATGATATGTTAAGAATAGGACATTGTAGCAACTCCTGATCAACACAAACCTAAGTTTTTCCTTCACTCAGGACGAGCAAAGATTCAGCTTGGGGGGTTTGTTGAGGGTCATTAAGTACCAATTTCGACCGTCAATATACTCATAAAAGTGAGAAGATTTAGCATTTCATACTTGCATGTTAGTTAGGAATAATAAGACTCCACTTGTCCTTGGAGAATTATGTGCATGCAGAGATTTGATACAATATATGTGGAGAAATAGAGCATAATCCGGGGAAACAGAGTTCCAGCCAATGAGACGGTGCCAACTGGACTTCCCTCGGATTGCATATGTGGCTGCACAGGATTCCTTCGAAGAACAACGACTTATTTCAGAAGAGAACCCACCTACCAGCCACCCTGAAGGGGCCCACTCCCAGGTCAGCCGACCTAGGGGCTTGGTCGGCCGACCAAGTCTTGAGCCCAATTCGGGCGGGCTTCCACGTGTCAACTCCTAAGCTCTTTGGCAAGGTCGGTGCATGTCGGTTCCGTGGCGGTTACGCCCTAGTACTGACCTTTTCCCCTATAAATAGAGGGGGAGAGCTCCACTCCAAGACACACACTCAATAATTATTCATTTCCTTCTTTCACTTAGTTGTTTCCTAGTCCTAGGGGAGTTTAGTGTAGGAGGAGCATTGCTCAAGTCTCCAAGTCATAGGAGTATTGGTATGGATCTTGTATCTTTACTTTTATTCTATTATATTATCATTATGACTTTATGCTATTCAAGTAATATAGTACTTCCTTGTAGTTATGCTTATGATATGTGTTCCTTGTTTGGTTATATATCATATTCATGTCATAGGACTTTATGCTTTCATGATGATATAGACTTGCTATCTTATTGTCATGATTATCATATACCTTGACTATAGTCTAAATGTTATAATGCTAATTGTACTTTAGTCTAGTTCTTATGATTCAACATGGGTTTGATATCCAATTAGGATTGTAGTTGCTTAGCTCATGATCGGTTAATCCATAGGGTTAGAGTTATGTATGCTTTAGTACTGGTTAATTCAATTGGTGATTCTAGTGTTTGATTGATGCTAGGATTATATTTAAATGTGTAAGCATGGTGCTTAGACGGCTAGGTAGTATTACTCACCTGGTAATCCACGGTTTGTTGAGGTAGGCAGTAGGTGGTGACAGCCCTATCTTTCCATTGTACTCCTCCATGTTCGGTTATGACGTGTGTCCAAGACGTAATTGCCGTGTGTATGCTAGGCATGAATCCATACACAAAGTGTTAAATACATTAAACTATGACTAATATAACCTTGCATATAATTTATTGACTAAGTAACTGTATAGGTACACTAACATTAGAGATACAACTTTGCTTACCTTACTAAAACTCTCTAGTAACATTATATTTTACTATTCTAGTGATAATTATGTAATTACTTGGCATATGTTGTATAAAAAACTTTTAATTTGCCTCATATCTTAGTTTGAAGGGTTTTAATTAACTGCAATTAATTCAACTTGAGTAGAAACTTTAACATTTTATTCTTCACTTACTTACACTTTGATGGGCATCTTGTTTGCTAAGTAAAAGCAAGACACCTAGGTGTCACAGGTGCAAATGCGGAAGCTAAACACAATAGCCTGTGCAAGCCACAATTGAACCTATTCACTAGAGCACACAATTGCGGAATAGTAAAGAGGAGATCAAAGAATGCTCATGATTTTTTGTCGAGGTCGCGGAAGTATGGTGCCTTCCCCTAATCCTCATTGGACCACTCCCGCCGGAGTACTGGTCCCTCCCGGCACCAAGTGGAGTTCTTGCACACGAGCCCGCAATCACTCGCTGAGTGAAGACACGATCACATCACCGCTGCCACCAAGGCATAAACTCACCTCCCTCGAGAACTTGCCGGACTCCCCGAGCCAACACAGCACTCACTAGCGATGCCCCTTTCAATGGAGGGCTCAAACCATGTACAAATGTGTCACTGCCTTCACAACCAATCACCGACACCTAACCGGTCTAGGTCTCACCATAGACCAAGAGTAACAATCTAGATCACACCCTCAAGAACACTCTAGCCTTAGATGTGGATAGATGCTTAAGTTATTCTCACTAGCACTCTTAAGATATCCAATAGCCTCTTCTACTGCTTTTCTCTTTATCTCATGGCTCCCAACAAATGCTCCCAGCAATTCCACTGGCCAAGAGAGGTCTCCAAGACCCCAGCAACGAGTTTATATAGGCTTTCAACCTCAAACTAGCCATTGCTTCACGAAATCAGCTTTCTAGGCAAAATGACCAGACCGTACGGTCTCCATAGGATGGCTCCTCCAGGGCTGTTGGATATCTGCCCCAGGCTGACTCCTGCACTGATCGGACCGTCCGGTCAATAGACCGGACCGACCGGTGTCTTCATCCCAGCTCCAATCCATACAGATCAGACCGTCCGGTCTGTAGACCATACTGTCTGGTCTTCATGGGTCTTCACGCTGACAGAGTCCTCGTAGTCCACTCCCTGTTCCTCTGATGACTTTACAGTTTGGTCTCTCCAGAACTTCTATCCGGTCACTCTGTCCAAAAGCTAAAACTCCTCATCCTCACTTGACTTTGTTTCTCGGCTTGTTCCAACAGCTTATTTGCTTCTCCACTATCACCTAGTGCCTGTTATTTCACTGAGCATCCACATACATCATCAACTAGAATGACCTAAAGAGACATGACCTAGACCCCCTTGATAGTCCGGTTTTTCCTATGTACTCAATGCCCTAACAACTAGACAAGTGTTCCAAACACTTGCTCCATAACTTTTCCTTAGCCTTGATCCATCTCCATCAACCATTGGACTCCATCAAGCTCATCGAGCTCCATGCTTGTGGTAATTGTCATCAACTGCCAAGGCAACCATCATCAATAAGATTTGTAATAGATAGAGATGGTACCTGCAAAGACAACACTCGTGTGGATATTAGCCCACAATTTCATAGATGTCATTAATCACCAAAACATCCATATCTCGGGAACCCAATCATCAATGGTCATGAAGCTTAAACATGGGACACGAAACATCGTATTCGGGTGAGAACGGTGATAGGTGTAGAGTGCCCGATCTTTCGGCGAGTGGAGATAACTTCGATTTGGTGGATGTCGACCCTCACGATCCGACTACGACGAGCAAGCCGAAGTGCCAATGCAATATCTGAACCAACTTTCGGAGGATATTAACCTTGCGGTAAACAAGATCAACCTGATCACGAGGATCAATTCTTACGCGCAATCGAAGAACGAGCAAGAATTAGAGGCGAGCAATCTGATGTATTGCACGAAGGTGGAGTTCTGAATTCACGTCGAGAGACGGATGTATAGCTAAGCTAAACTTAAAACAAAACTCAAAGATTGCAAGGGGTGCAGCCCTTGACTAAATAGAGGGAGGACGAGGCATCTAGGGTCGGCTGAAGTGGAGAGGCGCGCGGTGGAGAGGGAGTCGCGCGACTTGGGCCACGTGGGCCTTCGAGCGGCGTCATCCTAGGCCATCGTTTCTTAGCATCAAAACCGTCTTCAATTCCTAGGCTCGAGCTCTAGTGATTGGGCCCTTGTACGTCGTCGTCTCGTTAGAAGATGGATCCGTAACTCGACGGGGCGCAACGATGAGAGGTGGAGGCGTGACAACTTGGTTTGGCGCGCCATCTTCCGTCGTCATTATTCGTATGTTGTTGATGTCCTCATCATCCTCCCCTTCTTGAAGTGAAGTCGTCCTCGACGGCAACTCATCATCCTCACCCAAGTATGGTTTCAAATCTGCAACATTAAAACTAGTGGAAACACCAAACTCCATGGGCAAGTCAAGAACATAAGCATTATCGTTAATCTTGGTTAGCACTTTAAAAGGACCAGCAGCACAAGGCATCAATTTAGAACGACGTAAAGTAGGAAATCTATCTTTATGCAAGTGCAACAAAACCAAATCACCAGGTTCAAAAGAAATATGTTTTCTACCTTTACTACCAGCAACGTGATACTTTTTATTAGCAACGGCAATGTTGTGTTGTGTTTCTTCATGCAATTGTTTCATGTGATCAATATGAGCAAGAGCATCAAGATGTGGTTCATCTTCAGCATCAATAGCAAACAAATCAATAGGCACCCTAGGAACATAGCCATAAACAACCTCAAAAGAACACATCTTAGTGGCAGAATGTGTAGCACGATTATAAGCAAATTCAACATGAGGTAAACAATCTTCCCAATGTCTCAAGTTTTTATCTAGAACAGCTCTAAGCATAGCAGACAAAGTTCTATTTACTACCTCAGTTTGCCCATCAGTTTGAGGATGACAAGTAGTACTAAACAGCAGCTTAGTTCCTAATTTATTCCAAAGAGAACGCCAAAAATGACTAAGAAACTTAGCTTCACGATCAGAGACAATTGTTTTAGGAATTCCATGCAATCTAACAATCTCTCTAAAGAACAATTCAGCAACATTTGAGGCATCAGCAGTTTTATGACAAGGTATAAAGTGAGCCATTTTAGAGAAACGATCAACAACCACAAAAAACATTGTCCCTCCCCTTCTTAGTGCGAGGCAATCCCAAAACAAAATCCATCGAAATATCATGCCAAGGAGAAGAGGGAACAGGCAAGGGCATATACAAACCATGATTACCCAAACGAGATTTAGCTTTTTGACATGTTGTACAGCGTGCAACAAGGCGCTCAACATCACGGTGCATCCGTGGCCAAAAGAAATGATGGGCCAACACCTCATGTGTCTTGAAAACGCCGGAGTGACCCATAAGACCACCTCCATGCGCCTCCTGTAACAACAAAAGACGAACCGAGCTAGCTGGAATACACAGCTTGTTAGCACGAAACAGGAACCCATCCTGCATATGAAATTTGCCCCAAGGTTTGCCATGCTTACAATGCATCATAATATCACAAAAATCAGCATCATTCACATATTGATCTTTCAAAGCTTGCAAACTAAAGATTTTAAAGTCTAATTGGGACAGCATCATATAACGATGAGACAAAGCATCGGCAATCACATTTTCCTTCCCGTTTTTATGTTTAATGACATACGAAAAATACTCAATAAATTGAACCCATTTAGCATGACGACGGTTCAGATTAGTTTGGGTTCTAATATGTTTCAAAGCCTCATGATCAGAATGAATAATAAATTCGCGAGGCCATAACTAATGCTCATGTTTGCAAAGTTCTTACTAAAGCATAAAGTTCTTTATCATAAGTGGAATATTTAAGTGCAGCACCACTTAACTTCTCACTAAAATAAGCAATGGGTTTATGATCTTGCAACAAAACAGCACCCAAACCAATTCCACTAGCATCACATTCCAATTCAAACACTATCAAAATTAGGCAATTGTAAGAGAGGAGCATGAGTTAACCGTTCCTTTAAAGTGTTGAATGCATCGGCTTGTGGTGCGCCCCACTCAAATGGCGCACCCTTCTTGGTCAGCTCATGTAATGGTGCAGCAATAGAACTGAAATCCCTCACAAAACAATGACAGAAGCCTGCAAGACCAAGAAAACTGCGAATCTGTGTGACCGTCGTCGGTTGGGGCCAACTCTGAATGGCGTCCACCTTGCTACTATCCACCTCAATGCCCTGTGGAGTAACAACATATCCAAGAAACGAAACATGTTGCATGTAAAAAGTGCATTTTTCCATGTTCCCAAACAAGTGAGCAGCACGCAAAGCATCAAAAACAGCACTCAAATGATCTAAATGCTCATTCATGGATTTGCTGTATATAAGGATATCATCAAAATAGACAACAACAAATATTCCAATGAAAGGCCGAAGAACTTCATTCATTAAGCGCATAAAAGTGCTAGGAGCATTAGACAATCCAAATGGCATAACCAACCATTCATACAAGCCAAATTTAGTTTTAAAAGCCGTTTTCCATTCATCTCCTAATTTCATTCTTATCTGATGGTAACCACTACGGAAATCAACCTTAGAGAAAATTGTGGCACCACTAAGTTCATCAAGCATATCATCAAGGCGTGGTATAGGATATCGATAACGAATTGTAATATTGTTAATTGCACGACAATCTATACACAGACGCCAAGAACCATCTTTCTTAGGAACAAGCAAAACAGGAACCGAACAAGGGCTGAGAGACTCACGAATGTAACCTTTATCAAGTAATGCCTGCACTTGACACTGAATTTCTTTCATCTCCTCAGGATTTGCGCGGTACGGGGCGCGATTAGGAAGTTGTGCGCTTAGAATTAAATCAATCTGATGTTCTATGCCACGAATAGGAGGAAGACCCGGTGGCAATTCAGCGGGAAAAACATCTTTATAGTCCTGCAAAAGGTTAGCAACAGTAGGAGGAATATGCAACATAGGCGCCTCATCTAGTCAAACAAGCATACGAGAGCAAACTAGCGCATAGCAAAGCAGATTAGCATCATGTAATTCATCAAAATCAGCACGTGTAGCAAGCAAGATAGGGTTATTCAATTTGAACTCATATTGAACAGGTGCAACAGGAGGCGATGTAACCAATTTTGCAGCTTTTATCGCTCGAGCAATATCATCTTTAAGAACTTGTTCAGGTGTCATAGGATGAATAACAATTTTCTGACCCTTAAACATGAAGGAATAATAATTGGAGCGACCATGATGAACACTATCAACATCATATTGCAAAGGACGGCCAAGCAACAAAGAGCATGCTTTCATTGGAACAACATCACAATCTACAAAATCAGAATAGGCGCCAAGAGAGAAAGGAACACGTACCGAGCGCGTTACCTTTATTTTGCCGCCATCATTAAGCCATTGAACGTGATAAGGATGAGGATGCTTCCTTGCTGGCAATGACAACTGCTCCACCAAGGTCGTACTCGCCAAATTGTTGCAACTGCCACCATCGATGATTATACAGACCGCTCATTCTTGCACAACGCCTTTGATATGAAAAATGTTGTGGCGCTGATGCTTTTCATCCTGAACAACCTGTGTACTAAGAACACGCTGCACAACAAGAGTTGCATACCTGTCGGTGGCACTAGAGTCGACATGAAGCTCCGTATTATCTGCATGATTAGTGGTAAGCATAGTTTGCTGAATATCCTCAGAATCACTACCAGAAGAATACCCACCGACGACATGAATCAACATAGTTCATTTATTTGGACAATCGTGTATTACATGACCAAATCCTCGGCAACGGTGACACTGAATATCACGAGCTCGTCCAGACGATGAGGAGGACGGCACAATCGGGGCAGATTTGGCCGTGGATGGAGCACTCGACTTGGACGTGGTCGAGGAGTGGTCGCGTGACGTGGAAGGAGGTGTCGACCGTGGAGCTGAAGGCGTCTTGGACCCTACAAAAATATTAGGTCTTGACGAAGATTGCTGATCCTACACTTCACGTTCAGCTTTAGAAGCATATTCAAAGGTGGTCATATCATCATAATTCTTATAATCAAGAATGTTCTGAATTTCACGATTTAACCCACCCCTAAAGCGAGCCATAGCAGCATCATCCAGTTCAACTAAACCACAGCGAATCATACCCTTTTGCAAAGCTTGATAATAATCCTCTACGGAAAGTGAACCTTGTTGAAAACGCTGCATTTGATTAAGCAAATCTCTAGCATAATATGACGGTACAAAACAATGACGCATAGCAGCTTTTATTGCCGTCCAAGTGGCTAGAATATTATCAGGATATCTTTGTCTATACTCACGCCACCAAAGTAAAGAAAATTCAGTAAATTCACTAATAGCAGCCTTAACTTTTAAATTAGCAGGAATATCATGGCATGCAAATTTTTGTTCAACCTCTAATTCCCAATCAAGTAAGCACCCGGATCATATTTGCCATTAAAAGTGGGAATATGAAATTTTATTTTGGCAAAAGAATCATTAATAGGAACACGTACCCTACGAGCACGACCACGGCTATTGTCGTCGTCCTGCTCGGTGTCGGCGCCGTAGTCACGTGCATTTTGCAACTCTGTGAGCTGCGCCATCATGGTCCCAAGCTACGTCGACATGGCCTCAAGACGAGTCATGATCGTCGCGAGCGTGGAGCGGGCAGCCCTATCAGCGAGGTCCAGTTGATCAAAACGCTCATTCGACGAAGTGACCGTAGAGTCAAGTCTCTCGTGCATCGTCTTCATCTCGTTTTGTAGACCATCAACCTGTGCCATGGACATCCTGGAGGGTGAGCTCCTCTGACTTCGAGTTGTTTTCTGCCATAGAAACACAAGCAATACAAAAAGCGGGATGCTACAACAAGAGGTGAGTGGTGGATTAAAACTCAATCAAAAAGCTATTATCAAACTCTTACCCGTCCTTACCAAGCACGCAAGCATGAACTGCAACCACAGGTAAAACCGGCGGAAGATTGGAGGAGCGATTGCATGGTCAAACAAAAACCTGCTCGTAGTAGAAAATGTGTGGGGCTAGGAGGCTGCACTCAATCCAAGGGTTAGCACAATTCAAACAATAACTGCAAAGCTGAATAATGGTGCTAAACACGAAAAGATTGCTGCCGGCACAAGTGCAAGAGAAAGGAAGAAGGATCAAAACAAAGTGCAGCAAGAACGCGTCGCCTGTGTTGTTCGGCCGCTCTTTTTTCTCTTTTTTTTTCTTTTTTTTTTCTTTTTTTCCTTTTTTTATACCTTTTTCTGAAAATATAAACAATGAGACCTCAAATGAGCAATTAAGCACAAGCGCTTTTTTTTAGGCAGGGGTAGAACGGTAATTAAAAGAGGAGGGACACACGGAACCGAACAGAACCAAACACAAGGCGAGGCGAGCGGGTTACGACGTACCCGAGTAGGACTCGATCGGCCGAAAGCGTTGGCGAGGCACGTGATTGACCCGGACTCACAGTGCAGCGGAAAAACTTGGCAAGCGATCGGCCAATTAGGAGAACGAGACGGGGTAAACAGATGCGGCGGAAAGCAAACTATGGTGGTGAAAACACGTGGTGCGGCGGAAGGATATAATGATGATGGGGAGAATATGGTAAAACACAGTGTACCAGCAATGATCAAAAACGAAAGCACAA
This sequence comes from Eleusine indica, assembly GCA_030378355.1. Taxonomy (NCBI): domain Eukaryota; kingdom Viridiplantae; phylum Streptophyta; class Magnoliopsida; order Poales; family Poaceae; genus Eleusine; species Eleusine indica. Next base: position 21,434,795 of record CM059500.1, read on the forward strand.
AAACTCAACAACGCAAATTATTGAACGAAAGTGCGAGGCTCAAAACCGTACTGGGGTAAACTTTTTTTTTTGTAGTTTTCGGTTTATGTGGACTTGGATAAACTCACCGAGAAACACTGGAATCTGATACCACTTGATAGGTGTAGAGTGCCCGATCTTTCGGCGAGTGGAGATAACGTCGATTTGGTGGATGTCGACCCTCATGATCCGACTACGACGAGCAAGCCGAAGCGCCAATGCAATCGATGAACCAACTTCCAGAGGATATTAACCTTGTAGTAAACAAGATCAACCTGATCACGAGGATCAATTCTTACGCACAATCGAAGAACGAGCAAGAATTAGAGGCGAGCAATCTGATGTATTGCACGAAGGTGGAGTTCTAAATTCACGTCGAGAGATGGATGTATAGCTAAGCTAAACTTAAAACAAAACTCAAAGATTGCAAGGGGCGCATCCCTTGACTAAATAGGGGGAGGACGAGGCATCTAGGGCTGGCTGAAGTCGAGAGGCGCGCGGTGGAGAGGGAGTCACGCGACTTGGGCCTCGTGGGCCTTCGGGCGGCGTCATCCTGGGCTGTCGTTCCTTTGCATCAAAACCGTCTTCAATTCCTGGGCTCGAGCTCTAGTGATTGGGCCCTTGTACGTCGTCGTCTCGTTAGAAGATGGATCCGTAACTCGAGGGGGCGCGACGACGAGAGGTGGAGGCGTGACAACTTGGTTTGGCACGCCATCTTCCGTCGTCATTATTCGTATGTCATTGATGTCCTCATCAAACGGGATGTTGGAGGTTTCTAAAGATCAAAATCTGGAGTTCCAGCGTTCCTCTGTGTTGGGTTTGAGAGAACATATAGTTTTTCATGGGAAAATAGCCTGAAACCACTGCCGAGATCATGTTCCCGATCTACCTGGGCATGCTTGTAAGGATCATGACCATTGAGGTCACCCCGAGTTATGAATGTTTTGGTGATGAATAACAAACATGAAATATGACTAATGTCTACACGAGTGTTGTTCATGTAGGAAACCTTTTCTACTCTATGATGATTGTTGACGGCGGCCTTGGCGATGGATGACAATGACCGAAAGCATGGAGGCTTGTGAGCTTGATGGAGTCCAAGGATTGATGGAGATGGATCAAAGTTAAGGACAAGCTATGGAGCAAGTGTTGGGAACACTTGTCTAGTTGTTAGGGCTTTGAGTCCATAGGAAAAATCGAACTATCAAGGGGGTCTAGGTCATTTCTCTTAGGTCATGTCTAGTCGGTGATGTGCAAGGTTGCTCGGTGAAATCACGGGCATTAGGTAACAGTGGAGAAGCCAAGGAGCTGTTCGGAGAAGCCGGAAAATGAAGTCAAGCGAGGATGAGGAGTTCCAACTTCTGGACGAAGTGACCAGACAGAGGGGGTCAGTGGTGATCGGACTGTACGGTCACTAAGAGGATTTGTGTGGGACTTACAGCGGGCAGCGAGGAATCAGTCTATGCTGGGAGCTATAGTGACCGGACGGTCCGGTCTGTGTGGCTTCACACAAGGCAGAGAGGAAGCATCACCGAGAAAGTTTCTAGACTAGAGAGAGAAACTGATCGGATAGTTCGGTTAGCTGACTGGACGGTCCGCTCAGTACAGGAGTTCAGTCTAGATAGAGCAGCCAATGAATCTAGGAGCCATTCCAGAGAGACCGGACGGTCCGGTCTGGCAGTGAGCGGACTGTCCGGTCATTGGGATCCAGAAAAGCAACTTCGTGGAACAACGACTAGTTGGAGGTTGGAAGCCTATATAACTTCGTTGCTGAGGTCCTGGAGACCACTCTTGGCCAGTGGAATTGCTCGGAGAATTTGGTGAGAGCCAAGAGACAAAGAGGAGAGCACTAGGAGGAGATATTGCATATCTTGAGAGTGCTAGTGAGAGTAACAAGGAGTGATCTTGCACATCTAAGGCTAGGTGTCCTTGAGGGTGCGATCTAGGTTGTTACTCTTGGTCTGTGGTGAGACCTAGACCAGTTAGGTGTAGGTGATCGAGCCTATCATGATCGGCGGTGAAGGCCGTCACACGTTTATACACTGTTTGAGCCCGTCGGTGAAAGGGGCATCGCTAGTGAGCGCCCGTGTCAGCTCGGGGAATCCGGCAAGTTCTCAAAGGAGGCGAGCTTGTGCCTTGGTGGCAGCGGTGATGCGCACCGTGTCTTCACTCCGGAAGTGATTGCGTGCTCATGGGCGAGAACTCCACATTGGTGGCGGGAGGGCCTGAGACTCTGATAGGAGTGGTCCAACGAGGAGTAGGGGAAGGCACCATCCTTTTGAGACCTCGGGAAAAAATCATGAGCCATCTCTTACTTTACTCCTTAACTTTGATGCATTACTTTCCGCATTTACATAACGTGCTATTCATGCTTGTATGCTTACCGTGCTCTAGTTGATTACTTGTAGACTTGCATGAATAGGCTTCTCTACTTGCTAGTTGTGCTTAGCTTTCACTTGATCACTAGCATGTAAAGGAGTTGCTTTGGCTTGATCGATCACCCTAGTATGTATAGTGCTACTCATGCTATGTGCTTATCTTATTCTTGATGATCTAGTAGCATTGCATGAGTAGGCTCCTTTGCTAGCTTGTTGTGTGCTTCCGTGTGTTCTTTGATTACTAACTCGCATAGGAGTTATGTGCCTCATGTGTGATCCACTAGTATGCTTAGGTTGTCTTTCCTTTCATAGGATTATCTTGTTAGTGTGATCACCACTAGGATTGTGTAGGAGTTGTTTGAGTGGTCAGTTTTAGTAGTTAGCAAAATAGGTACATAGTTTGAGTTCCCGATTCACCCCCACCCCCTCTCGGTCACTCGATCCTTTCAATGCTGTCGGGACTTGAAGCTTAGGCATCTTGAGAGTGATAGAGAGAGTTACTTGAGCATCTATTCACATCTATGGCTAGGGTGTCCTTGAGAGTGTGTTCTAGGATATTACTCTTCGTCTATGGCGAGACCTAGACCAGTTAGGCTTTGGTGATAAGGCTATCGCGATCGCTTGTGAAGGCCGTCACATGTTTTACACGGTTTGTGCTCGACGTTGAAAGGAGCATCGATAGTGAGCACGTGTGTTGGCTCAGGGAGTTTGGTATGTTCTTGAGGGACGCGAGCTTTGTGCCTTGGTGGCAGCGGTGATGCAACCGTGTCTTCACTCTGGTAGTAATTGCGGGCTCGTGTGCGAGAACTCCACTTGGTAGCGGGAGGGACCGGTACTCCGACGGGAATGGTCCAGCGAGGAGTAGGGGAAAGCTCCATTCTTCCGAGACCTTGAGAAAAAATCATGAGCATTCCTTGACTCTTTTCTTTACTATTCCGCAATTATGTGCCATAGTTGATAGGTTGACTTGAGGCTTGCATAGGCTAGTGTGGCTTAGCTTCTGCATTGCACGCATCATGAACACTAGCATGTGTAGGATCTTGGTATCCTAGAACTATTAGGATGCAATGATTGGTAGGGTCAAGCGAGGAAGTTGAAGTATTTGTTGATTGTGGTCGCCTTACCGATTCACCTCCCCTCCCCCTCCCCCTCTCGGTACGCCTTTGATCCTTACAATTGGTATCAGAGCCAAGTCCTCAATCTAGAGGCTTCATCGCCTTGAGTAAGGATGTCGAGAGAGATGGAGAGTGTTCCCATATTCAATAGTGAGGACTACAACTATTGAAAGACTCGCATGCAAGCCTACCTTGAGTCCCTTGATCTGGAGATATGGAAAGTGACCCATGAGACAGATATGGATGTTAACCCGCTTGATCCTGATTTCATTAAGCACAACACTAATGCCAAGAATGCTTTGTGTGCATGCATATCTAAGGATATATTTTGCTAGAGTTGATGCTAGTTCAACAGCACATGGTATTTGGAATCAAATAAAGAATATTCATGAGGGCACTCATGATGTGAAGGAGGAGAAGTACTATGTGCTCAAGAATAAGTATGATACCTCTACACGATTGCCATATGAGAAAGCTAACACTGTGTATTCTCGTTTTCGTGTGCTAGTTGAGGAGATCAACTCTCTTGGGGATGACTTGATGCTCAATCCAATTGATGTGACAAGAAGATTTGTGAGGCTGTTCAAGGACCCCAAGTATGTCCATCAGCACCTACACCCTTCAAGTTGACCTCAAGACAAAGAACATTCAAGAAGTACATTGGAAGATCACTGCCTTTAAGAGCTATCAGTTTGGTTTAGATGATCAACAACCATCCAACCTAGCTCTTCAAGCTGAGAAGCAAGAAGCTATCAAGAGCAAGAAAAATGTGGAAATCAATGAAGATGATGATGATGATGATGATCAAGATGACTTCTCATGAGAAGAATGAAGACATTCAAGAACAAGTTCATTTAAAAGTCCAGGGAAAAATGCTTCAACTGTGGCTCCAAGAATCACTTTGTTCGAGATTGCCCCAAGCCAAAGAAAGAAGCATTCAAAGCTCAAGAGTCAAGTGATGATGAAGAAGAAGAAGACCCAAATCCAAGGACAAGAAGAAGAGGTACTTCAACAAGGACAAGGGCAAAGGCAAAGAGCACAAGAAGAAGTTCTCACGCAAGGCCCTTGTTGGGCAGTGGACAAGTGACAACTCAAGTGAAGCATACTCTTCCTTAACTGATGATGAAAAAGTGGCCGATCTAGCCATCATGGAGACCACTCTACCTTGAGCTCTTCCTCCACCTCCCACGTGCCTCGTGGCCTTGAGCCAAATTAGGGAGAGTGAGGATGAGAGCAGCGATGACAGCGATGATGAGGATCTTTCCTACATCGAGCTTTGGAACATGCTTGAGCAAGCTCGTGACATGGCCATCAAGAAGTCTAAGATGCTAGAAGTGGTAAGGAAAGAGTGTAAGTTGGCCAAGGACCGTGTTGGTGATCTTGAGAGTGATTTCAAGGACCTTGTCACTTCTCTTGTGGCCCTAAACAAGAGTTATGACAAACTCAAGGGTGATCATGTAAAGTTACATAAGAAGTACGAGGCCCTTGAACTTACTTTTGAGGCCATCAATGTTGATAACCTTGCCTCTCCCTCCTCTAGTTCATCAAAGAGCAATATTTCCACTATGTGTGATGAGCTAACCACCTCGGACAAGGTTTCTTCTACTGAGCATTCTATTTTGAATGAATATCATCAGCTCAAGGAAGAAAGGAAGATGGTGATGGATGGCTTTGAGAAGCTTGCACGTGGTAGAGCCATCCACAAGGAGATTCTTGAGAGGAGTCTTGTGAACAACATCTCCCACTGTGGTCTTGGCTCATACCCGCCGTCATTGACACCATCAGGAAGACTAACTCCATTTCTACATGGGTCAAACCCCTACTCGCCGACAACTACTATTGTGAGATGTGTTGCAAGGATGGTTGCACCAACAAGGAATGTCCTATGGTGAGATATTTCATTGTTTTGCCTAACACTAACTTGTTCCATGAGAACACCTATTTCAAGCTTTTTATGGACAAGGATGGCAAGGTGAAAACAAAGGCTTCGGGACCACCAAACAAGAAGAGAAAAGTCAAGAGCATATGCGTGCCTAAGTGCATTATTGATCGTGATAGGTCAACTAAGCACAAGTGGGTGCCAAAGAACAAGACCTAGAAGATGGTGATGGTGGTGGACCGGGAACTTACTTGAAGATCAAGTGAAGTCCACCACAAGTGACATGGACTTCTATATCATAACTAAACATGAGTGAGGTAATCGTGTTTGTTTTAGTAGTTGTAGTGTGTTCTTTCTTTCTCACATTGCATGGTAACTTGGACTCCTTTATGACTATTATGTTTTGCATCCATGCATGTATAAATAACTAAAAGAAATACACATAAAAATTAGTCAATGTCTAACCCGCTCAAGATAGCTATAAGCAAAGGGAAGTGATTGAGACGGTGGTTTGGCTTCTCTCAAGGAAAGGGAATGACTTATAGTGATTGAGCATGAGAGGGATTCAAACTTGACATTGTTAGGTTTCCTTTGTGGAAGGCTTAAATTTGCTAGCATACACATGACATGCTTAAATTTCATTGCATTTGTAATATGCATGTTGCATGCATCATATAGGAAACACAAAGGAGGTTTATCACACTTGGAGAAAAATGTGCTCCATAATCAATATGAGAATACATCTCCAAAAGTGTGACCAAAGGAAAGGATCGTCCTTCATGCCTATTGAGAAAGCTCTTATGAACTCCGAGGTTAATCTACTCGTGCGGTTTATGGACTAAGGCTCATACATACCCTTTTGGTTCTTAATTGCCTTTCTTTTCATTTGCTTGATTCTTGTTTGCCATTTGCGAAATCTATTAGGCCATTAAGGGCCAGTATTTGAAAAGGAGTGGTTGAGAGTTCCCTTTATGCTCCAAGTGTGGTGTTTATTTGTTTGTTGCGTGAGGGCACTTGGAAAATGAAGAAATTCCTAGAGATCAGCATTTTCTGGTAGAGACCATACAAAGATGATCAGTGTCTCTGGACACTTTTCCTTTAAGAACAGGGCCAGAGACCATATAGTTTGGTCTTAAGACTGTACTATACGATCTACAGCACTTCTATTTCAGACAGAGGCTACAGGTCGTGGCGCTTTTGGAGACCGTACAGTTTGATGTAGTGACCGTAGTGTCCGGTCACTTCAATTGAAGCGTGAAACTATTGTTAGATCGAAACCATTGATCCTTCCTCGATGGATCCTAGCCGTTGATTATACTATTGACTTAGGTCAAAACTAAAATCAACTAGACCCTATTCTTCCTTGTTCGAGCCGAGAACGACTAAGCACGTCGCCCTCCGCCGATACCACCGGTAGTCGCCATCGCCGTGTGCTTCGCCGGAGCGCCGCGCCACAACCTCGCCCTCCTGCATCGACTGCTCGCTCGCACGGTACCCTCACATCGAGTGAGCATGTCGTTCTTCCAATAGTACTTCATGGTAAGAACCGCCCACTCTAGCGGCAAAAAGGTCAATATCCAATGCACCTTAATCGTTCTTATTGCAAGTAATTTAATGCTACATTAGTTTATTAGTGCCCATAAAATAGCATGCATTTGATACTGTTTAATACTTGATCAAGGGTCCGACATCGAGACGGTCCTAAACTGACAAGGCAAGGCTACCGCAGTCAACATATGCACATGCATCATCCCTGCCTGGTCCCAACATCATAAGTAAACTTATTTCTATTAAGTTCAAATTTAGTGACCAAGATCATTCACTTAGTACGAATAATAAGACTATCGATATCATTCAAATTACTAACCATAGCAACACAGTACAGAATTCAACCAAAGTTTTATATAACAGTAACATAGGTCATTTGGGTATCATGCAAAGTGAATTTTCAAACAACTTCTATTATCTTGATGCACTAATAAAATATAGACACATTAGCATTGATGTATTAAAACTAGCAAAACTTTATAAAAAGGGTAAATGTAAGTCGGGCCTTGCCTTGATGAACACTATTGTTAGTAGCTATAATTTCTTGCTCCTGGAAATCAATATCCTTCAAAAAATCCTGCTCTTGCTCCTCATTATCGTTTCCTATATACGAAAAATGCGTCAACGGCTTTGAAATAAGATCATAACATGCAATGGTATGTATATGTAAGAATGCAATGATGTTAATATGATAAATAACTTTCTTAATGTGTTCTCGAAGACATATGCTTCAGAGAAGGAAGTTTGGTTATTAAGATTTTATGTGTTAACTTTCATATTGCATTTAAATAGGGTTGTTGAAGCAATAAGGGCAAATAATTAATTTAGTAAAGTAATCATAAGCTTCTGAACATGAGTGATTTATTATGGACAGAGGCATGCATAAAAATTATTTCTACCAAGTTTCAGCTTCTTAAAGTGAGTAAATTATTTACTAGCATTTATATAAGCAAAAGTTCTAAATAGATCCTAGAGCATAAAAAAATTCATATTTTGCCTAACCAAATATCAGAGTGATAGATAAACATGTTCTAGATAAGCGTGACAGGGTTAAAATATGTTCTTGGAATTTCTGGTGATTTATTTAATGTTTTAACAAAAAACACATCATTAAATATACATATATAGAAGCATCTCATTCACATTTGGACTCCATATAATTTCTGGTTCATTTACTATGATTTTTGCAATGTTTTGTATTTTCTGCGATTATGTTCATTCGCAAAGCCCTGGAAAATGGTTCTGGCCAATCACTGTGTAGCCACACAGAAGGCCATACAGAGGTTGGCCCGCAGAAGATCCAAGCCTGGAGCTGAAACTCTAGCCATGGCCATGGTGGCTACACATGGCGGGTACAAAAACTGAAATTGCCATGAGCGCAAAGTCTAAGTTAGGTTGCGTAAAGAACTTTTAGATGCGGCAAGGTGTTAGATCTGCACTAGAGGAACAAATTAGATGCCAAGTCACTGTGAACGACGAATTTGAAGAAATAACAGACGGTTGTCGGCGGCGAGACCTCAAAGAAAATGGTCGTCGATCTCGCGATCACAGAGGTAGAAGTCTCTTGGTTATCATTAAGATGAAGAGGGAAGTGTTGCGCAACACTTGGTGGTTTTTCCTTGGCCGGGGACGCTCTGCCACGAGCGGATTCAAGCTCGAGCTTAGAGTGGCACAACAATGGCGGTTGTTCCGTGTATGGAAAAACGATGAAATACTCTCGGTTCAAGCTGAGATTCGGCCAGGAAAGGGAATAGGGAGGTAGGGAAAACGTGTGGGAAGGGTTTGGAAGGGTTTAAGGGCCTCGGCCTGGCCGGGGGTAGTGGGGCGCCGTGGGAATTCGAGCTCTAGTGGCTCTCGTCATGGCAGCGACAATGGTGAGAGAAAACAGAGAAATCAGAACCAAGGAGAGGCGTAGAGGTCGAGGGAAGAGCAGAGGACCAGTGGCGGAGCCAGAGGGTGGGCCATCTATGATACGGCATAGTCTAGCACCGACCCAAGTAAGCATGCCCTTGCCTATTCCTAATTGTAGCATGAGCTGCTGTTTGAAGACCGTGCGCCGGTAGATATGGACATACGTAGTACGTGTACTGCGACTAGTGTCCGCAGGCAAAACGTCAAGCGTCCTTGGCGAGGGCGATCGCAAGATGCTAGGGGCTAGGACCGATCGGAGCTTCTGCAGCTACGCAATTGCGTTGCGTCCATGTGTCTCTGCGTGAGCCGCTCGCGCCGAGCTGCAAGGCCATCAGGCATTCAACCATCAACCAGTACTGATCGCAGTTCTCTGCATAATCAAGGGAGTTGTCTGCTCTTACTCTTAGGGCTCTTGCGATTACTAATTAGGTATGCAATGCAACATTGGAGTTTGCAAAATCGTTGCATTGGAGTTTGCAAAATCCTAATATGCACGAATATTAGTTTGATTTATTGTTTAGTGTTTTTATTGACAAATATATTTTTTACCGAATTATCTATAAAAATTTTCAAATTGTATATGAAAATTTTATCACGGCATACTATTCAGAAAAATCCTGGGTCCGCCACTGTGGAGGACTCGATGAGAAGAGTCGGGCGTCAGTTTTAAGGCTCTCAAAGGCCAAGTCGTGGTGGCAACATCGGGGGCAACTGGCACCTTGTGGATCTGGCTGAGGAAGAAGCAAGAAGAATTTTTATAATAGCGCTCCCTCTGACTTTCCTGATATTCCAAACAGGTCCCTGATCTGGAGAATATTTAATTTAAAATAGCTTCTTGTGTTAAATTGAAATGTAACTTTACACACAGGCCCTTTAAGATATTGAGAGTGCTCTGTGGGGTCCATTTTCCCAAAATAGTTACAATTAATTTAGAATTAATATTTTCATTTGAAAGGTTTTTAAGTTTAAAATAATTATTTGGGTTACTTCCAAATAAGATAAATTGCTCATGTTTCCTCTAAACTTCTATATTAACATTTATGTGATAATTATGTCATTACTTGACATATGTTATATTGAAAATATTTAATTTGCTTTATATCTTAGTTTGCATGGCTTTTATTTAATTGTAATTTAATTCAAACTTGGTTTGACTTTAACATTTCATGTTTACTTAGCTACACTTTGATGAGCATCATGTTTGCTAAATAGAAATGAGACACCTGGGTGTCATAGAGGGCCCACTTCCTGGTCGGGTTCGGCCTCCCCTTCCAGGTGTCGCTTCCTCAGCCCATTCCTTACGTCGATGCTTCGAAGTTCCGTGGCGGTTACTCCTGCAAACTGACCTATGGGCCATATATAAAGAAGGGGACAGCTCCACTCCAACCCAAGCTCAAGAGCTATTCATTTCTCTCCTTGACTCAGTAGTTTCCTAGTTCTAGTGGAGTTAAGGTTAGGTGGAGCCTTGCTCAAGTCTCCAAGTCGTAAGAGTTTGGTAATGGCTCTGGTATCCTTTTCCTTATTCCCTTTATGTATGACTTTGCTCTATTTAATTGATATAGTTCTTCCATATAGTTATGCTTATGATATGTGTTCCTTGTTTGGTTATATATCATATTCATGTCATAGGACTTTATTATGCTTTTTTGATAATATAAACTTGCTACCTTGTTGTCATGATTGACATATTCCTTGATTATAGTCTAAATGTTATAATGCTAGTTGTACTTTTGTCTAGTTGTTGCGCCTCAACATAGATTTGATATCCATGTAGGTTTAGGGATGTTATAGTGTTTGATCAATGTTAGAATTCTACTTAAATGAGTAAGCGCGGTGCTTAGACGGCTAGTTAGCATCGATCACCTTGTAATGCACGATCTGCAAAGGTAGGCAATAGGTGGTGACAGCCCTAACTGTCCTTTGTACTCCTCCACGTTCAATTGCGACATGTGTCTAAGACGGAGTTGCCTTGTGTATGTCGGGCATGAATCCGTACATGAAGTGTTGAGTGCATTAGACTATGGTTAGTATAGACTTGCTTCTAATTGTTTCACTATGTGACCATATAGGTAGACTAACATTAGACATACGACTTTGCTCTCCTAACTAAAACCCAGTAGATACTTAGGTTCTTTATTTATCTTTGGGAATGATGCATCACACTACCCCTATTGTTACTGTTCTAATTGTTTGACTATGTGTCACACTACCCCTATTGTTATTATTATACTTACCCTTATATAAATTTTGAATACTAATACCACTCTTTATGTCTACATTATTATTAACAACAATATATTCATTCTACGCCTTCCTTTGATAGAACTATAAATGATAAGTCATTGGAGCAATCCATTGGTGAAATGCTACAACAGTATTTTCTATGTGCATGCGGATTCTATTCAATTCACACTAAGGTGCATCTTTAAAATTATTTTTGGCGCCATTGCCAAGGACAATTTTATTGATGTAACTTAGCAAACGTCATCAAGCATTTCTCGCGCCGTTGCCGAGGAAGGCATAGAAGAATATGTTGTTATTAATAACATAAACATATTGATGGTATGGTAGTCATTGTTTATATAGGCTAAGCTTGTTATGTTTTCTACCTTTGATGTGAAAACAGGGTAGTGCATGACTGGTTTTGACCTGCCTGACAATTTCATCGAGAATCCAGAAAGAGTTTTGAGGAAAAATAGACTTAACATCTCTTATTCCCGAAGTTCTAAGCCAGCAGCTCAACCAGTCATCACCGCACCACTAAGATCCAAGCAAATGGCTGAAAATGCTCAAGGACTACTCTGCCCCCTGTGCGAGTAACGTGCTCACTGGGCCCGAGATTGACATCGAGGATGCGAACGTTGAAATCAAGACCAGTCTCATCACAATGGTGCAAGCTAGCCCATTCAGTGAGAAAGCCAATGAGGACATCAACGCTCACTTGCAACAATTCCTGGAGTTGTGCAGCACCTTCACCATAAGGAACATGACTCTGAATGCCATTAGGCATCGTTTGATCCCGTTCTCGCTGATAGGCAAAGACAAGCAGTGGTTCTACGCCAATAAGGAGGCTATCAACACTTGGGAGAAATGTTCCACCGCGTTCCTCATGAACTTCTTCCTGATTGGTAAAACCAACTCTTTATTGATGAGGGCATCACTCATATGGATACACACAACACTCCTCCAATTCTGGACTTGCAAGGTCCAATGACTAGAGCTCGTGCACGACGACTAAATTTAGAGGTGAGCTCGTTCCTACGTTCTTCGCTATATGTTACTTTTGAGAATGGTTTGCTACCTAATGATTATTTTATGATTAGAAACCATGGAGAGGACCAGGAGATGATGGGAGAAGGAGTTGGAAATGTCGAGGACCAGCAAGGGCTTGGAAGCCAAAGTGGAGGCCCAATCAAAACCGACTTCGAGTCTGTTTCGGGGCCCAGGACCAGTCTGCAATAAAACAGTCACCCAGGACGCATAGGGACTCGGATTTGGACGTTCTACATATTCGCAAAAAGATAAGGAGACGACCTTTCCAATGCCGCCAGCCTCATGTCAAAATTCATCCGGAGTCATCGGGAATCGTCGAAACAAGACAGAGTCCAGAATCTGTGTCGGTGCTGCGTCGCCTATTTTTGGCCTTTGGGCTTTGTATTTAGTTGAGCCCAATTAGGGGCATGTCCAGAGGGTCTTGCACGACCCTAGGGTCTTTATATACAGCCGTCACAACACCTTTAGGGTTTGGGTTTTGCTTGGATCAATTCTGTTGATAAACAGTGTCGCCGTTCATCGGTTTGTGAGACCCCAACTTCGAGAGTTTAATCATACATCTGCAATTGTGTTGCATTCTTTGTTGTTCTTGCTTATGTTCTTGATCCGCAGGCAGGGATTAGCCTTCTCGGCGAGGTCAATCGGCTTTGGACGGTTGATAACCAGAGGAGACGTCGTGCTGCGATTGCGGGGTTTAGAACGTGCTGTTCTGATGCCGGATCGATTTGTGTGTCGCCTCCGACCAAATCAACTTACCAAGAACTTTTCGGAAGATCGGGAACCCTTGTTTACATCAAGTGGTAATCAGAGCTTCAGGTGCACCATCAGGTTCGCACTACCCATTAGTTTTGTTTTCGTGTTCTTCCTATCGTCCACAGAAAATACCAAAAAAAAATTTCCCCGCCCATAACCACGTGTTTAGCCTTTGCATATTTCAATTTCAGAGTCCGTAGTGTTGAGTTTGTGCCCCAGTTCTTGTTTAGTCGCTGGTTTAGTTTGTGTTTTTGTCGTCAGTAGTGTTTCCCTTGCAACCCTAGCCGCCATCCCCTTCACCATCCTCGGTTTTGTCGGCTTTGTGTGCTAGGGTTGATTGATCAACACGCCCACCCTAATCCCACCCTAAACCCACCCTCACCACCTCGGACCAATTTTCACAAATTCCACTTTCCGCTGCATCCACCTCACCAAAAAAATCCCTACCCGACCTCAAGCCCGACTCGGGTTTCACTCAAACCCCCGGGTTCTTCATAACCGATTCCGACACCCCTTCGGTAAAACAGGCATAACTTTTTCGCTCGGTTGTCCTGGCTGAAATTTTTACAGGAGATTCTTGACAAAAAGTTGAGCATACCCACACTGGCTACGTCCTGTGTGCCCTCGTCAAAAAATTCAAAAAAAATCGGGAAGATAAAGAAAAAATTCATTCAAGTTGAAACCCGACGTTTTCTGAAACTTCAAGATTTTCTGTAGGCCACGTCCTAGCTCTATTTGAACTGAATTGTTTTGTGGTTTCTCCCCCATTGCTAGTGAGTTGGAAACAAATATCCAAAAAATAAAATAAAATAAAAAGAAATTTGGGATTCCTACTAGTGCTCCATCTAGCCCCCTGGAATTTCTGAGTTTGGCTGTTTTACACTTAGCCCCCTGTTATCGACTGTGTATCTTGGTCTCCTTGTTTCTTCTTTGCTATCACTACTGTTCTAGGACATAGTTAGACCAGCAACTAGGGACAAGTTACTTGGGCACTTATTCAGCTTTACTATCTATTTTTGATTTGTGTGCCACTCACATATATATATTTGGCCTTCCTAGCTCTCCATACTTCTTCTGGACAGCACATAGGTTATTTTGTAAACCTGGCAATCGTGGAACACTTCTCCCTGGTATCCTTCGCTTTGTTGTTTTCAGAACTTTGTAAGAGCTTTGCAAGAAGCTTCCTTTTGCTGTGTTGAGAGGCACCACTGCTTAGTAGTTTTGTAGGGATAACCTTCACTTTTTGTTTCTTGTTTTGGTGTTTCTGATGTTAGGAAGCGATGGAGAGGGTCCTTCACCCTCAAAATTGGATGAGTGCGTGAGTCAAAGTTAGTTACAGAAGGCTTTGCAGGCGGTTCAGAGTGATTTGGCAGAGACGATCACCAGGGCCGTCACCGATGCCGTCACCAAGCTTCACCTAGGAGAAAGCATTGAGCGGTTGGATAAGAGAGTCTCTAGGCTAACCGATCAGGTTGTCGAATTGGAGACCGCTCACAAGACCAACAACAACACCAACACCAACACCAACACCAACACCAACAACGACGTTGAAGACGATCATGATGAAGCAACAGTGTATAAGGCTGATGGCACCATCGATAGGTCAGCTACAAGGACCGCAAGGTTACGACGTCGTTTGCAACGTAACCCTCAAGGTATGGGTGGTATCCACAACCACAACCGTCGCACACAAGGTAACCATGCTCCAGATGACCCGTATGCTAAAATTAAGTTCTCAATTCCTTCGTTTTCGGGTCAGTACGATGGCGATGCATACCTTGATTGGGAAACGACGGTAGAACAAAAATTTAATGCCCACCTTGTTCCTGAACAACATAGAGTTAGACAAGCCACTAGTGAGTTTAAGGACTTTGCTATTGTTTGGTGGAGTGGTCTAGCTGCTGAAACCGATTTGCCTACTACTTGGGAAGAACTTAAGATAGAAATGCGTGATCGTTTTGTTCCTCCTTCTTTTTATAGAGAAATTCGTAATAAACTGCAGCGTTTAGATCACGGAGATAAAACTGTTCAGGAGTATTTTAGTGAGCTTCAGAAGGGTTTGATTCGTTGTGCTGTGGTTGAAAAAGTAGAGGATCAGATTTGCCGCTTTTATTCTGGTTTGAGAAAAGAAATTCAGGACATCCTTGATTATAAAGAATTTCATACCCTCAACCAGTGTTTCCAGTATGCTATGCTTGCAGAGAAAGAATCACAGGGACTTTTCCAGGCTTTTGCGGAGTACAGCAAGTCCAGGAATTTCTACCCACCACGGCCGACGGGGACTTCGGGGCTGCCCAAGCCATCTTTCCGGCCGCCCCCACCAGCTAGTGTTGTTTCTGCAGCACCAAGATCAGCCCCTGCCCCTTCTATGCGCTCAGGTAAAAATTCTGTGCAGGTACCGGCTAGTAGCGCCTCCTCTGTTGCTTCGACGGGATGCACTACAGGGATTCAGTGCCACCACTGCCATGGTCTTGGCCATGTGCAGAAAGATTGCCCAAGTAGGCGGGCATATATGGCGACAGATGATGGAGGTTACATGAGCACCTCCGATGTGGAGGATGAGGAGGAGGATGTCGCTGCCACCAGCGGTGACCTCGTCCTTGGAGGCGGAGATACCACGGGCTACATGAATATTATTGTGCAGTGTGTGCTTAGCACACAAATCCAGCAGCCCGAGATGATGCAGTGACATAACTTGTTCCAGATTTTCTTCGTCATCAAGAACCGTCGAGCACGTGTCATCATTGATGGAGGAAGCTGCAACAATTTGGTGAGTTCTGATGTGGTTAAGAAGCTTGATTTGACCACACGCCCACATCCACATCCATACTACATTCAGTGGTTAAATGACTCTAGAAAAGCTAAGGTAATACAAACTTGCAGAGTTCCTTTTTCCATTGGTTCCTATGTGGATTCTATTGATTGTGATGTTGTACCCATGCAAGCTTCTTCCCTTTAATTGGGTAGACCTTGGGAATTTGATAATGATGTTGTACACCATGGTAAAAGTAATAAGTACACTTTTATGCATAAAGGAACTAAAATTACTTTGTTACCAATGACCCCTGCTGAAATTGTACAAGCTGATTTAGAACGAGCTGCTAGTTTGAAAAATAAAAGCCCTGAAATTCAGCAACCTGTTAATTCTGCTTCTACACCAAGTAATGTTAATGATTCTTCAAGTTCTAAGGGTGCTGCAATTAAATTACAAGGTCATTCATGTCTTGCCACAAAATCTGAGCTTGCTGAAATTTCTACTGATGATATTTGCTATGCTTTGATATGCAAACAAGCCTTGTTTTCGCTTGGTGATATTGCTTCTAGTGCTTTGCCTCCTGCTGTCACTAACCTTTTCCAGGAGTATGAGGATGTTTTCCCAGCTGAGATACCCCCGGGATTGCCACCTTTGAGAGGGATTGAGCATCAAATTGATTTGATTCCTGGTGCTACTTTACCAAACCGTGCTGCTTATAGGACCAACCCTGAGGAGACTAAGGAGATACAACGACAAGTCCAAGACCTTTTGGATCGTGGGTATGTTCGTCAATCACTTAGTCCTTGTGTTGTTCCTGTACTTTTGGTTCCTAAGAAAGATGGTTCTTGGCGTATGTGTGTAGATTGTAGAGCCATTAATAACATTACTATTAGGTATCGTCATCCTATTCCTAGGCTAGACGACATGGTTGATGAGTTATGTGGTGCTATAATTTTCACTAAAATTGATTTGCGTAGTGGCTACCATCAAATTAGAATGAAACTTGGAGATGAATGGAAAACAGCTTTCAAAACCAAATTCGGGTTGTATGAGTGGTTGGTAATGCCTTTTGGGTTGACTAATGCACCCAGTACTTTCATGCGTTTGATGAATGAGGTTTTAAGACCTTTTATTGGCAAATTTGTGGTTGTTTACTTTGATGATATCTTGATTTATAGCAAATCCATGGATGATCATATGATTCATTTGCGTGCTGTTTTTGATGCTTTGCGAGTTGCACGTTTATTTGGTAACCTTGAGAAGTGCACCTTTTGCACGGATCAAGTCTCTTTTCTTGGCTATGTTGTGACTCCACAGGGAATTGAGGTGGATGAGGCGAAGATTCAAGCCATAAAGAGCTGGCCTGTACCAAAAACTATCACACAGGTGAGGAGTTTTCTTGGTCTTGCAGGTTTCTACCGCCGCTTTGTCAAAGATTTCAGCACCATTGCTGCACCATTGCATGAGTTGACAAAGAAGGGCGTTGACTTCTATTTTGGTAAGGTACATCATGAGTCTTTTGATGCTTTGAAGGACAAACTTACACATGCACCATTGTTGCAATTACCCAATTTTGATAAGACTTTTGAGCTTGAATGTGATGCTAGTGGTATAGGCATTGGTGGTGTTTTGATGCAAGATGTTAAACCTGTTGCATACTTTAGTGAGAAAATTACTGGGCCTGTTTTGAATTATTCCACGTATGATAAGGAACTATATGCACTTATACGTTCTTTAGAGACGTGGCGTCATTATTTGTTGCCCAAAGAATTTGTTATTCATTCTGATCATGAATCACTTAAGTATATTCGTTCTCAATGCAATTTGAACCGTAGACATGCTAAATGGGTTGAGTTTATTGAGTCTTTTTCTTATATTATTAAACATAAGAAAGGGAAGGATAATGTGATTGATGATGCTTTATCTAGGCGATATACTTTGTTGTCTCAACTTGATTGTAGAATTTTTGGACTTGAGGCAATTAAAGAACAATATGTTGCTGATGTTGATTTTAAAGATGTATTGCTGCACTGTAAAGAAGGTCGTGCTTGGAACAAATTTGTGTTGAATGATGGTTTCTTGTTTAGAGCTAACCGCCTATGCATTCCAGTTGGTTCCGTTCGTCTTTTGTTGTTGCAGGAGGCGCATGGAGGTGGATTGATGGGGTCATTTTCGTGCTAAGAAGACGGAGGATATTTTGGCCACACACTTCTTTTGGCCAAGGATGAGGAAAGATGTTGAGCGTTTTGTTGCTCGCTGCACTACATGTCAAAAAGCTAAGTCTCGTATGGATCCACATGGTTTATACATGCCACTTCCTGTTCCTTCTATTCCTTGGGCGGATATTTCTATGGACTTTGTTTTAGGACTGGCTAGGACTAAGAGGGGGAGCGATAGCATTTTTGTTGTTGTGGATCATTTTTCCAAGATGGCACACTTTATACCATGTCATAAAACTGATGATGCTAGTTATATTGCTGATCTCTTTTTCAAAGAAATTGTACATTTGCATGGTATGCCTTCTACTATTGTTTCAGATCGTGATGCAAAATTCTTGAGTCATTTTTGGCGCACGCTATGGAATAAGTTGGGTACAAAGTTGCTATTTTCTACAACTTGTCATCCACAAACTGATGGACAAACTGAGGTTATGAACCGCACTTTGGGCACTATGTTACGAGCTATTTTGAAGAAAAATTTGAAGCAATGGGAAGAATGCTTGCCTCATGTTGAGTTTGCTTATAATCGGGCAACACATTCTACTACCAAGGTAAGTCCCTTCAAGGTAGTGTATGGTTTTGATCCCCGTACTCCACTTGATATACTTCCTCTACCTATTAATGAGAGAGTTCATGTTGCTGCTAAAGAGCGTGCTGAATTTATTTTGCAAATGCATGAGACCACTAGACTTAGCATTGAAAAGATGAATGAAAAATATAAAATTGCTGGTAGTAAAGGTAGAAAGGAAGTAAAGGTTGATGTAGGAGATTTAGTGTGGTTACACTTAAGGAAAAACAGATTTCCAGAATTAAGAAAGTCTAAGCTAATGCCTAGAGCTGATGGTCCATTCAAAATAATGGAGAAGATTAATGATAATGCATACAAACTTGAGTTGCCTCCCGAGTTCGGGGTTAGTCCTACTTTCAATATTTCAGATTTGAAACCACACTTGGGAGAAGAGGATAAGCTTGAGTCGAGGACGACTCCACTTCAAGAGGGGGAGGATGATGAGGGCATCACTCCTATGGATACACACAACACTCCTCCAATTCTGGACTTGCAAGGTCCAATGACTAGAGCTCGTGCACGACGACTAAATTTAGAGGTGAGCTCGTTCCTACGTTCTTCGCTATATGTTACTTTTGAGAATGGTTTGCTACCTAATGATTATTTTATGATTAGAAACCATGGAGAGGACCAAGAGATGATGGGAGAAGGAGTTGGAAACGTCGAGGACCAGCAAGGGCTTGGAAGCCAAAGTGGAGGCCCAATCAAAACCGACTTCGAGTCTGTTTCGGGGCCCAGGACCAGTCTGCAATAAAACAGTCACCCAGGACGCATACGGACTCGGATTTGGACGTTCTACATATGCACGGAAAGATAAGGAGAAGGCCTTTCCAATGCCGCCGGTCTTATGTCAAAGTTCATCCGGAGTCATCGGGAATCGTCGAAACAAGAGAGTCCAGAATCTGTGTCGGTGCTGCGTCGCCTATTTTTGGCCTTTGGGCTTTGTATTTAGTTGAGCCCAATTAGGGGCATGTCCAGAGGGTCTTGCACGACCCTAGGGTCTTTATATACAGCCGCCGCCACACCATTAGGGTTTGGGTTTTGCTTAGATTAATTCTGTTGATAAACAGTGTCGCCGTTCATCGGTTTGTGAGACCCCAACTTCGAGAGTTTAATCATACATCTGCAATTGTGTTGCATTCTTTGTTGTTCTTGCTTGTGTTCTTGATTCGCAGGCAGGGATTAGCCTTCTCGGCGAGGTCAATCGTCTTTGGACGGTTGATAACCAGAGGAGACGTCGTGCTACGATTACGGGGTCTAGAACGTGCTGTTCTGAAGCCGGATCGATTTGTGTGTCGCCTCCGACCAAATCAACTTACCAAGAACCTTTCGGAAGATTGGGAATCCTTGTTTACATCAAGTGGTAATCAAGATACCATTCATCGATGAAAGTTCCTTCAGGTTCATGCCAGAAGTTTCTTCGTTGATGCATGTCCTAGCATCAAGATACCTTAAGAAATTCATACCAAAAACCCACTCAAAAATGAGATCAAAAATCACCACGAAAATAGAGAAAAAGAGAAATTTAGGATTTAGGGAGAGTGGAAGAACTTGAGCACGAATTTGAATCTCATATCATAGATTCATCAAGTCAAGATACATGAATACATGGCTAGGAAGTCACCCTCTTCCTCCCACTATTTGGAAGAGCAAGAGATGTCTCTCACACACCCTCTCCTCTCCTCTATTACATGAAGCCCTCTCCTAGCACTTTGAAATGAACACCTAGCAAGGCTAAGAGAAAAGAGAGGCATAAGGGACACCCAAAAGTCCACCTCTTCCTCCAGCCCTACATCTCCTTATATAGGCATAGGGGTTGTCCTAAAGACCATCCTACCCAACCTACAATACACTGCCACCTACCACTAGGGGCACAACCATCCACCTTTTTCCTCGTTGCCCGAACGCCCTCTGGCTATTCACAACTTTTCTTCACCTCGATGCAAGCTCCGCGATGGTGCCACATGCACCTCCAATCGCCGCCACTGGTTTTGAGGCCCAAACCGGAAAACCGCCTTGCACGCTTTTTAAAGCATGACTTCCTGCTTGCTTCCTCCAAAACAAGACTTCTCGATCTTGACAAGTGTCACCTCATCCCATGATCCTCCTCGTCGGCAAGTCTCTCCCACCTCCGGTCCATTGGAAGCCTCTACTTGCACCGACGCCTGATCACCTTTGCCTTGGTCAACCTTGCCGTCCTGATCACCAACCACGGTTTTGAGGCTCAATCGCGAAACCGTCCGTGCTTCTTGCCTCTCCACGTGTATGGTATGGATCACCCTTGACTTCACCCAGTCTCTCTATCATCCGGCCCCAAGTCTCGTACTTGTGCTCGATCCTGTTGCTGTTGACCGCCAAGTTGACTCCAGTGACCTACACATCATGAGACAAGCAAACACATTTCCCATCTCCTGCAAACTCTCCAACATCCTTACCAACTCCAGTTAGTCAAAACTATGACATGCACAAACTCATGCAATCCCCAGATTTCTGCATTTCAACTCAAACACCAAATCAACCAAAGTCAATTACTCATCACATATTGCAAACCATGGCACATATCTACATGGTTTCTCAATCTCCCTCTTGATGAGTACATTGACAACATCAAATGCACAAGATTAGAGATGTGAAATGCGAAACCAAATAAGCATATCCAAATGGCCAAACCAAAAGAAAAGGTGAAAAATAGCCATCTAGCATAAGCGGGATCACAAAACCAAGAGTTGAAAAAGAAAGCCACTTGAGAATGCAAAGATTGCAAAGATTATGAAAAGCGCACGAAAACACTCAAGGACATGAAAACACTCAAGCCACTTGAGAACGCAAAGATTGCAAAGAGTTGTGCATGACCCAATATTTTCTACCATCCAAGACAAAACAAGCATGCAGTGCATGAAAATGCAAACCTACATCATGAGAAAAGCTGCCACCATATGTGTAAGTACTCCCATCCAAGACAAAACAAGCATCAAATGAATCATAAGAATCTGGCCAGTCTCAATCTCAACCAAGGCAACAAGCATTCGCGAAAATAAGCTCTACAAATACTCATATACGCAACAGAGACTCAAAAAGGGAGGGAGAAAGACATTTTTCATATGTGATCCACATGTAACTGCGGAGGGTCGCACGACTGGGTATGGCAAACACCCCGAGGCTTCAAAGCACAATTTTTGGATTTAGCATTTTTGTGTAACTTCTAATCCATGAGGAGGGTCGCATGACTGGGTACGACAAACACCCCGAGGCTTCGAAGCACAACTTTTCATTTTATAAATTTGCAAAGAAAAAGCAGAAGTTTGAGCATGCCTTTGTGGCAAAAGGAACAAACATTCCCACAATGTTCCATCATGAGCTACATTTGCAAAGCCACATTTCACAAACATAAGGTGCCAAAGCCAATATATCCTCTAGACTAGCCTCAACACAAGTCTCAACAAGGATAAAACCAATTGTACATATGGTGAGCAATTTTTAGCTAGATTAGTTCATAAGTTTCACAAAAAGCCAAGTTTATCTTTAAGATTAGCAAGTTGCTCAAAAGAGTCTATAACAGGCCATCTAGAAAATCTAAGGATGAGAGATTACTATCACATCCACACTACTTAGCTCGAGCTCGATCATAGCAATGAGAAATACAAGAAGGCACAGGAATCAAAACTCATCTAGCAATGCATATATTATATATGAGATGCAATACGAAAAGGTAAGATACATAAATACAAAAGCATCAACTCCAAGATAAAAGAGAAACTCCCCCTCAAACAATACCATAGGGATGGCAAACACAAAGCTCCAAATTATCAAACCACAAGAGCAACTAATATCAAAGCTTCAGCAAAGAACAAATTCCCTTTGACCAAGCTAGTCTCCCCCTCAACAGAACAAATGAAGAATCAATTGAAAAGAGGACACAAGACTATAGAAAGAGCACAAATCGTGACTCATGAAAAAGGAAAGGGAGGACAACAATGATGTCATTTGAAGCACAAATTCCAAAATTCTCTCAAACTTGAGCTTAGGCAATCCTCGGATCAAACCTAGGCCACTCAAGTGACAAAGCAAGTCAAAACTCATGTGACCTAGTCTCCTATGCCATGTCCAGAGCTCAGAAGAAGATTGAGCAAAAAAGCACTTGTGAGAACCATGAGAAACAACAAAAACAACCTAAAAACTCTGCCAATGCAAGAGATCCCACAAATCAAAGAACCAGTCGAATCAAGATAAGTGAACCATAATCTACACATGCTAGTCAGAACAATATGCATGCAAAGCACAATCTAGGGCAATAGAGAACTAAAGCCAGATACAAGAAATACATGCCAATATGATAAACTGAGCACATGAACAAGCATCTCACATCACAAGTAATATACATGAATATAAAGGAGTGAGTGTACAAGAAAGGTCACAAAATAGGTGAAGACATACAAGCCTCTTGGAGGCCATGTAACAAGCTATCAAGAACCATCACATCTCAAACATGCAAAAGATCAAGATCCATCAACCTCATGTTCTCCATCCCGCGTCCCTGAACCTACATATGAGAAGAGAGAGGTGCCCTAGTCTTGGATCCCAAAGGGTTAGTATGCAAATACTTGGGGACCCATGACTTGGACACACGAGCAATAGATCCACTCAACTTATCATGATGGTTAGCATGATGCAAATTGTGGTTCAAATGAGAAGACCTTGGATCACTCTTAGAAGCATGCCGCAAATTAGCAACTCGAGAAGAAAAACGAGTGCAACCATTAGACACACAACGAGAACCTCTCAAGGGGACAAAACGAGAAGAACCAATAGAAGCATCATGAGAATAATGTCATGGACCAACATAAGAAGTAGTAGCATTATGTCCACGGGCTCATCGTGACCCACAAGAAAAGGAGTCATAGAATCCATCAATAAAGCGATGTTTCGTGCTAGGCTCATGAGTGTTCATGCTGTGAGAAAAGCTATGATCACCCGAACAGTAAGAAGCATGAGATCGGTGCATGTCTCTAGCATGCCTAAAGCAAAACTCAAATTGATGTCCATCCTTCCCACAATATGAGCAATGGAACAAAGGCCTATGAGGAGGCACAGTTTGAGAGGATGAAGGACCACTCTCTCTCATGTGAGAAGTCCTTCGAGACATGCAGGAAGAGCTAGAAACATCTTTCAACTTAGAATCAAGATTAGGTTCACACATGTCATGAAAAGGATGTTGTGTGTTCCTAAAAGCTTTAGCACGCACTCGACGCTTGTGTTTGACACGACGAAAGCAATACTCAATGACAAGCCCATCTTTCTTGAAAAAGGTGCAATGGTACTTTTCTTTTGGGGATGGTGTACCATTTGAGCAAGAAGCACCTTTATCAATTGAAATCATTTGGGCAACATTGAAAGGGCCAACAAGCTTAGAACTAGCCAAAGAAGATTTGTCGAAAGCAATAGTGCGAATGCCAACATCCAAAGACTCACCCTCAACATGATTAGACTCCAACTTGGCGTTCATATCATCACGCATTTGCTTTAAAGCCTCAATCTCATTTTTCAAATCATTGCAAGAAGTGCAAGACATGGAAGACACAACACTTGTATGCATGTCATGCAAAGCATCATGATTATCAGACAAGCATCATCATGCAAAGCAGAGGAAGAAAAGCTAGAAGGCAAAGAATGAATTGCAACAATTTTAGTCCTAGCATTTTCAAGTTGCTCTACACAAGTGGAATAGTCTGGTTTCAACTTTTCATTTTCAGCAAGCATGCCAATACAAGAATTACAACCTTTTCTAGCCAAGGACATAAGATTGCCTATTTCAACTCTAGCACAATCATGATCTTTATGTAAGGCAATACAAGAATCACATGGCATAGAAGCATTTGACTTTAGACAAGTCAATTTCAGCATGCAAGGATTTGCAAGACATACAAGGCAAAGAAGCTTTAGTATCCAACTTCTCAATAACACTTCTAGCACAAGCCAATTGCTTTTCACAACAAGAACAATCATGCATCAACTTCTTATTTTCAGATTTTGAGTGAGCAAGGGAGGCATCCAATTCATCAATCTTTTTAACCAAGGAATCACATTTATCACAAAGCAAAGAGGTCCTAGACTTGCAGGAAATAGGAGCACACACATCAAGTCTAGACATCAAGCACATATCACGAGGCATGGAATTTCTCAACTTCTTTCTAAGCTTTGTGATGGTCACATCATAAGTACTGTCTTTAAGGAATAAACTCTCAATGCCCACGTTGAGGTTACCTTTGGTCATCTTCTGAAGTTTCGGGATAACATCCCCGAGCACAAGCTCTTCATCCTTGTAAAGCTTAAGAAGATCAATTACTTCAACATCACCCTTCTCAAAGCCAACTGCATCCTTTTCCTTGAGATCATCCTTGTCAACCGCCACCTTTCGGCTCCGCTTCTTGGCATCCTCGATAGCAATTCCACACATCTCAAAACCCGAGAACAAAGACATACGAGAGCGAGCACTTGGTGCCAATGTAAAAGCACCAGTCAGTGTTAGCAATAAGCTGAAGCAATAAAAAGCACTTATCAATGTCACCTTCGGATCACAAGGCCGGTTAACGTCAACTAGTGATCAAACCTGCTTTGATACCAATTGAAGGACTGAGAAGGCGACCAAAGGGGGGCGAATGGGAGCCAATTAAAATTCTTCTCAAGAAGTTGGCCTATGTCCCAATTTCAACCCAAACCAACCTCTAAGCAAATCACCAAGGTCACACACACCAACTTGTGATGTGTTAACCCTAGGAATGATTCAAAACAATATGACACAGAGCGGAAGCTCAAGAGGTTCAAAAAGGGGCACAAGGGAGATCCGAGAAATTCCAATTCTGGACCTTGATGAAAGTTCCTTCATTGACGGAACATGCTTCATTGTCACGACGGAAGTTCTTCATCGATGGAAGTTCCTGCAGGGCCATGACAGAAGTTCCTTCATTGACGTAACTTCCTTCAGGGTCACGATAGAAGTTCCTTCATCGACACAAGTTCCCTTAGAGTCAAATCAGGAGCAGTTCTTCAAGGAAAAAATACTAAAGCCCTATCAAACAAACTCCAAAAATCATGAGATTTGGACAGAAGATGTCTCATGGTAGTAAGTTCCTTCTCCAGGTGGAATCACATGAAAAGTTCAAGAATTCATCATGAATCTTAGTTTCCACCGAAAACTCTAGGGTTTGAATGTTCTTAAGGAAATCCACCAAATCGAGGATGCTCTTGCCTAGGATTCAATCAAGGATCCATCAAGGAATGTTTAGGCATGTCCTAGCATCAAGATCCCTCAAGAAATTCGTACCAAAAACCCACTCAAAAACAAGATCGAAAATCATCACGAAAATAGCTCCAAAAATAGAGAAAAAGAGAAATTCAGGATTTAGGGAGAGAGGAAGAACTTGAGCACAAATTTGAATCTCATATCATTGATTCATCAAGTCAAGATACATGGATACATGGCTAGGAAGCCACCCTCTTCCTCCCACTATTTCGAAGAGCAAGAGATGTCTGTCACACACCCTCTCCTCTCCTCTATTACATGAAGCCCTTTCCTAGCACTTCGAAATGAACACCTAGCAAGGCTAAGGGAAAAGAGAGGCACAAGGGACACCCAAAAGTCCACCTCTTCCACCAGCCCTACCTCTCCTTATATAGGCTTAGGGGTTGTCCTAAAGACCATCCTACCCCCTACCTATAATACAATGCCACCTACCACCAGGGGCACAACCATCCACCTTTTTCGTCGTCGCCCGAACGCCCTCTGGCTATTCACAACTTTTCTTCACCTCGATGCAAGCTCCGTGATGGTGCCACATGCACCTCCAATCGCCGCCACTGGTTTTGAGGCCCAAACCGGGAAACCGCCTTGCATGCTTCTTAAAGCATGACTTCCTACTTGCTTCCTCCAAAACAAGACTTCTCGATCTTTACACGTGTCACCTCGCCCCGTGATCCTCCTCGTCGGCAAGTCTCTCCCGCCTCCGGTGCATTGGAAGCCTCTACTTGCACCGACGCCCAATCACCGTTGACTTGGTCAACCCTACTGTCTTGATCATCACCCATGGTTTTGAGGCTCAACCGCGAAACCGTCCATGCTTCTTGCTCTCCACGTGTACGGTATGGATCACCCTTGACTTCACTAGGCCTCCCGATCATCCGGCCCCAAGTCTCCTACTTGTGCCCGATCCTCTCGTCGTTGACTGCCAAGTTTACTCTAGTGACCTACACATCATGAGACTAGCAAACACATTTCCCATCTCCTACAAACTCTCTAACATCCTTACCAACTCCGGTTAGTTAAAACCATGACATGCACAAACTCATGCAATTCCCAGATTTCCGCATTTCAACTCAAACACTGAATCAACCAAAGTCAATTACTCATCATATATTGCAAACCGCGGCACATATCTACATGGTTTCTCACATGGAAAAGGCTTCAGGAGTACATATCGGTCTGTCCCCATCATGGAACAGATAAGTGGCTTATTATCTAGAACTTTGACAATGGACTGACGGTTTCAAACCGTCAGCACATTGATGCCGCCGCTGGGGAAGCCTTCTTCTCACCCACAGTCAATCGGGCAACTGAGTTGATTGAGAAGATGGTGTCCAAAAAAAGGTTGGAGTGATGAGCGACTCCAGCCAAGAGCGCGGGGCATGCACGCCATCAAGGAAATGGACATGCTCACTGTGAAGATGGACCTAATCTTCAAGTGCCTCGATGTCCATGACAACCCTAGCCTGAAGGGCATAGTACAAGCTATGGACCATCATCACATGACGTGCGAGGTTTGTGGAAACATGGGACCTTAGGGCAATGATTGCCTAGAGACTTGTGAAGAGGCTGCATTCCTAAACAACGGGTACAACCCTCAAGGAGCTCAAAGGGTGGCGACCATGCCCCTATCAAGGAAATAACAATTGTAATTTTAATTCCAATAATTCTTTCAATCCTAAGCAATTGTTGGCACCGGAATTTGGACTGGTCCTATTGGTCAGAGAAGGAGAGTTGAAATTGGCCGAAGTCAGCAATGCTCAACAGCCGAAAAGAATAAAGTGGGCTCGATAGGGTCATGTTATCTCTTTCTGTTTTTAGTTTAGAGTTTGTTTAGAAATAAATCTAGTCAGTTTGTGTAAGAGTTCTGACCGAGTCAGGTCAGAACCCCTTGCACGGGGCTATAAATATGTAATAGGGTCTGTACGAGAAAAAACAACACTTTAGTTCAATACAATTCGACGCATCACCAAACCTTTTCTCGACGATATCCTCGTCTCGCATGGGCTGCATCGGCTCCGATGTCGGCGAGAGACTTGGATTAGTCAATCTTGATAATTCTATCGACTTCAACTAGTACTTTCTTATTGATTTGATATTCTAGTTATTATCTTTAGAATTGCTAGTTATCCGGTAATTAGATCTTAATTACATTTAGGCTATCAACTTTAGGTTGCAATTCTGTCTCAGTTAGGTCCGATCTATTGTAGTCTCTAGTATGTTTTATGAGTTTGATTTAGATCTATTAGTCGAGTCACTTTATTGGTTTTATCCATAATTGAAACGTGTTTTGTTCTATCCACTTTGTTTGGGCACTATCTCGATTAAGATTGATCTGCTCAAGCCAGCAAGGCTGCATCGATTCTGATCTCTTGCTGAGTCGATAGGACAAGGTACGAGTTGATTGTGGGGAAAGTCAATAAGGTTCTGTCAGGGCATTTAGCCGGCATGTTATCATAGTTCGATCGACTTTTCAGAGTGTTACTTGTTTATTGCTGCATATCAGAAGTCGATCGCCCCCTTTGTTAATAAGATTAGATCTATGATTTTGAGGCATATTTGCAATACCAGCTACCAGATCTATCGACTTCACGCTATCGACAGGCAGAGTTCTGTGCATGATTACTGTATTTCTATCGACTCTGGCCCATCGACTTTGCATTATTGATAGAGTGAGTTTTCACGTGTTCGTCGTAGATCTATCGACTTTGCTCTATCGATTCAATTCTTATCGATACTATTTATGCAATATTTAATACTCGTTTGATGAGTTACCGATAAGCTGATATAAATCAGCTGATTAGTTTATTTTATTAACATCATTTGATGCTTATAGCCATCGGTTGGTTCTCACTAACAGTGATTATCGACTTTCTTCATCGGCCTGTCCTGGGCCGGTGACCCATGGAATTTAACCGTTTGTTTCTTTGTCGGTTTGCAAGGAAAATCGACTAGCACGCCCCGGTTCCCTTGTGTCGAGCCTGCACTAGAGCTAAGAAGATCTCCCAGGTCATGCGTGTGATTTTCGCGTCAACACGCTTTTTAGCACGCCTGATGGGACAAAGAACTTGAAGACCAACAACATGGTTGAACTTGGAATGCCAAAAGATCCCAAGCTCCCTGAGAATCCACCACCAAAACATTATGTCGGTGCGGATCTAAAGATGGAGAACATGTTGCCTATTGATAGAGACGATCTGAGCGATGAAACGAAGGCATAGATTGATCAGAGAGTTGCTGAATTTGAAAGCCTTCTATTGAGCAACCTCAGCAAGACTAGGCATGGCAAGATCGTAAAGAAAGGAAAGTTACCTGTTGCTGCCTTGATTGATGAAGATGGAATTGAGAAATCAACTACCAATAAGCCAATAGAAGTGATTGATGAAGCTACATTGAACAGCATGATACATACAGCCATACACCATGCATTGATTAACCAATCACCTGTGTTGGTTAATACTTTGAGGGCTTTGATTATTCAGACAGTTGAGGGTTGCGTATATGATGGTCTAGCACATTGGCCAATGTACTTCCCTATCCATGGGAATATTCCTCGGCCTGCAATTGAGGGACCCGAGCAACAGCCGCCCAGTACTAGCACTACAATTCCTACAACAAGCTCGGGGCCCGCGCTAGAAAGTGCCACTCCACATCCAAAGAATAGCAATGGTGGCACTACAGGGAGGTCACCTGGGTCTAGTCCCAAGATTATTTTGCTGAGAACATCACCACAGACGCAACCGCAGCATTACAGGCAGGAGACGTCGGAGCCAAATGTCACATATGATACAACACCGAATGTAGAGCAAAGTCTATTCAGGATGACATCGTTGGCTGCGCTGCATGGGGAGTTAGGAGGCCATCACATAGTTGTCAACTTTGGTTCACAGACAGCCCCACAAATGCCGGCATCTGGTCCTACCTCGATTACTCAAAATGTCAATGTTTTGATCGATGACTAGGCAGTGAAGTTTGCTCAGCTAATAAGAGAACAATTTGGGTTAAAGCCAAAGCAGCAAACTTACATGTATCGGCCCCCGTATCCTCCTAGTTATGACTTGATTCCTATGTCAAGCTGATAGAGGCTACTAGAATTCACCAAGTTTACTGGACAAGATAATACTACTACTGTTGAACATATCAGCCGACTTTCAGTGCAATGCAGAGAAGTAGGAGCTACTGAAGCATTGAAGATCAGGCAGTTTCCTCTATCCTTTTCTGGATTAGCTTTTTCTTGGTTCGCATCCTTGCCCCCAAAATCCATTATTACTTGGGCCGATCTCGAACAGAAATTTCATAAGTACTTCTTCACCAAAACAAGAGAGATGAGATTGTCATATTTGATTGCTTTAAGGCAGAAAGCCGGTGAGTCTGTGCATGCTTATGTGCAAAGGCTCAGAAAAGTGCACAACAAGTGTTTTAGTCTGCAATTGACAGATAATCAGATGGTGGAGATTGCTTTTAATGGTTTAGTTGCACCTCTAAGGGAGAAGTTTCCCTCGGCCGAGTTTGAGAGCCTGTCTCAATTAGTGCAGAATGTGTCGATCCAAGAGAATCAAACTCGAGGGGCATGGTCAAGACCAATTCAGATTAATTATCATGATTGTCAATCTGAGACTGAGGGAGAGATAGAAGATGTCGATATGGCTGAATGGACTAGCAACAAGAATGTTGTATTGTGTCCTTGGGTAAAGCAGAATGAACCAGAAGAAAAATATGAATTTGACATTTCCAAGGCTGATAAGATATTTAATATGCTGTTACAGGAGAATCACATTCAATTGCCACCTAATCATGTGATTCCGTCTGCTAAAGAATTGAAGAAGAAGAGATAGTGCAAGTGGCATAATTTACCGTCTCATAATACTAATAATTGCAAGGTTTTCAGGAGACAGATTCAGATGGCAATTGAGCAGGGAAAGATCAAGTTTACCAAGGGAGCTATGAAGATTGATGGACATCCGTTCTGTGCAAATGTTAACTTGGCTGGTATCGACAATGTTGAAGCTTTTATTAGCCGATATCAGAAGAAAAGAGACAGGGAGCTAAAGGAGTCACAGTTCGATCCACATTTGGAGTGTCCATTATTCCAATATTGTTGGGACCATAATATGAAATTGCCTTCAATCAACAACTGTCCTGGTTGTAGTCGGCTTGCGGATCAGATGTATTGGGAAGCTCCAAAGCTCTATCGGCACCAG
Organism: Eleusine indica; assembly: GCA_030378355.1. Lineage (NCBI taxonomy): Eukaryota > Viridiplantae > Streptophyta > Magnoliopsida > Poales > Poaceae > Eleusine > Eleusine indica. Next base: position 21,465,710 of record CM059500.1, read on the forward strand.
CATCGACAAAACGATATCAAGGAGTTGATGGTAGGGAAGGCCGATAGGCAAGATAGAGTGTCAGCTTTTGATCGACTTGGGGCGAAGAAGGTTGAAGAGGAGGCTAAGTTTGATAAAGAAGTCGATGAAGAGTTGCAGGAGGAACAAGAGAAAAATGATCAATGGTGTCCATCTGGTATATTCTCTAGGAGCCAAAAACGTAGAGTTCAAAGGATGTGATGCTAACAAATAAGGGGTGGCAAATAATATTATGATGAAGATGATGACCAGCCACCTAAAAAGGTATGGAGGCCAAAGGTGAAATCACAGGTACAGGTGCCAAGTGCTATAGTAGGAATGGTTGATGCTTCCACAAGAGTTCATGGACTCAGAAGAAGAATTGTTTGCTGATGAAGATGAAGTAGCTTAGTTAATATTTTATATCCAGCAGGCAGTATTTGATAAACCAAACGAAATTAAACGTCGGCACTTGAAGGTTTTATGTTCGAAAGGGTTCGTCAATGGAATGTCGATGGGAAAGATGATGGTCGATGGAGGCGCTGCAGTCAATATCATGAGGATCACTACTGCCAGAAAGTTGGGTAAGACCGATGATGATTTAATTGATACTAATATGATTTTGCGGGATTATGGTGGTGGTACTACAGCAGCCAAAGAAGTATTGAATGTAGAGCTCACGATCGGCAGCAAAACTTTGCCGGTTATATTCTTTGTTATTGAAGGAAAGGGAACCTACAACCTTCTACTGGGTCGTGATTGGATACATGAAAATTGTTGTGTACCATCTCTAATGCACCACCCTATGATCCAATGGATCAGTGATCGAGTAGAGGTGGTCCCGGCCGATGAAACCATCAATGTTGCATCGACCGATTTACTACCATGGCATACGGATGATATGGAGTGTCTGTCTAGCAAGATTTGGGATGGAGACTACGTCAAGATTACTACTCAGGGTCTTGAGGTGGTGGACCAGTCAAATTCAAAGTTGTTTCTCTAACAGGCACCCTAATGGAATTCGTAGAAGACGGCAAGCTAGAGAAAGGGTTTATGTCAGCCGATGAATTACAAGAAGTCGATATAGGAGATGGTGATAAACCTAGGGTGACATTTATGAGTAAGAAATTAGATGAAGATTTTAAAATTGAATTAATAAAGTTATTGAAAGATTATCGGGATTGTTTTGTTTGGGATTACTCTGAAATGTCCGGTCTTAGCCGATCATTTGTTGAGCATCGGCTTCCTATCAAACTTGGATACTGACCTTACAAACAACCACCGTGAAGGATCGATATGAAGATTTATGATGATGTCAAGGCTGAGATTACCAGATTATATGATGCTAAATTCATTAGGCCTTGCCGATATCTACAATGGATTTCAAATATTGTGCCAGTTTTCAAAACATGTGGGAAGTTGAGAGTTTGTATCGACTTTCGACCACTGAACAAGGCTACCCCCAAAGATGATTACTCGATGCCGATAGCAGATCTTCTGGTTCATGCAGCGGCAGGACATAAGATTGTTAGTTTCATGGATGGTAACACTGGTTATAACCAGATTTTTATGGCAGAAGAAGACTGCTTTCCGGTGTCCATGGGCTATTGGATTGTATGAATGGGTCGTGATGACGTCTGGACTAAAGAATGCTGGAGCCACATGTTACACAGCCATGAATTAAATTTTCCATGATCTGATTAGCAGGTTAGTGGAAATTTATATTGATGATGTGGTTGTTAAATCTAAACAAATAGAAGATCATATAGTTGTAACATGCTGATTTTCAAATTTATGAATATTTTAAAAATTTTCTAGAATTAATTAGGTTGTTAATATTTTAATAAGAAAAAGAATTATTTTCTAAAGAATTATTGTTTGTTGCATTCATGCTGCCATAGTTGCATTAGAATTTTATTGAGTGCAAAAAGTTATTTCAAAAATGTATAGGAAATTGAATTTGTTAGAAACTAGAGTAATAGAAAAGAAAAAAAAAGATAAAACCCCAGCCAGCTCTTGGGCCGAATTCCCGAGGCCCAGCCTCCTCTCCTCTCTCTTCGCCCTCTCCCTTTCTCTTGGCCGAAATCCTCCCCCGCGGCCCACTTCCTCCCTCCCCATTCTCTCCTTCTCGCTGGGCCTACCTCGGCCTTGGGCCGAACTCCCACGCAACCCAGCGCCTTTTCGCTCTCCCCTCCTCCCTCGGTCGGACTGGCCGAGAAACCCCTCCATGCGCACCAGCCTACCCACATGAGCCAGCCCAGCCTGCCAGCCCAGCGCGATCCCGCCGCCAGGAAACCCTAGCACGCTGCCACCAAGCCCAGCCGCCGCCTTCTTGGCATGCGCACCACGCCACCCAAGGCCCTCGCACCTTATAAATAGGGCGGGACCCACACCCACGCTGCCTTTCCCCCATCCGCCGCCGCCTGTCGCTGCTGCTCGCCGTCGCCACCACTGTTGCAGGCCGTCACATCGCCGCAAGCCGTCGCTCGCCTCCGATCTTCCCCGTGCTCACTCGCATCCCGGTGAGCTCGCCGCTCTCGGCCGCCTTCCTCTCTTCCTCCACTTCGGTTCTCGTGCCCCAAAGCTCCCTCCGCACGAGTTCCAACATGCAGCGCATGGCCGCCACCGTCTCCCTTGTTGCCGGCGACCCCCATCCTCGCCGGAGCCCCCTTAGCCACCGGATCCAGATTCGAAGGTCCGGATTAGATACCCCTTCGGGGTGTGTAATCGGTCCATGGTGGACCCGTGGACCCATGGTGAATACCCGGTTCACAAGTCCCGTGGACCCGGTCCATGACTTTTAGGGTTTAGTTTAATTTAATAAATTACGAGTAAATGCTAGTTTTGCGATTAGGCCCCTTCTCTATGCTTTAATTACATTTTAATCATGATTTTCTCCACAGAACTTTATTAATTTATGTTTAAGCCCCTGAGTTCTCATGTAATTATTTTTAACACTGTATTTTTGTAGAAAAGCCCTAGACTTTTCCTAAATAATATTTTTAGCTCTGCACTTATATTTAATGGTATTTTAGTGCTGTGTTTTTAAACTTAGGCCCCGATACTTTTGATAAATTACATTTTGATCCCTGATATTTTCTAAAATTACATTTTGACACTTACATTTTATAGTTTAGCCCTTATATTTTTCTAAAATTACTTTTAGGTCCCTAAACTTGTCTATTTTTACATTTTAGCCCTAAAACTTCAAATCTCTATAACTTTTCAACCGTAGCTCCCATCTAAGAAATTCTTGCGCCAATGCGATCATAGTTACAAATAGTATCTATTCGTACTGTTTTTTAGTAATTTGCTAATTTTACTATTTTAACCCTAGAAATTCAAACACGGATAACTTTTTACTCGTAACTCAGATTTAGACGATTCTTGCGCTCTCACGATCGTAGCAACGTGTAATATTTTATAGCATTGTTTCCATTTCTATTTGGTACTGTGTGGTGTGTGTTTCTTAGTTTGTTTGTATGCTTGTCTTTTCGGTGTGACGTTTAGTAGATGAACCGCAATTAGAGAACTTCTAGAATCTCCATCCCGAAGACTTTGAGCAACAGCAAAGGGATCCAGGCAAGTGTCGTTGACCATATTGATCCTATGATTTGAAATGTGTCGATTGCAAACATGCATGCTTGTTTAATGTTGAATCCCATGAGTCTATACCATGTTCCATATCCTTCCTTGTTGCCTTGTTGGATATTTTGGTCTATGTGTTGAGTAGCTTATGCTTAGCCATGCTTTGGAGTCTCACACCTAAACATGCTAATATTGATTAATGTTTCCCTTCAACCTAATAATTTTGAGGTAATCTTTTCAGCAACATGGAACTTAGGCTGGGGATGTTCTCCATGATGCCCTGGAAGTTGGTTGGGAAATGTTCTTTGTGATGTTCCTGTTTTTGTTAGAGATGTTCTTCGTGATGCTCTATGTTGACTAGAGATGTTCTTTGTGATGCTCTAGTTTATATGATGATTAGAGGTGTTCTTTGTGATACTCTAGTCTCTATATTTGTTATTAAGTGGGAGATGTTCTTCGTGATACTCTTAGTCAATAAATGGGGATGTTCTCTATGATGCTCCATGGCTACCTTAGGGATGTTCTTCGTGAAGCACTGGGTGGCAAGCATGTTTGTGTTGTTATTATAACTGATAATTGATCTGGATAATTGCTTTGCTTTGTTGTGTCTTTTCACCAGTAAATAGGATGGCTTTTAAACTGGTTTTAGGTGTAGGAGCTCATGTATGCAAATGAACCTTTATGTCAGCCTTTCTTCTATTAAACTTGCATGTCATATTTTCCCCTATTTGCTGAGTATGGCATGTACTCACCCTTGCTATTTTCCTTCATTGTTGTATTATAAACTGCTGCTCAGAAGATGAAGAGATGGACTACATCGATGAGGACTACTACTAGGCGTGTGTGCCCCTGGTCGATTGGCTATGGTGTTATGGTGTCTTCCGATGTTATTCTACGAGAGAGTCAGTTTAGTCTTTAAAGACAATTATTTATGTAATAATGGTATGCTTTACTAATGACATTGGTTATACTGTTATTCACTTTACTGCCAATATGTGTGAAACTTGTTCTTGGGCACACATATGATATGTACTTGTTTTTGTCCTTAAAACCAGTTGTGACAGGTGGCATCAGAGCCATGTGGACCATAGGATGCTAGCTTAGATAGAGTGGTCATGTTTTAAGGTCTATTTTACAAACTAAAACTATTTTCAAAACTCTTTAGCTTATAATTATAGTCTTGAATTTATTCACTTTTGTTGTTGGCCTTCTTTTTACTGTTCAGTTTATAAAACCCTTTTTACTAATTTGTCTCTCCTATTTCAAAACTGTATATATGGCCCGTACCAAAAAGACTTCTCACAGGTACGATCACCACCCTCGTGTCTGGCCTTCACCAGAGCTCGTTCCTCTTGGATATGAAGAAGAGTTTTGGATAGAAGAGGCTGAACAAGATATGGTGCCACCACCGAGTCCACCACCTTATCGTGACACTCGACTCTTCAAGGATGCAGGAAATAATGCTGGAAGGTTACCTCACATGCTTTGGGAGATGCTACAATAGTTGGGTTACGAGAAGCAACCAGAGTGTTGTGGTACCCAAGTGATCTATGAAGGTTCTGAGCCTGTAAGGAAAGTTCAAGTGCACATTTTTGCTCCAAGACCGCTTAGAGGAACTTTTGAGGTGGAAAGGATTCATGAGGCCATTGCTCCACGAAAGTCTTTCTCCGTTGGGATCTATGATGCTGCTTGCCAAGCTTGCATGGTCATTCGCTCTGGTTATTGCCAGTATTTTGAAGATATAAAGTATGCTTATTTTCCTCAGCGCGCAAGTGGATCTACCTACATTCACACGGAGCCTATATCTGGGCAAGGACACGAGAAGTTTAAGAAGCAAGTCACTCTTACCACGGTGATTTCCAGGGAGTTGGATTCAACCATAGAGGAACTAGGGTTTTGACAGAAGAAATATGAGGATGCAATGATGACAGTTCGTTAGCTCAAGCGACGTTTGCCCGATGACTTGGACCTACCTTCAGCAGAAGAGCTAAAGGATGCGACTCCTTCCTCACCACCTCACAGAATGCCTAGTCGTGCCCCACCAGCTTATGTCATTCCCAACCTTGATGAGGATTAGGAGGTTTATTCCTTAGTGGCTTCGTAGGTGTCGATTAGTGTTATCGAGTTGAATAAATGTAATAGTTTTGCGGGAGTGTCTTAGCATTTACACGTCATTTTGTTTGGTTAGCTAGCTTGATTTGGTGTGATGAGTGTAATTCGGATTTTTTTTTTGTAATGAGTGCCGATGTGATGCAAGGCCTCTCTTGCAACCACATCCTTATACTATACTTTCACTTTCATTTTAATAAACATTAGTTAATTTAGGATATCTCTTTATCTATCTGTTTTGTTTCACACCTCTTTCCTGCTTTACCATACCATATCCTTGCACTTTACCTATATCTTCTACCTTTTTTTGCTTACCATATCCCGATCTACATCAGATGGCAACAGGTGGAAACCGCAACGTGAATAACAACAATGAGGACCAGGAGCAGCCACCTTCTCAGTACTCTACGGGGCAGCTCATGGCCATGTAGACACAGCTTCTCCAGAGCATGCACCAGACCTTGGTGCAACAATAGAACAAAAACATCATGGCTCCTGCTCCCCGACCTAGAGACAAGCTTGGAGACTTCCAGTGAACCAAGCCCCCAACATTCTCTCGCTATGTAGAGCCTATGGATGCAGATGACTGGCTGAAGACAATGGACAAGAAACTTCAACTCGCTCAATGCAACAACAAGGAGAAGGTGTTGTTTGCCATGCACCAGCTCGTTGGACCCGCTGCTAATCGTTGGACCCAGCCTCCTCTCCCCTCTCTTCCCCCTCTCCCTTCCTCGGGGTCAAAATCCTCCCCCACGGCCCACTTCCTCCCTCCCCATTCTCTCCTTCTCGCTCGGCCTACCTCGGCCTTAGGCCGAACTCCCGCGCAGCCTGGCCCAGCAACCCCTCCGCGCGCACCAGCCTACCCACGCAAGCCAGCCCAGCCCGCCAGCACCATGCGATCCCGCCACCAGCAAACCCTAGCGTGCTACCACCAGGCCCAGCCATCGTTGCCGCTTTCTTGGCATGCGCGCCACACCGCCCTAGGGCCTCGCACTCTATAAATAGGGCGGGACATGCACCCGCACCGCCTTTCCCCCATCGGTCGCCGCCTCTTGCCGCTGCTCGCCGTCCCCGCCACCGCCGCAGGTCATCGCGCTGTCGCAAGCTGTCGCCCGCCTCCGGTCTTCCCCGCGCTCACGCGCCTCTCGGTGAGCTCGACGCCCTCGGCCGCCTTCCTCTCTCCCGTCCCCTTCGGTTCTCGGGCCCCAGAGCTCCCTCCCCGCGAGTTCCAGCGTGCAGCGCATGGCCACCGCCGTCTCCCTTGTCACCGACGACCCCCATCCTCGCCGGAGCCCCCCTAGCCGTAGGATCCAGATCCGAGGGTCCGGAATAGATACCCCTTCGGGGCGTGTAATCGGGCCACGATGGACCCGTGGACCCACGGTCAACACCCGGTCCACAAGTCCCGCGGACCCAGTTCATGACTTTTAGGGTTTAGTTTAATTTAATAAATTACCAGTAAATTCTAGTTTTGCGGTAAGGCCCCTACTCTTTGCTTTAATTACATTTTAATCCTGATTTTCTCCATAGAACTTTATTAATTTATGTATAAGTCCCAGAGTTCTCATATAATTATTTTGAACACTGTATTTATGCAGAAAAGCCCCTAGACTTTTCCTAAATAATATTTTTAGCGCTGCACTTATATTTAATGGTATTTTAGTCCTGTCTTTTTACACTTAGGCCCTGGTACTTTTAATAAATTACATTTTGATCCCTGATATTTTCTAAAATTATATTCTAGCCCTTACATTTTATAGTTTAGCTCTTATACTTTTCTAAAATTACTTTTAGGTCCCTGAACTTGTCTGTTTTTACATTTAGCCCTAAAACTTCAAATCTCCATAACTTTTCAACCGTAGCTCCGATCTAAGAAATTCTTGCGCCAATACGATCATAGTAACAAATAGTATCTATTCGTACTATTTTTTTTAGTAATTTGCTAATTTTACTATTTTTTAATCCTAGAAATTCAAACACTGATAACTTCTTACTCGTAACTTAGATTTAGACGATTCTTGCGCGTACGCGATCATAGCAACGCGTACTATTTTATAGCATTGTTTCCATTTCTATTTGGTTCTGTGTGGTGTGTGTTTCTTAGTTTGTTTACTTGCTTGTCTTTTCGGTGTGACATTGAGTAGATGAACCATAGTTAGAGATTTTCCAGAATCTCCATCCCGAAGACTTTGAGCAACAGCAAAGGGATCCAGTCAACTATCATTGACCATATTGATCCTATGATTTGAAATGTGTCGGTTGCAAACATGCATGCTTGTTTAGTGTTGAATCCTATGAGTCTATACCATGCTCCATATCATTACTTGTTGCCTTGTTGTGATATTTTGGTTGTTGGTAGTCATAAATTCCCTGTTTCGACAGCCCATTTACCATAAAAAGGTGGATCTTAACTAATAATGCAATGAAAATAACCTTTTTGTACTAATGAGTTCCACAAGGTGAAATACGTTGTTGCAGGTGCTATAGGGTCAAAATATGCAAAAACATGTGAAAATACCCCGTCGGTTGATCACGGCTGTGAAACAGCCGTTTCCTGACAGCCAACAGGGTCGTTTATAGCTGAAATCAGGACCCGACCGACCCGGCCGACAGGGTCGTTTATGGCTGAAATTAGGACCCGGCTGACAGGGTCATTTATGGCTGAAATCAGGACCCGGACGACAGGGTCATTTACGGCTGAAACCAGCACCCGATCGACTCTGCAAATATTCCACCGAGAAGCCGTTTTCTCCTCCCGGACTAAGACACATGAAATATAGTGAAATGGACAAGGTTATCAAGTGGCCTAACTGGAAGAAGTCAAAGGTCAACCCGGCAAGGGTCAGCACCCGGCCAAGGCCGCCGCACGGCCCCCCTTGCCACCCGGCCTGGCCTGCCGCCAAGCCTAGCCTACTGCCCGGCCTCGGGTTGCCTCCCTGGGTTGCCAACCATGAGGCCCATGAAGCCTACCGGCCCCAAAATGAAGAGTCACTGGAAACCGACCCAACAGCCGCCTTCGGGACACAATCCAAGCCACTAGGAGAAGGTCGGTCGAGAAACCGACATGATCCAAGGTCTGCCCGGCGGTGCATGCCACCCGGCACACGTGGCCACCCGGCCTTGCCCGCCACCCAGCGGACCGACTTCGGCATACCGACTCCACTCCACCTACAAATGCCTCCCGGCCCATTGCCACCTATAAATAGAGGGGAAATTCGGCATAAGAAGATCAACAATTGAAGAGGAGAACAACAAGCATCACGCTATAGAAATGTATGAGAATAGGGAGAGAGAGTGAGAGGTAGAAGTCCGGGATGGAGCCAGGATTGTCGGCTCCTTCTCCATCTTGTGCCTCGGGGATGAAGCTCCATCGAGAGTAGATTCCTCGTCCTTCCGCCGGGTAACATGTAGTTAAACTCTTGTTTAGGTAATAAAGTGAGTATTTCTATCCTTTTTATCTGCGGGATCCTCGTGCATAACCTTTTATTGCTTTATAGCATTAATTTGTTATGCTTACCAATTCTAGAGTTGGTATGAAAGTCTAAGTGTAAATGCGGTGTTTAGACTTAGTTTTCCTGGGATTGCATTCGTCCCCACGGGCTGTGTGGTAGGCGGCAGGTGGTGACAACCCTGTCCGTTCAATATTGTAATCGACCACGTTCGGGAAGTCTCAAGCAGGGTTGTCTAGCGATAGCGTACCCACTAGTACATGAGGTTAATTACCGACCCTTATTAGTGGATCGTTTTTGTGCCCCAAAGCAGATAAATTGAAAAAGGATCTCAATAAATTACTTAGCAGGAGTTTATTACATTAGATTACCTGGCCCAAGGACCTCTTCTGTCTATAGAACCTATTCTCCTCTCAACCATTGTTGGTCCTCTCATTTGTTCACTAGAGTTGGATTAGGATAGAGTTGCACTTCTCATTCCTTGTGGATTCGATACCTTGGAATACTCCCGGGTGAAAGCTACATTGGCATTCGTACGCTTGCGGATTTCTCTGTTAGGCTTAAGGATCTCCATCATTGGTCTATGTGTTGAGTAGCTTATGCTTAGCCATGCTTTTGAGTCTCAGACCTAAACATGCTAATATTGATTAATGGTTCCCTTAAACCTAATAATTTTGAGGTAATCTTTTTAGCAACATGGAACTTAGGCTGGGGGTGTTCTCTGTGACGCCGTGGAAGTTCGTTGGGAAATGTTCTTTGTGATGTTCCTATTTTTGTTAGAGACGTTTTCGTGATGCTCTATGTTGACTAGAGATGTTCTTTGTGATGCTCTAGTTTATATGTTGATTAGAGATGTTCTTTGTGATGCTCTAGTCTCTATGTTTGTCATTGAGTGGGAGATGTTCTTCGTGATGCTCTTATTCAATAAATGGGGATGTTCTCTATGATGCTCCATGGCTACCTTAGGGATGTTCTTCGTGATGCACTAGGTCGCAAGCGCGTTTGTGTTGGTATTATAACTGATAATTGATCTAGATAATTGCTTTGTTTTGTTTTGTCTTTTCACGAGTAAATAGGATGGCTTTTAAACAGGTTTTAGGTGTAGGAGCTCATTTATGCAAATGAACCTTTATGTCAGCCTTCCTTCTATTAAGCTTGCATGTCATATTTTCCCCTACTTGCTGAGTACAGCATGTACTCACCCTTGCTATTTCCCTTCGTTGTTGTATTATAAACTACTGCTCAGAAGATGAAGAGATGGACTACATCGATGAGGACTACTACTAGGCGTGCGCGCCCCTGGTTGTTTGCCTGTGGTGTTATGGTGTCTTCCGATGTAATTCTATGAGAGAGTCAGTTCAGTCTTTAAAGACAATTATTTATGTAATAATGGTACGCTTTAATAATGACATTGGTTATACTATTATTCACTTTACTGTCGATATGGGCGAAACTTGTTCCTGGGCACACATATGATAAGCACTTGGTTTTGTCCTTAAAACCGGGTGTGACAATAGCCGATTTGCAAAAAGTACTGGAGAGGACGAGAAAGTATGGTTTATAGATGAATCCAAAGAGATGTGCTTTTGGTGTATCGGCTAGTCAATTCCTAGGATTTATTGTGCATGAACGAAGACTTGAAATTGGGCCAAAGAGGATGAAGGATATCAAAGACATCGAGTCGCTGATCAATAAGACAGAGCTTCAATCTTTGATCGGGAAAGTTAATTTCATTTGAAGATTTATATCAAAGCTATCAGGGAAGCTCGATGTGTTTACTCCATTATTGAAGTTGAAGGCAGATCAGACGTTTGTATGGTAGCATGAACATCAAAAGGCCCTGAATAATATCAAGAAGTATCTAGCTTCACCTTCTGTGTTGGTGCCACCAAGAGAAGGATTACCCTTCAGGCTTTATCTTGCGGCTGATAAGAAGTCGATTGGATTGACTCTGATTCAAGAACAAGATGGCATGGAGAGGGTCGTGTTTTATTTAATTCAAGGATTGATTGATGTTGAAACTAGGTACATTGAGATTGAAAAGTTATGTTTATGTCTATATTTCTCATATGTGAAGTTGAGGCATTATCTGCTATCGACCGAGTGTGTGGTGGTATGTAAAGCCGATGTCATCAAGTATATGTTATCAGCTCCTATTTTGAATGGCAGGATTGGCAAATGGACGCTAGTGTTGGCCGAATATGACCTAACTTATGAGTCTCCTAAAGCTGTCAAGGGTCAGATTCTGGCTAATCTGGTAGTGGAACATTGTGGTTCAGATATGTTGATGGTGGAGCCGATGTCGTGGTTATTGTTTTTTGATGGTTCTGTATGCAAAAACAAGTGTGCCATCAGGCTCATGATCATATCGCCTCGGGGGGCAAGATTTGAATTTGCTTTTATTGTGGAGCCATTGACTAACAACCAGGTGGAATATAGAGCTCTTCTCAAAGGGTTGTAGATCTTGAAGGATGCTGGAGTCGATTTCGTTGAAGTTATTGGTGATTCGTTGTTGATACTCAGGCAGTTAATAGGAGAATTTGAGTGCAAATATGATATACTAAGGTTATTTTGTGCCGAGTGTCAGGAGTTGATACAACGCTTCAAAGCAGTAAGATTCAAGCATGTCTCGAGGGAACATAATATGGAAGCTAATGATTTGGCACAAAAGGCATCACGCTATCAACTAAATACTAATGGGATTATTGTCGATATAGCCAATGTTAATCAGGAAGATTGGAGGTCCAATATTATTCAATATCTTAGGGATCCAACTCAACGCACTCCTCGAAAAGTCTGTTACATGGAACTGAGGTATGTTTTACTTGAAGATAAGCTTTATTATCAGACGATTGATGGTGTATTATTAAGATGTTTGAATCAAGAAGAAGCCAAAGTAGTTATGTGCAAAGTCCATGAAGGCATCTGTGGTACACATCAATCAGCCCATAAAATGAGATGGTTGTTGAAGAGGACTGGGTATTATTGGCTAAGTATGCTAGAGGATTGCTTCTGGTATTACAAAGGATGTCAGGATTGTCAGAAGTTTGGAGCAATTCAGAGAGCACCAGCATCGGCTATGAATCCAATTATTAAGTCATGGCCGTTTCAAGGATGGGGTATGGGTATGATTGGCCAAATTTATCTAGCATCAAGCAAGGGTCATAAGTATATTATGGCAGCTACAGATTACTTTACAAAGTGGGTTGAAGCAGTACCGATGAAGAATGTGACAACCAATGATGTGATCAACTTTGTGAAGGAGCATATTATATAAAGGTTTAGTGTGCCGCAGACTATTACTATTGATCAGGATTTTGTTTTTACTTTGGAAGAGTTGCAAAACTTTGCTGATAGTATGGGGATCAGGCTATTGAATTCATCTCCGTATTATGCTCTAGTGAATGGTCAAGCAGAAGCATCCAATAAGAGTTTGATCAAGTTGATTAAGAGATAGATAGATGAACAACCAAAGAAGTGGCATACAACATTGGCCGAATCTCTATGGGCTTATAGGATAGACTATCATGGGTCAATAAAGGTACCATCGTATCAGCTAGTTTATGGGCATGAAGCAGTGTTGCCTTGGGAAACAAATCTGGGGTCCAGAAGAGCAGAGTCGCAAGATCAATTATCAGTCGATTATTACAAGCAAGTTATGTTTGATGAATTAGAAGATGTCATACGACATTAGATGAGAGCCTTAGAAAAAATTCAAGAAAACAAAGCTCGTGTGTCCAGATTTTACAATAAGAAGGTGGTGCCTAAAAATTTTTCAGAAGGAGATCTTGCCTCGAAGTTGATTATGCCCATCGGTTCCAAAGATAGTCGATTTGGAAAGTGGTCTCCAACTTGAGAGGGGTCGTTTAAAGTGAGCTAATGTGCACCAGGCAATGCATATTTCTTACAAGAGTTAGATGGAGTTTAATTTGAAGAGCAATCAATAGGAAATATTTGAAGAAATATCATCCAAGCATTTGGGTTGGCGCATGATCTCAAATGCTTGATCACGACCGATATGAAGAATATCGTCCTTAGCAGAAAAAATAAAAAGAAAGAGAAGATGATCCACAGTCGATGTTCATACATCGTCTTCAGACGGCCGATATCAAGATATCGCCCTTTGTTCAAAAAAATATTACAGAACAAAATATTGTTTGCAGATTTACAAGACAACTTATGTTTATGACGATTCATACAAGCAGTAGAAGTCGATGATCTCGATTGCTTTTATGCGGAGTGCATCAAATTGGGCTACTACATAAACGTCTTCATCAATGGTGCTGGGTATGCTAGTCACGATGCTCCATAGGTTAGAAGCTTTCTCATAAGCCGATGTAGTAATGCCTTCTTGCTCTATGATTTCTTCTGGTATTCTGGCAAGTGTGGCTTCTGGATCTGCTTGTTCTTTGCCTTGAGGGCTGCCTGGAGTTCATTTCATTCTCGCTGCAAATCGACAAGTTTGCCTCCAAGATCGACTGATTTGGAGATTAGAGTCGTGTACTTGTTCTTCTCTTCTTCGGCTCTCTTGTCAGCTGCTTCAGCTTCGCATCTTTGCACCGACCGGTGTTCAATGCGAGCCTGGGCTTCAAGCACTTCAAGTTGGCGGAACTCGATGTATGCTACCAGTTGCAGCACTGAAATGAGAGTTGTGGGTAGGTGATCCCTGATCTTGAGGTATCTTGCTATGATTGGACCGGCATCCAGAACTAGCCTCTCGAGTGGAATGTTGAGTCGACGGTGGATGTCTTGGAGGGCGGTCCAGATTTCTAGAGGGAAATACAGAGATGATGTGCGCCTAGAGATTTGAGCCTGAAGAAAAGCATGTTGGAATAAAGGATAGAAAAATAATGAGTTGATTTAAAAAGCAGTCATGCTTACTATCATCTCTCGAGGAGAAGCGGGTCTTGGAGCATCGGCTGGCACAATATCGATGAGAGTATGAGATTGAGAGGCCAATGACAAGATTTCCAGGGAAATCCGATGAGTTAAGGTATGAAAAAATAACATGTTAAAGTAATCAAAGATAGTACCTGCAGGTCCACCCAAGGGACGATAGCCCAAGTCGATGAGATTGCAGTGGTGGAGATGGTTTCTTCAGCCGTTCTCTCAGAACTAACAATATCGACATTCTCAGAGTCGATGGAGCCGGTGTGCACCGAGAAGTCTGATAAAGTAGCACTGCTGGATCGACTCCCAGAGCTCAGTACAATTTCCTAAAGGTAAACTACATTTTACAAAAGAAAAAGGGAAGATTTAAGGGAAAAGAGTATTCTTACCGTGGCCACTGAAGATGAAGGTTGTTCCATCGGCTTGGGAGAATGCATTGGTTCTGCTATTAATAACTCAGTATCCTAAGGTGATGGAGCCATTGTTGATGGAATGGCCGGAGTTGATGGTAGTCCCTAAAAGAAGATTACAGAAATCAACAATAAAGAAAAGTGAGGATAGTATGAGAGCAAATGTGTTACCTGTGCAGCATGAGCGAGCTCAATGATGACTTCTTGGGCTACTTCTGGTATAACTGAAGTCAATGGGATGGGCTAAAATTCGGAAGAAGAGTTAAGTATTGTGAATTATTCTAAGATGAATTGAAGGATGACGAGCTATTACCTGGACTGGTGGCGTAGAGGTGGTCAGAGTCGATGATGGGGCTGCTATCTGGGCTCGTTTCTGTTGCTCGATTTCTCGAGTCAATTGGGCTATGGGACCATCTTTTCAGTTTGCCGGCTGCTTCCTCATAGTTTTGTGAGTTGTCTTTGTCAGGTCTCAGCCGCTAAGGAGCTGAGCAGGAGTCGAGGCATTGCAACCGATGTTTGGATCGTCTTCCCGCTGTTGCTTACAGTTGGAGGTGCTATGGCTGGATTCTGCATTATGAGATGGTTAATTGAGCAAAGTCGATGAGAATGTGGTATGAGTTGATACTAGATAGAAGAGACTTACTAGGTCCACGACACCAATGATGTGGTCGGTCAGCTCACTGCAGAAGAGATGTTTTTTACACTCCTTCCACCAGGTCCTGAATAACGCAGAGATAGAGGGAAGCAGTTGAATACCAGCCGGGTTGCCCATCAGGATTTCTGAAGACATGTCATAAATCTTCTTTTATTCCAAATGGCCTTTGAGTTCTTGTCTAGCCCGGACTTGATTGATAAAGAAAGAGCCAGGCGGGAGCAATCCAAAGCCAAGCTGATAGGAGATCACTACTTAGTTATAAAAATTGTATGAATGAGTTCTATGTTGTCTGCCATGAAATTCGATGGGCAGGATGCCAGGCCTGATGCAAGCCTCCAAGATGAGTATGGATTCCCTATCTTGCAAGGGATTCTCGGGACAGAACCTTGAGGGGTTTTCAAATTCCAACTCATTGTAAGGAAACAAATTTTGCTTGTTTGGTTGGATGCCGTTGTAGAAAAGGGTAAAGCAGATGTTGATGTCTTCTATGGTCATCCTGAATCCGGGGACTACCGCAGCAGCTTCGCCCAAGGATGTGCAGTGGCGTTCTAGGATTTCCTCACCCTTTGGTGCATTTGTCGATAGGAAGGTATTCTTTGAGAAAGGAGGCAGCTCCATGGCCTGGGAGTAATAGACAGTGAGCCAGATTTGTATGAACCACCGTGGACCCCCTACCGATATGGTCTGGTTCAGTTGAAGGCTCACGGCAGTCCGGTGCAGAAGTTGGTATACAGAGCCCAAAAGAAGTTTCCCTAGGGAAAATTTCGTACTTCAGCCAGGATTTCATCTATGCCTTGAAAGTTGGTGGTATGCATGCAAGCGGAACCACATAAGATAAAATGTTCGAGCCATAGGTTCAGAAATGCTGCCAATTCTCGGTTGGTGACCGTCCCCTTTTTCTGATAAGTAGCAATGTATTTTGGCCAGCTGTTTGATCCTTTGGTGTCCAGTTTCTGTTCCTTATGACTGTTCTGGATGAGGAAGGGATTGAAGTACTAGTCGACATTCAAATCAGTTAGCATCATCACGCTCACAAGAGAGGGTCCATAGGACCTTGGTTGAATAAAAAGGCGTTCAGAGCGTCGGACCAGAAATAGGAAGCTGCAGCCAATAATAGTTCATTCTTGGCCATATCAACCAAGGATAATGGTAGTGCCTTATCAATTTGGACATCCAGAAGGGTGGCAGCGCGCGAGACAGTGACCCTGTGGTACCAATTCCTCCAACCCGGGATTGTTGATGGCCATGATCTAAAAATTGTTTTCCATGGTTCAAGGGAGGCCACAGTGGACTTAAAGGGGATCTGGTTGGTTTTGCAGTTTATAAACCCAGCGGGATCCTGATCATTGCAAGAGCCCAAATAAAAATGGTTTTTTGTCAATGCCGGAGGGGATGCAAATCTGATTCTTGAGTTCCTAGTGCGAGCAAAAGTTGAAGCTATTATTAAAAGGGGAAACTAGGTATAAAGCAGAAGCAGGCCGAAATCAATAAAGAAGAGATATGGCATAACAGGATGAGAAGAACATGCAATAAATTACTGCTAGTTCATAAAATGGCTACAGTAAGTATGAGTCTAGGAACAGTGACTAAGAACATCGCGGGTTGAATCTGAAGATGAGACCTAAAAGCAGAAGAAAGCGGTGAAGAAGTTTACCTCAGGAACATTCTGTGTGGTTGCCATCGCCGAGGATGAAGCCGCTGGAGTTCGTTCGTGCTTGGGTTTCGAACCGTCTGAGGTGGAGGAGTGCACCGGCAAAATAGAGGAGAGAGAAGAAGGTGAAAAGGCTCGAGCTCGGAGGAAAATGAAAGAAGGAAGAGGATGCATTTATAAGGATAGGACGCCTGTAGGTTGCGGAAAACACCGGAAGATTTCGTACCCCGAACTCGGGGTGCATGTGTTGGCACTAGAATTTGGACCGGTCCCATTGGTCCGAGGCGGAGAGTTGAAATCGGCCAAAGTCAGCAAAGCTCAACGGCCAAAAAGAATAAAGTGGACCTGATAGGGTTATTTTATCTCTTTCTGTTTTTAGTTTAGAGTTTGTTTAGAAATATATCTAGTCGGTTTGTTTAAGAGTCCTGAGTCAGGTCAGAAACCCTTGCATGGGGCTATAAATATAAAAAATGGTCTATACAAGAAAAACAACAGTTTCGTTCAATATAATTCAGCGCATCATCAAACCTTTTCTCAAAGATTTCCTCATCTCGCGTGGGTTGCATCGGCTCCGATCTCGGCGAGAGACTTGGATTAGTCAACCTCGGTAATTCTATCGACTTCAACTAGTACTTTCTCATTCATTTGATATTCTAGTTGTTATCTTTAGAATTGCTAGTTATCCGGTAATTAGATCTTAATTACGTTTATACTATCAACTTTAGGTTGCAATAATGTCTTAGTTAGGTCTGATCTATTGTAGTCTCTAGTAGGTTTTATGAGTTTGATTTAGATCTGTTACTCGAGTCACTTTATCGGTTTTACCCATAATTGAAACGTGTTTTGGTCTATCCACTTTGTTTGGGCACTGTCTCGATTAAGTTTGATCTGCTCGAGCAAGCAAGGCTGCATTGATTCTGATCTCTTGCTGAGTCCATAGGACTAGGTACGAGTTGATTGTAAGGTTCTGTCGGGACATTTAGCCAGCAAGTTATCACGGTTCGATCAACTTTTCAGTGTTTTACATGTTTATTGCTGCATATTAGAAGTCGATCGCCCCCCCCCCCCTTTGTTAATAAGATTAGATCTGTGATTTTGAGGCATATTTGCAATACCAGCTACCAAATCTATCGACTTAGCGCTATCGACGGACAAAGTTCTGTGCATGATTATTGTATTTCTATCGACTCTGGCCCATCGACTTTGCATTATCGACAGAGCGACTTTACTCTATCGATTCAATTCTTATCGGCACTATTTATACAATATTTAATACTCATTCACTGAGTTACCGATAAGTCGATATAAATCAGCCAATCAGTTTATTTTATTAACATCATTTGCTTCTTATAGTCATCGACTGGTTCTTACTAACAGTGATTATCGGCTTCCTTCATTGGCCTGTCCTGGGCCAGTGACCCATGGAATTTAACCGTTTGTTTCTTTGTCGGTTTGCAGGGAAAATCGACTAGAGCTAAGCAGATCTCCCAGGTAACGTGTGTGATTTTCGCGTCAACACCAATCCTCCTTGAAAGATCTTATCTTGGGCCAAGCTAAAATTAATGAAAACTTTAGTACAAAGTTTGCCTCCACTGACAAAAGCTTAAAGAGTGTTAATGCTAAATTAGAAAGTCTCTCTTCTTCTTTAAGAGTCAGGTTAGTCTTAGTAAAATGTTTAAAACCCATCTAGCTCAAATAGCTGCCGTAGAAAATGTTAATGCGGTAACAACGCGTGGAGGTAAGTCCATCCGCGACCCGCTATATCCCAACAATGCAGAGGTAGCTAATAAGAAGAAAGATGGACCCTCTGATGACATTGAAAATGAAGAGGTTCATAACAGGAAGATGGTTTCACACGATTTTTACGACCCAAGCACTTTGTCGTTTCCCCGTAGAAACAGGAAGCCGACTGTGGATAAACACTTTGCCCGCTTTGTTGAAGTTATCAAGAGGATCCACATCAACATGCCTTTGGTGGACGCGATGTAAGTTCTAACCTATGCTCACTACCTCAAATACATATTAAGCACAACCGTCTAATGCCCACCATAGAGATCATGAAGCTCACTGAGGAGTGTAGCGCCGTTATACTCAATTTGCTTCCTGAGAAGAAGAAGAAGGATCCTGGTTGTCCCCCAATCTCATATTCAATTGGAACATAATTATTTGATCAAGCACTCTGTGACCTTGGAGCTAGTGTTAGTGTCAGGCCAAGGCCGTCTTCGACAAGCTGAACTTCACAGACTACAGCTAGCAGACTCATCAGTGCGGTATCCCGTAAGGATTGCAGAAGATATCCCGATGAAGATCCGTGGGTGTTTTATCCCTGTGGAATTTGTGGTGCTAGATATGGATAAGAGAATGCTGCTCATTCTTGGACGGTCATCTCTGAGCACCGCAAACGCATGAATTGATGTTGGGGCCAAGTAATTTGCCTCAACATTAATGGAAAGGAGGAGAAATTTGATTTCCGACCGAGAGTGGAATAATGCTCTATGGTCAGAGTTAAGTTTGGGCCGAACTCACAAAAGATAGTGTGGCCGTGGAGAGACAGTCTATTGGACTTCATGCTAAATTTCTTGGCACAAGAGAACCCCACTCTTGTTGCTTCAAGGAAGAAGACAACAGGCACATCTGGGCTCTGGACAAAGAAGTAGCCAGTTATCTGGACATAGCACACATGCGGCTGAAAAACATAATAAACTAGATGAATCCCCCGCGCATTGCTGCAGGAATATGTACACAATTTCATGTTGCACTTGGATGAACACACAAAGAAGCATCAGAGTAAATGCACACCTAGCATTTCCCATTAAGTAAATTGTATTTCAGTTGCGAAAAAGATTGCAAGAAGATCATCCGGTGATTACTGGAGTAAATAATGCTCACCAATCTTTCTTATTTTATAATCTCAAATCATGGTGTTTCGTTGTTGGGTGACCCGGCAGAAAGAAAGAGCGAACTTTGCCCTTTGCGAGTTTCTAACCGCTGGATTTGGGTTCAGCAGCATAAATCTCTAGACAAATGGCATGACTTAACAAGTAATATAGTACAATTATATTGAGAAGATTGAACTTGTACTACATAAAGTTTGCAAGCCCTTTGTGGCTTTTTAATCATTCACTTTTTTAATAATAGGATGAAATGAAATCCATCATCTGTGTCCAATAATTCAAATTCTCCGGGTTACTCTCACCTGAAATGAAGGAAATAAAATATAAAACTACGTGCAAATAAGAGTATCAATTGATTTGGTAATAATATATCTTGGACAAAATAGTCGTATTCTCGATAGAGCATATATATATGAGCATCAAATGGGTTTCTATCATCCTAAAACGTTATTTCCTATAGTGATTGCGGTGAATGTACATGGTACAACTAAATTTATAACCGTTATTGAAAACACGTTGAAAAACATTTGCTCTAGGGGTCTACGCTCTATGGGAAAGAAAAATGGGCTTATAAAACCCATTTTGGAATTATTGTTGAAAATGTATTGAGAACTAGTGGATGGGGCCGAGCCCTTGCACGCCGGCTAGAAAAAAGGGACGGCAAAAGTATTTCGTAATGGGAATTAGCATAAGTGAAAACAAAGAATAAAGGAATCCGTCAACAGCTGCACACGATATCATGACATATACAAAAATATAAGTATTTAGAAAGTACTTTCACCAACCAGATCTTAGGAACCTGCATCACGCCAATTACATCTAACATAAAAGTTCATATATGTTTCCAAAAGCTAACAGGAACCACTACCGGAATCTATTAGTTCGCCATGTGCCTGCGGCACACAGCAAAGGGGGCTAAAGCACACGATACAATATTTCACCATAGGTAGCCCACGGCAAAACCTCGACGGCGAACAGGCCCGACGGCAAAGGCCGATTTGCCGTGTGCCAAGGGACGGGCACACGGCCAAGAACTTCGCCCTGTGCTTGACAAGGCACACGACAAAGTCTTGCCGTTAGCATCAAACGTGACGATGCCCCCCCCTCCCCCCCCCCCCTTTTTTTTTTGTTGTGTGCCCTACGCGCCGCACACGGCAACCTTCCCCTCTTCGCCGTGTGCCACTGGGCTCGGCACACGGCGAAGTTTTGGTCAATTTGCCGTGTGCCAGGACTTTGCACATGGTGAAGTTGCCTCCCAGGTGCGTAGCAACGGCCTCTTCGTCGTGTGCCTGGAATCTGGCACACGGCGAAGTTACCATTGTTTTTCTGATTTTTATTTTTGTTTTTTCGCTTTCAATCCTTCAAAATACCAGTGATACATAATATATATATTCAACATGAACCATTTCATCAATATATGACCACAATCACGAAATCACATCACGCACAAGCTTACAAACAATAATTTCAACAAAAATTCAAAAAATGTCACATGTTCAATATTAATTCAACCCAAATCACAAGTTCACCACAAAGATCAACATCGAGTCAACATAAAGTTCACAAGCTCATTACGGCAGTGAGAACAACTGTTGTTGTGGGAACGTCAGTGACATGGTCGTCGACATGTCAGGCGTGTTTGATGCCGCCGATTGATTCTGCACGAAGTAGAAAATATTCAAAGTGAGAACTTGTAATTATTGTAAGTTTCTAGGTTTCTAAGTTCAACTAAGTCTCTAAGTGGTTGTAAGTTTCTAAATCTCTAAATTATTGTAACTTTCTTGGTTTCTAAGTTCAACTAAGTCTATAATATTTGAAATGAAACAACTAGGCTATGAAGTGGCTCACCCGAGGAGTTGCTGGAGCTGGACAGAACATAATCGGAGGCGGGGGTATAGATCCTCCCATCCTGAGTGTGCATGGTTTGAAGGTAAGAAAGGAGGTTGGCCATATCCGCCTACTGCCTCGCCTCCCACTCGTGCTGCCTCACCTGCTGGCTTGCCGTATCCGCCTGTTGCCTCGCCTCCGACTCTTGCCTTAGCCTTCTCTCTTCGGCGAGATGGGCCTACAATTTTTCATCCCAATGTTACAGTGCAAAATGAATATGTGATTAGTTATTGAATGATTGATGAATAAAGGAGGACTAACCTCAAGTTGCTGCACTTGCAGTTGTGCCATGGTTAGACATGGGCGTACGGCCGGGGCAGTGCTCGGGTCCCTCGCTCGAATCTGAGAGAGAGTGGGAATACTGGCCGTGTCTACAGTACCATTGCCTATGATCAGTCGGTCATGCTTATTGCCTCCTCCCGCCCTCATGATCACCTCGCCATCAAGAGGGTGGGTGGCCGGATCTCACTCTGGCCCATGGACTTGCTTTCCCACCTCTGTGTACGCTCTGATGCGGGAGTAGAAGGAGGAATTATTGTACACCGACGGTGGGTAGTTTGGGTCGTAGGTGGCCTCAGAAGCCTTGCCCTTGTGTGCCAAAGCCCATCCCACAAACTCGGGGCATTCAACGCCCTCCCTCATGTGCCTGAGATTGCAAAAAAATCTATGTCACTTACAATTTATACACAATTGAGAGTTAACAAAAATATGAATCCACATACCCATCGAGCTCTGTACTCCTTGTTGCTAAGGCTGCCTTGGTGGTGTGCTGGACCGGGGCATAAGCGCACGCCGTTCTTGGCCAGCGTTGTGCATCTCCTCCCACTCGGTTGTGAATCATTTGTCCGCTATGTGTTCCCAGCACTGGACATCATTACGGCACCACCATGCAGGCACCTACACGTGATCAAGTGGCTGACATGTAAGAGGAATAAATTAAGCAATGCACAAAATCGAAGAATAAAATCTAAATATACCTGCAAGTATTGCTCTCGTGTCAGCTTCATAGTTCTTGCCTCTTCCTTTTTAATGTGTCGCCCAATGACATGTGAAGTGTAGTTTATGACGCTCTAAACTTGCGCCTCGTAGTGCATGTTCTTCACGAGCTTATGACATCAATTGTGAGCCACAACCTTAGCGTCCTCCTCATGCCCCGGCTCACACGTGTAGAAATCCTACATACAAACACGATGTATTCGGTGTACAATGAATGTGATGAATTGAGCAGTGTATTGAAAGAAATACTTACCCACAACTCTTCCCCCACCTAATCCGCCTTGTTGGGGTAGCACCTGTTTAATTGGTCGAATTGATCGGAGGCGGCTTCATAGTGCTTCCATGTCCACGCTGGCTCGTACCTTGTGCCAATGTAAACCTGGCCTGGGAAGTGTTTCCTGCACAAAAGACCCAGGATGCAGTTTACCTTGTGCTTGTGACCACCTGGGGTCACTACTTCCCAACTCCTACAAAAAGTTGTCAGCCAGATGAACTATCGGTGTTTATCAAATGAACAATACTTACCACCCTTTGTCAGCCAGAAGAACTAAAGAGCTGACTTGCATACTGGGCATGGGAACATCCCGTGGACACACCGGCCGCTAAATATCCCATATGCCGGATGGTCATGCATGGAGTACATGTAACACACTTTCATTTGGAAGTTTGTCTTTGTACCTTGATCGTATGACCATACCCCCTCATTCCAAGCGAGAAGCAAATCATCAATCAGAGGCTCCATGTACATGCTCATTTTATTCCCCGGGTGTCCAGGAATTATCAATGAAAAAAATATGTTATGTCATTGAAACATAACACCGGGAGGGAGATTGAGAGGGATAACAAACACGAGCCAGCAAGTGTATGGGGTAGAGGACATTTCGTACGGATTGAATCCATCTATCGCTAGCGCAACACGTACATTACGAGCCTCCTTAGCTTCATTAGCATATTTATTGTCATAATACTTCCATGACCCAGCATTTGCCCTCTTTATGCCATGTCATCAGTTTTGCAGTGTCTTTGGTCATGTAAAGATGCTGAATCCTTGGTATAAAGGGAAGGTACCGTAGGATTTTTACAGCTATGTCGAGTTGCCTCTTATGACCATCACTAGAGTCTACCTCCATGTACCTAGAGGACTCACATTTAGGATAGTACTTTGTGTCCACGTGGTCTTTCCTAAATAGCACGCATCCCTTAGGACAGACATGTATCTGCTCGTACGACATCTTAAGTGCCCGAAGAAGTTTCTATGAATCATACATGTTGCGTGGTAGATTGTGACCACCCGAAGTAGGCTGCCAATAACTATCAACATGTTATCAAAGTCATCTCGATTGATGCCAAGCTGAGATTTCAATGCCATTATGCGCCCGACAACATCCAGTTGAGAAACATTAGTATGGTCGTGAATTTGATTCTGTGCTGAAGAAAATATGTCTATAAGGATCATGACCATTGTGGTAACCCCAAGGTATGAATGTTTTGGTGATGAATGATAAACATGAAATGTTACTAATGCCTACATGAGTGTTGTGCATGTAGGAAATCTGTTCTACTTAATGATGATCGATGATGGTTGCCTTTGCGATGGATGACAATGACCACAAGCATGGAGGCTTACAAGCTTGATGGAGTCCAAGGCTTGATGGAGATGGATCAAGGCTAAGGACAAGCAATGGAGCAAGTGTTTAAAACACTTGTCTAGTTGTTAGGGCTTTGAGTCCATAGGAAAAACCAGACTATCAAGGTGGTCGAGGTCATGTATCTTAGGTCATGCTAGTCGGTGATGTGCGTGGATGCTCAGTGAAATCATAGGCACTAGGTGACAGTGGAGAAGCCAAGGAGTTGTTCGGAGAAGCCGAAAAAAGAAGTCAAGCGAGGATGAAGAGCTTCAGCTTCTGGACGTAATGACCAGACAGAGGGGTCAGTGGTGACCGGACTATAGGGTCACTAGGAGACCAGAGAGAAGTCTGCGAGGAGTCTGTTTGCATGAAGACCCATACTGACTGAACGATATGGTCTCTATGGATGGGAGCTGAAACAGAAGAGTGCAGGAAATGGTGCTCTCTGGAATGGAGAGAGAAGATAGTGACCGGACGGTCCGGTCTACTGATCGGACGGTCCGGTCAGTACAAGGAAATCGCCTGGACAGAGCAGCCAATGGTTCTGGGAGCCATTACAGAGAGATCGGATGGTCCGGTCTGGCAGTGACCAGACAGTCCGGTCATTGGGGTCTAGAAAGGTGATTTCATGGAGCAACAACTAGTTGGAGGTTGGAAGCCTATATAACTTCATTGTTGTGGTCTTGGAGACCTCTCTTGACCAGTGGAATACCTTGGAACATTTGGTAAGAGCCAAGAGGGAAAGAGAGGAGCACCAGGAGAGGATACTGGATATCATGAGAGTGCTTGTGAGAGTAACTTGATCATCTATCCACATCAAAGGCTAGGGTGTCCTTAGGGTGTGATCTAGATTATTACTCTTGGTCTATGGTGGGACCTAGACCGGTTAGGTGTCGGTGATTGAGCCTATTGTGATCGGTTGTGAAGGCCATCACACGTTTATACCCGGTTTGAGCCCGCTAGTGAAAGGGGCATCGCTAGTGAGCGCCCGTGTCGCCTTGGGGAGTCCGGCAAGTTCTCGAAGGAGGCAAGCTTGTGCCTTGGTTGCAGTGGTGATGCAACTGTGTCTTCACTCCGGGAGTGATTGTGGGCTCGTGTGCGAGAACTCCACTAGGTGGCGGGAGGGACTGGTACTCCGGTGGAAGTGGTCCAACAAGGTGTAGGGGAAGGCGACATCCTTCCGAGACCTCGGAAAAAAATCATGAGCATTCCATGACCCTCTCCTTACTACGATGCTTTACTTTCCGCATTTACTTATCATGCTATTCATGCTTGTGCATGTACCTTGCTCTAGTTGATTACCTTATAGACTTGCATGAATAGGCTTCTTTACTTGCTAGTAGTGCTTAGCTTCCGCATTCGATCACTAGCATGTATAGGAGTTGCTCTGACTTGATTGATCACCCTCAGATGTATTGTGCTAATCATGCTTGTGTGTTCTAGTTCTCTATCTTGTAGTATTGCATGAGTAGGCTCCTTTGCTAGCTTGTTGTTTGCTTCCACGTGTCTTTATTACTAGCTTGCATAGGAGTTGTATTATCTTGTGTGATTCACTAGTATGCTTAGGATGTTGTTCATTTCATATGATCATTATCTTGCTAGTGTGATCACCACTAGATTTGTTATAGGAGTTGATTGAATGTACGGTTTTAGGAACTGGCAAATTAGGTACATAGTTCGAGTTCTGGATTCACCCCCCCCCCCCTTCCTCTCGGTCACTCGGTCCTTTCAAGTGGTATCAGAGCCATGTGCTCATCATAAGGCTTAACCGCCTTGAGTAGTGACTGTATTGAGTTGGGATGTCATCCTATTCAGGGTCGGGCCATGGTTCATGGAAGGATCGCTTGAAAAGCTACCTAAATGCCATGATCCCGGATGAGTTGATGGATACTCTTGTGGACTTTGCCAATACTTTTACCAATGATCATGTGTATGATGCTGATAATGGTTGTGTGGATGTGTCTAGTTCTAGTGAGTACCTAGATTCTACTAGTGATTATTTGATAGGTAGCTCTACTAGTGTTCCTAATGTGATGAGTGATGATGATGTTTTTCTTGATCTTGCTTGCCCCACTAGCATGACTTGGATTGATGATAGTGTGCCTCTTGATCTTGCTAGTGATTCACTTGTTGAGGAGTTCTTTGCCTTCCATGCTAATGATTATGAGGACTTACTTGACTCTCTTATTCGCTTGCGAGGTATTGTGCACAAGATTGAAGCAAATGAAAAATCTTTCATGCTTCCCAAGATCACGATAGCCGAGATGATCCTTACCTTGCTCCCTACCAGCAAGCTCCTCTACATCACCCTTGATCTCATCATAGAGAAGGGTCTCTCCATCAAGGATGTAATTGGGTTGTTGTCCGAGGATGAGGAGATCACCGCAAGCTTGACGGGGAAGAAGACATTCAAGGCAAGCAATGAAGCATCTTCAAGAAAAGGGAAAGAAGTAGCTTCGAGCTCAAACTTCTTTGATCCCTCCACAAGATTGCCTTGCAACAGCTTCTACAACCCCTTTGGATCAAGACCTACACCAAGCTCTTCATCAGGTGCTTCATCAAGCTCTACCCTAAATGTCATTCCAAGTTCTACTCCAAGCATATCGGGTGGACCACGCATTGGTGTGAGAGGAGCACTGACCACAATGCTCACACAATCATTTGAGATGATCAATCTCACCACTACAGCTCCGGCGCCTCCACCTCCTCCACCGCAAGATAGACTTTGGCATCTTCGTTGAGCTCAACAACAGGATCTCTTCTTTCAAATTGATGAGTTTGTGAGAAATCCAGATGATGGCCTTTGTGAGACTCTCATGAGCATTTATGATCTTGTGTGTAGGATAAACTCATTCAGAGGTCTTCGAAAGATCCCATCATATGAAGTGATTGATAGGCTCCTCTTACAAATCACAATTCATGAGAGGGGTTTCTTACTTGAGGAGGTAATCAATAGAAGGCATGAACTCTCAATTGAGAGGGCAATGGAGGTGATACTTGTGCTCCACTCACAAGTGGGACATGTGCTTGTGCACATCACTGGCCTCTATGATCCTCCCCACTACTACATCTCCCTTGACAATGTGCACATGGGGGATGGTCATGGACAATGGAGGTATCGTGCTCCTCACTATCCTATATGGAGGAGACTTCATGAATGGATTGCAAGGATCCCTAACTATGAGGATGGTCTCATGGTTCTTCATGATGAGGTTAGTACAAGTCAATTGAGCAATGCTTTGGATACTAACCCTTCTTCCTCTAGTGCTTGTCTTATGGCTACTACCAGGGTCAACTACAAGAGTGGAGGTACCCACTAGATACTTGATAGTGGGTGCACCCAACATATGACCAGGAAGCCAATCATGTTCACCAATATTGATGAAGACGAAGACAGTGAGAAGGTGACTTTTGGGGATTACTCAAAAGGGAGAGTTAGAGGCTCAGGCAAGGTGGCCACTACAGAGGACCTCCATCTCTCTAAGGTCTTTCTTGCGGAAACCCTCAATTTCAATCTCTAGTCTATTAGTCAGCTTTGTGACATGGGATTCAAGTGCACATTTGATGAGGATGGTGCTTTGATTGAGAATGTGAAGAAAGGGCTAGTATTTCATGGAGTGAGACATGGGAACTTGTATGTCACGGACTTCAAATCAAACAACATGCCACCAAGTACTTGCCTATTCACTAAGGCAACAAAGGGATGGTTGTGGCATAGAAGACTGGCACAGGTTGCAATGAATCAACTCAGAAAAGTGGTCAAGAGTAATCTAGTTGAAGAAATCAAGGATGTGACCTTTGAGAAGAACAGATTGTGTAGTGATTGTCAGGCTGGAAAGCAAGTTGCATCATCTCATTTCACCAAGTCATTCATGTCTACATCTCGTCCTCTAGAGCTCTTGCACATGGACATGTTTGGGCCAACACATTACAAGAGTCTAGGAGGTAACCAATATTGCTCTTGCACATGCACTTGGACCTTCTTTCTTGTGGACAAGTCTCATGCAAGTGACATCTCTAGGAAGTTTGAAAGGAGAGCAAAGAATGAATACAAGGCTAGCATTGTGAAGATAAGAAGTGACAATGGGACAGAGTTCAATAACACCACAGTGGAGGAATATTGTGACAATAAGGGAATCAAGCATGAATTATCCGCTACATATACTCCCGAGAAAAATGGAGTAGTGGAGAGGAAGAACAAGATGCTTATCACCCTTGCTCGTGCCATGTTAGATAAGTACAGAACTCATGAGAGGTTTTGGGCTAAAGCAATTAACACGATTTGCTATACTTTAAACCATGTGTATCTCCATCACTTGTTGAAGAAGACACCCTATGAGCTATTGGTTGGACGGAAACCCAATGTTTCCAATTTTCTGGTCTTTGGCTGCACTTGCTACATTCTCAAGAACAGGAGGAAGCCCGGGAAGTTTGAGAGCAGAACTGATGAAGGCATTCTTGTTGGGTATTCAGGGACTTCTAAGGCATATCGAGTCTACAACTCAGCCACAGGATGTGTGGAGGAATCTTATGATGTGCAATTTGATGAGTCAAAGGGTTCTCAAAAGGAAGATGAATTCCATGAAGTCAACATTAGAGATGAGCCAATGAGAAAAGCTTTGAGAAACATGTTTGTGGGCGAGGTTTTACCCCACGAGGTCAATGATGATGATATTGGTGAGCCCTCTACTCCACCACCTCCACCAACCTCATCCTCTAAGGTGCAAGAACCAACCCAAGATGCCATTAACACACACACTAGCTCCTCCCAAGATTCATTGAGAGTGCATCCACCTACCCATGAGGAAACCCAAGTGAGAAGTGAGCCACAAGCCTCCCCACATACATCACCTCGAGCCACTTCTCCAAGATCTTCTCATGATACTTTCTCATCCACTCCAAGCCCATGTTCCAAGACAAGTAAGCATATGAGTGATTCCAATACCCCACTAAGAATCCAAGACACTCATATCTCAAGAGATCAAGCAATCCATGATGCACAAGATACTTCACCTAGACCTCCTCTCACTCAAGAAGAACCTCTTCCTAGACCCAATGCTATCAACAAGGATCATTCACGTGACTTAATCATTAGGAGTCCATATCAAGGTGTTAGGACAAGGAGGAATCAATACAAGCCCAACTATGTGAGTGAAGGGAATGATGATGAGGCAAATGTTGCAATTGAAAACTTCTCCTTCGTCTCTATGATTGAACCTACTACCATTGATGAAGCTATGGATGATCACAAGTAGGTAATGGCTATGCAAGAAGAATTGAACAACTTCAAGAGATGCAAAGTGTGGAAACCTGTTGAGAGGCCCAAGAATCATAATGGTGTTGGCACCAAGTGGGTCTTCAAGAACAAACAAGATGAGAAAGGGGCCATTGTCAAGAACAAGGCTCGCCTAGTGGCCAAGGGGTATTCTCAAGTGGCGGGTATTGACTTTGAAGAAACATTTGCTCCCGTGGCCCATCTTGAAGCAATTTGGATCTTACATGCCTATGCATCACATAATGGCTTCAATCTCTATCAAATGGATGTGAAGAGTGCATTTTTGAATGGAGAGATCAATGAGAAAGTCTATGTGGAACAACCTCCGGGGTTTGAGGACCCCAAACATCCGAGACATGTATACAAGTTGAACAATTAAGAAACTTCCTTCTCAAGAATGGTTTCAAGATTGGAAGCATTGATAGCACCTTGTTCACAAGACATGTTGGGAAGGATCTGTTTGTGTGCCAAATCTATGTGGATGATATCATCTATGGGTCAACAAATGAGAAGTTCAATGAAGAGTTTCGAGAATTATGGCTAGGGAATTCCAAATGTCAATGATTGGAGAGTTGCATGTGTTCCTTGGTTTTCAAGTGAAGCAATTGAGAGAAGGGAACTTCATCTATCAAGAAAAGTACACTAAGGACCTTCTCATGAGATTCAACATGGAAGATTGCAAGCCTTTGCATACAATTATGGCGACAAGCAAACCCTTGGATGATGATATGCAAAGAAAAACCGGTTAACCCCTAGCTCTATAGATCAATGATTGTTTCTTTGCTCTATCTCACCGCCTCAAAACCAGATATCATGTTTAGTGTGTGCTTTTGTGCATGCTGCCAAGCAAATCCAAAGGAATCACACTTGAAGGATGTGCAGAGGATTCTTAGATACCTCAAGTACACACCTACCATGGGATAATGGTATCCTAGAGGAACAAGCTTTGAGTTACTTGGGTATTCGGATTCGGACTTCACGGGACGTAAAGTGAACAGAAAGAGCACATTGGGAGGTTGCCAATTTCTTGGAAGATCTCTTGTTTCTTGGAGCTCAAAGAAGCAAAACTCGGTGGCTCTATCCACAGCCGAAGCAGAGTACATGATAGCGGGAGCTTGTTGTGCCCAACTTCTCTATATACGGCAAACACTCTCAGATTATGGCCTTAACTACACTCAAATGCCACTATATTGTGATAGTGAGGCGGGATCATGATGGCTCTCAAAACTGGAGATCATGGTCATGCAAAGCATATTCAAGTCAAGCATCACTTCATAAGAGACCATGTTGAGAAGAGGGACATTGAGTTGGTGAGTGTGCGGACTCATGAACAATTGGCGGATATCTTCACCAAGCCACTCAACAAGAAGACCTTCAACTAGCTAAGGGGAGAACTCAATGTTCTCGACCTTTCAAACTTCACATGAGTATCCCTAAAGCTTGTCTCTTATAAATTTGTATAGCTTTGCTTGTTTTGTTTGTTCTTTGTGCCTTTGTTTTGTGCTTGTTTCTCTTTCCTTGTATGTCAACTTTGGACCTCCTTGAGATAGCAATGGACATGGGTTAAGCTTGGGAAGGTGGTTCATGGTGTGCGCAAGGCTTTGAAGAATGGTCCATTGTGAGTAAGCTCGAGAAGGGAACAACTCGTCGTTGGCACTTTGGTTTGTAGCCTTTCTCTCTCTTTCCTTTAGCATCGCATCATGCATTTGTATACTTGTGGCATTTGCATTTGCATTCTCTGCATTCATGCATTCTTGCATTGTGATACCTTACATGCTTCCAAGCATGTTTCTAGGGGGAGTTGCTTATTTGCAATGTAACTTTATATGACCCTCTAGATGGTCACATAGTGATCTTTGTGCTTCATGCCCATTGAGTCACTCCGAGGTTAAATCTACTCGCGCGGCTCAAAGACAAGTGACTCATACATGCCCACCACACAAATGACTAACCATTGCATACCTGAGAAAATATTTTGTTGAGTCATGTGTGTAGGGAGAACTATGGTGGAACACCATCATGACCAAGGAGGAGCACCATGAAAGGGGGAGTTTCCTAACTCTTGCTATTTATTATTTGCTCCTTGGTTCTCTTTTATTTTGCCCTTTGTTTGTAGTTTTTGGTGATAGGTGACAAAGGGGGAGAAGAACATGAAGATCCAAAAGCCAAGTCAAGATTGGGGATAGCACAAAAAGGGAGAAGAACATGAAGATACATGGAAAGCTATGAGGTGGCAAAGGGGAAAAGTGATGAAGATCAAAAGAAGATGGATGAGAAGAAAATGGAGGAGAGATAACCAAATGAAGATGATCAAGACAATGATGCATAACAACAATAAACATCTACACTGACATGAACGTCTACGGTGCGTGTCGACGTCAACAAGATCAACGACCATGACACCATGATGGGCGCAAAATTCAACTCAAGCTCAATCTCTAGTGTGCTATATAAGTGGGTAGTTCTCCCTCAACACCTAGCACATTCCAAGGGGGGGACTACTTCAAGGTAAGAACCAAGGTAATTTTCAAACCTTTCTCTTTTCTCTTGGTTCCTCATTTTTCATTCGAGTCTTTTGTCCCTTCCTTCTTATTCTTTCGGGACTCATTCATTTTGGATCATCATAAGTAGTGGTTGTCATCCATCACCAAAAAGGGGGAGATTGTAAGGATCATGACCATTGAGTTCACCCCAAGGTATGAATGTTTTGGTGATGAATGACAAACATGAAATATGACTAATGTCTACACGAGTGTTGTGCGTGTAGGAAACCTCTTTTACTTAATGATGATCGATGATGGTTGCCTTGGCAATGGGTGACAATGACCGTAAGCATGAAGGCTTACAAGCTTGATGGAGTCCAAGGGTTGATGGAGATGGATCAAGGCTAAGGAGAACCAATGGAGCAAATGTTTAGATCACTTGTCTAGTTTTAGGGCTTTGAGTGCATAGGAAAAACCGTTCTATAAAGGGGGTCTAGGTCATGTCTCTTAGGTCATGCTAGCACTAGGTGACAGTGGAGAAGCCAAGGAGCTGTTCGGAGAAGCCGAGAAACAAAGTCAAGCGAGGATGAAGAGTTTTAGCTTTTGGACGTAGTGACCGGACAGAGGGGTCAATGGTGACCGTACTGTGTAGTCACTAGGAGACAAGAGAGAAGTCTGCGAGGTGTCTATTTGCACGAAGACCCATGCTGACCGAACGATACGGTTAGCAGACCGGACGGTCCGGTCTGTATGGATGGGAGCTGAAAGAGAAGAGCGTAGAAAATGGTGTTCTCTGGAATGGAGAGAGAAGATGGTGACCGGATGGTCCGGTCAGTACAAGGAAATCGCCTGGACAGAGCAGCCAATGACTCTAGGAGCCGTTACAGAGAGACTCGACGGTCTGGTCTGGCAGTGACCGGACAGTCCGGTCATTGAGGTCCAAAAAGGTGATTTCATGGAGCGATGCCTAGTTGGATGTTGAAAGCCTATATAACTTCATTTTTGGGGTCCTGGAGACCGCTCTTGGCCAGTGGAATACCTTGGAACATTTGGTAAGAGCTAAGAGGAAAAGAGAGCAGTACTAGGAGAGGATATTGGATATCTTGTGATTGCTAGTGAGAGTTACTTGAGCATCTATCCACATCAAAGGATAGGGTATCCTTAGGGTGTGATCTAGATTGTTACTCTTGGTCTATGGTGAGACCTAGACCGGTTAGATGTCGGTGATCGAGCCTATCGTGATCGGCTGTGAAGGCCGTCACACGTTTGTACCCGGTTTGAGCCAGCCGGTGAAATAGGCATCGCTAGTGAGCGCCTGTGTCGGCTCGGGGAGTTCGGCAAGTTCTCTCGAGGGAGGCGAGCTTGTGCCTTGGTGGCAGCGGTGACGCAACCATGTCTTCACTCCGGGAGTGATTGTGGGCTCATGTGCGAGAACTCCACTAGGTGGCGGAAGGGACCGGTACTCCGGCGGGAATGGTCCAACAAGGAGTAGGGGAAGGCACAATCCTTCCGAGACCTCAGGAAAAAATCATGAGCATTCCTTGACCCTCTCCTTACTACAATGCTTTACTTTCTGCATTTACTTATCATGCTATTCATGCTTGTGTGTTTACCTTGCTCTAGTTGATTACCTTGTAGACTTGCATGAATAGGCTTCGTTACTTGCTAGTAGTGTTTAGCTTCTGTAAATTATCACTAGCATGTATAGGAGTTTCTTTGACTTGATTGATCACCCTCGTATGTATTGTGCTACTCATGCTTGTGTGCTCTAGTTCTCTATCTTGTAGTATTGCATGAGTAGGCTCCTTTGCTAGCTCGTTGTTTGCTTCTGTGTGTCTTTATTACTAGCTTGCATAGGAGTTGTATTGTCTTGTGTGATTCACTAGTATGCTTAGGATGTTGTTCATTTCATAGGATCATTATCTTGCTAGTGTGATCACCACTAGATTTGTTATAGGAGTTGATTGAGTGTTTGGTTTTAGGAATTGGCAAATTAGGTACATAGTTTGAGTTCCCGATTCACCCCCCTCCCCCTCTCGGTCACTCGGTCCTTTCAATGTCGTAATAGCCCTTTGCGGTAGGCACTGGGTCTCCTCCCCACCATGACTAGGTCCTTCATCGAAGTGTGCTCAATGAAAGTCATCAAACATGTCTCTGCACCCGCCATCAGCATCATAATCCTCGATGCGTTGCCTCGCGACCTCATCTCTCGCACGATGGGCTTCTCCGTGGCAATATTACTAGGTATAGTTTGCCACAAACCCATTGTCGCAAATGTGTTTACCCATTTTAAACTTTGTTTGAAACAACTTGTTTTCACACTTGCTACAGGGACACACTGCTTTACTCTGTCCTGATTCAGATGCTTTCTTCAAGAATTCATCGACCTTGTAAATGAATTATGTGGTGTAGTCAGGCTTACCCCACCAGTTCATGTACATCCAGTCACGGTCATCCATCCTTTAACATAGCACTCGGTGTTATAAAAATTAATTGCATCTACACGATGCCTATCATGGTCTACTAGGTGAGAATAGGTCCTAATCCCACCCGTGGATGTGTAGATGGGATAGTTTCCATGCTCCACCCCTATCCGAGATAGAATTTCGACCGCACTCCAAATACACGTCCTTTGTGAGGAGATTGCATATTCGGAGAACAACAAGCAGGTGATGCCAAAACTTTGTCTCAGATACGGGTGGAGCATGGAAACTAATCCCATCTACACATCTGCGAGCTGTCCAAAAAATATGGACAATTCAAAATAGATACGGTTATAGATATGCAAACAAATGCATATTTCCAACCATATCTCTTTTAAACGGGAGACGCCTGACTAGGTTACGTGACCTATGAACATAAAATGGAAATAGATAAATGTTGGCATCACCTTCGTGTGCACAGCAAAGAGACGAGTCGTGGATGCTGCAAGAGCCTCTTCTGCAAAGAACGAATCATAAAAAACATCTATTCATAATTTTGACAGAACCTCCCTTGCAAGGTGAGGTTTCCAAAATCTACAACAAACATACATACGGCTCAATGGCCGACAACCACATACACAGCACGAGGGACGACATTCACATTCATCAAAACCTGCTCATATATGTATTATAAAAAAATTACCGGCTCGCCTAGGGACAGGGGGCACCGGGACGAAGGGAGGAGGGGTGTCGGTGGGGGTCTGGCCGGTGGCAGAGGGGCGCCAGCCAAGGGGCGTGCCAGCCTGGTAGGGAAGCCGGTCGTGGAGGAGGGCCTAGGGTCGAGGGGGGTGGTGGGCGTGCCAGCCTGAGGGGCCCGATCGTGGGCTCGACAACGTCGGGGGCGTGGGCTTAGGGGGAGCGTCGGGGGGCCGTGGGGCAGCTGAGCTCGCCGTCGTTGGAGGGATGGGCGGGTGGGTTCAAAGGGGAGCGTCGGGGGCTCGGGGAGGGGAGCGTCCGGGGGGGCTCAAGGAGGGGAGAGCAGGGGGCGCGGCAGGTGGGCTCGGGGGCATGGCGGAGAGGGTGGACGGGTGGGCCGCAGCAGGCAGTGGCGCGGTGGAGGGCGACTGCGGGCGGTGGCACGGCGACAGCGGTCGGTGGCGTGGGCTGGCGGCGCGCGGCTCAGGGCGGCGGCACGGGGCGGCGGCGCGGTTGACAGCGACTGCATGAGAGAGAGAGCGTGAGTGAGAGTGAGAGTGAGGGAGAGAGATGCCGGTAATGGCTAAGTCAAGATTTCCAGATTCGCCGTGTGCCTAGATCTAAGGCACACAGCGAAAATGGAAATTTGTTGTGTGCCAGTGCTGGCACACGGTGAAATTGTCTCTTTGCCGTGTGCCAAACCCTGGCACATGGTGAAGTATTTCAACACTATTCAATTTTGCGTCATATTTCTTTTCTATATTTTAGAAAAAACTTACCAAATGATGTCAAAAGCTTATTTGTTACTATAACCACAAAACATCAATATTTTATGTAGTTATAGCTCAATTTCAATTTATTCCAATGGAAACACTATATTCTCAAAAATAAATCTAAAATTTTAAAATGGTTCCAAATAATTACCAAAATTTGACATGACACAATTTATATGATGTAACACATAAACAAAAAAGGCTAGAGTCAAAATTAATTTTGATCGTCAATTTGATTCTAAATCTTAGAAACCCTTTCAATACAATATGATCCTTCTCGATCATTCTCCACTTTGTAAGCAACATACATGACAACTTACGTGCATCTTTCTCCACTTTGTAACACAACATCTATTTACTAAATAATGATGTCACGACAAATCTAATGATTTTCACACTTCCATTATTTTTTTAAAAAATTAAATACAATTTAAACACATGTTCGGAGTCGCAATCCAGCTTGAAAGATGTGTGACATTCTCTTTCTTTGCTTGTATAGGCCTCACATTGGAGTGAGGAACATGAATATAATATTTGTTTTCAATATTTTTTATTATTCAAAGTACTTGTAGATCAAATTTGACTTATCACCATAAAATACAATTAAAGAAATCAACTAACAAAATATAGTAGATATATCGAGAAATGCATGAAATTTTGACATGAAGTATCATGTGTAGCCTATAGACTATTGAGAAAAATTAGGCTAGAAATTATGATAAAATAAAAGAGGAATGTTTGTCGTGTGCCTAGCAAATAGGTATTTTTGCAGTGTGCTTGGATATGCACACGGTGAAGAACCATGATGCTGTGTGTCAACCAGTGGACACACGGCAAAGAACTAACGGCAGGCAACTCCGAGCAAAGTTTTCTGTTTGCCCGTTGTTTGCCATGTGCCGGATGCAAGACACACGACAAATCTTGATTTTGCCGTGTGTTTCCAATGTGGCACATGGCAAACAAGTTCTATGCAGTGTGCCTCTTTTTTGCCGTGCGCCTGCCTGTTTGCACACGGCAAAGAGCCTTGTTGCCATGTGCCCAAGAAGAAGCTCACAGCGAAGATTTTGGCACACAGCGATTTTGCGTTTTTTGGTAGTGAACCATATAGGTAGATAGTTGGAAATATACATATGCCATATTAGATGTGGCTGGTAGATAGAAAACAGCGCTAAAACACGGCAGAAGATCTTGGCAGTGATATTCATGACAGGTTCATACTTAGCAACGACTTCCATAGCCCGTTCATAAGTCTCATGTAGATTATGGCAGATATCGCTGGGCGCCTCCACGATGGCATGTGTTATACAGGCGTCACCTTCAGTTGAATCCAATGGAACTGGGATAGTAAGCATTCCGCCTATTGCGTTGAGCACTGATGTTAGTTTGAAGACCGAATTACAACGCCAGGTATTGTACATGTCCATTAATGCCGTTGTTAGTTTCTTGCTCTTCTTCATGAGTGATCTGTTCTCGTCCATCTCATGTTCTTTATTTTCGTAATTATAATCAATAAGATGGATGTTGTAGTGTGCATTTATGTACTCCAGGGATGTCAGTGCTGCACTCTCATGGGCAGCTTGTCTATTTTCAGACGGCAAACCATAGATAATTTCAGGGATCCAAGCCAGCAAAGTAGACTTTGATGTATAGAACACTCAAGACTCAACAAAGAGACCATCAGATTGGGTGTGAGACTGGTACTCTGGTGAAGGCAGGTGCAGCACGGATAAGAGTTCTTCCAACATTCTTACAGCAGAAATTGTAACAGTCAGTGGTACAGTGTCATATGTAGCATGTAAATATGTGTTAGTGTTTCTAATAGTAATAATAATAATGAATGGATAAGTAAATGAAAGGAAATCTGATGAACAAAACGAATGATATTGATAACCTGTATTTAGTGGTTTGTCATTTTTGTTGGGGCCTAAGAACTCGCTGATGAGGTCACGTACAGGGTTGTGGAGATCACGGATGGCTTTATGATTTTCGTCATGGAGCGTTCTGAGATCCATAGTCAATTCATTAATACTGCTGAATACATGGTTCACGCTGCAACCGTTGCCGGTTATCATAGAAGCAAAGAAGGAAAACGTCAGCACAATAACCAGCAAGGAACTTAACCTGGGCAGGATAATAAATCAATGCAAGAGCAGCCACATAAACTAAGCATGTCCAGGAAATTAAATTACTACAAGGAAATCTTTTAAAAAAAGAATAAAATCACCATCAAGACTAAAAAAACAAGCAGAGCACAAAATGTACTACCTTGATCAAAGAAGAGCAAGGAACGCAGACAGCAGTACAGGCTGTAAGGACCGAAGACGTACCGAGAGGGGGGTGAATCGGTAAGCCGCTCATGAATCCAAATACCTCAATTTACACTACTAGAGCCTAGCAATCGTTGCAACCTAACAAGTCTATTAGGCCAAGACCCTACACATGCTAGTGTTTATGATGATAGCAAGCACGGAAGCAAAACACACTAGCCTAGGTAAGCCACAATTCAACCAAGTTATTAGAGCACACAAATACAGAATAGTAAAGAGGGGGTCAAGGAATGCTCATGATTTTTTCCCGAGGTCTCGGAAGGAAGGCACCTTCCCCTACTCCTCGTTGGACCACTCCTGCCGGAGTTCCGGTTCCTTCCGCCACCAATGTGGAGTTCTCGCCCACGAGCCCGCAATCACTCCTGTAGTGAAGACATGGTGCGCGTCACCGCTGCCACCAAGGCACAAGCTCGCCTCCCTCGAGAACTTGCCGGACTCCTCGAGCCGACACGGGCGCTCACTAGCGATGCCCCTTTCAGCGGCGGGTTCAAACCGTCTACAAACAAGTGACGGCCTTCACAACCGATCATGATAGGCTCGATCACCGACACCTAACCGGTATAGGTCTCATCATAAACCAAGAGTAACAACCTAGATCGCATCCGTAAGGACACCTGGCCTTAGATGTGCAAGATCACTCCGTGTTACTCTCACTAGCACTCTCAAGATATGCAATATCTTGTCCTAGTGCTCTCCTCTTTTCCTCTTGGCTCTCACCAAATGCTCCAAGTAATTCCACTGGCCAAGAGAGGTCTCCAAGACTCTAGCAACGAAGTTATACAGGCTTCCAACCACCAACTAGTCGTTGCTCCACGAAATTAGCTTTCTGGATGAACTGACCGGACTGTCCGGTCACTCCCTGACCGGACCATCCGGTCACTGCAATCCTTGGCACCAATGGCTCTGCCCCTACTAATCTCCTACTGACCGGACCGTCCAGTCAGCTGACCGAACTGTCCAGTCAAACTTTTTCTCTCCAGTCCAGAAACTTTCTCGGCACTGCTTCCTCTCTGCCCTGTATGAAGCCACATAGACCAGACCGTCCGGTCTGTAGACCAGACCATCCGGTCACTACAGCTCTAAGCACAGACAGATTCCTCGCTGCCCGCTGTAAGTCCCAGACAAGTCCTCTTAGTGACCGTACAGTCCGGTCTCCATAGACCCCTCTATCCGGTCAGTTCGTCCAGAAGCTGAAACTCCTCGTCCTCACTTGACTTCGTTTCCCGACTTTTCCGAACAGCTCCTTGGCTTCTCCACTGTCACCTAGTGCCTGTGATTTCACCAAGCAACCTTGCACATCATCGACTCGACATGACTTAAGAGAAATGACCTAGACCTCTTGATAGTCCAGTTTTTCCTATGGTCTCAAAGCCCTAACAACTAGACAAGTGTTCCCAACACTTGCTTCATAGCTTGTCCTTAGCTTTGATCCATCTGCATCAACTCTTGGACTCCATCAAGCTCACAAACCTCCATGTTTGCAG
This sequence comes from Eleusine indica, assembly GCA_030378355.1. Lineage (NCBI taxonomy): Eukaryota > Viridiplantae > Streptophyta > Magnoliopsida > Poales > Poaceae > Eleusine > Eleusine indica. The sequence continues at coordinate 21,505,325 of CM059500.1, forward strand.
TCATTGTCATCAATCGCTAAGGTAACCATCATCCATATAATTTGTACTAGAGTTTAGATATGATTTCTACATAGACAACACTCATGTAGATATTAGCCCACAATTTCATAGTTTTCATCTATCACCAAAACATTCATACCTTGGAGATCCCATCAATGGTCATGAAGCTTACAATCTCCCCCTTTTTGATGATTGATGACAACTACTACTTATCGTAATCTTAACAAGAAACACAGAGCTATAAGACTACACAATGATCGAGAGGAACCACAAAAGCATAAGAGAGAAACGCAAAGGTCCTACTCAATCAAGCATCATCAAGAGCTAAGAGGAATAAGAAAGAAGAGCACACTCTAGATGATATGCATGCATGTCATGTGAGGATATTAATTAAACAATAAAGACATGCAATGCAAGACATGAAAGATGATATGCAACATGTTGGCATGGCAATGCATAAGAATTAAGAACAAGCAATTATCATCATAGAATCATACACAGGCACACAGGATAAATAACGAAGAGCAAGCACTACGTATGAAAATAAACCAAGTGAGATCAAGATTAGTCAAACATAAGCGAATGAAAAACCCTGACCCATCAAAATCCACGAACATCGAATAACTCCATCAAAATGAGATCTGACCTAACTCCCAAAACCAATGTACACGTATGCTCCCCTTAGATACAAGCTGCTCTCGATCGCACAGGATCACACTCCAACTCCCCCTAGACCTATGACATACTTCTTCCCCTTTGGCAACAAGCACCAAAAAGTGGGAAAAGAGAACATCTACGCCCTGGTGGTCGAAGGAAGTGGTGCAGTGACTTTCTCTAAAGGCTCTGCTCCTGGCTGCTCCTGTGCAGGATCCTGCTACGCTCCCTGAGCCTGTGCCGCCTGAGCATCCATCTGCTCGAAGAAGTTAAGGTCTATAGGTGACTCAGACCCTCTGTCCTACCTTGTTGGTGGGACTGTGGATGTCTCCTTGGCAGCAGTCGCCTGAAGAAGAGCAAGGTCATCTACATCCTCCTGAGTGAAACCTCGACGGACAAGATCCTTTGCTATCTGAGGTGTGAGCGTGCTGACTGTAGCAGTAGAAGGTGGAGCTATAGCTGACTTTGGAGCTGTCTGGGAGTCTGCACGAGTGGTGTGCACTATCTCTGAGAACAGACTCCTAACTGGAAGTTGCTGGGAAGTGGACCATCTGCGAAGTACAAGAGTGTGTCGGTGAAGAGAACAACGCAGACATTGAGAAGGCGGACACGGGGGAGAACTGAGCTGGTGAGTGAGTTTGTCCTGCTCCCCCTGTCGGTAACACCTCTGAGTGTGACAACCCGCTGGATTGGGCTGTCATCATGGCAGTGAAGGGTTCTGGCTGAGTCGGCAGCTGCTGAGACTGTGGAAGTGCTGACGGTCCTGGCTGCTGACTGGCCTGCCTCTGAGTTATCTTAGCCATCTAGGTCATGAGAGTGGTCATCAGTGCCATCTGCTGTCTCTGAAGCTCTGTCTGTCCTCTGATGACCTCTATCATCTGACATCTATCCTCAACTGTGCTCTGAATGAACTCACTCAGGCGTCCTGCAAGTGCTGTTGCAGTGATAGCATCCTCTGACTGTGAACCTATAGGCTAGGGAGGTGCTCCTGTACTGGCTGACTCAGGAACCACCGTCTCTGGATGAGCTGCCTGCTCGTGAGTAACTGGTGGTAATTCAGGCTCCTCCTTTCCCGTCTACTGACTAGAGGCTGACTGTGAACCCTTGGGGACTCTCGGTGAGTAGCTGGTGGTCACCTCAAGGAACGCGTTGTACTGCTCCTCCGTCACTCGTCCCATCCTCCTCAGTAGATAGAGAATGTAGGGAGCATAGACCAAGTGACGTCCTCCTACTCTCTCAGAAATAACCTCCTCCATCTCACCAATCAGCAAATCAGCCAAGTCAAACGGCTGTCTCCTCAGAATAGCTGCTACTGCCCACTGGTGAAGTAGAGTGAACTCCTCTCTGTAGCCAGACCTGGGAATGATAGTCTTAGTGACTATCGCTCTAACCACCTTGGCCTCTACGGTGAGTCTCGTAGGGCCTCTCTCAAAGCCTGGGGTGTGCGGTGGTGGAAAGGCAATCAACACCATGTCGTCTAAAGGTAGCTTCCCTCCCTGTGGTCTGCGGGGTGGAGCAAGGGTCGGGTAGGCACTCCTGTATAGCTGGAAATCTGACCAAGGAGTCTAAAGCTGGCTATCAGGTATCCCCTGCTCACACGCTGTGACTGCCCTCTGAACAAGAACCAGATCTTTGAGCGGTTTCTGGCAACCCATAGTATCACGTAGAACTCTAGCACAATGTCCTCTCTGTACCTGTATGGCTCCGTGACCAACTCTGTAAGTCCGGACAAGTATGTGAAATACTGCTCCATGTCTATGCCAGTGGCTCTCCTCATAGCCTGGTAAGTGGTGTACTGTTGTGGCACAAACAGCTTATCTTTGCCTTTCAGTGAAAGATAGCATCTCAGACCCTCTCCAATCCTCCTCTAGAGGCCTGTCTAGTACCTCTCCCCAGCAGCAGGGTCCCTAGGGACTGGAACCCACTGCTCGTAGGGGACAAGACATAGCAACTTAAGGTCCTTTATAGGAACCTTAAGGATGTTTGTCTCTCCGGCTGCATGTACTGGTCTCTGCAGCCTCCTCTTGCACACTGCACATGTGCACCTCGGGTCTCCTGCCCAGTGAGTAGTCCTCTGCTGTTGTGGCTGTGCTAGCTGCTCAATCTCCTCCTTAACCTCCTGATGAGGACATCAACGACATACGAATAATGACGACGGAAGATGGCGCGCCAAACCAAGCTGTCACGCCTCCACCTCTCATCGTCGCGCCTCCTCAAGTTACGGATCCATCTTCTAACGAGACGACGACGTACAAGGGCCCAATCACTAGAGCTCGAGCCCAGGAATTGAAGACGGTTTTGATGCTAACGAACGACAGCCCAGGATGACGCCGCCTGAAGGCCCACGTGGCCCATGTCATGCGACTCCCTCTCCACCGCGCGCCTCTCCACTTCAGCCGGCCCTACTGCGCCCCTTGCAATCTTTGAGTTTTGTTTTAAGTTTAGCTTAGCTACACATCCGTCTCTCGACCTGAATTCAGAACTCCACCTTCGTGCAATACATCAGATTGCTCGCCTCTAATTCTTGCTCGTTCTTTGATTGCGCGTAAGAATTGATCCTCGTGATCAGGTTGATCTTGTTTACCGCAAGGTTAATATCCTCCGGAAGTTGGTTCAGCGATTGCATTGGCGCTTCGGCTTGCTCGTCGTAGTCGGATCGTGAGGGTCGACATCCACCAAATCGAAGTTATCTCCACTCGCCGAAAGATCGGGCACTCTCCACCTATCAAGTGGTATCAGATTCCAGTGTTTCTCGGTGAGTTTATCCAAGTCCACATAAACTAAAAACTACAAAAAAAAAAGTTTACCCCAGTACGGTTTTGAGCCTCGCACTTTCATTCAATAATTTGCGTTGTTGAGTTTTTGTTCTTTCGCTTTTGATCGTTGCTGGTACACTGTGTTTCATCGTTTTCTTCCTATCATCGTCGTATCCTTCCGTCGTGCCGCGTGTTTTTACCACCATAGTTTGCTTTCCGCCGCATCTGTTTACCCCGTCTCGCTTGCCAAGTTATGGTCAGCCGATCGCTTGCCAAGTTTTTCCGCTGCACCGTGAGTCCGGGTCAATCACTGCCTCGCCGATCGAGTCCTACTCGGTTACGTCGTGACCCGCTCGCCTCGCCCTGTGTTTGGTTCTGTTCGGTTTCGTGTGTCCCTACTCTAGAGAGAGAGAGAGAGAGAGTATCTTTTAATTACTGTTCTACCCCTGCCTCAAAAAAAAAGCGCTTGTGCTTAATTGCTTATTTGAGGTCTCATTGTTTATATTTTCAGCAAAAAGTATAAAAAACGAGAAAAAAAAAGAAAGAAAAAAAAAGAGAAAAAAAAGAGCGGCCGAGCAACACAGGCGACGCGTTCTTGCTGCACTTTGTTTTGATCCTTCTTCCTTCCTCTTGCACTTGTACCGGCAGCAATCTTTTCGCGTTTAGCACCATTATTCAGCTTTGCAGTTATTGTTTGAATTGTGCTAACCCTTGGATTGAGTGCAGCCTCCTAGCCCCACAAATTTTCTACTACAAGCAGGTTTTTGTTTCACCACGCAATCGCTCCTCCAATCTTCCACCGGTTTTACCTGTGGTTGCAGTTCACGCTTGCGTGCTTGGTAAGGACGGGTAAGAATTTGATAACAGCTTTTTGATTGAGCTTTTCATCCACCACTCACCTCTCGTTGTAGGATCCCGCTTTTTGTATTGATTGTGTTTCTATGGCAGAAAACAGCTCGAAGTTAGAGGAGCTCACCCTCCAGGATGTCCAGGCACAGGTAGATGGTCTACAAAACGACATGAAGACGATGCACGAGAGACTTGACTCTACGGTCACTTCGTCGAATGAGCCTTTTGATCAACTGGACCTCGCTGATACGGCTGCCCGCACCACGCTCGTGACGATCATGACTCATCTTGAGGCCATGTCGACGTAGATTGGGACCATGACGACACAGCTCACGGAGCTGCAAAATGCACGTTACTACAGCGCCGACACCGAGCAGGATGACGACAATCGCCGTGGTCGTGCTCGTAGGGTACGTGTTCCTATTAATGATTCTTTTGCCAAAATAAAATTTCGTATTTCCACTTTTAATGGCAAATATGATCCGGGTGCTTATCTTGATTGGGAATTAGTGGTTGAACAAAAATTTGCATGCCATGATATTCCTGCTAATTTACAAGTTAAGGTTGCTATTAGTGAATTTACTGAATTTGCTTTACTTTGGTGGCGTGAGTATAGACAAAGATATCCTGATAATATTCCAGCCACTTGGACGGCATTAAAAACTGCGATGCGTCATCGTTTTGTGCCGTCATATTATGCTAGAGATTTGCTTAATCAAATGCAGCGTTTTCAACAAGGTTCACTTTCCGTAGAGGATTATTATCAAGCTTTGCAAAAGGGTATGATTCGCTGTGGTTTAGTTGAACTGGATGATGCTGCTATGGCTCGCTTTAGGGGTGGGTTAAATCGTGAAATTCAGAATATTCTTGATTATAAGCATTATGATGATATGACCACCTGATTTGAATATGCTTGTAAAGCTGAACGTGAAGTGCAGGATCGACAATCTTCGTCAAGACCTAACATTTTTGTAGGGTCCAAGACGCCTTCAGCTCCACGATCGACACCTCCTTCCACGCCGCGCGACCACTCCTCGACCACGTCCAAGTCGAGTGCTCCATCCATGGCCAAATCTGCCTCAATCGTGCCGTCCTCCTCGTTGTCTGGACGAGCTCGTGATATTCAGTGTCACCATTGCCGAGGATTTGGTCATGTGATACGCGATTGTCCAAATAAATGAACTATGTTGATTCATGACGATGGTGGGTATTCTTCTACTAGTGATTCTGAGGATATTCAGCAGACTATGCTTGCCACTAATCATGCAGATAATACGGAGCTTCATGTCGACTCTAGTGCCGCCGACAGGTATGCAACTCTTGTTGTGCAGCGTGTTCTTAGTACACAGGTCGTTCAGAATGAAAAGCATCAGCGCCACAACATTTTTCATATCAAAGGCGTTGTGCAAGAACGAGCGGTCCGTATAATCATCGATGGTGGCAGTTGCAACAATTTGGCTAGTACGACCTTGGTGGAGCAGTTGTCATTGCCAACAAAGAAGCATCCACATCCTTATCACGTTCAATGGCTTAATGATGGCGGCAAAATAAAGGTAACGCGCTCGGTACGTGTTCCTTTCTCTCTTGGCGCCTATTCTGATTTTGTAGATTGTGATGTTGTTCCAATGGAAGCATGCTCTTTGTTGCTTGGCCGTCCTTGGCAATATGATGTTGATAGTGTTCATCATGGTCGCTCCAATTATTATTCCTTCATGTTTAAGGGTCAGAAAATTATTATTCATCCTATGACACCTGAACAAGTTCTTAAAGATGATATTGCTCGAGCGACAAAAGCTGCAAAATTGGTTACATCGCCTCCTGTTGCACCTGTTCAACATGAGATCAAATTGAATAACCCTATCTTGCTTGCTACACGTGCTGATTTTGATGAATTACATGATGCTAATCTACTTTGCTATGCGCTAGTTTGCTCTCGTATGCTTGTTTCACTAGATGAGGCGCCTATGTTGCATATTCCTCCTGCTGTTGCTAACCTTTTGAAGGACTATAAAGATGTTTTTCCCGCTGAATTGCCACCGGGTCTTCCTCCTGTTCATGGTATAGAACATCAGATTGATTTAATTCCAGGCGCACAGCTTCCTAATCGCGCCCCGTACCGCACAAATCCTGAGGAGACGAAAGAAATTCAGCGTCAAGTGCAGGCATTGCTTGATAAAGGTTACATTCGTGAGTCTCTCAGCCCTTGTTCGGTTCCTGTTTTGCTTGTTCCTAAGAAAGATGGTTCTTGGCGTATGTGTGTAGATTGTCGTGCAATTAACAATATTACAATTCGTTATCGATATCCTATACCACGCCTTGATGATATGCTTGATGAACTTAGTGGTGCCACAATTTTATCTAAGGTTGATTTGCGTAGTGGTTACCATCAGATAAGAATGAAATTAGGATATGAATGGAAAACGGCTTTTAAAACTAAATTTGGCTTGTATGAATGGTTGGTTATGCCGTTTGGATTGTCTAATGCTCCTAGCACTTTTATGCGCTTAATGAATGAAGTTCTTCGGCCTTTCATTGGAATATTTGTTGTTGTCTATTTTGATGATATCCTTATATACAGCAAATCCATGAATGAGCATTTAGATCATTTGCGTGCTATTTTTTATGCTTTGCGTGCTGCTCACTTGTTTGGGAACATGGAAAAATGCACTTTTTGCACGCAACGTGTTTTGTTTCTTGGATATGTTGTTACTCCACAGGGCATTGAGGTGGATAGCAGCAAGGTGGACGCCATTCAGAGTTGGCCCCAACCGACGACGGTCACACAGGTTCGCAGTTTTCTTGGTCTTGCAGGCTTCTATCGTCGTTTTGTGCGGGATTTCAATTCTATTGCTGCACCATTACATGAGCTGACCAAGAAGGGTGTGCCATTTGAGTGGGGCGCACCACAAGCCGACGCATTCAACACTTTAATGGAACGGTTAACTCATGCTCCTCTCTTACAATTGCCTAATTTTGATAAAGTGTTTGAATTGGAATGTGATGCTAGTGGAATTGGTTTGGGTGCTGTTTTGTTGCAAGATCATAAACCCATTGCTTATTTTAGTGAGAAGTTAAGTGGTGCTGCTCTTAAATATTCCACTTATGATAAAGAACTTTATGCTTTAGTAAGAACTTTGCAAACATGGCAGCATTATTTATGGCCTCGCGAATTTATTATTCATTCTGATCATGAGGCTTTGAAACATATTAGAACCCAAACTAATCTGAACCGTCGTCATGCTAAATAGGTTGAATTTATTGAATCTTTTCCGTACATCATTAAACATAAAAACGGGAAGGAAAATGTGATTGCCGATGCTTTGTCTCGTCGTTATATGATGATGTCCCAATTAGACTTTAAAATCTTTGGTTTGCAAGCTTTCAAAGATCAATATGTGAATGATGCTGATTTTCATGATATTATGATGCATTGTAAGGATGGCAAACCTTGGGGCAAATTTCATATGCAGGATGGGTTCCTGTTTCGTGCTAACAAGCTGTGTATTCTAGCTAGCTCGGTTCGTCTTTTATTGTTACAGGAGGCGCATAGAGGTGGTCTTATGGGTCACTTCGGAGTTTTCAAGACACATGAGGTGTTGGCCGACCATTTCTTTTGGCCACGGATGCGCCGTGATATTGAGCGCCTTGTTGCACGCTGTACTACATGTTAAAAAGCTAAATCTCGTTTGGGTAATCATGGTTTGTATATGCCCTTGCCTGTTCCCTCTTCTCCTTGGCATGATATTTCGATGGATTTTGTTTTGGGATTGCCTCGCACTAAGAAGGGGAGGGACAGTATTTTTGTGGTTGTTGATCGTTTCTCTAAAATGGCTCACTTTATACCTTGTCATAAAACTGATGATGTCTCAAATATTGCTGAATTGTTCTTTAGAGAGATTGTTAGATTGCATGGAATTCCTAAAACAATTGTCTCTGATCGTGATGCTAAGTTTCTTAGTTATTTTTGGCATTCTCTTTGGAATAAATTAGGAACTAAGCTGCTGTTTAGTACTACTTGTCATCCTTAAACTGATGGGCAAACTGAGGTAGTAAATAGAACTTTGTCTGCTATGCTTAGAGCTGTTCTAGATAAAAACTTGAGACGTTGGGAAGATTGTTTACCTCATGTTGAATTTGCTTATAATCGTGCTACACATTCTGCCACTAAGATGTGTCCTTTTGAGGTTGTTTATGGCTATGTTCCTAGGGCGCCTATTGATTTTTTGGCTATTGATGCTGAAGATGAACCACATCTTGATGCTCTTGCTCATATTGATCACATAAAACAATTGCATGAAGAAACACAACACAACATTGCCGTTGCTAATAAAAAAGTATCAAGTTGCTGGTAGTAAAGGTAGAAAACATATTTTTTTTGAACCTGGTGATTTGGTTTGGTTGCACTTGCGTAAAGATAGATTTCCTACTTTGCGTCGTTCTAAACTGATGCCTCGTGCTGCTAGTCCTTTTCAAGTGCTAACCAAGATTAGCGATAATGCTTATGTTCTTGACTTGCCCATGGAGTTTGGTGTTTCCACTAGTTTTAATGTTGCAGATTTGAAACCATACTTGGGTGAGGATGATGAGTTGCCGTCGAGGACGACTTCACTTCAAGAAGGGGAGGATGATGAGGACATCAACGACATACGAATAATGACGACGGAAGATGGCGCGCCAAACCAAGCTGTCATGCCTCCACCTCTTGTCGTCGTGCCTCCTCGAGTTACGGATCCATCTTCTAACGAGACGACGACATACAAGGGCCCAATCACTAGAGCTCGAGCCCAGGAATTGAAGACGGTTTTGATGCTAAGGAATGACGGCCCAGGATGACGCCGCCCGAAGGCCCACGTGGCCCAAGTCGTGCTACTCCCTCTCCACCGCGTGCCTCTCCACTTCAGCCGGCCCTAGATGTCTCGTCCTCCCCCTACTTAGTCAAGGGCTGCGCCCCTTGCAATCTTTGAGTTTTGTTTTAAGTTTAGCTTAGCTATACATCCATCTCTCGACATGAATTCAGAACTCCACCTTCATGCAATACATCAGATTGCTCGCCTCTAATTCTTGCTCGTTCTTCGATTGCGCGTAAGAATTGATCCTCGTGATCAGGTTGATCTTGTTTACCGCAAGGTTAATATCCTCCGGAAGTTGGTTCAACGATTGCATTGGCGCTTCGGCTTGCTCGTCGTAGTCGGATCGTGAGGGTCGACATCCACCAAATCGAAGTTATCTCCACACGCCGAAAGATCGGGCACTCTTCACCTATCACCTCCACTAACTCTTCAGACTCTGAGCTCTCCTCCTCCTCTGACTCCTCCTGCTGCCTGGAGGATCCCTGCTCCGCAGGTCTCGATGACCTCTCCTGACGAGAAGTCGGAGTACCCTGCGACCAAGGTGGCAAGCTGATCCCTGTGTACAGCTCTGGCCCTGTGGTCCTCTGCCTGGTGCACCTCCAATGACCCTGGTCGTTTGTCTATGTACTTGTGATCAGCAGTGATCCAGGTGTCCTGTAGGAAGCCTCCATGACATCCAAGTGCTGAGCTAACCTCCTGGCCCTCTCTAACTCTGGGTCCAGCCTCGTCCTCTTCTTGCTCTTTGGCTTGTCTGGCATCTTACCCTTGCCCTTATCCTGACCAGAACCTGCCATCTCTACTGACTGCTGACACTATCACTTCATGCATGTAGGTATAGAAAGGATAAGCAAAGACCCTATATAAATCTACAAGCATAGCACCGCTAGGTAAGAAAGCGCAATAGAAATCCTAGCACTGAGATGAAGGACATGATCACTAGACAAATAAAGCAATGTAATCAACGGTGATCATCGACTCTATGTGGCTGGTGCGAGTCATCTAGTGTGCAGTCAAATAATAGGCAATAAATCTAACTACAGATTAAATGAGAGACAAACCCTAGAATTGCAAGTAACAGATAGGCAATAAAATTAATTGCAATCTAAGTTGAGTCAATTAGTTAATTCATGCAACTAAGTATGGGCATTAGATTCCAATTGCATCAATTAAACTAATTACTCAGAATTTAGGGCATAATGATGAATTGGGAGATAAGCTCAATACCCTGGAGAACAATGAAGCTGAAGACAGAGAATACACGAGACCGATTGCTGAAAAACCAAAGCTTTTGGGTTGCCGGCAATGGAGGTGGAGGGAAAAGGGAAGAACATTTGCCCTAGGTGCACAGGAGCTCGACGAGGTGTGCTTGGGCGTGAGCATGCATGAGAGAGAGCAGAGGCGGCTCTAGGATGGCCGACGGCGACGAGGCGCAAGGCGGTGGCAAGACACACGGCAGCGAAGGGGAGCTCGGCGGCGGCGGCTTGCGGTGGCGCGCGAGTGAGAGCGAGGGCGAGCGGTGGTGCGGCGAGAGGGGCAAGGGGCAAGCAGCGGCGGCGGCTCTGGAGGTTCTCGATGGTGACGGCATCGGAGGCAAGGCGGCATCGGCGGGAACGGCGAGGCGGGGGCGAGCTCTCGGCTTCGATCGAGCGAGCGAGGATACAACCAAAAGAGATTTTGACCTAGGTCAAAACTAGATGAACTGCCGAGATCTATCAAGGAGTCGATCAACGGTCACAGGAGAAAGTGCATTGCTCGTTTTCAACATAGTGACCGGACGGTACGGTCTCTAGACCGGACTGTCCGGTCAGCTCTGGGTCTGCTAGCATTCGTGCAGACCGGACGGTACGGTCTCTAGGACCATTCTCTCCGGTCTCTACGATCAGACTCCCCGAGGCACTGTGCATAGAGCCACTGACCGAACTGTACGGTCCAGTGATCGGACTGTACAGTCACTACCAGAAATTTTGCTGAATGAATGAATTTCTTCAATTTTCCAAGTGCCCTCACTTAACACCCAAATAAACACTACACTTGGAATATGAAGGGAACTCTCGAACACTCCTTTTTAAATAGTGGCTCTTTATGGCCTTATAATTTTCGCAAATGCCAAATGAAGAATCGAGCAAATAAGAGCCAAAGCGAATAAGAACCAAATGGGTATGTATGAGCTTTAGTCCATGAACCGCGCGAGTGGATTTAACCTCGGAGTTCATAAGAGCTTGCTCAATGGGCATGAAGCACAATCCTTTCCTTTGGTCCCACTTGCGGAGATGTAATCTCATATAGATCATGAGGCACGAATATCTCCAAATGTGACAAGCCTCCTTTGTGTTTCCTATATGATGCCATGTGGATGCAAGCAATATTAAACAAGACACAAAGGAAACCTAACAATATCAAGTTTGAACCTCTCCCATGCTTACTCACTATAAGCCATACCCTTGCCTTGAGAGAAGCCAAACCACCATCTCAAACACTCCCCCCTTGCTTATAGCTATCTTGGATGGGTTAGACATTGAGTAATTTTTATGTGTTTTTCTTTTAATTATTTACACATGCTTGGATGCAAAGCATACTAGTCACAAAGGAGTCCTAAATACCATGCAATGCAAGAGAAAGAAAAACACACTGCAACTACCAAGAACTAGCATGGTTACCTCCTTCACGAGTAGATATGACGTTGAGGTCCATGTCACTTGTGGTGGACTTCACTTGATCTTCATAAAGCTCCCGGTCCACCACCACCACCATATTCTAGGTCTTGTTCTTGGGCACCCACTTGTACTTCGTTGACCTCTCAAGATCCACAATGCACTTAGGCACCCATATGCTCTTGATCTTTCTCTTCTTGTTTGGTGGTCCCAAAGCCTTAGCATTCACCTTGCTATCCTTGTTCCTAAAAAGCTTGAAATATGTATTCTCATGGAACAAGTTAGCATTAGGCAAAACATTGGAACTTCTCACCATAGGACAATCCTTGATGGTGTGGTCATCCTTGCAACACCTCTCGTAATAGTAGTCGTCGGTGAGTAGGGGTTTGATCCATGCGGGAATGGAATCACTCGTCCTGATGATGTCGATGGCGGCAGGATATGAGCCAAGTCCCCGGTGGGAGACATTGTTCACAAGGTTTCTCCCAAGAATATCCTTGTGAATGGCTCTACCATGTGTGAGCCTCTTAAAGCTATCCATCATCATTCTTCTCTCTTCCTTGAGCTTGTGATATTCCTTCAAAACAAATGGCTCAAGAGAAGAAACCTTGACCAAGGTGGTTAGTTCATCACACATAGTAGAAGCATCGCTCTTGGATGAACTAGAGGAGGGAGAGGCAAGGTTGTCAACATTGATGGTCTCAAAAGTAAATTCAAGGGCCTCGTACTTCTCACGTAGCTCCATATGATCACCCTTGAGTTTGTCATAACTCTTGTTTAGGGCCTCATGAGATGTGACAAGGTCCTTGAGCTCACTCTCAAGCTCACCAACATAGTTCTTAGCCAACTTACACTCTTTTCTTACCACATCTAACATTTTGGATTTCTTGACGGCGATGTCGCGGGCTTGCTCAAGCATACTCCAAAGCTCGGTGCAGAAGAGCTCCTCATCATCGCTGTCGTCACTGCTCTCATCCTCACTCTCCCCAAGTTAGCTCGCAGCCATGAGGCACATGGGAGGTGGAGGAAGAGCTCGTGGTGATGTGGTCTTGATCATGGCTAGGCCGGCCACTTCTTCATCACTCAAGTCCTCACTCAAGTCATCTTCATTACCATCATCATCTTCTTCAATCTCTGCCTTCTTCTTGCTCTTCTTGCTCTTGATAGGCTCTTGCTTCTCGGCTTGAAGAGCAAGGTTGGATGGTTGAGGATCATCCAAACCCAGTTGGTAGCTCTCGAAGGCAGTTATCTTGCCAAGTACATCCTTCATGGTCTTTGTCTTGAGGTCACCTTGTAAGGTGAAGGTGATGATGGACTCATACTTTGGGTCTTTTAATAGCCTCAATAATCTTCTTATCACCTCAACAGGCTTCAGCTTGAAGTAATCCCCAAGAGCATTGATCTCCTCCACTAGAACATGAAAGCGAGAACAAACAGTGTTAGCTCTCTCATGTGGCAATCTAGTGAAGTTATCATACTTGTTTTTCAGCATATAGTATCTTTCCTCTTCGACATCACTGGTACTCTCATGGAGACTCTGAATCTCAGTCCAGATACCATGTGCTGTGGAACTAGCATCCAACCTAGCAAAGACATCCTTAGATATGCATGCAAACAGAGCATTCTTGGCCTTAGCGTTGCACTTAATAAAATCAGGCTCAAGCAGGTTCACATCCGCATCAGACTCGTGAGTGACCATCCATATCTCTAGATCAAGGGACTCCAGGTAGGCTTGCATGCGAGCCTTCCAATACCCGTAGTCCTCCCCATCAAAAATGGAAACACTCCCCACCTGTCCCAGCATCCTTAATCAAGACGGTGAAGCCTCCAAGATGAGCACTTGGCTCTGATACTACTTGTAAGGACCGAAGGCGTACCGAGAGGTGGGTGAATCGGTAAGCCGCTCACGAATGCAAATACTTCAATTTACACTACTAGAGCCTAGCAATCCTTGCAACCTAACAAGTCCAGTAGTCTAAGATCCTACACATGCTAGTGTTCATGATGATAGCAAGCGCGGAAGCAAAACACACTAGACTATGCAAGCCACAATTCAACCTAGTTACTAGAGCACATAAATGCGAAATACTAAAGAGGGGATCAAGGAATGCTCATGATTTTTTCCTGATATCTCGAAAGGATGGCACCTTCCCCTACTCCTCGTTGGACCACTCCCGCTGGAGTTCCGGTCCCTCCCGCCATCAATGTGGAGTTCTCGCCCACGAGCCTACAATCACTCCCAGAGTGAAGACATGGTGCGCATCACTGCTGCCACCAAGGCACAAGCTCGCCTCCCTCGAGAACTTGCCAGACTCCCCGAGCCGACACGGGCACTCACTAGCGATGTCCCTTTCACCGGCGGGCTCAAACCATGTACAAACGTGTGACGGCCTTCACAACTCATCACGATAGGCTCGATCACCGACACCTAACCTGTCTAGGTCTCACCATAGAGCAAGAGTAACAACCTAGATCACACCCTTAAGGACATCTAGCCTTAGATGTGCAAGATCACTCCATGTTACTCTCACTAGCGCTCTCAAGATATACAATACCTCCTCTTAGTGCTCTCCTCTTTTCCTCTTGGACCTTACCAAATGCTCTCAAGTATTCCACTAGTCAAGAGAGGTCTCCAAGACCCTAGCAACGAAGTTATATAGGCTTTCAACCTCCAACTAGCCGTTGCTCCACAAAATCAGCTTTCTGGGCCAACTGACTGGACTGTCCGGTCACTACCTGATCGGACCGTCCGGTCACTACAATCCTTGGCACCAACAGATCTACCCCTGCTGATCTCCTACTGATGGGACCGTCCAGTCAGCTAACCGGACCGTCCGGTAAGACTTTCTCTCTCTAGTCCAGAAACTTTCTCGGCGCTGCTTCCTCTCTGCCCTGTGTGAAGCCACACATAGACCGGACGGTCCGGTCACTACAGCTCCCAGCATAGACAGATTCCTTGCTATCCCCTGTAAGTCCCAGACAAGTCCTCTTAGTAACCGTACAGTCTAGTCTCCACTGACCCCTCGGTCCGATCACTTCGTCCAAAAGCTAAAACTCCTCGTCCTCGCTTGACTTCGTTTGCCGTCTTCTCCGAATAGCTTCTTGGCTTCTCCAGTGTCACCTAGTGCCTGTGATTTCACCAAGCAACCTTGCACATCACCGACTAGACATGACCAAAGAGAAATAACCTAGACCCCCTTGATAGTCTGGTTTTTCCTATGGACTCAAAGTCCTAACAACTAGACAAGTATTTCCAACACTTGCTCCATAGCTTGTCCTTAGCTTTGATCCATCTCCATCAACTCTTGGACTCCATCAAGCTCACAAGCCTCCATGCTTGCGGTCATTGTCATCAATCACCAAGGTAACCATCATCCATATGATTTGTAGTAGAGTTTAGAGATGATTCCTACATAGACAACATTGTGTAGATATTAGCCTATAATTTTATAGTTATCATCTATCACCAAAACATTTATACTTTGGGGATCCCATCAATGGTCATGAAGCTTACACAGGCCATCAACTTCGTAGGCAGAATTTCTTTATTTATCTTGGAAAACATAGAATATTAAGTCATGGGACAAAATATGAAAAGGAAACTTAATTACAACAAGGAAATCTTTAAAAAAAGAAACAGCATCACCATCACCACTAAAAAAATAAGCAAAGCCTGTTTTCTGTACCTCGCCCCTATAAATACGCTTTATTTGAGGGTTAGATATGTTAATTTCATCTTTATTGTAAAATAGAGACATTTTCACAAAACATGTTGGAGGCATCTTCGTACGGACCGTGTCATGTTCCTGTAGATATGGATTTTAAAAACGTATTTAGAACATATGAGATGATATAAACACGTTTACACGTCTACATATGCTTTCATAATTATGTTTTATGAGATGTCAACTATTCTAGACATATTTTTATGACATGTTAATAAAGCTAAACATAATTTTTATTGATATATTTTTATATTAGGTATCTACTAACATAGACACACTTTGCATAGTATTTTTAAAAAAATATATTTTTTAGTTGCTATCTGAAATAAGTGAGTTATTTCTGCAAGCAGGAGGATTTGAACCCATGACCTGTTTGTTTAGTATAAACTCGTCTAATCATCCTATCCGACAAGCAATTATGAGTATAGTTAAGACATTTTTTCTTTTCTTTTCATGTGTTCTAATCTTTTAATGTCTCTAGAGTTCTCAATAGCATGTCAAAAATGTTTTTAAATAAAAGCATATATGATTAATATTTGTCTAATACCGTCATACTTTTATACGTTTTGAATAACATGTCAACAAACATCTTTCTTGAGGCTAGGTATGATCAAAACGTGTCTAAATAATATATCACATTGAGACATTTTCAAACCATGTCAAGAATCATATTTGGGCGGGCTAGTGCTGATCGAAAGCGTGTCTAATATCATATCATTTTGAGATATTTTCAAAATCATATTAAAAAAGCATTTCTATGATAGCTACTTACAGTTCAAAACGTGTCTATTATGCCACTTTGAGATGTTATAAAAAACGCGTCAAAAAACATGTTTACTTTTTCACCAATATTGAAGTGTCTCTAATATCATGTCTTACTGATACATGACGTTTATAAAAACGTAGCTACACAACCGTGTCTAGAAGATCTTTTTCTGGTAGTGGGGCAAAGCAGGGAACGAAGACGTACAGCAGCACCAGACAACAGCTTCGGGGTGAGAATTTCCTTATTTAGCTAGGGAAACATAGAATAATAAGTTACGGCATGAAATATAAAACCAAGAAAGAAACATAGGTAAAATCAGGAAACCATAAATAAAAAATAACCAAGTAAGAAAAGGAGTCATCCTGTAGCCAGAAAGCCGCATCAGACCATGACTAACCACAACAGGAAAAAGAAACTCTAGAAGAAACAGGAGTTCGGACATCATGGCCATGATAAGGACAAAAAAACATAGACATCAACCCTAATCACAACGGCATGGGAAAAATTCCTGGCCTGGAATCTGATATCAACAAAAAAAATACAGTCCCTACCCAACCTAACCGAAATCGGCATTGCAATCACAATGGAAGCATATAGACTCACCTGATGAGCTGGAAGGGAAGGAACCCCTCCGTAAACAGAACTCCTACAGGAAACTGAAAAGAAACAGCAATAATAAGTCACGCCAATGAATCAACAACAACAAGAAAGAATGCTACAGCGCTAGAGGGGAGAGAAAGAGAGAGAGAGGCAGAGAGAGAGAGAACGGAGAAAACTAACCTCGGCCAACACTGGCCATGACGGGAGGCAACTGGATCCGAATGAAGCCCAACTACAACCAACACAACCTACATTAAAAAAAAATGTAAACAGCACACACCGGAAAGGAAACTCTCATCAGTAACAAAAGCCATTCTGCAGACTGAAAGAAAACAGCGGAAAGAAAGCAATCTCACAAAATCAGCATTAACCGAACAAAACGAAAAGACTAAAGCTCTAGAGCATGCAACCGGTAGAAAGAGAGATAACGTGGGTGGTGGAGGGGAGACAGCAGGTCGCCACGGTATCTAATCTTGACTGTTGATGGCTAATTAACAAAAGGGATCGGATGGCCTAAAAATACTGATGACGTGGCTCAATGTGAAAGCAGAAAAATAGCAATTAAGGACTCTTAGTTAGTTGCGTCTTTTATAGAAACTAGAGGAATTCCCCGCGCATTGCTGCAGGAATTAAGTATAATTTTCAGATGAGTTGCACCGTATCACTATTCAAATTTGATGTGAGGATGAAAGATATATAACATGATGTGGTAGACAAATTAAAAACTATAATTTGCAACCTCTCTCTATGTGCCTATATGAAATGGAATACCAATTGTGCATTGTAAATTAAGATAACATCTCAGTAAAGAAGACGTCAAGAACAACCTATTGAAGAAAGAACAATTTTTTTTTTAAATGAACCAGAGAAACGAAAATGGAAGAGTTCTTACATATAAGAGAAGAATTTCGCAACTCTTTCCTAACCCTCCTCTCATAACCATGCATGCAGTACATGAGTTTCAACTTTGTCGCATCATTTTAGATTTCATCAACAACCGGAAGTTGACTGAAAAGAAAAGATATTTTTCGTCAAATGAAAAGCTATTTGCAATGAGAGGCAGGGAGGGAGGGAGCGAGAGTATTATATTGTAGTACAACAAAAGCATGGGATTATTGAGAAATGCATTTGGTTCATATATATAGAGCCACGTGTTGGTCATAGTCAAGCTTGTATTGCACCTATTACACTTTAAAGAGGACGCATGAAGTTCATTAGAATCTACTAAATAAAGGATTTGTGTGATGGTATCAGTTGCTCATGGTAAACTGAACCGTTTCTGCTCTGATATTAGAGAGTGTTAATGTTACACAATGGATGGAATTGAAAGGTAGATTAAAGAATGGCAGTGATGGCTGGTATAAAATGGTGTTAATGATGTAAAAGAATAATGCTATGTGTCTGTTCAATAGAGGGGATATACTAAGGATGAATTGACGGTTAGATGCTGACTCAAAGTCATAATCCGATGGTGAAAAAATAAGTGGTGACGTGGTTGCATGAGGAGTGAGAGAAATAGGAGTTAAGTACCTTTAGTGGGTTGCATTTTTTAAATATATATAGATATAGATGTGAGATCATTTTTGTCAAAAAATTTTTTAAAGAAACATTTTGTAGCTGAAGATTAGTCTATAGGAATAACTGTTATTTGGAACGAATAGATGGATATGATTAAGTTAATTGTTTTTAAGGTTAATAAGTAGTTCTATAAATTATGTAATATTAACTTTAATTCACTTTTTCATTTAGCAATTTTCTTTATCAATTTGGTTTAATAAAAAATCAAGCATAGTTTTCATGGTGCTTATGCGGCGCTTAATACATAATTAAATCTATGACCCGAAAGTAGATAGAAAGATATGAACTTTTTTTATGAAATTATATTAAAAATAAAACAGTAGCATATACACAAACCAAAAGTTGTTGTTTGTAAACTAATCTTATACTACAAAAATACTCATGATTTTTTTGAATTCTTAAATGTTCATTTTTAAATTTCTAATTATGAAAAAGCTGATGTCATATTTAGAGTTGTATATAGAGGTGTTTGGCAAGAAAGTTGTCCTCAGGTCCAAAACATAGAGTTTTAAAATTATACTTATTCTGAATAATAAAATTATTGTAACTATTATTTGCTATGTCACAAATATAAATGGTAATAAACAAACCCAAAAAATACAAAGCGTACTGTTATAGCTCTCCTCTGTTAATCTAAAAAGAATATCGATAAAAAAAGGAAAACACTCCCACTCGTCGTCGTCTTCATGCCTTTCTCGTCCTCTTCTCTCCTGCTCAATAGAACTAATGGAATTGCTTCCCGACTAGTCTCAATAAACAAAGAATCTTGTCACAGGCCCTTAGAATTGGTATCGAATTGCTATTTCTCTGTCATAGGCACCGTTTTTCCCTTCGATTGAGCTTCATTATGCACTTCTTAAGTAAGACAGTCGGCTGCTGCTTGATGTCGTGGCGTGGGACGTCTCAGGTGGTGACGACGGTTTTGCTGAGCTGCTTGGTGCCGGGAGAGAGCAACATTGGTGGCCAGCGGTGGAGAGCTGCGCCTGGAGAGATGAGGTCGCGTGGATGGGATGGGAAGCCAAGAAAAGAACCAACCGGTACGCTGTGTAACTACTGGCATGGCGGGTAATTATGTTCCAACTCCACGTCTACGTAGATTTAACTGATTGTTGGAGTTGGAAATGAGATGCTCCTGGCTCCGATGAGAAAATGAACTAAGGCTCCTTTTGACTCCGTGGAGTTAGCTGCTCCACGAAATTTCAGAGTCAGGGTGTTTGAGTGACTCTGCTCAGCTCTAGACTAGAGTTCAGCTCTAAAGTCATGACAAACACCTCCTATTCAAATCAGAGCAACTATATGGTGTTATTTTAAAGTGAAACTGCTTTGATATGGAGCAAAGTCATATCAAACACGTCTTTAATATGTCCCTCGTTTGTCACATGTCTTAATGTGTCCCTCGTTGTCACATGTGAGTCATGTGAACAAAATCTCTATCGCACGATTATGATTTTATAATTTTATAGAGTTTTTATAATCGGTTCTGTAATTGAGAGAATCGATTCTAACAATAGTTGAGGGAGGTTGAAAGTTCTTTCAAATTAATCAGTACTTTAGCTTGAGATTTTAAATGGGACAATCACGCTTTAACCATAAATTTTGAGTCTAATTATGAAATAATCATAAAAATTCAGATTTTGTGATTTAGCCACAACTATTTTCACCCGAACCAAACTTCTACCACAAGTCCGTTTACTGCATATAACGGTGGTAGCTTTCTTGTGTAAAGACAAAATTGCCCTTTATGATTTTTACCACAAATTTGATAGAAGAAATTCTGCTTCTACCGTTGTTTTGAAATGAAACATTGTAATAGATTTTGGTGAAATGAAACAAGACTAACCAAGCAAACTAAGTTGAATTTTCACCAAAAATTATGAATTTTGATCAAAATTTGAAAACTGGACATAATTTTGGTCAAATTTTCAAATCTAGATATAACTGAACATAATTTTCACAATATTTCAACTGCAATTTTCACTCATTTTCAGATAGAAATCATATTGAACAAAACTAGTTGCACCAGGAGCAACTACCGTTGCTTACTCCATTTCAAAGCAGCCACCACTGCTTGCTTGCCAACTGCCCCTTCGCCTGCACCGTGCTCCGCTGTTCCAACCGTGTGCTCCGTTGCTCCAGCAGCCTGGCCCTGCGCGCGCCGCCGCTCGCACTGGGGTCCCGGATCCAGAACCGTACCGCCACCTGGTCACCAAACCTAGGGTTACAGTGCTTTCTAACAACAAAAACTGAGCATAGATGGTGTCTTTACTATCAATATCATAGGGAGTGTATTCTATGCAAACCACAAGTTGATGCAAACTATACAAATTGTCTCACAAACCGTACGTTGCAAATCCAATGACCAGGGCGATCAGCGGGCCTCTTTTGCGCTTAGACGCTCATTCCCAGAACAGTAATCTGGTTTTTATGCAAAACACCCCCACTGCTAATCCTCGTGACGTATACGATTGACTACCAGGGAGTGTATACGATCGACTACCGACGCCGCTAGCCCGTTCCGAGTCATTCGCGATTGCTGGCTCCCAGGCAACCCTGCTAGATCACGCTCAGGCCATGGATGTCGGCGCACTTGCGGCCATGGATATCGATGTAATGGAAGACGGCGCCGTTGCAGCCAAGGACGAAACTACCTGGGAGTCGCGATCGATCGTCAGAACGGGCTAGCGGCGCTGGTAGTCGTCGTATGCGCTCTTGGAGATAGATCGTATACGCTCCGAGGATTAGCAAGAGGTATTTTGCATAAAAACCAAATTACCGTCCTGAGAGCGAGCGTCTAAGTGCAAAAGAGGCCCGCTGATCGCCCTGGTCATTGGATTTGCAACATACGATTTGTAAGAGTTTGCACCAACTTGTGATTTGCATAGGATACGCTCCCAATATCATAAGGATTAAGGTATTGTCAAGGACATACCAAAAGCATCCAACTGCGTAGAATATCAGCATAACAACACTGTTTGTACATGCGTAGATTACAAACTGAGCATAGATGGTGTCTTTGCTATAACATCGGAGACAAACTATATTAAATACAGGTTGTATCTTTGCACATTTAGAAATCTAGAAACAAAAGCAGAAGTTTCCCATTTTAACAACAAAAACAAAAGTTTGGCAGGAGACGTCCTTAGTATGCAGAGCAAGTGTAGGCATCTCTTTGTTCAGCCTTCAACCAAAGCATGAAAAAAAAAAAGATGTCATGTAATAACGAAGCTAGAATCATCAATAGATGTTAATAGAATAGGAAACAAATATACAATTAAGGGTACACGGTCTTCTTCAGTGACGATATTCAATGCAAGGTTAGACTCCTACATTTTGTAACCTCTGAGGGTCTTATATATACTTGCAAAATGTTTCATTTGTATATCTTTCTTGTATCTCAATTCCAATGAGGACCTGCACAACAAAGCCAGGAGAAATCAACTCAACGTGAATATGCGAAGTCAAAGGGAACTTTGTAGTATTCGTCTGCATTCGACAAATGATCAAGGGAAGTGTAGATAAGTAGTATCTTGTTTCCAATAGAATTGCAAACATCAGCATGCATCACATTTGAAAGAGCTTAGATTATGAAGATCTAAACCAACAGATAAAGAAGACAATGGAACATTAGTTTTAATTAGAAGAGAAAAGGATGTAAAAACATTAAGTAGCGTCTTTTTTAAGAGGAGGGAATAGCTACATACATCATTATGCAGCACTCAAAAGAGCTCGGTTATCCCAATTTGGAGCAGCAAACAATGAATACAATGGGCTCAAAACTTTGCAAGGGAAAAAGTATGCCTAATAACATTTGGGGTGTCCAGAAAATGAAAGGCCTATCATCCTTTTGCTTCATTTTTCTTTTCCTAAATATAAATTATTAGTTATTTCCTTATCAAAGAATCATGGTTTACTTTTTTAGTCAAAAGATATTCAGAACAGAACTGGCATGCATTGGCAGTTTTCTACAAAAATAAATATACAGAATAGCCTCATTAATGTAATCCTATTTCAAGGCACACCAGTTCATGAGTTTCAAACACAGATTACAGACAAAATAAGTAAACCATGTAATGGAATAAAGTTTACAAAATTGAAGACCCACTTTCCACAAGAAATTGGAATAGTGCAGCAGTTGGTTTTATGCCATGACTTGCTTCACAAATGATGAAACTGGCACCTGAAACCTATTACTAAAAATGTCATATGATAAGTACCATCTACCACATTAGTCCTTACAAATCAGAATATCAGTTTGAACATGAAGCAATATACAACATCCAATACTATACTCAGGTACTAATTATGAATAGTATATGATGATTAAACCATTGTTACACTGAAATGCTCGACCTTAACTATAGGATGTAAAGCAGAGATCATCCAGAGGGAGAGGGCCTTACCTATATAGTCCATTTTCCCTAGTAATCTGTGTTTTTGCCTCCGTTCTTTCATCTTATTTTCTTTCCCGTTGGTTCCTAGGTATTAGTGTAGCCAAACATGAGAAACATGGCAGCAGGAATGTCCAAGAAGGAGGTGACAAAACAAAAATAATTCACAGTAAAGTGATTGAGAAACAAAAAAAAAAAACATAAGCCTCGTTTCTGCACCTAGTTTTCATGGCTCTAGTTCTCATTGTAGCAGCAGGCACATCAGCCAACACATTTATCTCTCTACTTCCACACTGGAAAAGAAATAGATTTGCATGGCCAATTAATGAAATCAGCTGATGATGAGGAAGGTACACATGTAGAACTGATGAAGTATATATGCATAAGTCCAAAGAAAATTGATAGTGCAGGAAAAGGCACTATTTTTATGTGGTGAAATAAATTTAGCCATTCTACGTTGTAATTATGAAGGCTAAACAAACTTGATGAACAAATAGAATGTAGTTTACCTAAGTTATACTACAACCATTCACGACTGTAGAGGCAAGGCGAAAACACCTTTGGCATCATTAAACAATAAACACTTAAATCTAATTAATCCGAATCTACCATGATAAACCTACCATGTATATTGTTTTTTACTTAAATCTACCATGTATATTGTTTTTTACTTCACGGTGCAAAAAGAATCAGTTTAGTATTCACCAGCATAAGCTATATCTGACAGGAAGGTAATAGAGCACATTGAGAAAACACAAAACAAATATGCATTCCCCTTGTTCATAGCCATGATGAATTGACAGCGAAGTTCATATGTGAAAAATAAAGGCATTTGCAGAGGTATAAAACTATAAATAAATTCATATTAATTTTGGAAGGCCACAGTAGAGTTTCTGCAATGAAAGTTTCCCCTTTAGACCTTCACAGGATAAGTAGACATGTCAATTATACGTTTTGGTCACCCAAAACCCAAGAATATATGATCCAATGAGGTGATTTTATAATTGCAGCCTAATCTGATTTATTAGTGAGACCCTCATTTTTCTTTGAAGCAAAAGAAGCAGCTTATTGCAGAATATGTTCGATAGTAAAAGATGGATTTGTACCTCAACCTCGCTGGTGGACGGCTGCACTCTGGTTGATGGATTTGCTCCCAAAAGCAACGATGAAGACACAAATGGCTTCCGCAAGACACGTCCTGATGTGAGGTAAACAGACTATTTCTATTAATTAGAACTAAATGGAATGGAACTCTGAAACAATCTGGAAGGGAAAAGAGGATTAACGAAGGAATTTGATGAAAACTTCAAGATCCAGCAACAGCTCGGATGAGGGCATGTGGCAGCGGTTTCACAAAACCAGGTCGGTGAGGCGTGCGGCTCCACTAGGTGCTGTGCCGTGAGCACCTATGTCGTACCTGTCCTCCTCAGCCCGCAAGGGAAACAATGGAGCTTGGATGGAGGTAGGGATGCGGGGCGAGGTTGCCCCGCAGGCGAGAACCGAGGTCGGTGGTCGCGGCGTCCTCCTCCTCCTCTATCTGCATCTGCACGTCGCCGTGGCTCACGCCGATCTAGCGGCTCTTGCTCAGGCTCACGCAGAGGAGCTGCCGACGATGGCGCCAGGCGGTGCTCGCGAGGGAGAAGCGAAGCAGGCGAGGCGGCGGCGCTGGGTTGGGAGCTGGGACGAATGAGGAAGCAGCGAATTCGTCCGCAGTTACGGATGACCCCTCGGTCCTCTCGGTCTACACAGTACACACGCCCTTTCGCGTTCGCTCCACGCGACCCAGGCGGGCCGTACGGGACGCGTGGCTCGACGCGACCAGTTCAAAGCAGGTGACGGTGAAATCGCACGTAAGAATTTGATCGCACGGTCAGAATGCCAGAAATCACCACAGAGCAGGGATTTCTTCCGCACTAGGTCTACTTACCTAGGTAAGGAGGCGCGCTACGCTCCGCTGATTTGGAGGTAACAAACTAACTTATATGGTGCTGTTAATAATTGGTTAGACATTGTTGGTATTGTGTTTTGACTGATCTTACGGTTAATTTGGAAAAGAAAAAATCAACACACAAGGTAAGAATGAGACAGAGCCAGAACAGAGAACGATAAAATAAAATCTGGCAATGAAGGCGTGGACCGGCCAACGACGACGCCAAGAGCAACGGCGATGAAAGAAACGGAGAGAAAGAGCCTGAGCACCGTAAAACAGGGAGAAGAGAACCGACCTGAGACAGCCTTCGACGACCACGCAGGAGGCGTCTAGAGCACGTGTCTACAATAACCAGCAAGGAATCCAACGCAAAGGTCGGCCTGGTCAGGTAGGCTACGCAGACGTAATGGGTCAGGAACAACTAAACGGACCAAAACGACTAGAGGCCGATTAATCAGGGAAACTAAAAAGCAGGCTCACATACGGGCGTTATGAGCAGACCGAGAAAACAAAAAGCCCCACGATAAAGCAACACACAAAAAAAAATCACACGCGTCAAAAGTAAACACGATGCACGATAGTGAAAAACCTGAGAGTTGAAAATCCTTATGCGGTATGCTTACTAATACTAGGGAAGAAGATATTGGGCTTTGTTTTTGCTTCGATCCATAGGCCGAAACATTGCTCCTGTCAGAAAGCCCACAAACGGAAACACCGGGGGTAAACCCTTGCAAAACAACTCGTCTTCCTCTCCGTGCTCCCCTGCTTTCTCCTCTTCTGTGAGTCACAGCTATTGCCATGCCTTTCCAATTCCAGTTCCCATGGCTCAAGAACCCCACCAACACCACCACCGCCGCCAGCACCTTCCACCCAAGTCCGAACCCTAGCCCTCGTCCCCACACCCTCAACCCCTTTGCCCCCGTTCAAGCCCACCTCACGTCCTTCCTCTCCTCCCTCCCCCGTGCCCTGCCTCCGCCGCCGCCCTGGGCCCGAATCGCGCCACCAACCTCGGCCCAGACACGGGCCCAAACCTCCCCTGCCTCTGGCCTTCCGCCCTCGGAGATCGAGGAGCGGCTCGCCGGTGTGCCCGTCTACGCGCTCGCCAACGCCGCCCACGAGTTCGTGCTCGTGTCGTCCACCCGTGCGGGACTGGAAGGGGGCGAGAGCTGGACGCCACCTCCCGCGCTCGGGCTGCTCTGCTTCCGGAAGGAGGACGCAGACGCTCTCCTCGCGCAGATGGAGGGCGACATGCGCGCTGGCTCCAGTGTGGTGCCCGTCGCACTCAACAAGGTTCGGTGTGCTCTAGCTCTTGGTATTGCTTGTTCGTTTGTTGTTTTGGAAGCACACACACTAGTTTTGCTCGTCGCACTCAGTATGATCGTAATCCTCAAACTGCTCGATGGAATGACTGCTTGATGCTGTTGTCTAGTAGTACTGGGGCGCACATATTAAGATCTATGTTGTGATCTTTTGTGCTTGAGGATCACTTGGTGGGATTCTCTAAAATGTTATTTAAAATTGGAGAATGTAGCATCTTTCTATTAAGATTATTGATACATTAATCATTTCTGTTTCAGTATGCCTATAGTAGGAGTTGATGAATGGGATTCTAATTCGTTTCTGTAGCTGTAAATCAGGATCTTGCGTAATTTATAGGCATTTGTTTACTAGAATCTAAAATGTTCAGGTCTACAAAAGGAATGTCTGTGATGTGCATATGACCCAGTTTACTTGTAGAAATGCGTAAATGTTGAACTTGTTGCAGTTCATTGTGGAACAAGCATCGACAAAATTGGTAAAAGTGATGCTAACGTTTAGTTACTTAGGCTGTATAAATTGTTTGAACTTGTATCTTTTGCCTCGAATTATTATACTTCTATAATCGTACATGAACAAGATTAGGTGCCCCACATTTGTTTTTGTTGAAAATGGCCCTGGGCTACTTGAATCTACCCGTATTACAGATAGGCTACCAAAACACTTCGTGATAAACATCCAAACATATCTAAAACTTGACTTGAAAGCAAAGCATGTAGTTGATAACTTGGGGATGGGAATCAAAGGGTGGTGGCTCCCCAATACTGAATTATATTTGCTTTTATTTTGTTGTATCTTATTGTAACTCATCCATATTCTGCTTTCAGGTTATCCAACTAAAGTCTGATGGAGTGGCATTTCGCTTTCTCCCTGATTCATCCCAGGTGGCCAATGCAATCAAGGTGACAATCTTTGTTAACAGATGGACATGCATGTGACTAGGAGAGGAAAACCACTTTTTTTCATTTCTTCTGATCTTACACATTTATTGAATATGTCACAGTGAAGTTGATTGTCTAAAGAGGACGTTCTATTTTGGGTCATAAAATCTTATTTTCTTATTACATATTTTACAATTTGGAAGCACTTCTATTCTACAACTTAACAAATGGAAAATATGGGTTTACTTTTTTTGATCAGACACTACAATGCTGATGCTTATCAATTTAGATGCTTTACTGAATCGACCAATTAAAAATGTTAATGAACAAATATCAGAAGAAACTGAGTTAAGAGACAACAGATGTTTAAGGAGAAACTCAATGAACGAATAAAATTTAATATGCTGCTCTGCTGTGTTTTACTTGTTGTGTGATAACTAGCAGATTTTGGTATTAAAAGTTTACTGAGATACAAATAAATGCTTGCCATTTGTCATCTCCTAGCTATGTACTAATGCAGTTGACAAAATTTCAGTTTCTCAATTGAGAGACAAATTTGTGCCAAGTGCATTATGGTTCAGACTCATGTGTTGACATATTTAACATGATGACCACCGTTGTAACTAGCTGGCTGGATGAACTTATCTTTGCAGTTGCTGGAAGATGAAGGATTGTATACCAGACAGGGATTTCCAGGAGTTCCAATTTTTCAGGTTTGAGAACCCTCATAACATCTATAATAGGTTAACATTGTACTGGCTAGAACAAAAGAAATTTGGATGAAACAAACCTGATTAAGCTTATATGGCTTATACAGTAAAGTAGTTTCCTGTGATACAAAGTTTAGAAGTGAAAATGTAGCCCTTGATTAAAATATGCACTAGTAAATTAAAAGATAAAAGGGACATCAATGTTCGTGTTTGACACTACCAAATTACCAATGTTCAATTGATCGCACAAATCGAAGTATAGGGATAGTTTTCTTTATGTCAAAATAGAAGCGTTTTCTATCCTTTGAATTCCTTGGTGACCATTTTACATGAATCTTTCCCATCCTGCTACTCTGTTCTATCTATAATCATGCACCACCACTGGCATTTGCGCAGCCTGCCATATCCACTGGCTGTTTTTCTTTCGATATCAAATTGATAAGCATCACAGCAACCAGCGCCCAGCAGTTCCACTAGTATCTCAGCATCCACTATTGTGCAAAGTACTGCTTAGCTCATCGTTATGGAGTAATATCTTGCTATATAGTGTTTTTTCGTATGGATATTATCTGCATGACATGAATCCCTACTTTGTAGTCAAGGAGCTTGGTCTTGATGAGTAATAACAAGAAATATCGTCCAGCTTTCTTCAGAAAGGTTAAGGAGAAATTCATTTTCATTTTACTTTCATGATCAAGGTATCATTCTGTTTGTAGTTTGTCTCTTATCTTGCAAATGTATAGGAGGACTTGGATAAGTCACTGCACCGGACTTCTCGTGATCAACAAAAACCTAACCCTGCTGTTAGGGTTGGTGACACTCAGGTATTGAATCATGTCTTGTCTTTACTTTCTAGACTTGAAGTAATGTATCGAGTATTGACACAATCATGCTTTTAGGTTTCTTCATTGGAGGATATCATCAAATCCATGAAGGTACACCTAAGTGCATACATATAGTACTGTTCGAAAGTCATTATGTTTTCCTTTCCAGTTCTAATAATCATAGATAGATTGACCCTAGTCGTTCACTGGTAAGTTCACTACTCTTGCTATCATGTAGTCCGATTGTGCTGAATTTGGCGTGAAAGCTTTGTAATATTTACCTATTCTCTGCACACTGCATCCTAAACACCTTTTTGTATCCTGTGATCCCACATACCACATTTTGTAACTGTAGATTTGTCCCTAGGTAGTTGGATAGCATATTATGTTTGTTTTGTTCGTTGCTACTAAAACAAACGGCATATTGCAGGATAGCTCCTCCTCAAATTGGGATGATGTTGTATTTATTCCTCCTGGATTTGACCTTGCTACTGGCTCGAAGCCATAACACCTCAACATGTAGATCATTCTATAGTGGGTTGCTAGCAGTTCTTAGAACAACAATATATTTGATGGTATGGAAGCATTGGTTGATATAGAACGTATATTCAGGACAATGTAGAAGCTTATTATGTATATCCATTGCTTGTCATTTCCTGTCAGCTGTATGCCATGTAATATTAGCTGTGGAAAATGCAAGCAGAATGTGTAGATAACAACCAGTTTTGTTTGCTGCTTTAACTCCTTATGCTGTCTTTCTGCTTCTGCACTGGATAATATATTTACCCGTAGGTCTTGAATTCTAGCTAGAGTCCATTTGATTTTCAAATATTAAATACATTGAACTTAATTGTATCTCTGATTTTTATGTAGTATTCTGCCGACAAAAGCCACCTGCTTCAGTTAAGAGACATTGTATTCCTGATTTGTGTAGCATTTTCTGCTAACTACAAAAGCCAACTGATTCGATTTAAGAGAAACAAAATACACATGCATAGTGAAGAGTAACAGCGGAGCATTTGATTGTATTGTATATCCAATCCTCAATTATTATTTATACAAATATAAACTGCTATCTAGACACGCAGAATGATCCCACAAAGCATAGTGAGGAGTGCTCGCAAAGCACAAGTACATATCGATATTCTTAGGCAAACCATTTAAACATTACTCTTAACTGAGGAGCTGTAATCATCTTGGTCATCGTAGTACTTGGACCACAGCATGATCCCTCCATACTTCCCTGACTTTTTGATCAAAGGCAGGACCTGAGACTTGAGATCATTAGCTGGGATAAACCCGCTCTCAGCTGCCTGAGGCGACACTGCGAGGCCGAGGAAGATCTGCTTGGCTGGAATGGACAGCCATTGCTTCCATGCCTCAGTCAGATTAGAAGTGCCAGAGTTATACTGGCACGGAGGATTGTTGTAGAATTGCACCCAGACATAGTCAAACAGACCAGTGTTGAGGGCACCTCCCACCCAGGCATCCGGGAATGGGCACTGAGGTGCTGCAGTCAGGTATACCCTCCTGCCGGAGTTGTTGTAGCCTTTCAGGTACCTAGCAAGATCATCCCAGTGCTGATCGGTGCCCGCCTTCGATGTCAAAGTCGATGCCATCAAGGACTGCATCACCCAACGGGCGGGAAGATGACTGGCCGCCTAAGAAGTTGTTCCATAGGTAGGTGGCAACATTCTTAGCATCCTCAGACGAGGAAAGGTAGTAGCTGCCTGCTGCGCCGCCAATGGAGAGCATGACCTTGACTCCACGGCTCTGGCATGACTTGATGTCGGCGCTCTGACTTGCACACCCACCGTTGGTTGGGTCACAGTGACCTGCCAGATTGAGCTCCGGGACCTGACCGTTGCCGAAGGTAGTGAGGAAGGCCCAAGTTGACAAACCTGTAGTTGCCAGTGGCGCAAGTGTCAGCCATTGTGCCCTCGCCACCATTCTGACCCCAGTATATAGCAATGCTCCCAGCGTGTGACCCAACAATCTGCATAACGGCTACTGCTATAAGCAGCAGTTGCACACCTGATGATTTCGTTGCCATGTTGAGCAACTCCTGTTCTTATGCGAGCAAATGTTTTGTAGCTGCAATGCTGGAGGTGATGATATAGGAGTGGAAGGATTTCTCTCTTATATAGCGAAGGAACGGGCTGTGGACACTATTATTTGGAATTGTGCCGTTATTTTTTATGGTCCTCCGTAGCTTGTTGGGCAGATCAGCCTGCGTGTGCACATGTATGAACGGATTCTGCTAGCAGCTTCAAAGTAACGTGAATGTTATCTTAGGTATGAAATCCCCTTTGTGTGAAATCAGTTTGTGATATAGATCTTAACTCTGCACTGCTGCAGAAGTATAAAATTCTGTATTCAGTAAGTGTAAATATATCATATTAACGGACATTTGCCATATAATCCTTCGTTTGAAAGCGACATCAGATGTCGGTCTCGTTAAACTTCCACTTGTTGATACACAATCTAAGAGCATCTCTAAAAGAGACTCATAAAGTCTACCTAAATCAAATTAAAGAGGTTTAATCTAAAAATGATCTCCAACTCTCTAAAATAACTCATAGATCTATTCTCCCTCTAAATTTACCTCATTTGTAGCTAGAAATAAGAAAAAATTGGGACTCTAATCCTTATATTTTTAAAAGCATTAATGTTGTTGTGGTCCCAGATGTTAACATGACCCGATCAAAAGTTTCCGTGATCTATTTTTTAGAGAAAACTGTTGGAGAAGATAAGAAAAATTATTTCCAATAATTTTTAGGCTGTTACCAAAAACACTCTATTAGAGTCTATTTTTTGGGAGCCTTTTGAGATGCTCTAAGGCAGGATCGAGCATAAGGTAGAACAGTGACAGCTGGCTGAAAAGTAGAATGTCCGGAGCATATTAATGTGAGTGGAAGTCTGCGGGTCTAATTTTCAGTTGCATAGTGCTAGAAGAAAAACTTGGTAGACAGGATATTATATATATATTATTAACAAAGTGTTCGTGCGTTGTCATAAATTTAAATATTTATAAATTTAAATTAATAATTATCCAAATCGTTATTGAATAAAAACTTTAAAACGTGATCTGGAGTGGTTGTTGCTTTGGAACTGAAGGCAGACAACGACCAGTACATGTGACAATGTTTGAGCATGCACAATTAAAATCATGTATAGTTTTGTAAAATGGATTTTTCGTACTTTACTTTTCTGAAAATAGATAGCTTGTAGGATTTTGGATCATAAACTATGTTATGAAGAAACCAAGTTACGTAAAATTTATGGATATGTCATAGATTGCAAGGACAAAGGTAGGCACCGGAAAAGAGCAGCGCAGACGTTAGGGCACACACATGCTTCATGAAATAGGCACGCCAAGGGCGATGATCAGCACGTGCGACAGGGACCATGCTCCTTCTACACCAGCGACAAGAACGATCGGCGGCAGCAGCAAGTCAATGTGCACCACTGTCGGTGTTTCGTATCAACAACAAGTAAGAGGTGGACATGGAGAAGTTATACTGATTCGGGAAGAATCCCTACGTACAGTTTGTGGCTGCTCGTGTTACTCGCGAGGGTGCCGTACAAAGAGAAGGGTGTACAACAATGGCGAGGGAGGAGTGAACTCTAAGTCTCTATGCGAGTGCGTAGTTGTGTAAATGTGTCTCGAGAAAAGAGGCCTTTCCTTTTATAATTTAAGGGGTTGAGCTGCTATACACATAAAAAGAGAAGTTGAGAAAAGAGGCCTTTCCTTTTATAATTTAAGGGGTTGAGCTGCTATACACATAAAAAGAGAAGTTGATGGCGTCTGCGGTCATCATGGGCCCCATGACCCCATGACCGCTGGAACTCTGTCGCTGCATGCTGTCGAGTCGAGGTGTCGCGTCGGGGCTGTCTACCGGCTTGACTCAGTCGGCACGGTATCAGGCATCGCAGGCGCCGGACACCGTGGCGAGGCATGCGATCGTGACCATCAAGATGATGATGATTGCTAGGGGCAGGTTTACATTGTGATTGGACTTCCCATCACTGCGTACCCATACCCCTGGTCAATCTTAAATGGGAGTTGGTGGCAGTTTGTTGACTTTTCGAGCGTGGATCAAGGGCTTTGGGTTCTCGCGGTTTGGACGCGTGTTCTGCCAGACCGAGGTTTGGTGTGTGCCCCCGGTGCCATCTCTCCCCGTCCATCATGAGGCGGTAGTCTCCTGGATGACGCGGTGCGCCACAGGGAGCTCTTGGCTTGCAGCTCAGCTGCCCATGCCAGCAACGCCCTGACTTCCCGCTAGGCCCTCCGTGCCTCGGGTGTAGCAGGGTCGGGGAGAGTTTGTAGCAACGCTGCAGCCGCAGTGATGTTTAGACCCACTCGGGCAAACTGTGTTTGTCCTAGGTTATCGTTGATGATGCGCTGGTTAACGTCTCAGGTTATCTTCCGGGTGCGTCCACCAGCGGGTCATCGCGCAAGCTCGAGTTCGAGCTCGACTGCGGCTTCTTCCGTCGTGAGATGACACCGGGCTTCCTCGAGCTCCCGACGTCGTGCCTGTCGCTGGGTTCTCTGGCCCACTGGCCACATGATTCCTGAGTTGTGCAGGGTTTATGGGCTCGTCGCCCCCTTGCTCGATGCCTGTGACTGTGAGCTGCACCATGAGACACTTGAGGGAGGGATGGTAACTTATGTCACTTCTCCCTGAGTTCGAGTTGACCTCCGACCCTTGGTAGAGGAGGTCGAAGAAAGATTTGGATGCATGCTCGATCATGCCCACGAACTCGTCGTTCGTGGCGACCGTAATGCTGCGACGGGTCATGAGATCCTGCGTCGCGTGTGTGGCATTGTGCAGGCCGTGAGGGTAGCTCGTCCAAAGATTTTGCTCGAGGAGCTCCGCGAAAAGCGAGTTACCCCTGACGAGCTGCCCTTGGATGTTCGCAAAGGCAAACGCAACGCACCAAATGTCGTCCTTGGTTGGGACGGGCCCAAGAACTCATCTAGGTGGTGTCACAATGTTCCACTACGGCAGTCGATCAGCCAGGGATCACAGGGGACCCCCGAGCTTGCGCTCTTCGGTCACGTGACTAGTGCAGCCGGCGAGGGTCGAGACGCTGGCTCATTGAGGAGCTCTAGGGTTCTGTCCGTTGTGACAGCTTAGTCTAGCGTGTTGCTCTAGGACAGCACCAGCGCGTCGACACGCACCAGTGTTTGCCCCATCGTGGTGATGAACTCCAGACTCCCGAAGCGCACAGTGGTGCCAGGAGCCTAGAAAGCAGTACGGTTGGCCATTCGGATTAGGATGACTGCTGAACGAAGCATGTAAAAGCCTCCTTCCTGGCACGCAAGTAAATTTGTGCGGAGATGGCACGCTTAGGCCCAGATGGTTTGTGAGAGGTGGACATGGAAGAGTTATACCGGTTTGGGGAGAACCTCTATATCAAGTTCGTGGCTGCTCGTGTTACTCGCAAGGGTGCCGTACAAAGGAGGGTGTACAACAATGGCGAGAGAGAAGCGAACTCCAAGTCTCTATGAGAGTGCGCGGGTGTGTTGGGTTTGAACGTGTGTGTGTTTGAACGTGTCTTGAGAAAAAAGGAGGCCTCCCCTTTTATACTCTAAGGGATTGAGCCGCTATACACACGCATAGAGAGAAGTTGATGACGTGCTGCAGTCATCATGGGCCCCACGACCTCTAGAACTGTGTCGCTGCATGCTGTCGAGTCGAGGCGTCGTGTCGGGGCTGTCTATCGGCTTGACTCAATCCGCATAGTATCCGGCGTCGCAGGCATGAGGTGCTCACTATCTCCGGACAGCGAGGCAAGGCGTGCGATCACGCCCCCACACGATGATGATGACATTAGAGGGCCAGCATACCTCCGTAGATCAAGTTTTTTTTAGTAGTAAGTGGAAATGTGAAAAACATAGAGGCTCCCTAGTCTCGATAGATCGTGTAACACTTTTAAACATAATTTTTTAAAACGTATCTATATGAGGTAGAAACAAGTACTGGGTGAGAAGTGGTTTTGAAGGCTGCTTACTTCAGCATTTGTTTTCTTAATTGCTGTGGCGAGTCGTGGGCCGTTCAAATTATATACAGTTTAGATGTCATACGAAAACTTAATTGGAAGCGTCTGGGCTTACGTCCCTACTTCAATAAGCACTTTAAATAACAGGCTAAAAGTGGCTTTTGTGGTGGATGCGTTCGATAATCATTACTGATTTTTACTTTTTTCATGATGGGCTGCATGTCTGCCACTAACTACGTGGTTAGCAACATAAAAAATATGCGGTAATGACATGCACCGTACCATCAGTTGACCCAAAAAAAGTGGGCCGCACCAAAAGTTGTTGGGCCCCACTTCCGAAACCAAACCCTAGATCACCATGGCGTACGTTGCCACCACCGTCTCAGCGATGGCCACCATCATCTCCGCCGCCTCCGTCGCCGCAGTGAAGATCTCTGCGCCGACGCACATGGTGAGGAAGAGGGCAGCCCCCACCTGTCTGTAGTCATCCGGGAGGTCGCCGACGGCCTGCAAAGCGATCCGGGCGTCGAGGGCCATCGTTCCCTCGATGTCGGCGATGGCCTTGGTGCCCATCGCGGCCGTCATGGCGGCCACCATCCCCTGCCTCAGATCCTCCATGGAGGTCCGGATCTAAGGCGGCATACGCGACAAGGACACGGGTGCGGCAACCGTCGTTGTTGTCATCGTGGCCGTCGCGACGCCACGACGGTCGGCACCCCGTGCTAGAGGGTGGAGGCCCGGCTTTCCAGTTCTTTACGCGGGCATCCTCCGTCAGTGGCGTGCGTCGGGCCAACGGCCCAGTGGAGGCGACAGCAGCGGTGCGCCCTGATGTGACGCAGCCGATCGATGCCCCTGCTGTAGTGCGGGCTGGCCATGAGAGCTACGGAAGGGGAGGAGTGGAGGAAGAGGAGCGGAAGGGGTGGTAGAAGAGGAGAGGTGAAAGGAGAGTGGATAGGCTTTAGCCTCCTCCGCACCCCTTCTTTTATAGGTGGGGACGGAAGTTAGTGATGTACCATGTTTAGGGCCCACCAGAAACCTGCACAACCCCAATTAGTGGTGGGCAATAAGGTGTTCATCACTAATTTCTGCCATTTAGTGACTGACATCCCTCAGGTTCGGTTTTGTAATGGGCATCATGATACCTGTCACTAATGCCAATACCCATTTTGTTGCTGAAAATCATTTGTTTTAGTAGTGCATCACTTGAAAATGGAAAAAAAAACTATGAAACAAGTAATTTAGGTATGCTTTTGTTTGTGTCAATAACCATTAGAACTGTAGATACAATATTAAACAGATATTAGCAAGAGTGTATCTCTAGCATATCCAGTGTTTTTATTATATATGTGTCTGTCACTCGAACTTCGATAGTGAAGTGGATCGAAGTAACAAAAGAAAGATCGAGTATATCTGGTGTTGACAGTTTTGTAACCGCATTTCCAAAAGTATATGAAAAATTATAACAAAAAATGCAGATGGATCACATGCCTTGTAACATCAGACGGCATTTGAGCTGTAACTACACATTATATGAGCTGCACAAGGAAAAAGAATAGTACAATTGAGTAGTAGTCAATTGTGGATTGCATGAGCCAAAACTTGCTACTATTCACATTCTTGATTTTTTGTTTTGGACTTTCCGCATGGTTTTGTTATACGCATTAATTATTGTTGCACGATATCCATCCTTCATTATTGATACAATATAAGAGCATAATGTTTGCCACAAAATAAGAGACACAAATAACCATATAAGCAGAGAAAATAAAAACTCGATTCTGGGGAAGCCAACATCAATACTACATTACAAACTAATCCAGAACCCGCCGGAAGGAAAGGAAGGAATGCACACACGGTTACACACCGCTAGACCACAAAGAAAGCAGCACATAATCACACATAGTACATTTTATTAGTCTCTCAGGTAACCAGCTTAGACATCACTCTTCACTGAAGCGCTGTAGTCATCTTGGTCGTCGTAGTACTTGGACCACAGCATGATCCCTCCATACTTCCCAGAGCTCTTGATCAGCGGTAGCACCTTGGACTTGAGGTCATCAGCCGGGATGAACCCGCTCACAGCCGCCTGAGGAGACGCCGGGAGGCCAAGGAAGATCTGCTTTGCTGGAATCGTAATCCACTGCTTCCATGCGTTGACAAGGTTTGTGACGCTGTCCGGGCTATACTGACAGGGAGGGTTGTTGTAGAACTGAACCCAGACATAGTCAAATAGGCCGGTGTTCAGAGCGCCGCCCACCCAGGCGTCAGGGAATGGGCATTGCGGTGCCGCGGTCAGGTAAACCCTCCTGCCAGAGTTGCTGTACCCTTTCAGATATCTGGCGAGATCATCCCAGTGCTGGCTGGTGCCACCTTCAATGTCGAAGTCAATGCCGTCGAGGACCGCATCGCCTAGTGGGCGAGAAGAAGACTGACCGCCGAGGAAGTTGTTCCACAGGTAAGTGGCGACGTTCCTGGCGTCGTCCGAAGAGTTAAGGTAATAGCTGCCGGCGCCACCACCGATGGAGAGCATGACCTTGACGCCACGGCTCTGGCACGACTTGATGTCGGCGCTCTGGCTAGCGCAGCCGCCGTTGGTTGGGTCGCAGTGGCCTGCCACGTTGAACACCGGCGGCTGGCCATTGCCGAATGCTGCGAGGAAAGCTATGTTGACGAATTTGTAGTTGCCCGTGGCGCAGGTCTCGGCCAGCGAGCCCTCGCCGCCGTTTTGACCCCAGTAGATGGCGATGCTGCCGGCGCGCGATCCAACAACGAACATGGGCGCGGATAGCACGATCAACAGCAGTAGTAACGATCGGGTTGCCATTACGCTTGTGGTAAGTAATGTAGCTTCAGGTTCTTTTCTTTTGTCAATGGGCAATAGCTGTGCAGTGATGCTAGGGACAAGTAAACGTGTTCTTATATATGGACCTATACGTTTGATACTCCGTGCTGGCAAATTTGTACGTTGTTTAGGCTCTTCTACGTGCCTTAGTGGGAAAGATGCGCTCGTGTATAGTTTCATTGCGACTGATGAACACATAATTAAGGACGCGTTCAGCCTGCAGCTTCGAATTAACGTCGACGGGATTCATTATTTCTAATGAATGTCTACATCACGTTATTTCGTTAACTGAAGGCCGTACAATGCAAGGCACCCGATTGTTGAAAATGAATAAAAAGGTGTACCGCGTTCTTTTATTGAAAATAAATCGCAACCCAACGTACATGTCACGAACTGTAGAGGATTTCTATAGAAATATTTTCAACAAGATATAACTCCCAAAAATATTATATTAAATCCATATTAGCCACAGATTTTTGTTCAGTTTGAAGGACTCTCGAAGTTTTTAGTCCCTTATCAAATTATGAACATTTTCTTGATTTTTTTGACAACCAAAATTGTCAGTTTTTGAAAAATTAGACTCTCTAGTTTTCCCAACTCGAACATCCACTACCGGAAATTCGATGTTTACCAAGTGTTTAAAAGTTTGTCGACTGTATTTTATTGGACACTCAACAAAAAGATCTTTGCCGAGTGCAAAAACAAACACATTCAAATAAAAACACTCGGCAAAAATAGTGTTTGCCGAGTGCAACACTGAAAACACTTGTTTGTTTATCGCGAGTGTTTTTCTTGGCACTCGGCAAACATGGTCTTTGCCGAGTGTTTTCTTCTAACACTCGGCAAAGATCTTGTTTGTCAAGTGTTTTTTTTAGCACTCGGCAAAACTAAATTTTAAATTACATTTTAAAACCATAAATTAATTTAAATAAAAAATTTTGAACTATAAAATTGCATAACTTATGAAGATCTATAATTTTTATTTTGATAATTAGTTCATTACACAAATTAATCTATAACATTATTCATAAAATCTATATGTCTCATATAGTTTCATGAAATAATAAGCGAGACATATAAGATTTATTAACAAAGTTACTATCACTATGTCAGATGCATGAATGACCAAAACAAAATTTATAGATCTTTAGAAGTTATACAAATTTATAGTTTAACACTTTTTATTTGAATTCACTTTATCAACAAAAAATATGTTCCAATAATATAAGAAGGTCTTTGCCGAGTATATTATTTTTCACACTCGACAAACAAGGCCTTTGTCGAGTGTATATTTTTTACACTCGCAAACCATGTCTTTGCCGAGTCTCCAATATAAGAAAAGTGAAAACAAAGTCTAGACTCAAATGAAAGTGTGGTGTGGTGGTAGGGGACTATACGCACAAAAGAGAGGTCACAGGTTTGAATCCCGTCAGCCGCACTTAGCGCATAGCGTACGACAAAATGCCGCGACTTGCAATTTTTTGTGACGGGCGGGCGGAGGTTGCTGGGCGCCCTCCCGACATTTCAAAAAAAATTGCTATTTTTTTTTTACGATTTAGATTTTGTGAGTGCAAGACTTTCCCGAGTGTATTTCAACACTCGGAAAAGCCTTTGTCGAGTGCGTGACAGAAAACACTCGGCAATTTATGCTGAGTGCTGTTTGCGGAGTGCAACATTTGGCAAAGAGTTTGCCGAGTATGCGGAAGCGTGGTGGAGGCGGACAGGGGGGGGGGGGGTAGATTGTTAGCAAAATAAACCACGCCGTGTGTTTGCCCAGTGTGTGTGTGCGTCTAGTCATGTTAGTGCACGAGTGCATGCTCGTGTTGGTGTCTAGTGTGAGATCGAGCGAGGACGACGTCACTATCACAAAATGGCTCTATAGCAGCGGAAGCAAATTAATCATAGCGACGGGCCAAAAATGAACCGCAGCTACAAACCAGAACTAATTTATAGCAGCGGCCCATTTCTTCAACCGCCGCTACTGTATTTTGTAGCGGCGGCCCATTTCTTCAACCACCGCTATTTGTTGCTCCACGGCCCACACAGCCCAATATCAGTGTTGGCCTTATATAAACAAAACCTAGGTCACCACCCTCCTCTCATCCTTTCTCTCCCTCTCTCTCAGCCGCCGCACTCCTCTCTCCCACATCTCATAGCCACCGCCACTCTCCTTTCCCCTCGCCTCCTCCTGATGAGTACATCATACCCATGGATACACACAACACTCCAACTAAGATGAAAGTTCATGTGCATCACCTGAATTTACAGG
This sequence comes from Eleusine indica, assembly GCA_030378355.1. Classification (NCBI taxonomy): domain Eukaryota; kingdom Viridiplantae; phylum Streptophyta; class Magnoliopsida; order Poales; family Poaceae; genus Eleusine; species Eleusine indica. Next base: position 21,544,921 of record CM059500.1, read on the forward strand.
TGAGATCGTTTCTAATATTTTTATTATGTGGTTTTGAGAATAGATTGCTACCTAATGAATTAATTGTTGTTAGAAACCATGGAGATGATGATAAGATAGCTGGGGAGGTGATTAGAGGCGTGATGGGTCAGCAAGGACGTCCAAGCCAAGGTGGAGGCCCAATCAGAACCGACTTCGAGTCTGTTTCGGAGCCCAGGATCAGTCTGCACTAAAACGGACGTCCAGGACGCATCTGAACACGGATTTGGACGTTCTATATATGCATGGAAAGATAACGAAAAGACCTTTCCAACCCAACCAGTCCCATGTCAAAATTCGGACCGAGCCATCGGAAATCACCAAAACAAATCGACTTCAAGAATTTGTCCTGGTGCTGCGACACCGTAATCGGTATTTGGGCCATGTATCGAGTTGAGCCCACTTAGGGCTGCATCCAGGGGGTCTTGCACGACCCTAGGGTACTCATATACAGCCGCCGCCTCTTCATTAGGGTTTGGGTTTTGCTTAGATTATTCTGTTGATAACCGTTTTGCCGTTTGATCGGTTTGTGAGATCCCAACTTGTGAGATTCATCGTATACTTGTAAATTTGGTTGCATTCTTCTTTGTTCTTTCTTGTGTTCTTGATTTGCAGGCAAGGATAAGCCTTCTCGGCGAGGTCAATCGTTCTTGAACGGTTGATAACCAGAGGAGACGTTGTGCTGCTATTGCGCGGTCAGAACGTGTCGTTCGGAAGCCGGATTGATTTGTGTATCACCTCCACCTTAATCAAGTTTACCAGAACCTTTCGGAAGATCGGGAACCTTGTCCACATCAAGTGGTAATCAGAGCTTCAGGTACACCGTTAGGTTCGCCCTTATCCTCGTTATTTTGTTCAATCCTAAAGTCCAGAAAATTACCCTACAAAAATATTTGTTCGTCGTGTTTCCACTGTCCTGCACCCCCTTGTGCCTTGCAATTTTCAGTTTAGTTTGCTTCTCTGAATTTTATTCCCTACAGGGTCATTGTGTTGTTGGTCTAGTGCTTGTTCTTTGGTTTTGTTTGAGTCGTGTGTGTCCTTATTCATAGATAATTAAGAAAAAAAAATCAGATTGTTGCACACGTTGAGAGAACAGTACTGCTGGAATTGTTTGTATTAAATATTTATTTAACATCTAGCCTTCTACTTTTTGTGCGCAAAAGAAACTTAGAGTGTTTTTTATTGCATGTTGTTCTTTGAGTCAAGAGATTGCTGCACGTTGTTGCATATGAGAATTGTCGGTTCAGTTATACATGTACATCTATTCCTTACGTAAAGAGTGCAAAAAAGAAAGTTCAGGTTTTTCCTTTGTGCTATAAAGTTCGCAACTCCTGCTGCAGTTCTGTGTCAAAAAAATCATGAAAGAGGTAAAAGGCAAAGAGGTGCTGAAAAAAAATAAGAAGAAAAAGCCGCACCTATAACAACAGAAAAAAACAAAAAGAGAAGAGAAAAAAATTCAGAATTGCTTGCAGCCTTTGTGTTCTTTGTTGAGCCATTTACTTGCTTGCTTGAACTAGGTCCGAGACAAGTTTAGCCCGGTGACATAGACTAGCTTGGGACTTTATTCAGTTTTGCAATTTCTGAATTGAAATTTTACTAATCCTTGCTACTATAAATTGCCTACCTAGCTCCATATATATCCTTCTGAATACGCACAGAACTTTGGACCCTCGCAATCGTCGGATCACACTCTCCAAGGTATCCTCTGTTTTGCTATTAAGAATCTTGTAAGAACTCAGTTAGGTGTTGCCATTTGCTTGTTGAGAGTTTCCACAGTGATCAAACAGTAGTGATAGGAAAATATACTCTTGTGTATTTTCTTGTTTTTTATTAACAATGACAGGTTACAATACTGATGGTGATGAGTCGATGGTGTCAAATGAGGTTGATACAAGTGTTGTAGCACAACGAGTGCTTAGTTCTCAAATGGAAAAGGTAGAACAAAATCAAATGAACAACTTGTTTCAGACTCACTTTATTGTCAAGGATCGACGTTGTCGTGTCATCATTGATGGAGGGAGTAGCCACAACATCACAAGCTTGGAATTGGTCGAGAAGCTCGGCTTGATCACATAGCCACACCCATGTCCATACTACATCTAATCGGTAAATTCTTGTGGTAAGATAAAGGTAGATAAAATTGCATGCATTAAATTTTTTATTGGTTCTTATAAGGATAGTGCATAATTTGATATAGTACCTATGCAAGCATGTCATTTGTTATTGGGTAAACCTTGGATTTGTACAAATAATGTTTTGCATAATACCATTACTAATAGCTACTCATTTAAATACAATGGTAGAAGGGTTACTCTTACACCAATGACAGCTGCTGAAATTTTAGAAGAGGACCAACAACGATTTGAGAGAAGAAAGAATGAACCGTTTAGGATAGAATGGGCTGTTTTAAATATCGCAACACTTTTATCAAAATCTGAATTGCTAGAGGATGAACATATTTCTTTGCCTCTTGTTACAACTAATATTTTTCAGCATATACACAAAGAAGATCATAGTAGGAACGATAAAGAACAGGTTGTTGCTTTAGGTAAGAGCTTTCTTGATGTGATGGATTGTTCCAATAGTCTTGCTATATCGGAACCTTATGATCATGTTCCTTTGTTACAAGTTGGTTTACCTAGTGGTCCGTGTGATAAGGAGGAGTTGTGTGTCAATGCTTCATTTATACCTTTGCCATAACAAATGAATGAGCTTGATGCTTTTGCTTATGATTCACCCACTAGTGCTGAAATTAAACGTTTGATTTTAGTTACATGTCAAAAGGATGAGCAGAAATTATTGTCTTCTCAAAATACTTTAGGTTATATTGAATTTGATATTCTTTATAATCTAATTACTTTGGAGAAGTAAATCTTTTCTCAAACTGAATTGCCTTTACTAACAAGAAATAATTTTTATGCTATCGGAAACTATGATCATAGAGGTGTATTTATGGTGCACAAAGTTTATATTTGCTCAAACATGAATCCTCCTTGTGTTATAGAACCAAATGATGAACTAGAAAACTGCAATAACAATTACCATGTCATGTCATGTTTTTCTAATGTTTTTAAGATCACACATTTTTCATCTTGTCATAAGAGTGAGAATGACGTTCATATTGCAGAGCAAGTTTTCAAAAAGGTCATTAATTTGCATGGCATGCCTTCTATTGTGGTTTCACATTGTGATGATAATTTTCATAACACATATAAACACGAGGTGTATCCCAAGTTTGTGAATAGTTCTATATTTTATATTTCAGATTTAAGACCACTATTGGAAGAAAGAGATGGGATCGAGTCGAGTACGACTCTAATTCAAAAGGGGGAGAATGATGAGTACATCATACCCATGGATACACACAACACTCCAACTAAGATGAAAGTTCATGTGCATCACCTGAATTTACAGGTGAGATCGTTTCTAATATTTTTATTATGTGGTTTTGAGAATAGATTGCTATCTAATGAATTAATTATTGTTAGAAACCATGGAGATGATAATAAGATAGCTGGGGAGGTGATTAGAGGCGTGATGGGCCAGCAAGGACGTCCAAGCCAAGGTGGAGGCCCAATCAGAACCGACTTCAAGTCTGTTTTGGAGCCCAGAACCAATCTACACTAAAACGGACGCCCAGGACGCATATGGACACGGATTTGGACGTTCTATATATGCATGGAAAGATAACGAAAAGACCTTTCCAACCCAACCAGTACCATATCAAAATTCATCCCGAGCCGTCGGAAATCGCCGAAACAAATCGATTTCCAGAATCTGTCCTGGTGCTGCGACACTGTAATCGGTCTTTGGGTCATGTATCGAGTTGAGCCCACTTAGGACTGTATTCAGGGGGTCTTGCATGACCCTAGGGTCCTCATATACAGCCGCCGCCTCTTCATTAGGGTTTAGGTTTTGCTTAGATTATTCTGTTGATAACAGTTTTGCCGTTTAATCGGTTTGTGAGACTCCAACTTGTGAGATTCATCGTATACTTGCAAAGTTGGTTGCATTCTTCTTTATTCTTGCTTGTGTTCTTGATTTGCAGGCAAAGATAAGTCTTCTCGGCAAGGTCAATCGTTCTTGAACGGTTGATAACCAGAGGAGATGTTGTGCTACGATTGCGGCATCGATTTGTGTATCGCCTCCACCTTAATCAAGTTTACTAGAACCTTTCGGAAGATCGGGAACCTTGTCCACATCACCTCCCTTCTCCTCTCTCTCAACTGCCGCCGCCTCCCTGCCCCTCCTCGATGGCCGCCGTCTGTTTGTCCCTCCCCGACGGCCGCCGACTCCTTTTTAAGCCCCACCCCTTCTCTTTCTCTGCCGCCGCCTCCCCTACCCCTCCTCCCATCTCCTCTCTCTAAAGTCCCAACCGCCACCACCTCCGTGCTCCTCTCCGACGGTCGGATCCACGGCCCCCTCTCCAGCCGGATCCACGATGCGCAGGGTCGGGAAGAGGGACGGCGACCTCCTCCTCCGGTCGGATCCAGGGCACGCATGACCGGGAGGAGGGGCGGCGACCTTTCCTCCAGCCGGATCCACGGCGTGCAGGGTCGAGAAGAGGGGCGGCGACCTCCCATCCAGCCAGATCTACGATGCGCTAGACCGGGAGGAGGGGCAGCGACCTCCTCTCCAACCGGATCCACAATGCGTTAGGCCAGCGACACGATCAGATCCATGACGACGCTGCGTGGCAGCCCGGCCCAGGGCCGCGCGACGACGGCGGCAACGGAAGCGCCGCCGCCTCCCGTCCTATCCTCCTCCCTCTCCCCTCGGCCAGCGCCGCAGCCCATGCGCAGATCTGGCCAACGGTGTTGCGCGGCGGCCCGGTTCGAGGGTGCGACGACGACGACGCTCGGATGACAACAGTGGATAGCGAGCACGAGCACTTGCGGCGGATCTGGCCGGCCTCTTCATCGGGCGGGCTGGAGATGCTGGATCGGGTGCGGGCTCCGGCGAGCCGATGAGCCTTTTTTTTCGTTTTTTGGATTTATGGGTAGCGGCGGGTGATGTTGCCACCCGCCGCTACTAATTCCTTACTAGTGGCGGTTGTTTCTATTCTCAGTACTAGCGGCGGTTGATTCTATCCTCAGGTCATCCGCCGCTAGAGCTTCTTTTTTTTTAGCGGTGTTAGCGTAGCGGCGGAGTCGCCCACCCGCCGCTACAGTAGGCTTTGCCCTGCCGCTACAAACCGCTTTTGTTGTAGTGCGTGTGCGCGCACGCCATGGCGAGTCTGTATCAGGTCGACGAGTTCGTGCTCGTGTCATGTGCGATGGCGTGCGCGTGTTCGAGCTTGCGTTTCCGGTAGTGATCCGATTAGGCAGACTAAATTTGATCTAAGCTTATCAAAGCTAATATGCATTATTTGCAAGCTTGTTGTCTAGAGATTTTTTATGGTTTTAAAGAAAAGTGGAGGGGCCTAAGCTCCTACAGACCTTTATTAAAATTTATAATAAATAAGTGTACCAAAAACAAAGGAACATAAATAATAGAAGAAAAAAAAAGAAGTAACTACAGTTTGTGTGGTATCCATGATTCTAATCCCTCTAGATGCTTCTTTTTTGTCCTATGGATATCCATGATCCATGTTTGGCTTTTGTTGCTTGCACCGTAGGGTCTGTGGCACCAAAAATCCATTTGTTTCGAGTGGTTCGAATACTCCATGACATGAGTATGACTATGTCTATATAGAATAATGGAACCTTCAATCTGAGCCATTGAACAATCTGCACTATTGTGAGTTGTTGCAGGATGTTGATACGAATGGATTCCCATTACCTTTGGCAAAGTTGCAACGAATGAATAAGTGTGTTAGGGTCTCTTCTCCCTAGAGGATGCATAGCTCACATGAGTAGAATTAATGTCGGCTTCCTACCGGGGCGATGAGGGTGACGACGTAGGATCCAACCCACTTAGCTATATAGGGCCCCCAAAATTTGTAAGGCATACATTGGTATATTAGGGGTTCGGCCCACTGTAGACCTGTTGTACCTTGGTCCATCCAAACAAAGTAACATGGTTGAAACAAACAGGCCCAAGCCAATCGAAGCCAGCCCTGAATCTACATGTTGCTTTTAATCTTGCCATTACGCGTCACCAATCGCCAGATCTATTCACGCCGCCTAGGAGCTAGACTTTTTGACCAAAACGTAGCGACAAACTTTCCCCTTAAGGCCTAGTTTGGCAGCGGTGGGGAGGACACCCGGGGCAAGCGCTCCCATGCGGGGAAATTCCTGCACACTGCCACCCCGGGGCGCGCTCTCCCCTGCGGGCTGTCCATCCCTAGATCCATTTGGGAGCGGAGGTAATCTAGCTAGGGATAAAAATCAGGAAATTCAAAAAAAATGCCAGAAAAATCAACAAATAAAAAACTGCTCTAAAAATTCAGGGGAAAACCATAAAATGCTTCAAAAATTCATAAAAATGAGAATAAATTTGTTAACACCAGCGTCATTTTGTCAAGTAAATTTTTACTTCCACCAGTACATGCCTCATTTTGACAAGCAAATATACAATGCACCAGAACATGGGTCATTTTGACAAGCAAATTATATATCATCCAAAGCTTAAGTAGACATACAAGATAAATCACAACTACTTATTAAATTACAAGAGATTACTCCATGAAAGATCCAAAGCTTAGCAGGCTGTCAACACAAACAAGATTCGTCTCCCTGCTGAACTGCAACAGCTTGGTCAGGTCTCTACTGAATTGCAATTGCTTTGTCCTGCAACAAAATCAACGGTTGCTCATCAGGTCATTTTGACAAGCAAATAAACCATTCACACCATGTAGCAGACACCAAACAATGATAAAATTGGTTCTTTCAGACATGTTATCAGTTCAAGAACAAGTATGCTAATGGCTAAATACCCATGGTAATATGAAACACCCAGTGCTAGTACTAAAACAGTTAACAGTTTGGTAACTCTGCTAAGCTGCAAAGCTGAACCTTATTTCAAGCAATTCTGGCAACAGTATTGTTGAGAACATCATACATCTTCCCATAATTCAAAGTAAGATATACAAATAATAGAATCGCTGTTAGCAAAATTAGGTGGTTCTCATTTCCTATGGATTTTTTTAGACACCAATTATATGCTTTGAAACAACCTACGGCATATCGAGAAGTAGATAGTTTTTTGGATATAAACTATAAGCACTTTTGTCCAAGTTATGACTTAGATCAAAATTGCAAGCTTCATGAAGTAGTCCAAATTAATGTTGAGTCTTCGAGTCTTCTACTTTTGCAGTAACAAACCGAATAGATCCCAAATTGTCAAACAGATCTACAATCTCAGCCTCTACAATTCTTTGAAACAAGTGCATGAAAATAAGATGCATTGTTCTAGTGCACCTTTTTCACCAATGATAGTTTGAAATTGCTAATGCACGCAGGCTACTTTAAGTCCACAAAATTCAGTCACTTCAAATTGTTTAGCTGTACTGACCGTTGATATACTTACATAACAAATGACCAAAATTTATAGCAGCTAGTATAAGACATATAATCATACCAGATCAAATCAGTTCTTGATCACCTCACTGCCTGCCGACAACGGCGGAAGAGAGAAATGCCTACTGCACACACACATTGCTAGAGAGTCCCTCGTGTGGTGCCACGCTGACTCAATTGCACAAAACCAAAGAAATAGGGCTCCTTGTCAGATCAGAGTATCAAAGAATAGAGCCCAGCAAAGACGATCAACAATCAATTCGAGCTCTAGATTGATATAAGAAGATGACGCAAGAACAGGAGGGCGACCGGACCTGAAGGATGGCGATGTTTATGAGGAACCCAATGAAGCAATCACCATCTCCCATGGCCACCTGTGGCGGGCCACCACGCCCCGCTGCTGATTTCACCATTATGCAGCTGGACCCGTCGCCGCGGGTTCATGGTGAGCAGGTAAGTGCGCATCTTTTGCGATGTCGGCTTCACCGTTGGCTGCCTACGTGATCTCCGGGAAGTAGGTAAGTGGCTAGGGAGGTTACAGCGGTGGCACCCGGGGAGGTTGTGGTTGTGGCGGCGCAAGGGTTTCCCTCCTTGCTCTGGAGGTGGTGACGGTGCGAGTTAGGGAGAGGAGGCTTGTGCATGCCGGGTGAGGGAGAGGAGAGGCAGCGGCAGAGACGAGAGGAGAGGCGGCAGCATGAGGGCAGTGGAATAGTGAGGTGAGGGGCTCGGGGAGGCGAGAGGCGGTGGCATCGCAAAATGCTTGGAGAGGAGGAGGCGACGAGGGTTTGCTTCCCTGCCTCAGGAGACGGTTATTTTCATCCCTGGGAAAAAGGCCGAACCCGGGACAGGCATTCCCGTGGTTATGGGCTCCCAAATGCCATAGTGGGCTTCCCCGGATGTTGTTTCCCGCAGGCGGTCTTCCCCGAGATCGAGCTGGGATTCACACAGGGATAGCGGTTCCCAAACGAGCCCTAAATGCAGCAAAAATGAAGCAACGATCTTTCCCTACAAAGGCACATATACCCTCCTACCACAAACCTCATGACAGTCAAAGAATGTCAATTGTTTTTGCTGAGAGCCTCAATTTTTGTTCCTCTCATTTTGCTGACATGCCTAACTTGTTGTTATTTCCAATAGCTTAGCTGTGAAGACAGTTATTATCAAATGACAGTTTGATAATCTTATATATTTTCAATAGCCTAACTGCTTGCTGTTTTCAATCGCCTAGTTGTAAAATCTATTTTGAAAATCAAATGACAGTTTGAAATCTTATATATTTTTATCCAATTGCCTAGCTGCTTGGTGTAACGACTTGCATTATCTAGAAATCACAGGATCGTGAATGGTCCTTTAGCCTAGTGGTTGAGGTGGCTTAGTAGCACCCCCAAGGTCCCGGGTTCGACTCCTAGTGGGAGTGAATTTACGGGTTGGGGTAAAAAAATCCCCTCGTTTGTCACCACGCCAAAGCACAGGTCTAAGGTCCGGTCCAGGTCGTGGTCGTCTCATACGGGTTACGGTGCCGCTATGTAAGGATGGGATAGGGGTTCGGAAATTTTCTCGACCTACGTGAGAAGGTCTTCTCTCGTAAAAAAATGCCCGGGGGCTGTCTTACCCCCCACAGGTCAAGTTTTTTTTTTCTAGAAATCACAGGATCGTATACTACTTCAAACTTATCCATCCCAATCATACTCGATTGTTCCATGTACTTGCATAGAGGATGGTCTCACATTAGATGGTCAGAAAGCTTTGAACACCTTATAATTATTTCAAATTGGTAAATGCCTTCTGGTTACCAGTGATAAACAGACAATTCCTATGTTGATGAAATATGAGAATTAGCTTCAGCAGTTTCAAATATTGGAGCCAATAATCAGTTCTTTATTGTCTCATTGCGTTAAAAATTCTATCCACTTTCAAGACCATACCGTATTACCATGGACTGAGCAGTCAGCACTACCGCATTTTACAGGATGCTCATGAATTCCTGAACTTTCTACTGAATGAGCTAGTCGACATTCTGGAGAAGGAGAATAAATCTGTAAGAGGCTCTTCCAAATTACTCGTCTCAGTTGACTTCAAATGGCCCCATTAATGGTCAATTCAATGATCGTCCCAAAGAATTAGCAGCTACCTGGATTCATAAGTGCTTCCAGGTGAGATTTCATCTGTTTATGCGAACATGCTTTTGTGCGTATGCGCCTATGGCATATTTGTGAACTCCAATATCTACTTTTGTCGAGTCTTGAAGATGAGCTCTATTCTTATTTTCATTTTGTAGGGCATATTGACAAATAAAATAAGATGTCTGAGATGTGAAATATGGTTGATAGAGATGAAACATTTTTTTAATCTAAATCTGGACATTGAACAAAATAATTCCATCACCAGTTTGTCTTAAGAACTCAAGCTCAACAAAGACTTTGAATGCTGAAGATAAACTTCTCTGTGACAAATGCTACAGGTACGTTGTTCTCGCCCTTTTGATTGTGTATGTCCCATGTATATCCGATACTACTTGCTCTACTTGCTTGTCTGTCTCATTTTTAAGTTATACTTAATCGCCTAGTACTGTAGAATATGGAAATTCTAGGCTAGCTACTTGGCAATTCCTTTGACTTTGAGGATACGTTTGTCTTCCTTTCATATGTCATTGTATTCTTCTACGTCACTTTTACACTTGGATATATTTAGATAAAAATTGTTCCCACTTCAATTTACGGGAAGTGCAGAAGAGAATGAAGATACAGAAACCACCAAACATCATGGTGATTCATATCAAATGTTTCAAGTATACTGAGTAGCTTCAGCGTTATAAAAGGCTGTCGTATAGAGTGGTTTTTCCTATGGAGCTTAAACTTCTCAATACTTCTCAATACGGTCGACAACTCAGACTTGGAATACTCCTTTTTTGCTTTAGTTGCAGGCACTGAATAATAGAAGATTCAGTGTATGTAGAATAGGCTAGATGTTCAGCTTTAGATGTTATGGTCAAATTAGGGGTTGGTAATAAAACAAGCTTTCTGGAGGGGCAATTGGCTATAGCTGCAGAGGCCCCTAGTTTCTTGTTTTTATTTATTTTCATTTTATTTGGTTTAAGGGTAAAGCATGCTATTCATTGATACATGCTGAAATCTGGCTGGAATACTTGTTGAATACATACTGTAATGCGTTGACATATTTGCTCGTAAATTGCAGTTTGGAAACTTGCTGAATACCTTGTTTTAATTCTGGCTGGAATCAATCTTGTTGCTGAACAGTTATTTTGTGCTGAAAATTTTCCCCAAGGAACAAAGTCCCCTGTTACCACCTGATTCATCGGATCCAGTGAATCACCTGGTTTCACTGGATCCAGGCCCAGAATAGTTCTGCATCTAGAACTGTTCCCCATAAGGCCTTGTTCGGTTCTGCCGGATCAGGCTGGAATGCAGCCCAATCCGGCCGGAACAAAAAGGCTCAGAATGAAACTTGTTTGGTTAAAAAATCACCGTTCGGTTAAGGCCTAGACGGAATGAAGCCCGACCCGTTTCGAACATTCTCTGTGGCCTGAGGCCCAGAATGAAACCTCACCTCCTGACCTCTAAAATCGTTCTCTCTCTTTCGTCCCTCTCTCTCACGCTAGGGTTCTTTCTCTCCGCTCCCTTTTTCTCTCTCGCTTCACCCATGAAAGGCTGCACGTCCAGACGCGAGGTGACGACATGGGCCAAGGTGAAGTCGATGATGCACGCATCTCGAGGCAGTCATGCGCGTGGGCCAAGGTGGAGTCAACAGCGCGGGCCAAGGCGGAGTCGACTGCACGGCGACTTGTGATAGGCGTGCAAGGCAGTGGTGGGGGCGAAGGTAACTACCGGCACAACGACACGACGACAACGGCAACATTCTACGGCACCCTCTCACCGGTAATCCGTCGTCCTACCTTTCGTTCCCCCTTCTCTCCCTCCCACGCTAGGATTCTTTTCTTGGTTTGCATTAGATCTGGCACTGGATCCATCTGCAGTTCTTGGTATGCGATACATTGAATACCTCCGGTCAGGGAAGGTGGACGTGAAGCCGCTCATCACCCACCGCTTCAGATTCTGACAGCAAGACGTCGAGGAGGCGTTCGAGGTCAGTGCTCCATCAAGGTCATGTTCAACCTCTAGAGCAACCTCCTTCTCTCGAGGGGCCAGTCTCCAGTAACACCGTCATGTCTCTGTGACTCTCCGTCCGTCCAGGAATAAAAAGGAACTCGTGCATGGCCATCGCTGGTGCTTAAACTGGATCTGGATGTAATGTAATGATGACTCTCTTTTTTTTGAAAACTGCATGTTCTTGCTTGATCTGCACATGAAGTGCCAAATTGCTCTTCAAATGTGATGGTTAGCTTGGGTGTTATTCAGATCTGTACTTTAGATCAATGTGAAGTTAATGTGGCAGTACAACCATGGGGTGGGGATGAATGATCCCTATACTAGTAGTACAAAACAATTGAATAGTGGTAGCAATCTAAGAATTTCATCATGTTCGCATGATGTAATGGTAAGGCTTGTCCACATGGGCCTTGTCTGTAAACCCTACAGACTTGAATTAAGTTGGTCGAGTATGATCTGTAGGCTCTTTCTTGATGAGTGGCAAGTAGTCAGACTGCAATTACTTGTTTTTTACTATTTGGTTCTTTTAATGCCTTATATATGTTATATATCATTGTTTTCTTGATATATCGATGACATTCAATGCTTGTGAATGGTAACCATCTATTCTGAAATTCTTAGACTATTGAGTGAAAGAGTGATAGCATCTATTTTTAGACTATTATGTGAAGCAAAATTCACTGTGCGAAGCTTTTTGTGGTCTTGTCATAAACTAATCTCTGCCATATTGAATCAAATCTTTGTGTGCTCTTGTTTTGTATGCATTCTGCAAAGTGCCAAAGCTTTTTGTTTTCTCTGTTACAATTTTTAGCTTCTTGCATGCATTCTGCTTGTATAACTTTTGTTGTTACTTGTAGATCTCCCCAGCACCAATTCGACTTGGGGAAGACGAACCTCCCCCTTCTTGTGATCCGGTACCTACTCCTAAAGGTACTGGTTTTCGTACATCTTGTAAAGTTGCTGTTTTTTTTTCATTGCTGTATGGTTATGTCAATATGTTTAGTAGTGCAATAACTGAATAGTTCATGTCTAGTAGTATAATATCTGAATAGTTCATTACAAGTACTATAATATCTGAATGATCTCATTGTTGCACATATTTCTTTAGTACTATACTTGACAATTATATCCTTTCTTTGTTCAACTCTAGTCTTGCCATGAGTCTATCATTGCAAGACCATATTAGAAAGAGGAGGGAGGAAGACAACGATGACATTATGATGTTCCTTTTTCCTGCCCTGTACCTTATGGATTCAAGTAGTGGAAGCGAAAAGAAGAAACATCATATGTCAGAAGAAATAGGAGAGGTCAAGGTTCGTCGACTACTTGAAGGACATGTCAAGAATTGCCAAGTGGAATTTAGGATGGAACCTTATGTTTTCAAGAGGGTGGCTTCTTACCTTAGAAGGACAAGGCTCCTTGTAGATACGAGAATCAAAGTTGAAGAGAAGTTGCCTTTTTTTTTATATACATGCTAAGTCACAATGCCTCATATGAGAAACTTCAAGTGCAATTTGGGCATAGTAATGACACCTTCCACCATCACCTGAGACACTTCTTTTCAAGGTGGTAATCCCCAAACTCTCTAGCCGTTTCCTTTGGGCCCCGACCCTAACCAAGTCCACCCAACAATCCTAAATAACCATAGATTCTTCCCATTCTTTCCAAAGTGCCTTGGTGCTATTGATGGAACACACATACCCATTTCCATATCTTCTGAGAAGGCTGCTCCTTTTAGAAATAGGAAGGGCACACTAAGCATCAATGTGATGGTGGCATGTGATTTTGATCTGAATATCACTTTCATTTCTAGTGGATGGGAGGGATCAGCTACAGATTCTAGAGTTCTAAGGTCTGCTATGAGCAAGGGCTTCCAAGTACCTATTAGAAAATTCTATCTGGTTGATGGAGGGTATGCAAATACTTGATCTTTTCTTGCACCGTATCGAGGAGTCCGGTACCATTTGAAAGAGTTTGGGGCTGGACATCGAAGGCCTCAGAACGCAAGAGAGTTGTTCAACAACCGGCACAATGTACTGAGGAATCATGTGGAAAGGGTTTTGGGGGTGGTTAAGAAACGCTTCCCAATTCCACACGTTAGAAAACCAAGTTCAGATCCCTATATCTGCTGCCATCTTCCACAATCTTATTCGTCTTTTAAAGGGCGATGAGGAATTGTTGGATAATCAGCCAGATAACATTTCTCCAGCAAATTTTGTTGCTCTTCCTAGTGGAGATCAAAACAATGGAGATGCTAGTGCACAAGGCAATGCTTTAAGGGATGCCATTGCGGAGGAGATGTGGGCTCGATACCAACATGAAGGATATTAGTCACCAATGTACAAGTGTATATTAGTAGTTGCATAAATGTAAAGTAGTAAATGTATAAGTGTACATTAGTAGATGAATAAATGTATGTGGGTTGTAATAATTTGTAGTAATGTTTCGAAAATGCTCCCTAAAGCTCCCTTTGATGGGATCACCCAAGATACGCAAGTTCTTGGCTCCAGCAAGTTCTATAAAAAAGAAGAAAGCTTCCCCTAAATGCAATGGGGCAAAGAAGGTTGCAGGTACTAATGTTATCATGTTAATGATGCTCTCCAAGTTATTTCCTTTATGCTATCTTGAAATTTTGTACTTACTCGTTCTCTAAAAATTTTGTTTCTGTAGGAAAGCAAAAAGCCCATTGGAATCCAGCACTTGAAAAATCACTTGTCGAAATACTTCACAAGTACAAAGACAATGGTTATCGAGGTGATAATGGCTGGATCTCCGAAGGTTGGAATGTTATGGTGAAGGAGTTCCTTGAGAAGAATAAGCACATCTCTTTCTTGAGGGACCAAATTCAGTACAAAGAAGGGCAACTTAAGAGGGATTACAAGATGCTCAAAGAGGCAAGAAGACAAAGTGGCGGTTCTTGGAATCATTACAGGAGTATGATTGAGGGATCATAGGCTTATTGGGACAACCTAATAGTAGTAAGTATTTCCTCTTTGCAAAGCACTTAAAATAAAATTAAAATAAATCAAGGATATTAGTTACGATATGCATACAGTTGGCCTAATATTGTTCTTGAATGTGCAGACATGGCCTAAAATGAAGAAGTTCAATAACAGTAAGGCAAGCTTTCCGCTATTTGATACTTTGGGGGAGTTATAAGATGTTAATAACTTTGTTGTGATAATACTCTTGTTGTAATAATAGTCTTGCTGCTGTCATAATACTCTTGTTGTACTAATTTTTGTTATTGTGTAGGGCATTTGGCTGAAGGAACTTACAATGTCATATCCTTGCAGTCACCGCAAGAAGAACCCCTTCAGCAAATTCATGATGGGCAATATGAAGTAGAAGCCAAGACACAAGAGTTGGATGAAATCATGATTCATGAGATAGGGGATGAAGATGAGGCACCTGGTGGAAGAGCCCTTGATACTCTATCATGAGATGCAGCAAATGCAGCTGCAACTGTTGAAAGAAGTGGACAGCAAAGAACTATAGCTGCATCAAAAAAGAAAGAAGAAAAGGAAGAAAAGAGGCCGAAGAAGGGTGCAAGAATAGAAGCCATGATGGAGCAATATCTACAAATGAAGACCAAGCAAACACAAGCAGAAACTGCACATGTAGCAAATGAGAAAGTCGCTGATCGAGGGTTGGACTTCTCAATCAAAAGGTGTATTACAGTTCTGGATGGCGTGGAAGTCAGCAAGCAAGAAAAGGCAAAAACCTACTATGTGTTCATCAAGAGCAAGGAGAACATGGAGGCTTTCCTTTGTGCATGTGAATTGGACCCAGAAACTACCTTGATTTGGCTTCGAAGTGAGATAGCTTAGCAGGTAATATCTTGGTGCCCCCTTCCTCTTCTTCTGTACATTTGTTGAGTAAACTGATCCTAGACACCTCTAGTTGATTATGTTCATTCAAGGGAAAGTAGAGTATTGGGCAAATGACAACAGAACTGGTGGTATAATTGGTCGGAATACATAGCTTTTATCTCATATACTGTTAATGTAGCACCTTTGTTTGATAGATTACCATGTCATGTTCTGCATTGAAAGTATCTGCTTTTATTTGCTCGTCTTGTAGTGCAAAAAGTATTACTTGTAAATTATTCTAGGACATACCAGACTTGTAAAATAGAACCTTGGATGTTGTCTTTTGCCAGCGTGATAGCGAGTTGTTTTCTTATCCTGGGTGACCTTCAGTGGTAGATGGTGTCTCAGTTTCTTGGTTGGCACAATTTTCTAATCTCTGATCCTGTTAATTATTTTGCCTTGCTTCTCTGATGTGGTCGAGCATACTAATCTTAACCTTTTGCCTTGCTTCACTGTTGTTGTCTAGAGCATACTAATAACCTTTTGCCTTCTCTATTGTTGTCTGGACCAGCACACTGTTAGGATAATCCTGACTTAAAGTGTGTTTCAAGTCTGTTGGTTAGATAACATGTGTGTGTGCACGTGTGCAGGCGAGCTACACGAGTGCGTGTGTAAGCAGTCGAGTGTCGTGTGCGTTAGTTGCAGCAGCGCACCTCACGATCTGCATGTGACGTCCGGTTCTCGTGGAGGAGGAGTGGCTCACGAACGAGTGCTGGCCGGGTCGCCGAGGTAATGCATGCGTGCGCGTGAAGGTCGCAGGCGTGGGTGCGTGGGTGCTGCTGCATCGCTGCTGTGTATAAAGCTGTGTAGACGATGGGTTCGTCGGAGAGCCATGTGAACGAGAAGTCAAGATACAGGCCATTCATCGGCCGAGGCGTTCGTCGCCGGAAATTTATTGCATGCTCCACTGTTCATCATTTTCTTCCTTGCGTTCATGTCATGAGTGTGAGAGAGAGAGCAGTTGAGAGAGGTTCTTGGTTCCAACAATTGGTATCAGAGTTGGTTCGAGCTGGGTTGTGCCCCCGTCACACTGGTCGTGCTGCTGGTGGTCGGTGCATGATAGCGTTCATGGTGGCGAGGCCACCGGACCATGTGTCGGGTTTTGCGTGGTCGCCATTGGAGGTGTCGGGCAGAGGATCATGTGTCGGTCTTGCTGGGCGTGCTAGCTCCATGGCGTGTGTTGCCGGCTGATAGCGGCGGCGTGACGGCATGGTGGCAGTGCAGCGAGGTCGCCGGCCGTGTATCGGCTCATGCGCGTGATCACCAATTGAGGGGCTATGGCAGTCAATCATGTGTCGATCCTGCCGGGCGTGCTTAACGGTGTGTGTCGCCGGTGGAGAAGAAGCTCGGCGTGTGTTGCCGAGGAAGAAGATGGTGGCCCTGGCGGTGTTTGGCGCTGTCCCCACGAGGAAGAAGATGGGACTGCAGCGTGTGGCGCTGCTCCCATGGCTAACGGCGTGTGTCGCCGAAGTCGGAGGAACGGCATGTGTTGCCGGAGATAGAGAAACGGCGTCTGTCGCCGGACAAGAGGCGTGTGTCGCCGAGGAGATGAGGAAGGCCGTCGGGTGCATGCGGAGGCGATGCATGCTGCGTGGTTCATGTCGAGCGTGGAGGCTGTAGTGGTGGCTGTGGCGATGACAACGACAGGAGCAGCATCATACTCCGGTGACGGCAAAGCATACGGCGCGCTCGCATGGAGATGGGACTTCTAGAGGTGGCCACGTCAGGTCGGGAGGCCCGAGGCCGTAGCAGCGGTCGGTGGCGACGACAACAACGGGAGCTGCAGCAACTCCGGCAACGGCAAGTCAAGATTAGAGGAAGTTTGTTAGGATAATCATGACTTGAAGTGTGTTTCAAGTCTGTTGGTTAGATAACATGTGTGTGTGCACGTGTGCAGGCGAGCTGCGCGCGTGCGTATGTAAGCAGTCTAGTGTCGCGTGCGTTAGTTGCAGCAGCGCGCCTCACGATCTGCATGCGACGTTCGGTTCTCGTGGAGGAGGAGTGGCTCACGAACGAGTGCTGGCCGGGTCGCCGGGGTCATGCGTGCATGCGCGTGAAGGTCGCAGACGTGGGTGCGTGGGTGCTGCTGCGTCGCTGCTGTGTATAAAACTGTGTAGACGATGGGTTTGTCGGTGAACCATGTGAATGAGAAGTCAAGATACAGGCCGTTCGTCGGCCACGGCGTTCGTCACCAGAAATTTATTGCATGCTCCACTGTTCATCGTTTTCTTCCTTGCGTTCATGTTGTGAGTGAGAGAAAGAGAGAGCAGTTGAGAGAGGTTCTCGGTTCCAACAGACACTACTGAAGTTCAAGCTGTATAGCGACTACCAATGATCAAGTTGAAGCACCCATCCAACCTGGATGCTTTTCTTGCTTATTTTTTTTGTCAAACTCACTAAATTATGTACTGTTACGATGTTCTTGGGCTCATGTAATTTATGTAGACAATGCAATTGATCTTAGTGTTCAACTTTGTTCTTAAGTTATCAATCGGGTTCAAGATTGTTTTCGGAAATTCTGCCCAGTTTAGCTTGGATTCTTTTGTTGATTCAGTTATGTCAAAAACATGGTACTGATTATTTGTTGAGATTAGGCAGAATATGAAAGTTTGTAGCTGATGCTAATAAATAGTTGAGACTGGTTGGCCATTCAATATTTGAGGCTGGAATTTTGTAGCTGCCGTTATTTATTTGATGCTTGTTGTAAATTGGTTCGAATTTGTAGCTGTTTTTGGACTGTTTCAATCAAGCTGGAACAACCAAACAATTTTTTTGAATTAGCCAATTTAATTTCGGAGGGATTCACTCTTAATAGCCGGTTTAAAACTGTTCCAGTGAACCGGCCGAATCAATCCATTCCAGGCCTAGAATGATTCAGGCCCAAGAATCAATCATGCAGAACCGAACAAAGCCTAAGGCTTGTTCAGTTTGGCCGGAATGGGTCGGAATGAGGCCCATTCCGGCCGGAATTATGAGGGCAGAATGAAATAGGTTGGAGTAAAAAATAGTTGTTCGGTTTGGGCCGAAAGGGAATTAAATAGGGTCCATTTCGGCCATTCCGGCTCCCAATCGGGCCTTTTCAATCCCAACCTAGGGACACCGGGAACGAAACCCTATCTCACATCGGGCGAGGTCGAGGCGGCGCGAGTCGAGCGAGGTCGAGCTGGCGCGACCTGAGGGTGGGCTCGAGGCGGCACGAGTCGAGCGAGGTCGAGGCGGCGCGACCTGGGGATAGGCTCGAGGTGACGCGGGCGAGGTCGATGACGATGTCGACTGCTTCTTCTGGAGCCACCACAAGCTCCAGTAACCCTTCCTTCTCTCCGTCTCCCGTGGAAGGGATCTTGCCTTCGGTTGATCTGTGTCTTTAGCTCTTGGTGATCCACTCTTCTCTTTAGTTCTTAGTGACCGGCACGGCTCAAGTCGACGGCCAGCAACTCAAGGGTGGTGACGGTGCAACATGAAGACAAAGCATCGACAATAGTGGCTGCTACCCGTTCGACGACTAGGTTCTCCGCTCCCTTTTTCCCCGGTAAACACTCGTCTTGTCATCCCCTCTGCTCTCCCTCCCACTTAAATTCATGATGTTCAAGATCTTGTAATGCTAGGGTTGCACAGTAGCATGTTCTTGGTAGTAGGGTTACGCTACTTCTAGGGTTCTTGGTAGTTGTGCAGTAGCTTCAGTCGACAACCAACAATTTCAATTTCTTGGTAGTTGCACAATAGCTAGGATTCGACAGTGTCTACTGGTACCAGCTCTGTGATGATCACAGGTGCAGTCTTTCTCAAGTGAAGGGATTACCATAAATCTAGAATTGTATTATGTACATTGCTTTTGTTTGCCCTCTGCTTAATTTTTCTTTTCAATAGAGATGTTTTGTACAATATGATTCTTTAGAGTTGAGAAGGAATTTACTAAAGTGGGCTAATGAGTAGTGATACACAAATCATGCTTCATATTTGCATACTGATAAGTGGTGAGCAATTAGCTAATTCATTTGTCCTGGCACTTTTTAGGGTGCTTGTCTCTATGTTTTGCTTTATATTTGCAGATACATTTCTTTTGATCATGTGCAGATACTTGTGTTACGTAGTTGCTGACCATACAATTTTTTTGCCATGTTGAATTAGTGATTGTAAACATCGTCATTTTGAAGTGCTATGACAAAAACTTCTAATGTATATCATCACTAGAAGTAGGAGCCCTATATATCCAAAATTTTGATCTTTGCATCTTTGTTTGATAGAGCATCTTTGTTTCATATCCAAACCCAAGTAGGAGCTAGTTTGTTCTGAGATTTCTGTTGTGTTTAGCATCAAATCCAAGATAACAGTTACTGTTTCCTCCAAAGAACCTTTGTCATGCTGCTTACTGTTATATGCATGTATGCATGGTTTAGTAGTTAATATCATGATGCTATGATACTGAACATGAGCACTCAATTACTGATAAAACTGGTCATCTTTGATTTGATGCTAAGCATGTGGCATTAGTCCAGTACTGTTATTTACTCAAGCTTGTAGACAGTTCTCTATTTTTTTTTATCGAACCATGCCTAACATAGATCAATGTGGGCAAGCTTCCTCGTTCAGCCTTGCCCTCATACCACTAGTAGTTTGGAGAGGCATCATAGTAGTTCTGTCAATTTTTATGTGCCAAAGCTATTTATTTTTTCTGTTACAATTTTTAGCTTCTTGCACCCAATGTTGAGTGGTAGAGTGGTAGTATCTTCTTTTAGACTAATATATTTATGGGTGTTTAATTACTTAATTTATTGATGGGCTAGCATTAGGGCAAGTACAATGGTGTTGTCTCATAGGTCGTCTCATGCATGCCACGCAATCTTAAGATGGGTTATGAGACGACTTATATAATGGATGGTCTTATTAGTTGTTTTCTATTAATTATATGACTCTTTAATTTGTGGATATAAAAAGGAATATTTATAGATTAAAAGACTACTAGAACTCATACAATGGTGTGAGAGTCGTCTCATACTCCTAAATTTAAGCGCATGAGGTGGTTGCTACGCGAAACAACCACGTCTTTCTCTCACCACCCTCTCTCTTTCACATCATCAAAAATCCTATGTGGCAATGCATGAGACGATCTATGAGACTGCCTACGTGCAGCATTGTACCTGCCCTAGTCTTTGACTCTTTGTTGATCCGGAGGATTTGAATTATATCAATTAGTGAGGCAGCAGCACTAGTAATTCTTGTTCAAGTTCTTGTTTGATAAACTGCTTGTTAGCTTACTGTTTGGTTGTTGAAGTAGTTATTTGTGTTGCCATCACCAAAATTGATCATGGTTAACCGGGTGTGTTGACATCTTGTTCTATCCATCTAGAGCCTAGTTTATGGAGAAATATGTTCTTTTAAATCCTTCAGTAATGCTATTCAAATGTATAGTGGATCTTTAGTGGTTGTGATAGTTTGGCTCAAGATAGCTCTCATCTTTTAATCACTGGATGTAGTTTTGTTCATTGTCAGTGTTAATGTTCTTTGATTCACTTATAGTGGATCTTTGTATTTATTGTGAGTGTTAATGTTCATTGGTTCACTTCATATATCTGGTCCTAGGGATGGAGAATGTCATGTCTAGTTTTGTTCTATGACGCTTCTATGACCTGGTTGCTGATGGTGTGAAGACGATAAGTGCTTCAAAGAGGTGCACCTGAATTCAGTTGCAAGAGATTTGAAGGACTTCACTGGGCAGGATGTGACCGGGACTGAAGTTTATAATCACCTGTGCAAGTGGAGAGCTAGGTGGGTCAAGATCTGCAGGCTCTGAATCCTGAGTGGGGCTGGTTGGAATGAGGGCAACTTCATGATAACATTATCTCCAGATCACTACTATGGACATACTTTGGTAAGTTTGATTTAGTTTGTTTTCTACATGCTCATTGGTTCACTTCAATTATTATGTTCATACCTGTACATGCTTATTTGTTCCCTTCAATTCTGTTTTGTTTTGTACATATTCATTGGTTCACTTCAATTCTTTAATTACCATCACAGCACCATCCTAAGGATGCTGAGTTCCTTAACCAACCCCTGCGGAACTACATTTAGATGCAACCAATCTTTTTGCTTCTGGTGCTGACGATACCAAGCACGAGGGGACTTCTATTGCAAATTGATCTTACATGTCAAGAATCTTTGTCTGGTTCAAATTATGAACCATTTTGGTATTCCCGTTTTCGACTGCTGCAGTTACCGGTTGTATATGTCATTTTGCGGAGTGCAATACTGCTTGTGGTTGTGCTTGTAAGTTATGTCTTAATAGGGGATACTTGCTCATGTTACTGTTAAAATCAATTTTCTAAATTATGTAATTTGTGCCACCAAACTTGAGTTTGTATGAAGGTTGTTGAATTCAACTTTGGAATTCTCTTGTTAATAAGAGGTTGTATACGAAGGTTGTTGATTGTGTGATGTGATTTAAAACTTGGTCGGAACAAATCTGATGATGCCGAACAAAGTTTAGCTTGTGGTATTAGTTCTGGAATGGAATTAGTAGGATTAGCATAATCCTTCGGATCAAGTCTCCGGATCAAGTGAATCATCCGGATTCACTGGATCCGAGCCCAAAATCATTCCAGCAGAAGAATGATTCGGCTGCAACCGAACAAGGCCTAAACCAAACGAAGCCTTATTTTGTCCTTGGATCAGACATCCGTCACGCAATGTGTCTGTCGCCATCTTTGGAGCCATGGCTGGAGCAGAAGCTGCAGAGGAAGAAAATAGTGGAGTGACCTTCTCCAGTACTGCACCATCACCGGAGGGATTGTGGTGTGCAACGCCCACAACGCCGCTGACCCATTGCCACCAATGTTGGCTTTGATGGAGAGAGGCGCGTTGGGGAGACTATGGCTGCGATGAGGGAGGATGGAGCCGATGGCAGCGCCCAGGCTCAGCGAGAACTGTCGGTACGACATAATTTTGGAGGTCGAGTCAAATGTTTTTTCTCTCTTCTTTTGACACTTGAGTCAAACGGTTTGTTCGTGACCTCATGGGAGGGGAGCAGATGGAGCACTACAACAAAAAAGGCCTATAACGGCGGTTGAAAAAGCCCTATAGTGGCGGGCAGGCCACCCCGCCATTATGCAAATATAACTACAAATAAGCGTTTGTAGCGACGGGTGGTCCGGCGCCGAAACAAACCGCCGCTACATGTTTTTTTTAAAATAAAATAAAATTATGATATATACACATAAATCGCAGAATCTGCATACACATAATATTTACAACATCTTATAATAGAAATTTACAACACATCACAGAATATATACAACATCTCATCACAGAAATTTATAACATGTCATCACACAATATATATAACATCTCATCAAAGTCACAGTATGTGTACACACTACTTGTTCAATGCATATTACAAAATTTCTAATGTATAGTCATCATCTTTCTTCGGCTCGTTGGGCTCATATGGTGCTCTCAAACTAGCCCACTCATAAAGGGATCTATGTTTTGTTGCTAGTAAACCGTTTGAATCAAAAGTGAGAATATTGAATAATAAATTACATAAAGTGAGAAATATTATGTAAGGTAAAATGAAACAAGCATCAAATTATTCTATATATTATTTAACTTTTATCAAGAATTAATAAAAATAAATATCCCTCTTGCCCTAACACTTTCTCTCTCTTCTAGTAACCAAACTAGATCTAGATTTCCATTGACATAAAAGAGACTAGATATAGTAACTTTTTTAAGTAGTGATGAAAATAGATGATGCATGTCTTCATAAACTTCAACTATAATCCAATAGAACTATACTAATCAAACGAATTTAGCTAAAATTTATTGAAAACCTAACAAACTTGAAATGCAAAATTCAACTTGATTTCAAAATAATAGCACAAAAAAATATATGGGATGAGTTCCCCTTACCTCAGAGAGCAAATTTCTGCAAAAAAAAAAAAGAACTCAAAACCTTCCCCCCTTGATTTTCGTGATTTGCCCAAATTTTTGGATCGTCACTGTTCGAGTGAAACAGGGGAGCTGTCAGAACGCGCTTCTATAGGCCGGACACTTTATAGCGGCGGTTGGCAATGAAAAGCGCCGCTATTATGCTCTCTATAGCAGCGGTTGACAATGTCAACCACCGCTATAAACATTGGCCATTTATAGCGGCGGTTGACAATGTCGGCGATCGCTATAAGGGGGTCTTTAGTGGCAGCTCGAACCGCGGCGGCCCATTTTGGGCCATGCCGCTGCGGCCTTTGGGCTAGCGCCGCTAAAGGCCCGTTTTGTGGTAGTGAAGGGTAGAGGATGATCAAAACAATGTTGACCGTTTGATATGATTGAAGGACCGAGAAGGCGACTAGAGGGGGGGGGGGGGTTGAATGGGAGCCAATTAAAATTCTTTACAAGAACTTGGCCTATATCCCAATTACAACCCAAGTCAACCTCTAAACCGATCATCAAGGCCACACACACCAACTTGTGATGTGCCAACCCTAGGAGTGATCAACAATAGCAGTGGAACACAGCGAAACCAAAGAAGAACTGCTAAGACTCGAAATAGTCAAGAAACACACACAGGATAGATCTCTCTGGACTACCGTCGGCAGTGCCGATCACAGCCATCGGCAGTGCCGGTCACGTCCATCGGTAGTGCCGGTGCAGGGTTATCAAAACTCTAAAAAAACTACGGTCGGAGAACATCGGTAGTGCTGATGCAGGGTTCAGGCTCATGGCACCAACAGTGTCGGTTGTGGCATCGGCAGTGCCGATCCAAGCTCAGACCCACCGGCAGTGCCGGTCCTGGTCATAGGCAGTGCTGATCGACCCCCGACAGAACAGAAAACTGTCGCGATTTTCCCACAAATCTCTCCAAAACTCAACCAAATGATCTCTAAAACATGCGATTTTTGGACCAGGTAATCCTTAACACATCACGACCCTAATCCTAAAAGATCCACTTAATTGGTTCAAGGAATCATCACGAATTTCAGATCTTGTGCCAAGAACACCAAAAAGGGGAAATTTGATAAATCCTTCAAATTGAAGGTGCTAGAGCTCTTGATTCGGTCAAGGAGCCATGAAGAAATGTTCTAGGTCATCATAGCACTAAGATCCCCCAAGAAATCCGCCCTAAAACTTGCCCAAAAATGAGATCGAAAATTCTCACGAAAATAGCTCCGAAAATAGAGAAAAAGAGAAATTCAGGATTTAGGGAGAGAGGAAGATCTTGAGCACGAAAATAACTCTCATATCATAGAAACATGCTTACAAGATCCTTGGATACAAGACTAGAAAGCCACCCTCTTTCTCCCACTATTTAGAAGAGAAAGAGATATCTCTCACACACCCTCTCCTCTCCACTATTACATGAAGACCTAAGGCAAGGCTAAGGGAAAGAGAGACACCTCTTCCACCAGCCCTACCTCTCCTCTTATAGGCCTAGGGTCTAAGACAACTCTACCCTTGACCTATAGTACATTGCCACCTACCACCGAGGGCAAAACCGTGCAACTCTTTTTCCTTCGCCCGAACGCCATCGATACCTTCACAACTTTGCTTCGCCTCGACGCAAGCTCTACGATGGTGCCATGTGCACCTCTAATCGCCGCCACCGTTTGAGGCCTAAACCGGGAAACCACCTTGCACGCTTCTCAAAGCGTGACTTCTTGATCTTGACACGTGTCACCTCGTCCCGTGATCCTCCTCGTCAGCAAGTCTCTCCCGCCTTCGGTTCATTGGAAGCCTCTACTTGCACCGACGCCCGATCACCTTTGACTTGGCCAACCCCGCCGTCTTGATCAGCACCCATGGTTTTGAGGCTCAACCGCGAAACCGTCTGGGCTTCTTGCCTCTCCACGTGTATGGTATGGATTACCCTTGACTTCACCCGGCATCCCGATCGTCCGGCTCCAAGTCTCCTACTTGTGTCCGATCCTCTCGTCGTTGACTGCCAAGTTGACTCCAGTGACCTACACATCATGAGACAAGCAAACACATTTGTCATCTCCTGCAACTTCTCCAACTCTATTACCAACTCCGGTTAGTCAAAACCATGATATGCACAAACTCATGCAATCCCCAGATTCCCGTATTTCAACTCAAACACCAAACTCAACCAATATCAATTACTTATCACATATTACAAACCATGACACATATCTATATGATTTCCCAATGAGTAAGTTGGATATTAGAGTCATCTGATCCATTTATCTTGAGGAAGGGGATTCTAGAAACTCAGTACTCTAAGACAGGAGCATAGCACGTGTGAAAGAACAAGCTGCTGGTTCTCCACGGCTTCAAATTAATTGTTGGTCCTTTGTCCCATTCTCGATCTAGCAATAAGATTAACAGAGTGCCTTTTCACTCGAGATCTAGGAAAAAAATTTCTATACACAAAAAATATCAGAGGTCACCGATAAATATAATATCTTAAAAATATCGGTGATTTCCCCAGATAAAATTAATTATTTTTAATGTTTTTGCATCATTTGAGAAGAAATAACCTTAAATCTATAAACTATCATAGTTACAAATATAATCAAAGTAGTTTTTATTAAATAAACATAGTTAACGATAAAATTTCGGTGATAAAAATTATATCAGACCTCACCGATAAATACGATATTTCGGATATATTGGTGAAATTTTACCGATTTTTTTTCCCAGTCGAGATAGTTTCTTTACGGAAGAATGGAGTGATGAGCGAACGTATTTTATTCTTATATAGAACGAATGAGTAATATTGGTGATTTCTTGATGTGACACAAATGATGGCGGTGGAAGATCCGAAGATATTCCCTCGTGGCCCTCGGCTTCTTTACGCCACAGACATTGTTGGATAACAAAGAGGAACTAAGATTTCTTTCAGCGGCATAAAATTCTGGTAAAATGCAAGACTGGAAAATAAAATATTATTGTTAACGGAAACAAAAGGAAGAGTAAACACTAAACATCCTAAAAAAAACCCCACTTACCAATAACACTCTAGAATCCACGTAAGATGAAGCTAAATGACAATAGGCTTATATTGACATGGAGTGGGCCGGTAGCCATAACAAACAAAAGACTATTCATATCAAATAGCAACCTAGATAGCTCACGTACCTCTGGATGAGGATTTGAGGATGAATTTCATCAGCAAAACAAAAGGTGTCGAACGTTTGACTGTAAAACATGAAGTGGAGAGAGGAGCCCGCGTGTCATGCCTTAATGAGGAATGACATAGCATGGCCGAAGGCATGGCAAGAAAATTATTGCAAAACATGTATAATGTTCCTTTCTTCGCATGCATAATTCAATCTACGCTGGCATGTTAATGACGAATATTCAGTCGTAACCCATTTAGTTCTGTATTCAGAAAGCGTCTACCAGCTAGCAACAGGTTCTCTTGAATGGCATAAGAAAGTTGGTGGGCATAAGGCAATGAATGCTTATATTACTGCAGGAGGCACTAGTGACCTATATCCCAATTCCTAATGTGTCAACAGATGAATACAGATGAACATGTATAATTCTGGAACCAATTCACCTGGAGATGACAGACTCGATCGTCCCAGCTGGTATGATTCACTACCGAGAGCCAGAGATAGACACTCGACACATATGCCTAGTTACCGAGTATATAAGTAGACACTCGGCATCTGTGTCACTTGCCGAGTGCTAGGTTTTCGCACTCGGCATCTCCTAACGGCGGCGGCTATTCCGTCATCGGCCAGCGCTGTGTCCCCACTGGATCCCACATGGATTGTCGGGTGTTTTTAGTTGCCGAGAGCTGAGGGCTTGTTGCCGAGTGTCGGGTCGCCTTACACTCGGCAAATAGCCTTAATGCCGTTTGTGTCATATATGCCGAGAGTCGACCCATATAACACTCGCAATGAGCAAGATGCCGAGTGCCCGTGGTAATGCCCTCGGCAAATAGCTATGCACTCGGCAAATCGTCGGTTTCCGGTAGTGATTCAAGAATAAGTCCACGATGAGATATTATTCAAGCTATCATGCAATAAAAAGGCACCTCATGAAATCGATCTGTGAACAAAACAAAATCTTGAGAGCCGTGGGAATATAAGAATATAGTAAAATAAAAAATATACTGCGTGTGAGTTCATCGCCCTCGATCGGAGGAACTAATAAGTGATCCGCCCAACAGGGGCGGAGCCAGGGGAGGGCAATGCTTCATACATCCTTCATTGTTACACATAAAATTACTCAAGAATTTGAGAAAAAATTAATATTGCCCCCCTCATGCCATGAATTTCATACTCTGGCCCCCTCAAAGTTGAATCCTGCCTCTGCCACTGCCGCCCAACATGAAATTTCTGGCTTCCTACACTGCACTTATATAATTATTAAGTTGTGCAACAAAATATTAGCCGAGGAGCACAGAGACGGTGGATAAGTGGAGGCCCGAGTCCTCGAAGGATACGGTGGGGTCGGCAATCTCCTCCCGCGTGCTGCCCACCAAGCGCATCAGGCGGAACGGCTTGTTCTTGTTCCCCGCCTCCCCTTGGACCAGCTCCGTGCAGCAATATGCGAAGAGAGCCGAGATTGCGCTTCCACTCCCAAATTCCTTGGTGACCACACGGCCACCCGGCAGTCGTACCCTCAGCTTGCAAACCTTCCCGACCAGTGGCGCTGGCGTCGGAGCAGGTGGTGCGAATGCTGGTTTGGGTGCTGGAGGTGCGGGTGTGGGTATCGGCGCCGGCTGAACAGTTGTTGGCACCGCAGACGCGACGGGCTTAGCCTGTTTTTCAATGGGAGCTACCAGCTGTTCTTGTCTTCTTTCCGTACGTTGAGAGCTCGTTGCTTGACCGGCTCATTAGCGACCGATGATGATGATGAACTGGCGGGCTCCTTGGTGGCCCTGGCAGCAGGCACGACCGGCTTGGACGTGACGTATGGTCTCATGGCCACCAGAAAATCGTTGGGGTCAGTGGACGCCCCCTGCAACGTGGCCATGGCCTGCCCGGTAACCGGGTCGACCACGACCACCGCGGGCATCTTGTCAAGCGGCAGCTTGTAGTAACAGCAGACCTTCCTGGCCTCCTCCGCCTCCAAGCCCTCTGCGGCGTCGACCCGCCACAGAACGAAGTGGTCCCTGACGTGCTGCGCCACGAGCTCGCTCTTCCACACGTCGCGGTTCTGCGCAAAGGACGCGAACGCGAACTCCCCCGTGTCCTGCACGTTCACCAGCAGCCACCGCGAACCCCGCGCCGCGTACGACTTCGCATCGTGGAACCCGCCCTTGAATGTCAGCTCGTCGGGCGGGCGGAACATCTCCTGCAGGTCATCCTCCTTCTCCTTCTCCTTCTTCTTGTTGTTGTTACTATTGTTATTACCAGAGTTGTTCAGGAACCGGTCGTAGAGGCGGAGGCGGCTGGTGTGGTCAGCGTCCACCTCCATGCCGGTGTCGCCATCGTCAACGCGGCGGCGCTGGCGGCGGTCGTCACCGTCGTCGTCTTCTCGGAGCCGATTGCGGCGGCGTTGGCGGCTGTTCCGGTTCCTCCTCCTGTTGTTGTTGCTGACTCTGGTCTGGCTGTCCCACCTGGACCCAGCGCGCGACGGACCACCACCAGAGGATGCTGCCGGTCTCCGTGCCGCGTCTTCGTCGTCCGCGCGGCCGTACAGTGTGTCGGACAGGGCCGGGATCGGCGCGCGCACACTATCCTCGGCATCGGCAACCGGCGACCGCGACGGAGAACGGCTGCTGCTGCTTCCCGACCCCGAGGTCCCGGCGCCGACGGAGAAGAAGAGGTTGACGGCCTCGTCGAGTTTCCAGCCGCAGGAGGCGAGGTGGTGAGCCGCGTCCTCCGGGGCGGCGCACCCCGTGAACTCCATGAACGACCCGATCAGGAAGTCGTCCATGTCTGCGGCGGCGGCGATCGTGGAGGGGGCTTACACACCGGAACGAACACCCGGCGCGAGGGCTTTATAGATATGTAGAGCTGGAAGAAAGAGTCCGAGTCGAATAAGTCTCCCCGAGTCGTTGCCTGACACGGTTGTACGACGCTCACGTCTTTTGCCACACGTAGCGCGCTGGAAGGGTGAGTTTGCCAACAAAGAAATAATGATCTCGAGTAACGGACCGTGAGTCACTACAGAAACAGGCTGTTTATCGTGTGCGGGAAATTTTGCCGAGAGCATTACGTTGGACACTAGGTAAATAACATATTTACCGAGTGTCCTAAACTCAAACCTAAGGCAAAAGCACGACACATGGCAACATAGTCTTTGCCAAGAGCCGACACTCGACAAAAACATGACACACAGTATAACCACCAACTTTGCCTAGAGCATTCATGGTGGCACTCGGCAAACTAGACAAAACCCTTGGCCAAAATATACCCTCGATAAAAAGAGTCCTAAGTAAACGTCTCGTGTAGTTCCTCATTGTTGTGGGCCCGCGATGTTAACATTTGCCGAGAGCCTTCCGTGAACACTCGACAAAGAAAATCTTTTGCCGAGTGTCTCGGCCGGCGCTCGACGAAATACAGCTTTTGCCGAGTATCTCATTAAGGCTCTCGACAAATAAATAATAATTTTTCATTTTCTTGTCGCAGTTTTTTTCTAGGGTTCACAGAGAGTTCAAGGTACTTAATGTTGAAATTTGATATTGTTCACCATAAGTTTATTATATTTAGTACATTTATTTTATTAAATGTATTTCTCGAGAAGAATAAAATTTTAACTATAAGTGATTCGAATAATGGAATAAATTGAATTAAAAATTGATATTCATGTTAGTGACTCCAATGTGATGCCGTATCCAAGTAACGAATTTTGTACATGAAATATCACCATGACTTTGTGGTCCAAATTTATTTAAATTTTATAAAATACAAACTAAGTCCAAAAATCATGAAAATTATCATAAGATTATGATATCATATGTAGAGGTTATGGTAAAAATTTGCCAAAATTATCATGTACGTTGTGTTGTGCATAGAACAGAAAGCCTTGAATAAGAAACATAGAGTTAGGAATGAGACCTTTAGATTTTGAATACATTTGAAAATCATATTTGAATTTGAGTTCAAATCATTTTGTATTGGTATTATATAAGATTAATCTTGTCCTGTTAAAGTATTTTTTAATTTTTTGAATTAGTATTATAATTCTAAATTATTTTTGCATGTGCGGGATATTTTTGTTGCCGAGTGCAATAAGGTAGGCACTCGGCAAAAACAACCTTTGCAGAGTGACTCACTATGGCCTCCCGAGGCCACGCCCGAGGACCCCGCCGCGCCGCCCGCGGCGACGCCCGCCGGAGCCACCCCCGGCCCCACCAGAGGACCCCTGATGTCTGCCCGACGCTGCCGCTTGCCGGAGTCACCGACGACCCGGCCCCTGAGGTCTGGCCTCTGTCGCCGGGCTCCGATGCCTCTGCTGCCGGGCTCCAACGCCACGGCCCCCAGGCACCTGCGCCTCGACCTCCGATGCTCTGGCCTTCCTCCGTCCTCCACGCATTGCGATCTCCTATGGTATGACAAAATTGATATTCATGTGTCAAAAAGGAAAGATAATCTAATGCAACGTCCTATCAAAGTTCCACAGTTTTGCTTATTCTCGATTAACTTAATCATTAGCAGTACTTTATTCATGTTTATAGGTCATGCGTAACCTAGTTAGATGTCTCCCGTTTGAAAGAGATACAATTGGAAATATGCAAATCTTTGCATATCTATAATCATATATATTTCAAATTGTCCATGTTTTTTGGACAGCCCGAGGATACGTAGATGGTGTTAATTTTCATGGTCTATTCCAGTTTGGGCAGTGTTTTGGCACCATCTCCCTGTTATTCTCCAGATACACAACCTCCCTCCCAGGATGTGTATTTGGAGAACAGCGGGGAGGTGCTGCCAAAGTTCTGTCTCCGACTAGAGTAGACCTTAGAAACTAACCCATCTACACATCGTCTGGTGGGATTAGGACCTATCTTCACCTATTAGACATTGTAGACATCGTGTAGAAGCCAATGCATTGTAATTTTCTCGCTGATATGTTAGGGGATGGATGACTGTGAGTGGATGTACACGGGCTGCCCAAGGCAGGGTTTTGAAATAAGTGAATGGGTTGACAAGGCCGATGCTTTCCAATGTTAACAGAGGTGGAAAGACTTGGTGTCCCTGCAGCCGCTATAACAACACAAGGAAACAAACAAATGTCGAGATGAGTGCACATCTTGGTAAGAATGGATTTACGGCAAGCTATACCCGATGGGTCTACCATGGTGAAGCCGGGCGTATGAGGGAAGAGGTCATGAGACAACACGTCGATGATTGTGATGCTGATGCTGGGGTCGGAGACATGTTAGATGACTATCCTGAAGCATAGTTCAATGAACAACATATGGGAGGGGGGATCCAGAGGAGACCGCAAAGGCGTATTACCATATGTTAGAAGTGCACAACAACCTCTTCATGGACATACCAGGGTTTCTCAACTAGATGTCATTGCACGTCTAATGGCCGTAAAGTCTCGGTTTAGCTTAAGTCGGAACGCCTTCGATGTTATGTTGACAATTCTTGCTAGCCTGCTTCCGAAAGGTCACATTCTACCAAAGAGCATGTATAAGGCACAAAAACTCTTTCGTGCACTTAAGATGCCATATGAGCAGATACATGCGTGCCCGAAAGGATGCGTGTTATTCAGGAAGGAGCACGCAGAAGCAAAATACTATCCAAAGTGTGGATCCTCTAGGTTCATGGAGGTAGACGCTTGTGATGGAGAAAAGAGGCAGCTCACGGTCGTCATGAAGATCCTAAGGTACCTTTCATTCTTACCGAGGATCCAACGGCTTTACATGACCGAGGAATCCACCAAACAAATGACATGTCACAAACATGGAGTTCGATACAAGCCCGACAAGCTTGTACATCCATCCGATGGTGAAGCATGGAAATGTCTTGATGAGATTCATGATAGGAAAGCTCTAGAGGCTCGTAATGTACATGTGGCACTGGCAATAGATGGGTTCAACCCTTATGGAATGGGGTCTGCTCCGTGTAGTTGTTGGCACGTGTTCGTTATGCCCCTCAATCTCCCTCCCCTCGGCGTCGTCTTTCCAGAACAGAACATCTTCTTGTCGCTGATAATTCCTAAAAACCCCGGGAGTACTATGTGTGTTTACCTTCTGTGCACTAGTCTAGTGAGGAGGAGGAGGAGTAGGAGGAGGAGCAACATTCTGAGGAGGTACCTTCCACTCACGGCTCGGATAAGGTGGGGAGAGAGGAGGAGGAGGACAGGGAGGAGGAGGATGGGGAGGAGGAGGCGCCAGACGCTTCAGGTTCTGAGGGCATACGGAATGTGTGGCAAAGAGGCGACCAATTCCAGTTGATAAATGCCCGTTGGTTCGACCCTTAGGAAAGAAGTAAGTAAATTTAAATGTTTACTCTTTTGATATCTTAAAAATTACAATATACACTAATCATTTGTCTTCATCACTTAGGCAGGGGTTTGACGAGGATTGCTGCAGGTGACCACATGCATTTGCCAAATGGCATCATGGGTCTTTTGTACAAGAAACTTTTCCCTGGCCTGGTGCCCGTTGGCATGAGCCAGGAGCCTGCCTACACGTGGGAGCACTACAAACGTATCCCCGATTTTCCAGATCGAGAGGACAGGGAGTTTGGCACCTTGGTGGACCGGGTGGTGGCAGAGATGTGGGTAAGTTTTTTCTTGCATTGCACTGTTCAATACATCGTATTCATTGGATATTTTTAAAATAATCATAGTATACACCGCGTCTATGTGCAGGATTTCTTTAGGGTCGAGCCGGAGTATATGGAGCGGGCATGCATCCAAGCATACAACTCATGTCCTAAACTAATTACGGATATGATTTATGAGGCGCGCATCCAGGTCATCATAAACCACTACGCCACCCGGAACATGAAGGTGGAGAAAGCTAAGTCATGAAGCATGGAGCTGACCAAAGAACAATACATGGAGGTAATTTGATTTTCTCATATTTCATATACTTGATTAAGTATGCTGAATTTGATCTTCTCATATTTCGTATACTTGATTAAGTATGCTTAATTTGATTTTCTCATATTTCGTATACTTGATTAAGTATGCTTAATTTGATTTTCTCACATTTTATATACTTGATCACTTGTAGGTGATTCCGTGGTGGTGCGCACCTCATATGGATTGCTGGGAAGAAATTGTGAAGAGGTGGTGTGATCCCCAGTGGAAGGAGAAGAACGAGCCTTGCCGTGCATGGCGTTTGATGATGCTTGGCCCAACACACCATCAAGGCAACCTTACCCTTGACCAGTACGCGGCTAGATGGGTACGTGAATTCATTTTCTTCTTATAGCGCTCAATTTTGTATAATTTCTAATCATCTTGCCCTCTTTCAAGGCTTGGGCTATGGCCCACAAGGGCAAGGTGATGTCCGGGGTCGACTACAACCCGGAGGACCCGCCCGAGTCGTACACCAACGCCATCGTCCACAGTTGCTTTAGCCAATACATAGAGGTGGCTTGGGAGGTCCATGGGCCAGAGTGGGACCTGAGCACCAAGGACATTGATGGAGAGATCGTCATGAGGGTGGGTGGAGGTAAGAAGCATGACCGGTACTAGATTGCCGACAGCACATTAGACACAGCCTCTACTCCCACCCTCTCCCAGATCCGAGCAAGGAGGTCGGCCTCAGCCCCGCCCATTCGCTGTTCTTGACATGTGGTTGCTCTACATTGTAACATTGGGATGAAATATTGTAGGCCAAACTACGGGATGAGATGGAGGCAAAGATGGAGGCGAAGATACAGGAAGAGCGGCAAATATGGGAGGAGATGATGGCGCAACAAATGGGTGCGATGTTCCAGTACCTGCAAAGTACTGGGATGCTGCCGCCGCCTCTAGGGCTGTTCCCGGGACTACCTCCCTTTGTCGTCCCTCCCCCTCATGGCACTCCCCAAGGTACTCTGGTGAGTGTTGATGATCACTAAATGCCTATCTTAGACCGTCAATTACATGTATAAAAGCAATAAAATGAAGAACCAACTTAGTGGTAGGGCCTTATTACTAAAAATTTCCAGAAGTGTTGGTAAATATTTGCTGCAGGTGATTATTCCATGAAATTAATGGAAAATCCATGTCATCAAGGGAGAAAGCACACTTCTGTCCAATCGGAGCACAACACAAGGATACACGGGCCCATAAACAGAGCAAACCAACATACTAGAAGGCCTAACATGTGGAATGTTGAATGGGGACAGTAAGTCAGTGTCCTAGAAGGCTATGGCCAAGAGGCATCAACTAAAGTTCGGTCAAACAACATTGAGGCCCACTCGGCCCAGGCCTGCTCGGGGAGTCTCCCACCGCCTTTCCAAGATTGGTTCCCATTGTTAGGATGGGAATTACCGCCTTAGTTACTGACTTTGGCCCCTATAGAAGGTGGAGAGTGACTCCACTCTCCACACACTTCAAGAATAGTTTAGAGTTTCATTTCCATAAGTCTTTAGCACTACCAAAGTGCTTAGAAAATAGGGAGAGAGTGAGAGGAAGTCCGGAGGAGGAGTGGGCTTATCCACCTCTTCTCCACACTTGCACCTCGACGGATGCTTGTCATATTTAGTAAGTCTTCATGATTCCTGTCTTGATATTTAAGTTTTCATTTGAAGTAAGTTTCATACTTAGTTGCTTTGCTCGCTCAATGCTCTATTTAGTTAGAGACCTTAGTCCTATATCATCGCAATTGGAGATTACAGGAGTAATTGAAAGCATAGACGTGGTATCTAGGTTGTAAGTTGCCTTTGTTTATCGTGTAGTCCACGAGTTGCTTGAGGTAGGCAGTAGGTGGTGACAGCCCTATCTGTCCTTTGAAATCCTCCATGTTCTGCTACGTAGTAAGCTCTTGGCCGGAATCACACTGTGGATGCAGGGGAAAACCGGGTGCCTAATGCTAGCAACCTAGTAGTACTCTTACCTTGATTAAGACCTTATAACCATTAGGAATCCTCTCTACCCAATGCCACATTTATCTTGGTGTTCTTGGACTAACTAGAACGGAAGATTAGGCACACACATTCCCTGTGGATTTGATACCTTGGAATACTCCTAGCTAAAAGCTACTTCGATATCCATACGCTTGCGGATTTATTTTGTTATCGTTAAAATAGCCAAGAAGCTTTCTGGCGCCGTTGCCGGGGAATGATTGCTGTTTGATCTTCGAACCTAGTTCGCCCTCATATCTATTTATTTCAATTTATTTCTTTCCCCTTCTCCACCATTGAGCGACTATCAATTCAAGATCTTTCTGCTCCTAAGGGCGAATTCTTCAAGCCGCTGCTTTCTGCGGAACCTATCCATTTATCTAGCTTTGAACTCCATCCTGGCTTTATAGCCATGGTTCGGGAACAATCCTTCTCGGGTTTAAATAGCAAAAATCAGTTCCATCACTTGCGAGAGTTTGACCATTTGTGTTCATGTCTATCGATCAAAGGCATGACTCAGGACACTCTCAAGTGGAAATTGTTTCCCTTTTCCCTCATGGAGAATGCGAAACAATGGTACATTCATTTCGTTGGGAGTACGAATGGTGATTGGAAAGTGCTCCGAGATAAATTTTTTCCCCCTACATCACACATCATCTCTCTACGAAGGGAGAGTGTTGACTTTTGTCAAAGCGAGAAGGAATCCACAGAAGCAGCCTCGGCCAGGTTTTACTTGTTAACCACTTCCGGCCATAACTTGTCTTTGCCCGACCACGTGCACTTTTGTCTGGGTTTAAGCAAGGAGTCTGCCCTATATCTCGACATCACCGTTGGAGGATTGTTCGTCCATAAGACACCTATAGAAGGAAGTGCTATCCTAGAGCTTATTCAAGACAACTCTTCCTTCCTAGCTGACTGTAGAGAGCCCCCTTAGGAAGAAGCTTTGTCGAGCATTGAGGCCACCCCACTAGTTGAACCTAAGCCAAATCCTTGCCTATCCATTGATTCATCTAGTGAGACCTCAACCGAACCACGAGCAATGGAGGAACAAGAAATTCAACCTTCAAAACTCCCTTTCCAATTCAAGGAGAATCTCGTAAAAGATCATGGGAAATCCTCGAGTTGACGCTATCAAAAGAAATCACCAACTCCTATATCTTCTCTCAATCCTCTTTAGGAGCCTTTGTTCCAAGAGATGGTGAAGGAGACAACTTCAAGCATGAGCAATGAGCGGTTGAGAGAGGCTGATTCTTCTCCGAACCTAATTCGGATTAGCTCCCTTTCCTTTTCCATTCAATGCCTCTCATAAGAGGAGTTGAGATTGACATTCTTTATAATCCCACCGTTGGTGCCAACATCATTTCTCATGCTTGCGCTTTTGCTATTCTGGGTGTAGAACCGTTGGCACTGACTTGCAAATTTCTTTAATGTCCCTCCGGACCCATTTCAGAGGGATATGGGATTTTGCAAAATGTGTCTTTAAAGCACAAAGATGTCAAAACTCTCCTTGACTTTCATGTGTTCAAAGTCCATGACTTTGATATTTTAATCAGGCATCCTATGGAGAGACTTTTCTCTGATGCACTGATCAAGGAGACATTAGACATTGAACTCAGGGGAAGACATTTTTCTGTCCCAATGCTTCAATCAGAAAATTCTCCTGAGTTCTCTTTTAAATTCGAGGAAGGTCTTTCGAGAGACCATGGGGACACCTTCCATTATTTTTGCAAGAAGAACTCACCGGATCACATCTCTCCTCCCGATCCTATAGAGGACAATTTCCTCCAAGAGAATGAAAGGGAATGCTTTGCCAAGCCATGCAGCGAATTGTTGAATGAGGGAGAACATTCTCCTAATATAATTTGGATTACGCATCCTTATTCAACCATTTAATGCAACATAAGAGAGATGTAGGTGAATGTTCGTTTTAGTCCCATAAATGGTGCAAACATCATGTCAAAATCCATTGCACCAGCCTTCATAGGTGGTGAGTGTTGACGGTCCTTAAATGCTAAATCTGACCATTAATTGCCTGCATAAAACATATAAAATAAATAACCAATATAGTGATAGGAGTTTATTACTAATAATTCCACAAGTATTGGTGAATATTTGTATGCAGATGATTTATCATCAAATTCAAGAAAATATCAAAGCCATAAGAGGAGAAATAATAGAAGCCCATAAACATGAAGTGAGAAGTGATCAAATAATATATTAGACCTCACCATGTTGAAGCTCTCGTCGAGCCGATCGAAACACATATATAAGTTGCCTAAATCGGACTTTGGATGTGAGAGTTATGAAGCATAAAAGATCAGGTATTTGGGCTGAACCGACGTTGACGTCAGCATGACATCAGCACGCGCGGGAGGGGAAGAGAATGACGGTTCAGGTTGGTTGACTAAGTGGGGAAACTCATTACTTGGCCCCTAAGGATGAGGAATATTCCAAGAAATATTCCCTTGTTCTTAGGAAGACTTTTCCACTCCCCCAAGTCACCTCCCACTATAAATAAAGCCCCTCTTCCTCTCATTTTCCACACACAAGAAGAGAGTTTAGAGCTGCACTCCAAAGGCTTTAGCACTGACAAAGCTCTTAGAAAATAGGGAGAGAGTGAGGAAGAGTTCGGGGAAGCGTCGAGCCTGTCGGTGATCTTCCCCACGCTTGTACCTCAATGGATGCTTTCCTTTTCAAGTAAGTATTCGTGTTTCCTCTTTGGTATTTAAGTTTCTTATTTAAGTAAGTTTTTTCTTTATTGCTTACAGGATCATCGCTCTATTTAGTTAGAGTATCTTAGTCTTCTATAAGCATGGATCCGAGACTAGGATAGTAATTGATAGCGTAGACGTGGTGTCTAGGCTAGAGGTTACCTTTGTTTGCCATGTGCCCCACGGTTTGTCGAGGTAGTCGGTTGGTGGTGACAGCCCTATCCGGCCTTAGTAATCCTCCACGTTCGGGTACGTCGTAGAGTTGTTGGCCGGAGTCGTCTGTGGATGCAGGGGTAAGCCAGTGTCTGAAGTGAGCAGTAGAGACCGAACCTATCTTATTATAGGATCCTTAACCATTAGGAATCCTCTCTACCCTTTGCCTACCATGTTCTTATTGTCCTTGGACGGATTAGTTAGAGGATCGATACACACATGTTCCCTGTGATTCGGTAACCTGGAATACTTCTAGGTGAAGCGCTACATTGGTATCCGTGCGCTTGCGGATTTATCTGTGATCCTAAGAAATACCAACAGTGAGCCCCTTGCTCCAATTAGCAAATTCTTCCTGAGCCCCTTAGGCCAGCATTTAGAAGGATTTGGGACCTTGCAAAATGTGCCTATGAAGCACAAAAATATTGATACTATCCTCAACTTCCATATAGTTGAGGTCTATGACTTCCAAATCTTGATCAGGCATCTATTGGATGAGTTATACTTGGATGGACCGAAGCTAGGAAGTCTCGACATAAGACTTGGGAGAGGCATATCTTCTTTCTCAATCTGTCAATCTAAAAATCTTTTGACAGAATCTCTACCAAGGGGTGAGCTATTCAATGAAGCGGTGGCAACATTCCTGTTTGACCCCTCTAGACCAATTCTTAAGGAAGGATACCATCCATTTATCCAGGAGGAAGGCAAGCCAACCCACGAGGGTCTCTCAACAACTAAATTTGAGCCCATTGCTATCTCATCTTTCAATTCTACTATTGAGACCGCTCGAAAGGCAAAAGAAATTCTATCTTCATGGTTGCCAATCGAGTTCGAGGAAGGGCTATTTGATAAACATGAAAACACCTTGAATCACTTTTAGCAGAAGAAGCCTACATCATCCCTTTCATTTCCCAAGCCTTTCCAAGAAGATATCCTATAGGAGGCCGTTAACAAGGAGTGGTTGATGCAAGAAAGATGTTCTTCAAGAGAAATATAAATTCTTCTCCTTCTTGTACCATTCCATGTTATATAAAGGGAAACATCATAGAGGCCCTTTTCGATCCCACCGTCGAAGCCAATATCATTCTCGAGTATATAGCTTGGCAACTTTTAGATGATATACCCCTTAAGCCAAATGAGACACTCCTAGAGGATGCCTTTGGAGTAACCTTCCCATGTCGAGGTATCGTGAGGGTTGTACCAGTTAAGTTGGACAAAGTCAAAGTTTTCCTGGACCTCCATGTATTTCCTAACATCAACTTTGACTTCTGATAGGCTTCGCACTAGAAATCCTTCATCATGGATGTGCACACCTAGGGAGCCAAAATAAAAAGCTTAGGAAAACCGCTTTCACCACCAAAGCACATTGCTTAGAAAATCCTATGGTGATGCCTCACTTAACACTCCCCACTTGAGGAGTTGATGTTTGTTTCCCAATAGACATTGTTGAGGTTTGTTCTTTATAAGGACACGAAGCTTTGCACCCAAGAAGGAGACGATTTAGAGGAATCTCTCAATTATTTTGAAACTGAGCCATCATCCTTCTTGTCTAAGCCTTTCCCTTTGGCCCTCAATACTCCATTCTCTATGGTGATCAAGAATCAACCATGACCTTTATCAATGAAACTATTGAGGAGGAGAACTTTTAGGCCATTGGATGGTTAGAGACATTGACTCTAGAGACAGGAGGAAATAATTCAGTTGATGAGCATGAGAGCTTCTTCCTTGAACAACCACAAGATGCATGCTTATATAAGGAATCTCTAGAGTCAATTAAGATTACTGCTAAAAGCACATACAAGAACAACAACCACCTTAAGGCCATCATTATTAAAATATTTAGAAGGATGGTTGTAGATGCTTTTGTTTATCATAAGTATTGCAGATCTCATATTTGCTTTTTGGCACTAACCTTGTAGCTAAGACATCATTGATACATCAACACTTGGCGGTAAGATGGGAACTATATCGCCAATGATAGCTGCAACATGAACTCCCCGTAGTCGAGCTTCTGACTATAAACAAAGCACTGCTGGGAGATGGCCTAGATTATCATTCCTTTTCCTTATTAAATAATTGCAAGCACATGTTTTTAGAATATATTTTCCTTCGGGTATTTTTGGTCACTAACCCTTTCAGGTAGAGAGTAAAAAGACCAATGGTCACACTATGCCTAAGAACATGGGAGCTGCATCAACTTGACACCTTGGTACTTTTGGCGATGGAACCTACTACGAGAAAATTGCAACACTACACATTTGATTTATTGTGTCTAAGTGATACAAAAATCTAAGTGTGGGGGAGTTCTGTAAATATCACGTATTAAGGTCTATTCATGTCAACTTGCCTCTTGATTTAGAGTTGTTGTTAGTTCTTGCATTCATGCCTTGCTAAAAAAGGCGCTTTAGTTCATTTCTTTTTATTTTCCTTTCAATTCAATTATGTAGTGCGCCTTAAAAAAGATAAATAAAATAAATAACTTAATAATAAAGTTTTGACTCTACGGGGACCATAAAGCCGATAGAGTCCATTTTTCTTTTAACCCTCTTGTTTTGTTTTTGTGTCAAATAAAAGTGCAGGCAAGTGTGATATGGTTTGATGAAGTAATTCTTGCTCTCTATTGCATAAAGTACTTGGGAATTCTTTTTGAAAATTAAAAATCTATAAGCTTACTCCTCAATGATTTGAAATATCCCACGAGATCTATCATAGTTTCATTTGAGAAACTTTAGGCATATGCTACTTGTGCCTTAATTGAACCTTGTCAAATTGTGATGACCCTAGTGAGATGCTTGTTATGGTTTGTTAATTGAGATCATGTGCACATTCCCTTGATATGCTAATCTTCTACATTGGAAGATAGCATTACTATCATCATCATCGATCCATCCACCAAGAGAAATACTCCATGATCATCCTGTTATGACTCTCTCTCGATTGTTCACATAGAAGGCATGGCTAAAAAAATGCTCTCAATCCTTGAGCATTAAAAAAAAAAGAGAAAACAAAAACTTGCTCTCATCCTTGGGCATGAAAAAGCGAGAGAGAGAGAGAGAGAGAGAAAAGAAATAGCCTGCCCAATATCATTTCAAGGAAAGAGAGAGTCTACACATAAAGGAGTATTCATCCACCTCCATCATCCATCTCCTTTTATATGCTACTCTTCTACTTCGGAAGATAGCATCACACATATCCATCATCCGTCCACAAAATAAAGTGCTCCACCATACTTTGAGAAACTCCCTCTCCAATTATCCTTGCTAAAAGAGACATGGGCTGTCAAGTATTAAAAAAATAAGAAAAAGAAGAGAAAGAGAGATAACCCATTTTCTCAAATAGAAGAGAGGGAGGATATCAAAAGGAGTACCCATTATCCACCACTACATCCATCCCATCCATATATGTGCACATACTTGATTGATGATTCATGACTTGTTTTCTCCTTGGATCCAGTTTTTGACTTGGTAATATATGAAGCATAGGTCTGTACTCTTTTTGTCCCCTACCTTGAGCTTCGCATAAGCATATCTTTAGAAGTAGGAACAAAAAGAGGCAACAACAAAAGCCTCGATGAGGATCCACACATGTATATGAGTGACATGAGAGAACCATTTGAGGAGTACAACTTGGTTTTACTTTTGAAAATTCTTCAAAAACCCAAGTTACTCAGCACAAGGAGCCGAGATGACCAGAATCTATACCATTCCACTCTTCAACCACTACAGGTGACATGTTAGACACTTCAAAGTCCATTGGTATAGGTATGGCTTGGAATAACTTGCATGCTAGCATCATACTATTTGGAAATTATGATCCACCTTAGTCCTTTTCCTTTACTCGAGGACGAGCAAAGGCTAAGTGTGGGGGAGTTTTTTGACAGTCACTAAATGCCTATTTCAGACCGTCAATTATTTGTATATAAGCAATAAAATGAAGAACAAACTTAGTGGTAGGACTTTATTACTAACAATTTCCACAAGTGTTGGTAAATATTTGCTGTAGGTGATTATTCCACAAAGATAATGGAAAATCCATGGCATCAAGGGAGAAAGCACACTTCCGGCCAATCAGAGCACAACACAAGGATCCATGGGCCCATAAACAAAGCAAACCGACATACCAGAAGGCCTAACACATGGAATGTCGAATGGGGACAGTAAGTCAGTGTCCTAGAGAAGGTTGTGGCCGAGAGTCATCAATTGATGTTCGGCCGAACAACATTGAGGCCCACTCGGCCGAAGCCTGCTTGGGCTGTCTCCCACCACCTTTTCAAGGTCGGTTCCCGTGGTTAGGGCGGGTATTACCACCTTAGTTACCGACTTTGGGCCCCTATAGAAGGAGGGGAGTGACTCCACTCTCCACACACTTCAAGAATAATTTAGAGCTTCATTTCCATAAGGCTTTAGCACTGCCAAAGTGCTTAGAAAAATAGGGAGAGAGTGAGGGGAAGTCCGGAGGAGGAGTGGGCTTGTCCACCTCTTCTCCATGCTTGTACCTCGACGGATGCTTGCTATATTTAGTAAGTCTTCGTGATTCCATTCTTCATATTGAAGTTTCCTTTTTAAGTAAGTTTCATACTTAGTTGCTTTGCTCACCCAACGCTCTATTTAGTTAGAGACCTTAGTCTTATATTATGGCAATTGGATATTAAGGGAGTAATTGAAAGCATAGATGTTGTGTCTAGGTCGTAAGTTGCCTTTTTTTATCACATAGTCCACGGATTGCTTAAGGTAGGCAGTAGGTGGTGACAGCCTTATCTATCCTTTGAAATCATCCATGTTCGGCTACGTAGTAGGTTCTTGGCCGGAATCACACTGTGGATGCTGGGGAAAACCGAATGCCCAATGCTAGCAACTTAGTAGTATTGTTACCTTGATTAGGACCTTATAACCATTAGGAATCCTCTCTACCCAATGCCACATTTATCTTGGTGTCCTTGGACTAACTAGAACTAAAGATTAGGCACACCCGTTCCCTATGGATTTGATACCTTGGAATACTCCTAGGTGAAAGCTACTTCAATATCCGTACGCTTGTGTATTTATTCTGTTATCGTTAAAATACCCAACAGTGAGTCACTCGAGATCCTTGCGGTTTTTGCTTCTATGCTTCCATATTAATTCTTCTTGTGTTACACATGCAATATTTCCTTCTTGCAGAATCAATCCACGGGATCTAACAATCCGTCAACTTCCCCTCCTAATTCTTGGTCGTCGTGGCATCCTCATCCTCCTCCAAGTTAGTTTGTAGTTGTATTTCTATTTCCATTTCATGGACCAACTAGTTGTGCTTGCTTGCATTTGATGGACACTTGTCATTGCCGACGACTTTTATTTGAACTATTTCGACACTTTAGATGTGAACTTGAGGTTATGCTTATGTCATATATGTATTTGTGAGGATTTGTATGTATTTGTGAAGAGTTAAATGCCTATGATGATGATATATATATGTGTCTGTGATGATGGTGAGCTTATATGTATGATTTGATGTGATTTTGGTCCAAGTTGTACTCGATTTGAAAATTTTATTGAATTCTGTTAAAATAATTTGCCGAGTGCCTTCGATTTTTGCCGAGGGCCAGGAGGCAGGCCCTCGGCAAAGTGACCATTCTTTGCCGAGAGCCATGGCAGGCACTCGGCAAAGTGACCATTCTTTGCCGAGAGCCTCCCTAGCAGCACTCGGCAAAGGAGCAATGGTTTGCTGAGTGTCCTCCGTCAAGGCCCTCGGCAAACATGCTTTGACGGACGTTTGGCACCGTCGTTCTGCTTTATTTTGCTGAGAGCCATGGCAACACTCGGCAAAATGTTTGTAGAGTGCCTGAAAAAAAAAGCTCTTGGCAAAGAGCTCTATGCCGGTAAAACGCTGCCGTGAGCCCTTCGTCGAATATTACACTCGGCAAAGGCTTTGCCGAGAGTAATCAGGGCTGCCGAGCGCCTCAGGCACTCGGCAAATATGTGCCTTCCCGTAGTGAGTGATCTTACTGGCGGGCAACCTATCCGTTACAAACCAATTTGTTACTAAAAATACAGTCTCAGAACACTATATTCATGATACTTCAACTGCAAGCAT
Source organism: Eleusine indica (assembly GCA_030378355.1). NCBI lineage: Eukaryota > Viridiplantae > Streptophyta > Magnoliopsida > Poales > Poaceae > Eleusine > Eleusine indica. The sequence continues at coordinate 21,589,322 of CM059500.1, forward strand.
AATTAATCATGCATTATTCATAATAATGTATCCAATGTTAATAAAGTTATACAAAATTGCACACATTGTCAAAAATGAATCAACACCCTTGGGAAAACTAATGTACAGATTTCTGAAAATTGGGATACACCTTGTTTGACGCTGAAATTTGTTTAGTCTAACTACACAACATGAAAGAAGCTAATTATAAATTACAGCAACTCAACGTTGGACAATGCTAAACTATTTACTATGGTTGTCGTCACCCCGACCACATAGATAGTTCTTTTTTACCAACCAATGTCCCATCACGATCAAAGAAAACACCTTCAGGATAGATGACATGGTACAAAGTGAATTTCACTAGTAGATTAACCATGTCGCGATATAGCCCCTCATCCGTGAGATTATAAGTTTTCTACGATCATGTTTTTTTTTCTGCAACAATAACATAGAAACATCAGATTGCATAGTTTGAAATTGAATTGTCATTGTTTTTGGGAGTTAGTTAGACAGAAGACCTTATGGTTGTAACTTAGAAAAGAAGATTTATATCCTCTAGTCTAGTAGATAAGGTACTGAAAAGAGTAGTTGGTTGGACAAGAAAACTACTATAGTAGATAAGTTGGAAACTGGACGAAACATAATCGAGGTTATCAATACAAGTATGGACTAACCTTAGGACATTGTTCCACCTGTCTTAGAAACTTTTCATAATTTTCCATGAATATACATGTGTAGTAGCCACAGGTGCTTGCTTCAGGCACTTGATATGGAAAAAAACATTTATGAGTGACTCAACATGTTTATATGAAGAAAATATGTGTAAAGTATATATATATTAACTTGATGTACATATGAACTTCCATATCATGAATCTGTGATGAAACTACATACCATGAGGCCTTGTCAGGATGAAGATGACACCTAGTTTAGACGTGTAATGCTTGAAAGAACTATTTCATATAAAAAGAGAGAATGTCTTATAGTTGATTATGCATTCACGAATATAACATGCGCAGCTGATAAATCTTAAAAACTGATATCAGTAATTACCAATTTACTACATTGATAAAGTCCTCAATAAACTAGTAGAAATGTAGTTATCTATGATGTTTTCCTAATGACGTTCTAAAATCATGTCATAGAACAACACACACCTATGACAAAAAAACCTGATTCGTCACGGGCCACAAGTGAAGAAGTTTTTATGACGAAATTTATGACACAAATCAAATAAACGTCATTGAACACAAATCCGAGATTGTCATAGAACTAGTAGCCATCTACCCAAGTTACTTATGACATTCTGCTTAGTCATTAACCTTACACTATTCAGTGTGGGTCCAACCTGGGTCCCACCTGTCCACATGTCAAACTTAAGCACTTGCTGGGGTCTACATGTCATTGGTGTGCTGTTGGTCACTGGGTTCACATGTAAGGTATGTGAGCCCACAAGTCCACGTGTCGGCCTCGTCTTCAAGGTGGCTCCACATGTCAGGCAAGAAGGCCCATGCCGACATCGATGATCAGTCCCAACGGGTGCACAAGTCAGGTCTCAGTCCGTAACAGTCCACGTGTAACGCGCAGGTTATATTACAAAGAGGATCGGGCACAAGTAGGAGACTTGGGGCCGGACGATCGGGAGGCCGGGTGAAGTCAAGGGTGATCCATACCATACACGTGGAGAGGCAAGAACTACAGACGGTTTCATGATTGAACCTCAAAACCGTGGGTGGTGATTAGGACGGCAGGGTTGACCAAGTCAAAGATGATTGGGCGTCAGCGCAAAACCACTGGCGGCGATTGGAGGTGCACATGGCACCATCATGGAGCTTGCGTCGAGGCGAAGCAAAGTCATAAAGGGCTCGATGGCGTTCGGGCGACGAGGAAAAAGATGGACGGTTATGCCCCTGGTGGTAGGTGGCAGTGTATTGTAGGTGAGGGGTAGGATGGTCTTTAGGATAACTCCTAGGCCTATATAAGGAGAGGTAGGGCTGGTGGAAGAGGTGCCTCTCTTTCCATTAGCCTTGCTAGGTCTTAATTTCAAAGTGCTAGGAGAGGTCTTCATGTAATAGAGGAGAGGAGAGGGTGTGTGAGAGACATCTCATTCTCTTCCAAATAGTGGGAGGAAGAGGGTGACTTCCTAGCCATGTATCCATGAATATTGTATGCAAGAATCAATGATATGAGATTCAATTTCGTGCTCAAGATCTTCCTCTCTCCCTAAATCCCGAATTTCCTTTTTTTCTCTATTTTCGGAGCTATTTTGATGGGAATTTTTTTATCTCATTTTTGAGTGAGTTTTTGGGGCAGATTTCTTCGGGATCTTAGTGCTATGATGAGCTAGAACAATCCTATATGGGTCCTTGACCGAATCAAGAGCTCTAGCATCGTTGATTTGAAGGATTTCTCAAGTTTCCCCTTTTTGGTGTTCTTGGCACAAGATCTGAAATTCGTGATGATTCCTCAAGACAACTGAGTGGATCTTCTTGGATTAGAGTAGTGATGTGTTGAGGATTACCTGGTCCAAAAATCGCATGATTTGGAGTTCGTTTGATTAGGTTTTGGTCAAGTTCTTGCCTAATCCCGAACTAATTTCTATTTTGTCGAGGGTCAATCGGCACTACCGGTGCGGGAAGAAAAATCTGGATCGGCACAGCCGATGCCCTGATTGGGAATTTTGTCTTCTTTCTGTTGTCAATCGGCACTACCGATGATTCCATCGGCACTGCCGATGCTCTGTCTAAATTGCCAATCGGCACTGCTGATGCCCTGATCTGCACTGCCTATCTTTGTGTCGGCACTGCCGGTGCGTGAGTGAAAATCCTGATCGGCACTTCCATTTTCCTGACTAGGAATTTTGTTTTTTTTTCTGATGTCAATCGGCACTGCTGATGGATCCTATTGGCACTGCCGATGCCTATGATCGGCACTACCAATGGTAGTTCAGTGAGTCTGTTTTGAGTACTATTCTTTGGTAGTCTTCAGTCCTAGCTGTTTTCATGTGCTTCTTCTATTCTCTTCCGCTGTACTAGTCCTAGGGTTAGCACATCACAAGTTGGTGTGTGTAACCTTGGTGACTTGCTTTAGGGTTGGGTTCGGATGATTTTGGGACATAGGCCAAGTTCTTGTGAAGAATTTTAATTGGCTCCCATTCACCCCCCCCCTCTGGTCGCCTTCTCGGTCCTTCATTATTTTTAGTTTTTCTATTTATCATGCATGTGAATGGGAAACAAATCTTTTTCATGTTATTTGTTTATCATACATGTGATGATTGGAAAGGGAAATTATACAAGTTACCTTCATGTTAGGGGGAGGAACTCCCTCCAAGCTGGCATGAGCTCACTCGAACAGTGGCGGCTCCTGACCGAAGTAGCCTTGAGAGTGAAAATAAGAACTCATTTGGCTGTTACCCTAACTGAACTTATCCTTAATTCTCGAGAGCTGCCATTGGACATCATCCCTCCACTCATTCTCCTGCTCGATATGAGTATGGATGGTGTGGTCCAATTGGTCAATCTGGAGGGACATAATATCAATTTGTCTAGTGAGGTCATCTGTGCCCCTCCTTGAACCGTTGTGAGAGTGATGTGTGCTAATTGGTGGTGGTAAGCCACTCGAACTTGAGCTACCGTAGGCTCCCCCGAGCCAATCACCGGTGTCCCAGGATGCATTGCCGCTTCCGTGAGGAATGGTGTGATCCCAAGAACCCGTGCTTGGCTCCTCCCTCGAGAAGGATGACTCGGTGTTCCTCCGTGATTTGTTTCTAGTCATAGGACCAGAAACATTATTCCTGTTGTAAGCTTCATGACCATTGATAATTGGATCCCTAAGGTATGAATGTTTTGGTGATAGATGACAACTATGAAATTGTCGGCTAATATCTACACGAGTGTTGTCTATGTAGGAATCATCTCTAAACTCTATTACAAATCATATGGATAACGGTTGCCTTGGCGATGAATGACAATGACCACAAGCATGGAGGCTTTTGAGCTTGATGGAGTCCAAGGGTTGCTGAAGATGGATCAAAGCTAAGGACAAGCTATGGAGCGAGTGTTGGGAACACTTGTCTAGTTGTTAGGGCTTTGAGTCCATAGGAAAAACTGGACTATCAAGGGGGTCTAGGTCATGTCTCTTAGGTCACACTAGTTGGTGATGTGCATGGATGTTCAGTGAAATCACAGACACTAGATAACAGTGGAGAAGCCAAGGAGCTATTCGGAGAAGCCGGGAAACAAAGTCAAGCGAGGACGAGAAGTTTCAGCTTCTAGACGTAGTGACCGGACAGAGGGGTCAGTGGTGACTGGACTGTACGGGCACTAGGAGGAATTGTCTAGGGCTTTCAGCGAGGAGCGAGGAATCTGTCAAGTCTAGAAGCCCTAGAGACCGGACGGTACAGTCTTGTGACCGGACAGTTCGGTCAGGAAGCTGCACAGGAAATGTTTCTGGACTGAAGAGAGAAACAGACCGGACAGTCCGATCATTTGACCGGACGGTCCGGTCAGTAGGAGTCAGCAGAGGGGCAGAGCCGTTGGTGATGAGGATTGTAGTGACCGGACAGTCTGGTCAGGCAGTGACCGGACAGTCCGGTCAGTATGCCCAGAAAGCTGATTTTGTGGAGCAACAACTAGTTGGAGGTTGGGAGCCTATATAACTTCATTGCTAGGATCTTGGAGACCACTCTTGGCCAGTGGAATTGCTTGGAGCATTTGGTGAGAGGCAAGAGTAAAAGAGGAGAGCACTAGGAGGAGATATTGCATATCTTGAGAGTGCTAGTGAGAGTACCTTGAGCATTAATGCACATCTAAGGCTAGGATGTCCTTGAGGGTGTGATCTAGGTTGTTACTCTTGGTCTATGGTGAGACCTAGACCGGTTAGGTGTTGGTGATCGAGTCTATCGTGATTGGTTGTGAAGGCCATCATATGTTTGTACCAGGTTTGAGCCCGCTGGGGAAAGAGGCATCGCTATTGAGCACCCGTGTCGGCTCAGGGAGTCCGGCAAGTTCTTGAGGGAGGCGAGCTTGTTTCTTGGTGGCACTGGTGACGCGCACCGTGTCTTCACTCCAGGAGTGATTGCGGGCTCGTGGGCGAGAACTCCACATTGGTGGCGGGAGGGACCGGCACTCTGGCGGGAGTGGTCTAACAAGGAGTAGGGGAAGGCGCCATCCTTCCGAGACCTCACGAAAAAATCATGAGCATTCCTTGACCCCCTCTTTACTATTCCACAATAGTGTGCTCTAGTAACTAGGTTGAATTGTGGCTTGCATAGGCTAGTGTGTTTGGCTTCCGCGCTTGCTATCATCATGAACACTAGCATGTGTAGGGTCTTGGCCTACTAGAATTGTTAATTTGTAACGATTGTTAGGTTCTAGTAGTGTAAATTGAAGTATTCGGATTCGTGGTCGGCTTACCGATTCACCCCCCTCTCGGCTTACCCATTCACCCCCCTCTCTCGGCACGCCTTTAGTCCTTACAAGTGGTATTAGAGCCAAGTGCTCATCTTTGAGGCTTCACCGCCTTGAGTAAGGATGCCACGTCAGGTGGGGAGTGTTCTCATATTTGATGGGGAGGACTACGGCTATTGGAAGGCTCGTATGCAAGCCTACCTAGAGTCCCTTGATCCAGAGATATGGATGGTGACCCATGAGTCTGATGCGGATGTGAACCTGCTTGAACCTGATTTCATTAAGTGCAACCGATGAGTCTTTGCTAAGTTGGATGCAAGTTCCACAGCACATGGTATCTGGACTGAGATTCAGGGTCTCCTTGAGGGTACCAGTGATACCAAAAAGGAAATATACTATGTGATAAAGAACAAGTATGATAACTTCACTAGATTGCCACATGAGAGAGCTAACACTGTTTATTCTCGCTTTCATGTACTAGTGGAGGAGATCAATGCTCTTGGGGATGACTTCAAGCTTAATCCTGTCGAGGTGATAAGAAGATTCTTGAGGCTATTCAAAGACCCCAAGTATGAGTCCATCATCACCTTCACCTTGCATGGTGACCTCAAGACCAAGACCATGAAGGATGTACTTGGCAAGATCACTGCCTTCGAGAGCTATCAGCTGGGTTTGGATGATCCTCAACCATCCACCCCTGCTCTTCAAGCTGAGAAGCAAGAGTCTATCAAGAGCAAGAAGAGCAAGAAGAAGTCAATCATTGAAGATGATTATGATGAAGATGACTTGAGTGAGGACTTGGCCCTTCTCATGAAGAAGATGAGGACCTTCAAGAACAAGTTTGCTTCCAAGTCCAAGGGCAAGTGCTTTAACTGTGGGTCGAAGAATCACTTTGTTCGATATTGCCCCAAGCCAAAGAAAGAGGCCCTCAAGTCTCAAGACTCAAGGGATGATGAAGAAGATGAAGAACCCAAAGCCAAGCAAAAGAAGAAGAGGTTCTTCAACAAGGACAAGAGCAAAGGAAAAGGCAAAGCTCAAGACCATAAGAAGAAGTTCTCACGCAAGGCTCTTGTTGGAGAGTGGACGAGTGACAACTCAAGTGACACATCCTTTTCCTCAAGCGATGATGAAGAAGTGGCGGGCCTAGCCATGATTAAGACCACATCGCCACGAGCTCTCCCTCCACCTCCCACGTGCCTCATGGCCACGAGCCAACTTGGGGAGAGTGAGGATGAGAGTAGCGATGATAGCGATGATGAGGAGCTTTCCTGCGCCAAGCTTTGGAGTATGCTTGAGCAAGCTCGCGACATCTCCGTCAAGAAATCTAAAATGTTGGATGTGGTAAGAAAAGAATGTAAGTTGACTAAGGACCATGTTGGTGATCTTGAGAGTGAGATCAAGGACCTTGTCACATCTCATGAGGCCCTATACAAGAGTTATGACAAACTCAAGGGTGATCATGTAGAGCTACGTGAGAAGTACGAGGCCCTTGAACTTACTTTTAAGGCCATCAATGTTGATAACCTTGCCTCTCCCTCCTCTAGTTCATCTAAAAGTGATGCTTCTACTATGTGTGATGAACTAACCACCTCGGTCGAGGTTTCTTCTCTTGAGCCATTTGTTTTGGAGGAATATTACAAGCTCAAGGAAGAGAGGATGATGGTGATGGACGGCTTCCAGAGGCTCACATATGGTAGAGACATCCACAAGAAGATTCTTGCGAGAAACCTTGTGAACAATGTCTCCCATCGGGAACTTGGCTCATATCCCGCCGCCATCGACATCATCGGGACGAGTGACTCCATCCCTGCATGGATCAAGCCCCTACTCGCCGATGAGTACTATTGTTAGATGTGTTGCAAGGATGGTCACACCATCAAGGATTGTCTTATGGTGAGAAGTTCCATTCATTTGCCTAACGCTAACTTGTTCCATGAGAACACACATTTTCAAACTTTTAAGGAACAAGGATGGCAAGGTGAATGTAAAGGCTTTGGGACCACCAAACAAGAAGAGAAAGGTCAAGAGAATATGGGTGCCTAAGTGCATTGTTGATCTTGGGAGGTCAACAAAGTACAAGTGGGTGCCCAAGAACAAGACCTAGAAGATGGTGGTGGTGGTGGACCGGGAGCTTACTTGAAGATCAAGTGAAGTCCACCACAAGTGACATGGACCTCAACGACATATCTACTCATGAGGAAGGTATCTGTGTTAGTTCTTGGTAGTTGTAGTGTGTTTTTCCTTCTCTTGTATTGCATGGTAATTAGGACTCCTTTGTGACTAGTATGTTTTGCATCCATGCATGTGTAAATAACTAAAAGAAAAACACATAAAAATTAGTCAATGTCTAACCCACTCAAGATAGCTATAAGCAAGGGGGAGTGCTTGAGATGGTGGTTTGGCTTATCTCAAGGCAAGGGTATGGCTTATAGTGAGTAAGCTTGAGAGGGGTTCAAACTTGACATTGTTAGGTTTCCTTTGTGTCTTGTTTAATATTGCTTGCTTTCATATGGCATGTTTACTTTCTATGCATATGTAAAATGCTTGTTGCATGCATCATATAGGAAACACAAAGGAGGCTTGTCACACTTGGAGATATTTGTGCCTCATGACCCATATGAGTTTACATCTCTGCAAGTATGACCAAAGGAAATGATTGTGCTTCATGCACATTGAGCAAGCTCTAATGAATTCTCGAGGTTAAACCCACTTGTGCAGTTCAAAGCTCATACATAGCTCCTATTGCTTTGGTTCTTATTTGCTCGATTCTTCATTTAGCATTCGCAAAAATTATAAGGCCATATAGACCCACTATTTGAAAATGAGTGTTTGAGAGTTCCCTCTATGTTCCAAGTGCAGTGTTTATTTGAGTGTTTAGCGAGGGCACTTGGAAAATGGAGAAGTTCCTTGGTTCAGCGAAATCTCTCTAGTGACCGTACAGTCCGATCACTGGACCGTACCGCCCGGTCAGTGCCTCTGCGCACAGTGCCTCGAGGAGTCTGGTCGTAGAGACCGGACAGAATGGTCCTTGAGACCATACCGTCTGGTCTGCATGATTGCCAGCATACCCGAAGCTGACCGGACAGTCCGGCCTAGAGACCGTACCATCCGGTCACTACATTGAAAACGCGTAATGCACTTTCAATCGTGATCGTTGATCCATCCTTGAGCTGATCTCGGCTGTTCATCAAAATTTGACCTAGGTAAAAATCGAAGAAGTCCTTTGGCCCCTTCTTCGTTCTTGTTCCCGATGCCAAGACCACGCCCTGGACACCATCGTCGCTGCCTCGACTCTGACTGAGCCACCACCGCACCTGCCCCCGAGCTCACCCGCGCTCCTCGCCGTGCCGCTGCTCGCCCCTGCTCAGCCTCCGCGCAGCCATTCCACACTCCCAGAACCCTAGGTAAAGCCGCCACCGCCATGCCCTAGCACCACCGCTCATCGCCGCACCCGCGCCATCGCACTGCCATCTCCCACGCGCGTGCGCCCACAGAGCTCGAGCTCTACCGAAGCATTAGGGAAAAAGGTTTCCCCCTTTTCTCTTCCCTTCTGCATTGCTGGCAAGAAAAATCTCACCTTCTCCGGTGATCGGTCACAAGATTGTTGCGATTCTCGACTTTGGATTCTCCAGGGTATTGTGCTTTCCCCTATTCATCGATTCATGCCCTAAAATTCGAGCAATTAGCGCTAATTGATGCAATTAGATTAATTGCCCATGTTTAGTTGCATTAATTAGGTAATTAGCTCAACCTAGCAGCACTTAATTCCATGACTATTTATTAATTGCATGTCTAGGGTTTGTCTCTCATTTAGTCTGCAATTAGATTTATTGCCTATTATTTGACTGCACACTAGATGACTCGCATCAACCACATATAGTCAATGATCACTGTTGTTATTTTGCATATTTGTCCAGTGATCATGTCCTTCATTCAGTGCTAGGATTTCTATTGCATGTTCTTACCTAGCAGTGCTTTGCTTGTAGATTTATATAGGGTCTATGCTTATCCTTTCTATACCTACGTGCGTGCAGTGACACTTGTCAGCAGTAGAGATGGCAGGTTCTGGATAGGATAAGGGCAAGGGTAAGATGCCAGAGAAGACGAAGAGCAAGAAGAGGACTAGACTGGACCCAGAGTCAGAGAGAGCCAGGAGGGTTGCACAGCACCTAGAGGCCATGAAGCAGTCACGCAGGACACCTGGATCACTGTTGATCATAGGTACTCAGACAGACGACCAGGGTCACAGGAGCAGCACACGGCAGAGGACCACTGGGCCAGAGCTGTACATAGGGTGAAGGACCGAGAAGGCGACCAGAGGGGGAGGGGGTGAATGGGAGCCAATAAAAATTCTTCACAAGAACTTGGCCTATGTCTCAATTACAACCCAAGCCAACCTCTAACCCGATCACCAAGGCTACACACATCAACTTGTGATGTGCTAACCCTAGGAGTGATCAACTACAGCAGCGGAACACAACGAAAACAAAAGGGAATAGCAAAGACTTGAATCAGTCAAAGAGGCGCACACAAATCACCTTACTGGACTACCATCGGCAGTGCTGGTTGGCACCATCGGCAGTGCCGGTAAAGCTCATCGGCAGTGCCGGTGAGGGATTCTCAAATGCAGTAAACAGAGCGCATCGGCAGTGCCGATTTGGCCATCGGCAGTGCCGGTGCGGGGATCAGACTCAAGCCACCGGCAGTGCCGGTCGTGGCATTGGCAGTGCCGATCTGAGTTCTGACCCACCGGCAGTGCCGGTCGACCCCGACAGAACAGAAAAAGGTTTTGGGGTTAGGGAAAAAATTGACCAAAACCTAATCAAACGAACTCCAAATGATGCGATTTTTGGACTAGTGAATCCTCAACACATCGCGGCCTGAATCCCTGAAGATCCACTCAATTGGCTCAAGTAATCATGATGAATTTCAGATCTTGTGCCAAGAACACCAAAAAGGAAAAATTTGAGAAATCCTTCAAATCGAAGATGATAGAGCTATGGATTTAGTCAAGGACCTATGGGGATTTGTTCTAGCTCATCATAGCACCAAGTTTCCCATAAAATCCGTCCCAAAAACTTGTCCAAAAAGGAGATCGAAAATTCCCACAAAAATAGCTCCGAAAATAGAGAAAAAGAGAAATTCGGGATTTAGGGAGAGAGGAAGATCTTGAGCACGAAAATACTTCTCATATCATAGAAACGTGCTTATAAGATCCATGGATACAAGGCTAGGAAGCGACCCTCTTCGTCCTATTATTTGGAAGAGCAAGAGATGTCTCTCACACACCCACTACTCTCCTCTTTACATGAAGCTCTCTCCTAGCACTTTGAACGAACACCTATCACAAGGCTAATGGGAAGAGACACCTATCCCACTAGCCACACCTCTCGTTATATAGGCCTAGGGTCCAAGACAACTCTACCCTTGACCTATAACTCATTGTCACCTACCACTGGGGGCAAAACCGTCCAACTCTTTTTCCTTTGCCCGAACGCCATCGAGCCCTTCACGACTTTGCTTTGCCTCGACACAAGCTCCGCGATGGTGCCACGTGCACCTCCAATCGCCACCACCGGTTTTGAGGCCTAAATCGGGAAACCACCTTGCATGATTCTCAAAGCGTGACTTCTTGATCTTGACGCGTGTCACCTCGTCCCGTGATCCTCCTTGTCGGCAAGTCTCTCCCACCTCCGGTCCATTGGAAGCCTCTACTTGCACCGACGTCTGATCACCTTTGACTTGGTCAACCCTGTCGTGTTGATCATCACCCACGGTTTTGAGACTCAACCGTAAATCCGTCCGTGCTCCTTGCCTCTCCACGTGTATGGTGTGGATCACCCTTGACTTCACCCGGCCTCCTGATCGTCCGGTCCCAAGTCTCCTACTTGTGCCTGATCCTCTCGCCGTTGACCGCCAAGTTTACTTCGGTGACCTACACATCATGAGACAAGCAAACACATTTCTCATCTCCTGCAAACTCTCCAACATCCTTACCAACTCCGGTTAGTCAAAACCATGATATGCACAACTCCTGCAATTCCCAGATTCCCGCATTTGAACTCAAACACACACTCAACCAATGTCAATTACTCATCACATATTGCAAACCATGGCACATATCCACATGGTTTCTCAATCTCCTCGATGAGTATATTGACAACACCAAATACACAAAGATTAGAGATTGAAATGCGAAGCCGAATAAGCACATCCAAATGGCCAAACCCAAAGATAAGGTAAAAATAGGTCATCTAGCAAAACAGGGATCATAAAACCAAGAGTTGGCAAAGAAAACGACTTGAGACGCAAAGAGTGTGAAAAGCGCAAGACAATGCTCAAGGACATGATATGCCCCCCCCTCAACTTGTGGTAGGTCTCATGTAATGCAAAATGGATCATTTTAAGTTTCTTAGCGTTATTTGCGCATGCATGACCCACAACTTTCTCCCCCTTTGGCAATGAACTGATCAAAGAAGCAAAACAACAAACATGCAATGAATGAACATGCAAACCTAAGGAGCTTCAACAATTATGCAAACAAGCATTTAACCTTGCTAATCATATCCATATAGCCATGAAGTGTAAAAGCTATAGCTCACAGTCATACAAAGACCAAAAATAGATAGCAAGACATAATAACCAAGAGCTATACAAGCTAAGCAAAAAGATTGACTAGCTTAGATAGAATCAAATTTCCTCATCATGAGAAAAGCTGCCATCACATGTGTAAGTACTCCCATCCAAGGCAAAACAAATATCAAGTGAATCAAAAGAATCTAGCTAGTCTCAATCTCAACCAAGGCAACAAGCATTCACCGAAAATGAGCTTTACAAACGCTCACATATGCAAGAAAGACTCATTTGATCAAGTGTTTATTGTTTATCCTCATGTGTCCTCTTATCCATGCGAAGGGTCGCATGATTGGGTACGGCAAACACCCCGAGGCCTCAAGTCACAGTGTTTGGATTTAGCATTTTAGAATTATTTTGATCAAAGCACTTAGCAGATTTTTCATGATTTATTCACATGACAAAAGAGCATGCCTTTATGGCAAAAGGAACACATGTTCCCACAATGTTCCATCATGAGCTAATCATTTGCAAAGCCTTCCATTTCGCAAACACAAGGTGCCAAAGCCAAGACATCCTCTAGACTAGCCTCAACACAGGTTTTGACAGGGATAAAAGCAATTATACACATGGTGAGCAAGTCTTAACAAGATTAGTTCATAAGGTTCACAAGAAGCTCAGTTTACCTTTAAGATTAGCAAGTTGCTCAAAAGTCTATAGCAAGCCATCTAGAAAATCTAAGCATGAGAGATTACTTTCACATCCACACAACTTAGCTCAAGCTCAATCATAGCAAAGAGAAATGCAAGAAAGCATAAGAATCAAAGCTCATCTACCAATGCATATATTACATATGAGATGCAATGCAAAAAGGTAAGATACATATATACAAGAGAACACCAACTCCCCCTCAAATGATGCCATAAGGATGGAAAAGATCAAGCTCCCCCGAAGAAAAGCAAATCTCAAAGCATCTAGAGGCTTGGTAAGGATATCATCCAATTGATTTTTGGTGTCAATGTATTTGACCTCAACATCTCCCTTTTCAACATTATCTCTCAGGAAGTGGAATCTCGCATTTATGTGTTTGACCTTAACATGTCGGACTGGGTTCTTGGCTAGGCATATGGCACTAGAGTTATCACACATGAGTGGAACACCCTTAAAGGTTAACCCATAGTATCTCATGGTGGACACAATCCATAAAATTTGTGAGCAGCAGCAAGCAGCTGCAACATACTCAGCCTCTGTGGTGGATTGGGCTACACTCGACTGCTTACGAGAAGACCAACAGATCAAAGAAGTACCCAAGAAATGGCAAGTACCAGAAGTGCTCTTCCTATCAATTCTACACCCAGCAAAGTTCGCATCCGAATACCCAATGAGATCAAGAGATGAAGATGCAGAGTACCAAAGACCAAACTCAAGGGTGTATTTGAGATACTTGAAAATGCGCTTGACAGCCTTGCGATGAGTCATCCTTGGGGAAGCCTGGAAGCGAGCACAAAGACACACTGCAAAGTGTATGTCGGGTCTTGTCACCGTCAGGTATAAGAGGGAGCCAATCATGCTCCTGTACTCCCTTTGGTCCATCGCTTCACAGTCTTCGTCAGGGCCAAGTGCCGTTGTTGTGGACATTGGTGTTGACAACGGCTTCACATTGACCATGTCGAACTTCTTCAGGAGATCCTTCGTGTACTTGACTTGATGTATGAAGGTGCCTTGCTTGCACTGCTTGATTTGAAGTCCAAGAAAAAAGGTGAGCCCACCCATCATTGACATCTAAAATTCACTTTCCATAGCTTCCTGAAATTTGGACACAAGAGCATGAGAGGAACCTCCAAAGATGATATCATCCATATAAATCTGAACCATTGGAAAGTCATTGTCATTCTTTATAGTGAACAAGATTTGGTCAACACACCCCATGACATACCCGCGCTCTAGCAAGAAAGTCTTAAGCCTAGCATACCAGCCCTGGGTGCTTGCTTTAGCCCGTACAAAGCCTTTTGAAGCTTGTACACATGGTTTGGATATTTGTGGTGCTCAAAGCCAGGTGGTTGTCTCACGTAAAACTTTTCCTCTATGAAACCATTTAGGAAAGCACTCTTGACATCCATTTGGTAGAGCCTAATGCCCTTGGAGGCAACAAATGCAACAAAGATCCCAATGGCTTCTATGCGTGCAACAGGAGCAAAGGTTTCCCCATAGTCTAAGCCCTCCACTTAACTGAAACCCTAGGCAACAAGCCTAGCCTTGTTTCTAACAACCTCACCATCTTCCCCATGCTTGTTTTTGAAAACCCACTTGGTTCCTATGACATTGACACCAATAGGAGGTTCTACTAGGGTCCACACTTTGTTTCTCTCAAAGTTTTCCAACTCCTCATGCATGGCATTAACCCAATGTTCATCAGATAATACGTGTCCAACATCCCAAGGTCCAAAGGTGGCAACAAAGAGAGAATTAGTAAAGTAGGCGAGATGTGCAAACCTTGACCTTGTTTCCCTCTTATAGAGATTAACGATCATCTCTTGAGGTGGATGTTGACGCTGAATGTTGTGAGGGGCCTCTCTCTCAGAGTGTACCTCCCCCTCAACCATAGCTGGAGCTGGCTCAACAGCTGCTGAGGTCGATGTAGAAGCTTCTGGACCATCTGCTGGAGTGGTGGAAGCAACAGGAATAAGCTCGGATGTGAGATGGAAAGACTCATCATCGTCATCATCCAAGCCCTATAGGTCCTCTTCTACAGAGATACTCTCCTCCATCTCCCTGTTACCTGCATTCTCAACCACATTGCTTGCACAAGAGTTTGATTCATCAAAGGTTACATCGCAGGACTCTACAATGGTGTTAGTTTCCAAACTAAAACTCTGTAAGAATGGCCATGAAGGGTGTAGCCAAGAAAGATGCCATCAGAAGATCTCGACTCAAACTTATCAAGATTGCCACGCTTGAGAATGAAGCACTTGCAACTAAAGGCACGCAAATGAGAAATAGATACCTTCCTTCCAAAGCATAGCTCATAGGAAGTCACATTAAGAATTAAGCGCAAGAAAACCCAATTGGAAACATAACAAGCAGTGCAGATGGCCTCAGCCCAGAACCGCCTCGGAGTCCTATCTCATCGAGCATCGTCCGGGCCATTTCCACCAAGGTCCTGTTCTTTCTTTTGACCACACCATTTTGCTGAGGGACACGAGGTTCTAAAAACTGATCCTCAATACCATGCTCAAGGCAAAAGGCATCAAAGGAGGAGTTCTTGAACTCCGTGCCATTATCAATGCGGATTGCTCGTAATGCACTAGGGAGTTCCTTGAACAACCTCAAAGCTAAGCTCCAAAAGTGATGAAACACTTCATCCTTGCTTTCAAGAAAGTGAACCCAAGAGTAGCGAGAGTAGTCGTCAACAATCACAAGAACATACCACTTCCCACCTACCGAATGAACTCGAGAAGGACCAATAGTGTCCATCTGAAGCAGCTCTCTAGGGCGTTCAGTCATCACCAAATTGATTGGTTGATAAGAAGAAGCAATCATTTTCCTATGACAACAAGGAGCACAAATCAAATCCTTATCAAATTTGAGCTTAGGTAATCCTCGGATCAAACCTAGGCCACTCAAGCGACAAAGCAAGTCAAAGCTCATGTGACCTAGTCTCCTATGCCATTTCTAGAGCTCAGAAGAAGATTGAGCAAACAAGCACTTGTGAGAACCAGGAGAACCAGCAAAATCAGCCTGTAAAACTTTCTCAATGCTAGAATCCCACAAACCAAAGAGCCATTTGAATCAAGAACACAAGAAGCATTTTTTTTAAAGCGCACTTCCAAATCAACATCAAGCAATTGAGAGACAGAGAGGAGATTGTACTTGAGATGCTCAACCAAAGCAACATCCTTGAGAGTGAATTTTTCATTTACCTTTACCGCGCCTCTTGCCTTCACTCTCCCTTTCTTGTCATCTCCAAAGGTCACATACTCCCGGCGCTTCAGAGATGTGAGGCTGGAGAACCACTTTGCATCTCCGGTCATGTGGCTCAAACACCTAGAGTCCATCAAACATTTGTTCTCCAGGCCTCCACTTGCTACCTACAAAGAACGAGAAGGAAAGATCGATGACTTAGTGCTGGGGTTAGAAAGAAAACTCTTGGGAAGCCAGCACTGAATCACATGACCTGCAGGGGTTATCACAGTTCTTTGCACATTACCAGTCGAACGCATGGGATGAGTACCACGATGGGGAAAGCGTGGCCTGTCAAAGCATCTCGACTCAAACCTGTGGTTGTGTGGATAGAAATCATCTGTGTGAAAACCAAATCCATGCGAGCAACGCTCACCAAAGCGCTGCTGCGCAAAGCCTCTATTTCGTGAATCAAAGCCATATGAGGAATGACCCTATCCACGATAGGCATGAGAAAAAAGAGTGAGGCTAAAAACCAACAAAATCATCATGATGCACATTTCTAGTTAACTCAGCTTGCATCCTCTCAATCCTCTTACACCTATAACAGTACGTATCCAAGTGACCCTTGTGGCCACAGATCATGCAAATGTAGACACTCTCATGTTTAGGCTTAGCTTGCATAGTGGGTTTGGGTTTTGGCTTCTCGGCTTGCTTTGGGTTGAAGGAAGGATTGGGGTTAGGTGGATAATATGTGTCAGTGGGTTTGATGGATTGTTCCTCATCCTTGTAGCTAGAGCTAGGCACAAACTTACCCGCATTCTCACTCTCCTTGTCACACCTCTCAAATCCTAAGCCCAAGTTGTAGGTTGACCTACTAGCACTTTATTTAACTCTTGCCAAGTCACTCTCAATCTTCTCCTCACTCACTAGGGTTCTTTGTAGACGAGAGATGAGATAGTCATTTTCTTGGGTTAGGATTTTGTTTTCCTCTCTAGTGATTGCAAGCTTATCCTTTAGAGAGTCACACAGTACACATGGTGATGGGAGAACTTTAGAGCGAGTCTCATCTAGCAGCTTGGACTCGAGCTCTTTGACTTTGAGGGTTTGAGCTTCCAACTCATTAGTGAGCTTGGGGCACTTCTAACATGCACCCAAAAGAGTTGGTCTAGCTTTGAATTCATCAAGCTCTTTGAGGGCACTCTCAAGCTGACTGGCAACTTGAGCATGCACACTTTCCCTCTAACTCAGATCATTCATCACAACTTGACAAGACTCATACTCAACAATAATGTCATCTTTTGCTAGCTTAGACCTAAGCGAAGTGATTTCATACTCAGCACTCTCCAACTTAGACTCAAACTCTCTATTCTCACAAACAGCGCTGCAAAGCTTATCATCTTGCATGAGCAGAACATCATGCAAATGATCAAGTTCAGAAGAGAGCTCATCAAGAGTGGGAGGTACCTTGCTTGTGTCGGAGTCGAAGCCAGAGTCGGTGTCATGATCATTATTTGCCATGAAGCAAAGCCCGGTGAAGTCATCCTTCCTCTTCACTCGTGGCTTCTCAGCCTCCTCCTCCGAGCTTGTAAGGCCTTCGCTTGATGTGAGGTCGGCATCGCAGGCACGTGCAATGGCCTTGGCGAACTTCTTGGAGTTCTTGCCTTTCTTGTAGAAGTGGTTCTTCTTCTGCTTGAAGTATTCAATGCTGTTGTCGTGGTACCCGGCCTTCTTCTTCTTCTTGGGACAGTCAGCAATGTGTTGTCTCAGGTCACCACACTCGAAGCAGGTTCTTGAACCACCTCCTCTTCTCTCCATGCGGTTGTTGTAGAACTTCCTGAACTTCCTTATGAGCAAGGATAGCTCCTCGTCAGGAATGCACTCCATCTGTTCATCGGAAGCTGCAACAAGAGAAGAAAGAGCAAACTCCAAAGAAGACTTGTCAAGTGAGGAGTTAGTTCCATAAGAAGCACCACTGTGACTACCCTTTTGAGAGCTAGAAAGCAAAGCCATGCTAGAAGCAGGATTAGCAAGATTAGGATGAGACTTTCTAGACAGTTCATGAGATTTTAGCTTGCTATACAGCTGCTCATAGTCCAGGGTATTGAAATGAGCAGTTTCTTCTAGTGCAGCAATCTTAACCCCCCAAGCATTTTCATCAAGTGAATACAACAATTGCTTAGCTCTATCATTATCACTGTACACAAGGTTACCACAAGCCCGCAAGTTGCACACAATGGCCTTAAACCTACGAAAGGTGTCATCTAGTGACTCGCCAGGTTTTTGTGCAAAGGTTTGGTACTGTCTATTGTAAGAATCCTTACGCATAGACTTGACTTGATTGGTACCCTCATGGTAGGTGCAAAGCTTTGCCCAAATGGCATGTGCAGTATCAAGATGAGAAACACGATCATGTTCATTCCTACCTAGAGCAGAAAGCAGGATATTGACAGCTTTTGAGTTGTTTTCATACCTGGTTAACTCACCTACTGGCACGGTGTTGAGGTCGTCCGGAATGGCGTAGTCCTGCTCCACGATCTCCCAAATTGCATGTCCTTGGCTTAAGAGATAAGTGTTGACGGCTGTTAAGTACCATTTTCAACCGTCAACTATACTCAAATAAAGGAGAATTTGGCATTTCATACACGCATGCTTTAGCACAATAATATAGTTCCACTTGTACTTGGAGAACTTTGTGCATGCAGGAGGAAATGTGAAGGAAACACCTCAAAAGGCAAGAAAACACACTTTCGACCAATCAGAGAGTGCCACATGGACGTCACACGGATTGAAGGGCCCATTGTCAGCACTTAACCGACGTAACTCCCTGCAATACCGCGCAAACCAACGTCAGGGCCCACAGGACAGCCACCTGGAGAAAGCACAGGCCAGGAGGGGCCACCCCCAGGTCGGCCGACCTGGTCAGGTCGGCCGACCCAGCCGGGCGCCCTCTCCGCCTGGGCTTCCACGTGTTGGCTCCTCCGTGACTCCTGATAACGGTTTGAGATGCCTTCCGTGGCGGTTACTCTCCCTTGCCGACCTATTGAGGCTATAAATAGGAGGGTGTGCCTTCACATTCAACACACACCACAAGAAGCATTTCTCTCTTGCTAGTAGTAGTTCTTGGAGTTTTAGTGGAGTTAGGCTGAGTCTAGAGCTCTCTAGTCCCAAGTCTTCACTTGGAATTGGTATGGCTCTTGTATCTTTTCCCTTTTGTAAGACATTGCTCTTATCAATATATATATCTTTTCTATATAGTTGTGCTTGGGTCATGAGTTTCTTGTTTGATATTGTGATCCATATATGTGATAGTATAGTCTACTTGTGTGATAGTAGTTTATATTTATTATACTACTATTTTCATGCTAGTTATATACCGTCACTATAGTCTAGTTTATATGTTATAGTCTCTATGCTTAGTTTTAGCTGATAAAGTATAGCATGGGTTTGGTGATCGTATTCGTACGGTAGCTCTGCCTCGTTAATAGTAATCGCGGAGGGGCAGAGTGCTCTTTGGTCATGCAAGTATGGTACTTGGGTGACTGATTTGCATCAATTATTCGTTAGTCTACTGGTTCGTTGAGGTAGGCGGCAGGTGGTGACAGCCCTGTCCGTCCTTTGAAATCCTCCCCGCTAGGCTAGTGCGTAGGCTCTTGGCGGAAGTCGCCTGTGGATGCAGGGGTAAGTCCGTGCCTGAAGTGCTATACTATTGACTGCTGAACCTGAGTGTGGGTCTGTATGTATTCTACTTAGGCTATGCAACTGTATAGGAATGTATAGTAGGAGTAGCTTAGCCTAGTCTTTCCTCCACTAGACTTTATTTATTTAGTAGGAATCTTCTGTGTGTGTCACACTACCTGGTTATTATCATGTACCCGCCTGTCTTGGTTAGATATCCTTGCTAATTGTTAACATGATCTTATATGTTAGTAACGCTTCTTGATCATAACCTTCCTTTGGGATAAACAAATACGATACCCTGAATACTTCCGGGTGAAATGCTACAGCGGTATTCTCCGTGCGCTTGCGGATTTTACCTACTTGACTCTGGGACATATTAGTGAACCGTTTCTGGCCCCGTGCCGGGAATGATTTATTAATATGGCTTAGCAAAAGTCAACAAGCATTTCTGGCGCCGTTGCCGGGGAAGGCGTATGATTTAAGAAAAATTACTAATGTATATAGTAGTGTTGCAATTATTAAGGCTATCTCCTAAGCAGGCTAACCTTGCTTTGTTTTCTGCATTTTGTATGAAAACAGGGTAGTGCTGCTCTCAAGAATCAGCTGAGCTTTAATAAAATGATAGAAACCCAATTAGCTCAGTTAGCTGCTACTGTTCCTACTGCTGAGTCGGGGAAAATCCCGGGGCAACCCGAGACCCCCTTAGAAAATGTTAATGCGGTCACCACGAGAGGAGGTAAGTCCACTCGGGATCCGCCATACCCTAACCATGCAGGAAAGGACACATCAGCTGAGAAGCCGGCAGAAGAAGAAGAACTGCCGCCCAGGAAAACGGCCCCACATGAGTTCTATGACACGAGCCTCATGCCGTTTCCTGAAAGAAGAAGGAAGCCAACCGTGGACGAGCAGTTCACACGCTTCATTGAGGTGATCCAGAAGCTGCACATCAACGTGCCCTTGCTGGATGCGATACAAGTACCCACGTACGCTCGCTACCTCAAGGATCTTATCAGCAACAAGTGCCCACTACCGACCACACAAATTGTTAAGCTGACGGAAGAGTGTAGCGCTGCTATACTCAACCGGCTTCCCGAGAAGAAGAAAGATCCGGGGTGTCCCACGATCACCTGCTCGATCGGGACACAGAACTTCGACCATGCCTTATGTGATCTTGGGGCAAGTGTGAGCGTCATGCCGAAGGATGTCTTCGACAAGCTCAACTACACCACATTATCCCCCACGCCGATGCAGCTGCAGCTGGCCGATTCAACGGTCCGCTATCCGGCGGGGATCGCCGAAGATATTCCGGTGAAAATCCGGGATTGCTTCATCCCCGTCGACTTCGTAGTGCTTGACATGGACGTCGGGAAGAGCACACCGCTCATCCTAGGACGCCCATTTCTCAGCACTGCGGATGCTCGCATCGATGTAGGAGCCGGAGAAATCCGCTTCCACATCAATGGCAAGGAGGAGAAGTTTGACTTTCGACCAAGGAAAGAACAGTGCAACATGATCCGTATCAAGTACGGGCCGAAACCAAGCAACATCAAGGAAGTGGAGGTCACTCCGCCAAAGAAGGACAGCCTCATCACATTCATGAAGAACTTCCTTGAGAAGGAAAAGGCTGCACAGCAACAACTGATGAAGGCAAGGAGGCAAAGGTCACACATTAAGCAACAACCTCCGAAGTCCACAAGGCAGCAACCTCCGAGGTCTGCAAAGAAACAGGCTGTGAAGCCTGCAAAACCGCAGCCTCCGAAGCCCGAGAAGCCACCGACCACAACAAAGACCAAGAAGGTGTGGCGAACGAAACAAGAAGCATCATCCGTGTCTTCATCTCCGGGACCGGACAACGCTTCATCGAGCTGAACGCCGGAGAAAAGTCCCGCTCGTCGGACTTTAAAAGGTGAGTCCTCGCCGGGAGGTTAAACCGGTAGTTATCCATATTTGCTCTTTTAATTGCATATTTGCTTTCCACCACATTTCGATTTTTCCCGACCACTGCATTTCTGCATTTTTGAATTTTTCCAGCCACCTTGGAATTTTTCAAAACTCATTTGCATTTTTAAAAATTTAGAAAATAGGTTTTTGGGCTTTCCATTTTGAAAAGATTTTTTGTCGAGCTTTTTGAGCAAAAAGGCAGCAGGGGACAAATCCCCTAGCCGTTGGGGAACACATAGGAAAAAAGGGGGCTGCCAGGAGGCCCACCTACCAGGTCGGCCGACCTGGTGGGGTCGGCCGACCCCCTGGCCCCACCTTTTCCTGTGCTCCTTTCTCCCGACGGCTATATGGCCGTTGCTCTGTCCCTTTCTAACGGCCATCTTGCTTCCTTGGCTATAAAAACCGCCCAGGAGGAGGAGCTTCACCATTCCAAGCTCATCTTTCACTCCCCTCCTTTGCTCACTTGTTGCTCTCCCAAAATTTCGTGTTCTTCAACTTTACTACAGCCCCAAAAACCCAAAAAAAAAATATATTTCCTCTCTGTTTTAGTGCATTTGCAAGTTGTTGTGAGAAGAAAACCAATTTCGGAGAAGCTCGGGTTTGTCGTTTTCACTAACGCTCACCCGAACACTTGTTCGATCTTGTTTTTGTTCTTGTCTTGTGTTTGTTCTTGTGTGCAGCCATGTTCAAACGAATGAAGCAAGTCGCCGGAATCAAGCGGAGAAAAAGCACTCGTGCAAGCACGAGTCAAGCATCCTCCGTCGAGCTCACACCAAGTCCGGGGCATGGTGACCCCGAAGCTGAAATTCCGGAGGAAAGGCCGGCCTTGCTCATCACCGAGGAGCATCTCGACATCAAGGACGACCGCGAGGGCCAAGCCATCGCGCTCATGAGAGAGCGGCCATTCGCCCACACCCGACGCTTCGATCCGGACTTCCTCGAGAAAATAGGTATGAGAGAAGAATTTGCCTCTATTTTTCGCACTATGGGTTGGCGAAATTTCGTAGAAGTAGATGAGCCGGGTTCTCGTTTGCTTACTATGCAGTTTTTATGCACCCTTAGAAAGTATGATGAAGGCATTTCTTTTCGCTTGTTTGGGCAAGAGCGCTTGGTCACATGGGGTGATCTTCATGCTATGCTAGGTCTAAATCCTAAATGTAGGCTAGACTTAGATAAAGCGCTAAAGGGGTTCCATAAATAAAGTTTTTGGAAAAAGATTTCCAGAAACGAGTGGGGTCCCAAGCCTAGAACAAGTGCCATCCATAATCCTACACTTAGATTTATGCATGTGTGGTTGGCTATGACCTTGTTTCCTCGAGGTGACATTAGGGTTGTCCGGCAAGATGAATTGAAAATACTTTATGCCATGGTTAAGAAAATTAGGGTGTCACCCGCGGAATGCATGATTGATCAATGGTTAGACAATATAAAGTTGACAGGACCAATTGAGTGCACCTCTTTAGTTACTCGCATTGCACAGAAGTGTGGTCTGCTTGAGAATGTTCATGTTGAATATTTGACGGTAGATAGAGAATTTCTAGGCGAGGACTATTTTGTGCAAGGACATACTTTGAAACATGGTCCAAATAATACCTTGATCTATCACTTTCCCGGGTATACAAATGAATTCCCGTTACCTAACCCGGGTCTTCGTTTGTATCACTGTCGGGCACTAACCCTCCCACTTGAGCCAGTGGGAGAAGTTCGCAGGCATAGTGTTTCAGGGCGACCGACACGTTCCCGTAGGCATATGGAGCCTACACCGGAGTTTCACACTCCGACCGGAGATCCGGTATGGGAGCAGCCCCCGCCACAGGACGAGGCGGGTGCATCAACATGGCAGGCCGGAGCATGGGAATCTCAGTACAATTACCCCATGCAGACATCATCAAGTTCAAGCGGACCGCCATCCTTTGCCACTCGGTCATTCTCATCCCGTGGGTTCCATGAAGTCAACTATGGGATGGTCGAGTTGACAAGGAGGGTGGATGACATTGATTTGCGCACCGAGAGCATGCAACAAACTCTCACGCAACATGTCGCCGACACCCAGCAATGGCAGAATTTCAGCGACAACCAATTCCGCCAGCTGAACGCGATGATGGCTCAGAATCAGAACAATTGGGATGCCTTCTTCCGCTCCCAAGGCTACGACCCGAACCAGCAGATATGAGCAAGAACAAGCTTGGGGGAGGACCTCCCTTTTCACGGTAACTTGTATCTTTCCCTTTCTCTTTATTTCTTGCATTTGCTAAATCTGAAAAAACCATAAAAATTTGCAAAACATAAAAGGAACAAAAATATTTCCCTTTTTCATGCGCGGTATGAATGTGTATAATTTTCCTATGTTGAAATGATGAATAGTTGCTCTGTCCTTTATTCCTCTCTAAAGCTAGTTTACAACTTAGTACTCTCTCAAGAGTTAGGTTTGTTGGTAAATCTTGCCTTGAACTTGAATCTTGTGGGTAGCATATGCATTCTCTAGTTCTAAGTTGTTGAGAGGTATGATATGATAGATAGGGCTGCTATGATCTTGCTCAACGTAAAGCTTGAATTCCGGAGTTTTATTTTTCAAAATGACAAATTAATAAGTTCCTCAATGATGAAATTCCCACCACAGCCATATGTAGTGTTTACATTTGA
This sequence comes from Eleusine indica, assembly GCA_030378355.1. Taxonomy (NCBI): domain Eukaryota; kingdom Viridiplantae; phylum Streptophyta; class Magnoliopsida; order Poales; family Poaceae; genus Eleusine; species Eleusine indica. The sequence goes on from CM059500.1 coordinate 21,613,450, forward strand.
AAACCTTTACACATATGCTGCTTGTTTCACATTGAGCTTAGTCAAAATTGTTGTGACCCTAGTAGAACTCTTTTCATGCTTTCTTGATCAAGATCATGTACACACATCCACCGCCATGAGCTATCCTTCTAAATCAAGAAGATAGCATCCACCATATCCACCATATCCACCGTGAGCTATTCTTCTACACTGGAAGAAAGCCACTATCCATCCATCCATCCAAAGAAACACTCCATATATCCATTGCAAAATTCCTCTCTCAAAGTATTCATTGCAAACTAGGACTATGGCTATGCAAAAAGAAAAGAAAAGAAAAAAAAAAGAAAAAAAAAATGCTCAAAAAAGAGAGCAAGCAAAAGATAGCCATAGCCTAGAAACTCCAAAAGAGAGAAGGAAAATTCAAAAAGGAGTTATTTCTTCCCATCCACCATTCCTCCGTTCTCCCACACACTTGCACATCTTGATCAAGATTGTTTGAATTGATGTTTTTCTTGGATCTGGTCTTTTGACGTAGCAATATTATGTGAACATGAGTGCCTCATACATCCCTACCTTGAGCTCCACATAAAGCCTTATTTAGAAGTAGGTGATTATAGGCAACACTTTGCCTCGGTGAGGAATCATACACATATTGAGTGATCCGAGAGAATCATTTGAGGAACTTGGTTTTTATTTTCAAAATCTTTTGAAAACCTCCGGAACAACATAGCGGAATCTAGAGCAAGTGATTGGTGCCCTGCAATTGTTCTATCTCTCAATCGCCCAAGACAATGAGGTGTAAAAGCCCCATGGATCGAGGTAAATGGGTAAGTTATGCGCCAACATATTTAATTCTAGGAAGAGTACTTTGTTGTGCGCATAGTATTATTGAGGAGTAGGACATTGTAGCAACTCCTGATCAACAACTTAAGTTTATCTTTGCTTCGGGACGAGCAAAGGGTAAGCTTGGGGGAGTTTGTTGACGGCTGTTAAGTACCATTTTCAACCGTCAACTATACTCAAATAAAGGAGAATTTGGCATTTCATACACGCATGCTTTAGCACAATAATATAGTTCCACTTGTACTTGGAGAACTTTGTGCATGCAGGAGGAAATGTGAAGGAAACACCTCAAAAGGCAAGAAAACACACTTTCGACCAATCAGAGAGTGCCACATGGACGTCACACGGATTGAAGGGCCCATTGTCAGCACTTAACCGACGTAACTCCCTGCAATACCGCGCAAACCAACGTCAGGGCCCACAGGACAGCCACCTGGAGAAAGCACAGGCCAGGAGGGGCCACCCCCAGGTCGGCTGACCTGGTCAGGTCGGCCGACCCAGCCGGGCGCCCTCTCCGCCTGGGCTTCCACGTGTTGGCTCCTCCGTGACTCCTGATAACGGTTTGAGATGCCTTCCGTGGCGGTTACTCTCCCTTGCCGACCTATTGAGGCTATAAATAGGAGGGTGTGCCTTCACATTCAACACACACCACAAGAAGCATTTCTCTCTTGCTAGTAGTAGTTCTTGGAGTTTTAGTGGAGTTAGGCTGAGTCTAGAGCTCTCTAGTCCCATGTCTTCACTTGGAATTGGTATGGCTCTTGTATCTTTTCCCTTTTGTAAGACATTGCTCTTATCAATATATATATCTTTTCTATATAGTTGTGCTTGGGTCATGAGTTTCTTGTTTGATATTGTGATCCATATATGTGATAGTATAGTCTACTTGTGTGATAGTAGTTTATATTTATTATACTACTATTGTCATGCTAGTTATATACCGTCACTATAGTCTAGTTTATATGTTATAGTCTCTATGCTTAGTTTTAGCTGATAAAGTATAGCATGGGTTTGGTGATCGTATTCGTACGGTAGCTCTGCCTCGTTAATAGTAATCGCGGAGGGGCAGAGTGCTCTTTGGTCATGCAAGTATGGTACTTGGGTGACTGATTTGCATCAATTATTCGTTAGTCTACTGGTTCGTTGAGGTAGGCGGCAGGTGGTGACAGCCCTGTCCATCCTTTGAAATCCTCCCCGCTAGGCTAGTGCGTAGGCTCTTGGCGGAAGTCGCCTATGGATGCAGGGGTAAGTCCGTGCCTGAAGTGCTATACTATTGACTGCTGAACCTGAGTGTGGGTCTGTATGTATTCTACTTAGGCTATGCAACTGTATAGGAATATATAGTAGGAGTAGCTTAGCCTAGTCTTTCCTCCACTAGACTTTATTTATTTAGTAGGAATCTTCTGTGTGTGTCACACTACCTGGTTATTATCATGTACCCGCCTGTCTTGGTTAGATATCCTTGCTAATTGTTAACATGATCTTATATGTTAGTAACGCTTCTTGATCATAACCTTCCTTTGGGATAAACAAATACGATACCCTGAATACTTCCGGGTGAAATGCTACAGCGGTATTCTCCGTGCGCTTGCGGATTTTACCTACTTGACTCTGGGACATATTAGTGAACCGTTTCTGGCCCCGTGCCGGGAATGATTTATTAATATGGCTTAGCAAAAGTCAACAATAAGCCTTGGTCCGTGACTTCTAGTAGGGAAAGTCCTCTCCATCGAACATTCAAAGCTTGACCACACGCTTCTCCATGTCACAATCGGATCACAAAACCGGTGAAGGTCAACTAGTGATCAAATCGGCTGTGATACCAATTGAAGGACCGAGAAGGCGACCAGAGGGGGGTGAATGGGAGCCAATAAAAATTCTTCACAAGAACTTGGCCTATGTCCCAATTACAACCCAAGACAACCTCTAACCCAATCACCAAGGCTACACACATCAACTTGTGATGTCCTAACCCTAGGAGTGATCAACTACAGCAACGGAACACAGCGGAAACAAAAGGGAATAGCAAAGACTTGAATCAGTCAAAGAGGCGCACACAAATCACCTTACTGGACTACCATCGACAGTGCCGATCATAGCCATTGGCAGTGCTGGTTGGCACCAACGGCAGTGCCAGTAAAGCCCATCGGCAGTGCCGGTGAGGGATTCTCAAATGCAGTAAACAGAGCGCATCGGCAGTGCCGGTCTGGCCATCGGCAGTGCCGGTGCGGGGTTCAGACTCAAGCCATCGGCAGTGCCGGTCGTGGCATTGGCAGTGCCGATCTGAGTTCTGACCCACCGGCAGTGCCGGTCCTAGTCGTCGGCAGTGCCGGTCGACCCCGACAGAATAGAAAAAGGTTTTGGGGTTAGGCAAAAACTTGACCAAAACCTAATCAAACGAACTCCAAATGATGCGATTTTTGGACTAGTGAATCCTCAACACATCACAGCCCTAATCCTTGAAGATCCACTCAATTGGCTTAAGGAATCATGATGAATTTCAGATCTTGTGCCAAGAACACCAAAAAGGAAAAATTTGAGAAATCCTTCAAATCAAAGATGCTAGAGCTATGGATTTAGTCAAGGACCTATGGGGATTTGTTCTAGATCATCATAGCACCAAGTTTCCCATGAAATCTGTCCCAAAAACTTGTCCAAAAAGGAGATCAAAAATTCCCACAAAAATAGCTCCGAAAATAGAGAAAAAGAGAAATTCGGGATTTAGGGAGAGAGGGACATCTTGAGCATGAAAATAATTCTCAGATCATAGAAACATGCTTAGAAGATCCATGGATACAAGGCTAGGAATCCACCCTCTTCCTCCCACTATGTGGAAGAGCAAGAGATGTCTCTCACACACCCACTACTCTCCTCTTTACATGAAGCTCTCTGCTAGCACTTTGAACGAACACCTATCACAAGGCTAATGGGAAGAGACACCTCTCCCACTAGCTACACCTCTCGTTATATAGGCCTAGAGTCCAAGACAACTCTACCCTTGACCTATAACTCATTGCCACCTACCACTGGGGGCAAAACCATCCAACTCTTTTTCCTTCGCCCGAACGCCATCGAGCCCTTCACGACTTTGCTTTGCCTTGACGCAAGCTCCACGATGGTGCCACGTGCACCTCCAATCGCCGCCACCGGTTTTGAGGCTCAAACCGGGAAACCACAATGCATGATTCTCAAAGCGCGACTTCTTGATCTTGACGCGTGTCACCTTGTCCCGTGATCTTCCTCGTCGGCAAGTCTCTCCCGCCTCCGGTCCATTGGAAGCCTCTACTTGCACCGACGTCCGATCACCTTCGACTTGGTCAATCCCGTCATCTTGATCACCACCCATGGTTTTGAGGCTCAACCGTAAAACCATCCATGCTCCTTGCCTCTCCACATGTACGGTGTGGATCACCCTTGACTTCACCCGGCCTCCTGATCGTCCGGCCCCAAGTCTCCTACTTGTGCTCGATCCTCTCACCGTTGACCATCAAGTTGACTCCAGTGATCTATACATCATGAGACAAGCAAACACATTTCCCATCTCCTGCAAACTCTCCAACATCCTTACCAACTCCGCTTAGTCAAAACCATGATATGCACAACTCCTACAATCCCCAGATTCCCGTATTTCAACTCAAACACGGACCCAACCAATGTCAATTACTCATCACATATTGCAAACCATGGCACATATCCACATGGTTTCTCATAGGGATCACGTTGCTACCGTGGTCGCAGAGTACTCTGACTTCTCGTTAGGAGAGGTCGTCGAGACCTGCAGAGTAGGGATCCTCCTGACAGCAGGAGGAGTCCAAGGAGTAGGAGAGCTCAGACTTAGAGTCTGAGGAGTCTGAGGAGTATAAGGAGGAAGAGACTGAGCAGACAGCACAGCCACAACAGCAAAGAACTGTTCACCAGGCAGGAGACTTGAGGTGCACCTGTGCAGTGTGCATGAGAAGGCTGCAGAGACTTGTAGAGGCAGCCGGAGAGATAGACATTTTAAAGGACCTTAAGTCGCTTCAAGCAGTGGGTTCGAGTCCCTAGGGATCTCGCTGCAGGAGAGAGGTACTGGACAGGTCTCTAGAGGAGGACAGGTGAGGGCTTGAGACGCTATCTTGCCCTGAAGGGCAAGTCTGGATTGTTTGTGCTACAGCAATACACTACTTACCAGGCTATTTGGAGAGCCACAAGCACAAACATGGAGCAGTACTTCACTTACTTGCCTGGACTTGCGGAGTTAGTCACTGAGCCCAAGAGGTTCAGAGAGGATATCGTGTTGGAGTTATATGCCACACTTTGGGTTGCCAGGGATCGCTTAGAGATCTGGTTCCTATTCAGAGGAGAACCACAACATATGACCAGAGAGGATCTCATAGCTAGCTTCGGACTTCTTGCTTTGGATTTCCAGTTATACAGGAGTGCCTATGGGACCCTCGCTCCACCCCACAGACCATAGGGAGGGACACTACCCCCAGATGAGATGGTGTCAGTCACCTTTCCACCACCGCACACCCTAGGTTTTGACAGAGGTCCTGCAAGACTCACCGTAGAGGCCAAGGTGGTTAGAGCGATAGTCACCAGGACTATCATTCCTAGGTCTGGGTATAGAGAGGAGTTTACATTTCTACACCAGTGGGCAATGGCAGCCATACCGAGGATATAGCCATTTGACTTGGCTGATTTGCTTATTGGTGAGATGGAGGAGGTTATCTCGGAGAGGGTAGGAGTACATCACTTCGTCTATGGTCCATACATCTGCTACCTTTTGAGGAGGATGGGACTAGTAACAGAGGAGTAGTACAACGCATTCCCTAAGGTGACCACCAGCTACTCACCTCGAGTCCTCAGGGGTTCGTAGTCAGCCTCGAGTCAGCAGATAGGAGAGGAGGAGCAGGAGTCACCGCCAGTCACTCATGAGTAGGCATCTCATCCAGAGACGGTGGTTCCTGAGTCATCTAGCACAGGAGCACCTCCCCAGCCTGCAGGGACACAGTCAGAGGACGCTATCACTGTTGCAGCACTTGCAGGACGCCTGAGTGAGTTCATTCAGAGCACAGTTGAGGATAGACGTCAAATGATGGAGGTCGTTAGAGGACAGACAGAGCTTTAGAGATAGCAGATGATGCTAATGACTACACTAATGACCCAGATAGCGGAGTTCACTTAGATATAGGCCAGCCAGCAGCCAGAACCTTCTACTGTTACACAGTTTTTGATGTTGTAGACACAGCCAGGCCCCTTCACTGCTATGATGACAGCCCAGTCCACCAGGTTGTCACACTCAGGGGTGTTACCGATAGGGGGAGCAGGACAGACTCACTCACCAGCTCAGTTCTCTCTCGTGCCCGGCTTCTCAATGCTTGCGTTGTTCTCTTCACTGACACACTCTTCTACTTCGCAGATGACAGGACCATCCATTCACCATTAGCTGACAGTCAGAAGTCTGACCTTCTCAAAGATCATACACACCACACAGGCAGCTCCATAGATAGAGACTCTCCCAAAGACAGCTCCATCTCCACCTTCTTCTACTACAGACACCCCTCTAGTCACACCTGATTTAGTAGAGGATCTTGTCCACCGAGGATTCACTCAAGAGGATGTGGATGACCTTGCTCTTCTTCAGGCAACAGTTGCTGAGGAGACATCCACAGTCCCACCAGTAGAGCAGGACAGATGGTCTGAGTCACCAGTAGACCTTGAGTACTTTGAGCAGTTGGACACTCAGGTGACACAGGCTCAGGCAGAGCAGTAGGACCCAACACAGGAGTAGCTAGGAGTAGAGCCTTCAGAGGATGTCACTGCACCACCTCCTTCGACCATGAGCGCGTAGATGTCCGCTTCTTCCTGCTTTTTGGTGCTTGTTGCCAAAGGGGGAGAAGTATGTCATAGGTCTAGGGGGAGTTGGAGTGTGATCCTGTGCGATCGAGAGTAGCTTGTATCTAGGGGGAGCATATGTGTACATGGGTTTTGGGAGATAGATACATTTGGATCTTATTTGGATGGATTTATCGAGTGTTCGTGGATTTTGATGAGTCATGGTTTTCATTCATGTGTGTTTGACTAATCTTGATCTCATTGGTTTATTTTTATACGCAGCGCCCTGTTTTCCTTTAGTTATCATGTTTGCCTGTGTATGATTCCATGATGATGATTGCTTGTTCTTAATTCCTATGCATTGCCATGCTACCCTGTTGCATATCATGATTCATGTTTTACATTGCATGTCTTTATGCTTTAATTAATATCTTCACATGACATGCATGCATATCATCTAGAGTGTGCTCTTCTTTCTTATTCCTTTTAGCTCTTGATGATGCTTGATTGAGTAGGGCCTTGTTTATTCATTGCTTATGCTTTTGAGGTTTCTCTCGATCGTAGTGTAGCTTTTTAGCGCTGTTGTTTCTTGTTAAGATTATGCTAAGTAGTGGTTGTCATCAATCACCAAAAAGGGGGAGATTGTAAGCTTCATGACCATTGATGATTGGATCCCCAAGGTATGAATGTTTTGGTGATAGATGACAACTATGAAATTGTGGGCTAATATCTATACGAGTGTTGTCTATGTAGGATTCATCTCTAAACTCTATTACAAATCATATGGAGGATGGTTGCCTTGGCAATGAATGACAATGACCTGTTGTTTCTTGTTAAGATTATGCTAAGTAGTGGTTGTCATCAATCACCAAAAAGGGGGATATTGTAAGCTTCATGACCATTGATGATTGGATCCCCAAGGTATGAATGTTTTGGTGATAGATGACAACTATGAAATTGTGGGCTAATATCTATACGAGTGTTGTCTATGTAGGATTCATCTCTAAACTCTATTACAAATCATATGGAGGATGGTTGCCTTGGCAATGAAAGACAATGACCGCAAGCATGGAGGCTTGTGAGCTTGATGGAGTCCAAGGGTTGATGAAGATGGATCAAAGCTAAGAACAAGCTATGGAGTGAGTGTTGTGAACACTTGTCTAGTTGTTAGGGCTTTGAGTCCATACGAAAAACCGGACTATCAAGGGAATCTAGGTCATGTCTCTTAGGTCACACTAGTTGGTGATGTGTATGGATTCTCAGTGAAATCACAGGCACTAGGTGACAGTGGAGAAGCCAAGGAGCTGTTTGGAGAAGCCGGGAAACAAAGTCAAGCAAGGACGAGAAGTTTCAGCTTCTGGACGTAGTGACTGGACGGTGGGGTCAGTGGTGACCAGACTGTACTGTCACTAGGAGGAATTGTCTGGGACTTTCAGCGAGGAGCAAGGAATCTGTCAAGTCTAGAAGCCCTAGAGACCGGACGGTACGGTCTTGTGACCGGATGGTTCGGTCAGTGGGGTTGAGACTTGGGCGGAGAGGAAGCTGCACAGGAAATGTTTCTAGATTGGAGAGAGAAACATACCGGACGGTCCGATCTGCTGACCGGACTGTTCGGTTAGTAGAAGTCAGCAGAGGGGCAGAGCCGTTGGTGCTGAGGATTGCAGTGACCGGACGGTCTGGTCAGGCAGTGACCGGACAGTCCGGTCAGTATGCCTAGAAAGCTGATTTTGTGGAGCAACAGGTAATTGGAGGTTGGGAGCCTAGGATCTTGGAGACCACTTTTGGCTAGTGGAATTGCTTGGAGCATTTGGTGAGAGCCAGGAGTAAAAGAGGAGAGCACCTGGAGGAGATATTGCATATCTTGAGAGTGCTAGTGAGAGGAACTTGAGCATTGATGCACATCTAAGGCTAGGGTGTCCTTGAGGGTGTGATCTTGGTTGTTACTCTTGGTCTATGGTGAGACCTAGACTAGTTAGGTGTTGGTGATCAAGCCTATCGTGATTGATTGTGAAGGCCGTCACATGTTTGTACCCGGTTTGAGCCCGCTGGGGAAAGGGGCATCGCTAGTGAGCCCGTGTCAGCTCAGGGAGTCCGGCAAGTTCTGGAGGGAGGCGAGCTTGTGCCTTGGTGGCAGAGGTGACGCGCACCGTGTCTTCACTCCGGGAGTGATTGCGGGCTTGTGGGTGAGAACTCCACATTGGTGGTGGGAGAGACCGGCACTCCGGCGGGAGTGGTCCAACGAGGAGTAAGGGAAGGCGCCATCCTTCCGAGACCTCATGAAAAAATTATGAGCATTCCTTGACCCCCTCTTTACTATTCCACAATAGTGTGCTCTAGTAACTAGGTTGAATTGTGGCTTGCATAGGCTAGTGTGTTTGGCTTCCGTGCTTGCTATCATCATGAACACTAGCATGTGTAGGATCTTGGCCTACTAGAATTGTTAGGTTGCAACGATTGCTAGGTTCTAGTAGTGTAAATTGAAGTATTCAGATTCGTGGTCGGCGTACCGATTCACCCCCCCCCCCCCCTCTCCTCTCTCGGCATGGCTTCGGTCCTTACAAGTGGTATCAGAGGCAAGTGCTCATCTTTGAGGCTTCATCGCCTTGAGTAAGGATGCCGGGTCAGGTGGGGAGTGTTCCCATATTTGATAGGGAGGACTACGGCTATTGGAAGGCTCGTATGCAAGCCTACCTGGAGTCCCTTGATCCAGAGATTTGGATGGTGACCCATGAGTCCGATGTGGATGTGAACCTGATTTCATTAAGTGCAACACTAAGGCTAAGAATGCTCTATTTGCATGCATATCTTGAGAGTGTTAGTGAGAGTAACTTTAGCATTGATGCACATCTAAGGCTAGGGTGTCCTTGAGGTTATGATCTAGGTTGTTACTCTTGGTTAATGGTGAGACCTAGTCCGGTTAGGTGTCGGTGATCGAGCCTATCATGATTGGTTGTGAAGGCCGTCACACGTTTGTACCTGGTTTGAGCCCGTCAGCGAAAGGGGCATCGCTAGTGAGCGCCCGCGTCGGCTCGGGAAGTCCGGCAAGTTCTCAAGGGAGGTGAGCTTGTGCCTTGGTGGCAGCGGTGACGCGCACCGTGTCTTCACTCCGGGAGTGATTGCGGGCTCGTGGGCGAGAACTCATTGGTGTTGGGAGGGACCGGCACTCCGGTGGGAGTGGTCCTCAAGAAAAATCATGAGCATTCCTTGACCCCTCTTTACTATTCCACAATTGTGTGCTCTAGTAACTAGGTTGAATTGTGGCTTGCATAGGTTAGTGTGTTTGGCTTCCGCGCTTGCTATCATCATGAACACTATCATGTGTAGGATCTTGACCTACTAGAATTGTTAGGTTGCAACGATTGCTAGGTTCTAGTAGTGTAAATTGAAGTATTCGGATTCGTGGTCGGCTTATCGATTCACCCCCCCCCCCTCTCGGTACGCCTTCGGTCCTACACCTGTGAGCTGCAAAGCATGTCTCTAAAGGAATGGTTAGTTCATCACAGTTATACAAATGAAAATCCGGGTTAGGTAACTGGATTTTATTTGCATAACTGAGAAAGATATAAACCAAAGAGCCATTGGGTCCTTGTTTTAGAGAATGTCCCGATCCAAAGAATTGTTCGCCTAGGACAGCCTATTCAAAAATTAAATCATTGATATGGGCATTTCGAAGTAAACCAAAATTATGCACAAGGCGATTGATCAGCGACATAAATTCAAAGTCTCCTACTTGTTTGATAACTTCGACCCATTGCTTAACCATGGCTATGACAGGTGAGACTTTGATTTTATTAATGCAGTAAAGAAGAAACATTTCATCCCCACGCATGGTTCTAACATCCTTTCTAGGGAACAAAGTCATTGCCAGCCATTTATGTGTAAAACGCAAGGTAGGATTATGGATATCCATATTCCTAGGTGACAAGGCAAGGGTGTGCCCTGTTATTTTCTCCTGAAACTTGCTTTTGTTAAAACCAAAATTTTTGGAATGAAAATCCAAAACAGCGATAGGAGAAAAACCTAGAAAATCACTGAATTGCCTCCAAGTGAGTGAGATTTTCATTCCATTAAATCGGAACTAAATCCTGTCACTATCCCATTTAAGGGTGCATAAGAACTGAATGGTAAGCAAGCAAGAGCAGGGCCCATCTTATAGCATGAAAGATAGAACAAAATTTAGTATCCATACCTATCTTGAAAAGAAGGTCCGGATCATACGTTCGCGTAGGAACATAAGACCGGTCGGTGATCATCCGGTAGATGTCACGTTCTCTCTTTCTAACCAAGTCGAGGTCACGGCCGGTGTTGAGTTGGAGTTGAACATTGCTGAAATCCGGCATTGTGTCCGGCTCTACTTTCGTCAGTTCCTTGACTGGTGCATCTTCTTCAGGCTCTTCCTCAAGACATTGGCGACGGGAGCGAGTATTATACACCACTGAAGATGTAGGACTGCTCGGGCTCCCCGTCACCTTGTTCTTCATTTTGCTTAGGGCTCGCTTCATCTTGTTCATCACTGCACACTTGAACAAACCAACACAAGAGCAACTCAGACGGGGGTTAAGGTTACTGAGAAACACCAAACGAAGACTACGTTGGAAACTCTTGTGAATGTGAAACCAACTCGTAAATGCAAATGAGAAGCAAAGAAAATACTGTTGGTGGAATTTCAGAGTGTTGAACAATGCAAGCGCTTGGAGAAAATGGAAACAAATGGCTAGAGCAAAGTGGACAGGTGAAAAATGTGAATGGAGTGAAGAACTTCCTTTCCCAAGCATTGCCTTAAATAGCAGAGCAGAGCAATGATCAATTAAAAACATGGTCGTTGCCTGCTAGCTGTTGGGGCAAGTGGGGCCAGAGAGCCGTTGCTCTCTGGTCGGCCAACCAAGTGGTCTGGTTGCCCCACCAGAGGCTGGCCTCTCTGGTCCACAGCTCTAGCCAGTGGGCTCCACTAGTGGTGGCCCACAAGAAAGAAAATATGTTTTGAAGAAAAACATTTTCAATCTTTCTGCAAATCCAAAATCTCAAAAAGATAAACTTTGAAATTTTCCTTTTTTTCAAAATTGGTTTGGAATAAATTCCAACATGTAGTGAAAAATTCCAATATGCAAATTGAAATCATAAAGTCTTGAAAAGGGAAATATTGATAAATACCATTTAACCTACCGGTGAGGGTTCACCAATTTTGAGTCCGGTGGACGGGACTTTTCTCTCCTTTGGCGTTTAGCTTGTTGTTGGCGCATCCTTGTTCGGAGATGAGGACGTGGATGTCTTCTTTGGCCGCCACACATTTTTCACCTTCTTGGGTGGTGGGGATGAAGGATTCTTCTGTACTGGTTGCTTCTTTGCCCATAGCCCAGGTTGTTCCTTGTGCCCAGAAGTTTAGCATAGAATCAACCAGGTTGTTCCTTCCTGGCTCTACCTCCAGTTTCTTGATGTCTGTTGGGTATTTTAACAACAACAGAATAAATCTACAAGCATACGGATATCGAAGTAGCTTTCACCGAGAAGTATTCCAAGGTATCGAATCCACAGGGAACGTGTGTGCCTAATCTTCTGTTCTAGTTCGACCAAGAACACCAAGTTAAATGTGGCATTGGGTAGAGAGGATTCCTAATGGCTATAAGGTCCTAATCAAGGTAAGAGTACTACTAGGTTGCTTGCATTGGGCATCCGGTTTTCCCCTATATCCACAGTGCGATTCCGGCCAAGAGCTAACTGCATAGCCAAACGTGAAGGATTTCAAAGGACAGATAGGGTCGTCACCACCTACTACCTACCTCAAGCAATCCGTGGACTACACGATAAACAAAGGTAACCTACGGCCTAGACACCACGTCTATGCTTTCAATTACTCCCTTTAATCTTTAGCTATGATGAAATAAGACTAAGGTCTCTAACTAAATAAAGCGCTGAGCGAGCAAAGCAACTAAGTATAAAACTTACTTAAAAATAAAACTTAAATACCAAGAAAAGAATCACGAAGACTTACTAAATATAGAAAGCATCCGTTGAGGTACAAGCGTGGAGACGAGGTGCACAGGCCCACTCCTCCTCCGGACTTCCCCTCACTCTCTCCCTATTTTCTAAGCACTTTGGCAGTGCTAAAGCCTTTGAGAAATGAAGTACTAAACTAATCTTGAAGTGTTGCAAGAGTGAGGCCCTTCCCTTCCTTTTAGAGCACCCAAAGGTGGTTCCTGGAGTCGGTAACTTCCACCAAACGCGCACAACTGACCTTGGGGAGGCATCAGGAGACAACACGTGGAGGCGGTGCACCAGGGGGACCCACCTGTTTGGCCGAACAGGGGTGTTCGGCCGAATAGGGTTTGTGGGCCTAGGTGTCCCCGTTACTCTAGGTCCCTGATGGGTGGCCCCTTGTCCCTCCTAACACCGTAAGGTGGTGGGTTACATCAGTTTTCTCCCGAAAGTGGGCCAGTGGATCCTTGTGCTTGGCTCTAATTGGCCGGAAGTGTGCTTTCTCTCTTGATGACATGGATTTTCCTTTAATTTTGAGGAATAATTACCTACAACAAATATTTACCAACACTTGTGGAAATTGTTAGTAATGAACTCCTACGACTAAGTTGGTTCTTTATTTTATGGCTTTTATTGATGGTCTAAAATAGACATTTAGTGACCGTCAACAAAGTCCCCCACACTTTGCCTTTGCCCGTCCACGAGTAAAGGAAAAGGATTGAGGTGGATCTTAATCTCCAAGCGGTATGATGCTAGCATGCAAATTATTCTAAACTATACATGTACCAATGGACTTTCAAGTGTCTACCATGCCACCTGTAGCGGTTGAAGAGTGGAATGGTATAGATTCTGGTCATCTCTGCTCCTTGCGCTAAGTAACTTAGGTTTTTGAAGAATTTTCAAAAGTAAAACAAATGTACTCCTCTAATGATTCTCTCAAGTCACTCATATTTGTGTGTGGATCCTCACCAAGGCTTTTGTTGTGGCCTCTTTTTGTTCCTACTTTTAAAGATAGGCTTATGTGGAGCTCAGGGTAGGGAATAAAAAGATGGCATACCTGTGCTTCATGTATTACCAAGTCAAAAACCGGATCCAAGGAGAAAACAAGTCATGAATCATCAATCAAGCATGTGCACATGTATTGATGGAATGAATATAGTGGTGAAATATGGGTACTCCATTTGATATATTCCCTCTCTTCTATTTGAGAACATGGGCTATCTATTTTCCTTTTTTTTCTTTTTTTTTTTGAATACTTGACAACCCATGTCTCTTTTTGCAAGGATAATTGGAGAAGGAGTTTATCAAAGTAGTGGACCACTTTATTTTGTGGGTGGTTGATGGATATGTGTGATGCTATCTTCCGGAGTGGAAGAGCAGCATATGGAAGGAGATGGATGATGGAGGTGGATGAATACTCCTTTATGCGTAGACTCTCTCTTTCCTCAAAATGATATTGAGCATGGCTATTTCTTTTCTCTCTTTTTTTTCATGCTCAAGGATTGAGAGCATTTTTTTATAGCCATGCCTTCTATGGAAACAATTGAGAGAGAGTCATAACAAGATAATCATGGAGTAATTCTTTTGGTGGATGAATGGATGATGATAATGATGGTTATGCTAACTTCCAACATAGAAGATTAACATATCAAGGGAATGTGCACATGAATTTGATCAACAATACATAACAAGCATCTCACTAGGGTCATAACAATTTGACAAGGTTCAATGAAGGCACAAGTAGCATATGCATAAGTTTTGTCAAATTACACCATCATATTGCTATGGTGGGATATTTCTAATCATTGAGAAGTAAGCTTATAGATTTTTAATTTTCAAAAAGAATTCCCAAGTACTTTATGCAATAGAGAGCAAGAATCACTTGATCAAACCATATCACACTAGTCAACAACCTAGGTAGCATGTGGTCCCTATGAATATAGTCCACTAGTATTGGCATAAGATCAAGGAATACAGAGCATGCAAGCCAACCATGGAAAGCTTTGAATAATTGGGAGGTCATCAAGGTTGATTTTAATTTCCTAGTTTAGATTTTATCAATTTGTTCCAAGAAAATTAAATCATTGCATGAAATAGGGCGATAGAGGGATAAGATGCGCAAACCGTCGCATTAGTAGATGATGCCGAGCAGGGCCAAGTGGGTTCAGTCAACCCATCATCCTGACGTCTAGCTTGGTCACCATATGACGTGGTGCTTCGTGTGGCGTTGTTCATTATACGGTGGCCGATGAGGTCCTTTTTGCGCATCGGGAATCCTGAGGATCTCCCCCACATTTGTTCGCTTGCCTGCACTTTTATTTGACACAAGAAAACAAACAAAACATTTAAAAGCAAAACAGACTCTACCGGCATTATGGGCCCCGTAGAGTCACATCTTTATTATTAAGTTATTTGTTTTATTTATCTTTTTTCAAGGTGCACTGCCTAATTGAATTGAAAGGAAATAAACTAAAGCGCCCTTTTTTTAGCAAGGCATGAATGCAAGAACTGACAGCAACTCTAAACCAAGAGGAAAGTTGGCATGAAGAAACCTTAGTACGCGATACTTACAGAACTTCCCCACACTTTGATTTTTGTATCAATGTGCTGAGTCGCAGCCTTGTCGTAGTAGCTCCCATGTTCTCAGGCATAGTGTGACCATCGTTCTTTTCAATCCTCACCTGAAAGGGTTAGTGACCAAAAATACCCGAAGACAAATATATCCTGAAAACAACTGTTTGCAATTATTTGTTAAGGGAAAAAGAGAAATGACAATCCGGGCCATCTGTTGGCAGTGCTTTGTTTATAGTCAGAAGCTTGACTATGGGGACTTCATGTTGTAGCCATCATTGGTGATTTAGTTCCCATCACACCGCCAATTGTTGATGTATCAATGAAGTCTTAGTTGCAAGGTTAGTGCCAAAATGGAACTACTAGATTTGCAAAATTTATGATAAATTAAAACATCTACAACCATCCTTCTAAATTTTTACTAATTAAGGCCTTAAGGTGGTTGTATTCCTCATAGGTACTTTTAGCAATAATCTTTATTGACTCTAGAGATTCATTGTATAAGCATGTATCTTGTGGTTGTTCAAGGAAGAAACTGTCATGCTCATCAATTGAATTATTTCCTCCTACCTCTAGAATCAATGTCTCTAACCATCCAATGGCCCTCCTTCTCAAGAAGTTCATCGATAAAGATAATGGTTGATTCTTGATCACCATAGAGAATGGAGTATTGAGGATCAAAGGAAAAAGGCTTCGGCAAGAAGGATGGCGGTTATTTTCAAAAGTATTAAGAGTTTCCTCTATATCATCTCCTTCTTGGGTGCAAAACTTTGCGTCCTCATAAAGAACAAACCTCAGTGATACACGTTGGGAAACATACATCACCTCCTCAAGCGGGGAGCGCTTGAGATGAGGCCTCACCACAGGATTTTCTAAGCAATAGGCTTTGGTGGTGAAAGCAGTTTTCCTAAGCTTTTCATTTAGGCTCCCTAGAGATGCACCCTTATGGTGAAGGCTTTCTGGTGGGAAAGACGTGGAAGTCCATGATTGGAAAGATGTGGAAGTCTAGATGAACTTCAACTTTGTCCATCTCATCTGTTATAGCCCTTGTGATCCCTCAACATGGAAATGTCACTCCCAATGCATCCTTTAGGAGTGTGCTATTTGGCTCAATAGGTATATCATCCAAAATTTGCGAAGCTATGTACTCAGGGATGATAGCTCCTATGGTGGGATCATGAAGGGCCTCTACAACATTTCCTTTTATATAACAGGGAATGGTAGAAGAAGGAGAAGAGATTTGGATTTCTCTTGAAGAAAATCTTTCTTCCCTCAACCACTCCTTGTCAGTGGCCTCCTGTAGGATTTCTTCTTGGAAAGGCTTGGGAGGTGAAAAGGATGTCATAGACTTCTTCTGCCAGAAGTGATTCGAGGTGTTTTCATGTTTATCAGATAGCCCTTCCTCAAATTCAACTGGCAACCCCAAAGGTAGGATTTCTCCTGCCTTCTGAGCGGTCTCAATAGTAGAATCTAAAGATGACATAGCTATGGGTTTGAATCTAGTTGTTGAGCAACCCTCGTGGGTTGGCTTGCCTTCCCCCTGGATAAATGGATGGTCTCCTTCCT
Source organism: Eleusine indica (assembly GCA_030378355.1). Classification (NCBI taxonomy): domain Eukaryota; kingdom Viridiplantae; phylum Streptophyta; class Magnoliopsida; order Poales; family Poaceae; genus Eleusine; species Eleusine indica. Next base: position 21,630,196 of record CM059500.1, read on the forward strand.
TAAGAATGGATCCAGGGGTCAAACGGGAATGTTACCATCGCTTCATTGAATGGCTCACCCCTTGGGAGAGATTCGGTCAAAAGATTTTCTGATTGACAGATCGGGACAGAAAAGATGTCTCTCCCAAGTCTTGTGTGGAGACTTCCTAGCTTCGGTCCATCCAGGAATGGCTCATCCATCGGATGCCCGATCAAAATTTAGAAGTCAGAGACTTCGACTATATGAAAGTCTAGGATAGTCTCAACATTTTTGTGCTTTACGAGCACATTTTACAAGGTCCCAAATCCTCCTTAAGATCGGCTTAAGGCGCTCATGAAGGATTTGCTAAATGGCGCAAGGGGCTCATCACCTAAGAAGGCTGATGCAATGGATTTTGACATGATATTTGCACCGATTATGGGACTGAAAAGAACATTCACTTTCATCTCTCTTATGTGGCATTGAATGGTTGAAGAAGGAGGCCTAATCCAAATTAAATCCTCTTGGAAATGGTTGAAGATGAGAATTTGTTGCCTGGCATGGCAAAGCACTCCCTCTCATCCTCTTGGAGGAAATTGTCCTCTAAAGGATCAGGAGGAGAGATGAGAATTGGTGGGTTCTTCTTGCAAAAATAATTCGAGGTGTCCCCATGGTCTTTTGAAAGACCATCCTTGAATTTAAAAGAGAACTCACAGGAATTTTCTGATTGAGACATTGGGACAGAACAATGTCTTCCCCTGAGTTTGATATCTAGCATCTCCTTGGTCGGTGCACCAAAGAAAAGTCTCTCCATGGGATGCCCGTTTAAAATGTCAAAGTCATGGACTTCGAACACATGGAAATCAAGGAGAGTTTCGAAATCTTTATGTCTTAAAGACACATTCTGCAAAATCCCATATCCCTCTGAAATGGGTCCGGAGGGACATTGAAGAAATTTGCAAGTCAGTGCCAAGGGTTCTTCACCCAAAATGGCAAAAGCACAAGCATCAGAAATGATGTTGGCACCGATAGTGGGATTATAAAGAAGATTCACCTTTACTCCTCTTATGAGGCATTAAACAATAGAGAAAGGGGAGCTAATCTGAATTAGGTTCAAAGAAAACTCAATCTCTCTCACCCGCTCATTGCTAATGCTTGAAGTTAACTACTTCATCGTCTCTTAGAGCAAAAGCTCCTTAAGAAGATTTGGAGAAGATGCAGGAGTTGGTGATTTCTTTTGATAGCGACAACTTGAGGATTTCCCATGATCTTTTACAAGATTTTCCTCGAATTGGAAAGGGAGCTTTGAAGGTTGAATTTCTTCTTCCTCCATCGCTCGTGGTTCGGTTGAGGTCTCACTAGATGAATCAATGGATAGGCAAGGATTTGGCTAAGGTTCAACTAGTGAGGTGGCCTTAATGCTCGACGAAGCTTCCTCCTGAGGGGGCTCTCTACAGTCGGCTAGAAAAGAAGAGCTTTCTTGAATAAGGTCAAGGATAGCTCTTCCTTCTACAGGCGTCTTGTGGACAAACAAACCTCCGGTGGCGACGTCGAGATACAGGGTAGATTCCTTGCTTAAACCCAGACAAAAATGTTGTAACAACACGTGGTGGGGCAAAGACAAGTCAAGGCCGGAAATGGTTAATAAGGAAAACTGGCCTAGGCTGCACCTATGGATTCCTTCTTGCTTTGCCGAAAGTCAAGAATCTCCCTTCGCAGAGAGACGATACATGATGTAGGATAGAACACGAGACAAAACTTATCTCGAAGCACTTTCCAATCATGATTCGTGCTCTCAATGAAATGAGTGTACCATTGCTTTGCATTCTCCTTGAGGGAAAAGGGAAACAATTTCCACATGAGAGTATCTTGAGTCATGCCTTTGATCGATAGGCATGAACACAAATGCTCGAACTCTCACAAATGATGAAACGGGTTTTTGCTATTTAAACCCGAGAAGGATTGTTCCCGAACCAAGGCTATAAAGCCAGGGCAGAGTTCAAAGCTAGGTGAATGAATTGGGTTCGCTGAAAGCGGCGGCTCGAAGAACTCGCCCTTTGGAGCAGAAAGGTTTTGAAGTGTAGGTTTCTCCATTGGAGAAAAGAGATGAGAAATAAATAAAGTGAGATAAAAAGATACAAGGACGAACTAGGTTCCAAGATCAAACAACAACTGTTCCTCGGCAACGGTGCCAGAAAGCTTGTTGGGTATTTTAACGACAACAGAATAAATCTGCAAGCTTACGGATACCGAAGTAGCTTTCACCCAAGAGTATTCCAAGGTATTGAATCCACAGGGAACGTGTGTGCATAATCTTTTGTTCTAATTTGACCAAGGACACCAAGATAAATGTGGCGTCGGGTAGAGAGGATTCCTAATGATTATAAGGTCCTAATCAAGGTAAGAGTACTACTAGGTTGCTTGCATTGGCCATCCTATTTTCCCCCGCATCCACAGTGCGATTCCGGCCAAGAGCCTACTGCGTAGCCGAACGTGGAGGATTTCAAAGGATAGATAGGGCTGTCACCACCTATTGCCTACCTCAAGCAATCCCTTGACTATGCGATAAACCATGGTAACCTGCAGCCTAGCCACCACGTCTATCCTTTCAAATACTCCCTTAATTTTTAGCTACAATGATATAAGACTACGGTCTCTAACTAAATAGAGCGCTGAGCGAGCAAAGCAACTAGGTATAAAACTTACTTAAAAAGGAAACTTAAATAGCAAGAAAGGAATCACGAAGACTTACTAAATATGGCAAGCATCCGTTGAGGTACAACCGTGGAGAAGAGGTGGACAGGCCCACTCCTCCTCCGGACTTCCTCTCACTCTCTCCCTATTTTATAAGCACTTTGGCAGTGCTAAAGCCTTTGAGAAATAAAGTACTAAACTAATCTTGAAGTGTTGAGAGAGTGAGGCCCTTCCTTTCCTTTTATAGCACCCAAAGGCAGTTCTTGGAGTCGGTAACTTCCACCAAACGCGCACAACCGACCTTGGGGAGGCACCAGGAGATGACACGTGGAGGCGGTGCGCCAGGGGGGGACCCACCTATTCGGTCGAACAGGGGTGTTTGACCGAATATGGGTTGTGGGCCCAGGTGTCCCCCCTGCTCTGGATCCATGATGGGTGGCCCCTTGTCCCTCCTGACAAGGTGGTGGGTTACGTCGGGTTCCTCCCGAAAGTGGGCCAGTGGATCCTTGTGCTTGGCTCTGATTAGCCGGAAGTGTGCTTTCTCTCTTGATGACATGGATTTTCCTTTAATTACGTGGAATAATCACCTGCAGCAAATATTAACCAACACTTGTGGAAATTGTTAGTAATGAACTCCTACCACTAAGTTGGTTCTTCATTTTATTGCTTTTATGCAGGTAATTGTTGGTCTAAAATAGACATTTAGTGACTGTCAACAATGTCCTGTAGGTTCGGCTAGCTTTTGACTCCACCCATAAGGCAGGGCTAAAACTCAAACTCTTTTTCCTTGCCATTGAGGTCGAGATGGATTACTTCAGCCCCGACATCAATTTGTGCGAATGTAGTGCTTAATAATGGCCACCCAAGGATGAGCAGCATACTCTTATAGACCTCCATGTCGAGCACCACAAAATCCACAGTACAAGCATCCGCGGATCTCAACCAAAACTTCCTTGACAATTCCTATAGGGTACCGCATTGTCGAGTCGGCAAACTGAATCCGCATTTGAGCTGGAACTAGGCTTGTGAGGTTCAGCTTGTTGAAGATAGCGCTTGGCATGATGCTAACACTGGCTCCAAGGTCGCACAATGCTTGCTCAAAGAATTCAGTCCCAATTGAACATGAGATCATCGGGCACCCATGATCACCTTGGATTACTGGGATGATGTTCAACACATCCTCTCCATCATTTCCTGCACGGTTAGTATGTGGCGGGTTGCAAGTAGGATTACCCACAAGCATCACCGCATTCACATTTTCTGTGGTAGATTCGGGTTGCCCTGAATTTTCCCACAGTCCAAAGCAGGCAAAGCAGCGACTATTTGAGCTAGCTGAGTTTCAAACATTTTATTAAAACTTAGCTGGCTCTTATAAGAAGAAGAAAGACCTTCTATCTTAGCACTAATGCTTTCTAAAGTCTTGTCAATGGAGGCAAACTTTTTACTAAAGTTTTAATTGATTTTAGTTTGCATAAGACAAGATCTTTCAAGTAAAGTTCGTTAGGAGTGAAAGAATTAATAAAATAACCATTGTTACCTCCTTGATAGGGGCATGGTTGCCACCCCTGGCCTCCTTGAGGGCGGTACCCATTTTTCATGAACGCTGCCTCCTCACGAGTCTCTAGGCAGTCATTGCTCGAATGTCCCATATTTCCATAGACCTCACACGTCATGCGATGGTCCAGAGCTTGTACTATGCCCTTCAGGCTGGGTTCATCGTGGATGTCGAGCTGCTTCAAGATAAGGTCCCACTTTCATGGCGAGCATGTCCATCTCCTTGACGGTGTGCATGCCTCGTGCATGTGGCTCGAGTCGCTCATCATTCCAGCCTTGATTGGAGACCATTTTCTCAATCAACTCGGTTGCCCGATTGATGGTGAGTGAGAAGAAGGCTCCTCCAGCGGTGGCATCAATGTGCCGACGGTTTGAGGCCGTGAATCCATTGTAGTAGTTTTGGATAATAAGCCATTTATCCATCCCATGATGGGAACAGGCCAGGATATATTTCTGAAGCCTTTCCCACGCTTTTGGTATTGTTTCTCCAGCCGCCTGCTGGAAACTTAAAATTCTTCCCTGTAAGGAGTTGGTTTTACCCAACGAGGAGAACACGAGGAACATAGTGGAGCATTTCTCTCATGTGTTGACAGCCTCCTTGTCGGCATAGAACCATTGCTTGGCTTTGCCTAGCAGCGAGAACGGGAACAGACGGAGCCTAATTACATTTGGAGTCACATTCCTTATGGTAAATGTGTTGCACAACTCCAAGAATTGCTGCAAGTGAGCACTGGTGTCCTCATTGGCTTTCCCACAAAATGGGCTAGCCTGCACCATCATGATCAGACTGGTCTTGATCTTGAAGTTTTTATCCTTGGTGTCAATCTCGGGCCCAGTGAGCACGTTACTGGCAGAGGGAGCGGAATAGTCCTTGAGAGCCTTCTCAGCCATTGGCTTAGATCTTGGTGGTGCGGTGATGACTGGTTGATCTATTGGCTTAGAGTTTCGAAAAGAAGAGACGTTAAGTCTACTTTTCCTTAAAACTCTTTCTGGATTCTCGATGAACTTCTCAGGCAGATTGAAACCAGTCTTGCACTACCCAGTTTTCACACCAAAGGCAGAAAACATACAAGGTTAGCCTGCGTAAACAATGACTACCATACAATCAATATGCTTATATCATTATTAACAATATCTTTGTCTATGCCTTCCCCGACAACGACGCCAGAAATGGTTGTTGACGTTTGCTAAGTTACATCGATATAATCATCCCTGGCAATGGCGCCAGACATAATTATAAAGATGCACCTCATTGTCAATAGAGTAAAATCTGCAAGTGCACGGAAAATACCATTGTAGCATTTCACTATTGGATTGCTCCAATAGCTTGTCATTTTATTTCTACCAAAGGAAGGCTATAACATCAATATATGATTGTTAATAGTAACATAGTCATAAAGATTGGTATGAGTATTTAGAGCACATATAGGGGTAAGTATAATAATGGATAGGGATAGTGTGACACATAGAGCTTCATTCCTAAAGATAAATAAAAGAACTTAAGTCTCTAGTGATGAGGACATCACTCCTATGGATACACATAACACTCCTCCAAATCTGGACTTACAAGGTCCAATGACTAGAGCTCGTGCACGACGACTAAATTTAGAGGTGAGCTCGTTCCTACGTTCTTCGCTATATGTTACTTTTGAGAATGGTTTGCTACCTAATGATTATTTTATGATTAGAAACCATAGGGAGGACCAGGATATGATGGGAGAAGGAGTTGGGAACGTGGAGGACCAGCAAGGGCTTGGAAGCCAAAGTGGAGGCCCAATCAAAACCGACTTCGAGTCTGTTTCGGGGCCCAGGACCAGTCTGTACTAAAACAGTCGCCTAGGACGCATACGGACTCGGATTTGGACGTTCTACATATGCACGGAAAGATAAGGAGAAGACCTTTCCAATGCCGCCGGCCTCATGTCAAAATTCATCCGGAGTCATCGGGAATCGTCAAAACAAGAGAGAGTCCAGAATCTGTGTCGGTGCTGCGTCGCCTATTTTTGGCCTTTGGGCTTTGTATCTAGTTGAGCCCAATTAGGGGCGCGTCCAGAGGGTCTTGCACGACCCTAGGGTCTTTATATACAGCCGCCGCCGCACCATTAGGGTTCGGGTTTTGCTTAGATCAATTCTATTCATAAACAGTTTTGCCGTTCATCGGTTTGTGAGACCCCAACTTCGAGAGTTTAATCATACATCTGCAATTGTGTTGCATTCTTCGTTGTTCTTGCTTGTGTTCTTGATTCGCAGGCAGGGATTAGCCTTCTCAGCGAGGTCAATCGTCTTTGGACGGTTGATAACCAGAGGAGACGTCGTGCTGCGATTGCGGGGTTTAGAACGTGCTGTTCTGAAGCCGGATCGAATTGTGTGTCGCCTCCGACCAAATCAACTTACCAAGAACCTTTCGGAAGATCGGGAACCCTTGTTCACATCATCTAGGGAGCTTTAGTTAAAAAAGCAAAGTCGTATCTCTAATGTTAGTCTACCTATATAGTCACATAGTCAAACAATTACAAGAAAGATTATACTAGTCATTGTCTAATGCACTCAACACTTCTTGTACGGATTCATGCCCGGCATACACAAGGCAACTCCGTCTTGGAGACACATCGTAACCGAACATGGAGGAGTATAATGGACAGATAGGACTGTCACCACCTACTGCCTACCTCTACAAACCGTGGATTACGAGGTGATCGATGCTACCTAGCCATCTAAGCACCGCACTTACACATTTAAATAGAATTCTAGCATTGATCAAACACTAGAATCACCAATTGGATTAACAAACACTAAAGCACACATAACTCTAACTCTACGGATTAACAAGTCGTGAGAATTGCAGTCCTAATTGGATATCAAACCTATGTTGAATCAAAAAAACTAGACTAAAGTACAACTAGCATAATAACATTTAGACTATAGTCAAGGTATATGTCAATCATGAAAACAAGGTAGGAAGTCTATATCATTATGAAAGCATAAAGTCCTATGACATGAATATGATATATAACCAAACAAGGAACACATATCATAACTATATAGAAGAACTATATTAATTGAATAGAACAAAATCATAATAAAATAGAATAAAGGAAAAGGTACAAGAGCCATACCAATACCCCTATGACTTGAAGACTTGAGCAAGGCTCCTCCTACACTAAACTCCACTAGGACTAGGAAACTGCTAAGTGAAAGAGGGAAATGAATAACTCTTGAGTATGTGTGTTGAAGTGAAGCTCTCCCCTTCTATTTATAGGGGCCATAGTTCGGTACTAAGGAGTAACCGCCATGCACCAATGTTATCAAAGAGCTGAGGAGTCGACACATGGAACCCCGCACGAAATGGGCTCAAGACCAGGTTGGGCGACCAGGGGGGAGGTCGGTCGACCGGCCACTAGGCCCGTTCCCCTTGTGCTTTCTCTAGGTGGCAGACAGGTGGGTTCTCTTGTGTTTTACGGTGGTGTTCTCTGAAGGAATCCCATGTAGCCACATATGCAATCCGAGGGAAGTCCAGTTGGTACTGTCCCATTGGCTGGAATGGTGTTTCCCCGGATTATGCTCCATTTCTCCACTTTATTTGTATCAAATCACTGCATGCACATGAATCTCCAAAGACAAGTGGAATCTTATTATTTCTAACTAACATGGAAGTATGAAATGCTAAGTCTTCTTACTTTTATAGGTATATTGACGGTCAAAATTGATATTTAATGACTGTCAACACTCGCGTTCCAGAACTTGTCGGACTCCTCGAGCCGACATGGGCGCTCACTATCGATGCCACTTTCAACGACGGGCTCAAACCGTATACAAACATGTGACGGCCTTTACAACCAATCACGAAAGGCTCGATCACCGACACCTAACTGGTCCAGGTCTCACCATAGACCAAGAGTAACAACTTGGATCACACCCTTAAGGATACCCCACCCTTAGATGTGGATAGATGCTCAAGTTAATCTCTCTAGCATTCTCAAGATATCTGATATCTCCTCCTAGTGCTACTCTCTTTTCCTCTTGGCTCCCTACTGATGCTCCCAGCTATCCCAATGGCCAAGAGAGGTCTCCAAGGCCACAATAATGAATTTATATAGGCTTCCAGCCTAAACTAGCCAATGCTCCATGAAATAGCCTTTTTGGACATACAAAACGTGCAATCCGGTCTCTACTAGAACGGACCGTCTAGTCTCTTCTGGATGGCTCCTCCAGAGCTGTTGTGTTGTGTCCTTCTGCTACTTCCTGTACAGACCGGACAGTGCGGTCTATAGACGGCACGGTCCGGTCTCTCTGATTCCTGTTCATTCTAGACCCGTTGCAAATTGCTTCCTCACTGTTTTCTTCACATCCACACACCCTGTACTGTCCAGTCTCTACACCGTACAGTCCGGTCTCTATGGGTCTTCATGCCAACAGATTCCTCGAATCCAACGGTCCTCTGACTCTAATTACCATATTTATAGATTGCACTTTGGATTATAAGACAAAGTCCTCACAGGGGTAAGGATAAAGATAAACATGGTAGTGGACACACAGATAGCATACTCAAGTTAGATAAATATTAGTTTAGTGGAGAAGGACAAAGAAAGAGCTAAGTTCCTATGTTGCTTTTATATAGTTACATAGTCTATAATATATTCAATTATACAGATGCAAGACAATTAGATCATCGCACCCTAGGCATCCGGTTTTCCCCTACATCCACCGTACGATTACGGACAAGAGCCTATTGCATAGCCGAACATGGGGGATTTCAAAGGACAAATAGGGTTATCACCACCTACTGCCGACCCCTAGAAATTCGTGGACTACATGACCAATAATGCATTCTATTGATCTAAGCACCACGCTTACATCTCTAGAACAATACCCCTAATCCCTTAAGCAATGGATTAGAAAAGGAGTAATCACATTTAAGTGAACACTAAGCACATGGAAATGATCTAAGTCACACATTAGGCATGCATCATTATAATGACACAGACTATAGTAAGGGCTTATGTCAAACATGGTAATATAGTATGACTACATTACTAACATGCAAGCATAGTAAACACATACATGAGTGGATCATATAATCAAACAAGAAACACATGACCAAAACATAACTATATAGAAAGACTAAATATATTAAATAGAATAAAGTCTTACAAAAGGAGAAAGATACAAGAGCCATACCACAACTCCAAAGAAGACTTGGGAACTAAAGAAGACTCTATTCTAAGCCTAACTCCACTTAAACTAAAGGGAATCATGAAATGGTAAAGAGAGTAATGCTTCTTGGTGTGTGTTCAGGAGTGAGCTACACCCTTCCTTTGATAGCTGTCCAAAGGCGGTTATGAGGTCGGTAACTCCCGCCCTAAGGGGGCCAACCGCCTTTGGGAAGGAAGTGGGGAACCGACTGAGGAAGTTGGGCCTTAGTGGGCTGGCCCTATGTTTAGTCGAACACCCCTGTTCGGCCGAACAGGGGGTAGGCCCACTGGGGTCCTGTCGCCTCGAGAGCCCTTCTAGGTGGGTCCCCTTTGCTTCTCCATGGCTTAGGCCTTGTGTATGTCGGTTTGGTGCTGCAGGTGGGCCAGTTGATCCGTGGTAATCCCCGTGGGCGAACTCCTATTGGTCGACGTTGTGTTTCTTCGCCACATTGGTGTGTTTTCTCCTCTCTTTTGATATTTCTCCTGCATGTCTGTGTTTCTCCAAGAAATAGTGGATATTTATTAATTCTAACTAAGATGCATAGTGGGAATATACAATCCTTCTTTATTTTGAGTAATGTTGATGGCCGGAAATGGTATTTAATGACTGTCAACAAACTCCCCCAAGTTGAACCTTTGCTCATCCTGATGCAAAGATAGAACTTTAGGTTGTTGATCAGGAGTTGCTACAATGTTTTATATTCCCCCATAGTACCAAGTCCACAAAAAATACTCTACCTATAATTGAATAAGTTGGCATTTGGTAACTCACCCTTTTTACCTTAGTCCCTGCAGGGCTTTTGGCTTCTCTTCATCTTGGGTGGTTGAAAGACAGAATGGTCTTTTGTAGGACACCATTCTCTCATCCCTGTGTTCCACTTTTTATCCAGAGTTTTTCAAAAGATTTTGGCAAATAAAAATAAGTTCCTCCAATGATTCACTCGGTCACTCAATGTGTATAAATCCTTACCAAGGCATTGAAGTTGCCTCTTTTTGTTCCTACCTCTAAATAAGGCTTATGTGGAGCTCTGGGTAGGAATAAATGAGACATACTTGTAACACATATATTGCTAAACCAAAAGACTGAACCCATGGAGAAACAAGTCATACCATCTGATGATGATGTGCATGTGTGTGGAATTTGGTGGAATGATGATGGAACGGTGGATACTCCTTTTTTAGTAGACTCTCTCTTTCATTAATAACCACATGGGCATGGCTATTTATTTTTTTCTTCTTCTTCTTTTCTCTTTTTTTTCATCATGCTCAAGATTGAGAGCAAGCAATTGTTCTATTTTTGATAGCCATGTCTTCCATGCAACCAATTGAGAGAGAGTCATAACAAGATATTCATGGTGTATTTATTTTGCTAACTTTCGAAATAGAAGTTAAGCATATGGCGGTGGATGTAATGAAATGATATTGCTATCTTCCAGTGTAGGAGCAGTAGCAAATGATGGTGGATGTGTACGTGAATCTTGATCATAAAAGCATGAAATGGATCTCACAAAGGTTGCAAGCATTTTGATAAAGCTCAATGTGAAAACAAGGAGCATATGTGGAAGGTTTTGCAATGAAGTATAACATATGGCCGTGGTAGGAATTTTCATCATTGAGGAACTTTCCAATTTTATCATTTTGAAAACAAAATCTCCGGATGTTGAGCTTCACTTTGGAACAAGATCATAGCAACCCTATTCTAACCATATCGTGTCTCACAACAACCTAGACTTAGATCATGCACTTTGCAACCCACAAGTATTCAAGTTTAAGGCAAGCATGTTTAGCCAACAAACTCAAAAATTCAGAGAGTACTAAGTTGTATACGAGGGACTATAAAAAGATATAAAACAAAGCAACTATTCATCATCTCAACATGAAGGCATGCACATCCCTAGCATGCATGACAACTTATTATTTTTGTTCTTTTTAGTTTTACAAATTTTTATTTTGTTTTATGAGAGTAAGTGTGACAAATAAAAAGAAAGAAAGGAAAGATACAAGTCACCTTGGTGGGGGTGCTCCCCCAAGCTTGCTCTTGCTCATGGTTGTTGGTTAGGATCAAATCCTCTCCAACGGTAGAATGCCGTCGTGTAGTCGTGGTACTCTCGTAGCTGTTCCTGGGGGGGACGAGACTGATCGTCACTATGCTTCTGCCACTCTCTGGTGGTCTGGGCGTGAGTAGCAACGGTGTTTTGCATTTCCCCTATTCTCACATCCAGATCGTCCATCCTCCTTTTAAGATCCCTCAATTCCGAACCATAGTCATGATGACTAAAACCCGAAAATGAGTGACATCCGTCACGATGTGGAGGCGTCCCGATCAGCTCAGGGCCATGTCCCCATTGTGTACTACTAGCTTGCTGCCAAGACGAACCTCCAGTCTCATACTGCTGCAGTGTGAACATCCAAGCGGGGTCATCGGAATGCTCTGAGCCTGAAGTGTAATCATGGACTGGTGGTGTAGTTCTGACTGCGCTAGTGGTAGCATGCTTCATGCTTTGTTGTGTATGTCGGTCGGTGGACCTGCCAGGCATTCCTTCTCTCTGCAGCTCTATGGTTAGTTCCCAACAACAATACAAATGATATCCTGGGTTAGGCAGCGGGATTTTGTTTGCATAGCCAGGGTAATAAAAGATGATAAAACCATCGGGACCCTTCTTTAAAGTGTGACCTTGCTCAAGAAATTTATAGTCTATCATGGGACAGGGCTCAGAAAGATAATCAAATCTAGTGTTGGATAAAGCCCGGCCCCTGCAGCAATATGGGTCACTAAAGAAGTGCATTCAATGAGTCCTGATCCTTTAATATAATCTAACCATTGACCAATCATAGCTTCAACAGGAGCAATAGGAATTTTAGTAATTGCAGCAAACAAGACACGCAACTCATCGTTACGGATAGGTCTAGTGTCTAGTCTAGGGAAACAAGTCATAGCAAGCCACCTATGCCCCAATTGTAGAGTTGGGTTGTGAATATCACTCGTCCTAAGACGTTCACAAGAAAACTCCCCCGAAATCCTTTGCCAAAAAGATCCCTTTTCAAAACCCGTGGTTGCACCTTCTAAGTTAGCGTTGCAATAACTTTTAAACATAAGAATGATGCTAAGTTCTTTCTAGGTGAGACGGTATTCCTTCCCGAACAAGAGGAAAAGTACCCCATCATTATCTTTTAGCAAAGTGCACAAAACTGGATAGTGAGGAGGCGTGAACCTCCCTCAGTGATGTGTGCAAATTTGGTCCAACCTAATGCTTTCCAAATAGAAAGGAACTCAGAGCCCAGACCTATAGTGGAAGTAGGTCGTCATCATACGCCCTGGTGTGGACGAAACTGCGATTGCGTAGGTGATGGTAGACTCATCTCTCCAGTTCATCCAGCAGCTCGAGGTCGGTGTCGGTGAGAAGAACGTGCGGCTCATCCTCCTCCATGTTGTCCTCAACGGGCGTGTGCCTTGTTGATTCATCCTCGATGGACAAGTTTGTGCTCGAGCTGCCATGTGAACGACGTGAACTCAAACGCGTCACCTGCTGCATCCATGCCTTAGCCTTCTTCATCTGCACCACTTAAGCAAAAACATAAGAACAAGTCGAACACGGGTTATGGGTTAGCAAATAAAACTTGCCAGTCGTGTTGATCTTCCAAGCTTTGCAAAGACCATGGAAAAACCAAAAACTAAAAAGGGAAAAAATTTTAGTGGTTTTTGGAATGACAACTTTGAAGAAGCAATGTGAGAGCTCAAGAGCAAATGAGTGAAGGAGGGAGTGAAATGAGAAGTGAACTTGGAATGGCAAAACACTCTTCCCCGGTCACTCAATTTATAAGAAAATTCCCAAACGGTCGAAAATGGCTAGTGGGGAGACAAATCCAACCGTTGGCAAAAGGCGAAGGTTGGTGGGGCCCACATACATGGGTGTTCGGCCGATCGTGGGTGGGTCCCATTGGTCCCCCACTTTGTCCCATAACTCCCTAATAGCTATATTTTCTGACCTGCAGGGGTTAGGTCCAAAGTTTTGACAAAATTTTGCTCAAAAATATATTTTCTCAAAGTTGGAAACCGAAAACCAAATTTTGTATTTTTATCAAACAAAGAAGAGGGTTGGAATAAATTCCAACATGCATGTGTGAAATCCAAATATGCAAATGCAGAGGCAAATTTGAAAAATCCAAAAGTTCGGAAAAAAAATCAAATGTGCCAAAATTGAGGAAAATAAAATTTGAGATAAATACCAATTTACCTTTGGCAAGGGCTTACCAATTTTTAAAGTTCGACGAGCGGGACTTTTCTCTATCGCGTTTAGCTTGATGTTGCAGCGTCTGGTCCTAGAGAAGTGGACGCAAATGGCTACACTTCCTTCACTCACCACACCTTCTTCATCTTTGGTGTGGTCGGTGGCTTCTTAGGTGAAGGATTCTTCTTTACCGGCTGCTTCTTTTTCTAGAATCCAGGTGTGCCTGTTGCTTTCTTATTTTGAGTGACAAGAGTGTGATTTCCTTGTTCCCAGAGGTTTATCACGGAATCCTCTATGCTGTCCCCTCTTGTCTCTGTCTCTAATTTCTTGATGTCTTGAAGGTTCGGCCAGCTTTTGACTCCACCCATAAGGCAAGGCTGAAACTCAAATTCTTCTTCCTTGCCGTTGAGGTTGAGACGGTCTATTTCAGCCCCCATGTCAATTTGTGCGAACGTGGTGCTTAAGAATGGCTGCCCAAGGATGAGCGGCATACTTCTGTCGACTTCCATTTCGAGCACCACAAAATCCAAAGGGACAAAGCATCCGCGGATCTCAACCATAACTTCCTCGATAATCTCTACAGGTGTCGCAGTGTCGAGTCAGCAAACTGAATCTGCATCTGAGTTGGGACTAGGCCTGAGAGGTTCAACTTGTTGAAGATAGCTTTTGGCATGATGGTGACGCTGGCCCTACGGTCGCACAACGCTTGTTGGAAGAACTCTGTCCCGATTGAACACGAGATCATCAGGCTTCCTGGATCACCTTGGATGACTAGGATGATGTTCAATTCATCTTCTTCATCATTTCCTGCATGGTTAGTATTTGGTGAGCTGCAATTATGGTTCTCCACAAGCATTACCACATTCATAGCTTCTATGGTAGATTTGGGTTGCCCCGGATTTTTCCCACGGTCTGATACAGGCAGAGCAATGGCCAACTAAGCTAGTTGGGTTTCTAGCATTTTATTAAAACTAAGATGATTTTTGAAGGAAGAAGCAAGACCTTCTAGGTTAGCATTAACACTTTCTAAGTCTTGTCATTGGCGGCAAGATTTTTAGTGAAGGTTTCACTGATTTTAGCCTGACCTAAGACAAGATATTTAAAGGAGCTAGGGTTGATTATTGGAAGAGTTAAAGTTGTTACCTCCTTGATAATACGGGCATGGTTGATTCTACCTGTTGCCTCCTTACGGACGATAGCCGTTGTTGTTGTTGTTCATGTACAACACATCCTCACGAGTCTCAGGGCAGTCATTGCCCGAGTGACCCGTGTTCCCGTAGACCTCGCACGTCATGTGAGAGTCTAAGACGTTGACGATGCCGACTTCATACCCATTGGCTTGTTCGTCCATCCTCTTCACGAGGAGGTCAATTTTAGCGACTAGCATGTCCACCTCCTTAACGGTGTGCATGCCCTGCTAGCGCGAGTGAAGATGATCTTCACTCCGTCCTTGGTTGGAAACCATCTTCTCAATAAGTTCTTTAGCCTTATCAACGGTCACTGAGAAGAAGGCTCCTCCCGTAGCAGCATCGATATGATAACGAGCTGATGGAGTCAGCCCGTTGTAAAAGTTATGGATGACAAGTCATTCATTCATCCCATGATGAGGACAGGCGGCAATGTACTCTTGCAGCCTCTTCCAAGCCTCAGAGATTGACTTCTTGGACTCCTGCTAGAAGCTTGAAATTCTTCCATGAAGGGTGTTGGTTTTGTCCAACGGGAAGAATTTGGCGAGAAACACGGTTGAACACTTTTCCCATGTACCCACAGCATCCTTGTTCACGTAGAACCACTGTTTTGCCCTCCCCAGAAGGGAGAACGGAAACAGACGAAGGTCGATGGTGTCTTGAGAGACGTCCTTCATCTTGAAGGTGCTGCAAATCTCCAGAAATTGTTGCAGATGGGCGCTGGCATCCTCATTGGCCTTTCCATAGAATGGGCTGGCCTGCACCATGGTAATAAAACCCGTCTTGATCTCGAAATTAGCATCCCCGTGATGTTGGTTGCAACAGGAATGTTGGACGCCGAGGGAACAGAGAAATCACGAAGACTTTTCTGGGCCATGACCTTGAAGCTTGATGGTGCGGAGATGACTAGCTCACTTGCAGACTGGAACTTTTGAGGAGGGACGAGACGTGCACGTGACCTTCTCAAGAGTTGTTCGGGATCTTCAATATAATTTTCAGGCAAGGTGACGTCGGTCATGCACTACTCTGTTTTCACACAAAAGGAGAAAACAGACAAGTTTAGCCTGCTTGGGCAAATGTCAAATAATCTCATATGCAAGTATAGAATATGGGTAATTCTTTTGATCAATTGCCTTCCCCAGCAACGGCGCCACAAATGCTTGTTGACATTTCTTAACGTCCTCACTAAGTTTCCTTAGCAACGAAGCTAGAAATGTTTATTGGTAATCTTTAATGAATGCAGAGAGTCCACAAGCGCATGAAGAATACCATTTTAGCATTTCACTTGGAAGTATTCAGGGTATCGTATTTGTTTTATCCCAAAGGAAGGCATATGATTGATCATAGTAATTACCATATTTCTAGACATTGCACATTGGATTATAAGACAAAGTCCTTATAGGGGTAAGGATAAAGATAAATATGGTAGTGGACACACGGATAGCATATTCAAGTTAGATAAATATTAGTTTAGTGGAGAAGGACAAAGAAAGAGCTAAGTTCCTATGTTGCTTTTATATAGTTACATATTCTACAATATATTCAATTATACAAATGAAAGACAATACAAGACAATCAGATCATCACACCCTGGGCATCTGGTTTTCCCCTGCATCTACAATACGATTCCGGCCAAGAGCCTATTGCATAGCCGAACGTGGGGGATTTCAAATGACAGATAGGGCTGTCACCACCTAGTGCCTACTCCTAGCAATCCGTGGGCTACACGACAAATAATGCATTCTAATCTAAGCATCACTCTTACATCTCTAGAACAATACTCCTAATCCCTTAAGCAATGGATTAGAAAAGAAGTAATCACATTTAAGTGAACACTAAGCATATGAAAATGATCTAAGTCACACATTAATCATGCATCATTATAGTGACATAAATAAAGACTATAGTAAGGGCCTATGTCTAACATGGTAATATAGTATGACTACATTACTAACATGCAAGCATAGTAATCACATACATCAGTGGATCATATAATCAAACAAGAAACACATGACCCAAACATAATTATATAGAAAGACTAAATATACTAAATAGAATAAAGTCTTACAAAAGGAGAAAGATACAAGAGATATACCATAATTCCTAGAAAGACTTGGGAATTGAAGAAGACTCTGTTCTAAGCCTAACTCCACTAAAACTAAAGGGAATCATGAAATGGTAAAGAAAGTAATGCTTCTTGGTGTGTGTTGAGGAGTGAGTCACACGCTTCCTTTTATAGCTGTCTAAAGGCAGTTATGAGGTCGGTAAGTCCCACCATAATAGGGACAACTGCCTTTGGGAAGTCGATGGGGAACTGAATGAGGAAGCTGGGCCTCAGTGGGTTGTCCCTCTGTTCGGTCGAACACCCCTGTTCGGTCGAACAGGGGTGGGCCCACTGGGGTCCTGTTGCCTCGGGAGCCCTGCCAGGTGGGTCCCCTTTACTTTTCCACAGCTTAGGCCTTCTGTATGTCGGTTTGGTGCTGCAGGTGGGCTAGTTGATCTGTGGGAATCCCCATTGGCGAACTCCGATTGATCGACGTTGTGTTTCTTTGCCACATTGCTGTATTTTCTCCTCTCTTTTGATATTTCTCCTGCATGTCAGTGTTTCTCCAAGCAATAGTAGATGTTTATTAATTCTAACTAACATGCATGGTGGAAATATACAATTCTTCTTTATTTTAAGTAATGTTGATGGCCGAAAATGGTATTTAACGACCATCAACAATGACTGTACATTCCGGTCTCTCTGACCCCTCTGTCTAGTCTCTATCTCCAGAAGCTGAAACTACTCGTCCTCGCTTGAGTTCGTTTCCCGGCTTGTTCCAACAGCTCTTTGGCCTCTCCACTGCCACCTAGTACCTGTGATTTTACTGAGCATCCATGCACATCACCAACTAGTGTGACCTAAGAGACATGACCTAGACCCCCTTGATAGTCCGGTTTTTCCTATGGACACAAGCCCTGGCAACTAGACAAATGTTCCAAACACTCGCTCCTAGCTTGTCATTAGCCTTGTTCCATCTTCATTAACCCTTGGACTCCATCAAGTCTCCATGCTTGTGGTTATTGTCATCAACCGTCAACAATCATTATTAAGTACAAAAGGTTTCCTACACGCACAACACTCGTATAGATTTTAGTCATATTTCATGCTTGCCATTTATCACCAAAACATTCATATCTTTAGGGTGACCTCAATGGTCATGAACCTTACAGTTGCAACGATTGTTACGATCGAGCAAAAAAGTTGAAGTATTTGTTGATTGTGGTCGGCTTACCGATTCACCTCTCCCTCTCCCCCCCCCCCCTCCCCCCTCTCCTCGGTACGCCTTTGATCCTTACAGGGGGCGGCGAGCGGAGCCGCGCCGGTCGAAGGAGGAGCGGAGATGGCGTGGCAGACAAGCGACTCTGTTTGGCGGGCTCGTGTTTTGTTGGGCGGAGAATGGCACCAATTTTGCCGCCAAGGTGGGATGCGTTGTTTCGGGGACACCAATTTCTTTAATAGTTTTTCCTGTTTTAAGAAGTTAATAAAAAACAGAAAGGTATTTAGGGGAGCTGTTAAAGAATGATTTTTCCATTAAATCTAAAAAAATGATTTAAAAATAATTATTGAGAAGCTCTTAAAGATGCTCTAATGAACCATGCACGCTTGCGAGTGCTTGCTACCAGCAAACTGTATATATTGTACATGAAACACGGGTTGTGTGAGTGCTTCACAAAGATTTAACCGTCTCTGCAACTCTAACTTCTATAAAAATGATCTAAAACCTCTAGGAAAAAAATGTTTTGTTCAAGTTTTGCTACAAGTCCAAGGGTTTAAAAAATTGTTACAATATTCAAAAGAGAAAAATATCGATTCATCCGTATGATATACAGTGTTTTGACTAATCTTCAATCTCTCTTACTTAATATTACATTTCTTACAAGTCATAGAGTCATGGTCCCTCTTGCTAGTTTTTTTAACTCATATTTCGCTACTTAGGGTAACGTTTGGTAGGCAAAAAGGTCTTGATATTTTTCATGACAATCGATCGTCGTCCACATTCATATCTTTGGGTATCAATGTCTCGTGTTGTTAAGGGCACTATGTTGTGTGTGGATAAAATGTCATGTTGTAATTCAAAAAGAGAAGCTAAGCTAAGCTTAGATATTTAAATAATTTTCCATCTATATTTAACAAAATATATTATAAAAACATCTGTTATGGTGGATCTAAAAATATTAATTATACATATTTAGTTAATAAAAATATTAATTATACATATTTAGTTAATAAAATCTATATATATATTAATAAAATTATATTTTTAGTTATTTTTTTAAAAAAATTATACCGTATACACGTACGCTTATTCTTATAAGACAATGTATCCTATGGAAACTAACTTTGTATGCAAACTCTAATTATAATTGTTGGATCCTCATCCGATGGACAGATTAAGAGGTGAAAAATTTTATCACTTAAACCCCTCCACCCTTAGCTTTGATAATCCTAATTTTCCTAAAAAAACCCATCCCACTAGTGGTTTGGACGCCGCCTGGCGTCCTCCTCCTCGCGGTTTGCCAGGATGCCGCCGCCGTCATGAATCACGAGGACGCGGCTGCCAAGGATCACTTGAGCCGCGACGAGGCACCACGCCATGGACGCCGAATTGCGATTGCTCGTGGATTTGCGAAGGCGCAAGTGCCGAAATCCGGCACAAGTGCCACAATCCGGATGCGTGGCGTGGGCTGGCAGGCGGGGCGGGCGTGCGGTGCCGTGCGCGGGGAAGGGGAAGCCGCGTGACCGTAGCGGTGTCGCCACCGCATAGTAAGAATCTTTACCCTACGTGATCTTCGTTCGATGCTCTTTCGCGTCCCACTGATCCCGTCGTAAACCAGGCAAAGGAGGTCAAGTAATCAGAGCTTGAATATTTCTGCCGATTGTTTCATTTGCCACCCATCTTCTATCTGGTGAGCTTCCCACAAGAACAAGCTGTGTTCTAGTGTTTACATCTCTATCTGGTTCTCCTGGCAAAAATTCAGATCAAACCCTTTTGTAGATTTCTCAGAATGTCCACCATGCCACTCTCGATGGAATCAAGTGCAAAGCTAAGCTAGCTATGTGTTGTCTTCTTCAACCTCTGTCTGTGCTGCCGAGGGTACGGAACAGAGCCTCGCGCGGTGGCGACACCGCTACGGCCACGCGGCTTCCTCTTCCCCCGCGCACGGCACCGCACGCCCGCCCCGCCTGCCAGCCCACGCCACGCACCCGGATTGCAGCACTTGCGCCTTCAAAAATACGCAAGCAATCGCAATTCGGCGTCCATGGCGTGGTGGCTCGTCGCGGCTCAAGCGATCCTCCGTAGCCGCGTCCTCACGATTCATGGCGGCGGTGTCCTGGCGAGTCACGAGGAAGAGGATGCAAGGCGGCGTCCAACCACTAGTCAGATTAAGAAGGGGGTTTGAGGAAAATTGGGACAAGCAAAACTAATGGTGGAGGGGTTTAAGTGATAAAATTTCTCATCTCTTATCCAATAATTATAATTAAAGTTTGTATAGTTTACATACAAAGTTAATTTTTTAAGATATATTACTTATTAATATATATACAGAAGCTCTATCTCTATAAATAAAGTTCTTGTAACCACTAGGCCATATGCTCTTGGGGTTTTCTAGCTGCTTGTAAGTAATCAAATCAACAGATATATTGACAAAAATAGAAACCGAGAGGGGCCTGTAGTCCGCCATCGATTACACCTCCCAGTTCAAAACTTCGGGTAATGTCCGCCGCGGCGGCGCATTCAGCATGGCCGCCGCCGCCTCCAACCTCTTCCGACGGCGATGACTCTCTCCACTCCCTCCTCGCGTCCTTCTCCAGCCTTTCCGCTCTCCGCCTCCTCCCCGTCCCGCTCCTAGCCTTCTCCCGCCTCCGCGGTCACCTCCCACCCGCGGCCGCCGCCACCCACCTCCTCCTCCGCCCCATCGCATCCCTCCTCCAGTTCCATCGCTCCGACCTGCGCGTTGGCCTCCAGTTCCACGCGCTCTCCCTCTCCCTCGGCCTCTCCGTCCACCCGCTCGTCCTGCCCCGCCTCCTCTCCTTATACTCCCACCACCCCTCCCTCCTCCCCGCCGCCTCCTCCCTCGCCGCCGGCGCCACGTGCCCGCAGCCCTACAATGTCCTCATCTCCGCGTGCCTGGGCCACGGCCTCCCGCGCCACGCCCTCGCCGCGTACCAGGAGATGGCCGAGAGCGCCGTGCTCCCGGACGCCTTCACGTACCCCTCCGTCCTTCGCGCCTGCGCCGAGACCAAGGACCTCGAACTCGGGCGGGCGGTGCACGTGCGGGCGGCGGACGCCGGGATGGACGAGCATCTGTTCTTCCAGAACGCGCTGGTGTCCATGTATGCAAAGTGCGGGGACCTCGTCGCTGCACGCAAGGTGTTCGACGGAATGGGACTGATGGATGTGGTGTCGTGGAACTCGATGATCTCTGGCTACGCGGTGTCTGGGCAGTGGAAGGAGGCGGTGGAGCTTTTCCGTAGGATGCGGACTGAGGGTGCTGAGTTGAACTCAGTAACATGGAACACGGTCGCTGGTGGTTACATTCAGATGCGTGACTACAGGGCAGCAATGGAGCTGATTCGTGAGATGGTGATGGGTGGTGCAGGAGTCGACTTTGTGACTTTGGTGATTGGATCAAATGCTTGCTCACGGGCAGGATGGTTGAGGCTTGGGAAGGAGATTCATGGATTGGCAGTTCGCATGCACTGCGATGGGATTGAGAGCGTAAGCAACGCAGTGATCACAATGTATGCCAGGTGCAAGGATATGAAGCGTGCTCTCTTGTTGTTTAGGATGCTTAGGTCCCCAGGTCTGGTGACATGGAACACGATGTTAGCTGGTTTTGCATTAGCAGATGATGCAGAAGAGGCTTCAAGAATTTTCCGTGAAATGGTATGCAGTGACGTGCAGCCTAATTATGTTACCGTTGTCACCTATCTCGCGCTATGTGCCCGTGTGGCTAATCTGCAACATGGGCGAGAACTTCATACCCACATTATTAAGCATGGGTTCAAAGGGTACCGCTTGCTGTGGAACTCTCTCATAGATATGTACTCCAAGTCAGGGAAGCTCTTGGTAGCGCAAAATGTATTTGATACCATGGATGACCGTGATATGATATCCTACACTTCAATGATAGCAGGCTACGGAATGCAAGGAAAAGGAACTGTTGCCTTGCAGATTTTCAACCAGATGATTGACAGTGGGATCATGCCGGATGACATAATCATGGTTACTGTACTTTCTGCCTGCAGCCACTCTGGGCTTGTGGATGAAGGAGAAGAGCTTTTTGATAAGATGGTAAATTCATATGGTATAAAGCCCCAGATGGAGCACTATTCTTGCATGGTTGATCTATATGCGCGTGCTGGACTATTGGAAAAGGCAGAGAAAATGCTCAACCAAGCTCCCTTCCCTGCCACATCCACAATGTGGGCAGCATTAGTTGGAGCTTGTCATGAGAGAGGTAACATAATAATTGGTGAAAGGTCAGCAAGGAGGCTGTTGGAAATGAGGACTGAGAATGCCGGGCACTATGTTTTGGTCGCAAACATGTATGCTGCAGCTGGTTGCTGGAATGAGCTAGCAACAGTCAGAAAAATGATGCGAGACTTGGGTATCCTGAAAGCACCTGGGTTGGCATGGGCCGATCTTGGTAATGGGTTCACCCCTTTTCTTGTTGGGGATAGATCAAACCCTCTAGCTCCGGAGATCTATGAGGTTTTAGGTGAGCTATCTGAGCAGATGAGAAATATGAATAATTGTAGTGATCTGGACATATTATCTCTGGAGGAACTAATAAATTAAAATCGTATTTATTCATAGTACAAGAACCTTTGTGTACAATGGAGTTCATTATGAACTCTGAAATGGCTGTTCACTATGAAGCATTGAAGGGGGGAAATAGCTATAACAAAACAACTCTTATATTTTTTAAGAACATGAACCTCTCATTATGTGCACACTGCAGGTTTCTAACCATGACAGCGGTTGCTTGTTTTGCCATTGTAAAGTCGTGAACTTGAGTCTTCTCACAAGAGAGTTACTTTACTTGACAACGGATGCCTTATTGAATCCATGTAGTATTGCCCTGTTGGCTCCCTTTAGTTAATTTCACTTCATGATTCGTTAACAGACTTTTGGGGCAACCTTCATCACTTTAACGATTATGCTCGACATGACAAGGTTTCTTTGCATGGCAACCTATGCATTATTTATCAGTTTGCTCAAGGGACAAAAGAATTTCAAACCTTGTAGTATGGGACACAAAAAATGAAGTTCAAAACTACTCAATATATGTACAGAGAAGAATCGTTTTCCTAATAATTATTTGAAGTACTTGTTTCGGTGCAATTTTAATTCCATTTTCATGAGAAAATTGGCTTTCTTTAATATCCATCATCATGAGACTACAGTTCTGACAAATTCTACGCTGTTTGCCATCTATGAATGGCCAGTTATTTGAGCATAGTTATGAAGTTGGATTTAGTTTATTTGGGCATAGTTATGAAGTTGGATTTAGTGAACTCAGAAGGGGCCTAACAGCTTGTCTGTTTCCCTGAACTTGCACTAATTTTCTAGATGTGCTGCAACTTGGATTAACTTTGTGAGTTAATTTTTGTTAAGCTTTGTGGTATCGTATGAATTCTAGACAGCTATTTTTGTTTTATGTTAGGGCATTATTGGGATACTACGGCTGAAGTATTTCTTTCCTTGCTATGCATGGTAATTGTCTTGTCTTGTAATAGGGAAAAGAAAGGGTAACTTTGCTAGGCTAGACTCTAGATAATATCCGTGACTCAAATATACTAGCTGAGAGTAAATCTGAATTGGGTCTCCTTCAGACTTTACCAACAAGTATTGAAACTAAAAAGTAAAAACGAACATGGCTTCGTGCCGATTAATACTTTATTTCCTTCATCTCAGAAGTCACCATTATTCATATGCATCTTGTTGTAATAGATTTTCAGTTTTTCTCCTTTTAGTTATTTCTGATTAGTAGAATGTAACGAAAATTCCCTCGTTCAAAGGAAATAAATGGTGCCCAATCAGTTGGTCTGAGCCTGCCTGAACCAGACACGCAGCGAGATGGTTGCCTGGCCGGCGGTACTCGAACAATGGCAAGAACCAAACAGCCCATCAGCCTTGTGTTGCCTGTGTAATGCGCAGACTGTTCCAACCTAGAAAATTAAGGTTGGCAAAGGATCCAGATACGCCATTATGTAATACAGATAGCTGCTTTCTCTTGATTAACAAAGAACAGTATCGGACCACGTGTTCCTGGAAATGTTCTCCTTTGGTTTATAGTGGTAGGACAGTCTCATAGACCGTCTTATGCATTATCATATAGATTTTTTTATGATGTGAAATAGAGAGGATGATGAGAAAGAGAAATCACCATCTCATACGCTAAAATTTGAAAGTATGAGTCTACTCTAGTGGTCTTTCATAACCTATAAGTATTCCTTTTTACGTCCATAAATTTAGAAGTCATATAATTAATATAAAATAACTCAATAAACCACATATTTTATAAATTATTTTATAACTTATCTTAACATTACATGTCATGCATGAGACAATATGATTGTACATGCCCTACGTAGCAGAAACCCAAACAGTAATGGACAATTCTTCTGCTACATCATTTCTAAGTGCTATTATTACTCATAATAACTTTGTGGGTGGCAATAGCTTTCCTATCCTACATCTATATCTAAATGTTTTATATTTTCAACTACATTTAAGTCTAATATTTCCTTTGGAAAAAAAAAACACCGAAGTCTGGTGCTGTTCCACGGATAAAGCCGGCCACATTTGCATGAGACAGTCTTGTGCTTTCTGACAACGTAACTTCAACCACAGACCGTAGGGCGATGGTTGTTCACGGGAAGCCAATGGAGCCAAAGAGGATGGAAAGCAAGATCAACCCAGTGGAGAAATCGATGAAGAGGAGGAAGACGACGGACACGGATTCTGATGTACTGCTGATCCTCATGTTTGAGACAAGAAAGTACTGCAGCTAGAGCAACGAGAATTCAGATGAGCAAGAGTATGGAGTCGTTGAATTTAATCAAACATCACGGCTTTGAGTACAATTATTTTAGAGCACATCACAACCCTGAGCACAATTGTTTTTAGAGCAGGTCTCCCTACTAAATTCAATGTTGCCTAATGTTGTTAAAAAAAAAAAGCACATGCACCTTACCATGAGTTGCTAGTGAGTCTCAACAGAGCACGATCCACAAGTAAGGATTTAGTAATATATATGCACATGCCATGGGAGTATAATGGTGGCGAACTGGCGATGATGGGACGACTTTCAGCAGCTGTGAAAGTATATCAGTGAGAATCAGATCCCGTAGATGCACACGGGTGGAATGGACCAGTGGAATGGAATGCCAGTGATACCCCTAGAAGCAACCACTGCAACAACACAGAAATTAGTAGACGGTATTATGAATTGTACGATCCTTGTATGGATGCAGTTTCATCCGACAAAGTGTATGAGTCCAACATATAAGCCAAAAAGTATAAACATAAGTCGTGAAACATGTAAGCACCAAGTTGGATAATCATCTGAGTATGGTCACCAGATTGCCATCAGCATATCACTATGTAAGGCTTCATTATCACCCCCTCAATATGCTCTACTCAAGTTCTTTCATGACTGCATATATCATCAGAGTAGAATATGGTACTAATTTTTTAGAGCAACACTGAATATTACACAAAAAAGCTATAAACTAAACTAATCAGCAATATTCAATGGGTTGACATGGAAGTGAAAACGGAAATAACTTACTGTCTATTCCACTTTTGAATGGTTAGTATATTCAACAGCACAATTTTGTAACTTTTGTAATGAACTCAATATTCTCTATTTATTTTTAATGCAAAAGTGAATATAAAAATGTTGAATAGTCCAAGATTCTACAGTTACCTGTTGTGATGCATGCTGACTGAAAACATTCAAACGGTTAGCTCATCTCCAAGTTCTAAACGACTTGTCAAGAAAAATGCTGATGTTGCAGTTTGCATCTGGGATAGAATGACAGATCTATGAAGCCTATTCGCACGATGGATCTAAAATAGTTTAATGAAATTGATTTACTCGATGAAGTTTGTTGAGAAGGTGTTCAGAATGCCTGTTGGCACTACTTCCCCATGTTTTCAGATCGGCAGATCGATTCCGGTCGCCAGGGGACCGATCAGTCGATCAGATCGACTTATCGGATGATAAGGGGCGATTAGTCGACCTCTGATCGGTCGATCAGGTCATCTGATCGTCCTCCCCCTGGCTGATCGATCAGGTCATATAGTGTAGTATATATACTAATTTATATATTGTTTCTATAGAAAATAAGGTGATTTGACTGCACAGATTGATAAGAGAGGAGTACATGACTGCAGAGAAGTGCTTCTCTACATCACCATAACCCCCTGCAAGGTGGTGACCGGCGGCGTCCTCGGCGGCTCAGCTAGGCGCTTGGTCGCCGTCCTCAGCTAGGCGACAGGTGAGGGAGAAGGGGGGCGGCGTCCTTGGCTGGGCGAGAGGAGCAGGGAGATGGGCCGCTTGGGCAGCGTCTTCGGCTAGGCGCTGGCCGGCAGGTGCTTGGCGACAGGGCAGGGGCAGGGAGATGGGGAGCTTCGGCGGCCGCCGCTGGCTGCTGGCTGCAGCTCGCATAAGAGAGAGAGAGAGAGAGAGAGAGAGAGAGAGATGAGAGTATTGGAGAGGGAGGAAGAGGCTCTAGGGTTCAACTCACACCTCAATAGACCAAAATAGGCCCATTTCAGTTGGGCTCACTCTAGGCTGAATTTGGCTGAAACCTGATCGTCCTTGATCAGAATGAACGCCTAATCATGATTAGTCATCGATTAGGTGGACAATCAGGCAACTAATCGACCTAATCGAATCGCTGACCCTGATCGAGTGCACCTGACCAATAAGTCAATTAATCGACGACTAATCACGATTAATCGGACGATCTGAAATCATGGCTACTTCCACTGCATGGAACATTAACAGAACAGTAAAAATTTTAGTGCTGAAACTTATCTTATTATTGCTTAAATGGTAAACTAAGTCATTGAAAAGTATCAGCAGATAATAAGATGTGAAACATGTCAAGACGTCATTTTACCATTGATTTTTAGGCAGATATAGCACTCTATTATATAAACTTATAATTCATTCGAATGAAGACATGCTCTGATTTTTTTTCTCGAATATGAAGGAGAGCTTTGTATCATTGTATTCAGATAGAAAGAGCCGGCCCCTTACAAACAAGGTCTCCTCACCTATGTAGCACGGATACGGATACGTGTATCGGTATCGGTAGGATATAGATACGTGGATATGGCAATTTCCCAAACAACCCTACGTGGATACGTTTTAACTATTTTTAATAAATAGATAAAAATGCATATTAAATTGCAAAATAGATGTTCAAGTTCAACATAGAGACATTTAAGATCTATTAAACTCAAAATAACATGATGGCAGGTTCGAATTTAGAAAATTAATAAAATACTAGCAATATGCTCGTGCCGTGCTACGGGATTGACAAAATCTACAACAAACTTTAAACATAGTATAGTGGACCTTTTT
Source organism: Eleusine indica (assembly GCA_030378355.1). Lineage (NCBI taxonomy): Eukaryota > Viridiplantae > Streptophyta > Magnoliopsida > Poales > Poaceae > Eleusine > Eleusine indica. The sequence continues at coordinate 21,657,664 of CM059500.1, forward strand.
ATTTTGCGTTGCTACTAAAGAAAATACCACCTACTCTAGAAACTCATATAAACAGGAAGGTAGAACATATATATATATATATATATATATATATATATATATATATATAGGGTAATTTCATTCTACTTCCAAGTGTAGTTACTCCCATGTTCAAAAAACGACCTTGGGTATGTGTTCATACCCATTTATCATCTTGAGTATGTACATATACCTAAAATAAGATTTATCAAAGTAATAACCATGAAAAAAATTTAGCAGAACTCATATTTTTTTTGCACCTTGTGATATATCATGTTTTCTGTATAGATAGAGGAGTATGTCCACAAACTTTATTATTCCTCACATATAAGAAAAAAGTATGTCCACATACCACTTTTAAAAATCAAATATGTGTATATATTTTTTTTAGAAACCTCAAGTATGAAGAGATACCCTATAATTTATGAGATACAAACATGGGAGTAGCTACACCTGGGAATAGAAAAAAGGTGTATATATATATATATATATATATATATATATATGAAAAAGTGTTTTTTTTTATCGAAATTGCATTGCTACCGGCTTTACAAAAACATCAAACTGTAGGCAAGTGCTGCTCGTAGTTAACAAGCTATCACATTGTAGAGAACAAATGAGAGAAAACAATTTGCCAAAGAAGAAAAGTGAAATTACCAACATCGTCAATTTTATATGTCAACATAAATTAGCATCCATACGTTAAGGACTTGTTAAAAAGCATGAAGGACGTACATATAGTAGTAAAGACATTTTCTCCGTTCTGAGATTATTATCGTTAGGACAACAAAAGGGAATGGTAATGTTCTTTAGAACAATAAGTTGACCTTCAGTGTTCCTTTTGTGAAATCACATACGATTTCCATTTATCATGAATCATTTATTTTTGATATACATAATTTATAAGAAACCTGCGATCAGTGACCTCTAACCAGAAAAATTGTTTTCAAAATCAGAAAAAGAAAAGGTTGAACACAAATTATGTGTAGCGCCATTCATGGTGGAACACGTTTTTGCTTCTGCTGTCCATAAACTCATGGTTTTTCCAACCGAAACGTTATACACCCTACACCCAGGGTTTAACTTGTTCCAAAGTTAAACATAAATAGTACAGCACTGCTGAGTTATTATATCAGGAAATCTCTGGTATGGATTCTGGCGTATAGGAGATTTCTAATAGATGAATAAAAACAATCGCAGAAAGGGCATAGCAACGGATATTGCACACTTATCACAAGCATCCCTTGTCGACCTATAGTCACAACTGACAACCAAAACTACTTAAACAGTGTCATTCAATCATTCATACAGTGATGCACTGAATGATGGGCTCGAAACGAAAGTGAGAAATTTCTTGCAAATTGAGCTATGCGCATCTCCTTAGTTCGCCACCTTCATGTTAAATTAACGGAGAATGTAACCGCACTTCCACCATGTTAAACTGGGGGTTGCTTAGAGAAAGTAAAGGCGCAATGACCTGTTTCTCAGTAGTAACCAACGTATGCAACACCGGTACAGCCACTGAATCGTGCTACTGGCTGCCGTCCCTCGTGTACCTGTGGATCAATTGGCTCAAAATCTTGCAACCTGGAACAAACACACCTCATCTCGTCAGACCCAAAGCGGTAGCTGCATTATATATTGGCCAAACAACATGAACGATCTGAGTAAGACATGCATTCATGCATGAACGGCTCCATACATACGAAAATAGTTTATAAGAACAATAAGTAGCTATGTTCGAATAATATTATCTAAAATTACCACTTGCTTCTTCACTGGGTTCAAACATCAACATAACGGCAAGGCTTGCACTTAACGTCAAATATTTAACTTATCCCTATAAGTTTTGGGGAAAAAAAGACTAAACTGCAGCAAAATTATCTGCGACAGACTCACAAACTGGAAGGACTGAAGTATGCATCCCAATACAAAAGGCATGAATTTGAGAGTTCATAGTTGCAGCAGCAAACAATATCATGTGGAACAATTCAAGCATTCAACCACCAAGCCGGCATACCTATCCATTATCCCTTAACATACAAAATCTAATCACACCTAGTAAGCACTCTATGGGCACTGATGTCATCATGCCTGCCAGATTTTCATTTGCACTAGTGAAACAACACCTTGATTGGATTATCAACTATGAACTCATACCCAATGTAAAGCCCCACTTGAGAATAGTAAGCAAGATAGATCTATAATTAACTGCTAGCTCAATATTAATAATACACTCTGCAAAAACTAGAGGAGAGATGTATGATGATCGGTGTAAAGTATTCACCTAGATGATATAGTAGAACTGAGCAACGCCACAAATTGCCACACTCATATTTTGATAATAGAATTACCACATAGTCAGAGATGAAAGGATAAAAACAAGATGTTTTTAGTGTGACATACATGATTCAGCTATGTTAATGCTACAGCAACGTGAATGTGACCTCATGCCGATGTGATCATATCGTCACTTCATGGAAGAATACTTTTTTAGCAGTTATTGTGTTGCGCTGCATGGAAGCACCGTGTGCCGCCATTGGCCATCGATCGATTCTAATTAAACAAGGCACGGCTAGAATTGACTCGCCTGAAAATTTTACAAAGTGTAAGTCTATGTCTTAGATCGCCTGATTAATTGGCTCGTCAAGTCTTCTTCAATCTTCAGCCATATTCTAGGTGGAGCGGCTCCACTGGTCCATTGGCGCTGTCGATTGAGATGATGTGCACCAACCCGGATCACTGCATCTACCTCATCACTCTCCGCATCGCCGAGGAGCAACATAACATACGCGGGCGCCGAGTGACCCACGCACGTCAAGCTGCTCAATTAAGCCTAACGAGATGCTCCTCTTCCACCTCACCTACCACCTAACCACAGCCCACGATATGTAATCCTCTAATCAAAAAAGATCCTCCTCTCTCTCTCATGGACGCCGGGTCATGCCCATGGCTCCATACCCTCGTCCACCTCCAGCCATACCCTGCAGCTTTCTCGAAAGCCATCTTGGCTAACTCCAATTGAAGGTGAACGTGGACTGAAATAGCTCATAATTTCAATCGACTAAAGCATGATAATTGGAAAAACTACGAGTTGAAGGCAATGGCGCTCGGAGATGAGTTTGATGAGGGCCAAATGTACGAACCTGTAAAGTGGACGTCGGCAGAGATGCAGGCAAAGATCGGCGGCCACGACTGGACGACGCACATGTGATTTCGAGTTGTGGTTGGCGTTCCGGCTCGGTTGCTGATATAGAGTTAGCAGCGCGCCTTGGAGAGGGGCAGACGGGGAAGGGGAGGGGCAAATTAAATGGACTCTAATTTTTGTTTTACGGTATGGATGGCCTCATCATAGTCAGATGAGATCGGTGCAGGGGGCAGGAATTTTTTTGGAAGAGATGCCCACACCATAATTAATATGTAGTAGAGATGGTAGCAAACTAGCAATCAACATCAAGCTTCTTTCTCGGATTCCTCAATCCTTATTCTCCTCCACAGTTTCAATCTCAAGATCACCCAATCTAAGCAGTAATGAGGAAGGGGCAGGGAGAGGAAGAGGAACTCACCTAGTCACCTAAGCAGGGGCGCGAGGCAGCAGGGTGCAGTTCTTGACTCGCCGTCCCAGGGCTCGTCGGCGTTGCAACCAGCCGGGCGCAGATCTTCGTTGCCCGCGGCGGCAGCCGTGGGCAAGGAGACCGGCGCTTCGCCGGAGACGGAGGCCATGGCACGGAGCGGCGGGCGTCGAATTGGGAGGCGGCTCGGCCACCGGGGACACGGTGGGAGGCGGGCGGCGCCGGTAGACACGGGCGCTGCGTGGGGAAGGGAGACGGAGGCGGCTGTGTCTGCCCGCGTGAGCGCGTGGGAGGGAGAGGTCGGGAGGGAGCAGGGCCAGGGGCGGATCTACAGTGTCAGCTACAGGTGCGGCCGCACCTGAAGAAATTTAAAATTCAGCAATGAGTTTAAAATTTTCGTCATATAAACTTGACCATCACACAAATTCCTCTATGTGTCGTACCCCCCTCCATGTGCATCTAGCTCCGCCTGAGCAGGGCAGTAGGGCAAAGGGTGGGAAGTTGGGCCAGGCCGTATCCATTTTGGGCCGAAACGTCTCCAATCCTAAGTTTCCAACCCATTTATTCAGGGATACGTGGACACGGACCGGATATGTATCCCAGACGTATCCTCACCGTATCCGTATCAGATACGGGATACGCATGTGCCTAGGCATATCCATGTTTTCAAGCTCCTCACTCCAGAACGAGCCATGAGGGGCTGAGTTACAAGATCATTACAGTTGTACTTCTATAAAACATACTATAGGGTAAGACCTGACCTACTCAGCTAGCTAAATGGTGGTTAGCTGCACCCTTCTGCCCCTGACCCAATTCTCTCAAACCTCGGACTCCAGCAAGGCTCCATAAATGGCGCTCTTCCCTAAAAACGTGAAGGAGTTCATTCATACTAGGTCATGCACCGTCAAAGACACATGAGTTGTGATGCTTCCATATGACCCAAGCTCCCAAGATGATGGCAGAATTGAGACCTTTTCTTGTGTTCTTCGGCACTCTCTTGACAACCTTTCTCCACCACTGAGCAAAGGATACCTCATGTTGACTTGGTGCTTTGTCCAAGATATGAAACCAAAATTCTCAAGAGAGCACACATGTGGTGAGAAGGTGCTGCACATCCTCATCTTCTTGGTCACACAACGAATATTTAGATGGGTGAGGGAGACCTCATTTTGCAAGCCTGTTCGCTGTGCAACACCGGTTCCGAATGGCGAGCCATAGAAAAACCTTGCATTTCTGTGGTGCCCATGATTTCTATAGTTGCCGCCAATGCTCAAATGGGATGGCTGTTGGTTGACCTCAGGCTTGGTCAATGAGACCAGGTCTTCCATCAATTAAGGGCCTTAAGTAGCCCACTAATTAGGGATGAAGGAGCCTTAATAGCCCATTAATTGTGCCCTGAACAGGGGCACCTTGCCTAACCCAATTGGCTCGATCCCAGACCAATCTGCCCTATAAGATGGGCAGCCTTGCCCCCTCACGTGTGGTTGACGAGACCCAATGACACCACTATCCTACCGATCAAGGGAGGCGCATGATTGGCTGAAGACTATGTCCATCGCCGGCGATCTCGCCGGCATTCACTCTCTACAAGGATCAGAAAGGGGAGATCGACACCATGTCTACATCAATCAAGCATGGGGACCTTGCTGGCCTCAGGGCTTCGTCATCGACGGTATGAGCACAATCCCCTAATGTTGTAGGTGTTCATTGTAGAGGCTAGTTAAAATCCTATGGGATTAAGTAGGATTTGTGTCTAACATTTGGTATCATGAGCCAGCCTAGCCTCTGCATGAATCCTAGTATTGGTTAATGATGGATTAGTGCTCGGATCAAGGTTAATTAGCACCGATTACTCATGTTTTAGTATTTGCCAATGATATCTTAGTCTCTTATGTTTTGATGCTGAAATGCATGATTGATGGGCGCTGATTCGGTTTAGCATGTACGAGGGAAAATGTTCATGTCATTAGGATTCCTCCGAAACCCAAGATGAACCCAACCTAAGATTTAATGATGAATTAAGCTTGCCTAACTGATGTTTTGATGCTGGATGCGGACATCCGCGCCACCATCCTCATCGGCGCATGGCGCCCCTCATGTCACATTTGCGTGCCGCCGTTCTGTGCGCTGCCGAGGAAACGCTCGACGCAGCCGCGCGCAGCTGCACGCGTGCTCCGGCGAGAGCTCCCAGGGCGGAGCCTGCGCATCGCGCGACCTCACCCGCTCGCGGCGCCATCTAACGAGCCGCTGCTATCTCCACCTGTGCTGCGCCGCGCCTGCTCCGCGCGCCACCACGCCACGCACAGCTTGGCCACGCCGCTGCCTCCGCTCCGTCGCCGCCGCCTCACCCGCCCGGTCGATCCGCGTTTTCCTGAATGAGGAATGACGTAGGGTTTGTTCCGCACGGTTTTGTTCCGCACGGTTTTGTTCCACGGTCGAGCGTCGTTGGCCGTCCATTATTATTCAACGGTTCAGATCAGCAGCTGAGACAAGCTGGGCTTGTGTGGACTGGACCGAGCAAGTTTCGACCTGCCCCCGCTCAGGTTTATGGGCCATTTTCGTTTTCTGAATTTTAGGCCGTTTTTGTTTTTCTGCCGGGCTGTAAACTAATAAACCTTTTGCGATTAATGTTTCTTTTCCTGGCAGTGTTGTGGCCTTATGGTCGCACAATAAAGTAAGCTTTATGGGCCGGCTATAATTTATAAAATTCAGATTTTTTTTTTAATGGAGCAGATAATATGGGTCGTGTAATTTTGAGACAAAATCATAAGTTTGATGAGGCGATTGTATTTAGTGATACCTAATACTAATGTTTTATATTTAAGTAAATACAATGTTAAGTGTCTGATATTAAGTCATTGATTTCCATTGCGTATTATGTCTATTCTCTAAATCAAATTGAACCAACGAGATATTTGATTGGAGAATTTTATGCTTATAGTTCTTAATGGTTTGCACAGTATGGGATGTGCTAATAGACCAGTTCACTTTAAGAGCCGCACAGTATGGATTGTGCATTTTCTGGGCCGTAAAGTATTTACTCTCTAATTAAATTGAACCAACGGAATATTTATTTGGAGAGAATATGGGCAATATCTTATGTTGAGACAATTATGATAATGTTTTGAGTTGTTTTCTTTAAGTGATTTTAATGTTGATTAACTAACGACTAATGAGTAATGTGAATTAAGTCTTTTATGTTGTTCATATTGGGACAACTAAATAATGATGAAATGGAACATTTTGTACAAAATCTTTGTGGGACTATTTTGTTTTGTTTCACAGATTTTGAATTTATGGAATAATGATGACATATAGTTTGGAATGATGACATTAGATATTCCACCAAGATTTTAATTCGTTATTAAGTTACCTTATGAGCATGGGATTCATCCCATACAGTGTAATATTATTGTATTCAACACAATCTATTATACACCTTATGTAATTTTTAGTTGAACAATTGAGTGGCCTATTATGTTCATACTTCTCTCAAGTTGACTTGAGAGCGGATTTTTGGCAAAAAATGGTGCTTTTTATGGATGTATTTCTGACCGAAGTAGTTTTATATTTGTGTATATCTCAAGTTAGTTTCCGTCAAAGAAGCATCTTGTCACTTTCCTAAGTCATCTATAAAAGACACTAGTAATTTGCACGTGCGACACGTACGTGCTATTTGTGTACCACAAATATTTTGTAAAGCAAATTATTATTATCATCAAAACATTAAGCAACCCATTATTATTGAAACCGATGGTGCACAAAACTTTCCAGAAACATGTAACAGAAAGAGAAATGTGATAAAATTGTAATATTATTATGAGTGCAAACTAAATCTTGAGATCTCTAGAGGTCCCATGAATTGCATGAATATCACGTCAAATCATCAACAACATCAAATTTATACCTGTTTCAACTCCAATAATTTCAAAACCCTTGTTAAGAGCAAATGATCTATCTTGCCAAGAGGAAAAAGAGACCATGAATTAATTTGATATCAAGATTCAAGATTATGGCTACATGGCACAAAAAATGAGATCACAATCATTTTGGTAAAAACAATAGTGCCGCTTGCAGCTTCATTCAACGAAACACCAGTAATCAAGCAAAACAGGTCGTTGACTTCAATCTTTGCATGTACCATAGATTGGTGGGGATAAGTTGTGATAAAATGGTTATCACACAACATGACATGGAGTGCTGCAAAAATCAATAGAAAAGAAGCATGAGTCATGGGCAGAAAACAGTATCATCAAAAGGAAATTTCAATGTTGAATGAACTTGCAAACTTGTTTAGGAGTCTGCAACTCTGATTGGAGAATCAATTACATTATTAAGCAACTAATGTAATTATATGACAATCTCAATATGCTTGTATGTGAACTCTCATATAAAGATCAACATATCCGGTGTGCCGACCTAGCGCAAAATTGAGGAAACAATGTGTATGAAGTAGATGAATCACCAAAAAGAATAGTATGCATAAGAAATCACTAATTTAAATGGCAAAGGATGGTATGGAAAAAACTATGAACATACTTCTTCCTTTTATTCAACTTGTACACATAAGAGGACATAAAACTGAATAAGGAGAAGAAGAAAAGAGGTGGGAAAAAGGAGATACAAAACCCGGAAAAAGGGAAATTATATGTCCTCTAAGTTGAAAAATTAATAGCTAATACAAATCTTAATAAAGGATACTAATGGCATTCAAATTTAGAAAACAAGTTTTGGAGCCGCAAACCTTTCACAGATATATGTTTCAATCCACATCATACTTTCGAGTGTGCAATTAAATAGGTTTCTAACTAAATTAACTGCCTCCAAGACACAACTTGTGCAAAACAATACACTAAGCCTGTAGTAATATTTAGCTTCACATTTTGTGTACCTAAAAGCGTAACCAAGAATCTTGGCAAATCTAAATCGGTCTAAACATCAAAATGATTACCATTTTAAAATTCCTTAGGATAATTAAGACATGGAGTGACCATTTATACTAAATTGTTGGGCTTCAAATGCTTATAACTCAGGAGGGATAAAGCACTATCTTCCTTCATACATCGTTCGATGGAAGGACAATTACATGGACGCATCTATACCTATCAGGCTAGGCTATCCTCCACAGCCATCAGTCTGCTACTTGATGTAAAACACTTGGGTTCAACACCTCAGAAGAGTGGTTTGACAGTAAATGATTCAGCAAAAATATAACCAAGGCCCACATATCTAGAAATGATTTAAGGACATAATTGAACCAAATAAAGAGAAGTTGGAGGAAAAATTAGGATCTTTTGCTCTCTCTCTCTCTCTCTCTCAGCAAAGATACAAATAACACTCGTGTACTGTTAGTTATAACAACCTGAAAATTATTGTGAGCCATAAATGTGGGTCATTTATCTTGGTAAATGATAAAAAAACCACGTGCTCCTATGAACACAAGAGAAAACAATGTGAAGAGATATATATCAACTATACCTCAAATTTACCCAAAAAATGTAATGGCATGGATAAATGCCAGAATATCATGTACTTTCTCTACGTCAGGATATCAGCTCAACATCAGGGGCACAGGGACATACCTCGAATATGCAATTGATTTATCTACATCAGGATATCAGCTCAACACTTTCTTTAATTCAGGGTCACTATACTTTTAATAAATTCCTCTGATAGCCTATCTATAGACTGCCTATTATTTCAATAAACAACAAATAGGGGAAAAAAGACATTCAAAGAGGATGAAAATTATCCCGCTTGATGCGCCATCAATATTCAGTAAGAACTTGGGCACGTGAATGCCCATTTGCAGCCCCTGAATCATAAATGTATTCCAAGTTAGCTTCAGGAAAATGTATTCAGTGAAGTGTTATGAACTAACAGCATCGACATTACCTAAAGCCCATCGGAATGCCCATATTTCTCATAATTCTCACGAGATACAGGATCAGTTAATGCCTGATACGCCTTGGATATATATTCAATAAAGAACGTATGGGCTTCTGGATATAAGTTCAACTACTTGCATTAACTGTAAGTCTATTTGATATCTACCCTTAAGTGCAGTGGGTAATCTTTAGCAATTAATGACGACATATTTTTGTTACATGCTATATCTATAAAGTCAAACATAAATCCTGGTCCCTTGCTAACTGTAACTGGAAACAAAAGAAATTTGCAAAAATAATCAGGAGTATAGAAATGTGAAAAGTTGAAATATATTGGCAACAAAAGAGCCCTATGGGCATATACATATACTGCAAGGTTTTGAACTTCTTCGAAAATAGGGATGGAGCAAACCTTAGCTAACCAAAAATCATTAGCATGTAACCCGACGCATTGAAAAATAAGTCATATGTAGCAGATTGGCAAAATATTCAAAGCAACAAAGTTGATGTCGATGCCGTTCAATTAATTCTGTTTCTGTGTAATGAAAACCGTTCAAGACTATGATGGAAATGGAAGAAAGGACATTTTCCATAAAATGTAGTAAGCATAGCACACAGGCATTTCGTACCTTGTTAGAACAAAGAAAAGTCATTTTGTTTAATCAATTAATCTATCTGTATAGTAACCCGACGCATTGAAAAAGAAGTCATATGGAGCAGATAGATAAAATATTCAAAGCAACAAAGTTGATATCGATGCCGGTCAATTAATTCTGTTTCTATGTAATGAAGACCGTTCAAGACTATGATGGAAATAGAAGAAATGACATTTCGTACCTTGTTAGAACAAAGAAAAGTCAATTTGTTTAATCAATTAATCTATCTGTATAGTTGTCGGTTTAATTGTTGCTTGGAAAAAACCTTATCAATCATCAGGCTTAAAAGCAATCATAATCTTCAAGATAAAGGTCCTACCCAGAGAAAGTGAAGTCAATCTCACCCTTTTTCTGTGTCTGCTTCCTCCATCTTTTCTTCTTTATTCCTTCACACTCTTCTCTTTCCCCATGCTTGCTGGGCATCAGCACAACAGGCAATTTCATTTTTTAGACTGGATCAAATCAAAAAGACAAGTGGAATGACTATGGAAGCATACAACCTTCTGCACGTGCGACACCTTCTGGCCCACCAGGGGACATGATCATCCAAAGAAAAAGATTCTTCTGTTTTCTGCACTGAAATACAGAAGTAACAGAAGATTCAGTGGCAGATAACAATTCGTTCATTTTTTAAGTCAATATTTATCACAATTTTGTGTGTCATATATCTTTTCTAATGAAGATTTATAGTTATCACACATTGTCACAGTTTACCCTATTGCCTTGAAGAGAGGAACTTGTTTCATTTATGTATGATACAATTCGAGCCTACGATTTGGATCTGCGCCCACCACTGCTCAACATAAGACATTTGTTTCATTTGTAGCGAATGAACTATATATGTTCTAGTCAAATGTATGTACAATTAAGTGCTTTTTCAACCATAAAATCGGATACTGGAAGCTTGAAAACGGATAGCTCAGCAAGCCTTCAGGCTTTAGAGGGAGAAAACCATCTACGGAACCTACAAATTGATATTAATTTTGCACGATTAAACTTTAATAGTGTAGCAGCTTTTAACACGCCAACAAACATGATTTACACCATCACGCAGAAGGCAACAGAGTGGATGAACTACATACCTCGAAGAAGAGCCAGCTGGAACAGCTCCTGAGCTCGACCAGCTCGTTAAGCGCGGCGCCCTTGCTCTGCTTGGACTCGACCTTGTTGTCCTTCTTTGCGTGCGGGAGAAGCGACACCATGTCTTGCATTAGATGCCGATATCTGCGCCCAGCACCAACGCGTCGATCGAATTATCCACCACCTAGCACGGACACAGTAAGAAGTTGGAGCGAAAGGGAGCAGCTCTTGCCTGAGCGTGATGCGGCGAGAGCAGGTCACGAGCACCTTCTCCTTGTTGCGGAACGACGGCGCCCCGAGGGATGCGACCGCGGTTGGGTGGTTCTCGCCTGGATCTGGAGGACCACCATCCAGGTCGCTGTACGCAGGGAGAGAGCGGAGTGCTGGTGCCCCCCCCCCCCCCCCCCCCCCGCCCGCCAGGCCCGCCTGCGGCCCGTCCGGATCCACGCTGGGAAGGACGCCGTCGTTGGAAGGGGCCGCCTGGAGAGAATGGGAGAAGAGGGGAGCGTCGCGGCCACCGACGCCCTCACCGGCCGGCCGCTCGTGAGGCCGCCCGCCCGTGCCATGGCCTGATCTGGCCATGGCCAGGCCGAATCCGTGTCAAGCCTCACTCGCGAAGCCGACGCCCTCCAATGCGTGGCCGACCGCCCGCCTCCGCGCCGACGCACTTGGCCTGCCACCTGTGAGGTCGGCCACCCGCGCCATGGCTGAGCCGGATCCGCGCCGGCGGGCGAAGCTCGGCGCGCTCCACCGCGTCGGCCTTCACCGCCCGTCCACGCTGGCATCCAATGCCGGCCCGCCCGCGCACGTCGGTTGGTCTCCGCCTGCCACCGGCCACCGCCTTGCTGAGAGAGAGAGACTGCTAGGATCGAGGGAGTGGAGAGCAGATGCATGAGGAACATTTGCCAGGGATTTGGACGGAGAAAATTGGATTGGAAAGTCGAGCGAGATTTTTGCCGAAGAGGCGTGATTGACGCGAGTGGGTACGCGCGGGGTCTGGGTTCATGCTCGGCGAGAAAAAAAAAAACGCCGCGGTCCGTCGAATTACAACTACGGTGCGTAAGAAATCATAAGACGAACGTAACATGTGTAACGCCCTGTGCTGGTCTAGCTGGACCCACTTAAATCTGACAGTTTTAGTTGTTTTAACTATCTACGATACATCATAGATCTTAGGGTGGATAAATTAACTCTGAGTAAAAATTTACAGTGAGATGTTTAATCTTTATAGGATAGATAAAAATTTCCTATAACAAACGCTCTCAGTTGTTGCACTATTTATAACCTCTTCAGCCGTTCCTAACCGTCTGATCTGTGACGTGCAAATCAATCTGGCCATACATTTACCCGTAACACATGACATTCCCCCTTCCACCGACGAGCCGAGCTCTTCGTCCTCCCGATACGCACCCACACGCCCTGGACAACTTCTCTGTCATTCCGATCTTGATCTCCTTCGCTCGGCCCCGTCGATCGCCGTCCCTCGACAGCTCTGCTCCTTGTGTCAGACCTTCCTCCACCACCAGTGCTGCCGCTCCCCATCTCCTCCCCCTCCCTCACCCCAACCCTCTTCTTTCTCCGACCCTCAGCTGCAACCCTAGCTGCCCCCACACTCATCTCTCTCCTTACCTGGCGACCGCCTCCTTTCCACTGGCTCTCTGCCGTCTTTCATCCTCTCGCGCCAGCAGCGGCCTTCTTGAAGACCCACGAAAGCGGATGGCACCATCCTACGGCGGCGTGGTGCTCCAATGACGTCACGTCGGGGCTTCTCTTACCGCAGCGCAGACCTCCTGCGATGATGCGGTGCGACGGGGCAAGACTGCTGCTGCGGCAACGGATGGCGAGTGTGGTGGCAGTGAGGATGGCTGGCGCATCGGGGCGAGGACATCGTGCAGCATGAGGATGGTGGGTGGCTCGCCACAAGGACAACTGCAGATCGGAGGTGTCGTGGCCCTCGGCCGGGTTGTTTTGCTGGTGAGCAGTAGTTCTTTTCCTGTTAGATATTTGCACCTTAATTCCTTCTGTTATTGCGCTGTGCTCCACGGAATTTTGACAGCAGGATGTACAGTGTTTGGAAGGCTTACACGAGGATGTCTCACAATGGAGAACTGCTGACATTTTTCATCATTGTTCCTCTCTATCAGCAACCTGGAATGTTTTCCTTTACAAAATCATTGTTATCTCACTTCATATGTATTGTGCTACTTTGTCGAATCTTTCATATTTGCAATTTGTTCTAAGAATGGAGTGCTGAATTGGCGCATCTACTCTCTGCAGATTAGGTAAAAATCATATCATCACTTCTATCTTTATGTCAAGGTGAATTCCTGCCATGGTAATTTTGGCTGATGAGGGCTGGAAGTGACTGTTGTGGCATTCCTGCAGAGAAGCTCATTCCATGCACATTGGCTTCTCATAGCATGCCAGGTGAGGTGCTTTTTTATTTATGTTATGTTCTTACTTTTGTTTATAAGAACTAATCCTCACAGATAGTGAGTATTGTGTTCAAAGTTTATTTTGGAATTTTGGATTTGTGCTCCATATGAGTAATTGTAGGTAGATATATTGCATTTCTAGATTTATTGCTGGGCTCATTAAGTGCTTCTCTTGATCTTGATCCTACAAGGACATAGTACTTTCACATGCACTTTCTAATCATGTCAAATATTTCTAATCATTGGTTATTGCTATATGTTATTCTCTTCCTTGAATTTTGTAACCTGCTGTTTTGTTCAGGGCTGCTTCAGTATTTTGGTTGCTATGTTCACGAAGAAACGCCTCACTGTTATTGCTTCTATGGCAACTATTTGACAGGAACCTGCTCTTCTCTCCAGATTCATAAAATAGAGGTCAAATCAATGAAAACCAAATGCAATCTATGAAAGCAATGGTGTTATTTTCCTTAATGTATTACCTTTGTTCATTAGTTTCCTTGCTAATATATAATTTTCATTACAACAAATTAACTTGATACTTCACTGCAGTTAATTCATTTTGCATAAATATTGATCGGATAGCCTACCATACACTTTCTTGAATGTGATTCCTTAAAAATTCAGATCATATTCATTGTGCATTCAGTAATTCTCGATTTCTCCTCCTACTGTCTACCCTTTGCCTGAATGTGATTTGTTATTAAAAAGTAAGTATTGATTCACCATTAGAGTATTTCATCTTATATTATCTCCTGCACCATATTAGAATATAGGCCTGTAGAAGACTTCTATATTAGGTGGAGTAAATAATTGTCACTTTTTTAATGTTCAACTTCGTATATGTGCTTACCTTTGAATTATTTTTTGACAGAATAGAATGATTCTCTTGATATGGGCCACGGTTCTGCAGTTAGCTATATATGATGACGGGGGTATATATGTGCCTTCCTAAGACAAGCTTAAGTACAGTTTGTGATTTTTCACTTATTTGGTTTATGATGACTCAGATGTATCTACAACAAGGATTTGACTATTGTTCGGTAAGGTTCTCCATGCTTTTTCGTTCAGTTCAGAACCTGTGTTGTAGGTGGATTTAATTTAGTTATCTTAGACCAGGGGCGGAGCCAGGATAGAGCTTGAGGGGGTGCTGGTCATTTGTTATAATTTTGTTGGCCTTCTTAGTTGATAATTTACATGGAAATTTTCTCAATTACTAAGTAATCTATGCTAATGTTTTAGGGATCAAGGGGGTGCTGCAGCACGGGCAGCACCCCCTGTGGCTCCGCCACTGTCTTAGACCATAGCCTATCATTAGCTGTGATTTTCTCCCTTTGATTTTGAAACACACTGTTTTGTGCAGGGCTGCTTAGTTTCTTTACTCAGAGAAGTGTCTCATTGCTTTGCATTAAAGCTTTGATGTTTTTTTGAGATTCTAAACATTCCAACCGAATGTCCTAAAAGTAAATCTTTAATCAGCTCTTATTGATAATGGTAAGCAATTTGATGTTTTAACAGGCTTGTGCCATATTTTAAAACTTTTTATTACTCCTAAAAGGTAAAATGCAATGCTATATATTGCTCAGGCTTGGCCTTTTCTGTTTTGCACAAGCTATAGGTATGAGGCTGTTAATTTAGTTAAACACATATTTCCACACTGGAAAATATGGTATCAGATGCATCCCTGAATGAAAAGCATGCCTTTCTTCCTGTGTGAGCTGAATATACAGATGAATTATGCCCATTGATTATTTCTGTACCAACCTCTTGATGTTTTTAGCTGCCTAATTAAGTTAATAACTTTTTTAGACTCCTGTTCTTTTTTAATTTACTCTATGCAAATTGTTTTTAAAGTGTGTGCTAGGTTGACATATTAGGTATGTTAATTGTTGTTTTCAAGGTTATCAAGGCTGTGACATAATTACATTAGTTTGCAAGGCTGGAATAAGCTGAAAATTACATTGCATGTTCCTTTTATTGTTGTCTCTCGGTGTTTTTTTGTGTGTTTCCTATTGCCAACCATCGTTGGTGTTGTGTTCCATTTTTAATGAATTGTTATGATCTGCTTTGGAAATAACTGCTTCAGCAACAAATTATGTACTTAGTTAATGGCTAATTTATTATTTCAAGATTAATGAACTATTATGACCTGTGTGTTTTGCTGATTGCAGGTCGAAGTGGTATGCATAGTACTGACTTAAAGCTGCATGAAAACCAAATCTATGTTATGAGATATGGAATATTAAAGCCATACCTTGATCATCCAGCTATTTTTTTTTGTGAAAACTGAAAAAAAAAAACATATAACTGTTTCCACCTATTGCAAAGGGAGGTGAACAAGGACCTTATTTTTGTAATGCGGAAATGTAACATCTATATGAGATAGGCCTCCCTCAAACTCATGGCAATGTAATTTTTTTGTCGCTTCTTTTTTTTTTTTAGTTCAATATATGTACTTTTATTTCCTCATGGCATTATGCCTCAATATATGTTGAAGAGTTTGAAGAGGAGATTTAACTACCATGCAAGTCATGCACTCTGCTCCACCACTAATGTCCATAGATTGTCACTCATCAGCGTTAAAAGTACTATCGTTTGCTTGTTTGGTGTGTGCTATTTGCCGCGGGGTTTCATCTAGTTCTTATTAAGTATCCCTTTTGGGCATTACCATGGGTATTGACTTTTGGAATTGTTAAGTTAGGTGACAATTAACGTTTAAGGGAAGACCATCTCTTGTTGATGAAATTATTTTTCATGAAAGATTTGATGTCCTAAATAATTTTGCACTTTTTCCCACTACAAATTAATTTCTTCTCTTAAGTAGATACAGGCTATTATGAGTCTATCTTTATACAGGCTATTATGACTTCATTATTTTGAGAATTATAAGACAATTCTATTTTGATAGTCTTTGGTTGTATTCTGACCAACGTTGTTTACAATCATAGTTGTCAAAATTGATTGGTCACTAATGTTTATAACTTATGGGCATGTAATTAAGGTTCAATTTGAGACCTTTTTTCCACTTATGCCAATGATGTTTTATATTCATTTTCATGGACAAATTATGAGTATGATTGTTTCATAAGGTCTTACGACCCTTTATTTGATGATTTGGTTACGTTTCCATCATAAGAAAATAGTACTTTTATTTCACGCTTCGGCACTAAAGAAAATTGCAATCATAAAAATGCATGGCTTGTTGACTAGAGCTTGACTTGTTTCGTGACTCATGACTATATACTGACCAACGTTGTTTATAGTCATGTGAAGTTATCACTTATTTTAACAATCAAGTTTACAAGTCTCAAATAACGATGATCATAACTATGTGGCACATAAGTCATATCTTAATAAGTTATCAACCACATATTGACATTTTTGGAAAACATGCGACACATGTTTTTATTGGCTTTTATCAGTTTCATTAATGTGTCATAATTATGTTTTCCATTAAATTAGACATCTCTAATTAATGATAGAACCAACGAGAAATCTTGATTAGAGATTTTGTCATTATGAGATATAATACTAATGTTGCAACTCATATGTATATTTTGACCAACGTTGATTATACATTATGTGTTGTTTTCAAAATATAAGGATTGTAACTAATGATAAATTGATCACATACTGACCAACGTTGTTTGTGATCTATATAAGTAAATAAGTCAATCTTTAGAATTGTTTCCTAATGTGAGAATGCTTTATTTCTGCCCAATGGTGATGTGAAGTTACTAAAGTTGTTTACCATAGTTTAGTCCCTACAATGTGAGAATTGAAGTCTTTAGTTGCATAATATTAGTCTCACTCTTGTCGGATTTCCTAATATGGTAACGATTTACGCTTTTGTGAATACTAATGCCTCATTTGTTTTCCCTATTTATGTAATGTAATTATGAGTTTCTAGGTTATGCTAATAAGGAATAAATCAAGTTTATTTATCCCAAAACATTACGTATATTGTCACACCCCAAAATTTCATATTTGGGTCTGTGACTCAGCTTCACTAAATTTCAACATTTATTTTATAATCAATTAAAATTTATTAATTAGAGTATTACCATCTATTTTAGGTAAATAAGTATTTTCTAATTAAATAAATTAATTAGATTATTAATTATTATTGTTTATTGCATTCATGCCGATTAAATGCATTAGGTTTTTACTGTATGTAAAATACTTTGAAAATCCGATTAGAATTCGAGTTTGTTTTATTTTTAGAAAATGGAATAGAATTACAAAGGAAAAACAAATGAGAAAAGAGAGCTCACACCTCACTCTCGGTCGAAACCAACCAGCCAGGCCCACCCGAGCTCTCCCCCTCACCCCTCTCCCCACCCACCCGCTCGGCCTGCTCAGCAGAACTGCCTTCACCTCACCTCTCTCTCTCTCACTGACGCACGGGCCCCATGCATCATCGACTTCCTCCCGCCGATCTCGCCACCTGCCATTTCTCTGCCCTCAATTTCTAAATCCCGCGCCCCACTGAAAGGTCTAGGTCTCTAGCCTTCAATTAATAATGAGTTTTGGTGATGAATGACAATGCATGTTGGAACTAACCTTTTATATAAGTTTGTGAGTTCAAGATTAGGTTATGTTTCGGCATCAAGCAAAGGTCAAGAATAACATATTCATAAAGGCTATGGATCCATTACAAGATAATTGATTGATCGTATGTTGAAAATTATCATATTATATGGTGAAGATGCTTGACAAAGGATGATGGTAATCAATGTGTTAATAAAGGTGTCGGTGGATATAATGAACACCCATGCTTAAAGATGAAGACACATCACATGTTCAAATGTCAAACATAACATATTATTGATTCATGACATGAGATGATATTGATGATAGTGTTGATTGTTGATACAAGCAACACGTATACATAAAGAAGATCAAGGCACTTCATGAAGGAGAATTAGACATCTCTATAGTCGATGATGTCAAAATGGTTATGTTAATACTTGGTATTAAATGGAAATATTAATGCAAGTATTAGTTGGAATCCATGAGTTAATAAGTGACGATGGTCAAAGCAAGGATGTTATTATAAAATTGGAACATGGATTTCTAGTGACCATTTAGAAGAAGATAAAAGTCATGAATTTGAAAATATCATCTTGGAGATCAAATTGACAAAGTGGATACATTGTTGATGTTGGATACAAAGTAGTGTTGCATGGAAAGGCGGTGAAGGTTAGGTAAGACTCGGCTGCGATGGACCATGTGCGAGGGTGAAGGACAAGCAAGAGGGTTGACGCCAAAGGACCAAAGGTAATGTTGAAGAGTGAGTTAAGGCTTAGGGCGATGTACCGTGCAAGACCATGTGAATCTATGGATTATCCACATCACTCATTTAATGGAACAAGAAGATGATGTTGATATGTCACAACGAGTGCAATTGACAAAAGAGCTAAAGGTGAATATACAATGTCAAAAGAAGATCAAGTGGCTTGAATATAAGAAGTTGTGAAACTTTATAAGCGGATGAACATCAAGTCTATCTCATATGGACATTGCTCAAGCCAAAGGTATAATATTAGATATATATGCTTATTGATGACTAATCAAATAAATATCCAAAATGATCCATTGCTTATGGAGTTGACGACCCTAAAAAAGAAGAATGAAGATGATATCAAGGTGTTCCTATTGACATAGATTTTCTAATTGGTATTGAGTATAGGAATGTCGTACTATATAGAGGGATGCAACTTTGATAGTTTTGCTTATGTCTTGGTGCTCAAATTGATCCAATAACCCTTGGGAGAGTGTTTAGCAAATCTATGTGTGATTTTGAAGGTTGGTAATAGCTGGGTTAGATAGCCCTTTAAATTATCTTTCCGTAGAGTCTAAGATCACCTAAATTGGCCTCCGGAGTCAAAAGTTACGGGCATTTCTCTTTTGGTTGTCTGTGTTTTTTTTTTTCAGTCGGCAGTGCCGATCCGAGCATCGACAGTGCCGATCCGGAACTCAACAGAACGTGTTTTTCTTACCCTCTATGACTTCCTCATCGGCAGTGCAAATGCGGGACGTCCAGAACCCCAACGGCTAGTTTTTTAGCCTATCCTATCGGCAGTGCCGATCCGGGCTTTGGTAGTGCCAATGCGGGACGTGCAGAACCCCAACGGCTAGTTTTTTAGCCTATCCTATCGGCAGTCCGATCCGGGCATCGGCAGTGTCGATGCAGGACGTCCAGAGCCCAAACAGTTAGTTTTTGAGCCTCCCCTATTTATACCCCCTTCGTTCCCAATGGTTGGGGTGCCAAAAACACGTAAAAAAACATCCATTTGAGCCAAGAAAATACCTCTCCACTCCCCATTGCTTAGTGCTATACCTTGTGGGTGAGAGATTGAGAGAGAAAGAGCAAAACTCCATTGTTGAGCACTTGAGCAAGCAAGTAATCATTGTGGCATTTGTTACTCTTGAGGATTCATCCCCTAGACGACAAGGCGTTGCCCGGTGAGCTCCTAAGCTTGTGGTGAGCCACGGAAAGTTTGTGAAGGTTTCGATTGACCTCCGAAAGGAAAGGAATCAAGAGAAGAAAATTTGAGGAATAGGGTTGAAAGAGACCCGGCTCAAGTGTGACCGAGGCCCTTAACGGAGATGTATGACTCATTTGAGGAGTCCGAACTTCGGTAAACAAATATTGTGTCTCCATGTGCTCCTTTATTTACTTTTGGGCGACTTTCTGTACCACTATCGACACTGCCGATTGAGCATCGGCAGTGCCGATGGCACTGCCGATCGTACTGATTCTTTTGTTAAGTCTAATTTCATAGAAATTTATAGAATCGCCTGTTCACCCCCCTCTAGGGGATATGAAGGTGCTTTCAATTGGTATCAGAGCCTAATCTCCTCATAAGCTTAACCTCTTGGAGAGTTGATGATGTCGCAAGGTAAAATATGTTAAATTCCCTATGGTTGTTCTAGTGCCTCGTTTTCTATCATTTCACAACCTTCATACGAGGCACCATATTTCGATGGCACAAATTATGCTTATTGGAGATCACAAATGATTTCATATTTTCGGGAGATGAGTCCTAAAATTTGGTGGGTTGTAGAAGTGAGATTTTCTCATGCCTTGGATCGTGATTCTTCAACACAAGGGCAAGAGAAATGCCTACATCTCGAGGCCCAAGCTACTAATGCTTTATTTGGTACTTTGAGTAGGGATGTTTTCAATGAGATATACAAGTTGAAGACTGCTCATGCTATGTGTATTCGAATTGAATAAATATATGAAGAATCCAACATGACAAGTGATATTTCCAACAATAAATTGGTAATTGAGGATGATTGCTCCACCTCAAACTTACATGATATTGATGATCATTCTCTTTCAAATGATTATATTAATGAAGTATCAACTCCATCGACATCACCATGTTGCCTTATGGCCAAAGGTAACATGCAAGTAAAATTCTATGAAACTCATAGTTAACATGATGATGTTGTTGATGTGGACGGTGATGATGATGATGATGATAGAGATAGTGATGATGATAATAATCATGAGTATACATATGATGAGATTGTTGCATTGTTGCATAGCATGGGAAGATATATGAAATTAGAGGAGTCTAAAATGAAAAATCTACATGATGAAAGTTCTTCTTTAAAAGACTCATTAGAGGAGCTAAGGCGGTCTCATGAGGATATTAGTGAAACTCATGAGAAGCTCAAAGATGCTTATGATTCACTTGCTTCTAATGCTTTGGAAAGTGCAAATGTAGATATAAGCATTACACATGATTTAATTGATAATGTATCTACTTATTGCAATGATTTATGTGATAACACTTGTCATTCCCAAGCAAATATTTCCACGAGCGCTACTTGTGACTTGGATTGCACAGGTGAAAAATTGAAGCATAAGGATCATGAATTGAAGAAAAATTGCAACAAGAGGAGCAAGTCCAACATGAGCAATAAGCAACAAAAGAAAAAGAAGTTAGCTCATGTCAAGTGTTTTAGTGTTCAAATATGGGACACTATGCCTCAATGTGTTCCATGAAGATTGATGACAAAACCACACTTCAAAAGAAGAAGACAAGGAGAAGTAAAAGGAAGTGTTATAGATGTCATGAGAAGGGTCATGAAATTGTTTCATGCCCTAACATAACAAATGATGACTTTGAGTCATCCAAGAAGTGGCTCGCTGGCAAGGAAGCAACAAATAAGAAGCAAGATAAGAAAGTGTCTTACATGAATAAGAAGCATATTTGCTACACTTGCCGAGAAAAGGGACATATTGGTAAAAATTGTCCCATGGGTAACATTTCTAAGCCTATTCCTTCCAATGATCATCATTTGCTTAAGAAAGCTAGAAGTGGTAATATTGTTGCAAATGTTGTTAGTTCACACAATGCTAATGCAAAGGCCATTTGGGTGTCTAAACCTCTTGTGACTAACATCCTAGGACCCAATATCACTTGGGTGCCACGAAATGCTTGATTTGCTTAATAGGTACTTAGAGATGCATTGAAGACTTGACACACTTGATATGATTTATGTTGAACATCTTATGTCAAGGTCCTTTCGAATTGGTATTCCTCATCACTTATGGAAATGATGTCAAGTATGAATATTAATGGTCTACAACCCCAACCAATGTCATCTCGGTAACAAGTATTTACATTGAAAGTATCTATGTTCTAGCCTTGTGTAGGCTTAATTCATTGTTCATGCATATCATCCATATATGTTGCTTGCACACTTCATGATGAGGACATCACCCTTATGGATACACCCAGCACTCCGCCAACCAAAATACAAGTTCATGCGCGACAACTGAATTTACGGGTGAGCTTGTTCCTAATGATTCCTTTATGTGATTTTGAGAATAGATTGCTACCTAATGAATTAATTGTTGTTAGAAACCATGGAGATGATCATGAGATAGCTGGGGAGGTGATTGGAGATGTGATGGGCCAGCAAGGACGTCCAAGCCAAGGTGGAGGCCCAATCAAAACCGACTTCGAGTCTGTTTCGGAGCCCAGGACCAGTCTGCACTAAAACAGATGCCCAGGACGCGTACGGACTCGGATTTCGACGTTCTATATATGCCTGGAAAGATAACGAAAAGCCCTTTCCAACCCAACTGGTCCCAGGTCAAAATTCATCCCGAGCCATCGGAAATCGCCAAAACAATTCGACTTCCAGAATCTGTCCTGGTGCTGCGACACCGTAATCGGTCTTTGGGCCATGTATGGAGTTGAGCCCACTTAGGGCTGCGTCCAGGGGGTCTTGCACGACCCTAGGGTCCTCATATACAGCTGCCGCCTCTTCATTAGGGTTTGGGGTTTGTTGCATTCTTTGTTGTTCTTGCTTGTGTTCTTGATTCGCAGGCAGGGATTAGCCTTCTCGGCGATGTCAATCATCTTTTGGACGGTTGATAACTAGAGGAGACGTCGTGCTGCGATTGCGGGGTTTAGAACGTGCTGTTCTGAAGCCAGATCGATTTGTGTGTCGCCTCCAACCAAATCAACTTACCAAGAACCTTTCGGAAGATCGGGAACCCTTGTTCACATCAAGTGGTATCAGAGCTTCAGGTACACCGTTAGGTTCGCCCTTATCCTCGTTATTTTGTTCAATCCTAGAGTCCAGAAAATTGCCCTATAAAAATATTTGTTCGTCGTGTTTCCGCTGTCCTACACCCCCCTTGTGCCTTGCAATTTTCAGTTTAGTTTGTTTCTCTGAATTTTAGTCCCTATAAAGTCATTGTGTTGCTGGTCTAGTGCTTGTTCTTTGGTCTTGTTTGAGTCGTGCATATCCTTGTCATAGACAAACAAGAGAAAAAATCAGTGTTGCACATGTTGAGATAATAGTATTGCTGGAATTGTGTGCACTAAATATTTCTTTAACATCTAGCCTTCTACTTTCGTGTGCAAAAGAAAATTAGAGTGCTCTTCTGCTGTCTCATTGTGATCAAAAGCCAACCAATTAGTGCTTGATCTTTTTATAGAAGTTTGTTTTAGTTGTGCTATTACAAGAATCCTTTTGCTGCACTTGTAGCAAGAAAAAAAAAATATTCTGGGGTTCCATTGGTTGTAAAACTTGTAATACCTTGCTGTAGTTCTAATTCTCAAAAAAAGAAAAGAAAATGGCAAAAGTGCACAAGAGAAAAAGCTGCACAAAAAAAAAGAAGTAGAAAAAAGAAAAGATACAAATTCAGAATTGCTTGCATCCTTTGTGTCCTTTGTTGAGTCATTTGCTTGCTTGCTTGAACTAGGTCCGAGACAAGTTTAGGCCGGTGACATAGACTAGCTTGGGACTATTATTCAGTTTTGCAATTTCTGAATTGAAATTTTGCTAATCCTTGCTACTATAAATTGCCTACCTAGCTCCACATATATCCTTCTGAATAGGCACAGAACTTTGGACCCTCACAATCGTCGGATCACACTCTCCAAGGTATCCTCTGTTTTACTACTAAGAATCTTATAAGAACTCAGTTAGGTGCTGTCATTTGCTTGTTGAGAGTTTCCACCGTGATCAAACAGTGGTGATAGGAAAATATACTCTTGTGTGTTTTCTTGTTTTCTATTAACAATGACAGGTTACAACACCGATGGTGATGAGTCGATGGTGTCAAATGAGGTTGATACAAGTGTTGTAGCATAACGAGTGTTTAGTTCTCAAATGGAGAAGGTAGAGCAAAATCAAATGAACAACTTGTTTCAGACTCACTTTGTTGTGAAGGATCGACGTTGTCGTGTCATCATTGATGGAGAGAGTAGCAACAACATCGCAAGCTTGGAATTGGTCGAGAAGCTCGGCTTGACCACACAGCCACACCCGTGTCCATACTACATCCAATGGGTAAATTCTTGTGGTAAGATAAAGGTAGATAAAATTGCACGCATTGAATTTTTTATTGGTTCTTATAAGGATTGTGCAGATTTTGATATAGTGCCTATGCAAGCGTGTCATTTGTTATTGAGTAAGCCTTGGATTTCTACAAATAATGCTTTGCACAATACCATTGCTAATACCTATTCATTTAAATACAATGGTAGAAGAGTTACTCTTAAACCTATGTCTGCTGCTGAAATTTTAGAAGAGGATCAACAAAGACTTGAGAGAAGAAAGAATGAACCATTTAGGAAAGAATGGACTACTTCAAATGTTGCAGCACTTACATCAAAATCTGAATTAGATGATGAACATATTTCCTTGCCTCTTGTTGCAACTAATACATTTCAGGTTCTACACAAAGAAGAGGATAGTGTGAAAGATGAAGAACATGTTGTTGTTTCAGGTAAGAGCTTTCTTGATGTGATGAATTGTTCCAACAATCTTGTTGTATTGGAACCTTGTCTTGATTTGCCTTTGCCACAAGTTGATTTATCTACTGATCCTTGTGATAAAGAGGAGTTGTGTGCCACTGCTTCACTTATACCTTTGCCACAACAAATGAACAAGATTGATGTTTTTGCTTATGATTCACCTACTAGTGCTGAAATAAAACATTTGATTTTAATAACATGTGAAAAGAATGAGCAGAAATTATTGTCTTCTCTAAATACTTTGGGTTATATTGAATTTGATGTTCTTTGTGATCTAAATACCGTGGAGAAGCAAATCTTATCTCAAACTGAATTGCCTTTACTAACAAGAAACAAATTTTATGCTATAGGAAACTATGATCATAGAGGCGTATTTATGGTGCATAAAGTTTATATTTGCTCAAACATGAATACTCCTTGTGTTGTACAACCAAATGATGAACTAGAAAACTGCAATAACAATTACCATGTCATGTCATGTTTTTCTAGTATTTTTAAGATCACACATTTTCCATCTTGTCATAAGAGTGAGAATGACGTTCATATTGCTGAGCAAGTTTTCAAAGAGGTCATTAATTTGCATGGCATGCCTTCTATTATGGTTTCACATTGTGATGATAATTTTCATAACACATATAAACGCGAGGTGCATTGATGTGAACAAGGGTTCCCGATCTTCCGAAAGGTTCTTGGTAAGTTGATTTGGTCGGAGGCGACACACAAATCGATCCGGCTTCAGAACAGCACGTTCTAAACCCCGCAATCGCAGCACGACGTCTCCTCTGGTTATCAACCGTCCAAAAGACAATTGACCTCGCCGAGAAGGCTGATCCCTGCCTGCGAATCAAGAACACAAGCAAGAACAACGAAGATTGCAACACAATTGCAGATGTATGATTAAACTCTCGAAGTTGGGGTCTCACAAACCGATGAACGGCGAAACTGTTTATGAACAGAATTGATCTAAGCAAAACCCAAACCCTAATGAAGAGGCGGCGGCTGTATATGAGGACCCTAGGGTCGTGCAAGACCCCCTGGACGCAGCCCTAAGTGGGCTCAACTCCATACATGGCCCAAAGACCGATTACGGTGTCGCAGCACCAGGACAGATTCTGGAAGTCGAATTGTTTCGGCGATTGCCGACGGCTCGGGACGAATTTTAACATGGGACCAGTTGGGTTGGAAAGGGCTTTTCGTTATCTTTCCAGGCATATATAGAACGTTCAAATCCGAGTCCGTATGCGTCCTGGGCATCCGTTTTAGTGCAGACTGGTTCTGGGCTCCGAAACAGACTCGAAGTCGGTTTTGATTGGGCCTCCACCTTGGCTTGGACGTCCTTACTGGCCCATCACGTCTCCAATCACCTCCCCAGCTATCTCATGATCATCTCCATGGTTTCTAACAACAATTAATTCATTAGGTAGCAATCTATTCTCAAAATCACATAAAGGAATCATTAGGAACAAGCTCACCCGTAAATTCAGTTGTCGCGCATGAACTTGTATTTTGATTGGCGGAGTGCTGGGTGTATCCATAAGGGTGATGTCCTCATCATTCTCCCCCTTTTGAATTAGAGTCGTCCTCGACTCGATCCCATCTCTTTCTCCCAATAGTGGTCTCAAATCTGAAATATAAAATACAGAACTATTCCCAAACTTGGAATGCACCTCGCATTTATATGTGTTATGAAAATTATCATCATAATGTGAAACCATAATAGAAGGCATGCCATGGTAATTGTTATTGCAGTTTTCTAGTTCATCATTTGGTTGTACAACACAAGGAGTATTCATGTTTGAGCAAATATAAACTTTATGCACCATAAATACACCTCTATGATCATAGTTTCCTATAGCATAAAATTTGTTTCTTGTTAGTAAAGACAATTCAGTTTGAGAAAAGATTTGCTTCTCCATGATATTTAGATCATAAAGAACATCAAATTCAATATAACCCAAAGTATTTAGAGAAGACAATAATTTCTGCTCATTCTTTTCACATGTTATTAAAATCAAATGTTTTATTTCAGCACTAGTAGGTGAATCATAAGCAAAAACATCAATCTTGTTCATTTGTTGTGGTAAAGGTATAAGTGAAGTAGTGGCACATAACTCCTCTTTATCACAAGGATCAGCAGATAAATCAACTTGTGGCAAAGGCAAATCAAAACAAGGTTCCAATACAACAAGATTATTGGAACAATTCATCACATCAAGAAAGCTCTTACCTGAAGCAACAAGATGTTCTTCATCTTTCTCACTATCCTCTTCTTTGTGTAGAACCTGAAATGTATTAGTTGCAACAAGAGGCACAAAAATATGTTCATCATCTAATTCAGATTTTGATGTAAGTGTTGCAACATTTGAAACAGTCCATTCTTTCCTAAACGGTTCATTCTTTCTCCTTTCAAGCCTTTGTTGATCCTCTTCAAAAATTTCAGCAGCGGTCATAGGTTTAAGAGTAACTCTTCTATCATTGTATTTAAATGAGTAGCTATTTATAATGGCATTGTGCGAAGCATTATTTGTAATAATCCAAGGTTTACTCAATAACAAATGACATGCTTGCATAGGTACTATATCAAATTCTGCACTATCCTTATAAGAACCAATAAAAAATTCAATGCGTGCAATTTTATCTACCTTTATCTTACCAAAAGAATTTACCCATTGGATGTAGTATGGACATGGGTGTGGCTGTGTTGTCAATCCAAGCTTCTCTACTAATTCTAAACTTGCGATGTTGCGGCTACTCTCTCTATCAATGATAACACGACAACGTCGATCCTTGACAACAAAGTGAGTCTGAAATAAATTGTTCAATTGATTTTGCTCTACCTTCTCCATTTGAGGACTGAGCACTCTTTGTAATACATCACTCATATTGTTCTCATTAGACGACGTTGAATCATCACCATGAGTGGCGTAACCTGTCATTGTTAGTAGCAAACAAGGAAACACACGAAAGTATATTTTCCTATCACTACTATGTGATAACAGTGTAAACTCTCAACAAGCAAAGGGAAGCATCTTATCAAGCTCTTACAAAGTTCTTAATTACAACAAGCAAAGGATACCTTAGAGAGTGTGAACTGATGATTGCGAGAGTCAAAAAAAATTTGTGCCTGTTCAGAAGGAAATATATGGAGCTTGGATAGGCAATATTAGGTAGCAAGGATTAGCAAAATTTCAATTCAGAAGTTGCAAAACTAAATAATAGTCCCAAGCTAGTCTATGTCACCGGCCTAAACTTGTCTCGGACCTAGTTCAAGCAAGCAAGCAAATGACTCAACAAAGGACACAAAGGATGCAAGCAATTCTGAATTTGTATCTTTTCTTTTTTCTACTTCTTTTTTTGTGCGGCTTTTTCTCTTGTGCACTTTTGCCTTTTTTTTTTCTTTTCTTGAGAATCAGGACTGCAGCAAGGTATTACAAGTTTTACAACCAATGGAACCCCAGAATATTTTTTTTTTCTTACTACAAGTGCAGCAAAAGGATTCTTGTAATAGCACAACTAAAACAAACTTCTATAACAAGATCAAGCACTAATTGGTTGGCTTTTGATCACAATGAGACAGCAGCAGAGCACTCTAATTTTCTTTTGCACACGAAAGTAGAAGGCTAAATGTTAAAGAAATATTTAGTGCACATAATTCCAGCAATACTATTATCTAAACATATGCAACACTGATTTTTCCCTTGTTTGTCTATGACAAGGATATGCACGACTCAAACAAGACCAAAGAACAAGCACTAGACCAGCAACACAATGACCTTGTAGGGACTAAAATTTAGAGAAGCAAACTAAACTGAAAATTGCAAGGCACAAGGAGGGTGTAGGACAGCGGAAACACGACGAACAAATATTTTTGTAGGGCAATTTTCTGGACTCTAGGACTGAACAAAATAACAAGGATAACGACGAACCTAACGGTGTACCTGAAGCTCTGATAACCACTTGATGTGAACAAGGGTTCCCGATCTTCCGAAAGGTTCTTGGTAAGTTGATTTGGTCGGAGGCGACACACAAATTGATCTGGCTTCAGAACAGCACGTTCTAAACCCCGCAATCGCAGCACGACGTCTCCTCTGGTTATCAACCGTCCAAAAGACAATTGACCTCGCCGAGAAGGCTGATCCCTGCCTGCGAATCAAGAACACAAGCAAGAACAACGAAGATTGCAACACAATTGCAGATGTATGATTAAACTCTCGAAGTTGGGGTCTCACAAACCGATGAACGGCGAAACTGTTTGTGAACAGAATTGATCTAAGCAAAACCCAAACCCTAATGAAGAGGCGGCGGCTGTATATGAGGACCCTAGGGTCGTGCAAGACCCCCTGGACGCAGCCCTAAGTGGGCTCAACTCCATACATGGCCCAAAGACCGATTACGGTGTCGCAGCACCAGGACAGATTCTGGAAGTCGAATTGTTTTGGCGATTGCCGACGGCTCGGGACGAATTTTGACATGGGACCAGTTGGGTTGGAAAGGTCTTTTCGTTATCTTTCCAGGCATATATAGAACGTTCAAATCCGAGTCCGTATGCGTCCTGGGCATCCGTTTTAGTGCAGACTGGTTCTGGGCTCCGAAACAGACTCGAAGTCGGTTTTGATTGGGCCTCCACCTTGGCTTGGACGTCCTTGCTGGCCCATCACGTCTCCAATCACCTCCCCAGCTATCTCATGATCATCTCCATGGTTTCTAACAACAATTAATTCATTAGGTAGCAATCTATTCTCAAAATCACATAAAGGAATCATTAGGAACAAGCTCACCCGTAAATTCAGTTGTCGCGCATGAACTTGTATTTTGGTTGGCGGAGTGCTGGGTGTATCCATAAGGGTGATGTCCTCATCATGCATTCCAAGTTTGGGAATAGTTCTATATTTTATATTTCAGATTTGAGACCACTATTGGGAGAAAGAGATGGGATCGAGTCGAGGACGACTCTAATTCAAAAGGGGGAGAATAATGAGGACATCACCCTTATGGAGACACCCAGCACTCCGCCAACCAAAATACAAGTTCATGCGCGACAACTGAATTTACGGGTGAGCTTGTTCCTAATGATTTCTTTATGTGATTTTGAGAATAGATTGCTACCTAATGAATTAATTATTGTTAGAAACCATGGAGATGATCATGAAATAGCTAGAGAGGTGATTGGAGACGTGATGGGCCAGCAAGGACGTCCAAGCCAAGGTGGAGGCCCATTCAAAACCGACTTCGAGTTTGTTTTGGAGCCCAGGACCAGTCTGCACTAAAACGGATGCCCAGGACGCATACGGACTCGGATTTGGACGTTCTATATATGCCTGGAAAGATAACAAAAAGCCCTTTCCAACCCAACTTGTCCCATGTTAAAATTCGTCCTGAGCCGTCAGCAATCGCCGAAAAAATTCGACTTCCAGAATCTGTCCTGGTGCTGCGACACCGTAATCGGTCTTTGGGCCATGTATGGAGTTGAGCCCACTTAGGGCTGCGTCTAGGGGGTCTTGCATGATCCTAAGGTCCTCATATACAGCCGCCGCCTCTTCATTAGGGTTTGGGTTTTGCTTAGATCAATTCTGTTCATAAATAGTTTCGCCGTTCATCGGTTTGTGAGACCCCAACTTCGAGAGTTTAATCATACATCTGCAATTGTGTTGCATTCTTTGTTGTTCTTGCTTGTGTTCTTGATTCGCAGGCAGGGATAGGCTTCTCGGCGAGGTCAATCGTCTTTTGGACGGTTGATAACCAGAGGAGACGTCGTGCTGTGATTGCGGGGTTTAGAACGTGCTGTTCTGAAGCCGGATCGATTTGTGTGTCGCCTCCAACCAAATCAACTTACCAAGAACCTTTCGGAAGATCGGGAACCCTTGTTCACATCACTTCAGTTGTACAAATTTGAGAAAAGTGATGGTTACCATGTTTCAGGAGGTACTATATCATTCTATACATATTGCAGCCCCAAAATGAGAATGAATTCTTATTGATGATATAATAGTTTTTGAAAAGCCAATTGATTAAATTTCAAAATATTTTGAACGGTTTGCCAAGTTGCCAAAAAAAAAATGTTTGAACATATTCATTTTGTCAAACAAACATATGCTTTACAAACAATATGTTTTACCATCAAAAGAAACCGTTTATAGAAGAATTTTCAAATAATTTATTTTGCAAATTTCTCTAATTAGTCATGGTCAATATTTTGGTATTTAAAATTGTTTTACAAGACCAATGGTTTTAAAAAAGGTATTCAATTTGAAATATTTCTCGAAAAACTATCTTGACCAATTTCGGCCCTATTGTAGCATCGAGTCTTGTCACTAGTGCCGCATATTTTGTATATGTTGGCTCACGGTGGTATTTGTGACTCATAAAATATAAATTCAAGTGACTCATCACCTTACTTAAATTTGTATCAATGGAGCTTTGTTTAATTATGAGCATTCTTTTGATCATCTCTGAGATAATGAGATACTCATGCTTATTTTATTACTAAGTGTAAAGAGTTCATCTTTTTAATTTGTTTAATTAAGGAGCATGAAGAACTTATTTGTTTTCTCTTTGCAATTAAAATATTGTTGTTAAGACTAACCATGTGCAAGGGAATTGAGAAGATCAAACATGAATAGTAAAGCTCAAAAAGACTTGGTGGAAAAAAATTTACAGCAATGTCAAACCTCTTCAAAATATTGGTAGACATGGGCAAGAGCTTGAGCCGATGGTATTGGGTTTCTCAAGGCAAGATGGCGGGTCTACCATGAAAAAGCTTGTTGAGGGATCAAATATGACTTGCTGTATTATAATGATGATGACTAAGTCCTATTAGTGCAAGTTCAACATGAATGATGATTGTATGACAATAAAGAGGAAATCCAAGTATGACCATGCATGAAAAATTTTATAACCATTGAAGATTTTGTATCTATTCTTGTCAATAATTGAGTTGGACATCATGGAGGGATTTCGAGCTTGGTATATATTCTTGATGATTTGCATATACAAAAGAATCCAAGCTCTTGAAATGATGATCATATTTGAGGTAACTTTATCTATGTCTTATATTAGTTCTATATTCTTCAATCAATAAAGAAGCAACTAGCTTTCATTATATGCTTGTGTGTTATTTTATATTACCAATCATGTCTTGACGCATGCACTAGTTGTTCTTTGTGATTATTCCTTTGTGGTCTTGGATGGAAATTTTATGCGCTCATCATGATTGTCTTGGTATATGTTAGCATTTGCTCATACGGTAAATTTTTGAAAAATCACTAAGTCCATAGTTTCGTTTCATATGGTAGATTGCTATGCTTCATGTTATCTTCTTTTTAAGCAATCTACATGATTTAATGTCTTTCTTCATATAGAGGGAAACAAATTACATGTTTTGGTGAAGTCAAATGCTCAATTTCCTAACTAATTTTATTCTATCGACCTCTCTGTTTTGCACTCATTGGCAGTGCCGGTGATCTCCATCGGCAGTGCTGATCCTCCTATACAGAGGCACTGTAGAGCACAAACATCTCTTTATTTCTGTCTTGCCAGCATCGGCAGTGCCGATGGCTCTATCGGCAGTTCCGGTCATGACATCCAGAGAGTACCTTTTCTGTCTAGCTTTCATCGGCAGTGCCGATCACCCTAATCGGTGGTACCGATCCCCCCTTTCACAGAGAGTTAAAAAAAAGGGTTAAAATTGTTTATCTTCATATGGCTTATGGCATGTTATTTCTCTCAAATTTATTTATTTTACCTTAACCCAAGATATGGGATTTGTTCCCTCCCGGGTTGTTTTGACTATGTGCATGTTTGTCAAAGTAATTGAAATACTTGTATGCACAAATTTAGGGGGAGAATATACTATGTCATTGGTACATGAGACTAACATGTCTATCAAGTATCTTGGTAGTTTCTTTGTTTCCCTCCATGTTTTAGAAAATTTGCCTATGTGGTGGATGAAGACCAAGGAAAACAAAATGTACCAAATGAATTGAATATCAAAAGGAACAAAGGCAACATATACTTGAGGAGAATAATATTTTGTGAAGATAATTGCATACAAGATTACCATAGCAAGTGATGAGGAGGAATTACAATCTAATTGGATGCCCACGAACCATCATGGACAATCTTTAAAAAGGCTCCAAAATATTTATTTTCCCATCATGAGTATATCGGCTTTGAGAGGATTTGAAGATTTCACTTAAAAAAAAATTAAGGAGTTGAAGAAATGAGAAACAAAATTTTTCAAGGATATCAATCTTATGAGCGGTATTTCTTGATCATCTATCCTGCCCAAATTCTTCTCTCAAATGTCGAATAGACTAGAATCAATTTCATGCATGTGTTGCTTTGTGCCTCTTTGTGTATGATTAGGAGTGCATGAGTTTGTCAAATCATTTTTATATCCTTTTCTTGTATGTGAATCAAAGATGCATTTTATGGTGATGGATTGTTTTGTTTTTACTTGTGAATCATTTCATATGTAACCATGTTGAAAATGTTTCATATCATGTTGTCTTAAATCCTTATCTTTTATCATGATATGTTCACTTAGTCGGCTTATGTCTTATCTATTTATATCCTTCTAAGCCATCACACATGTTATGTGTTTCTAAGTTTAGATATTCTATCTTGACATATTAAAAACTAGCTATGTGCTTTTATATCCCTTGATGACATGGAAATAAAATGCATGTGTGCTTATGAACATACCTTGACATGCATCAAGTCTTGAATAATATTATTTATGACATATGCGTGTTAGTCTCTATCATATGCTTTCATGGTCATGAACACTTGTATTGCAGGATATTCTCCTTAATTGTTATCAATAACAAGTGCATGCCTCACACAAGTAATTCAAATACTTGTATGCACAAATCTTGGAGGAGATTATCCTTTGTTTCTAAGAAGTTGAGACTAACATTTTGGCAAGCTTATTCTTTGGTTTAGTCTCATCAAGGAGAAGTGATGGATTAAGGGGGAACCTTATATTCATATTTGTTATGAAAGGAATAAATAATGGTGAAAATATCCTACAATCATTCAAGGATATCATTTTCATAGCATCGTGAGTACATGAGTTGTTTCTATGCCTACCTATCAATTACTCATGTTTATTATGTTGTATAGTGTAGCTCTTTGTGATCTACCAACTTATATTCTTCTTGGTTCATGAAAGTATGCTTTCATATAATTTTCACTTCATGAAAAATCTTTTATAATTTATTTGCCTTCTTGGACCAAATGATATAGTGCAAATTGCTCTCTTGTTTGTTACATTATTAATGCATATGTGTATGTTGAATATTCTACTATGCATAGTTTAAGGGGGAGTTGCACTATGCCTTATGAGACTAATGAGGTTGCTAAGTTTTTACATGGATACATAGTTGTTTTTATTAAGATGGACATTTCAAGGTATGTATTTATGTTCTTGATTTATCTTGTTGAATTGTTTTCGTTTGTTATTAAGCGCATATCATGGGATGTATTTCCTTCTTGCCTTTATTAATTATTATGTGCATATGATTTTATTGAATATCTATGTATGCCCATCATATGAAGAAAATTATTCTATGTTTTTGGTATTGAGACTAACTTTACTTTGAGCTTCATATGATTTAGTCTCAAAGTATGATAAAAGAGTGACTCTAAAGGTATGCTTGCTATTATTGCCTATTATTTGAAGATGCATTCTTTGGATTGTACTTTTATGTGATGAACTCCCTATGGCCATATCACTCTCTCATGTGCTCATAGTCTTTGTCATGAGATTCTTGCCCTTTTCGGTGCTTGATGCCAAAGGGGGAGAGAAAAAGAAGGATATACAAAAAAAACTCTTATGTGCATATGGTTGTCCTGCCTTATTATTCTTTATATGCACATGTGCAAATAAAGTTTTTTTTCCATTATCATTATTTGATAGTGTTCTCATCAATCACCAAAAAGGTGGAGATTAAAAGGTCCTGGTCTCTAGCCTTGAATTAATGATGCGTTTTGGTGATAAATAACATTGCATGTTGGAACTAACCTTTTATATAAGTTTGTGAGTTCAATATTAGGTTATGTTCCGGCATCAAGCAAAGGTCAAGAATAACATATTCATAAAGGCTATGGACCCATTACAAGATAATTGATTGATCGTATGTTGAAAATTATCATATTATATGGTCAAGATGATTGACAAAGGATGATGGTAATCAATGTGCTGTTAAAGGTGTCAGTGGACATAATCAACACCTATGCTTAAAGATGAGAACACATCACATGGTCAAATGTCAAACACAACATATTATTGATTCATGACATGGGATGATATTGATGATAGTGTTGATTGTTGATAGAAGCAACACGTATACATAAAGAAGATCAAGGCACTTCATGAAGGAGAATTAGACATCCCTATAGTTGATGATGTCAAAATGGTTATGTTAATACTTGGTATTAAATAGAAATATCAATGCAAGTATTAGTTGGAATCCATGAGTTAATAAGTGACGATGGTCAAAGCAAGGATATTATTATAAAATTGGAACATGGATTTCTAGTGACCATTTAGAAGAAGATAAAAGTCATGAATTTGAAAATATCATCTTGAAGATCAAATTGACAAAGTGGATACATTGTTGATGTTGGATACAAAGTAGTGTTGCATGAAAAGGCGGTGAAGATTAGGCAAGACTCGGCTACGATGGACCATGTGCGAGGGTGAAGGGCAAGCAAGAGGCTTGACGTCGAAGGACCAAAGGCAATGGTGAAGATTGAGTTAAGGCTTAGTGCAATGAACCGGGCAAGACCATGTGAATCTATGGATTATCCACATCACTCATTTAATGGAACAAGAAGATGATGTTGATATGTCACAACGAGTGCAATTGACAAAAGAGCTAAAGGTGAATATACAATGTCAAAAGAAGATCAAGTGGCTTGAATATAAGAAGTTGTGAAACTTTATAAGTGGATGAACATCAAGTCTATCTCATATGGACATTGCTCAAGCCAAAGGTATAATATTAGATATATATGCTTATTGATGACTAATCAAATAAATATCCAAAATGAACAATTGCTTATGGAGTTGACGACCCTAAAAAAGAAGAATGAAGATGATATCAAGGTGTTCCTATTGACATATATTTTCTAATTGCTATTGAGTATAGGAATGTCGTACTATAAAGAGGGATGCAACTTTGATAGTTTTGCTTATGTCTCGATGCTCAGATTGATCCAATAACCCTTGAGGGAGTGTTTAGCAAATCTATGTGTGATTTTGGAGGTTGGTAATAGCTGGGTTGGATAGTCCTTTAAATTATCTTTCCATAGAGTCCAAGATCACTTAAATCGGCCTCCAGAGTCAAAAGTTATGGGCATTTCTCTTTTGGTTGTCTGTGTGTTTTTTTTAGTCGGCAGTGCCGATTCGGGCATCGGCAGTGCCGATCCGGAACTCAACAGAACGTCTTTTTCTTGCCCTCTATGATTTCCTCATCAGCAGTGCCGATGCGGAACGTCTAGAACCCTAACGGCTAGTTTCTTAGCCTATCCTATTGGCAGTGCCGATCCGGGCTTCGACAGTGCCAATGCGGGATGTCTAGAACCCTAATGGCTAGTTTTTTAGGTTATCCTATTGGCAGTGCCGATCCTGGCATCAGTAGTGTCGATGCGGGACGTCCAGAGCCCAAACGGCTAGTTTTTGAGCCTCCCCTATATATACCCTCGTCGTTCCCAACGGTTGGGGTGCCAAAAATACATCAAAGAAACATCCATTTGAGCCAAGAAAACACCTCTCCACTCCCTATTGGTTAGTGCTATACCTTGTGGGTGAGATTGGGTGAGAGATTGAGGAGAAGAAAATTTGAGGAAAAGGGCTGAAAGAGACCCGGCTCAAGTGTGACTGAGCCCCTCAATAGAGACGTAGGACTCATTTGAGGAGTTCAAACTTCGATAAACAAATATTGTATCTCCGTGTGCTCCTTTATTTACTTTTGGGCGACTTTCTGTACCACTATCGGCACTTCCGATTGAGCATCAAAATTTATAGAATCGCCTATTCGCCCCCCCTCTAGGCGACATCAAGGTGCTTTCACCCACGCTTGCACTCACGTGGCTCTGACAGTGCGTGCGCGATCGCCTCGCCTCCCCTGCCCTGATTTCCATTCAAATCCCATGCCGCCGTCACCCATTTTTGGAAGGCGGACGCCATTTGCGGCCCCTGCTCCCTGCACCGAGCTATGAGCCACGAGCCCAACACCCCAGAACCCCCTTACCCTCACCGTGCTCGAGACCTGCCCCTGTTCTTCGCTTTTGTGTCGCCTGAAGCTTCGCTGCCGGTGAGTTCTGTCGCCATGATGATTCCTCTGCTCTGGCGCCCCTCAGCCCAATTTGTCCGGCCTCCACGCTTCGCAGAAGAACCAGGAGACGCCGGAGCCACTCCCCGACGCTCGCCGACGCCACTGGACCCCTCACCGATGTCGCCGACGATCTCTGACCCGCTGTTGCTGTCGCGACGCCCTTCCCGACCTTCGCCTCCTCTGCGCGACCCCTTTGGTGAGCTCTCCGTGTCCTCCTCTCTCTCTTGGAGCCCTCCCGGCCAAGCCCCGGCCACCGGAGCCCGAGCTCCGGCGATCTCCCGCCGTCGCCGCCTCTGTCCTTGCCGCCGGCAACCCTGCCCACCCTTTTTTTAAATCGAGGCCCTTAGATCCCCTCTATACGGTCCAGATTAGATCAGGCCGAAGGGGTATGGGCCACGTCCATGGCTCTCGTGGACCCTGGTCAAACCCCGGTCCACGAATCCCGTGGACCCGTCCATGACCTTTTAGGGTGTAAATTTAGGTCAATAAATTCCAAGTAATTGCATAATTTGCGCATAGGCCCCTGAGTTTTATTGAAATTAGATTTTAAACATATTTTTTAGCAAAAACTTTATTTAATTATATATTTAGGCCCATGATCTTTTTTAATTATTTTTAGCACTGTAATTTTGTTGAAAAGACCCTAGACTTTTCCTAAATAATATTTTAGCCTATAATTCTATAAAAACACCCATGTACTTATTTCTAATTATATTTACTCCCGTATTTTTACAACTAGGCCCCTAAACTGTTAGTAAATTGCATTTTAGGCCCTAAACTTTTCAAAAATTATATTTTCACCTGATATTTCATAAATTAGTCCCTATACTATTTTGAAATTACTTCTAAGTCCCTAAACTTGTCTGTTTTTACTATTTTAACCCCTAAAAGTTCAAATCTTCATAACGTTTGAACCGTAACTCAAAATTAAGAATTTCTTACGCCCACGTGATCGTAGCAACGAATGTTATCTATTCGTACTGTTTATACTAGTTTTCTGATTTTACTATTTTAACCCTATGCCTTCAAAGCTTTGTAACTTTTTACTCGTAGCTCTGATTTAGCTAATTTTTGCACTCATGCGATCGTAGAAACACATACTATATTTTGAGATTGCTTTTATATTTGTTTATTATTTTTTGGTGTACTGTTTCTTAGTTTGTTTATATGATTGTGTTCATGTCGTGCCTACGTGACGTTAATTAGAGAACGAGTTGTTCCTAGAATCGTAAGAGCATGAATTAAAGACCTGAGCAACAACATCCATTTTCAAGCAAGTGTCCTTGATGCATTTTGATCCTATTATGAATGTTTATTGTAGAATTGCATGCTTGAGTCAAATGAATGGGTACCTATTATTAGGGTTTATTAGTATTGCTTTATACTGTCCTTGTCGCCTTGAACTAGAGGTTTAATTAGTTATGGGTAGACATGCTTAGTTGTTTATTAGATTGTTAGGTTCAATTAATCTTGACTAATGAACAATGTCATATTGGAAATAATTTGGTAATGCTTTTAGCAACATGTACTTAGGGATCTACACAAGCTGGATGGAATGGTTGTGGTGCCGTTGGCACATGTTCGGTGGTGGTGTGCTTGTCGTAGATCGTAAGGACCAATTCTTGGAGCGGTAACCCAGGACAACAATGCCATCACAAGGCTGCTATGGAACATCTTGGCTTATTAATTAGGAGTTCTCCCAGTGTCGGTGCAGCATTTGGTGGAGCGGGGAATGGAAGTCAAGAGGACTGTCCTTGTATCCGACTGGCTTAAGAGGGGGCTCCTGGGGTGATGAGCTGCTTGTTGATGGGCTATCACTTATGAACGGGAGTGAAACCTTAGTGGCTAGCATGTACTGGGAAACCCTTTGTAAAAGCCTCGTAATGATCTCCTGGCCGCACACCTAAGGAAGTGTGCTAGTGCTTGGCCGGCATGGCAACATGGAGACTCTAGTCCACCTAGCAATAAGGGACGAATTCACGACTTGTGGGTAAAGTGGCACAACCTCTGCAGAGTGTAAAACTATCATGACAGCCGTGCTCACGGTCACGAGCAGTCTGGATCCCTTACTTGATTAGTGGTTATGGGTTGGGATGGTTGGTTGGTGAATGGGATTGGACTTGGCTTGGATAGCACCCTGTGGATCAATGGTTGGGATGTCCTCACCTAGTAATTAGGATGCTTAGGAAGTTAAAAGCTCATGCAATAAACCCCCTATAAGCCTTCCTTGTCTTTAGCCCCATGTCATCTTTTCCCCCACTTGCTGAGTACGATATGTACTCACCCTTGCACTATACCACATTGCTGCTCAGCTACAGGAGAAGGATGGTACAACTATGAAGATGATGGAGGAGACTAGGCATGCGGTCTTCTGATTGACTTCCTGTGGAAGCTGAAGGACGCGAACGCTTAGAGTAACCACTGTAATATAATCTTTTTCTTTTTGACCTACGGGTCACCATTGTAATAATATTATTGATTTAATAAAGATATTGTTTTTTTATCATAATAGTTGTCCTATGTGCGTGAAAACTTGATCCTGGGCACTCATACAGATGCATTCGGTATTGGTCGTTTGAACCGGGTGTGACATATATGAACACATACATAACTAAGTCATGTCACACTATATGTTAGTTTGAATAATTTAGGACATATATGAGAATTCTTTTGAGTCTCTTGTATGTCACAGTTTATGAGAATAATTTATAACAAAATATATGATCACGCTAGTTAGGATCTAGGAAGCAATCCTCTAGTTCATGTAGATCTGGGGGACCAATCCTCTAGTTCGATTATGCTGATATTTTCTGGCACTTGTTTAGAAAGGATTCTAGAAGTCCTTTAACCTTGGAGCCTTGATCATAATTGGAGCTTTTGAGCACACTTCATAATGTTGTCAATCATAAAGCATAGAAGGAGAAGTGAGCTATGATTAAGCCCAATAAAAATGTGTGTTTATAAAGGAAGTTGGCAAAGACTAAAATGTTATGTTGCCAATTTTATAAATAATAAACTTACGTAATGAAGTTTTGGATCTTTTGGGAATAGAAACCATTGATGAGGCTATTGAAATATATCTCATCAATTGAATTATATTTAGTTGTCTCGATTCAAATACAGTAACTCATGGTGCTATTTGATATGAACTATGTTGTGACATCCCCTCCGGGATGACCAGGACCGTGTACAGGAGAACACTCGATGAAACGAGTTACAACAGCACATATATTCTTACAAGCCCAAATATATTACATCATGGTATAATACAACAAGGTTTTCAAAAGAACGAACAAGAGTTTGCAGCGAAGAAACATTTCTTACAACAAAGTTTTGTAAACTTAACAGATGTTTGATCAACATTAAAAACCAAGTTTGAAACCACGTTCATTCCAACTCACTCTCGGATACACACCTAGTTTTCTATATCTTCCGGAGACGGAATGCGTTCCCACTGAAGAGAACCTCCCTCCGGCAGTTGTCCTACCTCTGGCATGCCTTCTGACCATCCATAGGAGCTTGGCTCCCCACCTAACAAAATAATAAGTTGAACAAACCCTGAGTATCTAATATACTCCGCAAGACTGATCCGTCAACGTGGCTCGCTAAGGCCGACACCTAGAATGCTTAGGCCTTTGGCTGGTGGATCGACTCTGACTTGCGAAAAATAGCACTTACTAGAGGATAGCTATTTTCAAATTTTAGCTCAATATTATGTTCATTAATAGTAAGGTTTGCATCCTGCAACTATTTGTAATCATAAATTATCAAGCCAATCTAAATAATTTTAAATAATCCTTCTCCTTCTCGTTACTCTCGATTACCTCCGTTCGTGCCAAGCGAACAAGCGGTTTTCATTGCTGCGAGGGACAGTGATTCGAATCAATTTCTACCAGCTGGGTAAAAACCTGACTACACGACACATACGAACCGCATTGGTCGTATATGACAACTTTTCCCACTAACCCCAACCAGAGGTCGATCCGTTTCCAACTTCCCCGGGAATATGGAGAACCCACTAGATACCCGTCCCAGACGTTATCCATGGGCGACCACCATTTCCCTCCCGTGAGACTTCGATCTCACTAACATCCAGAAAAAGAAAGTTGGCTACGTCCTACCACTGAGGTAGTTAGGGTACATCAGCTTACTGGGTCCCATATACCAGCATGTAGACGGTACTGTTCAAAACTTGTTGACGGAGCCGCCAACGGTTTGATCCTAATTTGACCCGGACGGGGCTACCACCTTGCAAGACCCAGTCTTTGCCCTTTCCTCTACGGGGCCCGTCCGGTCTCATCATCATCATCAACAACTTTTATTTAATTCTCAAAGGTCTCAAACAACTTAAAGCCTCCATGCTTTACGATCATCCTATGCAGTGTTACCGACAATCCTACGACATAAGCGTAGCGCCTATCGTGCTACCTGTATCTGTATAGGGTAAAAACATCATAGGATACGGTAGTGATGTAGGTGGGTGTCAATCAATTCCTGGAACCTAATGCACAAGCATGACTTGACTCACTGTGATAAAAGAAAGAATTTAAAAACATAGGTGGGATGCACCGGGGCTTGCCTTGTGTTTCGTCCGGAAGTGACGATTCAGGTGCGAGAGCTGTCTCAACAATTATCACCTCGGGCCCACAGTCAGCAGACGACTCGACAATCTCGGGTCCTATACGATTTGTCGACATATCGCAAGTTAGTATTAACGATGCATGAAATATGACATGCAATGCATTGAAAATGATGACTCAAATAAATATTTAGACTAAGAATTTTAATTACTCTCGTCTAAAGTATTTCCTTCAAAATAAGAGTAATTAAGTTCATTAAT
Source organism: Eleusine indica (assembly GCA_030378355.1). Classification (NCBI taxonomy): domain Eukaryota; kingdom Viridiplantae; phylum Streptophyta; class Magnoliopsida; order Poales; family Poaceae; genus Eleusine; species Eleusine indica. Next base: position 21,699,788 of record CM059500.1, read on the forward strand.
GATAAGGGATTAACATGTTTTAATTTAAATTAACAACCCTTAATTACCCCATTTAAATATAAAATAAATCCATTAATAAAATAAATACTAACTTAGAAAAATAAATTAACCAACAATTAAAAGATAATTTAAAAACTTACTTAAATATTTAAAAATCATATAAAATAAATATTAAATTTTATTTCATAAAGTGGTAGAGGAATTTATTTAGAACTTAACAAAATTATTTTCAATATTTCAGGAAGCCTAATTTATTTACTAGGTTTTAATTAAACTCTGGAATTACTTTTAAAGGAAAAGTCTAAGAAAAGAAAACTTGATTTCAGCCTTATGGGCCTCGGGCTGCCCAGCTGCTGCTGGACCGAGCCCAGCAGCACAGTGGCGGGGTGCGGGAGTGCGGCCCAGCGATGCGACGGCCGAGTCGGGCGGAACGCGGTCCATCGACGCGAGCGCGTGGGCTCTCGCGCGCGATCGAGGCTCGGCCTGCCGGCCCATTTACGCGGCAAGCCCAACTCCAAACGCCCTTCAAGCTCGCGCGCGCGCGCTCGCGCGGCGCTTCTGCCGGCAGAGCTCGAGCTCGCTCTCGAGATTGGCTCGGCCAGTAGGCCAGGAAGCGAGCCTGGCACATCACAAGGAGTTGAAGAGGCTAGTTGGTGTTGGCTGTGCTCATCAGAGCAAAGGCGACGGCGAACGATGGCGGGAACAGAGTTCGGCAATGGCGGCGGGGAAAGAAAACGTGGGGCAGAGGATTATCCGGGGTCAAAACTGAGTGATCAAGGTTCAAAGGGAAACATAATCAAGCTACCAACCTTCCGTTGCAAGGAATTTGATTAACACTAAGAGTTGCATTCGAATTTTAAGGAGAAGTGGGAAGAGGTCGACGGTGCTCACCGAGCTAAATGATGGCTTCATGTCACATCCTTCAAACGGGGAAAACCGGTCGGTGACGGGGACAGGCGGGAAATTCTATGCGGTGGTGTGGGGCGACGGTTTTGGCCGGAAGACTGACGGCGGTGAGCAGACACGATGGGTGTCGGTGGTGGCGAAACAGAGGAGGCGGAAGAAGAGAACGAGCGTGAGAGAGGAAGTGAGTGAGAGGGAGAAGAAAGAGAAGAGAGGAGGCGGTAAAAACGCCTCCCTGGTCGACAGCGGCACCGGCGGGTCCTGCTCGCAGGTTAGCGTGGCGCCTCCGCCGCTCGCGCTCGCGCCAGCGCTGCATGGGCGCGGGCAGCGCGCGGTGGAGAGAGCCGGAGGCTGACTGGTGGGTCCAGCAGAGCCCACCAACAGTAAAGGTAATTCTTTTTTTTTACAAAACGGGAATGTCACAATCCTCGCCCCTTAAAGGAATCTCGTCCCGAGATTTAAGAACGTACCGTACTAAGTAGTCGCTGTTTGAAGAAACACTGGGTAGTTTGCTTTAAGAAACTCTTCTTGCTCCCATGTAGCTTTCGCTTCTGAATGATTGCTCCATTGGATTTTGTAAAATTTGGTAGTTCTATGTCTTGTCACCCGATCCTTCGTATCAATGATTCTGATTGGATACTCGTCATAAGTTAAATCTAGCTGTAGTTGTTCCACTTCTTTGATAACCACATCTGACGGTGCCTTCAGACACTTCTTTAGTTACGGGTCCACATTGTTCTTGAATAACAAAAGGTCCGATATATCGCGGTGCCAACTTTCCTTTGATTCCGAATCGTTGAACTCCTTTTGTGAGAGAGACTCGCAAATACACCTGATCTCCAACGTCGAATACTAATTTCCTCCACCTATTATTTGTATAGCTGAGTTGTCGAGATTTAGCCTGCTTCAAGTTTTGTTGGATCATGCGTACCTGTTCTTCCGCTTCTTGTACTATATCGGGTCCAAAAATTATTCTCTCACCACTTTCAGACCAATTCAATGGTGTGCGACAATTTCGTCCATGCAAAGCCTGAAATGGTGACATTCCAATACTCTCTTGATAGCTATTATTGTAAGAAAATTCTGCCAAAGGTAAACATTTTTCCCAATCTTTGTTGTATGTTAACACACAAGCTCGGAGCATATCTTCTAGATACTGATTGATTCGTTCCTTTTGCCCATCTGTCTACGGATGGTAAGCTGAACTCCGAATTAACTGTGTTCCAAGAGACTTATGTATCTGTTCCCAAAATCTGGATATGAATTGGGCTCCTCTATCCGAGATTATAGTCTTTGGTACTCCATGTAAGCAAAGAATACGAGATATATAAAGCTCGGCATACCTTTCCACAGTATACTGAGTATGTACTGGGATGAAATGAGTAGACTTGGTTAGTCTATCAACAATGACCCAAATGGAGTTGTGCTTTCTTGGACTTAGTGGTAAACCAACAATAAAGTCCATACTAATATCTTCCCATTTCCTTAAAGGTTGAAGAGGTCCTGCTTGTTTTAAATGATCAACCTTTACCCGTCGACAAGTATCGCATTCATTGATATACTTTGCTATTTCTCTTTTCATCCTTGTCCACCAAAATCTCTGCTTCAAGTCCTTATACATTTTGTTCATTTCGGGATGAATAGAATATTTGGAAGTGTGAGCTTCATCCAAAATTTTCTTACAAAGGGTAAAGTCCTTAGGAACTACTATTCTATTCTTGAACCAGACAATGCCTTCATCGTCTTCTTTGAAGCATGTGATATCTCCAGTCTTTATTCGCTTCTTTATATGCTGTATACCCATATCCTTCTTTTGGGCTGTCAGAATATCTTCTCGAATTGTGGGAACAAGTGCCAGATTAGTTAATACCCCATATGGAATAATACGAAGATTTGGTTCACTCACTTCTCCCTTTAGTCCCTTGATCATTTTCTGAGGGGTGAGATTATTACAATGTGCTTGTCGGCTCAAAGCATCTGCTACAACATTTGCTTCACCTGGATGGTAATGAATCTCAATCTCATAATCTTTAATTAATTCCAACCACCTTCTTTGATGCATATTAAGATCCGCTTGGGTAAAAATGTACTTGAGACTTTTATGATCGGTATAGAGATGCACTAAATTTCCCAAAAGGTAGTGTCGCCAAATTTTTAAGGCTAACACCACTGATGCCAATTCCAAATCATGGGTCGGATAGTGTTCTTCATGTTTTCTAAGTTGCCGTGATGCATATGCAATTACTCGTCCTTCTTGCATAAGAACACAACCAAGCCCTGTACCCGAAGCATCGCAGTAAACATCAAATGGCTTGGCCAAATCTGGTTGAGCTAACACCGGTGTAGAGGTCAATAACCTTTTTAGTATTTGAAAAACTTCTTCACACTCTTGGTCCCACTCATATTTCCAGTCTTTCTCCAATAACTTTGTCATTGGCTTAGCAATTTTTAAGAAATTGGGAATAAACCTTCTATAGTACCCTGCCAATCCTAAAAAGCTTCGAATTTGAGTGACTGATTTTGGTGGTTTCGAATCCAACACCTTCTGAACATTATTTGGATCAACTGGTACACCTTAAGCTGAAATCACATGTCCTAGAAAGGGTATCTTTTTTAACCAAAATTCACACTTGCTGAACTTAGCATATAATTGGTGATCTCTTAAGCGTTGTAACACAATCCGCAAATGTTGAGCATGTTCTTCCTCTGACTTAGAGTAAATCAGAATGTCGTCTATGAAAACTACAACGAACTTGTCCAATTCCGGCATGAATACTGAATTCATCAAGTACATGAAATGTGCCGGTGCATTAGTCAGGCCAAAAGACATTACTAGATATTCATAGAGTCCATACCTGGTAGAAAAAGCTGTTTCAGGTATGTCTTCGGCTCTAATTCGAATTTGGTGGTATCCCGATCGAAGATCTATTTTTGAGAATACCTTGGCTCCCATTAATTGATCAAATAGAATATCAATCCGAGGTAGTGGATATTTATTCTTGATGGTAACGGCATTTAAAGGTTGATAATCCACGCATAACCTCAATGTTTGATCTTTCTTTTTGACAAATAAGGCTGGACAACCCCAGGGTGATGAACTTGGACGTATATATACTTTGTCTAACAATTCCTGTAATTGCACCTTCAACTCGGCAAGTTCCTTGGGAGACATCCGGTAGGATCTTCGAGATATAGGTGCTGTTCCAGGTTGTAATTCTATCTTAAATTCTATATCCCGCTCAGGAGGTAATCCTGGCAAATCTTCGGGAAAAACGTCTGGATATTCTGAGACTATAGGTATCTCTTCCAAACTTTTTCCAATGACTTTATTAACCATGGGCAAGAGGGTTTTGGGAATGGTTAAAAGTCAAACAATCTTGGCCATGAATAGGAGAATCTAGATGTACAGCTCTAGAAGCTATATCCAGAATTGCCCTATGAAAATGCATCCATTGCATTCCAAGTATTGCATCTAACCCTTGCCCTTCCAAAATGATCAAAGATGTGGGATAAACTTTACTACCCAGTTTCAGGGGCATATTTGCAGCAATTTAATTGGCAAGTATTTTACCCCCAGGTGTAGAAATAAGATGTGGGCATGATAGTTCAGATGGCATGATATGATGTTGTTGAACGTATGCTTTGCTGATAAAATTATGTGTAGCTCCGGAATCAAATAATACCATAGCGGGATGCTCAGTAATAGAAAACATACCCGCGAGAATTTGTCCTCCTCCTGGTATCTCCTCAATTGTGGTGAAATTGGCACGTCCTGTTTTCACAGGAGGATTCTTTGGTCGATTCCTCTGTTGGCTTGGTCCTGGTGCTTGTGGACGTGGCGCATTGTTTGTCTTCGGTGGATACGGGCAACTTCGAGCGAAATGCCCGGGACGACCACAATTATAGCAAGGTAGATTATTCGGTGGTGGTGCCGAATAAGATTGTCGAGGCTGTTGCACAGCCTGCTGCTGATATGGTGGATGCAACTGATATTGTTGTGGCGGTGGTGGAGGTGCGTGATAAATGTTCGGGCGGGAAGGAGTGGCACGGTAACGCTGACCTATAGGTGATGTATAAACCAGCCTATATTTAGATGGTCCTCCGCTTCCCTGTCCTATCGATGTCTTTTTCTTGTCTTTAGCAGCCTTATGGACACGGAGAGAATCTTCAAGAATAATGGCATCACTGACAAATTCGCTAAAACTAGCAGTCCGGTTCAAAACGATACGAGACTGTAGTTTTGTTGTCAATCCTCCTTTGAGCCGAGCCTTCTTCTTACTCTCTGTATCCACATATTCTGGAGCATATTGTGCCAGACGGTTGAACACTTTAGAATATGCATGCAGTGTCATATCTCCTTGTTTTAGTGCCAGAAATTCGTTCCGCTTTTGATCAACAAGGCCTTCTGGGATGTGATGGTCTCGAAATGCTTTAACAAATTCTGCCCAGGTGAATTGATGATCGGGCGGGTGCGTCGCCTTGTGATTTGCCCACCAGGCTCCAGCAATTCCTTGCAACTGCTGAGCGGCAAACAAGGTTTTCTGGGCATCTGTGCAAGGGATCAGCTCCAACTTGGACTCAATCGTACGCAACCAATGGTCCGCTTCCAGAGGTTCCCCTACATCTGAAAAAGTAGGCGGACGAGTGGCAATGAAGTCCGGATATGTTGCCTGATTAGCATGATAACCGGGACGATGCTCTGGTGGCGTGTATTTTGAGCTATCTGCCGAAGCAAGTCTTCTTGTGCCACACCAGAATTTAGTATGGCTGCAATGGCTTGTGCTAGGGTGGGTGGAAGTGGTGGCACTTCTGCCCCTCCTCGCTGAGAACTTTCCGCGCCATTTCCATTTCTTGTGTCACCCATTCTGTTCAAGGAAAACTTTTTCATTAGCGTCCCCAATACTCATGTATAATATAGAAACAATTGATAACACATTTTCATGGCTCAACTTGACATAAAATAGTACTTTATTCCAACTTCTTAAAACCTGACACAAAACATGTGTCGCCACACAAGGTTCACATCAACCCTACACATCCTACCATCTCGAAACTAATACGTTGGTCACTGATCAACGTGAAACGTGGAAGTCACTTCCTGATCCCTAGAATCGTTCACTTGAACATTCTCATCCTAGAGTGGCGAAATCTCCGTTGAGGCTATTACTGATTCCATGTCCATTATTTCTTCTGGTTCTTCTTCTGCTTCCTCATTTTGCTGCTGCTCAAGTTCCTGGTTTATTAAAATATTATGCATTTGAATCAAATCTTCTTCTAATTGTTGGATTGTAACATTTGCCGTTGCAAGTTGCTGATCCATGTTTGTCAGTTGTTCGACTTGGCTATTTATTTGACCCTCTTGATTGATCAACATCTCATCCTTTTCTCGAAGTCGGCTTTCCAGTTCTGCTATATGAACATCCTTCTCTGGACACAAATAACATTGCTGCCCTTCCGCTTCACCGATGCCATTAACACCACTGGCCATCTTTGCGGAGAAATAAAAATGACATACATCAATATCAACTTGTACTCGTACCTTAAACGTAATCAACTGTAACATTTTTATAAACATCCACTTTTATTTCTTAGTAACATGCTACATCAGTTACTACTACTATTAGTACAAACTGCTATAGTGGGGGTGGTTAGGTCTACTATTGACCCACTATACAATCTGACTTGTGTCAGCAAAAATGTGGCGATTATCGCCATCCTGTCCAAACACTCCTAACTCTAGTATCCTACCCGGTGGCTATACAGTCTTACATCCTGTCAGCAAAAATGGTGCTATCCTCCTACTCCTATCACTCTATCTCTACTCTCGCACCATCTACTGTGGTGGTGCGTGACTGTCTGCGTCGGAGGCAAGTGCAGCCTCGGACTCACCAGGAGGTCCCTGAGAGTCTAAGCCCGACTCAGGAGCTGCCTGTCCCTGTGGTGGCGGTATTTGCTGCTGCAACTGCGCAATCTGCACGTGAAAGTCGTGGTGGTGATCCTCCAGTATCTGCTGTGCCTCCATAACGTTCTGAAGCTGTAGCTGAAGCTGGTCTCTCTGGTCGGCAAAATCAAGCATAATCTCGATCGCCTGGTTACGCTACTGCGTAACCCCTGTAAGCTGACCCTCCATGTCCGTGACCCTTTCTCTAGTCTCGTCAAGCTCCTCAGCAAGCCTTGCCATGTGCTCCTCTAAGTTCAGTGTCTACTGGTGGTAACCGTCTCGGTCCTCTGTAACCTCTATAATCTATCCCTCTAACTCTGCAATCCGTGCGCTCGACTCCGTGATCCGTGCACGTGACTCCCGGATCTGGCGTCCGTCTGCCTCAAACCGCTCTCAAAAGGCAACCTGCTGGTGGTCTCTCTGCTGAGTGACCTCAGCTAGCTGCGCCTCGACGTCGTGGAGCTGACGCTCTAAGGCTGCCATATGCGTCCCCTGCGCGCCTGGCTCACGAACACGCCTCTGTCCCCGTGGCATCTGCAGGAAAAAGGTTTAACAAGTTAAACACTTCTTCCCACAGTAAAACAAAGTAGCAAAACAGCGAGAGGAAAACTGACAGTATAAAACAAAGCATAACCCTCAAAACCCCAAAATTTTAATTATACAAAAATGACATGATGCAAACAATATGCAACTTAAAGTTAATAAATTAGCAGTCAGAATCACGTTCTAAAACGAATAGCACATCTAGTCGTGTCTTCTAGCATCTTTCTACCCTGCCGTTCTCACTCGTGGGGTTCTAAGAAGAATTTTCATAAAGAGTTTTGAAAACGGACTTGAGAATGTTATGCCGTTGCTCCTGTATTGCTCTGATACCAGCTGTGACATCCCCTCCGGGATGACCAGGACCGTGTACAGGAGAACACTCGACGAAGCAAGTTATAACAGCACATACATTCTTACAAGCCCAAATATATTACATCATGGTATAATACAACCAGGTATTCAAAAGAACGAACAAGAGTTTGCAGCGAAGAAACATTTATTACAACAAAGTTTTGTAAACTTAATAGAAGTTTGATCAACATTAAAAACCAAGTTTGAAACCACGTTCATTCCAACTCACTCTCGGATACACACCTAGTTTTCTATTCTTCCGGAGACGGAATGCGTTCCCACTAAAGAGAACCTCCCTTCGGCAGTTGTCCTTCCTCTGGCATGCCTTCTGACCATCCATAGGAGCTTGGCTCCCCACCTAACAAAATAATAAGTCGAACAAATCCTGAGTATCTAATATACTCCGCAAGACTGATCCGTCAACGTGGCTCGCTAAGGCCGACACCTAGAATGCTTAGGCCATTGGCTGGTGGATCAACTCTGACTTGCGAAAAAGAGCACTTACTAGAGGATAGCTATTTTCAAATTTTAGCTCAATATTATGTTCATTAATAGTAAGGTTTGCATCCTGCAACTATTTGCAATCATAAATTATCAAGCCAATCTAAATAATTTTAAATAATCCTTCTCCTTCTCGTTACTCTCGATTACCTCCGTTCGCGCCAAGCGAACAAGCGGTACTCATTGCTGCAAGAGACAGCGATTCGAATCAATTTCTACCAGCTGGGTAAAAACCCGACTACACGACACATACGCACCGCATTGGTCGTATATGACAATTTTTCCCACTAAACCCAACCAGAGGTCGATCCGTTTCCAACTTCCTCGGGAATATGGAGACCCCACTAGATACTCGTCCCAGACGTTATCCATGGGCGACCACCATTTCCCTCCCGTGAGACTTCGATCTCACTAACAGCCAGAAAAAGAAAGTTGGCTACGTCCTACCACTGAGGTAGTTAGGGTACATCAGCTTACTGGGTCCCATATGCCAGCATGTAGATGGTACTGTTCAAAACTTGTTGACGGAGCCGCCATCGGTTTAATCCTAATTTGACCTGGACGGGGCTACCACCTTGCAAGACCCAGTCTTTGCCCTTTCCTCTACGGGGCCCGTCCGGTCTCATCATCATCATCAACAACTTTTATTTAATTCTCAAAGGTCTCAAACAACTTAAAGCCTCCATGCTTTAAGATCATCCTATGCAGTGCTACCGACAATCCTACGACATAAGCGTAGCGCCTATCGTGCTACCTGTACTTGTATAGGGTAAAAACATCATAGGATACGGTAGTGATGCAGGTGGGTGTCAATCAATTCCTGGAACCTAATGCACAAGCATGACTCGACTGACTGTGATAAAAGAAAGAATTTAAAAACATAGGTGGGATGCACTGGGGCTTGCCTTGGGTTTCGTCCGGAAGTGATGATTTAGGTGCGGGAGCGGTCTCAACAATTACCACCTCGGGCCCACAGTCAGCAGACGGCTCGACAATCTCGGGTTCTATATGATTTGTCGACTATCGCAAGTTAGTATTAACGATGCATGAAATATGACATGCAATACATTGAAAATGATGACTCAAATAAATATTTAGACTAAGAATTTTAATTACTCTCGTCTGAAGTATTTCCTTCAAAATAAGAGTAATTAAGTTCATTAATGATAAGGGATTAACATGTTTTAATTTAAATTAACAACCCTTAATTACCCCATTTAAATATAAAATAAATCCATTAATAAAATAAATACTAACTTAGAAAAATAAATTAACCAACAATTAAAAGATAATTTATAAACTTACTGAAATATTTAAAAATCATATAAAATAAATATTAAATTTTATTTCATAAAGTGGTAGAGGAATTTATTTAGAACTTAACAAAACTCTGGAATTACTTTTAAAGGAAAAGTCTGAGAAAAGTCTGAGAAAAGTCTGGAATTACTCTGGAATTTCAGCCTTATGGGCCTCGGGCAGCCCAGCTGCTGCTGGACCGAGCCCAGCAGCACAACGGCGGGGTGCGGGAGTGTGGCCCAGCGATGTGGCGGCCCAGTCGGGCGGGACGCGGTGCATCGACGCGAGCGCGCGGGCTCTTGCGCGCGACCGAGGCTCGGCCTGCCGGTCCATTTACGCGGCAAGCCCAACTCCAAACGCCCTACGAGCTCATGCGCGCGCGCTCGCGCTGCGCTTCTGCCGGCAGAGCTCGAGCTCGCTCTCGAGCTCGGCTCGGCCAGCAGGCTGGCAGGCGAGCCTGGCACATCACAAGGAGTGGAAGAGGCTAGTTGGTGTTGGCTGTGCTCACCAGAGCAAAGGCGACGACGAACGATGGCGGGAACAGAGTTCGGCAATGGCGGCGGGGAAAGAAAACGTGGGGCAGAGGATTATCCGGGGTCAAAACCGAGTGATCAAGGTTCAAAGGGAAACATAATCAAGCTACCAACCTTCCGTTGCAAGGAATTTGATTAACACTAAGAGTAGCATTTGAATTTTAAGGAGAAGCGGGAAGAGGTCGCCGGTGCTCACCGAGCTAAATGACGGCTTCATGTCGCGTCCTTCAAAATGGGAAAACCAGTCGGTGACGGAGACAGGCGGGAAATTCTATGCGGTGGTGTGGGGCGACGGTTTTGGCCGGAAGACTGACGGCGGTGAGCAGACACGACGGGTGTCGGCGGTGGCGAAACAGAGGAGGCGGAAGAAGAGAACGAGCGCGAGAGAGGAATTGAGTGAGAGGGAGAAGAAAGAGAAGAGAGGAGGCGGTAAAAACGCCTCCCCGGTCGACAGCGGCGCCGGCGGGTCCCGCTCGCAGGCTAGCGTGGGTGCCTCCGCCGCTCACGCTCGCGCCAGCGCTGCATGGGCGCGGGCGGCGCGCGGTGGAGAGAGCCGGAGGCTGATGGGTGGGTCTAGCGGGGCCCACCAACAGTAAAGGTAAATAATTTTTTTTTAAACAAAACGGGAATGTCACATATGTATCATGAGAGTTCATCGAAATGTGATGTTTTCACATTTTGAGGGGGAGAGTAGAACGTCTTATTCTCTCATATTTCATCAAATGTTTGTTTTACACTGAAATTGGTCTTTGACCAATCTTGGCATTCCTAATAGAGTCAATACAGTGGACTGTTATGAGTTCACATATTGTATTGTGACTCTAAAAGGATAAGATGAGCTTTGTCTCATAACAAAAGGCCTTCCATAAACACTAGTGGCACTTGTTGCACACTAACCATCATGAATAGAGATATTATGAAAACTAGAAAGTTTTCTTTTCTTTAGTTGTTTAAGATCGTCTTAATAATTTTTTATGTGTTTTAATAGGGAATCGTTGAGATATGTCGAAAGCTAATGGAGTGACAGATTACTGTTGACGGTCCTTAAGTATCAAATGTCACCACCAATTGTCTGCATAAAAGTGCTTAAATGAATAACCAACATAGTGGTAGGAGTTTATTACAAATGAATTCCACAAGTGTTGGTGAATATATGAGTGCAGGTGATTTATCTATGAATTAAGGGAATTTCCATGTCATCAATTGAAGCAAATATCCAATCAGCCAATCAGAATTCAGCACAAGGATTGCTTATGTGGAAACACGAGATTCCTCGGACTTCCCGGGTAGAACTATGAAATATCTAGGGATAGGACCCACCTATAAGCCACCTGGAGAAAGCACAACCCAAGAGGGGCCACTCTCAGGTCGGTCGACCTAGCCCCTTGGTCGGCTGACCTGGTCTTACAGCCGTTTCGGGCGTGCTTCCACATGGTGCTTCCTCAGGGAATTTCTGATGGCGGTGCATGTGAGTTCCGTGGTGGTGATGCTTCATTACTGACCTTTGGAGGCTATAAAAGGAGGGGGAGAGCTCCATTCAACACACACACAAAAGAGATATGAAAGAAGAGCCACACTCCAAAGGTGTTAGTACTACTAGTTTAGTACTTAGAATTAGGGAGAGACTGAGGGGAAATCTAGAAGTGGAGCCTTGTCTGTGGGCCCTCTACTCCAACCTTATACTTCTATGGAGCCTTGCCTTATTAAGTAAGTCTTCATGTTGGAGTCTTGCCTTATCAAGTAAGTCTTCAAGTTTATTTATGTTCTTGAGTTATCTTATTTAAGTAAGTTGTGTGCTCATTTACTTGTGGGTTCAAAGTCCTATCTTGCATAGGTTGTTTAGTCTTATACTAGTTTGACTAAATAGTGATTAATAACTTATGCGTGGTGCCCGGATCTTGCATAGTGATTAATAACTTAGGCGTGGTGCTCATTTACTTGTGGGTTCAAAGTGCTTGAATCCGTACATGAAGTAGTAATTAGAGCCTCAACATTATTTATTTAGGAGCTTATCCAGAGATAAACCTCTCTATCCTACACAAACATAATTCTCTTGTGTCCTTGGATTGACTAGAACTTAGGATTTACCTATACTGTTCCTTGGATTCGATAACCCTTAGAATACTCCATGAGGAAGTGCTACAGCGGTATTTCTGTGCGCTTACAGATTAATCTGTGATCATTAAAAATACCAACAAGCATCTTTGGCGCCATTGTCGGGGATAGTAATATTTCTGGTGCAATGTTAAGAAGTGTCAACAATTACATAGGATATGATGAGGATAATCAATCTGTCATATTTATGTTTACATATGTTAAACGACAATAAATTTTCCTCATAGTAACTTATGAGCCCTTAACAGTTGAGTTATCTGGGATCTGGTAGAATTTAATTCGGACTAGACCCCTGAATATCTATTAAGAAAATATTGTGTTGTGAGCATAGTGCATAAGCATAACGTGTCTATGAAGAGGTTGATAACCTCTTATAAATCATCTAATGACAAAGGGCGTGTTGATAATAAGAATCCACATAAGTTTATCTTCGCACTGATGGAAGGAGCCATGTTGTGGAAAGTTCCTAACAATCACTTATGGCATCATCACTGATGACATGTTATGATCTTAATTGGAGTTGTATTATGGTTATGATTTTAAAGGAACATAGAATGAAGATTATATCCCGATCAATAATGTAAATGTGCAATTTTGTTCGAGTAGCATGTCAGTGGTACTGCCAACCATAAGACAATGTGAAAGAATCCAGGATCTATTAAAAAAAATTAAAGCACAATGCTCAAAAGTTATAATTGATGCTCAAATAATAAAGTAATTGTAAGTATGACTAAGGTTGATGTTTAAAGATTAAAGTATTTATCTTAATCCTATAGGCGTGAGTCTAAAGTTGCTAGCATTAAGTTTGATGTCACCATATGTTTTAGTGAGATCTCAAATAACTTGAAGTTTAAGAGAAAACAAACCATGCACAAGGACCATAAGTGTATAAGCCATCTTCCAATAAGACTAAATCTGTTTCAAAATAAAGTATGTGTGCTATGAGAACTGAAGTTTCAACAATGCTTTAATTGTTGTTGCAACACCTTACTCTAGTGTATTATCTTTGTTGACAAATGGATCTTAAGATTAAGCCTTTCGATCAAGGGGGAGAATGTTGGGTTGACCTCAGGCTTGGTCAATGAGACCAGGTCTTCCACCAATTAAGGGCCTTAAGTAGCCCACTAATTAGGGATTAAGGGGCCTTAATGACCCACTAATTGTGCCCTAATTGGGGCACGTTGCCAAACCCAATTGGCTCGGTCCCAGACCAATTTGCCCTATAAGATGGGCAGCCTTGCCCCCTCACATGTGCTTGATGAGACCCAATGACACCACTATCCTACCGATCAAGGGAGGCGCACGATTGGCTGAAGACCATGTCCACCACCGACGATCTCATCGGTGTTCACTCTCTACAGGGATCAGAAAGGGGAGATTGAAGCCATGTCTACATTGATCAGGCATGGGGACCTCGCTTGCCTCAGGGCTTTGTCATTGACGGTATGAGCACAATGCCCTAATGTTGTAGGTGTTCATTGTAGAGGCTAGTTAAGATCCTATGGGATTAAGTAGGATTTATGTCTAACAATGGTGCCATTGAAGGCACGGTAGGCAGACTTGGAGGAATTTCGGAACTATCAAACCGCCATGTATGTACATATTCCATTTATGAAAGGTGCATTTCCAGTAGTACATCCCACAATTGAAAATATTCAAATAGCCCGATCATGGACAGTCCGCCCTGTATGTCTGTAGGCCAAGATTGATCAAACATACCTTGTGTGACCGTGCGTTGTTTGTAAGTTTTTAGTGGAACCACCTGGAAAACCAAGGGGGCTAAGTCTGCCACCGAGAACCCTATGATCCATTTGTCCGTCCAAAAGAACGTGTTTTGACCATCTCCTACATGTGATTCCAAGGCAATAGTAAATAGTGCTCGTGCATTTGGATGCACATGTATGTCCAGCTTCCAAGCACGTTTGGGATATGTTTTCTCAAACCTCAGCCATCAGATTTGAAGGGCCCAGCTCATGATCTCAAGGTTGAGGATGCCAAGCCCTCCCAGGTCCAAAGGCCACTGCACTTTATCCCATGCAACTAGACACGATCAACCGTTGACCTCTTTGCGCCCTTTCCAAGTGAATGTCTGACGTAGCTTATCAATTGCGCGGATGAACCATTTTGGGGGCATTGATAGCAATGAGAACATAAGTTGGTACAACTGAAAGAATGAAGCGCACCCATGTCACACGGCCTGCCATATTCGTAAGGATGCTTTCCATCCAGGAAGCTCGCTGTTGACATTTCTAAGCATCGTCACTAAGTTGCCGTAGCAACGATGCCCATAAATGTGTATTGGTAATCTTTAACGAATACAGAGAGTCCGCAAGAGCACGGAGAAGTATTCACCCAGAAGTATTCAGGGCATCATGTTTGTTTTATCTCAAAGGAAGGTATATGATTGATCATAGTAATTACCATATTTCTAAACATTGCACATTAGATTATGAGATAAAGTCCTTATAGGGGTAAGGATAGAGATAAATATGGTAGTGGACACACAGATAGCACACTCAAGTTAGACAAATATTAGTTTAGTGGAGTAGGACAAAGAAAGAGCTAAGTTCCTATGTTGCTTTTACATAATTACATAGTCTACATTATATTGAATTATACAGATACTAGACAATGCAAGACAATCAGATCATCACACCCTGGGCATTCGGTTTTCCCCTGCATCCACAGTGCGATTCCAGCCAAAAGCCTATTGCATAGCCGAACATGGGGGATTTCAAAGAACAGATAGGGCTGTCACCACCTACTGCCTACCCCTAGCAATCCGTGGGCTACACGACAAATAATGCATTCTATCGATCTAAGCATCACACTTACATCTCTAGAACAATACTCCCAATCCCTTAAGTGATGGATCAGAAAAGGAGTAATCACATTTAAGTAAACACTAAGCACATGGAAATGATCTAAGTCACACATTAGTCATGCATCATTATAACGACATAAATAAAGACTATAGTAAGGGCTTATGTCAAATATGGTAATATAGTGGGACTACATTACTAACATGCAAGCATAATAACCACATACATGAATGGATCATATAATCAAACAAGAAACACATGACCCAAACATAACTATACAGAAAGACTAAATATATTAAATAGAATAAAGTCTTACAAAAGGAGAAAGATACAAGAGCTATACCACAACTCCAAGGAAGACTTGGGAACTGAAGAAGACTAAAGGACCGAGAAGGCGACCAGAGGGGGGGGGGGGTGAATGGGAGCCAATTAAAATTTTTCTCAAGAACTTGGCCTATGTCCTAATTTTAACCCAAACCAACCTCTAAGCAAATCACCAAGGTCACACACACCAACTTGTGATGTGTTAACCCTAGGAATAATTCAAAACAATATGACACAAAGTGGAAGCTCAAGAGGTTCAAAAAGGGGCACAAGGGCGATCCGAGAAATTCCAATTCTGGACCTTGACAGAAGTTCCTTCATGGTCACGACGAAAGTGCTTTCATCGACGGAAGTTCCTTCAAGGTCATGACAGAAGTTCCTTCGTTGACGGAAGTTCCTTCAGGGTTACGACAGAAGTTCCTTCATCGACGGAAGTTCCTTCAGGGTCAAATCAGGAGCAGTTCTTCGAAGGGAAAAATACTAAAACCCTATCAAACAAACTCCAAAAATCACAAGATTTGGACATAAGATGTCTCATGGTAGGACGTTTCTTCTCCAAGAGGAATCACACGAAAAGCTCAAGAATTCATCACGAATCTTAGTTTCCACCAAAAACTCTAGGGTTTGAATGTTCTTGAGGAAATCCACAAAATCGACGATGCTCTTGCCTAGAATTCAATCAAGGATCCATCAAGGAATGTTTAGGCATGTCCTAGCATCAAGATCCCTCAAGAAATTCGTACCAAACCCCCCTAAAAAATGAGATAAAAAATCACCACAAAAATAGCTCCGAAAATAGAGAAAAAGAGAAATTTGGGATTTAGGGAGAGAGGAAGAACTTGACCATGAATTTGAATCTCATATCATTGATTCATCAAGTCAAGATACATGGATACATGGCTAGGAAGCGACCCTCTTCCTCCCACTATTTGGAAGAGCAAAAGATGTCACTCACACACCCTCTCCTCTCCCCTATTACATGAAGACCTCTCCTAGCACGACTTCTTGATCTTGACGTGTATCACCTCGTCCCGTGATCCTCCTCATCAGAAAGTCTCTTCCGCCTCCGGTCCATTAGAAGCCTCTACTTGCACCGACGCTCGATCATCTTTGACTTGGTCAACACCACCGTCTCGATCACCACCCATGGTTTTGAGGCTCAACCGCGAAACCGTCTGTGCTTCTTGCCTCTCCACGTGTACGGTATGGATCACCCTTGACTTCACCCGGCCTCCTGATCGTCCGGCCCCAAGTCTCTTAATTGTGCCCAATCCTCTCACCGTTGACCGCCAAGTTGACTACAATGACCTACACATCATGAGACAAGCAAACACATTTCCCATCTCTTGCAACTTCACCAATATCTTCACCAACTCCAGTTAGTGAAAAACATGACATGCACAACCTCATGCAATCCCCAAATTCCCGCATTTCAACTCAAACACTGAACTCAACCAATGTCAATTACTCATCACATATTACAAACCATGGCATATATCCACATAGTTTCTCAATCTCCCCCTTGATGAGTACATTACAACATCAAATGCACAAAGCTTAGAAATTTGAAATACGAAACCGAATAAGCACAACCAAATGGCCAAGCCCAAAGAAAAGGTGAAAAGTAGCCATCTAGCATAAGCGGGATCACAAAACCAAGAGTTGACAAAGAAAGCCACTCGAGAACGCAAAGATTGTGAAAAGCGCATGAAAAACGCTCAAGGACATGATATGCTCCCCATCAACTTGTGGTAGGTCTCATGTAATGCAAAATGGATCATTTTAAGTTTCTTAGCATTATTTGTGCATGACCCAATATTTTCTCCCCCTTTGGCAATGAACTCATCAAAGAAGCAAAAGAACAAGCAAACATGCAATGCATGAAAATGCAAACCTAAGGAGCTTCAACAATTATGCAAACCAGCATTTAACCTTGCTAATCACAAGCATAGAGCTATAAAATGTAAAAGCAATAGCTCACAATCATACAAAGATCAAAAATAGATAGCAAGGCATAAACACCAAGAGCTATACAGGCTAAGCAAAAAGATTGAATAGCTTAGATAGAATCAAATTTACTCTTGATGAGAAAAGCTGCCACCACATGTGTAAGTACTCCCATCCAAGGCAAAACAAACATCAAGTGAACCATAAAAATCTAGACAGCCTCAATCTCAACCAAGGCAACAAGCATTCACAGAAAATAAGCTCTACAAATGCTCATATATGCAACAGAGACTCAAAAGAAAAGAGAAAAAACATTATTCTTATGTGATCCTCATGTATCTTCTAATCCATGCGGAGGGTCGCACGACTGGGTACGACAAACACCCCAAGGCTTCGAAGTACAATGTTTTGATTTAGCATTTTTATGTTACTTGTAATCCATGCAGAGGGTCGCACGAGTGGGTATGGCAAACACCCCGAGGCTTCGCAAACACAAGGTGCCATGGCCAAGATATCCTCTAGACTAGCCTCAATGCAAGTTTCAACAAGGATAAAAACAATTATACATATGGTGAGCAAGTTTTAGCAAGATTAATTCATAAGGTTCATAAGAAGCTAAGTTTACCTTTAAGATTAGCAAGTTGCTCAAAAGAGTCTATGACAAGCCATCTAGAAAATCTAAGCATAAGAGATTACTATCACATCCACACAACTTAGCTCAAGCTCAATCATAGCAATGAAAAATGCAAGAAAGCATAAGAATCAAAGCTCATCTACCAATGCATATATTACATATGAGATGCAATGCATAAAAGGTAAGATACATATATACAAGAGGACACCAACTCCCCCTCAAATGATGCCATAAGGATGGCAAACACCAAGCTCCCCCCCCCCCCCCCCCCCCCGAAGAAAAGCGTATCGTGAGGCATCTAGGGGCTTGGTAAGAATATCTGCCAGTTGGTTTTTGGTGTCGATGTATTTGAGCTCAACATCTCCCTTCTCAACATTGTCTCTCAAGAAATGGAATTGCACATTAATGTGTTTGACCTTACCATGTTGGACTGGGTTCTTGGCTAATCATATGGCACTGGAGTTGTCACACATGAGTGGAACTCTCTTAAAGGTTAACCCATAGTCTCTCATGGTGGATACTATTCATAGGATTTGTGAGCAGTAGCTAGCAGCAGCAACATACTCAGCCTCTGTTGTGGATTAGCTACACTCGACTGCTTAAAAGAACACGAAGGATGCTCCTATACTCCCTTTGGTCCACCACTTCACAGTCTTCGTCAAGGTCAAGTACTGTTGTAGTGGACATTGGTGTTGACAATGGCTTCATATTGACCATGTCGAACTTCTTCAGGAGATCCTTCATGTACTTAGCTTGATGTATGAAGGTGGCTTGCTTGCATTGCTTGATTTGAAGTCCAAGAAAGAAGGTGAGCTCGCCCATCATCGACATCTGAAATTCACATTCCATAGCTTCCTGAAATCTGGACACAAGAGCATGAGAGGAACCTCCAAAGATGATATCATCCATGTATATCTGAACCATTAGAAAGTCATTGCCATGCTTTAGAGTGAACAAGGTTTCATCAACACACCCCATAACATACCCTCGCTTGAGCAAGAAGGTCTTAATCCTAGCATACCATGCCCTAGGTGCTTGCTTTAGCCCGTACAAAGCCTTCTGAAGCTTGTACACTCGGTTTGGGTATTTGTGGTGCTCAGAGCCGGGTGGTTGTCTCACATAAACCTCTTCCTCTATGAAACCATTTCGGAAAGCACTCTTGACATCCATTTGGTAGAGTCTAATGCCCTTAGAGGCAGCAAATGCAAGCAAGATCCTAATGGCTTCTATGCGTGCAACAGGAGCAAAGGTTTCCTATAGTCTAAGCCCTCCTCCTGATTGAAACCCTAGGCAACAAGCCTAGCCTTGTTTCTCACAACCTCACCATCTTTCCCATGCTTTTTTTTGAACACCCACTTAGTTCCTATGACATTGACACCAACAGGAGGCTTTACTAGGGTCCACACTTTGTCCCTCTCAAAGTTTTCCAACTCTTCATGCATGACATTAACCCAATGTTCATCAGATAGTGCGTGTCCAACATTCCGAGGTTCAAAGGTGGCAACAAATAGAGAATTGGTAAAGCAGGTGAGATGTGCAGACCTTTACCTTGTTGTCCTCTCGTAGAGATTACCAATCATTTGATGAGGTGGATGTTGATGCTGAATGTGGTGAGAAGCCTCTCTCTCAGAGCGTACCTCCTCCTCAACCACAGCTGGAGCTAGCTCAATAGCTGCTGAGGTCGATGTAGAAGCTTCTGGACCCTCTGCTAGAGTGGTGGAAGCAGCAGGAACAAGCTCAGATGAGAGATGAGGTGAATCATCATCATCGTCGTCAGTGCCCTGTAGGTCCCCTTCTACAAAGATGCTTTCCTCCATTTCCCTGCTACTTGCAGTCTCAACCACATTGCTTGCACAAGAGATTGATTCATCAAAGGTTACATCACAAGACTCTACGATGGTGTTAGTTTCCAAATTCAAAACTTTGTGGGAATGGCCATGAAGGGTGTAGCCAAGAAAGATGCCTTCAGAAGATCTCGAATCAAACTTATAAAGATTGCCACACTTCAGAATAAAGCACTTGCAACCAAATGCACGCAAATGAGAAACAGATGGCTTCCTCCCAAAACATAGCTGATAAGAAGTTACATTAAGAATTGAGGTCAAGAAAACCCGATTGGAAACATAGCAAACAGTGCTTATGGGCTCAGCCCAGAACCGGCTTAGAGTCCTATGCTCATCGAGCATCATCCGAGCCATTTCCACCAAGGTTTTGTTCTTTCTTTTGACCACCCCATTCTGCTGAGGGACATGAGGTGCTAAATACTGATGCTCAATACCATGCTCAAGACAGAAAGCATCAAAGGAGGAGTTCTTGAACTCGGTGCCATTATCACTACGGATTGCTCATAATGCACCAGAAAGTTCCTTGAACAACCTCAAAGCTAAGCTTTGAAAGTGATGAAACACTTCATCCTTGCTCTCAAGAAAGTAAACCCAAGAGTAGCAAGAGAAGTCATCAATAATCACAAAAACATACCACTTCCCACCCGCCGAACGAACCCGAGAAGGACCAACAGTGTCCATGTGAAGCAACTCTCCAGAAAGCTCAGTCATCCCCAAATTAATTGGTGGATGAGAAGCGGCAATCATTTTCCCATGACGACAAGGAGCACAAACCAAATCCTTATCAAATTTGAGCTTAGCCAATCCTTGGATCAAACCTAGGCCACTCAAGTGACAAAGCAAGCCAAAGCTGATGTGACCTGGTCTCCTATGCCATTTCTAGAGCTCAGAAGAAGATTGAGCAAACAAGCACTTGTGAGAACCAGGAGAGACAGCAAAATCAGCCTGAAAAACTTTCCCAATGCTAGAAATCCCATAAACCAAAGAGTTATTCAAATCATGACACAAGAAGCATTGTTCTTAAAGTGCTCTTCCAAGCCAACATCAAGAAACTGAGAGACAGAGAGGAGATTATACTTGAGATGCTCAACCAAACCAACATCCTTGAGAGTGAATTTCTTATTTACCTTTACCGTGCCCCTTGCCTTCACACTCCCTCTCTTGTCATCTCCAAAGGTCACATACTCTCGGCGCTTCAAGGGAGTGAGGCTGGCGAACCACTTTGCATCTCCGGTCATGTGGCGCGAACACTCGGAGTCCATTAGCCACTTGTTCTCCAGGCATCCACCTACTGCCTACAAAGAACGAGAAGGAAAGATCGATGGCACAGTGCTGGGGTTAGTCAGAAAGATTTTGGGGATCCAGCACTTCACCATACGACCAATAGTAGTCATCACAGTTCTTTGCACATCATCATTCGAATGCATGGGACGAGAACCATGATGGGGAAACGTGGCATGTCAAAGAATCTCAACTCAAACCTAGGGTTGTGAGGATAGAATGTGTGAAAGCCAAATCCACGCGAGCGACGTTCACCATGATGGGGAAAACATGGGGCGCCAAAGCGTAGCTGCACAAAACCTCTATTTCGTGAATCAAAGCCATATGAGGGATGACCTTGTCCATGATAGGCACGAGAAAAAGAGCAAGACTGAAAGTCAACAAAATCATCATGATGCACATTTCTAGTTAACTCAGCTTGCATCCTCTCAATCCTCTTTTGCCAATAGCAGTACTCATCCAAGTGACCCATACGACCGCAGAACATGCAAATGTACACACTCTCATGTTTATGCTTTGTTTGCACAGGAGGTTTGGGTTTTGGCTTCTCTGTTTGCTTTGGGTTGAAGCAAGGTTTGGGGTTTGGTGGATTGTATGTGTCAGTGGGTTTGATGGATTGTTCCTCATTCTTGTAGCTAGAGCTAGGCACAAACTTACTCACATTTTCACTCTCTTTGTCACACCACCCAAATTCCAAGCCCAAGTTGTAGGTTGACCTACAAGCACTCTCTTTGACTCTTGCCAAGTCACTCTCAATCTTCTCCTCACTCACTAGGGTTCTTTGGAGACGAGAGATGAGGTAGTCATTTTCTTGAACTAGGTTATTGTTTTCCTCTCTAGTTATTGCAAGCTTATCCTTAAGAGAGCCACACACTACACAAGGTGGTGGGAGAATCTTAGAGCGAGTCTCATTTAGCAGCTTGGACTCGAGCTCTTGACTTTGAGGGTTTGAGCTTCCAACTCACTAGTGAGCTTGGGGCACTTCTGACATGCACCCAAAAGAGTTGGTCTAGCCTTGAATCCATCAAGCTCTTTAAGGGCACTCTCAAGTTGACTGGCAACTTGAACATGCACACTTTCCCTATGTGCAAGATCATTGATCACAACTTGACGAGACTCACACTCAACAACAATGTCATCTTTGGCAAGCTTAGATCTAAGCGAGGAAATCTCATAATCAGCACTCTCTAACTTAGACTTAAGCTCCCTACACTCACGAACAACGCTGTGAAGCTTATCATTTTGCATGAGCAAAACATCGCACAAATGATCAAGTTTAGAAGAGAGCTCATCAAGAGTGGGAGGTACCTCACTTGTGTCAGAGTCGGAGCAAGAGTCGGTGTCATGATCTTTCTTTGCCATGAAGCAAAGCCAGTGAAGTCGTCCTTCCTCTTGACTCGTGGCTTCTCCACCTCCTCCTCCGAGCTTGTAAGACCATCGCTTGATGTGAGGTCGACGTCGCTTAGAGCGGCAATGCAGACGTGTGCGACTGCCTTCACGAACTTCTTTGAGTTCTTGCTTCACCTTGAGAAGTGTTTCTTCTTCTTGAAGTCTTTAGTGTTGTTGTCGTGGTACCCGACCTTCTTCTTTTTCTTGGGGCAATCAGTGATGAAGTGTCTAGGGTCACCACACTCGAAGCAGGTACTTGAACCACCTCCTCTTCTCTCCTTCCAATTGTTGTAGAACTTCCTAAACTTCCTTGTGAGCAAGGACAGCTCCTTGTCAGGAATGCACTCCATCTGCTCATCAGAAGCTACAACAAGAGAAGACAGAGCAAACTGCAAGGAAGACTTGTCAAGTGAGGGGTTAGTTCCATAAGAAGCACCACTGTGACTACCCTTTTGAGAGCTAGAGAGCAAAGTCATGCTAGAAGCAGGATTACCAAGATTAGAATGAGATTTCCTAGATAGTTCATGAGATTTCAACTTGCTATACAGTTGCTCATAGTTCAGGGTATTGAACTCAGCAGTT
Organism: Eleusine indica; assembly: GCA_030378355.1. NCBI lineage: Eukaryota > Viridiplantae > Streptophyta > Magnoliopsida > Poales > Poaceae > Eleusine > Eleusine indica. Next base: position 21,722,794 of record CM059500.1, read on the forward strand.
TCCTCCAGAGCAGCAATTTTAGCCCCCAAACATTTTCATCAAGTGAATACAGCAGTTGCTTAGCTCTATCATTGTCATTGTACACAAGGTTACCACAAGCCCACAAGTTGCACACAATGGCCTCAAACCTACAAAAAGTGTCATCTAGTGACTCGTCAGGTTTTTGTGCAAAGGTTTGGTATTGTCTATTGTAAGAATCCTTACGTATAGACTTGACTTGATTGGTACTCTCATAGTACGTGCAAAGCTTATCCTAAATTGCATGAGTAGTTTCAAGATGTGCAACACGATCATGTTCACTCCTACCTAGAGCAGAAAACAGAATATTGACAACTTTGGAGTTATTTTCATACTTGGTTAACTCATCTATAGCTGCAGGGTTGAGGTCTTCTGGTATGGCATACTCCTGCTCAACTATCTCCCAAATTGCACATTCTAGGCTTAAGAGATAAGCCTTGGTCTGTGACTTCTAGTAGAAAAATCTTCTCCATCGAACATCCAAAGCTTGACCGCACGCTTCTCCATGTCACCTTTGGATCGCAAAGCCGGTGATAGTCAACTAGTGATCAAATCGGCTCTGATACCAATTGAAGGACCGAGAAGGCGACCAGAGGGGGGGGGGGGTGAATAAGAGCCAATTAAAATTCTTCTCAAGAAGTTGGCCTATGTTCCAATTTCAACCCAAACAAACCTCTAAGCAAAACACCAAGGTCACACACACCAACTTGTGATAGGTTAACCGTAGGAATGATTCAAAACAATATGACACAAAGCGGAAGCTCAAGAGGTTCAAAAAGGGGCACAAGGAAGATCCGAGAAATTCCAATTCTGGATCTCGACGAAAATTCCTTCATTGACGGAAGTTCCTTCATGGTCATGACGAAAGTTCATTCGTTGACGGAAGTTCCTTCAAGGTCATGACAGAAGTTCCTTCGTTGATGGAAGTTCCTTCAGGGTCACGACAAAAGTTCCTTCATTGACGGAAGTTCCTTCAGGGTCAAATCAGGAGCAGTTCATTGAAGAGAAAAATACTAAAACCCTATCAAACAAACTCCAAAAATCATGAGATTTGGACAGAAGATATCTCGTGGTAGGACATTTCTTCTCCATGTGGAATCACACTAAAATCTCAAGAATTCATCACGAATCTTAGTTTCCACCAAAAACTCTAGGGTTTGAATGTTCTTGAGGAAATCCACAAAATCAAGGATGCTCTAGCCTTGGATTCAATCAAGGATCCATCAAGGAATGTTTAGGCATGTCCTAGCATCAAGATCCCTCAAGAAATTTGTACCAAAACCCCCTCAAAAACGAGATAAAAAATCACCACCAAAATAGCTTCAAAAATAGAGAGAAAGAGAAATTCGGGATTTAGGGAGAGAGGAAGAACTTGAGCATGAATTTGAATCTCATATCATTGATTCATCAAGTCAAGATACATGGATACATGGCTAGTAAGCGACCCTCTTCCTCCCACTATTTGGAAGAGAAAAATATGTCTCTCACCCACCCTCTCCTCTCCTCTATTACATGAAGACCTCTCCTAGCACTTTGAATTGAAGACCTAAGGCAAGGCTAAGGGCAAGAGAGGCACCTCTTCCACCAGCGCTACCTCTCCTTATATAGGCCTAGGGGTTGTCCTAAATACCATCCTACCCCTCACCTATAATACACTGCCACCTACCACCAGGGGCACAACCGTCGATCTTTTTCTTTGTCGCCCGAATGCCATCGAGCCTTTCATGACTTTGCTTCGCCTCGACGCAAGCTCCGTGATGGTGCCACGTGCACCTCCAATCCTCGCCATCGGTTTTGAGGCCTAAACAGGGAAACCGCCTTGCACGCTTCTCAAAGCATGACTTCTTGATCTTGATGCGTGTCACCTCGTCCCGTGAACCTCCTCGTCGACAAGTCTCTCCCCCTTCCAGTCCAATGGAAGCCTCTACTTGCACCGATGCCCGATCACCTTTGACTTGGTCAACACCACCGTCTCGATCACCACCCATTGTTTTGAGGCTCAACCGTGAAACCGTCTGTGCATCTTGCCTCTCCACGTGTACGGTATCAATCACCCTTGACTTCGCCCGGCCTCCCAACCGTTCGGCCCCGAGTCTCCTACTTGTGCCCGATCCTCTCGCCGTTGACCACCAAGTTGACTCCAGTGACCTACACATCATGAGATAAGCAAACACATTTCCCATCTCTTGCAACTTCACCAATATATTCACCACCTCCGGTTAGTGAAAAACATGACATGCACAACCTCATGCAATCCCCAAGTTCCTGCATTTCAACTCAAACACCAAACTCAACCAATGTCAATTACTCATCACATACTACAAACCATGGCACATATCCACATGGTTTCTGAAAGACTCTATTCGAAGCCTAACTGCATTAAAAGTAAAGAGAATCACGAAATGGTAAAGAGAATAATGCTTCTTGGTGTGTGTTGAGGAGTGAGCCATACCCTTCCTTTTATAGCTGTCCAAAGGCGGTTCTGAGGTCGGTAACTCTCGCCCTAAGGGGGACAACCGCCTTTGGGAAGTCGGTGGAGAACCGCCATAGGAAGATTGTTGACTTTTGCTAAGCCATATTAATAAATCATTCCCGGCACGGGGCCAGAAACGGTTCACTAATATGTCCCAGAGTCAAGTAGGTAAAATCCGCAAGCGCACGGAGAATACCGCTGTAGCATTTCACCCGGAAGTATTCAGGGTATCGTATTTGTTTATCCCAGAGGAAGGGTATGATCAAGAAGCATTACTAACATATAAGGTCATGTTAACAATTAGCAAGGATATCTAACCAAGACAGGCGGGTATATGATAATAACCGGGTAGTGTGACACACACAGAAGATTCCTACTAAATAAATAAAGTCTAGTGGAGGAAAGACTAGGCTAAGCTACTCCTACTATACATTCCTATACAGTTGCATAGCCTAAGTAGAATACATACAGACCCACACTCAGGTTCAGCAGTCAATAGTATAGCACTTCAGGCACGGACTTACCCCTGCATCCACAGGCGACTTCCGCCAAGAGCCTACGCACTAGCCTAGCGGGGAGGATTTCAAAGGACGGACAGGGCTGTCACCACCTGCCGCCTACCTCAACGAACCAGTAGACTAACGAATAATTGATGCAAATCAGTCATCCAAGTACCATACTTGCATGACCAAAGAGCACTCTGCCCCTCCGCGATTACTATTAACGAGGCAGAGTTACCGTACGAATACGATCACCAAACCCATGCTATACTTTATCAGCTAAAACTAAGCATAGAGACTGTAACATATAAACTAGACTATAGTGACGGTATATAACTAGCATGACAATAGTAGTATAATAAATATAAACTACTATCACACAAGTAGACTATACTATCACATATATGGATCACAAAATCAAACAAGAAACTCATGACCCAAGCACAACTATATAGAAAAGATATATATATTGATAAGAGCAAAGTCTTACAAAAGGAAAAAGATACAAGAGCCATACCAATTCCAAGTGAAGACTTGGGACTAGAGAGCTCTAGACTCAGCCTAACTCCACTAAAACTCCAAGAACTACTATTAACAAGAGAGAAATGCTTCTTGTGGTGTGTGTTGAATGTGAAGGCACACCCTCCTATTTATAGCCTCAATAGGTCGGCAAGGGAGCGTAACCGCCACGGAAGGCATCTCAAACCGTCATCAGGAGTCGCGGAGGAGCCAACACGTGGAAGCCCAGGCGGAGAGGGCGCCCGGCTGGGTCGGCCGACCTGACCAGGTCGGCCGACCTGGGGGTGGCCCCTCCTGGCCTGTGCTTTCTCCAGGTGGCTGTCCTGTGAGTCCTGAGGTCGGTTCCCGCGGTATTACAGGGAGTTACGTCGGTTAAGTGCTGCAAATGGGCCCTTCAATCCGTGTGACGTCCATGTGGCGCTCTCTGATTGGTCGAAAGTGTGTTTTCTTGCCTTTTGAGGTGTTTCCTTCACATTTCCTCCTGCATGCACAAAGTTCTCCAAGTACAAGTGGAACTATATTATTGTGATAAAGCATGCGTGTATGAAATGCCAAATTCTCCTTTATTTGAGTATAGTTGACGGTTGAAAATGGTACTTAACAGCCGTCAACAAACTCCCCCAAGCTTACCCTTTGCTTGTCCCGAAGCAAAGATAGACTTAAGTTGTTGATCAGGAGTTGCTACAATGTCCTACTCCTCAATAATACTATGCGCACAACAAAGTACTCTTCCTAGAATTAAATATATTGGCGCATAACTTACCCATTTACCTTGATCCATGGAGCTTTTACACCTCATTGTCTTGGGCGGTTGAGAGATAGAACAATTGCAGGGCACCAATCACTTGCTCTAGATTCCGCTATGTTGTTCCGGAGGTTTTCAAAAGATTTTGAAAATAAAAACCAAGTTCCTCAAATGATTCTCTCGGATCACTCAATATGTGTATGATTCCTCACCAAGGCAAAGTGTTGCCTATAATCACCTACTTCTAAATAAGGCTTTATGTGGAGCTCAAGGTAGGGATATATGAGGCGCTCATGTTCACATAATATTGCTATGTCAAAAGACCGGATCCAAGAAAAACATCAATTCAAACAATCTTGATCAAGATGTGCAAGTGTGTGGGAGAATGGAGGAATGGTGGATGGGAAGAAATAACTCCTTTTTGAATTTTCCTTCTCTCTTTTGGAGTTTCTAGGCTATGGCTATCTTTTTCTTGCTCTCTTTTTTTTGAGCATTTTTTTTCTTTTCTTTTTTGCATAGCCATAGTCCTAGTTTGCAATGAATACTTTGAGAGAGGAATTTTGCAATGGATATATGGAGTGTTTCTTTGGATGGATGGATAGTGGCTTTCTTCCGGTGTAGAAGAATAGCTCACGGTGGATATGGTGGATATGGTGGATGCTATCTTCTTGATTTAGAAGGATAGCTCATGGCGGTGGATGTGTGTACATGATCTTGATCAAGAAAGCATGAAAAGAGTTCTACTAGGGTCACAACAATTTTGACTAAGCTCAATGTGAAACAAACAGCATATGTGTAAAGGTTTTCAAATGTAAACACTACATATGGCTGTGGTGGGAATTTCATCATTGAGGAACTTATTAATTTGTCATTTTGAAAAATAAAACTCCGGAATTCAAGCTTTACGTTGAGCAAGATCATAGCAGCCCTATCTATCATATCATACCTCTCAACAACATAGAACTAGAGAATGCATATGCTACCCACAAGATTCAAGTTCAAGGCAAGATTTACCAACAAACCTAACTCTTGAGAGAGTACTAAGTTGTAAACTAGCTTTAGAGAGGAATAAAGGACAGAGCAACTATTCATCATCTCAACATAGGAAAATTATACACATTCATACCGCGCATGAAAAAGGGAATTATTTTTTTTGTTCTTTTTATGTTTTGCAAATTTTTATGGATTTTCAGATTTAGCAAATGCAAGAAATAAAGGGAAGGGGAAAGATACAAGTTACCGTGAGAAGGGGGGTCCTCCCCCAAGCTTGTTCTTGCTCATATCTGCTGGTTCGGGTCGTAGCCTTGGGAGCGGAAGAAGGCATCCCAATTGCTCTGATTCTGGGCCATCATCGCGTTCAGCTGGCGGAATTGGTTGTCGCTGAAATTCTGCCATTGCTGGGTGTCGGCGACATGTTTCATTCGGTTGAACATGGCTGCACACAAGAACAAACACAAGACAAGAACAAAAACAAGATCGAACAAGTGTTCGGGTGAGCGTTAGTGAAAACGACAAACCCGAGCTTCTCTGAAATTGGTTTTCTTCTCACAACAACTTGCAAATGCACTAAAACAGAGGGGAAATATTTTTTTTTTGGGTTTTTGGGGCTGTAGTAAAGTTGAAGAACACGAAATTTTGGGAGAGCAACAAGTGAGCAAAGGAGGGGAGTGAAAGATGAGCTTGGAATGGCGAAACTCCTCCTCCTGGGCGGTTTCTATAGCCAAGGAAGCAAGATGGCCGTTAGAAAGGGACAGAACAACGGCCATATAGCCGTTGGGAGAAAGGAGCACAGGAAAAGGTGGGGCCAGGGGGTCGGCCGACCCCACCAGGTCGGCCGACCTGGCAGGTGGGCCTCCTGGCAGCCCCCTTTTTCCTATGTGTTCCCCAACGGCTAGGGGATTTGTCCCCTGCTGCCTCTTTGCTCAAAAAGCTCGACAAAAAATCTTTTCAAAATGGAAAGCCCAAAAACCTATTTTCTAAATTTTCAAAAATGCAAATCAGTTTTGAAAAATTCCAAGGTGGCTGGAAAAATTCAAAAATGCAGAAATGCAGTGGTCGGGAAAAATCAAAATGTGATGGAAAGCAAATATGCAATTAAAAAGAGCAAATATGGATAACTACCGGTTTAACCTCCCGGCGAGGACTCACCTTTTAAAGTCCGACGAGCGGGACGTTTCTCCGGCGTTCAGCTCGATGAAGCGTTGTCCGGTCCCGGAGATGAAGACACGGATGATGCTTCTTGTTTCACTCGCCACACCTTTTTGGTCTTTGTTGCGGTCGGTGGCTTCTCGGGCTTCGGAGGCTGCGGTTTTGCAGGCTTCACAGCCTGTTTCTTTGCAGACCTCGGAGGTTGCTGCCTTGTGGACTTCGGAGGCTGTTGCTTAATGTGTGACCTTTGCCTCCTTGCCTTCATCAGTTGTTGCTGTGCAACTTTTTCCTTCTCAAGGAAGTTCTTCATGAATGTGATGAGGCTGTCCTTCTTTTTGAACGTGTTGCAAATCTCCAGGAATTGCTGGAGATGAGCACTAGCGACCTCATTGGCTTTCCCACAGAATGGGCTAGCCTGCACCATGGTGATGAGACCGGTCTTGATCTCGAAGTTCGCATCTCCCACATTGCCAGCTGGTCCCGTAGGGATGTTGGCAGCGGAGGGAGCGGAGAACTCGCGGAGGGTCTTGTCGGCCATTTGCTCAGAGCTTGATGGTGCGGGAATGACAGGTTCGATTGGCCGAGTCTCCTTACGAGGAGGGGTGAGCGTAGCTCGTGTCCTTCTCAGGAGTGACTCAGGATCTTCAGTGAAGTTTGTCGGCAAGTCGAAACCAGTCATACACTACCCTGTTTTCATACAAAATGCAGAAAACAAAGCAAGGTTAGCCTGCCTAGGAGATAGCCTTAATAATTGCAACACTACTATATACATTAGTAATTTTTCTTGATCATACGCCTTCCCCGGCAACGGCGCCAGAAATGCTTGTTGACTTTTGCTAAGCCATATTAATAAATCATTCCCGGCACGGGGCCAGAAACGGTTCACTAATATGTCCCAGAGTCAAGTAGGTAAAATCCGCAAGCGCACGGAGAATACCGCTGTAGCATTTCACCCGGAAGTATTCAGGGTATCGTATTTGTTTATCCCAGAGGAAGGGTATGATCAAGAAGCATTACTAACATATAAGGTCATGTTAACAATTAGCAAGGATATCTAACCAAGACAGGCGGGTATATGATAATAACCGGGTAGTGTGACACACACAGAAGATTCCTACTAAATAAATAAAGTCTAGTGGAGGAAAGACTAGGCTAAGCTACTCCTACTATACATTCCTATACAGTTGCATAGCCTAAGTAGAATACATACAGACCCACACTCAGGTTCAGCAGTCAATAGTATAGCACTTCAGGCACGGACTTACCCCTGCATCCACAGGCGACTTCCGCCAAGAGCCTACGCACTAGCCTAGCGGGGAGGATTTCAAAGGACGGACAGGGCTGTCACCACCTGCCGCCTACCTCAACGAACCAGTAGACTAACGAATAATTGATGCAAATCAGTCATCCAAGTACCATACTTGCATGACCAAAGAGCACTCTGCCCCTCCGCGATTACTATTAACGAGGCAGAGTTACCGTACGAATACGATCACCAAACCCATGCTATACTTTATCAGCTAAAACTAAGCATAGAGACTGTAACATATAAACTAGACTATAGTGACGGTATATAACTAGCATGACAATAGTAGTATAATAAATATAAACTACTATCACACAAGTAGACTATACTATCACATATATGGATCACAAAATCAAACAAGAAACTCATGACCCAAGCACAACTATATAGAAAAGATATATATATTGATAAAAGCAAAGTCTTACAAAAGGAAAAAGATACAAGAGCCATACCAATTCCAAGTGAAGACTTGGGACTAGAGAGCTCTAGACTCAGCCTAACTCCACTAAAACTCCAAGAACTACTATTAGCAAGAGAGAAATGCTTCTTGTGGTGTGTGTTGAATGTGAAGGCACACCCTCCTATTTATAGCCTCAATAGGTCGGCAAGGGAGCGTAACCGCCACGGAAGGCATCTCAAACCGTCATCAGGAGTCGCGGAGGAGCCAACACGTGGAAGCCCAGGCGGAGAGGGCGCCCGGCTGGGTCGGCCGACCTGACCAGGTCGGCCGACCTGGGGGTGGCCCCTCCTGGCCTGTGCTTTCTCCAGGTGGCTGTCCTGTGGGCCCTGAGGTCGGTTCCCGCGGTATTACAGGGAGTTACGTCGGTTAAGTGCTGCAAATGGGCCCTTCAATCCGTGTGACGTCCATGTGGCGCTCTCTGATTGGTCGAAAGTGTGTTTTCTTGCCTTTTGAGGTGTTTCCTTCACATTTCCTCCTGCATGCACAAAGTTCTCCAAGTACAAGTGGAACTATATTATTGTGATAAAGCATGCGTGTATGAAATGCCAAATTCTCCTTTATTTGAGTATAGTTGACGGTTGAAAATGGTACTTAACAGCCGTCAACAAAGATGGGCCCCAGTGGGCTGCCCACTTGTTCAGCCGAATAGGGGGTGGGCCCACAGGGGTCCTACCGCCTCTGGCACACTGGTGGGGCCACCTTTGCTTCTCCACGGCTTAGGCCTTCTGTATGTCGGTTTGGTACTATAGGTGGGCCAGTTGATCCGTGGGAATCCTCATTGGCGAACTCCGATTGGTCGATGTTGTGTTTCTTCGCCACATTGGTGTGTTTTCTCCTCTCTTTTGATAACTCTCCTACATGTCAGTGTTTCTCCAAGCAATAGTGAATATTTATTAATTCTAACTAACATGTATGGTGGGAATATATAATCCTTCTTTATTTTGAGTAATGTTGATGGCCGGAAATGGTATTTGGCGACCGTCAACAAACTCCCCCAAGCTGAACCTTTGCTCGTCCCAATGCAAAGATAGAACTTTAGGTTGTTGATCAGGAGTTGCAATAATGTTTTATATTCTCGCATAGTACCAAGTGCACAACAAAATACTCTACATTTAATTGAATAAGTTTGCATTTGGTAACTCACCCTTTTTACCTTAGTCCCTACGGGGCTTCTGGCTTCTCTTCATCTTGGGTGGTTGAAAGACAAAACGGTCTTTTGTAGGACACCATTCTCTCATCCCTGTGTTCCACTTTTCATCCAGAGTTTTTCAAAAGATTTTAGCAAATAAAACTAAGTTCCTCCAATGATTTTCTCGGTCTCACAGTGTATAATTCCTTACCAAGGCATTGAAGTTGCCTCTTTTTGTTCCTACCTCTAAATAAGGCCTATGTGGAGCTCTGGGTAGGAATAAATGAGACATACTTGTAACACATATATTGCTAAACCAAAAGACCAAACCCACGGTGAAACAAGTCATAGAATCTGATCAAGATGTGCATGTGTTCGGAATTTAGTGGGATGATGATGGAATGGTGGATACTCCTTTTTGAGTAGACTCTCTCTTTCTTTAATTAGCACTTGGGCATGGCAATTTTTTTCTTCTTTTCTCTCTTTTTTTCATCATGCTCAAGATTGAGAGCAAGCATTTATTCTATTTTTGATAGCCATGCCTTCCATGCAACCAATTTAGAGAGAGAGAGTCATAACATGATATTCATGGAGTATTTATTTTGCTAACTTCCGGAATAGAAATTAAGCATATGGTGGTGGATGCAATGGAATGGTGTTGCTATCTCCCGATGTAGGAGCATTAGCAAATGATGGTGGATGTGTACATGAATCTTGATCATAAAAGCATGAAATGGATCTCGCAAAGGTTGCAACCATTTTGATAAAGCTCAATGTGAAAACAAGCAGCATACGTGGAAGGTTTTGCAATGAAGAATAACATATGGCCATGGTAGGAATTTTCATCATTGAGGAACTTTTCAATTTTATCATTTGAAAAGCAAAATCTCCGGATGTTAAGCTTTACTTTGGGACAAAGATCATAGCAGCCCTATTCTAACCATATCATGCCTCACAACAACATAGACTTAGATCATACACTTTGCAACCCACAAGTATTCAAGTTCAAGGCAAGCATGTTTAGCCAACAAACTCAAAAATTGGGAGAGTACTAAGTTGTATACGAGGGACTATAAAAGAGACAAAACATCATCTCAACATGAAGGCATAAACATCCCTAGCATGCATGACAACCTAATATTTTTGTTCTTTTTAATTTGCAAATTTTTATTTTGTTTTATGAGGGTAATTCTAACAAAGAAAAAGAAAGAAAGTAAAGAGACAAGTCACCTTAGTGGGGGTTCTCCCCTAAACTTTCTCTTGCTTACGGCTATTGGTTAGGATCAAATCCTCTCCAATGGTAGTATGCCGCCGTGTAGCTGTGGTACTCTCGTAGCTGTTCCTAGAGGTGACAAAACTGATCGTCACTGTGCTGCTGCCACTCTCTGGTGGTCTGGGCGTGAGTAGCAAGGGTGTCCTGCATTTCCCCTGTTCTCACATTCAGATCGTCCATCCTCCTTGTAAGATCCATCAATTATGAACCATAGTTATGATGACTAAAGCCCAAAAATGAGTGACGTCCGCCATGATGTGGAGGTGTCCCAATCGACTCGGGGCCTTGTCCCCATTGTGCACTACTAGCTTGCTGCCAAGATGAACCTCCAGTCTCATACTGCTGCGGTGTGAACATCCAAGCGGGGTCATCGGAATGCTCTGAGCCTGCAGTGTAATCATGGACTGGTGGTATAGTTCTAGCTGTGCCAGTGGAGGCACGCTTCGTGCTTCTTGTACGTCGATCGGTGGACCAGCCAGGTATTCCTTCTCTCTATAGTTGTATGGTTAGTTCCCAACAACTATGCAAATGATAACCCGGGTTAGGAAGCGGGATTTCATTTGTATAGCCAGGGTAATAGAAGATGATAGAACCATCGGGACCCTTCTTTAAAGTGTGACCCTGCTCAAGAAATTTGTAATCTATCCTGGGTCGGAGCTTAGAAAGATAATCAAATCTAGTGTTGGTTAAAGCCCCGACCCCTGCAGCAATACGGGCCACTAAAGAAGAGCACTCAATGGGTCCCGATCCTTTAATATAATCTAACCATTGGTCAAGCATAGCTTCAATAGGAGCAATAGGAATTTTAGCAATTGCAGTAAACAAGACTCGCAATTCATCATTACGGATAGGTCTAGTGTCTTATCTAGGGAAACAAGTCATAGCATGTCACCTATGCCACAATTATAGAGTTGGGTTGTGAATATCACTCGTCCTAAGACGTTCACAAGAAAACTCCCCCGAAATCCTTTTCTAAAAAGATCCCTTTTCAAAACTCATGGTTGCACCTTCTAAGTTAGTGTTGCAATAACTTTTAAACTTAAGAATGATGCTAAGTTCTTTCCAGGTGAGACAATATTCCTTCCCAAACAATCAGAAAAGTACCCTGTCGTTATCTTTTAGCAAGGTGCACAAAAACTAGATAGTAAGGAGGTGTGAACCTCCCTCAGTGATGTGTGCAAATTTGGTCCAACCTAATGCTTTCCAAATAGAAAGGAACTCGGAGTCCATACCTATAGTGGAGAGTAGGTCATTGTCAAACGCCCTAGTGTGGACGAAACTGCGATTGCATAGGCGATGGTAGACTCGTCTCTCCTATTCATACAGCAGCTCGAGGTCAGTGTCGGCGAGAAGAATGTGCAGCTCATCCTCCTCCATGTTCTCCTCAATGGGTGTGTGCCTCGATGATTCATCCTTGATGGAGAAGTTTGTGCTCGAGCTACCTTGTGAATGGTGTGAACTCGAATGCGTCACCCGCTGCATCAATGCCTTAGCCTTCTTCATCTGCACCACTTAAGCAAAAACACAAGAACAACTCGAACATAGGTTATGGGTTAGCAAATAAAAGCTCCCGGCCGGGTTGATCTTGCCAAGCTTTTGCAAAGGATTTGAACAAACCAAAAACTAAAAAGGGAAATATTTTTGGTGGCTTTTGAAATGACAACTTTGAATAAACAAAGTGAGAGCTCAAGAGCAAATGAGTGAAGGAGGGAGTGAAATGAGAAGTGAGCTTGGAATGGCAAAACACTCTCCCTCGGGCACTCAATTTATAGGGAAAATCCCAAACGGTCAAAAACGGCTAGTGGAGAGCCAAATCCAACCGTTGGCAAAAGGCCAAGGTTGGTGGGGCCCACACCCCTTCGGTCGACCATAGGTGTTTGGCCGACCATGGGTGGGTCCCACTGGCCCCCCACTTTGGCCCACTACTCCCTAATAGTTATATTTTTAGAGCTGCTGGTGTTAGGTTCAAAGTTTTGACAAAATTTTTGCTCAGAAAAATATTTTCTCAAAGTTGAAAGCCGAAAACCAAATTTTGTATTTTATCAAAGAAAGAAGAGGGTTGGAATAAATTCCAACATGCATGTGTGAAATCCAAATATGCAAATGCGAAGGAAAATTTGAAAGAATCCAAAAGTTTGGAAAAATTCAAATGTGCAAAAATTGAGGAAAATAAAATATGAGAGAAATATCAATTTACCTTTGGCAAGGGCTCACCAATTTTTAAAGTCCGACGAGCAGGACTTTTCTCCATCGTGTTTACCTTGATGTTGCGGCGTCCGGTACTGGAGAAGTGGGCGTGGATGGCTGCACTTCCTTCACTCGCCACACCTTCTTCATCTTTGGTGCGGTCGGTGGCTTCTTGGATTTAACATGCTGTGGCTTTGTCCATAGACCTGGCCTCGCCGTAGGTGGGTTCTTCTTCTCGAAACGGTATGGCATCTCCTTTGCCATGATCTTCTTCATGTAGAGAATGAGCCTATCCTTCTTCGGGGGTATTACTTTGACATCATGAATATTCTTTGGGTTCGGCTCGTACTTGATCTTGATCATTGAGCACTGCTCTCTCCTTGGCCAAAAATCAAACCTCTCCTCTTTCCCATTGATGAGGAAGTGGATTTCTCTGGCCCCAACATCAATGTGTGCATCAGCAGTGCTGAGAAACGAGCGCCCAAGAATGAGCAGCGTTTCCTTCTAAAACATCTTTGTCGAGCACCACAAAATCCACAGGGATGAACCAATCCCGGATTTTCATCGAAACGTCGTCTGCAATTCCCTCAGGATATTGGACCGATGAATCGGCCAGCTGAAGTTGCATCCGTGTAGGTGATAGAGATGTATAGTTCAGCTTGTCAAAGACCACCTTGGGCATCACACTAACGCTTGCACCAAGGTCGCACAGGGCTTGGTCGAATTTATGCGCCTCGATCGAGCAAGTGATCATGGGGCACCTAGGAGCTTTCTTTTTTTCAGGAAGCCAGTTGAGTATAGTTGCTCTACACTCTTCCATCAACTTCACAACTTCTGTGGTGGGCATCGAACGCTTGTTGCTGAGGATGTCCTTTTAGGTAGAGGGCATAAGTTGGTACTTGCATGACATCCAATAAGGGCACATTGATGTGGATCTTCTGGATAACTTCAACAAAGCGAGCGAATTGCTCATCCACAGTCAGCTTCCTGTTACGACAGGGAAACGACATAGCGGTGGTGTCGAAAAACTTATGTAGAGTCACCTTCCCGTTGTGTACCACTTCATCCTTGTAAGAGGGTCTTTCTTCTTCCTTGTCCTTCCCTGTAGTGTTAGGATATGGCGGGTCCCAAGTGGTCTTACCCCCTCTCGTGGTCACTGCATTAATATTTTCAACGGGAGACTCGGGTTGCCCCGGGATCTTCCCTGACTCTAAGGGAGGAACAGTAGCAACTAGCTGGGCAAGCTGGGTTTCTAGCATTTTATTAAAACTAAGCTGATTTTTAAAGGAAGAAGCAATACGTTCTAGCTTAGCATTGACACTTTCTAAAGTCTTATCATTGGCGGCAAGCTTTTTAGTGAAGGTTTCATTGATTTTAGCCTGGCCTAAGACAAGATCTTTAAAGGAGGGTTGGTTATTGGAAGAGTTAAACTTGTTGCCTCCTTGATAATACGGGTGTGGTTGATTCCACCTGTTGCCTCCTTGTGGACGATAGTCGTCGTTGTTGTTGTTGTTCATGTACAACACGTTCTTACGAGTCTCTAGGCAATCATTGCCCAAGTGACCCATGTTGCCGCAGACCTTGCACGTCATGCAAGAGTCTAAGGCGTTGACGATGCCGACTTCATACCCTTTGGCTTGTTCGTCCATTGTTGACGGCTGTTAACTACCATTTTTATCCGTCAACTATGCTCAAATAAAGGAGAACTTGGCATTTCATACACACATATTTGTTTACAATAATGTAGTTCCACTTGTACTTGGGAATTATTTGCATGCAGGAGAAAATATGAAGGAAACACACCCAAAAGGCAAAGAAACACACTTTTGACTAATGAGAGAGCGCCAACTGGACATCCCATGGATTGAAGGGCCCATTTTCAGTACCACACCGAAAAAACACACAAAACTACCCTGACATCTGGGATGAGGACCCACCTAGCAGCCACCCTGAGGAAGCACAACCTAGGAGGGCCCAGCCACAGGTCAGGCGACCTAGGGAGGTCGGCTGACCCAGGCATGTGGCCTTTCCTCCTGGGCTTGCACGTGGAGGCTCCTGGTTGATCCCTGAAGGCGGTAGACAGAGATATTCTTGGTGGTTACTCCCCTTTGCCGACCTAAAGAGGCTATAAATAGGAGGGTGTGGCTTTACACTCACACACACACCACAAGAAGAATTCCTTCTCTTGCTACTTAGTTGTTTTCAAGTCTTAGTGGAGTTAGGCTGAGTCTAGAGCTCTCTAGTTCTTCAAGTCTTCTCTTGGAGAAATTGGTATGGCTCTTGTATCATTTCCCTTTTGTAAGACTTTGCTCTATTTAATAAATGTCATCTTTTCATATAGTTGTGTTTGGGTCATGAGTTTCTTGTTTGATATTGTGATCCATATATATGATAGTATAGCCCAATTGTGTGATAGTAGTTTATATTTATTATACTACTATTGTTATGCTTGTTATATACCGTCACTATAGTCTAATTTATATGACATAGTCTTTATGTTTAAGATTCATTGTTATGACATGACATGGGTTTGGTAATCATATTTATATGATAGCTCTGCTTCGTTAATATAACCATGGAGGAGTAGAGTGCTCTTTGATTATGCAAGTATGGTACTTGGATAATTGATTTGCATCAATTATTCGTTAGTCTACCGGTTAGCTGAGGTAGGCGGCAGGTGGTGACAGCCCTGTCCGTCCTTTGAACTCCTCCACGCTAGGCTAGTGCGTAGGCTCTTGGCAGAAGTCGCCTGTGGATGCAGGGGTAGGTCCATGCCTGAAGTGTTATGTTAATAACTGTTGAACCTGAGTATAAGCGTGTATGTGTATAGAACTTAGGCTATACAACTGTATATGAAAGTACTGTAGGAGTAGCTCAGCTTAGTTCTTTCTCCACTTGGCTTTATTTATTTATTTATATTTGAGATAGAATCTTCTGTGTGTCACACTACCTCGTCATTATCCATTGCTTGTCTGTCTTGGTTAGATGATCCTTATCAATTCGCAATGTAAATATGTGCATAAGTAAGCCTTCTTATTCATTGTCTTCCTTTGGGATAAACAAATACGATACCCTGAATACTTCCGGGTGAAATGCTACAGCGGTATTTTCTGTGCGCTAGCGGATTTAACCTAATTGGCTCTAGGACATATTAATGAAGCATTTATGGCACCTTGCCAGTGATAATTTATTAGTATGTCTTAGCAAAAGTCAACAAGCATTTCTAGCGCCGTTGTCGGGGCAGACATATGATTAAGAAATTGCTAATGTACATATTTATGTAACAATTATAAGGCCATCTCCTAAGCAGGATAACCTTGCTTTGTTTTGTACATTTTGTATGAAAACAGGGTAGTGGATGACTGGTTTTGACTTGCCGACAAACTTCACCGAAGATCCAGAATCACTCTTGAGAAGGGCACGAGCTAGGCTCACCCCTCCTCAAAAGCAACCTCGGTCAAGCGAACCCGTCACTTCCGCACCACCACGCTTTGAGCCGATGGCCCAAAAGACCCTCCGTGAGTTCTCCGCCCCCTCTGCTGCCAATGTTCCTGTTGGTCCAGCTGGCAACGTGGGAGATGCGAACTTTGAGATCAAGACGGGTCTCATCACCATGGTGCAGGCCAGCCCATTCTGTGGGAAGGCCAATGAGGACGCAACTGCTCATCTGCAACAATTCCTGGAGATTTGCAACACTTTCAATATGAAGGACGTCACCCCCGACGCTGTTCGTCTTCGACTGTTCCTGTTCTCTCTCCTCGGGAGGGCGAGACAGTGGTTCTACGCGAACCTTGATGCTGTAAACACTTGGGAAAAATGTTCTGCCGCGTTCCTCACGAAGTTTTTCCCGTTGTGCAGAACCAATGCCCTCTGTGGAAAGATTTCGTGCTTCGAGCAGGAGCCGAAGGAGTCGATTCCTGAGGCATGGGAGAGGTTCCAAGAGTACATCTTGGCATACCCACACCACGGGATGGATGACTGGCTTATCATCCAGAACTTCTACAACGGGCTCACTCCGTCGGCCCGTGATCACCTCGATGCTACTGCTGGTGGAGCCTTCTTCTCGCTCACTGTGAGCAAGGCAAAGGAGATGATCGATAAAATGGTGTCCAACCAAGGTTGGAGTGAACATCGTTTCCAACCACGTCCGTGGGGCATGCACTCTGTCAAGGAGGTTGACATGCTTGCCGCTAAGATAGATCTCCTCATGAAGAAGATGGACGATCAGGCCACGGGAGAAGTACATGGGACTACCTAAGATGTGGATGCTCGCATGACATGTGAGGTCTATGGCAACACGGGGCACTCATGAAATGACTATCCTGAAACCCGTGAGGACGCAATGTACATGGGCAACAACAACAACGACTATCGTCCACAAGGAGGTCAGGGGTGGAATCAATAGCGCCCCAACTACCAAGGAGGTAACAATGGCAACTTTAACTGTGGTTATAATCAGCCCTCCTTGAAAGATCTTGTTCTTGGTTAAGCTAGGATAAATGAGAATATTAGTAAAAATCTTGCCACCAATGATAAGACTCTAGAAAGTATCCACACTAAAATTGAAGGCCTTTCTTCTGCTTCCAAGAACCAGCTAAGCTTTAATAAAATGCTTGAAACCCAATTAGCTCAGTTGGCTGCTGCTGTTCCTCCTGTAGAGTCGAGGAAAATCTCGGGGCAACCCAAGACTCCCTTAGAAAATGTTAATACGGTTACCACGAGGGGAGGTAAATCCACTCGAGACCAGCCATATCCTAACACTGCAGGAAAGGAAAAGGAGAGCACACAAGTTGAGAAGCCGGCGGAAGAAAAGGAACAAAAGGTGATGCCGCTAAGGAAAACAACTCCACATGAGTTCTATGACATGAACTTCATGCCATTTCCTGAAAGAAAGAGGAAGCCGACCGTGGACGAGCAGGTCACATGCTATGTTGAAGTAATCCAGAAGCTGCACATCAACGTACCCTTGCTAGATGCGATGCAAGTACCTACATACGCTCGCTACCTCAAGGACCTCATCAGCAACAAGCGTCTGATGCCAACCACGGAGATTGTCAAGCTTACGGAAGAGTGTAGCGCTGCTATACTCAACCGGCTTCCCGAGAAGAAGAAAGACCCGGGCTGTCCCATGATCACCTGCTCGATCGGGACACAGAACTTCGACTACGCCCTGTGTGATCTCGGGGCGAGCGTGAGCGTCATGCCGAAGGACGTCTTTGACAGGCTGAACTATACAGCGTTATCCCCCACGCCGATGCAGCTCCAGCTGGCCGATTCCTCGGTCCGCTACCCAGCGGGAATTGCTGAAGATATTCCGGTGAAAATCCGAGATTGCTTCATTCCCATCGATTTCGTGGTACTTGACATGGATGTCGGTAAGGAAACACCGCTCATCTTTGGGCGGCCATTCCTCAGCACCGCGGATGCTCGCATTGATGTTGGAGCCAGAGAAATCTGTTTCCATATCAATGGCAAGGAGGAGAAGTTCGATTTTTGGCCACGGAACGAGCAATGCAACATGACCTGCATCAAGTATGGGCCAAACCCGAACAACATCAAGGAAGTCGAAGTCATGGCCCCAAAGAAGGACAGCCTCATAACGTCCATGAAGAACTTCCTCGAGAAGGAAAAAGTATCACCACGACAGGTGACGGTGAAGAGGTCGGAGCCGCGTGCCAAGCCACAGGCTTCGAAGTCTGCAAAGCCGCCGTCCACACCGACAAAGAAGACCAAGAAGGTGTGGCGAGTGAAGCAAGAAGCATCATCCGTGTCCTCATCTCCGGGATCGGACGACACCACATCGAGCAAAACGCCGGAGAAAAGTCTCGCTCGTCGGACTTAAATGGGTGAGCCCTCGTTGAGAGGTTAAATCGGTATTTATCCATATTTATTTTCTTCAATTCTATATTTGCTTTCCATCATGTTTAGATTCATTTCCAACTTTTGCATTTTGCATATTTGAATTTTTCAACCATCTTGCACATTGGAATTTTTTCAATCATATGCGTATTTAAAAAAATATAAAAATAGGTTTTTTGGGTTTGTCTTTTTGAAAAGAAATTTTGTCGAGAAATTTGAGAAAAATGGCTGCACTGGCTAGATTCACTAGCCGTTGGGGAACATCCTGAAAAAAGGAAGGAGCCAGGAGGGCCCACTGGCAGGTCGGGCGACCTGACCAGGTCGGCCGACCCCCTGGTCCCACCTTTTTGTCCCTAGCTTTTTCCCAACGGCTCTATAGCCGTTGCTCTGTCCATTTCTTGCTGCCATTCTGGTGTTTGGGCTATAAAAACCGACCAGGAGGAGGAGCTTCACCATTCCAAGCATTCTTCACTCTCCTCCTTTGCTCACTTTGTTGCTCTTCAAGATTTCGTGTTCTTCACTTAGCTACTGCCCTAAAAACCCAAAAAAATAGTTCCCCTCTGTTTTGTGCATTTTCAAGTTGATTGTGAGAATCAAAATCAAGTTCGGGAGGGTTCGGGTTCGTTTTCACTAACGTTAACCCGAACGCAAGGTCGTTCTTGTTTTTGTTTGTTCTTGTGTGTAGCCATGCTTAATCGAATCAAGCAAGCTGTCGGGGGGAAGAAGAGGAAGAGTTCTCCAGAAAGCACAAGCCGAACGCCCTCCGTCGAGCTTACCCAGAGTTCGGGACATGGTGACTCCGAAGTTGAAATTCCGGAGGAAGAAACGCCGGCCATACTCACCTCCGAGGAGCACCTCGACATCGTCGACGACCATGAAGGACAAGCCATCGAGCTCATGAGAGACCGGCCATTCGCCCACACCCGACATTTTCACCCAGACTTCCTCGAGAAAATAGGGACAGCGTCTCCGAACGACCAACCCGACCACGGAGAAGCATGACGGCCACACCGGGGTTCCAAACTCCAATCGGAGGTACGGGTTGGGATCAGCCCCCACCACCGGACGAGGCCGGAGGATCATCATGGCAGGCCAGTGCATGGGGATCTCAGCACGACTACCCCATGCACACATCATCAAGCTCAAGCGGAGCGCCATCCTTTGCTAACCGCTCATTCTCATCCCGTGGGTTCCGTGAACTCAATTTCGGGATGGCTGAGTTAACACGGCGGGTGGATGATATCGACTTGCGCATGAGAGTATGCAACAAACTCTCTCGCAGCACGTCACCGACACCCAACAATGGCAAAATTTCAGCGACAACCAATTCCACCAACTTAACGCGATGATGGCCCAGAACCAAAGCAATTGGGACGCCTTCTTCCGCTCCCAAGGGTACGACCCGAACCAGCAAATGTGAGCAAGAACAAGCTTGGGGGAGGACCCCCATCTCACGGTAACTTGTATCTTTCCCTTGTTTTCATTTTTTAGAAAATCCAAAAATCCAAAATATATATATATAATCTGAAAAAAAAAATAAGAAGATGATAAAAAGACCAAAAATATTTTCTTTAGCTTTTTCATGCGCGGTATGAATGTGTATAGTTTTCCTATGTTGAAATGATAAATAGTTTCTCTGTTTTATTCCTCTCTAACATTGGTTTACAACTTAGTACTCTCCCAAGAATTAAGTTTGTTGGCTAAAATTTTACCTTGAACTTGAAACTTGTGGGTAGCACATACATTCTCTAGTTCTAAGTTGTTGGGAGATATGATATAGTGAATAGGGCTGCTATGATCTTGCTCAAAGTAAAGCTTGAATTCTGGAGTTTTATTTTTCAAAATGATAAATTGATAAGTTCCTCAATGATGAAAATTCCTACCAAAGACATATGTAGTGCTTATTTGAAAAACCTTATACATATGCTGCTTGTTTCACATTGAGCTTAGTCAAAATTGTTGTGACCCTAGTAAGACTCTTTTCATGCTTTCTTGATCAAGATCACATACACACATCCACCGTCATGAGCTATTCTTCTAAATTGGAAGATAGCAGCCACCATATCCACCACCATGAGCTATTCTTTTACACCGGAAGAAAGCCACCACCACTTCCATCCACCTGAAAGAAATACTCCATATGTTCATTGTAAAAATTCCTCTCTCAATTATCATTGCAAACTAGGAATATGGCTATGCAAAAAGAAAATAAATGGATGCTCCAAAGAAGAGCAATCAAAAGATAGCCATGTCCTAGAAAAATTCCAAAAGAGAGGAAAGAAATTCAAAAAGGAGTTATTCATTCCATCCATCATTCCACCATGTTTCCCACACACTTGCATGTCTTGATCAAAATTGTGTGAATTGATTTTTCTAGGATCCGGTCTTTTGACATAGCAACAGTATGTGAACAAGTATGCCTCAATTATCCCTACCTTGAGCTCCACATAAGCCTTATTAGAAGTAGGTGATTTTAGGCAACACTTTGCCTTGGTGAGGAACCATACACTTTTGAGCGATCCGACAGAATCATTTGAGGAACTTGGTTTTATTTGCAAAATCTATTGAAAACCTCCGGAGTAAGATAGTGGAATAGATAGCAAGTAATTAGTGCCCTACAATTGTTCTATCTCTCAACCACCCAAGACAATGAGGTGTTAAAAGCCCCATGATGATCAAGGTAAATGGGTGAATACTGTGCCAACATATTTAATTCAAGGAAAAGTATCTTTGTTGTGCACTTCGTATTATTGAGGAGTAGGACATTGTAGCAACTCCTGATCTACAACTTAAGTTTTATCATTGCTTCGGGACGAGCAAAGGTTCAGCTTGGGGAGTTTGTTGACGGCTATTAAGTACCATTTTCATCCATCAACTATGCTCAAATAAAGGAGAACTTGGCATTTCATACACGCATATTTGTTTAGAATAATGTAGTTCCACTTGTACTTGGGAATTATTTGCATGCAGAAGGAAATATGAAGGAAACACACCCAAAAGGCAAAGAAACACACTTTCGACCAATGAGAGAGCGCCAACTAGACATCCTATGGATTGAAGGGCCCATTTTTAGTACCACACCAAAGAAACACACAAAACTACCTCGACATCTGGGATGAGGACCCACCTGGCAGCCACCTTGAGGAAGCACAACCCAGGAGGGCCTAGCCATAGGTCGGCCGACCCCCCTAGGTCGGCCGACCCAGGCATGCGGCCTTTCCTCCAGGGCTTGCACGTGGAGGCTCCTGGTTGGTCCCTGAAGGTGGTGGGCAGGGATATTCTTGGTGGTTACTCCTCATTGCCGACTTATAGAGGCTATAAATAGGAGGGTGTGGCTTTACACTCACATACACACACCACAAGAAGAATTCCTTCTCTTGCTACTTAGTTGTTCTCAAGTCTTAGTGGAGTTAGGCTGAGTCTAGAGCTCTCTAGTTCTTCAAGTTTTCTCTTGGAGAAATTGGTATGGCTCTTGTATCATTCCCCTTTTGTAGGACTTTGCTCTATTTATTAACTATCATCTTTTCATATAGTTGTGTTTGGGTCATGAGTTTCTTGTTTGATATTGTGATTGTTGACTTTTGCTAAGCCATATTAATAAATCATTCCCGGCACGGGGCCAGAAACGGTTCACTAATATGTCCCAGAGTCAAGTAGGTAAAATCCGCAAGCGCACGGAGAGTACCGTTGTAGCATTTCACCCGGAAGTATTCAGGGTATTGTATTTGTTTATCCCAGAGGAAGGTTATGATCAAGAAGCGTTACTAACATATAAGATCATGTTAACAATTAGCAAGGATATCTAACCAAGACAGGCGGGTACATGATAATAACCGGGTAGTGTGACACACACAGAAGATTCCTACTAAATAAATAAAGTCTAGTGGAGGAAAGACTAGGCTAAGCTACTCCTACTATACATTCCTATACAGTTGCATAGCCTAAGTAGAATACATACAGACCCACACTCAGGTTCAGCAGTCAATAGTATAGCACTTCAGGCACGGACTTACCCCTGCATCCACAGGCGACTTCCGCCAAGAGCCTACGCACTAGCCTAGCGGGGAGGATTTCAAAGGACGGACAGGGCTGTCACCACCTGCCGCCTACCTCAACGAACCAGTAGACTAACGAATAATTGATGCAAATCAGTCACCCAAGTACCATACTTGCATGACCAAAGAGCACTCTGCCCCTCCGCGATTACTATTAACGAGGCAGAGTTACCGTACGAATACGATCACCAAACCCATGCTATACTTTATCAGCTAAAACTAAGCATAGAGACTATAACATATAAACTAGACTATAGTGACGGTATATAACTAGCATGACAATAGTAGTATAATAAATATAAACTACTATCACACAAGTAGACTATACTATCACATATATGGATCACAATATCAAACAAGAAACTCATGACCCAAGCACAACTATATAGAAAAGATATATATATTGATAAGAGTAAAGTCTTACAAAAGGGAAAAGATACAAGAGCCATACCAATTCCAAGTGAAGACTTGGGACTAGAGAGCTCTAGACTCAGCCTAACTCCACTAAAACTCCAAGAACTACTACTAGCAAGAGAGAAATGCTTCTTGTGGTGTGTGTTGAATGTGAAGGCACACCCTCCTATTTATAGCCTCAATAGGTCGGCAAGGGAGCGTAACCGCCACGGAAGGCATCTCAAACCGTCATCAGGAGTCGCGGAGGAGCCAACACGTGGAAGCCCAGGCGGAGAGGGCGCCCGACTGGGTCGGCCGACCTGGGGGTGGCCCCTCCTGGCCTGTGCTTTCTTGGGGAGGCTGGCAGGTGGGTCCTGAGGTCGGTTCCCGCGGTATTACAGGGAGTTACGTCGGTTAAGAGCTGAAAATGGGCCCTTCAATCCGTATGACGTCCATGTGGCACTCTCTGATTGGTCGAAAGTGTGTTTTCTTGCCTTTTGAGGTGTTTCCTTCACATTTCCTCCTGCATGCACAAAGTTCTCCAAGTACAAGTGGAACTATATTATTGTGATAAAGCATGCGTGTATGAAATGCCAAATTCTTCTTTATTTGAGTATAGTTGACGGTTGAAAATGGTACTTAACAGCCGTCAACAAACTCCCCCAAGCTTACCCTTTGCTCGTCCCGAAGCAAAGATAAACTTAAGTTGTTGATCAGGAGTTGCTACAATGTCCTATTCCTCAATAATAATATGCGCACAACAAAGTACTCTTCCTAGAATTAAATATATTGGCGCATAACTTACCCATTTACCTTGATCCATGGAGCTTTTACACCTCATTGTCTTGGGCGGTTGAGAGATAGAACAATTGCAGGGCACCAATCACTTGCTCTAGATTCCGCTATGTTGTTCCGGAGGTTTTCAAAAGATTTTGAAAATAAAAACCAAGTTCCTCAAATGATTCTCTCGGATCACTCAATATGTGTATGATTCCTCACCGAGGCAAAGTGTTGCCTATAATCACCTACTTCTAAATAAGGCTTTATGTGGAGCTCAAGGTAGGGATATATGAAGCACTCATGTTCACATAATATTGCTATGTCAAAAGACCGGATCCAAGAAAAAACATCAATTCAAACAATCTTGATCAAGATGTGCAAGTGTGTGGGAGAACGGAGGAATGGTGGATGGGAAGAAATAACTCCTTTTTGAATTTTCCTTCTCTCTTTTGGAGTTTCTAGGCTATGGCTATCTTTTGCTTGCTCTCTTTTTTGAGCATTTTTTTTTCTTTTTTTCTTTTTTTTTTCTTTTCTTTTCTTTTCTTTTTGCATAGCCATAGTCCTAGTTTGCAATGAATACTTTGAGAGAGGAATTTTGCAATGGATATATGGAGTGTTTCTTTGGATAGATGGATGGATAGTGGCTTTCTTCCGGTGTAGAAGAATAGCTCACGGTGGATATGGTGGATATGGTGGATGCTATCTTCTTGATTTAGAAGGATAGCTCATGGCGGTGGATGTGTGTATATGATCTTGATCAAGAAAGCATGAAAAGAGTTCTACTAGGGTCACAACAATTTTGACTAAGCTCAATGTGAAACAAGCAGCATATGTGTAAAGGTTTTCAAATGTAAACACTACATATGGCTGTGGTGGGAATTTCATCATTGAGGAACTTATCAATTTGTCATTTTGAAAAATAAAACTCCGGAATTCAAGCTTTACGTTGAGCAAGATCATAGCAGCCCTATCTATCATATCATACCTCTCAACAACTTAGAACTAGAGAATGCATATGCTACCCACAAGATTCAAGTTCAAGGCAAGATTTACCAACAAACCTAACTCTTGAGAGAGTACTAAGTTGTAAACTAGCATTAGAGAGGAATAAAGGACAGAGCAACTATTCATCATCTCAACATAGGAAAATTATACACATTCATACCGCGCATGAAAAAGGGAAATATTTTTGTTCTTTTTATGTTTTGCAAATTTTTATGGATTTTCAGATTTAGCAAATGCAAGAAATAAAGGGAAGGGGAAAGATACAAGTTACCGTGAGAAGGGGGGTCCTCCCCCAAGCTTGTTCTTGCTCATATCTGCTGGTTCGGGTCGTAGCCTTGGGAGCGGAAGAAGGCATCCCAATTGTTCTGATTCTGAGCCATCATCGCGTTCAGCTGGCGGAATTGGTTGTCGCTGAAATTCTGCCATTGCTGGGTGTCGGTGACATGTTGCGTGAGAGTTTGTTGCATGCTCTCGGTGCGCAAATCAATGTCGTTCACCCTCCTTGTCAACTCGGCCATCCCATAGTTGAGTTCACGGAACCCACGGGATGAGAATGACCGAGTGGCAAAGGATGGCGGTCCGCTTGAACTTGATGACGTCTGCATGGGGTAATCGTACTGAGATTCCCATGCTCCGGCCTGCCATGTTGATGCACCCGCCTCGTCCTGTGGCGGGGGCTGCTCCCATACCGGATCTCCGGTCGGAGTGTGAAACTCCGGTGTAGGCTCCATATGCCTACGGGAACGTGTCGGTCGCCCTGAAACACTATGCCTGCGAACTTCTCCCACTGGCTCAAGTGGGAGGGTTAGTGCCCGACAGTGATACAAACGAAGACCCGGGTTAGGTAACGGGAATTCGTTTGTATACCCGGGAAAGTGATAGATCAAGGTATTATTTGGACCATGTTTCAAAGTATGTCCTTGCACAAAATAGTCCTCGCCTAGAAATTCTCTATCTACCGTCAAATATTCAACATGAACATTCTCAAGCAGACCACACTTCTGCGCAATGCGAGTAACTAAAGAGGTGCACTCAATTGGTCCTGTCAACTTTATATTGTCTAACCATTGATCAATCATGCATTCCGCGGGTGACACCCTAATTTTCTTAACCATGGCATAAAGTATTTTCAATTCATCTTGCCGGACAACCCTAATGTCACCTCGAGGAAACAAGGTCATAGCCAACCACACATGCATAAATCTAAGTGTAGGATTATGGATGGCACTTGTTCTAGGCTTGGGACCCCACTCGTTTCCGGAAATCTTTTTCCAAAAACTTTCTTTATGGAACCCCTTTAGCGCTTTATCTGAGTCTAGCCTACATTTAGGATTTAGACCTAGCATAGCATGAAGATCACCCCATGTGACCAAGCGCTCTTGCCCAAACAAGCGAAAAGAAATGCCTTCATCATACTTTCTAAGGGTGCATAAAAACTGCATAGTAAGCAAACGAGAACCCGGCTCATCTACTTCTACGAAATTTAGCCAACCCATAGTGCGAAAAATAGAGGCAAATTCTTCTCTCATACCTATTTTCTCGAGGAAGTCCGGATCGAAGCGTCGGGTGTGGGCGAATGGCCGCTCTCTCATGAGCGCGATGGCTTGGCCCTCGCGGTCGTCCTTGATGTCGAGATGCTCCTCGGTGATGAGCAAGGCCGGCCTTTCCTCCGGAATTTCAGCTTCGGGGTCACCATGCCCCAGACTTGGTGTGAGCTCGACGGAGGATGCTTGACTCGTGCTTGCACGAGTGCTTTTTCTCTGCTTGATTCCGGCGACTTGCTTCATTCGTTTGAACATGGCTGCACACAAGAACAAACACAAGACAAGAACAAAAACAAGATCGAACAAGTGTTCGGGTGAGCGTTAGTGAAAACGACAAACCCGAGCTTCTCCGAAATTGGTTTTCTTTTCACAACAACTTGCAAATGCACTAAAACAGAGGGGAAATATTTTTTTGGGTTTTTGGGGCTGTAGTAAAGTTGAAGAACACGAAATTTTGGGAGAGCAACAAGTGAGCAAAGGAGGGGAGTGAAAGATGAGCTTGGAATGGTGAAACTCCTCCTCCTGGGCGGTTTTTATAGCCAAGGAAGCAAGATGGCCGTTAGAAAGGGACAGAACAACGGCCATATAGCCGTTGGGAGAAAGGAGCATAGGAAAAGGTGGGGCCAGGGGGTCGGCCGACCTCACCAGGTCGGCCGACCTGGCAGGTGGGCCTCCTGGCAGCCCCCTTTTTCCTATGTGATCCCCAACGGCTAGGGGATTTGTCCCCTGCTGCCTTTTTGCTCAAAAAGCTCGACAAAAAATCTTTTCAAAATGGAAAGCCCAAAAACCTATTTTCTAAATTTTCAAAAATGCAAATGAGTTTTGAAAAATTCCAAGGTGGCTGGAAAAATTCAAAAATGCAGAAATGCAGTGGTCAGAAAAAATCAAAATGTGGTGGAAAGCAAATATGCAATTAAAAGAGCAAATATGGATAACTACCGGTTTAACCTCCCGGCGAGGACTCACCTTTTAAAGTCCGACGAGCGGGACTTTTCTCCGGCGTTCAGCTCGATGAAGCGTTGTCCGGTCCCGGAGATGAAGACACGGATGATGCTTCTTGTTTCATTCGCCACACCTTCTTGGTCTTTGTTGTGGTCGGTGGCTTCTCAGGCTTCGGAGGCTACGGTTTTGCAGGCTTCATAGCCTGTTTCTTTGCAGACCTCGGAGGTTGCTGCCTTGTGGACTTCGGAGGCTGTTGCTTAATGTGTGACCTTTGCCTCCTTGCCTTCATTAGTTGTTGCTGTGCAACCTTTTCCTTCTCAAGGAAGTTCTTCATGAATGTGATGAGGCTGTCCTTCTTTGGCGGAGTGACCTCCACTTCCTTGATGTTGCTTGGGTTCGGCCCGTACTTGATACGGATCATGTTGCACTGTTCTTTCCTTGGCCGAAAGTCAAACTTCTCCTCCTTGCCATTGATGTGGAAGCGGATTTCTCCGGCTCCTACATCGATGCGAGCATCTGCAGTGCTGAGAAATGGGCGTCCCAGGATGAGCGGTGTGCTTTTCCCGACGTCCATATCAAGCACTACGAAGTCGACGGGGATGAAGCAATCCCGGATTTTCACCGGAATATCTTCGGCGATCCCCGCCGGATAGCGGACCGTTGAATCGGCCAGCTGCAGCTGCATCGGCGTGGGGGATAGTGTAGTGTAGTTGAGCTTGTCGAAGACATCCTTCGGCATGACGCTCACACTTGCCCCAAGATCACATAAGGCATGGTCGAAGTTCTGTGTCCCGATCGAGTAGGTGATCGTGGGACACCCTGGATCTTTCTTCTTCTCAGGAAGCCGGTTGAGTATAGCAGCGCTACACTCTTCCGTCAGCTTGACAATTTCTGTGGTCGGTAGTGGGCGCTTGTTGCTGATAAGATCCTTGAGGTAGCGAGCGTACGTGGGTACTTGTATCGCATCCAGCAAGGGCACGTTGATGTGCAGCTTCTGGATTACCTCAACGAAGCGTGTGAACTGCTCGTCCACGGTGGGCTTCCTTCTTCTTTCAGGAAACGGCATGAGGCTCGTGTCATAGAACTCATGTGGGGCCGTTCTCCTGGGCGGCAGTTCTTCTTCTTCTGTCGGCTTCTCAGCTGATGTGTCCTTTCCTGCATGGTTAGGGTATGGCGGATCCCGAGTGGACTTACCTCCTCTCGTGGTAACCGCATTAACATTTTCTAAGGGGGTCTCGGGTTGCCCCGGGATTTTCCCCGACTCAGCAGTAGGAACAGCAGCAGCTAACTGAGCTAATTGAGTTTCTATCATTTTATTAAAGCTCAGCTGATTCTTGAGAGCAGAGGAAACACCCTCTATCTTAGTGTGGATGCTCTCAAGAGTCCTATCAGTGGTGGCAAGCTTTTTACTAATGTTATCATTAACCTTAGCTTGACCAAGCACAAGATCTTTCAAGGAGGGCTGATTATAACCGGAATTAAAACCAGAGAAGTTGCCAGAGTTACCTCCTTGGTAGTTGGGACGTGGTGGACCCCAACTTTGACCTCCTTGTGGACGGTAGCCGTTGTTGTTGTTGTTGCCCATGAACATTACGTCCTCACGGGTCTCAGGGCAGTCATTGCCCGAGTGTCCCGTGTTGCCACAGACCTCGCAAGTCATCCGAGCATCTAGGGCTTTCACTTCTCCATTGGCTTGGTCGTCCATCTTCTTCATGAGAAGGTCAATCTTGGCGGCGAGCATGTCAACCTCCTTGACGGAGTGCATGCCTCGCTGGCGAGGTTGGAGGCGTTCTTCATTCCAACCTTGGTTGGACACCATCTTCTCGATCAAAGCTTTTGCCTTGCTTACAGTGAGCGAGAAGAAGGCTCCACCAGCAGCAGCGTCGAGGTGGTCGCGGGCCGACGGAGTAAGCCCGTTGTAGAAGTTCTGGATGATCAGCCAATCATCCATCCCGTGGTGGGGACATGCCAGGATGTACTCCTGGAGCCTCTCCCATGCCTCAGGAATCGACTCCTTCGACTCCTGCTGGAAGCTTGAGATCCTTCCGCGGAGGGCATTGGTCTTGCCCAGCGGGAAGAACTTTGCAAGGAACGCAGCTGAACACTTCTCCCAAGTGTTCACAGCTTCGGGGTTTGCGTAGAACCACTGTCTCGCTCTCCCAAGGAGAGAGAACGGGAACAGTCGAAGGCGAACAGCGTCGGGGGTGACGTCCTTCATTTTGAACGTGTTGCAAATCTCCAGGAATTGCTGGAGATGAGCACTAGCATCCTCATTGGCTTTCCCACAGAA
Organism: Eleusine indica; assembly: GCA_030378355.1. Taxonomy (NCBI): domain Eukaryota; kingdom Viridiplantae; phylum Streptophyta; class Magnoliopsida; order Poales; family Poaceae; genus Eleusine; species Eleusine indica. The sequence goes on from CM059500.1 coordinate 21,752,420, forward strand.
TGGGCTAGCCTGCACCATGGTGATGAGACCGGTCTTGATCTCGAAGTTCGCATCTCCCACATTGCCAGCTGGTCCCGTAGGGATGTTGGCAGCGGAGGGAGCGAAGAACTCGCGGAGGGTCTTGTCGGCCATTTGCTCAGAGCTTGATGGTGCGGGAATGACAGGTTCGATTGGCCGAATCTCCTTACGAGGAGGGGTGAGCCTAGCTCGTGTCCTTCTCAGGAGTGACTCAGGATCTTCAGTGAAGTTTGTCGGCAAGTCGAAACCAGTCATACACTACCCTGTTTTCATACAAAATGCAGAAAACAAAGCAAGGTTAGCCTGCCTAGGAGATAGCCTTAATAATTGTAACACTACTATATACATTAGTAATTTTTCTTAGATCATACGCCATCCCCGGCAACGGCGCCAGAAATGCTTGTTGACTTTTGCTAAGCCATATTAATAAATCATTCCCGGCACGGGGCCAGAAACGGTTCGATAATATCTCCCAGAGTCAAGTAGGTAAAATCCGCAAGCGCACGGAGAGTACCGTTGTAGCATTTCACCCGGAAGTATTCAGGGTATCGTATTTGTTTATCCCAGAGGAAGGTTATGATCAAGAAGCGTTACTAACATATAAGATCATGTTAACAATTAGCAAGGATATCTAACCAAGACAGGCGGGTACATGATAATAACCGGGTAGTGTGACACACACAGAAGATTCCTACTAAATAAATAAAGTCTAGTGGAGGAAAGACTAGGCTAAGCTACTCCTACTATACATTCCTATACAGTTGCATAGCCTAAGTAGAATACATACAGACCCACACTCAGGTTCAGCAGTCAATAGTATAGCACTTCAGGCACGGACTTACCCCTGCATCCACAGGCGACTTCCGCCAAGAGCCTACGCACTAGCCTAGCGGGGAGGATTTCAAAGGACGGACAGGGCTGTCACCACCTGCCGCCTACCTCAACGAACCAGTAGACTAACGAATAATTGATGCAAATCAGTCACCCAAGTACCATACTTGCATGACCAAAGAGCACTCTGCCCCTCCGCGATTACTATTAACGAGGCAGAGTTACCGTACGAATACGATCACCAAACCCATGCTATACTTTATCAGCTAAAACTAAGCATAGAGACTATAACATATAAACTAGACTATAGTGATGGTATATAACTAGCATGACAATAGTAGTATAATAAATATAAACTACTATCACACAAGTAGACTATACTATCACATATATGGATCACAATATCAAACAAGAAACTCATGACCCAAGCACAACTATATAGAAAAGATATATATATTGATAAGAGCAAAGTCTTACAAAAGGGAAAAGATACAAGAGCCATACCAATTCCAAGTGAAGACTTGGGACTAGAGAGCTCTAGACTCAGCCTAACTCCACTAAAACTCCAAGAACTACTACTAGCAAGAGAGAAATGCTTCTTGTGGTGTGTGTTGAATGTGAAGGCACACCCTCCTATTTATAGCCTCAATAGGTCGGCAAGGGAGCGTAACCGCCACGGAAGGCATCTCAAACCGTCATCAGGAGTCGCGGAGGAGCCAACACGTGGAAGCCCAGGCGGAGAGGGCGCCCGGCTGGGTCGGCCGACCTGACCAGGTCGGCCGACCTGGGGGTGGCCCCTCCTGGCCTGTGCTTTCTTGGGGAGGCTGGCAGGTGGGTCCTGAGGTCGGTTCCCGCGGTATTACAGGGAGTTACGTCAGTTAAGAGCTGAAAATGGGCCCTTCAATCCGTGTGACGTCCATGTGGCACTCTCTGATTGGTCGAAAGTGTGTTTTCTTGCCTTTTGAAGTGTTTCCTTCACATTTCCTCCTGCATGCACAAAGTTCTCCAAGTACAAGTGGAACTATATTATTGTGATAAAGCATGCGTGTATGAAATGCCAAATTCTCCTTTATTTGAGTATAGTTGACGGTTGAAAATGGTACTTAACAGCCGTCAACAGTGATCCATATATGTGATAGTATAGCCCACTTGTGTGATAGTAGTTTATATTTATTATATTACTATTGTTATGCTTGTTATATACCGTCACTATAGTCTAATTTATATGACATAGTCTTTATGCTTAGGATTCATTGTTATGACATGACATGGGTTTGGTGATCATATTTATATGATAGCTCTGCTTCGTTAATATAACCATGGAGGAGTAGAGTGCTTTTTTATTATGCAAGTATGGTACTTTGATAATTGATTTGCATCAATTATTCGTTAGTCTACCGGTTAGCTGAGGTAGGCGGTAGGTGGTGACAGCCCTGTCCGTCCTTTGAACTCCTCCACGCTAGGCTAGTGCGTAGGCTCTTGGCGGAAGTCGCCTGTGGATGCAGGGGTAGGTCCGTGCCGGAAGTGTTATGTTAATAACTGTTGAACCTGAGTATAAGCGTGTATGTGTATAGAACCTAGGCTATACAATTGTATATGAAAGTACTGTAGGAGTAGCTCAGCTTAGTTCTTTCTCCACTTGGCTTTATTTATTTCTTTATATTTGAGATAGAATCTTCTGTGTGTCACACTACCTTGTCATTATCCATTGCTTGTCTGCCTTGGTTAGATGATCCTTATCAATTCATAATGTAAATATGTGCATAAGTAAGCCTTCTTATTCATTGCATTCCTTTGGGATAAACAAATACGATACCCTGAATACTTCCGGGTGAAATGCTACAACGGTATTTTCCGTGCGCTTGCGGATTTTACCTAATTGGCTCTAGGACATATTAATGAAGCATTTATGGCACCTTGCTAGCGATGATTTATTAGTATGGCTTCGCAAAAGTCAACATCCATCTTCTTCATGAGGAGGTCCATTTTAGCGGCTAGCATGTCCACCTCCTTAACGGTGTGCATGCCCTACTGGCGTGCGTGAAGACGATCTTCACTCCATCCTTGGTTGAAAACCATCTTCTCAATAAGTTCTTTAGCCTTATCAACGGTCAGTGAGAAGAAGACTCCTCCCGCAATAACATCAATATGATCATGAGCCGACAGAATTAGCCCATTGTAAAGAAGTGTGCATGCCCTACTGGCGTGTGTGAGATCGTTTCTAATGTTTTTATTATGGGCCATCAATAAAAACCACATAATAAAAACATTAGAAATGATCTCATCTGTAAGTTCAGGTGATGCACATGAACTTTCATCTTAGTTGGAGGAGTGTTGTGTGTATCCATGGTTGTGATGTACTCATCACTTCTGGGCCATGACCTTGAAGCTTGATGGTGCGGAAATGACTGGCTCACTTGTAGACACGAACTTTTAAGGAGGGACAAGACGTGCATGTACCCTTCTCAAGAGTTATTCGGGATCTTCAATATAATTTTTAGGCAAGGTGAAGCCGGTCATGCAGTACCCTGTTTTCACACAAAAGGAGAAAACAGACAAGTTTAGCCTATTTGGGCAAATGCCAAATAATCTCATATGCAAGTATAGAACATTGGGTAATTCTTCTGATCAATTTTCCTTCCCAGGCAATGGCGATAGAAATGCTTGTTATAGAAATGCTTGTTGACATCTCTAAGCGTCGTCACAAAGTTGCCTTAACAACAATGCCCAGAAATGTGTATTGGTAATCATTAAGGAATGCAGAGAGTCCGCAAGCGCACGGAGAATACAGTTGTAGCATTTCACTTGGAAGTATTCAGGGTATCGTGTTTGTTTTATCCCAAAAGAAAGGTATATGATTGATCATATTAATTACCATATTTCTAGACATTGCACATTAGATTATGATACAAAGTTCTCACAGGGGTAAGGATAGAGATAAATATGGTAGTGGACACACAGATAGCATACTCAAGTTAGACAAATATTAGTTTAGTGGAGTTTATTATTAATGAATTCCACAAGTGTTGGTGAATATATGAGTGCAGGTGACTTATCCATGAATTAAGGGAATTTCCATGCCATCAATCCAAGCAAATATCCAATCAGCCAATCAGAATTCAGTACAAGGATTGCTTACGTGGAAACACGAGATTCCTCAGACTTCCCGGGCAGAACTACGGAATATCTAGGGATAGGACCCACTTGTAAGCCACCTGGAGAAAGCACAACCCAAGGGGGGCTACTCTCAGGTTGGCCGACCTAGCCCCTTGGTCGGCCGACTTGGTCTTGTAGCCATTTCAGGCGTGCTTCCATGTGGTGCCTCCTTAGGGAATTTCTGATGGCGATGCATGTGAGTTCCGTGGCGGTGATGCTTCATTACCAACGTTTGGAGGCTATAAAAGGAGGGGGAGAGCTCCACTCAATACACACACAAAAGAGATGAGAAAGAAGAACCATAATCCAAAGGTGCTAGTCTACGAGTGGAGCCTTGTCTGTGGTCCCTCTACTCCAACCTTGTACCTCTACGGAGCCTTGCCTTATTAAGTAAGTCTTCATGTTGGAGTCATGCCTTATCAAGTAAGTCTTTTAGTTTATTTATGTTCTTGAGTTATCTTATTTAAGTAAGTTGTGTGCTCATTTACTTGTGGGTTCAAAGTCCTATCTTGCATAGGTTGTTTAGTCTTATACTAGTTGGACTAAATAGTGATTAATAACTTAGGCATGGTGCTTAGGTTAGAGATTATCTTTGATCACCTCGTAGTCCACGGTCTGCAGAGGTAGCTAATAGGTGGTGACAGCCCTATCTATCCATTGTACTCCTCTAGGTTCGGTTGCAACGTGTGTCCAAGATGGAGTTGCTTTGTGTATGCCGGGCATGAATCCGTACATGAAGCAGTAATTAGAGCCTCAACATTATTTATTTAGGAGCTTATCCATAGATAAACCTTTCTATCCTACATCAACATAATTCTCCTATGTCCTTGGATTGACTAGAACTTAGGATTTATCTATACCATTCCTTGGATTCGATAACCCTTGGAATACTCCATGGGGAAGTGCTACAGCAGTATTTCCGTGCGCTTGCACATTAATCTGTGATCATTAAAAATACTAACAAGCATCTCTGGCGCCGTTGTCGGGGATAGTAATATTTGTGGTGCAACGTTAAGAAGTGTCAACAACTACTTAGGATATGAGGATAATCAATCTGTCGTATTTACGTTCACATCTGTTAAAGAACAATAAAGTTTTCCTTGTTGTAACTTATGAGACCTTAACAGTTGAGTTATCTAAGATCTAGCAGAATTTAATTTGGATTGGACCCCTGAATATCTATTAAGAAAATATTGCATTGTGAGCATAGTGCATAAGCATAATGTGTCTATGAAGAGGTTGATGACCTCTTATAAATCATCTAATGATAAACGGTGTCTTGATAATAAGAATCCACATAAGTTTATCTTCACACTGATGGAAGAAGCCATGTTGTGGAAAGTTCCTAACAATCGCTTATGGCATCATCACTGATGTAGAATTAAGTTTTGACATGTTATGATCATAATTGGAGTTGTATTATGTTTATGACTTTAAAGAAACTTAGAATGAAGATTATATCCCCATGAATAATGTAAATGTGCAATTTTTTTCGAGTATCATGTCAGTGGTACTGCCAACCATAAGACAATATGAAAGAATCCAGGATCAATTAAAAAATTTAAGTACAATGCTCAATAGTTATGTTTGATGCTCAAATAATAAAGTAATTGTAAGTATGACTAAGGTTGATGTTTAAAGATTAAAGTACCGAGCTTAATCCTATAGGCGTGAGTCTAAAGTTGCTAGCATTAAGTTTGATGTCACCCTATGTTTTAGTGAGATCTCAAATATAAGATTCTGGAAATAAATTTGTTTTCCTGTTTATACATGTGCACTTGAAGTTTAAGAGAAAACAAACTATGCACAGGGACCATAAGTGTATAAGCCATCTCCAATAAGACTAAATATGTTTCAAAATAAAGTATGTGCGCTATGAGAACTAAAGTTTCAACAATGCTTGAATTGTTGTTGCAACGCCTTACTCTAGTGTATTATCTTTGTTGACAAATGGATCTTAAGATTAAGCTTTTCAATCAAGGGGGAGAATGTTGGGTTGACCTCAGGCTTGGTCAATGAGACCAGGTCTTCCACCAATTGAGGGCCTTAAGTAGCCCACTAATTAGGGATTAATGGGCCTTAATACCCATTGATTGTGCCCTAATTGGGGGCACCTTGCCTAACCCAATTGTCTCGGTCTGAGACCAATGTGCCCTATAAGATGGGCAGCCTTGCCCCCTCACGTGTGGCTAACGAGACGCAATGACACCACACTATCCTACCGATCAAGGGAAGCGCATGATTGGCTGAAGACCAGGTCCACTGCCGGCGATCTCGTCTGTGTTCACTCTCTATAGGGATCAGAAAAGGGAGATCGACGCCATGTCTACATCGATCAGGCATGGGGACCTCGCTGGCCTCAGGGCTTCATCATCGACGGTATGAGTACAATCCCCTAATGTTATAGGTGTTCATTGTAGAGGCTAGTTAAGATCCTATGGGATTAAGTACGATTTATGTCTAACAATGGCGCCATTGAAGGCACGGTAGGCAGACTTGGAGGAATATTGGCCTGAACTATCAAACCACCAGGTATGTACATCTTCCATTTGTGAAAGGTGCATTTTCAGTCGTACATCCCACAATTGAAAATATTCAAATAGCCCGATCATGGACAGTCTTCCCTGAATGTATGTAGGCCAAGATTGATCAAACATACCTTGTGTGATCGTGTGTTGTTTGAAAGTTTTTAGTGGAACCACCTAGAGAACCAAGGGGGCCAAGTCCACCACCAAGCACCCCATGATTCATTTGTCCGTCCAAAAGAACGTGTTTTGACCATCTCCTACATGCGATTCCATGGCAATAGTAAATAGTGCTCGTGCATTTGGATGCACATGTATGTCCAGCCCCTTTCAAGCATGATTGGGATCTATTTTCTCAAACAAAAGCCATCGGATTTGAAGGGCCCAGCTCATGATCTCAAGGTTGAGGATGCCAAGCCCTCCCAGGTCCAAAGGCCGCTGATCTTTATCCCATGTAACTAGACACGATCCACCGTTGACCTCTTTGCGCCCTTTCCATGTGAATGTCCGACGTAGCTTATCAATTGTGCGGATGAACCATTTTGGGGCATTGATAGCAATGAGAACATAAGTTGGTACAGCTGAAAGAACGAAGCGCACCCATGTCCCACGGCCTGCCATATTCATAAGGGACGCTTTCCATCTAGGAAGCTTGCCTCCAATCCTTTGACCCAAAGTAAAAGATCCACCTTTTTTAATCTGCTGTTAGAGACCGGCAGCCTCGGATATGTGCAAGGAAACCTCAACCTCGGGCACTATAAGGTGTTGGTAACTGTGTTTAATTCAGCCTCCTCACATCTGATCGAAATCACATAACTTATTTGCAAGTTGGTTTGTAAACCTAAAGCTTCCCCAAACTTAGCTAGAATCTCTATAGTCAAGTTCATCTCTTGTTCAGTGGGATGGATGAATAGAGTCATGTCATCCGCATATAGAGAAATCCATTGCAGCGGGCTGTGTCGAGTCAAAGGTGCAAGCAAGCCATCTTCTCCGGCCTTGGTGAACAGACTATTTAGGACATCCATGACAAGAATAAAGATCATAAGAGAGAGCAGGTCACCTTGACAGAGGCCACGCTGATGATGTATCTCGCTGCCCGGTTCGCCATTAACCAACACTCTTGTCGATGATGTTTCCAATATATTCTAGATCAGGTTGCACCATACAGGACAAAACCTCAAGTGTGTTAGAATTTCCAATAAGAAAGCCCATGAGACCGAGTCAAATGCTTTTAAAATATCCAACTTCAAGAAGAGACTCAGTATTTTGGTTCGGTGAAGGATCTTAATATTCTGCTGCACTAAAATGAAGTTGTTGTGGATGCATCTAGCACTGATGAAAATGCTTTGGTTAGCTGCAACCAGCATGTTGAGAAAAGGGGCTAACCTATTTGCCATCACCTTTGTCACCAATTTAGCAAAACTATGGATCAAGCTTATTGGATGAAAATCCTTTGGCAACAAGGCTTCCGCTTTTTTTTTTTGGTATAAGGGTGAGGTAAGCTGAATTCAGGAACCATAATTTCCTTGCATCCCCCTTCTGCAATTTGATAATTGCAGCCATGAATTATGCTTTAATCAATGGCCAACAAGATTTATAGAACCTCCCAGTGTAGCCGTCGGGTCCGGGAGCTCTATCAGCAGGTAAAGTTTTTATAGTGGCCCAAACCTCGTCTGCTGTGATTGGTGCCTCTAACACCAAGAGATCAATACCACTCCTATGAAATAAAAGCAAGTCCAATGTTGTTGCACGAGGTAGAGCTGTCCCCAACATATCGTCAAAATAATCAAACATGACATCTTGTTTTTCTTCCTGTCCTGTGACCACCTGATCCTCATGTAGCAACTTCGGGATGAAGTTTTGCGCTTTCTATACCCTGCTATTCTATGAAAAAGGGAAGTATTGGCATCTCAATCTTTTAGAAATTTGATGCGCAACCTCAAGCGGGCTATGGTCCTTTCTAGTGATGCAAGAACAAGACAATGCTTCTTCAGTTCACCACGGAGCCAATTCTCTTCCCATGTTAGCTGCCGCTGGTCTTGGGCAATCTCCAATCTATGAAGTATTTCTTAGGAAAGTGTGTGTTCAGTTTTGATGTTCCTGACCAGGCACTGACTCCATGATTGGAGGGCTCAGGTGAGGCGTTTGAGCTGGAGGGAGACGCGCTCGATGGGGCACGAGCCAGCAACTGGCTCGCTCCAATAAGCTTCCACTGTATCATGAAACCCGGGAAGCTTTGTCCAGTAACTTTCAAAGTGGAATCTTTGCTTACCGCGGACACCCTCCGTAAGACCAAGGACTAGAGGGCAATGATCTGAAATTTCCGTTGCTTGGCTTTGTAAAATGCAGTCCGGATAAAGTGCTTCCCAATTATTGGTGCATAACACACGGTCGAGCTTCACAAGATTTGATGCATCCCTCTCATTCAACAAAGTATACCATCTCCCTAAGAGTGGGATTTCTTTCAGCTCATAATCATTCACAAATATCCGGAACCTCCCCATCATGGCTCAGTTGAGGTATTCATTGCTCTTGTCTTTAGCACAATAAATCATATTAAAATCCTCTCCTACACACCATGGACCTGTGCACAAGGATCTCACTTCTCGGAACTCATCAAGAAATGAGACATTCTCACAATCTTGATGCGGGCCGTACACACCTGTAAACCACCAAGACAGTTCATCGCCCATCATAAATTTGACTGAGATGAAGTACTGATGCACTCTATAGATGTTGGAGACCAGAGAATCCTTCCATGCAACCTGGATACACCATCGGGTTCCTTGGACCGACAGGAAGACAAAATGATGAAAGTCTTGACCGAGGAAGGAAAGGATATCTCGTTCTGAAATCAGGGCTAACTTCATTTCTTGTAAGCAAACCAAGGTAGGACGACATGCATCAACCACCTTGCGAACATTATCTCATCTCACACGATCATTCAACCCTCACACATTCCAAATTAGTACTTTTGACGGATCCATTGAGAACAAATTAAATACCGACTCAAGAACACAACAAAGGCTCAACAACGCAACTTATACAAGTGTCGCGTCCTCAACTGCCCGGAATTGATCCTTTGTTGGCACTTCCTTGCCTAACTGTTTGGCTAGGGCCACCACATGCTTCTTGCTAAGAGGCTTGCTGAAAAAATTAGTGTTTTTCCAAAGTCTCAGCTGGCACGTGATCTGCTTTGTCAGTGAATCCCAATCTGCGGCAAACTATGATGGCTGCTTTGTGATCCACTTCGAGTGGTAGTTTAGGAATGGGACGGCTCCAACGCGGTGGTTCTGCTGTGGTAGCCCATCTCACATTATGTTGTCTAGCCTTCAGTGCTGGGAGGACAATCTACAGTGTCTTCACAATTCTGTTGATGAAAGGAGGGGTGAGCGGCGGCTCCTCCTGTTGCAATGTTGACAGAGACGCCAATACCCATGGCCGGCGCGAGTACACAATCAAAGGATTCTATCTGTTCCATGCTTTACCTTTAGAGGATGGCTCTGTAGGTAGTACAACTTCTATCAGTAACCAAGTGAGTGGTGATGGTGGTTTCTCAAGTGGAACGTACAACACAACCGTCGTTGAAGTTGGCGTGCATGGCGTTGATGTGCCCTTGCCTGACAGATCTTCTGTGGTCATTGTGGTGCAGACGGGATCTGCAATCTCTACCAGGGTGGGAGATGCCAGCCTGACCGGTCCCATAGAAACTTCCTTGCCTCAAAGGTCGGGGCCAGAGTCTCGGCAGGTGCTACTTGCTTAGGTGGCATCAGACCAGCTATCCCTCGTAACTCCTCCTCGGTAATGTCAGATAGGACTGGATTTACTCCCTCTGCCACCAACACAACCCGAGGCACTAGAGTCTCTGGGAGTTCAAATCGCAAGAGTGTTGATGGGACAATGGAAGGTGCATCGTCTTTGACATGGTCCACAGGAGAAATTTGAAATGCATGCATATTTGGGGGCTCGGTGGGCTCTTGTGATTCTGCCTCATTAATGGCCGTCGAAGGAGAATTCTCGGGCATTGGAGAGTTGTCGCACGCCTCACCAACAGACACCTCACATGCCTCCCAATGGACGCCTCGTGATGCACTATTGACACTTCTTAACGTCGTATCAAGAATATCACTATTCTTGGTATGGCGCTAGAAATGATTGTTGATGTTTGTTATGCTTTAAGAGTAAAGTGAATCAATCCGTAAGCACACAGAACACCATTGTAGCATTTCACCCGGGAGTATTCCAAGGTATCATATTTGTTTTCCACAGGGAAGCTAAGCATAAGATTATCTTGGTTTAACAAAGATATAACTATAAGGATTATACCAACTGACAAAAGACGGAGGTAAGGATGTTCAATAATAATAATAGGGGTAGTAACAAAGGAGAAATCCACACTAAGATAAATAAGGAGAACAATTAAGCTAGTCGGGAGGACAACGAGTCTAAGTCTAAGACTCCTAAAATATATCTTCTTAATATATCTAAGCCAAGCATCAAATCCTAGTTACTCGGGTTGAGCGCTTACACCAAATTCTTGGTACAGCCCCGAGTCTTTCACCTGTTAGCTCACTTCAGGCACGAAAACGATCCACTAATATGGATCGGTAACTAACCTCTGTACTAGTGGGTATGCTATCACTAGTCAACCCTGCTTGAGACCTCCTGAACATGGTGGATTACTAAAGGGACGGACAGGGTTATCACCACCTACTGCCTACCACACAGCCTGTGGGGACGAATGCAAATCCAGCTAGCGTTAACTTAGGCACCGTGTCTACACCTTCACTAGATATTCTTCCGTTGGCCTAGCGGAAGAATATCCGGGAAATAACCAAGTCTAAGTCTCAAAGAACTAAACTTAATTAAATTCTAGCTGGGAAACCCGTGAACTACGCAACAATGTTTCATCCTAATGATTGTAACTTAAGGAAATGACTAAGTTAAAATAAATACTTGACAAGATATAAAAGGAAAGATATTTATATTAATAAAGGATAAGTCTTACAAAAAGAGAAAAGATACAGGAGAGCTCATACCAAGACTACGAGACGATTCTGGAATCTTGGGCGATGCTCTCGACTAGACTCTAACTCCCGACTAACTAACCTACTCTACTAAGTAGCACAAGTAGTGGGAAATGGACTCCTTGATGTGTTGCTTCGTTGATCTCTTTTCTGTTGAATTTCCCCTCTATTTATAGGTGGCAACAGGCAGGGGGTACTTGTAGGTGGAGTAGAATCGGTAGGCCAAAGTTGGCCCACCGGGCGGCGGGCAAGGCCGGGCGGCCACGTGTGTCGGGCGGCCGGACATGCCGGGTGGCACGCACCACCGGGCGGCGGGCAAGGCCGGGCGGCCCTTCAATCGTGTCGGTTTCCTGACCGACCTTCTCCTGATGGCTTGGATTGCATCCCGAAAGCGGTTGTTGGGTCAGTTTCCACCGACTCTTCATTTTGGGGCCAGTCCCAGGCCGTGCGGAAACCCAGGCCGGGTGGCAAGGGTGGCCGGATGGTAGCCCATGCCAGGCGGCGGCCTTGGTCGGGTGCCGACCCGTGCCGGGTTGTCCCTTGGCCTCTCCCAGTTAGGCCACTTGATGACCTCCTTTCCTTCGCCACATTTCACGTGTCTTGGTCCGGGAGGAGAAAACACATTATGTTGGAGTGTTTTGCAGAATCGGCCGAGTGCTGATTTCAGCCGTAAACGACGCTGTCAGCTGAGTCCTAATTTTAGCCGTAAATGACCCTGTCGGCCGGCTGTTTTACAGTGTGATCGGCCGACGGCGTGTTTCTTCATGTTTTTGCATATTTTCGCCCTTTTATATCTGCAAATACATATCTCACCAAAACTCGTGGATCTATTTAGTTTAAATAAATATTTATTGATCTTAAGTCTTTACCTTGTATTTCTTGACCGGTTGGCGGTCAATATTAGACTTTATTGGCCGCCAACACCTCCCCAAAGCTTAAACCTTTGCTCGTCCTGAGCAAATTAAAACTTAGAGGTGATGGATCTGGAGTTGCTTCAATATTAGCGCATGCAAGTATCAAGTGCACAAACACATACTCCAACACAATATGGGTAACTGTAAACAAGCACAACTAGCTCACTAAGTCATTCTCATTGTACAGAGGGTCTTATTGGCATTTTATAACCTTGTCATAAGCGGTTGAAGTCTAGAATGGCTAGTTTAGACTTTGTCATGCAATCTCCTATTCGATCATGAGTCCAAGGTTTTTATAATGCTGCAAAAGATTGAAAATCTTCCCTCTTGGTGCAATCTTCACTATGACACTCATCTCTCAAAAGGTGTATTTCCTTTCCAAATGCTCATCCTACTTTCTAAGAGTTTGGCTTAAATATGTGGAGTTTGGTAGGATGACAAATTTAGCATGCATGTATTGTAAGCCTAAGAGATGGTCCTAGCGAAAAGAAATTGCACTTCCTCATTCCAATCATTTAGGAATAATATCCAGGGGAGAGGGAGAGAATGGACTCACGCGAAGGAATGGGCTAGCACAATTGCAAAGGTCTTGGGTGCAGATTTATCCCAAAGACTAGATTTTTGTACAAGAGCGAAAGGATGGTCCTTTTTTTTTTGCTCAAAGATATATTTATTTTTTTTAAATGAACCTTGAAGCTTTTTGATATAGCACATCCATGAGAGCTGATAAACTTTTCCTTTCTTTTCTTTCTTTCTTTGTTTCTTTCTTTCAGCTCTCATGGTGTAGAGAAGCTAATTTAATGGTTCAATTGTCTGGGAGGACCATAATCTTTTAATGGAATCAAAGGATCGCAAAAAGAAAGATTTTAGTTAACATGCTTGGTGGAGTGGATGCATGTTTCCGATATAGAAACTGCATAACCAATCATGATTAATTTGAGAACTCAAAGATAACGCGAAAGAAAATGATTGGCTTTGAAAGTGCAAGTCCCTCATAAGGATCAAATCCTAAATAAACTCAATGCATGCATAAATGGCGTAAACATGGTTTTGCTAATCAATATTTGGCCATGCAAAATGGATCATTTTAAGTTTGTTAGCATTATTTGTGCATGACCCATAACTTTCTCCCCCTTTGACAATGAACTCATCAAAGAAGCAAAAGAACAAACGTGCAATGAATGAAAATGCAAACCTAAGGAGCTTCAACAATTATGCAAACAAGCATTTAACCTTGCTAATCATATTCATAGAGCCATGAAGTGTAAAAGCAATAGCTCATATGATGTGGACAAGGGTTCCCGATCTTCCGATAGGTTCTGATAATCTTGATTAAGGCGGAGGCGATACACAAATCGATCCGGCTTCCGAACGACACGTTCTGAACCCCGCAATCGCAGCACAACGTCTCCTCTGGTTATCAACCGTTCAAGAACGATTGACCTCGCCGAGAAGGCTTATCCTTGCCTGCAAATCAAGAACACAAGCAAGAACAAAAAAGAATGCAACCAAATTTGCAAGTATACGATGAATCTCACAAGTTGGGGTCTCACAAACCGATCAAACGGCAAAACTGTTATCAACAGAATAATCTAAGCAAAACCCAAACCCTAATGAAGAGGCGGCGGCTGTATATGAGGATCCTAGGGTCGTGCAAGACCTCCTGGACGCAGCCCTAAGTGGGCTCAACTCCATACATGGCCCAAAGACCGATTACGGTGTCGCAGCACCAGGACAGATTCTGGAAGTCGAATTGTTTCGGCGATTGCTGCTGGCTCGGGACGAATTTTGACATGGGACCAGTTGGGTTGGAAAGGGATTTTCGTTATCTTTCCAGGCATATATAGAACGTCCAAATCCGAGTCCGTATGCGTCCTGGGCATCCGTTTTAGTGCAGACTGGTCCTGGGCTCCGAAACAGACTCGAAGTCGGTTTTGATTGGGCCTCCACCTTGGCTTGGACGTCCTTGCTGGCCCATCACGTCTCCAATCACCTCCCCAGCTATCTCATCATCATCTCCATTGTTTCTAATAACAATTAATTCATTAGGTAGCAATCTATTCTCAAAATCACATAAAGGAATCATTAGGAACAAGCTCACCCGTAAATTCAACTGTCGCGCATGAACATGTATTTTGGTTGGCGGAGTGCTGGGTGTATCCATAAGGGTGATGTCCTCATCATTCTCCCCCTTTTGAATTAGAGTCGTCCTCGACTCGATCCCATCTTTTTCTCCCAATAGTGGTCTCAAATCTGAAATATAAAATATAGAACTATTCCCAAACTTGGAATGCACATCACGTTTATATGTGTTATGAAAATTATCATCACAATGTAAAATCATAATAGAAGGCATGCCATGCAAATTAATGACCTCTTTGAAAACTTTCTCAGCAATATGAACGTCATTCTCACTCTTATGACAAGATGGAATATGTATGATCTTAAAAACACTAGAAAAATATGACATGACATGGTAATTGTTATTGCAGTTTTCTAGTTCATCATTTGGTTGTACAACACAAGGAGTATTCATGTTTGAGCAAATATAAACTTTATGCACCATAAATACACCTCTATGATCATAGTTTCCTATAGCATAAAATTTGTTTCTTGTTAGTAAAGGCAATTCAGTTTGAGAAAAGATTTGCTTCTCCACGGTATTTAGATCACAAAGAACATCAAATTCAATATAACCCAAAGTATTTAGAGAAGATAATAATTTCTGCTCATCCTTTTCACATGTTATTAAAATCAAATGTTTTATTTCAGCACTAGTAGGTGAATCATAAGCAAAAACATCAAGCTTATTCATTTGTTGTGGCAAAGGTATAAGTGAAGCAGTGGCACACAACTCCTCTTTTTCATAAGGATCAATAGATAAATCAACTTGTGGCAAAGGCAAATCAAGACAAGGTTCCAATACAACAAGATTGTTGGAACAATTCATCACATCAAGAAAGCTCTTACCTGAAACAACAACATGTTCTTCATCTTTCACACTATCCTCTTCTTTGTGTAGAACCTGAAATGTATTAGTTGCAACAAGAGGCAAGGAAATATGTTCATCATCTAATTCAGATTTTGATGTAAGTGTTGCAACATTTGAAGTAGTCCATTCTTTCCTAAATGGTTCATTCTTTCTTCTCTCAAGTCTTTGTTGATCCTCTTCTAAAATTTCAGCAGCAGACATAGGTTTAAGAGTAACTCTTCTACCATTGTATTTAAATGAATAGGTATTAGCAATGGTATTGTGCAAAGCATTATTTGTAGAAATCCAAGGCTTACTCAATAACAAATGACACGCTTGCATAGGCACTATATCAAAATCTGCATAATCCTTATAAGAACCAATAAAAAATTCAATGCGTGCAATTTTATCTACCTTTATCTTACCACAAGAATTTACCCATTGGATGTAGTATGGACACGGGTGTGGCTGTGTGGTCAAGCCGAGCTTCTCGACCAATTCCAAGCTTGCGATGTTGTTGCTACTCTCTCCATCAATGATGACACGACAACGTCGATCCTTCACAACAAAGTGAGTCTGAAACAAGTTGTTCATTTGATTTTGCTCTACCTTCTCCATTTGAGAACTAAACACTCGTTGTGCTACAACACTTGTATCAACCTCATTTAACACCATCGACTCATCACCATTGGTGTTGTAACCTGTCATTGTTAATAGAAAACAAGAAAACACGCAAGAGTATATTTTCCTGTCACCACTGTTTGATCACGGTGGAAACTCTCAACAAGCAAATGACAGCACCTAACTGAGTTCTTACAAGATTCTTAGTAGCAAAACAGAGGATACCTTGGAGAGTGTGATCCAACGATTGCGAGGGTCCAAAGTTCTGTGCCTATTCAGAAGGATATATGTGGAGCTAGGTAGGCAATTTATAGTAGCAAGGATTAGCAAAATTTCAATTTAGAAATTGCAAAACTGAATAATAGTCCCAAGCTAGTCTATGTCACTAGCCTAAACTTGTCTCGGACCTAGTTCAAGCAAGCAAGCAAATGGCTCAACAAAGGACACAAAGGCTGCAAGCAATTCTGAATTTTTTTTCTCTTCTCTTTTCGTTTTTTTTTCTTTTGTTATAGGTGCGGCTATTTCTTCTTATTTTTTTTTCAGCACCTCTTTGCCTTTTACTTCTTTCATGATTTTTTTGACATAGAACTGCAGCAAGAGTTGCGAACTTTATAGCACAAAGAAAAAACCTAAACTTTCTTTTTTGCACTCTCACGTAAGGAATAGATGTACATGTAGAACTGAACCGATAATTCTCATATACAACAACGTGCAGCAATCTCTTGACTCAAGGAGCAACGTGCAACAGAAAACACTCTAAGTTTCTTTTGCACACAAAAAATAGAAGGCTAGATGTTAAATAAATATTTAGTGCAAATAATTCCAGCAGTACTATTCTCTCAATGTGTGCAACAATCTGATTTTTTTTTTTCTTGATTGTCTATGAACAAGGACACACACGACTCAAACAAGACCAAAGAACAAGTACTAGACCAACAACACAATGACCTTGTAGGGACTAAAATTCAGACAAGCAAACTAAACTGAAAATTGCATGGCACAAGGGGGGTGTAGGACAGCGGAAACACGACGAACAAATATTTTTGTAGGCCAATTTTCTGGACTCTAGGATTGAACAAAATAACAAGGATAACGGCAAACCTAACGGTGTACCTGAAGCTCTGATACCACTTGATGTGGACAAGGGTTCCCGATCTTCCGATAGGTTCTGATAATCTTGATTAAGGCGGAGGCGATACACAAATCGATCCGGCTTCCGAACGACACGTTCTGAACCCCGCAATCGCAGCACAACGTCTCCTCTGGTTATCAACCGTTCAAGAACGATTGACCTCGCCGAGAAGGCTTATCCTTGCCTGCAAATCAAGAACACAAGCAAGAACAAAGAAGAATGCAACCAAATTTGCAAGTATACGATGAATCTCACAAGTTGGGGTCTCACAAACCGATCAAACGGCGAAACTGTTATCAACAGAATAATCTAAGCAAAACCCAAACCCTAATGAAGAGGCGGCGGCTGTATATGAGGATCCTAGGGTCGTGCAAGACCCCCTGGACGCAGCCCTAAGTGGGCTCAACTCCATACATGGCCCAAAGACCGATTACGGTGTCGCAGCACCAGGACAGATTCTGGAAGTCGAATTGTTTCGGCGATTGCCGCTGGCTCGGGACGAATTTTGACATGGGACCAGTTGGGTTGGAAAGGGCTTTTCGTTATCTTTCCAGGCATATATAGAACGTCCAAATCCGAGTCCGTATGCGTCCTGGGCATCCGTTTTAGTGCAGACTGGTCCTGGGCTCCGAAACAGACTCGAAGTCGGTTTTGATTGGGCCTCCACCTTGGCTTGGACGTCCTTGCTGGCCCATCACGTCTCCAATCACCTCCCCAGCTATCTCATCATCATCTCCATTGTTTCTAATAACAATTAATTCATTAGGTAGCAATCTATTCTCAAAATCACATAAAGGAATCATTAGGAACAAGCTCACCCGTAAATTCAACTGTCGCGCATGAACATGTATTTTGGTTGGCGGAGTGCTGGGTGTATCCATAAGGGTGATGTCCTCATCATCATAATCATACAAAGACCAAAAATAGATAACAAGGCATAAACACCAAGAGCTATACAAGTTAAGCAAAAAGACTGACTAGCTTAGATAGAATCAAATTTTCTTATCATGAGAAAAACTGCCACCACATGTGTAACTACTCCCATCCAAGGCAAAACAAGTATCAAATGAATCAAAAGAACCTAGCCAGTCTCCATCTCAACCAAGGCAACAAGCATTCACAGAAAATGAGCTTTACAAATGCTCACATATGCAACAAAGACTCAATTGATCAAGTGTCTATTGTTTATCCTCATGTGTCCTCTTATCCATGCGGAGGGTCGCACGACTAGTTACGTCAAATGCCCCGAGGCCTCAAGTCACAGTGTTTGGATTTAGCATTTTAGACTTATTTTCATCAAAGCACTTAGCAGATTTTTCATGATTTATTCACATGACAAAAGAGCATGCCTTTGCGGAAAAAGGAACACACATTCCCACAATGTTCCATCATGAGCTAAACATTTGCAAAGCCTTCCATTTCGCAAACACAAGGTGCCAAAGCCAAGGCATCCTCTAGACTAACCTCAACACAAGTTTTGACAGGGATAAAAGCAATTATACACATGGTGAGCAAGTCTTAACAAGATTAGTTCATAAGGTTCACAAGAAGGCGACCAGAGGGGGGGTGAATGGAAGCCAATAAAAATTCTTCACAAGAAGCTCAGTTTACCTTTAAGATTAGCAAGTTGCTCAAAAGAGTCTATAACAAGCCATCTAGAAAATCTAAGCATGAGAGATTACTATGGGCTTGGTAAGGATATCAGCCAATTGATTTTGGTGTCAATGTATTTGACCTCAACATCTCCCTTTTCAACATTATCTCTCAGGAAGTGGAATCTCACATTTATGTGTTTGACCTTACCATGTAGGACTGGGTTCTTGGCTAAGCATATGGCACTAGAGTTATTACACATGAGTGGAACACCCTTAAAGGTTAACCGTAGTCTCTCGTGGTGGACACAATCCATAGGATTTGTGAGCAGAAGCTAGCAACTGCAACATACTCAGCCTCTGTGGTGGATTTGGCTACACTCGACTGCTTACGAGACGACCAACAGATCAAAGAAGTACCCAAGAAATGGCAAGTACCATAAGTGCTCTTCCTATCAATTCTACACCCAGCAAAGTCCGCATCCGAATACCCAATGAGATCAAGAGATGAAGATGCAGAGTACCAAAGACCGAACTCAAGGGTGTATTTGAGATACCTGAAGATGCACTATACAGCCTTGCGATGAGTCACCCTTGGGGAAGCCTAGAAGCGAACACAAAGTCACACTGCAAAATGTATGTCGGGTCTTGTCGCTGTCAGGTACAAGAGGGAGCCAATCATGCTCCTGTACTCCCTTTGGTCTACCACTTCACAGTCTTTGTCAGGATCAAGTGCCGTTGTTGTGGACATTGGTGTTGACAACGGCTTCACATTGACCATGTCAAACTTCTTCAGGAGATCCTTCGTGTACTTGGCTTGATGTATGAAGGTGCCTTGCTTGCACTGCTTGATTTGAAGTCCAAGAAAGAAGGTGATCTCACCCATCATCGACATCTGAAATTCACTTTCCATAGCTTCCTAAAATTTGGACACAAGAGCATGAGAGGAGCCTCCAAAGATGATATCATCCACGTAAATCTGAACCATTAGAAAGTTAGTGCCATGCTTTAGAGTGAACAAGGTTTTGTCAACACACCCCATGACATACCCGCGCTCTAGCAAGAAAGTCTTAAGCCTAGCATACCATGCCCTAGGTGCCCAACATCTCGAGGTTCAAAGGTGGGAACAAAGAGAGAATTAGTAAAGCAGGCGAGATGTGCAGACCTTGACCTTGTTGTCCTCTTGTAGAGATTACCGATCATCTGTTGAGGTGGATGTTGACGCTGAATGTGGTGAGGAGCCTCTCTCTCAGAGCGTACCTCCCCCTCAACCACAGCTGGAGTCAGCTCGACAGCTGCTGAGGTCGATGTAGAAGCTTTTAGACCCTCTGCTGGAGTGGTGGAAGCAGCAGGAACAAGCTCGGATGTGGGGTGGAATGACTCATCATCGTCATCATCCAAGCCCTGTAGGTCCTCTTCTACAAAGATACTCTTCTCCATCTCCTTGTTTCCTGCAGTCTCAATCACATTGCTTGCACAAGCGTTTGATTCATCAAGGTTACATCGCAGGATTCTATGATGGTGTTAGTCTCCAAATTCAGAACTCTGTAGGAATGGCCATGAGGGGTGTAGCCAAGAAAGATGCCATCGGAATATCTTGACTCAAACTTATCAAGATTGCCACGCTTGAGAATAAAGCACTTGCAACCAAAGGCACGCAAATGAGAAACTGAGGGCTTCCTCCCAAAGCGTAGCTCATAGGAAGTCACATTAAGAATTGAGCGCAAGAAAATCCGATTGGAAACATAGCAAGCAATGCTAATGGCCTCAGCCCAGAACCGCTGTTGACGGCTGTTAAGTACCATTTTCAACCGTCAACTATACTCAAATAAAGGAGAATTTGGCATTTCATACACGCATGCTTTATCACAATAATATAGTTCCACTTGTACTTGGAGAACTTTGTGCATGCAGGAGGAAATGTGAAGGAAACACCTCAAAAGGCAAGAAAACACACTTTCGACCAATCAGAGAGTGCCACATGGACGTCACACGGATTGAAGGGCCCATTTTCAGCACTTAACCGACGTAACTCCCTGCAATACCGCGCAAACCAACGTCAGGGCCCACAGGACAGCCACCTGGAGAAAGCACAGGCCAGGAGGGGCCACCCCCAGGTCGGCCGACCTGGTCAGGTCGGCCGACCCAGCCGGGCGCCCTCTCCGCCTGGGCTTCCACGTGTTGGCTCCTCCGTGACTCCTGATGACGGTTTGAGATGCCTTCCGTGGCGGTTACTCTCCCTTGCCGACCTACTGAGGCTATAAATAGGAGGGTGTGCCTTCACACTCAACACACACCACAAGAAGCATTTCTCTCTTGCTAGTAGTAGTTCTTGGAGTTTTAGTGGAGTTAGGCTGAGTCTAGAGCTCTCTAGTCCCAAGTCTTCACTTGGAATTGGTATGGCTCTTGTATCTTTTCCCTTTTGTAAGACTTTACTCTTATCAATATATATATCTTTTCTATATAGTTGTGCTTGGGTCATGAGTTTCTTGTTTGATATTGTGATCCATATATGTGATAGTATAGTCTACTTGTGTGATAGTAGTTTATATTTATTATACTACTATTGTCATGCTAGTTATATACCGTCACTATAGTCTAGTTTATATGTTATAGTCTCTATGCTTAGTTTTAGCTGATAAAGTATAGCATGGGTTTGGTGATCGTATTCGTACGGTAACTCTGCCTCGTTAATAGTAATCGCGGAGGGGCAGAGTGCTCTTTGGTCATGCAAGTATGGTACTTGGGTGACTGATTTGCATCAATTATTCGTTAGTCTACTGGTTCGTTGAGGTAGGCGGCAGGTGGTGACAGCCCTGTCCGTCCTTTGAAATCCTCCCCGCTAGGCTAGTGCGTAGGCTCTTGGCGGAAGTCGCCTGTGGATGCAGGGGTAAGTCCGTGCCTGAAGTGCTATACTATTGACTGCTGAACCTGAGTGTGGGTCTGTATGTATTCTACTTAGGCTATGCAACTGTATAGGAATGTATAGTAGGAGTAGCTTAGCCTAGTCTTTCCTCCACTAGACTTTATTTATTTAGTAGGAATCTTCTGTGTGTGTCACACTACCCAGTTATTATCATGTACCCGCCTGTCTTGGTTAGATATCCTTGCTAATTGTTAACATGATCTTATATGTTAGTAACGCTTCTTGATCATAACCTTCCTCTGGGATAAACAAATACGATACCCTGAATACTTCCGGGTGAAATGCTACAACGGTATTCTCTGTGCGCTTGCGGATTTTACCTACTTGACTCTGGGACATATTAGTGAACCGTTTCTGGCCCCGTGCCGGGAATGATTTATTAATATGGCTTAGCAAAAGTCAACAAGCATTTCTGGCGCCGTTGCCGGGGAAGGCGTATGATTTAAGAAAAATTACTAATGTATATAGTAGTGTTGCAATTATTAAGGCTATCTCCTAAGCAGGCTAACCTTGCTTTGTTTTCTGCATTTTGTATGAAAACAGGGTAGTGCTGCTCTCAAGAATCAGCTGAGCTTTAATAAAATGATAGAAACCCAATTAGCTCAGTTAGTGTTGACGGTCCTTAAATGCAAAATATGACCGTTGTTTACCCGCAAGAATCACACAATTTGATCACCACCTTAGTGGTAGGAATTTATTGCTAATTATTTCCACAAGTTTTGGTGACTTTGTGTATGCAGGTAGCAACCCATGGAGTTTAAATAAAATTCAAGGAAATTCAAGGAGAAAGCACACTTCCGGCCAATCAGGAGCAAGCACACGGATTAAGGAGCCCACCTTCAGCACTTAACCGACGTAACTCCCTGTAATACCGCGCAAACCGACGTCAGGGCCCACAGGACAGCCACCTGGAGAAAGCACAGGCCAGGAGGGGCCACCCCCAGGTCGGCCGACCTGGTCAGGTCGGGCGACCTGGTCTGGCGCCCTTTCCGCCTGGCCTTCCACGTGTAGGCTCCAGAGGACTCCCTGATGGCGGTTTGGGGGGATTCGGTGGCGGTTACTCCTCTGAAACCGACGTTAGGAGGCTATAAATAGAGGGTGAGGGCCTTCACTCCAACACACACTCAAGATTGAAGATTTAGTGCTCCTCTTGCAAAGGCCAAGTGCTACTTAGCTAGTGCTTAGATTAGGAAGAGAGTGGAGTAGAGTTCGGAGGAGGCTTGGGCTTGTCTTCGCCTTCTCCACGCTTGTACTTCGACGACATTTGCCAATCATAGTAAGTGTCGAGATTTCCCCTCTTGCAGTTTACTTTTTACTTTAATTAAGTTATAGTTCTAGCTTGTGAGCTCGTTCATCGCTCTAAGTTCTTAGGGTGCCTTAGCCTGAATATTCGTTGCTAGAAGGTTAAGGTAGTAATCGATCGCATAGACGTGGTGTCTAGGCAGGAGGTTACCTTTGATTATTCGTTAGTCTACTGGTTCGTTGAGGTAGGCGGCAGGTGGTGACAGCTCTGTCCGTCCTCTGAAATCCTCCCCGCTAGGCTAGTGCGTAGGCTCTTGGCGGAAGTCGCCTGTGGATGCAGGGGTAAGTCCGTGCCCAACGCGAGCAAACTAGAGCATAGCTTAGTTAACGTAGGAACCTAACTCTTGGGACATCCTCTCTGTCCTCTACCTATCTTAATCAATCTCTGTGTCCTTGGGTGATTTAGTCCAACGATAGACACACACGTTCCTCGTGATTCGATACCCCGGAATACTCTGGGTGAAGTGCTACATCGGTCTTCCGTGCGCTTGCGGATTTATTCGTAGACGTAAGAAAAACCAACAAGCATTTCTGGCGCCGTTGCCGGGGACGGTTGCTGTTTTATCTGCGGACCCTAGTCACCCTCGTATCCCTTTTTATCTTTCTTTTATTTCTTTCCTTATCCCTACCATGGAGCAACCTTCTATCCAATCCTTCTCTGCTCCAAGGGGCGAGTTCTACGAGCCACCTTCATCTTCAAAACCAATCCTTTCAGATGGCTTCGAACTCCGCCCAGGCTTTATAGCCATGGTTCAGGCACAACCTTTCTCGGGGGTAGAAAACGCAAACCCACACCATCACCTGCGAGAATTTGAGCAATTGTGCTCGTGCATCCAAATCAGGGGTATGACACAAGAGACTCTCAAGTGGAAATTGTTTCCCTTTTCTCTTATAGAGAGGGCGAAGCAATGGTACACTCACACGACAGAAAGCACGAATGGTGACTGGAAAGAGCTCCGGGACAAATTTTGTCTTGCGTTCTTCCCAATGTCACGAATCGTTTCTCTCCGTAGAGAGGTCTTCAACTTCGAGCAGGCCGAGAAAGAATCCTTAGGCACAGCTTGGGCTAGGTTCTCGCTTTTAGTGAAATCCGGTCCTGACTTGTCTATACCCGATCCCATGCTGCTACAGCATTTTCGGATGGGTCTCGACAAGGAATCTGCCCAATATCTCGACATAGCCGCCGGAGGTTCATTCATACACAAAACGGTCTCAGAAGGAAGAACCATCCTAGAACGCATTCTAGAAAATACCTCTTTCCTTGAGCCCACCAAACCCCCCTGCGAAGAAGCTACGCCGAGCCAGGAGACTCTCCAGCTAGCCGAATCTGACCCTGCTTCTTGCACATCTCAAGACTTAGCTAGTGAGCCTCCTCCTGAACCAGGAAATTCGGATGATGAAGAAATTCAGCCGTCCGAATTCCCTTTCATCATCGAGGATGATCTTTTCAAAGATTTCGGTAACACCTCGATGTATGCCATCCAACGAAAGCCTCAAACACCAGTTCCTTCCCCTGAACCTATAGAAGAACAATTCCTTAGGGACTCAGTGAAAGAACTAACAGCCATCATGAGTGATGAGTGGTCCTGAGAAAATGAGCAATGTTCCGAACTTGTTCGGATTATCTCATCCTCTACTACCATTCCTTGTATGGTTAGAGGCAGAGCTGTGGATGTCTGGTATAATCCCGCCGTAGGAATAAACATCGTTTCCGACTCCTTTGCCTTTGAGGTATTAGGAGACGAACCTCTGCTTCCTACGCAAAAGACCTTCAAAAGCCCTACCGGAGCCATCCTAGAAGGTTACGGGATTCTAAACAATGTGTCGATACGACACAAAGACGCTGAGGCCCTTCTGAACTTTCATGTCTTTGAGGTCCCAAGCTTTGATGTCCTCATCGGGCTTCCTTTAGAAAAACTCTTTACGGCAGCCTCATCCGGTAACCTCAGTGTCAACATCGGAGGAAAGGCTCTCTCAATCCCAATCTCCCGTTCGCGAAACACCATCGCTGAATTTCCTGATGAGAGAGACCTAACCGAAGAGGTGAAAGTGATTTCCCCTTTCGACCCTCCTGATACCCTCCTTGACCAAGACGCCGATCTTTTTACAGAAGAGGAGGATGATCTACAGGAAACTCTCGAGCTTCCTGAAGATGAACCACCGACTCGACCTCCCATCGAGTTAAAAACCTTACCCCCTGGCCTACGCTACGCTTTCCTACATGGTGACACGGAGTCCCCTGTCATCATTAGTGATAAGCTTTCGGAGGAGGAAACCAAGAAGCTGATCTCTGTCTTAGAGAAACATCGCTCTGTCTTTGGGTACTCCCTCCAAGACCTAAAGGGAATTAGTCCCACTCTCTGCACCCATCGCATCCCTCTTGACCCCGAGAGTACACCTTCTAGGGAACCTCAGAGGAGGTTAAATAATGCTATGCGTGAGGTTGTGAAGAAGGAAGTTCTAAAACTTCTGCATTCAGGGATCATATATCCTGTACCTCATAGTGAGTGGGTGAGCCCGATACAAGTAGTGCCGAAGAAGGGAGGTATGACGGTCGTTAAGAATGATAAGAACGAGCTTATTCCCCAACGTACCGTCACGGGATGGAGGATGTGTATCGATTACAGAAAACTCAACAAGGCAACAAAGAAGGATCATTTCCCACTGCCCTTCATCGATGAGATGTTAGAGCGGTTGGCAAACCATTCCTTCTTCTGTTTCCTTGATGGGTATTCTGGTTATCATCAGATTCCTATCCATCCCGATGATCAGAGTAAGACCACCTTCACGTGCCCGTATGGAATGTATGCCTACCGTAGGATGTCTTTTGGGTTGTGTAATGCACCCGCCTCTTTCCAACGGTGTATGATGTCCATATTCTCGGACATGATCGAGGAAATCATGGAAGTCTTCACGGATGACTTCTCAGTCTATGGGAAGACCTTCGATCACTGTCTCGAGAACTTGGACAGGGTCTTGACTCGATGCCAAGAAAAGGACCTGGTACTTAATTGGGAAAAGTGCCACTTTATGGTCCGAGAAGGCATAGTGCTAGGGCACTTAGTGTCCGAGAGAGGGATCGAGGTGGATAAGGCGAAAATAGAAGTTATCGAGCAACTTCCACCTCCGATCAACGTCAAGGGTATTCGTAGCTTTTTGGGGC
This sequence comes from Eleusine indica, assembly GCA_030378355.1. Classification (NCBI taxonomy): domain Eukaryota; kingdom Viridiplantae; phylum Streptophyta; class Magnoliopsida; order Poales; family Poaceae; genus Eleusine; species Eleusine indica. Next base: position 21,778,598 of record CM059500.1, read on the forward strand.
ATGCTGGGTTCTATCGACGATTCATCAAAGACTTTTCAAAAATCGCTAGACCCCTCACCAACCTCTTAGCTAAGGATGCGCCTTTTGACTTTGATGATGAGTGCTTGAAATCTTTTCATCTCTTGAAAAATGCACTCATCTCAGCTCCCATCATCCAACCCCCTGATTAGAAGCTGCCCTTTGAAATCATGTGCGATGCTAGTGACTATGCCGTAGGGGCCGTTCTCGGCCAAACTAAGGACAAGAAGCATCACGCAATAGCCTACGCTAGCAAAACCTTGACAGGAGCACAGCTCAACTACGCTACCACAGAAAAGGAGCTCCTGGCTGTGGTTTTTGCTATCGATAAGTTTAGATCTTATTTAGTTGGAGCAAAGGTAATTGTTTACACTGATCATGCTGCACTAAAGTACCTGCTCACTAAAAAAGATGCTAAACCAAGGCTCATCAGATGGATCCTCTTACTCCAAGAATTTGATCTTGAAATAAAAGATAAGAAAGGAGTAGAGAATTCCGTAGCAGATCATCTATCTCGTATGCAAGTCACTAACATGCAGGAACTACCAATCAACGACTTCCTATGAGATGATATGCTATTAAAGGTTGCGGACTCCACACCCTAGTATGCAGATATCGTGAATTTCATGGTTACAGGGTATGTTCCGCCGGGGGAAAACCGAAAGAAGCTGGCCTATGAAAGTAGGCGACACCTTTGGGACGACCCATTCCTCTACAGGGTCTGTGCTGATGGTCTGTTGCGGCGATGCATCCCCACCATTGAGGGTGCACAGATAATTGAGAAGTGCCATGCAGCTCCGTACGGAGGACACTACGGCGTGTACCGGACGCAAGCAAAAATCTGGCAAAGTGGTTTCTATTGGCCGATGATGTATGAGGACACCAAGGAGTACATCAGGAGGTGCAGGAGATGCCAGAAGCATGGAGGAATCTCATCTCGCAACGCGATGCCCTTGACATACAACCTGCAAGTCAAAATTTTCGACGTCTGGGGCATCGACTTCATGGGACCCTTCCCAAGGTCCTGTGATTGCGAGTATATCCTGGTGGCAGTCGACTACGTGTCAAAGTGGGTTGAAGCATTGCCATGCAGAGCTGCAGATGCAAAGAGCGCACGGAAGATGTTCTATGAGATCATTTTCCCACGCTTTGGGGTACCAAGGATGGGGATTAGTGATGGAGGTTCACACTTCACGGACAAAGGATTCCGACACTTCCTGAGGGAACTCGGTTCCGACCACAACATTGCTACTCCATACCACCCCCAGACCACTGGTCAGGCAGAGACCTCGAACAAGCAAATCAAGAACATCCTGCAGAAAACAGTGGAGGAAATGGGATTGGGATGGAAGAACAAGTTGCCAGATGCACTATGGGCATATCGCACTGCATACAAGACCCCCATAGGCATGTCTCCATTCCAGCTGGTCTACGGCAAGACTTGCCATCTGCCGGTAGAACTGGAACACAAGGCATACTGGGCAATAAAGAAGTGGAATATGGATTCCAAAGAAGCAGGAAGGCACAGGATGAAGCAAATTTCTGAGCTGGAGGAATGGAGAGAAAAGGCGTATCACAGTTCCAGGATCTATAAAGAAAAGACCAAGAAATGGCACGACAAAAGGATACAGCCAAAGGAGTTCAACCCTGGAGACAAGGTGCTACTCTTCAACTCAAGAGTGAAGCTGTTCGGCGACGGGAAGCTGCGAAGCAAATGGCTTGGGCCATATCTCATCATCGACGTCGCGACACATGGAGCGGTCACACTCCAGGACGAGGACGGGAACACGTTTAAGGTAAACGGCCATCAACTTAAACTCTTTTACGATTCTATTAAAAGTATAGGAGTTGAGGAGGACGTAGTCAATTTAATTGACTTCCGGGCCTACCCATAGCCTTTACGGGCACCTAAACTTAGAATCAAATTAAATTGCCGTACCTTTCCCCCTCCTTGGACCTCCCTTAGGCAGCCCACGAAGCAGCAGCCCCAGGGGGCCCACCACCAGGTCGGCCGACCTGGCCAGGTCGGGCGACCCCCTGGTGGCGCCGCCGCTCTCTCACGCGTTCCCCAACTTCCCCCTTCGCCCTAATCAGGGATTCTCGCGGAGAATCGCGAATATACCATCGGGGGACTCTCCTTTTAAGCAGAGGGGAGCGATACTTTTCTCTCATCCCAAACCTTCCTGTGAACCTCTTCCAGAACCCCCAACTTCGTCATGGCTGCCAAAAAGAGCACTTCCCAGGCTTCCTTGACCAGCTCCGCCCTTGCCCTTAGCGGGGAAATCACCCCCGCTAACCAAATTGTCCCGACCAACCTCGATCTCACCCTTGCCGAGATCGTTGAGCCTCTCGCCATTGAGCTTCCCCAAGCTCACTTCGGAGGACAAGCGGGAGATGGAGGAATCCATCGACTCCTCCCCGCGGAAGACCATCAGCCGCTTCCTCGACCCCCCGCCAATCACAGCGGAGGGCGGCCACTACCAGGACAGCGGGGACGAGGCGACAGGTCCCTCCAAGGCCAAGCTTGCGCAGGACGTTCTCCTCCTACGGGCGGAGAATAAGAGGCTGGCCAACAAGTTGGCGGAGGAGTTGGTTGATCGTGCTCAACTTGAGGATCGTGTGCAACGCCTCGAGGAGGGTATGAAAGACCTCCGCCGTGGCTTATGCGCTAAGATGGAGCGCATTTGTAGCCACATGGGAGAGCCCGACTTATATAAGGGCAAATGAATAGGCTCTCCCATATAGTTTAGGAAAATAGGCGCTTAGTTTCCCTTTTTAGATTTTCTTCGTTTATTTCATTAAAATGTAATGCGCCTATAATAAAGAATTGAATAATGGAACCCACTGAGCCCATAAAGCCGGTGGGGTCCACCTTTGCTTTCACACTTTTTCCTTTTTGTTTGTGTCAAATAAAAAGAAGTCAGGAAACAAGTGTGGAGGAGGATTTGCGAAGTACGAACGCGCAAACGGACGGTCTACCCTGAGAAATACGTTGCACAGGGCGACACGAAGCAACACGACGAACCAGGGGACCAGAGGAGCATCTCCCAGGTCGGGCGACCTGACCAGATCGGCCGACCCAGGCGTGGCTCCCCTCGGACCCCCACTTGGTCCATACTCTGGTTTGCACGTCCACTTCCCATTCCTCCCTGCCTCTCTGCTTATTTTCTCCTTGAATATGGAAAAATTAATAAATACTAAAAACCTGAATTTTCTCCATAATTCATTCTTTTTGATTTATCATCTTGCATGCTCCTTATTCCTAGAATGTTTGCCTGAATTTCCATGACTATACCTTTAGGAAAACATGCTACCTAGGACTATTGATTTATGTGATATGAATAGACTTTATGAATCTTCACTCTTATGCTTATAACTTGGGATTTTCTTTTGAAAATGATAAATTTGAAAGCCAACTCCTCAATGATAAAATTTATCCTACCAAGGCCAAATTTTGCTTATCAAAGATTGTGCTCTTTTGTGCTACTTATTAATTTATTGAGCCTTGTCAAAATTTTGAGACCCAAATTGAGATGCCTGTTATGCTTCATTTATCAAGTCTGTGTGCACATCCACCCCTATGCTAAAACTTCTACACTGGAAGTTAGCATCTCCACCATCCATGAAAATAAAATACTCCAGTTCTACATACTTCCCTCCGTATTTTGTTGCAAAAAGAGTTATGGGCTATCTAGTATTCAAAAAAAAAAAAGAGAAAAGAAAAGAAAGAAAGATAGCCCATGATCTCATTTCAATGAGGGAATATTCAAAGGAGTATCCATCTTCCATCTACCAAATAAATGTGCACAGACTTGACTTATGAATCATGACTTGTTTTTCTCTTTGGATCCGAATTTTGACTTAGCAAGATATGAATTATAAGTATGCCACCATTTCAATCCTATTCTTGAGCTCCACATATACCATATTTAGAGATAGGACATGAAAGGCACAATGCCTCGGTGAGGAAAATACACCTTTGAGCGACTGAGAGAATCATTTGAGGAGTATGGCTACTATTCTTTGATTGTGAAAATCTTTTCGAAAACCCAAGTTACATAAGCAGAAGGAGCTGAGTTTTCGGAGTCAAGATTCGTTCCATTCATCAATATCCAAAGAAGGCATGCTAGACACTTCAAAAGCTCATGGAGATACAAGGTAATGCCTGGAATAATTTGCATGCTAGATTTGATTTATCAAGGTTTGAATTATCACTTAGTCCTTAGTCTTTAGTCCTTTACTCGAGGACGAGCAAAGGCTAAGTGTGGGGGAGTTTGTTGACGGTCCTTAAATGCAAAATATGACCGTTGTTTACCCGCAAGAATCACACAATTTGATCACCACCTTAGTGGTAGGAATTTATTGCTAATTATTTCCACAAGTTTTGGTGACTTTGTGTATGCAGGTAGCAACCCATGGAGTTTAAATAAAATTCAAGGAAATTCAAGGAGAAAGCACACTTCCGGCCAATCAGGAGCAAGCACACGGATTAAGGAGCCCACCTTCAGCACTTAACCGACGTAACTCCCTGTAATACCGCGCAAACCGACGTCAGGGCCCACAGGACAGCCACCTGGAGAAAGCACAGGCCAGGAGGGGCCACCCCCAGGTCGGCCGACCTGGTCAGGTCGGGCGACCTGGTCTGGCGCCCTTTCCGCCTGGCCTTCCACGTGTAGGCTCCAGAGGACTCCCTGATGGCGGTTTGGGGGGATTCGGTGGCGGTTACTCCTCTGAAACCGACGTTAGGAGGCTATAAATAGAGGGTGAGGGCCTTCACTCCAACACACACTCAAGATTGAAGATTTAGTGCTCCTCTTGCAAAGGCCAAGTGCTACTTAGCTAGTGCTTAGATTAGGAAGAGAGTGGAGTAGAGTTCGGAGGAGGCTTGGGCTTGTCTTCGCCTTCTCCACGCTTGTACTTCGACGACATTTGCCAATCATAGTAAGTGTCGAGATTTCCCCTCTTGCAGTTTACTTTTTACTTTAATTAAGTTATAGTTCTAGCTTGTGAGCTCGTTCATCGCTCTAAGTTCTTAGGGTGCCTTAGCCTGAATATTCGTTGCTAGAAGGTTAAGGTAGTAATCGATCGCATAGACGTGGTGTCTAGGCAGGAGGTTACCTTTGATTATTCGTTAGTCTACTGGTTCGTTGAGGTAGGCGGCAGGTGGTGACAGCTCTGTCCGTCCTCTGAAATCCTCCCCGCTAGGCTAGTGCGTAGGCTCTTGGCGGAAGTCGCCTGTGGATGCAGGGGTAAGTCCGTGCCCAACGCGAGCAAACTAGAGCATAGCTTAGTTAACGTAGGAACCTAACTCTTGGGACATCCTCTCTGTCCTCTACCTATCTTAATCAATCTCTGTGTCCTTGGGTGATTTAGTCCAACGATAGACACACACGTTCCTCGTGATTCGATACCCCGGAATACTCTGGGTGAAGTGCTACATCGGTCTTCCGTGCGCTTGCGGATTTATTCGTAGACGTAAGAAAAACCAACAGTTAGCTGCTACTGTTCCTACTGCTGAGTCGGGGAAAATCCCGGGGCAACCCGAGACCCCCTTAGAAAATGTTAATGCGGTTACCACGAGAGGAGGTAAGTCCACTCGGGATCCGCCATACCCTAACCATGCAGGAAAGGACACATCAGCTGAGAAGCCGGCAGAAGAAGAAGAACTGCCGCCCAGGAAAACGGCCCCACATGAGTTCTATGACACGAACCTCATGCCGTTTCCTGAAAGAAGAAGGATCCGGGGTGTCCCACGATCACCTGCTCGATCGGGACACAGAACTTCGACCATGCCTTATGTGATCTTAGGGCAAGTGTGAGCGTCATGCCGAAGGATGTCTTCGACAAGCTCAACTACACCACACTATCCCCCACGCCGATGCAGCTGCAGCTGGCCGATTCAACGGTCCGCTATCCGGCGGGGATCGCCGAAGATATTCCGGTGAAAATCCGGGATTGCTTCATCCCCGTCGACTTCGTAGTGCTTGACATGGACGTCGGGAAGAGCACACCGCTCATCCTGGGACGCCCATTTCTCAGCACTGCGGATGCTCGCATCGATGTAAGAGCCGGAGAAATCCGCTTCCACATCAATGGCAAGGAGGAGAAGTTTGACTTTCGGCCAAGGAAAGAACAGTGCAACATGATCCGTATCAAGTACGGGCCGAACCCAAGCAACATCAAGGAAGTGGAGGTCACTCCGCCAAAGAAGGACAGCCTCATCACATTCATGAAGAACTCCCTTGAGAAGGAAAAGGCTGCACAGCAACAACTGATGAAGGCAAGGAGGCAAAGGTCACACATTAAGCAACAGCCTCCGAAGTCCACAAGGCAGCAACCTCCGAGGTCTGCAAAGAAACAGGCTGTGAAGCCTGCAAAACCGCAGCCTCCGAAGCCCGAGAAGCCACCGACCACAACAAAGACCAAGAAGGTGTGGCAAATGAAACAAGAAGCATCATTCGTGTCTTCATCTCCGGGACCGGACAACGCTTCATCGAGCTGAACGCCGGAGAAAAGTCCCGCTCGTCGGACTTTAAAAGGTGAGTCCTCACCGGGAGGTTAAACCGGTAGTTATCCATATTTGCTCTTTTAATTGCATATTTGCTTTCCACCACATTTTGATTTTTCCCGACCACTGCATTTCTGCATTTTTGAATTTTTCCAGCCACCTTGGAATTTTTCAAAACTCATTTGCATTTTTTGAAAATTTAGAAAATAGGTTTTTGGGCTTTCCATTTTGAAAAGATTTTTTGTCGAGCTTTTTGAGCAAAAAGGCAGCAGGGGACAAATCCCCTAGCCGTTGGGGAACACATAGGAAAAAGGGGGCTGCCAGGAGGCCCACCTGCCAGGTCGGCCGACCTGGTGAGGTCGGCCGACCCCCTGGCCCCACCTTTTCCTGTGCTCCTTTCTCCCAACGGCTATATGGCCGTTGCTCTGTCTCTTTCTAACGGCCATCTTGCTTCCTTGGCTATAGAAACCGCCCAGGAGGAGGAGTTTCACCATTCCAAGCTCATCTTTCACTCCCCTCCTTTGCTCACTTGTTGCTCTCCCAAAATTTCGTGTTCTTCAACTTTACTACAGCCCCAAAAACCCAAAAAAATATTTCCCCTCTGTTTTAGTGCATTTGTAAGTTGTTGTGAAAAGAAAACCAATTTCGGAGAAGCTCGGGTTTGTCGTTTTCACTAACGCTCACCTGAACACTTGTTCGATCTTGTTTTTGTTCTTGTCTTGTGTTTGTTCTTGTGTGCAGCCATGTTCAAACGAATGAAGCAAGTCGCCGGAATCAAGCGGAGAAAAAGCACTCGTGCAAGCACGAGTCAAGCATCATCCGTCGAGCTCACACCAAGTCCGGGGCATGGTGACCCCGAAGCTGAAATTCCGGAGGAAAGGCCGGCCTTGCTCATCACCGAGGAGCATCTCGACATCAAGGACGACCGCGAGGGCCAAGCCATCGCGCTCATGAGAGAACGGCCATTCGCCCACACCCGACGCTTCGATCCGGACTTCCTCGAGAAAATAGGTATGAGAGAAGAATTTACATCTATTTTTCGCACTATGGGTTGGCTAAATTTCGTAGAAGTAGATGAGTCGGGTTCTCGTTTGCTTACTATGCAGTTTTTATGCACCCTTAGAAAATATGATGAAGGCATTTCTTTTCGCTTGTATGGGCAAGAGCGCTTGGTCACATGGGGTGATCTTCATGCTATGCTAGGTCTAAATCCTAAATGTAGGCTAGACTTAGATAAAACGCTAAAGGGGTTCCATAAAGAAAGTTTTTGGAAAAGATTTCCGGAAACGAGTGGGGTCCCAAGCCTAGAACAAGTGCCATCCATAATCCTACACTTAGATTTATGCATGTGTGGTTGGCTATGACCTTGTTTCCTCGAGGTGACATTAGGGTTGTCCGGCAAGATGAATTGAAAATACTTTATGCCATGGTTAAGAAAATTAGGGTGTCACCCGTGGAATGCATGATTGATCAATGGTTAGACAATATAAAGTTGACAGGACCAATTGAGTGCACCTCTTTAGTTACTCGCATTGCGCAGCAGTGTGGTCTGCTTGAGAATGTTCATGTTGAATATTTGACGGTAGATAGAGAATTTCTAGGCGAGGACTATTTTGTGCAAGGACATACTTTGAAACATGGTCCAAATAATACCTTGATCTATCACTTTCCCGGGTATACAAATGAATTCCCGTTACCTAACCCGGGTCTTCGTTTGTATCACTGTCGGGCACTAACCCTCCCACTTGAGCCAGTGGGAGAAGTTCGCAGGCATAGTGTTTCAGGGCGACCGACACGTTCCCGTAGGCATATGGAGCCTACACCGGAGTTTCACACTCTGACCGGAGATCCGGTATGGGAGTAGCCCCCGCCACAGGACGAGGCGGGTGCATCAACATGGCAGGCCGGAGCATGGGAATCTCAGTACGATTACCCCATGCAGACGTCATCAAGTTCAAGCGGACCGCCGTTCTTTGCCACTCGGTCATTCTCATCCCGTGGGTTCCGTGAACTCAACTATGGGATGGCCGAGTTGACAAGGAGGGTGAACGACATTGATTTGCGCACCGAGAGCATGCAACAAACTCTCACGCAACATGTCGCCGACACCCAGCAATGGCAGAATCTCAGCGACAACCAATTCCGCTAGCTGAACGCGATGATGGCTCAGAATCAGAACAATTGGGATGCCTTCTTCCGCTCCCAAGGCTACGACCCGAACCAGCAGATATGAGCAAGAACAAGCTTGGGGGAGGACCTCCCTTCTCACGGTAACTTGTATCTTTCCCCTTCCCTTTATTTCTTGCATTTGCTAAATCTAAAATTCCATAAAAATTTTGCAAAACATAAAAAGAACAAAAATATTTCCCTTCTTCATGCGCGGTATGAATGTGTATAATTTTCCTATGTTGAGATGATGAATAGTTGCTCTGTCCTTTATTCCTCTCTAAAGCCAGTTTACAACTTAGTACTCTCTCAAGAGTTAGGTTTGTTGGTAAATCTTGCCTTGAACTTGAATCTTGTGGGTAGCATATGCATTCTCTAGTTCTAAGTTGTTGAGAGGTATGATATGATAGATAGGGCTGCTATGATCTTGCTCAACGTAAAGCTTGAATTCCGGAGTTTTATTTTTCAAAATGACAAATTGATAAGTTCCTCAATGATGAAATTCCCACCACAGCCATATGTAGTGTTTACATTTGAAAACCTTTACACATATGCTGCTTGTTTCACATTGAGCTTAGTCAAAATTGTTGTGACCCTAGTAGAACTCTTTTCATGCTTTCTTGATCAAGATCATATACACACATCCACCGCCATGAGCTATCCTTCTAAATCAAGAAGATAGCATCCACCATATCCACCGTGAGCTATTCTTCTACACCGGAAGAAAGCCACTATCCATCCATCTATCCAAAGAAACACTCCATATATCCATTGCAAAATTCCTCTCTCAAAGTATTCATTGCAAACTAGGACTATGGCTATGCAAAAAAAAAAAAAGAAAAAAAGAAAAGAAAAAAAAATGCTGAAAAAAGAGAGCAAGCAAAAGGTAGCCATAGCCTAGAAACTCCAAAAGAGAGAAGAAAAATTCAAAAAGGAGTTATTTCTTCCCATCCACCATTCCTCCGTTCTCCCACACACTTGCACATCATGATCAAGATTGTTTGAATTGATGTTTTTCTTGGATCCGGTCTTTTGACATAGCAATATTATGTGAACATGAGTGCTTCATATATCCCTACCTTGAGCTCCACATAAAGCCTTATTTAGAAGTAGGTGATTATAGGCAACACTTTGCCTTGGTGAGGAATCATACACATATTGAGTGATCCGAGAGAATCATTTGAGGAACTTGGTTTTTATTTTCAAAATCTTTTGAAAACCTCCGGAACAACATAGCGAAATCTAGAGCAAGTGATTGGTGCCCTGCAATTGTTCTATCTCTCAACCGCCCAAGACAATGAGGTGTAAAAGCCCCATGGATCAAGGTAAATGGGTAAGTTATGTGCCAATATATTTAATTCTAGGAAGAAGTACTTTGTTGTGCGCATAGTATTATTGAGGAATAGGACATTGTAGCAACTCCTGATCAACAACTTAAGTTTATCTTTGCTTCGGGACGAGCAAAGGGTAAGCTTGGGGGAGTTTGTTGACGGCTGTTAAGTACCATTTTCAACCGTCAACTATACTCAAATAAAGGAGAATTTGGCATTTCATACACGCATGCTTTATCACAATAATATAGTTCCACTTGTACTTGGAGAACTTTGTGCATGCAGGAGGAAATGTGAAGGAAACACCTCAAAAGGCAAGAAAACACACTTTCGACCAATCAGAGAGTGCCACATGGACGTCACACGGATTGAAGGGCCCATTTTCAGCACTTAACCGACGTAACTCCCTGCAATACCGCGCAAACCAATGTCAGGGCCCACAGGACAGCCACCTGGAGAAAGCACAGGCCAGGAGGGGCCACCCCCAGGTCGGTCGACCTGGTCAGGTCGGCCGACCTAGCCGGGCGCCCTCTCCGCCTGGGCTTCCACGTGTTGGCTCCTCCGTGACTCCTGATGACGGTTTGAGATGCCTTCCGTGGCGGTTACTCTCCCTTGCCGACCTACTGAGGCTATAAATAGGAGGGTGTGCCTTCACACTCAACACACACCACAAGAAGCATTTCTCTCTTGCTAGTAGTAGTTCTTGGAGTTTTAGTGGAGTTAGGCTGAGTCTAGAGCTCTCTAGTCCCAAGTCTTCACTTGGAATTGGTATGGCTCTTGTATCTTTTCCCTTTTGTAAGACTTTACTCTTATCAATATATATATCTTTTCTATATAGTTGTGCTTGGGTCATGAGTTTCTTGTTTGATATTGTGATCCATATATGTGATAGTATAGTCTACTTGTGTGATAGTAGTTTATATTTATTATACTACTATTGTCATGCTAGTTATATACCGTCACTATAGTCTAGTTTATATGTTATAGTCTCTATGCTTAGTTTTAGCTGATAAAGTATAGCATGGGTTTGGTGATCGTATTCGTACGGTAACTCTGCCTCGTTAATAGTAATCGCGGAGGGGCAGAGTGCTCTTTGGTCATGCAAGTATGGTACTTGGGTGACTGATTTGCATCAATTATTCGTTAGTCTACTGGTTCGTTGAGGTAGGCGGCAGGTGGTGACAGCCCTGTCCGTCCTTTGAAATCCTCCCCGCTAGGCTAGTGCGTAGGCTCTTGGCGGAAGTCGCCTGTGGATGCAGGGGTAAGTCCGTGCCTGAAGTGCTATACTATTGACTGCTGAACCTGAGTGTGGGTCTGTATGTATTCTACTTAGGCTATGCAACTGTATAGGAATGTATAGTAGGAGTAGCTTAGCCTAGTCTTTCCTCCACTAGACTTTATTTATTTAGTAGGAATCTTCTGTGTGTGTCACACTACCCAGTTATTATCATGTACCCGCCTGTCTTGGTTAGATATCCTTGCTAATTGTTAACATGATCTTATATGTTAGTAACGCTTCTTGATCATAACCTTCCTCTGGGATAAACAAATACGATACCCTGAATACTTCCGGGTGAAATGCTACAACGGTATTCTCTGTGCGCTTGCGGATTTTACCTACTTGACTCTGGGACATATTAGTGAACCGTTTCTGGCCCCGTGCCGGGAATGATTTATTAATATGGCTTAGCAAAAGTCAACAACCGCCTCGGAGTCCTATGCTCATCGAGCATCGTCCGGGCCATTTCCACCAAGGTTCTGTTCTTTCTTTTGACCACACCATTCTGTTGAGGGACACGAGGTGCTGAAAACTAATGCTCAATACTATGCTCAAGACAGAAAGCATCAAAGGAGGAGTTCTTGAACTCGGTGCCATTATCACTATGAATTGCTCGTAATGCACCAGGAAGTTCCTTGAACAACCTCAAAGCTAAGCTCCGAAAGTGATGAAACACTTCATCCTTGCTCTCAAGAAAGTAAACCCAAGAGTAGCAAGAGTAGTCATCAACAATTACAAGAACATACCATTTCCCACCTACCGAACGAACCCGAGAAGGACCAACAGTATCCATATGACGCAGCTCTCCAGGGCGTTCAGTCATCACCAAATTGATTGGTGGATGAGAAGCGGCAATCATTTTCCCATGATGACAAGGACCACAAACCAAATCCTTATCAAATTTGAGCTTAGGCAATCCTTGGATCAAACCTAGGCCACTCAAGTGACAAAGCAAGTCAAAGCTCATGTGACCTAGTCTCCTATGTCATTTCCAAAGCTCAGAAGAAGATTGAGCAAACAAGCACTTGTGAGAACTAGGAGAACCAGAAAAATCAGCCTGAAAAACTTTCCTAATGCTAGAAATCCCACAAACCAAAGAGTCATTCGAATCAAGAACACAAGAAGCATTTTTCTTAAAGCGCACTTCCAAACCAACATCAAGCAACTAAGAGATAGAGAGGAGATTGTACTTGAGATGCTCAACCAAACCAACATCCTTGAGAGTGAATTTTTCATTTACCTTTACTGCGCCTCTTGCCTTCACTCTCCCTCTCTTGTCATCTCCAAAGGTCATATATTCCCAGCACTTCAGAGGAGTGAGGCTAGAGAACCACTTTGCATCTCCGGTCATGTGGCGCGAACACCCGGAGTCCATCAACCATTTGTTCTCCAGGCCTGCCTACAAAGAATGAGAAGGAAATATCAGTCACTCAGTGCTAGGGTTCGAAAGAAAACTCTTGGGAAGCCAACACTGAATCACACGACCTGTAGGGGTTATCACAGTTCTTTGCACATTACCAGTCGAACGTGTGGGACGAGTACCACGATGGGGAAAGCGTGGCCTGTCAAAGCGTCTCGACTCAAACCTAGGGTTGTGAGGATAGAAACCATCTGCGTAAAAGTCAAATCCATAAGAGCGACGCTCACCACGATGGAGAAAACGTGGGGCGCCAAAGCGCCGTTGAGCAAAGCCTCTGTTTTGTGAATCAAAGCCATATGAGAAATGACCCTGTCCACAATAGGCAAGATAAAAAAAAAGCGAGGCTAAAAACCAACAAAATCATCATGATGCACATTCCTAGTTAACTCAGCTTGCATCCTCTCAATTCTCTTACGCCTATAACAGTACTTATCCAAGTGACCCTTACGACCACAGAACATGCAAATGTAGACACTCTCATGTTTAGGCTTAGCTTGCATAGTGGATTTGGGTTTTGGCTTCTCGGCTTGCTTTGGGTTGAAGGAAGGATTGGGGTTAGGTGGATTGTATGTGTTAGTGGGTTTGATGGACTGTTCCTCATCCTTGTAGCTAGAGCTAGGCACAAACTTGCCCACATTCTCACTCTCCTTGTCACACCTCTCAAATCCCAAGCCTAGGTTGTAGGTTGACCTACTGGCACTTTCTTTGACTCTTGCCAAGTCACTCACAATCTTCTCCTCACTCACTAGGGTTCTTTGGAGATGAGATATGAGATAGTCATTTTCTTGGGTTAGGATTTCGTTTTCCTCCCTAGTGATTGCAAGCTTATCCTTAAGAGAGCCACACACTACACATGGTGGTGGGAGAACTTTCGAGCGAGTCTCATCTAGCAGCTTGGACTTGAGCTCTTTGGCTTTGAGGGTTTGAGCTTCCAACTCATTAGTGAGCTTGGGGCACTTCTAACATGCACCCAAAAGAGTTGGTCTAGCTTTGAATTCATCAAGCTCTTTAAGGGCACTATCAAGCTGATTGACAACTTGAGCATGCACACTTTCCCTCTGTGCAAGATCATTCATCACAACTTGACATGACTCACACTTAACCGCAATGTCATCTTTTGCAAGCTTAGACCTAAACGAAGTGATTTCATACTCAGCACTCTCCAACTTAGACTTAAACTCTCTATTCTCACGAATAGCACGGCAAAGCTTATCATCTTGCATGAGAAGAACATCACGCAAATGATCAAGTTCGGAAGAGAGCTCATCAAGAGTGGGAGGTACCTCGCTTGTGTCAGAGTCAGAGCCAGAGTCGGTGTCGTGATCATTCTTTGCCATGAAGCAAAGCTCGGTGAAGTCATCCTTCCTCTTGACTCATGGCTTCTCAACCTCCTCCTCCGAGCTTGTAAGGCCTTTGCTTGATGTGAGGTCCATATCGCTCAAGGCGGCAACGCAGGCGCGAGCAATGGCCTTGGCAAACTTTTTGGAGTTCGGAGGCGGCGTGCTCTGTGTGCGCTCTCGTCATCGGGTTGAAGACGAAAGGGGCCAAGTCAAACTTTGACCTAGGTCAATAAGCAATGGTCGGCCGAGATCCTCAAGAAAATAGAACAACGGTCATGGATTTGAAGGAATACACGCAATTCAATCATAGTGACCGGACGGTATGGTCTCTAGACCGGACTGTCCAGTCAGGTCTCGAGTCCACTGGTGACCCACACAGACCGGACGGTCCGGTCTCTAAGACTGTTCTATCTGATCTCTATAACCAGACTGACTTGTGACACTGTGCACATGGCACTGACTGGACTGTATGGTCTGAAGATCGGACTATACAATCACTATAGGAAATTTCGCAGAATCAAGGAATTTCTCCATTTTCTAGGTGCCCTCACTTAACAACCAATTAAATACTGCACTTGGAGCATGAAGGGAACGCTTAAAACACTCCTTTTCAAATAGTGTCTCTATATGGCCTTATAATTTTTGCAAATGCCAAATGAAGAATCGAGCAAATAAAAACCAAGGCAATTAAGAACCAAATGGGTATGTGTGAGCCTTAGTCCATGAACCGCGTGAGTGGGTTTAACCTCGGAGTTCATAAGAGCTTGCTCAATGGGCATGAGTCACAATCCTTTCCTTTGGTCACACTTGTGGAGATGTAATCTCATATAGAACATGAGGCACAAATATCTTCAAATGTGACAAGCCTCCTTTGTGTTTCCTATATGATGCATTTAATAAGCATTTTACATAAGCAATGAAAGTAAACATGCCATGTGAATGCAAGCAATATTAAACAAGACACAAAGGAAATCTAACAATGTCAAGTTTGAAACCCTCTCAAGCTTACTCACTATAAGCCATGTCCTTGCCTTGAGAGAAGCCAAACCATCATCTCAAGCACTCCCCTTGCTTATAGCTATCTTGAGTGGGTTAGACATTAACTAATTTTTATGTATTTTTCTTTTAGTTATTTACACATGCATGGATGCAAAACATATTAGTCACAAAGGAGTCCTAATTACCATGCAATGTAAGAAAAGAAAAAATGCACTACAGTTACCAAGAACTAACATGGTTACCTCCCTCATGAGTAGATATATCATTGAGGTCCATGTCACTTGTGGTGGACTTCACTTGATATTAGAGTAAACTCTTGGTCCACCACCACCACCTTCATCTAGGTCTTGTTCTTGGGTACCCACTTGTACTTTGTTGACCTCTCAAGATCAACAATGCACTTAGGTACCCATATGCTCTTGAGCTTTCTCTTCTTGTTTGGTGGTCCCAAAGCCTTTGCTTTCACCTTGCCACCCTTGTCCCTAAAAAGCTTGAAGTGGGTGTTCTCATGGAACAAGTTAGCATTAGGTAAAACAATGGAACTTCTCACCATAGAACAATCCTTGATGGTCTGGTCATCCTTGCAACACCTCTCGCAATAGTAGTCATCGATGAGTAGGGGCTTGATCCATGTGGGGATGGAGTCACTAGTCCCGATGATATCGATGGCGGCGGGATATGAGCTAAGTCCCCGGTGGGAGACATTGTTCACAACATTCCTCCCAACAATCTCCTTGTGGATGGCTCTACCACGTGTGAGCCTCTCAAAGCCGTCCATCACCATCTTCCTCTCTTCCTTGAGCTTGTGATATTCCTCCAAAACAAATAGCTCAAGAGAATAAACCTCGACCGAGGTGGTTAGTTCATCACACATAGTAGAAGCATCACTCTTTGATGAACTAGAGGAGGGAGAGGCAAGGTTATAAACATTCATGGCCTTAAAAGTAAGTTCAAGGACCTCATACTTCTCACGTAGCTCTACATGATCACCCTTGAGTTTGTCATAACTCTTGTTTAGGGCCTCATGAGATGTGACAAGGTCCTTGAGCTCACTCTCAAGCTCACTAACATGGTATTTAGCCAACTTATACTTTTTTCTTACCATATCCAGCATTTTGGATTTCTTGATGGCGATATCGCGGGCTTGCTCAAGCATACTCCAAAGCTTAGGATAGGAGAGCTCCTCGTCATCACTATCATCACTGCTCTCATACTCACTCTCCCCAAGTTGGCTCGTGGCCATGAGGCACGTGGGAGGTGGAGGAAGAGCTCATGGAAGTGTTGTCCTGATCATGGCTAGGTCGGTCACTTCTTCATTATCTCTTGAGGAAGAGGACATGTCACTCGAGTTGTCACTTGTCCACTCTCCAACAAGGGCCTTGTGAGAGAACTTCTTCTTGTAGTCTTGAGCTTTTCCTTTGCCTTTGCTCTTGTCCTTGTTGAAGTACCTCTTCTTCTTTTGCTTGGCTTTGGGGTCTTCTTCTTCTTCATCATCATCACTTGAGTATTGGGACTTGAAAGCTTCTTTTTTTGTCTTGGGGCAATATCAAACAAAGTGGTTCTTGGACCCACAGTTGAAGCACTTGCCCTTGGACTTGGAAGCAAACTTGTTCTTGAAGGTCATCATCTTCTTCATGAGAAGAGCCAAGTCCTCACTCAAGTCATCTTCATCATCATCATCATGATCTTCAATCACTGCTTTCTTCTTGCTCTTCTTGTTCTTGATAGGCTCTTGCTTCTCAGCTTGAAGACCTAGGTTGGATGGTTGTGGGTCATCCATACCCAACTAATAGCTCTCAAAAGCAGTGATCTTGCCAAGTACGTCCTTGATGGTCTTGGTCTTGAGGTCACCTTGTAAGGTGAAGGTGATGATGGACTCATACTTAGGGTCTTTGAATAGCCTCAAGAATCTTTTTATCACCTCAACAGGCTTAAGCTTGAAGTCATCCCCAAGAGCATTGATCTCCTCCACTAGAACATGAAAACAAGAATACACAATGTTAGATCTCTCATGTGGCAATCAAGTGAAGTTATCATATTTGTTCTTCAGCACATAATATCTTTGAAGGACCGAGAAGGCGACCAGAGGGGGGGGTGAATGGGAGCCAATAAAAATTCTTCACAAGAACTTGGCCTATGTCCCAATTACAACCCAAGCCAACTTCTAACCCGATCACCAAGGCTTCACACACCAACTTGTAATGTGCTAACCTTAGGAGTGATCAACTACAGCAGCAGAACACAGCAGAAAGAAAAAGGAACAGCAAAGACTTAAATCAGTCAAAGAGGCACACACAAATCACCTTACTGGACTACCATCGGTAGTGCCGATCACAGCCATCGGCAGTGCTGATTGGCACCATCAACAGTGCCGGTGAGGGATTCTCAAACACAGTAAACAGAGCGCATCGGCAGTGCCGGTGCAGGGTTCGGACTCAAGCCACCGGCAGTGCCGGTCGTGGCATCGGTAGTACCGATCCGAGTTCTGACCAAACCGGCAGTGCCGGTCCTAGTCGTCAGCAGTGCCGGTCGACCCCGACAGAACAGAAAAAGGTTTCGGGATTACGCAAAAACTTGACCAAAACCTAATCAAACGAACTCCAAATGATGCAATTTTTAGATCAATGAATTCTCAACACTTCACGACCCTAATTCTAGAAGATCCACTCAATTGGCTCAAGGAATCATCATGAATTTCAGATCTTGTGCCAAGAACACCAAAAAGAGAAAACTTGAGAAATCCTTCAAATCAAAGATGCTAGAGCTATGGATTCGGTCAAGGACCTATGGGGATTTGTTCTAGCTCATCATAGCACCAAGTTTCCCATGAAATCCGTCCCAAAAACTTGTCCAAAAAGGAGATCAAAAATTCCCACAAAAATAGCTCCGAAAATAAAGAAAAAGAGAAATTCGGGATTTAGGAAGAGAGGAAGATTTTGAGCACGAAAATAATTCTCATATCATAGAAACATGCTTACAAGATCCATGGATACAAGGCCAGAAAGCCACCCTCTTCCTCCCACTATTTGGAAGAGCAAGAGATGTCTCTCACACACCCACTACTCTCCTCTTTACATGAAGCTCTCTCCTAGCACTTTGAATGAACACCTAACACAAGGCTAATGGGAAGAAGCACCTCTCCCACCAGCCACACCTCTCCTTATATAGGCCTAGGGTCCAAGACAATTCTACCCTTGACCTATTGCTCATTGCCACCTACCACCGGGGGCAAAACTGTCCAACTCCTTTTCCTTCGCCCGAACGCCATCGAGCCCTTAACAACTTTGCTTCGCCTCGACGCAAGCTCCGCGATGGTGCCACGTGCACCTCCAATCGCCACCACCGGTTTTGAGGCCCAAACCGGGAAACCGCCTTGCACGCTTCTCAAAGCACGACTTCTTGATCTTGACGCGTGTCACCTCGTCCCGTGATCTTCCTCGTTGGCAAGTCTCTCCCACGTCCGGTCCATTGGACGCCTCTACTTGCACCAACGCTCGATCACCTTTGACTTGGTCAACCCCACCGTCTTGATCACCACCAACGGTTTTGAGGCTCAACCGCAAAACCGTCCGTGCTTCTTGCCTCTCCACGTGTACGGTGTGGATCACCCTTGACTTCACCCGGTCTCCTGATCGTCCGGCCCCAAGTCTCCTACTTGTGTCCGATCCTTTCACCGTTGACCGCCAAGTTGACTCCAGTGATCTACACATCATGAGACAAGAAAACACATTTCCCAACTCATGCAACTCTCCAACATCCTCACCAACTCCGGTTAGTCAAAACCATGATATGCACAAACTCTTGCAATCCCCAGATTCCCGTATTTCAACTCAAACACCAAACTCAATCAATGTCAATTACTCATCACATATTGTAAACCATGGCACATATCTACATGGTTTCTCAATCTTTCCTCTTTGACATCACTGGTACCCTCATGAATACCCTGAATCTCAGTCCAGATATCATGTGTTGATGAACTGACATTCAACCTAGCAAAAACATCCTTAAAGATGCATGCAAACAAAGCATTATTGGCCTTAGCATTGAACTTAATGAAATCAGGATCAAGCGGGTTCACATCTGCATCCGAATCATGGGTCACCTTCCATATCTCTGAATTAAGAGACTCCAGGTAGGCTTGCATACGAGCCTTTCAATACCCGTAGTCCTCCCTATTGAATATGGGCACGCTCCCCACCTGTCCCGGCATCCTTACTCAAGGCGGTGAAGCCTCAAATTGAGCACGAGGCTTTGATATCAATTGTAAGGACCGAAGGCTTAACGAGAGGGGGGTGAATTGGTAGGCCAACCACAAATCCGAGTACTTCAATTTCACGCCACTAGATCCTAGCAATCATTGCAACCTAACAATTCTAGTAGACCAAGACCTTACACATGCTAGTGTTCATGATGAGTATGAAATACGGAAGCTAAACACACTAGCCTATGCAAGCCACAAGTCACCCTATCAACTAGAGCACACAAATACGGAATAGTAAAGAGGGGTCAAGGAATGCTCATGATTTTTTTCCAAGGTCTCGGAAGGATGGCGCCTTCCCCTAATCCTCGTTGGATCACTTCCGTCGGAGTGCCGGTCCCTCCCGCCACAAAGTGGACTTCTCGCACATAAGCCCGCAATCACTCCCGGAATGAAGACACGGTCACGTTATCGCTGTCACCAAGGCACAAGCTTGCCTCTCTTGAGAACTTGCTGGACTACCCGAGCCGACATGGGCGCTCACTAGCGATGCCCCTTTAAACAGCGAGCTCAAACCATGTACAAACGTGTGACAGCCTTCACAACCAATCATGATAGGCTCGATCACCAACACCTAACCGGTCTAGGTCTCCCCATAGACCAAGAGTAACAGCCTAGATCACACCCTTAAGGACACCCTAGCCTTAGATGTCGAAGATGATCAAGTTACTCTCACTAGCACTCTCAAGATATGCAATATCTCCTCCTAGTGCTCCTCTCTTTTCCTCTTGGACCTTACCAAATGCTCTCAAGTATTCCACTAGCCAAGAGAGGTCTCCAAGACCCCAGCAACGAAGTCATATAGGCTTCCAACCTCTAACTAGCCATTGCTCCACAAAATCAGCTTCCTAGGCCAACTGACCAGACTGTCAGGTCACTGCCTGACCGGACCGTCCGGTCACTGCAGACACGGCTCCAATGGTTCTGCCCACTGCTGACCTCCCTGTACTGAGCATACAGTCCAATCATAAGACCGTACCATCCGGCCACTCCATGTGTCGGACATGTCCGATGCGTCGGACAAGTCCATTGGACTCTAGAGAGTTGCTTCCTCTCTGCCCTATACTGATCCACATAGACTGGACCGTCCGATCTCTACAGACTCCAACACAGACAAATTCCTCGCAAGTCTTCTCTCTGACTTCTTAGTGACCGTACAGTCCGGTCACCATTGACCCCTCTGTCCGGTCACTTCGTCTAGAAGCTAAAACTCTTCGTCCTCACTTGACTTTGTTCCCCTGCTTTTTCGAACAGCTCCTTGGCTTCTCAACTGTTACCTAGTGCTTGTGATTTCACTAAGCATCCATGCACATCACTAACTAGCATGACCTAAAGAGACATGACCTAGACCTCCTTGATAGTCCGGTTTTTCCTATGGACTCAAAGCCCTAACAACTAGACAAGTGTTCCCAATACTTGCTCCATAGCTTGTCCTTCACCTTGTTCTATCTCCATTAACCCTTGGACTCTATCAAGCTCATCAAGCCTCCATGCTTGTGGTCATTGTCATCCATCGCCAAGGCAACCATCATCATCAATAAGATTTGTAGTAAAGTTTAGAGATGATACCTGCATAGACAATACTCGTGTAGATATTAACCCACAATTATATAGTTGTCATCTATCACCAAAACATTCATACCTTGGGGATCCAATCATCAATGGTCATGAAGCTTACAGGTGGGCCAGTTGATCCATGGGAATCCCCGTTGACGAACTCCGATTGGTCGACGTTATGTTTCTTTGTCACATTGGTGTTTTTGGTGTTTTTTTCTCCTCTCTTTTGATATTTATCCTGCATGTGAGTGATTCTCCATGCAATAGTGCATATTTATTCATTCTAACTAACATGCATGGTGGGAATATACAATTCTTCTTTATTTTGAGTAACGTTGATGGCCGGAAATGGTAGTTAACGACCGTCAACACTCGTGCCCCTCATCTACCCTAGAAGCATTTCTCCCTCATCCTCTTCCCTTTGCTACACAGCAAGCTTGTATGCTGATTTGACTAAGAACAACCCCTTCTTGTCATAGTGCCATGTTGGTTGGTCCTCAACATCTTGGTTGACTCTTAGTTTTAGGATAGCTCTTGCACCATATTCTAGAAAATTATCCATGACTAGGAGTTCATCCCACGATCTAGTACCTAGATCCAAAAGTTCTAAAACCTTTCTAAACAGCATGCCATGTCTTGATGTGATCGGTCTCCTCCCGCTCCCTTGTGGTATCCATGGGTCCTCCCAAATTTTTATCGATTCACCATCACCCACACGCCAGATAATACCTTCCTTGAGCAACTCCACACCTTTAAATATAATCCACCATGTATATGAAATTCCATCCTTCAGAGCGGCCTGCAATATATTTCCATTCAGAAAGTATTTTGCTTCTAACACTTGACCACACAGTGTGTTAGGCTTGATGAGGAGTCTCCTAGCCTGCCTCGCAAGCATCGCTATGTTAGAAAGATGAAGGTCTTGAAAACCTAGCCCACCCTCCTTTTTTGGTAGAGTCAGTCTCTCCCATGCCAGCCAATGGATTTTGTTTTCTTTACAATTCTGACTCCACCACCAGTGCCCGATCATAGAATTGATCTCTTCACATAGCCCTTTGGTCAAGTCAAAACACGACAGGGCATAGGTGGGAATTGCTTGGGCCACTGCTTTGTTAAGAACCTCTTTGCTAGCCTTGGACAATAATTTCTCTTGTCAACCTTGAATTCTCTGTCATAACTTCCTTTTAATGAACTCAAAAGCTTTCTTTCTGGATTTCCCAATCGACACCGGCAAACCCTTTCATTCTTAGCTTCCTGTGTGATGTTCAACACTTGTCGTACCTTGACTTTGTCTTCCATCTTGGTGTTCGGGCTAAATAGTACTGATGATTTGTCCTTGTTTATAACCTGCCCCGGCGCCTCCTCATACACCTGCATAATATGTTTGAGCTCTTATGCATCATCCTCATGCGCGCGCATCGGCACCAAGGAGTCATCTGCAAAGAAGAAATGATTAATGCTCAGGGGCCACTGACACACCCTAATGCCCTCTAATTTGCCTTTCTGTTCTACCCTTTGCAATAGACCTGACAAACCCTCAATGCATATAAGGAACAAGTAGGGAGACAGAGGGTCCCCTTGCCTTAGCCCCCTTTGAGGTAGAATCATCCTCGAGTACTCCCATTAACTTTGATGCAGTAGCTTACTGTGGACTGATCTTGTTTACCCATTGGTCATGAAAGCCCAGCTTCAACATCATCTGCTATAAAAAATTCCATTCTACTCGGTCATATGCCTTGCTCATGTCAAGATTTATAGCTGCCAGACCGTTCCTCCCACTCTTCCTCATAGGCCAGCAGTGCATTATCATTGATCAATTATTTTGGTACAAAAGCACTCTAGGACTCTAAAATTATCTCTGGCAGCACCAATTTGAGCCGATTTGCTAGCACTTTGGACATTAACTTGTATGCCACATTACATAAACAGATAGATCTCAGGTCCTTCAATTTCTCGCCCCCACACCACTTCCCTCATCCACCAATTTGTGTATTGTATTTATTCTCTTTCTTTCAGAGGCTTGGGCATGAAAAAAAACTCATGTTACGGTCTCCCTTGAGAAGCCAAGAGGAGTGAGCCCTTTGCTTCTAATATACATGCTGCTGGTCCAAGAGACGGTCAAGTTTGTATCTTAGCATATTGTAACATCCTGCCCCTCCGAGGCTGGGTCCGCTTACACCTGGCAGCTTTCTAGGACCTCAAGACTGCCCTCACAGACCAACACAAGTCTTTTCTACGCACTTTGTCCTCACTCGTGCACACCTAGGAATAACTTTCCGGTTGGCCACCCATTCTTAAATTGCTCCGGATCAAGCACGCTTAATCTTAGAGTTCTTTAGAGATGAGCTTCTGGAAAAGAAGTTGCAACTTATTTTTATGAGTATTCTATTAATTCTATTAAGCCTTGGACCATGATGTTACACTCTCACCCCCTTAGAAGGTCGACGTCCTCGTTGATCTACCCCAAGCTAGGAACGTCCCCTCTTGGCCACGTCTATGTGTCCAGTGCCAGCGCATGTGTCATGTTGTGTGACCACTCTCTGGGCCCACACCAGTCATGCACACCATGCCTGCGCTACTACGGCCCCACACGCCCGTGAAACTGTGGGGATCGGCTCTATACCACGCTGTCAAGAACCATCCAAGTCCCATCCATTTTTATCGAGCTAGTCGGTTGTCCATAAACGGTACGCCATTTCTTATTTAAACTTTTGTTTGACAAGGTTCTTTGAATTTGGTTTGAAATGGACTCAAAGTTTTCAAACACTCAATGTATACTACTGGCTACATGTATTGAGATACGAGAATTGCAGAAGTGGGGTGTGACACATATGCTCCTGGTTTATTTGTTCATGCGAGATAGGAGATCTCCTACATCTTTCCAACTCTTTTGTTGCATTTTTAATCCTTTTCCTCAAAGCGCCTAGCACCTCCCGGTCCCAAAGCCACAGTTGTTTTAGCACTTGGGCTTGGATTTCCATCAAATTCATATCACCAGAGTCCATTGTATTTCCCCAAGCTTCCTCAACCCGGGCTTCACACTCCTCCTCCAGCAACCTAGCCTCAAACTTCCTCATCAATTCCATTGGCTTCCTCCATTGCACATTTTCCATAGCTCCTAGCTCCACAATAATAGGGCTATGATCCGAGTGCCGAGGATCCCCATTTATAACACGTACCACTGCAAAATGAGCACGCCATATGTTGTTCGCCACCGCTCTATCCAACCTTTCTTTCGTGTATGTATCCGCTCTTTTTTGTTGGTTCCGCCAAGTCAATGTGTCACCCATAAAGCCAAGATCATGAAGGTCACAGTCCTGTAGTGCTTCTCTCAACTCTGCCCCCCCCCCCCCCCCTTCTCGCAATTAAACAAAATCTCATTAAAATCTCCACTACACAGACATGGTAATGAACTGCGATGTTTCAAATTTTTTAACAATTTCCACGTCTTCCACTTGTCTTTCTTTTTCAGTTCCAGCCCAGTAAACCTCCATGCCCCCCCCCCCCCCCCCCCCCCGTCCTTTATCACAGCGTCTAAATGATATCTTGACCAACTCATCACTGTCAAATCAACATCCTTCTTCTAAAAGAGAGGGGACGTGAAACTGATCGATGGATGAGCGGACCGGGCGGCCGACAAAGAGGCGGGGATGCACGGACGGATCATAGATGGTGGGGAGATCGGTTTAGGCAAGTCTACTCACCAAGATAATAACGTTGTGTAAACTTACAACTGAAACACATCCAATAACTATAATCTAACTGAAATGTAAACTAACCAATGTAGGATACACTAACTATATATTTAATGGCAATACTCCACGAAGCTAAGGAACATCAGCTAGGATTTAGCGAGGAAGAATTTCTAACGCGGGGCCGGACAATGATAGGGTATATACGGCCAGGTTATTGTATTAGGGAAGGTACGACCAGGTTATTAATCGAGGCAGAAAACAAATTGGGGCAGAATAAGCGAGGAAATTTGGGAGACCTGTTTTATTGAAGAGGTAAAGATTACCTTCATACATGATTTGCAGGGGAAAATAACTATCTAGTAAGTCAAAAAGAACATGATACCATCCCAGAGAATAATGAAAAACAAATAAATACAAACAATGCACATGTTAAATATTTTTCCAGACAAAACTAGAGCACCGTTGATCAATCAGAAATTGACAATGAAAGTAAACCAACGTGCATACATAAACAACCCAATAGTATCATAAATTTGAACACGAATCGAGAGTATTATAGAGTATCAAGTCTATGTGTATACATTGGCCTTCACTTACAAGATAATTGTAACAAAATAAACTACATAGCGACCTACCTACAAAGGTATTTGAGAATTTACATACATGGAAACCTACGTTAGGCTCGACAAGTAGATCTTATATGAATATAAGTCACTGAATTGTAAATCCAGCTTGACATTACGCACATGAGTGTCATAGACTTTATATGGCCATCAATTGGTTCTGATGGGTGCAGACCAGCGAGCGCAAAAAAGTGGTCCTAACCCTGAAACTTCAACATTTTGTATCTTACCATTCCCATGGTTTACGCCAACATCTGAAACGGTAACATATAATACACAGAATGCAGCACTAATGCGTCAACCTCCAAAACACAATCATCAACACAATGGTGATGATCATACCAGCATAGGCAATCCACTTGTCAACACGGTGCCGCCTCTCAATAAGCTTCAGAACAGAGTTTGAAAGACCAACAGTATTCAGGATATCCAAAGCTTTCCTTTGAGCACTCTGCATTGGAAGTGAGATAGCTATTAGCAGAGAGAAGTTAAACCATCGAAAGCCATATATAAAGATTAGCTTGGCACGCCTTTTGTAATTCGCTGTCCACCTTCAGTAAAGATCTTTACCTTAAGTCGATCCCTCTGGTCTGCGTATTTGTGAAGGATGGCCACGCCTGTCTCATAAGCTTCTTCAAGCATACGCGAGGAGCTACGAGCCGATTGCATTGCCCGGGATTCATCATCAAATATTTGAAGGACATGTGAGGACTCACCATTCTGCAACAACAAATTTAAAGTATTTAAGTAATTGGCATACAGATTCTAGTTTTGTCTGAAGGATTTCTTACAGCTCTCTCAAAAAGCTCTGCCCTTTCTTTTGCTTCCAGAATCCGCTTTTGTTGACGCAAGGAGTGCCTGTCAAGGGTTTCCTTCAGTGAATCAACTTCTTCTGATAGCTGTTCTACCTTTCTGCAGACAACACATAAAATTGTGTCATAATTTGGAAAGATGTTATAGATAACAGGCATTTAGCATAAAATACGGCAACAACAGCATAGACAAGCCATGCAGAAAACAACTTGGGCAACCCTATCATAAGCCATGAAATCCAGCATTGTTTTAAAATCCTCAATGTGCCAGTTCTGTATGATTCTAGGTTCTGCAAGGTGGTAGATGGTATTTACATGGTCAGAAAGAGACCCATCTAGTGGTTATTTTTATGGCCTAAGCCAGACCATGTAACCAGCCTGACAATTTAATCTATTAGCTACTATGCGTAACTAGCTGGGCACACACTCATCGTATGTGGCCAAGTAAAGTCAAAACAAGCTAATGTTGACAAAAGCTATGCACAATATCAAACATAGACATTCGTTCAAAAAATTATCAAACATAAACAGGATAAAGGAATAAAACAGGACAACAGTATTGTTATTAAGATTGAAAAGGATGGCAAAATATTGTTTATAATAACCCAAGACAAGTAACTAAATCAGGGTGAAGCCTCTTGCACAAATTTCATATTACAACATGTGTAAAAGAACAAGAGGTGCCACTAAGTTCGTGAAGTAGCAGACTGAGAACAATAAGCATGGGCAAGAAAATCTTGATAGCTCTGTTGCTACTTGTAGATTATGTATATACACCAGATCCCTATTAAGTACAAGAAGCCTCTACAAATTGTTAAAGAGAAGGTCACTATCAAGTCCAGTTCAAGGTCTAATGGCATTATTTTTGAAAAACGTGGGTAAATCTCAAGAGTGAATTAGATAGACAGAATTGAGAACTGCAATCCAATTAAAAACAGTGGAGTTTAAAGCTTTATAAAGGCACTTATATAGAATTTTATTACAAACCTACATCCAACTTTTATCTATGCAGGTTGGGAGATTTCCCAGGTCGAAAAAAAACTTTTATCTATGCAATACAACATGAGCAACATGCAAAACTCTGTCTTCTACATTCTGGAAGTGCAGGATCAAACGAGAATGATAATACTAGCAAGAACTTCTGTTTCCAATGCAACACTTCCAATATCCTTGCCACCAACAAGCAGATTTGGTACCTTTTTGGCCAAAGCCATTGTTCTTTTTATGCTAATAGCTGCATCATTATTTGTGGTACAGTAAGGCAGAAAATGATAATAGCTAAACCTGAAGAGCCATTTGTCAGTCAAGATTGATACGGTATGGCAGAAAATGATAACAACTAACCCGAAGAGCTAGTTGTCAGTCAAGATTGACAATATAATACATAAGCTGGACAGCTAGTTATTCAATCTAAGGAAACTACGTAAAGTACAGATTGACTCCATAAAGCGACTAGCACTGTTTAGACGCTGATGAATATTTGATCCGTGAATAATGTGCTACTTCACGCCAGATGCAAGTACCACCCTGCCACGCATAGATCAACCCTGTGTAGTCTATGGGGGCGAGGAGTGTAAGTTGGAATGTTGAGATCAACATCAACAAGATGAAAAATACAGTGTACAGAATGAACTTTATACGTCCATCAACTCTCATCGCTACGGACCCAACTATTCGAACCCCAGCAACAGAAGTTGAAAATGCTAAAACAAAAAATTGTTGATACCGCACCTAAAATCGAATCAGAGCAATGCCTCTCTCACTCACGATCAACTCATTTTGCAGGCAAAGCAATCATAATGAAGCAGCGAAAGCGAGTCAGTGATCGATCTAAAGATATCCGCACCTCTTCCAGAGATCTCGCTGGCCCTTCGCGGGGATGGATCGCCAGAGCCGGTCCATCTGCGCGCACAGCGTCTGGATCTGCGCCACCTCCCTCCGCACCTCCTCGGCAACTGCCGGCACCCCAGCGGCGTTACCCCCGACGAGCGGCGCCGAGGAGGAGTAGGAGGACGAGGTGGGCGCCGAGGCGAGGCGCTCGACGCGGGCCACGCCGTCGCGAGCCGAGAGAAGAAGCCGCCGCGCGCTCTGGTACATCTCCGACAGCGACGCGCCGCCCGCTCCGCCGGAGAACTCCATCGCCGCCACTGTCGGTCTCGTCGCCGTCGGGGAGAAGGGGTTTCTTTCTTCTTCCTGTATTTTTTTTTCCCACCCTTTTGTTTTTGTTTTCTTTTTCCAGTTTGGAAAGAATGGGGAAGGGAGGTCCCACCTCCAAGGCGCTATGACGTGGAGGGTAACAGCTGGCAGATTATCTGACAGCCGCTATCAGATCGGACGATTGGATGATGGCGGCGGTAACGCTGCCTTCTACTCGAAGGCACGGCCGCCTCAGTAAATATTCTCTTTTCCTATGTGAAACATATCTAACGACTAATGCCTCAGAAGGATTTTTGTAGGATTTCAATTTTTTAGAACCTTTTGTATTGGAGCCATTGCAGCTTAAGAACGCAAAGAGAAAAACCATTTGAAATATGTTTTTGTGAGATATAGTTTCACAGGAAATTTAGCATAAGGTCTGAGGTCTTGGGGAAAAAAAAACAGGCAGAATATATTTATTTATTTTTGAAACAACAGGCAGAAATTGAGACTGCTAGCGCATCGCTTAATGCAGAAACACTAGTAGCATGGTAGCGAAATAATGTGATTACATGTTATCCAAAAAAAAAAATGTGATGGAGTTGACGGGTTGAGTCCATGCAACTGTATTTGTGGCCTCCGACATGCAGAGACCCCTCGCCTCCGCTCATGTTGAAGTTGCAACCAAGAAATTTTGCTATGCTTGGTCAGCGTAGCTGAGCAAAATTCTTCGTTCTACAAGGTGTATGATTCATGAACAGCTTTTGTTGAATACCAAGTTTTATCTCTGTTCTAAATTTGTTGTTGTTATTGATTTGTATAGTTATGTTGATCATTTGTCTTATTTAAAATATTAATTTAAATATGTAAAGTATAATTTATGTTGTATTTGTTCTAGTATAAAATAAATTATAAAAATATAGTATTTTTAAAAAAAATAAATATAACAAATGATCAAAGGTTAGTAATGATAATAATTTTAAACCGTAGCCCCATCGAACAGGTGGAGCTCCGACTTCATTTGTCTTACAAGTGACATTATAGGTCCTGGTTGCGGGACAGTGACTCTCCACCCAGAGCCCAGCAGCGAGACGGGAGTTTAAAATTAAGAGGAACAACCATGTGTGCACGAACACTATAAAAGCGAGCCAAGCAACAACACGACAGCCTTGTGCGTAGCCGCCAGCACAAAGTCCTACGAGCTTCCACTCTCCCGCCCGACGTCGCCTTTGTCGTTCGCCGGTTCGGAGGCCGAGTCCGGGTCAACCAGACAACGACACAGCTCCCTTCCATTCCGTGGCCGCGGCCAACGCACCGCACGCACCTACCGCGAAAAAAACTTCACACGACTGAGACCGAGCGGATGGTTCATTCCCACACGCATCATTCATCGGTCCATCCTCCACGAGCCAGAACAGAATTGGCACCCCAACCAACCCGAGCCTTCGCAGCGAGCTCAATTATTTGCAGAGTACCCTTCCTACGCCCACAGCATCTTCCTCGCCGCCTCATGCGCATGAGCTAGCAGCAGCAGCCGCCCCTTACTAAAGCCATGGAGGAGGGCCGGATGACGACGACTAGGTACCCCCTCCCCGTCCGGCCGGGTGGCATGAAGTCGGCCACCTCGCTCCTCCTCGGCGCCGCGCTCGCCACCGCTTTCTTCCTCCTCTACACCTCCCTCTGCCGCGACCTCGGCGCAGGCAACGGGCCGCCACCGCCGCGGTTGAACAAGGAGGTCGAGACCGTCGTCAGAAGCACCGCTGCCCAACCCCAACAGGGGGTTGTCAAGAAGGAGGAGGAGACGAAACAAGCGGCTACAACTACTACAAGCAGCGATGGCTCGAGAACAGAGGAGGAGCCGGAAAAGCAGAGGATCGTCATGCCGGCGGCTCAGACCAAACAGGTTTGCTAGTCTTCCTCTGTTTCCTTGTGCTTTTGATCAGGTTTGCTAGTCTTCCTCTGTTTCCTAGTCTTCCTTGTGCTTTGCCCGATTAACCACTGGTAACTTGTCATTTGCTCTGCACTCGCGTCATCACTTGTACTGTGTCCTGCTGAAAAACCTTTTTTTTTTTCATAACATGCTGAAAATCTTTGGTTGCCAGTTGCACACGCTCCTCGCGAAAAACATCCCCGTTTCCAGTTCCCACCGCTATGGCCCTAGTTTGCCAAACTGGCAACCTGCCAAACACATGCCGCGTTTGGCATACCATACAAATGGAATATTACATACCCGGAGCATTACGCATTTTAGCATTTAGCTGTCACCATTTCTCTTGCTAGCATCAGACTAATCATCCCAGCCTTTCTTCACTCAGTTTATAGAAATTTGATTTGACAACGTTAACAGTTCATCAGCTTCTTTTAAAGCAAAATGAAGTTGCGATTCAGAAGCTCCTGTTACTGACTGTAAAAGGTTTTCCTTCTTTTTTTTTTTTTTACTTCATCCACCAAATATTGGCACTCAAATAGTTCTAGGAATCATTTTGTCAACGTTAAGTCATTTTTTCAGTATTTGAATCTGGTTGTAGCAAACGATCAATCAGAACAAGAACTAGTCCTGCTTCTAGCAAAAGAATTTGTCACTGTTGAGTCACAGCATGCATCCATGTGCTGGAGTCACAGGTAAACCTGAAGCTAACATGGGCAGGTATCTAACTGCATTTTTTTTCTGTTATTAGTGTGTGCTCATTGTGTGCACAAACCGAATATTGATAATAGTTAACTAACGTTAAGTAACTACTACTACCTCCATCCCATAAAAAGTGTCGCTTTTAACTTTTAGACATCATTTTTGACCTTCCGTCTTATTTAAAAAATTAACATAAATATTAAAATAAATATATATCATGATTAAAGTATCACTGATGATAAAATTAATTATAAAAAATAAACAATATTTGCATAAAAAAATTAAATAAGACGAACGGTCAAATATAATATTAAAAAGTCAAAAGCGACATTCTTTATGGGACAGAGGGAGTACTCTATTTTTCAATTGATGTAGTTAAATCTAAGTTCAAAATTAAACTAAAATTATTGTTCTAATATGACAATTTAAGAAGGTGAGGGAGTAACATCATCGTTTTTATATATAAAAAAAGTTAAATAATGCGTTCTTCATGACAAGGGAAGGAACAAAACTAGCTCGTCAATCAGAGTTTTCTTGGCCCATGCATAATTCACCATTGTCCTCAGATTATTTACTGCACGCCAGATTAAAAGTAAATATATATTAATTAACCCTTATCCCTATCACCAAAAACAGAAGCAGCAGCAGCGTGAGAAGCCGCCCCAGCAGGACCTGGCGGACCTGCTCCGTCGAGCCGCGACGGCGGACAAGACGGTCCTGATGACGGCAATTAACGAGGCGTGGGCGGCGCCAGGGTCGTTCCTGGACCTGTTCCTGGAAAGCTTCAAGCACGGCGAGGGCACGGCGGACCTGCCGCAGCACCTGCTGGTCGTGGCCATGGACGGCAAGGCTTTCGAGCGGTGCAACGCCGTGCACCCCTTCTGCTACTGGTTCCGCGTGGACGGCATGGACTTCGCCGCCGAGCAGACGTACATGAAGGGCGACTACCTCGAGATGATGTGGCGCCGCAACCGGTTCCAGCAGACCATCCTCGAGCTCGGATACAGCTTCCTCTTCACGGTACATCACTACGTACTACTGTTTGTGTTTGACCACAAATTAAAGATATTGATGAAACTAACTATTCTCTTCATTATCCAAAAGAAGAAACAAAAAACTAACAATTCACATTTCTGCAGGACGTGGACATTTTGTGGTTCCGGAGCCCGTTCCCGCGGCTCCCTTGGGACGCGCAGGTGGTGATGTCGTCGGACTTCTTCGTGGGCGACCCCAACTCGCCATGGAACTACCCCAACGGCGGCCTCCTCTACGTGCGGTCGTCGCCCGCCACCGTGGCGTTCTACAAGCACTGGCAGGCGTCGCGGGCGCGGTTCCCTGGGAAGCACGAGCAGTACGTGTTCGACAGGATCGTCAAGGAGGGCGTGCCGCCGCACGTCGGCGCCCGGGTGCAGTTCCTCGACACGGCCGTCTTCGGAGGCTTCTGCCAGCACGGCAAGGACCTGGGCAGGGTCGTCACCATGCATGCCAACTGCTGCGTCGGCCTGCACAACAAGCTTTTCGACCTCAAGAATGTGCTCCAGGACTGGAAGACGTACCGGGCGCGCGCCGTAGCAGGGAACGCGCAGGGGTTCTCGTGGAGGGTGCCAGGGAGGTGCATACACTGAGATACTGAGCGAGCTCAGTCACAGGACGTTCATTCTTTAGTTTCACCCGGAGAGTATACATAGATTTAGAGTTTTTTTATGGTGAAAAATGAAAGGATTACGGTGTTTCGTCCAGCTACATGTCCTTTTAAAAATAATAAATTTATAATCATGCACTGCCAAATTAAAAGAAGTTTCAACATCCTGAATCCGGATGCGCGCTGACCCTGAACGCACCCCCCACCTGAGCCCAAGATAAGACCCCCTTCAATAATCGACAAACATATTACTAAGATCCATCAACGTTTGTTACGTGCAACATGAAGATACTGACAAATGCATGACAATTAGGCTACCACAAGACAATAGTTCATCTATAAGATCCAGAATTATCTTACAACAAGCATTACATCCACTCACGGAGTCAACATGGTAAAGGACCCCATCACGCATAACCATCGCAAGGTAAAAGATTATACACGTTCAGCAGCTATAGTTTCCACCTGGACTACCTCAAAATGTAGTTAGCTCCATGAAGAAACACCACTTTGGCTTGGCGTACAACCCACCCCACTATCTGAACATGGCTAGCTTCCAACAGAATGCAGAATCGAATTCGCTTGAGACAGTCACACAGGAGTCTTGGACCCTATTATGACGATGGACCGACCTTTGATCATTAGCAGCAAAAACGAAGACCTTGCATCGATTTTACATCCTCATTGTTCTTCTACCAATGTTGTCTTCAGCCATATCTGTGTCTTCTGATTGCATTATTTCAAGGTCTCTGATATCTCTCTTCAACACATTACCTAACTTGGCAACTGCCTCAGTTTGTTGTTGCAAGACCTGTGATGTAGACAGCTACACATCAGATTGACACGAAAATCAGCTATGCAATAAGGTCAAGGATAAAACTTCACCCCTAACCTCAAGAAGCTCTGTAACACTCTGTTCTTCAACTTTGGCAGAATTAGGAATATAGATTTGACCACCAGCACCACCTGTGCTGGCCAGAAGACGTGATGTCGATAGAAGACTATTAACTCTCTTAGATAGATCAGCATTAGGTCCTTTTAGCTGCAATCAGAATACTAGAATTGATGGGAAAAAAAACATAATTAGCAGAAAATTATGAATGATGGATGGGAAAAATCTAACCCGCTTTAATATTGCAACCAATCTTTCATATAAATCAGCTTCCTCCTTTGTTAAAGGAATGCGGTAGCCTCGATTCTCCAATGCCTCCACTATTCTCACAAACTTTTAGCAGTTCACAAAATAACAACACTAATTAGACACACTTGGAGCTAGGTATCAAACTATGAATAGTGAATTGCAACCTGCATAATTACAAGATATGGAGACAAAATATCACCCTTAAAAGGCGCCTTTGTATAACCAGCTCTTGCTGCTTCAACCGTTGGATCCATGGGTGTGTGTCAGCTTGGAAATGTCTTTGAAGCTGTAATTCAAAGCATGTAAGGCAAAAGAAAAGATTCTTGGAAGTGCATATGGAAACACTCATATGAAACCATACCTTTTTAACATTAGAATGGGTCATGCTCAATCTTTCAGTATCTGAAGCAAGGACTTCATCTTGAAGCTGCAAAGAAAACAAGCTAGGTTTAAAACAGGGAAATGTAAAAGCAAATTGGACAATGGCAAATAATATCATCATACTTTGAAAAAGTTTACAATCTTAACTATGCTAACTATACATATGAAGGAATCTTTCTTTTCCAGAAAAAGTAATATAAGGAGCCAAAGCATTACAAAGAGCAACAGAGAATAATAACTAAATGTGTTTCCACAGGCAGAGAAAATAGCTAATGCAAAATTAAAACTCCCCCCTAGCTGGCAATCAATGAAAACACCAACAGCTGTAAATAAATTGTTCCAGAACTGAAAATGTTGCTGGTAAAGAAGTCTTTTCTGCTCCTACCCCCTTTCCAAAGGAAGTACACAAGTAAAACAGAGATTGAATGGGGATACAGCTAAAAGAAAAGCTATACAAAAAGGATAACAACAGTATAACTGTACATGCAGCAAATGCAGACATGATGCATCTGCATGTCACAGAAGAGCATTCCCTCTCATATCAAGATTATGGTTATGGTACAACAACAACAACAACAACAACAAAGCCTTTTTATCCCAAGAAAGTTAGAGTAGGCTAGAGATGAAACCCATGAGAACCCAAAAAAGAAGAGACAAAGGAACAAAACGCCAAAAGAAAGAAAGAAAAAAGAGAGACAAAAACAAAAGGAACAAAAGCCGAAAGAAAGAAAAACGAGTAAGCAAGAAGGAAGAAAAAAAAAAGATCACGGTTCTAGCACGTCTATTGCTAGTCTCCAATTGCTAGTCTCCAAGCGCTCCTATCCATAGCTAGCTCCTTAGGGATATCTCACGCCTTCAGGTCTCTCTTAACCGACTCGTCCCAAGTCAAGTTAGGTCGGCCTCTACCTCTCTTAACATTAGCATCTCTCTTTAGAACCCCACTACGCACCAGCGCCTCCGGAGGCCTCCGTTTGACATGTCCGAACCATCTCAACCGATGTTGAACCAATTTCTCCTCGATAGGTGCCACTCCTATCCTGTTCCGGATATCTTTATTCCATATTCGGTCTCTTCTTGTATGCCCGCAAAACCAACGCAACATACGCATCTCTGCTACACTTAATTGTTGAACATATCGCCTTTTCGTAGGCATATCATCGCCAGACAAATTGCCGTCCTATAGAATTTACCTTTTAGCTTTTGTGGCACCCTCTTGTCACATAGGACGCCAGAAGCTTGACGCCATTTCAACCAGCCGGCTGAAATTCTATGCCTAACATCTTCATCGATGTCGCCGTCCTTTTGTAACATCGATCCTAAATAACGAAACCTATCCTTCTTGGCCACCAATTGTCCATCAAGGCTAACGTCTCCATCGTCATGCCTAGTCGCGCTAAACTCGCACATCATATACTCGGTCTTGGCCCTACTAAGTCTGAATCCCTTCCATTCTAATGTGTGCCTCCACAGCTCCAACTTCCTATTAACCCCAGCCCTACTCTCGTCAACTAACACCACATCATCAGCAAAGAGCATACACCAAGGGGCATCACTCTGTATTTCTTGTGTGACCTCGTCCACCACCAGAGCAAATAAATAAGGGCTCAATGCTGACTCTTGGTGTAGTCCTATTTTAATCGGAAAGTCATTGGTGTCGCCATCACATATCCGAACACACGTCCTCACGTCCCTGTACATATCCTTGATAAGGGTAATGTACTTAGTTGGGACTTTATGCTTCTCTAAGGCCCACCACATGACATTTCTTGGCACTTTGTCATACGCCTTCTCGAGGTCAATAAAGAACATGTGTAAGTCCTTCTTTTGCTCCCGATATCTCTCCATCAATTATCGCAGTAAGAAAATCGCCTCCATGGTCAATCTTCCAGGCATGAACCCAAACTGGTTTTGCGTCACACTTGTCACTCTTCTTAGGCGATGCTCGATAACTCTCTCCCAGAGCTTCATCATATGGCTCATCAACTTAATCCCACGATAGTTATTATAGCTTTGAACATCTCCCTTGTTCTTGAAGATCGGTACTACTATAGTCCTCCTCCATTCTTCCAGCATCTTGTTTGACCAAAAAATGAGGTTAAAAAGCTTAGTTAACCATACTATGGCTCTGGCACCCAAGCATCTCCACACTTCGATGGGGATACCATTAGGGCCCATCGCTTTACCACTCTTCATCCTCTTCAAAGCTTCCTCTATCTCTGCCTCCTGAATTCTCCTCACAAAGCGTCTGTTGGTATCATCAAATGAGTCATCCAACTCAAGGATAGGACCCTCCTCCTCTTCATTAAACAACTTATCAAAGTACTCTTGCCATCTGTCCTTGATCTCCTCATCTCACACTAGGAGTCAGTCTACCCTGTACTTGATACATTTGATTTGGTTGATGTCCCTCGTCTTCTGCTCACGGATCCTAGCCATCCGGTAGATGTCCTTCTCCCCTTCCTTCGTGCCGAGTCGCTGATAAAGGTTATCATACGCCTGACCCTTTGCTACACTCACTGCTCGCTTTGCAGCCCTCTTGGCTATTTTATAGCCTTCTATGTTGGCTGCACTCTTGTCAAGATTAGGGCTGGCTGTCGAGCCGGGCTCGGCTCAGCTCGCGACCAGCTCGTTATAGCTTATTAGTATAGCGAGCTAGCTCAGCTTAGCTCATTATACTAACGAGTTAATATTGTAGCTCGGCTCGGCTCATTATGCTCACGAGCTAGCTTATTATGGCTCATCGAGCTTTACTTAAAAAACATATTATTTTAGTCATTAATAGAAAACAAAAAAATAACATACATCATGTAAAAATACCATATATTTTAAACCATCAAATATATTTAAGATGTAAATCAAACATTACTTATTCATATGTTCATCGATCTTAGTCACTAAAATATATGTTTTTATAGAAAGAATATACATTCACATAAATTTTATAACTAAGTATTCATTATAAGCTATATAAGAGAAAAATAATAGTGCTCCAACTTCAAGTTCGCCACTCTAGCTCATCAAGAGTAGGTTATTACTATCTTTATACGTTTAGGGTTTGTACTTATACCGTTAAGTTGACTTGTGATAGGCTAGACCATGATTCATAGCCATAGATAGGCTTTAGTTTTAAACATTATGCAGCTCGTTAACATAACGAGCTAATAAATTAGCTCAGCTCGTTTGAAATTAGAACGAGCCAAGTTCGTCTCCGAGTCGAGCGAACTATCGAGTTACGAGTTTTATTGCCACCCCTAGTCAAGATGTAGGCGCTTGAAACACTCCTTCTCCTTGATAGCCCTTTGCACCTCATCCTTCCACCACCAGATTATATAAGTTTCTACATGTATCATTTGTTATTTACTGCTGTCACTATAAATGGTCGGTGGCCCTAATGAATGTGCGATTCTTATCAATTTTAATGTGAACACATGGAATTTAATGTCACTTGAGGTATCACAAATATAAAAACTACAAGTATAATAGCTGACAAAAATTATGCATAAAGTCAATAAAATTAAAGGGCTGAGACACACACAGATATCCAATATTACTATATTAGCTTTCATCATGACTAATAAAGCAGGTTGTCATTCCAAAATCGTTATTACAATTAAGAAAGCAAATATCTTTGGATGCCTGCTATCCACAATTTACTCTTGCGCTTCCAAAAAACAGTACCGAGGTTCCAAAAAACAGTCCTTATTACTCATAGAACACAAACTACAAATCAACAAGCAAACTCATTTTATAACTATCATGAAGTACCCATAGAATGAAACATTTGAAAACTAACCATAAGATGGCGTGAGATAAAAGTTTTGATGATGCTATAACTTTAATATAGTAACGACTCAGGAATTCAATCTCAAATTGTGAAATCGTACAGAAATAAGTTAGAATGAAACAGGAGAAAATAAGATAGAAAGGAAACCGGATAAGTATATGTCTTTGGCCCTGTAGCATTTCAATGTGTTTCCAATCGAACTAGTAATGTGTACAGCTACAAGAGAAGGCTAGCTAATTGCATACTTGATCTCATGGCATTTATGTAAATCTCTTCTGCATAGTGCTTATACTAAGGGTCCAAGACGGCCAAAGGCAGATACCAAGAGCATAGTGTTTATATTAAGAGTCCAAGACAGCCAAACGCAGATACCAAGATAACAGATAGTATTAACTTATTAACTACAAACTTCTGTTACTGCTATTTGCAATGACAATAATAATTCATGTTTTAAATATTTGGCTTTATGCCTACATGCTTAAATTTGAGAGAAAGTTTGGTGAACCATCAATTAGCAGTGCAAATACTTTAGAGCATATACAAACATATAAAATACCATGGCCAACTGTTTTTTGATTTAGGCCACAAGCTCACTGTCTTGGTTCCAACTTCCAACGCAACCAGTAGATCAAATACTCCCTCCGTTTTTAAATTGTTGTTGTCATTGACTTTTTTAATTAACTTTGACCATTTGTCTTATTCAAAAAATTTTAGGTAATATCATATATGTTGTGATAGTTTGTTTTATTATCAAATGAAATTGAAGCATAACTTAAAATTTTGTATATTTAAAATAATATTTTGAATAAGACGAATGGTCAAAATTGATGAAAAAAGTCAACGACGACAACAATTTAAGAACGGAGGGAGGGAGTATGATGCATCGCTACAGTCAGAGTGGCCAGGATTAAAAGAAATGGAGCCATGGAGCATACATGCAGGAAAGGTGCAAACAATGCCTCTACTGTCACCAAGCTGTACAAGGCTACTAAATAATAAAAAAAAACGAACCCTGTTTTAGATAGGTGACATTAAACAAAATCTGCATAGTCAAGGATTTAAGCAGAATCAAATGTCAACTCTGCTTCCTAGGACTTTTCTATAATGCTCTGTAAGATTTTTTTTTTTAGATTCTGATTTATGCACGCATATGTAAAACTAGTGGTACAACAGTTACATAGACCTTTATTTACTTTTCTTCTTTGCTTCTATACTTGATGTTTTGACATAGTAAAAGATAAACAATTTCCAGCACAAGTTCAAACACGCAACAAAATTCATTTTACCCTTTATAGTGATTCAACACTGACTCACAGTTTTTTTACACTTTTATGTTGTACCTTTATAGATACTCATTTTCCAATTTCCACAAAGCAAATTATGTTAGTGGTCCAGATTGTTGGAAGAAATATAATGTAGGAATGCCTTGAACTCTTCAAGGCAACTAGACAGTAATTAATCAATGTTGCCTTCTGTGCCAAACAAAATTTACATCCTTGACTGCAATGAAGAAAGATGTGCAACCTGCCTGATACAAAACCATACTATTCTTTATCTATGCTCAAAAGAACATGTGGAGCCAAAGTGTATCTAAAAGTTCATAAATCAGCATTTTAGGTTAACTTCATGGATAAATGCCTGTCAGGACCTAAGCTGCAATTTAGCAGTTTTGACATAGAAAATAGCTTCAGATCAACGATATCCTAAAGCTAAAAGGCACTTACCTTAAGTCGGCTGGAAAGGTCTTTAAAACCCTGAACAAGTTGAGGCCACAGCCTCTCCCTATCTGCACTATCCATGCACTCGAGCTTCCCCATTGCTTCCGCCCACATAATCTACATCAGGAAACCAAAGTCACAGGAAAAATAAAAACCTGAGAACAGCGCCACAAAACACACAGTAAGCTAATTAGCTAAAGAAATTATTGCAGTTGCTTACATCAGACGCCGCAACTGGCTTGACCCTTTGTGAAGGATCGGTCACGCTGAACAACAGATGCTGCCGAGAACAAAACAGACAGAAGCACATCAGAGAAATTGAATCACCCACATCTCTTGCACCAAAAATGGGAAACAAGGGGAAGAAATCTCACCCTAAAAGCATAGCGGGGGTTCCCAGGGTCCTCCCTGTACGCCTCCATGATAGCCTAAAATGACTCAGAATCAGCAAATCTGCTCGCCATTTGCTCGTCGAATCAAAAGGGGGAGTCAAAAAGCAACGATTCCAGACCTGGATGTCGCGGTCGGAAGGGGAGATGGGAACCGGCGCGACGGGGGCCATCTGGGTGGTGATTTGCCCACCGCCCCCGCCCGCCAGCCCGAACGGCGTCGGGGACGGCGTCGCCTGCTGCTGGAACCCAAAGAGCGAGGGCGCCGGCGAAGAAGACGCCGCGCCGAACGCCGGCGTGGTCGAGGGAGTCCCAAATAGAGAGCCGAAAGCCGGAGCTGAGGACGGGGTTCCGAACGCCGGGGTTGAGGACGGAGTCCCAAACGTGGGCGTCGTCGATGAGGCCCCGAACGCCGGGGTCGAGGATGGGGTCCCGAAAGCGGGCGTCGATGAGGGGGTCCCAAATGCCGGGGTCGAGGACGGGGTTCCAAACGCAGGCGTCGACGACGGGGTGCCAAATGTCGGGGTGGACGACGGCGCGCCGAATGCGGGGGTGGAGGAGGGCGTGCCGAACGCGGGAGCAGAGGATGGGGTCCCGAAGGACGGAGTAGTAGATGGGGTCCCGAAGGCGGGGGTGGAGGATGGGGTCCCAAAGAGGGGGGAGGAGGTAGGGGTCCCAAACATGGCGGCAGGGATCGCCGGCGGCGAGCGTCAGGGGTGGGGGTTTAGGGTTCTGTTTTGGGCGGAGAGTGGAGCGGCGGAGCCAAGCGGGGGGAAGGGGAAAAC
Source organism: Eleusine indica (assembly GCA_030378355.1). NCBI lineage: Eukaryota > Viridiplantae > Streptophyta > Magnoliopsida > Poales > Poaceae > Eleusine > Eleusine indica. The sequence continues at coordinate 21,819,212 of CM059500.1, forward strand.
GAGGGGAGGAAGGACCTGAATTTTGAAATCTTCCGAGGGGTAGGAACTAGCAACATAGGATTTTTGGTTTTTAGAATTTTGTGATCTTACAGGTAGGAACTAGGAACATAGGATTTTTTCAGGAAAAAAAACTTTAAATCTCAGTCACAGAGTTTATCAATTTATTCTTTTTTAATGATACGAACTTTATAAGTATATTTAATAATAAGTTCATTGAATATGTAGAATGAAAGCAAAAAATAGAGTAGGTCGTGTTGGAGATGAGGTAAGAGTAAAAAGTTTTTTTTGGCAGGTAAGAGAGTAACAACTATGTTGATGTTATACATGCAAACAAGAATTGCAACTTGGGCATAAAAAAGAAAGTTGTAAGTTAGAAATATGTTTATTTCCAAAAAGGTATAATCAATGCTCTTTTATCAGAAAAATATACACATCAAGCTCTGCTTCAGCCAGGTGGTAGCAATATGTTTGATAGTTGTATATAATAGAGATTGTGGTCCTTGATTAAAACAACATGATAGGGTATTTCTTGTGTTGTGTTTTTCAATTGGTCACGCTTTTCTCACAGCAACTTCTTTTTTGTTAATATTTTTTCTTTTTCTTTGTTTCCTTTTCGGACTACTTTTATTATGGGCTCAGACTAGTATTTGTGGAATTTATACTTTGTCTTATATGTGAATTTCATCTCTAACCAATCTAAAAAAAAATTGTTGTTGTATTTCTTTTGTTGTTCTTTTTTTTTTCTTTTAGAAATGAGAGCTGTCAGTTAAAGCCTATTCAAAAATCGGCGCCAAAGTCAATAGTTCTTAAAACATGAGAGTATTTTATGATAACTCATTTGAATGTTAGGTAAACTTATGTAAGGATTGTGAAGCGTAGGAAAGTGATGGCGAATCGTGGTTTAATAACAAAATGATGAATCGGTATGAAAAATTTTGCTAGAGTACCATGTCCTTATACGCTTCCCTAATGGATATAAGTAAATAAAAAAGAGTATAAAGCTTACAATCCTTAGAGTTAAAAAATGCTATTGAAATTAGCGTGTTTTAATTCAGAGACATTTGTTTAAAACTAAATATCATTCTAATAGCAATCAAATATTTCTCCACAATACACTTCTTTTTAATTCTTATGCCCAAAGCAAGTTAGGGTGACATATTTCTAAAGGAAGGGAGTATAAATTTAGAAAGAAGATTCAATTTTTTTATTGCATCATTTAAAAGGAAGAAGATTCAATTCTAGAATTCCACATGAAAGAATAGTGTCGGGGATAGATACTGACTACCCCACATTAGGAATAATGGTAACTGTACCTCGACTTCATAGTCGACCCGGGAGCCATGGCTTAAGCAACTCGAAGTCTACACGGTCAAACGGGCTCGCGCCCCGCTCGACCATCAACGGAAGGGTCTGATGGTCCCCGCCTCGCTAGACCCACGTCGAAAGGCTCGACCATGTTGCGCCTCGCTCGACCCTCGTTGAGAGGATCGACCGTGTCGTGCCCCGCCTGACCCCTCGAGTAGAGGGTCAGCCCCACTTCATCTCGCTCGACCCCAAGGCCAGGACTGAGTGAACCATGGATAAGATCGCCAGCTCCGCCCCTACAATAGCGATACCCGCCCGTGCGAGCACAGTAACACTGGCACACCTACCGCCTCTATCAGTCCTAGACAGTGGTCCACCATCCCAAGATGAGATAGGGCACTGCATCACTGGCTCCGCGTGAGTAACGAATTCGAGAAACTCGATTAGAATGGATGTGCCAGGACATAAATAGTGTCCCAGCACCCCATGTCAAGCGCTACATGACAAGCTAACCTCCAGCGGAGGGGGTCGAGCGGGACGAAAGTCAACAACCACTCCTTGTCCCACCTTTAATGTCGTACCATGCGTGCGGCAATAGTATCAGGGGGTTAAATCCCAATAGAGACCTACCCTAGCATCATCATCGTCGTGTTTGATGGGACGGAGCCTGACGCCGTGATGCAGGAACCACGCGCAGACAAATCATAACCATGATGACGCTCTTAATAATAGTGATAGGACGACATGACGGACAGGCGCGACAGGACGGCACGCGACGCTGTAACAACCTACCATGCTGCACCCTTTCGCACCGTTCGGGCCATGCCGACCACATTGGTGACGCGGCTCGACCCATCGACAGAAATCAGGGCACGCCTCTACATCGGTGGCCTGTGACGTAAGGACCGGACCCGTGGGACCCATGAAGGCCGACAACCACACCTTTGACTTGAAGGCCACGTTCCCCTTGCACCATTTCAACAACACACACACACACACTCTCTCTCTCTCTCTCTCTCTGTGTGTGTGTGTGTGCGCGCGCGCAAAATGGTCCCACCCCTTGGAGTATAAAAGGAAAGGCCCCTCTTCTTCCATCAAGAGATCAAAAAACACACACCCATATATGCTCATCTCACAGAGATTTGGAGAACTCTTCTCTCTCACGACCTTTTGTACACCCGGTGCGAGTAACACGAACAACATATTCGAACTGGACGTAGGGGTATTCCCCGAACCAGTATAATCCTCCGTGTCCTCTAGCATAGCCATCACCGAACTTAAGCCCGTATCTCCTGGACAAATTCTCCTAGCCGGTGACTGAAACATTGGCAGTTAGCGCGCTAGGTAGGGGCATTTGCACATTTCGATCATCTTGTTGCTGACGGTTCGGATGGGCAACCTCGCCGCTTTCTAGGCTCCCGATGCCTCTATGCTCTTCAGGAGCCTAGAGTTCATCGCTACCGCCAGTCGGACGTTGGTGTGTGTCGGCGCACCGACACCACTCCCACTACCAATCAACCCGACCGCCACCGAGGCGCCGTGGGGACGGTGGCTGGAAGACCTGGGCAGCACGCTGGACTTCGTTGTTGCAGCGAATGGGGCGTTCGAGCTCGTCAATGAACCAACCCCGGAACCCACGGTAGCTGACGCTGCCACCTCTAAGAGGGCGACAATGGTTACAGAGCTGGAACCCGTGAGACCCAGGGTCTCTGGCAAATCTTCGCCACCGGTCGAGAACAACAGCGATCAGTTGTGATATTACCTAGAATGTTTCTTGGGTCTCGCTCCATGCAAGGACCGAAGGCATATCGAGAGGGGGGGGGGGGTTGAATCGATAAGCCGACCACGATTTGGAATACTTTAATTTCACTCCACTAAATCCCGTCAATCATTGCAACCTAACAATTCTAGTAGGCCAAGACCATACCAATGCTAGTGTTCATGATGAGTGCAAATACGGAAGCTAAACACACTAGCCTATGCAAGCCACAATTCAACCTATTCACTAGAGCACATAATTGCGGAATAGTAAAGAGGAGGTCAAGGAATGCTCATGATTTTTTCTGAGGTCTCAGAAGGATGGCGCCTTTCCCTAATCCTAGTTGGATCACTTCCACCGGAGTGATGGTCCCTCCCACCACAAAGTGGACTTCTCGCACACGAACCCGCAATCACTCCCGGAGTGAAGACACGATCGCGTCACCACTGCCACCAAGGCACAAGCTTGCCTCCCTCGAGAACTTGCCGGACTCCTCGAGCCGACACGAGCGCTCACTAGTGTTGCTCCTTTCAACGATGGGCTCAAACCATGTACAAACGTGTGACGATCTTCACAACCAATCATGATAGGCTCGATCACCGACACCTAACCAGTCTAGGTCTCACCATAGATCAAGAGTAACAGCCTAGATCACACCCTCAAGGACATCCTAGCCATAGATGTGGATAGATGATCAAGTTACTCTCTCTAGCACTCTCAAGATATCTAATATCTCCTCCTAGTTCTCTTCTGTTTTTCTCTTGGCTCCATAATGATGCTCCCATCTATCCCAATGGCCAAGAGAGGTCTCCAAGACGCCAGCAATGAGTTTATATTGGCTTCCAACCTCAAACTAGCCATTGCTCCACGAAATAAGCTTTCTAGGCCTAATGACCGTAGAGTCCGGTCATTGCCAGACCAGACCGTCCGGTCTCTCTTGGACGGCTCCACCTCAGTCGTTGGCCTGCTGATCCTGTACTGACCGGACCGTCCGATCTCTTCATCTGTGTTGATTCTACAAAGCTCCTAAATTGCTTCCTCTCTGTCCTGTGCTCCACTCATACAGACTGGACCGTCGGGTCTATAGACCGTACTGTCCGGTCTCTATGGGCCTTCGCGCTGGCAGATTCCTCGCAACAACTTCTCTCTATACTGCCTTCTCCTCTGATGACTGTACAGTCTGGTCACTCCTGCCCCTTCTGTCCGGTCACTCTGTCGAGAAGCTGAAACTGCTCGTCCTCGCTTGACTTCGTTTCTCGGCTTCTTCCAATAACTCTTTGGCTTCTCCACTGCCACCTAGTGCCTGTGTTTTCACTGAGCATCCACACACATCACCGACTAGCATGATCTAAGAGACATGACCTAGACCCCCTTGATAGTCTGGTTTTTCCTATGGACTCAAAGCCCTAACAACTAGACAAGTGTTCCAAACACTTGCTCCATAGCTTGTCCTTAGCCTTGATCTATCTCCATCAACCCTTGGACTCCATCAAACTCATCAAGCTAGCTCCATGTTTATGGTTATTGTTAGCGTTTGCTACGCTCTAAAGATAAAATGAATTAATTCTGCAAGCGCACAGAACACCATTGTAGCATTTCACTTGAGAGTATTCCAAGGTATCGTATTTATTTCCATAGGGAAGCTAGGCGTAAGATTATCTCGGCTTAACAAAGATATGACTAAAGAATAATTCAAACTATCCAAAGACGGGAGTAAGGATAATCAATGATAGAGTGGGGTAGTAACACAAGAGAAATCCATACTAAGATAAATAAAGAGATCGATTAAGCTAGCCGGGAGGACAACGAGTCTAAGTCTAAGATTACTAAAATATACCTTCCTAATATATCTAAGTCAAGCATCAAATTCTAGTTACTCGGGTTAAGCGCTTACACCAATTTCTTGGTACAGCCTCGAGTCTTTCACCTATTAGCTCACTTCGGGGCACGAAAACGATCCACTAATATTGGTCGGTAACTAACCTCTGTATTAGTGGGTACACTATCGCTAGACAACCCTGCTTGAGACTTCCTGAACGTGGTGGATTACTAAAGGGACGGACAGGATTGTCACCACCTGCCGCCTAACACACAGCCCATGGGGACGAATGCGAATCCAGCTACCGTTGACTTAGGCACTGCGCCTACACCTTCACTAGATATTCTTCCGTTGATCGAGCGGAAGAATAGCCAGGAAATAACCAAGTCTAAGTCCTAGAAAGAACTAAACTTAATTAAATCCTAGTCGGGAAACCCGGGAACTACGCAACAATGTTTCTTCCCGATTATTGTAACTTGAGAAAATGACTAAATTAAAATAAATACTTGACAAGATATAAAAGGAAAGATATTTTATATTGATAAGGGATAAATCTTACATAAAGAGAAAAGATACAAGAGAGCTCATACCAAGACTTTGAGTCGATTCCGGAATCTCAAGCGATGCTCTCGACTAGACTCTAAGTCCCGACTAACTAACCTATTCTACATTGTGGCACAAGTAGTGGGAAATGGACTCCTTGATGTGTTGCTTGTTGATTTCCTCCCGAATTCTCCACTATTTATAGGTGGCAATGGGCAGGGAGGTATTTGTAGGTCAAGTGGAGTCGGTGGGCCAAAGTCGGTCCGCTGGGCGGCCACATGATTTTGTCGGTTTAGCACCGACTTGTCTTGGACGCTTCAGATGATCTTGTGGAGTCGGTGCCTTAGTTGGTTTGTGCTGTTTTCCGTAGATTTGGGCCGGTAGGCCTAGTGCGCCGAGCGGCCTTGTGTTAAGTCTGTTTCCAACCGACCTTGCATTGGACCTCATGGATTGCCCCGTGGAGTCGGTTGGTGGGTTGGTTCTCACCGACTCTTCATTTTGGGGTCAGGAGGCCTCATGGGCCTCATGGGCTGGCAACCTCGGGTGGCAACCCAGGCCGGGTGGCAGCTCAGGTCGGCCGACAAGCCAGGCTGGGCGGCATGCTAGGCCGGGCGGTGGCCTTGGCCGGGTGCCGACCCCCTCCGGGTTGCCCCTTAACTTCTCCCGGTTAGGCCACTTGCTGGCCTTCTTTCCTTAGCCATATTTCATTACTTTTGGTCCGGAAGGAGAAAACGACATCATGGTGAAATGTTTTGCAAAATCGGCCAGGTCGGATGATCAGCCTGAAAAATGACTCCGGTTGATCAGCCGGGTGGCTGATTTCAGCCGTAAATGACCCTGTCGGCCGGTTCCTGATTTCAGCCTGAAAACGACCCTGTCGGCCGGTGAAAACGGCTGTTTCACAGTCATGATCGGCCGACAGGGTGTTTCTTTATGTTTTTGCATATTTTGGCTCTTTTACACCTGCAAACACATATTTCACCAAAACTCGTGGAATCTTGTTAGTTTAAGTAAATATTTATTAATCTTAGGTCTTTACCTTGCATTTTCCGATCGATTGGTGGCCGATATTGGGTTTTATTGGTCGCCAACACCTCCCCAAGCTTAAACCTTTGCTTGCCCTGAGCAAATTAAACTTAGAAGTGATGGATCAAGAGTTGCTTCAATATTAGCGCCCTGCAAGTATCAAGTGCACAAACACATACTCCAACACAATAAGGGTAAGTACAAACCAGCACAACTCTGTCACTAAGTCATTCTCATTGTACAGTGGGGCTTATTGGCATTTTATATCCTTGTCATAAGCGGTTGAAGTCTAGAACAACTAGTTTAGACTTTTTCATGCAATCTCCTATTCGATCATGAATCCAAGGTTTTTGTAATGCTGCATAAGATTGAAAATCTTCCCTCTTGGTGCAATCTTTACTATGACTCTCATCTCTCATAAGGTGTATTTCCTTACCAAATGCTTATCCTACTTTCTAAAAGTTTGGCTTAACTATGTTGAGCTTGGTAGGATGGCGCATTTAGCATGCATGTATTGTTAAGCTAAGAGATGGTCCTAGCGAAAAGATATTGCACTTCCTCATTCCAATCATTTAGAATAATGTTAAGGGGAGAGGGAGAGAATAGACTCACGCGAAGGAATAGGCTAGCACAATTGCAAAGGTCTTGGGTGTAGATTTATCCCAAAGACTGGATTTTTGTGCTAGAATGAAAGGATGGTCCTTTATTTTTGCTCAAAGATATACTTATTTTGTTTTTGAATGAACCTTGAAGCTTTTTGATATAGCACATCCATGAGAGCTGATAAACTTTTTCTTTCTTTCTTTCTTTCTTTGTTTCATTCTTTTAGCTCTCATGGTGTAAAGAAGCTAATTCAATGGTTCAAATGTTTTTGCAAACTTTTTCTGAGCAATTGTCTAGGGGGGGGGGGGGGGGGGGGGAGGGGGAGGGGGGGACCATAATCTTTTAATGGGATCAAAGGCTCATGAAAAGAAAGATTTTGGTTAACATGCTCGGTGGAGGGATGCATGAATCCGATATGGAAACCGTATAACCAAGCATGAATAATTTGAGAACTCAAAGATAACGCGAAGGAAAATTATTGGCTTTGGAAGTGCAAGTCCCTCATAAGGATCAAATCCTAACTAAACTCAATGCATGGATAAATGGCGTAGACATGGTTTTGCTAATATTTGGCCATGGTAGGAAATTGTTCATCATAGGGAAGATATGCACCACGTAGGGGATTTTGTTGCAGCATAGTTTTGAAAGAAATCATTGGACTCTAATCATAAGGAGATCACAGACTCATACAAAACATGTCATATCATAAACTCTAACAACTAGACTTGGTGTTTATTAGCCATTTTGCACCCACTAAAGCATAGAGGGACTAGTGTTATCATCATGTTGGTCTACCATTACCCACAAAAATGAGGAGTAGAGGTTGTTTACTTGAGACTAAAAGAGAGCTAATAGAGCAACTATTCATCATTTCCATAGGCAAGGTAGAGACCAAGTTCTCAAATTTTATTTGTAAAGGGAAATCTTTTTGTTCTTTCTGGTTTTGTAAATTTTTATGGTTTTCCTTGAAAGCTAAAAATCTTTTTGGGTTTTCTTAATTAGCTCAAAACAAAACGACTCAATTAGAGAATGAGGGAGAGAGGATAGAACAAATGGCACACCTTGGTTTGGGTACCTCCCTAAGCTTAGATCTTTGCGAGACTTAAGCTTAGATGGTGTTCATTGCGGCGGTTGATACTCGATGTTAAAATGGCCAAACAGTTGATCCATCATGGAGATGTTTGTCTGAAGTTGTTCTGTTGTTTGTTCTCACCATTCTTGTTCTTCCCTTATGGCTTTCTGTATTTCTTGTGTTCGAATTTTGGTCTCATAGGCATTGGCAGCCAAGTATTGCATATCTTCTTGCAGCTCCAAAAAATTGTATGATGTGAATCGGGCAGAGCGAGAAGTGCCTATTCACCCCGCCGTGTCGAGCGCGTGCTCAAAATCAGCGAGGACGCCGATTCACTCGAGGAAGTCGTGATCGAACTTGCGCACAGACATGAACTCCCAGTCTTGTATGGCGGTGAACTTGCTTTGCTCGTCGAAGTCGTTGAACACCATGTTCTCTTTACTATCCATGAACTTCTCAAATTCTCCATCTCCTCCTCCTTGCTCACTTGCCACCGTTGCAGCCTCGGATATGGACATTGATTCCTTGTGATAACTCGGAGCATGCCCATATGAAGCTTCAGCTTCTGAGTGCTCACTTGGGGTGCATCTCCCTTGACTTGAGTTGCTGCTGAACTTGGTGTAGAGGCCCTTCCAAATGTTTGCCATTCCTGCAAAAGGGTTAGTTGGACACTATACCCGAAAAACAATATGATAATAAAGGTTAGCAATTAGTCATTCGATTAGTAGTCCAAGTGTTAGTCGTTCAAACATGCAAGGGAGGCAACAAACTTGCTCTAGTTGGTTTTATTGCAGCACACCTTTATTCCTATGTTCAAAGCGCACTTACTAGGGGGGCTAGTGAAAAGAAAGAAAGGGAGAAGAGCATTTTCAACTGAAGGTTGAGGGGTGAAGAATTTGAAGAATGAGCCCCGGTGTTTATAGGCTCGAGAGGAGGCATGGGGGAGGGGGGCAACATTCCACGCCGGGCGGCGGGACATGCCGGGCAGCGACCCATGCCGAGCGGTAGGCCATGCCGGGCGGCAGGCCATGCCGGGCGACAGGTCCTCATCCTCCTTTTTTTGCATTATTGTTTTGGTGGTGATGGGAGAGGGCTAGGTCCATGCGCCATGTGATCCACTTGCTTACTTTGGCCATAACTTTGTTGGAAGTGAAGGGAGCAAGAAGAGAGTGATGGGATGGCCAAAGTTGGATGTTTGCAATGAGTGCCTTGCCATTCATGAAGCCTAGGGGATTAGGATTGCAGGTGAGTGTGAGTGGTGAAAGAGTGATGTGACCTGTGTGGCTCTCCTTGATTTACTTTTACTCTTGGTGGGGTCTTAGGTGAGCATTTTTCACAAAGGAAGTGCTGTCCACACGTCTTCCGCTCATGGCCATTATCCCTGCATCACAAGAGCATGGAATCCAAGAAAAAGTATGGCTGGGTGGCAGCCCTTGCCGGGCGGCACATAAATTAACCAGCCTGGTGGTTGTTTTTCACGAAAAATGACCTCCCGGGTGCTGAAATCTGACTATGTTATTCTGGTTGGGCGGCACCAAAAATTACCCAGCCGGGTGGTCGTTTTTCATGAAAATTGACCTCCCAGGTCCTGAAATTTGACTGGCCGGGTTAGAGTACCGGATCATCACCCGAATAGTCATTTTTGACGAAAATTGACCTCCCGGCCGGGAAATTTGGTCGAGACATCACCCAATTTTTTTTTTGCCTAATTTCATTGTTAAAGAAGGAAATAAAAAGCAACCTAATTTAGTGGTATGTACAAGAGAAAGAAAAAAAAGGGAATAAATATCGGTTACCTTCCGACAAGGGTTCAGATTTTATGTCCTGAACAAGACGACCTTCTTTTGCCATACCTGAATCTTGTTTTTGGGCTCTATGGTGGTGACCTTTTAGAGTTTCCTTTTTCATTCTCTTTTGGCATCACTTGGTCCATTGATTTTCTACAACTGTTAGCGCAAATCTATTCGTCTACAATAGGCATATCTCTATCAATTCCATCAATCAACCTAGACACCATGTCTAATTTGATCAATTGTGGGAGGAAAACACATGCATTTTCCTTATTTTACATCATAGCATGATAGAGATTACCACTTTTATATTCTAGATCATACACATACATAGGGCACGCAACCAAACAAGAAACACATAACCCAATATAGAATAAAATAAGAACATAACATTAGTTGGTGACGAACCAATTCCATCAATACCCAAACTGTCCAAATAGATGGTTAGGGGCAAGATTTTGGGGCTTACCTCCTTGAAAATTGAGCTATAGTGGTACATGATGATTCGTTGAGAAGTATCGCAACACCATGGGCTCTTCTTCTGTGAAAACTTGCTTCAAGGTCATGGAGACTGTGTCCTGTTTGTTCCATACTCAAACAAAACAGGGGTGATCCCGCTAAGGCTATCGATGAATTAGCTCATTAGACAATCTATGTTAGTCTTGAAATCTTAGCAATTGCTTCCCCGGCAATAGCACCAGAAATGCTTGTTGGCGTTTGCTACGCTCTAAAGATAAAATGAATTAATTCCACAAGCGCACGGAACACCATTGTAGCATTTCACCCGGGAGTATTGCAAGGTATCACATTTATTTCCACAGGGAAGCTAGGCGTAAGAATATCTCGGCTTAACAAAGATATGACTAAAGAATAATTCCAACTATCCAAAGATGGGAGTAAGGGTAATCAATGATAGAGTGGGGTAGTAACACAGGAGAAATCCACACTAAGATAAATAAATAGATCGGTTAAGCTAGCCGGGAGGACATCGAGTCTAAGTCTAAGATTCCTAAAATATATCTCCCTAATATATCTAAGTCAAGCGTCAAATCCTAGTTACTCGGGTTGAGCGCTTACACCAATTTCTTGGTACAACCTTGAGTATTTCACGTGTTAGCTCACTTCGGGGCACGAAAACGATCCACTAATATTGGTCGGTAACTAACCTCTCTACTAGTGGGTACACTATCGCTAGACAACCCTGCTTGAGACTTCCCGAACGTGGTGGATTACTAAAGGGACAGACAGGGCTGTCACCACCTGCTGCCTACCACACAGCCCATCAGGACGAATGCAAATCCAGCTAGCATTGACTTAGGCACCACGCCTACGCCTTCACTAGATATTCTTCCATTGATCGAGCGGAAGAATAGCCGGGAAATAACCAAGTCTAACAGAAAGAACTAAACTTAATTAAATCCTAGCTGGGAAACGCGCGAACTACGCAACAATGTTTCTTCCCGATAATTGTAACTTGAGGAAATGACTAAATTAAAATAAATACTTGACAAGATATAAAAGGAAATATATTTTATATTGATAAGGGATAAATCTTACATAAAGAGAAAAGATACAAGAGAGCTCATACCAAGACTCCGAGTCGATTCCGGAATCTCGAGCGATGCTCTCGACTAGACTCTAACTCCCGACTAACTAACCTATTCTACATTATGGCACAAGTAGTGGGAAATGGACTCCTTGATGTGTTGCTTGTTGATTTCCTCTCGAATTCTCCACTATTTATAGGTGGCAATGGGCAGGGAGGTATTTGTAGGTCATGTGGAGTCGGTGGGCAAAAGTCGGTCCGCCGGGCGGCCTAGCCCGCTGACGACCACATGATTTTGTCGGTTCGGCACCGACTTGTCTTGGATGCTTCAGTTGATCTTGTGGTGTCGGTGCGTTGGTTGGTTTGGGCCGTTTTCCGCGAATTTGGTCCGGTAGGCCTAGTGCATCGGGCGGCCTTGGGTTAAGTTCGTTTCCAACCGACCTTGCATTGGACCTCATGGATTCCCCCGTGGAGTCTGTTGGTGGGTTGGTTCTCACCGACTCTTCATTTTAGGGTCAGGAGGCCTCTTGGGCTAGCAACCCCGGGTGGCAAGCCCCGCCGGGCGACATGCTAGGCCGGGCGGCAGCCTTGGCTGGGTTCCGACCCCCTCTGGGTCGCCCCTTGACTTCTCCCGGTTAGGCCACTTCTTGGCCTTCTTTCCTTAGCCATATTTCATCACTTTTGGTCCGGAAGGAGAAAACGGCATCACGGTGAAGTGTTTTGCAGAATCGGCCGGGTCGGATGATCAGCGTGAAAAACGACTCCAGTTGATCAGCAGGGTGGCTGGTTTCAGCCGTAAATGACCCTGTCGGCCGGTTCCTGATTTCAACCTGAAAACGACCCTGTCTGTTGGTGAAAACGGCTGTTTCACAGTCGTGATCGGCCGACGGGGTGTTTCTTAATGTTTTTGCATATTTTGGCTCTTTTACACCTGCAAACATATATTTCACCAAAACTCATGGAATCTTATTAGTTTAAGTAAATATTTATTAATCTTAGGTCTTTACCTTACATGTCCCGACCGATTGGTGGCCGATATTGGGTTTTATTGGTCGCCAACAGTCATTGTCATCAACTGCCAAGATAACCATCGTCAATAAGGTTTGTAGTAGAGTTTAGAGATGATTCCTGCATAGACAACACTCATGTAGATATTACCCCATAATTTTATAGTTGTCAGTAATCACCAAAATATCCATACCTCGGGGATCCAATCATCAATGGTCATGAAGCTTACAATCCCTCCCTTTTTGGTGATTGATGGCAACCACTACTTATCATAAAAACATTAAGGCTAAAAGAGCTACACTAAGATCGAGAGGAACCTTAAAGGTATAACAAGGAACGAACAAGGTCCTACTCAAATCAAGCATCATCAAGAGCTAAATAATAAACAGATAAAAGCACACTCTAGGTGATAATGCATGCATCTCATGTTAGGTGATAATTAAAGAAAGCAAAAGGACATGCAATGCAAAACATGAATGATGATATGCAACAGGATAGCATGAAACATGCAAAGAAACTAAACAAGCAATCATCATCATGGAATCATACACAGACATACAAGATAAGTAAAGAAAGACAAGGCACTGCGTATGAAAGTAAACCAAGTGAGATCATGACAATTCAAACACAAGCGAATGAAAAACATGACTCATCAAAATCCATGAACATTGATAAAACCATCAAAATAAGATTCAAATGTATCTATCACCCCAAACCATGTATACCATGTATACTCCCCCTAAATACAAGCTACTCTCGATTGGCACAAGTCACACTCCCCCTATCTCTATGTCTTCTCCCCCTTTGGCAACAAGCACCAAAAAGAGAGGGAAAACTACTATGCACTCGAGGTCGTAGGAGGTGGTGGTGTGGTGTCGTCCTCTAAAGGCTTTGTGTTGGGCCGCTTGAAAGGACCGAGTGACCGAGAGGGGGGGGGGGTGAATCAGGAACTCGCACTATGTACCAAATTCGCTAATTTCTTTAACCTACCACTCAAAACAACTCCTACACAATCCTAGTGGTGATGACACTAACAAGATAGTGAACCTATGAAAGAAATCAACAATCTAAGCATACTAGTGGATCACACACGAGGCACACAACTCCTATGCTAGCTAGTAATCAAAGAACACGCGGAAGCACACAACTAGCTAGCAAGGAGTCCTACTCATGCAAAGCTACTAGATCAACAAGCACATGAAAAGCACACAAGCATGAGTAGCACATTACATACTAGAGTGATCAATCAAGCCAAAGCAACTCCTATACATGCTAGTAATCAAGTATGAAGGCTAAGCACTACTAGCAAGTAAAGAAACCTATTCATGCAAGTCTACAAGGTAGTCAACTAGAGCAAGGTAAGCACACTAGCATGAATAGCACGGTATGTAAATGCGGAAAGTAAAGCATCATAGTAAGGAGTAGATTAAGAGATGGCTTATGATTTTTTTCCCGAGGTCTCGGAAGGATGGCGCCTTCCCCTACTCCTCGTTGGACCACTCCCACCGGAGTCCCGGCCCCTCCCGCCACCAATGTGGAGTTCTCACCCACGAGCCCGCAATCACTCCCAGAGTGAAGACATAGTGCACGTCATCGCTGCCACCAAGGCACAAGCTCGCCTCCCTCGAGAACTTGCCGGACTCCCCGAGCCAACACGGACGCTCACTAGCGACGCCCCTTTCATCGGCGGGCTCAAACCGTGTACAAACGTGTGATGGCCTTCACAACCAATCACGATAGGCTCGATCACCGACACCTAACCGGTCTAGATCTCACCGTAGACCAAGAGTGACAAACTAGATCACACCCTCAAGGACACCCTGGCCTTAGATGTGCAAGATCGCTCCTTGTTACTCTCACTAGCACTCTCAAGATGTCCAATATCCTCTCCTAGTGCTCTCCTCTTTTGCTCTTGGACCTTACCAAATGCTCTTAGGTATTCCACTGGTCAAGAGAGGTCTCCAAGACCCCAGCAACAAAGTTATATAGGCTTCCACTCAAACTAGCCGTTGCTCCACGAAATCAGCTTTCTGGGCCTACTGACTGGACTGTCCGGTCACTGCCTCACCAGCCCGTCCGGTCACTACAAACCTAAGCACTAACGGCTCTACCCTGCTGAAATCCTATACTGACCGGACCGTACGGTCAATTGACCGGACCGTCCAGTCCATTTCTCTCTCTAGTTCAGAAACATTTCCAGCGCTCGCTTCCTCGCTGCCCGGAGTCACTTGTACAGACCGGACCGTCCGGTCTCTACAACCTCAACTCTGGCAGTTTCCTCGCTTCTTCGCTGTAAGTTTCAGACAACTTCACCTAGTGACCGTAAAGTCCGGTCAACATTGATCCCTCTGTCCGGTCACTATGTCTAGAAGCTGAAACTTGTCGTCTTCGCTTGACTTCATTTCTCAGCTTCTCCGAATAGCTCCTTGGCTTCTTCACTGTCATCTAGTGCCTGTGATTTCACCGAGCAACCTTGCACATCACCGACTAGACATGACCTAAGAGAATAACCTAGACCCCCTTGATAGTCCGGTTTTTCCTATGGACTCAAAGCCCTAACAACTAGACAAGTCTTCCCAACAGTTGCTCCATAGCTTGTCCTCAGCTTTGATCCATCTCCATCAACCCTTGGACTCCATCAAGCTCACAAGCCTCTATGCTTGTGGTCATTATCATCAATCGCCAAGGCCGCCGTCTACAATCATCATAGAGTAGAAAAGGTTTCCTACACGAACAACACTCGTGTAGACATTAGTCATATTTCATGTTTGTCATTCATCACCAAAACATCATACCTTGGGGTGACCTCAATGGTTATGATCCTCACACTGCTCCTGTGTCAGATCCTGCTGCTCTGCCTATGTTTGTGCCATCTGAGCATCGAGCTGCTTAAAGTATGCGAGATCCTCTAGTGACTCAGACCCTCTGTCCTGTCCTGCTGTGACTATGGCGGTCTCCTGCCCAATAGACACTGAAGGAGTGCAAGACTGGCCATGTCCTACGGAGTGAAGCCTCCTCAGACAAGATCCTCTACTATCTAAGGCGTGACAAGAGAAGAAACTGTAGCAGAAGAAGGTAGAGTTGTGCTAGTACCTATAGCTGTCTGTGGGG
Organism: Eleusine indica; assembly: GCA_030378355.1. Taxonomy (NCBI): domain Eukaryota; kingdom Viridiplantae; phylum Streptophyta; class Magnoliopsida; order Poales; family Poaceae; genus Eleusine; species Eleusine indica. The sequence continues at coordinate 21,834,794 of CM059500.1, forward strand.
CTGCCTAAGTGGTGTGTACTATGTCTGAGAAGGTTAGACTCCTGACTGGCAGCTGCTGGGAAGTGGAAGGTCCTACCATCTATGACGCTGTCGACTGTGCGTGCGACGTGAAGAGTGCAGACACTGAGAAAGCTGACATGGGGAGAACTGAGTAGGTAAGAAAGTCTGTTCCGCTGCCCCTGTGGGTAACTCCCCTAAGAGTGACGGTAAGCTGCTAGACTACGCCATCATCATCGTGGTGAAGGGGACACTTTTAGTTAGAAGCTGCTAAAACTGTGGTAGTGTAAGGACTCCTGCCTGCTGGCTAGACTGTCCTCGAGTAAGCTTCGTCATCTGAGTCAACTGATGTGTCATCATCCTCATCTGCTGCTACTGGAACTCTGCCTGCATCCTCAGCACATCCATGATCTGACGCCTCTCCTCAGTAGTGTTCTGGATGAAGTCACCCAGACGTCCTGCAAGTGCTGCTACGGTGGAGGCGTGATCTGTCTCTATAGGTGCTAGCTAAGGTGGTGCACCCACACTGCCCGACTTAGGAACTGCCGTCTCTGGATGAGCCTCCTGCTGGTGAGTGACTGACGGCAACTCTTGCTCGTCCGTCTGCTGGCTGGAGGCTGACTGTGATCCCCTGGGGACTCGAGGTGCGTAGCTGGTGGTCACCTCAGGGAATGCCTCGTACTTATCCTCCGTTACTAGTCGTAGTCTCCTCAGAAGATAACATATATAAGGTCCATAGACTAGGTGACAATCTCCAACACTCTCAGAAATAACCTCCTCCATCTCAGCTATCATAAGGTCAGTCAAGTCAAACATCTACCTCCTGAGCATAGCTGCAACAGCCCACTGCTGTACAAGTGTGAACTCCTCCCTGTACCGAGACCTCGGAATGATAGTCCTGGTGACTATCGCCCTAACCACCTTTGCCTCTGTAGTGAGTCTCGCAGGGTGTCTGTCAAACCCTGGTGTGTGAGGTGGCTAGAAGGCTATCGACACCATGTCATATGGAGGTAGCGTCCCTCCTCATGGTCTACGGGGTGGAGCCCAAGTCCCGTAGGCACTCATGTACAGTTGCAAGTCCGAAGCAATCAACCCAAGTGCAGCTATCAGGTCCTCTCTGGTCAAGCGCTGGGGCTCTCCTCGGAATATAAACCAGATCTCTGAGCGATCTCTGGCTACCCATAGTGAGGCGTAGAACTCAATCACTATATCCTTTCTGTATCTGTAGGGACTGGTGACCAACTTTGCTAGTCCAGGCATGTAGTCAAAATACTACTGCATGTCCATGCCTGTGGCTCTCCTCAGAGCCTCATAAGTCATGTACTACTGCGGCACGAACAGTCCAGACCTATCCTTCCTGGCAAGGTAACATCTCAAGCCCTCACCAATCCTCCTATGCAAGCTCGTCCAATACCTCTCTCCTCTAGCAGGGTCCCTGGGGACAGGAACACACTGCTCGAAGGACACGAGGCGACCCAACTTGAGATCCCTGGCAGGAACCTCAAGTATGTCCCTCTCTCCTGCTGTAGGTACAAGACTCTGCAGTCTCCTGGTGCACACAACACACATGCACTATGGGTCTCCTACCCGGTGAGCTGTCCTCTAACATGGTCCCGTCTGCTCTAGCTGTCATGGCTACTCAGGATCCTCCTCCTCTGAGGACTCTATCTCAGACTTCGAGTCTCGAGACTCCTCTGTCTCCTCATCTGACTCGTCCTCCTAGTGCCTGGAGGATCCCTAGTTCGTAGTCCTCGACGATCTCCCCTGACAAGAAGTCGGAGTACCCTGTGCCCATGGTGGAAGTCTCACACCTATGTATAACTATGGGGCTGCTGTCCTCTGTCTAGTGCTCCTCCTGTGGCCCTGATCATCAGTCTGTGTCCCTGTGATCAGTAGAGCTCCTGGAGTCATGCGTGCCTCCTCCATAGTATCCAGGTGTTGTGCCAGCCGTCTAGCTCTCTCTGACTCTGGGTCCAGCTGGTCCTCTTCTTCCCTCTTGTCTTCTCTGGCATCTTGCCCATGCCCTTATCCTGACCTTCTGCCATCACTACTGCTGACTGAACAACTATCACTGCACGCACATAGGTAGGAAAAGGATAAGCATAGAACCTAGTATAATCTACAAGCAAAGCACCGCTAGGAAAGAATGCGCAATAGAAATCCTAGCATTGAATGAAGGTCATGATCACTAGACAAATATGCAAAGTAACAATAGTGATCATCGACTATAAGTGGCTGGTGCGAGTCATCTAGTGAACAGTCAAATAACGACAATTAATCTAACTGTAGACTAAATGAGAGATAAACCCTAGAATTGCAATTAACAGATAGACATGGAATTAAATGCAAAACTAGGTTGTGCTAATTACCCACTTAATGCAACTAAAAACTGAATTTTACTCTAATTTCATCAATTAAGGAAATTGCTTGCAATTCAGGGTGTAAGACGATGAATGGACGATAAGCACAATACACTAAAAAATCAACGATGAGAACCACATGAACTGAGGAGACGATCACCAGGGAACGCACTCTGATCACCAGAACCAGAAAAGGGGGCAACTTTGCCCTAGGAACAGTGGAGCTTGGAGAGAGAGGTGGAGACTGGACAAGCGCGCATGAGAGCGAGTGGGCAGGGTGACGTCGTGGCGGCAACAACGAGTGCATGGCGGCGACGAGGCGGCGACTGGTGGTGGCTCGACTTGTGGCGGAGGTTGAGCAGGGCGACGACGACGCTAGGTTTCGCGGGCGCGCGGCGGCAGGCGAGTGTGTGCAGGAGCGACGACGTGGGCACGAGGGATTAGCGCGGCGCGGTGCTCTGCGTGGCAGCTCGTCGGTGATGAGGGAGACTACGGAGTTGTCATCGATGGCGTCGCTCTATGCGTGGCCTCGGCATGGGATGAGGGAGAACAAAGTGTCGACTAATTTTGACCTAAGTCAAAGAGTGACAAACGACCAAAATCTATGAAGAAGTTGATCAAGGGTCACAGATTGAAGGGATAATCGCGATTCAATCATAGTGACCAGACGATATGGTCTAAAGACCAGACTGTCTGGTCAGGCTTCAATCTAGTCAAGCATTGGTGCAGACCGGATGATGCGGTTAGGCTGATCGTTCTGTCCGATCTCCACAACTCAACTGTCCCAAAGCACTGTGCATAAAGGCACTGACCAGACTGTATGGTCCCTAGAGCGGATTGTACGGTCACTACCAGGATTTTGCTGAAACAAATAATTTCTTCAATTTCCAAGTGCCCTTACTCAACACCCAATTAAACATTATATTTGGAGCATGAAGGGAACTCTCAAACACTCCTTTTCAAATAGTGGCTCTCTATGGCCTTATTATTTTTGCAAGTGCCAAATGAAGAATCAAACAAATACGAACCAAGGCAATTAAGAACCAAATAGGTATGTATGAGCCTTAGTCCATGAACCACGCGAGTAGATTTAACTTTGGAGTTCATAAGAGCTTGCTCAATGGGCTTGAAGCACAATCCTTTCCTTTGGTCACACTTATGGAGATGTATTCTCAAATTGATCATGAGGTACAAATTTTCTCCAAGTGAGACAAGCCTCCTTTGTGTTTCCTATATGACGCATGCAACAAGCATTTTACAAATGCAATGGAACTTAAACATGCCATGTGTTGACATTTCTTAATGTCGCACTAGAAATATTGCTATCCCCGATACGACGCTAGAAATGTCTGTTGACACTTGCTAACAATTGCTAAGTTACATCAATATAATCCCCGGCACTGCTGCCAGACATAATTATAAAGATGAACTTCAGTGTCATAATAGTAAAATCTGCAAGAGCACGGATAATACTATTGTAGCATTTTACTATTGGATTGCTCCAATATATTTTCATTTATAGTTCTACCAAAATGGGCTCAGGACCAGGTCGGGCGACCATGGGGGGTGGGGGGGGGGGGGGGGAGGTTGGCCGACTGGTCAGTGGGCCCTTTTACTCTGTGCTTTCTCTGGGTGGCTGGTAGGTGGGTCCTCTTCTGTTTTGAGTCGGTGTTCTTCAGAGGAATCCCATGTAGCCACGTATGCAATCCGAGGAAAGTCCAGTTGGCACCGTCTCATTGGCTGGAACGGTGTTTCCCTGGATTATGCTCCATTTCTCCACTTATATTGTATCAAATCCCTGCATGCACATGAATCTCCAACGACAAGTGAAATCTTATTATTCCTAACTAACATGCAAGTATGAAATGCTAAGTCTTCCTACTTTTATAGGTATATTGATGGTCGAAATTGGTACTTAACGACCATCAACAAACCCCCCAAGCTGAACCTTTGCTCGTCCCGAGTGAAGGCAAAACTCAGGTTTGTGTTGATCAGGAGTTGCTACAATGTCTTATTCTTGACATATACCCAAATGCACAAGTTGGCATGAGTACTTCACCTTTTATAAAGAATTGAATAAGTTGGCATGAGTACTTCACCTTTTATTACCTATGGGACGTTGTAGCTTCTTTAAATCTTTGGCAGTTGGAAGATAGAACAGTTTGTAAGACTACCATTACATCTACTCTCTTTGACTGACTTTAGCCCGGAGGTTAATTTTTGTGATAAATCTAAGTTTCTCAAATGATTCTCTCAGGTTGCTCAAAGTGTATAAATTCCTCACCAAGCTTATGATGCCTCAAAAATACTACCTCTAAAGGCTGATATGGGAAGCTCTAGGTAAGGATAAATGTGGCATACCTGTATTTCATATGTCGCTGAGTCAAGAGAGTGGATACATGGAGAAAACATTTCCTACAAGCATGATCAAGATGTGCATGTGTGGTGGATTTAGTGGAGTGGAATGGAGACTCTTTATTTGTCTCTCGCTTTATTTGACAGTTTTGGCTATCTTTTCTTTCTTTTTCTCTCAAGCTCTTCATGGAGCAAGAGTTTTTTTTTGTCAAGCTCTTGATGGAGCAAGAATATGTTTTTTCAATAGCCATAACCTTGATTGCCTTGGGGAGAGATCAATCACAAAGATAGAGTCTTTATTTTGTGGATGGATGGTGTGACATGGATGATTGCTAATTTCCAGTGTGGAAATTTAGTGTGATGTGCGCGGACTTGATCATGACTGCAGAAAATATTTCTCACTAGGGTGACACAATCTTGATAAGGCTCAATGAAAATACAAGTAGCATATGTAGAAGGTTTTGAAATGTAGCACGACATATGGTTGTGGTAGGAATTTATATCATTGAGGAACTTGTCATTTTTTCAGATTAATTCTCCGGGTGTCAAGTTTCACAAATTGAGCAAGATCATAGCAGCCATTACTAACCATATCATATCTCCCAAGAACCTAGAAGGATAATGCTTATGCTACCCACTAGTGTGTTTGAGGTGAAATTTAATCATGCCAACAAACCAAAACTAGATAGAGTGCTAAGTTGTAAACTAGGCATATGAAATGAATAAAAGACAGAGCAACTATTCATCATCTAAACATACGAAACCTTATGCATTCATACTGCGCATGAATTTATTCATTATTATTATTATTATTATTATTATTATTATTATTACCGGCACTGCCGGTGGGTCAGAACTCGAATCGGCACTGCTGATGCCACGACCGGCACTGCTAGTGGCTTGAGTCCGAACCCCGCACCAGCACTACCGATGGCCAGACCGGCACTACCGATGCGCTCTGTTTACTGCATTTGAGAATTCCTCACCGGCACTGCCGATGGGATTTACTGGCACTGCCGATGGTTGTGGTCGGCACTACCGAGACTTGTGTGCGCTTGTTTGACTGATTCAAATCTTTGCTGTTCCTTTTTGTTTCCGCTGTGTTCCGCTGCTGTAGTTGATCAATCCTACGGTTACCACATCACAAGTTGGTGTGTGTAGCCTTGGTGATCGGTTTAGAGGTTGGCTCGGGTTGTAATCGAGACATAGGCCAAGTTCTCTTTCTCCTTAAATGGCTCCCATTCACCCCCCCCTCTGGTCGCCTTGCTCAGTCCTTCAATTGGTATCAGACCCGGTTTGATCACTAGTTGACCTTCACCGGCTTGTGATCCGAAGGCGACATGGAGAAGTGTGCCATTAAGCTTTGGATGTTTGATAGAGAGAACTTTCTCTACTGGAAGTCACGGACCAAGTCTTATCTCTTAAACCAAGGACGTGCAATTTGGGAGATCATGGAGCAAGACTGCGCTATACCGGACGACCTCAACACCGTGCCAGTAGGTGAGTTAACGAGGTATGAAAACAACTCTAAAGCTGTCAATATCCTGCTGTCTGCTCTAGGTAGGAATGAACATGACCGTGTTGCTCATCTTGATACTGCACATGCCATTTGGGCAAAGCTTTGCACGTACCATGAGGGTACCAATCAAGTCAGGTCTATGCGTAAGGATTATTACAATAGACAGTACCAAACCTTTGCACAAAAACCTGGCGAGTCACTGGATGACACTTTTCGTAGGTTTGAGGCCATTGTGTGCAACTTGCGGGCTTGTGGTAACCTTGTGTACATTAATAATGATAGAGCTAGGCAATTGTTGTATTCACTTGATGAAAATGCTTGGGGGGTTAAGATTGCTGCACTAGAAGAAACTGCTGATTTCAATACCCTGGACTGTGAGCAGCTGTATAGCAAGCTAAAATCTCATGAACTATCTAGGAAGTCTTGTCCTAATCTTGGTAATCCTTCTTCTAGCATGGCTTTGCTTTCTAGCTCTCGAAAGGGTAGTCACAGTGGTGCTTCTTATGGAACTAACCCCTCACTTGACAAGTCTTCTTTGGAGTTTGCTTTGTCTTCTCTTGTTGCAGCTTCCGATGAACAGATGGAGTGCATTCCTGACGAGGAGCTATCCTTGCTCACAAGGAAGTTCAGGAAGTTCTACAACAACCAAAAGGAGAGAAGAGGAGGTGGTTCAAGAACCTGCTTCGAGTGTGGTGGCCCTGGACATTTCATCGCTGACTGCCCCAAGAAGAAGAAGAAGGCTGGATACCATGGCAACAACACTGAAGATTTCAAGCAGAAGAGGAACCGCTTCTATAAGAAAGGCAAGAACTCCAAGAAGTTCGCCAAGGCCATTGCACGCGCCTGCGTTGCCGCCTTGAGCGATGTCGACCTCACATCCAGCGATGGCCTTACAAGCTCGGAGGAGGAGGTTGAGAAGCCACGAGTCAAGAGGAAGGATGACTTCACCGGGCTTTTCTTTATGGCAAAGAACGATCACGACACCGACTCTGGCTTCGACTCCGACACAAGCAAGGTACCTCCCACTCTTGATGAGCTGTCTTCTGAACTTGATCATTTGCATGATGTTTTGCTCATGCAAGATGATAAGCTTCGCAACGTTGTTCATGAGAATAAAGAGTTTAAGTCTAAGTTGGAGATTGCTGAGTATGAGATCACTTCGCTTAGGTCCAAGCTTGCTAAAAATGCTGATGTTGAGTGTGAATCTTGTCAAGTTATGATGAGTGATCTCAGTCAGAGGGAAAGTGCCCCAAGCTCACTAATGAGTTGGAAGCTCAAACCCTCAAAGTCAAAGAGCTCGAGTCCAAGCTGCTAGATGAGACTCGGTATAAAGTTCTCCCACCACCATGTGTAGTGTGTGGCTCTCTTAAGCATAAACTTGCAATCACTAGAGAGGAAAACAAAATCCTAACCCAAGAAAATGATTATCTCATCTCTAGTCTCGAAAGAACCCTAGTGAGTGAGGAGAAGATTGAGAGTGACTTGGAAAGAGTCAAAGAAAGTGCTAGTAGGTCAACCTACAACTTGGGCTTGGGATTTGAGAGCCGTGACAAGGAGAGTGAGAATGTGGATAAGTTCGTGCCTAGCTCTAGCTACAGGGATGAGGAACATTCCATCAAACCCACAGACACATACTATCCACCTAAGCCCAAAATCCTTCCTTCAACCCAAAGCAAGCCGAGAAGCCAAAACCCAAAGCAAGCCGAGAAGCCAAAACCCAAACCCACTGTGCAAGCTCAGCCTAAACATGAGAGAGTCTATATTTGCATGTTCTGTGGTCGTAAGGGTCACTTGGATGAGTACTGTTATAGGCGTAAGAGAATTGAGAGGATGCAAGCTAAGTTAACTAGGAATGTGCATCATGGTGATTTTGTTGGTTTTCAGCCTCACTCTTTTTCTTGTGCCTATCGCGAACAGGGTCATTCCTCATATGGCTTTGATTCATGAAATAGAGGCTTTGCTCAATAGCGCTTTGGCACCCCACGTTTTCCCCATCGTGGTGAGCATCGCTCGCGTGGATTTGGCTTTCACACAGATGATCTCTATCCTCACAACCCCAGGTTTGAGTCGAGACGCTTTGATAGGCCACGCTTTCCCCATCATGGTACTCATTCCACGTGTTCGACTGATAATGTGCAAAGAACTGTGATAACCCCTGCATGTCGTGTGATTCAGTGCTGGCTTCCCAAGAGTTTTCTTTCTAACCCCAGCACTGAGTCATCGATCTTTCCTTCTCGTTCTTTGTAGGCGGCAGATGGAGGCCTGGAGAAAAAATGGTTGATGGACTTCGGGTGTTCGCGCCACATGACCGGAGATGGAAAGTGGTTCTCCAGCCTCACTCCTTTGAAGCGCCGGGAGTATGTGACCTTAGGAGATGACAAGAGAGGGAGAGTGAAGGCAAGAGGCGCAGTAAAGGTAAATGAAAAATTCACTCTCAAGGATGTTGGTTTGGTTGAGCATCTCAAGTACAATCTCCTCTCTATCTCTTAGTTGCTTGATGTTGGTTTGGAAGTGCACTTTAAGAAAAATGCTTCTTGTGTTCTTGATTCGAATGGCTCTTTGGTTTGTGGGATTTCTAGCATTGGGAAAGGTTTTTAGGCTGATTTTGATTGTTCTCTGGTTCTCACAAGTGCTTGTTTGCTCAATCTTCTTCTGAGCTCTCGAAATGGCATAGGAGACTAGGTCACATGAGCTTTGACTTGCTTTGTTGCTTTAGTGGCCTAGGTTTGATCCGAGGATTGCCTAAGCTCAAATTTGATAAGGATTTGGTTTGTGCTCCTTCTCGTCATGGGAAAATGATTGCTGCTTCTCATCCACCAATTAATGTGGTGATGACTGAATGCCCTGGAGAGTTGCTTCACATGGACACTGTTGGTCCTTCTTGGGTTCATTCGGAGGGTGGGAAGTGGTATGTTCTTGTGATTGTTGACGACTATTCTTGCTACTCTTAGGTTTACTTTCTTGAGAGCAAGGATGAAGTGTTTCATCACTTTTGGAGCTTAGCTTTGAGGTTGTTCAAGGAACTTCCCAGTGCATTACGAGCAATTCGCAGTGTTAATGGCACCGAGTTCAAGAACTCCTCCTTTGATGCTTTCTCTCTTGAGAATGGTATTGAGCATCAGTTTTCAGCACCTCGTGTCCCTCAGTAGAATGGTGTGATTGAAAGAAAGAACAGAACCTTGGTGGAAATGGCCCGAACGATGCTTGATGAGCATAGGACTCCGAGGCGGTTTTAGGCTGAGGCCATTAGCAATGCTTGCTATGTTTCCAATCAGGTTTTCTTGCGCTCAATTCTTAATGTGACTTCCTATGAGCTACGCTTTGGGAGGAAGCCATCTATTTCTCATTTGCGCGCTTTTGGTTGCAAGTGCTTCATTCTCAAGCATGGCAATCATGATAAGTTTGAGTCAAGATCTTCTGATGGCATCTTTCTTGGCTACACCCCTCATGGCCATTCTTACAGAGTTTTGAATTTGGAAACTAACACCATCGTAGAGTCCTGTGATGTAACCTTTGATGAATCAAACTCTTGTGCAAGCAATGTGGTTGAGACTGTAGGTAACAGAGAGATGGAGGAGAGTATCTTTGTAGAAGAGGACCTACAAGGCTTGCATGATGATGATGATGAGTCATTCCATCCCACATCCGAGCTTGTTCCTACTGCTTCCACTACTCCAGTAGAGGGTCCAGAAGCTTCTATATCGACCTCAGCAGCTATTGAGCCAGCTCTAGCTATGGTTGAGGGGGAGGTACGCTCTGAGAGAGAGGCTCCTCACCACATTCAGCATCAACATCCACCTCAACAGATGATCGGTAATCTCTATGAGAGGACAACAAGATCAAGGTTTGCACATCTCTCCTGCTTTACTAATTCTCTCTTTGTTGCCACCTTTGAACCTCGGGATATTGGACATGCATTATCTGATGAACATTGGGTTAATGCCATGCATGAGGAGTTGGAAAACTTTAAGAGAAACAAAGTGTGGACCCTAGTAGAGCCTCCTGTTGGTGTAAATGTCATAGTAACCAAGTTGGTTTTCAAAAACAAGCATGGGGAAGATAGTAAGGTTGTTAGAAACTAGGCTAGGCTTGTTGCCCAGGGTTTCAGTAAAGAGGAAGGCTTAGACTATGGGGAAACCTTTGCTCCTGTTGCACGCATAGAAGCCATTAGGATCTTGCTTGCATTTGCTGCCTCTAAAGGCATTAGACACTACCAAATGGATGTCAAGAGTGCTTTCCTAAATGGTTTCATAGAGGAAGAGGTTTATGTGAGACAACCACCTGACTTTGAGCACCACAAATACCCAAACTGTGTGTACAAGCTTCAAAAGGCTTTGTACGGGCTAAAGCAAGCACCTAGGGCATGGTATGCTAGGCTTAAGACCTTCTTGCTAGAGCGCGGGTATGTCATGGGGTGTGTTGACAAAACCTTGTTCACTCTAAAGCATGGCAATGACTTTCTAATGGTTCATATTTATGTGGATGATATCATCTATGGAGGTTCCTCTCATGCTCTTGTGTCCAGGTTTTAGGAAGCTATGGAAAGTGAATTTCAGATGTCGATGATGGGTGAGCTCACCTTATTTTTGGCCTTCAAATCAAACAGTGCAAGCAAGGCACCTTCATACATCAAGCCAAGTACACAAAGGATCTCCTAAAGAAGTTCGACATGGTCAATGTGAAGTCGTTGTCAACACCAATGTCCACAACAACGGCACTTGACCCTGACGAAGACTATGAAGCGGTGGACCAAAGGAAGTACAGGAGCATGATTGGCTCCCTCTTGTACCTGACGACGACAAGACCCGAGATACACTTTGCAGTGTGTCTTTGTGCTCGCTTTCAGGCTTCCCCAAGGGTGACTCATCGCAAGGCTGTCAAGCGCATCTTCAGGTATCTCAAATACACCCTTGAGTTCGGTCTTTGGTACTCTGCATCTTCATCTCTTGATCTTATTGGGTATTTGGATGCGGACTTTGCTGGGTGTAGAATTGATAGGAAGAGCACTTCTGGTACTTGCCATTTCTTGGGTACTTCTTTGATCTGTTGGTCTTCTCATAAGTAGTCGAGTGTAGCCCAATCCACCACAGAGGCTGAGTATGTTGCTTCTGCTAGCTGCTTCTCACAAATCCTATGGATAGTATCCACCATGAGAGACTATGGGTTAACCTTTAAGGGTGTTCCACTCATGTGTGATAACTCCAGTGCCATATGCTTAGCCAAGAACCCAATCCTACATGGTAAGGTCAAACACATTAATGTGCGATTTTACTTCCTGAGAGATAATGTTGAGAAGGGTGATGTTGAGCTCAAATACATCAACACCAAAAACCAATTGGCTGATATCCTTACCAAGCCCCTAGATGCTTCGAGATTTGCTTTTCTTTGGGCGGAGCTTGGTGTTTGCCATCCTTATGGCATCATTTGAGGGGGAGTTGGTGTTCTCTTGTATATATGTATCTTACCTTTTTGCATTGTATCTCATTGGTAGATGAACTTTGATTCTTCTGCTCGCTCACCATGTGTATAATTGCTTTTATCCCTGTCAAAACTTGTGTTGAGGCTAGTCTAGAGGATGTCTTGGCTTTGGCACCATGTGTTTGCGAAATGGAAGGCTTTGCAAATGTTTAGCTCATGATGGAACATTGTGGGAACATGTGTTCCTTTTGCCGCAAAGGCATGCTCTTTTGTCATGTGAATAAATCATGAAAAATCTGCTAAGTGCTTTGATCAAAATAATTCTAAAATGCTAAATCCAAACACTGTGACTTGAGGCCTCGGGGTGTTTGCCATACCCAGTCGTGTGACCCTCCGCATGGATAAGAGGACACATGAGGATAAACAATAAACACTTGATCAAATGAGTCTCTGTTGCATATGTGAGCGTTTGTAAAGCTCATTTTCTGTGAATGCTTGTTGCCTTGGTTGAGATGGAGACTGGCTAGTTTCTTTTGATTCACTTAAGACATGTTTTGCCTTTGATGGGAGTACTTATACATATGGTGCCAGCTTTTCTCATGATAAGCACATTTGATTCTATCTAAGCTAGTCAATCTTTCTGCTTAGCTTGTCTAGCTCTTGGTGTTTATGCCTTGCTATCTATTTTTGGTCTTTGTATGATTGTGAACTATTACTTTTACACTGCATGGCTCTATATTTATGATTAGCAAGGTTAAATGCTTATTTGCATAATTGTTAAAGCTCCTTAGGTTTGCATTTCCATGCATTGCATGTTTGCTTGTTCTTTTGCTTCTTTGATGAGTTCATTGCCAAAGGGGGAGAAAGTTGTGGGTCATGCACAAATAATGCTAAGAAACTTAAAATGATCCATTTTGCATTACATGAGACCTACCACAAGTTGAGGGGGAGTGTTGACTTTTGCTAAGCCATACTAATAAAACATCGCTGGCAAGGTGCCATAAATGCTTCATTAATATGTCCTAGAGCCAATTAGGTAAAATCCGCAAGCGCACGGAAAATACCGTTATAGCATTTCACCCGGAAGTATTCAGGGTATCGTATTTGTTTATCCCAAAGTAAGGCAATGAATAAGAAGGCTTACTTATGCACATATTTACATTGTGAATTGATGAGGATCATCTAACCAAGGCAGGCGAGTAATGGATAATGACGAGGTAGTGTGACACACAGAAGATTCTTTCTCAAATATAAATAAATAAATAAAGCCAAGTGGAGAAAGAACTAAGCTGAGCTACTCCTACAGTACTTTCATATACAATTGTATAGCCTAAGTTCTATACACATACACGCTTATACTCAGGTTCAACAGTTATTAACATAACACTTTAGGCATGGACCTACCCCTGCATCCACAGGCGACTTCCACCAAGAGCCTACGCACTAGCCTAGCGTGGAGGAGTTCAAAGGATGGACAGGGCTGTCACCACCTGCCGCCTACCTCAGCTAACCGGTAGACTAACGAATAATTGATGCAAATCAATTATCCAAGTACCATACTTTCATAATCAAAGAGCACTGTACTCCTCCATGGTTATATTACCGAGGCAGAGCTATCATATAAATATGATCACCAAACCCATGTCATGTCATAACAATGAATTCTAAGCATAAAGACTATCTCATATAAATTAGACTATAGTCACGATATATAACAAGCATGACAATAGTAGTATAATAAATATAGACTACTATCACACAAGTGGGCTATACTATCACATATATGGATCACAATATCAAACAAGAAACTCATGACCCAAACACAGCTATATGAAAATATGACATTTATTAAATAGAGCAAAGTCTTACAAAAGGGAAATGATACAAGAGCTATACCAATTTCTCCAAGAGAAGACTTGAAGAACTAGAGAGCTCTAGACTCAGCCTAACTCCACTAACACTTGAGAACAACTAAGTAGCAAGAGAAGGAATTCTTCTTGTGGTGTGTGTGTGTGTGTAAAGCCACACCCTCCTATTTATAGCCTCTATAGGTCGGCAAAGGGGAGTAACCGCCAAGAATATCCATGCCCACTTTGAGCAAGATCATAGGAGCCCTATTCACTATATCATATCTCCCAACAACTCAGAACTAGAGAATGTATGTGCTACCCACAAGTTTCAAGTTCAAGGTAAAATTTTAGCCAACAAACTTAATTCTTGGGAGAGTACTAAGTTGTAAACCAATGTTAGAGAGGAATAAAACAGAGTAACTATTTATCATTTCAACATAGGAAAACTATACACATTCATACCGCGCATGAAAAAGCTAAAGAAAATATTTTTGGTCTTTTTATCATCTTCTTATTTTTTTTTCAGATTTTATATTTTTTTGGATTTTTGGATTTTCTACAAAATGAAAACAAGGGAAAGATACAAGTTACCGTGAGATGGGGGTCCTCCCCCAAGCTTGTTCTTGCTCACATTTGCTGGTTCGGGTCGTACCCTTGGGAGCGGAAGAAGGCGTCCCAATTGCTTTGGTTCTGGGCCATCATCGCGCTGAGTTGGCAGAATTGGTTGTCGCTGAAATTCTGCCATTGTTGGGTGTCGGTGACATGCTGCGAGAGAATTTTTGCATACTCTCGATGCGCAAGTCAATGTCATCAACCCGCCTTGTTAACTCGGCCATCCCGAAATTGAGTTCACAGAACCCACAGGATGAGAATGACCGGTTAGCAAAGGATGGCGCTCCGCTCGAGCTTGATGATGTGTGCATGGGGTAGTCGTGCTGAGATCCCCATGCACTGGCCTGCCATGATGATCCTCCGGCCTCGTCCGGTGGTGGGGGCTGATCCCAACCCGTACCTCCGATTGGGGTTTGGAACCCCGGTGTGGCCGTCATGCTTCTCCGTGGTCGGGTTGGTCGTTCGGAGACGCTGTCCTTATTTTCTCGAGGAAGTCCGGGTCAAAATGTCGGGTGTGGGCGAATGACCGGTCTCCCATGAGCTCGATGGCTTGTCCATCACGATCGTCGACGATGTCGAGGTGCTCCTCGGAGGTGAGCATGACTGGTGTTTCTTCCTCTGGAATTTCAGCTTCGGAGTCACCATGTCCCAAACTCGGGGTAAGCTCGACGGAGGGCGTCCGGCTCATGCTTGCCCGAGAACTCTTCCTCTTCTTCGCCCCGACAGCTTGCTTGATTCGATTGAGCATGGCTGCACACAAGAACAAACAAAAACAAGAACTACCTTGCATTCGGGTTAACATTAGTGAAAATGAACCCGAACTCTCCCGAACTTGATTTTGATTCTCACAATGAACTTGAAAATGCACAAAACAGAGGGGAACTATTTTTTTTTTTGGGTTTTTGGGGCAGTAGCTAAGTGAAGAACATGAAATTTTTAAAGAGCAACAAAGTGAGCAAAGGAGGAGAGTGAAGAATGAGCTTGGAATGGTGAAGCTCCTCCTTCTGGTCGTTTTTTATAGCCCAAACACCAGAATGGCAGCAAGAAATGGATAGAGCAACAGCTATAGAGTCGTTGGGAAAAAGCTGGAGACAAAAAGGTGGGACCAGGGGGTCGGCCGACTAGGTCAGGTCGGCCGACCTGCCAGTGCGCCCTCCTGGCTCCCTCCTTTTTCCAGGATGTTCCCCAACGGCTAGTGAATCTAGCCAGTGCAGCCATTTTGCTCAAATTGCTGGACAAAAATTCTTTTCAAAAAGACAAACCCAAAAAACCTATTTTTATATATATATATTTTTTAAATATGCATATGATTGGAAAAATTCCAATGTGCAAGATGGTTGAAAAATTCAAATATGCAAAATGCAAAAGTTGGAAATGAATCCAAACATGATGGAAAATAAATATGGAATTGAAGAAAAGAAATATGGATAAATACCAATTTAACCTCTCGGCGAGGGCTCACCCATTTAAGTCCGACGAGCGGGACTTTTCTCCGGCATTTAGCTCGATGTGGGGCCATCCGGTCCCGGAGATGAGGACACGGATGATGCTTCTTGCTTCACTTGCCACACCTTCTTGGTCTTCTTTGTCGGTGTGGTCGGCGGCTTTGCAGACTTTGAAGCCTGTGGCTTGGCACGCGGCTCCGACCTCTTCACCGTCACCCATCGTGGTGACACTTTTTCCTTCTCGAGGAAGTTCTTCATGAACGTTATGAGGCTGTCATTCTTTGGGGGCGTGACTTTGACTTCCTTGATGTTGTTTGGGTTTGGCCCATACTTGATGCGGATCATATTGCATTGCTCCTTTCGTGGCCGAAAATCGAACTTCTCCTCCTTGCCACTGATATGGAAACGGATTTCTCCGGCTCCAACATCAATGCGAGCATCCGCGGTGCTGAGGAATGGCCACCCAAAGATGAGCGGTGTTTCCTTACCTACATCCATGTCGAGTACCACGAAATCGACGGGAATGAAGCAATCCCGGATTTTCACTGGAATATCTTCGGCAATTCTTGCCGGGTAGTGGACCGAGGAATCGGCCAGCTAGAGCTGCATCGGCATGTGGGATAAGGCTGTATAGTTTAGCCTATCGAAGACGTCCTTCGGCATGACGCTCACGCTCGCCCGAGATCACACAGGGCGTGGTCGAAGTTCTGTGTCCCGATCGAGCAGGTGATCATGGGGCAGCCCGGATCTTTCTTCTTCTCGGGAAGCCGGTTGAGTATAGCAGCGCTACACTCTTCCGTAAGCTTGACAATCTCCGTGGTCGGCATCAGACGCTTGTTGCTGATGAGGTCCTTGAGGTAGCAAGCGTACATAGGTACTTGCATCGCATCCAGCAAGGGCATGTTGATGTGCAGCTTCTGGATTACTTCAACAAAGCGTGTGAACTGCTCATCCACGATCGACTTCCTCTTTCTTTCAGGAAATGGCATGAAGTTTGTGTCAAAGAACTCATGTGGAGCCGTTTTCCTTAGCGACATCGCCTCTTGTTCCTTTCCTTCCGCCGGCTTCTCAACTTGTGTGCTCTCCTTTTCCTTTCCTGCAGTGTTAGGATATCGCGGGTCCCGAGTGGATTTACCTCCCCTCATGGTAACCGCATTAACATTTTCTGAGGGAGTCTCGGGTTGCCCCGGGATTTTCCCAGACTCTACAGGGGGAACAGCAGCAGCCATCTGAGCTAATTGGGTTTCAAGCATTTTATTAAAGCTTAGTTGGTTCTTGAAAGCAGAAGAAAGGCACTACCCTGTTTTCATACAAAATGTAGAAAACAAAGCAAGGTTAGCCTGCTTAGGGATGGCCTTATGATGAGGACAACGGTTCCTGATCTTCCGATAGGTTCTGGTAAACTTGATTAAGGCAGAGGAGATACACAAATTGATCCGGCTTCTAAACGACACGTTCTGAAGCCCGCAATCGCAACACAACGTCTCCTATGGTTATCAACCGTCCAAGAACGATTGACCTCGCTGAGAAGCCTTATCCTTGCCTGTAAATCAAGAACATAAGCAAGAACAAAGAAGAATGCAACCAAATTTGCAAGTATATGATGAATCTCACAAGTTGGAGTCTAACAAACCTATATGACGGCAAAACTGTTATCAACAGAATAATCTAAGCAAAACCCAAACCCTAATGATGCGGTGGAGGCTGTATATGATGACCCTAGGGTCGTGCAAGACCCTCTGGACACACTCCTAATTGGGCTCAACTGGATACAAAGCCCAAAGGCCAAAAATAGGCGACGACACAGATTCTCGACCCTCTCTTGTTTCGATGATTCCTGATGACTCCGGATGAATTTTGACATGAGACCGGTGGAATTGGAAAGGTATTCTCCTTATCTTTCTGTTCATATGAAGAATGTCCAAATATGAGTCAATATGCATCCTAGGCAACCGTTTTAGTGCAGACTGGTCCTGGGCCCTGAAAGAGACTCGAAGTTGGTTTTGATTGTGCCTCCACCTTGGCTTCCAAGCCCTTGCTGGTCCTCCATGTTCCCAACTCCTTCTCCCATCATCTCCTGGTCCTCTCCATGGTTCCAAATCATAAAATAGTCATTAGGTAGCAAACCATTCTCAAAAGTAACATATAGCGAAGAATGTAGGAACGAGCTCACCTCTAAATTTAGTCGTCGTGCATGAGCTCTAGTCATTGGACCTTGCAAGTCCAGAATTGAAGGAGTGTTGTGTGTATCTATAGGAGTGATGTCCTCATCATCCTCCCCCTCTTGAAGTGGAGTCGTCCTCAACTCAAGCTCATCCTCTTCTCCCAAGTATTGTTTCAAATCTGAAATGTTAAAAGTAGGACTAACCCCGAACTCGGAAGGAAACTCAAGTTTGTATGCATTATCATTAATCTTCTCCATGATTTTGAATGGACCATCAGCTCTAGGCATTAGTTTAGACTTTCTCAATTCTGGAAATCTATCCTTCCTTAAGTGTAACCACACTAAATCTCCTACATCAAGCTTTACTTCCTTTCTACCTTTACTACTAGCAAATTTATACTTTTTATTCATCTTTTCAATGCTAAGTCTAGTGGTCTCATGCATTTGCAAAATAAATTTAGCACGCTCCTTAGCATCAACATGAACTCTCTCATTAATAGGTAGAGGAAGTATATCAAGTGGAGTACGGGGATCAAAACCATACACTACCTCGAAGGGACTTACCTTGGTAGTAGAATGTGTTGCCCGATTATAAGCAAACTCAACATGAGGCAAGCATTCTTCCCATTGCTACAAATTTTTCTTCAAAATAGCTCTCAACATAGTGCCCAAAGTGCAGTTCACAACCTCAGTTTGTCCATCAGTTTGTGGATGACAAGTTGTAGAAAATAGCAACTTTGTACCCAACTTATTCCAAAGCGTGCGCCCAAAATGACTCAAGAATTTTGCATCATGATCTAAAACAATAGTAGAAGGCATACCATGCAAACGTACAATTTCTTTGAAAAAGAGGTCAGCAATATAACTAGCATCATCAGTTTTATGACATGGTATAAAGTGTGCCATCTTAGAAAAATGATCCACAACAATAAAAATGCTATCACTCCCCCTCTTAGTCCTAGGCAGTCCTAAAACAAAGTCCATAGAAATATCCGCCCAAGGAATAGAAGGAACAGGAAGTGGCATGTATAAACCATGTGGATTCAAGCGAGACTTAGCTTTTTGACATGTAGTGCACCTTTTGCATGGATCGAGTCTCTATTCTTGGCTATGTTGTGACTCCACAGAGAATTAAGGTGGATGAGGTGAAGATTGAAGCCATGAAGAGCTGGCCTGTACCAAAAACTATCACACAGGTGAGGAGTTTTCTTGGTCTTGCAGGTTTCTACCGCCGCTTTGTCAAATATTTCAGCACCATTGCTGCACCATTGCATGAGTTGACAAAGAATGGCGTTGACTTCCATTGGAGTAAGGTATATCATGAATCTTTTGATGCTTTGAAGGACAAACTTACAGATGCACCATTGCTGCAATTACCCAATTTTGATAAGACTTTTGAGCTTGAATGTGATGCTAGTGGTATAGGCATTGGTGGTGTTTTGATGCAAGATGGTAAACCTATTGCATACTTTAGTGAGAAAATTACTAGGCCTATTTTGAATTATTCTACGTATGATAAGGAACTATATGCACTTGTACGTTTTTTAGAGATGCGTCATTATTTGTTGTCCAAAGAATTTGTTATTCATTCTGATCATGAATCACTTAAGTATATTCGTTCTCAATGCAATTTGAACCGTAGACATGCTAAATGGGTTGAGTTTATTTAGTCTTTTCCTTATATTATTAAACATAAGAAAGGGAAGGATAATGTGATTGCTGATGCTTTATCTAGGCGATATACTTTGTTGTCTCAACTTGATTGTAGAATTTTTGGACTTGAGGCAATTAAAGAATAATATGTTGCTGATGTTGATTTTAAAGATGTATTGCTGCGCTGTAAAGAAGGTCGTGCTTGGAACAAATTTGTGTTGAATGATGGTTTCTTGTTTAGAGTTAATCACCTATGCATTCCAGTTGGTTCCGTTCGTCTTTTGTTGTTGCAGGAGGCCCATGGAGGTGGATTGATGGGTCATTTTGGTCTCGGGCTGCTGGATTTGTGTGCTAAGCACACTCTGCACAATAATATTCATGTAGCCCGTGGTATCTCCGCCTCCAAGGACGAGGTCACCGCTGGTGGCAACAACATCCTCCTCCTCATCCTCCACATCGGAGGTGCTCATGTAACTGCCATCGTCTGTCGGCACATATGCCCGCCTACTTGGGCAATATTTCTGCACATGACCAAGACCATGGCAGCGGTGGCACTGAATCCCTGTAGTGCGTCCTGTCGAAGCAACAGAGGAGGCACTACTAGCCGGTACCTGCAAAGAATTTTTACCTAAGCGCGTAGAAGGGGCAGGGGCTGATCTTGGTGATCGTCTCCAATTTGACAACCTGACCAGTTAACTTAGAGACTCTCTTATCCAAACTCTCAATGCTTTCTCCCAGGTGAAGCTTGGTGACAGCGTCAGTGACGGCCCTGGTGATCGTCTCTGCCAAATCACTCTGAACCGCCTGCAAAGCCTTCTGTAGCTGACTTTGGCTCACGCACTCATCAAATTTGGAGGGCGAAGCACCCTCTCCATCGCTTCCTGACATTAGAAACACAAAAACAGGAAACAAAAAGTGAAGGTTATCCCTACAAAAGTACTAAGCAGTGGTGCCTCTCATCACAGCAAGTTCTAAAAACAACAAAGCGAAGGATACCATGGAGGTGTATTCCACGATTGCAAGGGTTACAAAATAACCTATGTGCTGTCCAGAAGAAGTATGTAGAGCTAGAAAGGTGAAATATATATATGTGAGTGGCACACAAATCAAAAACAGATAGTAAAGCTAAATAAGTACCCAAGTAACTTGTCCCTAGTTGCTGGTCTAACTATGTCCTAGAACAGTAGTGATAGCAAAGAAGAAATAAGGAGACAAAGGCACACAGTCGATAACAGGGGGCTAAGTGTAAAACAGCCAAACTCAGAAATTCCAGGGGGCTAGATGGAGCACTAGTAGGAATCCCAAATTTCTTTTATTTTATTTTATTTTTTTGATATTTTTCTCCAACTCACTAACAAAGGGGGAGAAACCACAAAAACGTTCAGCTCAAATAGAGCTAGGACGTGGCCTACAAAAATTCTTGAAGTTTCTGAAAACATCGGGTTTCAACTTGAATGAATTATTTTTTATCTTCCCGATTTTTTTTTTGAATTTTTTGACGAGGGGACGATAGGAAGAACACGAAAATAAAACCAAAGGGTAGTGCGAACCTGACGGTGCACCTGAAGCTCTGATTACCACTTGATGAGGACAAGGGTTCCCGATCTTCCGATAGGTTCTGGTAAACTTGATTAAGGACGAGGCGATACACAATCGATCCGGTTCCGAACGACACGTTCTGAACCCCGCAATCACAACACAACGTCTCCTATAGTTATCAACCATCCAAGAACGATTGACCTCACCGAGAAGGCTTATCCTTGCCTGTAAATCAAAAACACAAGCAAGAACAAAGAAGAATGCAACCAAATTTGCAAGTATATGATGAATCTCACAAGTTGGGGTCTCACAAACCGATATGACGGCAAAACTGTTATCAATAGAATAATCTAAGCAAAACCCAAACACAAATGGTGCGGCGGTGGCTGTATATGAAGACCCTAGGGTCGTGCAAGACCCTCTGTACACGCCCGTAATTGGGCTCAACTGGATACAAAGCCCAAAGGCCAAAAATAGGCGACGCAGCACCGATACAGATTCTGGACCCTCTCTTGTTTCGACGATTTCTGATGACTCCGGATGAATTTTGACATGAGACCAGAGGCATTGGAAAGGCCTTCTCCTTATCTTTCCGTGCATATGTAGAACGTCCAATTACAAGTCTATATGCATCCTGGGCGACCGTTTTAGTGCAGACTGGTCCTGGGCCCCGAAATAGACTCGAAGTCGGTTTTGATTGGGCCTCCACCTTGGCTTCCAAGCCCTTGCTGGTCCTCCACGTTCCCAACTCCTTCTCCCATCATCTCCTGGTACTCTCCATGGTTCCTAATCATAAAATAATCATTTGATAGCAAACGATTCTCAAAAGTAACATATAGCAAAGAACGTAGGAACGAGCTCACCTCTAAATTTAGTCGTCGTGCACGAGCTCTAGTCATTGGACCTTGCAAGTCCAGAATTGGAGGAGTGTTGTGTGTATCCGTAGGAGTTATGTCCTCATCACCTTATAATTGTAACATAAATATGGACATTAGTAATTTCTTAATCATACGTCTCCCCGGCAACGGCGCCAGAAATGCTTGTTGACTTTTGCTAAGCCACACTAATAAATCATCGCTGGCAAGGTGCCATAAATGCTTAATTAATATGTCTTAGAGCCAATTAGGTAAGATCCTCAAGCGCACGGAAAATACCGTTGTAGCATTTCACTCGGAAGTATTCAGGGTATCATTTTTGTTTATCCCAAAGGAAGGCAATGAATAAGAAGACTTACTTATGCACATATTTACATTGCAAATTGATAATATCATCTAACCAAGGCAGGCAAGTAATGGATAATGACGAGGTACTGTGACATGCAGAAGATTCTATCTCAAAAATAAATAAATAAATAAAGCCAAGTGGAGAAAGAACTAAGCTGAGCTACTCCTACAGTACTTTCATATACAGTTGTATAACTTAAGTTCTATACACATACACACTTCTACTCAGGTTCAACAGTTATTAACATAACACTTCAGCCACGGACCTACCCCTGCATCCATAGGCGACTTCCGCCAAGTGCCTATGCACTAGCCTAGCGT
The DNA here is from genome assembly GCA_030378355.1 of Eleusine indica. NCBI lineage: Eukaryota > Viridiplantae > Streptophyta > Magnoliopsida > Poales > Poaceae > Eleusine > Eleusine indica. The sequence continues at coordinate 21,857,250 of CM059500.1, forward strand.
GGAGGAGTTCAAAGGACGGACAGGGCTGTCACCACCAGCCGCTACATCAGCTAACCGGTAGACTAACGAATAATTGATGCAAATCAATTATCCAAGTACCATACTTGCATATTCAAAGAGCACTCTACTCCTCCATGGTTATATTAACGAAGCAGAGCTATCATATAAATATGATCACCAATCATGTCATAACAATGAATCCTAAGAATAAAGACTGTCATATAAATTAGACTATAGTGACGGTATATAACAAGCATGACAATAGTAGTATAATAAATATAAACTACTATCACACAAGTGGGCTATACTATCACATATATGGATCACAATATCAAACAAGAAACTCATGACCCAAACACAACTATATGAAAAGATGACATTTATTAAATAGAGCAAAGTCTTACAAAAGGGAAATGGTACAAGAGCTATACCAATTCCTCCAAGAGAAGACTTGAAGAACTAGAGAGCTCTAGACTCAGCCTAACTCCACCAAGACTTGAGAACAACTAAGTAGCAAGAGAAGGAATTCTTCTTGTGGTGTGTGTGTGTGTGTGTGTAAAGCCATACCCTCCTATTTATAACCTCTATAGGTCGGCAAAGGGGAGTAATCACCAAGAATATCCCTGCCCAGCGCCTTCAGGGATCAACCAGGAGCCTCCACGTGCAAGCCCAGGAGGAAAGGCCGCATGCCTAGGTCGGCCGATGTTGACTTTTGCTAAGCCATATTAATAAATCATTCCCGGCACGGGGCCAGAAACGGTTCACTAATATGTCCCAGAGTCAAGGAGGTAAAATCCGCAAGCGCACGGAGAATACCGCTGTAGCATTTCACCCGGAAGTATTCAGGGTATCGTATTTGTTTATCCCAAAGGAAGGGTATGATCAAGAAGCGTTACTAACATATAAGATCATGTTAACAATTAGCAAGGATATCTAACCAAGACAGGCGGGTATATGATAATAACCGGGTAGTGTGACACACACAGAAGATTCCTACAAAATAAATAAAGTCTAGTGGAGGAAAGACTAGGCTAAGCTACTCCTACTATACATTCCTATACAGTTGCATAGCCTAAGTAGAATACATACAGACCCACACTCAGGTTCAGCAGTCAATAGTATAGCACTTCAGGCACGGACTTACCCCTGCATCCACAGGCGACTTCCGCCAAGAGCCTACGCACTAGCCTAGCGGGGAGGATTTCAAAGGACGGACAGGGCTGTCACCACCTGCCGCCTACCTCAACGAACCAGTAGACTAACGAATAATTGATGCAAATCAGTCACCCAAGTACCATACTTGCATGACCAAAGAGCACTCTGCCCCTCCGCGATTACTATTAACGAGGCAGAGCTACCGTACGAATACGATCACCAAACCCATGCTATACTTTATCAGCTAAAACTAAGCATAGAGACTATAACATATAAAGTAGACTATAGTGACGGTATATAACTAGTATGACAATAGTAGTATAATAAATATAAACTACTATCACACAAGTAGACTATACTATCACATATATGGATCACAAAATCAAACAAGAAACTCATGACCCAAGCACAACTATATAGAAAAGATATATATATTGATAAGCGTAAAGTCTTACAAAAGGGAAAAGATACAAGAGCCATACCAATTCCAAGTGAAGACTTGGGACTAGAGAGCTCTAGACTCAGCCTAACTCCACTAAAACTCCAAGAACTACTACTAGCAAGAGAGAAATGCTTCTTGTGGTGTGTGTTGAATGTGAAGGCACACCCTCCTATTTATAGCCTCAATAGGTCGGCAAGGGAGCGTAACCGCCACGGAAGGCATCTCAAACCGTCATCAGGAGTCACGGAGGAGCCAACACGTGGAAGCCCAGGCGGAGAGGGCGCCCGGCTGGGTCGGCCGACCTGACCAGGTCGGCCGACCTGGGGGTGGCCCCTCCTGGCCTGTGCTTTCTTGGGGAGGCTGGCAGGTGGGTCCTGAGGTCGGTTCCCGCGGTATTACAGGGAGTTACGTCGGTTAAGTGCTGTAAATGGGCCCTTCAATCCGTGTGACGTCCATGTGGCGCTCTCTGATTGGTCGAAAGTGTGTTTTCTTGCCTTTTGAGGTGTTTCCTTCACATTTCCTCCTGCATGCACAAAGTTCTCCAAGTACAAGTGGAACTATATTATTGTGATAAAGCATGCGTGTATGAAATGCCAAATTCTCCTTTATTTGAGTATAGTTGACGGTTGAAAATGGTACTTAACAGCCGTCAACAAACTCCCCCAAGCTTACCCTTTGCTCGTCCCGAAGCAAAGATAAACTTAAGTTGTTGATCAGGAGTTGCTACAATGTCCTACTCCTCAATAATACTATGCGCACAACAAAGTACTCTTCCTAGAATTAAATATATTGGCGCATAACTTACCCATTTACCTTGATCCATGGGGCTTTTACACCTCATTGTCTTGGGCGGTTGAGAGATAGAACAATTGCAGGGCACCAATCACTTGCTCTAGATTCCGCTATGTTGTTCCGGAGGTTTTCAAAAGATTTTGAAAATAAAAACCAAGTTCCTCAAATGATTCTCTCGGATCACTCAATATGTGTATGATTCCTCACCAAGGCAAAGTGTTGCCTATAATCACCTACTTCTAAATAAGGCTTTATGTGGAGCTCAAGGTAGGGATATATGAAGCACTCATGTTCACATAATATTGCTATGTCAAAAGACTGGATCCAAGAAAAACATCAATTCAAACAATCTTGATCAAGATGTGCAAGTGTGTGGGAGAACGGAGGAATGGTGGATGGGAAGAAATAACTCCTTTTTGAATTTTCCTTCTCTCTTTTGGAGTTTCTAGGCTATGGCTATCTTTTGCTTGCTCTCTTTTTTGAGCATTTTTTTTTCTTTTTGCATAGCCATAGTCCTAGTTTGCAATGAATACTTTGAGAGAGGAATTTTGCAATGGATATATGGAGTGTTTCTTTGGATGGATGGATGGATAGTGGCTTTCTTCCGGTGTAGAAGAATAGCTCTCGGTGGATATGGTGGATATGGTGGATGCTATCTTCTTGATTTAGAAGGATAGCTCATGGCGGTGGATGTGTGTACATGATCTTGATCAAGAAAGCATGAAAAGAGTTCTACTAGGGTCACAACAATTTTGACTAAGCTCAATGTGAAACAAGCAGCATATGTGTAAAGGTTTTCAAATGTAAACACTACATATGGCTGTGGTGGGAATTTCATCATTGAGGAACTTATCAATTTGTCATTTTGAAAAATAAAACTCCGGAATTCAAGCTTTACGTTGAGCAAGATCATAGCAGCCCTATCTATCATATCATACCTCTCAACAACTTAGAACTAGAGAATGCATATGCTACCCACAAGATTCAAGTTCAAGGCAAGATTTACCAACAAACCTAACTCTTGAGAGAGTACTAAGTTGTAAACAAGCATTAGAGAGGAATAAAGGACAGAGCAACTATTCATCATCTCAACATAGGAAAATTATACACATTCATACCGCGCATGAAAAAGGGAAATATTTTTGTTCTTTTTATGTTTTGCAAATTTTTATGGTTTTCAGATTTAGCAAATGCAAGAAAAAAAAGGAAGGGGAAAGATACAAGTTACCGTGAGAAGGGAGGTCCTCCCCCAAGCTTGTTCTTGCTCATATCTGCTGGTTCGGGTCGTAGCCTTGGGAGCGGAAGAAGGCATCCCAATTGCTCTGATTCTGAGCCATCATCGCGTTCAGCTGGCGGAATTGGTTGTCGCTGAAATTGACGGAGGATGCTTGACTCGTGCTTGCACGAGTGCTTTTTCTCCGCTTGATTCCGGCGACTTGCTTCATTTGGTTGAACATGGCTGCACACAAGAACAAACACAAGACAAGAACAAAAACAAGATCGAACAAGTGTTCGGGTGAGCGTTAGTGAAAACGACAAACCCAAGCTTCTCCGAAATTGGTTTTCTTCTCACAACAACTTGCAAATGCACTAAAACAGAGGGGAAATATTTTTTTGGGTTTTCGGGGCTGTAGTAAAGTTGAAGAACACGAAATTTTGGGAGAGCATCAAGTGAGCAAAGGAGGGGAGTGAAAGATGAGCTTGGAATGGTGAAGCTCCTCCTCCTGGGCGGTTTTTATAGCAAGGAAGCAAGATGGCCGTTAGAAAGACACAGAGCAACGGCCATATAGCCGTTGGGAGAAAGGAGCACAGGAAAAGGTGGGGCAACGGGGTCGACCGACCCTACCAGGTCGGCCGACCTGGCAGGTGGGCCTCCTGGCAGCCCCCTTTTTCCTATGTGTTCCCCAACGGCTAGGGGATTTGTCCCCTGCTGCCTTTTTGCTCAAAAAGCTCGACAAAAAATCTTTTCAAAATGGAAAGCCCAAAAACCTATTTTCTAAATTTTCAAAAATGCAAATGAGTTTTGAAAAATTCCAAGGTGGCTGGAAAAATTCAAAAATGCACAAATGCAGTGGTCGGAAAAAATCAAAATGTGGTGGAAAGCAAATATGCAATTAAAAGAGCAAATATGGATAACTACCGGTTTAACCTCCCGGCGAGGACTCACCTTTTAAAGTCCGACGAGCGGGACTTTTCTCCGGCGTTCAGCTCGATGAAGCGTTGTCCGGTCCCGGAGATGAAGACACGGATGATGCTTCTTGTTTCGTTCGCCACACCTTCTTGGTCTTTGTTGCGGTCGGTGGCTTCTCGGGCTTCGGAGGCTGCGGTTTTTGCAGGCTTCACAGCATGTTTCTTTGCAGACCTCGGAGGTTGCTGCCTTGTGGACTTCGGAGGCTGTTGCTTAATGTTTTGCCTCCTTGCCTTCATCAGTTGTTGCTGTGCAACCTTTTCCTTCTCAAGGAAGTTCTTCATGAATGTGATGAGGCTGTCCTTCTTTTTGAACGTGTTGCAAATCTCCAGGAATTGCTGGAGATGAGCACTAGCGTCCTCATTGGCTTTCCCACAGAATGGGCTAGCCTGCACCATGGTGATGAGACCGGTCTTGATCTCGAAGTTCGCATCTCCCACATTGCCAGCTGGTCCCGTAGGGATGTTGGCAGCGGAGGGAGCGGAGAACTCGCGGAGGGTCTTGTCGGCCATTTGCTCAGAGCTTGATGGTGCGGGAATGACAGGTTCGATTGGCCGAGTCTCCTTACGAGGAGGGGTGAGCCTAGCTCGTGTCCTTCTCAGGAGTGACTCAGGATCTTCAGTGAAGTTTGTCGGCAAGTCGAAACCAGTCATACACTACCCTGTTTTCACACAAAATGCAGAAAACAAAGCAAGGTTAGCCTGCCTAGGAGATAGCCTTAATAATTGCAACACTACTATATACATTAGTAATTTTTCTTAGATCATACGCCTTCCCCGGCAACGGCGCCAGAAATGCTTGTTGACTTTTGCTAAGCCATATTAATAAATCATTCCCGGCACGGGGCCAGAAACGGTTCACTAATATGTCCCAGAGTCAAGGAGGTAAAATCCGCAAGCGCACGGAGAATACCGCTGTAGCATTTCACCCGGAAGTATTCAGGGTATCGTATTTGTTTATCCCAAAGGAAGGGTATGATCAAGAAGCGTTACTAACATATAAGATCATGTTAACAATTAGCAAGGATATCTAACCAAGACAGGCGGGTATATGATAATAACCGGGTAGTGTGACACACACAGAAGATTCCTACAAAATAAATAAAGTCTAGTGGAGGAAAGACTAGGCTAAGCTACTCCTACTATACATTCCTATACAGTTGCATAGCCTAAGTAGAATACATACAGACCCACACTCAGGTTCAGCAGTCAATAGTATAGCACTTCAGGCACGGACTTACCCCTGCATCCACAGGCGACTTCCGCCAAGAGCCTACGCACTAGCCTAGCGGGGAGGATTTCAAAGGACGGACAGGGCTGTCACCACCTGCCGCCTACCTCAACGAACCAGTAGACTAACGAATAATTGATGCAAATCAGTCACCCAAGTACCATACTTGCATGACCAAAGAGCACTCTGCCCCTCCGTGATTACTATTAACGAGGCAGAGCTACCGTACGAATACGATCACCAAACCCATGCTATACTTTATCAGCTAAAACTAAGCATAGAGACTATAACATATAAAGTAGACTATAGTGACGGTATATAACTAGTATGACAATAGTAGTATAATAAATATAAACTACTATCACACAAGTAGACTATACTATCACATATATGGATCACAAAATCAAACAAGAAACTCATGACCCAAGCACAACTATATAGAAAAGATATATATATTGATAAGAGTAAAGTCTTACAAAAGGGAAAAGATACAAGAGCCATACCAATTCCAAGTGAAGACTTGGGACTAGAGAGCTCTAGACTCAGCCTAACTCCACTAAAACTCCAAGAACTACTACTAGCAAGAGAGAAATGCTTCTTGTGGTGTGTGTTGAATGTGAAGGCACACCCTCCTATTTATAGCCTCAATAGGTCGGCAAGGGAGCGTAACCGCCACGGAAGGCATCTCAAACCGTCATCAGGAGTCACGGAGGAGCCAACACGTGGAAGCCCAGGCGGAGAGGGCGCCCGGCTGGGTCGGCCGACCTGACCAGGTCGGCCGACCTGGGGGTGGCCCCTCCTGGCCTGTGCTTTCTTGGGGAGGCTGGCAGGTGGGTCCTGAGGTCGGTTCCCGCGGTATTACAGGGAGTTACGTCGGTTAAGTGCTGTAAATGGGCCCTTCAATCCGTGTGACGTCCATGTGGCGCTCTCTGATTGGTCGAAAGTGTGTTTTCTTGCCTTTTGAGGTGTTTCCTTCACATTTCCTCCTGCATGCACAAAGTTCTCCAAGTACAAGTGGAACTATATTATTGTGATAAAGCATGCGTGTATGAAATGCCAAATTCTCCTTTATTTGAGTATAGTTGACGGTTGAAAATGGTACTTAACAGCCGTCAACAGCCGACCTGTGGCTGGGCCCTCCTGGGTTGTGCTTCCTTAGGGTGGCTGACAGGTGGGTCCTCATCCCAGATGTCGGGGTAGTTTTGTGTGTTTCTTCGGTGTGGTACTAAAAATGGGCCCTTTAATCCATGAGATGTCCAGTTGGCGCTCTCTCATTGGTCGAAAGTGTGTTTCTTCGCCTTTTGGGTGTGTTTCCTTTATATTTCCTCCTACATGTAAATAATGCCCAAGTACAAGTGGAACTACATTATTGTAAACAAATATGCGTGTATGAAATACCAAGTTCTCCTTTATTTGAGCATAGTTGACGGATGAAAATGGTACTTAACAACCGTCAACAGGGAGCATATCATGTCCTTGAGCGTTTTCTTGCGCTTTTCACACTCCTTCGTCTCAAGTCGCTTTCTTTGCCAACTCTTGGTTTTGTGATCTCTATTTTGCTAGATGGCCTACTTTTCACCTTTTCTTTGGGTGGCCATTTGGATGTGCTTATTCGGCTTCGCATTTCAATCTCTAATCTTTGTGCATTTGATGTTATCAATGTACTCATCGAGGGGGAGATTGAGAAACCATGTGGATATGTGCCATGATTTGCAATATGTGATGAGTAATTGATATTGGTTGAGGTGGTGTTTGAGTTGAAATGCGGGAATCTGGGGATTGCATGAGTTTGTGCATGTCATCGTTTTGACTAACCGGAGTTGGTGAGGATGTTAAAGAGTTTGCCGGAGATGGGAAATGTGTTTGCTTGTCTCATGATGTGTAGGTCACTGGAGTCAACTTGGCGGTCAACGGCGAGAGGATTGGACACAAGTAGGAGACTTGGGGCCGGACGATCGGGAGGCTGGGTGAAGTCAACGGTGATCCACACCATAGACATGGAGAGGCAAGAAGCACAGATCGTTTCACAGTTGAGCCTCAAAACCGTGGGTGGTGATCAAGACAGTGGGGTTGACCAAGTCGAAGGTGATCGGGCGTCGGTGCAAGTAGAGGCTTCCAATGGACCGGAGGAGGGAGAGACTTGCCGATGAGGAGGATCACGGGACGAGGTGATACGCGTCAAGATCAAGAAGTTGCGCTTTGAGAAGCGTGCAAGGTGGTTTTCCAGTTTGGGCTTCAAAACCGGTGGCGGTGGTTGGTGGTGCACGTGGCACCATCGCGGAGCTTGCATCGAGGCGAAGCAAAGTTGTGAAGGGCTCGATGGCATTCGGGCGAAGGAAAAAGAGTTGGACGGTTTTGCCCCTAGTGGTAGGTGGCAATGAGTTATAGGTCAAGGGTAGAGTTGTCTTGGATCCTAGGCCTATATAAGGAGAGGTGTGGCTGGTGGGAGAGGTGCCTCTTCCTATTATCCTTGTTAGGACTTCATTCAAAGTGCTAGGAGAGGTCTTCATATAATAGAGGAGAGGAGAGGGTGTGTGAGAGACATCTCTTTCTCTTCCAAATAATGGGAGGAAGAGGGTGGCTTCCTCGCCTTGTATCCATAGATCTTGTAAGCATGTTTCTATGATGTCAGAATTATTTTTGTGCTCAAGATCTTCCTCTCTCCCTAAATCCCAGATTTCTTTTTTTCTCTATTTTCAGAGCTGTTTTCGTGGGAATTTTTTATCTCACTTTTGGGCAAGGTTTGGGGCGGATTTCTTGGGGGATCTTAGTGCTGATGAGCTAGAACAATCCTTCATGGGTCCTTGACTGAATAAAGAGCTATAGCACCTTTGATTTGAAGGATTTCTCAAGTTTCCCCTTTTTGGTGTTCTTGGCACAAGATCTGGAATTTGTGATGATTCCTTGAGCCAACCAAGTGGATCTTCTAGGATTAAAGTCATGATGTGTTGAAGATTCACTAGTCCAAAAATCGCATCATTTGGAGTTCGTTTCATTAGGTTTTGGTCAAGTTTTTGCCTAATCCCGAAACTTTTTTCTGTTCTGTCGAGGTCGATCGGCACTGCCGGTGGGTCAGAACTCGGATCGGCACTGCCGATGCCACGACCGGCACTGCTGGTGGCTTGAGTCCAAACCCCGCATCGGCACTGCCGATGGCCAGACCAGCACTGCCGATGCGCTCTATTTACTGCATTTGAGAATTCCTCACCGGCACTACCGATGGGATTTACTGGCACTGCCGATGGTGCCAACCGGCACTGCCAATGGTTGTGATCGGCACTGCTGATGGTTGTCCAGTAAGGTGACTTGTGTGCGCTTCTTTGACTGATTCAAGTCTTTGCTGTTCCCTTTTGTTTCTGCTATGTTCCGCTGCTGTAGTTGATCACTCCTAGGGTTAGCACATCACAAGTTGGTGTGTGTAGCCTTGGTGATCAGTTTAGAGGTTGGCTCGGGTTTTAATCAAGACATAGGCCAAGTTCTCTTGGAGAATTTTAATTGGCTCCCATTCACCCGCCCCCCCTTAGTCGCCTTGCTCGGTCCTTCAAAGTCTACTAAATCAAGTACAAGGTAAGCATACAAGCACGAGTAGCACAATACAATTAGGGTGATCAGTCAAGCCAAAGCAACTCCTATAAGTGCTAGTGATCAAGTGAAAGCTAAGCACAACTAGCAAGTAGAGAAGCCTATTCATGTAAGTCTACAAGGTCATTAACTAGAGCAAGGTAAGCATACAAGCATGAATAACACAACAAGTAAATGCGGAAAGTAAGGAATCCAAGTAAGGAGTAGACTAAGAGATGGCTCATGATATTTTTTCCCGAGGTCTCGGAAGGTTGGCGCCTTCCCCTATTCCTCGTTGGACCACTCCCACCGGAGTCCTGGTCCCTCCCACCACCAAGTTGAGTTCTCGCACACGAGCCCATAATCACTCCCGGAGTGAAGACACAGTTGCATCACCGCTGCCACCAAGGCACAAGATTGCCTCCATCAAGAACTTATTGGACTCCCGGAGCCGTCATGGGCGCTCACTGGCGATGCCCCTTTCACCGACAGGCTCAAACCATGTACAAACGTGTGACGACCTTTACAACTGATCACGATAGGCTCAATCACCGACACCTAACCGGTCTAGGTCACACCATAGACCAAGAGTAACAACCTAGATCACACCCTCAAGGACACCCTAGCCCTAGATGTGCATAGATACTCTTGTTACTCCCACTAGCACTCTCAAGATATTCAGTATCCTATCCTTGTGCTCCTCTCTTTTCCTCTTGTCTCTTACCAAATGCTCCAACGTATTCCACTAGCCAAGAGAGGTCTCCAAGACCCTAGCAATAAAGTTATATAGGCTTCCAACCTCCAACTAGTCGTTGCTCCACGAAATCAGCTTTCTGGGCCTAGTGACCGTATAGTCTGGTCAGTCCTTGACCAGACCATCCGGTCTCCTCAGAATTGGCTCCTCCAGAGCTGTTGGCTCTCTGCCCACTACTAAAGTCGTACCTGACCATACCGTCCGGTCAGCAGACCGGATAGTCCGCTTTGTCCAGCCGTCGGACAAGTCCGACGTGTCGGACAATTCCATTGGACTCCAGAGGCTTGCTTCCTCTCTATCCCGTGCTTCACCTATACAAACCACACCATCAGGTCTATAGACCGTACCGTCCAGTCTCTATGGTCTCCAGCACAAACAGATTCCTCGCTAAGTCTTCTCTCTGGTGTGCCTGTTCCTCTAGTGACCGTACAGTCCGGTCTCCACTGACCCCTCTTTCCGGTCACTATGTCCAGAAGCTAAAACATTTCCCGGCTTCTCCAAACAGCTCCTTGGCTTCTCCACTGTCACCTAGTGCCTGTGATTTTACTGAGCATCTATACACATGAGCGACTAGCATGACCTAAAGAGACATGACCTAGACCCCCTTGATAGTCCGGTTTTTCCTATGGACTCAAAGCCCTAACAACTAGACAAGTGTTCCAAACACTTGCTCCATAGCTTGTCCTTAGCCTTGATCCATCTCCATCAACCCTTAGACTCCATCAAGCTCATCAAGCCTCCATGCTTGAGGTCATTGTCAACAATCGCCAAAGCAACCGTCTACAATCATCATAGAGTAGAAAAGGTTTCCTACACGCACAACACTCGTGTAGGCATTAGTCATATTTTATGTTTGTCATTCATCACCAAAACATTCATACCTTGGGGTGACCTCAATGGTCAGAACCTTATAATCTCCCCCTTTTTGGTGATGGATGACAACCACTACTTATGATGATCCAAAACGAATGAGTCCCGAAAGAATGAAAAGGAAGGGACAAAAGACTCGAACGAAAACGAGGAACCAAGAGAAAAGAAAGGTTTTAAAATTACCTTGGTCCTTACCTAAGAAGTAGTCTCCCCCTTGGAATATGCTAGGTGTTGAAGGAGATCTACCCAATCATGTAGCGCACTAGAAGTTTCGCTTGATTTGAATGTTGCGCCCATCATGGTGTCGTGGTAGTTGATCTTGTTGATGTAGACACGCACCATGGACGTAGATGTTCATGTCGGTGTAGATGTTCATTGTTGTTGTAGAAATGCACCATTGTTTCCATGTTGGTGTAAATGTTCATCTTGATATGATCTTCATACGTACTCCAAGTGAACATGCACCATCTTGTATCTTCATGTTCTTCTCCCCTTTTTGCTATCCTCAATCTTGACTTGGCTTTTGGATCTTCAGGTTCTTCTCCCTCTTTGTGTTATTGATCTAGACTTGGCTTTTGGATCATCATGTTCCTTCTCCCCCTTTGTCACCTATCACCAAAAACCAAAGACAACACAAGAGAGCCAAGGAGCAAAACAATAAATGGCAAGAGTTAGGGAACTCCCCCTTTCATGGTGCTCGTCCTTGGTCACGATGTTGTTCCACCATAGCTCCCCCTACACACATGACTCAACAAAATATTTCCTCAAGAATGCAATGGTTAGTCATTAGCGTGTTGGGAATGTATGAGTCACTTGTCTTTGAGCCACGCGAGTAGATTTAACCTTGGAGCTTGTTTGAACATGACTCAATGGGCATGAAGCACAAAGATCACTATGTGATCATCTAAGCAACTTCCCCTAGAAACATGCTTGGAAGCAAGTTAGGTATCATGATGCAAAATGCATGAATGCCAAGAGTGCAAATGCAAATGCAACAAGTATACAAATGCATGATGCAATGCTAAAAGAAAGAGAGAGAAAGGCTACAAACCAAAGTGCCAACAATGAGTTGTCCCTTCTCGAGCTTACTCACAATGGACCATTCTTGAAAGCCTTGGGCACACCATGAACCTCATTCCAAAACTTAACCCATGTCCATTGCTATCTCAAGGAGGTCCGAAGTCGACCTACAAGAAGAAGAGAAACAAACACAAAACAAAGACACAAACAACAAAACAAACAAGGAAAGGCTATACATATTTACAAGGGACAAACTTTAGAGTTACTCATGTGAAGTTTGAAAGGTCGAGACATTGAGTTCTCCCCTTAGCTTGTTGAAGGTCTCCTCGTCGAGTGGCTTGGTGAAGATATCCACCAATTGTTCATGAGTTTGCACACTCACCAACTCAATGCCCTTCTTCTCAACATGGTCTCTTATGAAATGATGCTTGACTTGAATATGTTTCACATGACCATGATCTCCAATTTTGAGAGCCATTTTAATTGCCGCTTCACTATCAAAATATAATGGCATTTAAGTGAAGTTGAGGCCATAATCCGAGAGAGTTTGCCTCATGTAGAGAAGTTGAGAACAACATGCTCCTACCGCCATATACTCCGCCTCAGCTATAGATAGAGCCACCGAGTTTTGCTTCTTTGAGCTCCAAGAAATTGGCAACCTCCCAATGTGCTCTTTCTATTCACTTTGCATCCCGCAAAGTCCGTGTCCGAATACCCAAGTAGCTCGAAGCTTGTTCCTTTAGGATAAAATAATCCCATGGTAGGTGTGTACCTGAGGTATCTAAGTATCCTCTTCATGGCCTTCAAGTATGACTCCTTTGGATTTGCTTGATAGCGTGCACATAAGCACACACTAAACATGATGTCCGGTCTTGAGGCGGTAAGATAGAGCAATACCCAATCATTGATCTATAGAGGTTGGGGTTCACTAGTTTACCCTTTGCATCATCATCCAAGGGTTTGCTTGTCGCCATAGGTGTGTGCAAAGGCTTGCAATTCTCCACATTGAATCTCTTGAGAAGATCCTTGGTATAGTTCTCTTGATAGATGAAGTTCCCTTCTCTCAATTGGTTGACTTGAAAACCAAGGAACACATGCAACTCTTTAATCATTGACATTTGAAATATACTAGCCATCATCTCCTGGAACTCTTTATTGAACTTCATATTGGTTGACCCATAAACGATATCATCCACACAAATTTGGCACACAAAGAGGTCCTTCTCAACATGTCTTGTGAACAAGGTTCTATCAATACTTCCAATTTTGAAGCCATTCTTGAGAAGGAAGTTCCTCAAATGTTCATACCATGCCCTAGGTGCTTGCTTGAGGCCATAGAGAGCTTTCTTCAATTTGTAAACATGTCTTGGATGTTTAGGGTCCTCAAACCCTGGGGGTTGTTCCACATAGACATTCTCATTGATCTCTCCATTCAAGAAAGTACTTTTGACATCCATTTGATAGAGCTTGAAGCCATTGTGTGATGCTTCGGCAAGTATGATCCGAATAGCTTCAAGATGGGCCACGGGAGCAAAGGTTTCTTCAAAGTCAATACCCGCCACTTGAGAATACCTCTTAGCCACTAGGCGAGCTTTGTTCTTGACAATAACCCCTTTCTCATCTTATTCGTTATTGAAGAGCCACTTGGTGTCAACAACATTATGATTCTTGGGCCTCTCAACAAATTTCCACACTTTGCACCTCTTGAAGTTCAACTCTTCTTGCATAGCAATTACTCACTTGTGATCATCCATAGCTTCATCAATGGTTGTGGGCTCAATCATAGAGACAAAGAAGAAGTTCTCAATTGCAACATTTGCCTCATTAAGATTTTTTTCACTCACATAGTTGGGATTGTATTGATTCCTCCTTGTCCTAACTCCTTGAGATGGACTCCTAATGGTCAAGTCACGTGAATGATCCTTGTTGATAGCTTTTGGTCTAGAAAGAGGTTCTTCTTGAGTGAGAGGAGGTCCAGGTGAAGTGTCATGAGCATCATGGATTGCTTGCTATCTAGAGATATGAGTTTCTTGGATTCTTAGTGAGGTGGGGGAATCACTCATATGCTTTGTTGTCTTGTAACTAGAGCTTGGAGTGGATGAGGAAGTATCATGTGAAGAGCTTGGGGAAGTATCTTGAGGTTAAGTATATGGGGAGGCTTGTGGCTCACTTCTCACATGGGTAGGTGGATGCACTCTCAATGAATCTTGAGAGGAGCTAGTGGGTGTTTCAATGACATTTTGGGTTGGTTCTTGCACCTCGGAGGATGTGGTTGGTTGAGTTGGTGGAGTAGAAGGCTCACCAATATCATCATCATTAGCCTCGTGGGGTAAAACCTCGCCAAGGGCATGTTCCTCAAAGCTTCCCTCATGGGTTCATCTCCAATGTTCACTTCATGAAATTCATCTCCCTTCTAAGGACCATTTGACTCATCAAATTGCACATCAGAGGATTCTTCCACACAACATGTGGCTAGGTTGTAGACCCTATATGCCTTAGAAGTCCCAGAGTGCCCAACAGGAATGCCTTGATCAATTCTGCTCTCAAACATTCCGGGCTTCCTCCTCTTCTTGAGAATGTAGCAAGTGCAGCCAAAGACCCAAAAATAGGAAACATTCAATTTCCGTCCAACCAATATCTCATAGGGTGTCTTCTTCAATAGCTAGTGGAGATATATACGGTTGGAAGTGTAGCAAGCCGTGTTGATTGCTTCATCTCAAAACCTCTCATGAGTTCCATACTCATCTAGCATAGCACAAGCAGCAGTGACGAGTGTCTTGTTCTTCCTCTCGACTACACCATTCTGCTCGGGAGTATATGTAGCGGAGAATTCATGCTTCATCCCCTTCTTGTCACAATATTCCTCCACTGTTGTGTTCTTGAACTCAGTCCCATTGTGACACCTTATCTTCATAATGTTGGCCTTGAATTCATTCTTTGCTCTCCTTGCAAACTTTTTGAAGATATCACTTGCTTGAGACTTGTCCACAAGAAATAAGGTCCAAGTGTATCTTGTGAAGTCATCCACAATCACCAAGCAATATAAATTGCCTCTTAAACTCTGGTAGTGTGTTGGCCCAAACAAGTCCATGTGTAAGAGCTCTAGAGGACGAGATGTAGACATGAAAGACTTGGTGGGATATGAAGATGCAACTTACTCCTAGTGTGATAAGCACTGCACAATCTATCCTTCTCAAAGGTCACATCCTTGATTCCTCCAACTAGATTCCTCTTGACCACTTTTCTGAGTTGATTCATTCCAACATATGCCAATCTTCTATGCCACAACCATCCCTTGGTTGCCTTGGTGAATAGGCAAGTACTTGGTAGCATGTTGCTTGATTTGAAGTTGTGACATACAAGTTCCCATGCCCCACTCTACGAAATACCAGCCCTTTCTTTGCATTTTCAATCATTGCACCATCCTCATCAAATGTGCACTTGAATCCCATGTCACAAAGCTGACCAATAGACAGGAGGATGAAAATGATGGTTTCCATAAGAAAGATCTTGGAGAGATGGAGGTCCTCTTTAATGGCCACCTTGCCTGAGCCTCTAACTCTCCCTTTTGAGTTATCCCCAAAAGTCACTTTCTCACTGTCTTCATCTTCATCAATGTTGGTGAACATGGTTGGCCTCCCGATCATATGTTGGGTGCACCCACTATCAAGTATCCAGTGAGTACCTCCACTCTTGTAGTTGACCCTGGTAGTAGCCATAAGACAAGCACTAGAAGAAGAAGGGTTAGTATCCAAAGCATTACTCAATTGACCTTCACTAACCTCATCACATTGAATGAGACCATCCTCATAGTCAGGGTTCTTGCAATCCCTTCCTGAAGTCTCCTCCATATAGGATGGTGGTGATGCATCCGGCCCAGGTGGGGTTGGAAAAGCACGACACACCGACCCAATTCTAGATCCGTGACCCAAACCTGCAGTCTTAGCACCATAACTCTGGCATCACGACACACCGATCCGGTTTTAGATATGCACTATCTGGCCCCCGCAATCTTAGCATCGCAACTCCGGCACACCCACTTGGGGAAAGGCCCAATCGCCCTAAAAGACTAGTCCAATGGGGGAAGGGTGGCTCTCCCTTTTAAGGTGGATTCCTCCTCCTAAGCTAAGAAAGGTAGGATTATTCAGAGGCTCACACGGTCGCCTCCCGACTACAACTGGGCCACATGGCCCCGTTGTTGCGTCTTTGCCATGGGTAATAGTGGAGGATGTCCTCATCATTCCCACCTCCATAAACAAGAGTCCAGCTCTGATACCAAATGATGTGGAAAAGGGTTCCCGATCTTCCGAAAGGTTCTGGTAAATCTTGATTTTGGCAGAGGCGAAACACAAATCGATCCGGCTTCAAAACAACACATTTAGAACCCCGCAATCACAGCACAACGTCTCATCTGGTTATCAACCGTTCAAGGACAATTGACCTCACCGAGAAGGCTAATCCCTACCTACAAATCAAGAACACAAGCAAGAACAAAGAAGAATGCAACACAATTGCAGATGAATGATTAAGCTCACGAAGTTGGGGTCTCAGAAACCGATGAATGGTGATACTGTTTATGAACAGAATTAATCTAAGTAAAATCCAAACCCTAATGGTGCGGTGGTGGCTGTATATGAAGACCCTAGGGTCTTGCAAGACCCTCTGGACACGGCCCTAATTGGGCTCAACTGGATACAAAGCCCAAAGGCTAAAAACAGGTGACACAACACCGACACAAATTCGGGACCCTCTCTTTGTTCGACGATTCCCGATGACTCAGGATGAATTTTCACATAAGACTGGTGGCATTGGAAAGGTCTTCTCCTTAGCTTTCCGTGCATATGTAGAATGTCCAAATCTGAGTCTATACCCACGAATCTATTCAAAATTCTAGAATCGTCCCATGTTTCTATTTTGATTGTATGGGTTCTGGTGCAATCCTGACCGACATTGCAGTCGGATTGATAATAATCAAGTGCCATTACTTTGTCGTTGCGTCTTGGGCGTCTGTTTTAGTGCAGTCTGCCCTTTAGCCCTGAAACAGACTTGAAGTCGGTTTTGATTGGTCCTCCACCTTGGCTTCCAAGTCCTTGATGGTTCTCCACGTTCCCAAGTCCTTCTCCCATCATCTTTTGGTCCTCTTCATGGTTGCTAATCATAATATAATCATTAGGTAGCAAACCATTCTCAAAAGTTACATATAATAAAGAACGTAGGAACGAGCTCACCTCAAAATTTAGTCTCGTGCATGAGCTCTAGTCATTGAACCTTGCAAGTCCAGAATTGGAGGAGTGTTGTGTGTATCTATAGGATTGATGTCCTCATTATCCTCCCCCTCTTGAAGTGGAGTCGTCCTCGACTCAAGCTCATCCTCTTCTCCCAAACTCGGGAGGCAACTCAAGTTTGTATGCATTATCATTAATCTTCTCAATTATTTTGAATGGACCATCAGCTCTAGGCATTATTTTAGACTTTCTCAATTCTAGAAATCTATCCTTCCTCAAGTGTAACTACACGAAATCTCCTACATCAAGCTTTACTTCATTTCTACCTTTCGTATCAGCAATTTTATACTTTTCATTCATCTTTTCAATGCTAAGTCTAGTGGCCTCATGCATTTGTAAAATAAATTCAGCACGCTCCTTAGCATCAACATGAAGTCTCTCATTAATAGGTAGAGGAAGTATATCAAGTAGTGTACGGGGATCAAAACCATACACTACCTTGAAGGGACTTACCTTGGTAGTAGAATGTGTTGCCCGATTATAAGCAAACTCAGCATGACGCAAACATTCTTCCTATTGCTTCAAATTTTTTTTCAAAATAGCTCTCAACATAGTGCCCAAAGTGCGGTTCACAACCTCAGTTTGTCCATCAGTTTGTGGGTGCCAAGTTGTAGAAAACAACAACTTGGTACCCAACTTATTCCAAAGTGTGCACCAAAAGTGACTCAAGAATTTTGCATCACGATCTAAAACAATAGTAAAAGGCATACCATGCAAACGTACAATTTCTTTGAAAAAGATGTCAGCAATATGACTAGCATCATCGGTCTTATGACATGGTATAAAGTGTGCCATCTTAGAAAAATGATCCACAATAACAAAAATGCTATCACTCCCCCTCTTAGTCCTAGGCAGTCCTAAATCAAAGTCCATAGAAATATCTGTCCAAGGAATAGAAGGAACAGGAAGTGGTATGTATAAACCATGTGGATACAAGCGAGACTTAGCTTTTTGACATGTAATGCAGCGAGCAACAAAGCGCTCAACATCTTTCCTCATCCTTGGCCAAAAGAAGTGTGTGGCCAAAATATCCTCTGTCTTCTTAGCACCAAATTGACCCATCAATCCACCTCCATGCGCCTCGTACAACAACAAAAGGCGAATGGAACCAACTGGAATGCATAGGTGGTTAGCTCTAAACAAGAAGCCATCATTCAACACAAATTTGTTCCAAGAACGACCTTCTTTACATTGCAGCATTACATTTTTAAAATTAGCATCATCAGCATATTGTTCTTTAATTGCCTCAAGTTCAAAAATTCTACAACCAAGTTGAGACAACAAAGTATAGCGCCTAGATAAAGCATCAGCAATCACATTATCCTTCCCTTTCTTATGTTTAATAATATAAAGAAAAGACTCAATAAACTCAACCCATTTAGCATGTCTACGATTCAAATTGCATTGTGAGCGAATATACTTAAGCGATTCATGATCAGAATGAATAACAAATTCTTTGGGTAACAAATAATGATGCCACGTCTCTAAGGAACATACCAGATCATATAATTCCTTATCATAAGTGGAGTAATTCAAAACAGACCCAATAATTTTTTCGCTAAAATGTGCAACAGGTTTACCATCTTGCATCAAAACACCACCAATGCTTATACCACTAGCATCACATTCAAGCTCAAAAGTCTTATCAAAATTGGGTAGTTGCAGCAATGGTGCATGTGTAAGTTTGTCCTTCAAAGCATCAAAGGACTCATGATGTACCTTAGCCCAATGGAACTCGACACCCTTCTTTGTCAACTCATTCAATGGTGCAACGATGGTGCTGAAATCTTTGACAAAGCGGTAGTAGAAACCTGCAAGACCAAGAAAACTCCTCACCAGTGTGATAGTTTTTGGTACAGGCCAGCTCTTTATGGCTTCAATCTTTGCCTCATCCACCTCAATTCCCTGTGGGGTCACAACATAGCCAAGAAAAGAGACTTGATCCATGCAAAAGGTGCACTTCTCAAGGTTATCAAATAAACGTGTAGCTCGCAAAGCATAAAAAACAGCACTCAAATGATTCATATGTTCATCCATGGATTTGCTATAAATCAAGATATCATCAAAGTAAACTACCATAAATTTGCCAATGAATGCTCTTAAAACCTCATACATAGTGCCTTTGCCCATTACATAGTGCAAGAAACCAGTGGGGAGCTAATAGCCTCTGTAGTGACAGCCGGGGTGAACGAAAATAAGGTTGACAAGAATAAGGTTGCATATTCGAGTCATCACTTGAGTTGACAAGAATAAGGTTGCATACTAGTGAACCAATCCTAAGGAGAGAATCCTTCATCATCCTGTTACCTCTTCAATAACATTCACCTTCCACTTTCTCACCGTCATCATTCACACCAACCAAACAATTGCAATTTGTTAGTAACCCTTTAATAGTATTAGTTCCGCTCCTTCCCTGTGGATTCGATAACCTTGGAATACTCTGAGGGAAAAAGAGCTACAACTGTACACCGTCCTCTTGCGGTATATAAGTGGGTGCGTAATTACGACCAAGAAGCTACTTTTTCTGGCGTCGTTGCCGGGGAACAAGCCAGTTCTTTTACTATTAATATTTTACTAACGTCTAATCCTCTCTTTTCTAGTTGTTTTTGTTTTTGTGTTTTGTGTGAATTTTTAGGATGAGTACGATAGGACCTTCTCTGACGCTCAGGGAACTTTCTTTACCATCTCCAGACGTGCTGGTGCCTCAAATCCTCAGATGAGAAGGTCACGGCCTCCTCGTATGTGTTGAACCCCATTATCATTGGCATGGCAGAAGCAAACAAGTTCTTTGGAGCGAAAGAGGAGAACCCGTATACTCACTTACAAGATTTGGAGGCACTTTGCCAAACATTCCATCATGAAGGAGTGCCTCGGGATCTTTACAGGTGGCTGCTTTTCCCATTTTCTTTGGGAGGAAAAGCCAAAGAGTGGCACAAGGCAGCATCTCAAGAAGCAAAAGGTAAGTGGAGTGAGTTAGTTGGAAATTTTTGTCTCCACTATTTTCCTTTGCCAAAGGTGCAGAAGTTGAGAAGGGAAGTGGTGAACTTCTTACAAGAAGATGAAGAATCTCTCGTGGAAGCCCGGACGCATTTTCAAACATTGTTGAAACAAGGACCTGACCTCGGCATTGATGAGAATATGTGCGCTCAAACCTTCTACATGGCAATAAACAAGGCATCGAGGATGCATTTGGACGGATCGGCCGGAGGAAGTTTTCTGAGATTAACAGCCAAGGCAGGGATCGAATTGTTAGGCAAAATTGCCGAGAATAAAGCTTTGCACAAGCATTAGGAAGAATATCTAGAACTAAATCGGCAATGCCTAGAAGTTATGTAGAAGGAAGAGTCGCCAGCTGAGCAGATCTTGATGTCCGATAGTAGATCAATGATTACTTCGGAGTTCGAAGAAATAAAGTCCATCGGACCCGCCACTATGGATTTGACGTGTGCGCCGATCAGCGCAGTCTCTGAGCCGATCGGCGCAGTCATGACGACAGGAGAACCGATCACCCTGACGACTCCGTCAAGTAGCAAGGAATATACCAAGATAGAAGCTGTGATTCTGGACAACCACCTGAAGGAATTTGAAGGGAACTTCGCTAAATCAAAGGGGGATAGAACATTAGCGAATGCTAAATCACTTGACGAATTTGAGCCGATGGACTGGATTCCCATTGATTTTTCGCACGAGTTGCTGAATATGAGCAGATCCTTCAGTCCGCAAGACGCCTCCGAAGCCGGAATTGAGTATAATTTCCCAAGTAATCGCCTTAAGTTGGAAGTTTTTGATCAAGAGATTATTGGGAAAGTTTTAGGGAAGCTTTACAAGGATGATATAGAGCTTGATGGAACAGAGGTGAAACAAGCGAAGAGATTGCTAGACAGTTGCTTTGAACCATCCCCCTATGAAGGATTATGTGGTGTGTATGCTGTAGGTCTCACTGAAGAGGAAAAAGAAGAACCGTACATACCATGTGAGATATCAAGAAAGAAATTTCCGAAAGCCTTGTGTGACTTTGGTTCTCGTGTCAGCTTGATGACTTATGATGCATTCATGAGCATGCCTTATGGAACTCAATAGCAGCTGATGGGGACTGAACTTGAGCTGATCATGGCGA
The DNA here is from genome assembly GCA_030378355.1 of Eleusine indica. Taxonomy (NCBI): domain Eukaryota; kingdom Viridiplantae; phylum Streptophyta; class Magnoliopsida; order Poales; family Poaceae; genus Eleusine; species Eleusine indica. Next base: position 21,878,664 of record CM059500.1, read on the forward strand.
ATGGTAGGAAGACCAAGCCACTGGGAGTGATCAAGAATGTTGAAATTGAGATCAGCTCGGAAACAATGCCGGTAGATTTCTTTGTTCTCGACAATAAAGAAACTGGGGTTGAAGATATCATTCTGGGAAGGCCATTCTTAAGATTAGTACAAGCTATTCTGGATGCTGGGAAAGGTCAAATTACGCTACACCTGGGAGAGGAAGAAGTCCGATTTCAATTTAATGATCTGTCTCATCAAGACTCCTCCTACTATCAGGAATTCTGCCCAGAGGAAGACGAGAGGATAGGGATGGATATGGGAGACTCACTGGATCACATAATGCGCGGAACTAACGAGTATACTGCGAGCGTCGATCGGCGCGACGCTTGCGCCGATCGGCTCGATGCTGGAGCCGATTGGCTCAACTAGAAAAATCCTGATTTTGAACCTCTCGGAGAGCTGGATCCAAATGAAGCGCCAGAAGTGGAACAGAAGGAACTTCCGAAGGAGCTACGCTATAAATATCTAGGAAAGAATAGAACATATCCAGTTATTGTGAACAACGCCCTAACGAAAGAAGAAACAGAGAAGCTTCTCGCTATGCTAAAAAAGTATAAGAAAGCCATTGGTTACACATTGGATGACATCAAGGGAATCAGCCCCGCATTTTGCACCCACGAGATTAACTTGGAGAAGAATACTAAACCAGTGGTTGAAGGGATGCGAAGGTTGAAGGAATCAATGAAGCCAGTGGTTAAAAAAGAGATTTTGAAGCTGCTTAATGCAGGTATGATCTACCCTGTTCTGATAGTGAATGGGTTGGTCCAGTGCATTGTGTACCCAAGAAAGGAGGGTTGACAGTGGTGCGTAACGAGAACAATGAGTTGATCCCTCAAAGAACTGTAACTGGATGGAGAATGTGCATAGATTATAGAAGTTTGAACAAAGTGACGAAGAAAGATCACTATCCTCTTCCGTTCATTGACGAGATGCTTGAAAGGTTAGCAAAGAATTCATACTTTTGTTATTTGGATGGATATAGTGGTTTCTTTCAAATACCGGTAAGACCAGAAGATCAGCAGAAAACTACTTTTACTTGCCCTTTTGGGACATATGCATATAGAAGGATGCCATTTGGTCTTTGCAACGCGCTCGCAATATTTCAAAGATGCATGAATGCAATATTCGTTGAATTCATAGAAGATATTATGGAGGTATTTATGGATGACTTCTCCGTACATGGTGCTGATTTTGATAGCTGTTTGGAGAATTTGGAAAAGGTTTTGAAAAAGGTGTGTTGAATGCGACTTAGTTCTTAATTGGGAGAAGTGTCACTTCATGGTAACAGAAGGGATAGTACTTGGTCATGTCATATCTAAAAGAGGGATAGAGGTTGATAAGGCAAAGGTATCTACAGTTGAGAAATTACCTCCCCCTACTGATCTTACAACTTTGAGGAGTTTTCTTGGACATGCCAACTTCTATGGCAGATTTGTTAAGGATTATTCGAAGATTGCTAAACCCCTTACAGAATTGTTAAAGCAAGATACAGAATTTGTCATGGACGAGGAAAGACTCTTGGCCTTCAAAAGATTAAAGGAAGCTCTATGCTTTGCACCCATTATGCAACCACCTGATTGGAGTTTACCTTTTGAATTTATGTGTGATGCAAGTGACTATGCAGTTGGAGCTGTTCTTGGACAACAAAAGGAAGGTAAAGTGCATGCTATTTATTATGCTAGAAAAACTTTGAATGAGGCGCAGATCAATTATACAAGATACTTGGTTTCAAAGAAGGAGTCTAAGCCTCGGTTAATGCGATGGGTATTGATGCTGCAAGAATTTGATTTGGAGATAAGAGATAAGAAAGGAGTAGAAAATTTTGTAGCAGATCATTTATCTCGTCTTGAATCATCATCAACTGAGCCAATAAGAGATGAAATGCGACAAGAGCAGTTGTTTGTCGCATTTGATCGTAGAGAGAACTGGATGATGGATATTATCAAAGGTTGCAAGGGACAAACTGACCTGATGAACAAGAATACAAGGAAAAGAGTTAAGAGTGAAATGAGAAAATTTATATAGGTATTGCGAGGATGGAGCAGTACGGAGATGTGTACCCAGTGAAGAACGAGCGAGCATTTTAGCAAAATGTCATTCTTCGGATTATGAGGGACACTATGGCTACTTCAGAACAGAGGCAAAGGTATGGGCGAGTGGATTCTATTGGCCTACTATGCATGAAGATGCAAAAAGGTATGTTGCAACATGTGCTCAATGCCAACGAATAGGAAATGTTAATAGTAGGAATGCAATGCCTCTTAAGTACAATCTTCAAGTAGATATTTTTGATGTTTGGGGTATGGATTTTATGGGACCCTTTGTGAATTCTCATGGTTTCAAGTACATATTGGTCGCCGTTGATTATGTCTCCAAGTGGGTCGAAGCAATGGCATGCAAGGCTAATACTACAAGAGAATCAAGGAGAATACTTCAGGAGCAGATATTTCCTAGGTACGGAGTACCGAGGATAATAATTACAGATGGAGGATCCCATTTTACAGGAGGAGAATTTGCTAGGTTTTTAACTAAATCTGGAGTTGAACATAGAATTGGAACAGCCTACCATCCCCAGACGAATGGTCAAGCAGAAACTTCAAATAAACAATTAAAGGGAATTCTGCAGAAGACTGTTACAAAGGAAGGAAAAGATTGGGCCATGAAGCTTAATGGAGCATTATGGGCATATAGGACGGCATTCAAGACACCGTTTGGTATGACACCATATCAATTCGTCTATGGGAATTCGTGTCACCTACTGGTGGAGTTGGAACATAAGGCTTATTGGGCTATAAAGGAAATGAATTTGGATCTTAATGCCGCCGGCATGAAAAGAAAGATACAAATAAGTGAATTGGAAGAGATGCGATTGCGTGCATATGAAAATGCAGCCATATACAAAGAGAAAACAAAGAAGTGGTACGATAAGAAGCTTTTGAAGAAAGAATTCAAGGAAGGAGATCGGGTGCTCCTTTTTAATTCGCGATTCAGATTATTTGGTAAAGGCAAACTATGAAGCAAATGGGAGGGACCTTATCTTGTGAATACGGTGTTACCTTCGAGAGCGGTAATCATAATGGATGGCAAGAGAAACAAGTACACGGTGAACGGACAACGTCTAAAGGTATACCTAGAACCCGACACATTTGAATTAAAATCTTTTGATGTGTATTTCATTGCTTAGTACCCCGTGTGGTCGAGCTTAATGACGTAAAACAAAGGCTTGTATGTATTTTGATTTCCGTAGTTTTTCTTTTTCTGATTTGGTAATTTAGTGTACCGTGCCGATTGGCGTGTTGCTGCACCGATCGGCGCAGCCCTGCACCGATCAGCGCAGCAGAGTCCTTTTGGTTTTTGAGTCAGTTTTGGACCTTGCCTTTTTAAGACTCGTTAAATTCCACAAATAAGAGAAAGAGTCCTAGTCCAATTGGAAATCAAGGGATATAAATATGAGGGGACAGCAAACCCACGGATCAACTCGTATTACATCGTCACCAGAACAAAACCCTAAGAGCAGAAGCGATGGAAGGCGGCGCATCAGGCAGAAATCAAGGCGGCGCCAATCGGTGCGACTCGTGCGCCGATCGGCGCGACTCTGGAGCCGATCGGCTCAACGGGGGATTTCCTCAGCCCTCTGCAAATTGGTCATGGGAAGACATCAACGAAGTGTTGACACCAACACGAGATGATCCTCTCGTCTGGTCAGATCTGCGGAAGCAATTCATGAAGAAAAGCGAAGCTGACACGTGGAACGCCGACAAGATGAAGATGGACAATGAACTTCGACAGATGATGAAGAGAGTATTGGTGCGCAAGGGAAAATCTGTAGCGCCTATTGAAAGTGAAGCGGTTTCTCAAAGGTATACCATGGAAAGTCTTCTTGATCTTGCTAAGCCCTTGTCGTATGAGGATTTCCTATACTTCGAAAGATCATTAACTGAGCAAGAGAAGGAAGAGCTAGATGAAGAGAGCACCCTCACAATCCATAGGTGCCGACTTTATAGTGAACATGACATTGCCGCCATGTATGAACTTAAGTTGCGAGAGGAAGCTGAAGAAGCTATGTACCAGCGGGATGCGGAGAAGGATCTTCAAGCTAGAAGGGATGAATCCATTCCCAAGGTTCTTACCAATTGGGAAAGTTTTCAAGAAAATAAGATTCATAGGAACGGTTGTATTGAGGGTTGCAAGTGTTTCTTTTGTGCTAAAGATCTTCAACGCAAGGTTGAACTCCAATTGGCAGAAGATCCAGCTTTCATACCTAGAGACTTAATATATGATGATGGCTATCGAGCAGTCCCTGGAGGGAGGACACCTAAGGAGATTAATGATGAGATTTTACGAAGGCAGCAGAATAAGGTGATCCGTGAGCGTAATCTAGAGCAGTTAGCTGAGTATATGAAGGAAGATGATAGCTGCGCCGATCGGCACGACACTGGAGCCGATCGGCGTGACACTGGAGCCAATCGGCACGACCTAAAGATGGCTGAATTTATTGATCTGACGGCGCTGCCAAGTGAAGACGAAGAACCTACTGCAAGGAAGTGTGAGACTACACCAGAGGTTCGCAGATCTGCTAGACTATTGGCTAAGCCAATTCAAAAGTATTTCGAACGGGATAGCGACTTTGATACGTCATACTATTTGGAGACTTTGGAAAGCGGTGATCCTAGTGTGCCTGGAGATTTTAGTGATGATTTTGATATGCGAAGAAGCTTTAGTAGCCCTAAGTTCGAAAATCGGGAAACACTTGTAGAATGCAGTAATGACAGGGCAGCAGGAACTTCAACAAGAGTTAATGGTAATGCAGAGGGAAGTGGAGGAAGACGCAATGGTGGAAGAACACAACTGCGCCGATCGGCTCAGCCTTTGCGCTGATCGACTCGGAGGAATTTGAATAGTGCCTCCCCTTACAGCGTTGAAAATCATAACCTGCAACCGCCTGCTTGCTGTCGTGTCTGCCGAAGAAACATTGAGCGCCTGTACCTAGACAGAGATCGTGCTTAGAGGCATCAAAGAGATGTGGACCGCAGAATCCATGATACAATCGAGATGAACGAAGCGGACTACACTTTTCTCATAAGGAATATAAGATGAATTTTCCGAGTCTTGAACAGGCCTGGTCTGCATGATTAGTGTGTTGAGTTTCTTCTCTTGCAATGAGGACATTGCAAATTTTGAGTGTGGGGGAAGGGCTTTGCCATTAGTCATAGTTTTTAAGTGTTTTTGAGTCTAGTTTCTCATTTGTTTTTCTTAATGAGTGTTTATTTAAGTTTGTTTGTTTTTCTTAATGAGTGTTTATTTAAGTTTATTTGTGTGCTTAAGAGAGTCATGAGTCAGGTTGAGAGTTGTTTCAAGGTCTTTTATGTAGTTTGAATTATTGCATTGTCTTTAATAAAGTTAGTGTCGATTGTCAAATTGAAAGTGCCCCATGCTATTTATGTTGTCTTTCTGATGATCGATTGGTTGATTACTTGAATTTGTTGGTTACCACTTAACTTTTGAGCTTTGTATTTGTGAAAAATCTCTTTTGACTCATCATAAGCTAAAGCAAAAGCAAGGTCTAAATATGCCTACATAGCCGAGTGAATGAGAGCAAGCTACACATTTGAACTAAGTGGATTGTAAGTAACTTTGTCAACTTTTTGCTCATGATTTCGACCAAGTTAGGAAAGGATGATCTATTTTCTTTATCTCTGTATTTCTAGCCATTCTTATCCATTTAAATTCCTTGCTATCATGAAAACCATACATCTTTGTTTCTCCCTCCTCCTTGATACAACCTATATTCTCAATAAAAGGGAATTCAGAAAATTTCCGCTGCTGATACAAGACAGAAATTGCTGATCATACCAGGAATAGAAAAAAAAAGGGTGAAAGAAAAGAAAACATAGACCGCGCTGACCGGCGCAGTGTTGCGCCGATCGGCGCTGTTGCAAAAGAAAAAAAAAAGGGGGTTATTATAGAAAAAGAGGTAAAGAAAAAATATATATTCCCTGAGAGGCAGTAAGGTCATCAAAGAAAGCAGATTTCTGATTATTTCTCATTCTTTGCCATTGTTCTCATTGAAATTCTTTTTAGATCTTCTACGTTCCTCTTCTCCATTAAAAGTTCTTTTCCAAGAAAATTCTTTCTTAATAGGCATGATTGAGCACATTGTTGACATGGTTAATCTTATGGTTTAATTTAGTTATATAGCCCTCCAAGATCCGCATATAATCCTTGATTAGATAGGAGAGGGAAGGAAATACACTTGAGAGACCTAGAGAAGACCAAATGTTTGATGTTTGATGCTAAAAGATGAGTTGAGGAGAACTAAAATTGTTTTTGAAAAGGTTTTGTGGTAATTTGATTAAGTTCAAGTATGATATGCCGATTGGTTAAAAGGAGATGAGAGAAGATCTTTGTGGTGGGATAACGAGTAAAAATGATGATTGAGATTGATTGCATGAGAGATGGTGTGAAAATTCTTATTACATATTTGATTTTGTATTGCTCGAGGACTAGCAATGATTTGAGTGTGGGGGAACTGTTGGTGATTTCTAGATGCCCATTTTATCTACCAATAAGGGATGTTTTGCGCCTTAATTTGGTGGTTTGGGCTAACAATTAACCCCATATTTGTATATATTTGTGGTTGTTCTGTTTTGGATGTAATCGCAGGAAACAGGTGTAAAACAGGGCAATTATGGATAAAGTGCTAAAGAGTAACGAAGATGGGCCAGATGCGGAGCCGCGCCGATCGAAGCGGCGCTTGCTCCGATCGGCGCAGCAGGGAAAGATGACGAAAACACGATCCGGTCCAGGAAAGACGAAGGTCCAGCCCAGTATGAGTTAGAGTCAGTGGAAGTTGACCTAATCTCGTCGAGTATAAAAGGAAGATAATTATCAAGAGCCAAAGAGGACGAAAGGAGAGACGGAATCGCGAGAATCAGTTATCAGAACTAGGGTTCCAGGATATTAGCGGCAGAGGTTGGTCAACACCGATGAGATCCACCAGAAGGGAGGTCGCGCCGATAGGCGCGACGCTTGCGCCAATCGGCTCGTGCGCATTCCAGCGCTATTTCTCACCCCTCTGCTATGTCTAGCGAAAGGATGAGTGAGTAGTCTCATATTCTCTTCTCTGGTCCGGGGATCTGGTCATGTAACTCTCATACTTGTTGATACTCTCTCGATGAATTTAATCTATGTGATGAACTTTATTACATATCTATCTATCCCTTTCATTAGTGTATCGGCCAATACACTTTTGCCCATTACATAGTGCAAGAAATCAGTGGGGAGCTAATAGCCTCTGTAGTGACAGCCGGGGTGAACGAAACCACCATGTCTTGTAGAATATTTGAGTCATCACTTGAGTTGACAAGAATAAGGTTGCATAGTAGTGAACCAATCCTAAGGAGAGAATCCTTCATCATCCTGTTACCTCTTCAATAACATTCACCTTCCACTTTCTCACCGTCATCATTCACACCAACCAAACCATTGTAATTTGTTAGTAACCCTTTAATAGTATTAGTTCTGCTCGTTCCCTGTGGATTCGATAACCTTGGAATACTCTGAGGGAAAAAGAGCTACAACTATACACCGTCCTCTTGCGGTATATAAGTGGGTGCGTAATTACAACCAACAAGGTTTCACTCCCATCCATAAGTGATGGCCCATCAACAAGCAGCTCATCACCCCAGGAGCCCCCTCTTGAGCCATTCAGATACAAGGGCAGTCCTCCTGACTTCCATTTCCCCGCTCCACCATATGCTCATACAACACTGGGAGAACTCCTAATTAATTAGCCAAGCTGTTCCATAGCAGCCTTGTGATGGCACTGTTGTCCTGGGTTATCACTCCAAGAACCGGTTCCTAGGATCTACAACAAGCATACCACCACCCAACATGTGCCAACGGCACCGTATCCATTCTATCCAGCTTGTTGAGATCCCTAAGTCCATGTTGCTAAAAGAATTACCAAATTATCCCCATTATGACATTATTCATTAGTCAACATTAATTGAACCTAACACCCAATAAGCACCTAAACATGTCTACCCATAGCTAATTAAACCTCTAGTTCAAGGCGACAAGGACAAGATAAAGCAATACTAGTCAACCCTAATTATAGGTACCCATTCATTTGACACAAGCATGCAATTCTAAAATAATCATTCATAATAGGTGAAAATGCATCAAGGATACTTGCCTGAAATTAGATGTTGCTGCTCAGTGATAACAAATCTTGATCTTCTTCCTCGTATGATTCTCGTGCGTAAAAATCCTATTCGCGCAATACATACAAAGCATACACACAATAAATACACAATGCAAGATATGGGACAATTGGGTATGGTTGAAAAAAGGTTGCATAGCTAGTTTATTTGGATATAATAATGTAGGTGGAAGAATAATCTAAATCGGGGTTACGGATCAAAAGATATGCAAGGTTAAAGTTGCAAGGATTGTGGCTGCGCACAAATAGTGCAAAACATATGTGCATGTTCCCAATGATTGGCTCTGGTTCTCAAGGAATAACTTGAACAAAAATATTCCCAGTGACGTGGAACATGTGAAACGCAAGGTGAATTGGTTCAGAAGTTACCTATACTCAAGATCGATTAGCTGCATTATGGTGAGGTCGTCCAGCGGCAGATCGAGCACGAATCGTGTTCCTCATTGCACCAGAGCAGTTCTAGGAGAACCCTATAGTGTAGATGATCACAAGACCTTGGAACACAATTAGGAGTGTCGGTTGTATCAAGAGCATCTATGGATTAGGAGAAAATGAGATGGTTTTACCGTCACACGTGCTGGATTCGCCTAGATCAGGGAGCAGCTGCCATTGCGATGCAGATCCCGGAGGAATACGATGTTCAATGGTGCTGATTTCTGGATATGTTGTAGAGGACATCTAGGCATTTGGATGGGTGGATCACCGGGAATGCCAAAGCCAACCAGCAGAACTATTGCTAGACGCGAGGGCAGGGTGGCGTGGCGGCAGCCTGGCAGCGTGGTGAGGGTGTGAGGGGGTGGGGAGGACGTGGCAGAGGGGCTAGTATTTATAGGAGGGGTGGGGCAGGTGGGGTAAGAGTATGGAAAGGCAATTAAGAGGAATTAATGCATTTATTAGAGTCAAACATGGAAGGCATAAGAAATATGGAAAGGATATTATTCTCTTGTTCTTTCCTTATGAATGTTTATGGAAGGTGGAATTTCTTTCCATAGAAATGTTTATGAAAGGTGGGTTTATTTCCATAGAATGTTTATCGAAGGAGGGGTTTCTTTCCATAGGAATATTTATGGAATGTGGGGCAAACATGGAAGGTCTGACGTCTAGGTACGTCTATGCGGTAGCTGAAATGAATGAGGGTGAAAATGAGATAGATACATCAACAACGTGTAGGGTGAAATATGTGATGAAACAAGTTTGGAAGAAAGTATTCGACGATGCATTCACGTGAGTTACGGAGATAATGATAGTTGAGTCCTATTTTAAAATAGAATGTACATCCATAAAATTTGATTGAAAGGATTTCAATTTTCTCAAATTAACAAGGAATAAAAAAATGACAAAATATTGAAATCAAATAAAATAAAATGATTTTACTTATTTAAAAAGGTTTTTGTTCAAAACTAAAAACATTTGTGACACAGAGCAATTACTTCAACCCAATAAAATCTTTGTTAATTTGCAAAGTTTCTTATAAATAGTTTCAAAGTTTGAGAAATCTAAATATATTTTTTGAAAGCGGTTCACATTCCAAAATGGGAAATTTTGGGATGTGACAGGTTCAATGCAAATTGGCACATAGGCCAAGTTCTTGTGACAGAATTTTTATTGGCTCCCATTCATCCCCCCCCCTCTGGTTGCCTTCTTGGACCTTCAATTGATATCAGAGCCGGTTTGATCACTAGTTGACCTTCACCGGCTTTGTGTTCCAAAGGCGACATGGAGAATCATGCGGTCAAGCTTGTGATGTTCAATGGGGAAGATTTTCCTATTGGAAATCATGGACCAAGGCTTATCTCCTGAGTCAAGGACGTGCTATCTGGGACATCGTCAAGCAAGAATACAACATACCTGCCAACCTCGATGCTGCTCCCATTGGTGAGGTAAACAGGTATGACAACAATTCCAAAGCTGTTAACATCTTGCTCTCTACACTTGGTAGACGTGAATTTGATCGTGTTTCATATCTTGACACTGCTCATGGAATTTGGGGAAAGCTTTGCACGTACCATGAGGGTACCAATCAAGTCAAGTGTATGTGTAAGGATTCTTACAATAGACTCTACCAAACCTTTGCACAAAAACCTGGCGAATCACTAGATGACACTTTTCATAGGTTTGAGGCAATTGTGTGCAACTTGAGGGCTTGTGGTAACCTTGTGTACAATGATAATGATAGAGCTAAGCAATTATTGTATTCTCTTGATGAAAATGTTTTGGGGGGGGGGGGGGGTTAAAATTGCTGCTCTAGAGGAAACTGCTGATTTCAATACCCTGAACTGTGAGCAACTCTATAGCAAACTGAAATCTCATGAACCATCTAGGAAATCTCGTCCTAATCATGTTAATCCTGCTTCTAGCATGACTTTGCTTTCCAGCTCTCAAAAGGGTAGTCACAGTGGTGCTTCTTATGGAACTAACCCCTCACTTGACAAGTCTTCCTTGGAGTTTGCTCTGTCTTCTCTTGTTGCAGCTTTCGATGAACAGATGGAGTGCATTCCTGACGATGAGCTATCCTTGCTCACAAGAAAGTTCAGGAAGTTCTACAACAACCAAAAGGAGAGAAGAGGCAGTGGTTCAAGAACCTGCTTTGAGTGTGGTCACCTTGGACACTTCATTGTTGATTGCCCCAAGAAAAAGAAGGTCGGGTACCACGACAACAACTCTAAAGAATTCAAGAAGAAGAAGAACTGCTTCTTCAAGAAAGGCAAGAACTCCAAGAAGTTTGCGAAGGCAGTCGCACACACCTGCGTTGCCGCTTTGAGCGACGTCGACCTCACATCAAGCGACAGCCTTACAAGCTCAGAGGAGGAGGTTGAGAAGTCACGAGTGAAGAGGAAGGATGACTTCACTGGCCTTTGCTTCACGGCAAAGAATGATCACGACACCGACTTTGGCTCTGACTCTGACACAAGCGAGGTACCTCCCACTCTTGATGAGCTCTGTTCTGAACTTGATCATTTGCGCGATGTTCTGCTAATGCAAGATGATAAGCTTCGCAGCGCTGTTTGTGAGAGTAGAGAGCTTAAGTCTAAGTTGGAGAGTGCTGAGTATGAAATTACTTCGCTTAGGTCTAAGCTTGCCAAAGATGACATTGTTGAGTCTGAGTCTTGTCAAGTTGTGATGAATGATCTAGCATAGAGGGAAAGTGTGCATGCTCAAGTTGCCAGTCAGCTTGAGAGTACCCTTAAAGAGCTTGATGAATTCAAGGCTAGACCAACTCTTTTGGGTGCGTGTCAGAAGTGCCCCAAGCTCACTAGTGAGTTGGAAGCGCAAACCCTCAAAGTCAAAGAGCTCGAGTCCAAGATGCTAAATGAGACTCGCTCTAAGGTTCTCCCACCACCATGTTGTAGTGTGTGGCTCTCTTAAGGATAAGCTTGCAATAACTAGAGAGGAAAACAAGAACCTTGTTCAAGAAAATGACTACCTGATCTCTCGTCTCCAAAGAACCCTAGTGAGTGAGGAGAAGATTGAGAGTGACTTGGCAAGAGTTAAAGAGAGTGCTAGTAGGTCAACCTACAACTTGGGCTTGAGATTTGAGAGATGTGACAAAGAGAGTGAAAATGTGGGTAAGTTTGTTCCTAGCTCTAGCTATAAGGATGAGGAACAATCCATCAAACCCACTGACACATACTATCGACCAAACCCCAATCCTTCCTTCAACCCAAAGCAAACAGAGAAGCCAGAACCCAAACCTCTTGTGCAAACAAAGCCTAAACATGAGAATGTCTACATTTTCATGTTTTTGTGGTCGTAAGGGTCACTTGGATGAATTCTGTTATAGGCATAAAAGGATTGAGAGGATGCAAGTTGAGTTAACTAGAAATGTGTGTCATGATGATTTTGTTGACATTCAGTCTCGCTCTTTTTCTTGTGCCTATCGTGGTCAGGGTCATCCCTCATATGGCTTTGATTCACGAAACAGAGGCTTTGCGCAGCAGCACTTTGGCGCCCCATGTTTTCTCCATCGTGGTCAGAGTCGCTCACGTGGATTTGGTTTTCACATAGATAATTTCTATCCTCACAACCCAAGGTTTGAGTCGAGGCGCTTTGACAGGCCATGTTTTCCCCATCGTGGTTTTCGTCCCATGCATTCGAATGATAATGTGCAAAGAACTGTGATGACTACTACCGGTCATATGATGAAGTGCTAGATTCCTAAAAGCTTTCTGACTAACCTTAGCACTGAGTCATCGATCTTTCCTTCTCGTTCTTTGTAGGCAGCAGGTGGAGGCCTGAAGAACAAGTGGCTAATGGACTCCGGGTGTTCGCGCCACATGACCGGAGATGCAAAGTGGTTCTCCAGCCTCACTCCCTTGAAGCACAGGGAGTATGTGACCTTTGGGGATGACAAGAGAGGGAGAGTGAAGGCTAGAGGTGCAGTAAAAGTAAATGAAAACATCACTCTCAAGGATGTTGGTTTGGTTGAGCATCTCAAGTACAATCTTCGCTCTGTCTCTCAGTTGCTTGATGTTGGTTTGGAAGTGCGCTTTAAGAAAAATGCTTCTTGTGTTCTTGATTTGAATGGCTCTTTAGTTTGTAGGATTTCTAGCATTAGGAGAGTGTTTAAGGCTGATCTTGCTATTTCTCCTAGTTCTCACAAGTGCTTGTTTGCTCAATCTTCATCTGAGCTCTAGAAATGGCATAGGAAACTAGGTCACATGAGCTTTGACTTGCTTTGTCACCTTGAGTGGCCTAGGATTGATCCGAGGATTGCCTAAGCTGAAATTTGATAAGGATTTGGTTTGTGCTCCTTATCGTCATGGGAAAATGGTTGCCGCTTCTCATCCACCAATGAATTTGGTGATGTCTGAATGCCCTGGAGAGTTGCTTCACATGGATACCGTTGGCCCTTCTCGGGTTCATTCCGCGGGTAGGAAGTCGTATCTTCTTGTGATTGTTGACGACTTTCCTCGCTACTCTTGGATTTACTTTCTTGAGAGCAAGGGTGAAGTGTTTCATCACTTTCGGAGCTTAGCTTTCAGGTTGTTCAAGGAACTCCCTGGTGCATTACGAGCAATCCGCAGTGATAATGGCATCGAGTTCAAGAACTCCTTCCTTTGATGATTTCTTCCTTGAGCATGGTATTGAGCATCAGTTTTCAGCACCTCGTGTCCCTCAGCAGAATGGTGTGGTCAAAAGAAAGAATAGAACCTTGGTGGAAATATCCCGGACGATGCTCGATGAGCATAGGACTCTGAGGCGGTTATGGGGTGAGGCCATCAGCACTGCTGGCTATGTTTCCAATCAGGTTTTCTTGCGCTCAATTCTTAATGTGAGTTCCTATGAGCTATGTTTTGGGAGGAAGCCATCTGTTTCTCATCTGCGTGCCTTTGGTTGCAAGTGCTTTATTCTCAAGCATGGCAATCTTGATAAGTTTGAGTGGAGATACTCCGATGGCATCTTTCTTGGTTACACCCTTCATGGCCATTCATATAGAGTTTTGAATTTGGAAACTAACACCATCGTAGAGTTCTGCGATGTAACCTTTGATGAATCAAACTCTTGTGCAAGCAATGTGGTTGAGACTACAGGTAGCAGGGAAATGGAGGAAAGCATTTTGTAGAAGAGGACCTATAGGGCTTTGACGATGATGATGATGATTCACCTCATCTCTCATCTGAGCTTGTTCCTGCTGCTTCCACCACAATAGAAGAGGGTCCAGAAACTTTTACATCGATCTCAGTAGCTGTTGAGCCAGCTTCAGCTATGGTTGAGGGGGAGGTACACTCTGAGATAGAGGCCCCTCTTCGCATTCAACGTCAACGTCCTCCCCAACAGATAATTGGTAATCGCTATGAGAGAACAACAAGGTCAAGGTCTCCACATCTTGCCTGCTTTACCAATTCTCTATTTGTTGCCACCTTTGATCCTCGGGATGTTGGACACGCACTATCTGATGAACATTGGGTTAATGCCATGCATGAAGAGTTGGAAAACTTTGAGAGAAACAAAGTGTGGACCCTAGTAGAGCCTCCTGTTAGTGCCAATGTCATAGGAACCAAGTGGATGTTCAAAAACAAGCATGGGGAAGATGGTGAGGTTGTGAGAAACAAGGCTAGGCTTGTTTCTCAGGGGTTTAGCCAAGTTGAGGGCTTAGACTATGGGGAAACCTTTGCTCTTGTTGCATGCATAGAAGCCATTAGGATCTTGCTTGCATTTGCTACCTCTAAGGGCATTAGACTCTACCAAATGGATGTCAAGAGTGCTTTCCTAAATGGTTTTATAGAGGAAGAGGTCTATGTGAGACTACCCCTTAGCTTTGAGCACCACAAATACCCAAATTGTGTGTACAAGCTTCAGAAGGCTTTGTACGGGCTAAAGCAAGCTCCTAGGACATGGTATGCTAGGCTTAAGACCTTCTTGCTAGAGTGCGGGTATGTCATGGGGTTTGTTGACAAAACCTTGTTCACTCTAAAGCATGACAATGACTTTTTAATGGTTCAGATATATATGGATGATATCATCATTGGAAATTCCTCTCATGCTCTTGTGTCTAGATTTCAGGAAGCCATGGAAATTGAATTTCAAATGTCGATGATGGGAGAGCTTAGCTTCTTTCTTGGACTTCAAATCAACCAGTGCAAGCAAGGCACTTTCATACATCAAGCCAAGTACACGAAGGATCTCCTGACGAAGTTTGATATGGTTAATGTGAAGCCATTGTCAACACCAATGTCCACTACAATGGCACTTGACCCAGATGAAGACTGTGAAGCGGTGGACCAAAGGGAGTACAGGAGCATGATCAGCTCCCTCTTGTACTTAACGATGACAAGACCCGACATACACTTTGCGGTGTGTCTTTGTGCTCGCTTTCAAGCTTCTCTAAGGGTGACTCATTGCAAGGCTGTCAAGCGCATCTTCCGGTATCTCAAATACACCCTTGAGTTTGGTATTTGGTACTCTACGTCTTCATCTCTTGATCTCATTGGGTATTCGGATGCGGACTTTGCTGGGTGTAGAATTGATAGGAAGAGCACTTCTGGTACTTGCCATTTCTTGGGTACTTCTTTGATATGTTGGTGTTCTCGTAAGCAGTCGAGTGTAGCCCAATCCACCACAAAGGCTGAGTATATTGCTGCTGCTAGCTGCTGCTCACAAATCCTATGGATAGTATGCACCAAGAGAGATTATGGGTTAACCTTTAAGAGTGTTCTCCTCTTATGTGATAACTCCAGTTTCCATAAGCTTAGCCAAGAGCCCAATCCAACATGGTAAGGTCAAACACATTAATGTGTGATTCCACTTCCTGAGAGATAATGTTGAGAAGGGAGATGTTGAGCGCAAATACATCGACACCAAAAACCAATTGGCTGATATCCTTACCAAGCCCCTAGATGCTTGGCGATTCGCTTTTCCTTGGGGGGAGTTTGGTGTTTGCCATCCTTATGGCATCATTTGAGGGGGATTTGGTGTTCTCTTGTATATATATATCTTATCTTTTTGCATTGCATCTCATATGTAATATATGCATTGGTAGATGAGCTTTGATTCTTATGCTTTCTTGCATTTCTCTTTGCTATGATTGAGCTTGAGCTAAGTTGTGTGGATGTGATAGTAATCTCTCATGCTTAGATTTTTTGGATGGCTTGTTATAGACTCTTTTGAGCAACATGCTAATCTTAAAGGTAAACTTAGCTTCTTGTGAACCTTATGAACTAATCTTGCTAAAACTTGCTCACTATATGTATAATTGCTTTTATCCTTATTGAAACTTGCATTGAGGCTAGTCTAGAGAATATCGTGGCCTTGGCACCTTGTGTTTGCAAAATGTGGCTTTGCAAATGTTTTGCTGATGATCGAACATTGCGGTAATGTTTGTTTCTTTTGCCGCAAAGGCATGCTCATCCTTATGCTTTTAATTTGCAAAATAAGTTGATTGTGCTTCAAAGCCTCGGGTTGTTTGTCGTACCTAGTCGTGCGACCCTCCGCATAGATTAGAGGTAACATAAAAATGATAAATTCAAACATTATACTTTGAAGCCTCGGGGTGTTTGTCGTACCCAGTCGTGTGACCCTCCGCACGGATTAGAAGATACATGAGGATCACATAATAATAATGCTTTTCTCTTTTCTTATGAGTCTCTATTGCATATGTGAGCATTTGTAGAGCTTATTTTTTGTGAATGCTTGTTGCCTTGGTTGAGATTGAGACTGGCTAGATTCTTATGATTCACTTGATGCTTATTTTTCCTTGGATGGGAGTACTTACACATGTGGTGGCAGCTTTTCTCATGAGGAGTAAATTTGATTCTATCTAAGCTAGTCAATCTTTCTACTTAGCCTATATAGCTGATGGTGTTTATGCCTTGCTATCTATTTTTGATCTTCGTATGAGTGTGAGCTACTGCTTTTACACTTCATAGCTCTATACTTGTGATTAGCAAGGTTAAATGCTTGTTTTCATAATTGTTGAAGCTCCTTAGTTTTGCATTCTCATGCATTGCATGTTTGCTTATTCTTTTGCTTATTTGATGAGTTCATTCCCAAAGGGGGATAAAATATTGGGTCATGCATAAATAATGCTAAGAAACTTAAAATGATCCATTTTGCATTACATGAGACCTACCACAAGTTGAGGGGGAGCATATCATGTCCTTCAGCGTTTTTCATGAGCTTTTCACATTCTTTGCGTTCTCGAGTGGCTTTCTTTGTCAACTCTTGGTTTTGTGATCCCACTTATGCAAGATGGCTACTTTTCACCTTTTCTTTGGGTTTGGCCATTTGGATGTGCTTATTTAGTTTCGCATTTCAAATCTCTAAGCTTTGCACAATTGATTTTATCAATGTACTTATCAGGGGGGAGATTGAGAAACCATGTGGATATGTACCATGGTTTGCAATATGTGATGAGTAATTGACATTGGTTGAGTTTGGTGTTTGAGTTGAAATGCCAGAATTTGTGGATTGCATGAGTTTGTACATGTCATGGTTATGACTAACCGGAGTTGGTGAAGATATTGGTGAAGTTGTAGGAGATGAGAAATGTGTTTGCTTGTCTCATGATGTGTAGGTCACTGGAGTCAACTTGGTAGTCAATGGTGAGAGGATCGGACGCAAGTAGGAGACTGGGGCCGGATGATCGGGAGGCCGGGTGAAGTCAAGGGTGATCCATACCGTACACGTGGAGAGGAAAGAAGCACAGACGGTTTCGTGATTGAGCCTCAAAACCATGGGTTGTGATCAAGATGGCGGGGGTGACCAAGTCAAAGGTGATCGGACATCGGTGCAAGTAGAGGCTTCCAATGGACCAGAAGTGGGAGAGACTTGCCGACAAGGAGGATCACGAGACAAGGTAACACACGTCAAGATCAAGAAGTCATGCTTTGAAAAGCGTGCAAGGCAGTTTCCTAGTTTGAGCCTCAAAACTAGTGGCGGCGATTGGAGGTGCACGTGACACCATCGCGGAGCTTGCATCGAGGCAAAGCAAAGTCATGAAGGGCTTGATGGCGTTCGAGCGACGAGGAAAAAGATGGACGGTTGTGCCCCTGGTGGTAGGTGGCAGTGTATTGTAGGTGAGGGTAGGATGGTCTTTAGGACAACCCCTAGGCCTATAGAAGGAGAGGTAGGGCTGGTGTGTGAGAGACATCTCTTGCTCTTCCAAATAGTGGGAGGAAAAGGGTGGCTTCCTAGCCAAGTATCCATGTATGTTGACTTGATGGATCAATAATATGAGATTCAAATTCGTGCTCAAGATCTTCTCTTCTCCCTAAATCCTGAATTTCTCTTTTTCTCTATTTCTGGAGCTATTTTCATGGAAATTTTTTGATCTCATTTTTGGGTGAGTTTTTGGGGCGGATTTGTTGGGGATCTTGGTGCTGTGACGAGCTAGAACAATCCTATATGGGTCCTTGAATGAATCAAAAGCTCTAGCACTTTCAATTTCGTAGATTTCCCAAGTTTCCCCTTTTTGGTGTTCTTGGCACAAGATCTGAAATTCATGATGATTTCTTGAGCCAATTGAGTGGATCTTGTTGGAGGAAGGTCACAATGACCTGAGGATTAGTTGGTCCAAAAATCGCATGATTTGGAGTTCGTTTGATTAGGTTTTGGTCATGTTTTTGCCTAATCCCGAGCTATTTCAGTTCTGTCTTAGAGCATGTTGCGTTTTCTCAGGGTGTGTTACTTTTTACTCCAGGAGTGTTCCTTTTTCAGTTCGGACTTGTTCGATCTGAACATGTGTTGCATTTTCTTAGGGTGTGTTACTTTTTACTCCTAGAGTGTTTCTTTTTTAGTTCGGACTTGTCCGATCTGAACGTGTGTTGCATTTTCTTAGGGTGTGTTACTTTTTACTCCAAGAGTGTTCCTTTTTCAGTTCGGACTTGTCTGATCTGAACGTGTGTTGTGTTTTCTCAGGGAGTGTTACATTTTACTCCGAAAGTGTTCCTTTTTTAGTTCGGACTTGTCCGATCTGAACATGTGTTGTGTTTTCTCAAGGCGTGTTACTTTTTCCTAGGAAGTGTTCCTTTTATCAGTTTGGACTTGTCTGATCTGAACAACGTGTTACTTTTGGCTCGGGGCATGTTACTTTTGCTCAGGAAGTGTCTCTTTTAGTTGCCTGTGTTGCTACAGGTCCGTGAAACTTCCATTTGGTTGTTCTCTCTTGTCGTTTCCGCTAGTGTTAGTCATTCCTAGGGTTAGCACATCACAAGTTGGTGTGGTTAACCTTGGTGACTTGCTTTAGGTGTTGGGTTCGGTGCAAATTGGGACATAGGCCAAGGTCTTGTGAAAGAATTTTTATTGGCTCCCATTCACCCCCCTCCCCTCTGGTCGCCTTCTCGGTCCTTCAACGTCCTTTGAATCAGAAGATGAAGCATAGGTTGGAGGCTCCACTGAAACATGACACATAAATTTATTTTGGTTGCCTTCCTTGCAAGCCGCAGGCTTTGTTCCTCCTATGAATCAGACCTGGTCTGGTTTTTTGAAGTTGCAAGAAGAGGCGGACTGGAGTGGGGAACTAGCAGGAAAAAAAAGACCTTGACTCGCCTTCCTCGATCCTCATTGCAGCAGCGCCGCCGCCCAGCACCTCGCACACGAACAATCACAGCAGCCGCCGCTGTTCTGAAGAGGTCACAAGGAGCAGGGAAGAAATCAGGGTTAGGACTTACCTACAGGAGACATCGTTTGCTAATTAACTTGAGTTGAGTTTGGGCCTGTGCTAATATTTCCCAGCCCACATCTAATTGGCCCGATAGCGGCGCTAATTCAGACTGGATTTCGTGGCTATCACTGGATAATGGCCGCTAATAGCGCCAAAGCTCTCTTAGCACCAAAAGTCACGTTTCCTAGCGTTGGACCTTCCCATCAGCGATATCGGGCAACAGCGGGAGATATTACCGGCGATTCAAAACATTGTTTATAGGGGCCAAAGCTCGGTACTGAGGAGTAATCGCCATGCATTGATGTTCCCAAAGGGCTAAGGAGTCGACACGTGGAAGCCCGCCTGAAATGGGCTAAGGACCAGGTCGCCCGACCTGGGGGGGGGGAGGGGGGGAAGAGGTCGGCCGACCGGCCAGTGGGACATTTTGCTTTCTGCTTTCTCTGGGTGGCTAGTAGGTGGGTCCTCCTCTATTTTGAGTTGGTGTTCTCCGGAGGAATACCATGTAGCCAAGTATGCAATCCGAGGGAAGTCCAGTTGGCACCATTATTAGCATTTAGGAGTTAATTAAATAACCTAAGACAAATTATTTTTTTATAATTAATTAAATAGTTACAGTTGCATAGCATGTCATTGTCCATGTATAATTATCTGCATTTAGCATTTAGTTTATTTATTAAATAAAATACCAGGAAGTTAGAATAGAAAATGCAATTAGGAAAGAAAGGAAAAAGAAAAAGAGAAACCAGAACAGTGGGCTGAAACCCACCATTCTAGCCCACCCGCGCTCTCTCCTCTCCTCCCCCACTCCCCTCTCTCGGCCCACACTCCCCGCAGCCCAGCAACCAGCCCGCCAGCGCCTTCTCTCTCTCTCACTGATAGGCGGGCCCGCCTTGTCATCTTCCACCTCCCGCTGATCGCGCCCCCTTCCATTTCTCTGCCTCCCGATTTCAAATCCCGCGCCCCCGCACTTGCCCCTGCGTGGCCCCGACACCGCGCGCGTGATCGCCGCTCCCCCGCGATCTCCTGGCCAGCTTCCCCCATCAAACCCCTGTCGCCGGCTCCAATTTTTGGAAAGCGGCGACATTGCCGGCCCTACCCCCTGCACCGAGCCGCTCCGGGCAAACCCTAGCCTCCCGGCTATAAAATCGAGTCCTGGCGCCCCCCAAGCCCCCTCACCTCGCCATCGAGCTCACCCCGACCCCTCTCTGCCCGCTCAATCGCCGTGGATTGAAGAATTTGCCATCGCCGGTAAGCAGCACCGCCCGACGTCGCCTCTTCGCTCCGACGCGCCTAGGCTCCAATTTACCGGCCGGTGGTCTTCGCAGGTGATCAAGGAGCCCTCCGAGCCCATCCCGGCCGCCTTCCGTCGCCACCAGGGACCTTCCCGCCGTCGCCGACGAGCCGGAGCCGCCACCGTCGTCGCGAGCCCCTCCCCGGCCTCTTCCTCCCGTGCGCGACCCCCTAGGTGAGATCGCCGTCTTCTCCTCCCTCTTTTTCCCCACTCGCTCCGAGATCCGGCCATCGGAGCCCGAGCTCCGACGAGCTCCGGTGATCTCCCGCCGCTCCGTCGCCTGGAGTGACCGCCGGCAGCTGTGCCCCACCCCGCTTAAACCCCGGCCGTTGGATCTTGATCCAACGCGCCAGATTACATACCCCTTCGGGGTGTGTAATCGGTCCATCGTGGACCAGTGGACCACGGGTCCACAGATCCATAGGCCCGGTCCATGGATTTTTGTAAGATTTTTAGTTAAAAATTAATTCTATTAATTCCTAGTTAATACTACACTTTTGCGCATAGGCCCCTAGGGTTTGCTAAAATTAGTTTTCAAACCTAAGTCTTTTTCAGAACCTTTATTTAATTGTAATTAGGCCCCTGTATTTACTTTAAATTATATTTATGCCCTGTTTTTGTGTAGAAACCTTAGAAAATTTTATTTACGCCCCTGAACTTCATAAAAATTATTTTAGCACTACATTTTTATAGAAACACCCCTGTATTTTTCTAGAGTTATTATTTTGGCCTTGTATTTTTTAAAAAACATCCTTGGACTTATTTTTAATTATATTTAGGTCCTATCTTTTTACACTTTAGTCCCTGAACTTGTTATAAATTATATTTTAGTCCGTGGATTTTATGATTGGTTATTTTCACCCTATTATTTTTACAAATTAGTCCCTTTACTTTTTAGAAATTACTTTTAGGTCCCTACACCTATCTGTTTTTACCATTTTAGCCCCAAAACTTCAAACCTTCATAACTTTTCAACCGTAACTCGGAATTAAGTATTTCTTGCGCCAACGTGATCATAGTAACTAATACTACATGTTAGTACTACTGGTTTTGATTTTTTTCTTCTGATTTTACTATTTTACCCCTGTTTCTTCAAACCTTCATAACTTTTTACTCGTAACTCCGAATTAAGTGATTCTTGTGCCAAAACGATCGTAGGAGCATAACCTATGCATTCATGGCATTATCATATTATTTTTTTAATGATTGCATGGCTGTGTATTGATGGTGTATGCAATTGCTTGTGCCGGTACTGTCACGCGTAAAGACGACTGCACGCAAGGATTAGCGTATGAGGACCTCCAAGAGCAGGAGTTCGAAGTGGTTGAGCAACAGCACGTGGAGGATGAAGGCAAGTGTCCTTGATGCATTTTGTACCTATTGTGAATGTTACTTTAGGATTTGCATGCTTGTGTCAATTGATTGGGAACCTATTGATAGGGTTTTCTAGTATTGTTCTATCTTGTCCTTGTCGCCTTGAATTAGAACTTTATCGGTCAATGGGTAGACATGCTTAGTTGCTTACTCGGTTGATGGGTTCCATTTAATTTTGACTAACAAACAATATCACTTGGGAAAGAGTTGGTAATTTTTAGCAACATGGACTTAGGGATCTATGCAGGCCGGATGGAATGGATGTGGTGCTGTGGGCACATGGCTGGTGGCGGTAGGCCTGTTATAGATCCTAGGAACTAGTTCCTAGAGCGATAACCGAGGAAAATAGTGCCATCACAAGACCGATATGGGTAAGGCTTGGCCTAGTAATTAGGTGTTCTCCCAGTGTCGGTGCAGCATTTGGTGGAGCAGGGAATGGAAGTCAAGAGAGGACTGTCCTTGTATCCGAATGGCTCAAGAGGGGGCTCCCGGGGTGATGAGCCGCTTTTTGATGGGCTATCACTTAGGGACAGGAGTGGAACCTTAGTGGCTAGTATGTACTGGGAGACCCTTTGGAAAAGCCTCGTAGTGAAACCCTGCCACACACCCAAGGAAGTGTGTAATGTGGGTCACGTCCACGGGCACAAGGGGAATCACAACTTGTGGGTAAAATGGTACAAACTCTGCAGAGTATCAAACTATCATGATAGCCGTGCTCACGGTCACGAGCGGCCTGGAGTCCTCACAAGATTAGTTGGTTGTGGGATGAAATGGCGGGTATTGGTGGTTTGGAATGTACTTGGCTTGGATAGGACCCCGTGGTTGAGGGTTGGGATGACCCCATATAGTAAATAGGATGCTTAGGTTAATTAAAAGCTCATGCAATAAACCCCTATAAGCCTTTCTTGTCTTTAGCCCCATGTCATCTTTTCCCCCACTTGCTGAGTACGACACGTACTCACCGTTGCTATACTATATCACTGCTCAGCCACAGGAGAAGGTTGGGACTACCATGAAGAAGATGGCGGCGAATACTAGGCGATGGTCCACCAGTCGGTGCCTGTGGAGTCTTGGGACGTCTACGCTAGTTTATTTCCGCTGCTTTGATGTACTTTTGTATTAGACCTACGGGTCCTTTTGTAATAAAGATACGATGGAATAAAAAAAGGATATGGATACTTATTCTGTTTACCACTAATGATGTACCGTAAGTGTGTGTAACTGGATCCTGGGCACACGTACGGCTGCACCCCTTTTGCTTCTTAAAATGGGTGTGACAGGAACGGTGTTTCTCCGGATTATGCTCCATTTCTCTACTTATATTGTATCAAATCCCTGCATGCACATGAATCTCCAAGGACAAGTGGAATCTTATTATTCCTTATTAACAAGCGAGTATGAAATGCTAAGTCTTCCTACTTTTATAGGTATATTGACGGTCGAAATTAATACTTAACAACTGTCAACACCACGTGAATGCAAGCAATATTAAACAAGACACAAAGGAAACCTAACAATGTCAAGTTTGAACCCTCCCAAGCTTACTCACTATAAGTCATACCCTTGCCTTGAGAGAAGCCAAACCACCATCTCAAGCACCCCCCTTGCTTATAGCAATCTTGAGTGGGTTAGACATTGACTAATTTTTATGTGTTTTTTGAGTTATTTACACATGCATGGATGCAAAACATACTACTCAAAAAGGAGTCCTAGTTACCATGTGATGCAAGAAACAAAAAAAAAACACACTACAACTACCAAGAACAAACACACACGGATACATCCCGCATGCGTAGATATGTCATTGAGGTCCATGTCACTTGTGGTGGACTTCACTTGATCTTCAAGTAAGCTTTGAGTCCACCACCACCACCATCATCTAGGTTTTGTTCTTGGGCACCCACTTCTACTTCGTTAACCTCTCAAGATCAGCAATGCACTTAGGCACCCATATGCTCTTGACCATTCTCTTGTTGTTTGGTGGTCCCAAAGCCTTTTCTTTCACCTTGCCACCCTTGTCCCTAAAAAGCTTGAGGTGGGTGTTCTCATGGAACAAGTTAGCGTTAGGCAAAACAATTCTTACTAGAGGACAATCCTTGATGGTGTGGTCATCCTTGCAACACCTCTCGCAATAGTAGTCATCAGCGAGTAGGGGCTTCACCCAAGTAGGAATGGAGTCACTCGTCCCAATGATGTCGATGGCGGCGGGATATGAGCCAAAACCACGGTGGGAAACATTGTTCACAAGATTTCTCCCAAGGATCTCCTTGTGGATGGCTCTACCATGTATAAGCCTCTCGAAGCCATCCATCACCATCTTCCTCTCTTCCTTGATCTTATGATATTTCTTCAAACCAAATGGCTCAATAAAAGAAGCCTCGACCGAGGTGGTTAGTTCATCACACATAGTAGAAACATCACTCTTTGATGAACTAGAGAAGGGAGAGGCAAGGTTGTCAACATTGATGGCCTCAATAGTAAGTTCAAGGGCCTCGTACTTCTCATGTAGCTCTACATGATCACCATTGAGTTTGTCATAACACTTGTTTAGGGCCTCATGAGATGTGACAAGGTCCTTGAGCTCACTCTCAAGCTCACCAACACGGTCCTTAGCCAACTTACACTCTTTTCTTACCACTTCCAACATTTTGGATTTCTTGACGGCGATGTTGTAGGCTTCCTCAAGCATGTTCCAAAGCTCGGCATAGGAGAGCGCCTCATCATCGCTATCATCGCTGATCTGTTGGCGATTCTTATGCCTAACAGAGAAATTCGTAAGCGTACGGATGCCGATGTAGCCTTCACCCGGGAGTATTCCAAAGTATCGAATCCACAGGGAACAAGAAGTGAAATTCTATCCTACTCCAATTCTAGTGAACAAAAGAGAAGGATAACAACGGGTTTAGAGGGTCCTCTAGCCTTGGCTTCATGTGACAGCTTATATCCAAATAACCATCAGACTCCAATATTTACTCTTGTTTACTTCAGGGCATAGTCGTCCAAGGTACTGAAAGGGATGAGAAGGGACCTCGGCTAAAACTACCATCAATGCCTACGAGCCCAACCCAAACGTGGTGGAATACAGAGGATAGCTCAGTGCTGTCACCACCTAACTACCGACCACATAGCCCGTGGGGTTGGGAGCCAACTTAGATAATTCTAAGTCTATACACCACGTATACACTTACAATTACTACTCTAACCTTGTTAACTAAAGGCAGAGTAACCATAGTCAAACAAAGTAAAAGACTTTATCAAACATGGACCAATAACCAATAAACAAGATATAAATAAAGAAAGCTTCAATGATTAAATGAACAAAAGAATGTCTACATGTTACCCGGCCAAAGGACGGGGACTCTACTCTTGGTGGAGAATCATCCCCGAGGCACAACATGGAGAAGGAGCCGACATCCCCGGCTCCCTCCTGAACTTCTGCCACTCACTCTCACTCCCTATTCTAATACATTTCTGTAGTGTGGCGCTTGTTGTTCTCCTCTTCAGTTGTTGTCTAAACCGGTGGCCAAACTGCGGCATTTATACCCAAATGATGGAGGGGGAGTACTTGTAGGCCAGTGGGAAGTCAGTGGCCAAAAATGGTGAAAATTCATTGGTCGGGCGGCCGGGTGCACCGGGTGGCCATGGCGGCCGGGCGATAGGGTCGATCGGGGGGCCAGGAGGGCCGGGCGACCACCCGATTTGGTCGGTTTTCCAACCGACTCATTCTAGACGGCCGTGATGACTGGGGGGCCAGGAGGGTCGGTTGGCCTTTGTCCTTTGGTTTTCTGTCGGTAGGCATAGTAGGCCGGGCGGTAAGCTTGATGGGCCGAATGGCCTGGTAGGCCAGGTGGCAATCCCGCCGGGCGGCACAACTCGCTGGGCGGCAAGGCCCGCCAAGTGGCAGCCCATTTTTGGGTGGCAAGGCCCGCCAAGTGGCAGCCCATTTTTGGGTGGCAAGGCCCGCTAAGCAGCGGCCCATTTTTGGGCGGGAGCCCTTTGGCCTTGTGGCCTAGATGTCCTTCCCTTCTCCTAGTTAGACCATGTGTTGACCTCCTTTCTTTGTCTCTTTGAAAATCTTTTGGACCAGAATTAGGAAACAACTTCATGGTGATGGTGTTTGCATGTCGACCGGGTGAGGGGGTGAAGTTCTAATTTGGCCGGTGGTCCTAGGTCATGTTGTCATGTGACCGGGAATTGATTGAACACTTGATTCACCCTGCCGAGTGACGATTGCTTATGATCCGACCGATTGACAATTTTACTAGGTGATGACCTGATCGGGTGCTAATTCTGGCTGTTAACGACCCTGTCGACTGTCAGATAACGGTTGTTTCACAGCCGTGATCGGCTGACATGGTATTTTCACATGTTATTGTATATTTTGACCCTATAGCACCTATAACCACATATTTCACCAAAACTTGTGCAACTCAGGAGTACAAAGATTATTTTCATTACATTATTAATTAGGATCCACCTTTTTATTGTAAATTAGTAGTCGAAAAAGGGAATTTTCGACTACCAGCACCCCCCCCCCCCCCACGCTTAGGACTTTGCTCGTCCCGAGCAAAGTAAGAAATGAACACTAGGAATGAGCAAGATCTAAGGAAATTCACATCTTGTTTTTCATATATAAAGACTACTCCATGACTCCTCATGCCATAGTGTTTTAGGTGGCTAAATACTTTGTCTTGAAAAGTTAAAGGATGGAACAACATAGAGAAGTCTTACCTTTCTTTTTCCCAAGGAACGTCAATTTTGTTTGCTCTTTTCAATAAAAACAGAGCTCCAGATCACAAGTTATTCACAATTGATGCTCTCAAATCGCTCAATGTGGTTTTGATTCCTCACTTTGGCCAGTGGCCAAAATTTCCCTATACACTAAGGCTTATGTGGAGCTCAAAGTAGGGAATATTGAGGCCGCATACTTGTATTTCATTTATCACTAAGTCAAAAACCGAACCCAAGGAGGAAACAAGTCATGAATTATGATCAAGCCATGTGCACAATTATGATATGTATGGATGGATGATGGATGACGGTCCTTTTGAAGTGATCTCTCTCTCTTCCATTTGATTTATATTTGTTTACTTGGGCTATTTTAGCATTCATGATTCATTTTTTTCTTTTTATTTTTTTCTTTTTTTTCTTTTCAAATAGCTATATAGCCCATTTTTTTTGGAATGATTGTTGGAGAGAGATTAACAAATATAGTGGAGCACTTTATTCAATGAGTGGATTGTGGGGATGATGGATGGGAACTTCCAGTGTAGAAGCTTCAATATATAGAGTGGTTGGGATGTGCACATGAACTTGATCAATAACACATAACAAGCATTTCACAAGGGTCACAACAATTTGACAAAGTTCAATGAAAATAGAAGTAGCAAATGCAATAGGTTTTTTAGCACGATCATCATCTGGCTTTGGTAGGAATAAGCTCATCATTGAAAAGATTCTGAATCTGGAGTTCTCATTTATAAGCTTTTGAAAATTAAAAATCAAGGAAGTTCACTTGGTTCGAAGAAAGGTTAAGCTCTCTACGGTCATATCACATCTATCAACAATTTAGACAAGGTTTTCCTACGTGATGAGGATTTCCCAAGGGCGATGAAAGAAAGCAAGGAACAATCTGATGAGTACATCACACTCATGTTAACACACAACACTCCCCCAATCAAAACTGACTTCGAGTCTATTTCGGAGCCCAGGACCAGTCTGCACTAAAACGGATGCCCAGGACGCATACAGACTCGGATTTGGACGTTCTATATATTTCTTGAAAGATAACGAAAATAATTTTCCAACCCAACTGGTCCTATGTCAAAATTCGTCACGAGACGTCGGCAATCGCCAAAACAAATCGACTTCCAGAATCTGTCCTGGTGCTGCGACACCGTAATCGGTCTTTGGGCCATGTATCGAGTTGAGCCCACTTAGGGCTGCGTCCAGGGGGTCTTGCACGACCCTAGGGTCCTCATATACAGCCGCCGCCTCTTCATTAGGGTTTAGGTTTTGCTTAGATCAATCTGTTCATAAACAGTGTCGCCGTTCATCGGTTTGTGAGACCCCAACTTCGAGAGTTTAATCATACATCTGCAATTGTGTTGCATTCTTTGTTTTTCTTGCTTGTGTTCTTGATTCGTAGGAAGGGATTAGCCTTCTCGGCAAGGTCGATCGTCTTTGGATGGTTGATAACCAGAGGAGACGTCGTGCTGTGATTGCGGGGTTTAGAACGTGTTGTTCTGAAGCCGGATCGATTTGTGTGTCGCCTCCGACCAAATCAACTTACCAAGAGCCTTTCGAAAGATCGGGAACCCTTGTTCACATCACAATCTTTATATATCAAGCATGAATGAGAAGAGAGTTATAATTTAGTTGCCATTTATCATGCTTGCTGAAAAAATTCAGTTCTTAGAAAGACATGAAAACAACAAGGGGTAGGTGATACGAGGAATAATGAAATAGTTGTTGTTCTTTCATACCTTGTCCTCTTGTTCCTTTTGATATTTAACCTGCAAAGGTTAGCTAACAAAATACCCAAAGGAACAAGCCGAAAGTTGTGCCACTATTATCACCGAGTAAATTTTATTGTTGAGAAGGAACTGTTGGTCGTATCTACGCATCCACTTATATACCGTAAGAGGACGGTCTATGATTGTAGCACGTTTTCCCTTGAATTGAGTATTCCAAGGTTTATCGAATCCACTGGGACCTTAGGGATTTATTAAACAAAGTTAACAGTAAAAGATCTAGTCAAGGCTACTGTCAAGGTCATGTTCCATGAGGGGGAGACTGGCCAGCGTAAAGGTGCGCCAGACAGTAAATTTGTTGTTGCGGCGATCGGCGTGGGGATTGATCCGATTGGCACGCTGGTGAAACTAAGCCAAGGTTGTTGCGCTGATCGGCGCAGGAGTTGGGCCGATCGGCATGCTGGTGAATCTGTGGTTGCGCCGATCGGCGCAGGAATTGAGCCGATCGACACACTGGTGAATCTAAGCCAAAGTGCACCAGATCTAGTAAACCTATGCTGGTTAGTGAGTAGCCAGATATCTACTAGTGAGATCGTAACCAGAAAGTCTAACTGAATAGCATCATAATGGGTAATTACATGGATCAATGAAAACCTATAATGAGTAAGACCACCTTGCTTTCCAAGCGGCTCCCGATTTATCGCTGTCGAGAGGAAACCCTTAATCACGCGAGTATCTTACCCTACTCAACTATCCAATAGTGCTGTGCAGGCTTAGTGCTGTCACCGCTAAACCACACTACTAGCATCATCAAGCAACCATAATCAATACAATGTCCGAATACTATCCTAATCACCACGATTAAGATAATATCTACTTACTTAGCCTAGAACTAAGCAATTGGAATAAGCACATGCATGATTATAGAATCAAGATAGACAAATCACCAAAACCATCATCAACATATTCAATCATCCTTGAGATACATAGAGTAAGATTCATCCCCGTCGAGATGGCCTACCTTGACGGATCAACTCTTGACTCCAATGGTTCTTGAAACTCAACTAGAGATCTATTCTAACGGGGCAAGCCTCGGTGGCTCTAACTCACGGATCTGGTGTCCCTCTGTCGCCTCCTCTTCTACGGTGAGGGTCTACAAGTATTTATAGGGGTTCTACTTGTAAAGGACTCGGTTTCTAGCAAATAAGGCGGTTGCGCCGATCGGCGCAGGATTGCGCCGATCGGCGCAAGCCGTGTCTTCTCTGATTTCTTCCCCGAGTCGGTTCCTTTGTCTTCCATAGCTGCCATGTGGGCCTTTTCCTTCGAGATAAAGTCTTGTACTACACATAAAGATCTTGGAGTTCCATAAATCTTCTTGAAGTTCCATAATTCTTCTTAGACAAATATCTTCAAGTGTCTTGCGCAGATAAACTTCCATAAACATGTGGAATGGGCCTCGGTCACTTCTGTGGGTCAAAACACCCTTGCGCCGATCGGCTCATGGACTGCGCCGATCGGCGCACTGGACTTCTTCAGTGCTTTTCGTCGGTTCTGGACTCCTGTCCTCTCCATCATCGCATTAATCACCAATTTTACCTGTTTTTGCAAAAAAGCTCCAAAAAACGCATATACAAATATATAGGCAATATCACCGGTAAATGACCTAAATTAGTATCAATTATGCTCTAATTGGGGTAATATTCACATATAAAAGGGGCACTTGAGAAGTGCCAACAGGAACAAAGCATTTTTTTTATTCAAATGAGAAACTAACAAATCCTAGTAAAGGAAAACAGAATAGGTTACCCCTCGTTAGTACTTATTTAAGGTCGTAAGTTTGACCATGGGAGCACTAGTTCATATTCTAGCTTGGGTTGGCAATGTGGCTCCCGCCATCACCAAACATTAATTAATCATTGCACAACTAAGGCATGTGACATTGATATCAGAATTTGCAATGTTTGTGATAAACAAAAGTATCTACAATCACCCCTTTGAAATTACTATGTCCAAGAGGGGTAGAGCGGTTGTAGGCGTCTTGTGTACCACCATCATAAATTTTTGTTGTGGTGGGAAACCTTTTGTGTGAGTGAGGAGTATATGAATTTTCTAAAGTATGACTCCTTGGCATGGTGGGAGAATTTCCTTTTAACTCTAAATTTGAAGCCTCATGAATTTCTATGGACCAAACTTTGTATTGCCCTTCATGCTTCATCGATTGATCCTGTTCGAAGTTTTCCATCTGTAGATCATCCTTTGGTTGCTTTGGTACCTCTTTTCCATTGGTAGATTATAGCCTTGCGGTGCCTCCATTAGGTAGAACATGGATCCTTAGGGGATTTGGGAGGATTGGTGCGGGATGATAAGGCTTATGTGGTTCAAGGATTGGTGTAGTATTGGCCGATGAAGCAAAGTATGGTTCATGGTCTTTTCTCTCAACTTTTGCCACATGGTTCAAAACTGATTTTTTAGTAGCAATTGAAGGTGTTTTATGATGGGTGTGTCTGGTAATATGGTTGATAATAGCCCGCGCGTCTTCTATGCTTTTTCTATGGAAGGAACCTTGAGAGCATTCATTCAATAGCTTGGCACTCCTTTTGTGTAGACCATGAACAAAATACGACAAGAGCCTTTCTATTGCAGTGTCAAGGCTAGGACCATTAAAAACAAGGGAAATAAACCGACCCCAACAAGCTTCTATGGGTTCTTCATCCTCTTGCTTAATTTTTTGATATTTTTCATTATACGACAAAGCTTTTCATGAGGAAAAGGACTCACAGAAATGGTACTTTAGTAGTTCCCATTGACCTTTCAAGGGACGTGGTGTTTCAATTATATACCACTCCCTATCATTGATGAACCTTAGGTACCAGTCCTTGGCACGGCTATCTAATGTGTAGAAAAGGAGTCTCCAAATGAGCTCTTCATGTAGCAACCCAGTATTTAGGAAGGTGGAGCAAGTCTCCTCAAAATTACGAAGATGGGCATAGGGGTCTTCATGACTTTTCCCAATGAAGAGGACCACTCGAACCTTTGCCGTGAGATTTGGGTATAAATCCAAAAATGGAGCACCATTTTCATTTAAATGATGCCTTTCTATGATTTTAGTCCATGGTGCATTAGGGAGATCAAGGATAATTGGACCATTAATAGAAGGGGAGTTCTGGGAAAGTTTCTTGGCAGCCATTATGGGGAATTGGGATGACTCCTTAAAATGTTCTTGTCCCTTTACAATAGAAGGATTTAGCAACAGATCACCTTGTTTCCTGTTGTAGTCATGTCCACTAGACTCTTCTTGATTAACATTGGTTCTCTTCACCCATTCCATGTTATGAGTGTTTTCGGAATCCGGAAAAGGTTCGTCGTCGAGTTCAAAGGATTGAGGTGGGAGAAAGTGTGTGTCTTCTTCTACAACATCAGTGTGTGGTGAGTGGAGTGACGCTATCATCGGAGCTTCAACCTTTTGTGGGAGACACTTGTCTTCTATTTCTTTGGATTGGCTAGAAGTTTGGGTGCTTTGGTTGGTAGGTTCTGGAGACATGGATGACTCATTTGCAAGATTTTGGATGATTTTGCTTAGGATTTCCATTCCCTCTGATCGTGTTACGCAAAAGAAAGCACCTCCGGCCGCAACATTTAAATAATTTGCACTGTCGGGCCTTAGACCAAAGAAAAAGTGTTGCAGCCTTATAGGCTCCTCTATACCTAAACATACCCCTATTTGCACTGTCGGGCCATAGGAACCTTTCCCATGATGCTCCTAGTGATTCGTGGTCTTGTTGCTAAAAATTGATAACCTTTTTCCTTAGAGAAACTATCTCATAGACAGGAAAATATTTGCACAAAAAATACTCTCTTAAGGTGGAGCAGACTCCATCTACTTCACCTAAATGGTTAAAATACCATGTTTTCGCTGCCCCGCCTAATGAAAAAGGGAACAACTTCCATTTTATGGTTTCGTGAGGAAACCCTTCAATGGCAAGAGTGGAGCAACAAAGCTCAAACTTGTTGACTCCAGCAGTCACTCATGGTAATATACCGCAAGCGTACGGCTGTCGAAGTAGCTTTCACCCAGGAGTATTCCAAGGGGAACGTGTGTGGACTATCAAAGAATCGGGCTCCTCCAGGGACAACAAGAATATGGTAGGTGAGGGTAGAGAGGATTCTAGGATGGATTGGACCACATACAAGGTAAGGTTGAACTCTAATGCTTACTTTGGGCGCCGGCTTCCCCCTGGTCTGCCAGGACGTTCTGGCCTACAGCTCTACGACGTACTCGAACGTGGAGGGTTACTAAGGACGGACAGGGCTGTCACCACCTACCGTCTACCTCTTCAATCCGTGGAGCACGCGGCAATCAAAGGTAATATATAGCCTAGACACCATGCCTATGCTATGAATTACTACTCTAATCTTGATCAAAGACTAAAGCATTCAATTACGAACAATGAACCCGTAAGCATGTAAAGAGCAGATCTTATTGAATCAAAGGAACAATACCATAGAAGAATCCTAAAGACTTACTTGAAATGGCAAGACTCCATCGAGGTACAAGATTAGGGAAGAGTGCCGACAGGCCGGCACTTCCCCGAACTACCCCTCACTCTCTCCCTATTCTCTAAGCACTAAGGAGGTAGTGCTTCGCCTTTTTGAGTGGAGCTCAATTGTTTCTCTTCTTGTGTGTGTGAGTGTGAAGCCACACCCTCCTATTTATAACCTCTATAAGTCGGCAAAGGGGAGTAATCGCCAAGAAAGACCCTGCCCACCGCCTTCAGGGATTAACCAGGAGCCTCCACGTGCAAGCCCAGGAGAAAAGGGCGCAGGCCTAGATCGGCCGACCTAGGGGGGTTGGCCGACCTGTGGCTGGGCCCTCCTGGCTTATGCTTCCTCAGGGTGGCTGCCAGGTGGGTCCTCATCCTAGATGTCAAGGTCGTTTTGTGTGTTTCTTCGGTGTAGTACTGAAAATGGGCCCTTCAATCCATGTGCTATCTCCTGATTGGCTGAAGGTGTGTTTAATCCCTTAATTAGTTGTGTTTTATTAATACTCTGTGGTAAATCACCTGCATACACATAATCACCAAAACTTGTGGAATTTGTTAGTAATAAAATCCTACCACTAGTTGGTTATTTATTTTGTAGTTTTTATGCAAGCAAATGACGGTCATATTTAGCACTTAAGGACCGTCAACAAGCTCCCCCACACTTAGCCCTTTGCTCGTCCTCGAGTAAAGAACAAAAGACTAAGTATAATCATAACTTCCCATGGTACAATAATAGCATGCAAATTATTCCATATCATACCTGTATCCATGAATATATAGGTGTCTATCATGTTACCTTGGCGGGTTGACGAATGGAACAGTCTTGACTTCAGATTACTTGCCTCCTTCTGCTATGTAACTTAGGTTTTTGAAAAGATTTTTTTCAAATAAAGCATAGCCATACTCCTCAAATGATTCTCTCAAGGCACTCAATGTGTATTTTCCTGACCACGGCACTTGACTTTGCCTTTTTCATCCTACCTCTAATTTATTTTGGCTTATGTAGAGCTCAGGGTAAGGGATAAAAGAAGGCATACTGGAGTCTCATATATTACTAAGTCAAAGACTAGATCCACAGAGAAATCAAGTTATAAATTATGACCAAACATGTGCACACACCTATGGACGGAATGGATGATGGATAATGGATACTCCTATTTGAAATGACCTCTCTCTCTTTTGGTTGATTCACTGTAGAGAACATGCCTATCTCTTTTTCTCTTTCTTTCTTCTTTCCCTTTTTTTAGGCCATGTCTCTTTTGCATAAATATTTAGAGAGATCATGAAAAAAAATAGAGTGGTTTATGAAATGGCAGTGGAAGATGATAGTGCTATCTTCCATTGTGGAAGTTTAGCAATATAATGGTGGGTGTGCACATGATCTGAATCAATAAAACATAACTAGTTTCATACTGGGGTCACAACAATTTGACAAAGTTCAATGAAATACAAGCAGCATATGTATAAGGTTTCTCAAGAAAATCATCATATGGCTTTGGTAGGAAAATTACGTCATTGAGGAGTAGGCATCTTTTTACAAAATTCCCAAGTACATAAGCATAAGAGCAAGATTTCATTTGTCAAACCATATCTCATAAGTCAACAACCTAGGTGACATGCTTTCCTAATATATTTTTCATGAACAACAGGTATATGAATTAGGAATAAGGTGCATTCAAGTCAACCAAATTGAAGCATGATCATGGAGATACATGAGATTCATTTTTTTTATTTTGAGTTGATTTTAATAATTATGCTAACATAAATTCAACTCAAAAATCAGGAAGGATGAGGGATAGGACGTGCAAACCAGCGCTCTAAAGAAAGGGGAGGCCGAGAGGTGCCAGGACTGGGTCGCCCGACCATGGGGTCGGTCGATTTGCTTCTGGGCCAAATGGCCTCGCTCTTTGATGTCTCGGTCTTTGTTGCATCTTGTTGCATGTTGTTGAGGTGCTTTTCTTTGTTTGTGCGTCAATGTTCCTGAAAGCCTCCCCCACACTTGTTCCTTGACCTAAATCTTTATTCAAAACAGACAAACAAGTGGAAGCAAAAACTCTACCGGTATGACTGCCGGAGAGTCACATATCTAAGGAAGTTCGAAGATGAAGCAAGTAGAGTTATGGTAATGCATTGAAGTCAATTAATTCAATAACATCTATCTGTTCATCTAGAATTTTATCGGGTTCTAAGAAAACTTTTAGGCGTTGGCCATTTACCTTAAACTGGTTGCCATCGCCGTTCTTGATTGTGACTGCTCCGTGTGAGGCGGCGTCAACAATGGTGAAAGGCCCTTCCCATTTACTTCTAAGCTTCTCATGCCCAAAAAGCTTCACTCTAGAATTGAAGAGCAACACCCTATCACCTTGCTTGAATTCTTTT
Organism: Eleusine indica; assembly: GCA_030378355.1. Classification (NCBI taxonomy): domain Eukaryota; kingdom Viridiplantae; phylum Streptophyta; class Magnoliopsida; order Poales; family Poaceae; genus Eleusine; species Eleusine indica. The sequence goes on from CM059500.1 coordinate 21,914,088, forward strand.
ATCTTGATCTTCTTGTCGTGCAATCTCTTAGTCTTTTCTTTATATGTCTTGGCACTATGATAGGCTTTGCTTCTCCATTCTTCTAGCTCAGATATCTGCACTTTTTTGTGCCATCTGGCTTCATCTAGGTTCATGTTCCACTTTTGGATGGCCCAGTGTGCTCGATGCTCCAACTCAACTGGCAAGTGGCATATTTTCCCATAGACAAGCTGATAAGGTGACATGCCAATTGGAGTTTTATATGCAGTCCTATATGCCCAAAGTGCGTCAGGTAACTTCAACTTCCAACGTTTCCCCATCTCTTGGACCATCTTTTACAGAATATTCTTGATTTGCTTGTTGGACGTTTCTGCTTGGCCACTTGTCTGAGGATGGTATGGTGTTGCAATATTGTGCTGGGCTCCAAGCTCCTTCAAAAAGCTTCGAAAGGTCTTATCAATGAAATGAGACCCTCCATCACTTATCACCATCCTAGGTGTTCCAAAGTGAGGGAAGATAACCTCGTGGAACATCTTGCGGGTGTGCTTGGCGTCGACAGCTCGACAAGGCATAGCTTCTACCCATTTGGACACATAGCCAATAGCCATCAAGATGTACTCACTGTCTTTGGACTTTGGGAAGGGTCCCATGAAGTCAATGCCCCAGACATCAAATAGTTCCACTTGAAGGTTGTATGTCAGTGGCATTGCATCTCGAGCAGTGATGCCTCCATGCTTCTGGCATCTTCTGCATCTTGGAATGAATTCTCTTGTGTCTTCATACATGGTTGGCCAAAAGAACCCACTCTGCCAGATTTTTGCCTGTGTATGGAATGCACCATAGTGCCCTCCATATGGAGCTGCATGACACTTCTCGATGATCTTGGTTGCTTCAGTTGTTGGCACACATCTTCTCAATAGTCTGTCTGCACAGACCCTGTAGAGGTATGGATCATCCCACAAATGCAATCTACTCTCGTAGATGAGCTTCTTCTTGTTCTCCCTTAATGGTACATACCCTGAAACCATGAAGTTCACAATGTTTGCATACCAGGGGTTGGAGTCTATCACTTTCAGTAGCATGTCATCTTGTAGGAAGTCGTTTATGGGTAACTCCTGCATGTTAGTGACTTGCATACGAGACAAATGATCTTCTACAGAATATTCTACACCTTTCTTATCTCTGATCTCAAGGTCAAATTCTTGGAGTAGAAGAATCCATCTAATAAGCCTTGGTTTAGCATCTTTTTTAGTGCGCAAGTATTTTAATGCAGCATGGTCAGAGTAAACAATAACCTTTGCTCCAACTAAATAAGATCTGAACTTATCGATAGCAAAAACAATAGCAAGGTGCTCTTTTTTAGTTGTTGCATAATTAAGTTGAGCTCCTGACAAGGTTTTGCTAGCGTAGGATATTGCATGATGCTTCTTATCCTTGGTTTGGGCCAGGACGGCCCCAACGGCATAATCACTAGCATCACACATGATTTCGAATGGCAGCGTTCAATTGGGGGGTTGGATGATTGGAGCTGAGATGAGCGCCTTCTTAAGGGTATTAAAAGCTTTAAGGCACTCATCATCAAAATCAAAGGGAACATCCTTAGCTAATAAGCACGTGAGCGGTCTAGAGATTTGAGAAAAATATTTTATAAAGCGCCTATAGAACCCTGCATGACCCAGAAAGCTTCGGATCCCCTTAACGTTAGCTGGAGGTGGCAACTATTCTATTACTTCTATCTTTGCCTTATCCACCTCTATCCCCCTCTTGGACACAAGGTGTCCTAGAACAATGCCCTCTCGGACAATGAAGTGGCACTTCTCTCAGTTAAGCACTAGGTCCTTCTCTTGGCACCTTTGTAAGACCTTGTCCAAATTCTCGAGACAGTGATCAAAAGTTTTTCCATAGACAGAAAAGTCGTCCATGACAACTTCCATAATTTCCTCGATCATGTTAGAGAAAATGGACATCATGCACCTTTGGAATGATGCGGGAGCATTGCATAACCCGAAAGACATACGCCGATACGCATAAGTTCTATAAGAACACGTAAAGGTGGTCTTACTTTGATCATCAGGATAGATGGGTATTTGATGATAGACAGAATACCCATCAAGGAAACAAAAGAAGGAATGATTAGCAAGCCGCTCCAACATTTCATCAATGAAGGGGAGCAGAAAATGATCCTTCTTTGTTGCCTTGTTGAGTTTCCTATAATCAATGTACATCCTCCATCCTGTGATGGTTCACTGTGGAATCAACTCATTTTTGTTGTTCCTAACTACCGTCATGCCTCCCTTCTTAGGCACTACCTGAACAGGGCTAACCCACTCACTATATGGCACAGGATAAATAATCCCGGCATGAAGGAGTTTCAAGACCTCCTTCTTTACTACCTCTTGCATTGCGTTTTTTAGCCTCCTTTGGGCCTCCCGAGAAGGCAAGCATTCAGGGTCAAGGGGAATGTGATGGGTGCAAAGAGCGGGGCTAATCCCTTTAAGGTCTTGGAGTGAGTAGTCAAGGACAGAGCGATGCTTTTCTAAGACGGCTAGGCATGGCTGACCGGGCGGTAAGCTTGATGGGCCGAATGGCCTGGTAGGCCGAGTGGCAAGGTCCGCCGGGCGGTGACCCATTTTTGGGCGGCAGCCCTTTGGCCTTGTGGGCTAGTTGTCCTTCGCTTCTCCCGGTTAGGCCATGTGTCAACCTCCTTCCTTTGTCTCTTTGAAAATCTTTTGGACCGGAATTAGGAAACGACTTGATGGCGATAGTGTTTGCATGTTAGCCGGGTGAGGGGGTGAAGTTCTAAATCAGCCGGTGGTCCTAGGTCGTGTTGTCGTACGACCGGGAATTGATTAAACACTTGATTCACCCTACCGAGTGATGATAGCTTATGATCCGGTCGATTGACAATTTTACTTGGTGATGACCTGACCAGGTGCTGATTTTGGCTGTTAACGACCCCGTCGGCTGTCAGAAAACGGCTATTTCACAGCCGTGATCTGACGATATGGTATTTTCACATGTTATTGCATATTTTGACCCTATAGCACCTGTGACCTCATATTTCACCAAAACTTATGGAACTCATGAGTACAAATATTATTTTCATTACATTATTAATTAAGATCTACCTTTTATTGTAAATTGGTAGTCGAAAAAGTGTATTTACGACTACCAACATGCTCTCATCCTCATTCTCCCCGAAGTGGCTAGCAGCCTTGAGGCACGTGGGGGTGGAGGAAGAGCTCAAGGTAGAGTGGTCTTGATCATGGCTAGGCCAACCACTTCTTCATCATCGCTTGAGAAAGAGGATGCTTCACTTGAGTTGTCACTTGTCCACTCTCCAACAAGAGCCTTGCATGAGGAATTCTTCTTGAAATATTTGGCTTTGCCTTTGCCTTTGTTCTTGTCTTTGTTTAAGTACCTCTTCTTCTTTTCCTTGGCTTTGGGGTCTTCTTCTTCATCACTTGAGTCTAGGGGCTTGAATGCTTCTTTCTTTGGCTTGGGGCAATCCCGAACAAAGTGTTTCTTGGAGCCACAATTGAAGCACTTTCCCTTGGACTTGGAGGCAAACTTGAACTTGAAGGTCCTCATCTTCTTCATGAAAAGAGCCAAGTACTCAACCTTGAGGCTTCACTGCCTTGAGTAAGGACACCGGGAGAGATGGGGAGTGTTCCCATATTCCATAGTGAGGACTACAACTATTGGAAGGCTTGTATCCAAGCCTACCTTGAGTTGCTTGATCTAGAGACATGGAAGGTGACCCATGATTCGGATGCGAATGTGAACCTGCTTGATCCTGAATTCATTAAGCACAATGCTAAGGCCAAGAATGTTCTGATACCAGTTGTATGGGCTGAAGGCGTACCAAGAGGGGAAGGGGGGTGAATTGGTAAGCCGACTATGATTTTGAATACTTCAATTTCACTCAACTAAATCCCGGCAATTGTTGCAACCTAACAATTAAAGTAGGCCAAGACCCTACACATGCTAGTGTTCATGATGAGTGCAAATGCGGAAGATAAACACTCTAGCCTATGTAATCTACAATTCAACCTATTCACTGGAGCACACAATTGCGAAATAGTAAAGAGGAGGTCAAGGAATGCCCTTGATTTTTTTTCCAGGTCTCGGAATGATGGCACCTTCCCCTAATACTCATTGGACCACTCCCGCCGGAGTGTCGATCCCTCCCGTTACCAAGTGGAAGTCTCGCACACGAGCTCGCAATCACTCTTAGAGTGAAGACACGATCGCGTCATCTTGAATGGAGCGGTCTCTCTTGGCCTGCTAATCCTGTATTGACTAGACCGTCCGGTCTCTTCATCTTCGTCGATTCCAGAGAGCTCCCAAGTTGCTTCCTCTCTATCCTGTGCTCCACCCACACAGACTGGACCGTCCAGTTTGTAGACCGTACTGTCTGGTCTCTATGGGCCTTCGCGCTGATAGATTCCTTGCAAAACTTCTCTCTGTACTGCCTTCTCCTCTAATGACCATACAGTCCGGTCACTCCTGACCCTTCTGTTCGATCACTCTGTCTAGAAGCTAAAACTCCTCGTCCTCGCTTGACTTTGTTTCTCTGCTTCTTCCAATAGATCCTTGGCTTCTCCACTATCCCCTAGTGCCTGTGATTTCACTAAGCATCCTCACACGTCACCGACTAGCATGAACTAAGAGACATGGCCTAGACCCTCTTGATAGTTTGATTTTTCCTATGGACTCAAAGCACTAACAACTACACTAGTGTTCCAAACACTTGCTCCATAGTTTGTCCTCAGCCTTGATCCATCTCCATCAACCCTTGGACTCCATGAAGCACATCAAGCTCCATGCTTGCGGTCACTGGCATCAACCGCCAAGGCAACCATCATCAATAAGGTTTGTAGTAGAGTTTAGAGATGATTCCTGCATAGACAACACTCATGTAAATATTAGCCCATAATTTCCTAGTTGGAATAAATCACCAAAACATCTATACCTTTGGGATCCAATCATCAATGGTCATGAAACTTACACTTTGGCCCATGACAACCTCCGTTGTGCCGTGTTCGCCCTCGCGAACATCCACGACCAGCTCCTCGGGCTTGAGCCCCTTCCCCTGGGCTTCCTTGGAGAGAACCCCTAGAAGAGCTTCCCACACGGCCTGCATAACGCCGTGAGGGAACTTCAGGGCCTCACTATCCACCATGGTGTACGTATCACCACAAATGATTTTGTGGGCGTGATCCATCGCCCTCCGAATCTTTCTTCGACTGTTGACGGTTGTTAAACCATTTCCGACCATCAATATTACTCAAAATAAAGGAGTATTCAACATTCCCACCACGCATGTTAGCTAGGAATAATGAAATTCCACTTGTCCTTGGAGATTTATGTGCATGGAGGGATTATATAGAAAAGGAGTGGAGAAATGCCCCATGATCCGTGATAATACCACTCCAGCCAATAGGAGAGCGACAACTGGACATCACACGGATCCATCAAGGGAGAAAGCACACCTCCAGCCAATCAGAGCCCACCAACAGGGATTCCCACAGATCAAATGGCCCACCTACAACACCAAACTAACATATAGAAGGCCTAAGCCATGGAGGAGTCAAGGGGGCCACCGAACAGTGTGCCAGAAGGGCTAGGAGGGGGCAATGGGCCCCACCCCTGTTCGACTGAACAGGCCAGTTCGATTGAATAAGGAGTGGGCCCAATGAGGCCCATCTTCCAAGGGAGGGAGTTACCGACATTAGAACCGCCTTTGGACCCCTATATAGGGAGGGGAGTGCCTCCACTTCAACACACACCAAGAAGAATCCATTCTCTAGCTTTACATTTAGTCTGTAGGTCCTAGTGGAGAGAAGAGTTGTCTTGAGGTCCTCGACCTAGTTTTGGGGAGCCGTCGGGTTAGTTCTACTCTAGTCCTCTCTTGTAAGACTTATTACTTTATTAATATTATTATCTTCTTTATTCCTTTTGCCTTATTCTTATACTAGTGTGATAGTCATGTTCTTTGTATATGGTTATTTCCTAGTCATGTTAGGTTATTATATGCTTCACATATCTATGTTAGTCAACCTTTGTCCTTATACTCGTGCAATGCATATAGTGGATAGACATGCTTTAGTCCATGACTCGTTAATCCATAGGGTTAGAATTATGTGTGCTATAGTCTGTAGCTTGTTAATTGGTAGGGTTAAAGCTATGCATGTCCTAGCCCTTTACTTTTTGATCCGTAGGGTCAGAGTTATGCATGTTATAGTACTTGACTTGTTGATCCGTCAGGCGAGGTTAGGTATACTCTTATTCATGACTTGGTGATCTGAAGGGTCAAAGACCCGTAGGGATTGAGAGTATTGTTTAGTAGTGTAAGTGTGGTTCTTAGATTGGTAAAAAGCTATGAGTATTTGAAAGGATCATAGTGACCAAGAGGGGGGGGGTGAATCGGGAACTATCTCTATGTACCAATTTTACCAATTCCCAATGCCAATACACTCAAAATAACTCCTACACAATTCTAGTGGTGATCACACAAACAAGATAATCCTATGAAAGGAAAGACAACCAATGCATACTAGTGGATCACACAAGTCAATACAACTCCTATGCACTTCTAGTGATCAAGCACGCCAATGCAAGTCCTACACATGCTAGTGACCAAATGCGGAAGCTTAAACACTCCTAGCAAGCAAGGAACCTAAACATGCAAGTCTACCCGATAATCAACTAGAACATGACAAGCATACAAGCATGAATAGCATGGTATGGAAAGACTGAAAGGAAAGGCGTCAAAGTAAAGAGCGGAGTAAGAGATGGCTCATGATATTTTTTCCCGAGGCCTCAGAAGGATGGTGCCTTCCCCTACTCCTCGTTGGACCACACCCACCGGAGTCCTAGTCCCTCCCTCCACCAAGAGGAGTTCTCGCATACGAGCCCGCAATCAATCCTGGAGTGAAGACATGGTGTGCGTCACCGCTGCCACAAAGGCACAAGCTCGCCTCCCTCGAGAACTTGCCGGACTCCCGGAGCTGGCATGGGCGCTCACTAGCGATGCCCCTTTCACTGGCGGGCTCAAACCGTGTACAAACATATGACGATCTTCACAACCAATCACGATAGGCTCGACCACCGACACCTAACCGGTCTAGGTCTCACCATAGACCAAGAGTAACAACCTAGATCACACCTTCAAGGACACCCTAGCCTTAGATGTGCAAGATCACTCCATGTTACTCTCACTAGCACTCTTAAGATATGCAATATCTCCTCCTAGTGCTCTCCTCTTTTCCACTTGGCTCTCACCAAATGCTCCAAGCAATTCCACTGGCCAAGAGAGGTCTCCAAGACCCTAGCAACAAAGTTATTTAGGCTTCCAACCTCAAACTAGTCGTTGCTCCATAAAATCAGCTTTCTGGGCCTATTGACCGGACTGTCCGGTCACTGCCTGACCGGACCGTCTGGTCACTGCAGACTCTGGCTCTAATGGCTCTGCCCACTACTATGGACCGTCTGGTCCGTTTCTCTCTCCAGTTCAGAAATATTTCAGACTCAGCTTCCTCTCTGCCCTGTGCAACTCATACTGACCGGACTGTCCGATCAGTAGACCAGACCGTCTGGTCACTATGAATCCTGGCACAGACAGACTCCTCGCTGCTCCCTGTAAGTTCCAGACATCTTCACCTAGTGACCGTATAGTCCTGTCACCATTGACCTCTCTGTCCGGTCACTATGCCCAGAAGCTAAAACTTGTCGTCTTCGCTTGACTTCATTTCCCGGCTTCTTCGAACAGCACCTTGGCTTCTCCAGTGTCATCTAGTGCCTGTGATTTCACCGAGCAACCTTGCACGTCATCGACTAGACATGACCTAAGAGAATGACCTAGATCCCCTTGATAGTCTGGTTTTTCCTATGGACTCAAAACCCTAACAACTAGACAAGTGTTCCCAACACTTGCTCCATAGCTTGTCCTCAGCTTTGATCCATCTCCATCAACCCTTGGACTCCATCAAGCTTACAAGCCTCCATGCTTCTGGTCATTGTCATCAATCGCTAAAGCAACCGTCATCCATATGATTTGGAGTAGAGATTTAATGATGGTTCCTACATAGACAACACTCGTGTAGATTCCCCCTTGGAATGTGCTAGGTGTTGAGGAAGAACTACCCAAACATGTAGCGCACTAGAAGTTGAGCTTGAGTTGAATCTTTGCACCCGTCATGGTGTTGTGATAGGTGTTCTTGTTGATGTAGACATGCACCATAGACGTAGATGTTCATGTCAGTGTAGATGTTCATTGTTGTTCTTCTCCATGTTGGTGTGGATGTTCATCTTGTCATGATCTTCATATGTACTCCAAGTGAACATGCACCATTGTCCTGATATATTTATGTTCTCCACTTCGCCACCATAGTCTTGGCATTTGGATTCTTCATGTTTCTTCATGTTCCTTCATGTTCTTCTCTCTGTCTTCAATTTTCTTCTTTCCATCTTTTGTGTTGGATCTTCATGAACCTCTCCTCCTTTTTGACTGGTGTTGGCTTTTGGATCTTCATGTTCTTCTCCCCCTTTGTCACCTATCACTAAAAACCACAAACCAAAGACAAAGCACAAGAGAACAAGGAGCAAATAATAAGAGACAAGACGTAGAAAGACTCCCCCTTTCATAGTGCTCCTCCTTGGTCACAATGGTCTTCCACCATAGCTCCCCCTACACACATGACTCAACAAAGAATTTCTCAAGTATGCAATGGTTAGTCATTAGTGTGTTAAGAATGTATGAGTCACTTGTCTTTGAGCCGCGCGAGTAGATTTAACCTCAGAGCTCGGTTGAACGTGACTCAATGGGCGTGAAGCACAAAGATCACTATGTGATCATCTAGAGGGTCATATACTTACATTGTAAATAAGGAACTCCCCGTAGAAATATGCTTGGAGGCATGCAAGGTATCAAAATACAAGAATGCATGAATGCAAAGAATGCAAATGCAACAAGTTTACACATGCATGATGCGATGTTAAAAGAAAGAGAGAGAAAAACTACAAACCAAGGTGTCAACGACGAGTAATTCCCTTATTGAGGTTACTCACAATGGACCATTCTTCAAAGCCTTAGGTACACCATGAACCACCTTCCCAAGCTTAACCCATGTCCATTGCTATCTCAAGGAGGTTTGTAGTCAACCTACAAGAGAAGAGAAACAAGCACAAACAAAGACACAAACAACAAAACAAACAAGCAAAGTTGTACAAATTTACAAGAGACAAGCTTTAGGGTTACTCAAGTGAAGTTGGAGAGGTCGAGAACATTGAGTTGTCCCCTTAGCTTGTTGAAGGTCTTTTCGTCAAGAGGCTTGGTGAAGATATCCGCCAATTGTTCATGAGTTCGCACATGCACTAAGTCAATGTCCTTCTTCTCAACATGATCTCGAGTGAAATGATGTTTGATCTATATGTGCTTTGCATGACCATGATCTCTAGTTTTGAGAGTCATCTTGATCGCCGCTTAACTATCACAATAGAGTGGCTTTTCAGTGAAGTTGAGACCATAGTCCGAGAGTGTTTGCGTCATGTAGAGAAGTTGAGCACAACATGCTCCTGTTGCCATATACTCTGCTTTGGCTGTAGATAGAGCCACCGAGTTTTGCTTCTTTGAGCTCCAAGATACAAGAGATCTTCCAAGGAATTGGCAACCTCCCGATGTACTCTTCCTATTCACTTTGCATCCTGCGAAGTCCGAATCTGAATACCCAAGTAACTCAAAGCTTGTTCCTCTAGGGTACCATAACCCTATGGTAGGTGTGTACTTGAGGTATCTTAGTATCCTCTTCACGGTCTTCAAGTGTGACTCTTTTGGATTTGCATGATAGCATGCGCACAAGCACACACTAAACATGATGTTTGGTCTTGAGGCGATGAGATAGAGCAAGGACCCATAATTGATCTATAGAGCTTGGGGTTCACTGGTTTTCCCTTTTCATCCATGTCCAAGGGTTTGCTTGTTGCCATAGGGGTGCGCAAGGGTTTGCTATTTTCCATGTTGAACCTCTTGAGAAGATCCTTGGTGTACTTTTCTTGATAGATGAAGTTGCCTTCTCTCAATTGCTTCACTTGAAAACCAAGGAACACATGGAGCTCTCCAATCATAGACATTTGAAATTCCCTTGCCATCCTTTCTCGAAACTCCTCATTGTACTTCTCATTTGTTGACCCATATATGATATCATCCACATAGATTTGGCACACAAAGAGATCCTTCCCAACGTGCCTTGTGAACAAGGTGCTATCAATGCTTCCAATCTTGAACCCATTCTTGAGACGAAAGTTTCTCAAGTGTTCATACCATGCCCTTGGTGCTTGCTTTAGTCCATAGAGAGCCTTCTTAAGTTTATACACATGTCTAGGATGTTTGGGATCGTTAAATCTCGAAGGTTGTTCCACATAGACTTTCTCATTTATCTCTCCATTCAAGAATGCACTCTTCACATCCATTTGATAGAGCTTGAAGCCATTGTGTGAAGCATAGGCAAGCATGATCCGAATAGCTTCAAGTCATGCAACGGGAGCAAATGTTTCCTCAAAGTCAATTTCCGCCACTTGAGAGTACCCCTTAGCCACTAGACGAGCCTTGTTTTTCACAATTGCACCTTTCTCATCTTGTTTGTTCTTGAAAACCCACTTGGTGCCAACAACATTGTGATTCTTGGGTCTCTCAACAATTTTTCATACCTTGCACCTCTTGAAGTTATTCAATTCTTCTTGCATGGCAAATACCCACTTATGATCATTAATTGCCTCTTCCATTGTTGTGGGCTCAATCATGGAGACAAAAGAGAAGTTCTCAATTGCAACATTTGCCTCATCATCATTTTCTTCACTCACATAGTTAGGCTTGTATTGATTCCTCCTTGTCCTAACTCTTTATAATGGACTCCCAATGATCAAATCCTGAGTATGGTCCGTGTTGATAGCTTTGGGTCTAGGATGATGTTGTTTTTGAGTGGGAGGTGGTCTAGGTGAAGTATCTTGGGCATCATGGATAGCTTGCTCTCTTGAGATATGAGTGTGTTGGATTCTTAGAGAGGTGGGAGAATCACTCATAGGCTTTCTATCTTTAGACTTAGAGCTTGAAGTGGATGGAAGGGTATCTTGTGAAGAGCTTGGAGAAGTAGCTTGTGGCAAAGTATGTGGGGAGGCTTGTGGCTCACTTCTCACTTGGGTTTCCTCATCACTTGGTGGATGAACAATCACTGAATTTTGGGAGGAGCTGAAAGGTGTACTTGTGGCATTTTGGGTTGGTTCTTGCACCTTGGAAGAAGAGGTTGGTTGAGGTGGTGGAGTAGAGGGCTCATCAATATCACCATCATTTCCCTCGTGGGGTAAAACCTCGGCCAAAGGCATTCTTCTCATAGCCTCCCTCATGGGTTCATCACCAATGTTCACTTCAATAAATTCATCTCCCTTTTGAGAACCATTTGACTCATCAAATTGCACATCATAGGGTTCTTCCACACAACCTTTGGCTGAGTTGTAGACCCTATATGCCTTAGAGGTCCCTGAGTACCCAACAAGAATGCCTTCATTAGTTCTGCTCTCAAATTTCCCTGGCTTTCTCCACTTCTTGAGAATGTAGCACTTGCAGCCAAAGACTCGGAAATAGGAAACATTGGGTTTCCATCCCACCAATAGCTCATATGGTGTCTTCTTCAACAGCCGGTGGAGATAGACACGATTGGAGGTGTAGCAAGCTGTGTTGATTGCTTCAGCCCAAAACCTCTCATGAGTCCCATACTCGTCCAACTTGACCACATTTATGCGCTGATTTATTCCAACATGTGCCAGTCTTCTATGTCACAACCATCCTTTAGTTGCCTTAGTGAAGAGGCAAGTACTTGGTGGCATGTTACTTGATTTGAAGTCCGTGACAGACAAGTTCCCATGCCTCACTCCATGAAATACTAGCCCTTTCTTTGAATTTTCAATCATTGCACCATCCTCATCAAATGTGCACTTGAAACCCATGTCACAGAGTTGACCAATAGACAGAAGGTTGAAGTTGAGGGTTTCCACAAGAAAGACCTTGGAGAGATGGAGGTCCTCAGTAACGGCCACCTTGCCTGATCCTCTGACTCTCCCTTTAGAATTATCCCCAAAAGTCACCTTCTCTGTCTTCGTCTTCACCAATGTTGGTGAACCTGGTTGACTTCTCGATCATATGTTGGGTGCACCCACTGTCAAGAATCCAATGAGTACCTCCGCTCTTGTAGTTGACCCTGTGGTAGCCATACGACAAGCACTAGAGGAAGAAGGGTTAGTATCCAAAGCATTACTTGATTGACTTGCACTAACCTCATCACATCGAGCGATAAGTCCATCCTCATAGATAGGGATCCTTGCAATCCCTTCCTGAAGTCTCCTCCTGATGGGATAGTGAGGAGCACGATACCTCCAATGTCCATGACCATACCCCATATGCACATTGTCGAGGTTGATGTAGTAATGGGGAGGATCATAGAGGCCAGTAACGTGCTCAAGCACATGTCCCACTTGTGAGTGCAGCACAAGTATCATCTCCATTGCCCTCTCAATTGAGAGCTCATGCCTTATGTTGACTACCTCCTCAAGTAAGAAACGCCTCTCAAGAGTTGTGATTTGCAAGAGGAGTCTATCAATCACTTCATATGATGGGATCCTCTGAAGACCTCTGAATGAGTTTATCCGACACACAAGATCATAAATGCTTAAGAGAGTATCACAAAGGTCATCATTCGTATTTCTTACAAATTCACCAAGTTGGAAGATGAGATCCTGTTGGTGAGCTCGACGAAGATGCCAAAGTCGATCTTGTGGCGGAGGAGGTGGAGGCGCTGGAGCTGTAGTGGTGAGATTGATCATCTCAATTGATCGAGTGAGCATTGTTGTTGGCGCTCCCCCTACACCAATGCGTGGTCCACCCGAAGTGCTTGGAGTAGAAGTTGGAATGGCACTTGAGGTAGAGCTTGATGAAGCGCTCGATGAGCTTGGTGAAGGTCTTGATCCGAAGGGGTTGTAGAAGCTGTTGCAAGGAAATCTTGTAGAGGGATCAAAGAAGTTTGAGCTTGAAGCTACTTCTTTTCCATTTCTTGAAGACGCTCCAGTGTTTGCCTTGGAAGTCTTCTCCCCGGTCTAGCTTGCGGTGATCTCCTCATCTTTAAAGAGCAACTCAATCAATTCCTTGGCGGAGAGACCCTTCTCGATGAGAAGACTGAGGGCGGTGTAGAGGAGCTTGCTACTAGGGACCAAGGTGAGGATCTTCTCGATTATCACAATCTTGGGTAGCTTTAAGGATTCTTCATTTGATTCAATCTTGTCCACAATATCTCACAAGCGAATAAGAGATTCAAGTAAGTCCTCATTATCATTAGCATGAAAAGCAAAGAACTCCTCAACAAGTGAATCACTAGCAGGATTAAGAGGCACACTATCATCAATCCTAGTCATGCTAGTGAAGCAAGAAAGATCAAGAGAACCAACATCAGCAATCATCACATTAGACACACTAGTAGAGCAGCCTATCAAGTTATCATTAGAACAATCTAGGCACTCATTAGAACTAGGCACTACCACACAATCATCACAATCATGATACACATGATCATCGGTAAAGGTATTGGCAAAGTCCACAAGAGTATCCATCAACTCATCCGGAATCATGGCATTTAGGTAGCTTTTCAAGTGATGCTTTCATGAGCCATGACCCGGCCCCGAATGGGATGACATCCCAACTCAATTCAGTCACTACTCAAGGCGGTTAAGCCCTATATTAAGCACTTGGCTCTGGTACCACTTGAAAGGATCATAGTGACTGAGAGGGGGGGGTGAATCGGGAACTATCTCTATGTACCAATTTTACCAATTCCCAATGCCAATACACTCAAAACAAATCCTACACAGTTCTTGTGATGATCACACTAACAAGATAATCCTATGAAAGGAAAGACAACCTATGCATACTAGTGGATCAGACAAGTCAATACAACTCCTATGCACTTCTAGTGATCAAGCATGCCAATGCAACTCCTACACATGCTAGTGATCAAATGCGTAAGCTTAAATACTACTAGCAAGCAAGCAACCTAAACATCCAAGTCTACACGATAATCAACTAGAACATGACAAGCATACAGGCATGAATAGCACGGTATGAAAAGACTAAAAGGAAAGGCATCAAAGAAAAGAGCGGAGTATGAGATGGCTCATGATATTTTTTCCCAAGGTCTTGGAAGGATGGCGCCTTCCCCTACTCCTCGTTGGACCACTCCCACTGGAGTCTCGATCCCTCCCGCCACCAAGTAGAGTTCTCGCACACGAGCCCGCAATCACTCCCGGAGTGAAGACATGGTGTGCGTCATCGCTGCCAGCAAGGCACAAGCTCGACTCCCTCGAGAACTTGTCAGACTCCCAGAGCCGGCACGGGCGCTCACTAGCGATGCCCCTTTCTCCGACGGACTCAAACCATGTACAAATGTGTGACAGCCTTCACAACCAATCACGATAGGCAAGATCACCGACACCTAACCGGTCTAGGTCTCACCATGGATCAAGAGTAACAACCTAGATCACACCCTCAAGGACACCCTAGACTTAGATGTTGTTGGCACTTCCCAAGTGTCCCTTTTATATGTGAATATTACCCCAATTAGAGCATAATTGATACTAATTTAGGCCATTTACCTGTGATATTGCCTATATATTTGTATATGCGTTATTTTAGAGCTTTATTGCAGAAACAGGTAAAATTGGTGATTAATGCGATGATGGAGAGGACAGGAGTACAGAACCGACAAAAAGCACTGAAGAAGCCTAGTGCGCCGATCAACGCAGTCCATGAGCCGATCGGCGCAGGGTGTTTTGACCCACAGAAGTGACCGAGGCCCATTCCACATGTTTATGGAAGTTTATCTACGCAAGACACTTGAAGATATTTGTCTAAGAAGAATTATGGAACTTCAAGAAGATTTATGGAACTCCAAGATCTTAACATGCAGTACAAGACTTTATCTTGAAGGAAAATGCCCACATGGCAGCTGTGGAAGACAAAGGAACTGACTCGAGGAAGAAATCAGAGACGACACGGCTTGCGCCGATCGGCACAATCCTGCGCCGATCGGCGCAACCGCCTTATTTGCTAGAAACCGAGTCCTTTACGATTAGAACCCCTATAAATACTTGTAAACCCTCGCCGCAGAGGAGGAGGCGATAGAGGGACACCAGATCTGTGAGTTAGACCCACCGGGGCTTGCCCCGTTAGAATAGATCTCTAGTTGAGTTTCAAGAACCATTGGAGTCAAGAGTTGATTCGTCAAGGTAGGCCATCTCGACGGGGATGAATCTTACTCTATGTATCTCAAGGATGATTGAATATGTTGATGATGGTTTTGGTGATTTGTCTATCTTGATTCTATAATCATGTATGTGCTTATTCCAATTGCTTAGTTCTAGGCTAAGTGAGTAGATATTATCTTAATCGTGGTGATTAGGATAGTATTCGAACATTGTATTGATTATGGTTGCTTGATGATGCTAGTAGTGTGGTTTAGCGGTGACAGCACTAAGCCTGCGCAGCACTATTGGATAGTTGAGTAGGGTAAGATACTCGCACGATTAAGGGTTTCCTCTCGGCAGCGATAAATCGGGAGCCGCTCGAAAAGCAGGGTGGTCTTACTCATTATAGTTTTTCACTGATCCATGTAATTACCCATTATGATGCTATTCAGTTAGACTTTCTGGTTACGATCTCACTAGTAGATATTTGGCTACTCACTAACCAGCATAGGTTTACTAGATCCGGTGCACTTTGGCTTAGATTCACCAGTGTGTCGATCGGCTCGATTCCTGCGCCGATCGGCGCAACCATAGATTCACCAGCGTGCCGATCGGCTCAACTCCTGCGCCGATTGGCGCAACAACCTTGGCTTAGTTTCACCTGCGTGCCGATCGGCTCAATCCCCGTGCCGATCGGCGCAACGACAGATTTACTGTCTGGCGCAACTTTGCGCTGGCCAGTCTCCCACTCATGCAACATGACCTTGATAGTAGCCTTGACTAGATCTTTTACTGTTAACTTTGTTTAACAAATCCCTAAGGTCCCAGTGGATTTGATAAACCTTGGAATACTCAGTTCAAGGGAAAAAGTGCTACAATCGTACACCGTCCTCTTGCGGTATATAAGTGGGTGCGTAGATACGACCAACAAGCTACCCTTTTTCTTTCGCCGTTGTCGGGGACCATAGAAGGTTTTTAAACATTGTTTGATGTATTAGTGTTTAGTCATTGTGCTTTACTTCTCTCTCTAGTACATATATTCTGTTAAGTGAAACTAACTGGTATGGACGGTCCTAAGTCAAACAAACCCTCTAATTATGCCGATGATCCAGAAAGACTCTTACACAAGAAGAGAATAGCAGAGAAGAGAAGCAAGTCACTTGGAGATTTGGAAGCAGTCCGCGCAACACCTCGAGTATTATTCACAATAGAAGACTCTGTTCAAGAGCAAGAAGAAGAGGAGATGGCAGAGGTGCCTATGGTTAATCGTCTCAAGCCACAATTGACTAGTATTGTCAAGACAGATTTCCAAGAAGCTCAAGATCAACTTCCATACCAATTGGAGAGATATGTTGGAATAGTGGCGCAACAACCGTTCACAGGTTCAGAAGATCCCAATTATCACTTGCAACACTTCCTTGAAGTTTGCAGTACATTCAAGATAGTGGGGTTGACAGGAGATCAAGCGCGTGTGCGGTTGTTTCCCTTCTCTCTAGTTGGACGCCCCAAGCAATGGTACAATGGATTGGAAAACATAGGGAAAACGGTGTGGAACACATTAGTAGCTGAATTCTTGGCCAAATACTTCCCCCCGGTAAGACTCAAGCTTTGAAAAATAAGATTCTTGGATCTATACAGAATATTGATGAGAGCATTGGAGAAGCATGGGAAAGATATAATGAGCATATGGATGCATGCCCTCATCATGGTCTGACGGTTGGAGAAGTTGTTGAGAAGTTCTACACAGGATTGAATCTTTTGTCACGTCAACATTTGGACGCCTCAGCTGCAGGATCATTCATGTCAAAAACCCCCCACCGAAGCTAAGAATTTGATCAAGTTGTTAGTTGAAAATCAATCGTGGGATGGTGAGAGAAGCTCAAGGAATTTGCAACCTTCCAAAGGAGTAGCGAAGAGTGTGATTGAGAAGACTCCGGAAAAATTGATTATAGATCGCCTCGATGCTATTCAAAGAAGGTTGGACAATAATCTTCATATCCCTAAGGAAGAGACACTCAAGCTGGCGGAATCACGCTCGACATGTAGTGAGAGTGGAGAATTTGGTCATGTGCAGAAAGATTGCCCTGAAGAGATGAAGATGTTAGAATATATGAAGAATAGTGGATGGAAGCCCCAATATCAACAACAAAGGAGTTCTTTCTCTCCTAGTTCGTCCACGCAAAACTCTATCCCACTTCGTCTCCAATGTCATGAGTTCTTCCAAGCTCAAAAGAAAATCAACAAAGACAATCAAGCTAGATTCAAGGAGATTGATCGTGTCCTTGAGAGAGTTAATGACAAGGTGATAGAAATTGGGAGCTCCAACGAGCAGATTTTGAAGCATACCAAGATTATGGAGCAACAGATGGGACAACTATCGCAAGCCATTCAAGGCAATAAGGGGGCTATTCCTGGCAATACGATGTCTATAGAACAGTTGAAGGCAATAGCTACGCAATCAGAAAAACAAACAGAAGATCCAGAACACTCTGCGGGAGCAAAGAAGCCCCGCGCCGATCGGCGCGACGACCCTGCCGGAGCCAATCGGCTCCCTGAAAGCGTTGATCGGCGCAAGGAGGATAATGACCTCTATGGTCTAAAAATGGACGTGGAGACAGAAGAGCATGGCCCTGCCACGTTTCTAGATACTCAACTACTGACGAAGACAGAAAGAGCGCGACAACACGATGAGCAGTTTGCAAGATTCGTCGATATTATGAAGAACATCAATGTCCCTTTTGTTGACGCTATCCAAGTTCCCACCTATGCCAAGTACACTAAGGACATGATGCAAAACAAGAAGTCTCTAGTTTCTGAGGATGTTGTGAAGGTCACTAAGGAATTAACGGCGGCAATCAATGATGTTGCACTGGAAAAGAAACCCGACCCTGGATCACCAAGCATCAAATGCATGATTGGAACAAGGATGTTTGATAGGTGCTTGTGCGATCTTGGATCAAGCGTAAGTGTTATGCCCCGTCATATATTCACAAATCTCAATTTGCCTAAATTAGAGCCTATGGGTATGTGTTTGGAGTTAGCCGATCAATCGGTATGCTTCCCTGATGGAATTGCTGAGGCTGTGCCTGTTCAAATTGGAGATCATATCGTCCCTGTTGATTTTATTGTGCTTGATATGGATAAGAGGACGAGGACCCCATTGATCTTAGGCAGACCCTTCTTGAGGACAGCAAAGGCAAGTATTGATATTGGGAGTGGTAAGATAAGCTTCGATATAAGTGGGACTCCCTACTCTTTCAAGTTTCGCCCAAAGAGAGAAGAGTGCCGTGCTATTGATGAAGTGAAGAGATACAAGACACCGTGGCATCGAGGCATCGAAAGTAATTGGAGGGGATGTATGGATAGGTCATCCAAGCTATATGAACCATGGAGATAAGATAACCTTGTAGTGTCGCGACCTCACATCCCGCACCGCGACACTAAGGATTGATTGTTTGCGGGGAGGTCGAGCTCTTTGACCTTTAAATAACTAGAGCGCTCTTGGGAGGCAACCCAATGATCAGAGGATTTAGAAGTTATTTAGTGCTTATGGGAGGGCAACCCATTTCATTTAGTTAATTAGTGCTGGCCGGGAGGGCAACCCGGTGTTTTTAAAATTTGCTTGCTTGTGATAAAAATAATCTCCTGAATAAAATAAAAAAAATTTAGAAAAGTGTGTGCTTAATTCTTGTGTGCTCTTGCGTTATCTGTTTATTCGTGCAAAACTGTGTATATACATATTGTAGACTAACAATGCAGGAATTAAAAAAAAGACCAAAAACAGGAAGGAACAGAGCTTGCGCTGATCGGTACACATCTGCGCCGATCGGCGCAGTATTGCCCAAGTCAGAACAGAAGGCCGACGATGCCCAGAATTGAAGGAGTGCTAAACCAGCACAATAATTTTCGAAGACAGAGCTACTTTCAAGGATGAAGACAACATCTAGCGAAGAAGCGAGGGACCAGAAGCAAAAATGGACGTCGCGCCGATCGGCGCAAGTCAGCACCGATCGGCACATTCACCAGATGAGCCCTGACACGTATGCCAATACTACAGGAACATTGGAGAAGTGGAAATTAGGAGAAAGAGATGAATACAAGGCATCAGAATCAGCGTCGGACCTAAGGACGAGGTGCAAGGGACTTGCGCCGTTCGGCGCCCTACTGCGCCGATCGGCGCGGGTACCCATGATGTTCCCAAATGGGCGACAAAAGCGGCAGGCATTGATTTTGAGGAACAGGTATGATTATTATGCAGGTGTGCAGTGCAGGGGAGACATGGAATTGACCAAAGGCTGAAAAACAGACAGCGCGCCGATCTGCGCGGGCCCGCGCCGATTGGCGCCGCCAACAAGACAGCAGGATTTCGTGCTGTTTCCCTGCCAACCAACATGATGTGCCAGGAAGCGACATGTAGGAGGGGAATCAAGCATCAGAGTGGTCAGAGCATTCAAAATTTAAATTGTGCCGATCGGCGTAGTATCCGTGCCGATCGGTGCACTCTCAAATTTTGAAATTTTATGGCAGTTCCTTCTCCTGGAAATTTCCCACACTATAAAAGGGAGGCCAGGCGCCCCCATTCGGCACACCATCCTAGTAATCTCTCAACCTTCCCCACTACCCATGATCTCGCACACGTTCCGCATTCCTCGCAGATGGATCGTCTCCACTCCACCGTTGGCAAGTTGGGCAAGAGGCTGCGCCGGGGGAGCAGTTCCGGTAGCAGCAGCGAGTCGAGTGGTAACTCCTCGGCGAGGGGTGGCTCTGATGCTCACGATGACATGTTGGTGGGTGGTGCATCCACCGGCTCGGCGGCGGCGACATACGAGGTCCACGCCCGCCACTCCGTCTCCGACGCGTCCCTACCAACAGGATGTGCTACGAGGAGCCAAACGGCGGCAAGCCGTGGGGTTCCCACATCATCACCGCCGCCGGCATTCATGCCGTGCACGCTGGAGGAGGGCTTCACCCTCCTGAGCGCGGAGGAACAGCGGCACTACCTCACGGTGAGGGGAAGGTTCATCCCCAACTTCGACTTGGACGAGACCTTCCTCACCTTGATCGGCATGTGGGACGACTTAAGGAGGATGCTAGACAACCTCGGCTGTGTGGATTTCCACCTCCTCCCCATGGACTACAACCTCGACGTCGTCACCGAGGTTGCTTCTATGATGAGGCTTGGCACCGTGGAAGACGGTAGCGAGGCCGTCAACTTCCGCGTCCGCGACATCAGCCACACGGCGACCATGGAGGCAGCGGCTCAAGCCTTCGGCTTCGACGCCGACGTCACCGGCATCTTGGGACGTGGGGAGTTGGACTCCTTTTGGAGGCGGCTCTCGTTCGTAGAGGAGATGAAGCGCGGAAACATCCGCAACCCGACCATTCAGTCTTCCATCGGTGGTTGGCGGTGCGCATAGGCAACAAGGTCGACTTCAGCAACATCACCGATGCGGACTTGCGGTGGCTCTTCAACGCCATCGTGAGTCCGTCTCATTGCAATCCCGTATCGGTGATGGTGCAGGGTTGGCTCGACAAGAGGGGCAAGGCAAGCAATAAGTTGGCCTTCGGGGCCTATCTTCAACGCCTAGCAGCCCCCGTCTGTGACAACGATAGACCGGGAGGGCGCAATGACAAGTGGGAGTGCGCGACGAAGATCAGCGAGAATATGACTCGTGGCAATATTGTCACGGGAAGTGTTCGCGCCGGCTTCCATGTCGGCGGCACCAACGTAAAGCTCCCGTGTGCGGAGCTAGGAGTTTTTCTCCCTCACAAGCTGGAGGGAGGAAATTGGCTTGAGGAAGGTGTCTTGGAGAGGGGCCGAGTTCTCAAGGACCGCCGTGGGCGGGTTCGACAGCCGGACACATCTACAGCAGCCGGCAGCGAGTGGGACTCCTGGGGGTCACGCCAGGAGTACCAGCAGTACCAGTCAGGGTGGAGCGACGCAGCGGGCGGTTCACAGCCCTCTGCACCGATCAGCGCAGGCAACACGCCGATCGGCGCACCCTACTGCAGCACGGGCATTGACTACAGGTACCAAGGGCGTGTACCAGTGGTGCCTCCTGTGCCCGGTGCAGACTTTTTCGTGCCCATGCAGGGGTACGTCGACAATAACATGCACTACATCGAGCACGTGGAGGAGGCCACGTCCCAATGGAGGTACAACCACGATGCGATGGTGGAGGAGTTCGAGCGACTCAAGGCGTGGTGCTATGGCTTCGATCAACCATCGACTCCACTTTCGAATGACTAGAGTGCCTAGGAGTTGGCACGTGTATCGGTTTCCTGGTTTGCGTTTTCTTTTATCTTTTGCAGTCTTTTTCTTTATTTACTTATGTGTGTGTGAGCGGGTTGGAAAACCATGCATCGGGTGTGCTTACTTTCATGCAAGTGTGTTAGTAGTAATTTTATTTTTATGCAAGTGTGTTAGTAGTAGTTTTACTTTCATGCAAGTGTGTTAGTAGTAGTTTTATTTTCATGCAAGTGTGTGCAAAAATCATCATCATGTATTCAACTTTCGATCTTAATATAATGGTGGTGGTTATGGTCTATTAGGAGAATTGAATTATTTATTCTTTCTTGAAAAGTGTTGATGAAGATCAAATAGTGTTGAGCATTGAATAAAATTTCGAACTTACACTTAATGATTATTCGGCAAATATGTCTTATGTGGAGTAATTTTGAGTACCCATGTGCTTCATTTGTGTTGTCCAGTTTGTAATGATAACTTAGTACCAATCTTTTCAAAAATAAAATTTTACGTTGTGAACTTTAGAATTTATTGTTTTTCAAGATACTTACCTACCAATGCCATATTTTAAACAACACTCATAAACCTTTGATATGTAGATAAACATTAAATTGATGGTTGAGTTCAGTTAGGATTTAATTCTTTTTGGTATGAACTTTATTAAGATGGAAATTCTTTGTGTATCTTTTTCTAGCCTTGAAATTACTCATGCAAAAACTCAATTCCGCTGAGTACACTACCATAAACCCAAAACATCTTGTTGAGTATCATTCCTTGACCACATCCTATATTTCTGGCTATATTTAATTCTTGAATAAATGTTGAAGCCAGACAAATCAAATACCAACAAATGTTGGTAAATTTGGGTTGAGAGCCGATCGGCGCAGCAGAGATGGTGTTTTCTAACAAAAAAAAATCTCTGCTGTTTGCTAAGGGACTAGAAAAATTTTAAGTGTGGAGGGATGGTATATGACATGATTATTCTCGAAATTCAATATAGCCATGAATCATTCCAACCATGTGCAAGTTTCCAAGATCAAATTTTTGCTATGCACATGTCCACATATCCAAAGTCTGAGTCCTTTCTTAAATTTTTCTTTCTTAATTGCCATCTTGATAAGTTTCTATAATTCCAACGAAGAATAATCTCCTAGCTTTATAATATATTATTGATTTATGTTTGCAATCCTTGAATTACCTCACCTAGCTACTCATATAAGCCTTACACTAATATTATTTGATCATTATGATGTAGAATATAGGTTGAGTGATTTGAAAGATGAGTTGTTGCCTTGGATTATTTGGAAGATAGATTCTCTATGTTCACAACAATCTTTTAAGTGATTCTCATGTGTGGAAAGGTTATAATTTATGAATTGGACATGATCTTTTGCTTTGGGGAGAACTTTAAGCTTATGACCATATTTGATCTATTTTGCTGAATACCAATATGAAATATACCACAATAGAACAATGCTCAATATTTGCTGATTTGAGATATCTTTTAAGATAGAAAGAGTATGTTTTTCGATTTTTCTTCCTTTTACTTTACTCGGGACAAGCAAAGGTTTAAGTGTGGGGAACTGTTGCACTTCCCAAGTGCCCCTTTTATATGTGAATATTACCCCAATTAGAGCATAATTGATACTAATTTAGGCCATTTACCTATGATATTGCCTTTATATTTGTATATGCGTTGTTTTGGAGCTTTATTGCAGAAACAGGTAAAATTGGTGATTAATGGGATGATGGAGAGGACAGGAGTCCAGAACCGACAAAAAGCACTGAAGAAGCCCAGTGCGCCGATCGACGCAGTCCATGAGTCGATCGGCGCAAGGGTGTTTTGACCCACAGAAGTGACCGAGGCCCATTCCACATGTTTATGGAAGTTTATCTGCGCAAGACACTTGAAGATATTTGTCTAAGAAGAATTATGGAACTTCAAGAAGATTTATGGAACTCCAAGATCTTAACGTGCAATACAAGACTTTATCTCGAAGGAAAAGGCCCACATAGCAACTGTGGAAGACAAAGGAACCGACTCGGGGAAGAAATCAGAGAAGGCACGGCTTGCGCCGATCAGCGCAACCGCCTTATTTGCTAGAAACCGAGTTCTTTACGAGTAGAACCCCTATAAATACTTGTAAACCCTCGCCGCAGAGGAGGAGGCGACAGAGGGACACCAGATCTATGAGTTAGAGCCACTGGGGCTTGCCCTGTTAGAATAAATCTCTAGTTGAGTTTCAAGAACCATTGGAGTCAAGAGTTGATTCGTCAAGGTAGGCCATCTCGACGGGGATGAATCTTACTCTATGTATCTCAAGGATGATTGAATATGTTGATGATAGTTTTGGTGATTTGTCTATCTTGATTCTATAATCATGCATGTGCTTATTCCAATTGCTTAGTTCTAGGCTAAGTAAGTAGATATTATCTTAATCATGGTGATTAGGATAAGATACTCGCGCGATTAATGGTTTCCTCTCGGCAGCGATAAATCGGGAGCCGCTCGGAAAGCAGTGTGGTCTTACTCATTATAGGTTTTCATAGATCCGGTGCACTTTGGCTTAGATTCACCAGTGTGCCGATCGGCTCGATTCCTGCGCTGATCGGCGCAACCACAGATTCACCAGCGTGCCGATCGGCTCAACTCTTGCGCCGATCGGCGCAACAACCTTGGCTTAGTTTCACCAGCATGCTGATCGGCTCAATCCCCGCGCCGATCGGTGCAACGACAGATTTACTGTCTGGCGCACCTTTACGCTGGCCAGTCTCCCCCTCATGCAACATGACCTTGACAGTAGCCTTGACTAGATCTTTTACTATTAACTTTGTTTAATAAATCATACTAAGGTCCTAGTGGATTCGATAAACCTTGCAATACTCAATTCAAGGGAAGAAGTGCTACAATCGTACACCGTCCTCTTGCGGTATATAAGTGGATGCGTAGATACGACCAACAGATGTGCAATACCACTCCTTGTTACTCTCACTAGCACTCTCAAGATATGCAATATCTCCTCCTAGTGCTCTCCTCTTTTCCTCTTGGCTCTCATCAAACGCTCCAACCAATTCCACTGGCCAAGAGAGGTCTCCAAGACCCCAGCAACGAAGTTATATAGGCTTCCAACCTCAAACTAGTCGTTGCTCCACGAAATCAGCTTTTTGGGCCTACTGACCGGACTGTACGGTCACTACAGACTCTGGCTCCAACGGCTCTGCCCACTACCACGGACCATCCGGTCCGTTTCTCTCTTCAGTCCAGAAACATTTCGGACTCAGCTTCCTCTCTATCCTGCGCAACTCATACTGACTGGACCATCCGGTCAGTAGACCGGACCGTCTGATCACTATGAATCCTAGGACAGACAGAATCCTCACTGCTCACTGTAAGTTCCAGACATCTTCACCTAGTGACCGTACAGTCCGGTCACCATTGACCCCTATATCCGGTCACTATGTCCAGAAGCTGAAACTTGTCGTCTTCGCTTGACTTTGTTTTCCGGCTTCTCCGAACAGCTCCTTGGCTTCTCCACTGTCATCTAGTGCCTGTGATTTCACCGAGTAACCTTGCACATCACCGACTAGACATGACCTAAGTGAATGACCTAGACCCCCTTGATAGTCTGGTTTTTCGTATGGACTCAAAGCCCTAACAACTAGACAAGTGTTCCTAAGAGTTGCTCCATAGTGATGAGGACATCACTCCTTTGGATACACACAACACTCCTCCAAATCTGGACTTGCAAGGTCCAATGACTAGAGCTCGTGCACGACGACTAAATTTAGAGGTGAGCTCGTTCCTACGTTCTTCGCTATATGTTACTTTTGAGAATGGTTTGCTACCTAATGATTATTTTATGATTAGAAACCATGGAGAAGACCAGGAGATGATGGGAGAAGGAGTTGGGAACGTGGAGGACCAGCAAGGGCTTGGAAACCAAAGTGGAGGCCCAATCAAAACCGACTTCGAGTCTGTTTCGGGGCCCAAGACTAGTCTGTACTAAAACAGTCGCCCAGGACGCATACGGACTCAGATTTGGACGTTCTACATATGCACGGAAATATAAGGAGAAGACCTTTCCAATGCCGCCGGCCTCATGTCAAAATTCATCCGGAGTCATCGGGAATCGTCAAAACAAGACAGAGTCCAGAATCTGTGTCGGTGCTGCGTCGCCTATTTTTGGCCTTTGGGCTTTGTATCTAGTTGAGCCCAATTAAGGGCGCGTCCAGAGGGTCTTGCACGACCCTAGGGTCTTTATATACAGCCGCCGCCGCACCATTAGGGTTTGGGTTTTGCTTAGATCAATTCTATTCATAAACAGTTTCGCCGTTCATCGGTTTGTGAGACCCCAACTTCGAGAGTTTAATCATACATCTGCAATTGTGTTGCAATCTTCGTTGTTCTTGCTTGTGTCCTTGATTCACAGGCAGGGATTAGCCTTCTCGGCGAGGTCAATCGTCTTTTGGACGGTTGATAACCAGAGGAGACGTCGTGCTGTGATTGCGGGGTTTAGAACGTGCTGTTCTGAAGCCGGATCGATTTGTGTGTCGCCTCCGACCAAATCAACTTACCAAGAACCTTTCGGAAGATCGGGAACCCTTATCCACATCAAGTGGTAATCAGAGCTTCAGGCGCACCGTCAGGTTCACACTACCCTTTAGTTTTGTTTTCGTGTTCTTCCTATCGTCCACAGAAAATACCAAAAAAAATTTCCCCCGCCCATAACCACGTGTTTAGCCTTTGCATATTTCAATTTCAGAGTCCGTAGTGTTGAGTTTGTGCCCTAGTTCTTGTTTAGTCGCTGGTTTAGTTTGTGTTTTTGTCGTCAGTAGTGTTTCCCTTGCAACCCTAGCCGCCATCCCCTTCACCATCCTCGGTTTTGTCGGCTTTGTGTGCTAGGGTTGATTGATCAACACGCCCACCCTAATCCCACCCTAAACCCACCCTCACCACCTCGGACCAATTTTCATAAATTCCACTTTCCGCTGCATCCACCTCGCCAAAAAAAAAATCCCTACCCGACCCCAAGCCCGACTCGGATTTCACTCAAACCATCGGGTTCTTCAAAACCGATTCCGACACCCCTTCGGTAAAACAGGCATAACTTTTCGCTCGGTTGTCCGTTTTGGCTGAAATTTTTACAGGAGATTCTTGACAAAAAGTTGAGCATACCCACACTGTGTGCCCTCGTCAAAAAATTCAAAAAAAATCGGGAAGATAAAGAAAAAATTCATTCAAGTTGAAACCCGACGTTTTCTGAAACTTCAAGATTTTCTGTAGGCCACGTCCTATCTCGGTTTGAGCTGAAATTTTTTGTGGTTTCTTCCTGTTTGCTAGTGAGTTGGAAAAAAATATCAAAAAAATAAAATAAAATAAAAGAAATTTGGGATTCCTACTAGTGCTCCATCTAGCCCCCTGAAATTTCTGAGTTTGGCTGTTTTACACTAAGCTCCCTGTTATCGACTGTGTCCCTTTGTCTCCTTGTTTCTTCTTTGCTATCACTACTGTTCTAGGACATAGTTAGACCAGCAACTAGGGACAAGTTACTTGGGCACTTATTCAGCTTTACTATCTGTTTTTGATTTGTGTGAAACTTATATATACATATTTGGCCTTCCTAGCTCTACATACTTCTTCTGGACAGCACATAGGCTATTTGGTAACCCTTGCAATCGTGGAACACTTCTCCCTGGTATCCTTCGCTTTGTTGTTTTCAGAACTTTGTAAGAGCTTTGCAAGAAGCTTACTTTTGCTGTGTTGAGAGGCACCACTGCTTAGTAGTTTTGTAGGGATAACCTTCACTTTTTGTTTCCTGTTTTGGTGTTTCTGATGTCAGGAAGCGACGGGGAGGGTGCTTCACCCTCAAAATTGGATGAGTGCGTGAGCCAAAATCAGTTACAGAAGGCTTTGCAGGCGGTTCAGAGTGATTTGGCAGAGACGATCACCAGGGCCGTCACCGACGCCGTCACCAAGCTTCACCTGGGAGAAAGCATTGAGCGGTTGGATAAGAGAGTCTCTAAGCTAACCGATCAGGTTGTCGAATTGGAGACCGCTCACAAGACCAACAACAACAACAGCAACACCAACACCAACAACGACACCAACAACGACGTTGAAGACGATCATGATGAAGCAACGGTGTATAAGGCTGATGGCACCGTCGATAGGTCAGCTACAAGGACCGCAAGGTTACGACGCCGTTTGCAACGTACCCCTCAAGGTATGGGTGGTTTCCACAACCACAACCGTCGCACACAAGGTAACTATGCTCCAGATGATCCGTATGCTAAAATTAAGTTTTCAATTCCTTCGTTTTCGGGTCAATACGATGGTGATGCTTACCTTGATTGGGAAATGACGGTAGAACAAAAATTTAATGCCCACCTTGTTCCTGAACAACATAGAGTTAGACAAGCCACTAGTGAGTTTAAGGACTTTGCTATTGTTTGGTGGAGTGGTCTAGCTGCTGAAACCGATTTGCCTACTACTTGGGAAGAACTTAAGGTAGAAATGCGTGATCGTTTTGTTCCTCCTTCTTTTTATAGAGAAATTCGTAATAAACTGCAGCGTTTAGATCAAGGAGATAAAACTGTTCAGCAGTATTTTAGTGAGCTTCAGAAGGGTTTGATTCGTTGTGCTGTGGTTGAAAAAGTAGAGGATCAGATTTGCCGCTTTTATTCGGGTTTGAGAAAAGAAATTCAGGACATCCTTAATTACAAAGAATTTTATACCCTCAACCAGTGTTTTCAATATGCTATGCTATGCTTGCAGAGAAAGAATCACAGGGACTTTTCCAGGCTTTTGAGGAGTACAGCAAGTCCAGGAATTTCTACCCACCACGGCCGACGGGAACTTCGGGGCTGCCCAAGCCATCTTTCCGGCCGCCCCCACCAGCTAGTGTTGTTTCTGCAGCACCAAGATCAGCCCCTGCCCCTTCTACGCGCTCAGGTAAAAATTCTATGCAGGTACCGGCTAGTAGTGCCTCCTCTGTTGCTTCGACGGGACGCACTACAGGGATTCAGTGCCACCGCTGCCATGGTCTTGGCCATGTGCAGAAAGATTGCCCAAGTCGGCGGGCATATGTGGCGACAGATGATGGCGGTTACATGAGCACCTCCGATGTGGAGGATGAGGAGGAGGATGTCGCTGCCACCAGCGGTGACCTCGTCCTTGGAGGCGGAGATACCACGGGCTATATGAATATTATTGTGCAGCGTGTGCTTAGCACACAAGTCCAGCAGCCCGAGATGATGCAGCGACATAACTTGTTCCAGATTTTCTTCGTCATCAAGAACCGTCGGGCACGTGTCATCATTGATGGAGGAAGCTGCAACAATTTGGTGAGTTCTGATGTGGTTAAGAAGCTTGATTTGACCACACGCCCACATCCACATCCATACTACATTCAGTGGTTAAATGACTCTGGAAAAGCTAAGGTAACACAAACTTGCAGAGTTCCTTTTTCCATTGGTTCCTATGTCGATTCTGTTGATTGTGATGTTGTACCCATGCAAGCTTGTTCACTTTTATTGGGTAGATCTTGGGAATTTGATAATGATGTTGTGCACCATGGTAAAAGTAATAAGTACACTTTTATGCATAAAGGAACTAAAATTACTTTGTTACCAATGACCCCTGCTGAAATTGTACAAGCTGATTTAGAACGAGCTGCTAGTTTGAAAAATAAAAGCCCTGAAATTCAGCAACCTGTTAATTCTGCTTCTACACCAAGTAATGTTAATGATTCTTCAAGTTCTAAGGGTGCTGCAATTAAATTACAAGGTCGTGCATGTCTTGCCACAAAATCTGAGCTTGCTGAAATTTCTACTGATGATATTTGCTATGCTTTGATATGCAAACAAGCCTTGTTTTCGCTTGGTGATATTGCTTCTAGTGCTTTGCCTCCTGCTGTCACTAACCTTTTGCAGGAGTATGAGGATGTTTTCCCAGCTGAGATACCCCCGGGATTGCCACCTTTGAGAGGGATTGAGCATCAAATTGATTTGATTCCTGGTGCTACTTTACCAAACCGTGCTGCTTATAGGACCAACCCTGAGGAGACTAAGGAGATACAACGACAAGTCCAAGACCTTTTGGATCGTGGGTATGTTCGTCAATCACTTAGTCCTTGTGCTGTTCCTGTACTTTTGGTTCCTAAGAAAGATGGTTCTTGGCGTATGTGTGTAGATTGTAGAGCCATTAATAACATTACTATTAGGTATCGTCATCCTATTCCTAGGCTAGACGACATGCTTGATGAGTTATGTGGTGCTATAATTTTCACTAAAATTGATTTGCGTAGTGGCTACCATCAAATTAGAATGAAACTTGGAGATGAATGGAAAACAGCTTTCAAAACCAAATTCGGGTTGTATGAGTGGTTAGTAATGCCTTTTGGGTTGACCAATGCACCCAGTACTTTCATGCGTTTGATGAATGAGGTTTTAAGACCTTTTATTGGCAAATTTGTGGTTGTTTACTTTGATGATATCTTGATTTATAGCAAATCCATGGATGATCATATGATTCATTTACGTGCTGTTTTTGATGCTTTGCGAGTTGCACGTTTATTTGGTAACCTTGAGAAGTGCACCTTTTGCACGGATCGAGTCTCTTTTCTTGGCTATGTTGTGACTCCACAGGGAATTGAGGTGGATGAGGCGAAGATTGAAGCTATAAAGAGCTGGCCTGTACCAAAAACTATCACACAGGTGAGGAGTTTTCTTGGTCTTGCAGGTTTCTACCGCCGCTTTGTCAAAGATTTCAGCACCATTGCTGCACCATTGCATGAGTTGACAAAGAAGGGCGTTGACTTCCATTTTGGTAAGGTACATCATGAGTCTTTTGATGCTTTGAAGGACAAACTTACACATGCACCATTGCTGCAATTACCCAATTTTGATAGGACTTTTGAGCTTGAATGTGATGCTAGTGGTATAGGCATTGGTGGTGTTTTGATGCAAGATGGTAAACCTGTTGCATACTTTAGTGAGAAAATTACTGGGCCTGTTTTGAATTATTCCACGTATGATAAGGAACTATATGCACTTGTACGTTCTTTAGAGACGTGGCGTCATTATTTGTTGCCCAAAGAATTTGTTATTCATTCTGATCATGAATCACTTAAGTATATTCGTTCTCAATGCAATTTGAACCGTAGACATGCTAAATGGGTTGAGTTTATTGAGTATTTTCCTTATATTATTAAACATAAGAAAGGGAAGGATAATGTGATTGCTGATGCTTTATCTAGGCGATATACTTTGTTGTCTCAACTTGATTGTAGAATTTTTGGACTTGAGGCAATTAAAGAACAATATGTTGCTGATGTTGATTTTAAAGATGTATTGCTGCACTGTAAAGAAGGTCGTGCTTGGCACAAATTTGTGTTGAATGATGGATTCTTGTTTAGAGCTAACCGCCTATGCATTCCAGTTGGTTCCGTTCGTCTTTTGTTGTTGCAGGAGGCGCATGGAGGTGGATTGATGGGTCATTTTGGTGCTAAGAAGACAGAGGATATTTTGGCCACACACTTCTTTTGGCCAAGGATGAGGAAAGATGTTGAGCGTTTTGTTGCTCGCTGCACTACATGTCAAAAAGCTAAGTCTCGATTGAATCCACATGGTTTATACATGCCACTTCCTGTTCCTTCTATTCCTTGGGCGGATATTTCTATGGACTTTATGTTAGGACTGCCTAGGACTAAGAGGGGGAGCGATAGCATTTTTGTTGTTGTGGATCGTTTTTCCAAGATGGCACACTTTATACCATGTCATAAAACTGATGATGCTAGTTACATTGCTGATCTTTTTTTCAAAGAAATTGTACGTTTGCATGGTATGCCTTCTACTATTGTTTTAGATCGTGATGCAAAATTCTTGAGTCATTTTTGGCAGAGGAGACGTTGTGCTGCAATTGCAGAGTTCTAAACGTGTTGTTTAGAAGCCGGGTTGATTTGTGTTTCACCTCCGCCCAAATCAAGATTAACAGAACTTTTCGGAAGATCGGGAACCCTTGTTCACATCATTTTGTGTGTCACCTACCCATATATTTATTATCCTTACCCCTATCTATGACTTTGGTATATTATTAGTTATATGGTTATGAACATGCTATCTTTTGACTGTCGCCTTACCTTGAGAGAACTATAAATGACAGCCACTGGAGTAATCCAGTGGTGAAATGCTACAATGGGATGTCCGTGTGCTTGCGGATTGAACTTGCTCACACTAACCATTTGTTGAGTTCTACCAACAAGTAGTTCTGGCGCCTTGCCCAGGTCTATTTATTTGGTGTGACTTAGCAGATGTCAACAAGCATTTCTGGTGCCATTGCCGGGGAAGGCACTGGTTAAATGAGAATCACTAGCATTGTTCCTAATTATATTTCTATTAATTACCATTGTCTAGATAGGTTTACCTTTGCTTTATTTTCACTTTATGTGAAAATAGGGTAGTGTACCGCTGGCCCTGACTTGTCAAAGAAATACACAAAGAATCCGGAAGTAATCTTGAGAAGAGCACAACCTCGAGTCATCCATTCTCAAGATACCCTCAACAGTCATGTCAGCCAAATCTGCACCATCAAGCTCAACATCAATGACCGAAAAGGTGCTTCGTGAGTTGTCCGCGGCTGGTGTTGAAAGAGTGGCTTCTAGGCCAATTGTCAGCACTGGAGACGGAAACTTCAGACCCATAGCAGGTCTAATCTACATGGTGCAGGCCAATCCATTCAGTAGAAAGGCCAACGAGGACACAAATGCTCACTTTCAACAATTCCTGGAAAGGTGCAAAACTTTATCCATCGAAGGAGTCACTCAAAATATCACCAGGCTCTGTCTCTTTCCCTTCTCCCTCTTGGGGAAAGCGAGATAGTGGTTTTATGATAGATATTTTATGGGTGACTAGAAAATTTGCTACATAGCGTTCCTCAAGAAATTCTCCATGATATGCAACGCCCATATTATTCATGGGGAAATTTCAAACTTCTAGCAAGCACAAGAAGAATCCATTCTGGGAGCCTGGGAGAAGCTTCAAGAGTATATGGCAAGATACCCTGATCATGGAATGGATGATTGGCTGCTTTTGTTCACCTTCTATAATGGGCTGACCTTAGAAGCCCGTGATTATCTTGATGCTGCTACCGAAGGATCCATCTTCTCACTTACCGCCATTGAAGCTACAACATTACTAGAGAAGATGCCTCGAAGAAAATGGTGCAATGAAGATCATCTCCAACCCAGCTAGAGGAATGAGCACACCAACAAGGAAATTGAGATGCTCAATGCTAAGTTGGACCTCCTCATGAAGCATATGAATGAAAACTCCAAGGAGAAGAAAATGCACCACACAGCTGATGCCGAAAACTCACACATGAAGTGTGAAGTCAACGGTAATATGGGATAGTTAGGGGATGACCACCCCGAGACACAAGAGGACGTGCCGTATAACCCTGACTAGAGTCATCTACAAGTAGGATAAGGGCGGAGACAACACCCTTATCATGATGGAGGAAAGAAACCATCCAACACCACAACGGAAGGAAGGCACAAGGGGAAGAGGCTTCGCACAAGTGCTATGAAAAGACAGCCACAACCCCAACGTGAGAAGTCGTCTGCATCCTCATCACTGGGATCAGGAACCGTGTCACTGAGCTAAAACGCAACAGAGAAGAGTCCCGCTCATTAGACTTAAAATCGGTGAGCCCTTGCCAAAGGTAAATTGGTAGTTATCTCATATTTAATTTTCTTAAATTTTTCTTTTACGCATTTGAATTTTCCAACTTTTGGGATTTTTCAAATTTGCAGTTGCATTTGAATATTTGGATTTCACACACTTGCATGTTGGAATTAATTCCAACCCTTATCATTCTTTCAAAATTTTCAAAAAATGGGTTTTGGTTTCAACTTTGGAAAAATATTTTTCTGAGCAAAATTTTTGTCGAACCATTAGACCAAACCCTTGTAGCTTAGGAAATATTGCTACTAGGGAGTTGTGGGCCAAAGTGGGGGACCAAGGGGAGCCACCCAGGTTCGGCCGAACCCCCATGTTCGGCCAAAGTGGTGCGGGCCCCACTGACCTCGGTCTTTTGCCAACGGTTGATTTTGCCCCCCTAATAGATGTTTTCAGTCATTTGAATTTTTTTTCCTACAAATTGAGTGCCCGGAGGAGAGTGCTTTGCCATCTGAAGTTCAATTCTCATTTCGCTTCCCCCTTGTTGGTGGTTTCTAGATGCCCATTTTATCTACCAAAAAGGGATGTTCTGCGTCTTAATTTGATGGTTTGGACTAACAATTAACCCCATATTTGCATATATTTGTAGTTGTTCTGTTTTGGATGTAATCGCAGTAAACATGTGTAAAACAGGACAATTATGGATACAGAGCTGAAGAATAACGAATATGGGCCAGATGCGGAGCCGCGCCAATCGGCGCAGGAGGAAAAGATGACTAAAACATGATCCGGTCCAGGAAAGACGAAGGCCCAGCCCAGTATGAGTTAGAGTCGATGGAAGTTGACCTAATCCCGTTGAGTATAAAAGGAAGATAATTATCAAGAGCCAAGGATGACCAAGGAGAGACGACAATCACGAGAATCAGTTATCAAAACTAGGGTTCCAGGATATTGGTGGCAGAGGTTGGTCAACACCGACGAGATCCACCAGAAGGGAGGTCGCGCCGATCGGCTCGTGCGTGTTCCAACGCTATTTCTCACCCCTCTTCTATGTCTAGCGGAAGGATGAGTGAGTAGTCTCATATTCTCTTCTCTGGTGCGGGGATCTGGTCATGTAACTCTCATACTTGTTGATACTCTCTCGATGAATTTAATCTATGTGATGAACTTTATTGCACATCTATCTATCCCTTTCATTAGTGTATCGACCAATACACTTTTGCCCATTACATAGTGCAAGAAACCAGTGGGGAGCAAATAGCCTCTGTAGTGACAGCCAGGGTGAACGAAACCACCATGTCTTGTAGAATATTAGAGTCATCACTCGAGTTGATAAGAATAAGGTTGCATGCTAGTGAACCAATCCTAAGGAGAGAATCCTTCATCATCCTGTTACCTCCCACTTTCTCACTGTTATCATTCACACCAACCAACCCATTGCAATTTGTTAGTAACCTTTTAATAGTATTAGTTCCGCTCGTTCTTGTGGATTCGATAACCTTGGAATACTCTGAGGGAAAAAGAGTTACAACTGTACACCGTCCTCTTGCGGTATATAAGTGGGTGCGTAATTACGACCAACAAGCCCTTTTTCTGGTGCCGTTGCCGGGGAGCGAGCCAGTTCTTTTACTATTAATATTTTACTAACGTCTAATCCTCTCTTTTCTAGTTGTTTTCGTTTTTTTGTTTTGTGTGAATTTTTAGGATGAGTACGACAGGACCTTCTCGGATGCTCAGTGAACTTTCTCTACCATCTCCAGACGTGTTGGTGCCTCAACCCTCAGATGAGAAGGCCACGGCCTCCTCGTATGTGTTGAACCCCATCATCATTAGCATGGCTGAAGCAAACAAGTTCTTTGGAGCAAAAGAGGAGAACCCATATACTCACTTACAAGATTTGGAGGCAGTTTGCCAAATATTCCATCATGAAGGAGTGCCTCAGGATCTTTACAGGTGGCTGCTTTTCCCATTCTCTTTGGGAGGAAAAGCCAAAGAGTGGCACAAGGCAGCATCTCGAGAAGCAAAAGGTAAGTGGAGTGAGTTAGTTGGAAATTTTTGTCTCCACTATTTTCCTTTGCCAAAGGTGCAGAAGTTGAGAAGGGAAGTGGTGAACTTCTTACAAGAAGATGACGAATCTCTCGCGGAAGCCTGGACGCGGTTTCAAACATTGTTGAAACAAGGACCTGACCTTGGCATTAATGAGAATATGTGCGCTCAAACCTTCTACATGGCCATAAACAAGGCATCGAGGATGCATTTGGACGGATTGACTGGAGGAAGTTTTCTGAGATTGACAACCAAGGTAGGGATCGAATTGTTAGGCAAAATTGCCGAGAATGAAGCTCTGCGCAAGCATTGGAAAGAATATCTAGAACCAAATCGGCAATGCCCAGAAGTTATGAAGAAGGAAGAGTCGCCAGCTGAACAGATCTTGATGTCTGAGAGCAGATCAATGATTACTTCAGAGCAATTCAAAGAAATGAAGCCCGTCAAACCTGCCTCTGTGGATCTGACATGTGCGCCGATCGGCGCAGTCTCTGAGCCGATCGGCGCAGTCGCGACAACAGGAGAACCGATCACCCTGACGACTCCGCCAAGTAGCAAGGAATATACCAAGATAGAAGCTGCGATTCTGGACAACCACCTGAAGGAATTTGAAGGGAATTTTGCTAAACCGAAGGCGGATAGAACATTGGCGAATGCTAAACCACTTGACGAATTTGAGCCAATGGACTGGATTCCCATTGATTTTTTGCAAGAATTGCTTAATATGAGAAGATCCTTCAGTCCGCAAGACGCCTCCAAAGCTGGAATTGAGTATAATTTCCCAAGTAATCGCCTCAAGTCAGAAGTTTTTGATCAAGAGATTATTGGAAGAGTTTTAGGGAAGCTATAAAAAGGATGATATAGAGCTTGATGGAACAGAGGTGAAACAAGCGAAGAGATTGCTAGACAGTTGCTTTGAGCCATCCCCCTACGAAGGATTATGTGGTGTGTATGCTGTAGGTGTCATGGAAGAGGAAAAAGAAGAACCGTACATACCCTGTGAGATATCGAGGAAGAAATTTCCGAAAGCCTTGTGTGACTTTGGCTCCCGTGTCAGCTTGATGACTTACGATGCATTCATGAGCATGCCTTATGGAACTCAACAGCGGCTGATGGGGACTGAACTTGAGCTGATCATGGCGGATGGTAGGAAAACCAAGCCACTGGGAGTGATCAAGAATGTTGAAATTGAGATCAGCTCGAAGACAATGCCGGTAGATTTTTTCGTTCTAGACAACAAAGAAACGGGATTGAAGATATCATTCTGGGAAGGTCATTCTTAAGATTAATACAAGCTGTTCTAGATGCTGGGAAAGGTCAAATCACGCTACACCTGGGAGAGGAAGAAGTGCAATTTCAATTTAATGATCCGTCTCATCAAGACTCTTCTTACTATCAGGAATTCTGCCCCTCTAACACAAGAGGATAAGGATGGATATGGGAGACCCATTGGACCACATCATGCGTGGAACTCACAAGTATACTGCCAGCGCCGATCGGCTCAAGCACACTGCCAGCGCCGATCGGCGCGAACCTCGTGCCGATCGGCTCAACCAAGAAAATCCTGATTTTGAACCTCTCGGGGAACTGGATCCAGATGAAGTGCCAGAAGTGGAACAGAAGGAACTTCCGAAGAAGCTACGCTATGAATATCTAGGAAAGAATAGAACATATCAAGTTATTGTGAACAACGCCCTAACGAAAGATGAAACAGAGAGGCTTCTTGTTGTGCTCAAAAGGTATAAGAAGGCCATTGGTTACACATTCGATGACATCAAGGGAATCAGCCCAGCATTGTGCACCCACAAGATTAACTTGGAGGAGAATACTAAACCTGTGGTTGAAGGGATGCGAAGGTTGAACGAATCAATGAAGCCAGTGGTTAAAAAGGAGATTTTGAAGCTGCTTAATGCAGATATGATCTACCCTGTTGCTGATAGTGAATGGGTTAGTCCAGTGCATTGTGTACCCAAGAAAGGAGGATTGACAGTAGTGCCTAACGAGAACAATGAGTTGATCCCTCAAAGGACTGTAACTGGATGGAGAATGTGCATAGATTATAGAAGTTTGAACAAAGTGACGAAGAAAGATCACTATCCTCTTCCGTTCATTGATGAGATGCTTGAAAGATTAGCAAGGAATTCATACTTTTGTTATTTGGATGGATATAGTGGTTTCTTTCAAATACCGGTAAGACCAGAAGATCAGCAGAAAACTACTTTTACTTGCCCTTTTGGGACATATGCATATAGAAGAATGCCATTTGGTCCTAGCAACGCGCCTGCAACATTTCAAAGATGCATGAATGCAATATTCGCTGAATTCATAGAAGATATTATGGAGGTATTTATAGATGACTTCTCCGTGCATGGTGCTGATTTTGATAGTTGTTTGGAGAATTTGGAGAAGGTTTTGAAAAGGTGCGTTGAATGCGACTTAGTTCTTAATTGGGAGAAGTGTCACTTCATGGTAACAGAAGGGTTAGTACTTGGTCATGTCGTATCTAAAAGAGGGATAGAGGTTGATAAGGCAAAGGTATCTACAGTTGAGAAATTACCTCCCCCTACTAATCTTACAACTTTGAGGAGTTTTTTTGGACGTGCCAACTTCTATCGCAGATTTGTTAAGGATTATTCGAAGATTGCTAAACCCCTGATAGAATTGTTAAAGCAAGATACAGAATTTGTTATGGACGAGGAGAGACTCTTGGCCTTCAGAAGATTAAAGGAAGCTCGATGCTCTGCACCCGTTATGCAGCCACCTAATTGGAGTTTACCTTTTGAAATTATGTGTGATGCAAGTGACTATGCAGTTGGAGCTGTTCTTGGACAACGGAAGGAAGGTAAAGTGCATGCTATTTATTATGCTAGCAAAACTTTGAATGAGGCGCAAATCAATTATACAACAACTTAGAAAGAGATGTTAGCTGTTATATTTGCTTTTGAGAAGTTTAGATCCTACATTCTAAATTCTAAGGTGATTGTATATACTGATCATGCTGCTATAAGATACTTGGTTTCAAAGAAGGAGTCTAAGCCTCGGTTAATGCAATGGGTATTGATGCTACAAGAATTTGATTTGGAGATAAGAGATAAGAAAGGAGTAGAAAATTCTGTAGCAGATCATTTATCTCATCTTGAATCACCATCAACTGAGCCAATAAGAGATGAAATGCAACAAGAGCAGTTGTTTGCCGCATATGATCGTAGAGAGAACTAGATGATGGATATTATCAAAGGTTTCAAGGGACAAACTGATCTGATGAACAAGAACACAAGGAAAAGAGTTAAGAGTGAAATGAGAAAATTTATATGGGCCGACCCATACTTGTATAGGTATTGCGAGGACGGAGCAGTACGGAGATGTGTACCCAGAGATGAAAGAGCAAGCATTTTAGCAAAACGTCATTCTTCGGATTATGGGGGACACTATGGCTACTTCAGAACACAGGCAATGGTATGGGCGAGTGGATTCTATTGGCCTACTATGCATGAAGATGCAAAACGGTATGTTGCAACATGTGCTCAATGCCAACGAATAGGGAATGTTAACAGTAGGAATGCAATGCCTCTTAAGTACAATCTTCAAGTCGATATCTTTGATGTTTGGGGTATGGATTTTATGGGACCCTTTGTGAATTCTCATGGTTTCGAGTACATATTGGTCGCCGTTGATTATGTCTCCAAGTGGGTCGAAGCAATGGCATGCAAGGCTAATACTACAAGAGAATCAAGGAGTATACTTCAGGAGCAGATATTTCCTAGGTACGGAGTACCGAGGATAATAATTACAAATGGAGGATCTCATTTTACAGGAAGAGAATTTGCTAGGTTTTTAACCAAATCTGGAGTTGAACATAGAATTGGAATAGCCTACCATCCCCAGACGAATGGACAAGCAGAAACTTCAAATAAGCAATTAAAGGGAATTCTGCAGAAGATTGTTACAAAGGAAGGAAAAGATTGGGCCACGAAGCTTAATGGAGTGTTATAGGCATATAGGACGGCATTCAAGACACCAATTGGTATCACATCATATCAATTCATCTATGGGAAATCATGTCACCTACCGGTGGAGTTGGAACATAAAGCTTATTGGGCTATAAAGGAAATGAATTTGGATCTTGATGCCGCTTGCATGAAAAGGAAGATACAAATAAGTGAATTGGAAGAGATGAGATTGCGTGCATATGAAAATGCAGCCATATACAAAGAGAAAACAAAGAAGTGGTACGATAAGAAGCTTTTGAAGAAGGAATTCAAGGAAGGAGATCGGGTGCTCCTATTTAACTCGCGATTCAGATTATTTGGTAAAGGCAAACTGCGAAGCAAATGGGAGAGACCTTATCTTGGGAATACGGTGTTACCTTCGGGAGCGGTAATCATAATGGATGGCAAGAGAAACAAGTACACGGTGAACGGACAACGTCTAAAGGTATACCTAGAACCCGACACATTTGAATTAAAATCTATTGATGTGTATTTCACTGCTTAGTACCCCGTGTGGTCGAGCTTAACGACGTAAAACAAAAGCTTGTATGTATTTTAATTTCCATAGTTTTTCTTTTTCTGATTTGGCAATTTAGTGTACCACGCCGATCGACGCGTTGCTGCGCCGATCGGCGCAGCCCTGCACCGATCGGCGCGACAGAGTCCTTTTTGTTTTTGAGTCGGTTTTGGACCTTGCCTTTTTAAGACTCGTTAAATTCCATGAATAAGAGAAAGAGTCCTAGTCCAATTGGAAATCAAGGGATATAAATATGAGTGGACAGCAAACCTACGGATCAACTCATCGTACATCATCACCAGAACAAACCGGCGTGACCTCTGCGCCGATCGGCGCGACTCTGGAGCCGATCGGCTCAGCAGCGGATTTCCTCAACCCTCTGCAAGTTTTTCCTGGGAAGAAGTCGACGAAGTGTTGACACCAATACGAGATGATCCTCTTGTCTGGTCAGATCTACGGAAGAAATTCATGAAGAAAAGCGAAGCTGACGCGTGGAACACCGACAAGGTGAAGATGGACAATGAACTTCGGCAGATGATGAAAAGAGTATTGGTGCGCAAAGGAAAATCTGTAGCACCTATTGAAAGTGAAGTAGTTTCTCAAAGGTATACCATGGAAAGTCTTCTTGATCTTGCTAAGCCCTTGTCGTATGAGGATTTCCTATCTTTCGAAAGTTCATTGACTGAGCAAGAGAAGGAAGAGCTAGATGAAGAGAGCACCCTCACAATTCATAGTGCCGACTTTATAGTGAACATGACATTGCCGCCAAGTATGAACTCAAGCTGCGAGAGGAAGTCGAAGAAGCTATGTACCAGCAGGATGCGGAGAAGGATCTTCAAGCTAGAAGGGATGAATCCTTTCCCAAGGTTCTTACCGATTGGGAAAGTTTTCAAGAAAATAAGATTCATAGGAACAGTTGTATTGAGGGTTGCAAGTGTTTCTTTTGTGCTAAAGATCTTCAATGCAAGGTTGAACTCCAATTGGCAGAAGATCCAGCTTTCATACCTAGAGATTTAATATATGATGATGGCTGTCACACAGTTCCTATAGGAAGGACACCTAAGGAGATTAATGATGAGATTTTATGAAGGCAGCAGAATAAGGTGATCCGTGAGCGTAATCTAGAGCAGTTAGATGAGTATATGAAGGAAGCTGCTGGCTGCGCTGATCAGCGTGACACTGGAGCCGATCGGCACGATCTGAAGATGGTTGAATTTATTGATCTGACGGCTCTGCCAAGTGAAGAGGAAGAAACTTCTGCAAGGAAGTGTAAGACTACACCAGAGGTTCACAGATCTACTAGACTATCGGGTAAGACAATTCAGAATTATTCCGAATGGGATAGCGACTATACGTCATACTATTTGTAAACTTTGGAAAGCGGTGATCCTAGTGTGCCTGGAGATTTTAGTGATGATTTTGATATGCGAAGAAGCTTTGGTAGTCCTAAGTTCGAAAATCGGGAAACACTTATAGAATGCAGTAATGACAGGGCAGCAGGAACTTCAACAAGAGTTAATGCTAATGCAGAGGGAAGTGGAGGAAGTCGCAATGGTGGGAGAACACCACTGTGCCGATTGGCTCAGCCTATGCGTCGATCGGCTCAGAGGAATTTGAATAGTGCCTCTTCTTACAGCGTTGAAAATCATAACCTGCAACCGCTTGCTTGCTATCCTGTCTGCCGAAGAAACATTGAGCGCCAGTATCTAGACAGAGATCGTGCTTACAGGCATCAAAGAGATGTGGACCGCAGAATCCAGGATACAATCGAGATGAACGAAGCGGACTACACTTTTCTCA
Source organism: Eleusine indica (assembly GCA_030378355.1). Taxonomy (NCBI): domain Eukaryota; kingdom Viridiplantae; phylum Streptophyta; class Magnoliopsida; order Poales; family Poaceae; genus Eleusine; species Eleusine indica. The sequence continues at coordinate 21,955,627 of CM059500.1, forward strand.
TAAGGAATATAAGACGAATTTTCCGAGTCTTGAACAGGCATGGTCTGCATGATTAGTGTGTTGAGTTTCTGCTCTTGCAATGAGGACATTGTAAATTTTAAGTGTGGGGGAAGGGCTTTGCCATTAGTCATAGTTTTTAAGTGTTTTTGAGTCTAGTTTCTCATTTATTTTCCTTAATGAGTGTTTATTTAAGTTTGTGTGTGTGCTTAAGAGAGTCACGAGTCATGTTGAGAGTTGCTTCTAGGTCATTTATGTAGTTTGAATTTTTGCATTGTCTTTAATAAAGTTAGTGTCGATTGTCAAATTGAAAGTGCCCCATGCTATTTATCTTGTCTTTCTGATGATCGATTGGTTGATTACTTGAATTTGTTGGTTACCACTTAACTTTTGAGCTCTATATTTGTAAAATTTTCTTTTGATTCATCGTAAGCTAAAGCAAAAGCAAGGTCTAAATATGCGTACATAGCCGAGTGAATGAGAGCAAGCTACACATTTGAACTAAGTGGATTGTAAGTAACTTTGTCAACTTTTTGCTCATGATTTCGACCAAGTTAGGAAAGGATGATCTATTTTGTGTATCTCTGTATTTCTAGCCATTCTTATCCAATTAAATTCCTTGCTATCATGAAAACCATACATCTTTGTTTCTCCCTCCTCCTTGATACAACCTATATTCTCAAAAAAGGGAATTCAGAAAATTTCCCCTACTGACACAAGACAGAAATTGTTGATCATATCGGGAATAGAGAAAAAGGAGGTGAAAGAAAAGAAAAAAATAGATTGCGCCGACCGGCGCAGTGTTACGCCGATCAGCGCTGTTGCAAAAAGAAAAAAAAAGAAGTTATTATAAAAAAAAGAGGTAAAGAGAAAAAAAATATATATTCCCTAAGAGGCAGTAAGGACATTAAAGAAAGCAGATTTCTGATTATTTCTCATTCTTTGCCAATTGTTCTCATTGAATTTTCTTTTAGATCTTCTACATTCCTCTTCTCCATTAAAAGTTCTTTTCTAAGAAAATTCTTTCTTAATAGGCATGATTGAGCATATTGTTGACATGGTTAATCTTATAGTTTAATTTAGTTATATAGCCCTCCAGGATCCACATACAATCCTTGATTAGATAGGAGCGGGAAGCATATACACTTGAGAGACCTAGAGAAGACCAAATGCTTGATCTTTGATGCTAAAAGATGAGTTGAGGAGAACTAAAATTGTTTTTGAAAAAGTTTTTTGGTAATTTGATTAAGTTCAAGTAAGATATGTCGATTGGTTAAAAGGAGATGAGAGAAAATCTTTGTGGCGGAATAACGAGTAAAAATGATGATTGAGATTGACTGCATGAGGGATGGTGTGAAAATTCTTATTACATATTTGATTTTGTATTGCTTGAGGACTAGCAATGATTTGAGTGTGGGGGAACTATTGGTGGTTTCTATATGCCCATTTTATCTACCAAAAAGGGATGTTTTGCGTCTTAATTTAGTGGTTTGGACTAACAATTAACCCCATATTTGCATATATTTGTAGTTGTTCTGTTTTGGATGTAACCGCAGTAAACAGGTGTAAAACAGGACAATTATGGATAAAGAGCTGAAGAATAACGAAGATGGGCCAGATGCGGAGCCACGCGCGAAGATGACTAAAACATGATCCGGTCCAGGAAAGACGAAGGCCCAGCCCAATATGAGTTAGAGTATGAAAGGAAGATAATTATCAAGAGCCAAGGACGACCAAGGAGAGATGGCAATCGCGAGAATCAGTTATCAGAACTAGGGTTCCAAGATATTGGCGGCGGAGGTTGGTCAACACCGATGAGATCCACCAGAAGGGAGGTCGCGCCGATCGGCGTGACGCTTGCGCCGATCCGCTCATGCGCGTTCCAGCGCTATTTCTCACCCCTCTGCTATGTCTAGCGGAAGGATGAGTGAGTAGTCTCATATTCTCTTCTCTGGTGCGGGGATCTGGTCATGTAACTCTCATACTTGTTGATACTCTCTCGATGAATTTAATCTATGTGATGAACTTTATTGCACATCTATCTATCCCTTTCATTAGTGTATCGGCCAATACACTTTTGCCCATTACATAGTGCAAGAAACCAGTGGGCAGCTAATAGCCTTTGTAGTGACAGCCGGGGTGAACGAAACTACCATGTCTTGTAGAATATTAGAGTCATCACTCGAGTTGATAAGAATAAGGTTGCATGCTAGTGAACCAACCCTAAGGAGAGAATTCTTCATCATCCTGTTACCTCCCACTTTCTCACCAATATCATTCACACCAACCAACCCATTGCAATTTGTTATTAACCTTTTAATAGTATTAGTTCCGCTCGTTCCCTATGGATTCGATAACCTTGGAATACTCTGAGGGTAAAAGAGCTACAACTGTACACCGTCCTCTTACGGTATATATGTGGGTGCGTAAATACGACCAACACCCCTTCACTCATTTTCTCTTGTGCTATCACTTTTCTTCTCAAAAGTTGCTATTCCAAAACCACCAAAAATATTTCCCTTTTAGTTTGCTTTCATTTGGTTTGCTCCAGTCTCTTTGATAAGCTTGGCAAGATTAATATGACCAGAAAAATTTTATTTGGCTAACACATAACCTGTGTATGAGTTGTTCTTGTGTTTTTGCTTAAGTGGTGCAGATGAAGAAAGCTAAGACGTTGATGCAGCGAGTGACGCGTTCGAGTTCACGCTGTTCACACGGTAGCTTGAGCACGAACCTCTCCATCGAGCATGAATCAACGAGACACATGCCCATTGAGGACAACATGGATGAGGATGAGCCACATGTTCTTCTCACCGACACCTACCTCGAGCTGCTAGATGAACGAGAGAAACGAGTCTACAACCGTCTATGCAACCGCAGCTTTGTCCACACTCGGACATATGACGATGACCTACTATTCATTATAGGTATGGACCTTGAGTTTCTTTCTATTTCAAAAGTTTTAGGTTGGACCGACTTTGCACACATCACTGAGGAGGGTTCACGCCTCCTCACTTTCTAGTTTTTGTGCATTTTGCTAAAAGATAACGATGAGATACTTTTTCGCTTGTTCAAAAAAGAGTACTGTCTCACTTGAAAAAGCCTTAGCATCATGCTTAAGTTTCAAAGTCATTGCAACACTAACTTGAAGGGTGCTACCACAGGTTTTGTAAAAGGGTCTTTTTGGCAAAGAAGTTTGGGGGAGTTTTCTTATGAACGTCCTAGGACTAGTGACATTCACAACATGTTGACACCAAAATTTGGCATATTGTGGATTTAGGGAAGAAAGGTGCAAAGAAAGTCATTAAGAATATAAGACACCGATGAGTTGCGTAATGGTATTTTGGCATTTAGAAATAACGGGTGATTCCAAAGAGTTGACTAGCAAGATTCAAGCGTGAGAAAATCCTTGGTTGACTCAGTGCCATGTACGGCATATCTACGCGTACATATATATATCTGCCTAAGAATGAAGGAGATTTGGCAAGAAAGAGTATACGTACCTTACTACCAGAAAGCATACTTGAGGAGATGTTGGCCGGAAGATTAAGGAAACGAATCAAGCACAAGGTTGGCTGCTACTGCTGGAGTTTGACTTGATTACGCATATGGCTTTGAGTCGGTTTGGATTGTTTAATTACTAGACTGTTGCGTGGAGATTTACAAGAAAACATACATGCATGGAATGTATGTGGTGTCAAATAGGAAATTCATTAGTTTAGAAATAAAGCTAATATTAGATCAGTATAAGATTAGATCAAAATCTTGTACGTAGCTTCGGGGTCAAGGTTTAGCTGGTTTTTTCCTTGTTCGACCCATTCGTCCCTATAAATATAAAAGACAGTGGCAATTATAAAATCATCTCTCGATCAATATACAACTTCGGTGCATCACCAACCTTGGAAACAGGTATACCCGACGGGTTCTTCGTCTAGAGCTGGCTCTCCGTAATAGATGTAGAACTCGTCACTCCGGCGGGTTCGTCGTCATGAAGCAGGCAGCATCGACTAGTTCAACCTCGGCGACATGGCGGAGTACTCGCCACCCCGGTGATCGTGACGATCTGCCCAGGATTGTCTCGGCCAGACCGGTCTTTTGGTTAGTTTGTCGTGGTTGCTAGTTATTCAATATACTAGATCTTTCTAGGTTGTTTTACTAGGATTAGCTACATACTATCTCAGAAAAATCGATCTATCATAGTTATTCTAGTAATGCAATTCTAGTCAGATCTGTATATTCGAGTCACCTCTGAATAGATCTTAGCGATTTCATCTTGTATTGTTGGGCGTTCGTTCGTTCCAAGAACTGTCTCGGCTCAGACCGATATTCTGTAATATCTAGAACTGTCTCGGTTAAGTCCGATCTTCTAGTTGGACAACCAAGCAAGAATGATCTCGTCGTGAGGGTCTGTTCGGGTATTGTTGGAGTGTTTGGCCGACGAGTTAATAGGTTACTAGCAGCAGCCGATAGATATTCACATGTTTTATTCCTTTATCGGCTCTGGTTCATCGACTATTGGTCCATTGGCTCTAAGTATTGCACTAGTCCTATTTGTCTAGCTGATGACTCATTATATAGTTTATTTATTTACCAGTATTGTATCGGCTAGGTATTATGATTCTATTAACTGGCCGATATAATATTAATTGTTACAATTAGTCTAGCGTGCATCGGCTTGTAGATTTATGTTTTGTATTATTATGATAAAGCCCATGCTTAATCATGTACTTAGCCTGCATCAGACTTTCTGCATGTATCGACATCGACTCTGCCTGCATCGACTTAACATACATTGACTCTGTGCCCGGAAGCCCTCGTCGATCGACTTGCAGGCGCACACCTTGTCAGTTGAATGGTCAAACTGACTGGCACGCCGCGCACCATCTACAGCGCGTCATCGGATCTGCACTAGAGCTAAGCAGATCTTCTAGACCTCGTGTTTGTACGCGGAGGATCGATAGTCTATTTTTTTTCGCATCAACACACTTTTGGCACGCTCGGTGGGACTCATCTTCATTATTTGGTGAGAAACAGAAGAACTCATATTTTTATATCACTTGATTAGATGTCGATGCTACTATTTTGCTATGATATGACGTCGCTGGATGCTGGAGTTGGGAGTCTTGTGACAGTCATCGGCTCGGTCCAGCCTATTCAAAAGTTAATGGTTGATTCTATAATATAGAGTTAAAAAAAAAGTTATTATTGAAAGGAACTGACTGCATGCGATGGGACCTCATCTTCATTATTTGTGTTAGACGGTCAAGAATATATGGCATCGACTTTATTTTGTCTCCAGAAGCAAAGCCGATGCGTGGTTATATCATCTGGAGACAGTCATTGTTATTTCTTATCATTCCACAATCGGTTGGACCCACACGAATGAGGGAAGGTTATACTCGGCGGAAGCATCGACTTTCAGTTATTTCTCTCCATCGACTTGCTTTGTTGAATGTGTGTGTGGGCGGTGCTTGCGATTGACCCGATCTGCTCTGAGTTGCAAGCGTTCAAGATTTAAAGCTAGGTGCCTCTCTATGAATGAAGCTAGGATGAGAGCTACTTCAGGTTGTGATGTGTGTCGATTCAAACAAGATGTCCAATCGACTCTACATTCTATATCGACATAGCAGAACAAAGAGTCGATGTATCGTGTGAAGATAGCGGATATCTCCTTTACATGGGAAGGTTGGAGTATTCAAGCGTCAGCTTGCCAAGTGAAGTAGTGAAGCCCAGTTTTTTCTCACCACGTCTTCGTGCTGATCAAGTCAACTATGGCTGCTAATACCTTGTTAAGAGGATTGTGTGCCAGTGCAGCAGCTCCAACAGATGAATATTTCAATGGACACCCGTATGCAGAGTGTTTTGAAAGAATATCATTGCCCATAAAGCATTGAAGAGAAGATGGCGATGGAGCATTAGTGTCGGCCGAAACATTTCTTTTCTGCAGTGGCTGATGACTGGAGAGTTCATACAACACGTAAGACAATTGTGTTGCAGAATCAATTTCCAGTGGAACATACAGATCGACCATATTATTGTCTCGGGGGGCAGGGCCGAGATTATCATAAAAAAGTAATTGAGCTGAAGTCATGTGCTGCTGGTAGGAAGTTGTTTGGTATATCAATAATGTGGCGACCAAGAAGTTATTTAGTTTTTTGTCAGAATTACATGGTCTCAAAGCTGATGGAGTTACGTGCTACTGACTTTTCTCTCTTCATCGGCCAGAGCATGGAAAAAGCCTCGGGGGGCAGGTTTTGGATTTTTTTTTTTGATAATTACTGATGATTATTATGAAATGATGAAAGACAAATTGGAGAAGCCGATGCGTGGTTGCATTATATGGAGACGATCGATGTTATTTTTATTATTCCACCATCGGCTGGTATGTGTTATTTTTATTTCAATGTCAGCTAGCGTGTTTTTCTCATTTTTATTCATTGCAACAAAGCAATAATGGAAGCTGGATCATGAGAGATTTTGGTTATGTGGCACAATTAGCAAACTAGCCAGAGTATTTTATTATTCACACATGCTGTCATGGTGTAACTTGGGAAGGAGCCAATGGAGTTAGCTCATGTTGAGGCATTCCAGAATTGAGAGTTTTGTTGAGGTTGCTACTGATATCTCCGCACAATTAGTATAATGCACTTATCCATGAAGTAAAATCATCAATAGTATGTCTCTCTCAATTGCTGGTTCAGAGGATTGGTGTCGGCTGGTTTTTTCAGAAAGTCGATGAAGAAAGTAAGTACGCCAAGTTGTGGACAAGAAAAATGTGTGGTTTGGGTGATTTCATTAGCTGGGAGCAGGAAGACGAAGTGATGCATGGCAAATAGGAGAAGCTTATTATTATAATTATCGGGACTATGCACTGACGGATGCTTGGAATGTTATCGTCATTTTACACTGAGGGTACCACGTCTCTTGGTTTCAAATCTGATGCACAAATGCTATCTGCTAGTCTTGGGGGCGGGAGAATGCTACAAGGAATGATTAGGTGTTAATGAGTCGGAGCTAGCAAGTTCCAATACAATGATGATTGGGGCAAGATGGCCGAGGCTAGTTGCACGCCGATGACTGATGGGCAGCAGCAAGAGTCGATGTTGGAGCCGATGAAGCTGGTTCTTGTTCTGGTGATAGTATGATATCTTCACATGAGGATCAAGTCTGGCCGTGGGGCTCTGGGGGTATTGGTGAATTGATTATTGTCAGATAAATGGCTCATACTATTAGTGTCCAGGATGCGGGAGTGAATACTATTAAGAAGGATTGCGTGCCAACGCATTACCCCACCAAAGTGCAGACAAGATCATGGCTGGGCAGAGTCGATGCAAAGCATTTGTTGCATCGGCTGGCCTCTATGAACATTGAAGACTTACCACGTCTGCACTCTGGAGAAAATTCTCTATCGGCTTCGTAACCATATCTATTGTCATCTGATGGTCGGCTTGGCTTACGATATATATTGGCATTGGATTTGTCGGCATATCAAAGATCTGAAAGATAGAAGCTGATGGTGACAGGTACATGTTTATTTTGAGGAGTCTTTATCTTACCATCGTCGCCTAGCATATACCACCGACTATTAGTGTATCGACTATGGAATATCTTCATTGGCCCGTATTGAAATAATATACTTCTGGAGAAGCCAATATATGGTATAAAGACAATCCAATTGAGAAGATTTTGATGTGCAATGGAACACAGTTGGCTTGGCCGATACTATCGACAACGATTAGCCATGAACATCAGCCAAATATAGTGTTCGGCTCAGAAATATGAACTTCTTGCCAACAGACGTTCTGCACAAATACTTGAAGGTGTTGAGAGTTCCTGGTATGATCAGTGGCTCATCACGGTCTGCAAGTTGAAGTACAGATTCATCAAAGACTAATTAAGATAAGCGGTTTGCTGCTTTTCCGTCGGCTATTCAGTATAAGCACAGAAATACAGGGTTCCGCTCCAATGCATGTGTCTGCTGAAAGCGACCTGATCATCCTTAAACTTTGGGAATCAGTAATGTACGTCAGGGCCTGGTTTCAGACTCCGCATCCATGCCGGGTAGTGATGCATGGATAAAATCGAATGAGATCTTCATTGCTGATCAGAATTAGCATCATGGACGGAATTTTTTATTGTTGATGGTGGAGGTAAATGGAGAAGTTCTGACTGTATAACTGGGAAAGGTCGTGACTTTGCTTCCAAGATGCAGACCATCGGCTTAGTTACTGTAACAACTCAATGGAGCATCTAAGAGCCGATGGTTGGGTTTATAAACTTGGTCAGAAAAGGGCTTAAAGAATAGATATTAGATCCTGACATTTATTGTCGTGTTAGTGAAATGCTGAATCAATTAAGTCGGATGTGGATTGATGCTAAATGGCCGATGAAGAATAAAGAAGTCGATGTCCTATCAAGGCGTAAATATTTCTTTAGAGTCAGAGCCAATTTATTTATGAAGAGATGCATTGGTCTACAAATTACATGGTTTGGTGATCAGAATAATTAATGGGACAAGCTCGCGGAGTTATCTGGTCATTGATTTTTCTTTTCCTAGCACCACTAGCTGAACATCGGCACTACTGGCTACATGTGTTCTTCCTAATTATCCCGCCATCAACCGGCTGGCCATTCGTTGTACTGATGGCAATGGAGAAGTCAATTGAAGTGCTAAAGCCCAGTTTACTCCTCATGTCTACGTGCTACTGAAGTTAACTTGGATGTCATATATCAACATAGAGAGACATCAGTTAATCCAGCTTGATGCATGCTATGTTATGTGTTGCTAGTTTGCCGATTAGTCAGTTTATGGTACTCGGATTTGTATGGTGTCCGATGCCAAAGTCAGGAAGATTTTGTTAGGTTTACCTTCCATGATAGAGATGAGCCGATTGGTTTTGCTTCTTCATCGGTCGGCTCTCTTTTTCATCAAGGTACATGATTTCCAGGCTTTGCTCTGTCCGTTGGACGGTTCCGAGTATCCTGCACATAATGAAGCACCAAGGCAAATCCTTTGTTCTCTCTCCATCGGTTTGTGCTGATCATAACGGGTTAAAGAAGCAAAGGTGGATGCATCATTGACTTTATTGTCAGCTTGATGGACAGAGCCGATGCATGGTTACATTATGATGCATGGATATGTGAAGATCAAGATTTGGCTACATGATTCTGGCGAACGCATGAAGGTTGTTATCTGGGGCATAAGCATCGGCTTAGTTACAGTATTAACACTATTGAGCCGATGATTGGGTCTGCAATATAACAGAGGTAAAAAAAATGACAGAGGATTTGAAGCTGGTGTCTCTACATATATGATGATGGGAGGGAGGAGAGTTGCCTCAGACTTTAGCTGTCGGACAACTTCAGCTATGGACTTCATGGATGTCAGGCCAAGACTACAGGGCATCGGAAACAAGTATAGTGTTCTGCTCACTATTTTTCCCAGGCATTGACTTGCTTCTTTCTTTCCATTGATTTGCTCTAAGTTTCAAACTACGGCGTGAAAAAGAAGAATTATTGTGGGCTACATGGTTGACGTAAGTGAAGTTTGTCCCTCATGACTGGATTTTGTTCATCGGTGGTGTCTTGGCCTTCATCATCGGCTCTACTCTCTAGTGTTGGTATAGCCGGTGATAGTACGGTAGTTGTATCTTTATTGATGGATAATAAGATGCAAACGGGCTGGCACTGGTTGTGGCCTAGGGAGAAGTCAACTGGGAGCAAGAAGTTAGCATTATGGAAAATGATCAAGCGGCCGGTGTTGCAGATTATCTCGGCGACAAGAACTAGATCCATCCAGGAGTCACATGTAGATAACTAGCAGAGAATTGATGAAGCCGATGCTTATAATTGTTTTCTTTCAGAGCTAACTCTGATCAGACTTTGGGGGCGTCGGCGGGATCAGATTAGACGCACCGAGTTGACGGATATTTGACAGAGGATTATTTTGTGGCTTGAGGAGAAGAATTTCGGAACATAATATATTATATTTCAAAACTGGGGGCTATATGTTGACACCGAAATTTGATATATTGTGGATTTAGGGAAGAAAGGTGCATAGAAGGTCATTAAGAATATAAAGCACAGATGAGTTGCATAATGGTATTTTGGTATTCAGAAATAATTGGTGATTTCAAAGAGTTGACTAGCAAGATTCAAGCGTGAGAAAATCCTTGGTTGACTCAATGCCATGTATGGCATATCTACGCGTACATATATATATCTGCCTAAGAATGAAGGAGATTTGGCAAGAAAGAGTATACGTGCCTTACTACCAGAAAGCATACTGGAGGAGAAGTTGGCCGGAAGATTAAGGAAACGAATTAAGCATAAGGTTGGCTGCTACTGCTTGAGTTTGGCTTGATTACGCATATGGCTTTGAGTCGGTTTGGATTGTTTAATTACTAGCCTGTTGCATGGACATTTACCGGAAAACATACACGCATGGAATGTATGCGGTGTCAAATAGGAAATTCATTAGTTTAGAAATAAAGCTAATATTAGATCAGTATAAGATTAGATCAAAATCTTGTACGTAGCTTTGGGGCCAAGGTTTAGCTGGTTTTTTCCTTATGCGACAAGTCCATTCGTCCCTATAAATATAAAGGGCAGTGGCAATTATAAAATTATCTCTCGATCAATATACAACTTCTGCGCATCGTCAACCCTGGAAACAGGTATACCCCAATGGGTTCTTCGTCTAGAGCGGGCTCTTCATGATAGATGTAGGACTCGTTACTCCGACGGGTTCGTCGTCATGAAGCAGGCTGCATCGGCTAGTTCGACCTCGACGACATGGCGGAGTACTCGCCACCTCGGTGATCACGACGACCTGCCCAGGGCTGTCTCGGCGCAGACCGATCTTCTGGTTAGTTTACTGTGGTTGCTAGTTATCCGATATACTAGATCTTTCTAGGTTGCTTTACTAGGATTAGTTGCATACTGTCTTGGAAAAACCGATCTATCATAGATAATTCTAGTAATATAATTCTAGTCATATCTGTATATTCGAGTCATCTCTGAATAGATCTTAATGATTAGATCTAGTATTGTTTGGGCGATCGTTCGTTCCAAGAACTGTCTTGGCTCAGACTGATCTTTCGGAACATCTAGAACTGTCTTGGTTAAGTCCGATCTTCTAGTTGGACAATCAAGCAAGAATGATCTCGTCGTGAGGGTCTGTTCGGGATATCGTCGGAGTGTTTAGCCAACGAGTTATCTGGTTACTAGCAGCAGTCGATAGATATTCGCATGTTTTATTCTTTTATCGGCTCTGGTTCATCGACTATTGGTCCATCGGCTCTAAGTATTACACTAGTCCTATTTGTCTAGCTGATGACTCATTATATAGTTTACTTATTTATCAGTGTTGTATCAGCTAGGTATTGTGATTCTATTAACTGACCGATATAATATTAATTGTTACAATTAGTCAAGCATGCATCGGCTTTTAGATTTATGTTTTGTATTATTATGATAAAGCCCATGCTTAATCATGTACTGAGCCTGCATCTGACTTTGTGCATGTATCGACATCGACTCTTCCTGCATCGACTTAACCTACATCGACTTTGTGCCCGGAAGCCCTCATCGATCGACTTGCAGGCGCACACCTTGTCAGTTGAATGGTCAAATTGACTGGCATGCCACGTACCATCTACAGCGCGCCATCGGACCTGCACTGGAGCTAAGCAGATCTCCCAGGCCTCGTGTTTGCACGCGGAGTATCGACAGTCTATTTTTTCGTGTCAACACAACCCAACTCTACAGTTATGGCATAGGTAGGCTTACTATGACTTGTTTCTGTAGACAAGACACTAGGCCAATCCGTAATGATAAATTGCATGTCTTATTTGTTGTTATTGCTAAAATTTCTATTGCTCCTATTGAAACTATGATTAGTCAATCGTTAGATTATATTAGGGCATCAGGACCCGTTGAATGCACTTCTTTAGTGACCCGTATTGTTGCAGGGGTCAGCGCTTTATCCAATAGTAGATTTGATTATCTTTCTGAGCCCCGTCCCAGGATAGGTTATAAATGTTTTGAGCAGGGTGACACTTTAAGGAAGAGTCCCGATGGTTCTTATCATATTTTACTACCCCGGCTATACAAACAAAATCCCGATTCCTAACCCGGGATATCATTGTATAATTGTTGGGAACTAACCATATAGCTGCAGAGAGAAGGAATGTCTAGCAGGTCCGCTGATTGACACACACGACAGAGTATGAAGCGTGCCATCACTACCGCGGCCAGAACAACACCACCAGTCCATGATTACACTGCAGGCTTAGAACATTCCAGCGACCCCGCTTGGATGTTCACACCAAAGCAGTATGAGACTGGAGGTTCGTCTTGGCAAAAAGCTAGTAGTGCATAATGGGGACATGGCCCTGGGTCGATCGAGACGCCTCCACATCACGATGGACGACACTCTTTTCTGGGCTTTGGTCATTATGACTATGGTCTGGAATTGAGGGATCTTACAAGGAGGATGGACAATCTGGATGTGAGAACAGGGGCAATGCAAAACACCCTTGCTACTCACGCCCAGACCACCAGAGAATGGCAGCAGCACAGTGATGACCAGTTTTGTCACCTTCAAGAGCAGCTACGAGAGCACCATGACTATACAGCGGCATACTATCGTTGGAGAGTTTTTGATCCTAACCAACAGCCGTGGGCAAGAGAAAGTTTGGAGGAGCACCCCCGCAAAGGTGACTTGTATCTTTCCTTTCTTTCTTTTTTTTCCTTTGTCGGACTTACCCTCAAAACCAAATAAAAATTTGCACAACTAAAAAGAACAAAAATAATAGGTTATCATGCATGCTAGGGATGTTCATGCCTTCATGTTGAAATGATGAATAGTTGCTCTGTTTTATATCTTCTATAGTCCCTCGTATACAACTTAGTACTCTCCCAATTTTTGAGTTTGATTGGCTAAACATGATTGCCTTGAACTTGAATACTTGTGGGTTGCAAAGTGCATGATCTAAGTCTAGGTTGTTGTGAGACAGGATATGGTTACTATAGTGCTGTTGTGATCTTTGTCCCAAAGTGAAGCTTAACATCCAGAGATTTTTGTCTTTCAAAATGATAAAATTGATAAGTTCCTTAATGATGAAAATTCCTACCACGGCCATATGTTGTACTTTAATTTAAAACCTTCTACATATGCTGCTTGTTTTCACTTTGAGCTTTATTAAAATGCTTGCAACCTTTGTGAGATCCATTTCATGCTTTTACGATCAAGATTCACGTACACATTCACCATCATTTGCTAATACTCTTACACCGGGAGATAGCAATATCACTCCATTGCATCCACCACCATATGCTCAACTTCTATCCCGGAAGTTAGCAAAATAAATACTCCATGAACATCATGTTATGACTCTCTCTCAATTGGTTGCATGGAAGGTATGGCTATCAAAAATAGAATAAATACTTGCTTTAAATCTTGAGCATGATGAAAAAAAAAGAGAGAAGAAGAAAAGAAATAACCATGCCTAAGTGCTTGTTAAAGAAAGAGAGAGTCTACACAAAAAGGAGTATCCACCATTCTATCATCATTCCACCACATTCCACACACATGCACATCAGTCTTAGTATGAGCTCTCTTGTATCTTTTCTCTTGTTGTAAGACTTATCTTTTATCAATATAAATATCTTTCCTTTTATATCTTGTCAAGCATTTACTTTAACTTAGTCATTTCCTCAAGTTACGATCATCGGGAAGAAACTTTGTTGACTAGTTCACCGGTTATCCGGCTTGGATTTAATTAAGTTTTAGTTCTTTCTAGGACTTAGACTTGGTTATTTCCCAGCTATTCTTCCGCTACGCCAACGGAAGAATATCTAGTGAAGGCATAGGTGTGGTGCCTAAGTTAACGCTAGCTGATTTTGCATTCGTCCCCACGAGCTGTGTGGTAGGTGGCAGGTGGTGACAGCCATATCCGTCCATTTAGTATTCCACCATGTTCGGGAAGTCTCAAACAGGATTGTCTAGCGATAGCAAACCTATTAGTACTGAGGTTAGTTACCGACCCATATTAGTGGATTGTTTTTGTGTCCCAAAGTGAACTAATAGGTGAAAGACTCGAGGCTATACCAGGAATGGTGTAAGACCTCAACCCGAGTAACTAGGATTCGAAGCTTGATTTAGATATATTAGGAAGATATATTTTAGGATTCTTAGACTTAGACTCGTTGTCCTCCCGGCTAGCTTAATCGATCTCTTTATTTATCTTAGTGTGGATTTCTTTAGTGTTACTACACCACTTTATTATTGAACATCCTTACCCATGTATTTGGTTAGTTGGTATAATTCTTATAGTCATATCTTTGTTAAACCAAGATAATATTACGCCTAGCTTCCCTGTGGATATAAATATGGTACCTTGGAATACTCCTGGGTGAAATGCTACAATGGTGTTCCGTGCGCTTGCAGATTAATTCACTTTACTCTTAAAGCATAACAAACACCAACAATCATTTCTAGCGTCGTACCAGAGATAGTGATATTTCTAGTACGACGTTAAGAAGTGTCAACAGTTAGCCTACATAAACAATGACTACCATACAATCAATATGCTTATGTCATTATTAACAATATATGTTTGTCTATTCCTTCCCCGACAACGGCGCCAGAAATGCTTGTGACATTTCTTAACATCGCACTAGAAATATCGTTGTGATTGTATCGTTGTAGCATTTCACTATTAGATTGCTCCAATAGCTTGTCATTTATAGTTCTACCAAAGAAAGGCTATTGCATAAACATGTGATTGTTAATAGTAGTATAGTCATAAAGATTGGTATGAAGTAATCAGAGCTCATACAGGGGTAAGTATAATAATAAGGGACTTGCTAATTTTTAGTTGACCCGACAACGGCGCCAGAAATGCTTGTGACATTTCTTCACATCGCACTAGAAATATCGTTGTGATTGTATCATTGTAGCATTTCACTATTAGATTGCTCCAATAGCTTGTCATTTATAGTTCTACCAAAGAAAGGCTATTGCATAAACATGTGATTGTTAATAGTAGTATAGTCATAAAGATTGGTTTGAGTAATCAGAGCTCATACAGGGGTAAATATAATAATAAGGGACTTGCTAATTTTTAGTTGACTGAATGTTTGGGCAACTTTCAGTCACCTCCTTGAATCATTAGATTTAGATCCAATGGTTTACAATTGTTATACAGATAATCCTACGAAAAATTAAAACACAAAGTAGCAAACCATTATTAAAAAATTTCAGTTGATTGAAAGCTAGGAAATATGTAATAATAAGGATAGGGGTGGTGTGAGACATATAGCAATCATTCCTAAAGATAAATAAAAAACTAAGTGACTAGGGAGTTTTAGTTAGGAAAGCAAAGTCATATCTCTAATGTTAGTCTACCTATATAGTTACTTAGTCAAATAAATATATGCAAGGTTATACTAGTCATAGTCTAATGTAATCAACACTTCGTGTATGATATCATGCCAGGCATACACAAGGCAACTCCGTCTTGGACACACGTCGTAACCGAACGTGGAGGAGTACAATGGACAAATAGGGTTGTCGCCACCTATTGTCTACCTCTACAAACTATGGATTACAAGGTGATCAATACTACCTAGCCGTCTAAGCACCGCGCTTACACATTTAAGTAGAATTCTAACATTGATCAAACACTAGAATCACCAATTGGATTAACAAATACTAAAAGCATACATAACTCTAACCCTACAGATTAACAAGTCATGAGCTAAGGAATTGCAATCCTAATTAGATATCAAACCCATGTTGAAGCATAACAACTAGACTAAAGTACAACTAGCATTATAACATTTAGACTATAGTTAAGATATATGACAATCATGACAATAAGGTAGCAAGTCTATATCATCATGAAAGCATAAAGTAAAGGTAAAGATACAAGAGCCATAAACATAACTATAAGGAAGAACTATATTAATGAAATAGAACAAAGTCATAATAATATAAAAGAATAAAGGTAAAGATGCAAGAGCCATACCAATACTCCTATGACTTGGAGACTTGAGTAAGGCTCCTCCTACACTAAGCTCCACTAGGACTAGGAAACTACTAAGTGAAAGAGGGGAATGACTAGCTCTTGAGTGTGAGTGTGTGTGTGTGTGTGTGCACGCGCGCGTGTTGGAGTGAAGCTCTCCCCTTCTATTTATAGGGGCCAAAGGTTGGATCTAGAGAGTAACCGCCACATAAACGCCATGCACTGACCTTGCCAAAGAGATCAGGAGTCGACACGTGGAAGCCCACCCGAAACGGGCTCAAGACTTGGTCGGGCGACCGGGCGGGGGGAGGTCGGCCGATCGGCCAATGGGCCCTTTCAGTTTGTGCTTTCTCTGGGTGGCTGTCAGGTGGGTCCTCTTCTGTTTTGACTCGGTGTTCTCCGGAGGAATTCCATGTAGCCACGTATGCAGACCGAGGGAAGTCCAGTTGGCACTGTCTCATTGGCTGAAACTATGTTTCCTCGGATTGTGCTCCATTTCTCCAAATATATTGTATCAAATCCCTGCATGCACATAATTCTCCAAGGATAAGTGGAATCTTATTATTCCTAACTAACATGAAAGTATGAAATGCTAAATCTTCCTACTTTTACAGGTATATTGACGGTTGAAATTAGTACTTAACGACCATCAACATTGGTTCTTTTCGGGTTTTTGGTGGCTAATTTTCTCTCAAAGCTTTTGGATTGACTTGAGCACATAAATTCCATGCAAGAAAGATTAGTTTACCCCTCTTAATAATTTGGCATACCTATGACTCAAATAATTAATAAAAACTAAACTTTAAAGCACTTTGAGTCCTTTCTTCTTTTCTTCTTTTTGTAGAGGGATAAACCATCTCACAATGTGGGATTGAATATTATTTTGATTATCTGCAAATTTACTTCATACACATGTTAGCACAATTTTAATCTTATATCATCATACACCAAAACCCACTAGGGGATCCTAGATGCATCTTCAGTCGGGGTCGGTATCGGGATGTATTGTAGTGAGCGCTCCCCACGAGGCCAGATCCCTATACAACCGATAGTGCAGGGAAGATAGTCACCCCCAACCTTGCGCTTGAGGCAGGCGGCGAGGAAGAAGTGGCACCACAAATCGAAGTTGGGCGCAATGCCGAGGAACGCCTCGTACAAGGCCACAAAGGAAGAAATGTGCTGAATCCCATTGGGATTCAAGTGCTGCAGTTTCGCGTGGTAGTGGAAAAGAAGCGCCCAGAGGAAATCATGTGAAGGCCATTCAAGCCCGGGCTCGTGGAAGGACACGAACAACACCACATACCCTGGGGGAGGCCTCGGCGAAGTCTTGTCCCCAGGCACCTGCCACTCCTCCGCTCCGGTGAGTGGGACCAAGAGTCCGGTGCTGACAAGCCCATTCATATCCTTCTTCAGCACCGTGGAGCAGCTAAACACGAACATGATGAAGCTAGGCGAAGTGGCGGTGGATAGAGGAGGCGAGAGCAATAAAGCATAACAAAGACAAGGAGGTGCAGAGGCGGAAAAGAGCAAAAGGAAGGAAAAACTACTATACATGGTGTTAAATAGGCGGATAGCTCAAGGGGACGCTCTGATTTGACCATGGGGCCCAGCCCCAACCTGCCCGAGGTAAAACCCATAACTCCCCACCTCGCGTAACGTGCGGCTAAAGAACGCTCCACGTCCTCCCATTACTCCACTCCCCCCACGACTCCACGGCTTCTGCAACATCCAACGGCCCCATGTTGCATGGGCCCACCACCGCCACCACTCGGCGAGAAGAAACCGCAACCACGATCGCCACATCGCGGACGGTGGAACGGCTATGCACTTTGCTTTGGCCCACCACAATGCACACGCGAGGTAAATCCCCCATACTCTCCTTGGGTCAGGGTGAAACGACTCTAAACCATTCAAATTCCTGTGCTCGATCTCAAATCCCACTACCAAACTCGAATTTTGAAATAAACCCAATTCTTTAAATTCCTTCAATCATTTGGCCAAAATTTATTTTTCTGTACAACCAACAAATTCATGGGGAACAAATTGACCCATGCTGGGGACCTCGCACCCCTTGCTAACATCATTTTTGCAACATCAGCCCAATCGACCCCCACGGTAGAACCCACAACCTGATCGACCAAGCCGGGCTCGACCAACACAGGTGAAACGGGATACGAGGCTGAAAACCGTCTCGATGGCCCGACCCCGTTGAGGTTCGAAGGCTGGCCCCATGAACGGGCTCGACAGCCGCCTCGAGCATCAAAACTGAGCGAGGGACACGAGCGATGGACCCCACCCCCCCTAAGCGGTCGACACGCTGACACTCCAATGTCGAGGGCATCGCGGAGCTGCGTTTGAGTTCGACTTCGACTCGACCATTGGTATCTCACCAAAGAGAGGCATCGAGCCCCCGGAGCCCACCAAATGGGCCCGGGAACCAGTCGAGACAAAGAAACAGATCGATAAAGTCGACCACCAGCTGGTTCATCAGGACTTCGCCGATGGGGAACCGGGGGCTTCACTCAAACGAACCCGACAGCAACTCAATGAGCACCACGTTTACGGCCTCCGAGTCAAAACTGAGAAACGACTCTATCCTCCATTTCGCGAAAGAAACGCGGAAGGAGAAACTGATAATGACGAATCGGTCGCTCGACCGGTCCCACTGGATCACACGGTGGCTCAAGGGATGACATCGCAATCAGAGATCCAACTTCGGGGTCGCACGTCCCACACCCAAAAAACGCAGCCTGGAAGGGCTGATTTCCCATATGAATTTCCCAATATAAAGACTTATTAGAAGGGCTGATTTCCCTACATAAAGGAGTAATATATAGGGTTACATTATTAGAAGGAAAAAGTGTTTCCTTCAAAGGAACGCCTCCGAGTTCCTTAATGGTAGGATCAAGGGACCCCATCATTGGTGAAGCCGAGTGCCCGAAGATTTCACTCAAACAAATGGCAAGTCCTCTCAAATATCTTCTCCCCGGGAATCACAAGTTATCACCCCCGGTGCCATGGCCACAGAAGTGGGCCAGACGCGGAGCGATGCACCGGCTCTACTTCAAGAAGCGCCTACTATGGTCAAAAAAGGCATCAAGACACCCGTCAATAGGGAGGCGCGAGCCCTGCTAAAGATGGCCCTATTCCCCGGTTAGCTGACGAAGACAACTGGAAATCAAGGGACATTACTTTCCTCGTTAAAGCTGACATCGCGAATACTCTTCGCACCTCCACCATTTTTGCAAGGCACATCATTCTCATCCTCTCCGCCGCCATCATCGTCAGACACCGAGTCACCGGGCATGGTCATACTCCTCCCGATAACCAAAAGGGAGCGAGACCAGCAAGGGTGGCGTGGCATGGCTTAAGCAACTTGAAAGGTCTGAGTGACCGAGGGGGGGGGGGGTGAATTGGGAACTCGCTATATGTAACAAATTTGCCAAATTACTCAAAACTGACCACTCAAAACAACTCCTATGCAATTTTAGTGGTGATCTGATGTGGACAAGGGTTCCCGATCTTCCGAAAGGTTCTTGGTAAGTTGATTTGATCGGAGGCGACACACAAATCGATCCGGCTTTAGAACAACACGTTCTAAACCCCGCAATCGCAGCACGACGTCTCCTCTGGTTATCAACCGTCCAAGGACGATTGACCTCGCTGAGAAGGCTAATCCCTGCCTGCGAATCAAGAACACAAGCAAGAACAACGAAGAATGCAACACAATTGCAGATGTATGATTAAACTCTCAAAGTTGGGGTGTCACAAACCGATGAACGGCGAAACTGTTTATGAACAGAATTGATCTACGGCTGTATATAAAGACCCTAGGGTCGTGCAAGACCCTCTGGACGTGCCCCTAATTGGGCTCAACTAGATACAAAGCCCAAAGGCCAAAAATAAGCGACGCAGTACCAACACAGATTCTGGACTCTCTATTGTTTTGACGATTCCCGATGACTCCGAATGAATTTTGACATGAGGCCGGCGGCATTGGAAAGGTCTTCTCATTATCTTTCCGTGCATATGTAGAACGTCCAAATCCGAGTCCGTATGCGTCCTGGACGAAGGTTTTAGTACAGACTGGTCCTGGGCCCCGAAACAGACTCGAAGTCGGTTTTGATTGGGCCTCCACTTTGGGTTCCAAGCCCTTGCTGGTCCTCCACGTTCCCAACTCCTTCTCCCATCATCTTCTGGTCCTCTCCATGGTTTCTAATCATAAAATAATCATTAGGTAGCAAACCATTCTCAAAAGTAACATATAGCGAAGAACGTAGGAACGAGCTCACCTCTAAATTTAGTCGTCGTGCACGAGCTCTAGTCATTGGACCTTGCAAGTCCAGATTTGGAGGAGTGTTGTGTGTATCCATAGGAGTGATGTCCTCATCATCCTCCCCCTCTTGAAGTGGAGTCGTCCTCGACTCGAGCTCATCCTCTTCTCCCAAGTATGGTTTCAAATCTGAAATGTTAAAAGTAGGACTAACCCCGAACTCGGGAGGCAACTCAAGTTTATATGCATTATCATTAATCTTCTCTATTATTTTGAATGGACCATCAGCTGTAGGCATTAGTTTAGACTTTCTCAATTCTGGAAATCTATCCTTCCTTAAGTGTAACCACACTAAATCTCCTACATCATGCTTTACTTCCTTTCTACCCTTACTACCAGCAATTTTATACTTTTCATTCATCTTTTCAATGCTAAGTCTAGTGGTCTCATGCATTTGCAAAATAAATTCAGCACGCTCCTTAGCATCAACATGAACTCTCTCATTAATAGGTAGAGGAAGTATATCAAGTGGAGTACGGGGATCAAAACCATACACTACCTTGAATGGACTTACCTTGGTAGTAGAATGTGTTGCCCGATTATAAGCAAACTCAACATGAGGTAAGCATTCTTCCCATTGCTTCAAATTTTTCTTCAAAATAGCTCGCAACATAGTATCCAAAGTGCGGTTTACAATCTCAGTTTGTCCATCAGTTTGTGGATGACAAGTTGTAGAAAATAACAACTTTGTACCCAACTTATTCCAAAGCGTGCGCCAAAAATGACTCAAGAATTTTGCATCACGATCTGAAACAATAGTAGAAGGCATACCATGCAAACGTACAATTTCTTTGAAAAAAAGATCAGCAATGTAACTAGCATCATCAGTTTTATGACATGGTATAAAGTGTGCCATCTTGGAAAAACAATCCACAACAACAAAAATGCTATCGCTCCCCCTCTTAGTCCTAGGTAGTCCTAAAATAAAGTCCATAGAAATATCCGCCCAAGGAATAGAAGGAACAGGAAGTGGCATGTATAAACCATGTGGATTCAATCGAGACTTAGCTTTTTGACATGTAGTGCAGCGAGCAACAAAACGCTCAACATCTTTCCTCATCCTTGGCCAAAAGAAGTGTGTGGCCAAAATATCCTCTGTCTTCTTAGCACCAAAATGACCCATCAATCCACCTCCATGCGCCTCCTGCAACAACAAAAGATGAACGGAACCAACTGGAATGCATAGGCGGTTAGCTCTAAACAAGAATCCATCATTCAACACAAATTTGTGCCAAGCACGACCTTCCTTACAGTGCAGCAATACATCTTTAAAATCAACATCAGCAACATATTGTTCTTTAATTGCCTCAAGTCCAAAAATTCTACAATCAAGTTGAGACAACAAAGTATATCGCCTAGATAAAGCATCAGCAATCACATTATCCTTCCCTTTCTTTTGTTTAATAATATAAGGAAAAGACTCAATAAACTCAACCCATTTAGCATGTCTACGGTTCAAATTGCATTGAGAACGAATATACTTAAGTGATTCATGATCAGAATGAATAACAAATTCTTTGGGCAACAAATAATGACGCCACGTCTCTAAAGAACGTACAAGTGCATATAGTTCCTTATCATACGTGGAATAATTCAAAACAGGCCCAGTAATTTTCTCACTAAAGTATGCAACAGGTTTACCATCTTGCATCAAAACACCACCAATGCCTATACCACTAGCATCACATTCAAGCTCAAAAGTCTTATCAAAATTGGGTAATTGCAGCAATGATGCATGTGTAAGTTTGTCCTTCAAAGCATCAAAAGACTCATGATGTACCTTACCAAAATGGAAGTCAACGCCCTTCTTTGTCAACTCATGCAATGGTGCAGCAATGGTGCTAAAATCTTTGACAAAGCGGCGGTAGAAACCTGCAAGACCAAGAAAACTCCTCACCTGTGTGATAGTTTTTGGTACAGGCCAGCTCTTTATGGCTTCAATCTTCGCCTCATCCACCTCAATTCCCTGTGGAGTCACAACATAGCCAAGAAAAGAGACTCGATCCGTGCAAAAGGTGCACTTCTCAAGGTTACCAAATAAACGTGCAACTCGCAAAGCATCAAAAACAGCACGCAAATGAATCATATGATCATCCATGGATTTGCTATAAATCAAGATATCATCAAAGTAAACAACCACAAATTTGCTATAAATGACGATACCTAATAGTAATGTTATTAATGGCTCTACAATCTACACACATACGCCAAGAACCATCTTTCTTAGGAACCAAAAGTACAGGAACAACACAAGGACTAAGTGATTGACGAACATACCCACGATCCAAAAGGTCTTGGACTTGTCGTTGTATCTCCTTAGTCTCCTCAGGGTTGGTCCTATAAGCAGCACGGTTTGGTAAAGTAGCACCAGGAATCAAATCAATTTGATGCTCAATCCCTCTCAAAGGTGGCAATCCCGGGGGTATCTCAGCTGGGAAAACATCCTCATACTCCTGCAAAAGGTTAGTGACAGCAAAAGGCAAAGCACTAGAAGCAATATCACCAAGCGAAAACAAGGCTTGTTTGCATATCAAAGCATAGCAAATATCATCAGTAGAAATTTCAGCAAGCTCAGATTTTGGATCAAGACATGAACGACCTTGTAATTTAATTCCAGCACCCTTAGAACTTGAAGAATCATTAACATTACTTGGTGTAGAAGCAGAATTAACAGGTTGCTGAATTTCAGGGCTTTTATTTTTCAAACTAGCAGCTCGTTCTAAATCAGCTTGTACAATTTCAGCAGGGGTCATTGGTAACAAAGTAATTTTAGTTCCTTTATGCATAAAAGTGTACTTATTACTTTTACCATGGTGTACAGCATCATTATCAAATTCCCAAGGTCTACCCAATAAAAGTGAACAAGCTTGCATGGGTACAACATCACAATCAACAGAATAGACATAGGAACCAATGGAAAAAGGAACTCTGCAAGTTTGTGTTACCTTAGCTTTTCCAGAGCCATTTAACCACTGAATGTAGTATGGATGTGGATGTGGGCGTGTGGTCAAATCAAGCTTCTTAACCACATCAGAACTCACCAAATTGTTGCAGCTTCCTCCATCAATGATGACACGTGCCCGACGGTTCTTGATGATGAAGAAAATCTGGAACAAGTTATGTCGCTGCATCACCCCGGGCTGCTGGATTTGTGTGCTAAGCACACGCTGCACAATAATATTCATGTAGCCCGTGGTATCTCCGCCTCCAAGAACGAGGTCACCGCTGGTGGCAGCGACATCCTCCTCCTCATCCTCCACATCAGAGGTGCTCATGTAACCGCCATCATCTGTCGCCACATATGCCCGCCTACTTGGGCAATCTTTCTGCACATGGCCAAGACCATAGCAGCGGTGGCACTGAATCCCTGTAGTGCATCCCGTCGAAGCAACAGAGGAGGCACTACTAGCCGGTACCTGCACAGAATTTTTATCTGAGCGCGTAGAAGGGCCAGGGGCTGATCTTGGTGCTGCAGAAACAACACTAGCTGGTGGGGGCGGCCGGAAAGATGGCTTTGGCAGCCCCGAAGTCCCCGTCGGCCGTGGTGGGTAGAAATTCCTGAACTTGCTGTACTCCTCAAAAGCCTGGAAAAGTCCCTGTGATTCTTTCTCTGCAAGCATAGCATACTGGAAACACTGGTTGAGGGTATAAAATTCTTTATAATCAAGGATGTCCTGAATTTCTTTTCTCAAACCAGAATAAAAGCAGCAAATCTGATCCTCTACTTTTTCAACCACAGCACAACGAATCAAACCCTTCTGAAGCTCACTAATATACTCCTGAACAGTTTTATCTCCTTGATCTAAACACTGCAGTTTATTACGAATTTCTCTATAAAAAGAAGGAGGAACAAAACGATCACGCATTTCTACCTTAAGTTCTTCCCAAGTAGTAGGCAAATCAGTTTCAGCAGCTAGACCACTCCACCAAACAATAGCAAAGTCCTTAAACTCACTAGTCGCTTGTCTAACTCTGTGTTGTTCAGGAACAAGGTGGGCATTAAATTTTTGTTCTACCGTCATTTCCCAATCAAGGTAAGCATCACCATCGTACTGACCCGAAAACGAAGGAATTGAAAACTTAATTTTAGCATACGGATCATCTGGAGCATGGTTACCTTGTGTGCGACGGTTCTGGTTGTGGAAACCACCCATACCTTGAGGGTTACGTTGCAAATGACGTCGTAACCTTGCGGTCCTTGTAGCTGATATATCGACGGTGCCATCAGCCTTATACACCGTTGCTTCATCATGATCGTCTTCAACGTTGTTGTTGGTGTTGGTGTTGTTGGTGGTGTTGTTGTTGGTATTGTGAGCGGTCTCCAATTCGACAACCTGATCGGTTAGCTTAGAGACTCTCTTATCCAACCGCTCAATGCTTTCTCCCAGGTGAAGCTTGGTGACGGCGTCGGTGACGGCCCTGGTGATCGTCTCTGCCAAATCACTCTGAACCGCCTGCAAAGCCTTCTGTAACTGATTTTGGCTCACGCACTCATCCAATTTTGAGGGTGAAGCACCCTCCCCATCGCTTCCTGACATCAGAAACACCAAAACAGAAAACAAAAAGTGAAGGTTATCCCTACAAAACTACTAAGCAGTGGTGCCTCTCAACACAGCAAAAGGAAGCTTCTTGCAAAGCTCTTACAAAGTTCTGAAAACAACAAAGCAAAGGATACCAGGGAGAAGTGATGAGGACATCAACGACATACGAATAATGACGACGGAAGATGGCGCGCCAAACCAAGCTGTCACGCCTCCACCTCTCGTCGTCGCGCCTCCTCGAGTTACGGATCCATCTTCTAACGAGACGACGACGTACAAGGGCCCAATCACTAGAGCTCGAGCCCAGGAATTGAAGACGGTTTTGATGCTAAGGAACGACGGCCCAGGATGATGTCGCCCGAAGGCCCACATGGCCCAAGTCGCACGACTCCCTCTCCACCGCGCGCCTCTCCACTTCAGCCGGCCCTAGATGCCTCGTCCTCCCCCTATATAGTCAAGGGCTGCGCCCCTTGTAATCTTTGAGTTTTGTTTTAAGTTTAGCTTAGCTATACATCCGTCTCTTGACGTGAATTCAGAACTCCACCTTCATGCAATACATCAGATTGCTCGCCTCTAATTCTTGCTCGTTCTTCGATTGCGCGTAAGAATTGATCCTCGTGATCAGGTTGATCTTGTTTACCGCAAGGTTAATATCCTCCGGAAGTTGGTTCAGCGATTGCATTGGCGCTTCGGCTTGCTCGTCGTAGTCGGATCGTGAGGGTCAACATCCACCAAATCGAAGTTATCTCCACTTGCCGAAAGATCGGGCACTCTACACCTATCAAGTGGTATCAGATTCCAGTGTTTCTCGGTGAGTTTTATCCAAGTCCACATAAAAAGAAAACTACAAAAAAAAAAGTTTACCCCAGTACGGTTTTGAGCCTTGCACTTTCGTTCAATAATTTGCGTTGTTGAGTTTTTGTGCTTTCGCTTTTGATCGTTGCTGGTACACTGTGTTTCATCGTTTTCTTCCTATCATCGTCGTATCCTTCCGCCGTGCCGCGTGTTTTCACCACCACAGTTTGCTTTCCGCCGCATCTGTTTACCCCGTCTCGCTTGCCAAATTTTCCCACTGCACCGTGAGTCCGGGTCAATCACTGCCTCAACGATCGAGTCCTACTCGGTTACGTCATGACCCGCTCGCCTCGCCCTGTGTTTAGTTCTGTTCGGTTTCGTGTGTCCCGCTCGCCTCGCTGATCGAGTCCTACTCGGTTACGTCGTGACCTGCTCGCCTCGCCCTGTGTTTAGTTCTGTTCGGTTTCGTGTGTCCCGCTCGCCTCGCTGATCGAGTCCTACTCGGTTACGTCGTGACCCGCTCGCCTCGCCCTGTGTTTGTTTCTGCTCGGTTTCGTTTGTTCCTACTCTAGAGAGAGAGAGAGAGAGAGAGAGAGAGAGAGAGAGAGCTTGTGCTTAATTGCTTATTTGAGGTCTCATTGTTTATATTTTCGGCAAAAAGTATTAAAAAAAAAGAGAAAAAAAAAGAAAAAAAAGAGAAAAAAAAAGAAAGAAAAAAAACTGAAAAAAAAGAGCGGCCGAGCAACACAGGCGACGCGTTCTTGCTGCACTTTGTTTTGATCCTTTTTCCTTCCTCTTGCACTTGTACCGGTAGCAATCTTTTCGCGTTTAGCACCATTATTCAGCTTTGCAGTTATTGTTTGAATTGTGCTAACCCTTGGATTGAGTGCAGCCTCCTAGCCCCACAAATTTTCTACTACGAGCAGGTTTTTGTTTCACCACGCAATCGCTCCACCAATCTTCCACCGGTTTTACCTGTGGTTGCAGTTCACGCTTGCGTGCTTGGTAAGGACGGGTAAGAATTTCATAACAGCTTTTTGATTGAGCTTTTCATCCACCACTCACCTCTCGTTGTAGGATCCCGCTTTTTGTATTGCTTGTGTTTCTATGGCAGAAAACAACTCGAAGTCGGAGGAGCTCACCCTCCAGGATGTCCAGGCACAGGTAGATGGTCTACAAAACGACATGAAGATGATGCACGAGAGACTTGACTCTACGGTCACTTCGTCGAATGAGCGTTTTGATCAACTGGACCTTGCTGATACGGCTGCCCGCACCACGCTCGCGACGATCATGACTCGTCTTGAGGCCATGTCGACGCAGCTTGGGACCATGACGACGCAGCTCACGGAGTTGCAACATGCACGTGACTACGGCGCCGATACTGAGCAGGACGACGACAATCGCCGTGGTCGTGCTCGTAGGGTACGTGTTCCTATTAATGATTCTTTTGCCAAAATAAAATTTCGTATTCCCACTTTTAATGGCAAATATGATCCGGGTGCTTATCTTGATTGGGAATTAGAGGTTGAACAAAAATTTGCATGCCATCGTTTGGTGGCGTGAGTATAGACAAAGATATCCTGATAATATTCCAGCCACTTGGACGGCATTAAAAGCTGCTATGCGTCATCATTTTGTGCCGTCATATTATGGTAGAGATTTGCTTAATCAAATGCAGCGTTTTCAACAAGGTTCACTTTCTGTAGAGGATTATTATCAAGCTTTGCAAAAGGGTATGATTCGCTGTGGTTTAGTTGAACTGGATGCTGCTGCTATGGCTCGCTTTAGGGGTGGGTTAAATCGTGAAATTCAGAATATTCTTGATTATAAGCATTATGATGATATGACCACCTTATTTGAATATGCTTGTAAAGCTGAACGTGAAGTGCAGGATCGACAATCTTCGTCAAGACCTAACATTTTTGTAGGGTCCAAGATGCCTTCAGCTCCACGGTCGACACCTCCTTCCACGTCGCGCGACCACTCCTCGACCACGTCCAAGTCGAGTGCTCCATCCACGGCCAAATCTGCCTCGTTCGTGCCGTCCTCCTCGTCGTCTGGACGAGCTCGTGATATTCAGTGTCACCGTTGCCGAGGATTTGGTCATGTGATACGCGATTGTCGAAATAAACGAACTATGTTGATTCGTGACGACGGTGGGTATTCTTCTGCTAGTGATTCTGAGGATATTCAGCAGACTATGCTTGCCACTAATCATGCAGATAATACGGAGCTTCATGTCGACTCTAGTGCCGCCGACAGGTATGCCACTCTTGTTGTGCAGCGTGTTCTTAGTACACAGGTCGTTCAGGATGAAAAGCATCAGCGCCACAACATTTTTCATATCAAAGGCGTTGTGCAAGAACGAGCGGTCCGTATAATCATCGATGGTGGCAGTTGCAACAATTTGGCTAGTACGACCTTGGTGGAGCAGTTGTCATTGCCAACAAGGAAGCATCCACATCCTTATCATGTTCAATGGCTTAATGATGGCGGCAAAATAAAGGTAATGCGCTCGGTACGTGTTCCTTTCTCTCTTGGCGCCTATTCTGATTTTGTAGATTGTGATGTTGTTCCAATGGAAGCATGCTCTTTGTTGCTTGGCCGTCCTTAGCAATATGATGTTGATAGTGTTCATCATGGTCGCTCCAATTATTATTCCTTCATGTTCAAGGGTCAGAAAATTGTTATTCATCCTATGACACCTGAACAAGTTCTTAAAGATGATATTGCTCGAGCGACAAAAGCTGCAAAATTGGTTACATCGCCTCCTGTTGCACCTGTTCACATGAGATCAAATTGAATAACCCTATCTTGCTTGCTACACGTGCTGATTTTGATGAATTACATGATGCTAATCTGCTTTGCTATGCGCTAGTTTGCTCTCGTATGCTTGTTTCACTAGATGAGGCGCCTATGTTGCATATTCTTCCTGCTGTTGCTAACCTTTTGCAGGTCTATAAAGATGTTTTTCCCACTGAATTGCCGCCGGGTCTTCCTCCTATTCGTGGCATAGAACATCAGATTGATTTAATTCCAGGTGCACAGCTTCCTAATCGCGCCCCGTACCGCACAAATCCTGAGGAGACGAAAGAAATTCAGCGTCAAGTGCAGGCATTGCTTGATAAAGGTTACATTCGTGAGTCTCTCAGCCCTTGTTCGGTTCCTGTTTTGCTTGTTCCTAAGAAAGATGGATCTTGGCGTATGCGTGTAGATTGTCGTGCAATTAACAATATTACAATTCGTTATCGATATCCTATACCACGCCTTGATGATATGCTTGATGAACTTAGTGGTGCCACAATTTTCTCTAAGGTTGATTTGCGTAGTGGTTACCATCAAATAAGAATGAAATTAGGAGATGAATGGAAAACGGCTTTTAAAACTAAATTTGGCTTATATGAATGGTTGGTTATGCCGTTTGGATTGTCTAATGCTCCTAGCACTTTTATGCGCTTAATGAATGAAGTTCTTCGGCCTTTCATTGGAATATTTGTTGTTGTCTATTTTGATGATATCCTTATATACAGCAAATCCATGAATGAGCATTTAGATCATTTGTGTGTTATTTTTGATGCTTTGCGTGCTGCTCACTTGTTTGGGAACATGGAAAAATGCACTTTTTGCACGCAACGTGTTTCGTTTCTTGGATATGTTGTTACTCCACAGGGCATTGAGGTCGATAGCAGCAAGGTGGACGCCATTCAGAGTTGGCCCCAACCGACGACGGTCACACAGGTTCGCAGTTTTCTTGGTCTTGCAGGATTCTATCGTCGTTTTGTGCGGGATTTCAGTTCTATTGCTGCACCATTACATGAGCTGACCAAGAATGGTGCGCCATTTGAGTGGGACACACCACAAGACGGCGCATTCAACACTTTAAAGGAACGGTTAACTCATGCTCCTCTCTTACAATTGCCTAATTTTGATAAAGTGTTTGAATTGGAATGTGATGCTAGTGGAATTGGTTTGGGTGCTGTTTTGTTGCAAGATCATAAACCCATTGCTTATTTTAGTGAGAAGTTAAGTGATGCTTCTCTTAAATATTCCACTTATGATAAAGAACTTTATGCTTTAGTAAGAACTTTGCAAACATGGCAGCATTATTTATGGCCTCGTGAATTTATTATTCATTCTGATCATGAGGCTTTGAAACATATTAGAACCCAAACTAATCTGAATCGTCGACATGCTAAATGGGTTGAATTTATTGAATCTTTTCCATACATCATTAAACATAAAAAGGGAAGGAAAATGTGATTGTCGATGCTTTGTCTCGTCGTTATATGATGCTGTCCCAATTAGACTTTAAAATCTTTGGTTTGCAAGCTTTGAAAGATCAATATGTGAATGATGCTGATTTTCATGATATTATGATGCATTGTAAGGATGGCAAACCTTGGGGCAAATTTCATATGCAGGATGGGACCTGTTTCGTGCTAACAAGCTGTGTATTCCAGCTAGTTCGGTTCGTCTTTTGTTGTTACAGGAGGCGCATGGAGGTGGTCTTATGGGTCACTTCGGAGTTTTCAAGACACATGAGGTGTTGGCCGACCATTTCTTTTGGCCACGGATGCGCCGTGATGTTGAGCGCCTTGTTGCACGCTGTACTACATGTCAAAAAGCTAAATCTCGTTTGGGTAATCATGGTTTGTATATGCCCTTGCCTGTTCCCTCTTCTCCTTGGCATGATATTTCGATGGATTTTGTTTTGGGATTGCCTCGCACTAAGAAGGGGAGGGACAGTATTTTTGTGGTTGTTGATCGTTTCTCTAAAATGGCTCACTTTATACCTTGTCATAAAACTGATGATGCCTCAAATGTTGCTGAATTGTTCTTTAGAGAATTTGTTAGATTGCATGGAATTCCTAAAACAATTGTCTCTGATCGTGATGCTAAGTTTCTTAGTCATTTTTGGCGTTCTCTTTGGAATAAATTAGGAACTAAGCTGCTGTTTAGTACTACTTGTCATCCTCAAACTGATGGGCAAACTGAGGTAGTAAATAGAACTTTGTCTGCTATGCTTAGAGCTGTTTTAGATAAAAATTTGAGACGCTCGGAAGATTGTTTACCTCATGTTGAATTTGCTTATAATCGTGCTACACATTCTGCCACTAAGATGTGTCCTTTTGAGGTTGTTTATGGCTATGTTCCTAAGGCGCCTATTGATTTGTTTGCTATTGATGCTGAGGATGAACCACATCTTGATGCTCTTGCTCATATTGATCACATGAAACAATTGCATGAAGAAACACAACACAACATTGCCATTGCTAATAAAAAGTATCAAGTTGCTGGTAGTAAAGGTAGAAAACATATTTCTTTTGAACCTGGTGATTTGGTTTGGTTGCACTTGCGTAAAGATAGATTTCCTACTTTGCGTCGTTCTAAACTGATGCCTCGTGCTGCTGGTCCTTTTAAAGTGCTAACCAAGATTAATGATAATGCTTATGTTCTTGACTTGCCCATGGAGTTTGGTGTTTCCACTAGTTTTAATGTTGCAGATTTGAAACCATACTTGGGTGAGGATGATGAGTTGCCGTCGAGGACGACTTCACTTCAAGAAGGGGAGGATGATGAGGACATCAACGACATATGAATAATGACGACGGAAGATGGCGTGCCAAACCAAGCTGTCACGCCTCCACCTCTCGTCGTCGCGCCTCCTCGAGTTACGGATCCATCTTCTAACGAGACGACGACGTACAAGGGCCCAATCACTAGAGCTCGAGCCCAGGAATTGAAGACGGTTTTGATGCAAAGGAACGACGACCCAGGATGATGCCGCCCGAAGGCCCACGTGGCCCAAGTCGCACGACTCCCTCTCCACCGCGCGCCTCTCCACTTTAGCCGGCCCTAGATGCCTCGTCCTCCCCCTATATAGTCAAGGGCTGCGCCCCTTGTAATCTTTGAGTTTTTTTTTAAGTTTAGCTTAGCTATACATCCGTCTCTCGACGTGAATTCAGAACTCCACCTTCGTGCAATACATCAGATTGCTCGCCTCTAATTCTTGCTTGTTCTTCGATTGCGCGTAAGAATTGATCCTCGTGATCAGGTTGATCTTGTTTACCGCAAGGTTAATATCCTCCGGAAGTTGGTTCAGCGATTGCATTGGCGCTTCGGCTTGCTCGTCGTAGTCGGATCGTGAGGGTCAACATCCACCAAATCGAAGTTATCTCCACTCGCCGAAAGATCGGGCACTCTACACCTATCAAGAAGTGTTCCACGATTGCAAGGGTTACAAAATAACCTATGTGCTGTCCAGAAGAAGTATGTAGAGCTAGGAAGGCCAAATATATATATATGAGTGGCACACAAATCAAAAACAGATAGTAAAGCTGAATAAGTGCCCAAGTAACTTGTCCCTAGTTGCTGGTCTAACTATGTTCTAAAACAGTAGTGATAACAAAGAAGAAACAAGGAGACAAAGGGACACAGTCGATAACAGGGGGCTTAGTGTAAAACAGCCAAACTCAGAAATTCCAGGGGGCTAGATGGAGCACTAGTAGGAATCCCAAATTTCTTTTTTTTTATTCTATTTTTTGATATTTTTTTCCAACTCACTAGCAAACAGGAAGAAACCACAAAAAAATTCAGCTCAAACCGAGCTAGGACGTGGCCTACAGAAAATCTTGAAGTTTCAGAAAACGTCGGGTTTCAACTTGAATGAATTTTTTCTTTATCTTCCCGGTTTTTTTTTAATTTTTTGACGAGGGCACACAGGGCATAGCCGAGTGTGGGTATGCTCAACTTTTTGTTAAGAATCTCCTGTAAAAATTTCAGCCAAAACGGACAATCGAGCGAAAAGTTATGCCCGTTTTACCGAAGGGGTGTCGGAATCGGTTATGAAGAACCCGGGGGTTTGAGTGAAATCCGAGTCGGGCTTGGGGTCGGGTAGGGATTTTTTTTTGGCGAGGTGGATGCAGTGGAAAGTGGAATTTGTGAAAATTGGTCCGAGGTGGTGAGGGTGGGTTTAGGGTGGGATTAGGGTGGGCGTGTTGATCAATCAACCCTAGCACACAAAGCCGACAAAACCGAGAATGGTGAAGGGGATGGCGGCTAGGGTTGCAAGGGAAACACTACTGATGACAAAAACACAAACTAAACCAGCGACTAAACAAGAACTAGGGCACAAAGTCAACACTACGGACTCTGAAATTGAAATATGCAAAGGCTAAAGACGTGGTTATGGGCGGGGGAAATTTTTTTTTGGTATTTTCTGTGGACGATAGTAAGAACACGAAAACAAAACTAAAGGGTAGTGTGAACCTGACGGTGCACCTGAAGCTCTGATTACCACTTGATGTGGACAAGGGTTCCCGATCTTCCGAAAGGTTCTTGGTAAGTTGATTTGGTCGGAGGCGACACACAAATCGATCCGGCTTCAGAATAGCACGTTCTAAACCCCGCAATCGCAGCACGACGTCTCCTCTGGTTATCAACCGTCCAAGGACGATTGACCTCGCTGAGAAGGCTAATCCCTGCCTGCGAATCAAGAACCCAAGTAAGAACAACGAAGAATGCAACACAATTGCAGATGTATGATTAAACTCTCAAAGTTAGGGTGTCACAAACCGATGAACGGCAAAACTATTTCTGAACAGAATTGATCTACGGCTGTATATAAAGACCCTAGGGTTGTGCAAGACCCTCTGGACGCGCCCGTAATTGGGCTCAACTAGATACAAAGCCCAAAGGCCAAAAATAGGCGACGCAGTACCAACATAGATTCTGGACTCTCTATTGTTTTGACGATTCCCGATGACTCCGAATGAATTTTGACATGAGGCCGGAGGCATTGGAAAGGTCTTCTCCTTATCTTTCCGTGCATATGTAGAACGTCCAAATCCGAGTCCGTATGCGTCCTGGACGATAGTTTTAGTACAGACTGGTCCTGGGCCCCGAAACAGACTCGAAGTCGGTTTTGATTGGGCCTCCACCTTGGCTTCCAAGCCCTTGCTGGTCCTCCACGTTCCCAACTCCTTCTCCCATCATCTCCTGGTCCTCTCCATGGTTTCTAATCATAAAATAATCATTAGGTAGCAAACCATTCTCAAAAGTAACATATAGCAAAGAACGTAGGAACGAGCTCACCTCTAAATTTAGTCATCGTGCACGAGCTCTAGTCATTGGACCTTGCAAGTCCAGATTTGGAGGAGTGTTGTTTGTATCCATAGGAGTGATGTCCTCATCATGATCACACTAGCAAGAAAATGAACCTATAAATGGAAGAACAACCTAAGCATACTAGTGAATCACACAAGGCAATACAACTCCTATGCAAGCTAGTAATTAAAGAAATGCGAAAGCACACAACTAGCTAGCATGGAGTCCTACACATGCAATTCTACTAAATCAAGTACAAGGTGAGCACACAAGCATGAGTAGCACAATACATATTAGGGTGATCAATCAAGCGAAAGCAACTCCTATGCATGCTAGTGATCAAGTGAAAGCTAAACACAACTAGCAAGTAGAGAAGCCTATTCATGCAAGTCTATAAAGTAATCAACTAGAGCAAGGTAAGCACACAAGCATGAATAGCATAGTGTGTAAATGCGAAAAGTAACACATCAAAGTAAGGAGTAGAGTAAGAGATGGCTCATGATATTTCTTCCCAAGGTCTCGGAAGGATGGCACCTTCCCCTACTCCTCGTTGGACCACTCCCACCGGAGTCCTGCTCCCTCCCACCACCAAGTGGAGTTCTCACACACGAGCCCGCAATCACTCTCAGAGTGAAGACACGGTTGCATCATCGCTGCCACCAAGGCACAAGCTCGCCTCCCTCGAGAACTTGCTACACTCCCCAAGCCAACACGAGCGCTTACTAGTGATGCCCCTTTCACTGGTGAGCTCAAACCGTGTACAAATATGTGACGGCCTTCACAACCGATCACGATAGGCTTGATCACCGACACCTAACCGGTCTAGGTCTCACCATAGACCAAGAGTAACAACCTAGATCACACCCTCAAGGACACCCTAGCCTTAGATGTGCAAGATGCTCTTGTTACTCTCACTAGCACTCTCAAGATATTCAATATCTACTCCTAGTGCTCCTCTCTTGGCCCTTTGGCTTCCAATAGATGCTCCCAGCAATCCCAATGGCCGAAGGCAGTCTTCAAGACCCTAGCAATAAAGTTGTATAGGCTTCCAACCTCAAACTAGTCGTTGCTCCACGAAATCACCCTTCTGGACCTGCTGACCGGATTGTCCGGTCGCTGCCAGACCGGACCATCCGGTCTCTCCTGTGATGGCTCTCGGAGTCATTAGCTTCTCTGTCCTGGTGACTCCCTATACTGACCGGACTGTCCGGTTAGCAGACCGGACCATCTGGTCTCTTTGTCCGTCGGACATGTCCAATGCGTCGGACAAGTCCATCGGACTTGAGAAAGCTTACTTCCTCTCTGTCCTGTGCTTCACCTATACAGACCAGAATGTCCGATCTCTATGGTCTCCCGCAGAAATAGATTCCTCACTATGTCTTCTCTCTGCTCCGCCTGTTCCTCTAGTGACCGTACAGTCCGGTCTCCACTAACTCCTCTGTCCGGTCACTATGTCCAGAAGCTGAAACTCCTCGTCCTCGCCTGACTTTGTTTCACGACTTCTCCGACCAGCTCCTTGGCTTCTCCATTGTCACCTAGTGCTGATGATTTAACTCAGCATCCATGCACATCACCGACTAGTCGTGACCTAAGAGACATGACCAAGACCCCCTTAATAGTCCGGTTTTTCTCAATCTTCAGAAAGGTTCTGATAAATCTTGATTTGGACAGAGGCGAAACACAAATCGATCCGGCTTCTAAACAACATGTTCAGAACCCCGCAATCGCATCACAACGTCTCCTCTGGTTATCAATCGTCCAAGGACGATTGATCTCGCTGAGAAGACTAATCCCTACCTACGAATCAAGAAC
Organism: Eleusine indica; assembly: GCA_030378355.1. Classification (NCBI taxonomy): domain Eukaryota; kingdom Viridiplantae; phylum Streptophyta; class Magnoliopsida; order Poales; family Poaceae; genus Eleusine; species Eleusine indica. Next base: position 21,991,245 of record CM059500.1, read on the forward strand.
ACAAGCAAGAACAACGAAGAATGCAACACAATTGCAGATGTATGATTAAACTCACGAAGTTGGGGTCTCACAAACCGACGAACGGCGACACTGTTTATGAACAGAATTGATCTAAGCTAACCCCAAACCCTAATGGTGCGGCGGCGGCTGTATATGAAGACCCTAGGGTCGTGCAAGACCCTCTGGACACGCCCCTAATTGGGCTCAACTGGATACAAAGCCCAAAGGCCAAAAATAGGTGACGCAGCACCAACACACATTCTAGACCCTCTCTTGTTTCGACGATTCCCGATGACTCCGGATGAGTTTTGACATAAGACTGGCGGCATTGGAAAGGTCTTCTCCATATATTTACGTGCATATGTACAACGTCCAAATCCGAGTCCATATGCGTCCTCGGCGACCGTTTTAGTGCAAACTAGTCCTGGGCCCTGAAACAGACTCGAAGTTGGTTTTGATTGGGCCTCCACTTTGGCTTCCAAGCCCTTGCTGGTCCTCCATGTTCCCAACTCCTTCTCCCATAATCTCCTGGTCCTCTTCATGGTTCCTAATCATAAAATAATTAATAGGTAGCAGACCATTATCAAAAGTAACATATAGCGAAGAACGTAGGAACGAGCTCACCCCTAAATTTAATCGTCGTGCACGAGCTCTAGTCATTGGACCTTGCAAGTCTAGAATTGGAGGAGTGTTGTGTGTATCCATAGGAGTGATGTTCTCGTCATCCTTCCCCTCTTGAAGTGGATTTGTCCTCGACTCAAGCTCATCCTCTTCTCCCAAGTATGGTTTCAAATCTGAAATGTTAAAAGTAGGACTAACACCGAACTTGGAAGGCAACTCAAGTTTGTATGCATTATCATTAATCTTCTCCATGATTTTGAATGGACCATCAGCTCTAGGCATTAGTTTAGACTTTTTTAATTCTGGAAATCTATCCTTCCTCAAGTGTAACCACACTAAATCTCCTACATCAAGCTTTAGTTCCTTTCTACCTTTACTACCAGCAATTTTATACTTTTCATTCATCTTTTCAATGCTAAGAAATTTTATACTTTTCATTCATCAAGCTTTACTTCCTTTCTACCTTTACTACCAGCAATTTTATACTTTGCATTTGCAAAATAAATTCAGCACGCTCTTTAGGATCAACATGAACTCTCTCATTAATACGTAGAGGAAGTATATCAAGTGGAGTATGGGGATCAAAATCATACACTACCTTGAAGGGACTTACCTTGGTAGTAGAATGTGTTGCCCGATTATAAGCACTGTCAACATGAGGCAAGCATTCTTCCCATTGCTTCAAATTTTTCTTCAAAATAGCTCTCAACATAGTGCCCAACGTGCGGTTCACAACCTCAGTTTGTCCATAAGTTTGTGGATGACAAGTTGCAGAAAATAGCAACTTTGTACCCAACTTATTCCAAAGCATGCACCAAAAATGACTCAAGAATTTTGCATCACGATCTAAAACAATAGTAGAAGGCATACCATGCAAACGTACAATTTCTTTGAAAAAAAGTCAGCAATATAACTAGCATCATCAGTTTTATGACATGGTATAAAGTGTGCCATCTTAGAAAACCGATCCACAACAACAAAAATGCTATCACTCTCCCTCTTAGTCCTAGGCAGTCGTAAAACAAAGTTCATAGAAATATCCGCCCAAGGAATAGAAGGAACAGGAAGTGGCATGTATAAATCATGTGGATTCAAGCGAGACCTAGCTTTTTGACATGTAGTGCAGCGAGCAACAAAATGCTCAACATCTTTCCTCATCCTTGGCCAAAAGAAGTGTGTGGCCAAAATATCCTCCATCTTCTTAGCACCAAAATGACTCATCAATCCACCTCCATGCGCCTCCTGCAACAACAAAAGACGAATGGAACCAACTAGAATGCATAGGCGGTTAGCTCTAAACAAGAAACCATCATTCAATACAAATTTGTTCCAAGCACGACCTTCTTTACAGTGCAGCAATACATCTTTAAAATCAACATCAGCAACATATTGTTCTTTAATTGCCTCAAGTCCAAAAATTCTAGAATCAAGTTGAGACAACACAGTATATCGCCTAGATAAAGCATCAGCAATCACATTATCCTTCCCTTTCTTACGTTTAATAATATAAGGAATCAAATCAATTTGATGCTCAATCCCTCTCAAAGGTGGCAATCTCGGGGGTATCTCAGCTGAAAAAATATCCTCATACTCCTACAAAAGGTTAGTGACAGCAGGAGGCAAAGCACTAGAAGCAATATCACCAAGCGATAACAAGGCTTGTTTGCATATCAAAGCATAGCAAATATCATCAGCGGAAATTTCAGCAAGCTCAGATATTGTGGCAAGACATGAACGACCTTGTAATTTAATTCCAGCACCCTTAGAACTTGAAGAATCATTAACATTACTAGGTGTAGAATCAGAATTAACAGGTTGCTGAATTTTAGGGCCTTTATTTTTCAAACTAGCAGCTCTTTCGAAATCAGCTTGTACAATTTCAGTAGGGGTCATTGGTAACAAAGTAATTTTAGTTCCTTTATGCATAAAAGTGTAATATTACTTTTACCATGGTGTACAGCATCATTATCAAATTCTCAAGGTCTACCCAATAAAAGTGAACATGCTTGCATGGGTACAACATCACAATCAACAGAATCCACATAAGAACCAATGGAAAAAGGAACTCTGCAAGTTTGTATTACCTTAGCTTTTCCAAAGTCATTTAACCATTGAATATAGTATGGATGTGTGGATTTGGGCGTGTGGTCAAATCAAGCTTCTTAACCACATTAGAACTCACCAAATTGTTGTAGCTTCCTCCATTAATGATGACACGTGCTCAGCGGTTCTTGATGACGAAGAAAATCTGGAACAAGTTATGTCGTTGCATCATCTCGGGCTGCTGGATTTGTGTGCTAAGCACACGCTGCACAATAATATTCATGTAGCCCGTGGTATCTCCGCCTCCAAGGATGAGGTCACTGCTGGTGGCAGCGACATCCTCCTCCTCATCCTCCACATCGGAGGCGCTCATGTAACCACCATCGTCTGTCACCACATATGCCCGCCTACTTGGGCAATCTTTCTGCACATGACCAAGACCATGGCAGCAGTGGCACTGAATCCCTGTAGTGCGTCCCGTCGAAGCAATAGAGGAGGCACTACTAGCCGGTACCTGCACAGAATTTTTACCTGAGCGCGTAGAAGAGGTAGGGGCTGATCTTGGTGCAGCAGAAACAACACTAGCTCCCTTGGCAGCTGCTGGTGGGGGTGGCCAAAAAGATGGCTTGGGCAGCCCCGTAGTCCCCGTTGGCCGTGGTGGGTATAAAATTCTTTATAATCAAGGATGTCCTGAATTTCTTTTCTCAAACTAGAATAAAAGCGGCAAATCTGATCCTCTACTTTTTCAACCATAGCACAACGAATCCCTTTTTCAACCATAGCTGACTAAAATACTCCTGAACAATTTTATCTCCTTGATCTAAATGCTGCAGTTTTTTACGAATCTCTCTATAAAAAGAAGGAGAAACAAAACGATCATGCATTGCTACCTTAAGTTCTTCCCAAGTAGTAGGCAAATCAGTTTCAGCAGCTAGACCACTCCACCAAACAATAGCAAAGTCCTTAAGCTCACTAGTGGCTTGTCTAACTCTATGTTGTTTAGGAACAAGGTGGGCATTAAATTTATCTTCTACAGTTATTTCCTAATCAAGGTAAGCATCACCATTGTATTGACCCAAAAATGAAGGAATTGAAAACTTAATTTTAGCATACGGATCATCTGGAGCATGGTTACCTTGTGTGCGACGGTTGTGATTGTGGAAACCACCCATGCCTTGAGGGTTACGTTGCAAACGATGTCGTAACCTTACGGTCCTTGTAGCTGACCTATCGACAGTGCCATCAGCCTTATACACCGTTTCTTCATCATGATCATCTTCAACGTCGTTGTTGGTGTTGGTGTTGGTGTTGGTGTTGATGGTCTTGCGAGCGGTCTCCAATTCGACAACTTGATTGGTTAACTTAGAGACTCTCTTATCCAACCGCTCAATGCTTTCTCCCAGGTGAAGCTTGGTGACGGCATCGGTGACGGCCCTGGTGATCGTCTCTGCCAAATCACTCTGAACCGCCTGCAAAGCCTTTTGTAGCTGACTTTGGCTCACGCACTCATCAAATTTTAAGGGCAAAGCACCCTCTCCATCGCTTTCTGACATCAGAAACACCAAAACAGGAAACAAAAAGTGAAGGTTATCCCTACAAAGCTACTAAACAGTGCTGCCTCTCAACACAGCAAAAGGAAACTTCTTGCAAAACTCTTACAAAGTTCTGAAAAAAACAAAGCAAAGGATACCAGAGAGGTGTGTTCCATGATTTCAAGGGTTACAAAATAACCTGTGTGCTGTCTAGAAGAAATATGTAGAGATTGAAATGCCAAATATATATATGTGAGTGGCACACAAATCAAAAACAGATAGTAAAGCTATATCCTAGAACAGTAGTGATAGCAAAGAAGAAATAAGAAGATAAAGGCACACAGTCAATAACAGGAGGCTAAGTGTAAAACAGCCAAACTCAGAAATTCCAGGGGGCTAGATGGAGCACTAGTAGGAATCCTAAATTTCTTTTTTTTTATTTTATTTTTTTGATATTTTTCTCCAACTCACTAACAAAGGGGAAGAAACCATAAAAAATTTCAGCTCAAACAGAGCTAAGACGTGGCCTACAGAAATTCTTGAAGTCTCAGAAAACATCGGGTTTCAACTTGAATGAATTTTTTCTTTATCTTCCCGATTTTTTTTGAATTTTTTAACGAGGGCACACAGGGCATAGCCAAGTGTGGGTCAGCTCAACTATTTGTCAAGAATCTTCTGTAAAAATTTTAGCCAAAATGGACAACCGAGGGAAAAGTTATAGTCATTTTACCGAAGGAGTGTCGGAATCGGTTATGAAGAAACCCGAGGTTTGAGTGAAACCCGAGTCGGGTTTGGGGTCGGGTAGGGATTTTTTTAGCGGGGTGGATGCAGCGGAAAGTGGAATTTGTGAGAATTGGTCCGAGGTGTTGAGGGTGGGTTGAGGGTGAGATTTTTTTGGCTTTTCTATGGACGATAGGAAGAACACGAAAACAAAACTAAAGGGTAGTGCGAACCTGATGGTGCACCTAAAGCTCTGATTACCACTTGATGTGAACAAGGGTTCTCAATCTTCCAAAAGGTTCTGATAAATCTTAATTTGGGCGGAGGTGAAACACAAATCGATCCAGCTTCTAAACAACACGTTCAGAACCCTGCAATCACAGCACAACGTCTCCTCTGGTTATCAACCATCCAAGGATGATTGACCTCACCAAGAAGGCTAATCCCTGTTTGCGAATCAAGAACACAAGCAAGAACAACAAAGAATGCAACACAATTACAGATGTATGATTAAACTCACGAAGTTGGGGTCTCACAAATCGACGAACGGCGACACTGTTTATGAACAGAATTGATCTAAGCAAAACCCAAACCCTAATGGTGTGGTGGTGGCTGTATATGAAGACCCTAGGGTCATGCAAGACCCTCTGGAAGTGCCCCTAATTGGGCTCAACTGGATACAAAGCCCAAAGGCCAAAAATAGGTGATGCAGCTCCGACACGGATTCTGGACCCTCTTTTGTTTTGACGATTCCCGATGACTCCGGATGAATTTTGACATGAGACTGGTGGCATTGGAAAGGACTTCTCCGTATCTTTCCGCGCATATATAGAACGTACAAATCCGAGTCCATATGCGTCCCGGGCGACCGTTTTAGTGCAGACTGGTTCTGGGCCCCGAAACACACTCGAAGTTGGTTTTGATTGGGCCTCCACCTTGGCTTCCAAGCCCTTCCTGGTCCTCCACGTTCCCAACTCCTTGTCCCATTATCTCCTGGTCCTCTCCATGGTTCCTAATTATAAAATAATCATTAGATAGCACAACATTCTCAAAAGTAACATATAGCGAAGAACGTAGGAACGAGCTCACCTCTAAATTTAGTCGTCGTGCACGAGCTCTAGTCATTGGACCTTGCAAGTCCAGAATTGGAGGAGTGTTGTGTGTATCCATAGGAGTGATGTCCTCATCATGATCCATCTCCATCAACCCTTGGACTCCATCAAGCTCATCAAGCCTCCATGCTTGTGGTCATTGTCATCCATTGCCAAGGTGAAAGGATCGAGTGACCGGGGGGGGGGGGGGGGTGGTGAATCGGGAACTCAATCTATGTACCTAATTTCCCAATTACTAAAACTGACCACTCAAACAACTCCTACACAATTCTAGTGATGAACACACTAGCAAGATAATCCTATGAAAGGGAGAACAACCTATGCATACTAGTGGATCACACACAAGGGCCAATCAACTCCTATGCAAGCTAGTAATCAAAGACAAGCTAGCAAAGGAGCCTGTTCATGCAAAGCTACTAGATCATCAAGTACAAGATAAGTACCCAAGAACGAGTAGCACAATACACACTAGGGTGATCAATCAAGCCAAAGCAGCTCCTAAACATGCTAGTGATCAAGAGTAACTAAGCACAACCAGCAAGTAAAGAAGCCTATTCATGCAAGTCTACAAGGTAATCAACTAGAGCAAGGTAAGCACACAAGCATGAATAGTACGGTATGTAAATGCGGAAAGTAATGCATCAAAGTAAGGAGTAGAGTAAGAGATAGCTCATGATTTTGTCTCAATGTCTCGGAAGGATGGCACCTTCCCCTACTCCTCGTTGGACCACTCCCGCTGGAGTACCGGTCCCTCCCGCCACCAAGTGGAGTTCTCGCACACGGGCCCGCAATCACTCCCGAAGTGAAGAAACGGTTGCGTCACCACTGCCACACACGGTTGCGTCACCGCTGCCACCTAGGCACAAGCTTGCCTCCCTTGAAAACTTGCCAGACTCCCCGAGCCGACATGGGCGCTCACTAGCAATGACCCTTTCATCGGAGGGCTTAAACCGTGTACAAACGTGTGATGGCCTTCACAACCGATCATGATAGGCTCGATCACCGATACCTAACCGGTTTAGGTCTCACCATAGACCAAGAGTGACAACCTTGATCACACCCTCAAGGACACCCTAGCCTTAGATGTGCAAGATGCTCAAGTTACTATCACTAGCATTCTCAAGATATGCAATATCTCCTCCTAGTGCTCTCCTCTTTTCCTTTTGGCTCTCACCAAATGCTCCAAGCAATTCCACTGGCCAAGAGAGGTCTCTAAGACCCCAACAACGAAGTTATATAGGCTTCCAACCTCCAACTAGCCGTTGCTCCATGAAATCATCTTTACGGGCGTACTGGCCGGACTGTCTGGTCAACAGACACGGCTCCAACGGCTCTGCCCACTACTAATCTCTCTGTACTGATCGTACGGTCCAGTCATAAGACCGTACCATCCAGCCTATCCAATTATCGGACTCCAGAGAGCTGCTTCCTCTCAGTCCTGTGCTTCACCTATACAGATCAGGCCGTCCGGTCTGTAGACCAGACCGTCCGGTCCCTATGGTCCCTGGCATAGACAGATTCCTCACTAAGTTTTCTCTCTGGATTGTCTTCTCTACTGATGACCGTACAACCCACTCACTCTTTGACCGACTGTTCGGTCTCTCTGTCCAGAAGCTGAAACTTCTCGTCCTCGCTTGACTTCATTTCCCGGGTTCTCCAAACAGCTCCTTGGCTTCTCCACTATCACCTAGTGCTTATGATTTCACTAAGCATCCATGCACATCACCGACTAGTCATTACCTAAGAGACAGGACCTAGACCCCCTTGATAGTCCGATTTTTCCTATGGACTCAAAGCCCTAATAACTAGACAAGTGTTCCAAACACTTGCTCCATAGCTTGTCCTTAGACTTAATCCATCTCCATCAACCCTTGGACTCCATCAAGCTCATCAAGCCTCCATGCTTGTGGTGATTGTCATCCATTGCCAAGGCAACCGTCTACAATCATCATAGAGTCGAAAAGGTTTCCTACACGCACAACACTCATGTAGGCATTAGTCATATTTCATGTTTGTCATTTATCACCAAAATATTCATACCTTGGGTGACCTGAGTGGTCATGATCCTTACAATCTCCCCCTTTTTTGCTGATGGATGACAACCATTACTTATGATGATCCAAAATGGACGAGCAACAAGGAACCAAAGGAAAAGAAAGGATTGAAAAATTACCTTGGTCCTCGCCTTGGAAGTAGTCTCCCCCTTGGAATGTGCTCAGTGTTGAGGGAGAACTACTCAATCATGTAGCGCACTTGATATCGATCTTGAGTTGAATTTTGCGCCCATCTGGTTGTCATGGTTGATGATCTTGTTGAAGTAGACATGCACCAAAGACATTGATGTTCATGTCGGTGTAGATGTTCATTGTTGTTGTAGACATGCACCGTTGTTGTGTAGATGTTCATCTTGATATGATCTTCATGTGTACTTCAAGTGAACATGCACCATTGTCTTGATCACCTTCATTTGTTCTTCATGTTCTTCTTCTCTCCTTTTGGCTATCCTAAATCTTGACTTGACTTTTTGATCTTCATGTTCTCCTCCCCCTTTATGTTATCGATCTAGACTTGGCTTTTAGATCTTCATGTTCCTTCTCCCCCTTTGTCACCTATCACCAAAAACCAAAGACAAAACACAAGAGAACCAAGGAGCAAATAATAAATGGCAAGAGTTAAGAAACTCCTCCTTTCATGGTGCTCCTCCTTGGTCATGATGGTGTTCCACCATAGATCCCCCTACACACATGAATTAACAAAATATTTCCTCAAAAATGCAATGGTTAGTCATTAATGTGTTTGGAATGTATGAGTCACTTGTCTTTGAGCCGCGTGAGTAGATTTAACCTCGAAGCTCGTTTGAACATGACTCAGTGGGCATGAAGCACAAAGATCACTATGTGATCATCTAGAGGGTCATATACTTACATTGTAAATAAGCAACTCCCCCTAGAAACATGCTTGGAAGCATGTAAGGTATCACAATGCAAGACTGCATGAATGTAAGGAATGCAAATGCAAATGCAACAAGTATACAAATGCATGATGCGATGCTAAAGGAAAGAGAGAGACAGACTACAAACCAAAGTGCCAATGACGAGTTGTTCCCTTCTCGAGCTTACTCACAATGGACCGTTTTTCAAAGCCTTGGGCACACCATGAACCACCTTCCCAAGCTTAACCCATGTCCATTGCTATCTCAAGGAGGTCCAAAGTTGACCTACAAGCAAAGAGAAACAAGCACAAAACAAAGGCACAAACAACAAACAAAACAAACAAGGCTATACATATTTACAACAGACAAGCTTTAGGGTTACTCATGTGAAGTTTGAAAGGTCGAGAACATTGAGTTCTCCCCTTAGCTTGTTGAAGGTTTTCTCGTCGAGTGGCTTGGTGAAGATATCCGCTAATTGTTCATGAGTCCTCACACTCACCAACTCAATGTCCTTCTTCTCAACATGGTCTCTTATGAAGTGATGCTTGACTTGAATATGCTTAGCATGACCATGATCTCTAGTTTTGAGAGCCATTTTGATTGCCGCTTCACTATCATAATATAATGGCATTTGAGTGAAGTTGAGGCCATAATCCGAGAGAGTTTGCCTCATATAGAGAAGTTGTGCACAACAAGCTCCCGCTCCCATGTACTCCGCTTCTGCTATAGATAGAGCCACCGAGTTTTGCTTCTTTGAGCTCCAAGATATTAGAGATCTTCCACGAAATTGGCAACCTCCTGATGTGCTCTTTCTATTCACTTTGCATCCCACGAAGTCCGAGTCCGAATACCTAAGTAGCTCAAAGCTTGTTCCTCTAGGACACCAAAATCCCATGGTAGGTGTGTACTTGAGGTATCTAAGAATCCTCTTCATAGCCTTCAAGTGTGACTCCTTTGGATTTGCTTAATAGCATGCACATAAGCACACACTAAACATGATGTCTGGTCATGAGGCGGTGAGACAGAGCAATGACCCAATCATTGATCTATATAGCTTGCGGTTCACCGGTTTACCCTTTGCATCATCATCCAAGGGTTTGCTTGTCGCCATAGGTGTGTGCAAAGGCTTGCAATTCTCCATGTTGAATCTCTTGAAAAGATCCTTGGTATACTTCCCTTGATAGATGAAGTTCCCTTCTCTCAATTGTTTGACTTCAAAACCACGGAACACATGCAACTCTCCAATCATTGACATTTGAAATTCCTTAGCCATCATCTCCCGGAACTCTTCATTGAACTTCTCATTGGTTGACCCATAGATGATATCATCCATATAGATTTGGCACACAAAGAGATCCTTTTCAACATGTCTTGTGAACAAGGTGCTGTCAATACTTCTAATTTTGAAGCCATTCTTGAGAAGGAAGTTCCTCAAATGTTCATACCATGCCCTCAGTGCTTGCTTGAGGCCATAGAGAGCTTTCTTCAATTTGTACACATGTCTTGAATGCTTAGGGTCCTCAAACCCCAGAGGTTGTTCCACATAGACTTTCTCATTGATCTCTCCATTCAAGAAAGCACTTTTGACATCCATTTGAAAGAACTTGTAGCCATTGTGTGATGCATAGGCAAGGAAGATCCGAATAGCTTCAAAATGGGCCATGGGAGCAAAGGTTTCTTCAAAGTCAATACCCACCACTTAAGAATACCCCTTAGCCACTAGGCGAGCGTTGTTCTTGACAATGTCCTATTTCTCATCTTGTTTGTTCTTGAAGACCCACTTGGTGCAAACAACATTATTATTCTTGGGCCTCTCAACAAGTTTCCACACTTTGCACCTCTTGAAGTTGTTCAACTCTTCCTGCATAGCCATTACCCACTTGTAATCATCCATAGCTTCATCAATGGTAGTGGGTTCAATCATTGAGACGAAGAAGTTCTCAATTGCAATATTTGCCTCATCAAGATTCTCTTCATTCACATAGTTTGGCTTGTATTGATTCCTTTTTGTCCTAACTCCTTGAGATGGACTCCCAATGATCAAGTCACATAAGTGATCCTTGTTGATGGCTTTGGGTCTAGGATGATGTTCTTCTTGAGTGGGAGGAGCTTTAGGTGAAGTATCTTGTGCATCATGGATTTCTTGCTCTCTTGAGATATGAATGTCTTGGATTCTTAGTGAGGTGGGGGAATCACTCATATGCTTTGTTGTCTTGGAACTAGAGCTTGGAGTGGATGAGGGGGTGACATATGAAGAGCTTGGAGAACTGGCTCGAGGTGAAGTATGTGGGGAGGCTTGTGTCTCACTTCTCACTTGGGTTTCCTCTTGGGTAGGTGGATGCACTGTCAATTAATCCTGGGAGGAGCTAGTGGCTGTGTCAATGGCATCTTGGGTTGGTTCTTGCACCTCAGAGGATGAGGTTGGTTGAGGTTGTGGAGTAGAGGGCTCACTAATATCATCATCATTAGCCTCGTGGGGTAAAACCTCACCCACGGGCATGTTCCTTAAAGCTTGCCTCGTGGGTCCATCTCCAATGTTCGAAATTCATCTCCCTTCTGAGAACCATCTGACTCATCAAATTGCACATCATAGGATTCTTCCACACAACCTATGGCTAAGTTGTAGACCATATATGCCTTAGAAGTCCCTGAGTACCTAACAAGAATGCCTTCATCAGTTCTGCTCTCAAACTTCTCGGGCTTCCTCCTCTTCTTGAGAATGTAGCAAGTGCAGCCAAAGACCCAAAAATAGGAAACATTTGGTTTCCGTCCAACCAATAACTCATAGGGTGTATTTTTCAATAGTCGATGGAGATATACACGGTTGGAAGTGTAGCAAGCCGTGTTGATTGCTTCAGCCCAAAACCTCTCATCAACTCCATACTCATCTAGCATAGCATGAGCAAGAATGATGAGTGTCTTCTTCTTCCTCTCCACTACCCCATTCTGTTCGGGAGTATATTTAGCGGAGAATTCATCCTTGATCCCCTTCTTTCCACAATATTGCTCCATTGTTGTGTTCTTGAACTCAGTCCCATTGTCACTCCTTTTCTTCACAATTTTGGCCTTGAATTCATTCTTTGCTCTCCTTGCAAACTTTCTGATGATGTCACTTGCTTGAGATTGTCCACATGAAAGAAGGTCCAAGTGTATCTCGTGAAGTCATCCACAATCACCAAGCAATATAGATTACCTCCTAGACTCTTATTGTGTGTTGGCCCAAACAAGTCCATGTGCAAGAGCTCTAGAGGACGAGATGTAGACATGAAGGACTTGGTGGGATGTGAAGATGCAACTTGCTTCCTAGCTTGACAAGCACTAGACAATCTATCCTTCTTAAAGGTCACATCCTTGATTCCTTCAACTAGTTTCCTCTTGACCACTTTTCTGAGTTGATTCATTCCAATATGTGCCAATCTTCTATGCCAGAACCATCCCTTAGTTTCCTTAGTGAATAGGCAAGTACTTCGTGGGATGTTGCTTGATTTGAAGTCTATGATATACAAGTTCCCATGCCTCACTCCATGAAATACCATCGCTTTGTTTGTATTTTCAACCATTGCACCATCCTCATCGAATGTGCACTTGAATCCCATGTCACAAAGCTGACCAATAGACAGGAGGTTGAAATTGAGGGTTTCCACAAGAAAGACCTTTGGAGAGATGGAGGTCTTCTGTAATTGCCACCTTGCTTGAGCCTCTAACTCTCCCTTTTCAGTTATCCCTAAAAGTCACTTTCTCACTGTCTTCGGCTTCATCAATGTCGGTGAACATGGTTGGCTTCCCGGTCATATGTTGGGTGCACCCACTATCAAGTATCCAGTGAGTACCTCCACTCTTGTAGTTGACCCTGGTAGTAGCTATAAGACAAGAACTAGAGGAAGAAGGGTTAGTATCCAAAGCATTACTCAATTGACCTTCACTAACCTCGTCACGTCGAATGAGACCATCCTCACAATTAGGGATTCTTGCAATCCCTTCCGGAAGTCTCCTCCGTATAGGATGGTGGGGAGCACGATACCTCCAATGTCCATGACCATCCCTCATGTACACATTGTCGAGGGTGATGTAGTAGTGGGGAGGATCATAGAGGCCAGTGGCGTGTTCAGGCACATGTCCCACTTGTGTGTGAAGCACAAGTATCATCTCCATCACTCTCTCAATTGAGAGCTCATATCTTCTATCGATCACTTCCTCAAACAATAAGCTCCTGTCAGGAGCGATGACTTGTAGAAGGCACTTGTCAATTACTTTATGTGTTGGAATCCTCCATAGGTCTTGAAAGGAGTTTATCCTACACATAAGATCATAAATGCTCAAGAAAGTTTCACAAAGGTCATTTAGGATTTTTCACAATTTCATCAAATTGAAAGAAAAGCTCCTGTTGTTTAGCTCAATGAATATGCCAGAGTCAATCTTGTGGAGGATGTGGGGGCACCGGATTGGTAAGATCGATCATCTCAACTGATCATGTGAGCAATGTAGTCGACACTCCTCTCACACCAATGTGTGGTCCACCCGAAGTGCTTGGAGTAGAACTTGGAATGACACTTGGGGTAGAGCTTGATGAAGCGCCTGATGAAGAGCTTGGTGTAGGTCTTGATCCGAAGGGGTTGTAGAAGCTATTGCAAGGTAATCTTGTGGAGGGATCAAAGAAGTTTGAGCTCGAAGCTACTACTTTCCCTTTGCTTGAAGATGCTCCATTGTTTGCCTTGAATGTCTTCTTCCCCGTCAAACTTGCAGTGATCTCCTCATCCTTGAAGAGTAGCCCGATCACATCATCAATAGAAAGATTCTTGTCCGTGATGAGATCAAGAGTGATGTAGAGGAGCTTGCTGCTAGGGAGCAAGGTGAGGATCTTCTCGACAATCACTAACTTGGGAAGCTCAAAAGTAGTTGCTTCAATCCTGTCCATAATACATCGCAAGCGAATAAGAGAGTCAAGTAAGTCCTCATTCTCATTAGCACGAAAAGCAAAGAAGTCCTCAACAAGTGTATCACTAGCATGATCAATAAAAGGCTCACAAGCATCATCAGTACTAGCCATGCTAGAGGAGCAAGCAACATCAAGAGACACATCATTATCATTCATCACAATAGAGGCACACTAGTAGAGCAACCTATCAAATGAACACCAGTAGGATCTAGGAACTCACTAGAACAAGGCAAATTCATACAGTCATCATCATACACATGATCATCGGTAAAGGTATTGGTGAAGTCCACAACTATGTCCATCAATTCATCCGGGATCATGGCATTTAGGTAGCTTTTCAAGCGATCCTTCCATGAGCCATGACCCGCCCTCGAATGGGATGACATCCCAACTCAATACGGTCACTACTCAAGGCGGCTAAGGCCTATGAAGAGCACTTGGCTCTGATACCACTTGAAAGGACCGAGTGACCGAGAGGGGGGGGTGATCGGGAACTTGCTTGTAAGGATCATGACCATTGAGGTCACCCCGAGGTATGAATATTTTGGCGATGAATGAAAAACCTGAAATGTGACTAATGTCTACACGAGTGTTGTTCGTGTAGGAAACCTTTTCTACTCTATGATGATTCCCGACGGTGGCCTTGGCAATGGATGACAATGACCACAAGCATAGAGGCTTGATGAGCTTGATGGAGTCCAAGGGTTGATGAAGATGGATCAAAACAAAGGACAAGCTATGGAGCAAGTGTTGGGAACACTTGTCTAGTTGTTAGGGCTTCAAAGCTAAGAACAAGCTATGGAGCAAGTGTTGGAAGCACTTGTCTAGTTGTTAGGGCTTTGAGTCCATAGGAATATTCGGACTATTGAGGGGGTCTAGGTCATTTCTCTTAGGTCATGTCTAGTCAGTGATGTGCATGGATGCTCAGTAAAATCACAGGCACTAGGTGACCGTGGAGAAGCCAAGGAGCTGTTCAGAGAAGCCGGGAAATGAAGTAAAGCGAGGACAAGAAGTTTTAGCTTCTAGACGTAGTGACCGGACAGAGGGGTCAGTGAAGACCGGACTGTACTGTCACTAGGAGACCAGAGAGAAGTTTGCGAGGAAGTCTATTAGCGCGAAGACCTATAGAGACTAGACAGTAGGGTCTACAGATCGGACGGTCCGATCTGTATGGAGGTTGCTTGGGACAGAGAAGTGCAGAAGATGGTGCTCTCTCCAATGGAGAGAGAATGTACAGACCGGACAATCCGGTCTACTGACCAGACAGTCCGGTCAGTACAGGAGGTTGGAGGCACAGCGAAGCCAACGGCTCTGGGAGCCGTTCCAGCATTGACCGGACGGTCCAGTCAGGTAGTGACCGGACAGTCTGGTCAGTGTTTCCAGAAAGGCAATCTCATGAAGCAACGGCTAGTTTGAGGTTGAAAGCCTATATAACTTCGTTGCTGGGGTCTTAGAGATGACTCTTGGCCAGTGGAATTGCTTAGAGCATTTGGTGAGAGCCAAGAGGAAAAGAAGAGAGCACTAGGAGGAGATATTGCATATCTTGAGAGTGCTAGTGAGACTTACTTGAGCATTGATGCACATCAAACGATAGGGTCTTCTTGAGGATGTGATCTAGGTTGTTACTCTTAGTCTTTGGTGAGACCTAGACTGGTTTGGTGTCGATGATCGAGCCTATCATGATCGGTTGTGAAGGTCGTCACATGTTTATACACGGTTTGAGCCCACCGGTGAAAGGGGCATCAATAGTGAGCGCCCGTGTCGGCTCGGGTGTCTGACAAGTTCTCGACGGAGGCGAGCTTGTGTCTTGGTGGCAGCGGTGACGCGCACCATGTATTCACTCCGGGAGTGATTGCGGGCTTATGGACACGAACTCCACATTGGTGGCGGGAGGGACCAGAACTCTAGCGGGAATGGTCCAACGAGGAGTAGGGGAAGGCGCCATCCTTCCAAGACCTCGAGAAAAAAATCATGAGCCATCTCTAAATCTACGCCTTACTTTGATGCCTTACTTTCCGCATTTACATACCGTGCTATTCATGCTTGTGTGCTTGCCTTGCTCTAGTTGATTACCCTGTAGACTTGCATGAATAGGCTTCTCTACTTGCTAGTTGTTGAGAAACCATGTGGATATGTGCCATGGTTTGTAATATGTGATGAGTCATTGACATTGGTTGAGTTGGTGTTTGAGTTGAAATGCGGGAACCTGAGGATTGCATGAGTTTGTGCATGTCATGGTTTTGACTAACCGGAGTTGGTGAGGATGTTAGAGAGTTTGCAGGAGATGGGAAATGTGTTTGCTTGTCTTATGATGTGTAGGTCACTAGAGTCAACTTGGCGGTCAACGGCGAGAGGATCGGGCACAAATAGGAGACTTGCGACCGGATGATCGGGAGGCCGGGTGAAGTCAAGGCTGATCCACACCGTACACCTGGAGAGGCAAGAAGCACGAATGGTTTCACAGTTGAGCCTCAAAACCATGGGTGGTGATCAAGACGGCGGGGTTGTCCATGTCAGAGGTGATCAAGCGTCGGTGCAAGTAGAGGCTTCCAATGGACCGGAGGCGGGAGAGACTTGCCGACGAGGAGGATCACGGGACAAGGTGACACGCATCAAGATCAAAAAGTCGTGCTTTGAGAAGTGTGTAAGGTGGTTTCCCAGTTCGGGCCTCAAAACCGGTGGTAGTGGTTGGTGGTGCACGAGGCACCATTGCGGAGCTTGCGTCGAGACGAAGCAAAGTTGTGAAGGGCTCAATGGCGTTCGGGCGAAGGAAAAAGAGTTGGACGGTTTTGCCCCTAGTGGTAGGTGGCAATGAGTTATAGGTCAAGGGTAGAGTTGTCTTGGACCCTAGGCCTATATAAGGAGAGGTGTGGCTGATGGTAGAGGTGTCTCTTCCCATTTGCCTTGTTAGGACTTCATCCAAAGTGCTAGGAGAGGTCTTCATGTAATAGAAGAGAGGAGAGGGTGTGTGAGAGACATCTCTTTCTTTCCAAATAGTAGGAGGAAGAGGGTGGCTTCCTAGCCTTGTATCCATGCATCTTGTAAGCATGTTTCTATGATATGAGAAGTATTTTCGTGCTCAAGATCTTCCTCTCTCCCTAAATCCCGAATTTCTCTTTTTCTCTATTTTTGGAGCTTTTTCGTGGGAATTTTCATCTCCTTTTTGAGTGAGTTTTTGAGGCAGATTTCTTTGGGATCTTGGTGCTATGATGAGCTAGAACAATCCTTCATGGGTCCTTGACCGAATCAAGAGCTCTACAATCTTCGATTTGAAGGATTTCTCAAGTTTCCCCATTTTGGTGTTCTTAGCACAAGATCTGAAATTTGTTATGATTCCTTGAGCAAATCGAGTGGATCTTCTAGGATTAGGATCGTGATGTGTTGAGGATTCAGTGGTCCAAAAATCGCATCATTTGGAGTTTGTTTGATTAGGTTTTGGTCAAATTTTTGCCTAATCCCAAAAATTTTTGGTGTTCTGTTGGGATGGATCGGCACTGCCGATGACCAGAACCGGCACGGCCAGTGGGTCAGAACTCGGATCGGCACTGCTGATGCCACGACTGGCACTACCAAAGACCTGAGTCCGAACCCAGCACCGGCACTGTCGATGACCAGACCGGCACTGCCGATGTGCTCTGTTTACTACATTTGAGAATTCCTCACCGGCACTACCGATGGGCTTTACCGGCACTGCCGATGGCTGTGATCGGCACTGCCAATGGTAGTCCAGTAAGATGACTTGTGTGCACTTCTTTGACTGATTCAAGTCTTTGTTGTTCCCTTTTGTTTCTGTTGTGTTCCGCTACTGTAGTTGATCACTCCTAGGGTTAGCACATCACAAGTTGGTGTGTGTAGCCTTGTTGATCGGTTTAGAGGTTGGCTTGGGTTGTAATCAGGACATAGGCCAAGTTCTCTTGGAGAATTTTAATTGGCTCCCATTCACCCCCCTCTGGTCGCCTTGCTCAGTCCTTCAATTGGTATCAGAGCGGGTTTGATCACTAGTTGATCTTTACCGGCTTTGTGATCCAAAGGTGACATGGAGAAGCGTGCGGTCAAGCTTTGGATGTTTGATGGAGAGGACTTTCCCTACTGGAAGTCACAAACCAAGGCTTATCTCTTAAGCCAAGGACGTGCAATTTGGGAGATCGTGGAGCAGGACTACCCCATACGGAACGACCTCAACACCGCGCCAATAGGTGAGTTAACAAGGTATGAAAACAACTCCAAAGTTGTCAATATACTGTTGTCTGCTCTAGGTAGGAATGAACATGACCGTGTTGCTCATCTTGATACTGCACATGCCATTTGGGCAAAGCTTTGCACGTACCATGAGGGTACCAATCAAGTCGAGTCTATGCGTAAGGATTCTTACAATAGACAGTACCAAACCTTTGCACAAAAACTTGGCGAGTCACTAGATGACACTTTTTGTAGGTTTGAGGCCATTGTGTGCAACTTGCGGGCTTGTGGTAACCTTGTGTACAGTGATAGAGCTAAGCAATTGCTGTATTCACTTGATGAACATGCTTGGGGGGTTAAGATTGCTGCACTAGAAGAAACTGCTAATATCAATACCCTGGACTATGAGCAGCTGTATAGCAAGCTAAAATCTCATGTACTGTCTAGGAAGTCTTTTCCTAATCTTGCTAATCCTGCTTGTAGCATGGCTTTGCTTTCTAGCTCTCAAAAGGGTAGTCATAGTGGTGCTTCTTATGGAACTAACCCCTCACTTGACAAGTCTTCTTTGGAGTTTGCTCTTTCTTCTCTTGTTGCAGCTTCCGATGAACAGATGGAGTGCATTCCTGACGAGGAGTTGTCCTTGCTCACAAGGAAGTTCAGGAAGTTCTACAACAACAGCAAGGAGAGAAGAGGAGGTGGTTCAAGAACCTGCTTCGAGTGTGGTGACCCAGGACACTTCATTGCTGACTGTCCCAAGAAGAAGAAGAAGGTCAGGTACCACGACAACAACACTGAAGACTTCAAGCAGAAGAAGAACCACTTCTACAAGAAAGGCAAGAACTCCAAGAAGTTCGCCAAGGCCATTGCACGCGTCTGCATTGCCGCCTTGAGCGATGTGGACCTCACATCAAGCGAAGGCCTTACAAGCTCGGAGGAGGAGGTTGAGAAGCCACGAGTCAAGAGGAAGGACGACTTCACCAGGCTTTGCTTCATGGCAAAGAATGATCATGACACTGACTCTGGCTCCGACTCCGACACAAGTGAGGTACGTCCCACTCTTGATGAGCTCTTTTCTGAACTTGATCATTTGCGTGATGTTCTGCTCATGCAAAATGATAAGCTTCACAACGCTGTTCATGAGAATAGAGAGTTTAAGTCTAAGTTGAAGAGTGCTGAGTATGAAATCACTTTGCTTAGGTCCAAGCTTGCAAAAGATGACATTGCTGTTGAGTGTGAGTCTTGCCAAGTTGTGATGAATGATCTTGCACAGAGGGAAAGTGTGCATGCTCAAGTTGCCAGTCAGCTTGAGAGTGCCCTTAAAGAGCTTAATGAATTCAAAGCTAGACCAACTCTTTTGGGTGCAGGTCAGAAGTGTCCTAAGCTCACTAATGAGTTGGAAGCTCAAACCCTTAAAGTCAAAGAGCTCGAGTCCAAGCTGCTAGATGAGACTCGCTCGAAAGTTCTCCCATCACCATGTGTAGTGTGTGGCTCTCTTAAGGATAAGCTTGCAATCGCTACAGAGGAAAACAAAATCCTAACCCAAGAAAATGACTATCTTATCTCTCGTCTCCAAAGAACCCTAGTGGGTGAGGAGAAGATTGAGAGTGACTTGGCAAGAGTCAAAGAAAGTGTCAGTAGGTCAACCTACAACTGGGGCTTCAGATTTGAGAGGTCTGACAAGGAGAGTGAGAATGTGGGTAAGTTTCTGCCTAACTATAGCTACAAGGATGAGAAACAGTCCATCAAACCCATAGACACATACTATCCACCTAACCCTAATCCTTCCTTCAACCTAAAGCAAGCCGAGAAGCCAAAACCCAAACCCATTGTGCAAGCTAAGCCTAAATATGAGAGTGTCTACATTTGCATGTTCTATGGTCGTAAGGGGCACTTGGATGAGTACTATTATAGGCGTAAGATAATTGAGAGGATGCAAGCTGAGTTAACTAGAAATATGCATCATGATGATTTTGTTGATTTTCAGCCTCGCTCTTTTTCTCGTGCCTATCGTGGACAGGGTCATTCCTCATATGGCTTTGATTCATGAAACAGAGGCTTTGCTCAGCAGCGCTTTGGCGTCCTATGTTTTCCCCATCATGGTGAGCGTCGCGCGCGTGGATTTGGCTTTCACACAGATGATTTCTATCCTCACAACCCAAGGTTTGAGTCGAGATGCTTTGACAGGCCACGCTTTCCCCATCGTGGTACTCGTCCCACGCGTTCGACTAGTAATGTGCAAAGAACTATGATACTTCCTGCAGGTCGTGTGATTCAGTGCTGGCTTCCCATTCTTTCTAACCCCAGCACTGAGTCATCGATCTTTCCTTCTCGTTCTTTGTAGGCAGTAGGTGGAGGCCTGGAGAACAAATGGTTGATGGACTCTGGGTGTTCGCGCCACATGACCGGAGATGCAAAGTGGTTCTCCAACCTCACTCCTCTGAAGCGCCGGGAGTATGTGACCTTTGGAGAAGACAAGAGAGGGAGAGTGAAGGCAAGAGGCGCGGTAAAATGAAAAATTCACTCTCAAGGATGTTGGTTTGGTTGAGCATCTCAAGTACAATCTCCTCTCTGTCTCTTAGTTGCTTGATGTTGGTTTGGAACTGCGCTTTAAGAAAAATGCTTCTTGTGTTCATGATTCAAATGGCTCTTTGGTTTGTGAGATTTCTAGCATTGGGAAAGTTTTTCAAGCTGATTTTGCTGGTTCTCCTGGTTCTTACAAGTGCTTGTTTGCTCAGTCTTCTTCTGAGCTCTGGAAATGGCATAGGAGACTAGGTCACATGAGCTTTGACTTGCTTTGTCGCTTGAGTGGCCTAGGTTTGATCCAAGGATTTCCTAAGCTCAAGTTTGATAAGGATTTGGTTTGTGCTCCTTGTCATTGTGGGAAAAATATTGCCGCTTCTCATCCACCAATTAATTTGGTGATGACTGAACGCCTTAGAGAGTTGCTTCACATGGACACTGTTGGTCCTTCTCGGGTTTGTTCGGCAGGTGGGAAGTGATATATTCTTGTGATTGTTGATGACTATTCTCACTACTCTTGGGTTTACTTTCTTGAGAGAAAGGATGAAGTGTTTCATCACTTTCGGAGCTTAGCTTTGAGGTTGTTCAAGGAACTTCCTGGTGCATTACGAGCAATTTGCAGTGATAATGGCACTGAGTTCAAGAACTCCTCCTTTGATGCTTTCTGTCTTGAGCATGGTATTGAGCATCAGTTTTCAGCACCTCATGTCCCTCAGCAGAATGGTGTGGTCGAAAGAAAGAACAGAACCTTGGTGGAAATGGCCTAGACGATACTCGATGAGCATAGGACTCCGAGGTGGTTCTGGGCTGAGGCCATTAGCACTGCTTGCTATGTTTCCAATCGGGTTTTCTTGCATTCAATTCTTAATGTGACTTCCTATGAGCTACGCTTTGGGAGGAAGCCATCTGTTTCTCATTTTCACGCTTTTGGTTGCAAGTGCTTCATTCTCCAGCGGGGCAATCTTGATAAGTTTGCGTCGAGATCTTCTGACGGCATCTTTCTTGGCTACACCCTTCATGGCCATTCTTACAGAGTTTTGAATTTAGAAACTAACACCATCGTAGAGTCCTACGATGTAACCTTTGATGAATCAAACTCTTGTGCAAGCAATGTGGTTGAGACTGCAGGTAACAGGGAGATGGAGGAGAGTATCTTTGTAGAAGAGGACCTACAGGTCATGGATGATGACGATGATGAGTCATTCCATCCCACATCCGAGCTTGTTCCTACTGCTTCCACCACTCCAGTAGAGGGTCCAGAAGCTTTTACATCGACCTCAGCAGCTGTTGAGCCAGCTCCAGCTACTGTTGAGGGGGAGGTACGCTCTGAGAGAGAGGCTCCTTACCACATTCAGCGTCAACATCCACCTCAACAGATGATCGGTAATCTCTATGAGAGGACAACAAGGTCAAGGTCTGCACATCTCGACTGTTTTACTAATTCTCTCTTTGTTGCCACCTTTGAACCTCGGGATGTTGAACACACATCATCTGATGAATATTGGATTAATGCCATGCATGAGGAGTTGGAAAACTTTGAGAGAAACAAAGTATGGACCCTAGTAGAGCCTCCTGTTGGCGTTAATATCATAGGAACCAAGTGGGTTTTCAAAAACAAGCATGGGAAAGATGGTGAGGTTGTTAGAAACAAGGCTAGGCTTGTTGCCCAGGGTTTCAGTCAAGTGGAGGGCTTAGACTATGGGGAAACCTTTGCTCCTGTTGCACGCATAGAAGCCATTAGGATCTTGCTTGCATTTGCTGCCTCTAAGGGCATTAGACTCTACCAAATGGATATCAAGAGTGCTTTCCTAAATGGTTTCATAGAGGAAGAGATTTATGTGAGACAACCACCTGGCTTTGAGCACCACAAATACTCAAACCGTGTGTACAAGCTTCAAAAGGCTTTGTACGGGCTAAAGCAAGCACCTAGGGCATGGTATGCTAGGCTTAAGACTTTCTTGCTAGAGCGCGGGTATGTCATGGGGTGTGTTGACAAAACCTTGTTCACTCTAAAGCATGGCAATGACCTTTTAATGGTTCAGATTTACGTGGATGATATCATCTTTGGAGGTTCCTCTCATGCTCTTGTGTCTAGATTTTAGGAAGCTATGGAAAGTAAATTTTAGATGTCAATGATGGACAAGCTCACCTTCTTTCTTGGACTTCAAAACAAGCAGTGCAAGCAAGGCACCTTCATACATCAAGCCAAGTACACGAAGGATCTTCTAAAGAAGTTCGACATGGTCAATGTGACGCCGTTGTCAACACCAATGTCCACAACAACGGCACTTGACCCTGATGAAGACAGTGAAGCGGTGGACCAAAGGGAGTATAGAAGCATGATTGGCTCTCTCTTGTACCTGACAGTGACAAGACCCGACATACACTTTGCAGTGTGTCTTTGTGCTCGCTTTCAGGCTTCCCCAAGGGTGACTCATCGCAAGGCTATCAAGCGTATCTTCAGGTATCTCAAATACACCCTTGACTTTGGTCTTTGGTACTCTACATATTCATCTCTTGATCTCATTGGGTATTCGGATGCGGACTTTTCTGGGTGTAGAATTGATAGGAAGAGCACTTCTGGTACTTGCCATTTCTTGGGTACTTCTTTGATCTGGTGGTCTTTTCGTAAGTAGTCGAGTGTAGCCCAATCCACCATAGAGGCTGAGTATGTTGCTGCTACTAGCTGCTGCTCACAAATCCTATGGATAGTATCCACCATGAGAGACTATGGGTGAACCTTTAAGGGTGTTCCACTCATGTGTGATAACTCCAGTGCCATATGCTTAGCCAAGAACCCAGTCCTACATGGTAAGGTCAAACACATAAATGTGAGATTCCACTTCCTGAGAGATAATGTTGAGAAGGGAGATGTTGAGGTCAAATACATCGACACCAAAAATCAATTGGCAGAGATTTGCTTTTCTTCGGGGGGAGCTTGGTGTTTGCCATCCTTATGGCATCATTTGAGGGGAGAGTTGGTGTTCTCTTGTATATATGTATCTTACCTTTTTGCATTGCATCTCATATGTAATATATGAATTGGTAGATGAGCTTTGATTCTTATGCTTTCTTGTATTTCTCTTTGCTATGATTGAGCTTGAGCTAAGTTGTGTGGACGTGATAGTAATCTCTCATGCTTAGATTTTCTAGATGGCTTGTTATAGACTCTTTTCAGTAACTTGCTAATCTTAAAGGTAAATTGAGCCTCTTGTGAACCTTATGAACTAATCTTGTGAAGACTTGCTCACCATGTGTATAATTGCTTTTATCCCTGTCAAAAACTTGTATTGAGACTAGTCTAGAGGATGTCTTGGATTTGGCACCTTGTGTTTGCAAAATGGAAGACCTTGCAAATGTTTAGCTCATGATGGAACATTGTGGGAACGAGTGTTCCTTTTGCCGCAAAGGCATGATCTTTTGTCGTGTGAATAAATCATGAAAAAACTTCTAAGTGCTTTGATCAAAATAATCTACAATGCTAAATCCAAACATTGTGACTTGAGGCCTCGGGGTGTTTGCCGTACCTAGTCGTGCGACCCTCCGCATGGATAAGAGAACACATGAAGATAAACAATAAACACTTGATCAAATGAGTCTCTATTGCATATGTGAGCGTTTGTAAAGCTCATTTTCTGCGAATGCTTGTTGCCTTGGTTGAGATGGAGACTGGCTAGTTTCTTTTGATTCACTTAATGCATGTTTTGCTTTGGATGGGAGTACTTATACATGTGGTGGCAGCTTTTCTCAAGATAAGCACATTTGATTCTATCTAAGCTAGTCAATCTTTCTGCTTAGCTTGTCTAGCTCTTGGTGTTTATGCCCTGCTGTCTATTTTTGGTCTTTGTATGATTGTGAGTTATTACTTTTACACTACATGACTCTATATTTATGATTAGCAAGGTTAAACGCTTGTTTGCATAATTTTTAAAGCTCCTTAGATTTGCATTTTCATGCATTGCATGTTTGCTTGTTCTTTTGCTTCTTTGATGAGTTCATTGCCAAAGGGGGAGAAAGTTGTGGGTCATGCACAAATAATGCTAAGAAACTTAAAATGATCCATTTTGCATTACATGATACCTACCACAAGTTGAGGGGGAGCATATCATGTCCTTGAGCGTTTTCTTGCGCTTTTCACACTCTTTGTGTCTCAAATCACTTTCTTTGCCAACTCTTGGTTTTTGTGATCCCTATTTTGCTCAATGGCCTACTTTTCACCTTTTCTTTGGGTTTGGCCATTTGGATGTGCTTATTCGGCTTCACATTTAAATCTTTGTGCATTTGGTGTTGTCAATGTACTCATCAAGGGGGAGATTGAGAAACCATGTGGATATGTGCCATGGTTTGCAATATGTGATGAGTAATTGACATTGGTTGAGTTGGTGTTTGAGTTGAAATACGGGAATATGGGGATTGCATGAGTTTGTGCATGTCATGGTTTTGACTAACCAAAGTTGGTTTGAAGGATGTTGGAGAGTTTACAGGAGATGGGAAATGTGTTTGCTTGTCTCATTATGTGTAGGTCATTGGAGTCAACTTGGCGGTCAACGACGAGAGGATCAGGCACAAGTAGGAGACTTGGGGCCGGATGATCGGGAGGTCAACTGAAGTCAAGGGTGATCCACACCGTACACGTGGAAAAGCAAGAAGCATGGATGGTTTCGTGGTTGAGCCTCAAAACCATGGGTGGTAATCAAGTCGGCGGGGTTGTCCAAGTCAAAGGTGATCGGGCGTCGGTGTAAGTAGAGGCTTCTAATGGACCAAAGGCGGGAGAGACTTGCCGACGAGGAGGATCACGGGACGAGATGACACGCGTCAAGATCAAGAAGTCACGCTTTGAGAAGCATGCAAGGTGGTTTCCTGGTTTGGGCCTCAAAACCGGTCGCGGTGGTTGGTGGTGCACGTGGCACCATCGCGGAGCTTGCGTCGAGGCGAAGCAAAGTTGTGAAGGGCTCGATGGCATTCGGGCGAAGGAAAAAGAGTTGGATGGTTTTGCCCCTAGTGGTAGGTGGCAATGAGTTATAGGTCAAGGGTAGAGTTGTCTTGGACCCTAGGCCTATATAAGGAGAGGTGTGTCTGGTGGAAGAGGTGTCTCTTCCCATTAGCCTTGTTAGGACTTCATTCAAAGTGCTAGCAGAAGTCCTCATGTAATAGAGGAGAGCAAAGGGTGTGTGAGAGACATCTCTTTCTCTTCCAAATAGTGGAAGGAAGAGGGTGGCTTCCTAGCCTTGTATCCATAGATCTTGTAAGCATGTTTCTATGATATGAGAAGTATTTTCACGCTCAAGATCTTCCTCTCTCCCTAAATCCCGAATTTCTCTTTTTCTCTATTTTTGGAGCTTTTTCGTGGGAATTTTTTATCTCCTTTTTGAGTGAGTTTTTGAGGCAGATTTCTTGGGGATCTTAGTGCTATGATGAGCTAGAACAATCCTTCATCAGTCCTTGACCGAATCAAGAGCTCTTACATCTTCGATTTGAAGGATTTCTCAAGTTTCCCCTTGTTCGTGTTCTTGGCACAAGATCTGAAATTCGTGATGATTCCTTGAGCCAATCGAGTTGATCTTCTAGGATTAGGGTCGTGATTTGTTGAGGATTCATTGGTCCAAAAATCACATCATTTGGACTTCGTCTGATTAGGTTTTGGTCAAGTTTTTGGCAAATCCCAAAACCTTTAGCTGTTTTGTCGGGGTCGATCGGCACTGTCGATGACCAGGACCGGCACTGCTGGTGGGCCAGAACTCGGATCGGCACTACCGATGGCATGACCGGCACTGTCGGTGGCTTGAGTCTGAACCCCGCACCGGCACTGCCGATGCACTCTATTTACTGCATTTGAGAATTCCTCACCGGCACTTCCAATGGGCTTTACCGGCACTGCCGGTGGTGCCAACCAGCACTGATAGGTGTAGAGAGCCCGATCTTTCGGCGAGTGGAGATAACTTCGATTTGGTGGATGTTGACCCTCACGATCCG
Organism: Eleusine indica; assembly: GCA_030378355.1. NCBI lineage: Eukaryota > Viridiplantae > Streptophyta > Magnoliopsida > Poales > Poaceae > Eleusine > Eleusine indica. Next base: position 22,017,813 of record CM059500.1, read on the forward strand.
AGTACGACGAGCAAGCCGAAGCGCCAATGCAATCGCTGAACCAACTTCCGGAGGATATTAACCTTGCGGTAAACAAGATCAACCTGATCACGAGGACCAATTCTTACGCGCAATCGAAGAACGAGCAAGAATTAGAGGCGAGCAATCTGATGTATTGCACGAAGGTGGAGTTCTGAATTCACGTCGAGAGACGGATGTATAGCTAAGCTAAACTTAAAACAAAACTCGAAGATTACAAGGGGCGCAGCACTTGACTATATAGGGGGAGGACGAGGCATCTAGGGCCGGCTGAAGTGGAGAGGCGCGCGGTGGAGAGGGAGTCGTGCGACTTGGGCCACGTGGGCCTTCGGGCGACATCATCCTGGGCCGTCGTTCCTTAGCATCAAAACCGTCTTCAATTCCTGGGCTCGAGCTCTAGTGATTGGGCCCTTGTACGTCATCGTCTCGTTAGAAGATGGATCCGTAACTCGAGGAGGCGCGACGACGAGAGGTGGAGGCGTGACAGCTTGGTTTGGCACGCCATCTTCCGTCGTCATTATTCGTATGTCGTTGATGTCCTCATCAGGCACTGCCGAGGGCCATGATCAGCATTGCCGATGGTAGTCCAGTAAGGTGACTTGTGCGCGCTTTTTTGACTGATTCAAGTCTTTGTTGTTCCCTTTTGTTTCCGCTGTGTTTCGCTGCTGTAGTTGATCACTCCTAGGGTTAGCACATCACAAGTTGGTGTGTGTAGCCTTGGTGATCGGTTTAGAGGTTGGCTTGGGTTGTAATCGGGACATAGGCCAAGTTCTCTTGGAGAATTTTAATTGGCTCCCATTCACTCCCCTCTAGTCGCCTTGCTCGGTCCTTCAGTTGTGTTTAGCTTCACTTGATGACTAGCATGTATAGGAGTTGCTTTTGCTTGATTGATCACCCTAGTACGTATTGTGCTACTCATGCTTCTGTGCTTATCTTGTACTTAATGATCTAGTAGCTTTGCGTGAGTAGGCTCCTTTGCTAGCTTGTTGTGTGCTTTTGCGTGTTCTTTGATTACTAGCTTGCATAGGAGTTGTGTGCCTCATGTGTGATCCACTAGTATGCTTAGCTTGTCTTTCCTTTCATAGGATTATCTTGTTAGTGTGATCACCACTAGAATTCTGTAGGAGTTGTTTGAGTGGTTTGTTTTAGTATTTGACAAATTTGGTACATAGTGTGAGTTCCCAATTCACCCCCCCCCCCCCTCTTGGTCACTCGGTCCTTTCAAGTGGTATCAGAGCCAAGTGCTCATCCTAGAGCTTAACTGCCTTGAGTATTGACCGTATTGAGTCGGTATGTCATCCCATTCGGGGCCAGGTTAAGGCTTATGGAAGGATCACTTGAAAAGCTACCTAAATGCCATGATTCCGGATGAGTTGATGGACACACTTGTGGACTTTGCCAATACTTTTACCGATGATCATGTATATGATGATGATGATTGTGTGGATATGCCTAGTTCTAGTGAGTTCCTAGATCCTATTAGTGATGATTTGATAGGTTGCTCTACTAGTGTGCCTAATGTGATGATTGATGATGTTGGCTCTCTTGATCTTGCTTGCTCTTCTAGTGTGACTAGTGCTGATGATGCTTTGTGAGTCTTTTATTAGTCATGCTAGTGATACACTTGTTGGGGAGTTCTTTTATTATTCGTTTGCGAGGTAATTTGGATAGGATTGGAGCAACTACTTTTGAGCTTCCCAAGATTGTGATAGTCGAGAAGATCCTCACCTTGCTCCCTAGCAGCAAGCTCCTCTACATCACCCTTGATCTCATCATGGAAAAGGGTCTCTCCGTCGAGGATGTGATTGGGTTGCTCTTTGAGGATGAGGAGATCATCGCAGCTGGACTGGGGAGAAGACTTCTAAGGCAAACAATAGAGCATCTTCAAGAAAAGGGAAAGAAGTAGCTTCGAGCTCAAACTTCTTTGATCCCTCCACAAGATTGCCTTGCAGTAGCTTCTAGAACCCCTTCGCATCAAGACCTACACCAAGCTCTTCATCAGATGCTTCATCAAGTTCTACTCCAAGTGCCATTCCATGTTCTACTCCAAACACTTTAGGTGGACCACGCATTAGTGTGAGAGGAGCGCCAACCACGATGCTCACATGATCACTTGGGATGATAGATCTCACCACTATGGCTCCGGTGCCCCCACCTCCTCCACCACAAGATCGACTTTGGCATCTTCGTCGAGCTCACCAACAGGATCTCATCTTTCAACTTGGTGAATTTGTGAGAAATTTGAATGATGACCTTTGTGATACTCTCTTAAGCATTTATGATCTTGTGTGTAGGATAAACTCATTCAGAGGTCTTCGAAGGATCCCATCATATGAAGTGATTGATAGACTCCTCTTTCAAATCACAACTCCTGAGAGGGGTTTCTTACTTGAGGAGGTGATCAACAAAATACATGAGCTCTCAATTGAGAGAGCAATGGAGATGATACTTGTGCTCCACTCACAAGTGGGGCATGTGCTTGAGCACGTCACTGGCCTCTATGATCCTCCTCACTACTACATCACCCTTGACAATGTGCACATGGGAGATGGTCATGGACATTGGAGGTATCATGCTCCTCACTATCCCATTAGGAGGAGACTTCAAGAAGGGATTGCAAGAATCTCTATCTACGACGATGGACTTATCGCTCGACGTGATGAGGTTAGTGCTAGTCAATCAAGTAATGCTTTGGATACTAACCCTTCTTCCTCTAGTGCCTGTCTTATGGCTACCACTAGGGTCAACTACAAGAGTGGAGGTACTCATTGGATTCTTGACAGTGGTGCACCCAATATATGATCGGGAAGCCAACCATGTTCACCAACATTGATGAAGACGAAAACAGTGAGAAGATGACTTTTAAGGATAACTCAAATGGGAGAGCCAGAGGATCAGGCAAGGTGGCCATTACTAAGGACCTCCATCTCTCCTAGGTCTTTCTTGTGGAAACCTCAACTTCAACCTCCTGTCTATCGGTCAGCTTTGTGACATGGGTTTCAAGTGCACATTTGAGGAGGATGGTGCAATGATTGAAAATGCAAACAAGGGACTAGTATTTCATGGAGTGAGGCATGGGAACCTGTATGTTACGGACTTCAAATCAAGCAATATGCCACTAAGCACTTGCCTCTTCACTAAGGCAACAAAGGGATAGTTGTGGCATAGAAGACTGGCACATGTTGGAATGAATCAACTTAGGACAGTCATCAAAAGGAATCTAGTTGAAGGAATCAAGGATGTGACCTTTGAGAAGGATAAACTGTGCAGTGCTTGTCAGGCTGGAAAGCAAGTTGCATCTTCACATCCCACCAAGTCTTTCATGTCTACATCTCGTCCTCTGGAGCTCTTGCACATGGACTTGTTTGGGCCAACACATTACAAGAGTCTGGGAGGGAATCTATATTGCTTGGTGATTGTGGATGACTTCACGAGATACACTTCGACCTTCTTTCTTGTGGACAAGTCTCAAGCTAGTGATATCTTCAGAAAGTTTGCAAGGAGAGCAAATAATGAATTCAAGGCCAATATTGTGAAGATAAGGAGTGACAATGGGACGGAGTTCAAGAACACAACAGTGGAGGAATATTGTGACAAGAAGGGGGTCAAGCATGAATTCTCTGCTACATATACTCTCGAGTAGAATGGAGTGGTGGAGAAGAAGAACAAGACACTCATCACCCTTGCTCGTGCTATGCTAGATGAGTATGGAACTCATGAGAGGTTTTGGGCTGAAGCAATCAACATAGCTTGCTACACCTCAAACCGTGTCTATCTCCATCGGTTGTTGAAGAAGACACCATATAAGCTATTGATTGGACGGAAACCGAATGTTTCCTATTTTTGGGTCTTTGGCTGCACTTGCTACATTCTCAAGAAGAGGAGGAAGCCCGGGAAGTTTGAGAGCAGAACTAATGAAGGCATTCTTGTTGGGTACTCAAGGACTTCTAAGGCATATAGGGTCTACAACTCAGCCACAGGTTGTGTGAAAGAATCCTATGATGTGCAATTTGATGAGTCAAATGGTTCTCAAAAGGGACATGAATTCCATGAAGTGAACATTGGAGATGAACGTATGAGGGAAGCTTTGAGAAACTTGCCTGAGGGCGAGGTTTTACCCCACAAGGCCAATGATGATGATATTGGTGAACCATTTACTCCACCACCTCAACCAACCTCCTCCTCTAAGGTGCAAGAACCAACTCAAGATGCCATTGACACACCCACTAGCTCCTCCCAAGATTCATTAAGAATGCATCCACCTACCCAAGAGGAAACACAAGTGTGAAGTAAGTCGTAAGCCTCCTCACATACTTCCCCTCAAGCCACTTCTCCAAGCTCTTCACATGACACCCCCTCATCCACTCCAAGCTCTAGTTCCAAAAGAAGAAAGCATATGAGTGATTCCCCCACCTCACTAAGTGTGGAATATATGACCTTCCGGTTATCCATAGCTAGGCTAAAGTTGGTACACAACCGGGCAGCCCACCATAAGGGAGCCGACTGAATCGGCTTGGAGCACAAGGCAATTGGAGATAGACTTCCTATATAAATCCTTGTAGACTACGAGTAGGACTCTTCATGTACCCGTCCTGCCGATGGGATATATAAGACGGCAGGGACCTCGGGGGCACTAATTCACATTGCAATACAAACCACAGAACATAGGACGTAGGGTTTTACTCTCATATCTCATCGAGAGGGCCCGAACCTATCTAATTCGGCAAGGCTCACCGGGATTCTCCATCGACTACGATGGCCGAAACTCCCAACATCCAGTACTCATCGGACTTCAAGATCTCTTTCAGATCGCTTGACTTTGCTGTCAACACCAACGAAGAACTAGGTCTAGAAGATTACCAATCCGACTCGGCCATAGCCAGTTCTATGGTGCGATTGCCGAGCTCATCAGATCTGATCCCAGGATTGTTTTCGCTCAGATTTGGTGACACAGACCTACCCATAGGGTACGACTCAAAGTCGGTTAATTCCTTTGATGAGGACTCGGATGGATCTGCTTTCTTATATCCTTTGACCGTAAACGTGGTCAAGATAGACGAGAATCCATCGGGTAACAATGATGAGGAAGGTGACCATGGCAGAGACGGTCATGAAGAAGATGGCCACGCTGAAGACATCCACAGGGAAGAAAACCCCCAAGACAACAACTCATCGGCATGACACCACCGCCGAGCGAGAGGATCGTGTGGATCTCGCCTCACACGAAGGCTAGATCTCGGGCAACTAGAGATCGAGGTAGATGGCATTAAGGTCTATGACACCCCGCAGAACAACATCACCAGGGAAAAGATGTTGCTTGACAGCTTGATGGCTGATGTGGCATATTAGACCCCTACGATGCATAAGGTGGTGGCCATGCTCAAAGCTGCCGCTATTCAAGAGGCAGTCAGGGATGAGCCACAGTTAGTGGTAAGTTCTAGTCATGCAACATCGTGTGGACAGCGAAGGCGTAGTGATTTGAGGAACTCCCTCAGCATTCGTGACGGCCGGGATACTATCAACTCTCGTTTTGAAGAGCAGATAAGAGATGACCGACACCACAAGGAAGAGCGCCACGATCGAAGGACTGACAACTGGCGGGGTGACCGACGGGAAGACCGACACGATCCGCCTCCAAGAGATAACCGGCGGCATGACCGACGGGAAGACCGACACGATCTACCTCTAAGAGATAACCATGACGACCGACGTACACGTTACAATCGAGGCCAGCATGAGAATCTTGATGAAGACAATCGGCATTGTCGCCATGATGACAACGTTAGCCCTCGCCATAATCGCCGCTCATCTTCATCTCCGGACCGACGAAGAAGGTCAACCACACCAAGTAATGAGGAATTCGACGGGATCAAGGCCTATGTACCTGAGCTTCGCATAGCTTGGTGGCTGGAAGGATTTAAGTCGGTTCCCATTGAGAAGTACGACAGTCAGACCAACCCCCGAGAGTGGCTTTAGCTGTATAGCACGGCTATTCGGTCGGCTAGGGGAGATACCTTTGTGATGGCTGTTTGGTCGCCCGGATTTGGCTCACATCTCTCCGAGAAAAATCGGTCACCTCTTGGGGGGACCTCAATAGAAAGCTTATAGAGAGTTTTCAAACTACTTGCAACCGGGCGGGCAACCACTTCAACCTCACCCGTATCAAGCAGAAGTCTGGCGAATCCCTTTGTGACTACATCAAGCGATTCTGCGCCAAGAAGACTGAGATCTCCAATGTTTCGGATCAGCATATCATCACGGCCTTCCAAGGAAGCATGCAGAGCGATGACCTGGTTCGGGAGATCGGTCGAAGGAATCATGACCTCAAGTTGACCGCTAGGGAGTGTTTCAAGATCGCTGACAAGTTCGCATCGGGCGAGTCATCTTTGTACGACATCCGTGGCAAAGGCAAGGAGAAGCGCTCGGACAAGCATGAGTCCTCCAAGAGGAACAAGAAAAGGAAGAATGACAACATGGTCTCTATGGTAGACCGATCCAAGAAGAATCCTCGAATAAATCAGCAGACCATGGATGACTTGCTGAGTGGCCCGTGCCTATGGCACCCAAAGGGAAACCACAAAGCAGAGGATTGTTACCATCTGAAGGGCTTCGTGAGTGCCGCGCTGATAGTGGCCAAAGATCCACCAAGGCAAAATGGCAAGGACAAAACTAGTGATGATGGCAACAAGGACGAGAAAGGAGAGTTTTAGGAGCCCCAGAAGGAAGTCAACTTCATCTTTGGAGGACCAAATGCCTACACGTCCAAACGCAAATACAAGCTGGAACTACGAGAGATCAACTCCGTGGAACCAGCTGCACCCGAGTACATGAAGTGGTCTGAAGTTTTGGTCACTTTTGATCGGTCGGATCACCTCAAGCACCTGCCAAAACCAGGCCGTTACCCACTTGTACTTGCGACAACCATGAAGGAGGTCAAGTTCAACAAAGTAGTCATTAACGGAGTGATGAGTACATCACCCTTATGGATACACCGAGCACTCCGCCAACCAAAATACAAGTTCATGCGCGACAACTGAATTTACGGATGAGCTTGTTCCTAATGATTCCTTTATGTGATTTTGAGAATAGATTGCTACCTAATGAATTAATTGTTGTTAGAAACCATGGAGATGATCATGAGATAGCTGGGGAGGTGATTGGAGACGTTATGGGCCAGCAAGGACGTCCAAGCCAAGGTGGAGGCCCAATCAAAACCGACTTCGAGTCTGTTTCGGAGCCCAGGACCAGTCTGCACTAAAACGGATGTCCAGGATGCATACGGACTCGGATTTGGACGTTCTATATATGCCTGGAAAGATAACGAAAAGCCCTTTCCAACCCAACTGGTCCCATGTCAAAATTCGTCCCGAGCCATCGGCAATCGCCAATACAATTCGACTTACAGAATCTGTCCTGGTGCTGCGACACCGTAATCGGTCTTTGGGCCATGTATGGAGTTGAGCCCACTTAGGGCTGCGTCCAGGGGGTCTTGCACGATCCTAGAGTCCTCATATACAGCCGTCGCCTCTTCATTAGGGTTTGGGTTTTGCTTAGATCAATTCTGTTCATAAACAGTTTCGCCGTTCATCGGTTTGTGAGACCCCAACTTCGAGAGTTTAATCATACATCTGCAATTGTGTTGCATTCTTTGTTGTTCTTGCTTGTGTTCTTGATTCGCAGGCAGGGATTAGCCTTCTCGGCGAGGTCAATCGTCTTTTGGACGGTTGATAACCAGAGGAGACGTCGTGCTGCGATTGCGGGGTTTAGAACGTGCTGTTCTGAAGCCGGATCGATTTGTGTGTCGCCTCCGACCAAATCAACTTACGAAGAACCTTTCGGAAGATCGGGAACCCTTGTTCACATCAAGTGGTAATCAGAGCTTCAGGTACACCGTTAGGTTCGCCCTTATCCTCGTTATTTTGTTTAATCCTAGAGTCCAGAAAACTGCCCTACAAAAATATTTGATCGTCATGTTTCCGCTGTCCTACACCCCCCTTGTGCCTTGCAATTTTCAGTTTAGTTTGTTTCTCTGAATTTTAGTCCCTATAAAGTCATTGTGTTGCTGGTCTAGTGCTTGTTCTTTGGTCTTGTTTGAGTCGTGCATATCCTTGTCATAGACAAACAAGAGAAAAAATCAGTGTTGCACATGTTGAGATAATAGTATTGCTGCAATTGTGTGCACTAAATATTTCTTTAACATCTAGCCTTCTACTTTCGTGTGCAAAAGAAAATTAGAGTGCTCTGCTGCTGTCTCATTATGATCAAAAGCCAACCAATTAGTGCTTGATCTTGTTATAGAAGTTTGTTTTAGTTGTGCTATTACAAGAATCCTTTTGCTGCACTTGTAGTGAGAAAAAAAATATTCTTGGGTTCCATTGGTTATAAAACTTGTAATACCTTGCTGCAGTTCTGATTCTCAAGAAAAGAAAAGAAAAAGGCAAAAGTGCACAAGAGAAAAAGCCGCACAAAAAAAAAGGAAGTAGAAAAAAGAAAAGATACAAATTCAGAATTGCTTGCATTCTATGTGTCCTTTGTTGAGTCATTTGCTTGGTTGCTTGAACTAGGTCCGAGACAAGTTTAGGCCGATGACATAGACTAGCTTGGGACTATTATTCAGTTTTGTAATTTCTGAACTGAAATTTTGCTAATCCTTGCTACTATAAATTGTCTACCTAGCTCCATATATATCCTTCTAAATAGGCACAGAACTTTGGACCCTCGCAATCGTCGGATCACACTCTCCAAGGTATCCTCTGTTTTGCTACTAAGAATCTTGTAAGAACTCAGTTAGGTGCTGTCATTTGCTTGTTGAGAGTTTTCACCGTGATCAAACAGTGGTGATAGGAAAATATACTCTTGTGTGTTTTCTTGTTTTCTATTAACAATGACAGGTTACAACACCGATGGTGATGAGTCGATGGTGTCAAATAAGGTTGATACAAGTGTTGTAGCACAACGAGTGTTTAGTTCTCAAATGAAGAAGGTAGAGCAAAATCAAATGAACAACTTGTTTCAGACTCACTTTGTTGTGAAGGATCGACGTTGTCGTGTCATCATTGATGGAGAGAGAGTAGCAACAACATCGCAAGCTTGGAATTGGTCGAGAAGCTCGGCTTGACCACACAGCCACACCCGTGTCCATACTACATCCAATGGGTAAATTCTTGTGGTAAGATAAAGGTAGATAAAATTGCACGCATGGAATTTTTTATTGGTTCTTATAAGGATTGTGCAGATTTTGATATAGTGCTTATGCAAGCGTGTCATTTGTTATTGAGTAAGCCTTGGATTTCTACAAATAATGCTTTGCACAATACCATTGCTAATACCTATTCATTTAAATACAATGGTAGAAGAGTTACTCTTAAACCTATGTCTGCTGCTGAAATTTTAGAAGAGGATCAACAAAGACTTGAGAGAAGAAAGAATGAACCATTTAGGAAAGAATGGACTACTTCAAATGTTGCAACACTTACCTCAAAATCTGAATTAGATGATGAACATATTTCCTTGCCTCTTGTTGCAACTAATACATTTCAGGTTCTACACAAAGAAGAGGATAGTGTGAAAGATGAAGAACATGTTGTTGTTTCAGGTAAGAGCTTTCTTGATGTGATGAATTGTTCCAACAATCTTGTTGTATTGGAACCTTGTCTTGATTTGCCTTTGCGAAAAGTTGATTTATCTACTGATCCTTGTGATAAAGAGGAGTTGTGTGCCACTACTTCACTTATACCTTTGCCACAACAAATGAACAAGATTGATGTTTTTGCTTATGATTCACCTACTAGTGCTGAAATAAAACATTTGATTTTAATAACATGTAAAAAGAATGAGCAGAAATTATTGTCTTCTCTAAATACTTTGGGTTATATTGAAATTGATGTTCTTTGTGATCTAAATATCGTGGAGAAGCAAATCTTTTCTCAAACTGAATTGCCTTTACTAACAAGAAACAAATTTTATGCTGTAGGAAACTATGATCATAGAGGTGTATTTATGGTGCATAAAGTTTATATTTGCTCAAACATGAATACTCCTTGTGTTGTACAACCAAATGATGAACTAGAAAACTGCAATAACAATTACCATGTCATGTCATGTTTTTCTAGTGTTTTTAAGATGACACATTTTCCAACTTGTCATAAGAGTGAGAATGACGTTCATATTGCTGAGCAAGTTTTCAAAGAGGTCATTAATTTGCATGGCATGCCTTCTATTATGGTTTCACATTGTGATGATAATTTTCATAACACATATAAACGCGAGGTGCATTCCAAGTTTGGGAATAGTTCTATATTTTATATTTCAGATTTGAGACCACTATTGGGAGAAAGAGATGGGATCGAGTCTAGGACGACTCTAATTCAAAAGGGGGAGAATGATGAGGACATCACCCTTATGGATACACCCAACACTCCGCCAACTAAAATACAAGTTCATGCGCGACAACTGAATTTACGGGTGAGCTTGTTCCTAATAATTCCTTTATGTGATTTTGAGAATAGATTGCTACCTAATGAACTAATTGTTGTTAGAAACCATGGAGATGATCATGAGATAGCTGGGGAGGTGATTGGAGACGTGATGGGCCAGCAAGGACGTCCAAGCCAAGGTGGAGGCCCAATCAAAACCGACTTCGAGTCTGTTTCGGAGCCCAGGACTAGTCTGCACTAAAACGGATGCCCAGGACGCATACGGACTCGGATTTAGATGTTCTATATATGCCTGGAAAGATAACGAAAAGCCCTTTCCAACCCAACTGGTCCCATGTCAAAATTCGTCCCGAGCCGTCAGCAATCGCCGAAACACTTCGACTTCCAGAATCTGTCCTGGTGCTGCGACACCGTAATCGGTCTTTGGGCCATGTATGGAGTTGAGCCCACTTAGGGCTGCATCCAGGGGGTCTTGCACGACCCTAGGGTCCTCATATACAGCTGCCGCCTCTTCATTAGGGTTTGGGTTTTGCTTAGATCAATTCTGTTCATAAACAGTTTCGCCGTTCATCAGTTTGTGAGACCCCAACTTCGAGAGTTTAATCATACATCTGCAATTGTGTTGCATTCTTCGTTGTTCTTGCTTGTGTTCTTGATTCGCAGGTAGGGATTAGCCTTCTCGGCGAGGTCAATCGTCTTTTGGATGGTTGATAACCAGAGGAGACGTCGTGCTGCGATTGCGGGGTTTAGAACGTGCTGTTCTGAAGCCGGATCGATTTGTGTGTCGCCTCCGACCAAATCAACTTACGAAGAATCTTTTGGAAGATCGGGAACCCTTGACATCACCCTTATGGATACACCCAGCACTCCGCCAACCAAAATACAAGTTCATGCGCGATAACTGAATTTACGGGTGAGCTTGTTCCTAATTATTCCTTTTTGTGATTTTGAGAATAGATTGCTACCTAATGAATTAATTGTTGTTAGAAACCATGGAGATGATCATGAGATAGCTGAGGAGGTGATTGGAGACGTGATGGGCCAGCAAGGACGTCCAAGCCAAGGTGGAGGCCCAATCAAAACCGACTTCGAGTCTGTTTCGGAGCCCAGGACCAGTCTGCACTAAAACGGATGCCCAGGACGCATACGGACTCGGATTTGGACGTTCTATATATGCTTGGAAAGATAACGAAAAGCCCTTTCCAACCCAACTGGTCCCATGTCAAAATTCGTCCCACGCCGTCGGCAATCGCCGAAACAATTCGACTTCTAGAATCTATCCTCATGCTGCGACACCGTAATCGGTCTTTGGGCCATGTATGGAGTTGAGCCCACTTAGGGCTGCGTCCAGGGGGTCTTGCATGACCCTAGGGTCCTCATATACAGCAGCCGCCTCTTCATTAGGGTTTGGGTTTTGCTTAGATCAATTCTGTTCATAAACAGTTTCGCCGTTCATCGGTTTGTGAGACCCCAACTTCGAGAGTTTAATCATACATCTGCAATTGTGTTGCATTCTTCATTGTTCTTGCTTGTGTTCTTGATTCGCAGGCAGGGATTAGCCTTCTCGGCGAGGTCAATCGTCTTTTCGATGGTTGATAACCAGAGGAGACGTCGTGCTGCGATTGCGGGGTTTAGAACGTGCTGTTCTGAAGCCGGATCGATTTGTGTGTCGCCTCCGACCAAATCAACTTACGAAGAATCTTTCGGAAGATCGGGAACCCTTGACATCACCCTTATGGATACACCCAGCACTCCGCCAACCAAAATACAAGTTCATGCGCGATAACTGAATTTACGGGTGAGCTTGTTCCTAATTATTCCTTTATGTGATTTTGAGAATAGATTGCTACCTAATGAACTAATTGTTGTTAGAAACCATGGAGATGATCATGAGATAGCTGGGGAGGTGATTGGAGACGTGATGGGCCAGCAAGGACGTCCAAGCCAAGGTGGAGGCCCAATCAAAACCGACTTCGAGTCTGTTTCGGAGCCCAGGACTAGTCTGCACTAAAACGGATGCCCAGGACGCATACAGACTCGGATTTAGATGTTCTATATATGCCTGGAAAGATAACGAAAAGCCCTTTCCAACCCAACTGGTCCCATGTCAAAATTCGTCCCGAGCCGTCGGCAATCGCCAAAACAATTCGACTTCCAGAATCTGTCCTGGTGCTGCGACACCGTAATCGGTCTTTGGGCCATGTATGGAGTTGAGCCCACTTAGGGCTGCATCCAGGGGGTCTTGCACGACCCTAGGGTCCTCATATACAGCTGCCGCCTCTTCATTAGGGTTTGGGTTTTGCTTAGATCAATTCTGTTCATAAACAGTTTCGCCGTTCATCAGTTTGTGAGACCCCAACTTCGAGAGTTTAATCATACATCTGCAATTGTGTTGCATTCTTCGTTGTTCTTGCTTGTGTTCTTGATTCGCAGGCAGGGATTAGCCTTCTCGGCGAGGTCAATCGTCTTTTGGATGGTTGATAACCAGAGGAGACGTCGTGCTGCGATTGCGGGGTTTAGAACGTGCTGTTCTGAAGCCGGATCGATTTGTGTGTCGCCTCCGACCAAATCAACTTACGAAGAATCTTTCGGAAGATCGGGAACCCTTGACATCACCCTTATGGATACACCCAGCACTCCGCCAACCAAAATACAAGTTCATGCGCGATAACTGAATTTACGGGTGAGCTTGTTCCTAATTATTCCTTTTTGTGATTTTGAGAATAGATTGCTACCTAATGAATTAATTGTTGTTAGAAACCATGGAGATGATCATGAGATAGCTGAGGAGGTGATTGGAGACGTGATGGGCCAGCAAGGACGTCCAAGCCAAGGTGGAGGCCCAATCAAAACCGACTTCGAGTCTGTTTCGGAGCCCAGGACCAGTCTGCACTAAAACGGATGCCCAGGACGCATACGGACTCGGATTTGGACGTTCTATATATGCCTGGAAAGATAACGAAAAGCCCTTTCCAACCCAACTGGTCCCATGTCAAAATTCGTCCCAAGCCGTCGGCAATCGCCGAAACAATTCGACTTCTAGAATCTATCCTCATGCTGCGACACCGTAATCGGTCTTTGGGCCATGTATGGAGTTGAGCCCACTTAGGGCTGCGTCCAGGGGGTCTTGCATGACCCTAGGGTCCTCATATACAGCAGCCGCCTCTTCATTAGGGTTCGGGTTTTGCTTAGATCAATTCTGTTCATAAACAGTTTCACCGTTCATCGGTTTGTGAGACCCCAACTTCGAGAGTTTAATCATACATCTGCAATTGTGTTGCATTCTTCGTTGTTCTTGCTTGTGTTCTTGATTTGCAGGCAAGGATAAGCCTTCTCGGTGAGGTCAATTGTTCTTGAATGGTTGATAACCAGAGGAGACGTTGTGCTGCGATTGCGGGGTTCAGAACGTGTCGTTCGGAAGCCGGATCGATTTGTGTATCGCCTCCGCCTTAATCAAGATTATCAGAACCTATCGGAAGATCGGGAACCCTTGTTCACATCACGGAGGAAGCAGCCTTGACCTGATCTTCATAAGACTCTCAAAGAGTTAGGCCTAACAATCGATGACCTCAAACCGAGCACCTCTCCCTTTCATGGGATTGAGCCAGGCAAGACCTTGGTGCTGATAGGGCAGATCACTCTGCTTGTCACATTTGGTACCCGAGAGAACTTCAGGACCGAGTGTATTATCTTCCAAGTAGCTAACTTGGAGTCTGCCTACCATGCTATCATTGGCAGACCGGCGATGGCCAAATTCATGGCGGTTCCGAACTATCCTTACCTTACCTTGAAGATGCCATGCCCCAAAGGAATCATCTCCCTCCACTTTGATCTTCAGAATTCTTTTGACTGTGATGTGCAGAGTTGTGAGTTGGCTGACCAACAGTTGATACTGTCCGACCGGATGAAGATCCAGAAGGCAGTCGGCAAAGAGGTGGGGACCGGCGAGGAGCTCCCTGCAAAGAAGCCCAGTAAGGAGAAGATCCAGACGGACGATGTGCCGACCAGGGAATTTTGGCTTGATCCTGAAGACCCTGCTAAGGTTACTTATGTGGGGGGCCAATCTAGGAGAGAAATAGGAACTTGCGCTGACTCATTTCCTCTAGGAAAATAGGGACATATTTGCATGGAAACCTTCTGACAAGCCGGGAGTTCCTAGGGAGAAGATTGAGCCTGAATTAAGGGTGCCTCCTTGGGCTACACCCGTCAAGCAATGACTTAGGAGATTTGCTCAAGATCGCGAGGACGCCATGAAGGAGATAGCTAGGCTTTTAGATGCTAACTTTATAAAGGAAGTGTGTCATCCAGATTGGCTGGCTAATCCAGTCCTTGTACGGAAGAAGAATAAAGAGTGGCATATGTGTGTTGATTATACCAATTTGAAAAAGGTCTGCCCTAAGGACCCCTTCGCTCTACCATGCATTGATAAGATCATAGACTCAACAGCCGGGTGTGAGCTCTTGAGCTTTTTGGATGCCTATTCAGGCTATCACCAAATCCCACTGAAGGTCGAGGATCAGATCAAGACTACCTTTATAACTCCCTTTGGCGCCTACTGCTATATAACCATGACGTTCGGTTTGAAGAATGCTAGCGCGACTTACCAATGTGGTATTCAACACTGCCTCGAAACTCAGATCGGTCGGAACGCAGAAGCATATGTTGATGACATCGTGGTAAAGACTCAAAACATTGGAGAACTTCTCTCTGACCAGGCAGAGACATTTGACAACTTGAGGCGATACTCGATGAAGTTGGACCCAAAGAAGTGCGTCTTTGGGGTTCCTTCAGGAAAGCTACTTGGTTACATCATTTCAAAATGAGGTATAGAGGCTAACCCAGAAAAAATCAAGGCAATCCTTGGTATGGGACCTCCTAATTCCCAAAAAGATGTTCAGAAGCTTACCGGGTGCATAGCATCTTTGAGTCGTTTTATCTCCCGACTAGGGGTCAGGGGTCTGCCGTTCTTCAAGTTACTCAAAAAGCAAGACGACTTTGTTTGGACAGAAGAGGCGCAGTCGGCTTTGGATGAGTTGAAAGTCTACCTTGGCAACATTCCAGTCTTAGTGCCTCCGGAGCCACAGGAGAAGCTTCAGCTTTATGTTTCGACCACAACCCAAGTTGTGAGTTCCGTTTTCACAGTCGACCAATAAGAAGAGGGACATGAACAAAAAGTACATACCCGGTGTATTTCGTGAGTGAAATTCTTAACGCCTCCATGACCCGATATCACCAGATCTTGAAGCTGCTATATGCGCTCTTGGTCACCTCGAGGAAGCTGAAGCATTATTTCCAAGCTCATCCAATCGAAGTTCGTACCACTTTTATGCTCGAAAAGGTTCTTCATAACCGTGAGGCGGTCGGCAAGATTGCCAAGTGGGCAGTCGAACTCGGTCAATATACCATCACGTTCGTACCTCGCTCAATGATCAAAGGACAGGCACTGGCTGACTTCGTTTCTGAGTGGAGAGAGATTCAAATGCCACCGGCACCACAAGATATTGAGTACTGGAAAATGTACTTTGATGGCTCACTCCAATTGTCGGGTGCAGGGGCAGGAATCATACTTATTTCTCCAACAGTAGAGAAACTTCGATATGCCCTCCAGATCCAGTTTCGCGTGTCCAATGACCCTGTGGAGTATGAAGCTCTTCTACACGGTATATTGACCATATCGCTCGACCTATTTAGCACCTCAATATCTTTGGTGACTCGGCTCTGGTCATCAACCAGGTCACTAAGGATTGGAACTATGTGGATGACAATAAGGTTGCCTACTGCCATGATGTACAGAAGCTGGAAAACAAGTTTGATGGACTTAAGTTCACACATGTTCTCCGCGATAACAACCAGGCTGCTGATGAGCTAGCCAAGATGGGATCATCGCGATCAATTGTCGCACCCGGTGTTTTCTTACACACCCTTGATTCTCCCACTATTTCTTCTCGGTCGGATGTCTTAACAACCAATGTGGCTGACCCTGTGGAAGATGTCAACGTGGAGACTGATTGGCGCGACCCGATTATTCAGTTCTTGGTTAGCGGTACGCTGCCTACGGATTCCAATGAGCAACAGAGGCTAAAGGATCAATCTCGGGGATATTTAATAGTGGATGACCTGCTCTATCGAAAAGGAGGATCGAACATCTTGATGCGATGCATTTCAATTCCAAAAGGAAAGGAGTTGAAGGAGGAAATTCATGCAGGAGCATGCGGTAACCATGCAACTTCCAAGACTTTGGTCGGCAAGGCATTCTAGCAAGGGTTCTATTGGCTCATGGCAGTCGAAGATGCACATTAGGTCGTTCGGAAGTGTGAAGGTTGTCAATATTTTGATCAGCAGACACACATGCCTTCGCAACAACTTCAGATGATACCTATGACTTGGCCCTTTGCAATTTGGAGGCTGGATATCGTCGGTCCTTTCAAGAAAGCGCCAGGCGGGTTTTCTGATCTGTTTGTTGCCATTGACAAGTGCACCAAGTGGATTGAAGCAAAGCCGGTCAGAAAGATAACTTTGAAGAAGGCAAATGAGTTTGTCAGAGAGGTCTTCACTCAGTTTGGAGTTCCTCATGATATCATCACTGACAATGGTACTCAGTTTACATATGAGGAATTCTGTCACTATGCCGATAGGATGGGAATAAAAATACACTTTGCTTCGGTGGCCCATCCTCAAAGCAATGGGCAGGTCGAATGGGCCAACGGTATGATCCTTTAAGGGTTGAAGCCCCGGATTTTTGACAGACTCAAGCCTTAGGCCGGTCGGTGGGTTCGAGATCTTCGTTCGGTTCTTTGGGGGCTGCGCACTAATGTCAATCGGGCTACTGGTTAGTCTCCTTTCTCGTTCGTCTATGGCTCTGAGGCTATGCTGTCGACCGAGGTAAACCTCATTTCAGCATGAGTCAAGGGATATGACGAGAAGCTTTCGGAAGATAACCGAGAAATCGAGTTGATTGCGGCAGAAGAGATGCGTGATCGTGCTCTATTTCAGTCGGTAGTGTACCAGCAAGGTTTATGACATTACTACGACAAGAACGACCAAAATCGATAGTTCCATGTTAGAGATTTAGTACTACGCCAAGTTCAATCAACCAAGAATCAGCACAAGTTATCCCCTAAATGGGAAGGACCATATGTGGTCAAAGAACTCACACGGCTGGGGACTTATCAACTGATGTATGAAGACGGCGATGACGTACCAAATTCCTGCAACATAAATCAGCTACGTCGCTTTTATATTTAGTTTAGTTTTGTATTCCTATATATTATTATTGAATGGAACTTCAATCTTTTTGATGAAAGGTTTTTGATGTTTTTCATTCTTATTTGTCTTGATTTCTTAATTTACACATTAAACAATCAAGACAGGGTGCTAATAATAATGTCCCACTCCTCCTTAACCTTGATAAATGCTGGTTTTGGATTTTTACAGACCAATTTCTCATATTTTGATATGGTCTTATGTTATTTGGTCTAACGCCGTAGCATGACAGTCATACAATTCGTACTGCACAACAGACTACCTACACTAAACCTAGAGCCAAAGCGCGAGAGGTCATGTGTCGATTGATCAATTCTGATTGTTACGCGGTTACAAATTACGGCTAAATATGCTAAGGCAGACTGATGCGTCTTCTGTCTTATCTCTAAGATCTTATAGTGAAAGGGTTTAAGAAATAAAGCGCGACTAACGTAGCTAAGTACTACCTGGATTGCTATAAGTAACAGGAGATCGCTCTACTGACTACTCAGTCAAGTTTTTTAACTTGTTTAGTAATTAAGCAAGAAAAAAACACAGTCATTATTACTAAAGGAACATACTGTTTTCCTACTCAAATACTACAAATGTATCTAATTATTAAATTATAGCTCTGTCGAAGGAGAAGAGGCGTTATCTTCTATTTCTGGAGAGCCAGGAGGAGTCGATACAGCTGGATCGACGTCAATGTTCTCAACCAGGGCTTGGGAGGTTTCTATCATAGAGTCTAATAGCAACTGACATTGGTCGACCGTCAACGATGGGTTGAAGCCCTCTTTGATCTTGTCCAATGGAAGTTCTGGGGACCAAGATTGGCAAATAGCCAACACTTGACTCCCGGCCTCGGTTGCCACCCTCCTGGTATGATTGGCGATCGCCTCTGGTGCGTGCTCCAGCAAGTATTCAATGGAATGCCCGGTCTGCTCCACTTGCTTTGCGTGGATGTAGTCCAGAGCCTTCCGAGCGCTGTATGACAATACTGCAGACTGGCATCAAGATTAGAAGATGAAGCCTACAATGAAGACTAATAAGAGGAAAACAAGAAGAGCTTACTGGCCAAATTACATTTATGCTATAGGGAACTGGCCTTAGCATTCTTTAGGGACTCCTCGATCTCCTGCAACTTCTTCTTCAATTCATCAAGCTCAACATCTCGCTCGCCAAGAGTCTTGGATAGGTCATCCTTCTCGGTCTTCAGAACATCCAAATACTTTTGTTGATTAGAAGTGACCTTCTCCAGTTCTGCAATGATTTCTGTGTGAGATTTACAAACATATGGAAAAAGCACGGACGACAGGAAGATTTGAAGATCTTTTACGTGCAAGGTCAAGACGGCTCTACTGTAAAGAAGCGTAGGCTTCCTTGTAACCAGTCTGCAGCTTCTCTTGCAGTTGTTGACCTTTTGTCAACTGCTGATCGGTGACTAGGAACAACAACAAGTCAGAGATACAACGAAATATTTATACATGAAGAAGGATTTCAATACATACCGAAGCTCTTGGCCTCAAGGAACTCTATCCTTGCTTATTTGTTTCTCCACCAGAGCATAAATTTTCTGGACAAGGGGAGACTGTTATGGTTAGAAGCAACGATGATGCAAGAAAGAAAAAAGCTTTTGTATTGACGTACCTCGGTCGCCTCTTGGTGTTGATGGAGAATTTCCAAGTCTTCTGTTTCAGGCCGACCCGAGGTTTTCTCGACTGGTATGACCTTGTCCTTGATGGGAGAAGGTGCACTACCAGTCGGGGGAAGAGAGGCGGTCTATGAGGACGACCTTGGAACTATTGGGATCATCTTTGCTTGAGCCGATAAAAGAATAAAACATGTGAATATCTACCGGCTGCTGTTAGTAACCAGATAACTCGTCGGCTAAACACTCCGATGATACCCGAACAGACCCTCACGACGAGGTCATTCTTGTATGGTTGTCTAACTAGAAGATCGGACTTAACCTAGATAGTTCTAGATATCCCAGAAGATCGGTCTGAGCGGAGACAGCTCTTCGAACGAACGAACACCCACACAGTACTAGATCTAGTCGCTAAAATCTATTCAGAGGTGACTTGAATATACAGATCAGGCTAGATTGAATTGCTAGAATTAACTATGATAGATCAGTTTTCCCGAGATAGTATGCAGCTAATCCTAGCAAAACAACCTAGAAAGATCTAGTATACCGGATAACTAGCAACCACGACAAACTAACCAGAAGATCGATCGGTGCCGAGATAGTCTTGGGCAGGTCGCCATGATCACCATTGTGGCGAATCCTCCGCCATGTCGCCGAGGTCGAACTAGTCGATGTAGCCTGCTTTATGACAACGAACCCTCCGCGGTGACGAGTCCTATATCTATCACGGATTGCCCGCTCTAGACGAAGAACCCATCGGGGTATACCTATTTCCAGGGTTGGCGATGCGCCGAAGTTGTATTGATCGAGAGATAGATTACAAATGTCACCCTCTATATTTATAGGGTGATTGGACTTATGACAAAAGACCCAGACTAAACTTTGACCCCTCAAGCTACGTACAAAATCTAGATGCTAGTCTAATACAATTTGGTTTCCAAACCATTAAGGCTAACGTATACTATTTTATTCTGCGATGTGCATATACCGTACTATTAAGGCTAACGTATACTATTTTATTCTGCGATGTGCATATACCGTACTATTTGCACGTATCCAACTTGACCTTCTTTGCCTAATTCTCTTCATTGCTTTCCATCCTTGGCGCGCACTCGTATTCCCTTAGCAGCCCGATGCCGGGACCCTTCAACTATTGCGTAACCGAACCCACCGGCCTGGTAATGCTTCACAAACATATGAAAAATAGGAGGCCATGGTTCTGTGCAGCAGGCCTTAATTCATCATCGATTCTTGCTCCGGAGGCCTTGATCTTCTACGTATGCAATGAACACGTATCTAAACTAATAAAGAAGGAGTTCCTACGATCCATGTCTCACCAACGATATGTTAATACCCACAAATCTGATTCCTTGGATCTAAATGGGACCAACTCATCAAGCCCTTGGATTAAAACCCGATCCTACTAGATGTTTACATGTTACACCTCTTACACCCAAATTGTACTACGAAATCACTCAAGGGATACCTAATTTTAATACTTCTTGCACCTAGGATCCTACCCGCACAAGCGTTTGTGTATGGCACATTGATTCCCCTAAACTACGCATCCACATTCCATGTAAACATAAACCTTCCATACCATCCCGTAATTCAAATGTATTTACCATAATTTCCAATAACATCGACCATTTCAAAACCCACCTTCCATTTTCTTATTATTTCCCATCAAATGCATGTTTCAAATTGCACCTTTCATGCACAGGGCGCTTTCCTTCAACTGCTCTAGGACACCATTATCATCACTGCTCCAACTCCTTTCGAGCTCGTTCTTGGAAAGACTTGTGGTCTAACAGGACGTCATCGTTTGCATGGTTTCTTGCCCATGAGCGCATACTTCACGCCTTACTCTGTGACGTAGCCTCATCACCCTCCTGATAGCCGACGGACTCCATCGTCCCCGGCGAAGTGAGCATATGTTCTTTCGGTGATTCTACTCATCCCGCCATCCGTGTTACATCTTATTCATCTTTTGTCTACCATCAATGTTCCGATACAGGGAGTGTACAAGGGGAGATCGCTCATCCAATAGTAAGGACAATATGAAACAAGAACGTGTTCTTAGTGGAAGGCCATTCACTGGTTTGGCGAACCCGCTGAGCGACATTGGAAATTGGAAAGAGAATGGTAACCTCCAAAACTTTTAGATATATCATGACGATTGCACTGCTGATCTTTGGTTCATAAAATGCTTGAGTGCCCTGTATTGCAAGTGCATCTCCTGTCCTTGTTACACCATGCAGAAATCACGTAGATGATTGTGTTGGCAAAGCAAACATTTAACCCACAGTACGCTTTGAATCAGCTCGAGTTCTCAAAAGCACGGTCTGTGTTCCTACACCAATCTCGAGTATGTAAAAGATCGGTTTGTGTTCCTAACAAAAAATTGCAAACGTGCTATGTGTCCCAGCTCCCGGAGTCACACCAGAATCGTTTAGGAGTAATAACAGGTCACAATACATGCGGGAGTACCGAATGCAT
Source organism: Eleusine indica (assembly GCA_030378355.1). Lineage (NCBI taxonomy): Eukaryota > Viridiplantae > Streptophyta > Magnoliopsida > Poales > Poaceae > Eleusine > Eleusine indica. Next base: position 22,039,656 of record CM059500.1, read on the forward strand.
CAGAGAGAACAGGTGCTACATGCAGATCAAACAGGAATCGCTAATGGTAACCCTTCCTTCGTGATCAATTCCTTTTAAGATGGTATGTGATTTCTCATTTGGGGCAATGTCTCGTAGACGATCAATTCCTTTTTTCACCCACGCAGATGTACCTGCCACACATGCCCACTCCTTCTCTATTAGTTTAGATTCATTCTATAATTAACATGATTTATTTTCATATAACCAGCCGAATGATTTTAAAAGAATAGTTAATTCATTCGATAATCAAGGTGATTGATTATCGTAATGATTTCATTCCATAATAAGTGCATCCATTGATTCATTCTATAATCAAAGTGATTTATTTCTATATAACCAATCGAATGATTTTAAAAGAATACTTAGTTCATTCCATAATCAAGGTGATTGATTTATGTCACCAAGCAGTCCTCTAGCTCTAAATCAATGTCTAAATTATTCCTACGGATCAAGCGGTAGGCTTATCTAACAAATTTTTAGCCGATATAGGAAAGTTTACGTATGTGGAGTTCAATCAGATTCTTCCACTTTTTTTTCTCACCGATGAGTTCTTAACCTACACCTATACCCATGTTTTAGTACTTCCTTAAACACATCATGCGTTAATTTCTAGCCCCTACGCATCCCCTTCCATAGTACAAAGATAATTGATTCCTAATTTTCTTTCTGAACAATTTACTATGTAGTTTATTATATATTATTTAAGTTTTCTAATATTGATTCATAGCATGATGTAAATCTAATAGCCTTACTCATAAATGCATTCCATTATAGTGAACCAATCAAGGTTTTTCCTTGACCAATTCCCATAGTTCATCTTTCCTTTACTTCAACCTTCATGTTGTCAGACAAAACAAGGTTTCATTCCTTGCCTTCCCATAATTGAATACTCTCTTTCCTTAACCCTTCGCGATAGACAGCAGGCGATTGGTTTTCAAAAAATTATTGATGTGATGCATGAATGCATTCGATATAGGGCGAGATCTTCGTGTGTCCACTGGTGAAGTTTCTCTAAATATTTCAATTTTCAAGGCATATATGGCTTCCATGATGACTTGTGGTTGCTACCGCTTAGAAGCTACATGGTTGTGTGTTTTTGCAGATAATCAGGTGGCGGTCAAAGCTTGGTTAGTGAGCATAAGTGATTTACGCATTCCTCTTCCATGTCCTCGTCAAACGCAAAGCTACGCACTCGTTGTACCCGATCCTATACATGTATACATTTGTCCCTGGCTTGGCGCATTGTCATGGACCAGGTACGTGACCCCGATCTAACTAGGTCTTGGACACTGAGCGCCGCTGTGTTCTGCTGATCTTGCGCGTTGTCCATCAGTTGGCCTATGGAGCGAGTAGGATTGCCATGGTAGAGCAGGCGACCAGGGCCAAACTCGTGCTTGTGGGGTTCACGATTTTTTAACAGAGGATCAAAGTATCCCTGTACCAGATCGATGAACCTCATGCGAAACAGGGGATTAAACATCATAAATTTGAATAAAGTTAAAAAAACTAAAACACTTGAACACAATCTTTCTTTTGAATTCTTTTTCCCTAATTCAAGTTTAATTTATTTAGAAACCTTTTGAATTCTAAAAAATGGTGAGTGGATGATTTTTTATTTTTTATGACACACACATAACGAAATTGAAGTGTTAGGTGCAAATTTAGATAGATGCCCAAGCGTTTTTTTTAATTATACATTAGGATTTGTAAATATGATTTTGAATGTTTTTGTCTAAATTTGCTATAACAGTTGTATGAAATGAGTGATGTCGATACTTTTAGTATATTTTATTAACTAGAGAATTTTCATTGCCTTTATTTTAAATCCACATTCGATAATTCGTATGTACAACACGCATCAATATTGTTACAATGTAAAAGGATCATGGAGAAATCATAAAAGGTATTATTTTTCTCATTTTATTTGTATCATATGTTTTACATATTTTCTAGCTTTCAATCGACTGAAATTTTTCAGTCAATGGTTTGTTACTTTGTGTTTTGATTTTTCTTTTGTAAGATTATCTGTATAATAATAATAACCGTTGAATCTAGATTTCATGACTCAAAGCCGTGACTGAAAGTTGTCTACACTTTCAGTCAGCTTAAAATTAGCAAGTTCCTATGTTTTAATTATTGTGGCTAAAACACTATGAGATAAATATGGTTTTTATCATTGTCAGCAAAATTCTAACAAATCTGTGCTTTGAAGAAAAGCTTGAGACTTGTCTTACCCTTCAGTTGGTGTGCCAGCGAACTATTGATAGGATACTGTAGGATCAATTTTTTAAAATTATCATTTGCAAACATGTTTATTTGTTTTCTGGTTTTGTCATTGATGACATTTTTACTGGATCACATATTGTATAGGATTTATTTTGTTTAAAATATGTCAAAACTTAAAATAAATAAATATGGTGGCAACATAGATGTTTATGTTTCTTTGGAATTTATCATATCATTTGTTTTATTATCATATCACTTGGTTTAAACAATGTATGAATCTTATCTCATTTTTCTGTTATAGAAAATTATTACATCCTATTTTAATATGTTGATTTAATCGATATATCACATGATTCTAAATTGAACAATATAATAATAAATTTTTAAATAATATTTTTACACACACTATTTCAACTGTTATCCTAACTATGATTTCACATTCAGAAGTATCCGCACATGCATGCCGCACGGGCATTATAACTAGTAGACTGAAGCGTCCGACAGCTAGCTTCCTCCTTCCTTAATTACGCTCATGTCCTTTCTTAATTACGCTCATAAGTCACACACAAGAATCCAGCTCATCTACAATTCCTTTGTGCACCCGCTCAATCCTTTCATGTCTTCATCATCATCATTCACTTTTCCTTGCAATTCCAAATCTTGGCATAACAATAAGTAGCTGGAAATTACCAAATTTCAGTGTTAACACATACCCTCCAGTTTTGAAATATAATATATTATGTTTCAAAATTGTTCTCCTTGCACAATGAAATAATTCCTTTGATCAATCCGTTATCCATTCCTTTCATCAATTAGTTATCCATTGCTTCTACGAGTGCCAACAGGCATGTTTAAATAATTCACCAACTAACACTCTCCGACTTTCGTGATTGGATTATGACTTCATCTGTGGATCTCTTGCCCTTAACTTTCAGTCAATCTTATCCTTCTAATCTTGAAAAGATTACATTAATCGACGATCTGAATCCTTTATCGGCTTCGTTACAACTCCACCATTCTTTACTTGTGCCCAAAAAACAAGCATTACCGTGGTGTGCACCGGTTTCCATCACATAAAGAAATATTTTCTTTGCTCAAGGCTGGTTTTGTCTTTACTTTGAAACTCATGATGCGATCAAGTACCAACGCCAGCCGATGGTGGAGTACTGTAGGCTCACCATCGGCTTTCGAAAAGGATGTTAACTAACTGCTGCAAGACCTCACTTTCTGAGTACTTCATCGGCCTATTCTTTGCCCCTCAAAACAATTTATCATTACTGGTCTGACACTAAACCCAATTATCATCAAATCCTAGAAGTCAGCTCGAGCCGCATAACTCCTTTAACGCTTCAGTCAGTTCACTCCTCAAATTACAGTCGATGATGCGGTGACCTTGACGCTGAATTCGATTGACTACTGCTGGCCATCAGATGTTGTCTGGTGAACTTTGCCGCGCCTGCTGCAGGCATGCATACGAAGAAAAATCTTCACTCCCTGATTAACCATCAGCCACTCGCAATGATGCAGCACCATACAAACTCCATTGACTTCTTCAAGTGGCTCGTGTATGCTTGATTGCTACAGTATTCTCAACACAATTTCCTGCCATAACATCTTGACTGCCATCAGCTACTCAAACTGCACTGTAATTACTGTCAGCTTCACCCTTCCTTTAACATATCCATCGATCAGTATCAGCTAAAATTTTGATGCTAATAGATCAAAGCCGATGACAGCTACGAATCCACTTCCCAGCTAGTCTTCTCTTATATGAGAATGGTGCAACTTTCGTCTCTATGGTGACTAGCCAATATTGAAGTCAATCATGGAGTGCAAGAAACATGCCAGTCGATAGAGTGAATAAAAACATATGCCAACCGATGGAATAAATACGGGCAACATATATATCAGCCCATAGCAAAGCACCAGAAGTCCAGCCGATGATGGCATAATCTTGATATTAGTTGCCCCCTCATGATGTAACCACACATCGGCTTTGCCCCCAGGATCATAGAGCTGATACTCATCCATCTTGATCGCCTTTCAATCCTGCTTCATTACATGATGAAGATATGCTCATGTCCGATGCACTAATTGAAGCCAACTCGTAGGCTGACGATTTTTCCCTCCCCAGTCTATTTTCCTTGAAATCTTCAAAATAACTTGCACGTTGATAACAACATCGGCCAACTCCTCCTGCCTTAAGTTTCATTGTTGAGACTGTAGTATCCGCCTTTCCCAGCCAATGGTGTAACAACACGTCGGTCGATGACAGAGAGCAGACCACATGCCAACCGACAGAGCACAAGAACATATGCCAGATGATAATAGAATGCACAAATGCATGCTAGCCGATACTGAAATAAAAACAACACATACCAGCCGATAGTGGACTAATAAAAATAATCACCAATTGTCTTCGTATAATGCAACCACGCATCGGCTCCTCCAATTTGTCATTCATCATGTCATAATAATCATCGGCTATCAGCCATGCAATAAAGGACAAAGGAAAAATCCATAACCTGCCCCCCCCCCCCTAGTCCTCTTCCAAGTTCTATCCGATGGAGACAGATAATCTAGATAATGCTTAGAACCAGCCGATGGAACTACCAAGGGAGAGAAATCCAATGCCCATAACCATTTGTGTGATCCGACGCTCAGAATGCAGTCCAATCAATGCACAGCTATGGGAGATCATTAGAACATATGATAGATGTCCAATTACCACACCTGCCCATGCTCGATCAGTACAGGAGATGTTTGGCCGCTTAAATAAAGATATAAATTTGCAGGATCATCAAGCGTTGGCTCATGTCAGCACTTGTAGCTTTATTCGTTCCAGTTGCAGAACTCATAGAGGTAAATCAATGCCAAGTTGTAATCATCATATAGCTGATTGTTGACCCAATACTCAATGCATCGGCACTTCCATTCCCTCTGACTCTAGTACTACTCTGAGTCTACTGCTGCCCCTGTACAATCCTTGGAAAACCTCTTCAGGTTGCTTTGCAATATTTTTATGCCTCTTCCTTAATTGTTTATTCGATCAAATGCCATCGGCCTTTGACTCTCATGCTTGAAATACCAATACACACTTGTACTCTCTTCATCGTATGCACGCCCTTGGCTAATAGTGAATTTTTCTCATAATGGTCTGATGCTCCGAGAGAACTGATGGAGAAGATGCCAACTAATGCTTGAAAAGTAAAGCTGCTCAGTATCAGCCGATACCAATTTTTCTGACTCAGCCGATGGAGGACAAGTTTGGATGTATCGACACAACAAGATCTAGCTCCATCAACTCCTCAAGCTGCGCCATCTTACCATCAGCTCAGATATAATTCCTGATATTCTCGATACAACCAATGGGTGAAGCAACACAACCAGCGATTGTCTTCTGGTCTTGAATCAGCACCCAATATATTATGATGATAACTCTTCTGGCATCTTTCAATTCATATTGCCAGATGATTAGAGACGAACCCCAATAAGTGTTGGCGATGCTCCCAGCAATTAATTGATTGAGGTCGATAACTCTTTGGCCGATATCTCCTTATTGCTTTACGAAACAGAATACCAGAATAACGTCGACCAAGCAACAAACACAGCTTGTACACATCATGTCTGATTTTAATGAATTGGAGTAATCATTATAGCACCGTCGGCAACACCTAACTCAAATGCCGATGCCCCTGAGTCCGATCAGAAAGAGCTCAGGATTTCTGGCTGATGTCAATTACAGGGAATAATATTAATAATCAATATTCGCTCTCATTTTTGATCCAGCAATAGTCGACCTCCTATGAAGACAGCACCATCAAATCAAAACTAGTTTAATAAGCTCCCGTCCAAGCTGCTTTGTCGTTATCATAGGCTTCCATTTTTCTAATGCTTGAAACACCAATATAACAAAATTCGATGACTAGAGAACAAATCGGCCAAGCAACATGAACGAATCCAGCCTGATCATAGCCATGCTGATACCAGAAGTAACTGCTTCATTCTGCTAAACGACTCTAAATATAATATCCCACCATGTTGGCCCAACGATCAGATCGACTCCATATCGACTCTTCCTACTACTTGTTGATGAAACACCTCCAGTGGATAGTAGTGGAAAGGCCCTAACTCCATCACATGCACGCACGCACTTAGTCGACAGGGAATTTTCCATATGCTGCAGTTTAATGACCAGAGCAAGTTGATGGAGGGATAACAGACGATGTCAAAGATTTGCCTCCATACTCCCCACGCTGTGCATCAGATTACTTGGTAACAAAATCTTCCATGACTCCCTTTGTCTCCCGATAGGACATCAATTTTTGCCACGCTGCAGTCCGATGCTCAGGGCAAGTTGATTAGCAAGAGCATGTCGATAGGAATTTTCCTCACATGCAGAATATAGCAACTCCCAATTGTTCCCAACCACACGTATGGATCACAATATTCAATCGAGTAACTCGATGTTACGACGACCATGTAACCTCAGCTTCCATAAAGTGCTAACTCCCAAGTATATCTTAACACAATAGGCCCTATCGACTCTTCATTTATTGTTTAGCCGATGACAGAATAGAAATCAGATCAAATGCCAGCCGATGGTAAAAATTAATGAAAACAGCACATACCAGCGATGGTGGAAAAAATAATATTGGCTGTCTTCTAGCCACACATCAGCTTGCATATTTCTGCCCCCCCCCCCCCCCCCCCCCGAAACAATCATTGCCGCTTCTTCCTCCATACATGATGTCCAGATTACCCCATAAATAAATCTTTTATGTTCTGTCTTATCTCCCTAACATCCAACATTCCATGCAAGTCGTTGCTTGGATCAAGGCTGCCATAGCCAGCACTTGTCAACAATCAATGCACTAGCATTCTCCAACAGCCAATATACTAATAGTCGATGCCAAATCTTCTTAATGGTCAAATAATGAAGATGCGGTCCCACCGGTAACGTCTGATCATCCAGAATCGGCGAACCCAACACAAAAGAGCTCATGCTAATCCCAAATGTAGCATTCAGTCATCCGGCATGCTCCAATATAGACTTGCTAACAACTGGCGCTCAGATTTGGTGTCCCTCAAATTTTGTATCGGCCTAGCATACATCAAATATCTTCGGACTTGAGTTTGCTTCCAATGAAACTTCCCGGCCGATGGTGGAGCATATTCCTGGTCACGAGCAACTCCTACGCCATCGGCATGTTCCAGCGTATCTTCAATTTATTTGCTACTGCCATTAAGCCGATAGTTGTCTTCAAAGAAGTGAACTTTACATCATTGTCGATGTACCAGGGCTTTCTTCATGTAGACCGACTCATCCTTGGAATCCGTTGGACTCTTTTATATATGCCTCGCCTCAGCATCAAAATCCTTTCATTAATCTGGCCAGGTGTGGGCACACCATATCGGCGTCGACTCTGAGTTGCTTGCTGTCTAGACACTAAACACCATGCGCACCACAGCCGATAGTGGAGTACACGTACAGCCGATGGCCAAAATCAATACACCAGCCGATGGTGGAATGAATAAAAAAAAAACATTTGACTGCTATCACCATTGGCCCCAATCTTTCTAATACTTGAGATGGCAACAGAACAAAAACCAATAACAGTCATAAGCCAGACCGACCATCTGCAATATGTCGTTACAGCTGTTGCCTTAAAGACTCTTAAAGACTCTTTGGATAAATAAGAGATAATTCCACAAGAGATTGAACAGCCGATGGGCTTTTTCAGATGCTCACATAATGAAGATGAGTTCCACCAGGCGTGCCAAAAGTATGTTGACGTCAAAAACAGACTGTTGATTCTCAGCGTGCAAACACAAGGTCTAGGAGATTTGCTTAACTCCAGTGCAGGTCTGATGACACGCTATAGACGATGCGCGGCGTGTCAACCAGTTTGACCATTAAACTGACAAGGTATGCGTCTGTAAGTCGATCGACGATGGCTTCTGGGCGCAGAGTTGATGCATACATAGAGTCGATGCATGCAAGAGTCGATGAAGGCATAAAGTCGATGCAGGCTAAGTACATGATTAAACATCGGCTTTATCATAATAATACAAAGCATAAATCTACAAGCCGATGCATACTAGACTAATCATAACAATTAATATTATATCGGCCAGTTCATAGATCACAATACCTAACCGATATAATACTAATAAATAAATAAACTATATGATGATTCATCGGCTAAACAAATAAGACTAGTGCAATATCTAGAGCCGATTGACCAATAGTCGATGAATCAGAGCCAATAAAAAAATAAAACATGTAAATATCTATCGGTTGCTTATATGGTTGTCCAACTAGAAGATCGAACTTAATCGAGACAGTTCTAGATATCCTAGAAGATCGATCTGAGCCGAGACAGTTCTTAAAACGAATGAACGCCCACACAGTACTAGATCTAATCGCTAAAATCTATTCAGATGTGACTCGAATATATAGATCAGACTAGATTGAATTGCTAGAATTAACTACGATGGATCGGTTTTCCCAAGACAGTATGCAGCTAATCCTAGCAAAACAACCTAGAAAGATCTAGTATACCGGATAACTAGTAATCACGACAAACTAACCAGAAGATCGGTCTGCGCCGAGACAGTCTTGGATAGGTCACCGCGATCACCGGGGTGGCGAATCCTCCGCCATGTCGTCAAGGTCGAACTAGTCGATGCAGCCTACTTCAGGACGACGAACCCGCCGAGGTGACGAGTCCTATATCTATCACGGATTGCCCGCTATAGATGAAGAACCCGTCAGGGTATACCTGTTTCTAGGGTTGGCGATGCGCCAAAGTTGTATTGATTGAGAGATAGATTACAAATATCATGCACCCTCTATATTTATAGGGTGATTGGACTTGTCATACAAGACAAAAGACCCAACTAAACTTTGACTCTGAAGCTACGTACAAAATCTAGATGCTAGTCTAATATAGTTTGGTTTCCAAACCATTAAGCCTAACATATACTATTTTATTCTGCGATGTGCATATACCGTACTATTTGCACGTATCCAATTTGACCTTCTTTGCCTAATTCTCTTCATTTCTTTCCATCCTTGGCTCGTATTCCCTTAGCAGCACGACGCCGGGACCCTTCAACTATTGCGTAACCCAACCCACCGGCCTGGTAATGCTTCACGAACTTATGGAAAATAGGAGGCCGTGGTTCCGTGCAGAAGGCCTTAATTCATCATCAATTCTTGCTTCGGAGGCCTTGACCTTCTACGTATGCAATGAACACGTATAGACTGAAGTGTCTGACAGCTAGCTTCCTCCTTCCTTAACTACGCTCATGTCCTTCCTTAATTATGCTCATAAGTCACACACAAGAATCCAGCTCATCTACAATTCCTTTGTGCACCCGCTCAATCCTTTCATGTCTTCGTCATCACCATTCACTTTTCCTTGCAATTCCAAATCTTGGCATAACAATAAGTAGCTGGAAATTATCAAATTTTGGTGTCAACAACTATGAAGCTTTTAGCTATTGGGACGTTGTCGACTCCCTCTCTGTTCAGGTCAGCAATTTTCTTCAACAGCTCGTAACTTGGGTGTCATCAGGGTCCGGCCTCTCTGACCAACACGGTCGGGGGCTGGCCTTTGCGCTAGTAAAATCCGCAAGAACAGGGGGAGGATTATCACAATAGAACCACTCTTCCCTCCAGTTCTTGTTCCCGGTGTTCAGGGACACATTGATGTACTCCTTCTTGCGCAACTGGAGGCCAACTCGACCAATGGCGACTTGGTTCTCCATCGTTGGCAGCGGTCGGAAGAGGAAGAGATGGCAAAAAAGAGAAAAGTGGGGCAACACGCCCAGAAAAGCTTCGCACAAATGCACAAAAATCGCAATGTGTAGAATAGAATTAGGATTGAGATTAACAAGCTCAATCCCATAGAAGAAAAGGAGCCTGCACAAGAAGCTGCAGCAGGAAACTCCGAGACCGTGCTCAAAAAACGAGTGGAAGACAACAATATGCTTGTGGATTGGAAGAGGATGGCCTTCAGAACTAGTACCTTCCAATCGATGCGCGCCTGTTCTAGAAGGACGCCGTCGACCACCATGGCGTTCAGGTCTTTGGTGGAGATGCTGCTCTTTGAGAATTCCTGCAGCTCATCTGGGATCTCTAGCTCCGAAGATGACGACTCAACAACGACGGCGGCAGCTTTCTGCCCTTTGGCGGATTTGTGCGTCACCTTGATGGGATGGTGCGTCGCGGTGGATCTGGAAATAGCACCCTAATCCTAGCACGAGCTCAGGGGCTGGGAAATGGTGGAGGATCTACGGCGGAGGCGAGAAATTGCTAACCCTAGCAATGAGGAGCTGAGGAGGCACGAGAACAGGAGAAGCGTGAGGAAGACGAAGAGTTTGGGCAAAATGACGGCATGATGTTTATCAGCTGTTTTGTTCCTTTTTATACCTTCGTGTTTGACCTAGTCTTCGGTGGGGCCAAGCAGGCCACATGGGCCGTACAGTGCAGGGCCATTATTTTGGTTAATTAAAATAAAGCAATGATCTTTTAATAGATCTCTTGCTAATTAAATAGAACCGGGTTTTAAGCCCGGAAGTTTCTTTGATGAGAAGCTTTATTCTAAAATTATATATCACCCATATTTATGTGATCTGATGATCACATGGCAGAGGACTTGATGGTCGTATGGGATCAAACTTAAATGGCTAAGTTATTGATTGAAGTCAGTTGTTGATTGGCTAAAAGTTTGAGCGAGTGATGGTTTATTAAAGAAAAGCTATTTTATGATTGATGTCATTTTAGCTTAGTACTATATTATGATTGATGTCATGATATTAAGTATATTGAATCACTCGTACTAGAGGGTGTATCACTCGGACTTACATTCCATCGGTCGGCATGTTTGATGATGTGCAGACCGATCCTCTAGTCTGATGATTAGAGGTTAGAAAAAATTTAAACTTGATAGTTTGAGCAAACTACACATAACAAAATGTTAAGAGCTAATATTACTAGACTCTTGTATTATTTGTTAGTCTTAAATTATACAAGAGTCGAGGGCTACACCTGATCAGGTGCACCTAGTCGACGCACCAGATCTATTAGGGACTTCAATCCAGAGGTTTTCCCAATTTGTGACATGTTCACATGGACGTTGAAGATCACTCGGCAAGTCATGGCTCAAAATCAGAAAGCACTCGAGGGTTGCTGTGGAATATATACCTTCCAGGTATCCATAGCTAGGCTAAAGTCGGTAGACAATCGGGCGGCCCATCATAAGGGAACCGACTGGGTCGGCTTGGAGCACAAGGCAATTGGAGATAGACTTCCTATATAAATCCTTGTAGACTACGAGTAGAACTCTTCATGTACCCCCCTACCGACCGAATATATAAGGTGGCAGGGACCTCCCCATTGGGGGCACCAATTCACATTGCAATACAAATCACAAAATACAGGACGTAGGGTTTTTACTCTCATCGAGAGGGCCCGAACCTGTCTAATTCGGCGTCTTGTATTACCATTGTAGTTCTTAATCTCGACATAGCCCTATAAGTATATTGCCGAGATTAAGTCTCGACACTAAGAATCCAAGACACTCATATCTCAAGAGACTGAGCAATCCATGATGCACAAGATACTTCACCTAGAGCTCCTCCCACTCAAGACGAACATCATCCTAGACCCAAGGCCATCAACAAGGATCACTCATATGACTTGACCATTGGGAGTCCATCTCAAGGAGTTAGGACTAGGAGAAATCAATACAAGCCCAACTATGTGAGTGAAGAAAATGACGAGGAGGCAAATGTTGCAATTGAGAACTTCTCTTTCGTCTCCATGATTGAGCCTACAACAATTGATGAAGCTATGGATAATCACAAATAGGTTATTGCTATGCAATAAGAGTTGAACAACTTCAAGAGGTGCATAGTATAGAAATTGGTTGAGAGGCCCAAGAATCATAATATGGTTGGCACCAAGTGGGTCTTCAAGAACAAGCAAGATGAGAAAGGAGCAATTGTCAAGAACAAGGCTCGTCTAGTGGCTAAGGGATATTCTCAAGTGGCGGGCATTGACTTTGAAGAAACCTTTGCTCCTGTGGCCCATCTTGAAGCTATTCGGATCTAACTTGCCTATGCATCACACAATGGCTTCAAGCTCCATCAAATGGATGTTAAAAGTGCCTTCTTGAATAGAGAGATCAATGAGAAAGTCTATGTGGAACAACCTCCAGGGTTTGAGGATCCTAAACATCCAAGACATGTGTACAAATTGAAAAAAGCTCTCTATAGCCTCAAGCAAGCTCCTAGGACATGGTATGAACATTTGAGAAACTTCCTACTCAAGAATGGATTCACCATTGGAAGCATTGACAGTACCTTGTTCATAAGGCATGTTGGGAAAGATCTCTTTGTGTACCAAATCTATGTGGATGATATCATCTATGGGTCAACCAATGAGAAGTTCAATGAAGAGTTCCAGGAAATGATGGCTAGAGAATTTTAAATGTCAATGATTGGAGAGTTGCATGTGTTCCTTTGTTTTCAAGTCAAACAATTGAGAGAAGGGAACTTCATCTATCAAGAGAAGTATACCAAGGATTTTCTCAAGAGATTCAACATGGAGAATTGCAAGCCCTTTCATACACCTATGGAAACAAGGAAACCCTTGGATGATGATGCAAAGGGTAAACCGGTGAACCCCAAGCTCTATAGATCAATAATTGGGTCCTTACTCTATCTCACCGCCTCAAGACCGGACATCATGTTTAGTGTGTGTTTGTGTGCACGCTATTAAGCAAATCCAAAGGAGTCTCACTTGAAGGCCTTCAAGAGGATTCTTAGATACCCCAAGTACACACCTACCATGGGACTATGGTGTCCTAGAGGAACAAGCTTTGAGTTACCTGGGTATTCGGACTCGGACTTCGCGGGACGCAAAGTGAATAGGAAGAGTACATCAGGAGGTTGCCAATTTCTTGGAAGATCTCTAGTATCTTGGAGATCAGAGAAGCAAAACTCGGTGGCTCTATCCACGGCTGAAGCGGAGTACATGGCAGCGGGAGCTTGTTGTGCACATCTTCTCTACATGAGGCAAACACTCTCGGATTATGGCCTCAACTTCACTCAAATGCCATTATATTATGATAGTGAAGCGGCAATCAAAATGGCTCTCAAAACTAGAGATCATGGTCATGCAAAGCATATTCAAGTGAAGCATCACTTCATAAGAGACCATGTTGAGAAGAAGGATATTGCATTGGTGAGTGTGCGGACTCATGAATAATTGGCGGATATCTTCACCAAGCCACTCGACGAGAAGACCTTCAACAAGCTAAGGGGAGAACTCAATGTTCTCGACCTTTAAAACTTCACATGAGTAAACCTAAAGCTTATCTCTTATAAATATGTATAGCCTTGCTTGTTTTGTTTGTTGTTTGTGCCCTTGTTTTATGCTTGTTTCTCTTTGTTTGTAGGTCAACTTCGGACCTCCATGAGATAGCAATGGACATGGGTTAAGCTTGGGAAGGCGGTTCATGGTGTGCCCAAGGCTTTGAAGAATGGTCCATTATGAGTAAGCTCGAGAAGGGAACAACTCAATGTTGACACTTTGGTTTGTAGATTTTCTCTCTCTTTCCTTTAGCATCGCATCATGCATGTGTATACTTGTTGCATTTGCATTTGCATTCATGCACTCTTGCATCGTGATACCTTACATGCTCCTGAGCATGTTTCTAGGGGGAGTTGCTTATTTATAATGTAAGTATATGACCCTCCAGATGATCACATAGTGATCTTTGTGTTTCATGCCCATTGAGTTACGTTCAAATGAGCTCCAAGGTTAAATCTACTCGTGCGGCTCAAAGACAAGTGGCTCATACATTCCCATCACACAAATGACTAACAATTGCATACTTGAGAAAATATTTTGTTGAGTCATGTGTGTAGGGGGAGCTATGGTGGAACACCATCGTGACCAAGAAGGAGCACCATGAAAGGGGAAGTTTCCTAACTCTTGCCCTTTATTATTTGCTCCTTGGTTCTCTTGTGTTTTGTCTTTGGTTTTTTGGTGATAGGTGATAAAGGGGGGGAAGAACATGAAGATCCAAAAGCCAAGTCTAGATAGATAACACAAAGGGGGAGAAGAACATGAAGATCCAAAAGCCAAGTCAAAGATCAAGAAAAATACAAAAGAGGAGAAGGAAATATGGAGAAGAACATGAAGATCAACCATCAAGAAGGGGAGACGAACAAGAAGATACAAGGAAGCTATGAAGTGACAAAGAAGAGAACATGAAGATCAAATGAAGATGATCAAGACAATGGTGCATGTTCACTTGAAGTACACATGAAGATCATATCAATATGAACATTGTTGACGGTTGTTAAGTACCATTTTCATCCGTCAACTATGCTCAAATAAAGGAGAACTTGGCATTTCATACACGCATATTTGTTTACAATAATGTAGTTCCACTTGTACTTGGGAATTATTTGCATGCAGGAGGAAATATGAAGGAAACACACCCAAAAGGCAAAGAAACATACTTTCGACCAATGAGAGAGCGCCAACTGGACATCCTATGGATTGAAGAGCCCATTTTCAGTACCACACCGAAGAAACACACAAAACAACCCCGAAATCTGGGATGAGGACCCACCTGGCAGCCACCCTGAGGAAGCACAACCCAGGAGGGCCCAGCCAAAGGTCGGTCGACCCCCCTAGGTCGGCCGACCCAGGCATGCGGCCTTTCCTCCTGGGCTTGCACGTGGAAGCTCCTGGTTGATCCCTGAAGGCGGTGGGCAGGGATATTCTTGGCGGTTACTCCCCTTTGGCGACCTATAGAGGCTATAAATAGGAGGGTGTGGCTTTACACACACACACACACACACCACAAGAAGAATTCCTTCTCTTGCTACTTAGTTGTTCTCAAGTCTTAGTAGAGTTAGGCTGAGTCTAGAGCTCTCTAGTTCTTCAAGTCTTCTCTTGGAGAAATTGGTATGGCTCTTGTATCATTTCCCTTTTGTAAGACTTTACTCTATTTAATAAATGTCATCTTTTCATATAGTTGTGTTTGGGTCATGAGTTTCTTGTTTGATATTGCGATCCATATATGTGATAGTATAGCCCACTTGTGTGATAGTAGTTTATATTTATTATACTACTATTGTCATGCTTGTTATATATCGTCACTATAGTCTAATTTATATGACATAGTCTTTATGCTTAGGATTCATTGTTATGACATGACATGGGTTTGGTGATCATATTTATATGATAGCTCTGCTTCGTTAATATAACCATGGAGGAGTAGAGTGCTCTTTGATTATGCAAGTATGGTACTTGGATAATTGATTTGCATCAATTATTCGTTAGTCTACCGGTTAGCTGAGGTAGGCGGCAGGTGGTGACAGTCCTGTCCGTCCTTTGAACTCCTCCACTCTAGGCTAGTGCGTAGGCTCTTGGAGGAAGTCGCTTGTGGATGTAAGGGTAGGTCCATGCCTGAAGTGTTATGTTAATAACTGTTGAACCTGAGTATAAGCGTGTATGTGTATAGAACTTAGGCTATACAATTATATATGAAAGTACTGTAGGAGTAGCTCAACTTAGTTCTTTCTCCACTTGGCTTTATTTATTTATTTATATTTGAGATAGAATCTTCTGTGTGTCACACTACCTCGTCATTATCCATTACTTGCCTGTCTTGGTTAGATGATCCTTATCAATTCGCAATGTAAATATGTGCATAAGTAAGCCTTCTTATTCATTGCCTTTCTTTGGGATAAACAAATACGATACCCTAAATACTTCCGGGTGAAATGCTACAGCGGTATTTTCCATGCGCTTGCGGATTTTACCTAATTGGCTCTAGGACATATTAATGAAGCATTTATGGCACCTTGCCAACGATGATTTATTAGTATGGCTTAGCAAAAGTCAACAAGCATTTCTGGCGCCGTTGCCGGGGAAGGTGTATGATTAAGAAATTACTAATGTACATATTTACGTTACAATTATAAGGCCATCTCCTAAGCAGGCTAACCTTGCTTTGTTTTCTAAATTTTGTATGAAAATAGGGTAGTGTATGACTGGTTTCGACTTGTTGACAAACTTCACTGAAGATCCAGAATCACTCTTGAGAAGGGCACGAGCTAGGCTCACCCCTCCTCAAAAGCAACCTCGGTCAAGCGAACCCGTCACTTCCGCACCACCAAGCTTTGAGCTGATGGCCCAAAAGACCCTACACGAGTTCTCCGCTCCCTCTGCTGCCAATGTTCCTGTTGGTCCAGCTGGCAACGTGGGAGATGCGAACTTTGAGATCAAGCCGGGTCTCATCACCATGGTGCAGGCCAGCCCATTCTGTGGGAAGGGCAATGAGGACACAAGTGCTCATCTACAACAATTCCTGGAGATTTGCAACACTTTCAAGATAAAGGACGTCACCCCCGACGTTGTTCGTCTTTGACTGTTCCCGTTCTCTATCCTCGGGAGGGTGAGACAGTGGTTCTACGCGAACCTTGATGTTGTAAACACTTGGGAAAAATGTTCTGCCGCGTTCCTCGTGAAGTTTTTCCCGTTGGGAAAAACCAATGCCCTCCGTGGAAATATTTCGAGCTTCCAGCAGGATTCGAAGGAGTCGATTTCTAAGGCGTGGGAGAGGCTCCAAGAGTACATCTTGGCATGCCCACACCACGGGATGGATGACTGGTTTATCATCCAGAACTTCTACAACGGGCTCACTCCATTGGCCCGTGATCACCTCGACGCTGCTGCTGGTGGAGCCTTCTTCTCGCTCACTGTGAGCAAGGCAAAGGAGCTGATCGAGAAAATGGTGTCCAACCAAGGTTGGAGTGAAGATCGCCTCCAACCACGTCCGCGGGGCATGCACTCCGTCAAGGAGGTTGACAT
Organism: Eleusine indica; assembly: GCA_030378355.1. NCBI lineage: Eukaryota > Viridiplantae > Streptophyta > Magnoliopsida > Poales > Poaceae > Eleusine > Eleusine indica. Next base: position 22,056,808 of record CM059500.1, read on the forward strand.
GCTTGCCGCTAAGATAGATCTCCTCATGAAGAAGATGGACGATCAGGCCAAGGGAGAAGTACATGGGACTGCCCAAGCTGTGGACGCTCGCATGACGTGCGAGGTCTGTGGCAACACGGGGCACTCAGGAAATGACTGTCCTGAAACCCGTGAGGACGCAATGTACATGGGCAACAACAACAACGGCTACCGCCACAAGGAGGTCAGGGGTGGAATCAACAGTGCCCCAACTACCAAGGAGGTAACAATGGCAACTTTAACTCTGGTTATAATCAGCCCTCCTTGAAAGATCTTGTTCTTGGTCAAGCTAGGATAAATGAGAATATTAGTAAAAAGCTTGCCACCAATGATAAGACTCTAGAAAGCATCCACACTAAAATTGAAGGCCTTTCTTCTGCTTTCAAGAACCAGCTAAGCTTTAATAAAATGCTTGAAACCCAATTAGCTCAGTTGGCTGCTGCTGTTCCTCTTGTAGAGTCAGGGAAAATCCCAGGGCAACCCGAGACTCCCTTAGAAAATGTTAATGCAGTTACCACAAGGGGAGGTAAATCCACTCGGGATCCGCCATATCCTAACACCGTAGGAAAGGAAAAGGAGAGCACACAAGTTGAGAAGCCAGCAGAAGAAAAGGAACAAGAGGCGATGCCGCTAAGGAAAACGGCTCCACATGAGTTCTATGACACGAACTTCATGTCGTTTCCTGAAAGAAAGAGGAAGCCGACCATGGACAAGTAATTCACACACTTTGTTGAAGTAATCTAGAAGTTGCACATCAACGTGTCCTTGCTGGATGCGATGCAAGTACCTACGTACGCCCGCTACCTCAAGGACCTCATCAGCAACAAGCGTCCGATGCTGACCACAGAGATTGTCAAGCTTATGGAAGAGTGTAGCGCTGCTATACTCAACCGGCTTCCCGAGAAGAAGAAAGATCCGGGCTGTCCCACGATCACCTGCTCGATCGGGACACAGAACTTTGACCATGCCCTGTGTGATCTTGGGGCGAGCGTGAGCATCATGCCGAAGGACGTCTTCGACAGGCTAAACTATACAGCCTTATCCCCCACGCCGATGCAGCTCCAGCTGGCCGATTCCTCGGTCCGCTACCCGGCGGGAATTGCCAAAGATATTCTGATGAAAATCCATGATTGCTTCATGGATGTCGGTAAGGAAACACCGCTCATCTTTGGGCGACCATTCCTCAGCACCGCGGATGCTCGCATTGATGTTGGAGCTGGAGAAATCCGTTTCCATATCAATGGCAAGGAGGAGAAGTTTGATTTTCGGCCACGGAAGGAGCAATGCAATATGATCCGCATCAAGTATGGGCCAAACCCGAACAACATCAAGGAAGTCGAAGTCACGCCCCCAAAGAAGGACAGCCTCATAACATTCATGAAGAACTTCCTCGAGAATGAAAAAGTGTCACCACAACAGGTGACGGTGAAGAGGTCGGAGCCACATGCCAAGCCACAGGCTCTGAAGTATGCAGAGCCGCCGACCACACCGACAAAGAAGACCAAGAAGGTGTGGCAAGTGAAGGAAGAAGCATCATCCGTGTCCTCATCTCTGGGACCGGACGACACCACATCGAGCTAAACGCCGGAGAAAAGCCCCGCTCGTCGGACTTAAATGGGTGAGCCCTCGCCGAGAGGTTAAATCGGTATTTATTCAAATTTATTTTCTTCAATTTCATATTTGCTTTCCATCACGTTTAGATTCATTTCCAACTTTTGCATTTTGCAAATTTGAATTTTTCAACCATCTTGCACATTGGAATTTTTCCAATCATAAGCATATTTAATATATATATATATATATATATATATATATATATATATATATATATATATAGGGTTTTTGGGTTTGTCTTTCTGAAAAGAATTTTTGTCAAGCAATTTGAGCAAAATGGCTGCACTGGCTAGATTTACTAGCCGTTGGGGAACATCCTAGAAAAAGGAGGGAGCCAGGAGGGCCCACTGGCAGGTCGGCCGACCTAACCAGGTCGGCCGACCCCCTGGTCCCACCTTTTTATCCCCAGCTTTTTCCCAATGGCTCTATAGTCGTTGCTCTGTCCATTTCTTGCTGCCATTCTGGTGTTTGGGCTATAAAAACCGACCAGGAGGAGGAGCTTCACCATTCCAAGCTCATTCTTCACTCTCCTCCTTTGCTCACTTTGTTGCTCTTCAAGATTTCGTGTTCTTCACTTAGCTACTGCCCCAAAAACCCAAAAAAAAATAGTTCCCCTCTATTTTGTGCATTTTCAAGTTGATTATGAGAATCAAAATCAAGTTCGGAAGGGTTTGGGTTCGTTTTCACTAACGTTAACCCGAACGCAAGGTCGTTCTTATTTTTGTTTGTTCTTGTGTGCAGCCATGCTCAATCGAATCAAGCAAGCTATCAGGGGAAGAAGAGGAAGAGTTCTCGGGCAAGCACAAGCCGTACGCCCTCTGTCGAGCTTACACCGAGTTCGGAACATGGCGACTCCAAAGCTGAAATTCCGGAGGAAGAAACGCCGGCCATGCTCACCTCTGAGGAGCGCCTCGACTTCGTCGACGACCATGAAGGACAAGCCATCGAGCTCATGAGAGACCGGCCGTTCGCCCACACCCGCCATTTCGACCCGGACTTCCTCGAGAAAATAGGTATGCAAGAAGAATTTGCCACTATTTTTCGCACTATGGGTTGGACTGATTTCATAGATGTAAATGAGGAAGGTTCTCGTTTGCTTACTATGTAGTTTTTGTGCACCCCTAGAAAACGTGATGAAGGCATTTCTTTTCGCTTGTTTAGGCAAGAACGTTTTGTTCCTTGGACCCACCTTAATTCTATGCTTGGTCTAAATGTCAAATGTAGAGTAGACTTAGACAAAGCATTGAAAAGTTTTCATAAGGAAAGTTTTTGGAAACAAATTACTGGAAATGATTGGGGTCGAAAGCCTAGAACAAGTGCCATCCATAATCCCACTTTGAGATTCATGCATGTTTGGTTGGCCATGACCTTGTTTCCTCGACATGATATTAGGATTGTCCGTAAAGATGAACTAAAACTGCTGTATGCCATGGTCAAAAGAATTAGAGTTTCTCCTGTGGAATGCATGATTGACCAATGGTTAGAAAATATAAAACTGAAAGGACCAATTAAGTGCACTTCCTTAATTACTCGCATTGCTAAAAAATGTGAAATGCTCGAAAATGTTCAAATTGAATATTTGAGTGCGGACAGAGAATACATAGGTGAGGATTATTTTGTGCATGGACATACTTTGAAGCATGGTCCAGATGATACCTTGGTCTATTATTTTCTCAGGTATATGAACGAATACCCGTTACCTAACCCAGGTCTTTGTTTGTATCACTGTCGGGCACTAACCTTCCCTCTCGAGGTAAGGGGAGATTCTCGCAAGGATAACGTCTCCGAACGACCAACCCGACCATGGAGAAGCATGACGGCCACACCGGGGTTCCAAACCCCAATCAGAGGTACGGGTTGGGATCAGCCCCCACCACCGGACGAGGCCGGAGGATCATCATGGCAGGCCGGTGCATGGGGATCTCAACACGACTACCCCATGCACACATCATCAAGCTCGAGCGGAGCGCCATCCTTTGCTAATCGGTCATTCTCATCCCATGGGTTCCGTGAACTCAATTTCGGGATGGCCGAGTTAACAAGGTGGGTGGCCGACATCGACTTGCGCACCGAACTCTCTCGCAGCACGTCACCGACACCCAACAATGGCAGAAAGTCAGCGACAACCAATTCCGCCAACTCAACGCGAGGATGGCCCAGAACCAAAGCAATTGGGACGCCTTCTTCCACTCCCAAGGGTACGACCTGAACCAGCAAATGTGAGCAAGAACAAGCTTCGGGGAGGACCCCCATCTCACGGTAACTTGTATCTTTCCCTTGTTTTCATTTTTGCATTAGAAAATCCAAAAATCCAAAAAAAAATTTAAATCTGAAAATAAAAAAAAATGACAAGATGATAAAAAGACCAAAAATATTTTCTTTAGCTTTTTCATGCGCGGTATGAATGTGTATAGTTTTCCTATGTTGAAATGATGAATAGTTGCTCTGTTTTATTCCTCTCTAACATTGGTTTACAACTTAGTACTCTCCCAAGAATTACGTTTGTTGGCTAAAATTTTACCATGAACTTGAAACTTGTGGGTAGCACATACATTCTCTAGTTCTAAGTTGTTGGGAGATATGATATAGTGAATAGGGTTGCTATGATCTTGCTCAAAGTAAAGCTTGAATTCCGGAGTTTTATTTTTCAAAATGATAAATTGATAAGTTCCTCAATGATGAAAATTCCTACCAAAGCCATATGTAGTGCTTATTTCAAAAACCTTATACATATGCTGCTTGTTTCACATTGAGCTTAGTCAAAATTGTTGTGACCCTAGTAAGACTCTTCTCATGCTTTCTTGATCAAGATCACATACACACATCCACCGCCATGAGCTATTCTTCTAAATTGGAAGATAGCAGCCACCATATCCACCACCATGAGCTATTCTTTTACACTGGAAGAAAGCCACACCACTTCCATCCACCTGAAAGAAATACTCCATATGTTCATTGCAAAAATTCCTCTCTCAATTATCATTGCAAACTAGGAATATGGCTATGCAAAAAGAAAATAAATGGATGCTCCAAAGAAGAGCAATCAAAAGATAGCCATGTCCTAGAAAAATTCCAAAAGAGAGGAAAGAAATTCAAAAAGGAGTTATTCATTCCATCCATCATTCCACCATGTTTCCCACACACTCGCACGTCTTGATCAAAATTGTGTGAATTGATTTTTGTAGGATCTAGTCTTCTGACATAGCAATAGTATGTGAACAAGTATGCCTCAATTGTCCCTACCTTGAGCTCCACATAAGACTTATTAGAAGTAGGTGATTTTAGGCAACACTTTGCCTTGGTGAGGAATCATACATTTTTAAGCGGTCCAAGAGAATCATTTGAGGAACTTGGTTTTATTTGCAAAATCTATTGAAAACCTCCGGAGTAAGATAGTGGAATAGAGAGCAAGTAATTAGTGCCCTACAATTGTTCTATCTCTCAACCGCCCAAGACAATGAGGTGTTAAAAGCCCCAAGATGATCAAGGTAAATTGGTCAATACTGTGCCAACATATTTAATTCAAGGAAAAGTATCTTTGTTGTGCACTTAGTATTATTGAGGAGTAGGACATTGTAGCAACTCCTGATCAACAACTTAAGTTTTATCTTGCTTCGGGACGAGCAAAGGTTCAGCTTGGGGGAGTTTGTTGATGGCTGTTAAGTACCATTTTCATTCGTCAACTATGCTCAAATAAAGAAGAACTTGGCATTTCATACACGCATATTTGCTTACAATAATGTAGTTCCACTTGTACTTGGGAATTATTTACATGCAGGAGGAAATATGAAGGAAACACACCCAAAAGGCAAAGAAACACACTTTCGACCAATGAGAGAGCGTCAACTGGACATCCCATGGATTGAAGGGCCCATTTTCAGTACCATACCAAAGAAACACACAAAACTACCCCGACATCTGGGATGAGGACCCACCTGGTAGCCACCCTGAGGAAGCACAAGCCAAAAGACCTAGCCACAGGTTGGCCGACCCCCCCCCCCTAGGTCGGCCGACCCAGGCATGCGGCATTTCCTCCTGGGCTTGCACGTGGAGGCTCCTGGTTGATCCCTGAAGGCGGTGGGCAGGGATATTCTTGGCGGTTACTCCCCTTTGGCGACCTATAGAGGCTATAAATAGGAGGGTGTGGCTTTACACTCACACACACACCACAAGAAGAATTCCTTCTCTTGCTACTTAGTTGTTCTCAAGTCTTAGTGGAGTTAGACTGAGTCTAGAGCTCTCTAGTTCTTCAAGTCTTCTCTTAGAGAAATTGGTATGGCTCTTGTATCATTTCCCTTTTGTAAGACTTTGCTCCAAGCTAGGCTAGTGCGTAGGCTCTTGGCGGAAGTTGCCTGTGGATGCAGGGTTAGGTCCGTGCCTGAAGTGTTATGTTAATAACTGTTGAACCTGAGTATAAGCGTGTATGTGTATAGAACTTAGGCTATACAACTATATATGAAAGTACTATAGGAGTAGCTCAGCTTAGTTCTTTCTCCACTTGGCTTTATTTATTTATTTATATTTGAGATAGAATCTTTTGTGTGTCATACTACCTCATCATTATCCATTACTTGTCTGCCTTGGTAAGATGATCCTTATCAATTCGCAATGTAAATATGTTCATAAGTAAGCCTTCTTATTTATTGCCTTCCTTTAGGATAAACAAATACAATACCCTGAATACTTCCGGGTGAAATGCTACAACGGTATTTTCTGTGCGCTTGCGGATTTTACCTAATTGGCTCTAGGACAAAGTAATGAAGCATTTATGACACCTTGCCAGCGATGATTTATTAGTATGGCTTAGCAAAAGTCAACAAACATCTACACCGACATGGAGAAGGACTACAACAACAATGAATATCTATGTCTTTGGTGCGTGTCTACGTCAACAAGATCAACTGCCATGACACCTTGACGGGCGCAAATTCGACCCAAGCTCAACTTCTAGTGCACTACAAGATTGGGTAGTTCTCCCTCAACATCTAGCACATTCCAAGGGGGAGACTAATTCCAAGGTAAGGACCAAGGTAACTTTTTTAGTTTTTTTCTTTTCCTTTGGTTCCTTGTTGCTCGTCCATTTTGGATCATCATAAGTAGTGGTTGTCATCCATCACCAAAAAGGGGGAGATTGTAAGGATCATGACCATTGAGGTCAGCCCAAGGAATGAATGTTTTTGTGATGAATGACAAACATGAAATGTGACTAATGTCTACACGAGTGTTGTTCATGTAGGAAACCTTTTCTACTCTATGATGATTGATGACGGCGGCCTTGACAATGGATGACAATGACCATAAGCATAGAGGCTTGATGAGGTTGATGGAGTCCAAGGGTTGATGAAGATGGATCAAAGCTAAGGACAAGCTATGGAGCAAGTGTTGGGAACACTTGTCTAGTTGTTAGGGCTTTGAGTCCATAGGAAAACTGGACTATCAAGGGTGTCTAGGTCATTTCTCTTAGGTCATGTCTAGTCAGTGATGTGCATGGATGCTCAGTGAAATCAAAGGCACTAGGTGATAGTGGAGAAGATAAGGAGCTGTTCAAAGAAGCCGGGAAACGAAGTCAAGCGAGGACGAGAAGTTTTAGCTTCTGGACATAGTGACCGGACAGAGGGGTCAATGGAGACCGGACTGTACGATCACTAGGAAACGAGAGAGAACTCTGCGAGGAAGACTGTTAGCATGAAAACCTATACAGACTGAACGGTACGGTCTACAGACCGGACGATCCGGTCTGTATGGAGGTTGCTCGGGACAGAGAAGTGCAGAAGATGGTGCTCTCTGGAATAGAGAGAGAATATACAGACCAGACGGTCTGTTCTACTGACCGGATGGTCCGGTCAGTACAGGAGGTTGCAGGCAGAGCGAAGCCAACGGCTCTGGGAGCTGTTCCAGGAGTAACCAGACGGTCCGGTCAGGCAGTGATCGGACAGTCCGGTTAGTGTGTCCAGAAAGGTAATCTCATGGACCAACGGCTAGTTTGAGGTTGGAAGCCTATATAACTTCATTGCTGGGGTCTTGGAGACTACTCTTGGCCAGTGGAATTGCTTGGAGCATTTGGTGAGAGCTAAGAGGAAAAGAAGAGAGCACTAGGAGGAGATATTGCATATCTTCATAGTGCTAGTGAGAGTAACTTGAGCATTGATGCACATCTAAGGCTAGGGTGTTCTTGAGGGTGTGATCTAGATTGTTACTCTTGGTCTATGGTGAGACCTAGACTGGTTAGGTATTGGTGATCGAGCCTATCATGATCGGTTGTGAAGGCCGTCACATGTTTGTACACGGTTTGAGCCTGTCGGTGAAAGGAGCATCAATAGTGAGCCCCCGTGTCGGCTCGGGGAGTCTAGCAAGTTCTCGAGGGAGGCGAGCTTGTGTCTTGGTGGTAGTGATGACGCGCACCGTGTCTTCACCCCGAGAGTGATTGCGAGCTCATGGGTGAGAACTCCACATTGGTGGTGGGAGGGACTGGAACTCCGACGGGAGTGGTCCAACTAGGAGTAGGGGAAGGCGCCATCCTTCCGAGACCTCGGGAAAAAAAATCATGAGCCATCTCTTACTCTACTTCTTACTTTGATGCCTTACTTTCCGCATTTACATACCGTACTATTCATGCTTGTGTGCTTGCCTTGCTCTAGTTGATTACCTTGTAGACTTGCATGAATAGGCTTCTCTACTTGCTAGTTGTGTTTAGCTTTCACTTGATCACTAGCATGTATAGGAGTTGCTTTGGCTTGATTGATCACCCTAGTACGTATTGTGTTACTCATGCTTGTGTGCTTATCTTGTACTTGATGATCTAGTAGCTTTGCATGAGTAGGCTCCTTTGCTAGCTTGTTATGTGCTTTCGCGTGTTCTTTGATTACTAGCTTGCATAGGAGTTGTGCCTCATGTGTGATCCACTGGTATGCTTAGGTTGTCTTTCCTTTCATAGGATTATCTTGTTAGTGTGATCACCACTAAAATTGTGTAGGAGTTGTTTGAGTGGTTGGTTTTAGTATTTGGCAAATTTGGTACATAGTGTGAGTTCCCGATTCACCCCCCCCCCCCCTCGGTCACTCGGTACTTTCATCGCTATATGTACCAAATTCACCAATTACTCAAAACCGACCATTCAAAACAACTCCTATACAATTCTAGTGGTGATCACACTAGCAAGATAACAAACCTATAAAAGGAACAACAAGCTAAGCATACTAGTGAATCACACAAGGCAATACAACTCCTATGCAAGCTAGTAATTAAAGAAACGTTGAAGCACACAACTAGCTAGCAAGGAATCCTACACATGTAAGTCTACTAAATCAAGTACAAGGTGAGCACACCAGCATGATTTGCACAATACATACTAGGGTGATCAATCAAGCAAAAGCAACTCCTATGCATGCTAGTTATCAAGTGAAAGCTAAACACAACTAGCAAGTAGAGAAGCCTATTCATGCAAGTCTACAAGGTAATCAACTAGAGCAAGGTAAGCACACAAGCATGAATAGCAGGGTATATAAATGTGAAAAGTAAGGCATCAAAGTAAGGAGTAGAGTAAGAGATGGCTCATGATATTTTTTCTCGAGGTCTCGGAAGGATGGCGCCTTCCCCTACTCCTCGTTGGACCACTCCCGCCGGAGTCCCGGTCCCTCCCACCACCAATGTGAAGTTCTCGCCCATGAGCCCGCAATCACTCTTGGAGTGAAGACACAGTTGAGTCACCACTGCCACCAAGGCACAAGCTCGCCTCTCTCGAGAACTTGCCGGACTCCCCGAGCCAACACGGGCGCTCACTAGCGATGCTCCTTTCACCGACAGGCTCAAACCGTATACAAACATGTGACGGCCTTCACAATCGATCATGATAGGCTCGATCACCGACACCTAACCAGTCTAGGTCTCACCATAGACCAAGAGTAACAACCTAGATCACACCCTCAAGGACACCCTAGCCTTAGATGTGCAAGATGCTCTTGTTACTCTCACTAGCACTCTCAAGATATCCAATATCTTCTCCTAGTGCTCCTCTCTTGGCCCTTTGGCTTCCAATAGATGCTCCTAGCAATCCTAATGGCCAAAGGCAGTCTCCAAGACAGCAGCAACGAAGTTATATAGGCTTCCAGCCTCAAACTAGCCAGTGCTCCATAAAATCACCCTTCTAGACCTGCTGATCGGACTATCCAGTCACTACCAGACCGAACCGTCCGGTCTCTACTGTGATGGCTCCCGGAGCCGTTGGCTTCTCTATCCTAGTGACTCCCTGTATTGACCGGACTCTCCGGGCAGCAGACCGGACCGTCCGGTATCTTTGTCCGTCGAACTTGTCCGATGCGTCGGACAAGTCCATCGGACTCGAGAGAGCTTGCTTCCTATCTGTCTTGTGCTTCACCTATATAGACCGGACAGTTTAGTCTCTATGGTCTGCAACACAAACATATTTCTCGCTAAGTCTTCTCTCTAGTCCGTCTGTTCCTCTAGTGACCGTACAGTCCGGTCTCTATTGACCCCTCTGTCCGGTCACTATGTCCAGAAGCTGAAACTTCTCATCCTCGCTTGACTTCGCTTCCCAGCTTCTTCGACCAGCTCGTTAGCTTCTGCACTATCACCTAGTGCCTGTGATTTCATTGAGCATCTATACACATCACCGACTAGCCGTGACCTAAGAGACATGACCTAGACCCCCCCTTGATAGTCTGGTTTTTTCTATGGACTCAAAGCCCTAACAACTAGACAAGTGTTCCAAACACTTGCTCCATAGCTTGTCCTTAGCCTTGATCCATCTTCTTGAACCCTTGGACTCCATCAAGCTCATTAAGCCTCCATGCTTGTAGTCACTGTCATCTATTACCAAGGCAACCGTCTACAATCATCATAAAATAGAAAAGGTTTCCTACATGCACAACACTCGTGTAGGCATTAGTCATATTTCATTTTTGTCACTTATCACCAAAACATTCATACATTAGGATGACCTTAATGGTCATGAACCTTACACAACTCGAAGTCTACGCGGTCAAACGAGCTGGCGCCCCGCCCGACCATCAAAGGAAGGGTTTCATGGTCCCTGTCTCGCTCGACCCCCGTCGAGAGGCTCGACCACGCTGCGCCTCGCTCGACCCTTGTCAAGAGGATCGACCGTGCCGCGCCGCGCCCCTCCTGGCCCGTCGAGTAGAGGGCCAAGCGAACCATGGATAAGATCGCCAGCTCTGCCCCTATAGTAGCGATACCCGCCCATGCGAGCACAGTGATACTGGCACACCTGCCGCCTCTGTCAGTCCCAGACAGTGGTCCACTATCCCAAGACGAGATAGGGCACTACATCACTGGCTCTACGGGAGTAACGAAATGGAGAGACTTGATTATAATGGATGTGCCAGGACAGGAATAGTGTCCCAGCACCTCATGCCAAGCGCTACATGACAAGCTAACCTCCAGCGGAGGGGGTCGAGCGGGACGAAAGTTAACAACCACACCTTGTCCCACCTTTAATGTCGTACCATGCATGCGGCAACAGTACCAGGGGGTCAAATCCCCTGGAGACCTACCATGGCGTCATCATCGCCCTGTTTGACGGGACGGAGCCTGACGCCGTGATGCAGCAACCCCGCGCAGACAAATCGTCGTCATGATGATGCCCTTAATAACAGTGATAGAGAACGGCGATCTTGGAGTAGAAAAGGGATGGTCTGACATCAAAAAACACACACCCACATACGCTCATCTCAAATAGACTTGGAGAACTCTCCTCTCTCACGATCTTTATACACCTCTCCTCTCTCACGATCTTTATACACCTGGTATGAGTAACACGAACAACATTCGAACTGGACATAGGGGTACTCTTCGAACCAGTATAATCCTTCGTGTACTCTCGCCTAGCCATCAACGAACTTAAACGCGCATCCCTGAACAAATTCTACTTGCCTGTGACCGAAACACCGACAAATAGTATTTCATTTTATAGACTAAATAATATTTTTTATAGTACCAGGAAGTCTTTTCACACTATAAGGTTTATTAATAATTCTTTTTTCTCTTTAAGATCCAACAAAAGACAAGAGTTCATTTTTCTTTGGATAGTCAATTTTGATTGATAACTAGATTATGTTTGGATCCATTACAGATTATAATTGAAAATTAATTTATAAAAATAATTTATAAAACTAATTTATGGAAAAAACTAGGTGAGAGTGTTTGCAGGTCGGTTTATAAAAACTGTAATCCAATATTTTAAACTATCTAATACATACAACGAGTTATAATTTGGTTTTAACTATGATAGGGTAGATTCTGAGTTAAAATAATATGGTGATCTAGATTAAAAACTAAATAAAATTATCCTGTTTAGAGGGTATTCAAATTATATAAATTAGTTTATTATAGTTTAGATGGATCCAAACAGACGTAGCCAATTTGGATTAGGAAGTGCACACAGTACAGTAGACTCAGACGCCTGGTCATCGTCTTACTCCACCCTCGCCGCAGCCGCGCGCCTCCTCAAACTCCGGCGCCGACCAGTCGATCTTTCGTCCAGCGCCAGGTCTATTGCCTTCGCCTGGAAAGTGTTCCCCTTGGAGGCCACTCGCCCCTAGACTGCTGCAGCGGAGCTCGGGGAGGAGATGCCGAAACGGACGACGCACACGTACTCGAGCGAGGACGCGCTGCCGGAGGGCCCCGAGTCCGACCTCTTTGTCTACTACTGCAAGCACTGTGCCTCCCACGTCCTCATCACCGGTCAGCCACCGCCCTCCTGTTTCTCCCTGATTCTTTTTACAAGCGTTCACTTCGTATAATTTCGCCAGATCTGCATAATCCACCAGGGAAGCGTAATAGAACATGTTACTAATTTGTCTGATGAAGTAGTGTTCGGGCATCCTCGAGCGGCATGCTGTAGTAACATTCTCCGGTTGTATTCTAGATGTATGCAGATTTGTGGAATTTTGCATCAGAACATCTCTCTGCGCGGAGTGTGTTTTGTTTACAAATCTACTTGTGCCTAGTAAAAGGAAGTTGAATGTACTCTTTTTGCAATTGAAATTTTTTTTGTAGACCCTAAGGCTCTGTTTGGATCCACAACCGTTACTTAAAAACTGGTTTTTATTTTTAGTTTTTAGAAACTGGTTTCTGAATAAAAACTGGGTGGGCATGTTTGGATCTTGGTTTTTATAATCGATAAACTAGCTTTTGGGTAATTAATGCATTGGAATGAGGTAAAAACTGACATTAGCTGGGTTGAGTCAGATAATGGGTTTCTTAAGAACTCATAATCTGGTTTATAGAAACTGGCATAAAAACTGACCTATTTGGAGACACTCCAGTTTCTAGAAACCAAGAGGGATCCAAACAAGGCCTAAGATGAGACACCCTCGTAGTTCTTTTTGATTTCTCTTGTAAACTACCTATAGAGTTTGAACATGACAGTGGCCTCCAAATTATGATTACTTGACCCCTATGAAGCTAGACTTTGCTTCATCCTTTGGAAGATGTGCCAGGTGCATGTTGGGTATGACTAAACAGGAAGAATTTTATGGTCACAGCTGAACAAGAACCTTAAGATGCTTCCAACGAAGTTTAGTATGGATTCCCACTAGAAATTGGCCATGAGGGGTCAGGACCAACACAGGTTCCATCACTCTTATTAAGATTCGTTCCAAAAGATCTGTCTGTGCTCCATTTTCTCTGAACTGATACTGGCGGAAAATATATTTGCATTAATATTTTTTCCCCAGTACAATGGATATGTAATTCTGTAGCCAAGCCCTCAGGTGTCACGCTTGTAGTCTTTTTTTTTCTTCCAACAATCAGGTGTTGTCTGTTGTCATATATCTTTTTTGTAGGGAAAGTGTTGTCATATATGTTGGTAGTTAGAGTCAGTAATCTGCCTGCTAATGAAAATCTGAATTGCAAGAATCTTTTACATTGCCAGAAGCAGAGCCTGTGTTAACCATCCTGCTGCTGGGTCATGGTATCTTCTTTTGTTTCGGGAATTCTATATATGTGAACCTAACAGGCCAGGTTCTATACTTCCAGTAGGGCTAAACATACACTAGTTTAGTTGTACAGTAGCCTTTAAAAGTTAGTTTTACATGACTATTAGCAAATCTTTCTTAATCTCGTCAAGTTTACATACTGCTTGACTGCCATTATGCTCCAGTTTGCACAGTTCAAGAGTTGCAGTTATTTTATTCAATTGATCAATTCTGATGTATTTGTTCTAAAGATACCCAATTGCAGAAAATGCCCAAAAGGAAGACTGACAGAGCACATGTTCTAGACAAGGAAAAGCATCTCTCAAGGCTAAATGTGAAGGAGTCAGGAAAAGTCATGTTGAAGCGGTACAACATCCTTATAACTTGTTAAATTATTATTGCTAGTCAAATCCTACTCAAATATTCATCTTGAACTTTTCATTATCACTAGGTTATGATTATCAAATGCAGCGTACTTTTTTGAATGTGCTACTCTAGTACTTTTCTTGAACTTTTACTGTATTAGGTTATGATTATCAAATACAATATACTTCTTTAGATACACTTGTCTGTAAAGTCTGTACCCTTGTTAATAGTCTTCAAACTATCTGGTATAGGTGAACTGAGCAACAGCTCAGATCGTCAGGACTTCAGTAGAGGGATTGGTCACTCTGGCTTATCTGTTAGTATTTTAATCCTGAAATTCAGGGCTCCTTGTGGCATTCATTTGCACAGTTGACACCTGTAAAAGTTCTAGTGGTGATCCCACTTCTTTATGTGATTGCTCTTTGCTAATTGTACATCTGTAGCTGTTACACGCTATGCAAATGCTAAAATATTGAACTGCATTGCTAGTCAATTGTTGCAGTTACATAATTTCAAGTATCTTTCATGCAGTGGAGAAGGAAAGCTTGAAAAACAGTTCCGTATGAGCTGTGTGGGATGTGACCTTTTTGTTTGTTACCGATCAGAAGAGGATCTGGAGCTAGCTCCTTTTATATATGTTGTTGATGGAGCACTGAGTTCTGTTGCAGCTGAGACAAATCCACATGTAACCCTTGATGGAATCTTCCTTTGATAATGGCAGTCACCTTTTCTATTTTCTAACCATAAAGACAATGAAACTGCAGGATGCACCTGTACCTCCTTGCATTACACAATTAGAAGGTGGACTTGTCCAAGTAGCCATTGAAGTGGAAGACCGGGCTCAGCGTTCAGCAGTAACAAGTACGTATCATGTTGCTGGCCCCTAGTAAATTGTTATTTGAACTATCATGCACTCTGTTTACAAAATCAGTGCAAGTTTCCTCAGACTTCATGTTAAGTTCACTATGTTTTTCCAGCTTACTGGCCAAACAATATTGTAGTAATCCAGCTGTTTGTACTTTCAGGAGTGAATGCTGACGATGTTCGAGTAACAGTAGCTGCACCTGCTGCTCGTGGGGAAGCTAACAGTGAATTGCTAGAATTTATGGGCAAGGTGATTTTTGTTGAAGGAGCTTTAACAGTTATATATTGTTTTCTACTCTGAGCCTAGTAGAAAGTTGATTTTTGTAACAATAGGATGCATGCAATTGCAAGATTTTAATTATGACTAAAAATATCTTTATTAATATATATCTTTGAGAATGTTTGCACAATATTCTAAAGTTATTTAATTTTAGACATATACCAAAGTAGAAATTAATTTTAAAAAATATTACAATTACAGCGCCACATTTTGTGACTGGAGGGAGGACTCTTAGGCATAAGCAGTTTGAACCTTCAACCTTATTATGTGAACATGTTTAGCTGATAATAATTTATGAAACCAGGTGCTTGGCGTAAGGTTGACTCAGATGACCCTTCAAAGGGGATGGAACAATAAATCGAAGCTTCTGATCGTGAGTTCTTGCTTCTTACTGCTTAATACAATTATTGAATTTGCTTTCGATTAAGATTTCTAGTATACTGCACTGAATTACATAGTAGCCATAGCCATTGAAATGCATTGATTTTCGTGCAATATATTCTTTCACTGATTATTTAGGTCGAGGATTTGTCAGCACGACAGGTGTATGAGAAGCTTCTTGAAGCTGTCCAACCTTAGAATGTCCCACTTTGATGTACGAGCTCCTGAACATGCGTTTGGGACTTTTTTTCCTTCCCTAAAGACAGAAGACAGAGGTTAGCCGATCCAGGCCAATAGCGAAGAGCAATTTAGCCAATCTGGACACAAGCTATTCATTGTTTCTGTTGTAAGCGTAGACATGTCAAGGGTCTGGGATATGCACTGAAGGGTCTAATACAAATTGTTGTGCTTTGCAAGGATGCTTGAACGCATTTGTGTGATAAATGTGGTTTGTGGAGTATTATTCAGTATTTGTGCTAGATACAAACTCGTTACTGGTTATGTAGGTGCAGATCATGCAGGGTCGCCGAAATTGCCGATTCTCCTGAACACCATATGCACAGTATGGGGTCTAAATGTGGTGATTCTACTGTTAGATCTCATCATGAGTGGAATCTAACAAAGTAAAAAATCATTTGGTCCTTTACTGCTGCTGAGCAGCAGCTATATTCCGTGATGAGTTGCTGACCCCTGCTTGCACCGACGCGAAGGTCACCAAGCCTAGTCATTTAGGGTCTTTCTTTGGAATGTGAGTTCGTTTACACGTTTTTTTCATTAAATTTTACAAGCTCGTCCAAAAAGGCTGTATAGCACCTAGGACTGTTGGCAAACAAGGAGTGGCGCCAAACTCTAATCACATGCCGATGCGTCACTTTATCAGGGTTGAAAAAGGGCTAAACCAAACGGAAATTGATAACCAGGTTTGTTTTTGAAAAAACTCTTTGGTTTAAATCAGATCAGACCGGTTTGATTGAAAACCGTGAAAACTGACTGGATTTTGTGGTTTTGTGAACCATGTACTCTAATCCCGTAGCATGTTACAATGGGAACACCTCAGATGACGTGTTATAAACTTCAAAATACACCTTCAAAGTTAGTGAAAAACTCAAACAAAAATGTGGAACCATACTTCATGTTATTATCTACGGTCATGCAAATTTTGTGATGCAAAAAAGAAAGCTTCTATGAAACTCAATAAAGAAAAAAGAGAATTCACAATATGTTAAATTGTGAGTCGTTGTCTCTTCCTTGATCTGCAAGCCACTAATCTCTTATAATGATTTGTATTTTATATCATTTTTTGTTGCATATCACTTTTACATGATAGTAGATGATATTACCTATTGTGTCAAAAAAAAAAAGATGATATTACCTATTTGTTTATCTTTTTATTAGATTTATTTATACAACTTTAATCAGGGGCGAAGCTACGTGAGTGAGGCCATCGGTGTTAGCTGACATCGATGACTTTCAGCCAAACAAGTAAAGAATCATAGGTAATCGTTGCTTCTCAAGCATACTGACCCTGTTGGCTAATGGTGTTTTTTTTTTGAGTGTGAACGGGGGGGAAAGATCCCCACCTGTTGGCTAATGGTGTTGACCCAACGACCTTGCTTGCTGGCTTGACTTTAGTGGTGTATTTTGATGATAGTAAACAGGAAGACGGGGTATACACTCAAATTATAATGCAAACATGATACTTTTACCATGATATAAAAATTTAATGTAAATAAAGTAAAAAAGGTTTTAAAATGCCACTCCCTTCGATTTCATATTATTATTGTTGTTGATTTTTTAAATTATATTTGATAGTTCATTTTATTTAAAATATTAGTTTAAATATATAAAATATAAATTATGTTTCTGTTTTATTTAGTGATAAAATAAATTAGAATTTTTAGAATTTTTTAGCCATGATACTCCTGTTAAATATTTTAGCCATGATAATCATGTTAACTTTTTTAGCCATCAAACATTTTTTCACCCCGTTCTTTAATTTTAGGAATCATGGCTCAGATTTTTTTTTTGAGAAAACACGCACATAAAAGGTAATTTGTTCAAATACAGGAAATTTTACATAGTTTAGCCCACGAAGACCGTGTACAGTGAGAAACATTAAAAGGTCAACTATGTTCATGGATACAGTTTGAACATCAAAAAAGATGGTTGCCGTCTTCAATATGCAAAACATATCTAGCTAAAGTATGAGAAGTTGTCCTTTCTAAGAATGTGGGGAAAATATTGTGTGCAAACCCGATTTTCAGTGAAAACGTGCAAACCTAAGCGTACTTCGTTGGATCTCGAAGGTGCGGTCTGGATGTAGCAGCTGAATCCCCGTGAAATTTGCAATGAACCCCCTGCCACCATCAGGAACACGTTCTGAGTCACTGCAAGGGGTTATAAACAAAATGTTCCCACTCCATCCAGACCGCAGCTTGGAGATCCGACGACAACGTACGCTTCGGTTTGCACGTTTCCACCGAAAATCAGGTTTGCACCTAATATTTTCCCAAGAATGTGTCCAAAGTTCATGTCGATATTTATTTTTGGTATCAATCTCTCTAATAATTGGCCTATTCTCCAATCATGAATAGGTTCTTGTGAATTATTAAGGCTCTGTTTGGATTCAGTTTAGATTCTTAAAATCTAATTTTTATCTTAAAATTTTAGAATCTTGATTCTAAATAAAATATGGATAATAGTGTTTGGATACCGATCAAATTCTTAAAATCTGAAGAGTTTTGAGTCTCTAGACATATAAAATCTGGCTCTAGCTAGGTATAACCAGATTATGAGATTCTTAAAATATAGGAATCTAGATTTTAAAATTTAGAAAAAAATTGTCATGTTTGGAGGTCTCGCGAATTCTAAAATCTAGATTCTTAAAGTATCAATGGATCCAAACAGGACCTAAAATTGATAACTACGCTCAAATTATCCATAAAGAAGTCATATTTCCTAGTTTTGGAATTATCCATACAACAAGTAAAATACTTAAAGTTTATAAACATGCAAAGGGGATTTCAGCCGGCTAACTGGCAACTGCCTAAAGTCGACAGCTAAAACATCTTTTAGGGTGTATTTGGAATAAAAAAAAATA
Organism: Eleusine indica; assembly: GCA_030378355.1. Lineage (NCBI taxonomy): Eukaryota > Viridiplantae > Streptophyta > Magnoliopsida > Poales > Poaceae > Eleusine > Eleusine indica. The sequence goes on from CM059500.1 coordinate 22,075,385, forward strand.
AAAAACACAGACATAGAAAAAAACACAGAAATGAAGAAAACACATGAATTAGGAAAGTTTAAAAAATGTAGAAATTCAAAACAGAGAAATGAAAATTTTAAAGTGTTTGGATTGCAGGAACTAACAACACAAGAAAGTAATTAACAAATCTTGATAGATTATTAGTAAAAAAAATTACATAAGAATCATATATTATTTTATTGTCACCTAGGACTTATCAAAAAAAAAATATTTTATCTCCATTGGCCTACTTACTTGTGGGATCCGGTGTGCACTGCCCTATATACGTTCGTTCTTTATCCATCGTATAGCTCGTGTGAAATCATTGACACACGTAAAAAAAAGGGGGGAATATCTTCCTATCCTCTCTCATACGAGCAAGGAACTTGGGCCACAGTCGGTCAGACGCAGAACTCCATAATCGTCTTTCTGTTATGAAGAGAATTTTTGGTAATTATGTCTTTGGAACCAGTAGTGTTTGGAACCGTGGTTAGGGTAGGAAAGCAAGGGAGCCTTTAGAATCGTGGTTAGGGAAGGAAAGCAAGGAAGGTTAAAGAGCAACGTTGCCAGTGAAAACGCGAGAGCTAGTAAAGATTTGTTTCCTCTAGTCTGAATAGAGTTTTTGTTTCGAGATTATTGTGTTTTTATCCCAACTTAACTCTAATTACGATTTTATCCCTATTTTTTTATGATTTATGATTTTATCCCTGCTTTTTAAAAAAGAAGCATCTGTTTGCCCCTTCGTTAGTCCAGACCGAATTGAAGAATTAAAAAAAAAACCAAAAAACAATTGAGAATATAGAAAAAGACAGAAGTGTCCTTAGCTCTTTCCTCATCTTCACGGAGCATTCTCTCTCGTCATCTCCTCTTTCTTTCTTATCTTCTAACCCTAAGAGCATCTTCAACAGCCTAGCTAAATTTAGATGTCAAAAGTTATGATTTAGCCACTATGTAAAATTAGAGTTATTCAAAAGAAACAATGATTTCCAACAGCCTCTCTAAAATTCAATATTCAAAATGTCTTGTGTTGGGCCATTAAGGTTGGGATTTGGCCCCAACAGCCCTATAGACAGAACGAAGGGAATCGCAACAGACGAGCTGTTCGTTCCCTGTTCCAATCGCCATGGACGAGCTCTGGGAGCTCAACCCAGGTGTGAGAATAGGGGGATAGGGCAGCACGGAGTGGGTGGAATCGGATCCTTGGACTACCGGACATCCATTTGAACTAGTAATTTGGATAAATAGCTAGTAATTTGGATCGCGTGACGGAAGGTCATGGCCATGGCACACGAAAGCTTACCGGAGCTGAGACTGATGCGCCCATGCGGGAGGAGGACGAGGCGCGAGAAAAGGAAATTTAAGTGCGGGAGACGGTGAGTCACGCGGAAAGAAGGCGATGGCGAGCGTTGGGCGCTCGGCAAAGAAAGCGAGCCAACCGCACCGGATGGCGAGCGAGGAATTTTGACGATTCAGATGACTAGTCTGTTGGACCGTGTTTTTTTCGAAAATTATATAAATTTAGCTTTTCAAACAATTTTAGCCAGCTTGTTAGAGATGCTCTAACTAGGGTTTTGCGACGGCAAGCGGGCGCGGCGTCGCGACAGGCTCGTGCGGCGCGGCTGCAGACGGGCATGACTGCGCGTGGGTAGGGTGGACGCGGCGCGGCGGCAGGCTTGCGCGGTGCGGGCAAGGTGGGCTCGGCTGCACGCAGGCAAGAGCGGGCATGGCACGGGCAAGGCAGATGCGACTGCACGCGGGCAAGGGAGGGCGTGACTTGCAGGCTCGTCGTGCGGCAGACGCAGGCAGAAGCTGAGACAGGAGGAATATTATGTGTTGTTAGAATTATGTCGAGATGCTACTAAAATATGTGGAAATGTTATTAAAATTATGTCAAAATTTGGTTAAAAAAGTAAAAATGTTATTGAAATTAAAGGAAAATGTTGTTAGTTCATAACAGGGGTAAAATCATAAACTTTATACAAAGTAGGAGCAAAAATACAAGGACATTTAGATCTTATCTAATTTAACACTGTAAGTTTGTAAGTGGAGCTAACGAAATAGGGGCAAATGAATGCTTCCGTTTCAAAAAAACAAAGATAAAATCACAAACTATAAAAAAATAAAAGTAAAATTATAATTAGTGTTAGAAATAAGAGTAGAAACGTAATAGCCGCTTCTTTTATTTCGTGTGGAATGCTCTCCATGTGATTCCTTTCCTCCGGAGAGGAACATTGATTTTCTTTGTTCCAAACGCTCACATGTCTTTCCTTTCCTGAGCTCATTCCTCCAATTTTCCTTCAGTCCAAACACACCATAAACCTCCAACTAAGCCCTTCTCCCCACGTTCTCGAGATCCAGAATGCGGCAAAACTGATCTCTATTTTCCATTTTTCCTAGAAATCTTGTGCTATTCCGTTTAGAATCGCCCCCCTACTAGGTACCAACCCCTTATTCTGATCCCCTTCACATTTCCGCGAATTGGGAAGGGGCGGAGAATTCACCAGCACGATCTATTGGTATCTTCTTCCCGTTCTTGCATCTGATTCCGTTCTTGCTGATTGAATCGGACACAAGGAGGTGGTGACCCATGGACGGAGGTGAAGAGGGGGACTCAGTCAACTTGCTTCAAGTTCTTTTCGGTAGGAGTGTTTTTTGATACGCCGATTTTGGACTTTTGAGGGCGGTTATAATCCTTGACGCACTTACCATTTCCTTAATGGAAAATGCTTGGCCAATTTGTTGTGTTATTTGCGAGTTTTAGATGCCTATATTCATTGCGTGGGCACATAAAGGACTTGAATGATATGCACATTGATAGTTTTTTACACGTTCGTGATACTAAATGTAGACTCTGCACATTGATAGTTTTTTAGATAATGGGAAAGAGTACCCGGCCCATTATCTGAAAAACTATCAATGTGCAGATTGAGAGTTGATGAGCAAATAGTGCTACACTCACAGACGACAGCCATATCTTATCTTTGTAGTCGAATTTTATCCTGTAACGAAATCAGGATTCAATATGCTGGTATATCGTGTAGCTTTTGTTGTTCCGTGTGCTGCATTTGCATGATATGCCTTTTCCAATTCCAGAGGGTGCCATAACTGGAGGAGTTTCTGGGATTGTGGTAGAAACAGCTTTATACCCTATTGATACAATAAAAACCAGGCTTCAGGTATGTTGATAATTACATATTCACATGTGACGTCCTTCTGGTCAGTTTGCTATCTGATACTTTTATGCATGGTGATATGCACATCTGAAGCATTGATTCATCCAACATCCTAAGAATGTTATCAATTGCCATTGTAGTAGCGATTTAGACCAATGTGCCTCCACAATGTCTTTGAAATCAATACATTTGCATTCTCTATCAAACGTTTTTGCAATGTTGATTAGTATCCCATATTTCTTACTAGGTTGCTGAGGGACCATATACTCCTCTTTTCATGGTTGCATTAGTAACTAAAAGTTGTTAGATGCATTTTATGAAAACGTTTTCCTATCTTTTGTAGGCTGCACAAGGTGGAAGTACAATTCAATGGAAAGGCTTGTATGCTGGGTTAGCTGGAAATATTGACGGTGTTCTTCCGTGAGTATTTCATATTATACTAGTAAAAAATCAACAGGTTTCTTATATCACCTGGAGGATGTTATTGTATTGTTGGCAATATGAGTATGCTTTCAGCATATCAATAATGTTGTATATTCCCAGCTATTTCTAATAGCCAGACTGCTAAATGTTTTACAATGACTTGTCCTCAGATTGTAGTTGCAACACTAATTGGTGATCTAATTTCCATATTTAAGCTCTAGTTGTATTCCAGATTAATATTGCCATAAATCCTATGTTTTTGAAAAAAAAAATTCTCGAACCCTGATATATCATCATTCTGCAATTGATATCTTTCTTTTATCTGTCATCGTTATCGTTCATTGTTTTGTATAGTGCTTCTGCAGTATTTGTCGGAGTATATGAACCAGCTAAAAGAAAAGTACTGGAAATGTTTCCTGAAAATTTGAGTTCCATTGCTCATTTGGTAAGTTGGTGCAAAGACTATCTATCATAGGTTTGGATTTTCATAATTTTGTCTGAGTTACTTGATGCTAAATTTATTAAGTATTTTTCTGGAAACAAATAATGCTATTATGTTGTAATATTCGATACTTTTTTCTTAACAAATTAAAATAAGCCTTGTTTTCTGAAGAAATATGCGGTAGACTGCAGGGGCTATTGGAGAGGCTGCTTCATCAATTATTCGTGTTCCCACAGAGGTCTCTTCTTTTCCCCCTGTCCGCTGTACTTCTACACAATGCTCAAATTTACTCTTAATTTTTCATACTTAGGTGGTGAAACAAAGAATGCAAATGATCCAATTCAAGACAGCACCTGATGCTGTTCGCTTTATTGTTGCTAAAGAAGGAATTAAAGGCCTTTATGCTGTATGTATCTTTTAATCGTGTTGTACTGATTTTCATATATTTTGAAATGTTGATTATCTGGATGCTATTGGAACGTTAATATTATTAGTTTGCTGTACAAGTTCAAATTTAGGTGAATTATCATTCCATGCACTCATTTCTTTACTGCAGGGATATGGTTCCTTTCTGCTGCGAGATCTACCATTTGATGCTATCCAGTTTTGCATATATGAGCAACTCCGAATCGGCTATAAATTAGTGGTATTTACCCAATTTATGTTTGTAATGGGGAGGATAATTGGGCCTTATGCTTTGCCTAGAGCTTGGGAGACATTAGGGGATTGGGAGAATTGTTCTTCATTGATTGATTACTTCTAAATGACTACTGTACCTCTGTTTATATAGAGGTAGAGCCGGCCCTAAACCTAACCAATTGATCCTATCCCTAAATAACCTAACTTGAGGGCTAAGTAAGGGTGGCGCTACAATATCCGCGCCACTACAGTACCATGGGCCGCTACACTACCATGGCCTAAAGGCCTGCCCATAACATCTCCATCCCTCCTTCCGAGGCAGTTCGTCCTCGAGCTGTGGTGGTGGCCACGGCTGAGCCCTGTACCACGCTCTTGTCATCCTGGTCCCTTTTCCTTCCCCCTTGAGATGCAGCTCGCCCTGTGGAGCCTTCGTTCTGCAACAACTGGATCGATTTCTAAATAAAACCAAAATGCCTAAAAATAAGTCTTTTACATTTTATAATTTTGAACTTCAGATTTTTGTGGCCATAATGTAGCTCCCCTGGTAACCACATACTGCAGCAGCAAGACAAGGACAACAGTTCCTCCAGGCTCCCATGGAAAACTCTTAGAACTGTTAGCTCTAACACGTGCAACAACCCAGCATGCTTTTTGGCATCGATGAAAAGTCAGTGGGTGACTAGGAACGGTATTAGATGGTGAAGGAAGGGAGATCTTCACATTGCTTGATGTCAACGAAGAAGTAGTCAATTTCGTTAGGAACCAGCATAATGCAGTAGCTGCACCCTTCTTGACACCACATGCATGATTAGTGATTGGCCAGAGAGGACACCAAGATACCTTGCACAGCAGTAGCCTTCTTCTTCTTCTTTTGTGTCTTATTCCTCAGCAAGGGTATAGTTGGGACAACCAAGAACGGCGAGGTCGAAGGGATAGGCGCCTTTGGCACCTGCACAACAGTTTGGACCAGCTCCGCCAAACATTCTGGCTTCTTCTCTTCTGCTGCAGGCACAACCATAACAGGTTGGGCCAGCACTGCAGTACGGTTGGCAGCCTTCTTTGCTTCTAGTCGTGCCGTAAGCAGATCGATCAGTTCTCTAAGGCTCATATCAGAGTACGATTTTTGTGGTAATTTTGTAACAGAAGCCATGGGAAGGGATTGTTGGCAATCTGATACCAGATGTAATGGGGAGGATAATTGGGCCTTACGCTTTGCCTAGAGCTTGGGAGACATTATGGGATTGGGAGAATTGTTCTTCATTGATTGATTGCTTCTAAATGACTGCTGTACCTCTGTTTATATAAAGGTAGAGCCGGCCCTAAGCCTAACCAATTGATCCTACCCATAAATAACCTAACTTGAGGTGCTACAGTATCCGCGCGCCACAGTACCATGGGCCACTACAGTACCACGGCCCAAAGGCCTGCCCATAACAATGTTAAGATAAATTCCAATTGTGCTCTTTTGATTAAGCAAGAACATTGTGACAATATTTCTCTTATCTAGTTCAAGGATAAATTTAATTCTGTTTTATGGATCTAGGCAAAGAGGGACCTAAAAGGCACAGAAAATGCAATTATCGGTGCTTTTGCAGGTATACTAACATTTATACTATCAAATTGGTACCCTCCAAAGTGCCTGTCATGTCCATGTATATAAAGGAAACAGAAGATTTTGGACATTTAGCTAGGCTAGTTTCAAGTATATTTTATTTCCTATTTATTCACTCTACTTTTTCCTCATGAGTTTTGTGCGTAAATACAAAGTTTTTTTTTTCTCCTGAGTGATATGCCACCAAGATTTCATGAAGTTTCTACAAAAAAGCTTCTCGTCCTGTTTATTTGACAATCTCAATTAGCCTTTAGGGTGCAATTGTTTAATTAATATCTATTCTGGCACCAAAGTGACATGACAACACACAACAAGAAAATTTATCATGTAATAGCCGTGGTCCTCTATTGAAATCTAAAATTTCAGGCTACTGGATTTCAATTGTTTAATTAATATCTATTCTGGCACCAAAGATTCATTCTGTTGCACACTTCAGCTCTTAATATTTTCTGATTTGCATGCGAAACCAAACTCAGTTTGGTTTTGTTGAGATGGTAGATTGGCACTAGTGAGCTAGTGATTTTGACAAGCAAGTACTGACCCATCCCTAAATTGCATACACAGAGTTAATTGGAAGTAAATTGAAAATGATTGTGTTGAAGTGGTAATTGTATTGCCTCTCTGTGGGCACATTCGTGTTTCTATTGTAATAGATTATGAATATCTGTAGCTCCACTTAATATCATCAGGTGCAATTACTGGCGCTTTGACAACACCCCTAGATGTTATGAAGACGAGATTGATGATTCAGGTAGATCTTATGACTGCATAAACTCTGTCATGACTACTCCTTCTAAGAACTTACTTATTTGGACATTTCCTCTGACTGCAGGGACAAGGGAATCAATACAGAGGTTTCATAGATTGTGCTCAAACTATTCTGCGAGAGGAAGGCGCTGGTGCTTTCCTGAAGGTAAACTATTATGATGAAATACATGCTTCATTGAAGCATGTTGACAAGATTCTGCACTGCATGATAATGATGATTCAAATTGACACAAACTTTGTTTTCAGTTTCTTTCCTAGTGCTATTTGATAAAAACAGATGGCCACAATGCTGGATTGTGTATTTGATTGATATAATTCTGCTTGCAGGGTATTGAGCCAAGGGTGTTATGGATTGGTATCGGTGGATCAATCTTCTTTGGTGTTCTGGAGAAAACAAAATCCATCCTAGCTGAGAGGAACCATAGATCAGCTAAACTCAAACTTTAGAAAGACGATTTTCTTTCCGCATCAGGTCCAATAGAAAGAGTTCGCTGTCGTGTGTGGCATGAGTGCCCCTGCTCCAGTTTTGGAGCTACATTTCCCATGCTATACTGTTTCATTCAAACAATGTTCATACACAATTCGTTGCTTAATGCCTTATTTTTCGTGATTACTAGCTTGCGTGTTGTCATGTTGAGATCGTAACAAGAAGTCCAAAGTTATGGAGGTTTGACCCTTCAGTTGACATGGTATCCATCAGAATTCGACATGCTGGCGCAATGATGGCCTGTTAGAGCTTTCGCCAACCAAAAGGATGCAGCCGCTCGCTCGCGCTTGTAGCCTGGTCTAGGACGACGCTACGGAGATGAAGCTGTTCACGAACGGCAGTTCGGAGGCCAACTGAGTGACTACTACCACGGCCGATTGCGGTCAAGCAGCGCCGCATCGTGTGTAACGTCGACGTGTATACACGCTCAACGGCCAACTGTGAACTGTATACCGGACGGGCCGCGCTGGAGTTGGTGAACAGCGCCAGACGCTGGATTGTACACGGCCATCTTCGAGGTGGTGGCCGCAGTCTACATCACCAGCTGGTGGCGAGCCCTATCGCCGTTACCTGACCGACTCCCAGCGCCTACCCAAAGCACTCTGCTCTTAGGCCCCCCTGTTTGGTACAACTACAACGCTATCAAAAGATGTGTCTCCCACCGCCTACCCAAAGAACACCGTTGAAAGGATAAGTAAGGGGCACGACAGTACATGTTGTGTAATTATTACGAATAAATAACTACATGGAGTGCATGTTGCCCTATATACTTAAACTAGCAAAATAGTCGTACGTTATCACAGTTTTAAATCTATACTCTTAGTTAAAACAGGTAAACACATCAACATGCATTATCATGTTGGTTATTATCAAAAAGAGAGTCAAGTTAATTTTTTTTACAACAACTTTGATGTTGTTTTGTTCTTCATAGGAGTTATATTTTTGTATTAATAGAAACTCACATGTTGTTTTGTTTTGAGTAGGACTCATATTTTATATTCATAGAAAGAAGAACACCGTTGAAAGGATCGAGTGACCGAGGAGGAGGGGGGGGGGGGGGGGGGGGAGGGGTGAATCGGGAACTCACAATATGTACCTAATTCATCAAATCCTAAAACCGATCACTCAAACAATTCCTATGCAATCCTAGTGGTGATCACTCTAATGAAACTTGACTAGAGGAGGGCTGAATAGGCAATCTAAAAGATTTAACCTGAAACCAACACTTAATTATGGAAATTTAAAAGGTACAAAGAAGCTACTTGAAGTGAAGGGTTATTGTTGTAGTGGAGAGCTCGGTTCCTGCAGGAGTTAGCAAGCAACACAACACACAAGTAGATCGAGCACAATATGTAGAGAACAAATAAATAGCTCCCAAAGAAGTTCTAGCACAAGGAAAAGCTTTCAAAGGTTGCACACAAGAAAGAGCAGGTTTATCCACTTAGGAAAACAAGAACTACTACTCATACAACCTATTAAAAATTAAAACAAGCTAGAACTTAAATAATAACAAGAATAAGGGAGCACATAAGGATTTATTTACCAGAGTTCAACCAACTTGCAACGAAGTTGTCTACCTCTCCGTTGAGGGATCCACCAAGGACCAGGTCTCTTTCAACCTTTGTACCTCTCCAAGCAATCACCAAGATCAAGCTTGGATGACCAAGCAATCACCAAGATCCAGTCCGGTTCTTCACTAAACTTGCTTCTTCCCTTACGGAGACGAAGCCGATCTTTACAAACTTTCTCAAGACTCACCACAATTTTGGAAGCTCTAGGGCAACGCCTAGCCGTCTAGGAATCTTCAATTCCAAGACTAACAAATGCCTCCTGGATTCTTGTTTTGTATTAATGCTCAATTTCTCTCACAAAGAGACTCTCTCTCAACCCAACTCTCACAAAGAGATCAATCCTCACAAAGAGGAGTTGGGGAGAGTGCTAAAGGGCTTTGAGAATGATATTTTTGTGGGCGAAGTCAACAGCCCTTGAAAGAGGGGAGAGAAGAGCTATTTATAGAGGAGACTCAAAAACTAGTCGTTGGAGTGCATTTCAGTGATTAGCGGAACTTCTATGAAAACCGACGGAACTTCTATTATTTCAAAAGGAGCCGTTGCGCGGGCTAGGATTCCACGGCATGACGGAACTTTCGTCATAAGCATGACGAAACTTTCGTGACTCTCTGGTTGGTATGTCACTGGAGAAGACTGTGACGGAACTTTCATCACTCTCGGTTTGGCTGTTATGATAGGTTTCCAAGTGACGAAACTTCCTTCACAGAGGTGACGGAACTTCTGTCATTCTCTGTTTGGCTAAAACTAAGTTGGTTCTTTTTGGGCTTTTTGTGGCTAGTGTGTTTCTCTCATCTCACTTGGATTTTGTTGAGCACTGAGACTTTGCAAGCACCCCATGTGACATCCCTCTTGATAGAGCGGCATGCCTAAACTCAAGATTAAACATAAAAGAAACTTTCTTCAACTTGAGCTTGCATAATTGTGATTCTTGCCACTTAGCTTCATAAGGAACTACCACATGTATTCTCCTTCTAAGCGCCATCACCTAGAGCTTGTGACTTGGAGTATTTGAATCCTTACGATTAACTTTCATTTGTACTCACAAGTCACTTAAGATTTTCAACATATTGATACTCTGAAGTATATGACTCTTGTTGCTTGGTACATCGAGATTGAGCTTCACCTGCCCTTCACCACTGCTCTGATCCCTTGGACTAAGCATTGCTTGCCCTTCTCCTTTGCATGGTTCATCGTGACTCGGTCATGAACAATTCTTCACCACTGAGCTAACTCAAGTTACATACAACTTTTGTATTGACATTAAGCCTTTGTTTGAATATCTTCTTTATATTGCTGATCAAGTTGCTTGTAGTTATCCTTTCATCTTGTAATCAACTTGCACTTGATCCTTCTATGTCTTTCACGCATAGACTTGATTATTTGTGAAACTTCATTGTATTGATGATCAAGCTGCTCATGAGTGTCCATTCATCATGTCATCATTTTGTACTTCGTTATACTTTGATTATGTACAAGCCTTGTCTCGTGAGACCAAATCATATCATGAACTTCCATGTCTCATATTTTTAAACAATGTACAATCTCAAACATATTGATTTTAGCCATATAGTGTACATCCAAGATTTCAATCCCTGCTTATGCACTTAGAAACAATTGTTAGACCTTTAATCATGTTGTCATTCAATACACCAAAACCCACTAGGGGACTAGATGCACTTTCAATCTCTCTCTTTTCGGTAATTGATGACAACCTTGATTGAAGCTTACAAAAGATATTCAGTAAGCATTTTGGACGCAAACATGTAGGTGAGCTCCCCCTAAAGATGTGCATATTGAATTAAATTCAAGAACTTGGCCTAAAGATGCCATTTGCACATTTTCTAGTTGGCATGAGAGCTCCGCCTAAATGTGTGCATTCGTGGGGTGCAAAAAAAAGTGTGTATGAGCAGATATCTCATGATGCATATGCCAAGGACACACAAAAATAAAACTGAAAAGAAAGCATATGTGCTGTCTAGCAAACACAAGACTTCACATATTCACAATAAAAAACATTGCATCATTACAATCATGCATCACATATTATCACAATCAAACGGTTCTGAAAACATAGAAAAAGAAAGGTTTACACACAAGTTCACACATTACACATTGTTCTCAAGTCCAAGAGATAAAAAAGACTTCTCCATTCATGACGCCACCAAATCTTACTTTTCTGAGCTTTAATCAACTTTTCTCTCTCCCCTTTGTCATCTAGCACCAACAAAGGGTAAGCAACTCACAAGATAGCTCGATATTGAATCCATGGTAACTTTTTCTATCTTAATTGCTTCACTCATGAGGAGGCTGCTGCTGGGGTGCTAAATCAGTGCCAAGTTGAGAGGGCTGTTCTCAAGTAGATATTCCTACCCTTCCAAATTCATAGCTAGATCCACCATATCAAAACCCTAAGGCTAGCCTCACCGTGTTCTTCAGAAACATGGTCATCATGATTGATGCTGGCCTTTCTCTCCTCCCAAATCTCTATGGGACTCTTAGCCCTTTTTGAACAAGGTGGTTCAAGTTCCATCTTGGCATACATCATTGTGTCTCTCTTGCTATATTTTTTTATAATGAGCTTTCACATCAGCTTCATATTATTGCTTGTTTAGGCAAAAGAGGATGTTCATGATCTTTGTCAAGGGAGAGGGAGGTATGTCCCTTTGTTGTCCATGCCACTAGTACTTATAGAAGGTGGTGCTCGGTGAGGAGGTGCCATAGGCTGAGTGGGGGCTGCTGCTATTGTGTCCTCCTCTAGCTATGGCAAAATTTGAAATTTGTATCTCTTGTGAGCTCTCTCACACTTGAAAGTGCCACCAAGGACTCTTGATCATGTAAATGATATATGGTACATATCCATAACTCCTTTGAGAGTGATTTGCAATGCCCTTAATCTCTTCCCATATGAAATCGAAGACTAGGAAGGGAGTGCCAAGAGGAGAAGTAGAAGATATAGCAGCAAGAATGTTGTTATAAGAGGGAATGGCTGTGGAGTCATCATCCTTAGGTGTGATAGATTTCATGAACATCTTTTTGAGATAGGCATACAATGGAAGTAAATATGTAATATGTCCTCGACTACACTCTTTGTTTCTTGGATACATGAAACCCATCCTCAGGCTTCAAAGCGGTGGTGAATATGAAGGTGAGAACAGTTAGCACCTTTTCTCCCAAGACTAAGAAGTCTAGCAAACTGAGCATAAGTGATCTCATACCATTGTTCCTCTGTCATCCAATGAAATTTTCTGACATTTTCATGCTCTTCAACATACAAGGTGACATAGAGCTTAGCAATGATCTCATTGTTCCAATTCTTCTGAAATGTCAAAATATCACTCATATTCTTGGCCTTGCATTCAGTCATCACATTGTTAAGAATTGGTCATCATTGGTAGATAAGCAGTTCCAATCTACTCATTGAATAATAGACATTGCCTTGTTCTTATGTATGATCATAGACTCATAGTAATCCTGCTGAAAGTAATACCAAAAATTGTAATTTGTACCAATTTCTTTTGAAGTAAGCTTGAGGTTGATTGCTCTCCTCTTCCTTATCTCTTCATATTGCCCTCTATTATTTACCTTTGCCCTACAAGAAGGATTAGAAGGCTCCAAGAATAAAGGAGCACCAAAGTTTCTGACTTTCAGTGCTATAGGCTCATCCACAACAAAAGTTTTGGTATCCTCATTGTCTTCTTCTTCTTGAATTCCTACAACACCAATTGCTGCATTGGATGGCTCAGCTTCTTCCCTCCCTTGATGGCTGGCCCTAGATGGTGAAGAAGGCCAGGTTTCATCCTCTACATCATTATCATCGGAGGAGAGTTGATTATCGTCAACAGGTGCTATTAGTTCCTCCTCTATGGTCATGTCTCCTCTAGGCAAGGACTTCTTAGTTATCCTTTTTTGCTTTTGACCCTAAGAGGGATACAACCACTCTCTCCTTTCCATGTCATGCCTTGCCTTGACTATTCCTCTTTTCTTTTATCATCCATATATATTGCCTCTACAACTGATCGAGATGAACAATTCACATAAAACAACTTGATCAAAGAATGATGGATGAAGGATAGGTCAGAGGACCCTAAACCTATGGGTGACAGAACTTCCATCACTTGAGCGATGAAAGTTCTGTCGCTCTCGGTTTTTGGATTGAGAGGAACGGGTAAGCATGAAACGGCAAGTTCTAGCAGCATTGAGTTAAACCCAAGAATTGTCAGTTTTTACTCCATTTATTTTTGCAATTCTCAAATCTTCTCCAATTTCAATCTTCTTTCTCCTTATCTGTAGATCTTATTCCTATATCCATCCTTTGCACTTTCCTTTTTCACCTTTTTATTTGCAAAACTTATTCCAAAAAGTGAGAATTTGAGATTTTGATTAGAGTGGAGCAAGATTGGATTTTGGACTTGAGATAGACGATCTCACAAATTATGGTTAGGCAACAATCAATCAATCTTAACTATAACCACAACTTGCTTGACGTGATCACAAGAATCAAGAACCAAAGATTTTCAAAAACCACAAATATAACAAGATAAAGGAACTTTTTTTTTATTTAAACTATCCTAGCTCACAAAGAGCATGCCATGACACGAGGCCATAGACATGCCAAGGCATAACTTATCACATGGGTTCTATATGCAAAGGAACACAAAGTTGTAACTGCATGACATACCTTGGCCATTAGATTGTTCTTCTTTTTCTTTTGTGAGGGAGCATTTTATGCAGTTGTGTACTCTTGTATGATTTGTCAATGATCAGGTCAATACATTGTCATATTTTGAGTATGATAGATCTTGTGACTCATGATCATCGGATGTCTCCAATGTCATTAGTCATATCTACCACTTGATTGGATGCACTTTCAATTCCTTCACAATGATAATAGTTCCACAAGCAATGTTATCCATGTAAATGCTGCCCACATAATCACTTATAGAAGAACATTAGTTTCTCTTAACATAAGACATGGTGTGAATCTCCCCCTTAATGTGTGCACCATATCATTGAATAATATTCACATGTGCACATTGCTTAGTTATGATCATGAGGAGATTTAACTATGTCTTAGTTTAAGGTTTTAGGATAAACAACTGGAATTTGAAATGTGTTAACAGTCACTTACAAACAAAATATATGTAGGAATTTTTCTTAGGATAAGGAGAGGCTTTAAAGTTCAATGACACACTTGACTTATGGTCTTGAAATCACTAGAGATCATCTCAATGAATTTTTTATTCATTTCTCTTTCCTTTCTTTTATGTATATCTATTGAGGAGAAATCGAACTATCCAATTTTCCCAAACTGGATTGTCCAGTTTTTCTCACCACCTATTTTTTAGAATTGTTGTGGCTTCTCAACTTTTGCCGGGACGATGGAACTTGCATCAATGGGTGACAAAACTTCTATCGCTCTCTGTCGCGAGCTAGTGAAGTCACTGAATTATCATGAACCATGAAAAGGGTGGCGACAGAACTTCCTTCACTGAGGTGACAGAATTTCTGTCCCTCTCTGTTTTGGCTTTCTTGACTTCTTGTATGCTTGTAGCTCCTGAAAAATGTTCACAAAACAGATTTCTCCAAAGGAGACATTAATTGCATCTCTTTACATATGACATTCATGCAATATTCCTTGAGTGTAGTTCTTGATTTATTACATGAACTAGTAAACACATTACAATAGGAGTAAGGAACACAAAAGAGAGGTATGTAGTGATACTTATTGTTTCCTTGATGACATTGATGTAGAGAATGTTGACGTTTCCACACTTGACAAATTGCATGTATATGTTTCATTTCTTTTTGTGTATGCCGAACCATCAATGCATCACCTGCACTCCATGGACACTTTCAAGCATATTTTGGCACCCAACACTTGTTGGGTCCTAGAGTGTTAGTTACACAAGCTTTTGGCATCAAAAGTGACTTTGCACTATCAATAGGCAAACTAATCACCTTGGTAGCACAAGAGTCAATATCAGCACATAGCAAATTATTATGGGCAAGATTGAGAGAGGTTTCGGTCAAAGAACAATCCTTATTCATCTGTCCTTTGTTACGGCAAATATAACATTTTTGGTGCTTGATCTTATTGGCTTTCACTTTGAGTTGCCTCTTCATGCTTTCACTCTTGTTCATGTATCGGTTAAGTGACACAAAGTATTTCTCAAGCTTCTCAACAGATTTCAGTTTTCTTGTAGAGACCGGGCAGTCCGGTTTTAGAGACCGGTCCATTCGATTTTCACAGACTTGCTTCTTTCTTGATTCTGATGTACATTGAGTGATTTTGTGCCCTCTCTCTTTGCAACCAAAACACCTTCTCTAAGATAGGCTTTGTTGTCTTCTAGAAAGTGTTGGTTGAGCTTTCTTCTTGTTTGGACACTTAGATGCATATTGTCCTTTTGTTGAGCACTCAAAGCATATGAGTAAGGAGGTTTGGGAGCATGTGCCAGTCAATCCCTTCTCAATCTTCTTCACCATGTTGTCATGGTTATCTTGAGATGGCTGCACATGATCTTTGCCTTTCAACCGACATAAGTCCATCTTGAGCTTCTTAACTTCTTCCTTGAGAACATCATTTTCACTTACGATGAGATCATCACAAGTTTCTACAATTATGTGCTCATCAAGTGATGGCTTTTCTTGAGGACAATTTAAGTTAGCACATGATAAATCAATGGAGATGGGTGCACATGTGCAAGTGTGAGGTTGGAAGGATTTTACCACTGTCAAAGCAACCTCATGTGTTGTCTCTAGCATGACATAAGTGTCAACAAGCTTTTCATGAGATCTTAGAAGCATGCTATGTCTCTTTTGCAAGTCAAGGTGCTTTTTAGCAAGCTTTTGGTATTCCTTGAAAATCATTTGATTTGCCTTCTCTAGTTGTGCTACATAAGATAAAGAGTTAATAGCACATGCATTATTGTTACTCAAATCATCACCTTTCAAAAGTGTGGATCTTTTGGATTCTCTTTCTCTCTTGGCCATGAGACGATAAAATCCTCATCCTCAAACCACGAGCTTGTAGGTGATGTAGATTCTTCACTTGGTCTGAATCTGTAGCAATCAAGATCGTTAGTAGTTTTTATTAAAGCTATTTTTGTTTTGCCAAAATCAGATACTTCAGTTTGGGTAATCGGACCATCCAGTTTTCCTAGACAAACAGATTCAACATTGTTTTCTTGACTTCTTGATTGCTTCACTTGCTCTTCTTTAGCGAACGTGTTTGAGGATGATGCATTGCTTGACTCATTTTTGAGTGGTAATTTTCAATGTTGCTAGAGACATATATTTCCTCAAGTGCTTTCCACATCAAATGTGCAATCTTAAGCATTCCATGACCCTTTAGCATTTTACCTTCGACCTCTACACTCACAGCACGAGATAAAACATTAAATGCTTGGGCTTCGAGATACAAACATTTCTCTTGTCCTTTAGTTGGAAGATAATCCTCCATGACATAAGAAAAACCTATATCCACGATCCACCAAATTTGTGAGTTCATTTCATAAAAGTAAGAAGACATACGAGTTTTCCACAAAGCATAGATTGCTCCATGAAAAAGGGGTACCTAAAATGAAGGTTTGGAAATTTTTGCAAGCGACATTGTTTCTCCAAGCGGTTAAGCCTAATATAGAGATTAGACTCTAATACCAATAGAAAGTTACCAAGAGGGCAGTGGTGTGAATAGGCAATCTAAAAAATTTAGCTTAAAACCAACACTTAATTACAGAAATCTAAAAGGTACAAAGAAGCTACTTGAAGTGAAGGGTTGTTGTTGCAGTGGAGAGCTCAGTTCCTGCAGGAGTTAGCAAGCAACACAACACATAAGTAGATCGAGCACAATATGTAGAGAACAAATAAATAGCTCCCAAAGAAGTTCTAGCACAAGGAAAAGCTTCCAAAGCTTGCACACAAGAAAGAGCAGGTTTATCCACTTGGAAAACAAGAACTACTACTCATGCAACTTATTAGTAATTAAAGCAAGCTAGAACTTAAACAATAACAAGAACAAGGGAGCACACAAGGATTTATTTACCGGGGGTCAACCAATTTGCAACCAAGTTGTCTACCTCTCTGTTGAGGGATCCACCAAGGACCAGGTCTCTATCAACCTTTGTACCTCTCCAAGCAATCACCAAGGTCAAGCTTGGATGACCAAGCAATCACCAAGATCCAGCCCGGTTTTTCACTAAGGTTGCTTCTTCCCTTACGGAGATGAAGCCGACCTTTACAAACTTTCCCAAGACTCACCACAATTTTGGGAGCTCTAGGGCGATGCCTACCATCTAGGAATCTTCAATTCCAAGAGTAACAAATGCCTCACAGATTCTTGTTTTGTAACAATACTCAAGTGCTCAATTACTCTCACAAAGAAACTCTCTCTCAATCATGTATGGATCGGAGGCGTACCGAGAGGGGGGGGGGTTTATTGGTAAGCCGACCACGAATCCGAATACTTCAATTCACACTACTAGACCCTAACAATCTTTGCAACCTAACACTTCTAGGAGGTCAAGACCCTACACATGCTAGTGTTCATGATGAAAGCTAGCGCGGAAGCAAAGCACACTAGCCTATGCAAGCCACAATTCAACCTAGTCACTAGAGCACACAATTGCGGAATAGTAAAGAGGGGGTCAAGGAATGCTCATGATTTTTTCCCGAGGTCTCGAAAGGATGGCGCCTTCCCCTACTCCTCTTTGGACCTCTCCCGCCGGAGTCAGGGTCCCTCCAGCCACCAAAGTGGAGTTCTCGCACACGAGCCCACAATCACTCTCGGAGTGAAGACACGGTGCGCATCACCACTGCCACCAAGACACAAGATCGCCTCCTTTGAGAACTTGCCGGACTTCCCGAGTTGACACGGGCGCTCAGTAGCGATGCACTTTTCACCGGCGGGTTCAAACCGGGTACAAATGTGTGACGGCCTTCACAATCGATCACGATAGGCTCGATCACTGACATCTAACTGGTCTTGGTCTCACCATAGACCGAGAGTAACAACCTAGATCACACCCTCAAGGACACCCTAGCCTTAGATGTGCATCAATGCTCAAGCTTCTCTCACAAGCACTCTTAGGATATGCAATATATCCTCCTAGTGCTCTCTTCTTTTCCTCTTGGCTCTCACCAAATGCTCCAAGCAATTCCACTGGCCAAGAGATGTCTCCAAGACCCCAACAACAAAGTTATATAGGCTTCCAACCTCCAACTTGTCGTTGCTCCATGAAATCAGTCTCTTGGGCGTACTGATCAGACTATCCGGTCACTGCAGATCTTGCTCCAATGGCTCTGCGCACTGCTAATCTCCGTACTGACCGGACTGTCCAGTCAGCTGACCGGACCGTCCGGTCAGTTTCTCTCCCCACTATAGAAACATTTTCAGAGCCGCTTCCTCGCTGCCCAGAGTCGACTTGTACAGACCGGACCGTCCAGTCTCTACAGACTTCAACTCTGACAGTTTCCTCGCTGTGCCTTCTCTCTGGAATTCCTGTTCTTCTAGTGACCATACAGTCCGGTCTCCACTGACCCCTCTGTCCGGTCATTATGTCCAGAAGCTGAAACTTCTTGTCCTCGCTTGACTTCATTTTCCGGCTTCTCCGAACAGCTCCTTGGCTTCTCCACTGTCACCTAGTGCCTGTGATTTCACTGAGCATTCATGCACATCACCGACTAGACATGACCTAAGAGAAATAACCTAGACCCCCTTGATAGTCCGGTTTTTCCTATGGACTCAAAGCCCTAACAACTAGACAAGTGTTCCCAACACTTGCTCCATAGCTTGTCCTTAGCTTTGATCCATCTTCATCAACCCTTGGACTCCATCAAGTTTACAAGCCTCGATGCTTGTGGTCATTGTCATCCATCACCAAGGCCGCTCTAATACATCTCCCATCAACCCTCGAACTCCATCCAGCCTCCATGCTTGCGGTCATTGTCATCAATCGCCAAGGCAGCCGTCATCCATATGATTTGTAGTAGACTTTAGAGATGATTCCTGCATAGATAACACTCGTGTAAATCTTAGCCTATAATTTCATAGTTGTCATCTATCACCAAAACATTCATACCTTAGGGATCCAATCATCAATGGCCATGAAGCTTACAATCTCCTCCTTTTTGGTGATTGATGACAACCACTACTTATCATAATCTTTATCATAAAACAACAGGGCTAAAAGAGCTACACAATGATCTAGAGGAATCTCAAAAGCATAAGCAATGAACAAACAAAGTCCTACATCAAGAGCCAAAAGGAATAAGAGAGAAGAGCACACTCTAGATGATATGCATGCATGTCATGTGAAGATATTAATTTAAAGCATAAAGACATGCAATGCAAGACATGAATGATGATATGCAATAGGATAGCATGACAATGCATAGGAATTAAAAGCAAGCAATCATCATCACAACATCATACATAGGCATACAGGATAAATAAAGCAAGACAAAGCACTGCGTATCAAAGTAAACCAAGTGAGATCAAGATGAGTCAAACACAAGCGAAAGAAAACCATGACTCATCAAAATCCACGAACATCGAATAAATATAGCAAAATAAGATCCAAATGTATCTATCTCCCCAAAATCCATGTACACATATGCTCCCCCTAGATACAAGCTAGTGACTCTCGATCACACAGGATCACATTCCCACTCCCCTACACCTATGACTGCTTCTCCCCCTTTGGCAACAAGCACCAAAAAGAGGAAAAATAAAGAAACAACTAAGCGCTCGTGGTCGAAAGAGGTGGTGCAGCGACGTCCTCTGAGGGCTCTGCTCTGGGCTGCTCCTGTGTCGGGTCCTGCTGCTCTGCCTCAGTCTGCGTCACCTGAGCATCCAACTGCTCAAAGTACTCAAGGTCTACTGGTGACTCAGACCCTCTGTCCTGCCCTGCTGGTGGGACTGTGGATGTCTCCTCAGCAACTGTCGCCTGAAGAAGAGCAAGGTCATTCACATCCTCTTGACTGAAGCCTCAACGAACAAGATCCTCTGCTACCTCAGCTGTGACTAGAGTGGTGTCTGTAGCAGAAGAAGGTGGAGCTGTAGCTGACTCTAGGGCTGTCTGGGAGTCTGCACGTGTGGTGTGCACTATCTCAGAAAACAGACTCCTGACAGGTGGCTGCTGCTGCTACTGTTAGGAGGTGGTAGGTGCTGTCCTCTTCGAAGCTGTAGAATGTGCAAGTGAAGAGAACAACATAGAGACTAAGAACGCTGACATGGGGGAGAACTTAGTCACTGGCGAGAAGGTATGTCCTGCTCCTCCTGTCGGTAACACCCCCGAGTGTGGCAGCCCGCTGGACTGAGCTGTCATCATAGCAGTGAAGGGGCCTGCATAGGTCAAAAGCTGCTGAAACTATGGTAGTACGAGGACTCCTGCCTGCTGGCTAGTCTGTCCTCTAGTGAGCTCCGCCATCAGAGTCATCAGTGTTGTTAGAAGCATCATCTGCTGTCTCTGAAACTCTGCCTGTCCTCTGATGACCTCCATCATCTAACGTCTATCCTCAACTGTGCACTGAATGAACTCACTCAGGCGTCCTGCAAGTGCTGCTATAGTGATAACGTCCTCTGGTTGCGGGCTTGTAGGCTGGGGAGGTGCTCCTGTACTAGCTGACTCAGGAACCACCGTCTCTGGATGAGCTGCCTGTTTGTGAGTGACTGGCGGTGACTCCTGCTCCTCCTCTCCCGTCTGCTGACTCAAGGCTAACTGCGATCCCCTAGGAACTCGAGGTGAGTAGCTGGTGGTCACCTCAGGGAATGCCTCGTACTGCTCCTTAGTCACTAGTCCCATTCTCCTCAGACGATAGCAGATGGACTGAGAAGGCGACCAGAGGGGGGGGGGTTGTGAATGGGAGCCAATTAAAATTCTCCAAGAGAACTTGGCCTATGTCCCGATTACCACCCGAGCCAACCTCTAAACCGATCACCAAGGCTACACACACCAACTTGTGATGTGCTAATCCTACGAATGATCAACTACAGCAGCGGAACATAGCGGAAACAAAAGAGAATTCAAAACACTCAAAACAGTGTGAAACTGGACTACCATTGGCAGTGCCGATCAAAGCCATCGGCAGTGCTGATTGGCACGATCGACAGTGCCGGTGAGGGAGTTGTTGACGGCTGTTAAGTACCATTTTCAACCGTCAACTATACTCAAATAAAGGAGAATTTGGCATTTCATACACGCATGCTTTATCATAATAATATAGTTCCACTTGTACTTGGAGAACTTTGTGCATGCAGGAGGAAATGTGAAGGAAACACCTCAAAAGGCAAGAAAACACACTTTCGACCAATCAGAGAGCGCCACATGGACGTCACACGGATTGAAGGGCCCATTTGCAGCACTTAACCGACGTAACTCCCTGCAATACCGCGCAAACCAACGTCAGGGCCCACAGGACAGCCACCTGGAGAAAGCACAGGCCAGGAGGGGCCACCCCCAGGTCGGCCGACCTGGTCAGGTCGGCCGACCCAGCCGGGCGCCCTCTCCGCCTGGGCTTCCACGTGTTGGCTCCTCCGCGACTCCTGATGACGGTTTGAGATGCCTTCCGTGGCGGTTACTCTCCCTTGCCGACCTATTGAGGCTATAAATAGGAGGGTGTGCCTTCACATTCAACACACACCACAAGAAGCATTTCTCTCTTGCTAATAGTAGTTCTTGGAGTTTTAGTGGAGTTAGGCTGAGTCTAGAGCTCTCTAGTCCCAAGTCTTCACTTGGAATTGGTATGGCTCTTGTATCTTTTCCCTTTTGTAAGACTTTGCTCTTATCAATATATATATCTTTTCTATATAGTTGTGCTTGGGTCATGAGTTTCTTGTTTGATTTTGTGATCCATATATGTGATAGTATAGTCTACTTGTGTGATAGTAGTTTATATTTATTATACTACTATTGTCATGCTAGTTATATACCGTCACTATAGTCTAGTTTATATGTTATAGTCTCTATGCTTAGTTTTAGCTGATAAAGTATAGCATGGGTTTGGTGATCGTATTCGTACGGTAGCTCTGCCTCGTTAATAGTAATCGCGGAGGGGCAGAGTGCTCTTTGGTCATGCAAGTATGGTACTTGGGTGACTGATTTGCATCAATTATTCGTTAGTCTACTGGTTCGTTGAGGTAGGCGGCAGGTGGTGACAGCCCTGTCCGTCCTTTGAAATCCTCCCCGCTAGGCTAGTGCGTAGGCTCTTGGCGGAAGTCGCCTGTGGATGCAGGGGTAAGTCCGTGCCTGAAGTGCTATACTATTGACTGCTGAACCTGAGTGTGGGTCTGTATGTATTCTACTTAGGCTATGCAACTGTATAGAAATGTATAGTAGGAGTAGCTTAGCCTAGTCTTTCCTCCACTAGACTTTATTTATTTAGTAGGAATCTTCTGTGTGTGTCACACTACCCGGTTATTATCATATACCCGCCTGTCTTGGTGAGATATCCTTGCTAATTGTTAACATGATCTTATATGTTAGTAACGCTTCTTGATCATACCCTTCCTTTGGGATAAACAAATACGATACCCTGAATACTTCCGGGTGAAATGCTACAGCGGTATTCTCCGTGCGCTTGCGGATTTTACCTACTTGACTCTGGGACATATTAGTGAACCGTTTCTGGCCCCGTGCCGGGAATGATTTATTAATATGGCTTAGCAAAAGTCAACAAGCATTTCTGGCGCCGTTGCCGGGGAAGGCGTATGATCAAGAAAAATTACTAATGTATATAGTAGTGTTGCAATTATTAAGGCTATCTCCTAAGCAGGTTAACCTTGCTTTGTTTTCTGCATTTTGTATGAAAACAGGGTAGTGTATGACTGGTTTCGACTTGCCGACAAACTTCACTGAAGATCCTGAGTCACTCCTGAGAAGGACACGAGCTAGGCTCACCCCTCCTCGTAAGGAGACTCGGCCAATCGAACCTGTCATTCCCGCACCATCAAGCTCTGAGCAAATGGCCGACAAGACCCTCCGCGAGTTCTCCGCTTCCTCCGCTGCCAACATCCCTACGGGACCAGCTGGCAATGTGGGAGATGCGAACTTCGAGATCAAGACCGGTCTCATCACCATGGTGCAGGCTAGCCCATTCTGCGGGGAAGCCAATGAGGACGCTAGTGCTCATCTCCAGCAATTCCTGGAGATTTGCAACACATTCAAAAAGAAGGACAGCCTCATCACATTCATGAAGAACTTCCTTGAGAAGGAAAAAGTTGCACAGCGACAACTGATGAAGGCAAGGAGGCAAAGGTCACACATTAAGCAACAGCCTCCGAAGTCCACAAGGCAGCAACCTCCGAGGTCTGCAAAGAAACAGGCTGTGAAGCCTGCAAAACCGCAGCCTCCGAAGCCCGAAAAGCCACCGACCACAACAAAGACCAAGAAGGTGTGGCAAATGAAACAAGAAGCATCATCCGTGTCTTCATCTCCGGGACCGGACAACGCTTCATCAAGCTGAACGCCGGAGAAAAGTCCCGCTCGTCGGACTTTAAAAGGTGAGTCCTCGCGGGGAGGTTAAACCGGTAGTTATCCATATTTGCTCTTTTAATTGCATATTTGCTTTCCACCACATTTTGATTTTTCCCGACCACTGCATTTCTGCATTTTTGAATTTTTCCAGCCACCTTGGAATTTTTCAAAACTCATTTGCATTTTTTGAAAATTTAGAAAATAGGTTTTTGGGCTTTCTATTTTGAAAAGATTTTTTGTCGAGCTTTTTGAGCAAAAAGGCAGCAGGGGACAAATCCCCTAGCCGTTGGGGAACACATAGGAAAAAGGGGGCTGCCAGGAGGCCCACCTTCCAGGTCGGCCGACCTGGTGAGGTCGGCCGACCCCCTGGCCCCACCTTTTCCTGTTCTCCTTTCTCCCAACGGCTATATGGCCGTTGCTCTGTCTCTTTCTAACGGCCATCTTGCTTCCTTGGCTATAAAAACCGCCCAGGAGGAGGAGTTTCACCATTCCAAGCTCATCTTTCACTCCCCTCCTTTGCTCACTTGTTGCTCTCCCAAAATTTCGTGTTCTTCAACTTTACTACAGCCCCAAAAACCCAAAAAAAATATTTCCCCTCTGTTTTAGTGCATTTGCAAGTTGTTGTGAAAAGAAAACCAATTTCGGAGAAGCTCGGGTTTGTCGTTTTCACTAACGCTCACCCGAACACTTGTTCGATCTTGTTTTTGTTCTTGTCTTGTGTTTGTTCTTGTGTGCAGCCATGTTCAAACGAATGAAGCAAGTCGCCGGAATCAAGCGGAGAAAAAGCACTCGTGCAAGCACGAGTCAAGCATCCTCCGTCGAGCTCACACCAAGTCCGGGGCATGGTGACCCCGAAGCTGAAATTCCGGAGGAAAGGCCGGCCTTGCTCATCACCGAGGAGCATCTCGACATCAAGGATGACCACGAGGGCCAAGCCATCGCGCTCATGAGAGAACGGCCATTCGCCCACACCCGACGCTTCGATCCGGACTTCCTCGAGAAAATAGGTATGAGAGAAGAATTTGCCTCTATTTTTCGCACTATGGGTTGGCTAAATTTCGTAGAAGTAGATGAGCCGGGTTCTCGTTTGCTTACTATGCAGTTTTTATGCACCCTTAGAAAGTATGATGAAGGCATTTCTTTTCGCTTGTTTGGGCAAGAGCGCTTGGTCACATGGGGTGATCTTCATGCTATGCTAGGTCTAAATCCTAAATGTAGGCTAGACTTAGATAAAGCGCTAAAGGGGTTCCATAAAGAAAGTTTTTGGAAAAAGATTTCCGGAAACGAGTGGGGTCCCAAGCCTAGAACAAGTGCCATCCATAATCCTACACTTAGATTTATGCATGTGTGGTTGGCTATGACCTTGTTTCCTCGAGGTGACATTAGGGTTGTCCGGCAAGATAAATTGAAAATACTTTATGCCATGGTTAAGAAAATTAGGGTGTTACCCGCGGAATGCATGATTGATCAATGGTTAGACAATATAAAGTTGACAGGACCAATTGAGTGCACCTCTTTAGTTTCTCGCATTGTGCAGAAGTGTGGTCTGCTTGAGAATGTTCATGTTGAATATTTGACGGTAGATAGAGAATTTCTAGGCGAGGACTATTTTGTGCAAGGACATACTTTGAAACATGGTCCAAATAATACCTTGATCTATCAGTTTCCCGGGTATACAAATGAATTCCCGTTACCTAACCCGGGTCTTCGTTTGTATCACTGTCGGGCACTAACCCTCCCACTTGAGCCAGTGGGAGAAGTTCGCAGGCATAGTGTTTCAGGGCGACCGACACGTTCCCGTAGGCATATGGAGCCTACACCGGAGTTTCACACTCCGACCGGAGATCCAGTATGGGAGCAGCCCCTGCCACAGGACGAGGCGGGTGCATCAACATGGCAGGCCGGAGCATGGGAATCTCAGTACGATTACCCCATGCAGACGTCATCAAGTTCAAGCGGACCGCCATCCTTTGCCACTCGGTCATTCTCATCCCGTGGGTTCCGTGAACTCAACTATGGGATGTCCGAGTTGACAAGGAAGGTGGACGACATTGATTTGCGCACCGAGAGCATGCAACAAACTCTCACGCAACATGTCACCGACACCCAGCAATGGCAAAATTTCAGTGACAACCAATTCCGCCAGCTGAACGCGATGATGGCTCAGAATCAGAACAATTGGGATGCCTTCTTCCGCTCCCAAGGCTACGACCCGAACCAGCAGATATGAGCAAGAACAAGCTTGGGGGAGGACCCCCCTTCTCACGGTAACTTGTATCTTTCCCCTTCCCTTTATTTCTTACATTTGCTAAATCTGAAAATCCATAAAAATTTGCAAAACATAAAAAGAACAAAAATATTTCCCTTTTTCATGCGCGGTATGAATGTGTATAATTTTCCTATGTTGAAATGATGAATAGTTGCTCTGTCCTTTATTCCTCTCTAAAGCTAGTTTACAACTTAGTACTCTCTCAAGAGTTAGGTTTGTTGGTAAATCTTGCCTTGAACTTGAATCTTGTGGGTAGCATATGCATTCTCTAGTTCTAAGTTGTTGAGAGGTATGATATGATAGATAGGGCTGCTATGATCTTGCTCAACGTAAAGCTTGAATTCCGGAGTTTTATTTTTCAAAATGACAAATTGATAAGTTCCTCAATGATGAAATTCCCACCACAGCCATATGTAGTGTTTACATTTGAAAACCTTTACACATATGCTGCTTGTTTCACATTGAGCTTAGTCAAAATTGTTGTGACCCTAGTAGAACTCTTTTCATGCTTTCTTGATCAAGATCATGTACACACATCCACCGCCATGAGCTATCCTTCTAAATCAAGAAGATAGCATCCACCATATCCACCATATCCACCATATCCACCGTGAGCTATTCTTCTACACCGGAAGAAAGCCACTATCCATCCATCTATCCAAAGAAACACTCCATATATCCATTGCAAAACTCCTCTCTCAAAGTATTCATTGCAAACTAGGACTATGGCTATGCAAAAAAAAAAAATGCTCAAAAAAGAGAGCAAGCAAAAGGTAGCCATAGCCTAGAAACTCCAAAAGAGAGAAGGAAAATTCAAAAAGGAGTTATTTCTTCCCATCCACCATTCCTCCGTTCTCCCACACACTTGCACATCTTGATCAAGATTGTTTGAATTGATGTTTTTCTTGGATCCGGTCTTTTGACATAGCAATATTATGTGAACATGAGTGCTTCATATATCCCTACCTTGAGCTCCACATAAAGCCTTATTTAGAAGTAGGTGATTATAGGCAACACTTTGCCTTGGTGAGGAATCATACACATATTGAGTGATCCGAGAGAATCATTTGAGGAACTTGGTTTTTATTTTCAAAATCTTTTGAAAACCTCCGGAATAACATAGCGGAATCTAGAGCAAGTGATTGGTGCCCTGCAATTGTTCTATCTCTCAACAGCCCAAGACAATGAGGTGTAAAAGCCCCATGGATCGAGGTAAATGGGTAAGTTATGCGCCAATATATTTAATTCTAGGAAGGGTACTTTGTTGTGCGCATAGTATTATTGAGGAGGACATTGTAGCAACTCCTGATCAACAACTTAAGTTTATCCTTGCTTCGGGACGAGCAAAGGGTAAGCTTGGGGGAGTTTGTTGACGGCTGTTAAGTACCATTTTCAACCGTCAACTATACTCAAATAAAGGAGAATTTGGCATTTCATACACGCATGCTTTATCATAATAATATAGTTCCACTTGTACTTGGAGAACTTTGTGCATGCAGGAGGAAATGTGAAGGAAACACCTCAAAAGGCAAGAAAACACACTTTCGACCAATCAGAGAGCGCCACATGGACGTCACACGGATTGAAGGGCCCATTTGCAGCACTTAACCGACGTAACTCCCTGCAATACCGCGCAAACCAACGTCAGGGCCCACAGGACAGCCACCTGGAGAAAGCACAGGCCAGGAGGGGCCACCCCCAGGTCGGCCGACCTGGTCAGGTCGGCCGACCCAGCCGGGCGCCCTCTCCGCCTGGGCTTCCACGTGTTGGCTCCTCCGCGACTCCTGATGACGGTTTGAGATGCCTTCCGTGGCGGTTACTCTCCCTTGCCGACCTATTGAGGCTATAAATAGGAGGGTGTGCCTTCACATTCAACACACACCACAAGAAGCATTTCTCTCTTGCTAATAGTAGTTCTTGGAGTTTTAGTGGAGTTAGGCTGAGTCTAGAGCTCTCTAGTCCCAAGTCTTCACTTGGAATTGGTATGGCTCTTGTATCTTTTCCCTTTTGTAAGACTTTGCTCTTATCAATATATATATCTTTTCTATATAGTTGTGCTTGGGTCATGAGTTTCTTGTTTGATTTTGTGATCCATATATGTGATAGTATAGTCTACTTGTGTGATAGTAGTTTATATTTATTATACTACTATTGTCATGCTAGTTATATACCGTCACTATAGTCTAGTTTATATGTTATAGTCTCTATGCTTAGTTTTAGCTGATAAAGTATAGCATGGGTTTGGTGATCGTATTCGTACGGTAGCTCTGCCTCGTTAATAGTAATCGCGGAGGGGCAGAGTGCTCTTTGGTCATGCAAGTATGGTACTTGGGTGACTGATTTGCATCAATTATTCGTTAGTCTACTGGTTCGTTGAGGTAGGCGGCAGGTGGTGACAGCCCTGTCCGTCCTTTGAAATCCTCCCCGCTAGGCTAGTGCGTAGGCTCTTGGCGGAAGTCGCCTGTGGATGCAGGGGTAAGTCCGTGCCTGAAGTGCTATACTATTGACTGCTGAACCTGAGTGTGGGTCTGTATGTATTCTACTTAGGCTATGCAACTGTATAGAAATGTATAGTAGGAGTAGCTTAGCCTAGTCTTTCCTCCACTAGACTTTATTTATTTAGTAGGAATCTTCTGTGTGTGTCACACTACCCGGTTATTATCATATACCCGCCTGTCTTGGTGAGATATCCTTGCTAATTGTTAACATGATCTTATATGTTAGTAACGCTTCTTGATCATACCCTTCCTTTGGGATAAACAAATACAATACCCTGAATACTTCCGGGTGAAATGCTACAGCGGTATTCTCCGTGCGCTTGCGGATTTTACCTACTTGACTCTGGGACATATTAGTGAACCGTTTCTGGCCCCGTGCCGGGAATGATTTATTAATATGGCTTAGCAAAAGTCAACAGGAGTCTCAAAAGCAACAGATAGAATGCACTGGCAGGTCGTTGGCAGTGCCGATCGACCCCGACTACACAGGAAAAGGTTTCAGGATTAGGCAAAAACTTGGTCAAAAACTAATATAATGAACTCCAAATGATGCGATTTTTGGACCAATGAATCCTCAACACATCACGACCCTAATCCTAGAAGATCAAATCGATTGGCTCAAGGAATCATCACGAATTTCAGATCTTGTGCCAAGAACACCAAAAAGAGGAAACTTGAGAAATCTTTCAAATTGATGGTCCTAGAGCTATTGATTCGGTCAAGGATCCATATAGGATTGTTCTAGCTCATCATAGCAACAAGTTTCTCAAGAAATACGACCCAGAAACTCATCCAAAAAGGAGACAAAAAATTCCCATGAAAATAGCTCTGAAAATAGAGAAAAAGAGAATTTCAGGATTTAGGGAGAGAGGAAGATCTTGACCACGAAAATGAATTTCATATCATTGATTCAAGAATTCAAGATACATGATTACATGGCTAGGAAGCCACCCTCATCCTCTCACTATTTGAGAAGGGTAAGGGATGTGTGCCACACACCCACTACTCTCCTCTTTACAGATAAAGCACTCTCCTAGCACATGAGAAGAAAAACCTAGCAAGACTAATGGCAAGAGAGGCACCTCTTCCACCAGCCCTACCTCTCCTTATATAGGCCTAGGGGTTGTCCACATGACCACTCTATCCTTGACCTATATAACACTGCCACCTACCACCAGCGGCAAGCTTGTCCATCTCTCTCCTCGTCGCCCAAATGCCCTCGGGCCCTTTACGACTTTGCTTCGCCTCGAAGCAAGCTCCGTGATGGTGCCACGTGCACCACCAACTACCGCCACTGGTTTTGAGGCCCAAACCAGGAAACCACCTTGAATGCTTCTCAAAGCGCGACTTCTCGATCTTGACACGTATCACCCTGTCCTGTGATCCTCCTCGTCAGCAAGTCTCTCTCGCCTCTAGTCCATTGGAAGCCTCTACTTGCACCGACGTCCGATCACCTTTGACTTGGTCAACCCCGCCGTCTTGATCACCACCATGTTTTTGAGGCTCAACCGTGAAACTGTCCGTGCTTCTTGCCTCTCCGCGTGTACGGTATGGATGACCCTTGACTCCACCCGGCCTCCTGATCGTCTGGCCCCAAGTCTCCTACTTGTGCTCGATCCTCTCGCCGTTGACCGCCAAGTCGACTCCAGTGACCTACACATCATGAGACAAACAAACACACTTCCAAACTCCTGCAACTTCTCCAACACCTCCACCAACTCCGGTTAGTGAAAACATCAACATGCACAAACCCATGCAATCCTTAAATCCCCGCATTTCAACTCAAACACCAACAAGCTCAAGTCAATTACTCATCACATATTGCAAAACCATGGCACATATCCACATGGTTTCTCAATCTCCCCCTTGATGAGTACATTGACAACACCAAATGTATAAAGAATAGAATTGAGAAAAGAGTTTGAAATGCAAACTCAAATAAGCACATCCAAAGAAAGCCATCTAGCATAAGAAGGATCACAAGGACCAAGAGTTGGTGAACAAAGCGCAACGATCACAAAAAGCTCAAGAAATGCTCAAAGCAGTGGGATGCTCCCCTCAACTTATGGTAGTTGACATGAATGCAAAATGGGCCATTTTAAGTTACTTAGCATTATTTTCATGACCCAACAATTCCTCCCCTTAGGCACTTATTTCTCCCCCTTTGGCAATGAACTCATCAAAGAGACAAAAGAGCAAACATGCAATGCATGAAAATGCACACCTAAAGAGCTTCAACAATTAGCCAACAAGCATTTAACTTTGCTAATCGTAATCATAGAGCTATGAAGTGTAAAAGCAATAGCTCACAATCATGCAGAGATCAAAAGCAGATAGCAAGGCATAAGCTCCAAGAGCTGGACAAGCTAAAGTAGAAAGATTGACTAGCTTAGATAGAATCAAATTTGCTTATCATGAGAAAACTGCCACCACATGTATAAGTACTCCCATCCAAGGCAAAATAGGCATCAAGTGAATCAAAAGAAACTAGCCAGTCTCAATCTCAACTAGGGCAACAAGCATTCGTAGAAAATGAGCTTCACAAACACTCACATATGCAACAAAGACTCAATTGATCAAGTGTTTATTATTTATCCTCATGTGTACTTTTATTGATGAGGACATCACCCTTATGGATACACCCAGCACTCCGCCAACCAAAATACAAGTTCATGCGCGACAACTGAATTTACGGGTGAGCTTGTTCCTAATGATTCCTTTATGTGATTTTGAGAATAGATTGCTACCTAATGAATTAATTGTTGTTAGAAACCATGGAGATGATCATGAGATAGCTGGGGAGGTGATTGGAGACGTGATGGGCCAGCAAGGACGTCCAAGCCAAGGTGGAGGCCCAATCAAAACCGACTTCGAGTCTGTTTCGGAGCCCAGAACCAGTCTGCACTAAAACGGATGCCCAGGACGCATACGGACTCGGATTTGGACGTTCTATATATACCTGGAAAGATAACGAAAAGCCCTTTCTAACCCAACTGGTCCCATGTCAAAATTCGTCCCGAGCCGTCGGCAATCGCCGAAACAATTCGACTTCCAGAATCTGTCCTGGTGCTGCGACACCGTAATCGGTCTTTGGGCCATGTATGGAGTTGAGCCCACTTAGGGCTGCGTCCAGGGGGTCTTGCACGACCCTAGGGTCCTCATATACAGCCGCCGCCTCTTCATTAGGGTTTGGGTTTTGCTTAGATCAATTCTGTTCATAAACAGTTTCGCCGTTCATCGGTTTGTGAGACCCCAACTTCGAGAGTTTAATCATACATCTGCAATTGTGTTGCAATCTTCGTTGTTCTTGCTTGTGTTCTTGATTCGTAGGCAGGGATCAGCCTTCTCGGCGAGGTCAATTGTCTTTTGGACGGTTGATAACCAGAGGAGACGTCGTGCTGCGATTGCGGGGTTTAGAACGTGCTGTTCTGAAGCCGGATCGATTTGTGTGTCGCCTCCGACCAAATCAACTTACCAAGAACCTTTCGGAAGATCGGGAACCCTTGTTCACATCAAGTGGTTATCAGAGCTTCAAGTACACCGTTAGGTTCGTCGTTATCCTTGTTATTTTGTTCAGTCCTAGAGTCCAGAAAATTGCCCTACAAAAATATTTGTTCGTCGTGTTTCCGCTGTCCTACACCCTCCTTGTGCCTTGCAATTTTCAGTTTAGTTTGCTTCTCTAAATTTTAGTCCCTACAAGGTCATTGTGTTGCTGGTCTAGTGCTTGTTCTTTGGTCTTGTTTGAGTCGTGCATATCCTTGTCATAGACAAACAAGGGAAAAATCAGTGTTGCATATGTTTAGATAATAGTATTGCTGGAATTATGTGCACTAAATATTTCTTTAACATCTAGCCTTCTACTTTCGTGTGCAAAAGAAAATTAGAGTGCTCTGCTGCTGTCTCATTGTGATCAAAAGCCAACCAATTAGTGCTTGATCTTGTTATAGAAGTTTGTTTTAGTTGTGCTATTACAAGAATCCTTTTGCTGCACTTGTAGTAAGAAAAAAAAATATTCTGGGGTTCCATTGGTTGTAAAACTTGTAATACCTTGCTGCAGTCCTGATTCTCAAGAAAAGAAAAGAAAAAGGCAAAAGTGCACAAGAGAAAAAGCCGCACAAAAAAAGTAGTAGAAAAAAGAAAAGATACAAATTCAGAATTGCTTGCATCCTTTGTGTCCTTTGTTGAGTCATTTGCTTGCTTGCTTGAACTAGGTCCGAGACAAGTTTAGGCCGGTGACATAGACTAGCTTGGGACTATTATTTAGTTTTGTAACTTCTGAATTGAAATTTTGCTAATCCTTGCTACCTAATATTGCCTATCCAAGCTCCATATATTTCCTTCTGAACAGGCACAAATTTTTTTTGACTCTCGCAATCATCAGTTCACACTCTCTAAGGTATCCTTTGCTTGTTGTAATTAAGAACTTTGTAAGAGCTTGATAAGATGCTTCCCTTTGCTTGTTGAGAGTTTACACTGTTATCACATAGTAGTGATAGGAAAATATACTTTCGTGTGTTTCCTTGTTTGCTACTAACAATGACAGGTTACGCCACTCATGGTGATGATTCAACGTCGTCTAATGAGAACAATATGAGTGATGTATTACAAAGAGTGCTCAGTCCTCAAATGGAGAAGGTAGAGCAAAATCAATTGAACAATTTATTTCAGACTCACTTTGTTGTCAAGGATCGACGTTGTCGTGTTATCATTGATAGAGAGAGTAGCCGCAACATCGCAAGTTTAGAATTAGTAGAGAAGCTTGGATTGACAACACAGCCACACCCATGTCCATACTACATCCAATGGGTAAATTCTTTTGGTAAGATAAAGGTAGATAAAATTGCACGCATTGAATTTTTTATTGGTTCTTATAAGGATAGTGCAGAATTTGATATAGTACCTATGCAAGCATGTCATTTGTTATTGAGTAAACCTTGGATTATTACAAATAATGCTTCGCACAATGCCATTATAAATAGCTACTCATTTAAATACAATGATAGAAGAGTTACTCTTAAACCTATGACCGCTGCTGAAATTTTAGAAGAGGATCAACAAAGGCTTGAAAGGAGAAAGAATGAACCGTTTAGGAAAGAATGGACTGTTTCAAATGTTGCAACACTTACATCAAAATCTGAATTAGATGATGAACATATTTTTGTGCCTCTTGTTGCAACTAATACATTTCAGGTTCTACACAAAGAAGAGGATAGTGAGAAAGATGAAGAACATGTTGTTGCTTCAGGTAAGAGCTTTCTTGATGTGATGAATTGTTCCAATAATCTTGTTGTCTTGGAACCTTGTTTTGATTTGCCTTTGC
The DNA here is from genome assembly GCA_030378355.1 of Eleusine indica. NCBI lineage: Eukaryota > Viridiplantae > Streptophyta > Magnoliopsida > Poales > Poaceae > Eleusine > Eleusine indica. The sequence continues at coordinate 22,109,058 of CM059500.1, forward strand.
CACAAGTTGATTTATCTGCTGATCCTTGTGATAAAGAGGAGTTGTGTGCCACTACTTCACTTATACCTTTACCACAACAAATGAACAAGATTGATGTTTTTGCTTATGATTCACCTACTAGTGCTGAAATAAAACATTTGATTTTAATAACATGTGAAAAGAATGAGCAGAAATTATTGTCTTCTCTAAATACTTTGGGTTATATTGAATTTGATGTTCTTTATGATCTAAATATCATGGAGAAGCAAATCTTTTCTCAAACTGAATTGCCTTTACTAACAAGAAACAAATTTTATGCTATAGGAAACTATGATCATAGAGGTGTATTTATGGTGCATAAAGTTTATATTTGCTCAAACATGAATACTCCTTGTGTTGTACAACCAAATGATGAACTAGAAAACTGCAATAACAATTACCATGGCATGCCTTCTATTATGGTTTCACATTATGATGATAATTTTCATAACACATATAAACGCGAGGTGCATTTCAAGTTTGGGAATAGTTCTGTATTTTATATTTCAGATTTGAGACCACTATTGGGAGAAAGAGATGGGATCGAGTCGAGGACGACTCTAATTCAAAAGGGGGAGAATGATGAGGACATCACCCTTATGGATACACCCAGCACTCCGCCAACCAAAATACAAGTTCATGCGCGACAACTGAATTTACGGGTGAGCTTGTTCCTAATGATTCCTTTATGTGATTTTGAGAATAGATTGCTACCTAATGAATTAATTGTTGTTAGAAACCATGGAGATGATCATGAGATAGCTGGGGAGGTGATTGGAGACGTGATGGGCCAGCAAGGACGTCCAAGCCAAGGTGGAGGCCCAATCAAAACCGACTTCGAGTCTGTTTCGGAGCCCAGAACCAGTCTGCACTAAAACAGATGCCCAGGACGCATACAGACTCGGATTTGAACGTTCTATATATGCCTGGAAAGATAACGAAAAGCCCTTTCCAACCCAACTGGTCCCATGTCAAAATTCGTCCCGAGCCGTCGGCAATCGCCGAAATAATTCGACTTCCAGAATCTGTCCTGGTGCTGCGACACCGTAATCGGTCTTTGGGCCATGTATGGAGTTGAGCCCACTTAGGGCTGCGTCCAGGGGGTCTTGCACGACCCTAGGGTCCTCATATACAGCCGCCGCCTCTTCATTAGGGTTTGGGTTTTGCTTAGATCAATTCTGTTCATAAACAGTTTCGCCGTTCATCGGTTTGTGAGACCCCAACTTCGAGAGTTTAATCATACATATGCAATTGTGTTGCAATCTTCGTTGTTCTTGCTTGTGTTCTTGATTCGCAGGCAGGGATCAGCCTTCTCGGCGAGGTCAATTGTCTTTTGGACGGTTGATAACCAGAGGAGACGTCGTGCTGCGATTGCGGGGTTTAGAACGTGCTGTTCTGAAGCCGGATCGATTTGTGTGTCGCCTCCGACCAAATCAACTTACCAAGAACCTTTCGGAAGATCGGGAACCCTTGTTCACATCACTTATCCATGCGGAGGGTCACACGACTGGGTATCGCAAACACCCCGAGGCCTCAAGTCACAATGTTTGGATTTAGCATTTTAGAGTTATCTTGATCAAAGCACTTAGCAGATTTTTCATGATTAATCAAAGACAAAAGAGCATGCCTTTGCGGAAAAAGGAACACACATTCCCATAATGTTCCATCATGAGCTAAACATTTGCAAAGCCTTCCATTTCGTAAACACAAGGTGCCAAAGCCAAGACATCCTCTAGACTAGCCTCAACATAAGTTTCAACAAGGATAAAAGCAACTATCCACATGGTGAGCAAGTTTTGGCAAGATTAGTTCATAAGGTTCACAAAAAGCCGAGTTTATCTTTAAGATTAGCAAGTTGCTCAACAAAAGTCTATGACAAGCCATCTAGACAATCCTAGCAATAGAATTTGCTCATGACATCCACACAACTTAGCTCAAGCTCAACCATAGCAGTGAGAAATACAAGAAGGCATAAGAATCAAAGCTCATCTACAAATGCGTATATTACAAATGAGATGCAATGCAAAAAAAGTAAGATACATATATACAATAGCATCAACTCCAAGAGCAAAGAGCAACTCCCCCTCAAACTATGCCATAGGGATGACAAATACCAAGTTCCCCCGAAGAAAAGTAAACCTCGAAGCATCTAGGGGCTTGGTGAAAATGTCGGCCAATTGGTGTTTAGTGTCAATGTATTTGAGGTCAACATCTCCCTTCTCAACATTGTCTCTTAGGAAGTGGAATCTCATATTTATGTGTTTGACCTTACGGTGTTGGATTGGGTTTTTGGCTAAGCATATGGCACTGGAGTTATCACATATAAGTGGAACACTCTTGAAGTTTAACCCAAAGTCTCTCATGGTGAAAACCATCCGTAGGATTTGTGAACAGCAGCTAGCAGCAGCAACATACCCAGCTTCGGTTGTGGATTGGGCTACGCTAGATTGCTTGCAAGAAGACCAACAAACCAGAGAAGTACCCAAAAAATGACAAGTACCAGAAGTGCTCTTCCTATCAATTTTACACCTAGCAAAGTCCGCATCTGAATACCCAATGAGATCAAGAGATGAAGATGCAGAGTACCAAAGACCAAACTCAAGGGTGTATTTGAGATACCTGAAGATGCGCTTGATAGCCTTGCGATGAGTCACCCTTGGGGAAGCTTGAAAGCGAGCACAAAGACACACTACAAAGTGTATGTCGGGTCTTGTCGCCGTTAGGTATAAGAGGGAGCCAATCATGCTCCTATACTCCCTTTGGTTCACCACTTCACAATCTTCGTCAGGATCAAGTGTCGTTGTTGTGGACATTGGTGTTGACAACGTCTTCACATTGACCATGTCAAACTTCTTTCAGAGATCCTTCGTGTACTTGGCTTGATGTATGAAGGTGCCTTGCTTGCACTGCTTGATTTGAAATCCAAGAAAGAAGGTAAGCTCACCCATCATTGATATCTGAAATTCACTTTCCATAGCTTCCTGAAATCTGGACACAAGAGCATGAGAGGAACCACCAAAGATGATATCATCCACGTAAATCTGAACCATTAGAAAGTTGGTGTCATGCTTTAGAGTGAACAAGGTTTTGTCAACACACCCCATGACATACCCGCGCTCTAGGAAGAAGGTCTTAAGCCTAGCATACCATGCCCTAGGTGCTTGCTTTAGCCCGTACAAAGCCTTTTGAAGCTTGTACACACGGTTTGGGTATTTTTGGTGCTCAAAGCCAGGTGGTTGTCTCACATAAACCTCTTCCTCTATGAAACTATTAAGAAAAGCACTCTTGACATCCATTTGATAGAGTCTAATGCCCTTAAAGGCAACAAATGCAAGCAAGATCCTACTGGCTTCTATGCATGCAACAGGAGCAAAGGTTTCCCCATAGTCTAAGCCCTCCTCTTGACTGAAACCCTGGCAACAAGCCTAGCCTTGTTTCTAACAACCTCACCATCTTCCCCATGCTTGTTTTTGAAAACCCACTTGGTTCCTATGACATTGACACCAACAGGAGGCTCTACTAGGGTCCACACTTTGTTTCTCTCAAAGTTTTCCAACTCCTCATGCATGGCATTAACCCAATATTCATCAGATGATGCCTGTCCAACATCCCGAGGTTCAAAGGTGGCAACAAAGAGAGAATTAGTAAAGCAGGCGAGATGTGCAGACCTTGATCTTGTTGTCCTGTCATAGAGATTACCGATCATCTGTTGAGGTGGATGTTGACGCTGAATGTGGTGAGGAGCCTCTCTCTCAGAGCATACCTCCCCCTCAACCATAGCTGGAGCTGGCTCAACAGCTGCTGAGGTCGATGTAGAAGCTTCTGGACCCTCTGCTAGAGTAGTGGAAGCAGTAGGAACAAGCTCGGATGTGGGATGGAGTGACTCATCATCGTCATCATCCAAGATCTGTAGGTCCTCTTCTACAAAGATACTCTCCTCCATCTCCCTGTTACCTGCAGTCTCAACCACATTGCTTGCAGAAGAGTTTGATTCATCAGAGGTTACATCGCAGGACTCTACGATGGTGTTAGTTTCTAAATTCAAAACTCTGTAAGAATAGCCATGAAGGGTGTAGCCAAGAAAGATGCTGTCGGAAGATCTCGACTCAAACTTATCAAGATTGCCCCGCTGGAGAATGAAGCACTTGCAACCAAAAGCGCACAAATGAGAAACAGATGGCTTCCTCCCAAAGCATAGCTCATAGGAAGTCACATTAAGAATTGAGCGCAAGAAAAACCGATTGGAAACATAGCAAGCAGTGCTAATGGCCTCAGCCCAGAACCGTCTCGGAAACCTATGCTCATCGAGCATCGTCCGGGCCATTTCCACCAAGGTTCTGTTCTTTCTTTCGACCATACCATTCTGCTGAGGGACATGAGGCGCTGAAAACTGATGCTGAATACCATTCTCAAGGCAAAAAGAAACAAAGAAGGAGATCTTGAACTCGGTGCCATTATCACTGCAAATTGCTCGTAATGCACCAGGGAGTTCCTTGAACAACCTCAAAGCTAAGCTCCGAAAGTGATGAAACACTTCATCCTTGCTCTCAAGAAAGTAAACCCAATAGTAGCGAGAATAGTCGTCAACAATCACAAGAACATACCACTTCCCACCTGCCGAACGAACCTGAGAAGGACCAACAGTATCCATATGAAGCAACTCTCAAGGGCGTTCAGTCATCACCAAATTAATTGGTGGGTGAGAAGCGGCAATCATTTTCCCATGACGACAAGGAGCAAAAACCAAATCCTTGTCAAATTTGAGCTTAGGCAATCCTCGGATCAAACCTAGGCCACTCAAGCGACAAAGCAAGTCAAAGCTCATGTGACCTAGTCTCCTATGCCATTTCCAGAGCTCAGAAGAAGACTGAGCAAAAAAGCACTTGTGAGAACCAGGAGAACCAGCAAAATCAACCTGAAAAACTTTCCCAATGCTAGAAATCCCACAAACCAAAGAGCCATTCGAATCAAGAACACAAGAAGCATTTTTCTTAAAGCGCACTTCCAAACCAACATCAAGCAACTAAGAGATAGAGAGGAGATTGTACTTGAGATGCTCAACCAAACCAATATCCTTGAGAGTGAATTTTTCTCTTATCTTTACTGCGCCTCTTGCCTTCACTCTCCCTCTCTTGTCATGTCCAAAGGTGACATACTCCCGGCGCTTCAAGGGAGTGAGGCTGGAGAACCACTTTGCATCTCCGGTCATGTGGCGCGAACACCGGGAGTCCATCAACCATTTGTTCTCCAGGCCTCCACCTGCTGCCTACAAAGAATGAGAGGGAAAGATCGATGACTCAGTGCTGGGGTTAGAAAGAAAACTCTTAGGAAGCCAGCACTAAATCGCATGACCTGCAGGGGTTATCACAGTTCTTTGCACATTACCAGTCGAACGCGTGGGACGAGAACCATGATGAGGAAAACATGGCCTATCAAAGCGTCTCAACTCAAACCTGTGGTTGTGAGAATAGAAATCATCTGTTTGAAAGCAAAATCCACGCGAGCGACGCTCACCACGATGGGGAAAACGTGGGGCGCCAAAGCATTGCTGCGCAAAGCCTCTGTTTCGTGAATCAAAGCCATATGAGGAATGACACTGTCCACGATAGGCACGAGAAAAAGAGCAAGGCTGAAAACCAACAAAATCATCATGATGCACATTTCTAGTTAACTCAGCTTGCATCCTCTCAATCCTCTTAAGCCTATAACAGTACTCATCCAAGTGACCCTTATGACCATAGAACATGCAAATGTAGACACTCTCATGTTTAGGCTTAGCTTGCACAGTGGGTTTGGGTTTTGGCTTCTCAGCTTGCTTTGGGTTGAAGGAAGGATTGGGGTTAGGTGGATAGTATGTGTCATTGAGTTTGATGGATTGTTCCTCCTCCTTGTAGCTAGAGCTAGGCACAAACTTACCCACATTTTCACTTTCTTTGTCACACCTCTCAAATCCCAAGCCCAAGTTGTAGGTTGACCTACTAGCACTTTCTTTGACTCTTGCCAAGTCACTCTCAATCTTCACCACACTCACTAGGGTTCTTTGGAGCCTAGAAACAAGATAGTCATTTTCTTGGACTAGGACTTTGTTTTCCTCCCTAGTGATTACAAGTTTGTCCTTAAGGGAGACACACACATCATATGGTGGTGGGAAAACTTTAGAGTGAGTCTCATTTAACAGCTTGGACTCGAGCTCTTTGACTTTGAGGGTTTGAGCTTCTAACTCACTAGTGAGCTTGGGGCACTTCTGACATGCACCCAAAAGAGTTGTTCTAGCCTTGAATTCATCAAGCTCTTTAAGGGCACTCTCAAACTGACTGGCAACTTGAGCATGCACACTTTCCCTCTGTGCAAGATCATTCATCACAACTCAGCAACAATGTCATCTCTAGCAAGCTTAGACCTAAGCGAAGTGATCTCATACTCAGCACTCTCTAATTTAGACTTAAGCTCTCTACACTCACGTACAACGCTGCGAAGCTTATCATCTTGCATGAGCAGAATATCACGCAAATGATCAAGTTCAGAAGAGAGCTCATCAAGAGTGGGAGGTACTGATGTGAACAAGGGCTCTCGATCTTCCGAAAGGTTCTTGGTAAGTTGATTTGGTCGGAGGCGACACACAAATCGATCCGGCTTCAGAACAACACGTTCTAAACCCCGCAATCGCAGTACGACGTCTCCTCTGGTTATCAACCATCCAAAGACGATTGACCTCGCCGAGAAGGCTAATCCCTGCCTGCGAATCAAGAACACAAGCAAGAACAACGAAGAATGCAACACAATTGCAGATGTATGATTAAACTCTCAAAGTTGGGGTCTCACAAACCGATGAACGGCGACACTTTTTATGAACAGAATTGATCTAAGCAAAACCCAAACCCTAATGAAGAATTGGCAGCTGTATATGAGGACCCTAGGGTCATGCAAGACCCCATGGATGCAGCCCTAAGTGGGCTCAACTCGATACATGGCCCAAAGACCGATTACGGTGTCGCAGCACCAGGACAGATTCTGGAAGTCGATTTGTTTTGGCGATTGCCGACGGCTCGGAATGAATTTTGACATGGTACTAGTTGGGTTGGAAATTTCTTTTCGTTATCTTTCCAGGCATATATAGAACGTCCAAATCCGAGTCCGTATGCGTCCTGGGCGTTCGTTTTAGTGCAGACTGGTCCTGGGCTTCGAAACAGACTTGAAGTCGGTTTTGATTGGGTCTCCACCTTGGCTTGGACGTCCTTGCTAGCCCATCACGTCTCCAATCACCTCCCCAGCTATCTCATCATCATCTCCATGGTTTCTAACAATAATTAATTTTTTAGGTAGCAATCTATTCTCAAAACCACATAATAAAAATATTAGAAACGATCTCACCTGTAATTTCAGGTGATGCACATGAACTTTCATGTTAGTTGGAGGAGTGTTGTGTGTATCCATGAGTGTGATGTACGCATCATTCTCCCCCTTTTGAATTAGAGTCGTCCTCGACTCGATCCCATCTCTTTCTCCCAATAGTGGTCTCAAATCTGAAATATAAAATATAGAACTATTCCCAAACTTGGAATGCACCTCGTGTTTATATGTGTTATGAAAATTATCATCACAATGTGAAACCACAATAGAAGGCATGACATGCAAATTAATGACCTCTTTGAAAACTTGCTCAGCAATATGAACGTCATTCTCACTCTTATGACAAGATGGAAAATGTGTGATCTTAAAAACACTAGAAAACTTTGACATGACATGGTAATTGTTAATGCAGTTTTCTAGTTCATCATTTGGTTGTACAACACAAGGAGTATTCATGTTTGAGCAAATATAAACTTTATGCACCATAAATACACCTTTATGATCATAGTTTCCTATAGCATAAAAATTATTTCTTGTTAGTAAAGGCAATTCAGTTTGAGAAAAGATTTGCTTCTCTACGGTATTTAGATCACAAAGAACATCAAATTCAATATAACCCAAAGTATTTAGAGAACACAATAATTTCTGCTCATCCTTTTCACGTGTTATTAAAATCAAATGTTTCATTTCAGCACTAGTAGGTGAATCATAAGCAAAAACATCAAGCTCCTTCATTTGTTGTGGCAAAGGTATAAGTGAAGCAGTGGCACACAACTTCTCTTTATCAAAAGGATTAGTAGACAAATCAACTTGTGGTAATGACAAATCAAGACAAGGTTTCGATACAACAAGATTGTTGAAACAATTCAGTACATTAGGAAAGTTCTTACTTGAAACAACAATTTGTTCTTTATCTTTCTCACTATCTTCTTCTTTGTGTAGAAGCTGAACTGTATTAGTCGTAACAAGAGGCAAGGAAATATGTTCATCCTCTAGTAATTCAGATTTTAATGAAAGTGTTGCAACATTTGAAACAGCCCATTCTATCCTAAATGGTTCATTCTTTCTTCTCTCAAGTCTTTGTTAATCCTCTTCTAAAATTTCAGCAGCAGACATAGGTTTAAGAGTAACTCTTCTACCATTGTATTTAAATGAATAGCTATTAGCAATGGTATTGTGCAAAGCATTATTTGTAGAAATCCAAGGCTTACTCAATAACAAATGACATGCTTGCATAGGCACTATATTAAAATCTGCATAATCCTTATAAGAACCAATAAAAAATTCAATACGTGCAATTTTATCTACCTTTATCTTACCACAAGAATTTACCCATTGGATGTAATATGGACATGGGTGTGGCTGTGTGGTCAAGCCGAGCTTCTCGACCAATTCCAAGCTTGCGATGTTGTGGCTACTCTCTCCATCAATGATGACACGACAACGCCGATCCTTCACAACAAAGTGAGTCTGAAACAAGTTGTTCATTTGATTTTGCTCTACCTTCTCCATTTGAGAACTAAGCACTCGTTGTGCTACAATACTTGTATCAACCTCATTTGACACCATCGACTCATCACCATCGGTGTTGTAACCTGTCATTGTTAATAGAAAACAAGAAAACACACCAGAGTATATTTTTCTATCACTACTGTTTGATCACGGTGGAAACTCTCAACAAGCAAATGGCAGCACCTAACTGAGTTCTTACAAGATTCTTAATAGCAAAACAAAGGATACCTTGGAGAGTGTGATCCGACGATTGCGAGGGTCCAAAGTTCTGTACCTATTCAGAAAGATATATATGGAGCTAGGTAGGCAATGTATAGTAGGAAGGATTAGCAAAATTTCAGTTCAGAAATTGCAAAACTAAATAATAGTCCCAAGCTAGTCTATGTCACCGGCCTAAACTTGTCTCGGACCTAGTTCAAGCAAGCAAGCAAATGACTCAACAAAGGACACAAAGGATGCAAGCAATTCTGAATTTTTTTTCTCTTCTCCTTTCGTTTTTTTTCTTTTGTTATAGGTGCGGCTTTTTCTTCTTATTTTTTTTCAGCACCTCTTTCCCTTTCACTTCTTTCATGATTTTTTTGACACAGAACTGCAGCAACAGTTGCGAACTTTATAGCACAAAGGAAAAACATAAGCTTTCTTTTTTGCACTCTTTACGTAAGGAATAGATGTACATGTAGAACTGAACCGACAATTCTCATATGCAACAACGTGCAACAATCTCTTGACTCAAGGAACAATGTGGAATAGAAAACACTCTAAGTTTCTTTTGCACACAAAAAGTAGAAGGCTAGATGTTAAATAAATATTTAGTGCCAACAATTCCAGCAGTACTATTCTTTCAACGTGTGTAATAATCTGATTTTTTTTTCTTGATTGTCTATGAACAAGGACACACACGACTTAAACAAGACCAAAGAACAAGTACTAGATCAACAACACAATGACCTTGTAGGGACTAAAATTTAGAGAAGCAAACTAAACTGAAAATTGCAAGGCACAAGGGGGGTGTAGGATAGCGGAAACACGACGAACAATTATTTTTATAGGGCAATTTTCTGGACTCTAGGATTGAACAAAATAACAAGGATAAGGGCGAACCTAACGGTGTAACTGAAGCTCTGATTACCACTTGATGTGAACAAGGGTTCCCGATCTTCCGAAAGGTTCTTGATAAGTTGATTTGGTTGGAGGCGACACACAAATCGATCCGGCTTCAGAACAACACGTTCTAAACCCCGCAATCGCAGCACGATGTCTCCTCTGGTTATCAACCGTCCAAAGACGATTGACCTCGCCGAGAAGGCTAATCCCTGCCTACGAATCAAGAACACAAGCAAGAACAACAAAGAATGTAACACAATTGTAGATGTATGATTAAACTCTCGAAGTTGGGGTCTCACAAAACGATGAACGGCGACACTGTTTATGAACAGAATTGATCTAAGCAACATCCAAACCCTAATGAAGAGGCAGCGGCTGTATATGAGGACCCTAGGGTCGTGCAAGACCCCATGGATGCAGCCCTAAGTGGGCTCAACTCGATACATGGCCCAAAGACCGATTACGGTGTCGCAGCACCAGGACAGATTCTGGAAGTCGATTTGTTTCGGCGATTGCTGACGGCTCGGGACGTATTTTGATATAGTACTAGTTGGTTTGGAAAGTTCTTTTCGTTATCTTTCCAGGCATATATAGAACGTTTAAATCCGAGTCCGTATGCGTCCTGGGCATCCGTTTTAGTGCAGACTGGTCCTGGGCTCCGAAACAGACTTGAAGTCGGTTTTGATTGGGCCTCCACCTTAGCTTGGACGTCCTTGCTGGCCCATCAGGTCTCCAATCACCTCCCCAGCTATCTCATCATCATCTCCATGGTTTCTAACAACAATTAATTCATTAGGTAGCAATCTATTCTCAAAACCACATAATAAAAACATTAGAAACGATCTCACCTGTAATTTTAGGTGATGCACATGAACTTTCATCTTAGTTGGAGGAGTGTTGTGTGTATCCATGAGTGTGATGTATGCATCATGTACCTTGCTTGTGTCGGAGTCGGAGCCAGAGTTGGTGTTGTGGTTGTTCTTTGCCATGAAGCAAAGCCCGGTGAAGTCGTCCTTCCTCTTGACTCGTGGCTTCTCAACCTCCTCCTCAGAGCTTGTAAGGCCATCGCTTGATGTGAGGTCGACATCGCTCAAGGCGGCAATGTAGGCGTGTGCAATGGCCTTGGCGAACTTCTTGGAGTTCTTGCCTTTCTTGTAGAAGCGGTTCTTCTTCTGCTTGAAATCTTCAGTGTTGTTGTTGTGGTACCCGGCCTTCTTCTTCTTCTTAGGACAGTCAGCAATGAAGTGTCCCGGGTCACCACAGTCGAAGCAGGTTCTTGAACCACCTCCTCTTCTCTCCTTGCGGTTGTTGTAGAACTTCCTGAACTTCCTTGTGAGCAAGGATAGCTCCTCATCAGGAATGCACTCTATCTGTTCATCGGAAGTTGCAACAAGAGAAGACAAAGCAAACTCCAAAGAAGACTTGTCCAGTGAGGGGTTAGTTCCATAAGAAGCACCACTGTGACTACCCTTTTGAGAGCTAGAAAGCAAAGCCATGCTAGAAGCAGGATTAGCAAGGTTAGGACGAGACTTCCTAGATAGTTCATGAGATTTTAGCTTGCTATACACCTGCTCACAGTCCAGGGTATTGAAATTAGCAGTTTCTTGAAGTGCAGCAATCTTAACCCCCCAAGCATTTTCATCAAGTGAGTACAGTAATTGCTTAGCTCTATCATTATTACTGTACACAAGGTTACCACAAGCCTGGAAGTTGCACACAATGGCCTCAAACCTACGAAAAGTGTCATCTAGTGACTCGCCAGGTTTTTGTGCAAAGGTTTGGTACTGTCTATTGTAAGAATTCGTACGCATAGACTTGACTTGATTGGTACCCTCATGGTACGTGCAAAGCTTTGTCCAAATGGCATGTGAAGTATCAAGATGAGCAACACGGTCATGTTCATTCCTACCTAGAGCAGAAAGCAGGATATTGACAGCTTTGGAGTTGTTTTCATACCTGGTTAACTCACCTACTGGCGTGGTGTTGAGGTCGTCCGGTATAGCATAGTCCTGCTCCACGGTCTCCCAAATTGCACGTCCTTGGCTCAACAGTAAGCCTTGGTCCATGACTTCCAGTAGGGAAAGTCCTCTCCATCGAACATTCAAAGCTTGACCGCACGCTTCTCCATGTCGCCTTCAGATCACAAAGCCGGTGAAGGTCAACTAGTGATCAAACTTGCTCTGATACTAATTGAAGGACCAAGAAGGTGAGCAGAGGGGGGGGGGAGGGGTGAATGGGAGCCAATTAAAATTCTCCAAGAGAACTTGGCCTATGTCTCGATTACCACCCGAACCAACCTCTAAATCGATCACCAAGGCTACACACATGAACTTGTGATGTGCTAACCCTAGGAATGATCAACTACAGCAGGGGAACACAATGGAAACAAAAGAGAACTCAAAACTTTCAAAACAGTGTGAAACTGGACAATCATCAGCAGTGCCGATCAAAGCCATCGGCAGTGCCGGTAAGACCCATCGGCAGTGCCAGTGAGGGAGTCTCAAAAGCAGCAGATAGAATGCATCGGCAGTGCTGGTGTGGGGTTAGAATGACCCACCAGCAGTGCCGGTCCCGGTCGTCGGCAGTGCCGATCGACCCTGATAGAACAAGAAAAGGTTTTGGGATTAGGCAAAAACTTGGTCAAAAACTAATCAAACAAACTCTAAATGATGAGATTTTTGGACCAGTGAATCCTCAACACATCACGACCCTAATCCTAGAAGATCAAATCAATTGGCTCAAGGAATCATCACGAATTTCAGATCTTGTGCCAAGAACACCAAAAAGAGTAAACTTGAGAAATCTTTCAAATCGATCGTGCTAGACCTATTGATTTGGTCAAGGATCCATATAGGATTGTTCTAGCTCATCATAGCAATAAGTTTCTCAAGAAATCCGACCCATAAACTCATCCAAAAAGGAGACCAAAAATTCCCACAAAAATAGCTCCGAAAATAGGGAAAAAGAGAAATTCGGGATTTATTGAGAGAGAAAGATCTTGACCACGAAAATGAATCCCATATCATTGATTCAAGAATTCAAGATACATGATTACATGGCTAGGAAGCCACCCTCATCCTCCCATTATTTGAGAAGGGTAAGAGATGTCTGCCACACACCCACTACTCTTCTCTTTACAGATAAAGCACTCTCCTAGCACATTAGAAGAAAAACCTAGCAAGGCTAATGGCAAGAGAGGCACCTCTTCCACCAGCCCTACCTCTCCTTATATAGGCCTAAGGGTTGTCCACATGACCACTCTATCCTTGACCTACATAACATTGCCACCTACCACCAGGGGCAAACTTGTCCATCTCTCTCCTCGTCGCCCGAACGCCCTCGGGCCCTTCACGACTTTGCTTCGTTTCAAAGCAAGCTCCATGATGGTGCCACGTGCACCACCAACCACTGCCACCGGTTTAAAGGCCCAAACCGGGAAACCGTCTTGAATGCTTCTCAAAGCATGACTTCTCGATCTTGACGCGTGTCGCCTCATCCTGTGATCCTCCTCATCGACAAGTCTCTCCCGCCCCTAATCCATTGGATGCCTCTACTTGCTCTAACGCTCGATCACCTTTGACTTGGTCAACCTCGCCGTCTTGATCACCACCACGTTTTTGAGGCTCAACTGTGAAACTGTCCATGCTTCTTGCCTCTCCACGTGTACGGTATGGATCACCCTTGACTCTACCCGGCCTCCTGATCATCTGGCCCCAAGTCTCCTACTTGTGCCCGATCCTCTCACCGTTGACCGCCAAGTCGACTCCAGTGACCTACACATCATGAGAAAAGCAAACACACTTCCAAACTCCTGCAACTTCTCCAACACCTCCACCAACTCCGGTTAGTGAAAACATCAACATGCACAAACCCATGCAATCATCAAATCCCCGCATTTCAACTCAAACACCAACAAGCTCAAGTCAATTACTCATCACATATTGTGAACCATGGCACATATCCACATGGTTTCTCAAAGTGACGTCCTCCAACCCTCTCAGAGATAACCTCCTCCATCTCAACAATTAGAAGATCTGCAAGGTCAAACTGTTGCCTCCTCAGAATGGCTGCCACTGCCCACTGGTTTAGAAAGGTGAACTCCTCTCTGTACCCACACCTAGGAATGATAGTCCTAGTGACAATCGCTCTGACCACCTTAACCTCTACGATGAGTCTCGTAGGGCCTGTGTCAAAACCTGGGGTGTGCGGTGGTGGAAAGGCGACTACCACCATCTCTTCTGAGGGTAGCATCCCTCCCTGTGGTCTACGGGGTGGAGAAAACGTCCTGTAGGCACTCCTGTATAGCTAGAAATCGGAAGCAAGGAGCCCTAAGTTAGCTATGAGATCCTCCCTGTTCTCACGCTGGGGCTGTCCTCTGTACATGAACCAGATCTCTGAGCGGTCTCTGGCTATAGAACTCTAGGACGATGTCCTCCCTGTACCTATATAGAGCAGTAACTAGCTCTGCTATCCCTGGCAAGTAAGTGAAGTACTGCTCCATGTCAGTGCCTGTGGCCCTCCTCATGGTTGGGTAAGCCGTGTACTATTGCGGCACAAAAAGTCCAGTCTTGCCCTTCCTGGCAAGATAGCGTCTCAAGCCCTCACCTATCCTCCTCTGGAGCCCTGTCCAGTACCTGGCTCCTGCGGCAGGATCCTTGGGGACTAGAACCCACTGCTCGAAGGATACAAGAGAGTGAATTAAGGTCCTTCGAAAGAACCTTAAGAATATTCGGCTCTCCAACTGCCTCTACAAGTCTCTGCAGCCTCCTCGTGCACATTGCACAGATGCACATCGGGTCTCTTGCCCGGTGAGCTGTCCTCTAGGGTACAGTCTGCGCTGGCTCCTCAGTCTCCTCCTCCTCAAACTCCTTAGACTGTGACTCTGAGTTTGAGCTCTTGTCCTCCTTGGACTCCTCCTGCTGCCTGGAGGATCCCTGCTCCTCAGGTCTCGACGACCTCTCCTGACGAGAAGTCAGAGTACCCTACGACCACGGTGCTGGAGTAACTCCTGTAGCCAAAGCTGGTGTCCTTGTCCTGGTACTCCTCCTGAGTCCCTGATCAGCCGTGTCCCTGGTGTGTCACACGTTAGGGCTGTCAGCTGTCTGCTCTATGATCAGCTGTGTCCCTGGTGTCCTACGGGAGGTCTCCATAGCATCCATGTGTCTGGCTACCCGTCTGGCTCTCTCTGACTCTGGGTCTAGCCTGGTCCTCTTCTTGCCTCTGGGCTTCTCTATCACCTTTCCCTTTCCCATGTCCAGACCTGATCCTTCCATCTCTACTGACTAGAACTGTCACTGCACGCACGTAGGTATAGATAGGATAAGCATAGACCCTATATGAATCTACAAGCAAAGCACCGCTAGGTAAGAGTGCGCCATAAAAATCTTAGCACTGAATGATAGACATGATCATCAAACAAATATGCAAAGTAACAACAGTGATCATCGACTATAAGTGGCTGGTGCGAGTCATCTAGTATGCAGTCAAATAATAGGCAATAAATCTAATTGCAGACTAAACAAGAGACAAACCCTACAATTGCAATTAACAAATAGGCATGAAATTTAATTACAAACTAGGTTGAGCCAAATAATCCTAATTAATGCAATTAAATAATGGGAATTTAATCTAACTGCATCAATGAAGGAAATTGCTCACTAATTAGGGCATAATTCGATGAAAAGGTAGAATGGCATAATACCCTGGGAATATGATGATGATTACCACAACAAACACGAACCCGATCGCCAAAAAGGTGGAGTTTTTTTTTGGTTGCCGGCAATGGAGAAAGGGGAAGGGGGCAAGCTTTGCCCTAATCGGAGGTGGAGCTCTGCTCTGTGGTGCCTGGGCGCACGCGTGCAAGGCTAGTGGAGGTGCAGAGCGCAACAATGGTGGCGGCGCGCGTCGGCGAGAAGGTCAGCAGCGGCAATCGGGCGGCGGTGGCTGCTAGAGGTGGCTCACAAACACTCTTTTTCAAGTGCACTCAATTAACACCCAAATGAACACTACAATTGGAATATGAAGGGAACTCACAAACACTCTTTTTCAAATAGTGGCTCTTTATGTCCTTATAATTTTTGCAAATGCCAAATGAAGAATCGAGCAAATCAGAACCAAGGCAATTAAGAACCAAATGGGTATGTATGAGTCTTAGTCCATGAACTGTGCGAGTGGGTTTAACCTCGGAGTTCATAAGATCTTGCTCAAAGGGCATGAAGCACAATCCTTTCCTTTGGTCACACTTGCGGAGATGTAATCTCATATAGAACATGAGACACAAGTATCTCCAAATGTGACAAGTCTGCTTTGTGTTTCCTATATGATACATGCAACAAGCATTTTTACATATGCAATAAAGTAAACATGCCATGTGAATGCAAGCAATATTAAACAAGACACAAAGGAAACCTAACAATTTCAAGTTTGAACCCCTACCAAGCTTACTCATTATAAGCCATACCCTTGCCTGGAGAGAAGCCAAACCACCATCTCAAGCACTCCCCCTTGCTTATAGCTATCTTGAGTGGGTTAGATATTGACTAATTTTTATGTGTTTTTCTTTTCCTTATTTACACATGCATGGATACAAAAACATACTAGTCACAAAGGAGTCCTAATTACCATGCAATGCAAGAAAAGAAAAAACACACTACAACTACCAAGAACTAACACGATTACCTCCCTCGTGAGTAGATATGTCGTTAAGTTCCATGTCACTTGTGGTGGACTTCACTTGATCTTCAAGTAAGCTCCCGGTCCACCACCACCACCATCTTCTAGGTCTTGTTCTTGGGCACCCACTTGTACTTCATTGACCTCTCAAGATCAACAATGCGCTTAGGCACCCATATGCTTTTGACATTTCTCTTCTTGTTTGGTGGTCCCAAAGCCTTGCATTCACCTTGCCATCCTTGTTCCTAAAAAGTTTAAAATGTGTGTTCTCATGGAACAAGTTAGTGTTAGGCAAAACTAGGAAACATCTCACCATAGGACAATCCTTGATGGTGTGATCATCCTTGCAACACCTCTCGCAATAGTAGTCGTCGGCAAGTAGGGGCTTGATCCATACGGGGATGAAATCACTCGTCCCGATCATGTCGATGGCGGCTGGATATGAGCCAGGTCCTCGGTGGCAGACATTGTTTAAAAGGTTTCTCCCAAGAATTTCCTTGTGGATGGCTCTAGCACGTGTGAGCCTATCGAAGCCGTCCATCACCATCTTCCTCTCTTCCTTGAGCTTGTGATATTTCTCCAAAACATATGGCTCAAGAGAAGAAACCTCGACCGAGGTGGTTAGTTCATCACACATAGTAGAAGCATCACTCTTAGATGAACTAGGGGAGGGAGAGGCAAGGTCATACACATTGATGGCCTCAAAAGTAAGTTCGAGGGCCTTGTACTTCTGACGTAGCTCTACATGATCACCCTTGAGTTTGTCATAAATCTTGTTTAGAGCCTCATGAGATGTGACAAGGTCCTTGAGCTCACTCTCAAGCTCACCAACACGGTCCTTAGCAAACTTACACTCTTTTCTTACCACATCCAACATTTTGGATTTCTTGACGGCGATATCACGGGCTTGCTCAAGCATAATCCAAAGCTCGGCGCAGGAGAGCTCCTCATCATCGTTGTCATCGCTGCTCTCATCCTCACTCTCCCCAAGGTGGCTCGTGGCTCGTGAACTGTGGTCTTGATCATGGCTAGGCCGACCACTTCTTAATCATCGCTTGAGGAACAGGATGTGTCACTTGAGTTGTCACTTGTCCACTCTCCAACACGTGCCTTGCGTGAGAAATTTTTCTTGTGATCTTGAGCTTTGCCTTTGCGTGAGAAACTTTTTATAAATTACATTTTCATCCCTAGAATTTTCATAAATTATATTTTATACTTATATTTTATAGTTTAGCGCTCATACTTTTCTGAAATTACTTTTAGGTCTCTGAACTTGTCTATTTTTACATTTTAGCCCCTAAAACTTTAAATGATCATAACTTTTCAATCGTAGCTTGGAATCGAGAATCTTGCACATATGCGATCGTAGGAATAAATATTATCTATTCGTACTGTTTATAGTAGTTTTTTGATTTTACTATTTTAACCCTAGACCTCTAAACCTTTGTAACTTTTTACTCATAACTCGGATTGAGGCGATTTTTGCGTTCACGTGATCATAGCAACACGTACTTTTTTGTAGTTTTGTTTTCATTGCTGTTTGGTGCTATGTGATGTGTGTTTATTAGTTTGTTTGTATGCTTGTCTTTATGGTGTGACGTTGTGTAGATGAACTGCTGTTAGAGAACTTCTAGGATCTCCATCTTGAAGACTTGAGCAGCAGCAAAGGGAACCAGGCAAGTGCCCTTGATGCATTTTGAACCTATGTTTTACATGGCAACTGCTGTTATCTATGTGCATGCATATTAATATTGTAAGGATCGAAGGCGTACCGAGAGGGGGGGGGGAGTGAATCGGTAAGTTACTCACGAATCCAGATATTTCAATTGACACTACTAGAACCTAACAATCGTTGCAACCTAAACAATTCTAGTAGGCCAAGACCCTACACGTGCTAGTGTTCATGATGATAGTAAGCGCGGAGGCCAAACAAACTAGCCTATGCAAGCCACAATCCAACCTAGTTACTAGAGCACACAATTGCGGAATAGTAAAGAGGGGGTCAAGAAATGCTCATGATTTTTCCCGAGGTCTCGAAAGGATGGCGCCTTCCCCTACTCCTTATTGGACCACTCCCGCCAGAGTCCCGGTCCCTCCCGCCAGAGTCCCGGTCCCTCCCGCCACCGATGTGGAGTTCTCGCCCACGAGCCCGCAATCACTCTCGGAGTGAAGACACGGTGCACGTCACCGCTGCCATCATGGCACAAGCTCGCCTCCCTCGAGAACTTGCCGGACTCCCCGAGCCGATACTGGTGCTCACTATTGATGCCCCTTTCACCGGCGGGCTCAAACCGTGTACAAACGTGTGACGGCCTTCACAACCAATCATGATAGGCTCGATCACCGATACCTAACTGGTCTAGGTCTCACCATAGACCAAGAGTAACAACCTAGATCACACCCTCAAGGACACCCTAGCCTTAGATGTGCATTAATGCTCAAGTTACTCTCACTAGCACTCTGAAGATATGCAATATCTCCTCCTAGTGCTCTCCTCTTTTCCTCTTGGCTCTCACCAAATGATCCAAGCAATTCCACTAACCAAGAGTGGTCTCCAAGACCTCAGCAACGAAGTTATATAGCCTACCAACCTCCAACTAGTCGTTGCTCCACAAAGTTGCCTTTCTGGACCTAATGACCGGACTGTCCGGTCACTGCCAGACCGGACCATCCGGTCTCTCTGGAACGGCTCCCAGAGCCATTGGCTGCTCTGTCCAGACAACTCCTCTGTACTAACCAGACCGTCCGGTCAGCTGACCGGACCGTCCGATCAGGTTTCTCTCTCTAGTCCAGAAACTTTCCTGCGCGGCTTCTTTTCTTCTCTTTTCCTCAGCTGCCTTAACCGTATGGTCCGGTCCCTTGACCGTACCATCCGGTCTCTATAGCTCCTGCACAGACAGATTCCTCGCTGGTTTGCTAGAAGTCCCAAACAACTTCACCTAGTGACCGTACAGTTCGGTCACCACTAACCCCTCTGTCCGGTCACTATGTTCAGAAGCTGAAACTTGTCGTCTTCGCTTGACTTCGTTTTGTGGCTTCTCTGAATAGCTCCTTGGCTTCTCCACTATCACCTAGTACCTGTGATTTCACTGAGCATCCATGCACATCACCGACTAGACATGACCTAAGAGAAATAACCTAGACCCCCTTGATAGTCCGATTTTTCCTATGGACTCAAAGCCCTAACAACTAGACAAGTGTTCCCAACACTTGCTCCATAGCTTGTCCTTAGCTTTGATCCATCTCCATCAACCCTTGGACTCCATCAAGCTCACAAGCCTCCACGCATGTGGTCATTGTCATCAACCGCCAAGGCAACCATTATCCATATGATTTGTAGTAGAGTTTGGCGATGATTCCTACATAGACAACACCCGTGTAGATATTAGCCCACAATTTCATAGTTGTCATCTATCACCAAAACATTCATACCTTGGGGATCCCATCAATGGTCATGAAGGTCATAATTAGGGCATAATTCGATGAAATTAAGGAAGTAGCACAATACCCTAGGGGAGGAGAGCACAAATACCACTGGAATGTCAAGACCGATTGCCGGAGAACACCGATGATCTGTAGCCGGCAATGGGGAAGGGGAAAAGGCAAGATTTTGCCTAGGACTATGGTGGAGTCCGGCGAGGTGATTTTTGGGCACGCGTGCGGGAGTTGTGAGGATGAGCGGTAGCGCGAGCACGACGGCGAGCGGCAGAGCTAGTTGGTGACGGCGACGCAGCTCGGCGGCGGCGGCTCTGGAGCTTGCGCACGGGCGCAATGCGAGTGAGAGGCGGCGCTAGGGCAAGCACATTGGTGTGTGTGGGGGGGGGGAGATAGAGGCACGGCATGCGAGGCAGCTGACGGCGACGTGCTCGGAGAAGCGGGCGCGGCCGGCGGGTTGGTCGGTGATGGCGACGAGGGGAGAGAACATGATGGAGGCAGCGGGTTCGTGCTCTCGGCTTCAGTCGAGTGGAACAGAGAAGGATCCAAGGGGATTTGACCTAGGTCAATATATCAACGAACGGCCGGGATTGAAAACAAGGACTGATCTATGGTCACTGATTGAAGAAGTCATTCGTGTTTCAGTCATAGTGACCGGATGGTACGGTCTCTAGACCGGACTGTCTGGTCAGTTTTAGGTCTCCTGGCCTTTATGCATACCGAACGTTATGGTCTCTAGGACCGTTCCGTCCGGTCTCTACGACCAGACTCCCTGAGGCACTGTGCACAGAGCCACTAACCGGACTGTACGGTCTAGTGATCAGACTGTACGGTCACTACTGGAAATTTTGTTGAATCAAGGAATTTCTCCATTTTCCAAATGCCCTTGCTAAACACACAAATAAACACTGCACTTGGAATATGAAGGGAACTCTCAAACACTCCATTTCAAGTAGTGGCTCTTTATGGCCTTATAATTTTCACAAACGCCAAATAAAGAATCAAGCAAATAAGAACCAAAGTGAATAAGAGCCAAATGGGTATGTATGAGCTTCAGTCCATGAACCGTGCGAGTGGGTTTAACCTCAAAGTTCATGAGAGCTTGCTCAATGGGCACGAAGCACAATCTTTTCCTTTGGTCACACTTGTGGAGGTGTAATCTCATATAGATCATGAAGCACAAATATCTCCAAATGTGCAAGCCTCCTTTGTGTTTCCTATATGATGCATGCAACAAGCATTTTACTTATGCAATGAAAGTAAACATGTCATGTGAATGCAAGCAATATTAAACAAGACACAAAGGATACCTAACAATATCAAGTTTGAACCCCTCCCAAGCTTACTCACTATAAGCCATATCCTTGCCTTGAGAGAAGCCAAACCACCATCTCAAGCACTCCTCCTTCCTTATAGCTATCTTGGATGGGTTAGACAGTAACTAATTTTTATGTGTTTTTCTTTTAGTTATTTACACATGCATGGATGCAAAACATACTAGTCATAAAGGAGTCCTAGTTACCATGCAATGCAAGAGAAGGAAAAACACACTACAACTACCAAAAACAAACACGATTACCTCCCTCATGAATAGATATGACGTTGAGGTCCATGTCACTTGTGGTGGACTTCACATGATCTTCAAGTAAGCTCACGGTCCACCACCACCACCATCTTCTAGGTCTTATTCTTAGGCACCCACTTGTACTTCGTTGACCTCTCAAGATGAACAATGCACTTAGGCATCCATATGCTCTAGACCTTTCTTTTCTTGTTTGGTGGTCCTAAAGCTTTAGCATTCACCTTGCCATCCTTGTTCCTAAATAGCTTGAAATGTGTGTTCTTATGGAACAAGTTAGCGTTAGGCAAAACAATGGAACTTCTCACCATAGGACAATCCTTGATGGTGTGGCCATCCTTGCAACACCTCTCACAATAGTAGTCATCGGCGAGCAGGGGTTTGATCCATGCCTGGATGGAATCACTCGTCCAGATGATATCGATGGCGGTAGGATATGAGCCAAGTCTCCGGTGGGAGACATTGTTCACCAGGTTTCTCCCAAGAATCTCCTTGTGGATGGCTCTACCATGTGTGAGCCTCTCGAAACCATCCATCACCATCTTCCACTCTTCCTTGAGCTTGTGATATTCCTCCAAAACAAATGGCTCAAGAGAAGAAACCTCAACAGAGGTGGTTAGTCCATCACACATAGCGGAAGCGTCACTCTTAGATGAACTAGAGGAGGGAGAGGCAAGGTTATCAACATTGATGGCCTCAAAAGCAAGTTCAAGGACCTCGTACTTCTCATGTTGCTCTACATGATCACGCTTGAGTTTGTCATAACTCTTGTTTAGGACCTCATGAGATGTGACAAGGTCCTTGAGCTCACTCTCAAGCTCACCAACATGGTCCTTAGCCAACTTATACTCTTTTCTTACCACATCCAACATTTTGGATTTCTTGACTGCGATGTTGTGGGCTTGCTCAAGCATACTCCAAAGCTCGACACATGAGAGCTCCTTATCATCGCTGCTCTCATCCTCACTCTCCCCAAGTTGGCTCGCGGCCATGAGGCATGTGGGAGGTGGAGGAAGAGCTCATGGAAGTGTGGTCTTGATCATGGCTAGGCCGGCCACTTCTTTATCATCGCTTGAGGAAGAGGATGTGTCACTTGAGTTGTACTTGTCCACTCTCCAACAAGGGCCTTGCGTGAGAACTTCTTCTTGTTGTCTTGAACTTTGCCTTTGCCTTTGCCTTTGTCCTTGTTGAAGTACTTCTTCTTATTTTGCTTGGCTTTGGTGTCTTCTTCTTCTTCATCATCACTTTAGTCTTGGGACTTGAAAGCTTCTTTCTTTGGCTTGGGGCAATCTCGAACAAAGTGGTTCTTGGACCCATAGTTGAAGCACTTGCCCTTGGACTTGGAGGCAAACTTGTTCTTGAAAGTCTTCATCTTCTTCATGAGAAGAGCCAAATCCTCGGTAAAGTCACTTTCATCATCATCATCATCTTCATCTTCTTCAATGACTGCCTTCTTCTTACTTTTCTTGCTCTTGCTTGATTCTTGCTTGTTAGCCTGAAGAGCAAGGGTGGATGGTTGTGGATCATCTATCTCTAGCTAGAAGCTCTCGAAGGCAGTGATCTTGCCAAGTACATCCTTCATGGTCTTGGTCTTGAGGTCACTTTGCAAGGTGAAGGTGATGATGGACTCATACTTGGGATCTTTGAATAGCCTGAAGAATCATCTTATCACAGGCTTCAGCTTGAAGTCATCCCCAAGAGCATTGATCTCCTCCACTAGTACATGAAAGCAAGAATAAACAATGTTAGCTCTCTCATATGGCAAACTAGTAAAGTTATCATACTTGTTCTTCAGCACATAGTATCTTTCCTCTTTTACATCACTGGTGCCCTTATGGAGACCCTGAATCTCAGTCCAGATACCATGTGTTATAGAACTTGCATCCAACCTAGAAAAAACATCCTTAGATATGCATGCAAACAGAGCATTCTTGGCCTTAGCGTTGTTCTTAATGAAATCAGGTTCAACCAGGTTCACATCCGCATCAGACTCATGTGTCATCATCCATGTCTTTGGATGAAGGAACTCCAGGTAGGCTTGCATACGAGCCTTCCAATACCCATAGTCCTCCCCATCGAATATGAGAACACTCCCCACCTGTCCTGGCATCCTTACTCAAGACGGTGAAGCCTTAAAGATGAGCTCTTGGCTCTGATACCACTTGTAAGGACCGAAGGCGTACCGAGAGAGGGGGGGTGAATTGGTAAGCCGACCACGAATCCGAATACTTCAATTCACACTACTAGACCTTAGCAATCGTTGCAACTTAACACTTCTAGGAGGCCAAGACCCTACACATGCTAGTGTTCATGATGAAAGCAAGCACGGAAGCAAAGCACACTAGCCTATGCAAGCCACAATTCAACCTAGTCACTAGAGCACATAATTACGGAATAGTAAAGAGGGGGTCAAGGAATGCTCATGATTTTTTCCCAAGGTCTCGGAAGGATGGCGCCTTCCCCTACTCCTTGTTGGACCACTCCCACTAGAGTCACGGTCCCTTCCGCCACCAAAGTGGAGTTCTCGCATACGAGCCCACAATCACTCCTGGAGTGAAGACACGGTGCGCATCACCGTTGCCACCAAGGCACAATCTCGCCTCCCTCGAGAATTTGCCGAACTCCCCGAGCTGAAACGGGCGCTCACTAATGATGCCCCTTTCATCGGCGGGCTCAAACCAGGTACAAACGTGTGACGACCTTCACAACCGATCACGATAGGCTTGATCACTGACACCTAACCGGTCTAGGTGTCACCATAGACCAAGAGTAACAAAGTAGATCACACCCTCAAGGACACCCTAGCCTTAGATGTGCATCAATCCTCAAGTTACTCTCACTAGCACTGTAACACCCTGATTTTAAAATTTTTGAATATTTTAAAATTTTTCTAAAACTGATTAGGTTGTTAACATTTTATTATGAAAAATAATTATTTTCTAAAGAAAATAATCAAATATAGGTTATTTTCCAAAATTTGTGTGTTCAATTCATGCTGGTTAAGTGCATTAGGTTTTTGTTGTATGAAAAAAATTTAAAATCCCTTTTGAATTTGAGTTTGCTTTGGTTTAGAAAATAGAAATTAGATTCGGGAAAGAGAAAGAACAAAAGAAAAGAAAAACCCTCGCTGGCCAGGTGGGCCAAAACCTCTTTCTCTGGCCCACTTTTTTTCCCCTCTCCCCTCTCTTTCTGCCCCCCCCCCCCCCCCTCTTCTCTGTCGACTTGGGCCGAGCTCCCCCCACCCCCCCCCGCCCCCCCCGAGGCCTAGTTCCCCCCCCCCCCTCCCTCTTCCCGTCTGGGCCAGAGCCTCCCGTGGCCCAACTTCCCATTCCCCTGGCCTGCTTCGGCCCACTCACCCACTCGGCCCACCCGAGCGGCCCAGCGCGCCCACCAGCCCGCGTATATCAAACCCTAGCCGTCGCCGCTGCCGTCCAACCTTGGCGTGCGTGCCAAAACCTAGGGGCCCGCGCCCTATTAAAGACGGGACCCTCACTCACGTGCCGCCTTTCCTCCCCGCTTCCCTCCCCATGCTCCGCTGCCCCCTCCCTCCCGCGTTGCTCCGGGAGGCCACCCATGGCCACCGTCACCGATGGTCCATCGTGGACCATGGACCACGGGGTCAACCCGGTCCACAAGCCCCGTGGACCTAGTCCACGGGATTAGTTTTAATTTTTTTATTTTATTATTATTATTTTATTCCTAGTAATTGCGTAATTTGCGCTTAGGCCCCTGAGTTTTATTTAAATTATATTTTTAATCCTAATTTTTCTGCAGAACTTTTATTTAATTATATTTAGGCCCTGATCTTATTTCTAATTATTTTTTTAGCACTATATTTTTACCAAAAGGACCCTAGTATTTTTCTAAATAATATTTTAGTCCTACAATTTTACAAAAAACCCCTTTGAACTTATATTTAATTATGTTTTAGTCCTATCTTTTTACACTTAGGCCCCTATACTTTTAATAAATTATATTTTAGTCCCTAATATTTTCATAAATTATATTTTATATTTATATTTTATAGTTTAGCCCTTATACTTTTCTAAAATTACTTTGAGACCCCTAAACTTGTCTGTTTTTACATTTTAGACCCTGAAACTTCAAATCATCATAACTTTTTAATCGTAGCTCGGAACTGAGAAATTCTTGCACCAAAACGATCGTAGTGACGAATATTGTTGATTCATACTGTCTTACAGTATTTTACCAATTTATTATTTTAACCTTAGAACTTTAAACCTTCGTAACTTTTTACTCGTAACTCCGATTAAGGCGATTCTTGCGCTCGCGTGATCGTAGCAACACGTACTATTTCATAGTTTTGTTTTCATTGTTGTTTTTTACTGTGTGGTGTGGTGTTTCTTAGTTGTTTTGTATGCTTGTGTTTCCGGTGTGACGTTGAGTAGACGAACCGCAGTTAGAGAACTTCCAGAATCTCCATCTTGAAGGCTTTGAGCAGCAGCAAAGGGAACCAGGCAATTTTCCTTGATGCATATTGAACCTATGTTTTATATTCCTCTCTATCTCTATGCATGCTTGTTAATATTGAATCCTATGTGTCATCATTCTACTCCATATTATTCCTTGTCGCCTGGGTTCTGGTGTAGTATGCTAGTATGGGTACATCATGCTTAGTTTGCTATGTTGGGATTGGAAGTGTCTAATATTAATCTTGATTAATGGTTCACTTCAACATAATGATCATGAGGGATGGGTAATCCTTTTTAGCAACATGGAACTAGAGTGATCCAAGCAGGAGGATGATGATGATGGTGCGGGTATGCACGTGTACTCGGTATAGTACTGTGGGATTGTGGTGGTACCTGCTTGGGATCACATTGATAGGTTCGTGGAACATATAACCATGAAAACTGCGCAAAGCACATGGCTGATATGGGTAGGTTTGGTTGAGTATCAAGATGTCTTCCCAGTTTTGCGGGCAGTCGAGGGATGAGGACGGGAGGTTTACTCTCGGACTCAGGCGATGGCCGGTTCACTCCTAGCCATGGCGCCAGAGGGGGCTTCTGTAGGAACGGTTTAATTCCGCAATGGTGAAACCTTAGCGTGGATTGTTTGCAAGCTGGGAAGCTCTTTGAAAGACCTTGTGGTGATCTCCTGGTTTCACACCTAAGGTAGTGTGGATTAGACAACATGGAGACTCTAGTCACTACATAGTGATGAAATCACCAACCTGTGCGTAAAGTTGTGCAACCTCTGCAAAGTGTCAAACTGTTATAACAGCCATGCTCACGGTCATGAGCGGCATGGACCTTTCACACGATTAGTGGGTTGATTATGGGTGAACTTGGTCGGTAGCCAAGTTTGGTTTGGTGGGTTTGGCTGGCTTCTTAGTGAATAGTGTTCTATGTGAACTGTTCAACTCTGTGTGAATTGGTGGCTCTGGATTCTATGTGAATCATAGTCCTGTGTGGGCTATAACTACTTGACATTAACGGGTTTTGGTTTTACAACTCACCTAGAAAATAGGATTGCTTTTCAAATGGTCTTACGTATAGATGCTCATTTATGCAAATGAACTATTATGTTAGCCTTTCTTCTATTCAACTTGCATTTCATACTTTCCCCCACTTGTTGAATACGGCATGTGCTCAGCCTTGCTATTTCCCTTTGTTGTTGTACTATGAACTGCTGCTTAGAAGATGGAGAGATGGACAACATCGATGAGGACTACTACTAGTCGAGCGTGCCCCCGATCGATTGCCTGTGGTGTTATGGTGTCTTCCGCTGTTATTCTACGAGAGAGTCGTTCTTAGTCTTTAAAGACAATTATTTATGTAATAATGGTATGCTTTAATAATGACATTGGTTATACTATTATTCACTTTTACTATCGATATGTGTAAAACTTGTCCTGGGCACACATATACTAAGCATCTGGTTTTGTCCTTAAAATCGGGTGTGACAAGCACTCTCAAGATATGCAATATCTCCTCCTAGTGCTCTCTTCTTTCCTCTTAGCTCTCACCAAATGCTCCAAGCAATTCCACTAGCCAAGAGAGGTCTCCCAGACCCCAGTAACGAAGTTATATAGGCTTCCAACCTCCAACTATCCGTTGCTCCATGAAATCAGTCTCCTGGTCGTACTGACCGGACTGTCCGGTCACTGCCTAACCGGACCTTCCGATCGCTACAGATCTTGCTCCAACGGCTCTGCCCACTGCTGATCTCTGTACTGATCGGACTGTCCGGTCAGCTGACCGGACCGTCTGGTCAGTTTCTCTCTCCACTACAGCAACATTTCCAGAGCCGCTTCCTCGCTGCCTAGAGTCAACTTGTACAGACCGGACCGTCCGGTCTCTGTAGAATTCAACTCTGGCAGTTTCCTCGTTGTGCCTTCTCTCTGCAATTCCTCTTCTCCTAGTGATCGTACAGTCCAGTCTCCACTAACCCTTCTATCCGGTCACTATGTCCAGAAGCTAAAACTTCTTGTCCTCGCTTGACTTCGTTTTCTGGCTTCTCCCAACAACTCCTTGGCTTCTCCACTGTCACCTAGTGCCTGTTATTTCATTGAGTATCCATGTATATCACCGACTAGACATGACCTAAGAGAAATGACCTAGACCCCCTTGATAGTCCGATTTTTCCTATGGACTCAAAGCCCTAACAACTAGATAAGTATTCCCAACACTTGCTCCATAGCTTGTTCTTAGCTTCGATCCATCTGCCATCAACCCTCAGACTCCATCAAGCCCATCAAGCCTCCATGCTTGCGGTCATTGTCATCAATCGCCAAGGCAGCCATCATCCATATGATTTGTAGTAGAGTTTAGAGATGATTCCTCCATAGACAACACTCGTGTAGATATTAGCCCACAATTTCATAGTTGTCATCTATCACCAAAACATTCATACCTTGGGGATCCAATCATCAATGGTCATGAAGCTTACAAATCCAACTCTTACAAAGAGATCAATCCTCACAAAGAGGAGTTGGGGAGAGTGTTAGAGGGCTTTGAAAACGATATTTATGCTCTCACAAAGAGACTCTCTCTCAATCCAACTCTCATAAAGAGATCCATCCTCACAAAGAGGAGTTGGGGAGAGTGCTAGAGGGCTTTGAGAATGATATTTTTGTGGGGGAAGTCAGCATCCCTTGAAGGAGGGGAGAGGAGCTATTTATAGAGGAGACTAAAAAACTCATGGAACTTTCAGTGACTTATGGAACTTTTGTGAAAACTCATGGAACTTTCGTCATTTCAAAAAGAATCGTTGCATGGGCTAGGATTCCACTGTGACAGGGCATGATGGAACTTCTGTTTGGCTCAAACGGAGTTGGTTCTTTTTGGGCTTTTTGTGGATAGTGTGTTTCTCTCATCTCACTTGGGATTTTGTTGAGCATTGAGACTTTGCAAGCACCCATGTGACATCTGATAGGTGTGGAGTGCTCGATCTTTCGGCGAGTGGAGATAACTTTGCAATTGACGTCGAGAGAAGGATGTATAGCTAAGCTAAACTTAAAACAAAACTCAAAGATTGCAAGGAGCGCAACCCTTGACTAAATAGAGGTAAGACGCGACATCTAGGGCCGGCTGAAGTGGAGAGGCGCGCGGTGGAGAGGGAGTCGCGCGACTTGGGCCACGTGGGCCTTCGGACGGCGTCATCCTGGGCCGTCGTTCCTTAGCATCAAAATCGTCTTCAATTCCTGGGCTCGAGCTCTAGTGATTGGGCCCTTGTACGTCGTCGTCTCGTTAGAAGATGGATCCGTAACTCGAGGGGGCGCGACGACGAGAGGTGGAGGCATGACAACTTGGTTTGACGCGCCATCTTCCGTCGTCATTATTCGTATGTCGCTGATGTCCTCATCATCCTCTCCTTCTTGAAGTGAAGTCGTCCTCGACGGCAACTCATCATCCTCACCCAAGTATGGTTTCAAATCTGCAACAGTAAAACTAGCGGAAACACCAAACTCCATGGGCAAGTCAAGAACATAAGCATTATCGT
Source organism: Eleusine indica (assembly GCA_030378355.1). Classification (NCBI taxonomy): domain Eukaryota; kingdom Viridiplantae; phylum Streptophyta; class Magnoliopsida; order Poales; family Poaceae; genus Eleusine; species Eleusine indica. Next base: position 22,138,693 of record CM059500.1, read on the forward strand.
TAATCTTGGTTAGCACTTTAAAAGGACCAGCAGCACGAGGCATCAATTTAGAACGACGCAAAGTAGGAAATCTATCTTTATGCAAGGGCAACCAAACCAAATCACCAGGTTCAAAAGAAATATGTTTTCTACCTTTACTACCAGCAACTTGATACTTTTTATTAGTAACGGCAATGTTGTGTTGTGTTTCTTCATGCAATTGTTTCATGTGATCAATATGAGCAAGAGCATCAAGATGTGGTTCATCGTCAGCATCAATAGCAAACAAATCAATAGGCGCCCTAGGAACATAGCCATAAATAACCTCAAAAGGACACATGTTAGTGGCAGAATATGTTGCATGATTATAAGCAAATTCAACATGAGGTAAACAATCTTCCCAACGTCTCAAGTTTTTATCTAGAACAGCTCTAAGCATAGCAGACAAAGTTCTATTTACTACCTCAGTTTGCCCATCAGTTTGAGGATGACAAGTAGTACTAAACAACAGCTTAGTTCCTAATTTATTCCAAAGAGAACGCCAAAAATGACTAAGAAACTTAGCATCACGATCAGAGACAATTGTTTTAGGAATTCCATGCAATCTAACAATCTCTCTAAAGAACAATTCAGCAACATTTGAGGCATCATCAGTTTTATGACAAGGTATAAAGTGAGCCATTTTAGAGAAACGATAAACAACCACAAAAATATTGTCCCTCCCCTTCTTAGTGTGAGGCAATCCGAAAACAAAATCCATCGAAATATCATGCCAAGGAGAAGAGGGAACAGGCAAGGGCATATACAAACCATGATTACCCAATCGAGATTTAGCTTTTTGACATGTAGCACAGCGTGCAACAAGGCGCTCAACATCATGGCGCATCCGTGGCCAAAAGAAGTGGTCGGCCAACACCTCATGTGTCTTGAAAACGCTGAAGTGACCCATAAGACTACCTCCATGCGCCTCCTGTAACAACAAAAAATGAACCGAGCTAGCTGGAATACACAGCTTGTTAGCACAAAACAGGAACCCATCCTGCATATGAAATTTGCCCCAAGGTTTGCCATCCTTACAATGCATCATAATATCATGAAAATCAGCATCATTCACATATTGATCTTTCAAAACTTGTAAACCAAAGATTTTAAAGTCTAATTGGGACAACATCATATAACAACGAGACAAAGCATCGGCAATCACATTTTCCTTCCCGTTTTTATGTTTAATGATGTACGGAAAAGATTCAATAAATTCAATCCATTTAGCATGACGATGGTTCAGATTAGTTTGGGTTCTAATATGTTTCAAAGCCTCATGATCAGAATGAAGAATAAATTCGCGAGGCCATAAATAATGCTGCCATGTTTGTAAAGTTCTTACTAAAGCATAAAGTTCTTTATCATAAGTGGAATATTTAAGAGCAGCACCACTTAACTTTTCACTAAAATAAGCAATGGGTTTATGATCTTGCAACAAAACAGCACCCAAACCAATTCCACTAGCATCACATTCCAATTCAAATACTTTATCAAAATTAGGGAATTGTAAGAGAGGAGCATGAGTTAACCGTTCCTTTAAAGTGTTAAATGCGTCGGCTTGTGGTGCGCCCCACTCAAATGGCGCACCCTTCTTGGTCAGCTCATGTAATGGTGCGAAATCCCGCACAAATCGACGATACAAGCCTACAAGACCAAGAAAACTGCGAACCTGTGTGACCGTCGTCGGTTGGGGCCAACTCTGAATGGCGTCCACCTTGCTGCTATCCACCTCAATGCCCTGTGGAGTAACAACTTATCCAAGAAACGATACACGTTGCGTGCAAAAAGTGCATTTTTCCATGTTCCCAAACAAGTGAGCAGCACGCAAAGCATCAAAAATAGCACGCAAATGATCTAAATGCTCATTCATGGATTTGCTGTATATAAGGATATCATCAAAATAGACAACAACAAATATTCCAATGAAAGGCCGAAGAACTTCATTCATTAAGCGCATAAAAGTGCTAGGAGCATTAGATAATCCAAACGGCATAACCAACCATTCATACAAGCCAAATTTAGTTTTAAAAGTCATTTTCCATTCATCTCCTAATTTCATTCTTATCTGATGGTAACCACTACGCAAATCAACCTTAGAGAAAATTGTGGCACCACTAAGTTCATCAAGCATATCATCATGGCGTGGTATAGGATATCGATAACGAATTGTAATATTGTTAATTGCACGACAATCTACACACATACGCCAAGAACCATCTTTCTTAGGAACAAGCAAAACAGGAACCCAACAAGGGCTGAGAGACTCACGAATGTAACCTTTATCAAGCAATGCCTACACTTGACGCTGAATTTCTTTCGTCTCCTCAGGATTTGTGCGGTACGGGGCGTGATTAGGAAGCTGTGCGCCTGGAATTAAATCAATCTGATGTTCTATGCCACGAATAGGAGGAAGACCCGGTGGCAATTCAGTGGGAAAAACATCTTTATAGTTCTGCAAAAGGTTAGCAACAGCAGGAGGAATATGCAACATAGGCGCCTCATCTAGTGAAACAAGCATACGAGAGCAAACTAGCGCATAGCAAAGCAGATTAGCATCATGTAATTCAACAAAATCAACACGTGTAGCAAGCAAGATAGGGTTATTCAATTTGATCTCATGTTGAACAGGTGCAACAAGAGGCCATGTAACCAATTTTGCAGCTTTTGTCGCTCGAGCAATATCATCTTTAAGAACTTGTTCAGGTGTCATAGGATGAATAACAATTTTTTGACCCTTAAACATGAAGTAATAATAATTGGAGCGATCATGATGAACACTATCAACATCATATTACCAAGGACGGCCAAGCAACAAAGAGAATGCTTCCATTAGAACAACATCACAATCTACAAAATCAGAATAGGCGCCAAGAGAGAAAGGAACACATACCGAGCGCGTTACCTTTATTTTGCCGCCATCATTAAGCCATTGAACGTGATAAGGATGTGGATGCTTCCTTGTTGGCAATGACAACTGCTCCACCAAGGTCGTACTAGCCAAATTGTTGCAACTGCCACCATCGATGATTATACGGACCGCTCGTTTTTGCACAACGCCTTTGATATGAAAAATATTGTGGCGCTGATGCTTTTCATCCTGAACGACCTGTGTACTAAGAACACGCTGCACAACAAGAGTTGCATACCTGTCGGCGGCACTAGAGTCGACATGAAGCTCTGTATTATCTGCATGATTAGTGGCAAGCATAGTCTGCTGAATATCCTCAGCATCACTAGCAGAAGAATACCCACCATCGTCACGAATCAACATAGTTCATTTATTTGGACAATCGCGTATCACATGACCAAATCCTCGACAACGGTGACACCGAATATCACGAGCTCGTCCAGACGACGAGGAGGACGGCACGATCGAGGCAGATTTGGTCGTGGATGGAGCACTCGACTTAGACGTGGTCGAGGAGTGGTCGCGCGACGTGGAAGGAGGTGTCGACCGTGGAGCTGAAGGCATCTTGGACCCTACAAAAATATTAGGTCTTGACGAAGATTGTCGATCCTGCACTTCACGTTCAGCTTTACAAGCATATTCAAATAAGGTGGTCATATCATCATAATTCTTATAATCAAGAATGTTCTGAATTTCACGATTTAACCCACCCCTAAAACGAGCCATAGCAGCATCATCCAGTTCAACTAAACCACAGCGAATCATACCCTTTTGCAAAGCTTGATAATAATCCTCTACGAAAAGTGAACCTTGTTGAAAACGCTGCATTTGATTAAGCAAATCTCTAGCATAATATGACGGCACAAAACGATGACGCATAGCAGCTTTTAATGCTGTCCAAGTGGCTGGAATATTATCAGGATATCTTTGTCTATACTCACGCCACCAAAGTAAAGCAAATTCAGTAACTTCACTAATAGCAGCCTTGACTTGTAAATTAGCAGGAATATCATGGCATGCAAATTTTTGTTCAACCTCTAATTCCCAATCAAGATAAGCACCCGGATCATATTTGCCATTAAAAGTGGGAATACAAAATTTTATTTTGGCAAAAGAATCATTAATAGGAACACGTACCCTACGAGCACGACCACGGCGATTGTCGTCGTCCTACTCGGTGTCGGCGCCGTAGTCACGTGCATGTTGCAACTCCATGAGCTGTGTCGTCATGGTCCCAAGCTGCGTTGACATGGCCTCAAGACGAGTCAAGATCATCGCGAGCGTGGTGCGGGCAGCCGTATCAGCGAGGTCGAGCTGATCAAAACGCTCATTCGACGAAGTGACCGTAGAGTCAAGTCTCTCGTGCATCGTCTTCATGTCATTTTATAGACCATCAACCTGCGCCTAGACATCCTGGAGGGTGAGCTCCTCCGAGTTCAAGCTGTTTTCTGCCATAGAAACACAAGCAATACAAAAAGCTGGATCCTACGACGAGAGGTGAGTGGTGGATGAAAAGCTCAATCAAAAAGCTGTTATCAAATTCTTACCCGTCCTTACCAAGCACGCAAGCGTGAACTGCAACCACAGGTAAAACCGGTGGAAGATTGGAGGAGCGATTGCGTGGTGAAACAAAAACCTGCTCGTAGTGGAAGATTGGAGAACTCGTGTAGACATCAGTCATATTTCATGTTTATCATTCATCACCAAAACATCGATATCTTGGGGTGACCTCAATGGTCATAATCCTTACAACCATATGGACGAATTCTCTAAGTAAGAGCCTGTTTGTACGTGTTCTCTGAGTAGAATTATGTTTGAAATATTTTTTTTTCTCATACAACAAATATTGTTTGAGTAGAATTATGTTTGAAACATTTTTTTTCTCATACAACTCGAATATTGTTTCACCATATTGAGGCTATTTTCATCCATACAATATCGTATGGACGTGTTTATCTATTTTAATTAAAAGTAAGTAAAGATAGTTATTTAATAGTTCATTCCCACATCCATAAATTTTACGGTGATAACTTATTTAGCACAAGCATGCTAAATAGTTGTAATGACTTTATATCAAACATACTAACAAACGAGCATGGAAATAGAAAATAGAGCATGGTAGGTAATTGTGCCCACATATATATTTTCTTTGGTTTTAAATTGTTAACGAAGTTTTGACATTTTTATAACATTTGACTATTTGTCTTATTCAAAAAATTCAAAAAAATATTAGATATTTTATTATAATTTATTTTATCATTAAAAAAATTTAAACCTATCTTGTACTTTTGTATATTTAAACTAATATTTTAAATAAGACAAATAATGAAACATAGTAAAAAAGTCAATGACATCAACAATTTAAATCCGGAGGAAGTAATAGAGAATTACAAACATTGATATTCCAATCACGATGCTATGAGCAATTTCGTAAAATCTCATAACTGCAAGACTAAAAAAAGTTGGGACTCAGAAATTCAGTCTAAGAGTTGACATTTTAGATGCGAAATAATCAATCAAAACTGAGATTTTAGAAGCAACTGCGATAATACAATTACAAAGATGTTACAAGCATGCACACGCCAAGCCCAGGCATAACTATTGGGGGTAAGGAAATAGCATACCCCCAGCATATATAGTATTATATTTGCAATTTTTTACTCAAGAACCAAAAAGATTTACATTTGATCCACATCAAATACAAGACATCATAAATAATATGTCGAGAAAAATGTGGTGAAGGCTGTCAAATCCGCCCAACTTGGAAATAGGCTCTTCAGTTTCTTTGTACTATCCACAAGATATTGGTCAAGTACAGCTACATCGATTCTCAGACTTTCGGAAGAATTGGCCTGTCAATATTCATTTTAATGACATGACATGTCAGTAGGATATTTATATTTCCTAATTCACGCAAAACCCTTAACTACATGGGCTCCAGCTTGACAAGAAAATCTCTAATACACACTACTATCCGTCATTCAACATATAATTGTCATTCACAATGGCACAAATAATGTTAACATTGAAATAAAAGACATGCTAAACTTGGTTTTTGGCATATTTATAGCCCTGGGTTTATGGTTACCCTGTTCCACAAATATCATCTCACTCAAAACATCATATGTTTCTGAAATGTTTGATTAAAACCCTAACCATTACCCACTTTAACAAGACAGCATCCGCCTCCACAGCAGCAGGCCAAGCTAAGGGGCAAAGCCATCCATGGGATAACAGATAAAACTGCATCAGCTCACATGAAATTTTAGTAGCAGTTCTGTTAAACATTATGGCCATATAAAACCCATGGTTATGTGCACAAAGACTGAGTTCAGGAAACCCTTGATTTTTTTGTAATTCTCTAAATTCTTCAGTGAATTAGACAGGTACAGTGAGATAAAGGGTTCTAAGTTCTAATGCGATACTCAGTTTTGAGGGACACAGTAGTCTGAGAAGTTCGGTTTGTTAGAATTCAAATAAGTCAGTTTGTTGACAATGATTCTTATGGACAACAGGTAGTTTGATGATAGGACACATCATTACCTCCAACCAGAAAGACCAATCCACATCGCTTTTTCCACTAAGTCGACAGACATATGATGGCGGGCCGCCATTTACAGTTTGAGGAGCTAATGAGAATAAACAAAAACAGATTGTTAGCATGTCCTGAAAATCTTAGTGGGAGCAAACAAAGTAATGCCAGAAATTAATTGAACCACCTGGGAGCATGTTATCAGCAAAGGACCAATTTGATAATGGCCCCGTAATATTTAGCACACTGGTCCATATCTCTGATAATGAACTGAAATAGACATAAAAGGGTGAAATGAAATACAAATATGAGCTCTGTAAATTTTACTCTGTTCAACAGATGGTAGTAGAACTAATATGTATTACCCAAGTGAAAGCTTTAGATGCACCCTCCGCTGCCCATTGTCACTCAAGGTCTTCTGGGCAATTAGCTGGGGTAAATGCTGGTAATGCTTTCTAATCTCTTCAGTTTGTGCTGGAAACTTTAAACTTCCAGAGAATAAGAACGGGACAGGATACAAAGCCTGCAAATGAAACAAGAACATGGTGAATGTTGCTTGGTGGACATCCTTTGAGTATTCATTCATACAGGCACACCATGAAGGAAAAGTCAGGGAGTATCCAGTTCAGAATTACTTAGTTACACATGGAAGAACTTGATACCTAACAGTGTCCAGCTATACTACTTACCAACCATGAGCTCCTATCAGACCGATACTTTTCTTCAAAGGACAACTCAGAATTATCCTTGAGCCATTTGGCCGCATCGGGTGCATTGTTGAAAAGAAATTCCAATGAGTTAGCATCAACCACAGAGAAACCATAGTTTGAATCCATGATATCATTAGCATCTGAAAACAAAAAATCAAACTAACATTTTCATAGGAAAGCAATACGAGAACTTAGGAAACAAATGGTATTTCAGACAGGACCAATACATGCCTTGACATCTTTAAATATTACAGTACTCCACAAGTAATGAGCGATGTTTTTAAGGCGCCAAGGCGAGGAGTGGCGATTGCCCCCCTTCCAACTGCCTAGGCGACGCCTTGCCAATCTAAAAAACAAGGATATGTACATCTTGGAGGTAAGAAAAGGGAAAAGAAAAAAGGAAAAAGGAGAGAGCTGGAAGGAAAAGACAGCCCATCCCACTACCAGCCCACCAGCAGCCGAATAGCCTTTCACCAACCCTCTGGATATGTTGTCCTCCCCTTCCATGATGTCTCTCCCATCCAGCGCCCCCACCGTTCTCTCTCGTCTTCTTTCGATCGATGGCGCTGCTTCCCTCTCCCTCGCATGCGATACTTTGCCACCTGTAAGGATGGAACTTGTCCCTGCTGCCTCACCTTCTACTCACTGCGACCTCAGACCAACTGTTGTCACCACCTCCTCCTAGATTTGCCGCCACCAGTTAACCAGAGGGAGATCCATGCCGCCCAGAGGCACCAGAGACGGAAGGGAGGCCAGCGGTGGCGGCTGCTTGACCTTACTAGCATGTTCCCATCCCGTTTTTTCTCTCTTCACTCTACCTCCATCGCCTTTTCCGCTATCCTGGTAAGGCGACCGGGACACCCAGAGTTTCTAAGCGCCTGGACGACTAAGGGACGCCTAGTTGTCACCTAGGCGATGCCTAAAAACATAGGTAATGAGGCACACTAATGTAGAAAAAGGTGGCAATATGGGGATCCATTCTCTGGATGTTATGGGGCCTGTTAGCCTGGGTTCACCAGTTAAGAAATAATCGTTAGTCGGGATTAGCATTAGGTGGTTTGATAGACAAGATCATGCGGTTTAATTCTTTTAGATAATTTGTTAGGTGCTGGCTCTATATACTGTGCATTGGCAGATTAGGGTTAAGCATAATTACACCCAAATACTTCTCAGAGACTCCTTTGGCAGAGAGTGTTAATTGTCTAATTGTGTTGATAATCCCCGCCATAACACTGGACAGGTGGCAGAGAGCCAATGCACTTAGGCCACTTACTACTGTATCAGTTTTATTTCTATCTTCAGCTTACAAACTTGTATAATTGAATAGCATATTGAACTGGTGGTTCTACGTTCATACCACTGGTTGGATCTTTGTTACTATTTCATTGAGCTAGGTGTTTTTTCTATTAAAAAGAAAGTAAGCCCCCAGATTAGAGCCTTAGAGGATTCGAACTGAGATAGGCACAATTTTTCGCAGTGATCCACTTGCATTGTACAAATTGTTTAGATTACTTTTTCCCATAATTCAAGCGCACTGAAAAGCAGCGAACCTGTAACATAAGTGTGCTGAAGAACAACTCTTTTTGGAGCTCCAGTGCTGTAAGGGAATAGCTGGGATGATATAGCCAAAGCAATCACTGTAATTTGCAATAAGCCCTGGATAATTGAGGTCTTGGATAACCAACGGCTAGCAATAGGTGCTAGAGGACCAAAACACCAGCCAACTACCAGTCCAACAATAGCTCCAACAATAATATCAGGCACAAAATATCCTGCAAGACCAAACCATGATGTTAACTAATAGCAATTGTCCTGAACCGCTGCACAGCTAACTCAAAAAAATTCTGTTCGAGCTTATATATCTTATAGTATCTTTGGTATTTAACTGATTCTGTATGACAGATTACTATCTAATTTATGCAAAGAATCTACTACAGGACACTGTCAATTTGTGGCACAACACAGTTCAATCATTTTGCTCAAAGGCACACCAAGAAAACTGCAATAGTTAAGCAAGGGAATCCATACTAAGAGAAATCATGCAAATCAAAATGCCTATCTAGCCCTTCAGTTGGTGAAGCCCACAAATCATTTATTTCTTAATTATATTTTAACTGTGTAGCGGTCGGGTAGTTACTCATAAAAGGAGCGATTGTCATCTTTGTAACCGGTGTGTGTGTGTGTGTGTGTGTTTGTGTAAACTCTTCTTCTATTAATATAATGATACGCAGCTCTCCTGCGTGTTCGAGAAAAAAAATATTTTAACTGTGTCAAGGTAGTTCCCATATGTCATACGACATTGAGAAATCAATCATCTTGCAAAAGCAATTTGTTTGGTAGGCAACAGAAGATTACAAAATAATCGCATATTAACAGGCTGAATGTCTTGTTACAAAGGACCAAAAAATTGAAGTGTGCTGGAGCATAACAGATGTGCCTAATCAACAAAAACCAGAATGTTTGGGTGTCCTGTAACCAAACCTGGCTTAATACAAATATGATATTCAACAAATTATGAAAGATTTGCATGACACAAGTACTTAAGTATTGCCAAAACTGTAACCAGATGTATACTAACCATATGGTTTCGGAAGAGATCCCATCATACCCAGCTTTTCAATCAGAAACTGGATAAGGAACCCACCATAGTAGAGACCATAGAGGAGGCATGGGATCATAGGCACTAGATATGCAACCAATGATCTGCACATTATTTATCTCAATCAGAAAATTTAGAAGTACAGGGACAGCTCAGTGTTTGCTCATAAAAAATAATTCACCTGTCAGTTTTCATTTTACGAACAGCTTAACCGGGGCCCACCCCTCTGTGCTTTGAGCCCACCCTAGCCCCTACACAAGGATCCAGCCCCCACAGTTCAGTCCAACTTGTGCACGCTAATAGGGATGTAGATGGGTACCCAATGGGTAGTTGTGGGTCAAGCCCCTAGTTCATTTGATATACTAGCTTCATTTGATGAAGGGGCATTTTAGTTCATTTTAGAGAGATTTAGGCCAACCCACCGACCCACAAAATACAACACTTGCATTCCTGGTGCATGTCTAGGGAACCAGCATGTATACTTAACTACCCCAGCCTGAAAATCCGCTCTCAAGAGGAATCGAACCTAGAACCCTGGTGCTATTAAGAGCTTAACCAATAATAGTCTAAGACAATGTACGCTTATGATGAAGCAGTTTTATTAGATATCACTTGTAGGACTATGGGAATTCACATTTTTTTTTGTAAATCCATTAAAGTACTTTGCAATTCTGCACATAAAAAGTAATCGTTTGGCATAACTGCAATTTGATCTACAACAAAAACAAAGGAAACAAAATGTGACCTGATACCTGATCAAATTTCAAAATACAGGTACTTGAGATTAAGAGTCTTCGAATAATTGGGAGGGAGGGTGGGGGGGGGGGGGGGCAGGCAGGGGTCATTTTGACATATTCCTTCTTGTGGACACACAACCCAAGCGAAGGTCCAGGGACGGCAGGGCTCAGGCCCATCCTTGAGTAGAAAACATTCCCAATTTACTTGTCATCCTCGCATCCCAATGCACTTTTCTCTCTTTCAAATACATCTCCATTTCTCTCCTCGTTTTCTGTGCACCCACCTTTTTCACCTCTCCTTAATCTCCGTGTTCAAGGCTAAAACAACAATAATATCGGACAGAGGGAGTAGTAGTTGAAATTGAATGCTAACAAGTGGGAGTAAGGCCTTAGTCATGAGGGTGGTCATTGTAGTGGTTGAAGCATGGCTGAAATAGTACCATTGTACTAGTGTATGACTTTTGCAAGTGTAGAATAACATGTGGAGGTGTTCCTCCTTCGGCAGCTCGGCTGCACACAAAATTATTTGGCCGCGTTTGGATGTAGATATTGGGCCTCAGAATTCGGAATTGGCATTGGTAGCTCTGAAAACCAGCTGTTTGGATGGTATGGAATTCAGAATTGGAATTCAACCCCAATACCAACCGGCATTCGTCCCACTCTCCCTCACACATCCTCAAAACCGAGCCCAACCCCTCTGTATTGGCTGGAATCGCGTATTCGTGCCCCTCGTCTCTCTCTCACCCCTTCGTCTTTGATGAGCTGCAGGTCGCTGCGCCCCTCCCTTCCACCCTCTACCGACGAGCTGTGCTCCTACCTGTCCCCATCCCTCCCTCCTCTCTCATGCTCGTCGCCTTCCTCCTTGTGCCCGGGGAGGCGCGGTGGTGACAGAAGGTGGCGGGAGGCGCGGCCTGAGCACAGGGCACGGCAGCAGCAGGAGGCGTGGCTCGATTGCGGGGCACGACGGCGACAAAAGGTGGTGGGAGGTGCGGCCACGACAGGAGGCATGGGAGTCAGGTGGGGCGTCAGGGTGGAAGGAGGAAGATGAGGGAGGAAGAAGAGGAAGGAGAGGAGTTGTTTTGAATTTCACCTACATCCAAACAATCACTTCAATTCCAAGGCCTCCAATATCTACATCCAAACAGAACCTTTGTGTTTTTCTTCCTCTCATCCTCTGCCCGAGCTCCGTGTGTGTGAGTGTGTTGTGTGAGTGATTGGTTGCTGGTGCTTTGATCTAAGGTCAACAATTACAAACCAGGCTAGGGTCATCCAAGTAACCAAACGGACCCTAAGGGCATGTACACCTCTTAGAGGAGCAACAACATTACAAAATAAGAATTATTTCCATTAAAGGAAGGAACAAACATGCCGGATTGATCACATTGCTAAGGAAATAATTAATTCAAAATCAATCAAAACAGAGTTGCATACTTGACTGATTGTTGGTTTGATGACTTCCTAATGAGATTAGAGATAGTTCGCCCGAGAAGCATGGATATGCAAATGAAAAATGTTAGAAAACCTCCACTAAGCCCAGCTACCGTGTAGGCCTGCATAAAAAAAAGGAAAAAGAAAAGGCTAAGCACAGAATAGGTACAGTCCTCGAAATTTATTACTTCAAAACAAAAGACAATGAAAACACAATAACTAAATGAATATTTCATCCTTAACAAGTACAGCTATGACCTTACCATGTTCACAGTTATGTCTGTATATGTAACATGCATCTAACAGAACATGATTCAAGTCATTTGACTAATATTACTTCAAACATCACTTTTGCAAGTTAGCTAGTCAGTGGTGTATATCCATTAAACAAAATTACCATATGAACAAAGAAAAAATCCCTACTACTAGCCTTGAGCGTACAATAGTCATCCTTTCTCCACCAACACCTCCCACCAAATCAATACAACTTCTATGTGTAAAGGAAGCTGAGATACTTGAAACCTTACCATAGTTATTAAAGAATAGAAACCAAAAGCACCCCAAAAGTGCTCATGCTCCGACAGCCCCTGCAGTTGAATAACAAAATTGTGCATTACAAAGCATAAACCATATAAACAAAAATCTCCAGAAGCAAAACTTGTCTGTACACAAATGCTAGAGTTTCAATATGAATAGATGGAAGTTCTGAGCAATGAACTTGAAAAAAAATATATGTTCTATTCATGAAACTGAGCATACAGATTTCAGACTACTAGCAAATCTTCTCATAGCAGAACCGATACCATAAAAATCTATCATGGAAGAATAAAACCAATAGGCTTTGCTAAATCTCTTTATCCTTTAATATTGTGTGTGTATGAACTCTTGTAATTTGAATATCTAGGATACCCTTCATTTTAAAATATAAGGCCTGTACTTTATGTCGCCCGTTTCAAATATATGGTGTATTGCTAGATGAACACTGATGACTTTTTCTTCTCTTGTGCATTTATTCGTTTCATTGCCTCTCAATTTAAAGTATAGTTGTACACATAAATCTAGTCTAGCAAACAACATTGTCATGCCGATGATCATGCATATGACTGTGAACAGTAACCAATACAAACACAACGAACCAAAGACATCATGATATCCTTTTCTTTGTTTTCTTTTTCATCATTAGGAGTTTAAAAGTACAAGATATACAAGCACACAAAAACAAAAGAGGGGGGGGGGTGAGGATAATAAGAACAAAATACATGTTATAATTAAGGAAAGTACCAATGCAATTCTTGGTAGCAATAGACCAACAAGTGAAGTAGGGACAAACATAAAGAACACCAAATAAGGATGAGCGAACCTGCATCACAAACATATAATAAATGCTAATTTGATGGAATATTTCAAGTAAAAAATATATATTTCTTAGATTTCACAATGTTTGTTTCATCTGTGTCTAGACAGCATAATACTTGAGGAATATTTGACAGAATTTATCAATTTTGCATTCATTTGCATAGATCAGGGGTCACCTAACAAGATCAATGGTAATCCAATTCCTCAAAAAGTTACCTAACTTTTGGGCCTCTTAGGTACTTGGACCCGACAAACATTGTGAAATGGAGGAAAGGGGAACTATTCATCACAGCAAAGCAAAAAGAGACTTCCAGATCCAGGGGACATGTACATTAAGTTGAAAATATATTCAACTAAGATTTAAGTACAAGATCATGTGACAAAGTGACAGATTATTTTCAGAAACACACCAGTGGTTCAAATCTTTAAAGAGAGATGAAACACTACTGTTTGGACGACCACCTCATACATAAATTCTTCCTACGAGAGCACCAATTCACCTCTTGACAATTTTTGCTGTATGAGTAATGAGTGCATGAAATTCAGACATTCAAACACTTTTCACTACTTACAAGAGCACCAAAACAACTCGACAAAAAAAGTTAGAGATCAACCATTACCAATTCATTGCATTCTTCGTGAATAGCAGTCTTAATGCTGCAGCCACAGCAGGGATAAATATTGCAAGGATGACACCAAAGACATGGAGTAACATTCCTGCAATGATATGTAAGAGTTATCCCCTCTTTTGGAAAAAAAAAGAATATGTGAGAGGTGTTATAATTGAGCAGCACTACATTACATCATTGTATGTAATGCAACAAAGTTGCTAAGCGATAATGCTACCATCTAATCAGGTTACTTCCTTGACAAAACGTGGAATCCCAATGCCCAAAAATGATTCCATGCAGTTGAGCCAAATTTACAAATTGCAAAAGCAACATGCAGAACTCAAACAAATATGCACATGTCTAGAGAAAAGATTAGATTCAGAACACACCTTAGCTCATACAGAAAGTAAATCCATAATTACATGGTACACCTCATGAGGAGATTATATGATTACAATTCATAAAAGTTTGAACTCACAAAGTTTATGCCAATATTTGTTTCTTGTCTCACTATACACAAATGGTGAAAAGGGCAATTGCACAAGTGCCCTTATTTTGATGCTATCTGAAGATTTGACCCTCTATTTTAAGGGTTTGTTCTATCCCCCCCCCCCCCCCCCCCCCCCCCCCCCGCCGCCATTTTTCTCTCAAAATGAACTCTTGTCCTATTCTGTAAGTGATATTTATAGTGTTGATTCCAGGGTAAAATGAAATTTTTGCACAGTTATGTCAATATTACTTTCTAGAATGCACCTACATTCTTAACCAAATTTTGACAAAACACCTCTACTAAATGAAAAAATTGACAGCAATTTTATTATAGCTTAGAAAATGTTTACAGCAATTTTACAGTATATTGGGTTAAATATTTTTGAATTTGGACAGCACCCCACACAGAGTGCAGCATCTTGCTGATCCCATGTGGCACAGCACCCGCTGCCCTGCTCAATTAGCACTTGCCCAAGGGGTTCAACTGCCAGCTGCCTCCACTGTTTAGAGTTAGAGTACGGGGGGTGGAGGGGGGAAGAAGAACCCGAGAGAAGAAAAAAAAACCAAAAGGGTATTTTTGTCTTTCGATTGTCGTTAGTGTTTCTTCCATAATGGTTTTAATTCATAAATAAAAGTAATGCATAGCAGTGAAAGAAAAAACAGGGGCAATGATGCAATTGTCCTAAGGTAAAACCACCAGCAAGCCCTATTTTTTTTAAGAAAACAGCAAGCCTATTGTACACCATATTATATGATGACATTTTAAATGTGCATGTCAGTTAGTTACCTCTTATGAAACCTAGTAGAGTTACAAACCATGACATCAATGTAGCTTTTGGGAACTTCAGAAACAGTGGTACGAGGAAAAGAATGGCTAATGGTAGACTGTGAAGAATCAGAGAAACATCACGAGAATAGAAAACCTGTAAACAGGAATGAAGGATTACATCACTTGCAGGTCAAAAATGAAGACAGAAATACATTGGCATGCGATAAGCGGAGAAAGAAAAACTGTTGAGAAGATTCAAATCTAACTACTGTTGTCCTGAAAATTTATTGGAACTCAGAATGATCTTACCATGAACCAAGTTAAGTAATCAAAAAATACAGCTCGCAAATCTTCAATTCCATCGAAAGCAGCTTTACCAGATATATTGCTCTCGTCTGACAACATAGAATTTGTGAATGCCTTCACCAGGTTGAATAAATTTTCACCACGTGCTTGAATACTTCCAGGTCTGGTACAGAAAGAGAATTTTGCAATCACATATTTTTTATATGAAATTTTAGAAAGTTTTCATGGGACAGTAGCTTAATACTTACAATAGGTTCTCCAATGTATCATACGAGGTGTGATAGAAATAACCACCCAGAACAAAAATAATATCAAGTCCAGGAATATTTGTAACATCTTCAGCAAATATCCTATAATCTGTATCACCAGGAATTATTCCAAACATATCCTGCATATAGAAAGTACATTAAAAATATATAGGCTGCATAGTAGTACTAAAAATAGAAAATTGAGTGGCTACAACATATTTTGAAAGCCACAATTTAGGATGAAGAATCAAGCATTCAAGCATGTTAGCAACTGAACTGTAACTCTCATTGACAGGATGACACTAGGAGATGGGGCAATTTTCTGGTTTATTTCTCACACAACTCACACAATGTCATGCCAACCCAAAGGGTTGTGGATACATATTTATAGCTGGCCAAGGCAGCCAGCATATGCTAAGATGCTAGTCTAAAAATATAAAGTAAGTGCAGTCCTAGATGATCTAATGCAGTCCTAGATGCTGTCCTATACAGGACCAATATGCTGTCCTATACAAGGACTAAGATGCTGTCCTAGACAAGGACCAGCAGTCAAACAAAGACCAAAGACCATAGTACAAGACTTATTCCATCATTCTCCCCTAAGTCTTATGCGTCGTCTTGTGAGAAGGTTGAACCATCCCAATCCTAGAGCACAGTTCCAGGAACTTGATCCTCCCAAGTGGCTTGGTGAACACATCCGCAAGCTGGTCATTGGTGTTGATGTAGCTCGCCTTGATGCTCCCTTCCTCTAGGCAGTCACGGATGAAGTGGTACCTCACCCGGATGTGCTTGCTCCGTTCATGGAAGACGGGATTCTTCGCTAGTGCCAGAGCGGACTTGCTGTCCACTCGAAGCTCCACTGCTTCAGTGTCTCTGCCGAGAAGATCACCAAGCAGCCGAGCAAGCCAGAGCGCCTGGGTCGAGGCGGTGGAGGCCGCTACGTACTCGGCCTCGTAGCTGGACATAGCAACCACCGGCTGCTTGACTGACTGCCAACTAACAAGGCACTTGCCGAGGAAGAAAAGAATCCCGCTCGTGCTCTTGCTGGTGTCAATGTCGCCGGCGTGGTCGCTATCGCTGTATCCGATGAAGTGTGCCCCTCCAGGGCACCTCGGGTAGTAGAGGCCATGGTCGAGGGTCCCCATAACATAGCGGATGATCCTCTTCACAGCCTGCTGGTGTTCCGTCGTCGGTCGCTGCATGAACCGACTAACGTAGCCAACAGAGTATGCCAAGTCCGGCCATGTGTGGGTGAGGTAGCGAAGACTCCCCACAAGACGCCGATACTGCATAGCGTCCACCTCCTCCGCCGTGCTGTCACGGCTCAACTTCAGTCGCTTCTCTATCGGGGTGCGCACTGGGTTGCAGTCGGTGAGCTCAGCCAGCTCAACGACTCGCTTGGCGTAGGCGGTCTGTCGAAGCGTGATCCCGGAGTCGTCCTGGTGCACCTCGATCCCCAGGTAGA
This sequence comes from Eleusine indica, assembly GCA_030378355.1. NCBI lineage: Eukaryota > Viridiplantae > Streptophyta > Magnoliopsida > Poales > Poaceae > Eleusine > Eleusine indica. Next base: position 22,155,872 of record CM059500.1, read on the forward strand.
AGGAAAGAGGCCCCAGGCCACTCATCTGGAACGTGGCCTTCATGTCTTCCTTGAACGCCGCCACCTCCGCATCCTTGGTGCCGGTGATCACCAAGTCGTCGACGTAGATACCCACCAGCAGAGCATTGCCTCCATTGCCCCAACAGTAGATGGCCGCCTCGTGCAGGCTTTGCTCGAAGCCCATCCTCTTTAGCGTGGAGTCCAGCTTGGCGTTCCACGCCCTCGCTGCCTGCCGCAAGCCATAGAGAGCCTTGCGCAGACGTAGTACCTTGCCCTCCTTGCCGGGGATGACGAATCCCGGTGGCTGGTGCACATAAACCTCCTCCTTCAGGTCGCCGTTGAGGAATGCCGACTTGACGTCCATGTGATGGACGCACCAGCCCTCCTGGGCAGCTAGTGCAAGGAGTCGTCGCACTGACTCCATCCGTGCTACGGGGGCGAAGGCATCGTCGAAGTCGATCCCCTCCTGCTGCACGAAACCACGAGCCACCAAGCGAGCCTTGTGCTTGATGATGGCACCGGCTTCATCCCTCTTCAACTTGAACACCCACTTAAGAGTGATCGCGCATTGCTCACAAGGGAGGTCAGCAAGCTCCCAGGTGCGGTTCTCCGCAACCGCGTCCATCTCCGACTGCATTGCGGCACGCCATGCGCCGTCTCTCTCAACCTCTACAGAAGACCAGGGCTCACCGTCGTCGCACGCAAGGTGCAACTGCGCTTCCAGATCGTGAAGCGCCGGCCCTGGCACTGGATGATCACCGAGGATGTCCTCCATCGTACGATACCGCAACGGCTCACTGTCGTGATACGCGTCGATGCGCTCCTCGTCGCGGGAGAGCGGAGTAGCAAACTCCACCGGGCTTTGCTCAACACGAGCTGGTGTTGGAGTAGACGTGCCCGGAGGAGTGGCTGTCGGTGCTGGAGTGCGCGGGGACGCCGGCTGTGGCAGTGTCGACGAGGAATGGGTCGCGGCCGGAGTCGTGGTCGAAGAACGTGTTGTTGTCGGAGTAGTGGGCGCCGGAGTTGGTGGAGGCTCGGGGACGCTTGGCAGGGGGGAGCCGCTTGCTCCCCCAGCACCCTCGAAGTGAACATACTTGACAATGAAGTCGTACGTCAGAGTCGAGCCGTCGTCCACCGCCTTGCCCCATGCCCATCTTCGCCCTTCGTCGAACACTACGTCGCATGTCGTGCGCACACGTTGTGTCTCCGAATCCAGAATGCGGTAGGCCTTCGAGCCTTCCGCGTAGCCGATGAACACTCCCGGAGTGCTCCTGTCATCGAGCTTGCCGATGTGGCTGAGCTCCTTGGCGATTGCGAGGCAGCCGAAGGTCCACAGGTGGGAGACTGTCGGCTTGCGCCCATGCCAAGCCTTGTATGGCGTCTTGCCGTGAAGGGCCTTGGTGGGCGAATGGTTGAGGATGTAGATAGCGGTCACCACCGCCTCTCCCCAGAAGACAGCCAGCATCCCCCTCTGCTTGAGGAGGGCCCGGGCCATCCCCACAACCGTCTGGTTGCGTCGCTCGACGACGCCGTTCTGCTGTGGACTGTACGGCGCGGAGTAGTGGCGCTGAATGCCCTCATCCACGCAATACGACGCGAATTCAGCCGCCGTGAACTCGCCGCCATTGTCTGTGCGCAGCACGTGCAGCTTGCGGACGCACTCTACCTCCGCAGCAGCCTGCGCGCACCTGATGGCGTCTACAGCCTCTCCCTTGCTGCCGAGGACCATCACCCACATGTAGCGGGAGAGGTCATCGACGAGCAGCAGAAAGTAGCGCCGTCCTCCTGGTGTGGCCGGAGTCACCGGGCCACACAAGTCCCCGTGCATGAGTTCGAACCGCTCCTTGGCTCGGAAGCTCGTCTGCTGAGGGAAAGGAAACCACCTCTGCTTCGTCAGCACGCAAACGTCGCATAACTGCTCCACGTGGTCGATGTGCGGCAGGTCCCGTACCATCTCCTTGACATCGAGCTGCTTCAGGGCCTCAAAGTTGAGGTGCCCAAAGCGCTCGTGCCACCTCCACGCGTCGTCGTCCCGCCGTGCTGCAAGACAAAGTGGTTGTGCTACCTCGATGTGAAGGATGTAGAGGTGGTTGCTCCCCCTCTTCACCTTGGCGAGAAGACGGCCGCGGGGGTCCCAGACCCGCAGGAGGCTGTTCTCGATCTACATACGCGAGCTGTTCTTGTCCAACTGTCCCAAGCTGATGATGGAGTTCCTCAGTGTGGGGATGTAGTAGACTCCAATGAGAAGCCTGTGCTCACCGGACTTGGCGGTGAAGAGAACGGAGCCGACACCCTTGATCTCCACGCCGGAGGCGTCTCCAAACTTGACAGAGCCTCAGACGCTTCGGACGCTGGAGTCAAGGTCGGTGAAGTACTCCCGTCGTCCGGTCATGTGATGGGTGGCACCGGTGTCGAGGCACCACCTGTCACACTTGTCGTCGTTGGAGCCGCCGCCGAGGAAGGCGCTTGCCTTTGACTCGTCAAGGTGAAGAGCTGCTGCCGCTGATGCCGCTGGAGGTAGCTCGATGCTCATGTGTGCCAGAAGCAGAGCTGGCTCCTCCTCCACGCGTGCGACGTGGGCCTAGGCCTGGGCCTGGCCGCGTCGTGGCTGCCGACAGTCCCTGGCCCAATGGCCAGTCTTTCCACTAGTTGTGGCAGATGTCGTCTCGTGCCGGCTTGCGCTTGCCGGCGGTGTCGCCCTAGGCGCCTCCGCCCTGAGCGCCTCCACGGGGCTTGCCCGGCTTGCCGCGCCTATGGCCGCCTGTCGAGGAGGAAGACTCCCCCTTCTTCTCGTCACGTTGGCAAGCCTCCCACTACTTCCGAGTGAGATGGAGCTTCCCGCCGATGGTGATAGGCCCCGAGTGAGGCCGTGGCTCGTCGTTGTCGACGACCTTAAGGCGACCTACCGCCTCCTCGATCGACATCGTGGAGAGGTCCAGCATCAACTCGATCGAGCGAGCGATCTGCCTATACCTCTCGGGGACACAGCGGAGGAGCTTCTCGACAGCTCTCTCCTCGTCGTAGTCATCGTCGGCGAACTGCAACACCTTTTGCAACAGTGTTGAGACGAAGAGCAAAATCATCAACGTCCTCACCTGGTTTGAAGGCCAGATTCTCCCACTCCTTGCGAAGTGCCTGCAGTGTGGACCGCGGTCGCTGCCGATGCGTGCCGCAGCGATGGCGTCCCAGGCCTCCTTGGCAGTCCGCTTCTTGGGACTACGGCGATGAGGGCATCCAGTGCCCGTCGGTCGTCGTCGTAGTCGACGTCGCCGTACCGGACTGCATCCCACATGTGCCGCACCTGGAGCCTCACCCTCATCACCGCAGCCCACTCGACGTAGTTGGTCTTGGTGAGGGTAGGCCACCCGCCACCAGGACCGACTTCCCTGACAATAGCCTGGATCTCGTGGTGACCACGGCGCCGGTCCGGGGAGGGAGAGTCGCGCTGCCAGTAAGGGCCACGATCTCCGTCGAACCGACCACGTCCAAGAGCACGACCGCCGCGCGCATCCCCACCAGGGACGTAGCCGGCGCGTCCACGCCCGTCTGGGCTGCCGCCACCGCGCCCATGGGGGTGCGCAGCTGCCAAACGCGCCGCCCGCTCCTGCGCTGTCTCCTGCTCCCGCGCCGCCTCCAGCTCACTGAGCTCTCCGTCGGTGCTGCCATCAGCGACAGAGCCGCCAGCGCTGCTACCATGCAGAGCCTCAAGGTCTGCCGCCGCCGCAACTACCGCCGCCTCCGCCCTTGCTGCTGCCAGCTCTGCCGCTGCCAGCCTTGACGCCCTCGCCGCCATCGCAGCAGCTGCTGCTGCTGCTGCACGTTCGCGCTCCTTTGCCGCGGCGAGCTCGGCCTCCTGCCGGAGCCGCTCGCTCGAGGCGACCGAACGCCGAGAATGTCCTACGGACATGGCGCGCCACTAAGGGGCTGCTATGTGGGGTGGAGGTTGCCTCAGACGTGCTGGTCCTCGTCTGCGCTGGGGAAGAGGGTTGTACAGGGACAGCCGGTGTTCCTGCTGCTGACTGAGAGGCTAGAGAGAGAGATGAGCAGGAGATGTTCAGGCTACAGGATAGCACGGCTCTGATACCAGATGTTAGCAACTGAACTGTAACTCTCATTGAGAGGATGACACTAGAAGATGGGACAATTTTCTGGTTTATTTCTCACACAAGTCATACAATGCCATGCCAACCCAAAGGGTTGTGGACACATATTTATAGCTGGCCAAGGCAGCCAGCATATGCTAAGATGCTAGTTTAAAAGCATAAAGTAAGTGCAGTCCTAGATGATCTAATGCAGTCCTAGATGCTGTCCTAGATACTGTCTTATGCTATCCTATACAGGACCAATATGCTGTCCTATACAAGGACTAAGATGCTGTCCTAGACAAGGACCAGCAGTCAAACAAAGACCAAAGACGACCACAGTACAAGACTTATTCCATCAAAGCATCAGAAATTCAGACTGTAAACAGAGCAATACTAGGCCCAGCAGCACACAGCTTACTTAGTCACAAGAGACACAGATCACTGAGCTAAACATAATGCCATAAATGGAAAAGTCTGTCTTTGCATATACCCTTCTCCTTTTTACTTAGCAATTTGCATGTTCTTTGCCCATTACCTCTCAATTAGAACTAATGTTCAAGGCACACCGAATTCAATTTTTGGGTCATTCACTTCAATGACCCCGTTCTATTTTTCCCGTGAACTCGCATTTTGATTATTGTACTTCCACCATGATGATTGTTTGACCATAGTTGCTGCTTTGCTGCCTTGCTGTCAGTGACATGCTCACTGTGAAGCTGTCCTAGTTGCCCCTACTTCAACAATGCAACTCGTAAACCATAAAAACTTGGCCTTTTTTTCTCAAATACGTAGGAGACCTGTGTATCTTTGTATTGAAGAGAGAGAGAGAGAGAGAGAGAGAACTGGCCCCTTATTAAAAAACACATGAGCTAAAGCTAGGCCCAAAATCTGGAGCAAGAACAGGCATGCAACTGGTCTCATGCAAGAAAAAGCACATGAAATGAGGCAATAGAAATTAAGACAATTATATAAATGCTTCTGCATAACATGCATAAGAAGTGACCCAAGATAAGAATAAAAAACCTGAGCAACACTGTTTGCCATAGGATACTTTGCAGTCTGAGCATAGATGCGAGAAGGCCATGACCCAGGTCCAGATTGACAAACTAAATCTGATGGGAAGAAGACAAATTGCCAGGATCAAATTAGCACCTAAATTCAGCACAGTAGTCCAACAACAAAAATGAATGTTGATCATGCAACTTGAATAGGTCATAGATCCCCAATGGCAAGTTCTGAATTCAAAAAGTTGTGCTATTTGATAGTTATCATAAGAAATGGTGCTCAATTGTTAACTTGACAGGCCACATAATAAAAAAGGTTTCTTGTATCTAGACAACACATATCAACTATCATAATCAAGTGTCTGTGATTACATTAATGCAAAATTTCTGTATTATGAACTTAAGCAATCTAAGCTAATAGGCTTATCTATTTGAGTGAGGAACCTATCTGATCAGTGGAAAAGGCTGTATAGAAGCAGTATGAAGGCAATAATCGAAATTCAACACTAATTTCCATGAAAACAAAACTAAATACCTAGATGCACACAACAAAATATAACTGTCAATTGAATAGTTGTTACTGGCAAAGGCATGCTAACACATTCAGATCATATTGATTAAAAAAATATCCAATATCCTAGTATCTGCAAGATCAATTGAAACAGATGTGTTAAGATTTGCTTACTTAGTGAACCTACACTCAGTATGATAATTTCTTGGAAAATGATTCATCAGAAGAAACACAAAATGGAATGTAGACAATTAGAACTGTCAAAACAGGAAGAATCTTTGACTTACAAAACTCATGAGTACAACAAGATGACATAATTAATAAGTATGAAATTATACCTGCACCCCCACTTCCAGAAGCTTCAATATTGATGAAAGCACGAATTGTGTTATTCCACATATGTGTCTTTATAAAACCATGTGAACCCTACTTAAAAAAAACCATATAACATGCATAAGGCGAGTCGTTTCACTCGATTTTATTACATGAATAATCAATACACCAAAATTTGCAGAATATCTACTGTTTCTTCTATTCCTACTTGGTGATGTCCATTTTCTAACATTCAGTGTTCCATAGGAAAGGACAGACCCAGTGCCGCTCCCATGCTAGGTGGGGTCTGGAGAAGGATTATATGAGGCAAGCCTTACCCCTGCAATAAATTGCAGAGAGGCTGCGTCGAACCCAGGATCTCTTTGCACAAGTGGGGTGACTTAACCACTGCGCCAGACCTGTCCTTCATTCAGTGTTCCATAGGATAAAATATTATTTGAAGGACTTCATATTTCTTCGGATACTCTCCACTGAACATGGTGGCACATGCACACCCCAAATGTGCTAACACCGTCAGTAGGAGTGTGCACCTGAGTCTAAATTACTCTTCTCCAGCTAGCTTCTGCTCCTCCGCCCTCAAATAATAGATAGTCCCAAAACAAAAGGACAGATCCTCCTTTCTGTCTTGGGTGCAGGCTCTCACTTAGTTGTGCTCTGGCCCTTTGCTTTGTTTTCGTTGGGTGGTTGATTGACTGGTTACTGAAAAAGTGCAAGCTACTTTGCATCATGATTACTAACATGAGATGGTATACTTCTTTTCGACATTCAACTGCTACCAAAAGACATGGTCTAGGTTTGTTCTTTTTCATCTCATGGAGTTGTAGCTATGCTGAAGCAATTTCAAAAAAGTCACTAAAAATACAGCCAATGACAGGTTTGACTGAAAAGCAAGGATGTCATATTAATGAAATATGAACACACTTACTAACTATATTGTTTATTCTTCCATAATGAACTACATGTTCACTTGTATTTGCCTTGCTTATCTAAACTGGCTCTAGATATTGCTTTGCCAATGTAGAAACAAAGGGAATCATGTCATTGTTATGCCAGATCAACTAGTAAATGGTTGTCATGATCCATCAAAGGTCAAAAGAATTTCTGAGGGCACTGCTAAAGGGATTAGAGCATTGGCCACTGACACACCACTAAAACGAAAAAGGCATTGTTAGTTACTAACACCGGTAGAGCTCTAACTCGAATCTCTATGCATATAACAAACATTTCACAGTGGATAGCTGTGTGTTCACGTGACGTCATGTTCAGCAAAACCACTCTCATATTTCTTTTTTGAAAAGATAGAACACTACCTGGATGTGCAATTCTATAACATGTTTCATAACAAAATAAAATGTCAAATTTCTAAGAGTTATCTCCTCCTAGTAAATAGGATTAAAAGTTATCCGGCCCTTGAAACAAAATTAGCTCAGCACAGGCAAATAAAAGTTCCAAATCAGAAAATAAACCCCAAAACAAGTATTATAGTTTCTATTTATTATGTGATCTATAAATGTGGTTTCACATTACTGCCAAGTAGTTATGTGATAACTGACAGTGACATACCAAAAGAAAAAGTTCTTCTGCGCCATTATAAAGGAAAATGATCGGTCGAGGAGGGACCCACCCAGAGTCAATTATGAGTCGTGATAGCTCAAGCATCGAAGCTGGAAAAGAAATGGTCCATAAGAACACAAAAACAGTATCATAGAAGTCTGCATATTATGAAAGTACATTTTTGCATGTAGACATTCATTGCTTACCGACACAAGAACCACAGTCTGCGGCACCAGGAGATCCAAGTGGACTGTCAAAATGCCCATTCACCAACAAGGATGGATCATCATCTTCTGAAACATTTGATGAAATCCTGTAATTAATTGTTTGTCTTAGAAATAATTTGTTTAAATTACTCTTCAATAAAAAATATATGATCGATAAACTAATATGGCATTTCTGTCCAGTATTGTTAATGTGGTCCTGTGCTTATCAAGGAACTTTGATGATTAGACGAGTCTAGGCTAAACAAGGATGACAATTTAGTTGTTGGTAGATGCTGGAGTTCAACACATCAAGGGTGTTTCATACGTTTGCTTGAGTTGGCAATGCATAAACTAGGCCAGTCAATAGACCAGATTAGTTACTGGTTCATTGTTTCCCTGGTTTCTATGTTGCAACAGTGATAGATTGTAAATCTTTATATATGCATCTACGCAACAAATGTTCTGGTTTCTCTCATCCTGAATGCTGTAAAAGTTCAAGAGACTGGTTATTTCATCTGAAATGATACATTAGGAAAAATGGATTTGTGAATAGCTTGAAGCTTGGTTTTTATGGTATCACCTAGACGGCTGTCACAGCCGTTAGCTACAACTGGACAAATCTTGCTTGTAGAACGTAGATTATACGGGTGGAATATGGGAGGGCGAGAACGCAGCCGCCGAACCGCACGGTTGGATCCCGGCGCCGTTGCGACGTCGCCAAGAACCAAGGCACAGGATATACAGAATTAGCCAATACTTTTCCCTCCTTTATTCCTCACGTTGGCCAACATTATATAGTTGCCAGGATACACAAACTATGGAAACAGACTCAATCTCCTAACCTGACTAAAACTATGATTAACATACCAAAATGAATCCTATGAATATGGAAACTACATCTAACTTCACTTGAAGCCAAAGTCAATACAGCTAGCCTTGCCGCCATCAACATGATGCCGACGTACTCAACTTGCATGACTTGATCTGGTTTAGATGTTCTCACTTGCCTGCTCTTGCTACCGGCCATGACATCTCTCCCTCAAAGAAAAGCTCGTCCTCGAGCTTGAAGACTGAATCTCCGGCATATCGTCATTGCCATCTTCATAGATGTTGCCACCACCATCATGGTCGAGTGCAATACGAAACAGCCGCGGACATACCTTCTTGTGTTCAATAGAAAATTTTTCATCACAATTGAAACAAAGTCCCTTAGCTTTACGCTCAGCCATCTCTTCTGGTGTCAGAAACTTGAAGACACGTGATGGAGCTGATGTTGGAGCTGTTATCATCCTTAGATTGTTTGCTGCTTCTGATTTCTCTCTAGAGGGAATGTCTGGACAAAGCGGTTCTGTCTTGCAGTCTGAACTGAAGTTGCCACGACGTTCGTATGTCCGGGCCAAACTCATGGCTTCTTCAAGCTTAGTAGGGTTCTGAAGTTCAACGTCTGTCCGAAGAGGTTGACACAACCCAGCAGTGAAGATGTCCCTTGCATGTGTGTCGTTCATCGAGTCACAGCGGCATAGCAGCATCAAGAAGTGCTCCTGGTAATCAGAAACCGAGCCCTCTTGACTGAACTTTGCTAATTCACCCAAAGAATTTGATCCCAGCGGTGGACCAAAATGTTGGCTGATATGTGACACAAAATCTGCCCACGATGGTTCACCATGGTCACGTTCTAGGCGATAGTACCACAAATCTGCTGCTCCGTCAAGGTGAAGTGTGGCATACCAGATCTTGTCTTCCTCTTGGATTTCTTGTCCTCTGAAAAACTGCTGACACTTGTTTAGCCAGGACAAGGGATCAATCGAGCCATCATACACCGGAAAACGAATCCGATGCAGCTGCTGTGGAAAACGACATGGAGGTCGCCCGTCGTCGTTGTGACGTCCCCGATCGCTGCCACGACCGCCGCCACCACCACCCCCATCATCGTCACCACCTCCACCATCATCACCGCCGCCCTTGTCTGATTTCTTTGGTGGTTCAGGAGGCTTGTCATCTTCATTGCTGCCATCGGTCAAGATCTTGCCATCAACCTCGATTGGTTTGCTATCATTGTTGCCTGGAAATTTAGAGCCACTGGCCTTCTCCAGTCACGCAATAACAATATTATGCGCTGCCAGCTGCTGCTTGACATCATGGACATCAGCCTTGATCGATGGAAGAGCAGACAATTGGGTAGCTTGGAGTTTGAGCTGTGCATTGATCTTGTGATGGACGCTACGAGCTGGGTGAGTTGCTCGCTGAGCGCGTCGATTGGCGACTTGACTTTTTCAGTGGAAGACTTGGGATCACCCATTGGATTGGTTCTGGAAGCTGATACCAAATTGTCACAGCAGTTAGCTGCAACTGGACAAGTCTTGCTTGTAGAACGTAGATTATACGGGTGGAATATGGGAGGGCGAGAACGCAGCCGCCGAACCACACACTTGGATCCCGGCGCCGTTGCGATGTCACCGAGAACCAAGGCACGGGATATACAGAATTAGCCAATACTTTTCCCTCCTTTATTCCTCACGTTGGCCAACATTATATAGTTGCCAGGATACACAAACTATGGAAACAGACTCAATCTCCTAACCTGACTAAAACTATGATTAACATACCAAAATGAATCCTAATGAATATGGAAACTACATCTAACTTGACTTGGAGCCAAAGTCAATACAGCTAGCCTTGCCGCCATCAACATGATACTGACGTACTCAACTTGCATGACTTGATCTGGCTTAGATGTCCTCACTTGCCTGCTCTTGCTACCGGCCATGACAACGGCACATAGGCATTGTCAGAACGGCGGGTCGCCTTGGGCGCTGCAGGGTTTTTTGTTATGCCACAACACATAGGTGTCAACTTGGTATCACCTAGGTGCTGTGAGGCAGGTGGGTCACCATGCATTGTCACAATTCAATGCCAAAAAGAACCATGGCTTGAAGAATATTGTGCAGGTAAGATGTAGCCTAAACCCCTAGACCAACACCATAGTTTTGTAATAAACATTAATAAAATCAACCATGCTTACCAATGAATAATGTAAGCAAAATGTACGATGGATACGATAGAGCAGATATGAACATATGTTGCCATTGCCATGGCAAGAATTGATGAGCTAAGGTGGTTTCGTTCAGTGATTTCTTATGTTTCAATTATTTCAGTGGTTTCTTATATTAAAAATAGTATGTTGTACGTCAGGGCAAAAAATCATGTACCTCATGACAATATTCTTGTGATTCCTGTAACCTAGAGTTACTCTGTGACGCAAAAACATCATGCTGAAAGAGCCACTAACAAGTGTTTCCTGAACCTCTATGCTGCAAGAAAAACAAAGGGCAAAGTAAATAACTAATAAGTGGTAATGAGTAGAAAAAGTGAGTGAAATATGTCCTGAATCATTATGAAGAACATGCTGATCTTCTCAGTGCTTCATAGTACAGACTAGTGAAACATTTATTTATTTCTCAGTACTCAGAGCACTTACTGTTACCTACCTAAGAGTGCGCCAATACAGACATTAGGTCGAAAGCAAAATAATAATAATAAAAAAAGGAACCTCAAAAGTACCATTCGGTGACAATGCTGGACAGAGTACTATAGTCTAAATTTCAGGTATTTCAACAAAGTTACAAGCCACTGCCAAAGCCTGGTCAACATACCAATGCAATGTTAAACCAGATGTCAGGATCTGCCATCCTTGGTAATATTGGCCAACTAAAGGGCTTCATTTGCTAATGTTTAGGACTCTGTGGATGTGATGCCCATTTTTTTGTCTTGCTTGGACCACCACCGAACTCCTTCGTGCTTTTGTCCTAAGACAATTCAGTTCAACACCCCACAGACCCGAAATAAAGTCCAGATACCAGATACTAGTACCACTGAAACAGTAGTTGCTTCTGGCAGCGCCTACCAACAACTATTTTGTCGCATCCCTCCCAACTTTAATTGATCTGTACATCCAATCAATGCAGTACGTCGAGAAGCATTCCAACGGAACACCCAGCAAGCATGCCGACAAACAAATTATTCGCACTGTGAGCAGGGCAGGGAGGGTGGTCCATTGAACCAAGCAAGCAGGGGAGGGGAGATTCACCTGTACTCCGGCCCCGCTCGCGCAGCGAGACCCTCGAGCTCGCCCTTGATGTACCGCGCCGCGGCCTCCAACCCCGGGTTCCCCTCCTGCGGCGGCAGCAGCAACAACAAATCTGCATCGTCACATCACACAAGCAAGCAGCGCACAGCCAGGGGCAGAGAAAGCATACCTGGCGACCAGGGATGTCGACGGCGAGGCGGCGGAGGTGCTGGAGCACGCGGCCCTCGGCGAAGGCCTCCCACGGTGCGTCGGCAGGCAGCGGCGCTACGTGGCGCATATGGATGACGCGGTAGGCGACGAGGGACATGGCGGCGTAGAGCGCGGCAAGCGCGAGCAGTACGCGCACGGACTCCCAGGTGCCCACTCCTCCGACGGCCTCGGTGTCGGCAGCGCGCCGGCGGGGTGCCATCGGCGGCGGCTCCGCTGCGGCCTGCGGGTGACGTCTCGCGTGGGGCGTGCTCGTGGGGGATTCGGAAAGGTGTGGGTGGGGGGAATTCGTGACCCGAAGCCGCTGGGAATGAAAGATTTGGATTTGACTTGATTTGGGGGTGGGGTGGTGGTTTCAGAGTTGGTGGTGGTGCCGTGCGTTTGGAGTTCTCTCCGTTTCATTCTACGTACAGGAGCAGGATATTCTGCCGGCCAGGCGCCGAGTTTGAATGCCAGGCGAGTCCATGGAATGCCACGAGTCGCTTTTGGCTGCTAAATAAATTGTGCGACTTAAAGCAAGGTATCCGATTACGACTTCATCAACACTTTGTTTTTTTTTTCAGATCATCATCAACACTTTGTATGGTCCTCACCACTGAGATTGATGAATAATAATTGAATTGAACCCCAAATGCAAATCTAGTAGCTGTAAATAAAAGTAGGACCCCAATTTAATAGTTTTGTTTGGTTAGCATGTAAACCGTTGACACTGAAATCAGATCAAACAAATTCCAACTGTGAAGAATGTTAAAGTTATTATGCACCAACTAACTGCACCCAAAAGACTAAACTAATGAAAAAATATAAATAATTTACTATACTTCAACACTCCCCCCTCACATGCAGCTCTCTTAGTGTAAATGTGGAATAAGAGTTGGCTATAATTTTATTTTAATAAATCGTGTCTGTCAAGATTCAAACTCGAAACATCTAGTTATGATACCATATTAAGCTATTATGTACTAACCAATTATATCCAAAAGGCCAAGTTGATGAAAAAGGTGGACAATTCACTTATACATCAGTAGAGAATATGGTTGTCCGAGATGGAGACATATGATGGACACTTGAGGAAAGCAAGCAATGCAAGTGGACTTGCGAGATTTAGGCAAACACAACAAAGTCCGGTAGTGAAGTCAATCAACATTTAATGCGAACTTTGCTTTAGTACAGGAGGCACTGTTTGAGTTCTAGCCAGAAGAGTGTGAGAAGTTGGCTCAAAAGCTTTCATGCTCCACTAGAAACTCAATATTGATATTGTATACTATTACTTTAGTCACCCTCAGATCTCCTTGTAAAAACAATTACCCTCAGATCTAGATGGAATCGGGCTCTAATTCTTTTTCTACTACAAAACACATCCAAACAACTGAATTGTAATTCATCATCTGAGCTCAATTCAATGAACCAGCATGACCTCATATGTTATCGTTTAGGTCTATATTGTCAAACAAAAGTTGATCAAGTTTGATCTAACTACTCCCTCCGTTCCAAATTATATGACACTTACCTTCTTTAAGTTTTTTTCAAATTATAAGACACTCGCGTATTACAATGCACCTTTCCTCCTTCCCAATACGTCATTATCCCTATCTCTCCTTCTCGTTTTCTCTACAACTACCTTTTTCAGCTCTCCTTATTAATTCTTGTGTCAAAAGCTAAAACGTCATATAATTTAGAACAGATGGAGTACATAACTACTATCATCAGTTTCTCAATGAAATTTTCAACTTAGGAAAAGTACATGAAGGGAAACAAATGAAGGTGACATCACAATCACTTTTGGAATGCCCAAAACATCAGTTCCTTTGAATTTTCAATTTAGCGAAGATACAACAACAATAACAAAGTGTTTAATCTCAAAAAAGTTAAAATAGGTTAGTGATAAAACCCTGAAAAACCAAAGCACAAGAATAAATAATAAAAATAAAGATGAAAAAGAAGAAAAGAGGTGAAAAAGAGCAATATAAAACCAAAAGGGAAAAAAATGAAATAAAAATGAACAAGCCAAGAACATAAGAAAAATTGTGAGAAAATGGCAAAATAAAATCAAACAAAAGGCGGAAAAAAGAGGAGAAACAAAGAATCAAAGTTCTTACACATGAATTGCTAACTTCCACACTTTTCTATCCATGACTAGCTACTTGACACAAATCCTTTAAGTCTCACTTCTCGGACTTCTTCCATATAAGTTTGATCTTTCTTTATCTTTTCAGATTATTATGTCGTCTTATTATTCTGCTCCATACCGGTGTCTCTTTCGGTCTCTATTGAATATATACAACAGGAGAAAATGAAGCCGATCATAGAGGCTAGAGCGGTACATGAGATGTATGTTCAAAATATGATGTGCTCAAAACATAAAGATTTTACGGTTTCAACATAAATATGCTCCCATATGCTCATCGTGAGGAAAACCTAGTTGTCTTTAATTAACACTTACATTGTATATTTCATTACTTTATATATCATAATGTAAGATTTTATTTTTTCTCATGTATATTAGCGTTATTTTGGGATTCCAATGTGAAAGACCGAGCAAGGCGACTAGAGGAGGGGTGAATAGGCGCCTCGACTAATTTCTTTCGAAATAGATGGCCTTCTCCATTTTTCACCCAACACACCTCTCACGCAACACATCATGACCACGTAGTCACAACGGACATACTAACCATAGGAATGTGTTAGGGGTTCTTGCAAAATTAGCGGAAGCAAAAAGGATAAAAGAAAGCACATCAAAAGAAGCTAGTAAATTATCTTAATTTCCTGCAAATGATTAGTTGATGAAAAACAAAAGAAGCCTAATAAATTGACCAAGAAAACAAGTTATTATTAAAACCCTACGAGACTAGATGAAATGGCAAGCTAAATAAAAGATTAAACTACTAATTAACTATAACAGAGATTAACAAAGCTACCAAAAAAAAAATAACTAGACATGCATGATTAAACTAATTAGCTACGGGACAAAGCATCCAAGCAAAGAGCTAAAAAGCTACAAGATTATGCTGGCTGGAACAAGTAGGCAAGCAGCTAGTGCTAGTTGATTACCCTACCAGGTCAATGAATGAATTTACGACACAAGCATGAAGCATACAGACAAGCAAGAATTAAATGAATTGATTACGGAACAAAGCATGACTTGCTATGATTAAACTAATTGACTGTAGAAAACTAAACACAACCAGACATGCGAACAGGTAGCTGGGATAGAAAAGAACTACGCACTGCTGCTAGCTACTGCATATCGATCTCAGTGAACAAGAATCATCACAAGAGTAAAATACTCAAACATTCACAAAAGGACTTTTCTTTTCTCACACTCACAGCAACTAGCGACTAGGAGCAGATTCATAAAATCCTAACCACACATGAGTAATAGGAACGATTCACTTGTATGCAGCCTTACCCAATAAATAAACCTGAAAGGATCACTGCTCAAATCAACAACCATAGCTTACCTTGCGGGTGCTGGCATATCTATGCGCTTCTGGTGTGTCTACTCTTCACGCCATGGATTCTTGTGAAACTGTAGAGCAGAGGACTGCCAGGACACAGATCTGAAGGAAAAACAATTTAAAAACCCACAGCTTCCAACAAGAAGGCACCGAGGTCCTCTGCAGCTCGAATCAGCAAGGAGAACAAGAAGATAGAAAAAGACACTCGATCCAGACACTGAGTACAGGCCGCAGCTGCTGGAATCGGAAGCCGCTACAGAAACGAACTCACCAGCGCAAGACCAAGCACAAACTGCAGATCGACTCAGACGTCGTATGAACAAAGAAACTGAGAACGGCAAAGAAGCAGACACAAATACTCGATCCAAACAGTTTTTCCATGGGAACAAAACGAAACGAGAAACCAGATACGAATCCGGAGGAATCCACCCTCCCTCCATCATTTAGTTAATATCACGAATTTCATGAATTAATTTCTCAAACTTTGGCTCACTCCTTCTCTCTAACCCTAATCCTTAAATTGCAAATAAGAGACACACAAGTGGCACCAGCCACCAGCCTCCATCTTCCCATTTTCTACTCTTTTTCTTTCCCAAAATGCTCTTTAGACATAATACAACTTGACCTATCTTTAGCGTCTTTTTCGTCCAACTTTTTCCTCATCGTCCGAACGCTATCGGACCCTTCACGTCTTTGCTTCCCCTCGACGCAAGCTCCGTGATGTTGCCACATGCACCACCAATCGCCGCCACCGGTTTTGAGGCCCAAACCGGGAAACCGTCTTGCATGCTTCTCAAAGCGCGACTTCTCGATGTTGACGCGTGTCACCTTGTCCCGCGATCCTGACCACCAGCAAGTCTCTCCCGGTTCCGCTCCATTGGGCCTCCTTGTCACTTGCACCGGCATCCCGCTCACCTTGACTTTGTCAATACGCCGTCTTCACCGCTCTCACAGTTTTGAGGCTCAACCGCGAAACTGTCCGTACTTGCCTCTTCACGTGTACGGTGTGGACCACCCTTGACTTCACCCGGTCTCCTGATCGTCCGGCCGCAAGTCTCCTACTTGTGCCCGATCCTCTCACCGTTGACCGCCAAGTTGACTCCAGTGACCTACACATCATAAGACAAGCAAACACATTTTCCATCTCCTGCAAACTCTCCAACATCCTTACCAACTCTGGTTAGTCAAAACCATGATATGCACAACTCCTGTAAACCCCAGATTCCCGCATTTCAACTCAAACACAGACTCAACCAATGTCAATTACTCATCACATATTACAAACCATGGCACATATCCACATGGTTTCTCAATTTCCCCCTTGATGAGTAATTGACAACATCAAATGCACAAAGATTAGAGATTGAAATACGAAGCCGAATAAGCACATCCAAATGGCCAAACCCAAAGATAAGGTAAAAATAGACCATCTAACAAAATAGGGATCATAAAACCAAGAGTTGGCAAAGAAAGCGACTTGAGACGCAAAAAGTGTGAAAAGCGCAAGACAGCGCTCAAGAACATGATATGCTCCCTCTCAACTTGTGGTAGGTCTCATGTGATGCAAAATGGATCATTTTAAATTTATTAGCATTATTTGTGCATGACCCATAACTTTCTCCTCGTTTGGCAATGAACTTATCAAAGAAGCAAAAGAACAAACATGCAATGAATGAAAAATGCAAACCTAAGGAGCTTCAACAATTATGCAAACAAGCATTTTACCTTGCTAATCATATCCATAGAGGCATGAAGTATAAAAGCAATAGCTCACAATCATATAAAGACCAAAAATAGATAGCAAAGCATAAACACCAAGAGCTATACAAGCTAAACAAAAAGATTGACTAGGTTAGATAGAATCAAATTTACTCATCATGAGAAAAACTGCCACCACATATATAAGTACACCTATCCAAGGCAAAACGGGCTTCAAGTGAATCAAAAGAAACTAGCCAGTCTCAATCTCAACTAGGGCAGCAAGCATTCGTAGAAAATGAGCTTTACAAATGGTTACATATGCAACAGAGACTCATTTGATCAAGTGTTTATTATTTATCCTCATGTGTCCTTTTATCCATGCGGAGGGTCGCACGACTGGGTACGGCAAACACCCCGAGGCCTCAAGTCACAGTGTTTGGATTTAGCAATTTAGAATTATTTTGCTCAAAGCACTTAGCAGATTTTTCATGATTTATTCACAAGACAAAAGAGCATGCCTTTGCGGCAAAAGGAACACACGTTCCCACAATGTTCCATCATCAGCTAAACATTTGTAAAGCCTTTCATTTCGCAAACACAATGTGCCAAAGCCAAGACATCCTCTAGACTAGAATCAACACAAGTTTTGACAGGGATAAAAGCAATTATACACATGGTGAGAAAGTCTTAACAAGATTAATTCATAAGGTTCACAAGAAGTTCAGTTTACCTTTAAGATTCGCAAGTTGCTCAAAAGTCTATAGCAAGCCATCTAGAAAATCTAAGCATGAGAGATTAGTATTACATCCACACAACTTAGCTCAAGCTCAATCATAGCAAAGAGAAATGCAAGAAAGCACAAGAATCAAAGCTCATCTACCAATGCATATATTACATATGAGATGCAATGCAAAAAGGTAAGATACATATATACAAGAGAACATCAACTCTCCCTCAAATGATGCCATAAGGATGGCAAACACCAAGCTCCCCCCGAAGAAAATCAAATCTCAAAGCATTTAGGGGCTTGGTAAGGATATCAGCCAATTGATTTTTGGTGTCGATGTATTTGACCTCAACATCTCCCTTTTCAACATTATCTCTCAGGAAATGGAATCTCACATTTATGTGTTTGACCTTACCATGTAGTACTGGGTTCTTGGCTAAGCATATGGCACTGGAGTTATCACACATGTGTGGAACACCCTTAAAGGTTAACCCATTGTCTCTCATGGTGGACACAATCCATAGGATTTGTGAGCAGCAGCTAGCAGCTGCAACATACTCAGCCTCTATGGTGGATTGGGCTACACTCGACTGCTTGCGAGAAGACCAACAAATCAAATAAGTATCCAAGAAATGGCAAGTACCAGAAGTGCTCTTCCTATCAATTCTACACCCATCAAAGTCCGTATCCGAATACCCAATGAGATCAAGAGACGAAGATGCAGAGTACCAAAGACCGAACTCAAGGGTGTATTTGAGATACCTGAAAATGCGTTTGACAACCTTGCGACGAGTCATCCTTAGGGAAGCCTAGAAGTGAGCACAAAGACACACTGCAAAGTGTATGCGGGTCTTGTCACCGTCAGGTACAAGAGGGAGCCAATCATGCTCCTGTACTTCCTTTGGTCCACCGCTTCACAGTCTTCGTCAGGGCCAAGTGCCGTTGTTATGGACACTGGTGTTGACAACGGCTTTACATTGACCATGTCGAACTTCTTCAGGAGATCCTTCGTGTACTTGGCTTGATGTATGAAGGTGCCTTGCTTGCACTGCTTAATTCAAAGTCCAAGAAAGAAGGTGAGCTCACCCATCATCGACATTTGAAATTCACTTTCCATAGCTTCCTGAAATCTGGACACAAGAGCATGAGAGGAACCTCCAAAGATGATATCATCCACGTAAATCTGAACCATTAGAAAGTCATTGCCATGCTTTAGAGTGAACAAGGTTTTGTCAACACACCCCATGACATATCCGCGCTCTAGCAAGAAAGTCTTAAGCCTAGCATACCATGTCCTAGGTGCTTGCTTTAGCCCGTACAAAGCCTTTTGAAGCTATACACATGGTTTGGGTATATGTGGTGCTCAAAGCATAGCTCATAGGAAGTCACATTAAGAATTGAGTGCAAGAAAATCCGATTGGAAACATAGCAAGCAGTGCTAACGGCCTCAGCCTAGAACCGCCTCAAAGTACTATGCTCGTCGAGCATCGTCCGGGCCATTTCCTCCAAGGTTTTGTTCTTTCTTTCAACCACACCATTTTGCTGAGGGACACGAGGTGCTGAAAACTGATGTTCAATACCATGCTCAAGACAAAAAAGCATCAAAGGAGGAGTTTTTGAGCTCGGTGTCATTATCACTACGAATTGCTCGTAATGCACCAGGAAGTTCCTTGAACAACCTCAAAGCTAAGCTCCGAAAGTGATGAAACACTTCATCCTTGCTCTCAAGAAAGTAACCCCAAGAGTAGCGAGAGTAGTCATCAACAATCACAAGAACATACCACCTCCCACACGCCGAACGAACCCGAGAAGGACCAACAGTGTCCATGTGAAGCAACTCTCCAGGGCATTCAGTCATCACCAAATTAATTGGTGGATGAGAAGCGGCAATCATTTTTCTATGACGACAAAGAGCACAAACCAAATCCTTATCAAACTTGAGCTTAGGCAATCCTCGGATCAAACCTAGGCTACTCAAGCGACAAAGCAAGTCAAAGCTCATGTGACCTAGTCTCCTATGCCATTTCCAGAGCTTAGAAGAAGACTGAGCAAACAAGCACTTATGAGAACCAGGAGAGACAGCAAAATCAGCCTGAAAAACCTTCCTAATGCTAGAAATCCCACAAACCAAAGAGCCATTCAAATCAAGAACACAAGAAGCATTTTCTTAAAGCGCACTTCCAAACCAACATCAAGCAACTGAGAGACAGAGAGGAGATTGTACTTGAGATGCTCAACCAAACCAACATCCTTGAGAGTGAATTTTTCATTTACCTTTACTGCGCCTCTTGCCTTCACTGTCCCTCTCTTGTCATCTCCAAAGGTCACATACTCCCGGTGCTTCAAGGGAGTGGGGCTAGAGAACCGCTTTGCATCTCCGATCATGTGGCGCGAACACCCGGAGTCCATCAACCATTTGTTCTCCTGGCCTCCACCTGCTGCCTACAAAGAACGAGAAGGAAAGATCGATGACTCAGTGCTGGGGTTAGAAAGAAAACTCTTGGGAAGCCAGCACTGAATTCTGTGTGAAAGCCAAATCCACGCGAGCGATGCTCACCACGATGGGAAAAACATGGGGTGCCAAAGCGCTGCTGCGCAAAGCCTTTGTTTTGTGAATCAAAGCCATGTGAGGAATGACCCTGTCCATGATAGGCACAAGAAAAAGAGCGAGGTTGAAAACCAATAAAATCATCATGATGCACATTTCTAGTTAACTCAGCTTGCATCCTCTCAATCCTCTTATGCCTATAACAATACTCATCCAAGTGACCCTTGCAGCCACAAAACATGCAAATGTAGACACTCTCATGTTTAGGCTTAGCTTGCATAGTGGGTTTGGGTTTTGGCTTCTCGGCTTGCTTTGGGTTGAAGAAAGGATTGGGGTTAGGTGTATAGTATGTGTCAGTGGGTTTGATGGATTGTTCCTCATCCTTGTAGCTAGAGCTAGGCACAAACTTACCCGCATTCTCACTCTCCTTGTCACACCTCTTAAATCCCAAGCTCAAGTTGTAGGTTGACCTACTGGCACTTTCTTTGACTCTTGCCAAGTCACTCTCAATCTTCTCCTCACTCACTAGGGTTCTTTGGAGACGAGAGATGAGATAGTCATTTTCTTGGGTTAGGATTTTGTTTTCCTCTCTAGTGATTGCAAGCTTATCCTTAAGAGAGCCACACACTACACATGGTGGCGGGAGAACTTTCGAGCGAGTCTCATCTAGCAGCTTGGACTCGAGCTCTTTGACTTTGAGGGTTTGAGCTTCCAACTCATTATTGAGCTTGGGACACTTTCTAACATGCACCCAAAAGAGTTGGTCTAGCTTTAAATTCATCAAGCTCTTTAAGGGCACTCTCAAGCTGACTGGTAGCTTGAGCATGCACACTTTCCCTCTATGCAAGATCATTCATCACAACTTGACAAGACTCACACTCAACAGTAATGTCATCTTTTGCAAGCTTAGACCTAAGCAAAGTAATTTCATACTCAGCACTCTCCAGCTTACACTTAACCTCTTTATTCTCACGAACAGCGCTGTGAAGCTTATCATCTTGCATGAGCAAAACATCACGCAAATGATCAAGTTCAGAAGAGAGCTCATCAAGAGTAGGAGCTACCTCGCTTGTGTTGGAATCGGAGCCAGAGTCGGTGTCGTGATCATTCTTTGCCATGAAGCAAAGCCCGATGAAGTCGTCCTTGCTCTTGACTCATGGCTTCTCAACCTCCTCCTTTGAGCTTGTAAGGCCTTTGCTTGATGTGAGGTCGACATCGCTCAAGGCGGCAACGCAGGCGCGTGCAATGGCCTTAGCAAACTTCTTGGAGTTCTTGCTTTTCTTGTAGAAGCGGTTCTTCTTCTGCTTGAAATCTTCAGTGTTGTTGTCGTGGTACCCAGCCTTCTTCTTCTTCTTGGGACAGTCAGCGATGAAGTGTCTAGGGTCACCACACTAGAAGCAGGTTCTTGAACCACCTCCTCTTCTCTCCTTCCGGTTGTCATAGAACTTCCTGAACTTCCTTGTGAGCAAGGACAACTCGTCATCAGGAATGCACTCCATCTGTTCATCGGAAGCTGCAACAAGAGAAGACAAAGCAAACTCCAAAGAAGACTTTTCAAGTGAGGGGTTAGTTCCACAAGAAGCACCACTGTGACTACCCTTCTGAGAGCTAGAAAGCAAAGCCATGTTAGAAGAAGGATTATCAAGATTAGGATGAGACTTCCTAGACAGTTCATGAGATTTTAGCTTGCTATACAACTGCTCATAATCCAGGGTATTGAAATCAGCAGTTTCTTCTAGTACAACAATTTTAACCCCCAAGCATTTTCATCAAGTGAATACAGCAATTGCTTAGCTCTATCATTATCACTGTACACAAGTTTACCACAAGCCCGCAAATTGCACACAATGGCCTCAAACCTATGAAAAGTGTCATCTAGTGACTCGCCAAGTTTTTGTGCAAAGGTTTGGTACTGTCTATTGTAAGAATCCTTACGCATAGACTTGACTTGATTGGTACCCTCATGGTACGTGCAAAGCTTTACCCAAATGGCATGTGCAGTATCAAGATGAGCAACACGGTCATGTTCATTCCTACCTAGAGCAAGAAGCAGGATATTGACAGCTTTGGAGTTGTTTTCATACCTGGTTAACTCACCTACTGGCGCGGTGTTGAGGTCGTCCGGTATGGCATAGTCCTGCTCCACGATCTCCCAAATTGCACGTCCTTGGCTTAAGAGATAAGCCTTGGTCCATGACTTCCAGTAGGGAAAATCCTCTCCATCGAACATCCAAAGCTTGACCGCATGCTTCTCCATGTCGCCTTTGGATCACAAAGCCGGTGAAGGTCAACTGGTGATCAAACCGGCTCTGATACCAATTGAAGGACCGAGCAAGGCGACTAGAGGGGGGGGGGGGTGAATAGGCGCCTCGACTAATTTCTTTTGAAATAGATGATCTTGTCCATTTTTCACCCAGCACACCTCTCACGCAACACATCATGATCACGTAGTCACAACGGACATATTGGATTGGATAATCATTCATCATATTATATTAGGAGGCCACAATCATGTCTACATACTTCCTTGGGGCCACCAACCATAAAGCCTTTGCTAACCCACATCATATAGAGGACTCTCCAAGGATTTCTCTGATCTATCTCTGTGCTGTCAAAATCACCATATAGGCATTGTGTGTTTTCACTTATTTTCACTGGTTCTCGCTTTTCTTGCGAAAATAAGTGATAATCCCACCAAACAATTTGTTGGGGGATCACCTCGTGAGCCACCCTCTAAAGCCCCAAAAAATCAGGTTGTGCAAAGGATCGAAGCTAACCATCAGGCTTTTTCGTCTATATCGCCTTTGAAGTGCAGGTATACAACGGAGGTTTCGGAGGGCCAAAGCTGTCCACAGAGGAGAAGTCAAGGTCACTAGCAAGCCTTCAAAAAACACAATAGGACCCTAACCTAGGATAGGCGCAATGGACGATAGGTGACACATGGCATTACGAGTCATGATGACTTGTCAAGCAAGGAAGGGTATCGAAGGGGCTCAAATGACCAGTTTGCCCTATGTGATAAGTTTGTATAGAATATTCGTAAAATATAGTTGGTAATCTAGGGCAAAAAGGTCATTTGCATATGACCTAAGTACGGGTCTATAAATAGAACACCCCTGCTTACTTGTAATAGGACGAATGTTCCTGGAATAAGTAAAGTGAACTCACTGTTTTGCTTTGCATCCTATGAGATTCTCTACTTTTGTTCCTTTTCTATTTGTGGCATCGAAGCTCACACTTCGTGACACCAACAGTGGCACCCACCATGTTGTGAGCTCGTACACCAGCTCATGATGACTCAACTCCATGGACCGCTGCCCTTGAGTGGCACTCCGCCTCTCCAAGGCAGTGTCCCAGGAGACCCCCTACCAACTGATAACCAATCAACATCGCATGTAACCACGGAGCACGCCCATGAGGTACAACCACCGCCTCAAGTGGGTGCACCAGCTGACCCAAAAGACTCAACCCAGCACCCAGAACAACCGTCAAGTTCGAACGCTCCGGGAAGTAGTACCCCAACATCAATCACGGCATCACAAGAAATGGAACTGCTAGCGCAAAGAGATGAACACCTTGAACAAATCAAGCAACAACTTTTGCAAGAGCAAGAGCTCAGAAACAGAGCATTGCTAGAAAGAGAACGAAGTTTGCAAGAGAAAGAGTACATATCCCAACTAAGATTGAAAAATCTGCAACTGGCAAAAGAGATTGAAGACCTCTAGAAATGTACCAGCAAGGAAAGTTGCCAAGAGCCCAACCCCATGTCAGAGGGTCATCAATACCTTGAGTGTGAGACGTCGCTTATGTCAAACTGCCAACCAGTAGTCACAGAGATCCTACCAATCTGAAGGGTAAGTGCATTGAGCGTTATTGACAAGGATTCCCCTCTATCCGAAGGCTTGAAGAGGGCTCCATATCCACCTCAATTCACAATGGTACCATTAGCTAAGTTCAGGGGGAACTCCGACCCGAGGCAATTCCTCATGAGCTATGAAGTAGCCATCGTATCCATAGGAGGCGACGAGACAACTTTAGCAAAGACATTCGTCTGCATGCTAGAAGACTCTGGTCTGAATTAGTATTTCAACCTGCTAGCCGGATCACTGTATAGCTGGGAAAACATTATAGAGACAAGGTGATAGTGAGCTTCCGAGGGTTTCGCACCATCATGGAGCCATCGCATGAATTGCTGAACATAACTCAACAAGAAAATGAGTTGCTGCATGACTACTATAGAAGATTCCTCACCCTCCGAGCTCAGGCCCCAAGCGTTGCGGACGAAGCGGCAATCAGTGTTGTACTCCGAGGCATGCGAGCATGCCAGATGTCATCATATTATGCTCAAAAACCTCCGCGTACAATGCAGCTCCTATGCAGGAAGTTCGAGGAGTACAACAAATCAGATGTGGATTACAAAAGTTGTAAGCAGAACCAAAGCAAGAATCGCAACCAGTCACATCATGAAGGTAATAATCAAGAAAGGCCGTATAGAAAGCTCAAGCACTCAAGGGAGCCTTCACCCTTGTTCGTTGGGCACATCGAAGAGGAAAAAGAAGATCCTATTGGCAAAGATAGTCGAAGTAACGATTATAGAGGAAACAACCATCGGGGCCGCGGCAGAGGCTGAGGTCCTTAAAACCAAAACCGACCAACTAGAAAGCCATACTACCTCTACTGCGGAGAGGACAAGGAACATAAAATGTCTACATGCCTCAAAGCAAAGGAGATCCAAGAAAGGATAGAAGCAGAAAAGAAGATGTTGTCTCAGCCAAAAACCATCAACTATACATCACCAAACCCATGGCCTCAGCAGCCATACCTACAACCCACTCAACACAACTACCATTATCCAAGCACCCATCATCACTAGCTATACACACCAATGCCATATTTTGGTACAACTCATCCCACACAACCACCGAGTCAATATATTCAGCCAAGACAACTAGCCTAGCAACCAGAATCAAGCCAAGAGCATCAAAGGCAAAAAGAAGAGCCACAACCATTACCACAGCCAAAGCCAGAGTGAACCAACCTAACCAAGCAACGACATTTCCGATGCAAGGCTTTATCAGAATGATATGCGGAGGGTCATCTTCGGAGTTCGAAAACAAAAGGAGAAGGAGAGACCATTTTTGAATGCTAAATAATGCCTTCACTGAGGGGCCGGTCATCAAATCAAAATGGTCGCACATCCCCATAACATTCACGGAGGCAGATCTAAACCTCAAACTATACCCACACATCGACGTATTTGTCATTGAAGCTTATATACACACGTGGATGGTCGGTAAAGTCCTCATAGACAATGGCAGCCAAGCAGGCATAATTTTCATCAATGCCTTCGAGCAAATAGGCCTTAGTAAAAGTTCGCTAAAATCCTCGAGCATCCCGCTCATAGGTTTTGGGGGTAAAAGAACTACACCGTTGGGAATAATATCTCTCCCGTTATCATTTGGCGACACCCAGAACCCTCAGACAGAGTATGTAGCATTCGATGTGGTTGACCTCTGCCACCCATTCAGCCATTATCCACAGTGCGTACTTATGCATGAAAATCCCAGCAGCAGCAGGGGTTATCACTGTAAGAGGAAACCAGCAAATGGCAAGGGACATAGAAAAAGGATATGCTCCGAACAAAAGAAATTACAACAACATACAAGTATTCACTCAACAGAAACTAGAAGAGGAGGAAAGAGTCCGAAGGGTAGATGAGCAGCACAGGGCAAGTGCAAAAGAAGAAATCTCATGCAATGACAAAGAAAAAAAATCACAGTCCAGCTGGACGAAGAAACGAAAAAGGTACTACTCAACGAGCAAGTTCATGGATAGTTCGTCATCATTGGTTCCGGTTTAAACCCTCAAGAAGAGAAAGAGTTGTTAGTATTCCTCGGAAAAAACAAGGATGTGTTTGCTCGTCTTCGGTAGACATCGAGGGGGTAGACAGAAGTATCGTAGAGCACAAGTTAGAGATCGACGCTAAAGTCAGACCCAAGAAGCAACGGCTTCGAAAGATGTCAGATGAAAAAACCGAGGCCATCAAACTAAAATGCAAGGACTTCTTAACGCCTCAGTTATCCGTGAAGTCAAATATCCACAATAAAGAAGGTCCAAGTGTATCTCGTGAAGTCATCCACAATCACCAAGCAATATAGATTGCCTCCTAGACTCTTGTAGTGTGTTGGCCCAAACAAGTCCATGTGCAAGAGCTCTAGAGGACGAGATGTAGACATGAAGGACTTGGTGGGATGTGAAGATGCAACTTGCTTCCCAGCTCGACAAGCACTACACAATCTATCCTTCTCAATGGTCACATCCTTGATTCCTTCAACTAGATTCCTCTTGATCACTTTTCTGAGTTGATTCATTCCAACATGTGCTAATCTTCTATGCCAGAACCATCCCTAAGTTTCCTTGGTGAATAGGCAAGTACTTGGTGGCTTGTTGCTTGATTTGAAGTCTGTGACATACAAGTTCCCATGCCTCACTCCATGAAATACCAGCGCTATCTTTGTATTTTCAACCATTGCACCATCCTCATCGAATGTGCACTTCAATCCCATGTCACAAAGCTGACCAATAGACAGGAGGTTGATATTAAGGGTTTCCACAAGAAAGACCTTGGAGAGATGGAGGTCCTCTATAATGGCCACCTTGCTTGTGCCTCTAACTCTCCCCTTTGAGTTGTCCCCAAAAGTCACCTTCTCACTGTCTTCGTCTTCATCAATGTTGGAGAACATGGTTGGCTTCTCGGTCATATGTTGGGTGCACCCACTATCAAGTATCCAATGGGTACCTCCACTCTTGTAGTTGACCCTAGTAGTAGCCATAAGACAGGCACTAGAGGAAGAAGGGTTAGTATCCAAAGCATTACTCAATTGACCCTCACTAACCTCATCACATCAAATGAGACCATCCTCATAATTATGGATTCTTGCAATCCCTTCCTGAAGTCTCCTCCGTATAGGATGGTAGGGAGCACGATACCTCTAGTGTCCATAACCATCGCCCATGTGCATATTGTTGAGGTTGATGTAGTAATAGGGAGGATCATAGAGACCAGTGACGTGCTCAAGCATGTGTCCCACTTTGTAGAAGATACTTGCTCTTATACCGATTGAAAGTTGCCTAGAGGAGGGGGGGGGGTGAATATGCAATCTAAAATTTAAACCTAAAAACAACACTCAAACTTGATCAAACAGAGACTGACGGAACTTCCGTCAGTCCCTGACAGAATTTCCGTGGTCACGGAAGTTCTATCAATTATAAATGAACCGGGAAGGAATACCAAACTTGATAGGAGTGAAGCTAGCACGTAGTATGTTCCAAGTCCTACAAAGATTGCTAACAACATAATACAAATAATGGAAAGCACAATAATGAAAGAAAAACACAAGCACAATAATGAAATGCGGGAATGTAAAGAGAGACAAAAGGATTTAACCCGAGGTTCGACAACCATACTAAGTAGTCTCTACGTCCTCGTTGAGGAGCCACACAAAGTGGCCGGGTCTTTCTCAACCTGTTTCCCTGCCAAGCAATCACAAAGATCATGATCAGATTTCTTTCTCCACTTGATTCTTTTCCTCCGGAGGCGAATCACACCTTCACAAACGTTCCCATCTCACCACAACATGTTGGGAGCTCAAGGGCGACGCCTAGCCGTCTAGGAGACCAAGTCTCCAAGAGTAACAAGCAAATCAAATCTTGTTTGGGGAGGGAAAGATGTGCTCAAGCTTTTGAGTGGATGGATTCAATCTTTTTGTGGTTGGATATCTCTCACTTTGCTTGGAATCTCAAGAACAAGTCTAGGAGTGAGAGGGGAGAGCTCTAGCTGAAGAAAGAGTGAAATGCCAAAGTGTCCAACCCTTCCCACGGGGGAAGGGGTAGGCTATTTGTAGAGATTCTCCAAAAACTAGACATTAGTGTGTTTTCTGAGTCTGATGGAACTTTTGTGATGACCCATGGAACTTCCGTGAATTCAAAAATAGCCGTTGCACGGGCCTGGTTCCAAGGAATAAGCTATGACAGAACTTCCGTCAGAGGGTGACGGAACTTTCATCACTCTTGGGTTGGCTCGGTTTAAAAACAGACACACGACAGAACATCCATCAGAGGACGACGGAAATTCCTGTGACAGAACTTCTATCAAAGGCCCACGGAACTTCTGTCACTCTCGGGTTGGCTGAGTGGCTGGAAGTGCATGTGATGGAACTTCCGTCAGGGGGTGACGGAACTTTCGTCACTCTCTGTTTGGCTCAAAAGACAAGGCTCTTTTGGGGATTTTGGCTAGCTTTACTCTCTTAGGTTTTTAAGGTTGCTCAAGCAGATCAAATCCCTGCAAGAAAGAAATGTTTACCCCTCTTGATAGTTCGGCATGCCTATGACTCAAAATAAATTAGCAAAATCTAAACTTGAAGCACTAGGAGTCTTTTTTTCTTTTTATTCTTTTGTAGAGGGATAAACTTTCTCACAAATGTGGGCAATTAATTTTTCTCTTGATAATCTGCACATTTTCTTTATACTCATGTTAGTACATTTTTAATCTCATGTGATTAATCACCAAAACCCACTAGGGGACCTAGATGCATCTTCAATCTCCCCCTTTTTGGTGGTTGATGACAATAGATTAAAAAGGATATAAAAATTAATCAAAATAAACAACAACAAAATATAGCGAAGCTCCCCCTAAAGATATGCGTGATTCACAAAAGCATGTGAAGGAGCTCCCCCTATATTTTGCAATGAGTGGGGTGCCTAAAAGTGTACAAGTGTGCAACAAAGGTGATAAGCAATAAGAGCACAAACACAACACAACACCACACATTAGCATAACACAAAGTGAATATTTCAACGAAGTTCACAAATAGTTTTCAAACACATAGAAAGGTGAACTTGTCCAAAGGTAAGTAAGCTTATTACAATAGAGAGAAAGCACACAAGTTCAAATATCATTTTCCATCATCTCTCTCCCTCTTTGGCATCAAAGCACCAAAAAGAATAAAAGGAAGAGAGACATGCTAAGACAAAAGGAATCACTCGTCATCGTCTTTGGTGCTATCGTCATCTTCGTCACCTCCTTCTTCATTTTCACGGGCTGGTGGAGGAGGAGCGGTGGATGGTTCAGCGGAAAGGTTATCCCAATCATATCTCGCTAGAGGGTTCGCAAAAACTAGTGGCTCACCATCCGACTCACACTCAGAGCCATTCGGAGACACTTTATGGCCTTGTGCCCGTTGGTCCCTCTTGTAACAGTGGACTTGCTTCTTGAATCTCCCCTTGTTCTCCCAATTTTCCTTTGCATTGAAGCAGCACGCAGTGAAAATGCTTTTGAGAAAGAAGACCATGGGAGAAGATGGACGGTGAGGAGGCTCTGGAGGTGGAGGAGCTGAAGATGAAGCACGCGGTGCTGCTGCTGCTGCCTTTTCTGCTGCTATCTCTACCCGAGCTGTTTCATGGTAAGGACGGGTCATCTTTGGCACACAGGGTCACAAGGGCTGATGCTTGCATTCTTTCTCAAATAACAATCTGGTCTTAGACTCCTCATGAGATAAGGTGCAAAGGGAAGGACCTTCCTTGTGTCCAGGGATGAAGAGTAAATCTCTTGGACAATAAAGTCCATCAAACTGAAAGGAGCAGCGCCATCTCTGAATCTAGCAAGAATGTTCCTTGAGTGCTCAACAAGAGAGGTGGTGTACCCCACTTTTGGAGCTATGGTGACTCGGAGCATCCTATTGAGTGTAAAGTAGAAGTTGTGCATCCCATGTGTGGTATCCAGATACGTTGGATGGAGATCCTCATACATGAAGGTCAAATCTGCATCCTTAAAAACTGGCTCATAGGAGATCTTCTCTCTGTTGTCATCATCATCATCTCGAAAGAAGTATGTGGCAAGTGAGAGGGGGAGACCACATACTGCACTCCCTGAGTCATCCAATAGAAATATCCTCTGCCATCAATATAAAGAGTGGAGTAAAACTGGCAGATGACCTCCTCATTCCAGTCATAGCTAAACCCCATGAGGTTATAAACATTTGTATCGTTGCAAGCTGCAACAACTTCCTTTAAGATAGTGTCATCCTTCTCCTCCATGTACTTCCAATCAATCCACTGATGAGTGGCCAACCGGTTCTTTCTGTTCATCTCAAAGAGCATGGACATGTAATAGTCCTGCTGAAACCAAGTAAGAAATCGGTAGTCACTAGCTTCCTTGTCGGCCACAACATAGTGATTCTGCCTCCTTTCCTTACTAAGTACCTCTGCATCCTTCTTGTAGTCATTGAAGTCATGGTGAGGTGGATATTCAGGGGCACAGACTCGAAGGTCCCTCACAATGTTCAAGGACTCATCCCTTTGGCTCTTGCTCTTTCGAGGTTTGGTGCCCTACTTCTTAATTGGAGCTTTGCCTTTGTCTGCAGCTCTCCTAGGAGGAAGAGATCCTCCTTGCTCAACTATCATAGTTTGAGCAGCTCCACTTGTCCCTTGATCTTGATGCCTTGAAGCAACAACTTTCCTTCTCTTTGAGATTGGCACTAGGTCTTCACTTGAGGAGGTGGAGTGATGAATCTCCTCATCACGCCCCTTTGTTGGTGTGTTGGAAGCGTACTTGATCCTCACCATCTTTCACTGCTAAGAGGGTATAAAGTCTTAGGTATGAGTCACAAGCAAGGAGGAAGAAGCAAGCAAAAAATTCAGTGCACTAACTACAGGCGACGGAAGTTCTATGAGAAATCACGGAAGTTCCATCATGATGGAAGTTCTGACGGAACTTCCATCACATGCAGATTGCACCAAATTCTACTGAACTTCTAAATCCTACTACGAGAATCAAAATGCCTCTATGACATGGAATACTAGGTTCAAGGAAACCATTCTATCCAATTGAAATGAGGACATTGCAAGATTTTGACTTAAAACAAGAAGATCTAGGTCAAAGCTCATACCTAGGGCAAAGGATAAGGAGAAATCAATGGAGGTCATGGAACTTCCATGGGGGAAGAGTTGAATCTCCACCAAATCCAATGGAATCGCCGTTTGAAACTCCAGATCGTCGGGAATCGCCTTCTAGGGTTTGAGGAGTGGAGAGAGAGGGAGAAAAGAGAAGTGGCATCGGAATAATCGACTAACTTGAACTTGGAACAATAGTAACAATCAATCACTCCAAGCTATATTCACAAGTTCCAACAATATGATCTATTGATGAAAATCATCATTTGTTTTGAAATCAAAGACATAAATGAATTTTGAAGAATTTTGATTTCAGGTTCTTTTGCATGAGCAACAACACATCAATCAATGTACAAGGTGCCACTCCACATTGGATGAATCCAAGATATTCAGCTCACTCCTAAGCTCACAAAACCGCTTTTCATCTAGGGGCTTGGTAAAAATATTGGCTAATTGTTTATCAGTTTGCACATAACTAATCTCAATATCCTTTTTATAGAATGATCTCTCAAGAAGTGGTGCCAGATATCTATATGCTTAGTGCTATTATGATAAATGGGGTTATATGCAATCATGATGGCACTCTCATTGTCACATAGGAGGGGAACTTT
Source organism: Eleusine indica (assembly GCA_030378355.1). Lineage (NCBI taxonomy): Eukaryota > Viridiplantae > Streptophyta > Magnoliopsida > Poales > Poaceae > Eleusine > Eleusine indica. The sequence continues at coordinate 22,187,854 of CM059500.1, forward strand.
GGTCATAGTGTATCCAAAGTTCTTTAGAGTTTGTCGCCTCCAAAGTAGTCGAGCACAACAACTTCCGGCTGCTACATACTTCGCTTCGGCTGTGGATAGGGCAATGGAATTTTGTTTCTTGGATGACCATGACACAGACCTACCCAAGAATTGGCAAGTCCTAGAGGTACTCTTTCTATCCACCTTACATCTGGCGTAGTCGGCATCGGAATAACCGACTAATTTGAAATTGGAACCCTTTGGATACCACAATCCTAGGTTGGGTGTGTGAACTAAATAACTCAAGATCCTTTTGATAGCTACTAAATGACTTTCCTTCGAAACTGCTTGGAACCTTGCACACATGCACACACTAAGCATGATACCAAGCCTAGATGCACAAAGATAAAGCAAAGAGCCAATCATGGATCGATATACCTTTTGATCCACGGGCTTACCGTTTACATATAGTCCGAGGTGTCCATTTATCTTCATGGGAGTCTTGTTTGGTTTTGCAAGCTCCATGTAAAACTTCTTGAGTAAAATTTGAGTGTATTTGGATTGACTTAGGAATGTTCCTTCTTCAAGTTGCTTGACTTGAAAACCTAGAAAGAACTTCAACTCCCCTATCATGGACATCTCAAATTTCCTAGTCACAATCTTGGCGAACTCATCACAAAAAGATTAATTAGTAGAACCAAATATAATCTCATCAATATATATTTGGCACACAAATAAGTCATTATCAACTTTTTTTGTGAAAAGAGTAGGATCGGCCTTACCAATTGTGAAGCCTTTCTTGATCAAGTATCCCTTGAGGTGTTCATACCAAGCTCTTGGAGCCTGCTTGAGGCCGTAGAGAGCTTTGTGAAGCTTTTACACATGGTTTGGTTTCTTTGGGTCTTCAAACCCCGGAGGTTGTTGTACATACACAACTTCTTGAATAGGGCCATTAAGAAATGCACTTTTCACATCCATTTGAAAAATCTTAAAACCATGGTGAGTAGCATAGGCAAGTAATATACGAATTGACTCAAGCCTAGCTACGGGTGCATAAGTTTCACCAAAGTCCAAACCTTCAACTTGCGAGTAGCCTTTTGTAACAAGTCTTGCCTTGTTTCTCACCACCACACCATACTCATCTTGTTTGTTGCGGAACACCCATTTTGTACCTATAACATTTTGCTTGGGTTTTTCCACCAATGACCACACTTTGTTTCTTTCAAAGTTGTTCAGCTCTTCTTGGATGGCCATTACCCAATCCGAGTCTTGTAATGCTTGTTCCACCCTAAGGGGTTCCATAGAGGAAACATACAGTAATGATGACAAAAAGTAGCCATTCGAGATCATGTAGTTACCCCTCTTAAGATGTCACCAAGAATGTTGTAAACGGGGTGATCCTTTTGAATACTTTGTCGGACTCGTGGGTGTATGGGTCTAGATGCATCTTCCTCTTCTTGATTGTTCATGTCTTGAGTATCATCCACACCACCATATTGAACTTGATCTTGGTCATAGCCTTGAGCATGGTCGTCACCATGAGCTTGGCCATTTCCTTGATCTTGTTCATCTTGTGGATCTTGTGAAGGAGACTCATCTTGGTTTGAGGAAGATGGTTCATCTTGACTTGAGTTTGGGTCTTGTGGTTTTATTTCACCAATAGCCAAGTTCCTTATTGCATCACAAGAAGCTTCATCACCTACATCACTTGGATTAATTTGCTCTACTTGAGAGCCACTAGATTCATCAAATTGCACATCCCGGGTTATTTCAACAATTCTGGTGTCTTTGTTAAAGACTCGATATGCATAGACATTAGTTCCATAACCAAGGAGAAAACCTTCGTGAGTCTTGGGAGCAAACTTAGAGGATTTTGGTTTCTTGTTAAGAATAAAGCATTTGCTCCCAAAAACCCAAAAATATGAGACATTGGGAAGGTTACCAGTGAGAAGCTCATATGGTGTCTTCTTCAAGATCTTGTGAAGATACAATCTATTTGTTGCATGGCTTGCTGTGTTGATGGCTTCGACACAAAAGGTGTTCGGCGTCTTGTACTCATCAAGCATTGTTCTTGCCATCTCTATGAGTGCGCGGTTCTTTCTTTCGGCTACACCATTTTGTTGTGGAGTGTATGGAGCGGAGAATTCATGCTTGATGCCTTCTTCATTAAGATATTCTTCAACTTCAGTGTTCTTGAATTTGGTTCCATTGTCGCTCATTATCTTCTTGATCTTCACTTCATATTCATTTGTGCTCTCCTCAAAAACCTCTTTAGGATACCTTGCATTTCACTTTTGTCCTTCAAAAAGAATACCCAAGTGAAACGGGAATGATCATCAACAATTACAAGACCGTACTTGTTACCGCCAATGCTTATGTAGGTGACGGGTCCAAATAGGTCCATGTGTAGCATCTCTAATGCTCTTGTTGTTGTCATCATTGTTTTGGATGGATGTGACATTCCAACTTGCTTTCCGCCTTGGCATGCACTACATATTTTATCCTTCTCAAAAGCAAAATCCTAAGCTTGGAAAGATTCCTCATTCCAACATGAGCAAGCTGGCGATGCCACAACCAACCCAAGGTGGTTTTAGCGACCAAACAAGCATTTAGGTTAGATCCCTCTTTGTTGGTAATATCAACAAGAAAGATCTTGTCCTCTAAATACCCTTTGAAAGCTATTGAGGAATCCTTCTTCCTAAAAATGGTCATGCCATCATCGTCAAAGAGACAACTATAGCCCATTTTACAAAGTTGTGATACGGACATCAAGTTGTACCCTAGACCATTTACAAGATAAGCATTACCAATTGAAAGGTCATGGGTGACGTCAATCCATCCACGACCAATTACCTTTCCTTTGTTATCATTTCCAAATGAGATGCCTCCGCTTGGTAGGTTATCATGATCAAGTGTGGAGAACATCGATCTTTCTCCGGTCATATGATTTGAGCACCCGTTAGCAAGCACCCATATTGCGCCACCGAAGGAGTATTCCTACAAAGGAAATCAAGCATGTGTTTTAGGCACCCAAGTTGGTTTGGGTCCCTTAACACTAGATACAAGAACCTTAAGCACCCATACACAAGGCTTCCACTTCGCATCATGTGGCCCAATAAATTTAGCAACCACTCTACCATAAGCATTACGGGTTAGCACATAAGAGGCATCAAAATCATAAAAGGATATGACAAAGGTCTTGTTGTTCTTGTTGACATGGGAAGCATTCTTTGTCTTGGTTGTCTTCTCTTGTGCCACTTGCTTTCCCTTGCCTTCGGGTACAAAGTTGGGTCTCTTGTTGTAGCCCTTCTTGGGTGCATTTTTATTGTACCCCAATCCTCTTTTGTCATGAGAGGCTCTTGGCTCACCAACAATCTTTCTTGTGGTTTCTACTTGAGCCTTCTTCTCAAGTTCCTTGACTTGGTTGGTTAGCTTTTGAATGGTTGCATCTTGCTTGGCAATCTTCTCAACATCAATGTTGTGGCACCTTCCACAACCTTTGCTTGTTGAAGCTTGTGAGGACTCCAACTTCTTCAACAATGAGCGGGAGCTTGTCTTGAGATCTTCAATTGCCTTCACAAGTCCCTTATTCTCTTCTATCAATGAGTTGCACCTTTCTTGAAGTTTCTTGTTAGTTGAGGTGCATGATTCACTTGATTCATTGACCTTGGCAAGCTCCTTGGTCATATTCTTTTTCTTGTTCTTTTCTTGCTCAAGTTGTCTTGTGAGCTCTTGATTCTTCTCCCTTTCTCCATCAAGTAGCTCTTCTTGTCTCACAATACTTTCTTGGGTATCCCACTCTCCTTGTAGCTTATCTAGCATTTTAACCATTTCATGCATAGAGGGGACCAAGTCCTCCATTTCATCACTACAATAAGAGGGATTGAAATCGGAACAAGGAGATACCTTAGTTTCCTTGGCCATGAAGCATCTGGGAGCATCATCCTCATCATCGATGAGGTTGTTGAAGAGTGACTTCTTGGCCGGAGGTAGACCAATGGCAATGTTGGCAATGCCACCCTCATCATCTTCTTCATCATCATCGGAGATGTATTCTTGGCCAATGTGAGCTTGCCCCTTGTTGTATGGCTTGTTGTTGGGCTTGTTCTTGTTATTGTACTTCTTGCTCTTCTTGCCTTTGCCATTTAACCTTGGACAATGTGCAATCATGTGTACTTGCTCATGACACTTATAGCATCTTCTATTTGTTCTTCTAGCTTTTGCCTTGTCAAAGCTTTTCTTGGTAAAGCCATTCTTGATCATGTATTTGCCAAATTTCTTGACAAATAAGGCAAACTCTTCATTGTCTTCTTCATCATCATCATTTTCATCATCTTCATCATTTGCCTTTAGTGCTATGTCCTTCTTGCTTGTGCTCTCATCACCAATGAGCACATTTACTCTCTTGCCTTCATCATCACGACTCTTGTGAGCATTAATTCTTCCTATTACATCATCGGTTGTGTAGCTTTCAAACCCATCATTCTCCTCAATGATGGTGCATAGTGTTGGATTCCACATCCTAAGAGCCATGTGGAGCTTGTAGTTAACTTCTTCATCCTTGATATTGTCCTCATAAGCTCTTCTCTCGTTGACAATATCCATGAGCCTATCATGAGTTTGTTGCGGCTCTTCTCCCCTGTCCATCACGAAGAAGTTGAATTGATTTTTGAGAACTTGAAGTCTTGACTTTTTCACCACATCTATTCCTTCATGAGCACATATGAGTTTCTTCCAAATTTTGAGGGCATTCTCAATTCCATAGACTCTTGAATATTCCTTGGGATTCAAGGAACAGAGAATGACCGACACCGCTTAAGCATTGCGATGTATGTTGAGTTGATCCACGGTTGTAGGATTATCCTTGTCCTCCAAGGTATATCCTTTCTCCACAATCTCTCAAATTGGTGGACCAATTGACATGAGGTACATCTTCATGTAGAGCTTGTACCAACTAAAGTCCTTGCCCTCAAAGTAGGGCAATCTTCCACTTCCACTACCTTGTATATTTGCTACATCAGCATAGTTGAAAGGCATGACCATGTGCAAATCACTTCCCTTGCTTGCCGAAGCAAGATCTTGTGGCTTGTCGCCTTCTCCCGGCTTCGTAATCTTTAATCTTCAAGTTTTTAAGCTTTGTAGAAGATATTTGCTCTGATACCAATTGAAAGTTGCCTAGGGGGGGGGGGAGGGGGGGTGAATAGGCAATCTAAAATTTAAACCTGAAAATAGCACTCAAACTTGATCAAACAGAGACTGACGGAACTTCTGTCAGTCCCCAACAGTACTTCTTTGGTCACAGAAGTTCTATTAATTACAGAGCAAAGTGATGAGTACTAAGAAATGTGGATAAATGAACTGGGAAGGGATACCAAACTTTATAGGAGTGAAGCTAGCACGTAGTATGTTCGAAGTCCTACAAAGATTGCTAACAACACAATACAAATAATGGAGAGCACAATAATGAAAGAAAAACACAAGTACAATAATCAAATGCAGGAATGTAAAGAGAGACAAAAGGATTTAACCCGAGGTTCGGCAACCACACTAAGTAGTCCCTACGTCCTCGTTGAGGAGCCACACAAAGTGGCCGGGTCTGTCTCAACCAGTTTCCCCGCCAAGCAATCACAAAGATCATGCTCGGATTTTTTTCTCCACTTGATTCTTTTCCTCCGGAGGCGAATCACACCTTCACAAATGTCCCCGTCTCACCACAACAAGTTGGGAGCTCAAGGACGACACCTAGCCGTCTAGGAGACCAAGTCTCTAAGAGTAACAAGCAAATCAAATCTTGTTTGGGAAGGAAAAGATGTGCTCAAGGTTTTGAGTGGATGGATTCAATCTTTTTGTGGTTGGATCTCTCTCATTTTGCTTGGAATCTCAAGAACAAGTCTAGTAGTGAGAGGGGAGAGCTCTAGCTGAAGAAAGATAAATTCCAAAGTGTCCAACCCTTCCCACGGGGGAAGGGATAGGCTATTTATAGAGCTTCTCCAAAAACTAGTCGTTAGGGTGTTTTCAGAGTCTGATGGAACTTCCGTGATGACCCATGGAACTTCTGTGAATTCAAAAATAGTCATTACGCGTGCCTGGTTCCAAGGAATAAGCTATGACGGAACGTTCGAGCTTCACTGGTGCAGAGCAGGAAAACAAAAAATCCATCAGTGTCAAGATCTCATTTGTCCATGGGAGTCTCGGGAAACGGTATAGTGACATCGAGCCTCGAGGGAATCTTCTTCTAAATAAAGCCGGGGATTGAGCATCCCTCACATAGAGGCCATATATTTGCAGCCACAAACTCTTTGACGAGATCACGACCGCTGGACTTAAAAGTAGCAACATGAAAAGCAGCGTCGTTCTTGCTGCCTCGCGGCACCCTACCATCCACAGACCGAGGCTCGCAGAGGGTAAGGCTCGAAGCCAAGGGAAAAACCTCTGTTTCTTTCCCATCCATGTTGCATCCCTTCCAGGATAACCAGGATCGAGTACAGGAGAACACTCGACGAAGTGAGTTACAACAGCACATACATTCACACAAGCCCAAAATATATTACATCATGGTATAATACAACCAAGTTTTCAAAAGGACAAGCACGAGTTCCGCAGCAGAGAAACATTTATTACAACAAAGATTTTAAAAAAACTCAACAGAAGTTTGATCATTGTTCAAAACCTTGTTCCAAACACGTCTAACTAACTCACTCTCACAGATACGCCTAGACTTCTATTATTCCGGAGACGGGATGCGTTCCCACTGGAGGGAACCTCCCTCTGGCAGTTGCCCTTCCTCTGGCATGCCTTCTGACCATCCGTAGGAGCTTGGCTCACCACCTAAGAATAAAATAATTCGAACAAACCCTGAGTATCTAATATACTCCGCAAGACTGACCCGTCAACGTGGCTCGCTAAGGCCAACACCTAGAATGCTTAGGCCTTTGGCTAGTGGGTTGACTCAGACTTGCGAAAAACAGCACTTATTAGTGGATATCTATTTCAAATTTTAGCTCAAGATTATGTTCATTATTAATAAGGTTTGCATCCTGCAACTACTGCAATCAAAATTTATCAAGCCAAACTAAATAATTTTAAATAATCCTTCTCCTTCTCGTTACTCTCGATTATCTCCGTTTGCGCCAAGCGAACAAGCGGTACTCATTGCTGCGCGGGACATCGATTCGAATCAATTTCTACCAGCTAGGTAAAACCCGACTACATGACAATTACGCACCGCATTGGTCGTATATGACAACCTTTCCCACTAACCCCAACCAGAGGTCGATCCGTGTCCAACTCCCCCAGGAATATGGAGACCCCACTAGATACCCGTCCCAGACGTTATCCATGGGCGACCACCATTTCCCTCCCGTGAGACTTCAATCTCACTAACAGCCAGAAAAAGAAAGTTGGCTACGTCCTACCACTGAGGTAGTTAGGGTACATCAGCTTACTAGGTCTCATATACCAGCATGTAGACAGTACTGTTCAATACTTGTTCACGGAGCCACCAACGGTTTGGTCCTAATTTGACACGGACGGGGCTACCACCTTGCAAGACCCAATCTTTGCCCTTTCCTCTACGGGGCTCGTCCAGTCTCATCATCATCATTAACTTTCATTCAAATTCTCAAGATCTCAAACATCTTAAAGCCTCCATGCTTTAAGATTATCCTATGCAGTGCTACCGACAATCCTAGGACATAAGCATAGCGCCTATCGTGCTACCTGTACCTGTATAGGGTAAAAATATCACAGGATATGGTAGTGATGCAGGTGGGTGTCAATCAATTCCTGGAACCTAATGCTCAAGCATGACTCGACTGACTGTGATAAAAGAAAAAAATTTAAAAACATAGGTGGGATGCACCAGGGCTTGCCTTGGGTTTCGTCCGGATACGACGATGCAGGCGTGGGGCGGGTCTCGACAATTACCACCTCGGGTCCACTGTCAGCAGATGGCTCGACGATCTCGAGTCCTATCCGATCGTCGACACGTCGCGAGTTAGTAACAGCGATGCATGAAATATGACATGCAATGCATTGAGAAAGATGGTTAGATGAATTATTAGACTAGGAATTAAATTACTCTTGTGTGAAGTATTTCCTTCAAAATAAGAGTAATTAAGTCTATTAATGAAAAGGGTTTAACATGCTTTAATTTAAATTAATATCCCTTAATTACCCATTTAAACATAAAATAAAATCATTAACAAAAATAAATATTAACTTAGAAAATAAAAAAATTAACAATTTAAAGATAATTCATAAACTTAATTAAATACCTAAAAATCATATAAAATAAATATTAAATTTTATTTCATAAAGTGGTAGAGAAAATTATTTGGAACCTAACAAAATTGACTCCAAGATTTTAGGAAGCCTAATTCATTTTATAGGTTTTGTTTAAATTCTGGAATTATTTTTAATCGAAAAGCCTGGAGAAAGGAAACAAAACAAAACTCAATTTCGGCCACATGGGCCTCGGGACAGCCGAGTTGCTACTAGACCCAGTCCAGCAGCACAGCGGCGCTGGGCGTGGGCACGGCCCAGCCATGCGGTGGCCCAACTGGGGCGGGGCACGGCCCAGTGACTCGGGCATGCGTGCACCAGCGGCTTGGCCTGCCGGCCCATTTGCGCGGGCACAGCCTAGCATCTCGGGAGCGCTCGAGCTCGCACGGAGACTCTGCCGTCGGAGCTCGAGCTCGCTCTCGAGCTCGGCTCGGTCAGCCAAAGCGAAGAAGGGGCGGCGGTACGGAAAGGTGGCAGAGGAGAAGGCTACGGTGATGGGCATGCTCACCGGAGCAGAAGCGATGACGAACGGTGGCGGGAACAGGGCTTGGCAACGGCGGCGGCGAAAATCTAAAATTCAACTAACACCACCATAGAACTTGATCAACATCTGATCCAGGAGATGCGTAAGAACAACTTGGTGCTCCATGTACGCGGAATTGGAGAGTAACTCACCGCGGAAGAAGAACTCCCGAAGGAAGCGGAATGGGAGAGTTTTGAAGCTCGACGGAGATTGATGTCAATTTCTTGAAAACGAGGGCGGAAGGCGACGATTTTAGCCCTCAGAGAAGAAGAAGGAGAGGTGGCGCGTTGATTTTGTTCACGGGACTGGCCGGGAAGTTGCCGACGGCGAAAAGCAGGCTCGGCCGACGGCGGGAGAAACCAGAGAACAGAGAGAGTTGAGCACGCGAGAGAAAAGTGAGATAATGATCGGGGTGAATTCCTTCCGGTAGAAGCGGCGGTAGCGGGTCCCAGCTGCAAGGTGGTAGCTGCTGCGTGGTGCCTCCGGCGCTCGTGCCAGCGCTGCCCCGGCGCGGGCGGTGCGCGGTGGTGACAGCCAGAGGCTGACGGGTGGTGCTGGCGGGTCCCACGAATAGTAAAGATAAGTAATTTTTTTTAACCAAAAATGTCACAATCCACGATGGCGATCTCCGAGGGCACCCTAACATATAGCCATCTCTTGTGCCATTTATCGCCCCAGCAGTTCCAACCACACTTCGCAAATTGGTCAGTTCACCTTAAGCGGGGGACAAAGGTAACACACCCAAACTTAGCCTCATCTGTCATGCCATTGATCTTGATAAATTTTGGCTGGTAATGGGCACAATAGTACTTGCAGAAAACCTCAATATCAAGCTTTCCCTTATAATTAAGCATACCCTTGGCAAACTTGCTAAGCATCGCTATCCCACTCGGGTTGACCTGATGAAGTTGCACATTAAACCTGTCCAGCACCTTCTTCACAAAGGATGAGCAAGGAAAACGCAGGCCGGCGGTAAAGTGCTGTTTGAAGACCACAACCTCCTCCTGCTTGGGGCATGGAATTTCCTCTTGGCCAGCCAATCGAGCCCCCTCCCCAAAAGGAAAGCAGCCTAGCTTAACAAGCTTGTTCAACTTAGGGGCATCGAGACGAGACTTCCTGAACACAATGGTTTGAGGCTTAGGTTCTTTATTCTCCTTGTTTTTTTCGTTTCGGCCTTTTTGCTGGCCGAAATCCACCACAGGGAGCAGATCCTCGATGTCAGCATCCACGTCCTCCAGACTCTCCTCTATAGGGTCCAAGCTTCGAACTCAGTGGCTTGACCCCTGCTCTTGAGTGCCCACCATATCCTTCTCAACACCTCGAGGAATAAACTCCTCGTCACCCTCTTCCTCCTCATCGTCTTCCTCCTCCTCCCCATCATCTTCCTTGTCTTCATCCTCAGCCTCCTTGTCATCAGCTTTGAGGATGGTTGTGGTCTTCACCTCTGACATCGTTCAACATGTTTTCTGAGCTCTGAGGAAAGGCTGCATCGGACTCAATCTGGGCCGCCGCAACATCGACATTCGGTGGGGCTTGGCTCCCCTCCGAGGTATCATCATCGGCACAGGCCATCTTTGCCATTTGAGCCATACTTCAAGACCTTGAAATCAAAAGGACCAGTAAAATTAACCAGGGTTACTTCGAGTAGCGCATAACACACCTTGAGACGAAATTTCCTCGAGCAGCTTAAAATGCACCTCCAGACGAAGCTACCCCGAGCAGTTTAAAACACACCTCGAGACAAAACTACCCCGAGCAGCTCGAAGCGCACTTCAAATAGAGTCAGCCTCAACAAAAGAGGCCGCAAAGTGTGAAACCCTAGAAGAATAAAAGAAAAATGAAGGCAAGCAAAACTTATAGCAAGAAAGCTTCCTAAATTTTACCCCCCCCCTCCCGCTTATATACTCGGGTGAAAGTGGAACAAAATTTAGTATAGAGGCTCCAGAATCAAGGTCATAGTAATTCAAGGATAAGGATAGAATACGACCAGCCGCGACGTCCAAAATAGCCAAGTGTTACATTCGAGGGAGCTAGGTGAGCTACCAGAAGAGGATTCGCTCTTGAAAACAGTCACCATTTGAACCCGAGTCATAATTGCTGGCATGACGGGGACACAATGTCAGGTGAGCAGTAAAATAATTTTCTACCGTGGGCACTCTCTTTTTATATGCAGAGGTCCCAAAAATATCACCTAAACACTATTTTCCATCATCAAACACTTCTAGCACAACCGAACTTTGATGATTGAGGGTGGCGTTTTGGAGAGATCCCATCAAAGTGAGGGTTTCGGCCCATCAAAGTTGGACCCACCCCTCGAGGGGCTACTTTTGGAGGATCACATCGTGAGCCACCCTCCGAAGCCCACAAAAATGGGGTTGTGCAAAGGATCAAAGCTAACCATCAGACTTTTTTGTCTGTATCACCTTCAAAGTGCAGGTACCCAACAGAGGTTTTGGAGGGCCAAAGCTTTCCATGGAGGGGAATATAAGCAAGTCCCTTCAAAGGTTTAAAGACCCTTCAAAGGTCACTAGCAAGCCTTCAAAGGACCAAATAGCATCCTAACCAAGGATAGACGCAATGGACGACAGGAGACATGTGGTGTTACAGGTCATGATGACTTGTCAAGCAAGGAAGGTTATCGAAGGAGCTCAAATGACCAGTTTGTCCTTTATGACAAGTTTGTATAGAATATTCGTAGAATATAGTTGGTAATCTAGGGCAAAATGGTCGTTTGCATATGACCTAAGTATGGGTCTATAAATAGAACAGCCCTGCTTACTTGTAATAGGACGAATGTTCTTGGAATATGTAAAGTGAACTCATCGTTTTGCTTTGCATCCTCTGAGATTCTCTACTTTTGTTCTTTTTCTATTCGTGGCATCGAAGCTCATGCTTCATGACACCAACGCACTTTACTTATTTTTTATTCTCACTTATTTTGACTGCTACTTTGGAATTTTGAAGCGAAAAGCGAGAAGTGAAAATCTTTGTCTCCTGTTGCTTATAATTGAAGCATGACTGAGAGAGTTGTAAACAAATAGGACCATAGTCAAGGGAAGACGCCACCTTCTATGATTGTTAGGGTGTCGACTTTGCTCTCCTTTCATCCTCAACTACATCCACCTCCACCTCATACATGCTATCTTTCTAATTAATATCATAGAACCCTGAAACAACACCATGTTTGTGATTTTGCATCACTTCCCTTGCATATCGTGTGTGAGTAGTGAGATATTTGTTTTGTTCTTCATAGATATTTCGTTGAAATCGAAGCTATGTGCCTTGTTCTTCGTAGTTGCATGAGTAGTATGATGTTGTTAGGCTAAGACATTTATTATACTAATAGGGATATCTAGGACTTGTTGGTATAGATCCTCCTGTTAATGGTGGTGATTGCATAAGATATTCGTATATCAGAATGACATGGAGAAAAGACGACCAACTAGGTGATGATTGAAGATAGGCCTCATATTTATACCCTTGGCTCTTGGACATGCCAATTCATTGATACTGGGGTTGACAAGGCACACCACTTGCTAGCCCCTTGTGCACCTCACATACATTTTTTTACAAAATGGATATAGCATCCGGCCTCTACAAAAGTACACAGCCTCTCCAAATTATTACAAAGCAGCAGCTTAGCATCTGCATGATTAAGGGAAAACAATGGAGAAAATCTACACCAATCTATTATTATGTTTCCATCCATGATTGGCCTGTTCGAAGGCGATGACTTCAAGTGACGAGCTCGCCTTAGTAAACATGTCCTTTGTATGATCATCCGATTGTAGCTGTGATCAAAATCGTAGCGAGTAGGTTCCCCTAAAAAGAGACTACATAAATGAGGAGTATTTGGTTTTATCAAATATAATATCATTACGGCATCTCCAAATAGCCCAACAAATAGCAGCTACTCCAACCAAAATATTCGACTTAGTTTTATTATCTATATTACGAAGCCAAGAATCCAGAATGTGGGCAGCAGAAATTGGTCGGGTTATACCAGTAGCTAAGAAAACAATCCTCCAAATCTCTCTTGCATGATGGCAATTGAAGAAGAGATGTTTAATGGTCTCATTACAGTTACAAAAGACATATTTTTACTTCCCTTCCAGTTCTTTCTCGCTAGATTACCTTTAGTGAGAACCACCCTCTTTTGGAGGAACCACATGAAGATTTTTATCTTAAGTGGGATCTTCAGTTTCCAAATGACCTTATACGAAAAGGAGCATGATGATCTAACAGATGAAGATACATGGAGCGTACGGAAAATAAACCATTCTTGGTTAAATTCCATCTAAATGTATCTCTCCCCTCCTCCAAGGTAACATTGGAAATCTTAGCTACCAAAAGTAGCCATTCTCTGAGTTTGTCATCCAAAAGAGCTCTCCTAAAAGAAACATTAATAGGGTTGAAGCCCAACACGCTCGCCACCGTAGCATGAGGTTGGCGGACAATGTTATAAATGGATGGAAAATGTTCTTTGAATGGCCTTGGTCCTACCCATGTGTCTTCCCAAAATCTCCCCTAGGTTCCATCCTTTATCTCAAAGGAGCCGAACGCCAACACCTTATTCTTTAATCTCGTAAGACCCCTCCAAAAATGGGAGTTGAGCAACTTAACAATCCATTTGCTTAACAAACTTTTATTCTGGATTTCTAGACCTAAAATCCCGAGACCCCCTTTATCTTTTGGGCGGCAAAGGATATCCCATTTTGATAGACGATACTTTTTATTATTTGTATCGCCCTGCTAGAAAAAACGGGATCTATAATCATCCAATGTCTTAAGGACCGCTTTGGGTATCTCAAAAAAGGACATCATGAACATTGGTAGGCTACTAAGCACTAAGTTAAGGAGTACTAATCTGCCCTCATAAGAAACGTGCTTAGCTTTCCAACAAGATAGCTTCTTTTCGAAGCGTTCTTCTACTTTCCTCCATTCAACATTTAGGAGTTGTCTGTGATGCATGGGTATACCTAAATATCTGAATGCATATTCCCTCATTACAACCAAAGAGTTTGATATAGTCATCTTTGAACTCTTTGGCTTTGCCATAGTAGAAGATCTCACTCTTGTGGAAGTTAATTTTTATCCCAGAAACCTGCTCAAAAGTAGTAAGCAACAATTTCATATTCGTTGTTTGTTCCAGGTTATAGTCAAGAAAGATTATAGTATCATCTGCGTATTGCAAAATGGATAATCTGTCATCTACTAGGTGAGGGATGACTCCTGTTATTTGATCATCCTCCTTAGCTCTCTTAACTAGAATAGCTAACATATCTACCACTATATTAAAGAGGATAGGCGACATGGGATCCCCTTGTCTAAGCCTGCATCTAGTTTGGAAGTAATGGCCAAACTACCCCCTGGGACCATTCCCTCAATCCATCTACACCACTTGGGTGAGAACCCTTTCCTTCATAGTGTTTGTTGAAGGAAAGACCATTTGACCTTATCATAGGCCTTTTCAAAGTCAATCTTGAAACGAACTCCGGCCCCGTTTGGGATGAGTTCTCCTCACCATAGTTCTTTTTGAAGTTCGATTTCTCAAGAAACTGATTCTGACCGAATTGTGTAGTGGGAAAGTGAGTCATTTGGCTCTTATCTAGAATTGCGTCCGTGTTGGTCGTACCTACGCACCTACTTATATACCGCAAGAGGACGGTGTACGATTGTAGCACTTTTTCCCATGAATTGAGTATTCTAAGGTTTATCGAATCCACTGGGACCTTTGGGATAATTAAACAAAGTTAACAATAAAAGATCTAGTCAAGGCTACTGTTGAATTCAGGTTGCATGAGGGGAGACTAGCCAGCGCAAAGGTGCGCCAGACAGGAAATCTGTCGTTGCGTCGATCGGCGCAGGAGTTGAGCCGATCGGCACACTAGTGAATCGTTGCGCCGATCGGTGCAGAAGTTGAGCCGATCGGCACACTAGTGAATCTAAGCCAAAGTGCGCCAGATGCCTTGTAAGCCTAGGCTGTTAAGTGAGTAACCAGAGATCTATTAGTGAGATCGTAACCAGAAAGTCTAATTAAATAGCATCATAATGGGTAATTACATGGATCAATGAAAACCTATAATGAATAAGACCACCCTGCTTTCCGAGCGGCTCCTGATTTATTGCTGTCGAGAGGAAACCCTTAATCGCGCGAGTATCTTACCCTACTCAACTATCCAATAGTGCGGCGCAGGCTTAGTGCTGTCACCACTAAACCACACTACTAGCATCATGAAGTAACCATAATCAATACAATGTCCGAATACTATCCTAATCACCACGATCAAGATCATATCAACTTACTTAGCCTAGAACTAAGCAATTGGAATAAGCACATGCATGATTATAGAATAAAGATAGACAAATCACCAAAACCATCATCAACATATTCAATCATCCTTGAGATACATAGAGTAAGATTCATCCCCATTGAGATGGCCGACCTTGACGAATCAACTCTTAACACTAATGGTTCTTGAAACTCTACTAGAGATCTATTCTAACGGGGCAAGCCTCGGTGGCTCTAACTCATGGATCTATTGTCCCTCTGTCGCGTCCTCTCTTTGTGGCCGGGGTTTAAAGGTATTTATAGGGGTTCTACTCGTAAAGGACTCGGTTTCTAGCAAATAAGGCGGTTGCGCCGATTGGCGCAGCGTTGCGCCGATCGGTGCAAGCCGTGTCTTCTCTGGTTTCTTCTCTGAGTCGGTTCCTCTGTCTTCCACAGCTACCATGTGGGCCTTTTCCTTCGAGATAAAGTCTTGTACTGCACGTCGAGATCTTGAAGTTTCATAAATCTTCTAGGCAAATATCTTCAAGTGTCTTGCGCAGATAAACTTCCATAAACATGTGGAATGGGCCTCGGTCACTTCTGTGGGCCAAAATACCCTTGCGCCGACCGGCTCATGGATTGTGCCGATCGGCGCACTGGGCTTCTTCAGTGTTTTTATCGGTTCTGGACTCCTGTCCTCTCCAGCATCACTTTAATCACTAATTTTACTTGTTTCCGCAATAAAGCTTCAAAACAACGCATATGCAAATATATAGACAATATCATAGGTAAATGGCCTAAATTAGTATCAGTTATGCTCTAATTGGGGTAATATTCACATATAAATGGGGCACTTGGAAAGTGCCAACAGTTTTCCCACACTTAAATCTTTGCTCGTCCCGAGTAAAGTAAAAGAAAGAAAAATAAAAAAACATACTCTTTCTATTATAAAAGATATCTCAAATCAGCAAATGTTGAGCATTGTTGTATTGTGGTGTATTTCATATTGGTATTCAGCAAAATAGTCCAAATATGGGCATAAAGCTTAAAGTTTCTCCCCAAAGCAACATATCATGTCCAACTCACAAATTATAACTTTTCCACACATGTAAATTACTTAAAAGATTATTGTGAACATAGAGAATCTATCTTCCAAATAATCCAAGACAACAACTCATCTTTCAAATCACTCAACCTATCTATATTATAATGATCAAATAATATTTGTGTAAGGCTTATATGAGTAGCTAGTTGAGGTAATTCAAGGATTGCAAACATAAATCAATAATATATTGTAAAGCTAGGAGATTATTCTTCATTGGAATTATAGAAACTTATCAAGATGGCAATTAAGAAAGGACTCACACTTTGGATATGTGGACATGTGCATAGCAAAAATTTGATCTTGGAAGATTGCACATGGTTGGAATGATTCATGGCTATATTAGAACGAATTTCGAGAATAAGCATATCATATACCATCCCCCCACACTTAAAATTTGCTAGCCCCTTAGCAAACAGTAGAGCTTTTTTTTTTGCGCTGATCGGCTCAGGGTACGCCGATCGGCTCTCAACCCAAATTCACCAACATTTGTTGGTATTTGATCTGTCTGGCTTCAACATTTATTCAAGAATTAAATATAGCCAGAAATATAGGATGTGGTCAAGGAATGATACTCAACAAGATGTTTTGGGTTTATGGTAGTGTACTCAGCGAAATTGAATTTTTGTATGAGTAATTCAAGGCTAGAAAAAGATACACAAAGAATTGCCATCTTAGTAAAGTTCATACCAAAAAGAATTAAATCCTAACCGAACTCAACCATCAATTTAGTGTTTATCTACATATCAAAGGTTCATGAGTATTGCTCAAAATATGGCATTGGTAGGTAAGGATCTTGAATATAATAAATTCCACAGTTCACAACATAAAAATTTATTTATGAAAAGATTGGTACTAAGTTATCATCACAAACTGGACAACACAAATGAAGCACATGGGTACTCAAAATTGCTCCACATAAGACATATTTGCCGAATAATCATTAGGTGTAAGTTTAAAATTTTATTCAATGCTCAACATTATTTGGTCTTCATCAACACTTTTCATGAAAGAATAAATAATTCAATTCTCCTAAAAGAGCATAACCGCCACCATTATATTAAGATCGAAACTCGAATACATGGTGATGATTTTTGCAGACGCATGAAATAAAACTACTACTAACACACTTGCATGAAAATAAAACTACTACTAACACACTTACATGAAAGTAAGCACACCCGATACATGGTTTCCCAACCCGCTCACACACACATAAGCAAATAAAGAAAAAGATTGCAAAAGATAAAAGAAAACACAAATCGGGAAACCGATACTCGTGCCAACTCCTAAGCACTCTAGTCATCCGAAAGTGGAGGCGGTGGCTGATCAAAGCCATAGCACTGCGCCTTGAGTCGCTCGAACTCCTCCACTATCGCATCGTGGTTGTCCCTCCATTGGGACGTGGCGTCCTCCACGCGCTCGATGTAGTGCTTGTTGTTGTCGAGGTACCCCTGCATGGGCACGAAAAAGTCTGCACTGGGCACAGGAGGCACCACAGGTAGACGCCCTTGGTACCTGAAGTCAATACCCGCGCTGAAGTAGGGAGCGCCAACCGGCGTGTCGCCTGCGCCAATCAGCGCAGAGGGCTGTGAACTGCCCGCTACGTCGCTGCACCCTGACTTGTACTGCTGAGGCCCCTGGCGTGACCCCTAGGAGTCCCACTCGCCGCCGGCTGCTGTAGAGGTGTTCGTCTGTCGAACCCGCCCATGGCTGTCCTTGAGAACTCGGCCCCCTCCAGGAGACCTTACTCAAGCCAATTTCTTCCCTCCAACTTGCAAGGGAGGAAAACTCCTAGCCCCGCACACGGGAGCTTAACGTTGGTGCCACCGACATGGAAGCCGACGCGATGCCCCGAGTCAGATTCTCGCCGATCTCCGTTGCGCACTCCCACTTGTCATCGCACCCTCCCGGTCCGTCGCCATCGCAGACGAGGGCTGCTAGGCGTTGAATATAGGCCCCGAAGGCCAACTTTTTGCTTGCCTTTCCCCTCTTATCGAGCCAACCCCTCACCATCACCGACATTGGGTTGCAATGAGACGGACTCACGATGGCGTTGTAGAGCCACCGCAAGTCCGCATCGGTGACGTTGCTAGAGTCGACCTTGTCGCCTATGAGCACCGCCAAACACCGATGGAAGACTTGAATGGTCGGGTTGCGGATGTTGCCGTGCTTCATCTCTTCTACGAATGAGAGCCGCCTCCAAAAGGAGTCCAACTCCGCACGTCCAAAGATGCCAGTGACGTCGGCGTTGGCGTTGAATCCAAAGGCTTGAGCCGCCGCCTCCAAGGTCACCGTGTAGCTGATGTCGCGGACATGAAAGTTGACGGCCTCGTTGCTGTCTTCGATGGTGCCAAGCCTCATTGTAGGGGCAATCTCGGTGATGACGTCGAGGTTGTAGTCCATGGGAAGAAGGTGGAAGTCCACTCAACCGAGATTGTTGAGCATCCTCCTTATGTCCACCCACAGGCCGATCGAGGTGAGGAAGGTCTCGTCCAAGTCGAAGTTAGGGACGAACCTTCCCCTCACCGCGAGGTAGTGCCGTTGTTCCTCCACACTCTGGAGGGTGAAGCCCTCCTCCACCGTGCGCGGCATGAATGCCGGCGGTGGTGGTGATGTGGGAACCCCACGGCTTGCCGCCGTTAGGCTCCTCGATGCACGCCCCGTTAGAAAGGGACGCGTCGGAGACGGAGTGGCGGGCGTGGATCTCGTATGTCACCGCCGAGCCGGTGGATGCACCTCTCATCGACATGTCATCGCGAGCGTCAGAGCCACCCCTCGCCGAGGAGTCACCGCTCGACTCGTTGCTGCCACCGGAACTGCTTCCCCGGCGCAGCCTCTTGCCCAACTTGCCGACGGAGGAGCGGAGACGATCCATCTGCGAAAATTGCGGAACGTGTGCGAGATCATGGGTAGTGGGGAAGGTGGAGAGATTACCAGGATGGTGTGCTGAACTGGGGGCGCCTTGCCTCCCTTTTATAGTGTGGGAAACTTCCAGGAGCAGGAACCGCCAAAAAATTTCAAAATTTGAGAGCACGCCGATCGGTACGGCAGTGCGCCGATCGGCACAATTCAAATTTTGAGTGCTCTGACCACTCTGGCACTTGATTCCCATCCTTCATGTCGCTTCCCGGTACATCATGTTGGTTGGCAGGGGAACAGCAAGGAATCCCGATGTCTTGTTGGCTGCGCCAATCGGCGCGGGCCCGCGCCGATCGGCGCGCCGTCTCTTGTTCAGCTTTTGGTCAATTCCGTGTCTCCTCTGCACTGCACACCTGCATAGCAATCATACCTATTCCTCAAAATCAACGCCTGACGCCTTTGTCACTCATTTGGGAACCTCATGGGTACCTGCGCCGATCGGCGCAGAACGGCGTCGATCAGCGCAAGTCCCTTGCACTTCGTATTTTGGTCCAGCACTGATCCTGATGCCTCGTGTTCATCTCTTTCACCTAATTTCCACTTTTCCCAATGTTCCTGTAGTATTGACATACGTAGCGGGGCTCATCTGGTGACCGCGCCGATCAGCGCTGACTCGCGCCGATCGGCACGACGTCCATTTTTGCTCCTGGCCCCTCACTTTTTCGCTAGATGTTGCTCTTCATCCCTTCCTGCGTCATTTAGCAACTATTTTGCACACAAAAATTAATTCAAAAAGATTTTTAATTACCTTGAAAATAGCTCTGTCTGTGAAAATTATTGTGCTGGTTGATCTTTCGCACCCCTTCAATTCTGGGCGTCGTCAGCCTTCTGTCCTGACCTGGGCAATAATGCGCCGATCGGCGCAAAAGTGCGCCGATCGGCACAAGCTCTGTTCTTTCCTGTTTTTGGTCTTTTTTTTATATTCCTGCATTGTTAGTCTACAGTATGTATATACACAGTTTTGCATGAATAAACAGACAACGCAAGAGCACACAAGAATTAAGCACACACTTTTCTATTTTTTTTTTATTCGGGAGATTGTTTTTATCACAAGCAAGCAAATTTAAAAACACCGAGTTGCCCTCCCGGCCAGCACTAATTAACTAAGTGAAATGGGTTGCCTCCTAAGAGCACTCTAGTTATTTAGAGGTCAAAGAGCTTGACCTCCCTGCAAACAATCAATCCTTAGTGTCGCGGTGCGGGATGTGAGGCCGCGACACTACAAGGTTCTCTTATCTCCATGGTTCATATAGCTTGGACGCCCTATCTATACATCCCCTCCAATTACTTTCGACGCCACGTTGCCACGGTGTCTTGTATCTCTTCACTTCATCAATAGCACGACACTCTTCT
This sequence comes from Eleusine indica, assembly GCA_030378355.1. Lineage (NCBI taxonomy): Eukaryota > Viridiplantae > Streptophyta > Magnoliopsida > Poales > Poaceae > Eleusine > Eleusine indica. The sequence continues at coordinate 22,208,287 of CM059500.1, forward strand.
CCCTTTGAGCGAAATTTGAAAGAGTAGGGAGTCCCACTTATATCGAAGCTTATCTCACCACTCCCAACATCAATACTTGCCTTTGCTGTCCTCAGGAAGGTTCTGCCTAAGATCAACGGGGTCCTCGTCCTCTTATCCATATCAAGCACAGTAAAATCAACAAGGACGATGTGATCTCTAATTTGAACAGGCACATCCTCAGCAATTCCATCAGGAAAGCGTACCGATTGATCGGCTAACTCCAAACACATACCCGTAGGCTCTAATTCAGAAAAATTGAGACTTGTGAATATATGACGTGGCATAACACTTACAATTGCTCCAAGATCGCACAAGCACCTATCAAATATCCTTGTTCCACTCATGCATTTGATGCTTGGTGATCCAGGGTCGGGTTTCTTCTCCAGTGCAACATCATTGATTGCCGCCGTTAGCTCCTTAGTGACCTTCACAACCTCCTTAGAAACTAGAGACTTCTTGTTTTTCATCATGTCCTTAATATACTTGGCATAGGTGGGAACTTGGATAGCGTCAACAAAAGGGACTTTGATGTAAAGCTTCTTCATAATATCGACGAACCTTGCAAATTGCTCGTCGTGTTGCCGCGCTCTTTCTATCTTCGTCAGTAGTTGAGTATCCAGGAACGTGGCAGGGCCATGCTCTCCTGTCTCCACACCTATTTTCAGATCAGAGAGGTCAACATCCTCCTCGCGACGATCGGCGCTTTCAGGGAGCCGATCGGCGCCGACAGGATCATCGCGCCGATCGGCGCGGGGCTTCTTTGTTCCCGCAGAGTGCTCTGAATCTTCTGTTTGCTTTCCTGACCGCGTAGCTATTGCCTTCAACTGCTCTGCAGACATCGTATTACCAGGAATAGCCCCTTTGTTGCATTGAATGGCCTGCGATAGCTGTCCCATCTGTTGCTCCATAATCTTGGTATGCTTCAAAATCTGCTCATTGGAGCTCCCAATTTCTATCACCTTGTCATTAATTCCCTCAAGGACACGATCAATCTCCTTGAATTTAGCTTGATTGTCCTTGTTGATCTTCTCTTGAGCTTGGAAGAACTCATGACATTGGAGACGAAGTGGGATAGAATTTTGCATGGACAAACTAGGAGAGAAAGAACTCCTTTGTTGCTGATATTGGGGCTTTCATCCACTATTCTTCATATATTCTAGCATCTTCATCTCTTTAGGGCAATCTTTCTGCACATGACCAAATTCTCCACACTCACTACATGTGGAGCGTGATTTCGCCAGCTTGAGTGTCTCTTCCTTAGGGATATGAAGATTATTGTCCAACCTCCTTTGAATAGCATCGAGGCGATCTATAATCAAGTCTTCCTGAGTCTTCTCAATCACACTCTTTGCTACTCCTTTTGAAGGTTGCAAATTCCTTGAGCTTCTCTCACCATCCCACAATTGATTTTCAACTAGCAACTTGATCAAATTCTTAGCTTGGGTGGGGGTTTTTGACATGAATGATCCTGTAGCTGAGACGTCCAAGTGTTGACGTGATAGAAGATTCAATCCTGTGTAGAACTTCTCAACAACTTCTCCAACCATCAGACCATGATGAGGGCATGAATCCATATATTTATTGTATTTTTCCATGCTTCTCCAATGCTCTCATCAATATTCTGTGTAAATCCAAGAATCTTATTTTTCAAAGCTTGAGTCTTACCAGGAGGGAAGTATTTGGCCAAGAATTCAGCTGCTAACATGTTCCACACCGTTTTTACTGGGTTTTCCAATCCATTGTACCATTGCTTGGGGCGTCCAACTAGAGAGAAGGGGAACAGCCGCACACATGCTTGGTCTCGTATCAATCCTGCTATCTTGAATGTACTGCAAACCTCAAGGAAGTGTTACAAGTGATGATTGGGATCTTCCAAACCTGTGAACGGTTGTTGCGCTACTATTCCAACATATCTCTCCAATTGATACGGAAGTTGATCTTGAGCTTCTTGGAAATCTGTCTTGACAATACTAGTCAATTGTGGCTTGAGATGATTAACCATAGGTACCTCTGCCATCTCCTCTTCTTCTTGCTCTTGAACTGGGTCTTCTATTGTGAATAATACTCAAGGTATTGCGCGGACTTCTTCTCCAGCTAAATCTCCAAGTGACTTGCTTCTCTTCTCCGTTGTTCTCTTCTTGTGAAAGAGTCTTTCTGTATCATCGGTGTAATTAGAGGGTTTGTTTGACTTAGGACCGTCCATAACTGTTAGTTTCACTTAACAGAATATATGTACTAGAGAGACAAGTAAAGCACAATGACTAAACACTAATACATCAAACAATGTTTAAAAACCTGCTATGGTCCCGGCAACGACGCCAGAAATTATGCTTGTTGGTCGTACCTACGCACCTACTTATATACCGCAAGAGGATGGTGTACGATTGTAGCACTTTTTCCATTGAATTGAGTATTCCAAGGTTTATCGAATCCATTAGGACCTTAGAGATAATTAAACAAAGTTAACAGTAAAAGATCTAGTCAAGGCTGCTGTCGAATTCAGGTTGCATGAGGGGAGACTGGCCAGCGCAAAGGTGCGCCAGACAGTAAATCTGTCGTTGCGCTGATCGGCGTAGGAGTTGAGCCGATTGGCACACTAGTGAATCGTTGCACCGATCGGTGCAGAAGTTGAGCCGATCGGCCTAGGCTGTTAAGTGAGTAACCAGATATCTACTAGTGAGATCGTAAGCAGAAAGTCTAATTAAATAGCATCATAATAGGTAATTACATGGATCAATGAAAACCTATAATGAATAAGACCACCCTGCTTTCCGAGCGGCTTCCGATTTATCGCTGCCGAGAGGAAATCCTTAATCGCGCGAGTATCTTACCCTACTCAACTATCCAATAGTGCTGCGCAGGCTCAGTGCTGTCACCGCTAAACCACACTACTAGCATCATCAAGCAACCATAATCAATACAATGTCCGAATACTATCCTAATCACCACGATCAAGATAATATAGACTTACTTAGCCTAGAACTAAGCAATTGGAATAAGCACATGCATAATTATAGAATTAAGATAGACAAATCACCAAAACCATCATCAACATATTCAATCATCCTTGAGACACATATAGTAAGATTTATCCCCGTCGAGATAGCCTACCTTGACGGATCAACTCTTAACACCAATGGTTCTTGAAACTCTACTAGAGATCTATTCTAACGGGGCAAGCCCCGGTGGCTCTAACTCACGGATCTGTTGTCCTTCTGTTGCCTCCTCTCTCTGTGGCTGGGGTTGACAAGTATTTATAGGGGTTCTACTCGTAAAGGACTCGGTTTCTTGCAAATAAGGCAGTTGCGCCGATCGGCGCAGGATTGCGCCGATCGACGCAAGCCGTGTCTTCTCTGGTTTCTTCTCCGAGTTGGTTCCTCTGTCTACCACAGCTGCCATGTGGGCCTTTTCCTTCGAGATAAAGTCTTGTACTGCACGTCGAGATCTTGAAGTTCCATAAATCTTCTAGGCAAATATCTTCAAGTGTCTTACGCAGATAAACTTCCATAAACATGTGAAATGGGCCTCAGTCACTTTTGTGGACCAAAACACCCTGGCGCCGATCGGCTCATGGACTGCGCCGATCGGTGCACTGGGCTTCTTCAGTGCTTTTCATCGGTTCTAGACTCCTGTCCTTTCCGGCATCACTTTAATCACCAATTTTACCTATTTCTGTAATAAAGCTCCAAAACAACGCATATACAAATATATAGACAATATCACAGATAAATGGCCTAAATTAGTATCAATTATGCTGTAATTGGGGTAATATTCACATATAAAAGGGGCACTTGGGAAGTGCCAACAGTGCGCGACAGCTCCAGCCAGGCAGCCATCCGCCCGCAGCCGCCCGCTTCAGCTCACGCGCTCGCAGCCGCCCCTTGTGCAGCAGCCCCAAGCCACTGCTACCGTCGAGCCAGCGTCGCTGCTCCAGTTCACCCGCCTGCTGCTCGCCTCCTCGACGGAGCTCGGGGCTGGGGCGGCGTCCGGCGACGAAGAATGGAGCTCGGCGGCATCCGGCGGCTAGGGGCAGAGCTTAGAGTCCGGCGTCCGGTGACGGAGCTCGGATCTGGCGGCTGGGGGCAGAGCTTGGAGTCCGGTGTCTGGCAGCGAGGCGTGACGCGTGGATGAGGCAAGAGGAAGGAGAATCGGGCGGCGTTTTGTTTAATCGACCCTTAGGGTCGATTCAGCGTTGTTGGCAAAACGGTGGATCAGAGAGAATCGTGGCTGAGAGAAGCGGCGATAGAATCAGACTGTTTGGGGCACACTACCGCTTAATTCAAATATAAGTGATCAAGAATCGGTCCTAAACAGAGCCTCCATCCCTTTTCTTGGTATGGAGTTTGTGGATAGTTTCATATGGAATGACTACCCCTTCCATGATATTTCTCCCAGGCATGAAAGCCATTTGTGAAGGGCTCACTATGTTTTGTGCCACTTTATGTAATCTGTTAGTGCCAACTTTCATAAAGATCTTGAAGCTGACATTAAGGACACATATAGGCCTATATTGTTGAATTTGTTTTGCATCTATAGATTTTGGTAGGAGCGTAATGACCCCAAAGTTTAGGCTAAAGAGGTTGAGGCGATCTTCATAGATATCTCTAAAGAGCGCCATCAAGTCATGTTTGATAATCTCCCAAAAAACTTGATAAAATTCTGCCAAAAACCCATCAGGTCCAGGAGCTTTATTATGCTCCATTTGAAAGAAGGCATCCTTTACCTCCTCCTCTGTAAAGGTTGAGGTTAAAATCTTGTTCTCCTCCTATGTAACCTGGGGAATGTCTTCAATTCGACTTTCCACTAGTGTTATGTTGTTCTCTTCGGGTTGACCAAAGAGCTGATTGTAATAGTTGGTGATGTATTTTTTCAATTCGGTGTAACCTACGATAACCCCATCCTCTTGTTCTAATATGAAGATGTGTTGTTTCCGGTGTTTGCCATTGGCCACTAAATGAAAAACTCTGCTATTGTCATCACCTTGTAGGAGAGTCTTTACCTTCGCCCGTTCATACCATTTAATCTCTTCTTCCTTGAGGAGTTGCACTAGTCTCTCTTTTAGATAATGCTTAAGGTTAATCTCATTATCAGAAAGTAAGCTAGTCTCTGCTTTTTTATCTAGCTCATCCAGTAAGGAGATTAATTTTTTCTTCTCCTTCCCGTATGTGCCCGCAATATGTCTGGCCCAACCCCTCAGGTGTTGCCTAAGGCGACTAATCTTATTTTTCCATCGTTCCAAGGCTGTAGTTCCCTGATTTTTAGACCACCAAATATCTGCGACCATGTCAAAGAACCCGTCCCGAATCAACCAGCCCCTTTCAAATTTGGAAGTTGGTTGCTTATTTTGATGGGTAGAAGCCCCAGTATTGAGCACAAGAGGTGTGTGATCAGAAATATTTCTATCTCTTGCCTCGACAGTGGACAAAGGGTATTTGTCTTCCCATTCAGCACTAACAAGTACTATGTCCAGCTTCTCAAAGGTAGGATCATCTCCTAGGCCCGCCTAAGTATACTGGCGGCCACACATCACTATCTCCTCGATGTCGAGTGATTCGATGACTGCATTAAAATTTTTTTTGGCCATTTAAATTCAAAATTATTTGTGGTCTTATCATCTGGATGTCGCATTATATTAAAATCTCCCCCAATGACATATGGAAGTGACTCCTTTGAACAAATATGGGCTAGCTCAATCAAGAAAGTCTCCTCGTTGTTAGGTTGCGCAGGACCATACACTACAAAGAGAGCAAACTTGAATCCATCTGATTTATCACTTAGGATGAATTTGACATAAAAGTCCCCCTCATCTATGGTCCCTATGTCAAAAAATCTCAAGTCTACCCCTAAAAGAATGTCGCCTTAGCGACCATGGGGAGCCATACAGTGCCAGATGAAATCACGGCCCCACACAAGTTTTTTAACGTTGCATCTGGGAAAGAATCTCTCCCCACCTCTGAAAGAGCAATAAAATTAGTTTGCTCTTCTTTTACCATATCTGAAAGGTATCTATGTTTAGCCAAGTTCGCAAGACCTCTGCTATTCCAAAAAACTCCTTTCATCTTTTATGATTTTTTGGCGGGTGCATTCCACTTTGAATCTTGGTGGTCTGTGTTATAGATTTCTATTTAGGAATGGTCTTTAAACCACTTAATACGTGATCATTGACCAGTTCCAACAAATCCTCATTTATATCTCCACAAACATGGCTGAGGATCGCCTCTATTGTATTCTCCCCCTCGTCATCACTATAATCTATCGACTCAGAGGGTATTGTACCACTTTTTTTATCTTTATTATCAAGTTTCTTCTTTTTAGACACTTCTAGCCTATCAATTTCTAAGTTCTTGATAGCTAGGGTGGAAGATCTAGTTACATTAATATCTCTACCCAAAGAAATGCCTACTCTATCTAAATTAGAAGAAACTCGAGAATCTGGGAAGGAGGCAAAAGAAACAAGTTTGCCTGAATATTCTAGGTTGCGCTTAGCAGCCATGCGTGCCGTCTTATTTGAAGTATGGTCATCACATTTTGCCAAAGAGCGATGGCTACGCCTCAGCAAAGTGGTAGGAACCATTGGATCGACAGAAGTTGCCTTCTTCATTTGCACCTCCTTCTTTCTGGAACACCCCGACTTGCTGCGAGGAGCCCGAGGCTGAGCAGCAGCCACTGATGGCTCACAAGAAACCCCTTCCAAGAGAGGCGGAGAAGATGCAGGGGAATCGCCCACCTCCAGCGGAAGGGCCTCCTCTAGATCAGGGCGCCCCATACCCAAAGGATTAGGGGCACCACACAACACCTGCAGTAGAGAGGGCAGAACCTCTAGTTTGAGCGACACTGGCACGAGCAGGGGCCTCCTGCCTCTGTACTCCTACTGCAGGGTCCTCAGACCTCCTGGAGAAGCCTGCGAGACCAAGGGGCGTACACCACCTGATCCCCGAGTGTGCTCGCTGAGGGCATATGATCATCGGTGATGATTGGTGCCCCCACTGCTGACAGTGATGGCCCGCCATGAGCGTCGGAACCCACCACCATGGAGCTCGTGGTAACGCTCGCCACCGAGCCCTGGTGCACAGGTGTAACAACAGACGAACCAGGGCCGCCCGCACCACCAAGGCCCACCTCTTCCGTGCCAATCACCATATGTGGCACAACGAGTGGGGTCGGTGATTCCTCGCCCTCACCTGACTCACCCCCTCCAACCCCGTTGGTCATAGGAGCGATAGGAGTGGGAGGGAGTGGGAGCAAGTTCAGTGGAGGTATCAACACATCATCTATTTGTCGTAGTACTTAATTTAATCCACCAAAGCTATTATCCATTATCATTTCATTGCATTTAACCACATATCATACGTTACATTTTTTTCTTTCTTATTTCATAGTTTATAATACACCTTCACTATCTGTCTAAGATGCTTAAGTTTTGTTTTTATGCAGGCTGTTCTCTTCTGTGTTGATGGATATCTTGTTCAAGACAAAAATCGTGCGATCATTATATCATCTTTTCGGTTATCAACAGTATTTTCTAGCACTGTAGCACCATTGTCGGGATGACCCCACCTCTTCAAGATTGTTGTAATTGTAACCCTGACCCTTGAAAACGAAAGTAAAATGAATAAGATAAAATAAGCGGTACTAGATTGTATGAGAGCCTTCGACTTTTTAAACATTCAGGGAACGGTACAAATCAGATACCAGGTTATCAAAAACAATTCATTTAAATAGAAATCCTGAAAAGTAAGGACATTTTTTCTCTCTTACTCCCTTACCGATCTGATTTGCTATTTCTTCAGATTTGGAAGTGGCGCGAGAATGAGTTGAAGTGAATGCTTGAAAGACGACCAATTGAGCTTGCATGGCGAATCGCAGCGCAGCTGATATTACAAGCAGAGCCTCTTGTTGAGCTGGAAGCACTAGAAGACAAAACAGAGGCAGTCCTCCTTAAGGTCGACATAGCCAAAGCGTTTGATTCAGTCAACTGGACATTCCTATTTGAATTGCTGGCCCATATTGGTTTCTCTAGACGATGGATCAACTGGATTTCGATCCTGCTCTCCACGGCAAGTACCAAGGTATTGCTAAATGGAAACCCGGGCCAGCGCATTTGTCACGGACGAGGGCTGCGCCAAGGCGATCCGTTATCCCCAATGCTATTCGTATTGGTCATGGAAGCACTGAACACGCTGATACAACGAGCGGATGAGGAGTCCTTGTTCACCCCCTTGGGTCACATGGCAATCAAAAGCCGGGTCTCACTCTACGCCGATGACATGGTGATCTTCCAAAAACCCAGAGACAAGGACGTGAGGTTGATCAGAGCAATTTTGGACGTTTTTGCAGCAGCGACGGGACTACAAACCAATGTGGACAAATGCCAATTCTCTCTGATTTGCTGTTCAGATGAAGAAATAGCCACGGTGCAAAATCTTTTCCCTTGCCAGCTACAACCCTTCCCCTGCACTTACCTCGGTGTACCTCTATCTCTCAAAAAACTCCCCAAGGCGCATCTGCAACCTCTGGTCGATCGTATTGGAGACCGCCTACCAACCTGGAAGTCGGGTATGCTAAACCGAGCGGGGAGGGTTGCACTCATCAAGGCCACTTTGTCAGCCATTCCCATTCACCTGTCTATCTCAGTTGACCTCCCGCCGTGGACGGTGAGAGCCATACACAAGTTCCGTAAGGCATTCATATGGAATGTTTCTGATGCTGTCTCAGGAGGCAAATGTCTAGTTGCCTGGCCGAAGGCTTGTAGACCATCGGACATGGGAGGACTTGGCTTACTGGATCTCAACCTGCTAGGCTACTCACTGGGATTACGGTGGGAGTGGCTACAACGTATAGACCCATCTCGCTCCTGGGCTGCTCTGTCGGCATCCACGGAGAAAATTATTCAACAATTTTTCTCCATTTCATTGGACATTCAAATTGGTGACGGAGCGCATGCTCTTTTATGGAAGGATAGATGGCTTGACGGAAAATCCATTGAGCAGCTTGCACCAGAAGTGTTCCGTACTGTCCCGGCACGAACACGTAACACAAGGACCGTCCAAGAGGCGCTGCAAAACCAAAGATGGATCCAAGACATTGTAGGATCAAGAACTGTACCACTGACCAGACAATACCTCCAGCTTGGTGACCGTGTAGCAACCTTGTAGCCAACACTAGGGACAAAGGATCGCTTCATCTGGAGATGGTCGTCAACAGGCACACTTACTCTTCATCATCGGCTTACAGAGCCTTTTTCAATGGACAATACTCAATCTCGGGTGCAAAGGAACTCTGCAAGACAAGGGCTCCACCGAAGGCAAAGTTCTTCTGTTGGCTAGCGCTTCTTGGCCGTTGCTGGACCTCGGACCGCCTTCAGAGGCACAACCTATAGAACAACAGCCCTTGCGCCCTTTGCCTCCAAGCATGCGAGACGATCGAGCATCTGCTGCTGGGGTGTTCATTCAGTAGGGAAATATGGTTCCATCTGCTTCGCACCTCAGAGAATCATCATCTAACGCCGGTTATGGAGCAACTACTGGACGCATGGTGGCTTCGTTCCCGCAAAAGACTCCCTCACGATCGTCGGAAAGGCTTTGACTCTCTCGTAGTGCTTGTGTCTTGGGAGCTCTGGAAGGAGCGTAATAGGAGGGTTTTTGACTCGGTGACTTCCTTCCCACCATCATTAATCATCAGAATCAAAGAGGAGGGCAATAATTGGATCTTAGCGGGCTACCATGCATTGTCGGATTTCCTTCAGTAGCACTCTCTGTTCTACTACTCTCCACCGGCCACGGTTTCAGCCTCGAGTCGCTCCTGTCTGTGCTTAGGGTCGATATCTGTAATCTACTGGTAGCGTCATTTTGTAAGCTTGTGTTAGCTTCTCTTGTTTCCAGGCTGTCGCTCCTCGACTAGGTCAGGAGCTCAGCTCGTCGCTGTATTTTGTTTTCTCCTCTTAATGAAACATGCACTCAGGTGCGTTCTCTAAAAAACAAAACAGAGGCACCGAAAGATAAACTTGCCCAGCACCAGTCCCCGGTACCAGCTATCTTTGGTTCAGGAAAAGAGAAAAAAAAAACACTACTAGGTTAACATGTTTGACGTTTGACTACATGAGGTTATGAGTAAAGTGTAAAACTATATCGAAGTAAAAATAAAGCATACACATTACTCAATTCAAAACGACAGCTTAGTTTATTAAGAACTACAGATGCGACAAAAATACAAAATACTATACACGCCTATTTTAATCTAAACGACTTCTAGCACGCAACAGGCTGCAACTATTCCATTCGATTACATTTTCTGATCCGAATTGCCCTCCCAATCACTCTAGGAGTAAATGGCAGATAGAGGGAGAGAGTTGCAATCGTCAACAACAAGATGGGCAGCAGGAACACCAAGGAAACCATTTTGCTGAGGCTGATGGTTGCTGTGTTGATGCCGGTGTCGGTGCTGGTGTTGGTTCTGGTGCTGGTGCTGGGGTTGATTCATCCTTTGGTGCTTCATCTTCGAGTTTTGGTGTTTCCTTTTGAATTTGAGGATATGCTTGCTCTGTTAGCTGCGCTGTACTTTGCCGTGCAAGCTCAGATTGGTCGTCTTTCAAAGATTCACTTGATTTCGTGTCACCTGCCAATCTGAAGAAATCACGAATCAGATTGGGAGGTATATTACACCATTGGTTCGGAACCCCCCCCCCCCACCCCCCTGAATCTTCAACACATAAATCACGTATTATCTCTCTAACCACTGCTATTTCTTCTAGGTCGACAATGAAACATTCATTATAACTTAACTTTAGTATTTACAAACTAGTATTTCGTACTAATCAACTGTTTCATGACTAGAACCGTCTGTAATGCCTGTTAGAAACCTCGCCGGAGAAACGACGCGCACGTCGCCGGTGAGATCACGGCCACAACACACACACAACTCACGCAAGAACATAAGTGCACACAATCTTGTTGGTGCTGCAAAATGAGACCGCGTTTTCTGGTGCTATTTCTCTACTTATATAGACAATTACAAGCAAGGAAAGTACGATTACAAGGAAAGAAAGATTACGACATCCGATCAGGCACAGCTAGCTTTCTAAACATAGCAAATAAACTAAGAAAAGTAAATCAGTAAACATGGAAGGCAAGGATTATTTCCTACAATCTCCTCCTAAGCCTTGCCGTCATGATTATCAACATTGATCAGGCTGATCTTGGAACGCAGCTCATGAAACTTGACTTTGCCGAGAGACTTGGTCAAAATGTCACCGAGCTGTTCTTCACTTCGAATGAAATCCACTTTGATCAGGCCCTGTTCTGCGGACTCCTGGATAAGGTGATACTTCACCTCGATGTGCTTACACTGTCCATGGAGCACCGGATTCTTGATTAACGCAATGGCGGACTTGTTGTCCACCCTCAACACTGGCACGCTCTGCGCCGCTCCCTGTATTTCTGCTAGCACGCGCTTGAGCCAGAGTGCCTGACAAGCAGCATTTGCTGCTGCCATGTATTCTGCCTCGTAGCTTGATTGAGCCACCACCTTCTGCTTCTTCGATTGCCAGGTGATCGGGCTGCTGCCGAGGAAGAAAATCACCCCTGTCGTGCTTTTCCTAGCATCGACATCCCCAGCGAAATCGCTGTCGCTGAACCCTGTTAGGAGCGCCTCCTTCTTCTCCTTTCTGCCATACCAGAGTCCCCAATTCTGGGTCCCCGCCACGTATCGGAGGATATGCTTCACCGCAGCCATATGATCCTCGCGCGGCTCCTCCAAAAACCGACTCACATAGCCGACAGAGAAAGCAAGATCGGGGCGAGTGTTCACCAAGTACCTGAGGCTCCCGACAATGCTTCTATACACAGTAGCATCGACCGGCGGCTTCTCGCTCGTCTTGCTCAGCTTTAGCCTCGGTTCCATGGGTGCTTGGACTGAATTGCACCCCGCCATGCCGCTTTTCTCCAGCAGCTTGGTCGCATAAGCTCCTTGGCTCAGCGAAATTCCCCTCGCACTCTGCTTCACCTCAATGCCAAGATAGTAGTGAAGCAGGCCGAGATCGCTCATCTTGAACGCTGCTGCCATCTCCCCCTTGAAACGCTTGATATCGTCGTAACTGGCGCCGGTGATCACAAGGTCGTCGACATACACGCCAACCACCAGCTGCACCACGCCATTCCTCGTGACATAGATGGCGTGCTCCGATGGGCACCTCGTGAAGCCAAGCCCCACCAGAGTCTCGTCCAGCTTCGCGTTCCATGCACGTGGCGCTTGATGTAGCCCATACAGTGCCTTCTGCAGCTTGAGCACCTTATGCTCCTTCCCACCGACCACAAAACCGGTCGGCTGCTCAACGTAGACCTCCTCCTGTAGCTCACCGTTCAGGAATGCTGATTTGACGTCCATATGGTGCACCTCCCACCCCTCGTACGCCGCAAGGGTGATGAGCAGGCGCACCGAGTCTAGCCGCGCCACGGGCGCGAACACCTCGTCGTAGTCGATGCCGTGGCGTTGCGCATATCCCTTCACCACGAGGCGTGCCTTGTGCTTGGCCACCGCCCCATGCTCATCCCTCTTCACCTTGAAGACCTATTTCAGGCCAATGGCACGGCGACCCGGAGGGAGATCGACGAGAGACCATGTCCCGTTGTCATCAATCGCAGCCATCTCCTCCATCATCGCCACCCTCCAGCTCGGGCTGCGTTCCGCCTCAGCGAAAGAGGCGGGCTCGTCGGAGCTCACCATGTGCAGCTCCTCGGCGACCAACGCACGTGGTGCAAAACCGTGCGGAGACGCCGATCTGATGATGTCATTGATGTCGCGGTACCGGAGCGGCGCGTCCTCATCGTGGTTGTAACATCCCAGCCCACAGTGCGGCTTCAGACCCGTACGCCTGTAGTGCGGGCCCCACCTCACGACAGTAACTCTTACGCTTTCATCCTTGCTTCGCGTAAAAGGGTTAACCCGGTTACTATCGTACTGTGAACTGAGTATTTAAGCTGGTCATCTCCCTGGTCAATTTCCAGTATGGGACTAACTCGTGGTGCTATAGTGTTCCGCGGCTACAGTAACCAGACGCTACAGTACCGCGGCCCATGGGCCGAACACTTGCCGATTCTATGTTTTTGGGTCAGAATTGACATCCTGGATGTCACATTCTCCCCCCCTTTAGAACTCGACGTCCCGTCGAGTGAACCAGCTTACCCCCCATCCAGGCTATCCCGAATGTCCAGGGGACATTAGGCACAGGATCTTCCCTTCCTGGCCACGTCCAGCACGTGCCATGCCGTGTTCCGACTCTGCGGACCCACGCGCCATGCACACCGTGACTGCGCCCGTGACACAGCGAAGGTCGGCTCTGATACCATTCTGTAACATCCCAGCCCACAGTGCGGCTTCAGACCCGTACGCCTATAGTGCGGGCCCCACCTCATGACAGTAACTCTTACGCTTTCGTCCTCGCTTCGCGTAAAAGGGTTAACCCGGTTACTATCGTACTGTGAACTGAGTATTTAAGCTGGTCATCTCCCTGGTCAATTTCCAGTATGGGACTAACTCGCGGTGCTATAGTACCACGCAGCTACAGTGTTCCGCGGCTACAGTAACCAGACGCTACAGTACCGCGGCCCATGGGCCAAACACTTGCCGATTCTATGTTTTTGGGTCAGAATTGACATCCTGGATGTCACAGTGGTCGGCGTCAAGATTGTCGTCATTGACGCCGGCCTCTAGCTCCTCACCGACAGCCTCGAGGGCCTCATTGCCCGCAACGGGAGGCGGCGACTGCTCCCCCAATTCTCCTCCTCCAGCCGCCTCGACGAGTCCATCAACTTCTGGAGTGGTTGGGCCCGAGGTGGTGAACTCAACCGTGAACACGTCGTCGCCGCCGCTTGACTCATCGTCGCCGTCGTGGGTGCCCCAGTCCCACTGGGCTTGTTCGTCGAACACCACGTCACGCGGTACATGGACACGCTTCGTGGTAGGATCATACGTGCGGTACGCCTTGGAGCCGCGCTCGTAGCCAATGAAGATCATCTTGCAGCACTACAACACCGTTCTGCTGCGGGCTGTATGCAGCAGTGCGTTGGCGGTGGACTCCTTCCGCCGCGCAATACTCCGCGAACTCTGTCGAGTTGAACTCGCCACCGCGGTCAGTGCGGAGCGCGTCGAGCTTCAGCTTGGACTCTCCCTCGGCGTGAGCTTGAATCGCCTTGATAGCCTCTGCTGCACGATCCTTGGATGGGATCATGGCCACCCACATGAACCGGGTGAGGTCGTCGACGAGCAGCAAGAAGTACTTGTTGCCGCTCGGAGTCGCCGGTGTGATCTGCCCACAAAGATCACCGTGCACTAGCTCTAGATGCCGCCGTGCTCGGTACTCCGCTTGTATCGGAAACGAGGTGCGCCTCTGCTTGCCAGCCATGCAAGCCTCGCACAACTCCACCACCTGTCCGAGCTCCGGCAGCCCGCGCACCAGCTCCTCCCGAGCAATCTTGCGTAGTGCCGCCATGTTGACATGGCCGAAGCGCTCGTGCCAGAGCCACGCCACCTCGTCGCCACGGCTGCGAACCGCCAAGCAAACCTGTTGTGCCATCTTGATGTGGAGCACATACAGCCAGTTCCCCGCGCGCGTCACCTTGGCTAGTAGTTGGCCGTCGGGCTCCCGAATCCGCATCACGCCGGAGTCGATGTCGATCTTGTAGCCGACCTCGTCGAGTTGTCCGATGCTCACGATGTTCGTCGTCAACCGGGGAATAAAGTAGACCCCGGAGAATGATCGAAGCTCACCGTTCTTGCACACGAACGTGACTGTGCCACGGCCCTCGATCCGCGCTACCGAGTCATCGCCGAACCGCACCGTGCCGCACACCTCCGTGTCCATGTCCGCGAACGCCGCCCGCGACCCGGACATGTGGTTCGTCGCCCCGGTGTCCAAGACCCAAGTCTTGGCATCACGCTCCTCCTCTTCTCCGAGGTAGGCGAACACCTTCTCCTCATGCAGCTCGATCTGCACGGCCGGCGGCGTCTTCGCCGTCGAAGATCCGCCACCGCCATGCACGTGTCCCGCCTCCTGCGGCAACAAGTCAGCATGCGGGGGCGGAGTCGCCGGTGAGCCCACCGATGTCACCGGCGGTACGGTGGATCTGGTAGAGGACGAGTTTACGAACAGCAGCGTGGCCTCCTCCTCTTCGTGCACGATGTGGACTTGCTCCTTCTTGGGCCGCGATCGACACTCGCGTGCCCAATGGCCTAGCTTTCCGTAGCGCCGGCATTCATCGTCGGTGGGCTTGTTTGAATTCGACGGCCCGCTCGTCGGACCGCCACGCCCGCGCCCACGCCCACGCCTGCCGCCGCCACGACGCGCCGAGCCGTTGCCCGCACCGCCGCCGTACTCCGCCTCGCGCTTCTTCCGCCGCGCGTCCCATTCCTCCTCCATGAGATACAGCTTTCCCTCAAGCTGCAGCGATGCCGGCGCTTCGTCGAACGATTCCTCCGCCTCCTTGAGCCGGCTCGTCAGCTCGGCGACCGTCATCGTCGACACGTCTAGTAGTGTCTTGATGGCGAGTGCGATCTGCTTGAAACGGGACGGCAAGCTATGAAGCATCTTCACGAAAATGTCCGCGTCCTTCACTTCCTCGCCTAGCGTGACGAGATGCGCCGCCATGCCTTCCAGGCGGAGCCCGTAGTCTTCGACGGTCTCACCGTCGTTGAACGTGGCGAGGTCGAATTTCCGGCGCAGCTGCTGCGCCGTCGCCTTCTTCACGCGGTCGTCTCCGACCCTCATGGTCGCGATCGCGTCCCAGGCCTCCTTCGCCGTCTCCTTCTTGGCGAGCGTCGGCACCATCTCCGGTGGCACCGCGCCGCACAAGGCGTCGAGTGCCATCATCTCCTCTTGCGCATCGGCGCCGCCCTTCTCGATGACATTCCAGAGCGCCCGCGCCTTGAGCTTCACCTTCATCAAAAGTGCCCAATCAGAGTAATTGGTCTTGGTGAGGGCGGGGTAGCTAGTCTCGCCTCCCACCTCACAAATCACCCGCTGGATCACGACGCCGTCGTTGAAGTTGTCGCCCTTGGTGCCGAACTTGCCATCGCCCTTCCCGTCACCGGCCATCGCCTAGGCTCGCAACCTTGCTCTGATACCACTTGTTAGAAACCTCGCCGGAGAAACGACGCGCACGTCGCCGGCGAGATCACGGCCACAACACACACACAACTCACGCAAGAACACAAGTGCACACGGTCTTGTTGGTGCTGCAAAATGAGGCAGCGTTTTCTGGTGCTATTCCTCTACTTATATAGACAATTACAAGCAAGTAAAGTACGATTACAAGGAAAGAAAGATTACGACCTCCGATCAGGCACAGCTAGCTTTCTAAACATAGCAAATAAACTAAGGAAAGTAAATCAGTAAACATGGAAGGCAAGGATTATTTCCTACAATGCCCTAATGAAACGAAATGATTCGAAAACTTTTGTACTAAACCTGGTGACTGTAATAGAGTGAGAGAGATCATACATTGGGAATGCAAAGCTTGTTGTACTAGCATCAGAACGGTGAGACATGCTGTGCATGTAATCAGTATTCTCATCCGCTGCATCCTGATCCCCGTCCTTTGTAGCGGTGGGCTTCGTCTTAGCACCGGCCAATCCGGTTGTCTTCACTATCTCACTTTTCATGGGGCTAGAGGTACTTGGCCGTGGCAATGGCGGCAGTGGCGCCAATGGGTCATTGGGGTTACCCAGTTCTCCTGATTTGCCGTACATGAAGAAATGATCTTTGGAAAAGCTCGCGTTCCCAACATTGATGCTAAAGAGAGATTCATTTGATGTCACACTCCAATCTGTTGGCGTCGATGATTTGGACCTTGAGAAAACAGATGATGGGATTCTTTTCGGGTCTGGACACTCATCTGACGTCCTAGACATGGCCTGGACTGGTGGTGACTGTTTTGGGCCAGTAGGGGAATCAGTTTCAGCATTTGAGGATGAACCGTTGTGTTGCCTTATATCTTTAACTGAAGCATTTTCACCAAATGATATCGTGCTGCCTAAAACCGGGCCCTCTATCTGAAAGAAATCATCGTCATCTATGTCTTCTGATGAAGTGGAAGACGAGGAACTAGCTTCCTTCTTGTTAACAAGCTTGTTTGCTGAAGTCGTGTTATCGGTGTCTACAGGAGTCACAGAAGGATTGGTGTTCACTTGTCCACTGTTTTGGTCTTCCTGATGATGGACCATTGTGCGCTGTCAAGAGAATACTTCTTGACGTCTATCTGGTTATGATGATTCCTGGCAAACAAACCAGACATCAAAACTCAATGTCTTATTTATACTATTATCTGTCCTAAATCTGAACATATCTTGAGATGATTACTGTAACTACAGCTGCACCTCGTCACAATTATATATAGGACTACTACTATTTATTTCCTCTTATGCAACTCTCTGTATTTCGACATGCAGATTTCCCTACATTTAGTTTGACAGTATTGTAACACAAACTTCCAAGAAAGATGACCCTCAATATCTGGTAATGTTGCATATCCGGTATGAAACTTCATAATTCTGGCTTAGAATGAAATGACAGTGAAGTAAGAGAGGTACATCTTCGTAACGTCAAATTTTGTTTCTCTTCCAACAAATAACATAGAAATGAGTGAAGTAAGAGATCCACATCTTCATAACGTCAAATTTTGTTTCTCTTCTAATGAAAATAGAGTTAATGCCCATCTACTGAAAGATTCCTCAAGAAAAGTGCATGCTATAAACCAACAATGTTATAAACAAGACTGTATATTGGTTACGTCACCCACAAGAAAAATAGCTTACCGCATTCACAAGATGCATTACGTTTACAAGATCAGAAATAACCAGGCACCAAAAAATCCTTTTTGTTTTGCCCCTTCTCGGGTCCTCGATCAGATAAGTCAATCAGCTTGTCAAATAAACCAAAGAAAAGTCAAAACTACAATATAAGGACAGACCTAAAGGAGAGAAACAATAATGCTGTCACTTCTGGACATATAGAAAGACAACGTAAATTATCATATCTACCTCTTCAGCCCCCACGGAAAATTGGATTCTCTCCTTGGATGTAACGCCTTCTCTTTGTTCTGTAAATTTTTGGGGCATCAAAGATGCAACAAACAAGAAAATGAGTAAAATAAGAACCCGGCTACCTTCTACCAAATGGATCAAGTAAAAGGAATGGTTGGTTTAACTGTGGGATAATTTCATCCACCCATTGCCATCCGAAGATCTTGTTTGAGCACAATATTGTATTATCTCTTTTTTCTTTATGTGTTACGAAAAAAAGAAGCAATAAACAATTGGATCGAGCTGAGTACATGATACTATAATTAGGCTATCATTTACTTCTTTATTTTTATATAGTTCATTTTAAAGAAAATGAAGTACTATGTTTGTGGTGGTTTCTATAGCTGTATATCTAGATGGATCCTCTAGAGTATCCTAATTATAGTGTTGTCCAATATATAAGCACAAACAATATGGTACATAAATTGTGTTAGTTATTTAACACAAAGGTTCTATATTTAACAAGTAAATATAACAGGAATCAATCACTAAAGAATTAGGTTATTTGATTTACAGCAACTCAAAGTTGTACCGAGGATTTTACCACTCAATCATATTCTGTTTGTGTCAAGGACAGTTTATGTGGCGCGTTCATAGATGTACATTTGAAAAATACCATTTTCTAGAATAAGGATGTTGGTGGTTCAGATGTACATGTGAATCCTAGTCTGATCAATTTTAGGAATAAAAGGTTGTATGCTTTGGTACCCAAATTCAAGGTTAAAATTAAATGATTATGGAGATACAAATTTTACTAGTTCGATTATTTTTCTTAAAAGGTGATTTTTTATGTGATCAGAACAGTGGACTAAGTTTTTTAAAAAAAGAGTAGTTTTACAATAAACCCAAATAAATGCATGTCGTCCATTTTCTTCATCTGATGGCTCAGATTACTAGTATGATACCTCTTTGATCCACTAGTATCATAAGTATCATTTAGAGGTATCATGAGTATCATTTGGGTAAAATTGGAAAAAATAAAAGAACAATGTAACATTTAATATGCTCAAAATGTCAGCTATTTTATTATTCCATCAACAACGCCTCAGATTTCTCTCCAATCACGTTTCTTAGAGTTTGCACCCCCACTAGCAGATCAATGAACTCGTTATCCATGTAGATTGGCCAGACCGTGTAGAGGGCTCAGGATTAATAATCCATTCGTATCGATGGGTGTTGCGCATGGGCCGTGCACTGGCGACGAGTTGGCGAGTAGTTGCAGCCAAAACGGCTGCAGGCAAAACAAAACATGCTGGAGCAGCATATGACGATCAAACGGTCTTGTTACATGCAACTTGATACATGCAGCAGATGACCATGACGTCCACGGATTCTCTTGTGTTATTGGTGAAAGGCTGAATCCTGGCGACGATTGACAACTTGATCCAGCCACACGCGCGGCCGGCGTAATACCTTGCCATGTCAGATCAAACTCATCGACGTTGGCCCTCATCGTATCCTGAAGGTGAGGAGCCCGAGTGCGACGAGCGAGGTAGGACAACGGCAAGCTTCTGCTAGGGATGTAATGACAGGTGAGGATCTGCAGCTGCAGCGGCAGACCTTCTGTGGCGTGAGGCGGCACGCGGCGGAGCTGTGCATACCTTCAGGCAAACAGAATTAAGCATACTAAAAACCTAATTGCCTAATTGGTAAGGGTAGAACGTCATTAGTTGGTTAATAACTAGATAATTACGAGGAGTGCCCTCTAACATGAATGATCGGATTACCTCCATGATACTTCTTAACAATAAGTATCATGGTCTATTATAATGGTGCTAAAAAAAAGGCTTAATTCACTTTGATTTGTATGATTGCGTATTACAACCGGCAGAGATCTAATGGCTTAGTTCAGTTTGATTGTGATTCACTTGGTCTATAAACCATTAGACCTCTGGTTGTAACATGCGGTCGCACAAATAAGAAACCTCCGGAGTATTAATTAGATTCTATAGAGAATGAAAAACTCGTTTCCAACCTCTGCATAAAGGACGCAGCCTAGTTAGTTACACTCTGACGTGTGGCTCCAGTTCTATAAGTAGTAAAACTAGAGCATCTTTACTAGATTACCTAATGCTCCTCCCAAAATGGTAAATGCTGTTAGCATTAGGGAGTCACAGCTCAGTACAGTACCTGCGAGATCTTTTCCGTGTTGCCGGCGGCCTGCGTCCACAGCCGGCCAGAAAGCTAAAGCGGCAAATAAACTGGCGACCTGTCAAAAGTTATTGTCTCACCGTCCGCTCGTTGCAGCAAAGCTACATTTCAGTCTTCTTTTGTGCTGTCTTCCATCGGTTTCTTGCTGCCAAAGCAAGGTATCCTCCCTCAAGGCTTATTTCTCTCCCAAACCGCAGTTGAGAGTTCCCACTCAAGCAGAAGGGTAAACTCTCTGGAGACATAGAGAAGACCGCGCAAGGAAGAAAGATCGTAAGGGGCAGATGGTGACGACGGACTGGGGGCCAATCATCGTGGCGGTGGTGCTGTTCATCCTGCTTTCGCCTGGGTTCCTGTTCCAGCTGCCGGCGAGGGTGCGGGTGGTGGAGTTCGGAAACATGGGCACCAGTGCCCTCGCCATCCTCGTCCACACCATCCTCTACTTCTGCATACTCACCATCGTGATTGTAGCCATCGGCGTACATGTATACAGCACTAAACCGGATCCGGTAGAGTAAATTGGCGTTTTTTTTAAATTTCTGGCTGTGATGGTAGCGTTTTACGGTCTATATACACAGCAGCAGAAGAATGTGAAGAGACTTTATGCGTGGCTTCTTATATCCTTTTGTTTCTTATCTAAGTATTTTTTTTCTGGAATGGAACACAATGAGTGTATTCGAGATTTGTAGTACAGAATCTTCCGCACTATTGTTTGGAACATAATTAACACTTTAGATAGTCCTATGATTATGAAAGATGCCACGCTGTAAATATTATATTATTTGAACTGCCAAAATGCTTGAAACCACAAGAACATTGGTGGGTCATCCATAGTACCAACACATAGAAGCGCTGTTAAATATAAATCATATGTTTAATAGATGGCTACAAAGGGTATGATGTGAACAAAGGTTCCCGATCTTCCGAAAGGTTCGTGATAAGTTGATTTGGTCGGAGGCGACACACAAATCGATCCGGCTTCAGAACAGCACGTTCTAAACCCCGCAATCGCAGCACGACGTCTCCTCTGGTTATCAACCGTCCAAGGACGATTGACCTCGCCGAGAATGCTAATCCCTGCCTGCGAATAAAAAACACAAGCAAGAACAACGAAGAATGCAACACAATTACAGATGTATGATTAAACTCTCGAAGTTGGGGTCTCACAAACCGATGAACGGCGATACTGTTTATGAATAAAATTGATCTAAGCAAAATCCGAACCCTAATGGTGCGGCGACGGCTGTATATGAAGACCCTAGTGTCGTGCAAGACCCTCTGGACGCGCCCCTAATTAGGCTCAAGTAGATACAAAGCCCAAAGGGGCCAAAAATAGGCGACGCAGCACCGACACAGATTCTGGACCCTCTCTTGTTTTGATGATTCCTGATGACTCCGGATGAATTTTGACATTAGGCTGGTGGCATTGGAAAGGTCTTCTCCTTATCTTTCGGTGCATATGTAGAACGTCTAAATACGAGTAAATATGCGACCTGGACGACCATTTTATTGTAGATTGGTCCTGGGTCCCGAAATAGACTCGAAGTCGGTTTTGATTGGGCCTCCACTTTGGCTTCCAAGCCCTTTCTGGTCCTCCATGTTCCCAACTCCTTCTCCCATCATCTCCTGGTCCTCTCCATGGTTTCTAACCATAAAATAATCATTAGGTAGCAAACCATTCTCAAAAGTAACGTATAGCAAAGAACGTAGGAACGAGCTCACCTCTAAATTTAGTCATCGTGCACGAGCTCTAGTCATTGGACCTTGCAAGTTCAGAATTGGAGGAGTGTTGTGTGTATCCATAGGAGTGATATCCTCATCATCCTTCCCCTCTTGAAGTGGAGTCGTCCTCGACTCAAGCTCATCCTCTTCTCCTAAGTATTGTTTTAAATCTGAAATCTTAAAAGTAGGACTAACCCCGAACTCGGGAGGCAACTCAAGTTTGTATGCATTATCATTAATCTTCTGCATTATTTTGAATGGACCATCAGCTCTAGGCATTAGTTTAGACTTTCTCAATTCTGGAAATCTATCCTTCCTCAAGTGTAACCACACTAAATCTCTTACATCAAGCTTTACTTCCTTTCTACCTTTACTACCAGCAATTTTATACTTTTCATTCATCTTTTCAATGCTAAGTCTAGTGGTCTCATGCATTTGCAAAATAAATTCAGCACGCTCCTTAGCATCAACATGAACTCTCTCATTAATAGGTAGAGGAAGTATATCAAGTGGAGTACGGGGATCAAAACCATACACTACCTTGAAGGGACTTACCTTGGTAGTAGAATATGTTGCCCGATTATAAGAAAACTCAACATGAGGCAAGCATTCTTTCCATTGCTTCAAATTTTTCTTCAAAATAGCTCTCAACATAGTGCCCAAAGTGCGGTTCACAACCTCAGTTTGTCCATCAGTTTGTGGATGACAAGTTGTAGAAAATAGCAACTTTATACCCAACTTATTCCAAAGCGTGCGCCAAAAATGACTCAAGAATTTTGCATCACGATCTGAAACAATAGTAGAAGGCATATCATGCAAACGTACAATTTCTTTGAAAAAGAGGTCAGCAATATAACTAGCATCATCAGTTTTATGATATGGTATAAAAGTGTGCCATCTTAGAAAAATGATCCACAACAACAAAAATGCTATCACTCTCCCTCTTAGTGCTAGGCAGTCCTAAAACAAAGTCCATAGAAATATCCGCCCAAGGAATTGAAGGAACAGAAAGTGGCATGTATAAACCATATGGATTCAATTGAGACTTAGCTTTTTGACATGTAGTGCAGCGAGCAACAAAACGCTCAACATCTTTCCTCATACTTGGCCAAAAGAAGTGTGTGGCCAAAATATCCTCCGTCTTCTTAGCACCAAAATGACCCATCAATCCACCTCCATGCGCCTCCTGCAACAACAAAAGACGAACGGAACCAACTGGAATGCATAGGCGGTTAGCTCTAAACAAGAA
Organism: Eleusine indica; assembly: GCA_030378355.1. Lineage (NCBI taxonomy): Eukaryota > Viridiplantae > Streptophyta > Magnoliopsida > Poales > Poaceae > Eleusine > Eleusine indica. The sequence continues at coordinate 22,231,499 of CM059500.1, forward strand.
ACCATCATTCAACACAAATTTATTCCAAGCACGACCTTCTTTACAGTGCAGCAATACATCTTTAAAATCAACATTAGCAACATATTGTTCTTTAATTGCCTCAAGTCCAAAAATTCTATAATCAAGTTGAGACAACAAAGTATATCGTCTAGATAAAGCATCAGCAATCACATTATCTTTCCCTTTCTTATGTTTAATAATATAAGGAAAAGACTCAATAAACTCAACCCATTTAGCATGTCTACGGTTCAAATTGCATTGGGAACGAATATACTTAAGTGATTCATGATCAGAATGAATAATAAATTCTTTGGGCAACAAATAATGTCGCCACGTCTCTAAAGAACATACAAGTGCATATAGTTCCTTATCATATGTGGAATAATTCAAAACAGGCCCAGTAATTTTCTCACTAAAGTATGCAACAGGTTTACCATCTTGCATCAAAACACCATCAATGCCTATACCACTAGCATACCATTCAAGCTCAAAAGTCTTATCAAAATTGGGTAATTGCAGCAATGGTGCATGGGTAAGTTAGTCCTTCAAAGCATCAAAAGACTCATGATGTACCTTACCCCAATGTAAGTCAACGCCCTTCTTTGTCAACTCATGCAATGGTGCAGCAATGATGCTGAAATCTTTGACAAAACGGTGGTAGAAACCTGCAAGACGAAGGAAACTCCTCACTTGTGTGATAGTTTTTGGTACAGGCCAGCTCTTTATGGCTTCAATCTTCGCCTCATCCACCTCAATTCCCTGTGGAGTCACAACATAGCCAAGAAAAGAGACTCGATCCGTGCAAAAGGTGCACTTCTCAAGGTTACCAAATAAACGTGCAACTCGCAAAGCATCAAAAACAACACGCAAACGAATCATATGATCATCCATGGATTTGCTATAAATCAAGATATTATTAGAATAAACAACCACAAATTTGCCAATAAAAGGTCTTAAAACCTCATTCATCAAACGCATGAAAGTACTGGGTGCATTAGATAAACCAAAAGGTATTACTAACCACTCATACAACCCGAATTTGATTTTGAAAGCTGTTTTCCAGTCATCTCCAAGTTTCATTCTAATTTGATGGTAGCCACTACGCAAATCAATTTTAGTGAAAATTGTAGCACCACATAACTCATCAAGCATGTCGTCTAGCCTAGGAATAGGATGACGATACCTAATAGTAATGTTATTAATGGCTCTACAATCTACATACATACGCCAAGAACCATCTTTCTTAGGAACCAAAAGTACAGGAACAACACAAGGACTAAGTGATTGACGAACATACCCACGATCCAAAAGGTCTTGGACTTGACGTTGTATCTCCTTAGTCTCCTTAAGGTTGGTTCTATAAGCAGCACGGTTTGGCAAAGTAGCACCAGGAATTAAATCAATTTAATGCTCAATCCCTCTCAAAGGTGGCAATCCCGGGGGTACCTCAGCTGGGAAAACATCCTCATACTCCTGCAAAAGGTTAGTGACAGCAGAAGGCAAAGCACTAGAAGCAATATCACCAAGCGAAAACAAGGCTTGTTTGCATATCACAAAGCATAGGATCCGAGGTGTTGAGGATGGGTTTAGGGTGGGATTAGGGTGGGCGTGTTGATCAATCAACCCTAGCACACAAAGCCGATAAAACCGAGGATGGTGAAGGGGATGGCGGCTAGGGTTGCAAGGGAAACACTACTGACAACAAAAACAAAAACTAAACCAGCGACTAAACAAGAACTGGGGCACAAACTCAACACTACGGACTCTGAAATTGAAATATGCAAAGGCTAAACACGTGGTTATGGGCGGGGAAATTTTTTTTTTTGGCTTTTCTATGGACGATAGGAAGAACACGAAAACACAACTAAAGGGTAGTGCGAACCTGACGGTGCACCTGAAGCTCTGATTACCACTTGATGTGAACAAGGGTTCCCGATCTTCCGAAAGGTTCTTGGTAAGTTGATTTGGTCAGAGGCGACACACAAATCGATCCGGCTTCAGAACAGCACATTCTAAACCCCGTAATCGCAGCACGACGTCTCCTCTGGTTATCAACCGTTCAAGGACGATTGACCTCGCCGAGAAGGCTAATCCCTGCCTACGAATCAAGAACACAAGCAAGAACAACAAAGAATGCAACACAATTGCAGATGTATGATTAAACTCTCGAAGTTGGGGTCTCACAAACCGATGAACGGCGACACTGTTTATGAACAGAATTGATCTAAGCAAAACCCGAACCCTAATGGTGCGGTGGCGGCTGTATATGAAGACCCTCTGGATGTGCCCCTAATTGGGCTCAAGTACATACAAAGCCCAAAGGCCAAAAATAGGCGACACAGCACCGACACAGATTCTGGACCCTCTCTCTTGTTTCCACGATTCCTGATGACTCCAGATGAATTTTGATATGAGACCGGCGGCATTGGAAAGGTATTCTTCTTATCTTTCCGTGCATATGTAGAACGTCCAAATCCGAGTCCATATGTGTCCTTGGCAACCGTTTTATTGCAGACTGGTCCTGGGCCCCGAAACAGACTCGAAGTTGGTTTTGATTGGGCCTCCACTTTGGCTTTCAAGCCCTTGCTGTTCCTCTTCGTTCCCAACTCCTTCTCCCATCATCTCCTGGTCCTCTCCATGGTTCCTAATCATAAAATAATCATTAGGTAGCAAACCATTCTCAAAAGTAACATATAGCGAAGAACGTAGGAACGAGCTCACCTCTAAATTTAGTCGTTGTGCACGAGCTCTAGTCATTGGACCTTGCAAGTCCAGAATTGAAGGAGTGTTGTGTGTATCTATAGGAGTGATGTCCTCATCAGGGTAGAAAAGAAACTTTTATACCAATCTTTAGTTGGGGCTGCTGCCATTTGTTGGGTGATTTGGCTTAGTAGAAATGATATGCTTTTTAACAAGGTACGAGTTTTCTCTTGTATGCAGGTGCTATTTAAGGGAATATATTTGAAAGTACATCAATGCCCCAGTGGGTTTTGGCGTATTTTATGACAACGTGATTAAAGGACTAATCATATTTGTGAGTATATGAGTAGGTTATATATAAAGGAAATAAATTGCATATCTATAAATGAGTATATTCAATGATGTGTAAATTGTGTAAGAAAAATGAACCTATGTGATCAAAAGAAGAAGTGCCAAATAAATAGGTCCATATAAGCAATACTATGACAAGTCAACTATGAAATGAAAATGAGACATATATATCAATGATATGAGTCGGTCTCAACAAGTTAGTGACTTTGTCATATTCAAGAAAAGAAGTGATCCAGTGCTATTGTTTATGGCATTAATCTCAGAAGCAACTTGATCAAATAAATATTTCAAAGAGGAACTTTAAATGTTTGCATAACAATGATACAAAGTTGTGTATGGCTCAAGATAGCAAGATGGTGAAGAATTGCCATGACTTGGCTGAGGCATCTAAGCAATGGTGAATGATAGGTGGAGCTAAAATCACGATGAACCAATCAAGCTATAAGTGGTTATACATTTTCAAGTATCAATTATTATTAGAAGATGAAGAGATGTGAAGTGACTTGTGAACCAAAAGTGAAAATGTGATTACATGAATTAAGGAATTTGTTGATATTTCTTAACATCGTCACTAAGTTTCCTTAGCCACGGCGCCAGAAATGTGTGTTGGTAATCTTTAACGAATGCAGGTAATCCGCAAGTGCACGGAGAATACCGTTGTAGCATTTCACTCGGAAGTATTCAAAGTATCATATTTATTTTATCCCAAAGGAAGGCGGGGATTTCTGATCAAAGTAATTACCATGTTCTAACCGGGCATAGTAGATTATGAGACAAAGTCCTTATAGGGGTAAGGATAAAGATAAACATGGGTAGTGGACACACATATAGCATACTCAAGATAAATAAATATTAGTCTAGTGGAGAAGGACAAAGAAAGAGCTAAGTTCTTATGTTGCTTTTATATAGTTATATAGTCTATATTATATTCTATTATACAGATATATAAACAATGTAAGAAAATTAGATCATTACATCTTGGGCCTCTGGTTTTCCTCTGCATCCGTAGTACGATCCATCCGCAATACGATTCCAGCCAAGAGCCTATTGCATAGCCGAACATGGGGGATTTCAATGGACTGATAGGACTGTCACCATCTACTGCCTACCCCTAGCAATTCATGAGCTACATGACAAATAATACATTCTATTGATCTAAGAACCACGCTTACATCTCTACAACAATATCCCTAATCCCCTAGTGATGGATCAGAAAAGGAGTAATCACATTGAAGTGAACACTAAGCACGTGAAAATGATCTAAGTCAGACATTAGTCATGCATCACTATAACGATATAAAGACTATAATAAGGGCTTATGTTTAACATGGTAATATAGTATAACTACATCACTAACGTGCAAGCATAATAACCACATACATGAATGGATCATATATCAAACAAGAAACACATGACCCAAGCATAATTATATAGAAAGACTAAATACATTAAATAGAACAAAGTTTTATAAAAGGAGAAAGATATAAGAGTCATACCACAACTCCAAGGAAGACTGGAGAACTAAAGGAGACTCTATTCTAAGCCTAACTCCACTAAAACTAGAGAGAAACTCGAAATACAAAGAGAGTGATGCGTCTTGGTGTGTGTTGAGGAGTGAAGCCACACCCTTTCTTTTATAGCTGTCCAAAGGTGGTTCTGAGGTCGGTAACTCCTACCCTAAGGGGGACAAATGCCTTTGGAGAGTCGATGGGGAACCGCAACATCACTGGGCCCACTCACAGTTCACCCGAACAGGCCTGTTCGGCCGAACAGGGGTGGAGCCCAGTGGCCTCCCGACTCTTTTGGCACACTGATGGGTGACCCCCTTTGACTCCTCCACGGCTTAGCCCTTCTATATGTCAGTTTGGTTCTGTAGGTGGGCCATTTGATCCGTGGGAATCCCTATTAGCAAACTCTGATTGGTCGGCATTGTGTTTCTTCGTCACATTGTTGTGTTTTCTCCTCTCTTTTGTTATTTCTCTTGCATGTGAGCATTTCTCCCAGCACAAGTGGATATTTATTAATTCTAACTAAAATGCATGATGGGAATGTTGAATCCTCCTTTACTTTGAGTAATATTGATGGTCGGAAATGATATTTAACGACCGTCCACAGAATTCCATGTCACAAGCTCTAGGTGATGACGCTCAATGATAAGCACATGTGGCAGTACTTACAAAGCATAAAAGAGAGGAAGTAGAAAAATTCATATTTATGCAAGCTCAAGTTGAAAAGTTGTCCATTTATTTAATCTTGAGTCAGGCATGTCGTTCTATCAAGAGGGATGTTACATGGTTTGCTTACAATGTCTTAATGCACAATAAAAAATCTAAGTGAGATGAGAGAAACACAATGGCCAAGTGAGACACCAACATCACTAACTCTGGGAAACACAAAGGGTCCAGTTTGGGAAACCGGAGGGACCGGTTTGGTATCAAATCTCTAACGGCTAGTTCTGATAAACCAAAGTGTTCGGTTTTGACTGGTTCAGTGTAACGCCTAGTTTTTTGGGGAACAAATATAAATACTTTCCTCCCCTCCTTTGGAAGCTACTTATTGTGTGCACGAAGAAAATATATGCAAAGTCATGTAGAACTCTCCATAATGTGAGGTTTGAGTGATTTGTGAGAATTCCAAAGCATTGGATTGACAGAGATTGAGATTGTAAGCACAAAAGAGAAGCACTTGTGCATTTGAGAATTGTGTTGCTATTCCATGAAGCATTTGTTACTCTTGGAGGTGATGCCTCCTAGATGTCTAGGCATCGTCCAATAGCTCCCAAGCTTGTGGTGAGTCATGAGAAAGTTTATGAAAGTCAAAGATAGTGGATCAGGGAAAGCGGTTGAAAGAGATCCGGTTAGGAGCATGCTGTTTAGCATCTCAAGCTTCCTCAATGGAGATGTAGATAATTTAGGAGCAAGTTATTGAACTTTGGCAAACAAATCCCCATGTGCATTACTTGGTTTGCTATCTTAAGTTTTTGCTTTGTTTATTTTGATTCACTAGGTTGCATGAGTAGTTGTGCCTGTCTTCTCTTTGGTTACATGTGCTAGATCTTGTGTGCTTCATTAGAGTCTATTAAGTTTGCTAGAACTTAGTGGGGTGCTATAATACCTGTTTTATTCTTCTTGTTCCATGAAAACCAGAGGGGCCGGTTTCCACAACTAAATGTTCCAATTTTGGTAATTTTAAAAGTGTATAGATTCTTGGTGAATCAACTTTGTGTGTGCCTTGTTTCCTTTCTGGTAAAGTGTTTGCTTGTTTGGACTCCTTAGTTTGTGAGTAGCTTGTCTATTGCCTTTTGTGTTGGATAAACCGATGTATCCGGTTTACCAAACCGTAGGGTTTGGTTGGGAGTTTCATTTCTTTGGGTAGATTCTTTGTGAATTTGTCTAGGGTAGTTCCTCTGGCTGTTGTCTTAGCTTTCTTCTTTATAGCTTGTTTGTTCCTCTATGTAGTTGTTTTATTTAAAGCTCGTTGACAAAACTAGAGGATCCGGTTTTTGCAGTTTTAATTTCCCTGTGAGTTCTGTTAATTTTTCAGAAACACCTATTCATCCAGCGGATGATGGCTGTTAAGTACCATTTTCATCCGTCAACTATGCTCAAATAAAGGAGAACTTAGCATTTCATACACGTATATTTGGTTACAATAATGTAGTTCTACTTCTACTTGGGAATTATTTGCATGCAGGAGGAAATATGAAGGAAACACACCCAAAAGGCAACAAAACACACTTTCGACCAATGAGAGAGCGCCAACTAGACATCCCATGGATTGAAGGGCCCATTTTCAATACCACACCGAAGAAACACACAAAACTACCCCGACATCTGGGATGAGGACCCACCTGGCAGCCACCCTGAGGAAGCGCAACCCAGGAGGGCCCAACCACAGGTCAGCCGACCCCCCTAGGTCGGCCGACCCAGGCATGCGGCCTTTCCTCCTGAGCTTGCACGTGGAGGCTCCTGGTTGATCCCTGAAGGCGGTGGGCAGGGATATTCTTGGCGGTTACTCCTCTTTGCCGACCTATAGAGGCTATAAATAGGAGGGTGTGGCTTTACACTCACACACACACCACAAGCAGAATTCCTTCTCTTGCTACTTAGTTGTTCTCAAGTCTTAGTGGAGTTAGGCTGAGTCTAGAGCTCCCTAGTTCTTCAAGTCTCCTCTTGGAGAAATTGGTATGGCTCTTGTATCATTTCCCTTTTGTAAGACTTTGCTCTATTTAATAAATGTCATCTTTTCATATAGCTGTGTTTGGGTCATGAGTTTCTTGTTTGATATTGTGATCCATATATGTGATAGTATAGCCCACTTGTGTGATAGTAGTTTATATTTATTATACTACTATTGTCATGCTTGTTATATACCGTCACTGTAGTCTAATTTATATGACATAGTCTTTATGCTTAGGATTCATTGTTATGACATGACATGGGTTTGGTGATCATATTTATATGATAGCTCTGCTTTGTTAATATAACCATGGAGGAGTAGAGTGCTCTTTGATTATGCAAGTATGGTACTTGGATAATTGATTTGCATCAATTATTCGTTAGTCTACCGATTAGCTGAGGTAGGCGGCAGGTGGTGACAGCCCTGTCTGTCCTTTGAACTCCTCCACGCTAGGCTAGTGCGTAGGCTCTTGGCGGAAGTTGCCTATGGATGCAGGGGTAGGTCCGTGCCTGAAGTGTTATGTTAATAACTATTGAACCTGAGCATAAGCGTGTATGTGTATAGAACTTAGGCTATACAACTGTATATGAAAGTACTGTAGGAGTAGCTCAGCTTAGTTCTTTCTCTACTTGGCTTTATTTATTTATTTATATTTGAGATAGAATCTTCTGCGTGTCACACTACCTCGTCATTATCCATTGCTTGCTTGCCTTGGTTAGATGATCCTTATCAATTCACAATGTAAATATGTGCATAAGTAAGCCTTCTTATTCATTGCCTTCCTTTGGGATAAACAAATACGATACCCTGAATACTTTCGGGTGAAATGCTACAACGGTATTTGATGAGTACATCACACTCATGGATACACACAAGACTCCTTCAACTAAGATGAAAGTTCATGTGCATCACCTGAAATTACAGGTGAGATCGTTTCTAATGTTTTTATTATGTGATTTTGAGAATAGATTGCTACCTAATGAATTAATTGTTGTTAGAAACCATGGAGATGATGATGAGATAGTTTGGGAGGTGATTGGAGACGTGATGGGCCAGCAAGGACGTCGAAGCCAAGGTGGAGGCCCAATCAAAACCGACTTCGAGTCTGTTTCGGAGCCCAGGACCAGTCTGCACTAAAATGGACGCCCAGGACGCATATGGACTCGGATTTGGACGTTCTATATATGCCTGTAAAGATAACGAAAAGAACTTTCCAACCCGACCGGTCCCATGTCAAAATTCGTCCCGAGACGTCAGCAATCGCCGAAACAAATTGACTTCCAGAATCTGTCCTGGTGCTGCGATACCGTAATCGGTCTTTGGGCCATGTATCGAGTTGAGCCCATTTAGGGCTGCGTCCAGGGGGTATTGCACGACCCTAGGGTCCTTATATATAGCCGCCTCCTCTTCATTAAAGTTTGGGTTTTGCTTAGATTATTCTGTTGATAACAGTTTTGCCATTTGATCGGTTTGTGAGATCCCAACTTGTGAGATTCATCGTATACTTGCAAATTTGGTTGCATTCTTCTTTGTTCTTGCTTGTGTTCTTGATTTGCAGGCAAGGATAAGCCTTCTCAGCGAGGTCAATCATTCTTAAACGGTTGATAACCAGAGGAGACGTTGTGCTGCAATTGCGGGGTTCAGAACGTGTTGTTCGGAAGCCGGATCGATTTTTGTATCGCCTCCGCCTTAATCAAGATTATCAGAACCTATTGGAAGATCGGGAATCCTTGTCCACATCAAGTGGTAATCAGAGCTTCAGGTATACCGTTAGGTTCGCCTTTATCCTCGTTTATTTGTTCTATCCTATAGTCCAGAAAATTGCCCCACAAAAATATCGGTCGTTTTGTTTGCGCTGTCCTATACCCCATTATGACTTGCAAATTTTTATTTTAGATTGCTTTTCTGAATTTTAGTCCCTATAAAGTCATTGTGTTGCTGGTCTAGTGCTTGTTCTTTGGTCTTGTTTGAGTCGTGCATATCCTTGTCATAGACAAACAAGGGAAAAAATCAGTGTTGCACATGTTGAGATAATAGTATTGCTGGAATTGTGTGCACTAAATATTTCTTTAACATCTAGCCTTCTACTTTCATATGCAAAAGAAAATTAGAGTGCTCTGCTGCTGTCTCATTGTGATCAAAAGCCAACCAATTAGTGCTTGATCTTATTATAGAAGTTTGTTTTAGTTCTGCTATTATAAGAATCCTTTTTCTGCACTTGTAGTAAGGAAAAAAAATATTTTGGGGTTCCATTGGTTGTAAAACTTGTAATACCTTGCTGCAGTTCTGATTCTCAAGAAAAGAAAAGAAAAAGGCAAAAGTGCACAAGAGAAAAAGCCACACAAATAAAAGAAAAGATACAAATTCAGAATTGCTTGCATTCTTTGTGTCCTTTGTTGAGTCATTTGCTTGGTTGCTTGAACTAGGTCTGAGACAAGTTTAGGCCGGTGACATAGACTAGCTTGGGACTATTATTCAGTTTTGCAACTTCTGAATTGAAATTTTGCTAATCCTTGCTACCTAATATTGCCTATCCAAGCTCCATATATTTCCTTCTGAACAGGCACAAATTTTTGTTGACTCTCGCAATCATCAGTTCACACTCTCCAAGGTATCCTTTGCTTGTTGTAATTAAGAACTTTGTAAGAGCTTGATAAGATGCTTCCCTTTGCTTGTTGAGAGTTTACACTGTGATCACATAGTAGTGATAGGAAAATATACTTCCGTGTGTTTTCTTGTTTGCTACAAACAATGACAGGTTACGCCACTCATGGTGATGATTCAATGTCGTCTAATAAGAACAATATGAGTGACGTAGTACAAAGAGTGCTCAGTCCTCAAATGGAGAAGGTAGAGCAAAATCAATTGAACAATTTATTTCAGACTCACTTTGTTGTCAAGGATCGATGTTGTCGTGTTATCATTGATGGAGAGAGTAGCCGCAACATCGCAAGTTTAGAATTAGTAGAGAAGCTTGGATTGACAACACAACCACACCCATGTCCATACTACATCCAATGGGTAAATTCTTTTGGTAAGATAAAGGTAGATAAAATTGCACGCATTGAATTTTTTATTGGTTCTTATAAGGATAGTGCATAATTTGATATAGTACCTATGCAAGCATGTCATTTGTTATTGAGTAAACCTTGGATTATTACAAATAGTGTTTCGCACAATACCATTATAAGTAGCTACTCATTTAAATACAATGGTAGAAGAGTTACTCTTAAACCTATGACCACTGCTGAAATTTTAGAAGAAGATCAACAAAGGCTTGAAAGGAGAAAGAATGAACCGTTTAGAAAAGAATGGACTGTTTCAAATGTTACAACACTTACATCAAAATCTGAATTAGATGATGAACATATTTCCTTGCCTCTTGTTGCAACTAATACATTTCAGGTTTTACACAAAGAAGAGGATAGTGAGAAAGATGAAGAACATGTTGTTGCTTCAGGTAAGAGCTTTCTTGATGTGATGAATTGTTCCAACAATCTTGTTGTATTGGAACCTTGCCTTTATTTGCCTTTGCCACAAGTTGATTTATCTATTGATCCTTGTGATAAAGAGGAGTTGTGTGCCACTGCTTCACCTATACCTTTGCCACTACAAATGAATAAGCTTGATGTTTTTGCTTATGATTCACCTACTAGTGCTGAAATAAAACATTTGATTTTAATAACATGTGAAAAGGATGAGCAAAAATTATTGTCTTCTCTAAATACTTTGGGTTATATTGAATTTGATGTTCTTTTTGATCTAAATACCGTGGAGAAGCAAATCTTTTCTCAAACTGAATTGCCTTTACTAACAAGAAACAAATTTTATGCTATAGGAAACTTGGATCATAGAGGTGTATTTATGGTGCATAAAGTTTATATTTGCTCAAACATGAATACTCCTTGTGTTGTACAACCAAATGATGAACTAAAAAACTGCAATAACAATTACCATGTCATGTCATGTTTTTCTAGTGTTTTTAAGATCACACATTTTCCATCTTGTCATAACAGTAAGAATGATGTTCATATTGCTGAGCAAGTTTTCAAAGAGGTCATTAATTGCATGGCATGCCTTCTATTGTGGTTTCACATTGTGATGATAATTTTCATAACACATATAAACACGAGGTGTATTCCAAGTTTGGGAATAGTTCCATATTTTATATTTCAGATTTGAGACCACTATTGGAAGAAAGAGATGGGATCGAGTCGAGGATAACTCTAATTCAAAAGGGGGAGAATGATGAGTACATCACACTCATGGATACACAAAACACTCCTCCAACTAAGATGAAAGTTCATGTGCATCACCTGAAATTACAGGTGGGATCGTTTCTAATGTTTTTATTATGTGGTTTTGAGAATAGATTGCTACCTAATGAATTAATTATTGTTATAAATCATGGAGATGATAACGAGATATCTGGGGAGGTGATTGGAGACGTGATGGGCCAGCAAGGACGTCCAAGCCAAGGTGGAGGCCCAATCAAAACCGACTTCGAGTCTGTTTTGGAGCCCAGGACCAGTCTGCACTAAAACGGACGCCCAGGACGCATACGGACTCGGATTGGAATGTTCTATATATGCCTGGAAAGATAACAAAAAGAACTTTCCAACCCAAATAGTCCCATGTCAAAATTGGTCCCGAGCCGTCAGCAATCTCCAAAGCAAATCGACTTTCAGAATCTGTCCTGGTGCTGCGACACCGTAATCGGTCTTTGGGCCATGTATCGAGTTGAGCCCACTTAGGGCTGCGTCCAGGGGGTCTTGCACGACCCTAGGGTTCTCATATACAGCCGCCGCCTCTTCATTAGGGTTTGGGTTTTGCTTAGATTATTCTGTTGATAACAGTTTTGCCGTTTGATCGGTTTGTGAGACCCCAACTTGTGAGATTCATCGTATACTTGCAAATTTGGTTGCATTCTTCTTTGTTCTTGCTTGTGTTCTTGATTTGCAGGCAAGGATAAGCCTTCTCGGCGAGGTCAATCGTTCTTGAACGGTTGATAACCAGAGGAGACGTTGTGCTGCGATTGCGGGGTTCAGAACGTGTCGTTCGGAAGCCGGATCGATTTGTGTATCGCCTCCGCCTTAATCAAGATTATCAGAACCTATCGGAAGATCGGGAACCCTTGTCCACATCAGTATTTTCCGTGCGCTTGCGGATTTTACCTAATTAGCTCTAGGACATATTAATGAAGCATTTATGGCACCTTGCCAGCGATGATTTATTAGTATGGCTTAGCAAAAGTTAACACCCGCTCTAGGCAACATCCAAGGACTTTTAATATTGGATCCATTTCTGGTCACTACTGCAAAAGGAAGGGGACGTACCAATTATCAAGAATGGCTGTCGTGTTAATAATAGATTGGTGTTCTAATAATAGATTGTCTCATTAACTTTCTATTAATGGAAAAATCTTTTGCCTTTGTTTCTCTCTTATGTTGTTGGTTTGTAATAATGAGGCTGTAATATTAATATATATTCTCTTTTTCTAAAAAATAGAAGTGTTGAAGCAATTTGAATATAAGATTAAATCTATAACGCCATCATTAAACTTCCCCTCAATTTGGATATACCTTTGAGCTTCTGATATCAGCCTTCGTGCTAGTATAATTTCAGTATTGGGACTAGCTAGTGGGCCCAAAGGCATTAGAGGACACACAGGATAGCATGGTTCTACTTTCAGTAAAATTGTAATGGCACGAGGTTGGCATTCAGAAATTTGATAGTTTATTAAACACCAAGGGAAGTTCAACAACAAGGTAGTTGTAATATACCTTGTGAGTGATATTATGAAAGGATTGAGTGATCGAGAGGGGGGGGGGGGGTGAATCGAGAACTCAAACTATGTACCTATTTTGCCAATTACTAAAACTGTCCACTCAAACAACTCCTACGCAATTCTAGTAGTGAACACACTAGCAAGATAATTCTATGAAAGGAAAGACAACCTAAGCATACTAGTGGATCACACACAAGGCACACAACTCCTATGCAAGATAGTAATCAAACAACACGTGGAAGCACACAACAAGCTAGCAAAGGAGCATACTCATGCAAAGCTACTAGATCATCAAGTACAAGATAAGCACACAAGCATGAGTGGCACAATACATACAAGGATGAGTAACCAAGACAATGCAACGCCTACACATGCTAGAGATCAAGTGAAAGCTAAGCACAACTAGCAAATAGAGAAGCCTATTCATGCAAGTTTACAAGTAATCAACTAGAGCAAGACAAGCATGAATAGCACGGTATGTAAATGAGAAAAGTAATGCATCAAAGTAAGGAGTAGAGTAAGAGATGGCTCATGATTTTTTCTCGATGTCTCGGAAGGATGGCGCCTTCCCCCTACTCCTCGTTAGACCACTCCCGCTGGAGTTCCGGTCCCTCCCGCCACCAATGTGGAGTTATCGCCCACGAGCCCGCAATCACTCCCGGAGTGAAGACATGGTGCGCATCACCGCTGCCACCAAGGCACAAGATCGCCTCCCTTGAGAACTTACCGGACTCGTCGAGCTGACACGGGCACTCACTATTGATGCCCCTTTCACCGGTGGGCTCAAACTGTGTACAAACGTGTGACGGCCATTCACAACCGATCACGATAGGCTCGATCACCGACACCTACCCGGTCTAGGTCTCACCATAGACCAAGAGTAACAATCTAGATCACACCCTCAAGGACACCCTAGACTTAGATGTGCATCAATGCTCATGTTACCCTCACTAGCACTCTCAAGATATGCAATATCTCCTCCTAGTGCTCTCCTCTTTTCCTCTTGGCTCTCACCAAATGCTCCAAGCAATTCCACTAGAAAAGAGAGGTTTCCGAGACCCTAGCAATGAAGTTATATAGGCTTCCAACCTCTAACTAGCCGTTGCTCCACGAAATCATCTCTCTGGACACCATTGACCGGACCGTCCGGTCTCTCTGAAACGACTCTCAGAGCCGTTGGCTCTTCTGTCCAGGCTGATCTCCTGTGCTGACCGGACCATCCGATCAGTTGACCGGACCGTCCGGTCACTTCTCGCTCGTCGATTCCAGAGAGCACCATTTCTGTGTCCTCTCTATCCTGCGCCTCCTTGATACAGACCGAATCGTCTGGTCTATAGACTGGACCATCCGGTCTATAGACTGGACCGTTTGGTCTCTACTGATATTTGCACAGATAGATTCCTTGCAGAAACTCTTCTCTGGATTTCCTATCCTTCTAGTGTCCGTATAGTCTCCACTGACCCCTCTGTCGGGTCACTATGTCTAGAAGCTGAAACTTCTCATCCTCGCTTGACTTTGTTTCTCGGCTTCTCTAAACAACTCCTTGGCTTCTCCACTGTAACCTAGTGCCTGTGATTTCACTAAGCATCCATGCACATCACCGACTAGACATGACCTAAGAGAAATGACCTAGACCCTCTTGATAGTCCAGTTTTTCCTATGGACTCAAAGCCCTAACAACTAGACAAGTGTTCCCAACACTTGCTTCATAGCTTGTCCTTAGCCTTGATCCATATCCATCAACCCTTTGATGAGCCCATGACTCATCGAGTCATTAAAACTACGTATTCTGAAAACAAGCATGATTTTACACATATTGCAGAACATGATGTGTCAAAAATACTCCAACATTCAGTTTGGATCTTTGACAAATATTATGAATAATGAAGAGCGAAGTGAGGATTTGCTAGCCAATTATTCTATGCCATGCAATGTTTTCATTGGGACCAATCTGAAGGTTGAGGAAAAGAAAGGAGAAACGAAGGAATATGTTATGATTGGATCAATGGTTGTGCCACTTGTGAAAAGTAAGGAACATATATTGGTGTTACAAGCCTTCCCAAAGGTATGCAATACTTTACTTTCAAAGTCTACACGGTCTCAAGTCCACCCAGTCACGAAATCAGAAGATATGGAAACTCAAAATCAGTTCGGACTCGGTTTAGGATCAGCCAGACAGGTGTAGAGTAAAAGTAGCATAACTGGGCCATACGGAGTCAGATTGGGCTGAGTAAATACTCGTTGGAAAGATAATTTGATAACCTTTCCAACGGATCTGGCCCCATAGTCAAATAAATTCCCTAGAGGTCGCAATAATCAAAACAATTCTGAGTTGGGTTGAGTCCGAGTCTGTTTTTAGATGTGTTCGAGTCGAACTGGGTTTTTGGCTGGCTTGCATGCCATATAGCCTAGGGCCAGCGCCCCTGTAAGCTAGGACGTGATTGTATTGTGTTTTTGGTCGTGGTGTCCTCCAAAAAAACCCTAGAGGTGTTGCCCTTCTCTACCTGTTGCTGCCGCCGATCTCTGCCGGTCGCTGAAGTGCGTGATCAAGTGATTCTTCCCTTGGGTGCGTGCTGGAACTTGTGGTTCCCCATCTCCAGATCATGCTTGTCTAAGTAATGAGTTCGAGAGTTTATCTCTACTAGTTTTCATCTACATCAAGTTCTTGTAAGCCGGTATTTTCCTATCGTGTTCTAGCTGGTTTATGATTACTATTGGATAACAAATCTGTGGTGTCTATTTTATTGTGGTTGTTGGATCATTGAGCTTGAGATTGTTGTTCTATCTATTCATAGCTGAGATAACAAGTTTCAATACCTATATATACTTGCTAGTACTTGCTGTACCGTGAAAGATTGGGATAAAATCCGGACACCGTCGTCGTGTTCTTATCACCCTTGGACTCCATCAAGTTTATAAGCCTCTATGCTTGCGGTCATTGTCATCCATCACCAAAGCTGCCGTCAACAATCATCATAGAGTAGAAAAGATTTCCTACACGAACAACACCCGTGTAGATATTAATCACATTTCATGTTTGTCATTCATCACCAAAACATTCATACCTTGGGGTGACCTCAACGGTCATGATCCTTACAATCTCCCCCTTTTTGGTGATGGATGACAACCACTACTTATAATGATCCAAAACGGACGAGCAACAAGGAACCAAAGGAAAAGAAAGGAATGAAAGGATTACCTTGGTCCTTAACTTGGAAGTAGTCTCCCCCTTGGAATGTGCTAGATGTTGAGGGAGAACTACCCAATCACATAGCGCACTTGATATCTATCTTGAGTTGAATTTTGCGCCCGTCTTGGTGTCGTGGTTGATGATCTTGTCGAAGTAGACACACAAAAAGGACGTAGATATTCATGTCGGTGTTGATGTTCATTGTTGTTGTATACATGCACCATTGTTCATTGTTGTTGTACACATGCACCATTGTCTTGATTATCTTTCCTTTGATCTTCATGTTCTTCTCCATCTTTCCTTCTCGATGGTTGGTCTTCATGTTCTTCTCCATCTTTCCTTCTCCCCCTTTTGTATATTTTTTCTTGATCTTTGACTTGGCTTTTGGATCTTCATGTTCTTCTCCCCCTTTGTGTTATCGATCTAGACTTGGCTTTTGGATCTTCATGTTCCTTCTCCCCCTTTGTCACCTATCACCAAAAATCAAAGACAAAACACAAGAGAACCAAGGGGCAAATAATAAATGGCAAGAGTTAGGAAACTCCCCCTTTCATGGTGCTCTTCCTTGGTCACGATAGTGTTCCACCATAGCTCCCCCTACACACATGATTCAACAAAATATTTCCTCAATGATGTAATGGTTAGTCATTAGTGTGTTGGGAATGTATGAGTCACTTGTCTTTGAGCCGCGTGAGTAGATTTAACCTCGAAGCTCGTTTGAACATGACTCAATGGGCATGAAGCACAAAGATCACTATGTGATCATCTAGAGGGTCATATACTTACATTGCAAGTAAGCAACCCCCCCTAGAAACATGATTGGAAGCATGTAAGGTATTACAATGCAAAATGCATCAATGCAAAGAGTGCAAATGCATATGAAAAAAGTATAAAAATGCATGATGCGATGCTAAAAGAAAGAGAGAGAAAGGCTACAAACCAAAGTGCCAACGACGAGTTGTTCCCTTCTTGAGCTTACTCATAATGGACCATTCTTCAAAGCCTTGGGCACACCATGAACCACCATCCCAAGCTTACCCCATGTCCATTGCTATCTCAACGAGGTCCAAAGTCGACCTACAAGCAAAGAGAAACAAGCACAAAACAAAAGCACAAACAATGAACAAAACAAACAAGACTATACATATTTATAAGAGACAAGCTTTAGGGTTACTCATGTGAAGTTTGAAAGGTCGAGAACATTGAGTTCTCCCCTTAGCTTGCTGAAGGTCTTCTCGTCGAGTGGCTTGGTGAAGATATCCGTCAATTTTGAGTGACATTTTGAGTGAAGTTGAGGCAATAATCCGAGAGTGTTTGGCTCATGTAGGGAAGTTGTGCAGAACAAGCTCCTGCCGCCATATATGCCGCTTCGGTTGTAGATAGAGCCATCGAGTTTTGCTTCTTTGAGCTCCAAGATACTAGAGGTCTTCTAAGAAATTGGCAACCTCCTGATGTACTCTTCCTATTCAATTTGCATCCCACAAAGTCCGAGTCCAAATACCCAAATAATTCAAAGCTTGTTCCTCTAGGATACTATAATCCCATGGTAGGTGTGTACTTGAGGTATCTAAGAATCCTCTTGACGGCCTTCAAGTGAGACTCGTTCGGATTTGCTTGAAAGTGTGCACACAAGCACACACTAAACATGATGTCCGGTCTTGAGGTGGTGAGATAGATCAAGGACCGAATCATTGATCTATAGAGCTTAGGGTTCACCGGTTTACCCTTTGCATCATCATCCAAGGGTTTGCTTGTCGCCATAGGTGTGTGCAAAGACTTGCAATTCTCCATGTTGAATCTCTTGAGAAGATCCTTGGTATACTTCTCTTGATAGGGTGACACCACTGGTGTCACATTAGCAACCCTAGACAGCCAAGGAGGAGAAACAAAAGAAAAGTGATAATTTAAAACTCGAGTTTGAATTTTATTTGAATTGAAGTCAAATACGGCTTGAAGTAGAACTCCAAATTTTCTAATATAACTCACCCACATAAATTTCAAAAACTTGATCTATGTACCAAATAAGAGTTTTGGAGAATTTTGGGTAATTTTATCTCATGAGTAATTAAGTCAAATAAATCACACAATGATCAGAAATAGGGTTAATTTAAAAATTCAAATTTCAAATCTCACTAGAAACCTGTCGAGAGGTAATCTCCATAGTGATTCTAGGTGTGCATATGAGTATGAAAGCCGATGGACATAGGACACAGGGTTTATACAGGTTCGAGCCTCCCAAAGGATAACAACCCTACGTCCTGTTTGGTGTTCTTGTATTTCTAGGGTTCGCACTGGGATTCGATTCCCAATACGAGTTCTGATGATCTTTGAGGACCCCCTACCCTCCTTATATAACTGAAGGGAAGTGGTTTACATAGTAACCTATCATTCGGTTACATTTGATCCTATCTATACATCATATCTCTTGACCTAACTTGTAGCCTACTCTAAACAAATATCCGAGTAATTATCTTCTAGGCCTTAATCTCCAATGCTTCATAATCGAGCCTCCGGCCCACTCGACCATATTACCGAGTGGATAATTATCCCGTATATATATGTACCACAGTAGCCCCCAAGAACTTTCCAATTTTGAATACAAATCTTCAACTTATCTTCATACCTTTCAAAATTGAAAAGTGCTTCTCTTGCTATACATAAAAATACCCTTCCTTTATAGGCCATTAAAAAGGCATATTCCATGAGCATAGCCCCTAACTCAGAAGGTATTGAGACTATTGTTAAAATGCCTTGTGAGTTCGAAATTAACAATCTCAATCGTCCATCAGATTTTCCTATCTGGTTATAACCCCCAGTGCTGTAGTTAAAGAAAATAACTTCTGAAGTAACACTAAGAGGAAACCGCAGCCCCCAGGGTTAAAAATTATCATTTCCTCTGAATGATATGTCAAAAATTAAGAACCGTAGCCCCCAAGATTGGTGCTACCACTCTCTCCGAGTGATATGTCAAAAATTAAGAACCGTAGCCCCCAAGATTAGTGCTACCACTCCCTCTGAGTGATTAATAGAGCTTAATGCTAAGCAAGTGTACTGTAACCCCGAAGCTTAGAATCATTAGTCGTCCGAGTGATTTTAATAATAAATCACAAAACGAAGACATTATAGCCCCTAGTTATGGAACTTATCTGCTGTCCAAGTGGTTTCAATATTAAATCACCAAGAATTGAAATTTTGGTACGTAATAAATGCTATGAACAGTACCATCATATCACGGCGACAACCAACGAACTATGCCTTCCTGCTAGGTCAACTTATTAGTATATACATATATATATATATACGTGTGCACCCCTTCACCTTCTTCACTTCAGCATTCCAGCCGCCACCATCGCCCCCGCACAAACCCTAGATCTTGGATTCCCATTTCCTCTCGGAGATTTCTGCTCATCTCCATTTCTCCAGACACCAATTCCAATGGCGCCCAAGCGCACTCGCCAAAGCACCAAATCCCAGTCAAAAAAGCAAGCTTCCCCTGGTAAAACCGACGATGAGGCAGTCTTCGACATCCTCGTGGGGATCAAGGAGTTTCTAGTTTCCGCTAGGAGAAGATCAACGGGCTTGTGATCGATGGAGTGCTCCAAGATCAGCAAACCGGGGACTGGATTGAAGCAATAGGTCAAAAGTTCCCGCAACCCTTAGTAGATCACATCACTATTTTTGCATCCTTTTTATATCGTGGATTTGGGATTCTGTGTAGTGATTTCTTCCGAGGGCTGCTGTTTTTCTATGGATCAACCTTGTGAATCTAAATCCAAACTCGATTCTCCAAATCTCTATCTTCATTCATCTGTGTGAGGTATTCCTGGGGATCGCCCCCCATTTCGATACTTTCAAAGAACTGTTTGTTCTAAAATCAAACAACAGCAATGTGATTGGAGGCGCATGATTTCAATTAAGGAATAAGTCAAAATATATCGAAGTTCCTCTTCTTTGACGAACAAAGGGTGGCAGGCAGATTGGTTTTACCATGGAAAGCATGCACCCCCATTGTCAGAGTTCACTGCTGAAGCTCCTGTGCCTCGGCCTGAATGGTCCACGAAGGCGTCCCCAAGCAAAAAGGCTCAGGCTAATGCAATGTTAGAACAAATTGCCGAGCTGAAATCAAAGGGATATAGTGGAGTGGACGTTGCCTCGAGCTTCATATATCACCGAGTCCAACCCATCAAGAAATGCCATGTCCCTGGTTGGAAGTTCAATCTCAACAGAGACCCCACCATGGAAGTGCCTGAAGAGTTGTCAGAACGGGAACTAACACTCCGGCTTGAGAATATTTTTTCCTCAC
Source organism: Eleusine indica (assembly GCA_030378355.1). NCBI lineage: Eukaryota > Viridiplantae > Streptophyta > Magnoliopsida > Poales > Poaceae > Eleusine > Eleusine indica. Next base: position 22,252,010 of record CM059500.1, read on the forward strand.
TGCTTGATTGGACCCCGGGGTCTGTGAAAGCTGGACATCATTCCAAGATCCCTAGGAATGAAGTAAGTAACCACCGCCAAATCTGTTATTCCCAATATGTTGGTGAACATAAAAAATGAATAACATGTCATATGAATTGCAGAACCTCGACATATATTCCTCAAGCCCCCCACTGCCTCCTGTGAAGCGAGAAAAGTCACCAAGTCAACCACCGGCTCACAAGCGTTGTAAAGTCCAGATTGAAGAATCTGACCAAGACGAGTCTTTGGCAGAAAGATCTACTAGGCTCCAAGAAGAGGCAAAGAAAAAAGCTGCAGCCGAGTCATCAACCACTCGGAAAGGACCTGGAGGTGATGCAAAAACCAAGCCTTCAAAATAGAAGAGGCTCCCGAGTGACAAGAATACGAAGCATGTCTCAACTAAGGATACCCCTGATGCTACGAAGGATTCTAGGCCATCGAATCCCCTACCAAAACTATCAGGATTGAAGTTTAAACGCTGGCCAAGGTAAGCGTGTTCAATGGCCATGATTGTAATTTGCTATAAAACGACTCTGCTAATGGTTATGTGTCTTCTAGATCATTCGACACCGTTTCTTCAGGCAGCGTAATGCCTCAAAGCACTGTTCCCAAAGAAGATCAAGCTAAAGTATTGTCAGGGGCATCCAAGGATGATGCCTCTGATCACTCAGCTAAGAGGCCGAGTGATATTAATGCTGCTCCAACATCTCCCCGGACAAGAGAAGAAACCAACAGAGACCCCTTTAGTGCCGGATCTAAATGTTTCGGGGACAACCACAATCCCTGCTATCTCTTCACCAGTCGATGCAGAAGAGCCTACCTTGGTTTTTGAAAAGATGCCAGAGCCAGCATATGATTATCCCATCGGCCCTGATGAAGATGCCACGCCAACTCCAATTCACCGAGTGGTGAAGGAAGCAATCTCGAAAGAAACTGTCCCCACCAGGACGGTATACCATACTGGTAAATTTTCCATTGCGGGCTTTGATGAATCTAATGAACAAGAAGAACTGAAGACATTCGAGGGCTTAACCGCAAAAGCTTACCACTCGTTCCAGGTAAAAAGCTAGATGTATGCTTATTTTCGATTATCACTCAAGGAAATGATACACCTCTTTCTCTTACTATTTTATTACAGCGCTTGAAGTCACACATGGCTAATAAGAGCAAACTTCTACAACTTGTGGAGAGGACTTGCGCAAAATCAATGGAGACCGAAGATCAACTTGCCAAAGAGAGGCTTGAAGTCGGACGTCTATCTCTCGAGTTGAAGACGCATTCATCCCAGATGGACGAACTTTAATTTAAATTGTCAGGTACATTGTCTATAATTTACATGACATAAACCGAGTGACCTGTTATTGCACCACATTTTTCAGATTTCCTTATCACAGAGTTATCTTAAGAGCTTGCTTCTAAATGCAAGAATGAGGCTGATTCGGCAATAATGACTGCTGAGTTGAAAGACCATGTGAAAGCTTTGGAATCGTCCTCTAGTGTTATCGGCGATTTGAAGAGTCAAAATCAAGAGCTGAAAAAACAACTTCAAACTTTGAATGAAATCAAAAACAATTTTGAAAAACTAAAGGACAACTTCAAAACCATGGAAGAATCCCGGGCTCATGGGAAAAAGAAGGCTAAAGGTATAATTTTGCATGCTCTTATAACTTAAACTCCAGCTACCAACCCATTTTGCTTGTGTAACAGATGCTGAAGAAAAAATCAGGATTCAAAACCAAAGAAACGCCCAGCTAGAAACTGGACTGCCCTGAAACAATATTCAAGAAGGCCATAGATGAATTAAATAAATTCAGAAGAACCTTCAAAGAGGTGGAAAAGCTCAAGGAAGAGTACAAGGCAAAGGCGGCCACTCTTGAAGCGAAAAAGGCCAACACCAAAAAACATTTGAGAGGTAAGTTTTTGAGCCTATATTACCTGCACCACCGAGTCCATACCTGCAGGAGAAATGTGTAATGATTGTGTTCCTATAGGGTCTAAATGGGCTTATGAGCTGTTACAAAATAAATTTATTGAAGGTGATGAAAATCTTCGCTGGTGTCTTGCAGCTCTGCAAAAAGACGCGGAGTGATGTGGACAAGGGTTCCCGATCTTCCGAAAGGTTCTTGGTAAGTTGATTTGGTCGGAGGCGACACACAAATCGATCCGGCTTCAGAACAGCACGTTCTAAACCCCGCAATCGCAGCACGACGTCTCCTCTGGTTATCAACCGTCCAAAAGACGATTGACCTCGCCGAGAAGGCTGATCCCTGCCTGCGAATCAAGAACACAAGCAAGAACAACGAAGATTGCAACACAATTGCAGATGTATGATTAAACTCTCGAAGTTGGGGTCTCACAAACCGATGAACGGCGAAACTGTTTATGAACAGAATTGATCTAAGCAAAACCCAAACCCTAATGAAGAGGCGGCGGCTGTATATGAGGACCCTAGGGTCGTGCAAGACCCCCTGGACACAGCCCTAAGTGGGCTCAACTCCATACATGGTCCAAAGACCGGTTACGGTGTCGCAGCACCAGGACAGATTCTGGAAGTCGAATTGTTTCGGCGATTGCCGACGGCTCGGGACGAATTTTGACATGGGACCAGTTGGGTTGGAAAGGGCTTTTCGTTATCTTTCCAGGCATATATACAACGTCCAAATCCGAGTCCGTATGCGTCCTGGGCATCCGTTTTAGTGCAGACTGGTCCTGGGCTCCGAAACAGACTCGAAGTCGGTTTTGATTGGGCCTCCACCTTGGCTTGCACGTCCTTGCTGGCCCATCACGTCTCCAATCACCTCCCCAGCTATCTCATCATCATCTCCATGGTTTCTAATAACAATTAATTCATTAGGTAGCAATCTATTCTCAAAATCACATAAAGGAATCATTAGGAACAAGCTCACCCGTAAATTCAACTGTCGCGCATGAACTTGTATTTTGGTTGGCGGAGTGCTGGGTGTATCCATAAGGGTGATGTCCTCATCATTCTCCCCCTTTTGAATTAGAGTCGTCCTCGACTCGATCCCATCTCTTTCTCCCAATAGTGGTCTCAAATCTGAAATATAAAATATAGAACTATTCCCAAACTTGGAATGCACATCACGTTTATATGTGTTATGAAAATTATCGTCACAATATGAAACCATAATAGAAGGCATGCCATGCAAATTAATGACCTCTTTGAAAACTTGCTCAGCAATATGAACGTCATTCTCACTCTTATGACAAGATGGAAAATGTGTGATCTTAAAAACACTAGAAAAACATGACATGACATGGTAATTGTTATTGCAGTTTTCTAGTTCATCATTTGGTTGTACAACACAAGGAGTATTCATGTTTGAGCAAATATAAACTTTATGCACCATAAATACACCTCTATGATCATAGTTTCCTATAGCATAAAATTTGTTTCTTGTTAGTAAAGGCAATTCAGTTTGAGAAAAGATTTGCTTCTCCACGGTATTTAGATCACAAAGAACATCAAATTCAATATAACCCAAAGTATTTAGAGAAGACAATAATTTCTGCTCATCCTTTTCACATGTTATTAAAATCAAATGTTTTATTTCAGCACTAGTAGGTGAATCATAAGCAAAAACATCAAGCTTATTCATTTGTTGTGGCAAAGGTATAAGTGAAGCAGTGGCACACAACTCCTCTTTATCATAAGGATCAATAGATAAATCAACTTGTGGCAAAGGCAAATCAAAACAAGGTTCCAATACAACAAGATTATTGGAACAATTCATCACATCAAGAAAGCTCTTACCTGAAGCAACAACATGTTCTTCATCTTTCTCACTATCCTCTTCTTTGTGTAGAACCTGAAATGTATTAGTTGCAACAAGAGGCACAAAAATATGTTCATCATCTAATTCAGATTTTGATGTAAGTGTTGCAACATTTGAAACAGTCCATTCTTTCCTAAACGGTTCATTCTTTCTCCTTTCAAGCCTTTGTTGATCCTCTTCTAAAATTTCAGCAGCGGTCATAGGTTTAAGAGTAACTCTTCTATCATTGTATTTAAATGAGTAGCTATTTATAATGGCATTGTGCGAAGCATTATTTGTAATAATCCAAGGTTTACTCAATAACAAATGACATGCTTGCATAGGTACTATATCAAATTCTGCACTATCCTTATAAGAACCAATAAAAAATTCAATGCGTGCAATTTTATCTACCTTTATCTTACCAAAAGAATTTACCCATTGGATGTAGTATGGACATGGGTGTGGCTGTGTTATCAATCCAAGCTTCTCTACTAATTCTAAACTTGCGATGTTGCGGCTACTCTCTCTATCAATGATAACACGACAACGTCGATCCTTGACAACAAAGTGAGTCTGAAATAAATTGTTCAATTGATTTTGCTCTACCTTCTCCATTTGAGGACTGAGCACTCTTTGTAATACATCACTCATATTGTTCTCATTAGACGACGTTGAATCATCACCATGAGTGGCGTAACCTGTCATTGTTAGTAGCAAACAAGGAAACACACGAAAGTATATTTTCCTATCACTACTATGTGATAACAGTGTAAACTCTCAACAAGCAAAGGGAAGCATCTTATCAAGCTCTTACAAAGTTCTTAATTACAACAAGCAAAGGATACCTTAGAGAGTGTGAACTGATGATTGCGAGAGTCAAAAAAAAATTGTGCCTGTTCAGAAGGAAATATATGGAGCTTGGATAGGCAATATTAGGTAGCAAGGATTAGCAAAATTTCAATTCAGAAGTTGCAAAACTAAATAATAGTCCCAAGCTAGTCTATATCACCGGCCTAAACTTGTCTTGGACCTAGTTCAAGCAAGGAAGCAAATAACTCAATAAAGGACACAAAGGATGCAAGCAATTCTGAATTTGTATCTTTTCTTTTTTCTACTTCTTTTTTTGTGCGGCTTTTTCTCTTGTGCACTTTTGCCTTTTTCTTTTCTTTTCTTGAGAATCAGGACTGCAGCAAGGTATTACAAGTTTTACAACCAATGGAACCCCAGAATATTTTTTTTTCTTACTACAAGTGCAGCAAAAGAATTCTTGTAATAGCACAACTAAAACAAACTTCTATAACAAGATCAAGCACTAATTGGTTGGATTTTGATCAAAATGAGACAGCAGCAGAGCATTCTAATTTTCTTTTGCACACGAAAGTAGAAGGCTAGATGTTAAAGAAATATTTAGTGCACATAATTCCAGCAATACTATTATCTAAACATATGCAACACTGATTTTTCCCTTGTTTGTCTATGACAAGGATATGCACGACTCAAACAAGACCAAAGAACAAGCACTAGACCAGCAACACAATGACCTTGTAGGGACTAAAATTTAGAGAAGCAAACTAAACTGAAAATTGCAAGGCACAAGGAGGGTGTAGGACAGCGGAAACACGACGAACAAATATTTTTGTAGGGCAATTTTCTGGACTCTAGGATTGAACAAAATAACAAGGATAACAACGAACCTAACGGTGTACCTGAAGCTCTGATTACCACTTGATGTGGACAAGGGTTCCCGATCTTCCGAAAGGTTCTTGGTAAGTTGATTTGGTCGGAGGCGACACACAAATCGATCCGGCTTTAGAACAGCACGTTCTAAACCCCGCAATCGCAGCACGACGTCTCCTCTGGTTATCAACCGTCCAAAAGACGATTGACCTCGCCGAGAAGGCTGATCCCTGCCTGCGAATCAAGAACACAAGCAAGAACAACGAAGATTGCAACACAATTGCAGATGTATGATTAAACTCTCGAAGTTGGGGTCTCACAAACCGATGAACGGCGAAACTGTTTATGAACAGAATTGATCTAAGCAAAACCCAAACCCTAATGAAGAGGCGGCGGCTGTATATGAGGACCCTAGGGTCGTGCAAGACCCCCTGGACGCAGCCCTAAGTGGGCTCAACTCCATACATGGTCCAAAGACCGGTTACGGTGTCGCAGCACCAGGACAGATTCTGGAAGTCGAATTGTTTCGGCGATTGCCGACGGCTCGGGACGAATTTTGACATGGGACCAGTTGGGTTGGAAAGGGCTTTTCGTTATCTTTCCAGGCATATATAGAACGTCCAAATCCGAGTCCGTATGCGTCCTGGGCATCCATTTTAGTGCAGACTGGTCCTGGGCTCCGAAACAGACTCGAAGTCGGTTTTGATTGGGCCTCCACCTTGGCTTGGACGTCCTTGCTGGCCCATCACGTCTCCAATCACCTCCCCAGCTATCTCATCATCATCTCCATGGTTTCTAATAACAATTAATTCATTAGGTAGCAATCTATTCTCAAAATCACATAAAGGAATCATTAGGAACAAGCTCACCCGTAAATTCAACTGTCGCGCATGAACTTGTATTTTAGTTGGCGGAGTGCTGGGTGTATCCATAAGGGTGATGTCCTCATCACGGAGGTGGTTGCCCAATACATCATGCCAGAAGAAAAACCACCCAGGTGTCAAGACCTTCTCACACGGCTACAAGATGCCCCAAGCCGAGTGAAAGAGCATGCTCGGCGTATTGCAGGACTGGTAGGTGCTCAAGTGTTGGTTATTGCCAAATCCCATATTATAGAGATTAAACTGGATGTGGTTGCTGAAGGTTTCCATGAAGACCTTTCTGACGAACAATGCGAAGCTCTAGTAATGGAGGCACAAGAAACTGCAAACATTTTAATTGACCAGATAGAACTAGATCCATTACCAAAAGTGTAATGGTTTGTATTACTGTTGTCAGATGATATTTCACAACTAATGATGTAATGAAATGTAATTCAGTAGACCCTTAGGATCTAGATCCATCACTAGTATTGTGACAAAATCTCGGGCCATGCTGCTTTGTTTATGTATTGTATGAACTTGTGTTAAACACTCACAACCAATACACAACATATGTCAGCATTCTACACAATGTTCCCAATAACCAATATGAACCATGGGGACTAAGACCCCACTCGGTCAACATGTGCGAGTTGTGGTAATACCAAGAATCAAAATTTGAGTCATGACTATATTGAACAGGGTAAGAGATTATTTCACAGAAATCGTAAATTGTATGATAAATTATCATGACCGCAAGTTATATGTATTCATTAAAAATACAGATGGGTACAAATATAAACAAACTGCTGAAGAAGAGCATAGAAACGATGTAGCTGAGATATGTTCCAAGAAGTAGGAAGGTCTGACCTATCCTTACGCATCAACCGATATGCGCCTGGCCAAGTGACCTCCTTTATGATAAAAGGTCCTTCCCATGGAGCCGACAACTTGTGCTTGCCAACCGTAGACTGAACTTGCTTTAAAACCAGATCACCTACTACGAAATCCCGTGACCTGACTTTTTTATCGTGATACCGCCACAGGCTTTGCTGATACTTGGCCGACCGAACCAGAGTGGCATCACATTTTTCTTCCAGCAACAATAAGTCATCACACCGATGTTCGTTGGAAGTCTTTTTTTCACATGCTACCATCCGCGGCGAGATAAACAATACTTCGGTCGGCAACATAGCTTCGGATCCGTAAACTAACAAAAACGACGAGTGCCCCGTGGCTCGACTGATATTGGTTCGAAGCCCCCACAGTACTGACGGTAACTCTCAAACCCAACATCAAGCATACTTCTCTAATCTGTCAAATATGCAAGGCTTAATTCTGGACAATAAGAGGCCATTTGCCCACTCGACCTGGCCGTTACTTTGTGGATGGGCGGTAGAAGCATAGCCAATCTTGAACCCCACCCGATTCGTGAAGAACTTAAACTCTTGTGTCGTGAACTGACTACCGTTGTCAGTGATGATCTTGTGCGGAGCACCAAACCGAGTTACTATTTCGATCATGAACTCGACGACCTTTTTTGCAGAAATTTTTCTAACTAGTTTCGCCTCAATTCATTTAGAGAATTTGTCCACTGCCACGAACAAATGAGTGAAACCTCCTTGAGCCTTATGAAAAGGGCCCACGATATCTAAACCCTAGACTGAGAATGGCCACATTATTGGGATATTTTGAAGTTCGGTGGCAGGTACGTGCATCTGGCCGGTGAAAAATTGGCAACCTTCATATTTTCGGACGATATCTTTTGCGTCAACAATCACTGTGGGCCAATAAAACCCTTGTCTCATTGCTTTGGTTGCTATAGTTGAGGGACCCGCGTGGTTACCACATATGCCGACTTGGATTTCCTTTAATATGGCAATGCCCTCCTCCCGTGATAAGCACTTTAACAGTACCCCGTATGGACTTTGTTTATACAAGGGATTGTCAATGGTGCAGTATAGCCTTGACTTGGGGATGATACGAAGGGCTTCGTCTTTGTCGGCAGGCAGTGTTCCACCGTTTAAATACTCGATGAATGGAGTTCTACAGTCTATTTCTATTAAAATGACTTGAGGTGTTGCCTCTTTGCCTGGGATAGCCTGCACCACAGTTTGCTGGGTCAGTATAGATGGCTTCTGTAGATCATCGAGAAATACACCATCGGGTATTTTAGCTCTTCTGGACCCAAGCTTGGCCAGCACATCTGCATCCTCATTGAACTTTCGAAGGACGTGCTTGTACTCGATGCCATCAAACTTGTCTTCGAGCTTTCGAACTTCAGCGCAGTATGCAGTCATGCTTTCATCAAAACAACACCATTCTTTAGTCACTTGATTGATTACAAGCGCCAAGTCATCAGAGATACTTATCCATCTAACACCAAGTGATATGGCCATTCGTAACCCATGTAGGAGAGCCTCGTACTCCGCTGCGTTGTTAGATGTGCGAAAATGCATTTAGAGGACGTGGCACATCTTAACTCCGTCTAGGGATACCAGTACTACCCCTGCACTGGCCCCCTCCAGTTGTAAGGAGCCGTCAAATGACATGGTCTAGTAGCTTGTTTCCTATGGTGTGGGCGGTAACTCGGACTCAGTCCACTCGGCGATGAAATCTAACAGCGCCTGGCCTTTGATTGCACCGTGACACTTGAAGGTAGTCTCACATGATCCAAGCTCAACAGCCCACTTGGCTATTTTCCCGGTTGCATCTCAGTTGTGTAGCAGTTCGTGAACTTCGACCGGGTGATCTTCAAAATAATTTTTCAACTTATGATACGTCATCAGTAGTGCATACACTAGCTTTTGGAGCTGAAAGTACCGCAATTTAGAATCTGATAAGACCTCGCTAATGAAATACACTGAACGCTGCACCTTTTGAGCCTTGCCATCTTCCGCCCGTTCGACCACCAGCACTGTGCTGACAACGTGTGTGGTTGCGGAAATCTACAGCTGCAAAGTTTCCTTTGGTTCGGGGGGTGTCAACACCAATGGGCCACTAATGTAGGCCTTGAATTCTTCCAAGGCTTGTTGGGCTTCTTCATTCCAGGCAAATGAATCCTGCTTCTTGAGCAATCAGAAGAAAGGTAATCCCCTGATGTCGAGTCATGACACAAATCGGCTGAGTGCTGCCATGCAGCCGATCAACTTCTGGATGTCTTTCTGAGAGTGTGGGCGTCCCATCCACAATATGGCATTTATTTGTTTTTTGGATTTGCCTCAATTCCTCGGTGTGAGACCAAGATACTGAGTACCTTCCCTGACGGGACACCGAAAACGCATTTCTCGGGGTTCGGCTTCATGTTGTACTGTTGAAGGTTGTAAAATGTCTCGGCCAGGTCTTGTATTACGTTAGAAGCGAGTCGGTGTTGGTCGTACCTACGCACCCACTTTTATACCGCAAGAGGACGGTGTACGATTGTAGCACTTTTTTCCTTGAATAGAGTATTCCAAGGTTTATCGAATCCACTGGAACCTTAGGGATAATTAAACAAAGTTAACAGTAAAATATCTAGTCAAGGCTATCGTCGAATTCAGGTTTCATGAGGGGAAGACTGGCCAGCGCGAAGGTGCGTCAGATAGTAAATCTGTCGTTGCGCCGATCCATGCAGGAGTTGAGCCGATCGGCACAATAGTGAATCTATCGTTGCGCCGATCGGCGCAGGAGTTAAGCCGATCGGCACACTAGTGAATCTAAGCCAAAGTGCACCAGATGCCTTGTAAACCTAGGCCGTTAAGTGAGTAACCAGATATCTACTAGTGAGATTGTAACCAGAAAGTTTAATTAAATAGCATCATAATGGGTAATTCCATAGATCAATAAAATCTATAATGAATAAGACCACCCTACTTTCCGAGTGGCTCCTGATTTATCGCTGCCGAGAGGAAACCCTTAATCGCGCGAGTATCTTACCCTACTCAACTATCCAATAGTGCTGCGCAGGCTTAGTGCTGTCACCGCTAAACCACACTACTAGCATCATCAAGCAACCATAATCAATACAATGTCCGAATACTATCCTAATCAGCACGATTAAGATAATATCAACTTACTTAGCCTAGAACTAAGCAATTGGAATAAGCACATGCATGATTATAGAATCAAGATAGACAAATCACCAAAACCATCATCAACATATTCAATCATCCTTGAGATACATAGAGTAAAATTCATCCCCGTCGAGATGGCCTACCTTGACGGATCAACTCTTAACACCAATGGTTCTCAAAAGTCAACTAGAGATCTATTCTAACGGGGCAAGCCCTGGTGGCTCTAACTCACGGATCTGTTGTCCCTCTGTTGCCTCCTCTCTCTGCGAACAGGGTTTACAAGTATTTATAGGGGTTCTACTCGTAAAGGACTCGGTTTCTAGCAAATAAGGCGGGTACGATGGAATATGGGTATGTGTTGGAAGGGAGAGTGCATGGGCTACCCATGGATGGCTTCGATGGAAGCATCACCTGGGGTGACGTGTACTCGAGAAAAGTGGGACCCGGACTGACCCTGTTGTATCTCGTGAAAGGTTGTCGTATGTGACTCCTCGGAGTGTGCGTGTGCCGTATATTTGGGTTTCTCCTGCAGGATGTAAATCGATTCGAGTCGCAGTCCCTCGCGGTTATTGAGTACCACTTGTAATTGCTGTCACATCAAAGTAAGAAGTGAAATAATGATGATGATGATTATACTTGTTGTATTTCTATTAATTGTATTGCAACCATGTTTGCTATAGTATAGCTGCACAACATTTATTTTATGCAATAATCCTATTATTTTGGTTAAAAGATAAAAATAAGGATCAATTGTTAGTGCTGTTTTTTGCAATTATTCCAACAACCTTTGGTTGGCCCCCTGCATACTAGGTGTCGGCCTTAGCGTGTCATTTCGATGGGTAAATCTTGCAGGGTATTAGTTGCTTAGGGCTTTGCTCTATGTGGTTTTGTGTAGGGGTTCTTCTTGCTAATGAGGCACATCTACGGGCTTGATGTGCTTCATGATATGATTCTAACATGAGATATATTGCTTCCAATATTTATGTTATCGAATTTCAAATTTGTTTACATACCCAAATCTGAACCAAAATTGTAATAATTCAGTTTTAACATTGCACAATAATCTTTCATGCTCATATGCGTGTACTTTTGGACTCTTGCATCGTCAAGATCATGATCATTGAGGTCACCCCGAGGTATGAATGTTTTGGTGATGAATGACAAACATGAAATGTGACTAATGTCTACATGAGTGTTGTTCGTGTAGGAAACCTTTTCTACTCTATGATGATTGTTGACGGCGGTCTTGGCGATGGATGACAATGACCGCAAGCATGGAGGCTTGTGAGCTTGATGGAGTCCAAGGGTTGATGGAGATGGATCAAAGCTAAGGACAAGCTATGGAGCAAGTGTTGGAAACACTTGTCTAGTTGTTAGGGCTTTGAGTCCATAGGAAAACCGGACAATCAAGGGGGTCTAGGTCATTTCTCTTAGGTCATGTCCAGTTGGTGATGTGCAAGGTTGCTCAGTGAAATCAGGCATAGGTGATAGTGGAGAAGCCAAGGAGCTGTTCAGAGAAGCCGGGAAACAAAGTCAAGCGAGGACGAGGAGTTTCAGCTTCTGGACGAAGAGACCGGACAGAGGGTTCAGTGGAGACCAGACTCTACGGTCACTAAGTGAACAAAGAGTAGTTTGTAAGGAATTTGTCTGTGCAGGGATCAATAGTGACCAGACAGTCCGGTTAGCAGGCTGGACGGTCCGGTCTGTATGGAGACACACCGAGTTAGAGAGGACGTAAATTGGGAGCTCTCTGGAATGGAGAGAGAAAGTCTGACCGAACGGTTCGGTCAGTTGACCGGACGGTTCGGTCAGTAGGAGATCAGAAGGGGCAAAGTCGTTGGTGCCGAGGATTGCAGTGACCGGACAGCCCGGTCAGTTGGCCCAGAAAGCTGATTTCATGGAGCAACGGCTAGTTGAAGGTTGGAAGCCTATATAACTTCGTTGCTGGGGTCTTGGAGACTTCTCTTGGCCAGTGGAATTGCTTGGAGCATTTGGTGAGAGCGAAGAGGCAAAGAAGAGAGCAGTTACATACTCCTTACTATGATGCTTTACTTTCCACATTTACATACTGTGCTATTCATGCTTGTGTGCTTACCTTGGTCTAGTTGACTACCTAGTAGACTTGCATGAATAGGCTTCTTTACTTGCTAGTAGTGCTTAGTTTTCATACTTGATCACTCGCATGTATAGGAGTTGCTTTGGCTTGTTTGATCACCCTAGTATGTATCATGCTACTCATGCTTGTGTACCTTCCATGTGTTTGTTGATTTAGTAGATTTGCATGATTTGGCTCCTTTGCTAGCTTGTTGTGTGCTTTTGTGTGTCTTCAATTACTAATTTTTATTGAAGTTGTATTGCCTTGTGTGATCCACTAGTATGTTTAGGTTGTTATTCCTTTCATAGGTTCATTATCTTTCTAGCGTGGTCATCACTAGAATTGTGTAGGTGTTATGTTGAGTGGTAGGTTTTAGGAACTGGCAAATTTGGTACATAGTGTGAGTTCCTGATTCACCCCCCCCCCTCTCTTGATCTTGCTTGCTCTTCTAGTATGACTAGTGCTGATGATGCTTGTGAGTCTTTTATTGGTCATGCTAGTGATACACTTGTTGAGGAGTTCCTTGCTTTTTGTGCTAATGAGAATGAAAACTTACTTGAGCTTCCCAAAATTATGATAGTCAAGAAAATCCTCACTTTGCTCCCTAGCAGCAAGCTCCTCTATATCACCCTTGATCTCATCATGGAGAAGGGTCTCTCCGTCGAGGATGTGATTGGGTTGCTCTTTGAGGATGAGAAGATCACCGCAAGCTGGAATGGGGAGAAGACTTCAAAGACGAACAATGGAGCATCCTCAAGAAAAGGGAAAGAAGTAGCTTTGAGCTCAAACTTCCTTGATCCCTCCACAAGATTGCCTTGCAGCAGCTTCTACAACCCCTTCAGATCAAGACCTACACCAAGCTCTTCATTAGGCGCTTCATCAAGCTCTACCCCAAGTGTCATTCCAAGTTCTACTCCTCGCACTTCGGGTGGACCACACATTGGTGTAGGGGGAGCGCCAACAACAATTCTCACATGATCATTGGAGATGATCAATATCACCACTACGGTTCTAGCGCGTCCACCTCCTCCGCCACAAGATCGACTTTGGCATCTTCGTCGAGCTCACCAACAGGATCTCATCTTTCAACTTGGTGAATTTGTGAGAAATCCGAATGATGACCTATGTGATACTCTCTTGAGCATTTATGATCATGTGTGTAGGATAAACTCATTCAGAGGCCTTTGAAGGATTCCATCATATGAAGTGATTGATAGACTCCTCATGCAAATCACAACTCCTGAGAGGGGTTTCTTACTTGAGGAGGTAGTCAACAGAAGGCATGAGCTCTCAATTGAGAGGGCAATGGAGATAATACTTGTGCTTCACTCACAAGTGGGACATGTGCTTGAGCACGTCACTGGCCTCTATGATCCTCCTCACTACTACATCACCCTCGACAATGTGCACATGGGGGATGGTCATTGGAGGTATCGTGCTCCTCACTATCCCATCAGAAGGAGACTTCAGGAAGGGATTGCAAGAATCCCTCTCTAAGAGGATGGGTTTATCGCTCGATGTGATGAGGTTAGTGCTGGTCAATCAAGTAATGCTTTGGATACTAACCCTTCTTCCTCTAGTGCTTGTCTTATGGCTACCACCAGGGTTAACTACGAGAGTGAATGTACGCATTGGATTCTTGACAGTGGGTGCACCCAACATATGACCGGGAAGCCAACCATGTTCACCGACATTGATGAAGACGAAGACAGTGAGAAGGTGACTTTTGGGGATAACTCAAAAGGGCGAGTCAGAGGATCAGGAAAAGTGGCCATTACTGACGACTTCCATCTCTCCAAGGTCTTTCTTGTAGAAACCCTCAACTTCAACCTCCTGTCTATTGGTCAACTCTGTGATATGGGTTTCAAGTGCATATTTGATGAGGATGGTGCAATGATTGAAAATGCAAAGAAAGGGCTAGTGTTCCATGGTGTAAGGCATGGAAACTTATATGTCACGGACTTCAAATCAAGCAATATGCCACCAAGCACTTGCCTCTTCATTAAGGCAACTAAAGGATGGATGTGGCATAGAAGACTGGCACATGTTAGAATGAATCAGCTCAGAGAAGTGGTCAAGAGGAATCTAGTTGAAGGAATCAAGGATGTGACCTTTAAGAAGGACAAACTGTGCAGTGCTTGTGAAAGGACCGCAGTTGTTCTTAATGGAATCAGGTTCAAGAAGGTTCACATCCGCATCCGATTCATGGATCACCATCCATATCTCTGGATCAAGGGACTTCAGGTAGGCCTGCATACGTGCCTTCCAATGCTCGTAGTCCTACCCATCAAAAATGGGAACACTCCCCACCTTTCCCAGCATCCTTACTCAAGGCGGTGAAGCCTCAAAGATGAGCAATTGGATCTGAAACCAATTGAAGGGACAAAAGGCCTACCGAGATGGGGGGGGGGTGAATCGGTAGCCGACCATGAATCTAAAAACTTTAATTTCACACCACTAGAATCCGACAAGTGTTGCAACCTAAACAGTTCTAGTAGGCCAAGACCCTATGCATGCTACTGTTCATGATACAAAACAATACGCGGAAGCTAAACACACTAGCCTATGCAAGCCACAAGTCACCCTATCAACTAGAGCATACAAATGCGAAATAGTAAAAAGGGGGTTAAGGAATGCTCATGAATTTTTCTCAAGGTCTCAAAAAGATGGTGCCTTCCCCTACTCCTCATTATATCAGTCCCGCCGGAGTCCTGGTCCCTCTCGCCACCAAGTGGAGTTCTCGCACACGAGCCCGCAATCACACCTAGAGTGAAGACACGGTGTGCGTCTGATGAGGACATCACTCCTATGGATACACACAACACTCCTCCAAATCTGGACTTGCAAGGTCCAATGACTAGAGCTCGTGCACGACGACTAAATTTAGAGGTGAGCTCGTTCCTACGTTCTTCGCTATATGTTACTTTTGAGAATGGTTTGCTACCTAATGATTATTTTATGATTAGAAACCATGGAGAAGACCAAGAGATGATGGGAGAAGGAGCTGGGAACGTGGAGGACCAGCAAGAGCTTGGAAGCCAAAGTGGAGGCCCAATCAAAACCGACTTCGAGTCTGTTTCGGGGCCCAGGACCAGTCTGTACTAAAACAGTTGCCCAGGACGCATACGGACTCGGATTTGGACGTTCTACATATGCACGGAAAGATAAGGAGAAGACCTTTCCAATGCCGCCGGCCTCATGTCAAAATTCATCCGGAGTCATCGGGAATCGTCAAAACAAGACAGAGTCCAGAATCTGTGTCGGTGCTGCGTCGCCTATTTTTGGCATTTGGGCTTTGTATCTAGTTGAGCCCAATTAGGGGCGCGTCCAGAGGGTCTTGCACGACCCTAGGGTCTTTATATACAGCCACCGCCGCACCATTAGGGTTCGGGTTTTGCTTAGATCAATTCTGTTCATAAACAGTTTCGCCGTTCATCGGTTTGTGAGACCCCAACTTCGAGAGTTTAATCATACATCTGCAATTGTGTTGCAATCTTCGTTGTTCTTGCTTGTGTTCTTGATTCACAGGCAGGGATCAGCCTTCTCAGCGAGGTCAATTGTCTTTTGGACGGTTGATAACCAGAGGAGACGTCGTGCTGCGATTGCGGGGTTTAGAACGTGCTGTTCTGAAGCCGGATCGATTTGTGTGTCGCCTCCGACCAAATCAACTTACCAAGAACCTTTCGGAAGATCGGGAACCCTTGTTCACATCAGCGTCACCGCTGCCACCAAGGCACAAGCTCGTCTCCCTCGAGAACTTGCCGGACTCCCGGAGCACGCACGGGTGCTCACTAGCGATGCCCCTTTCACCGGCGGGCTCAAACCGTGTACAAACGTATGACGACCTTCACAACCAATCACGATAGGCTCGATCACCGACACCTAACCGGTCTAGGTCTCACCATAGACCAAGAGTAACAACCAAGATCACACCCTCAAGGACACCCTAGCCTTAGATGTTGTTGGTCATAATTACGCACCCACTTATATACCGTAAGAGGACAGTGTACAATTGTTGCTCTTTTTCCCTCAGAGTATTCCAAGGTTATCGAATCCATAGGGAACGAGCGGAACTAATACTATTAAAGGGTTACTAATAAATTGCAATGGTTTGGTTGATGTGAATGATGACGGTGAGAAAGTGGAAGGTGAATGTTATTGAAGAGGTAGCAGGATGATGAAGGATTCTCTCCTTAGGATTGGTTCACTAGCATGCAACCATATTCTTATCAACTTGAGTGATGACTCTAATATTCTACAAGACATGGTGGTTTCGTTCACCCCGGCTGTCACTATAGAGGCTATTAGCTCCCCACTGGTTTCTTGCACTATGTAATGGGCAAAAGTGTATTGGCCGATACACTAATGAAAGGGATAGATAGATGTGCAATAAAGTTCATCACATAGATTAAATTCATCGAGAGAGTATCAACAAGTATGAGAGTTACATGACCAGATCCCCGCACCGTGGAAGAGAATATGAGACTACTCACTCATCCTTCCGCTAGACATAGCAGAGGGGTGAGAAATAGCGCTGGAACGCGCTCGAGCCGATCAGCGCTAGCATCACGCCGATCGGCGCGTCCTCCCTTCTGGTGGATCTCGTCGATGTTGACCAACCTTCGCCACCAATATCCTGGAACCCTAGTTCTAATAATTGATTCTCACGATCACCGTCTCTTTCTCGTTCTCTTTTGGCTCCTGATAATTATCTTCCTTTTATACTCGACGGGATTAGGTCAACTTCTACAGACTCTACGAGAGTCCGGCAAGTCGGCTCCTGATAATTATCTTCCTTTTATACTCTCGTGAGCGCCCATGTCGGCTCGGGGAGTCCGGCAAGTTCTCGAGGGAGGCGAGCTTTCTGCCTTGGTGCAGCGATGGCGCGCACCGTGTCTTCACTACGAGAGTGATTGCAGGCTTGTGGGCGAGAACTCCATATTGGTGGCGGGAGGGACTGGGACTCCGGCAGGAGTGGTCCGACGAGGAGTAGGGGAAGGCGCCATCCTTCCGAGATCTCGGGAAACAATTATGAGCCATCTCTGACTTTACTCCTTACTATGATGCTTTACTTTCCGCATTTACATACTGTGCTATTGATGCTTGTGTGCTTACCTTGGTCTAGTTGACTACATAGTAGACTTGCATGAATAGGCTTCTTTACTTGCTAGTAGTGCTTAGCTTTCATACTTGATCACTAGCATGTATAGGAGTTGCTTTGGCTTGTTTGATCACCCTGGTATGTATCATTCTACTCATGCTTGTGTGCCTTCCATGTGCTTGTTGATTTAGTAGCTTTGCATGAGTAGGCTCTTTTGCTAGCTTGTTGTGTGCTTTTATGTGTCTTCAATTACTAGCTTGCATAGGAGTTGTATTTCCTTGTATGATCCACTAGTATGTTTAGGTTGTTGTTCCTTTCATAGGTTCATTATCTTGCTAGTATGATCATCACTAGAATTGTGCAGTAGTAGTGTCGAGTGGTAGGTTTTCGGAATTGGCGAATTTGGTACATAGTGCGAGTTCCCGATTCACCCCCCCCCCTCCCCCCCTCTCGGTCACTTGATCCTTTCACTTCTCTCAATTGTTTGACTTGAAAACCGAGGAACACATGCAACTCTCCAATCATTGACATTTGAAATTCCCTAGCCATCATCTCCGGGAACTCTTCATTGAACTTCTCATTGGTTGACCCATAGATGATATCATCTACATAGATTTGGCACACAATGAGATCCTTCCCAACATGCCTTATGAATAAGGTGTTGTCAATACTTCCAATGGTGAATCCATTTTTGAGTAGGAAATTCCTCAAATGATCATACCATGCCCTAGGAGCTTGCGTGAGGCCATAGAGAGCTTTCTTCAATTTGTACACATGTCTTGGATGTTTAGGATCCTCAAACCCTGGAGGTTGTTCCACCTTCTCATTGATCTCTCCATTCAAGAAGGCACTTTTGACATCTATTTGTTAGATCATGAAGCCATCGTGTGATGCATAGGCAAGTAAGATCCGAATAGCTTCAAGACGAGCCACGGGAGCAAAGGTTTCTTCAAAGTCAA
Organism: Eleusine indica; assembly: GCA_030378355.1. NCBI lineage: Eukaryota > Viridiplantae > Streptophyta > Magnoliopsida > Poales > Poaceae > Eleusine > Eleusine indica. The sequence continues at coordinate 22,270,553 of CM059500.1, forward strand.
TGCTTGCTACTTGATAATATCCTTTAGCCACTAGACGAGCCTTGTTCTTGACAATTGCTCCTTTCTCATCTTGCTTGTTCTTGAAGACCCACTTGGTGCCAACCACATTATGATTCTTGGGACTCACAACCAATTTCCATACTTTGCACCACTTCAAGTTGTTTAACTCCTCTTGCATAGCCATTACCCATTTGTGATCATCCATAGCTTCATCAATGGTAGTGGGCTCAATCGTAGAGACAAAGGAGAAGTTCTCAATTTCAACATTTGCCTCATCATTATTTTCTTCACTCACATAGTTGGGCTTGTATTGATTCCTTCTTGTCCTACTTCCTTGAGATGGACTCCCAATGATCAAGTCACGTGAATGACCCTTATTGATAGTTTTGGGTCTAGGAAGAGGTTCTTCTTGAGTGGGAGGGGGTCTAGGTGAAATATCTGGTGCATCATGGATTGCTTGCTCTCTAGAGATATGAGTGTCTTGGATTCTTAGTGAGGTGGGGGAATGACTCATATGCTTTCTTCTTTTGGAACTAGAGCTTGGAGTGGATGACAGGGTGTCATGTGAAGAGCTTGGAGAAGTGGCTTGAGGGGAAGTATGTGAGGAGGCTTGCGGCTTACTTCTCACTTGTGTTTCCTCTTGGGTAGGTTGATGCACTCTCAATGAATCTTGGGAGGAGCTAGTGGGTGTGACAGTGGTATCTTGAGTTGGTTCTTGCACTTCAGAGGAGGAGGTTAGTTGAGGTGCTGGAGTAGAGGGTTCACCAATATCATCATCAGTGCCCTTGTGATGTAAAACCTCGCCCACGAGCATGTTCCTCAAAGCTTCCCTCATAGGTTCATCTCCAATGTTCACTTCATGGAATTCATCTCCCTTGTGAGAACCATTTGACTCATCAGATTGCACATCATAGGATTCTTCCACAACCTATGACTGAGTTGTAGACCCTATATGCCTTAGAAGTCCCTGAGTACCCAACAAGAACGCCTTTATCTGTTCTGCTCTCAAACTTTCTAGGCTTCCTCCTTTTCTTGAGAATATAGCAAGTCCATGTGCAAGAGCTCCAGAGGACAGGATGTAGACATGAAGGACTTGGTGGGATGTGAAGATGCAACTTGTTTTCCAGCCTGACAAGCACTGCACAGTTTATCCTTCTCAAAGATCACATCCTTGATTCCTTTAACTAGATTCCTTTTGACTACTTTCCTGAGTTGATTCATTCCAACGTGTGCCAGTCTTCTGTGCCACAACCATCCTTTAGTTTCCTTGGTGAATAGGCAAGTACTTGGTGGCATGTTGCTTGATTTGAAGTCCGTGACATACAAGTTCCCATGCCTCACTCCATGAAATACTAGCCCTTTCTTTGCATTTTCAATCATTGCTCCATCCTCATCAAATGTGCACTTGAAACCCATGTCACAGAGTTGACCAATAGACAGAAGGTTGAAGTTGAGGGTTTCCATAAGAAAGACCTTGGAGAGATGGAGGTCCTCAGTAATGGCCACTTTGCCTGATCTTCTAACTCTCCCTTTTTAGTGATCCCCAAATGTCACCTTCTCACTGTCTTCGTCTACATCAATGTTGGTGAACATGGTTGGCTTGCCGGTCATATGTTGAGTGCACCCACTATCAAGAATCCAATGAGTACCTCCACTCTTGTAGTTGACCCTTGTGGTAGCCATAAGACAAGCACTAGAGGAAGAAGGGTTAGTATTCAAATCATTACATGATTGACTTTCACTAACCTCATCATGACGAACCATGAGACCATCCTCGTAATTAGGGATCCTTGTAATCCTTTCTTGAAGTCTTCTCCTTATAGGATAGTGAGGAGCATGATACCTCCATTGTCCATGACCATCCCTCATGTGCACATTGTCGAGGTCGATATGATAATGGGGAGATCATAGAGGCCAGTGACGTGCTCAACCACATGTCCCACTTGTGAGTGGAGCACAAGTATTATCTCCATTGCCCACTCAATTGAGAGCTCATGCCTTCTGTTGACTACCTCCTCAAGTAAGAAACTCCTCTCAGGAGTCGTGATTTGCAAGAAGAGTCTACCAATCACTTCATATGATGGGATCCGTCTAAGACCTCTAAATGAGTTTATTCTACACACAAGATCATAAATGCTTAAGATAGTATCACAAAGGTCATTGTTGGTCGTACCTACGCACCCACTTATATACCGCAAGAGGACGGTGTATGATTGTAGCACTTTTTCCCTTGAATTGACTATTCCAAGGTTTATCGAATCCACTAGGACCTTAGGGATAATTAAACAAAGTTAACAGTAAAAGATCTAGTCAAAGCTACTGTCGAATTTAGGTTGCGTGAGGGGGAGACTGGCCAGCGCAAAGGTGCGCCAGACAGTTAATCTGTCATTGCGCCGATCGGCGCAGGAGTTGAGCCGATCGACACACTAGTGAATCTAAGCCAAAGTGCGCCAGATGCCTTGTAAGACTATGCTGTTAAGTGAGTAACCAGATATCTACTAGTGAGATTGTAACCAGAAAGTCTAATTAAATAGCATCATAATGGGTAACTATATAGATCAATGAAAACTATAATGAATAAGACCACCCTGCTTTCCGAGCGGCTCCCGATTTATCGCTGCCGAGAGGAAACCCTTAATCGTGCGAGTATCTTACCCAACTCAACTATCCAATAGTGCTGCACAGGCTTAGTGCTGTCACCGCTAAACCACACTACTAGCATCATCAAGCAACCATAATCAATACAATGTCCGAATACTATCCTAATGACCACGATCAAGATAATATCAACTTACTTAGCCTAGAACTAAGAAATTGGAATAAGCACATGCATGATTATAGAATCAAGATAGAAAAATCACCAAAACCATCATCAACATATTCAATCATCCTTGAGATACATAGAGTAAGATTCATCCCCATCGAGATGGCCTACCTTGACGGATCAACTCTTAACACCAATGTTTCTTAAAACTCAACTAGAGATCTATTCTAACGGGGCAAGCCCCGGTGGCTCTAACTCACGGATTTGTTGTCCCTCTATCGCCTCCCTCTCTGCGGCCAGGGTTTACAAGTATTTATAGGGGTTCTACTCGTAAAGGACTCAGTTTCTAGAAAATAAGGCGGTTGCGCCAATCGGCGCAGGATTGCGCCGATCGGCGCAAGCCGTGTCTTCTCTGGTTTCTTCTCCGAGTCGGTTCCTCTGTCTTCCACAGCTTCCATGTGGGCCTTTTCCTTCAGGATAAAGTCTTGTACTGCATGTCGAGATCTTGAAGTTCCATAAATCTTCTAGGCAAATATCTTCAAGTGTCTTGCGCAGATAAACTTCTATAAACATGTGGAATGGGCCTCGGTCACTTCTGTGGGCCAAAACACCCTAGCGCCGACCGGCTCATGGACTGCACCGATCGGTGCACTGGGCTTGTTCAGTGCTTTTCGTCGGTTCTGGATTGCTGTCCTCTCCAGCATCACTTTAACCACCAATTTTACCTGTTTTTGCAATAAAGCTCCAAAACAACGCATATACAAATATATAGGCAATATCATAGGTAAATGGCCTAAATTAGTATCAATTATGCTCTAATTGGGGTAATATTCACATATAAAAGGGGCACTTGGGATGTTCTAATAGTTCCCCCACACTTAAAACTTTGCTCGTCCCGAGTAAAGTAAAAGAAAGAAAAATCAAAGAACATACTCTTTCTATCATAAAAGATATCTCAAGTCAGCAAATGTTGAGCATTGTTCTATTGTGGTGTATTTCATATTGGTATTCAGCAAAATAGTTCAAATATGGGCATAAAGCTTAAAGTTTCTCCCCAAAGCAACAGATCATGTCCAACTCACAAATTATAACTTTTCCACACATGTAAATTACTTAAAAGCTTGCTATGAACAAAGAGAATCTATCTTCCAAATAATCCAAGGCAACAACTCATCTTTCAAATCACTCAACCTATATCCTACAACATAATGATCAAATAATATTAGTGTAAGGCTTATATGAGTAGCTAGGTGAGGTAATTCAAGGATTGCAAACATAAATCAATAATATATTGTAAAGCTAGGAGATTATTCTTCGTTGGAAGTATAGAAACTTATCAAGATGGCCATTAAGAAAGAAAAATTGAAGAAAGGACTCACACTTTGGATATGTGGACATGTGCATAGCCTAAATTTGATCTTGGAAGATTGCACATGTTTGGAATGATTCATGGCTATATTAGAATGAATTTTGAGAATAAGCATGTCATATACCATCCCCACACACTTAAAATTTTGCTAGTCCCTTAGCAAACAGCAGAGCTTTTCTCTTTTTTTTTCACTTCTTGTTTCTCTCTTTTTTTTTATTTTGCTCTCTGCCGTGCCGATCGGTTCAAGGTGCACCGATCGGCTCTCAACCCAAATTCACCAACATTTGTTGGTATTTGATCCGTCTGGCTTCAACATTTATTCAAGAATTAAATATAGCCAGAAATATAGGATGTGGTCAAGGAATGATACTCAACAAGATGTTTTGGGTTTATGGTAGTGTACTCAACGGAATTGAATTTTTGCATGAGTAATTGAAGGCTAGAAAAAGATACACAAAGAATTGCCATCTTAGTAAAGTTCATACCAAAAAGAGTTAAATCCTAACCAAACTCAACCATCAATTTAATGTTTATCTACAAATCAAAGGTTCATGAGAATTGCTCAAAATATGGCATTGGTAGGTAAGGATCTTGAAAATAATAAATTCCAAAGTTCACAACATGAAGATTTATTTATGAAAAGATTGGTACTAAGTTATCATCACAAACTGGACAACACAAGTGAAGCACATGGGTACTCAAAATTGCTCCACATAAGACATATTTGCCGAATAATCATTAAGTTTAAGTTTGAAATTTTATTCAATGCTCAACATTATTTGGTCTTCATCAACACTTTTCAAGAAAGAATAAATAATTCAATTCTCCTAAAAGAGCATAACCGCCACCATTATATTAAGATCAAAACTCGAATACATGGTGATGATTTTTGCACACACTTGCATGAAAATAAAACTACTACTAACTACTACTAACACACTTGCATGAAAGTAAAACTACTACTAACACACTTGCATGAAAATAAAACTACTACTAACTACTACTAACACACTTGCATGAAAGTAAGCACACCCGATACATGGTTTCCCAACCCGCTCACACACATATAAGCAAATAAAGAAAAAGATTGCAAAAGATAAAAGAAAACGCAAACCGGGAAACCGATACACGTGCCAACTCCTAGGCACTCTAGTCATACAAAAGTGGAGGCGGTGGCTAATCGAAGCCATAGCACCGCGCCTTGAGTCGCTCGAACTCCTCCACCATCGCATCGTGGTTGTCCCTCCATTGGGACGTGGCTTCCTCCACGCGCTCGATGTAGTGCATGTTGTTGTCGAGGTACCCCTGCATGGGCACGAAAAAGTCTGCACCGGGCAAAAGAGGCAGCACAGGTACACGCCCTTGGTACCTGTAGTCGATACCCGTGCTGAAGTAGTGAGCGCCGACCGGCGCGTCGCCTGCGCCGATCGGCGCAGAGGGCTGTGAACCGCCCGCTGCGTCGCTCCACCCTGACTTGTACTACTGATGCCCCTGGCATGACCCCCAGGAGTCCCACTCGCCGCCGGCTGCTGTAGATGTGTCCGGCTGTCGAACCCGCCCACAACGGTCCTTGAGAACTCGGCCCCCCTCCAGCAAACCTTCCTCAAGCCAATTTCCTCCCTCCAGCTTCGGGGGAGGAAAACTCCTAACTCCGCACACGGGAGCTTGACGTTGGTGCCACCGACATGGAAGCCGGCGCGAATACTTCCCGTGACAATATTGCCATGAGTCATATTCTCGCCGATCTCCGTCGCGCACTCCCACTTGTCATCACGCCCTCCCGGTCCATCGCCGTCGCAAACGAGGGCTGCTAGGCATTGAAGATAGGCCCCGAAGGCCAACTTCTTGCTTGCCTTGCCCCTCTTGTCGAGCCAACCCCGCACCATCACCGACATGGGGTTGCAATGAGACGGACTCACGATGGTGTTGTAGAGCCACCGCAAGTCCGCATCGGTGACGTTGCTGGAGTCGACCTTGTCGCCTTTGGGCGCCGCCAACGACCGATGGAAGACTTGAATAGTCAGGGCGCTTCATCTCTTCTATGAATGAGAGCCGCCTCCAAAAGGAGTCCAACTCCTCACGTCCCATGATGCCGGTGACGTCGGCGTTGGCGTCGAAGCCGAAGGCTCGAGCCGCCGCCTCCATGGTCATCGTGTAGCTGATGTCGCGGACGCAGAAGTTGACGGCCTCGTCGCCGTCTTCGACGGTGCCAAGCCTCATCGTAGAGGCAATCTCGGTGACAACGTCGTGGTTGTAGTCCATGGGAAGAAGGTGGAAGTCCACCCAACCGAGATTGTTGAGCATCCTCCTTATGTCCTCCCACAGGCCGATCGAGGTGAGGAAGGTCTCGTCCAAGTCGAAGTTGGGGACGAACCTTCCCCACACCGTGAGGTAGTGCTGCTGTTCCTCCGCGCTCTAGAGGGTGAAGCCCTCCTGCACCGTGCGCGGCATGAATGCCGGCGGTGGTAGTGATGTGGGAACCCCACGGCTTGCCGCCGTTTGGCTCCTCGTAGCACGCCCCGTTGGAAGGGACGCACCAAAGACGGAGTGGCGGGCGCGGATCTCGTATGTCGCCGCCGCCAAGCCGGTGGATGCACCACCCACCGACATGTCATCACGAGCGTCGGAAGCTCCCCTTGCCGAGGAGTCACCGCTCGACTCGCCGCTGCCACCGGAACTGCTTCCCCGGCGCAGCCTCTAGCCCAACTTGCCGACGGAGGAGCGGAGACGATCAATCTGGGAGGAATGCGGAACGTGTGCGAGATCATGGGTAGTGGGGAAGGTGGAGAGATTACCGGGATGGTGTGCCGAACTGGGGGCGCCCGGCCTCCCTTTTATTGTGTGGGAAACTTCCAGGAGAAGGAACCGACAAAAAATTTCAAAATTTGAGAGCGCGCCGATCGGCAAGACAGTGCGCCGATCAGCACAATTCAAATTTTGAATGCTCTGACCACTCTGGCGCTTGATTCCCATCCTTCATGTCGCTTCTCGGTACATCATGTTGGTTGGCAGGGGAACAGCACGGAATCCCGATGTCTTGTTGACTGCGCCAATCGGTGCGGGCCCGCGCCAATCAGCACGCCGTCTCTTTTTCAGCTTTTGGTCAATTCCGTGTCTCCTCTGCATTGCACACCTGCATAGCAATCATACCTGTTCCTCAAAATCAACGCCTGCCGCCTTTGTCACCCATTTGGAAACCGCATGGGTACCTGCGCCGACCGACGCAGAAGGGCGTCGAACGGCGCAAGTCCCTTGCACCTCGTCTTTTGGTCCGACGCTGATCCTGATGCCTCGTGTTCATCTCTTTCACCTAATTTCCACTTTTTCCAATGTTCCTGTAGTATTGACATATGTAGCAGGGCTCATCTGGTGACCGCGCCGATCGGCGCGGGGCTTCCTTGCTCCCGCAGAGTGCTCTAGATCTTCTGTTTGCTTTCCTGACTGCATAGCTATTGCCTTCAACTGCTCTGCAGACATCGTATTGCCAGGATTAGCCCCTTTGTTGCCTTGAATGACTTGCGATAGCTGTCCCATCTGGTGCTCCATAATCTTGGTATGCTTCAAAATCTGCTCATTGGAGCTCCCAATTTCTATCACCTTGTCATTAATTCCCTCAAGGACACGATCAATCTCCTTGAATTTAGCTTGATTGTCCTTGTTGATCTTCTCTTGAGCTTGGAAGAACTCGTGACATTGGAGATGAAGCGGGATAGAATTTTGCATGGACGAACTAGGAGAGAAAGAACTCCTTTGTTGCTGATATTGGGGCTTCCATCCACTATTCTTCATATATTCTAGCATCTTCATCTCTTCAGGGCAATCTTTCTACACATGACCAAATTCTCCACACTCACTACATGTGGAGCGCGATTCCGCCAGCTTGAGTGTCTCTTCCTTAGGGATATGAAGATTATTGTCCAACCTTCTTTGAATAGCATCAAGGCGATCTATAATCAAGTCTTCCTGAGTCTTCTCAATCACACTCTTCGCTACTCCTTTTGAAGGTTGCAAATTCCATGAACTTCTCTCACCATCCCACGATTGATTTTCAACTAGCAACTTGATCAAATTCTTAGCTTCGGTGGGGGTTTTTGACATGAATGATCCTGCAGCTGAGGCGTCCAAGTGTTGACGTGATGGAAGATTCAATCCTATGTAGAACTTCTCAACAACTTTTCCAACTGTCAGACCATGATGAGGGCATGCATCCATATGCTCATTGTATCTTTCCCATGCTTCTCCAATGCTCTCATCAATATTCTGTATAAATCCAAGAATCTTATTTTTCAAAGCTTGAGTGTTACCGGGGGGAAGTATTTGGCCAAGAATTCAGCTACTAATGTGTCCCACACCGTTTTCACTATGTTTTCCAATCCATTGTACCATTGCTTGGGGCGTCCAACTAGAGAGAAGGGGAACAGCCGCACACGCGCTTGATCTCCTGTCAATCTCGCTATCTTGAATGTACTGCAAACCTCAAGGAAGTGTTGCAAGTGATGATTGGGATCTTCCGAACCTGTGAACGGTTGTTGCACCACTATTCTAACATATCTCTCTAATTGATACGGAAGTTGATCTTGAGCTTCTTGGAAATCTGTCTTGACAATACTAGTCAATTGTGGCTTGAGACAATTAACCATAGGTACCTCTGCCATCTCCTCTTCTTCTTGCTCTTAAACTGGGTCTTCTATTGTGAATAATACTCGAGGTGTTGCACGGACTGCTTCTCCAGCTAAACCTCCAAGTGACTTGCTTCTCTTCTCCACTGTTCTCTTCTTGTGAAAGAGTCTTTCTGGATCATCGGTGTAATTAGAGGGTTTGTTTGACTTAGGACCGTCCATACCTGTTAGTTTCACTTAACAGAATATATGTACTAGAGAGACAAGTAAAGCATAATGACTAAACACTAATACATCAAACAATGTTTAAAAACCTGCTATGGTCCCCGGCAACGGCGCCAGAAAAATTAAGCTTGTTGGTCGTACCTACGCACCCACTTATATACCGCAAGAGGACGGTGTACGATTGTAGCACTTTTTCCCTTGAATTGAGTATTCCAAGGTTTATCGAATCCACTAGGACCTTAGGGATAATTAAACAAAGTTAACAGTAAAAGATCTAGTCAAAGCTACTATCGAATTTAGGTTGCGTGAGGGGGAGACTGGCCAGCGCAAAGGTGCGCCAGACAGTAAATCTGTCGTTCACCGATCGGCGCAGGAGTTGAGCCGATCGGCACACTAGTGAATCTAAGCCAAAGTGCGCCAGATGCCTTGTAAGCCTATGCTGTTAAGTGAGTAACCAGATATCTACTAGTGAGATCGTAACCAGAAAGTCTAATTAAATAGCATCATAATGGGTAATTACATAGATCAATGAAAACCTATAATGAATAAGAGCACCCTGCTTTCCGAGCGGCTCCTGATTTATCGCTGCTGAGAGGAAACCCTTAATCGCGCGAGTATCTTACCCTACTCAACTATCCAATAGTGCTGCGCAGGCTTAGTGCTGTCACCGCTAAACCACACTACTAGCATCATCAAGCAACCATAATCAATACAATGTCCGAATACTATCCGAATGACCACGATCAAGATAATATCAACTTACTTAGCATAGAACTAAGCAATTGGAACAAGCACATGCATGATTATAGAATCAAGACAGAAAAATCACCAAAACCATCATCAACATATTCAATCATCCTTGAGATACATAGAGTACGATTCATCCCCGTCGAGATGGCCTACCTTGACGGATCAACTCTTAACACCAATGGTTCTTTAAACTCAACTAGACATCTATTCTAACGGGGCAAGCCCCGGTGGCTCTAACTCACGGATCTGTTGTCCCTCTGTCGCCTCCCTCTCTGCGGCCAGGGTTTACAAGTATTCATAGGGGTTCTACTCGTAAAGTACTCGGTTTCTAGCAAATAAGGCAGTTGCGCCGATCGGCGCAAGCCGTGTCTTCTCTGGTTTCTTCTCTGAGTCGGTTCCTCTATCTTCCACAGCTGCCATGTGGGCCTTTTCCTTCAAGATAAAGTCTTGTACTGCACGTCGAGATCTTGAAGTTCTATAAATCTTCTAGGCAAATATCTTCAAGTGTCTTGGGTAGATAAACTTTCATAAACATGTGGAATGGGTCTCGGTCACTTCTGTGGGCCAAAACACCCTAGCGTCGACCGGCTCATGGACTGCACCGATCGGCGCACTGGACTTCTTCAGTGCTTTTCGTCATTCTAGATTCTTGTCCCCTCGAGCATCACTTTAATCACCAATTTTACCTATTTCTGCAATAAAGCTCCAAAACAACGCCGATACAAATATATAGACAATATCATAGGTAAATGGCCTAAATTAGTATCAATTATGCTCTAATTGGGATAATATTCACATATAAAAGGGGCACTTGGGAAGTGCCAACAGTTCCCCCACACTTAAACCTTTGCTCGTCCTGAGTAAAGTAGAAGAAAGAAAAATCAAAAAAACATACTCATTCTATCATAAAAGATATCTCAAATCAGCAAATATTAAGCATTGATCTATTGTGGTGTATTTCATATTGGTATTCAGCAAAATAGTTCAAATATAGGCATAAAGCTTAAAGTTTCTCCCCAAAGCAACAGATCATGTCCAACTCACAAATTATAACATTTCCACATATGTAAATTACTTAAAAGATTGTTGTGAACATAGAGAATCTATCTTCCAAATAATCCAAAGCAACAACTCATCTTTCAAATCACTCAACCTATATCCTACAACATAATGATCAAATAATATTAGTGTAAGGCTTATATGAGTAGCTAGGTGAGGTAATTCAAGGATTGCAAACATAAATAATTAATATATTGTAAAGCTAGGAGATTATTCTTCGTTGGAATTATAGAAACTTATCAAGATGTGCATAGCAAAAATTTAATGTTGGAAGATTGCACATGGTTGGAATGATTCATGGCTATATTAGAATGAATTTCGAGAATAAGCATGTCATATACCATCCCCCCACACTTAAAATTTTGCTAGTCCCTTAGCAAACAGCAGAGCTTTTCTCTTTTTTTTTCACTTCTTTTTTCTCCCTTTTTTTTTATTTTGCTCTCTGCTGTACCGATCGGTTCAGGGTGCGCCGATCGGCTCTCAACCCAAATTCACCAACATTTGTTGGTATTTGATCCGTCTAACTTCAACTTTTATTCAAGAATTAAATATAGCCAGAAATATAGGATGTGGTCAAGGAATGATACTCAACAAGATGTTTTGGGTTTATGGTAGTTTATTCAGCGGAATTGAATTTTTGCATGAGTAATTCAAGGCTAGAAAAAGATACACAAAGAATTGCCATCTTAGTAAAGTTCATACCAAAAAGAATTAAATCCTAACCGAACTCAACCATCAATTTAATGTTTATCTACAAATCAAAGGTTCATGAGAATTGCTCAAAATATGACATTGGTAGGTAAGGATCTTGAAAATAATAAATTCCAAAGTTCACAACATAAAAATTTATTTATGAAAAGATTGATACTAAGTATCATCAGCTCTAGTCACACTAAAAGAGCAAGCAAGATCAAGAGAGCCAACATCATCAATTATCACATTAGGCACACTAGTAGAGCAACCTATCAAATCATCACTAGTAGAATCAATGCACTCACTAGAACTAGGCACATCCACACAATCATCATCATCATATACATGATCATCGGTAAAAGGTATTGGCAAAGTCCACAAGTGTGTCCATCAACTCATCCGGAATCATGGCATTTTGGTAACTTTTCAAGCGATCCTTCCATGAGTCATGACTCGGCCCCGAATGGGATGACATCCCAACTCAATACGGTCACTACTCAAGGCGGTTAAGCCCTATGATAAGCACTTGGCTCTGATACCACTTGAAAGGATCGAGTGACTGAGAGGGGGGGGGGGTGAATCGGGAACTCAACTATGTACCTATTTTGCCAATTACTAAAACTGACCACTCAAACAACTCCTATATAATTCTAGTGGTGAACACACTAGCAAGATAATCCTATGAAAGGAAAAACAACCTAAGCAAACTAGTGGATCACACACAAGGCACACAACTCCTATGCAAGCTAGTAATCAAAGAACACGCGAAATCACACAATAAGCTAGCAAAGAAGCATACTCATGCAAAGCTACTAGATCATCAAGTACAAGATAAGCACACAAGCATGAGTGGCACAATACATACAAGGGTAAGTAATCAAGCCAATACAACTCCTACACATACTAGTGATCAAGTGAAAGCTAAGCACAACTAGCAAGTAGAGAAGCCTATTCATGCAAGTCTACAAGTAATCAACTAGAGCAAGACAAGCATACAAGCATGAATAGCATGGTATGTAAACGCGAAAAGTAATGCATCAAAGTAAGGAGTAGAGTAAGAGATGGCTCATGATTTTTTTCCCGAGGTCTTGGAAGGATGGCGCCTTCCCCTACTTCTCGTTGGACCACTGCCGCCGGAGTTCCGGTCCCTCCCGCCACCAATGTGGAGTTCTCGCCCACGAGCCCGCAATCACTCCCAGAGTGAAGACATGGTGCGCGTCACCGCTGCCACCAAAGCACAAGCTTGCCTCCCTCGAGAACTTGCCGGACTCCCCGAGCCGACACGGGCACTCACTATTGATGCCCCTTTCACTGGCGGGCTCAAACCGTGTACAAATGTGTGACGGCCATTCACAACCGATCACGATAGGCTCGATCACCGACACCTAACCGGTCTATGTTTCACCATAGACCAAGCTTAACAACCTAGATCACACCCTCAAGGACACCCTAGCCTTAGATGTGCATCAAAGCTCAAGTTACTCCCACTAGCACTCTCAAGATATGCAATATCTCCTCCTAGTGCACTCCTCTTTTCCTATTGGCTCTCATCAAATGCTCCAAGCAATTCCACTTGCTAAGAGAGGTCTCCAAGACCCTAGCAACGAAGTTATATAGGCTTCCAACCTCCAACTAGCCGTTGCTCCACGAAGTCATCTCTCTGGACACCATTGACCGGACTGTCCGGCCATTGCAAGACCGGACCGTCCGGTCTCTCTGAAACAACTCCAAGAGTCGTTGGCTCTTCTGTCCAGGCTGATCTCCTATACTGACCGGACTGTCTGGTCAGTTGACCGGACCGTCCGGTCTCTTCTCGCTCGTCGATTCCAGAGAGCACTGTTTTTGCGTCCTCTCTGTCTTGCACCTCCTTGACTTAGACCGGACTGTCCAGTCTGTAGACCGGACCGTCCGGTCTCTGCTAATCTTTGCACAGACAGATTCCTTGCAGAAACTCTTCTCTGGATTTCCTGTCCTTCTAGTGACCGTACGGTCCAGTCTCCACTGACCCCTCTGTCTGGTCACTATGTCCAGAAGCTGAAACTTCTCGTCCTTGCTTGACTTCGTTTCCCGGCTTCTCTGAAGAGCTCCTTGGCTTCTCGACTGTCACCTAGTGCCTGTGATTTCACTGAGCATCCATGCACATCACCGACTAGACATGACCTAAGAGAAATGATCTAGACCCCCTTGATAGTTTGGTTTTTCCTATGGACTCAAAGCCCTAACAACTAGACAAGTGTTCCCAAAACTTGGTCCATAGCTTGTCCTTAGCCTTGATCCATCTCCATCAACCCTTGGACTCCATCAAGTTTACAAGCCTCCATGCTTATGGTCATTATCATCCATCACCAAGGCCGCCATCAACAATCATCATAGAGTAGAAAAGGTTTTCTACATGAACAACACTCGTGTAGATATTAGTCATATTTCATGTTTATCATTCATCACCAAAACATTCATACCTTGGGGTGACCTCAACGGTCATGATCCTTACATATTAGAGCAACTCTAATAGCTCCCCTTTCTCGTCTCTAATAATAAAAAAACTATTGGAGGGTTTATTTCACACTAACAGAAGTTCATTGACAAGGTAGTTGTAATATACCTTGTGAGCAATATTAATTAGAGCAACTCCAATAGCTCCCCTTTCCCATCTCTAATAGTAAAAAAACTATCATTTGATGCATGCGAAGGAAAAAAAAACTCGCTCCATCAGATCTCCTTTCTCATCTCCGCTTGAACTTCATACATCAAAATCACACCATCTTTCCTCTATAGAGAAAATCTCTCACCCAACCACAATAGCTAGGCCCACCATTTGTTTTGTGCTGGCAATTTTCTTCCCATATCCGCCATCGCTCCCACACCTGCACCCGCTATTGCCAACGTAACCATCTTCGGCCACATGCCGTCTCTGAGCCCCACCATGGATGTGTGGAGCTTCGCCGCCCGTCGTGGACCTGATTAGGGGAGGTGGGGGGGGGGGTGGAGAGTGACGCCCAATCAGGGGACCCAAGAAGTCTGTTGATAGCTCCTCGCCCATCTTCGCCATCACCGATGGCCATGGCAGCATCAAGGCGCTCAACCCTATCTGGTTGAGTCACTCTGACCCTGGTGTTCTCGTCGGGTAGTTGTGGACTCGTAGATCCGGCTGATAATAAGACTGAGGGTGCCCCAACCCGTTGTTTGGGGATCTGGCCACCATCATATCGGCTATGGTCCGTGTCACGCGGCGTTGTCCACTACCCCTAACCCGTTGGAGGTCACGATGGACGTTGCCATCAAACTTTCCCATTCGGGCACTATGTCACACAACTCTTGGGTTCCTGCTGCTATGGTACCCTATGGCCCTAGGCTCTTGCTGCCTCCCAGTCCATCATAGCGAGGGGTAGGAGTGGGATGGGTATGCCGCGGCCGTCATTATTGGCCGCTCAGGCTCGTACCCCTTGGGATGTTGCTCACGCCCCAAAGGCCAAGACGACGGCGGGCGACATCACCGAGCCCAAGTCGGCATCCATGACGTGTGCATGTGCATGGCGAAATAGGTCAGGAAGGTGGGGTCCACATCTATGTGAGTAATAAGAGAGAGAAGAATAAGAAGAAAAAGCGCCCACATGTTGGCTATAGGGAATGGGATTTTGGGAAACTACTGGAGCTATCATGCATCAAATTCCAAAAATTCTTTTGTTACATCCTTAAACCTGAATTTCATGTATGGATTTTAGGGTAACTGTTGGAATTGCTCTTAATCCATTGTATACATCAGTTTTCTTTTGAATGAATTGTATACATCAGTTTGCAACCCACTATGCATAGGTTGCTAGAAGGCCACATTTGAGTCTATTGCATCTGCAGTGGTTATCGTTTGCTTTCAATTTTGATGCTATGACTCATTCGAGTGGCACCATCCGGCCGGAGGTACCCACGTTTCTGGATCTTCAGATATGCTAGAGTTGTTAAATGCATGTCTGTCAGAAACTTAAATAATCAGTGTCAGCGAAGAGCCGAAGATCATTAACACATAACCGACTTTAAACCTAAATTTGTTGTTCGCATTTACCTTTTGCCGTCATGTTGGACTGCTTAAGTGATGCTCTTGTGCATATGGGCATAATTGGCTCTATCCATACAAGGTGTGCTGCATGCTTGGCGCCTGTGTATGATTGGCTTCATCCATAGAATTGTCAGTACAGCTAGATAAGCTGATAGGCTAAAGGAGTGATGGAGACATAGGATCGGTTCGTCGGTGGCTGCTGTCGTTGTCAGAAGTAGCACTGCTTTGTAGCAGAAGAACAAAGAAAGAGTATACACGGATCCAGCAGTGGCTCTTTGGAAGCTTCTCTTGGTGATTTCGGATCGTCAGAAGTAGCACTGTATTGGTGTGAGAAGCACTGTCCGCTCGATTGCAGAAATGGGATGCACAGTCCAGTGTTGTTTATATGCATCAGGAAACTTCAATTTAACCTAAAACACCACTAATAATTGATAGAAACCAGGAAATTTATTTACACTACACATATCCATATACATATACGCTTGATTATACAGCAGTACTGGTTTTTTTTTTTCATGACATTACACTATAGTGCACGCGTTTGGGTTCTCCTCACTCAACGCCTCAGGTTGATTGTGTGGGTACCCAAACATTGCAGGAGCAGGAGCAGGATCGTAGGCATGTGGGTACGGTGGTGGATACTGGTAGTAATGCTGGAGGTGTGCGTAAGGGTACGGCGGGTACGTGTAGTAAGGGTTGAAGTTGTTCATCAGGGGCATCTCCGGTGAGACCGTGACAACCCCGGCCGGCAGAGGAGTTCTGAACAGGTGATCGTCCTTCTTGTTGTTCTCGAGCACAACTCTGTGGCTTCCGTTCGTTGGAGCGTCACTTTCATGGTGGGTTTCATGACTTCCATGGTCGTCGCTTGGCTTTTCCGTTCCGAGCTTCTCAGCGGCATTGTTGTCATCCTCTTGTGGCGCTTCGTCTTTCATCTCCTTATCATGTCCATTCTTCTCTCCCGAATTGACAACATCTCCGTGCTTTGTCTCGGTCACTGGTGCGTTCATTGGTGGTGCCTTTGTCGTGGGCAGTAACTCCAGTCGTTCCGCCCTGATAATGGCAGCTTTCCTCCCGGTGTTCTTGTAGATGAAGCCTACTAGTGTGGCCGGCTCGACCATTCCCTTCACCATCATCTGCGAGGATTTCAGCAGTGGCGCAGCTTCCTTCACCCCTGACAAAAAAAAAGTTTAGTGCGTAATTAAATCCGTTCTGACCGATAAAAATATACAACTTTCCTCGAACTTAAACGTTCCAGTATGGAAAGTTTTCCACAGTACCTTCGATTTTAAGAATCCTGCGTTTGATCTCCTCGCAGCAAGCGTCACAGTGCAGGTTTATCCTTAGGACAATAACCATATCCTGGCACGTACTCGTCCAAATCACAACAAGCAGATGAGGTAATTAAAAACACAGGTAAAACCGGAAATTTTTTAATTAGTAGTAGATTATTTGTAGCTCGAGAAAATACCGTGTCAACCACCGTTATGTCATCTCCTATGCCACCGTCAGCGTCAGTTTTCTTCACCCGGGCACCCTTCACTGCCGGCGATGGAAGCTTATCCGGCGACGGGTTCAGCAGCGTGGCCTTCCTCCCGGTCTTCCTCTCGACGATCTTCACTGCCTCCCTCGCGTTCTCGACCGCCCCTGGGCCGTTCAGGACTACCGTGTTGCTCCGACTTTCCACGCTCACCTCTCCCACACCTTAAGTCACGAACAGCAATACTCCTATGTAAGACCAACAGAAGCCATACGTAGGAGAGAAATTGAAAATTAAACAATTGGTCCATTTCATATCACCGTCGAGGCGCTGCAGCGATTGGCGCAGCTTCCTGGCGCAGCCGTCGCAGTGGACCGGCGCGCTTATCACCACATCCCCTGCCACCTTCTCGGACGCCATGGATGGTTCCTTCACACCAGTCCCAGTGTCAGCTGCTCCCTTGGGTGCCTCAGCTGCGTCCTCCGGTGCCTTGGTCCTCTGCTGCATCGAATACGTTCACAGACGAATTTATCACTTTGAAAGTATGATCCGGAGAAGGGAAACACACATCACTCTCGTACTCGTACCTTGGCCATTATCGATCTGTGTTGTGAAAGGCTTGCGTAGTCTTTTGGACCCAGGACGTTGCTGATGCGATGGATTTATAGCCGGGACCATCCGCAATGCAGTGCGGGCATCCATCTACGTGATCTCGTAGCTATTAGGAATCGGCGTGGAGAGGGCTGGCCGTGCCACGCACGCGGGGGCGCCGCATATGGATGGGCTGTGCGCGCGGCACGGCCGCTTCACCGGTCTTGGTCCGCTAGCTGGAAACCACCTGCCAGATAAAATGCTGACGAGAGATAACGCAGAGGCTTGTGCACACTCATGCAGATCTGATAACGTAATGGTGCCTTGTCTAGGGAACGGTGGGTTAGGTGTATGTAGGACGCCTTGATGTCAGGTTCTTTGGTTTTTTTTTCTTGATATTATTTTTTTGGATTGAACTGAAGGGGTTAGACCCCTACAGATTTATTGAAAAATAGAACCAAAGCGTTAATTACAAGAGAAAAAATAAAAAAGAACAGTGAAAAAGCTATTACAAGACTGTATGTTCCTGAATCCATTGCTCTATGCCTTCGTTGTGTTTTTGCTTGGCTCTATGCAGCATCAATCTGATTTCATCTATGAACCTTCTCTTGCAATTCTGTAATGTTGGGTCAATATTTTAGAACCATTCATTTCGTGTTTTTCATATACTCCATGACATTATTATAATTATGTCCAGGTAAAAAGGCACATTGATTTGTCTTTTAAGTCTTCTAATCAGAAGTGTCATTGGTAAGTGGGTTGATATGGTGATACCAATCGATGCCCAGCATGCCTTTGCAAAGTTGCATCTAAAGAATAAATGCATAGTTGTTTCTTCCCTCCGGAGAATGCACAATTCACAGACATATGAGTCAAGGTGCATGTTTCTCCTTCTCAACATACCTCTGGTATTTAGTCTATCCTTTAAAAGGAGCCAAAAGAATACTTGATGTTTAGGCTGCACATTTGCTTTCCATAACCATTTAAACACTAAATCTGCTTGAATATGCGCCTTCATGTGCTCATAAGCTTTGGAAGTACTATAGTATGCATTTCCCATATATAGGTCCAGAGGTCATTTCCATCCTGTAAATCCAGTTGATCCAAGATGTTTACTAGAAGGTTGAGCTGTTGAAATGCTTGCTCAGTGAAAGGGAGATGAAATAGTTCATAAATATCAGGTGCTGACCAGACTGTTTGCAAGGATAAGTTTTGTTTTTTCACAAAAGAAAATCATTCTGGGTACTGGTGTATTGGTATATGACCATTCCATAAATCTTGCCAAAACCAAATTATGTCTCCTCTTACTGGCTGCATAGTTGCTAATCCTTTGTATTGTGTGTTGAGCTTCATGATGTCTCTCCACGATCCAACCACTTTGTCTCCAGGCATCTTCCCATTGATGTAATAATTGTCCCATAGTAGATGGACCCAAAGTAAGTCAGCTTTGTTGTAGAACTTATGCAAATACTTCATCAGCGGAGCATCATTCTGTGTGCTTAGTTGTAGCACTCCAAGACCACCCTCTTTCTTTGGTCTGCAAACCATACCCCAAGTAGCAAATGGAACCTTCTTTGAATTAATGTCGGATCCTCTCCATAACAAATGCTTTCTATAGGTATCCACCATATGCACAACTGTCTTGTGCAATCTCAGTGTACTCATGATAAACATTGGCATTCATGTTAACACAGAATTGACCATCTCCAATTTTCCTGCCTGGGTAAGGAATTGTGCACAGCATGTCAGCCTCTTCTCAATTCTTTGTACATATGGCAAAAAATCTTGAACCGAGGGTTTTGTTGTTCCCAATGGCAAACCTAAATATGTGAATGGCATTTGTCCAGTTTGGCATCCAAAAGTTCTGGTCAGTAGGTCAAGTTTTTCTTCAGTGATGTTAATTGGGACCATCATTGACTTGTTATAATTAACTTTCAGACCTGTTGAAGTTGCAAATGTGTTCAGCAAAGCTTTTAGCACAAATAATTGCCTGGGGCATGCTTCCATTATTAGCAAGGTGTCATCAGCATATTGGATTATTGGGAAATCAGAGCCTGCTCTCAGCGGTAGTGGCAAGTGCAGCAATCCAATGTTTTTGGCCTTATTCACTATGGTTTGCAGTAAATCAGCTGCCAGTACAAATAACAAGGGTGAAAGGGGATCTCCTTGTCTGACCCCACTTCTACAATGAAACACCTTTCCTGGCACACCATTAAGCAGAATTGAGGATGTGCCTGAGCTCATGATCATTTCCATCCAGTGCAACCATTTATCTCCAAAGCCTTTGTTTCTAAGAATATCTAATATCACTTGGTGCTCTATTTTTTCAAAAGCCTTCTCAAAGTCTAATTTTAGAATGATGAGCTCTTTCTTTGATTTATGGCAGAGGTGCAGGTATTCAAAAGCCCAAGCTAGACAGTCTTGTATGGTCCTTGATTTAACAAATCCATATTGATTAGTGTGGACTAGACTTAGTATTACCATCTAAAATTTGTTGGCCAGCAGCTTAGTGATGAGCTTTATAGAGGAATTAAGAAGAGAAATATGCCTGAAGTCTCCTACTACCAGTGGGCTATCCTTCTTAGGAACAAGTGTAATGAATGACCCATTAATGCTTTATAAACATAGATCTTCATTGTAGAAGGCTTGACACAGTTCATAAACATCTTGAGATATGATGGGCCAACACTTCTTAAAAAAATCACCATTGAAACCATCTGGGCCAGGTGACTTGTTTGATGGGAGGTCAGCTATCACTTTATTGATTTCTTCCTGTGTGAACGGGTTATGCAACCAGTCCAAAATCTCTGTCCTCTGTAGCAGGCTTTGTGAATCAAAATGCATTTGAGTATACTCAGAGGTACCAAGTCTTTCTTTGTATGTCTGCCATAGTAAATCAGCTTTTTGCTCATGTCCAGTAAGTACTTGTCCAGTTTGATCATGCAGTGTGGTAATTGAGTTGATTCTATTCGAAATTGATGCTCTGGCATGAAAAAATTCAGTTGTAGCATCTCCAAACTTGACCCATTTTATGTTACTATGCTGCTGCCAGTAAACTCTTCCAAGATGCTGCTGCAAGATGTTTCTGAAGTTCCATTCTTCTAAAGATAGATCCCTGAACTCTTCCATAATATCTAGAAACCCAATTACCATTTTTGTGTTAGCAATAGTGATTGATAAATTTGAGATCTTTGCTTGCCACAGTCTAAGGGCTCTTCTGAGATTCTTGAATTTGGCCATGAGTTTCTTTGCTTTATCTTGATGGGGTACTGGAAGATTCCAAGCATGTTGCACCACCTGTAGGAAGTCATCGTGGTCCATTCAAAAGTTCTCAAATCTGAACACCTTGGCCCTTGGGATTTTAGTGCTAATGGTGATGACACAGGGTACATGATCTGAAGCATCTCTTGACAGAGTCTGAGCTGAGGTAGCAGCGTAATTTGTTACCCAGCCACTAGATGTGAAAAACCAATCCAATCTTTATAGCAATGGGCTCTCTTGCTTATTTGACCAAGTGTATTTTCCACCTTTAAGAGGGATTTCGATCAACCCTAGATTACAAATGTCTTCATTAAACATCAGCATTTCATTTGCATGACCCCCTAGCTTGTTTCTGTTTTCTGGACTTCTAACCATATTAAAATCTCCCACAATCAACCAATCCCAATCATCAGGCATTTCAATATTCTGAAACCAATGAATAAATTATGGTTTTCTTTCAGGTTCACAGGGAGCATATATATTGGATAGGACCCATTTATGTCTAGATTGGAGAGAAGTGAATTCAACTACCAAACCATATTCATTAATAAAAGCTAAAGTTCCATGCAATTTCATGGTCTGCCAAATTGTGATACATCCTCCTGAAGTTCCTATGGATGGTAAATACTCATAACCATCAAAACTTGGGGGACAAATCTTCTTAATGAAATCAATGTCAAAATGCTCCTTTTTTGTTTCTTGTAGACAAACCACCTCGCATTTAGATTCCATCACTTTACTCCTAACAAAGTCCCATTTCCTGTCTGAATTTAGTCCTCTTATGTTCCAACAAACTATCTTACTTTCTCTAAAGTTTGTCTGGTTCTACTGATCCATTTACTGACAAGGGATTTGATTGAACATAACACATGCACAACATATGTATACAATAAGGACCAATCTTCACTGGAGTAATCAGGGCATCCATGAACCAGGGGAGGACCAATATCAGCACTGGAAGTTACTAGATAGCAATAGTAAAATATAATAATTGAACCTATCTTTGTCTCTGGACAACCCAACATAGTACTAAGCAAGCAGTCTTGGTTATAAATTAAAACAAAAGAAACACTCCTAGCCATAGTAGTTTCAAATGCCTGACTTCTTTGATGTCTTCCTTTCATTTCCAAAATTAGTAGCTTGACTGCTGCTTGGGTTCTGATCCTCCTTATTCTTCACCTGTTTCTTGGATATGGCAGTCTTCTTGATCTTCTTGGATCCTAATGCAGCATCAGTGAGAGCCTCAGGTCCCACTTTACAGAATTCTATCCCTAATTCCCTGATTACCTTAGGGGAGATTGTTGGTGGAGCACCTGCACAGGCAAAGCAGTCCTTGTGTGGACACCCACTTCTCTTGAAACCTTTATTCAACTCCTTTACCCTGCCACTCCTTCAGCATTCAGTCTCTACTACATGACCTTTGTGCTATCTTTTCCTACTTTTGTGCATGGCCGAAGTGGTTTCACTTGTTGGTGGGGGATTCTTCAGTGTCTTATCAGGTGTATCCATAATCTCTGCATTTGCTTTCTCATCAAGACCATCAATCTCAGAGTTTTCTTCCACTTCTATCACAGAGAAAGAACAGGTAGGTGATTCTTTAGTTGGACACTGGTTTGGTAGGACATAAGTCATTCCATCTGTAACTGATTGCTTTCTAAAGACCTGCCAAGCCTGAGATGTCAGAAAATCTTTGTCTCTAGTGTAATGGGTAGGAGTTAGCAGGACGTTTGTGAAAAACATCATCCATTCCGTCGGGATAGACACAACTGCATTTTTAGACCCATCAAGAGAAAAATGCTTGGCTCAGAGCCTTATAGTATCAGCATTATAGCTTTTCATTACTCTATCCTGAAATCCAGGGTCCACCATTGGCTCAACGGCAGTTGTCATAAAGCCAACTTGCAGGTTCTGATGTATCACTGGATGCTCATTCTCTTGATTCTCCTCCTCAACCTCTACAAAGCCCAGATTATTATGAAGTAGGTCCACATGTTGATCCTGTATCCGTTGGGCCAACTGTCCCTGGTAATTCTCATCGCCAATCAACATATTCAGATTGATATTGGGCATGACTGCATCCAGCCCCTGAAGGTCTAATTCCTGTCCATGTTCAGCCACATTCGGCATCTGTTCAGCCAAAAGTTGAACTTCATTGAGATCTGGTAGCAGGGGTACTGGTTGCTCTGGCAAGTTGTTTTGAAGCGCTGGAATATCGTCAGCCCCAACCTGTACATTCAGATCAGGGATGATAGCTGCATCCTAGGGCATTGTTAGCAGGCAGAGCTAGGACCAACATCTGTGCCACCTGATCATTAGCTTGAAAATTCTGACCCTCTACTGTGGACTCAGAGTTTACAGGATGACTGTTTGATAAAGAGACTGAGACTTGTTGAATAATCTCTGGAACTTGTTCACGCACTGGTGGCCCCAAGTTGATAATCTCATGTTGATGAATTTGCTGGGGCTCCTCCACTTCCATATCATCATTTGGCAGGTCCAGTGGTTGTTCATTGAGATCAAATCCCATCTGGTCTCCTACAGCTGGGCCACTATTCTCAATGGCATTATTTACATTTGGCCATATGCCCCAATTGTTAGCTTCTGGCCCACCACCTTCCAATCCTTCCGGGATGGGCATACCAAATACATGCCCAGGCTCCATCTGTCCATATCCAAAGAAATCAAATGGCTCCATTTCAACATTATCATTGGCCACTGGGATTGGGTCTTCATCTTGCGGTTGTTCACCAAGGAGACGTCGGTGAATGACTTCAACCTGCACTGTCCATGCGGCACCCTCAATGACCTTGGCTTTGATTAAGGCTCGAGCCAGATTATCTAAGTCCTGCTTCCAAACCTCAAGTTTGCCAAAAGAAGAAATAGCACTAGCAATATGTTCTTTAGTCCAGTAGTCTAAGGGGAAACCAATCAGAATCATCCAACATTCCTGGTTAAACTGAACCCTCCTATGATTGGGTCCCTTGTCATGCTTAGCCAGATAAACATTAACATCACTAAAGGGGTGTGGGCTAGTATCGATACGCAAATCCCTCTCACTAATACGATCAAACCGAACATAAGCTTGAGCAAATGGACATGGCTGAATATCTCTAATTCTGACCCTCAGTTGATCATGAAAAAACTCAACCAAGACCTCTCTGACATTGTTGAAGTTAACCTGGTGCAGCAGCATGGGGTCGATGGTGACGATTGCCATGTCTTCATTGCGCGGAGGAGGTCGACCACCGATTGCTCGCACCATTGTCGCTCTCCCAGGTATCTCCGTCCAATCAAAGCCTCGCGGGATCAAAGGTGAGGGGTCAATGTGGTTGTACTCCATGACGGAGTTCCCAACTTGCGGCTCCGGCGATGGCGGCGTAGGGTTTCTGCTTGCAGAGTTTGTTTGCTCTAATCGCTTTGTTCTCAAGATAGATATTGGGGGATTGCCCAAACCGAGTTGCAGATCAGGACAAAATCCGGAAGGTGAAGAGCTTCCATTCCGAGCTTCATTTGCTTTAATCCCCTGACTAGCTGACCCATTAGCTTTGGTCCCAATTGTCTTGTGGCTCCTTGCGACGGTAAATTTGCAACACTTTTCTTTTTTGTTTCGTGTGGGTAGACTGTCGATTACCAGGGCAATTATTTTCAATATGACCCCAATGAGAACATTTATGGCACCTGATTTGACTCCGGTAGAATCGCCTGGTGTGGTTATTACGAAGGCATCTACTACAGTATTGGGCTTAATCCCTCTTGGGCTTTTGCTTGCTGGGTTGTACCTCCTTTCTCAACCCATCAGATTTTGAATTTTGAAAACCAGCAGAGCCACCTAATTTGGGGAGCGATGAACTCGCCTGGTTCATCGCATCTTGATTTTTCGGAAAGTCCAAACGATCAAAAACAGAAGATTTAGGAAATTGTAAATGATCAAAAACTGATACCTACGGGAGACTTGATTTGATACGTTGAAACACCTCTCTTGTTTTTTACACTGGTTTGGATTTTAGGGATCTGCGTGGTATTGGCTCCTGTGAGAGGATTAGACCTGCGCTTTACTGTATCTGCATATGATCGCTGAAATTTCCTCTCATTCTTCTTGTTGACTACTTTTGTCCATTCAGCCTCATGCTCTCCCTCCCAACACCGTGATTCATCTTCTGATCGAGGACCCCCATCGCTCCACAGGTGGAATTGAACTTTGAAAGATTCACATTCACAAGAACGCAAATTGTAAATGAAGAAACTAACCTGTTTCGAGGAGACTGAAAAGCGATACACCCGATCTAGAAGATGCAGAACATTGAAGCGTCTCGCAGAACCACCCAGAATTGATTGGAGAAGGTGTCCAATGAAATCATGAGATAGCCAGAATTTGCATAGGCCAACCGAGACTACCAAAAAGAATTCCTAAAGTCGACACCTCAGAACAAAGGCCACCGGGAGGCCAAAATGACGCCGAATCTCTGCCTACTAGCCAAGACCAGGCGAGGGATCGAGAGCCGGAAGATCCATGAGGGGAATTAGGAGAGATCATGGCTGGAGATCAAGCGTGAGAGAGGGGAGGGGCGGCGGCGTGGCATGATTGAAAGATTAGGTCTTCTTGGTATTATTACTACAGTCGACTGAGAATTTTGTCATTTCCTGATGATTCACTATGTTGTTCACCGACGGACCTGTAGGAAGGCTGGGCAAAGAAACGAGCACTGCTAAGTGTCCCTTTTTCTAGGCGGAAATAAATAGTAACTAGCCCCTGGTACCCCGCGCTTCGCTGCGGGGCAACCTGTTGATAAAGTTAACATGCTAATGGCAGACAAGGGCCTGAAGCCGCCAGGGATGGTAGACTCGAACATGGTAGCACATAGGCGTGACAGGAGAACCACTGCGCACATGTTGAGCACACCATGGCGAAGACAGAGCGCATGACTGCCAAAAGGAAGCTCTAGGAGAAAGGTACTTCCTTTACTACTTTCTCTGATTCCATAGTAGCAACCAAGATTAGCAACCTAGTTGTTTCTTTAGGTAGAGATGATAATGAAGTTTTAAACTCCAGTCTCTCTTAAGAGTATACAAGTAGATAGGTTGCTTGTCTCTGTTAAGAGTAAACCAACCATTAATATAGCCTGTTTTAATCAAATTAATGATGAGGAAGAGGACAACTTCGATGCATTCCTCAACCACATTTGTGGTGATTTAAATGAGGAGGCAAATGAAACGGGGCTTGATCACACCTGCTGTGATCTGGATTTAGCCACTCATATGAAAAAGTCCAAATCCAAAAAGAACAAGGTCACCAGACCAGTTAAAAAATCAAACACCCTGCTAAACAGTGTCTCTAATGAAAGGAGTTTTCTAGAATACAGCAGAGGTCTTGCAGACATGGCTAAACATAGATACTTGATGGATATGGTGAATGTGGAGCAAATAAATTATATTGCTCTCATGGAAATAGGTCAAGATGAATTCCCAAATAAGACCTTAAAAAATCTTTGTGCTGGCCGGGATTATATCTGGCATTGTATGGCACCACAAGGTCGATCCGGGGGCATGTTGTTAGGCGTTGACCTTTCTATCTTTGACATCGGATCTATTTCAGAGGGGGACTTCTATGTCAAATTTACCCTTAGAATTAAAAGTGACGGCTTCAAGTGGGTCCTGCATGCGGTATATGGTCTAGTGCAACAGGAACACAAAGAGGCCTTCCTCACGGAATTGGCAAACTCAGCATCTCATGAAACTCTACCGTATATCATCGGTGGGGATTTCAATATTATGAGACGACCAGAGGATAAAAGCACTGATAACTTTGACCACAATTGGCCAGATATTTTTAACAAGGTGATTGAGGTTTTAGACCTCAGGGAGATTGAAATGTGAGGGCGCTAATACACATGGGCTAGTTATGGGGATGACCCTACTTTTGAGAAACTAGACTGTGTCATTGTGAGTACAGATTGGGAAGAAAAATTCCCACTTTCCTATGTCGAACCAAGGGATAGGAGTCAATCAGATCATACTCCGCTTGTCTTAAGCACTGGTTCATCCACTCATGGAACTACCACCCCACTCTTCAAATTTGAAAGAGGGTGGTTCCTTAGAGATGGATTCTTCAACGTGGTCGCTGATTTATGGTGATCGGTGGATAAAGGAAACACTAGCATGGAGAGGTGGCAAAAATAAATTAGAACCTTGCGTAAGCATCTCTATGGATGGGCAAAACACACTGCTGGCCACTATAAGAAAGAGAAGAAGAAACTTATTTCTTTGATTGATTCTCTAGATACAAAGGCCGAATCAACCCCCTTTCTGACAATGAGATAAACTGGAAACTTTACCTCAAAGAAAGGCTGGTGTTCCTACTATGGGAGGAAGAAATGAAATGGTATGAGAGAGCAAAGGTGAAAACCCTTCTCCAGGGGGTTGAACACCTGCTTTTTCCACCTTGTTGCTAATGGCAAACACCGCAAACAACACATCTTTAAATTAGAACAAGAGGATGGTGTCATTGTGGGTGACGAGCAACTAAAGTCTTACATAACAAACTACTACAAAGGTTTGTTTGGACCACCAGACTCTGACCATTTTGATATGGTTGAGGATCGATTAGAGGACATTCCTCAAGCTAATTTAGTAGAAAATGACCTCCTCACAGCTTGCTTCTCAGAAAGAGAGGTAAGAGAGTAGTTTTCCAAATGGAGCATAATAAAGTCCCTGGAACGGATGGATTTCCTGCTAAATTTTACCTAGTGTTCTGGGAGGTAATTAAAGGTGATTTGATGGCACTTTTTCAAAGACTTCTATGAAGAGAAACTTCCTCTCTTTAGTCTTAATTTTGGGATAATCACTCTTCTACCCAAAACTAATGATGCCAAACAAATCCAACAATATAGACTGATCTGTGTCCTGAATGTCAGCTTTAAGATTTTTATCTAAAGTTGCCACTAATAGGATTAATATAGTCACTGGATCAATGGTACACCCATCTCGGACCGCTTTTATGCCTGGGAGAAACATCATGGAAGGAGTAGTTATCCTACATGAGACTATCCATTAATTACACACCAAGAAGCTTAACGGGGTCATATTCAAAATTGATTTTGAGAAGGCCTATGATAAGGTTAAGTGGTCCTTTCTTCAACAAACTATGAGAATGAAATGCTTCTTTGCTAAATGGTGTAGATGGATTGATAACTTTGTCTCTGGAGGAAGTGTCAGTATTAAAGTTAATGATGATATAGGACATTACTTCCAAACAAAGAAAGGTCTTTGTCAAGGAGACCCTCTGTCCCCTATTTTGTTTAATATAGTGGCTGATATGCTAGATGTGCTCATCAAGAGAGCCAAGGCAGATGGACAAATTAGGGGTATAATTCCTCACCTTGTGGATAATGGGTTGTTACTTCTGTAATATGCAGAGGATACCATCATTTTTATAGACCATGATTTGGAACAAGCCAAAAACCTAAAGTTGTTGCTTAGTGTTTTTGAGCAGATGTCCGGTCTAAAAATAAATTTTCACAAGAGTGAATTATTCTGCTACGGTAAGGCCAAGGAGTTCAAGGATCAGTACGTAGAGCTCTTCGGTTGTATATGGGGGAATACCTATTTAGATATTTGGGTATTCCGATGCATCATAGGAAACTCCAAAGTAGTGATTGGAGAATCATTGAAGAAAGATTTGAAAGGAAGCTTAACTGCTGGAAAGCGAAACATCTATCCTATGATGGAAGGTTAACGCTTATTAATTCCGTATTAAGCAGTCTTCCTATGTTTATGATGTCTTTCTTCGATGTGCCAAAAGGGGTCCTCACTAAACTTGATTTTTATAGATCCAGATTCTGTTGGCAAGGTGGTAAAGAGAAAAAGAAATATCTCCTTGCAAATGGGATCTAATTTGTCGCCCAAAAGATCAAGGTGGCCTTTGCATTATTGACTTGGAGGTTCAGAATAAGTGTCTTTTAAGTAAATAGCTGTTTAAATTAATTAATAAAGATGGTATGTGGCGAAGCTCTTCTTCATCCCAGCGATGGAATATGACGCCGTGGCTCACCTGCGGATCGACGACGTGGAGCCTAGGGTGTTTGAGGCCTTGCTCCACTTCATATACACTGACAGGCTGCCAGAGATAGACGACCGTGACAAGGCGAAGATGGCGCAGTGGCTTCATGAGGTGGCGAACAGGTACCAGTTGCAAGGGCTGAAGGTGATTTGTGAGGACGTGTTGCTGGGCAACAGTGACGCAAGGACGGTGGCCTCTGCGTTGGATCTGGCTATGCAACACGGTTGCCAGGAGCTTAAAGAGGCATGCATCATATTCCTGAAGAGTAATGATTACAGTTTCATGAAGAGTAATGATTACAGTTTTCATGGAAAGCGAAGGCTATGCGCGTTTGATGAGAATTCACCCCTTAGTTGTAAAAAGAAATTATGCTCAGTTTTATTTGTACACTGTAAGCGCTTCAGTTTGGATTACAAGCACCGAAGAACCTTAACCTTTGGGTCCATGTGTTATATTTCTACTCCTGATTAAATTTGGTGTAGTCGTCTTGTCATGTAAATTTTGTGTAGCCTGCCGTGATCCCGAACCGAGCCCTGTTAGTTTTATGTAGGCTTTGTTGTTCTGTTTTTGTTCGAGTCCGATTAGGTTTCGATAATGCCTCCATCAGGTTCCTGGTTTCACAAACAGAATCATGACGCATCCAAATACATTGCTCGACGCCAAAATCAGCACCCAATGTCCTGTATTGCGTTCTCTTTGACTCAACACGAGCTCCACGCCGGAGCCGCCAACATTGGAGACGTTCTTGCTTTTTTTGGTGTCGCCATTTTTTAGCTCTAGAACACCCTAGATTAGTTTTTTGTGTCTATGAATTCCGTTCTGATAATCATCAAGTATTTTGCACCTATACTTAGCCGTCAATTAGAGCTCAAAATATCAACAATGGCAAAAGGTCGACATGCTTACTGAGAAAGAAGATGACTAGGTACATGTTCATCATCTGTTTTCCTTTTATGGGCCTTTTCCCATCATGGGCTGCCAGCTTTGTTTTCTTCGTGGGTTGCTATGGGCTGCTATGTAGGTTCTGTTATTTCTTCATGGGTCGGGAATTTAAAACGTTTTTTCTTCCTTCGTGTTCACATCAAAATTCAATAGATGCGTATCAATGCATTTGGTGTAGATGTGTATGGCAAATGGTGCAGCATTTGTGCACTCTTCTAACAAAATTATCAATCAATTCATTTATTTAGTGAATAAAATAGTTTGTCTACCCGAGGTGCCAAATGACTGATAGGAAAATGACCATGCGCATAATAAATTATTTTACCAATCCTCAATAAAATATTGTATCATTTGGATACATTTTAAGAATTTTACATGCCCAAGTGAAAAATACCAATGTATAGAATTTCATTATGTTTCTACTCAGCACATGGCTCTTGAAATCAGCACAATAATGTTCTCCTCAACCATTGAAAACTGTTTATAGTCCAAAAAATAATAATTTAATACATGTCAAACTGATATTTGTATTAATCACTCAAACATAAAATTGAATTAAAGTAGATCAAATAAAACTGTTCAAACATATGTAAGAAAAAAGTCTATAGTTGGATTCTTTGGGTTTTAAAGTCCGTGATAACGCATATTAATTATGATAGGTGAAATTTGACGAGCAACACATAGCCAATTTGGAAAATATCTTGAAGAAGACTTTAATTAAGACGATAGTCATTCAATTATTGTGTTGTGTCTCTCAGCTTATTACTGCCTTAAATTAGATGAAACATGGACAATATAAAAGGCATTATGAAATTACACAAACACATTAAATAGAGCAAAAAGATGAAGTAAATTCAACGTCCCTTGAGCAGCACATCATCCACCAACCGACCAATGTTTTCGTGAGAAGAGCCACCGTCTTTAGTAGCCTCTTCAGCGAGCCTTTTCCACTCCAGCACCTTCTCCCTCGCCTCCATCCCTTTCTTTCCAGCCATCATCTCCTTCACAATCGTCGCTATCTCATTGCTTTTAGACCCTTTCGGCAGCTCTTCACCGATGCCCCACGATACGGACACCTGGCGGCAGTTGGTCGTCTGCTCGGATACTACGGGGCACCCGAGCACCGGCACGCCGGCGGCCACGCTCTCCAGGATCGAGTTCCACCCGCAGTGCGAGACGAACAGCCCCACGGCCGGGTGGTCCAGCACGGCCTCCTGCGCGCACCACGGCACCACGAGCCCGTCCTCGTCCACCTCGACGTCGGCGGCCATGTCGGGCCGCAGGACCCACAGGTAGGGGGACCCGCACCGCGCCAGCCCGGCCGCGAACTCCGGCAGCGTCGTGTCGCCCATGTTCGCGTGGCTGCCGAAGCTCACGTACACGACGGAGCGGGTTGCCTTGCCGTCCAGCCACGCCATGCATTCCCTGTCCTCCTGCAGGAGGCTGGCGTCGCTACTAGCGGCGAGCTTGTCTCCGGGGAGGGCGGCTACGATGCTCGCGATTGGGCCGACGTTGTAGATGGGCTGCCGTAAGTGGGCTGCCAGCGCGTCGAGGACGTCCTTCTCCATCTCGTAGAAGGTGTTGAGGATGAGGGCCTTGGAGGAGGCGGCGATCTTCATCTGGTGGACGTGGAAGTGTACCAGCCACTCGTTGGCGTCGGTGGTGTGGCAGAACGTTGGCATGTCCCGGAGCCGCATTCCCTTCATCCCGGGCACCCAGTCCAGGGGTGTGTCAAGGGAGCCATCGCTTTTGTAGTCGCTTCCTGTAGAAGAAGAAGAACACATGGTAAAACGGTGTGAAACAAGGTTTTACTAGAAAAATTTGGAACCGGCCGGTCCCAGCTGGTTAATGCGATGGAGACGCTACCAGGTTTTGAGTTTTGGAACCAAGTTCCGGCTAGTTAATGTGATGCAGACGCTACAACCTACCTCCGGTTTTATATTTTCTTGTCGTTAGGACAAAGAAAGCAGTTCAGTTTTAAATAAAATGTTCGTCAAAACGTCAAGAAAATAAAATCAAAGGGGAAGTGGTCCTTTTTGAATTGAACTCTTAGCAATATATGGGTTCATTAAATTTATTTTCTCACCAAGAAGTGGAACCTAGGACGAAAACTGATGTCGCTCTCGGATGAAGGATATTTTTTAATGTTTATTTTCAGAACTTCTATGATATGATGTTCTTTGATTCTTATTTCTTATATATTAGTATAAGTCGGTGAAAGGATTTTAGGGTTTACATGTCTCCCAGTAATCATTTGGAATAGTTTCATGTTGTGGATTCTGATGCTAAATCTTTATTAGACATATAGTTCGATCAGGGCAATTGTTACATAAACAATATATACGTGGCATTGTTAATAATACCTAAAAGGTATTAATAAAACTCATTTCCTCTTTTTCATCTTAATTGCATTGCCACGTTATCTATTTTGCGATATGGCAGCTCATTTAATGCAGACAAAACTAGCATTGAGACTGCCCTAATACTAATAATAACCCATTCAAGAAAGATGATACTCAATGAACTAGTCCATGCATACTCAGCAATACTAGCAATAACTGCTCCATTAGATCATCTCTCAACAAGTGGAAGCTTAATGAGATCGACATCTGATGTCGCTTTACAAGGATATTCTAGTTTTTTATTAGTATTTTCCAGAACTCTTTCTGTGATGGAACTCTCTATTTCTAATTTTTATTTTTAAAAAGAAATGTGTTGTACTCGTCTACTAGTTTCTCTGACTTTTAATTACTGTATAAGTAAACTAAAATCAGATTATACATACAACAAAGAATCACAAGCACTTCTTCTTCTTCAAGAAAAAAAATATCAATATAGCATTGGAAAAAAAAATCCAAACAACCCGGTAACGTGTAATAAAAAAAAAGCATGCACCTTTGAAGGGAATGACTTTTCTTTTGGGAACCATGTTCCCGGCTAGTTGATGCGATGGAGAGGCTACAACCTAATCTACAATGCTTTCAAAAAAAGAAAAAAAAATGAACCTACAATGGGAAGTGGTCCTTATTGAATTAATTGAACTCCTAGCAATATGGGTTCACTAAATTTATTTTCTCACCCAGAAGAGAAACCTCAACAAGGACGAAAACTGATGTCGCTCTCGGATGAAGGATATTTCTTAAAAAAAGATTTCAAGACTTCTATGACATCAGGTTCTTTGATTCCTGTTTCTTATATTAGTAGTCGGTGAAACAAATCCGGTTTACATGTCTCCCAGTAATCATTTGGCGTCGGTTG
Source organism: Eleusine indica (assembly GCA_030378355.1). NCBI lineage: Eukaryota > Viridiplantae > Streptophyta > Magnoliopsida > Poales > Poaceae > Eleusine > Eleusine indica. The sequence continues at coordinate 22,303,668 of CM059500.1, forward strand.
TATCATGTTGTGGATTCTCTAATGCTAAATCTTTATTAGACATATAGTTCTATTGGGGCAATTGTTATATAAACAATATAGACTTCGCGTTGTTAATAATAACTTAAAGGAACAATGGAATAATATACTTAATAATAATCTATTCAAGAAAGATTTAGATGACACTTCCCGGAACTGGTCCATATATATTGAATGCAACTGTACAAGTAATAACTCCTCCATTAGATTTTCTCTGAAGTGGAAGCTTAACAAGAGCGAAATCTGAAGTCGCTTTCAGACAAAAATATTCTTGTTATTTTATTAGTGTTTTGCAGAATTCTTTCTTGATATCATATTCTCTGTTTCTTATATTTATTTTGAAAAAGAAGTGTACCGTATTGTTCTACATCCTTGCACTAGTTCCTCTTACTCTTAATTACTGTCTACGTAAATAAAAATCAGATTATACATACAACAAAGGATCATAAGCACTTGTTATTCTTCAAGAAAAAAGTATCAATATAGCACTGAAAAAGAAAGTGAATCCAACAACAATCCAGTAAGGTGCATGTGTATTCTAAGGCCTTGTTTGTTTTCAGCTGATTGAAACAGGCCCAAGAACTATTCTGGGCCGGGAATCAGTGGTCCGATCCTTTTCATTCTGGATCTCAATAGGTGCAGAATCAATCCGGGCCTCTAGCAGTAAGAAATGACTAAGGCCTTGTTCGATTGTTATGAAATAAAATCCACATGTATTAATTACATGACATAAATTGAGTGAAACCACATATGTCACTCAATCCATGTGAAATAATAAATCCATTCATGGTTTCATTTCCGGACTCGAAAGGCTGAGTTTTGTTACAAGCGTTGGAGGCATGAAAAAGATCAGTTTAGACTCGGTTTCATATCATGCTAAGCTGAACCGAACGCTCATTCCATGCCAGACCGAATTTCAAACCACATCTAATCAATCCATGTGGTTTAGAATCCAATCCATACCGTTCCGAGCCAAAACGAACAAGGCCTAAGATGGGTCCAATTTCATTCCAGGCCTGGCCTTAATCGAACAACAATTTTTTGATAGATGGAATTTTATTCCAATTCATTTTGTTTCAGCCGGATTGAGCTGTGTTCCGGCCCAATCCTCTGGAACCAAACAAGCCCTAAATAAATCAAAAGCATAACTTTGAGCGGAATGACTCCTCTTTTCACGAGCTCATCGAACTGGAGGTACCCCATGAGGCCGCACGCGGACGCCGTGAAGAACTGGACGTCCGGCACGCCGACCTCCCTTGCCGCCACTGCCGCGAACGGCATCAGCGTGTCGGCCACCATGCAGCTCACCGACGGCATGCCCTTTATCATCTTCCGGAGCAGTGCCTTGAACGGTTGTAGGAAGTTCTTCTCCATGGTCTCGTGGTGTGCCTGCAGCGTGCGCGGCGGGTCCTCTAGCGACAGTCCGTCGGAGATGACCTCCACACCGAAGCCCGATGGAGACGACGAGACCTCGGCGCCGCCCTTGGCGCGCAAGAGGCGACGGTGGTGCAGCTCCATGTGTACGAGCATGACGTGGACGCCGCGGGCGAGGAGGATGCGGGCGATGATGGACTCATACTTGAGGTCACCCTGCAAGGTGTAGGCGATGACGGACTCATACTTGGGGTCTTTGAAAAGCTTCAAGAATCTTCTGAGGACCCCCACAGGCTTGAGCTTGAAATCATCCCCAAGTGCATTGATCTCCTCCACTAGTACATGAAAACGAGAATACACAGTGTTAGCACTCTCATGTGGTAATCTAGCAAAGTTATCATACTTGTTCTTCAGCACATAGTGTCTTTCCTCTTTGACATCACTAGTACCCTCGTGGATACTCTGAATCTCAGTCCAGATATCGTGTGTTGTCAAACTCGTGTCCAATCTAGCAAACACATCCTTACAGATACATGAGAACAGAGCATTCTTGGCCTTAGCGTTGTTCTTAATGAAATCGGGTTCAAGAAGGTTCACATCCACATCCGATTCATGGGTCACCATCTATATCTCCGGATCAAGGGACTCCAGGTAGGCTTGCATATGTGCCTTCCAATACCCGTAGTCCTCCCCATCGAAAATGGGAACACTCCCCACCTTTCCCGGCATCCTTACCAAAGGCGGTGAAGCCTCAAAGATGAGCACTTGGCTCTGATACCAATTGAAAGGACCGAAGGCCTACCGAGAGGGGGGGGGGGGTGTGAATCGGTAGCCGACCATGAATCTAAATACTTCAATGTCACACCACTAGAATCCGACAAGCATTGCAACCTAAAAAGTTCTAGTAGGCCAAGACCCTATGCATGCTAGTGTTCATGATGCAAAACAAAATGCGGAAGCTAAACACACTAGCCTATGCAAGCCACAAGTCACCCTATCAATTAGAGCACACAAATGCGAAATAGTAAAAAGGGGGTCAAGGAATGCTCATGATCTTTTCCCGAGGTCTCAGAAGGATGGCACCTTCCTCGACTCCTCGTTGGATCACTCAAGCCGGAGTCCCGGTCCCTCCCGCCACCAAGTGGAGTTCTCGCACACGAGCCCGCAATCACTCCCGCAGTGAAGACATGGTGTGTGTCACTGCTGCCACCAAGGCACAAGCGCCTCCCTCGAGAACTTGCCGGACTCCCAGAGCCGGCACGGGTGCTCACTAGCGATGCCCCTTTCACCGGCAGGCTCAAACCGTATATAAACGTGTGACGGCCTTCACAACCAATCATGATAGACTCGATCTCCAGCACCTAACTGGTCTAGGTCTCACCATAGACCAAGAGTAACAACCTAGATCACAACCTCATGGACACCCTAGCCTTAGATGTGTAAGATCACTCCATGTTACTCTCACTAGCACTCTCAAGATATGCAATATCTCCTCCTAGTGCTCTCCTCTTTTCCTCTTGGACCTTACCAAATGGTCTTAGGTATTCCACTGGCTAAGAGAGGTCTCCAAGACCCCAACAACGAAGTTATATAGGCTTCCAACCTCAAACTAGCCGTTGCTCCACGAAATCAGCTTTCTGGGCCTACTGACCGGACTGTCCAGTCACTTCCTGACCGGACTGACCGGACCATCCGGTCAGGCAATGACCGGATGGTCCGGTCAGGCAGTGACCGGACAATCCGGTTAATTGACCCAGAAAGCTAATTTCATGGAGCAACGACTAATTGGAGGTTGGAAGCCTATATAACTTCATTGCTGGGGTCTTGGAGACCTCTCTTGGCCAGTGAAATTGCTTGGAGCATTTGGTGACAGCCAAGAGGCAAAGAGGAGAGCACTAGGAGGAGATATTGCATATCATGAGAGTGCTAGTGAGAGTAACATGGAGTGATCTTGCACATCTACGGCTAGGTGTCCTTGAGGGTGTGATCTAGGTTGTTACTCGTGGTCTATGGTGAGACCTAGACCGGTTAGATATCGGTGATCGAGCCTATCGTGATCGGTTGTGAAGGCCGTAACACGTTTGTACACGGTTTGAGCCCGCCAGTGAAAGAGGCACTGCTAGTGAGCGCCCGTGTCGGCTCAGGGAGTCTGGCAAGTTCTCGAGGGAGGTGAGCTTGTGCCTTGATGCAGCGGTGACGCGCACCGTGTCTTCACTACGAGAGTGATTGCGGGCTAGTGGGCGAGAACTCCATATTGGTGGCGGGAGGGACTGGGACTCCGGCGGGAGTGGTCCAACGAGGAGTAGGGGAAGGCACCATCCTTCCAAGACTTTGGGAAAAAATCATGAGCCATCTTTTACTTTACTCCATACTATGATGGTTTACTTTCCGCATTTACATATTGTGCTATTCATACTTGTGTGCTTACCTTGGTCTAGTTGACTACCTAGTAGACTTGCATGAATAGGCTTCTTTACTTGCTAGTAGTGCTTAGCTTTCATACTTGATCACTAGCATGTATAGGAGTTGCTTTGGCTTGTTTGATCACCCTATTATGTATCATTCTACTCATGCTTGTGTGCCTTCCATGTGCTTGTTGATTTAGTAGCTTTGCATGAGTAGGCTCCTTTGCTAGTTTGTTGTGTGCTTTTATGTGTCTTCAATTACTAGCTTGCATAGGAGTTGTATTGCCTTGTGTGATCCACTAGTATGTTTAGGTTGTTGTTCCTTTCATAGGTTCATTATCTTGCTAGTATGATCATCACTAGAATTGTGTAGTAGTAGTGTCGAGTGGTAGGTTTTAGGAATTGGTGAATTTGGTACGTAGTGTGAGTTCCCGATTCACCCTCCCCCCTCCCCCCTCTCGGTCACTTGATCCTTTCACTTCTCTCAATTGTTTGACTTGAAAACCGAGGAACACATGCAACTCTCCAATCATTGACATTCAAAATTCCCTAGCCATCATCTCCCGAAACGCTTCATTGAACTTCTCATTGGTTGACCCATAGATGATATCATCTACATAGATTTGGCACACAATGAGGTCCTTCCCAATATGCCTTATGAACAAGGTGATGTCAATACTTCCAATGGTGAATCCATTCTTGAGTAGGAAATTCCTCAAATGATCATACCATGTCCTAGGAGCTTGCCTGAGGCCATAGAGAGCTTTCTTCAATTTGTACACATGTCTTGGTTGTTTACGATCCTCAAACCCTGGAGGTCATTCCACATAGACCTTCTTATTGATCTCTCCATCCAAGAAGGCACTTTTGACATCTATTTGATAGATCTTGAAGCCATCGTGTGATGCATAGGCAAGTAAGATCCGAATAGCTTCAAGACAAGCCAGGGGAGCAAAGGTTTCTTCAAAGTCAATGCTTGCCACTTGATAATATCCTTTAGCCACTAGACGAGCCTTGTTCTTGACAATTGCTCCTTTCTCATCTTGCTTGTTCTTGAAGACCCACTTGGTGCCAACCACATTATGATTCTTGGGCCTCACAACGAATTTCCATACTTTGCACCACTTGAAGTTGTTTAACTCCTCTTGCATAGCCATTACCCATTTGTGATCATCCATAGCTTCATCAATGGTAGTGGGCTCAATCATAGAGACGAAGGAGAAGTTCTCAATTTCAACATTTGCCTCATCATTATTTTCTTCACTCACATAGTTGGGCTTGTTTTGATTCCTTCTTGTCCTAATTCCTTGAGATGGACTCCCAATGATCAAGTCACGTGAATGACCCTTATTGATAGCTTTGGGTCTAGGAAGAGGTTCTTCTTGAGTGGGAGGGGGTCTAGGTGAAATATCTTGTGCATCATGGATTGCTTGCTCTCTAGAGATATGAGTGTCTTGGATTCTTAGTGAGGTGGGAGAATGACTCATATGCTTTCTTCTTTTGGAACTAGAGCTTGGAGTGGATGACGGGGTGTCATGTGAAGAGCTTGGAGAAGTGGTTTGAGGGGAAGTATGTGAGAAGGCTTGTGGCTTACTTCTCACTTGTGTTTCCTCTTGGGTAGGTGGATGCACTCTCAATGAATCTTGGGAGGAGCTAGTGGGTGTGACAGTGGTATCTTGAGTTGGTTCTTGCACTTCAGAGGAGGAGGTTGGTTGAGGTGCTGGAGTAGAGGGTTCACCAATATCATCATCATTGCCCTTGTGAGGTAAAACCTCGCCCACAGGCATGTTCCTCAAAGCTTCCCTCATAGGTTCATCTATAATATTCACTTCGTGGAATTCATCTCCCTTGTGAGAACCATTTGACTCATCAAATTGCGCATCATAGGATTCTTCCACAACCTATGGCTGAGTTGTAGACCCTATATGCCTTAGAAGTCCTTGAGTACCCAACAAGAACGCCTTTATCTGTTCTGCTCTCAAACTTTCTAGGCTTCCTCCTTTTCTTGAGAATGTAGCAAGTCCATGTGCAAGAGCTCTAGAGGACGGGATGTAGACATGAAGGACTTGGTGGGATGTGAAGATGCAACTTGTTTTCCAACCTGACAAGCACTGCACAGTTTATCCTTCTCAAAGATCACATCCTTGATTCCTTCAACTAGATTCCTTTTGACTACTTTCCTGAGTTGATTCATTCCAACATCTGCCAGTCTTCTGTGCCACAACCATCCTTTAGTTGCCTCGGTGAATAGGCAAGTACTTGGTGGCATGTTGCTTGATTTGAAGTCCATGACATACAAGTTCCCATGCCTCACTTCATGAAATACTAGCCCTTTCTTTGCATTTTCAATCATTGCTCCATCCTCATCAAATGTGCACTTGAAACCCATGTCACAGAGTTGACCAATAGACAGAAGGTTGAAATTGAGGGTTTCCACAAGAAAGACCTTGGAGAGATGGAGGTCCTCAGTAATGGCCACTTTGCCTGATCCTCTAACTCTCCCTTTTTAGTGATCTCCAAATGTCACCTTCTTACTATCTTCGTCTTCATCAATGTTGGTGAACATGGTTGGCTTCCCGGTCATATGTTGAGTGCACCCACTGTCAAGAATCCAATGAGTACCTCCACTCTTGTAGTTGACCCTGGTGGTAGCCATAAGACAAGCACTAGAGGAAGAAGGGTTAGTATTCAAAGCATTATTTGATTGACTTTCACTAACCTCATCATGCCGAACCATGAGACCATCCTCGTAATTAGGGATCCTTGTAATCCCCTCTTGAAGTCTTCTCCTTATAGGATAGTGAGGAGCATGATACCTCCATTGTCCATGACCATCCCTCATGTGCACATTGTCGAGGTCGATATAATAATGGGGAGGATCATAGAGGCCAGTCACGTGCTCAACCACATGTCCCACTTATGAGTGGGGCACAAGTATTATCTCCATTGCCCTCTCAATTGAGAGCTCATGCCTTCTGTTGACTACCTCCTCAAGTAAGAAACTCCTCTCAGGAGTCGTGATTTGCAGGAAGAGTCTACCAATCACTTCATATGATGGGATCCTCCGAAGGCCTCTAAATGAGTTTATCCTACACACAAGATCATAAATGCTTAAGAGAGTATCACAAAGGTCATCATTCGGATTTCTCACAAATTCACCAAGTTGAAAGATGAGATCCTATTGGTGAGCTTGATGAAGATGCCAAAGTCGACCTTGTGGCGGAGAAGGCGGAGGCGTCAGAGCCATAGTGGTGAGATTGATCATCTCCAATGATCGTGTGAGCATTGTGGTTGGTGCTCCTCTCACACCAATGCGTGGTCCACCCGAAGTGCTTGGAGTAGAACTTGGAACGGCACTTGGGGTAGAACTCGGTGAAGCGCCTGATGAAGAGCTTGGTGTAGGTCTTGATCTGAAGGGGTTGTAAAAGCTGCTGCAAGGCAATCTTGTGGAGGGATCAAAGAAGTTTGAGCTCGAAGCTACTTCTTTCCCTTTCCTTGAAGATGCTCCATTGTTTGCCTTGGAAGTCTTCTCTCCAGTCCAGCTTGCGGTGATCTCCTCATCCTCAAAGAGCAACCCAATCACATCCTCGACGGAGAGACCCTTCTCCATGATGAGATCAAGAGTGATGTAGAGGAGCATGCTGCTAAGGAGCAAGGTGAGGATCTTCTTGACTATCACAATCTTGGGAAGTTCGAAAGTAGTTGTTCCAATCCTATCCACAATACCTCGCAAGCAAATAAGAGAGTCAAGTAAGTCCTCATTCTCATTAGCATGAAAAGCAAAGAACTCCTCAACAAGTGAATCATTAGCATGAGCAATAAAACACTCACAAGCATCATCAACACTATTCACACAAAAAGAGAAAGCAAGATCAAGAGAGCCAACATCATCAATTATCACATTAGGCACACTAGTAGAGCAACCTATCAAATCATCACTAGTAGAATCAATGCACTCACTAGAACTAGGCACATCCACACAATCATCATCATCATATACATGATCATCGATAAAGGTATTGGCAAAGTCCACAAGTGTGTCCATCAACTCATCCAAAATCATGGCATTTAGGTAACTTTTCAAGCGATCCTTCCATGAACCATGACTCGGCCCCGAATGGCATGACATCCCAACTCAATACGGTCACTACTCAAGGCGGTTAAGCCCTATGATAAGCACTTGGCTCTGATACCACTTGAAAGGATCGAGGGACTGAGAGGGGGGGGGGGGGGGGTGAATCGGGAACTCAAACTATGTACCTATTTTTCCAATTACTAAAACTGACCACTCAAACAACTCCTATATAATTCTAGTGGTGAACACACTAGCAAGATAATCCTATGAAAGGAAAAACAACCTAAGCAAACTAGTGGATCACACATAAGGCACACAACTCCTATGCAAGCTAGTAATCAAAGAACACGTGGAATCACACAACAAGCAAGCAAAGGAGCATACTCATGCAAAGCTACTAGATAATCAAGTACAAGATAAGCACACAAGCATGAGTGGCACAATACATACAAGGGTGAGTAATCAAGCCAATACAACTCCTACACATGCTAATGATCAAGTGAAAGCTAAGCACAACTAGCAAGTAGAGAAGCCTATTCATGCAAGTCTACAATATCGCAACCCTATACCGAAGTATAGAGTGTGCCGTACAGGATCGCCTCGGGAGATGGTTAACGAAGTAACCATACATAGCATTCACACATGAACATCCATCATTTACAAAGATACATCATCAAGTGCATAATATTACAAGTTCACGGGTCATAGCGGAAGCAACTTCAGTCACGTTACCATACATATGTTCTTGGTTCACATTACATAAATAAGTGGAGGCGGAAGATACGGCAAACACTACACGGAACCTAAGTAAACCATGACGGCCCTAGGGCAATGGCTCACTCATCTTGATTAGGGGAGCTCGGGACCCATTCAATGGTCCAGTTCTGGGGCTCCTCACCTTCCCACATAACTTTGTTACAACAATCACAATAAGTCGCTTGAGGAAAACCTAAAAAAAAAACCACATAATCGCAAAGCCTGAGTATCTAGCATACTCTGCAAGACTTACCCGTCCAAGGGTTTACTAAAACCGACTCCAAATATGCAGGGGGCTGACCGGGCTTATTTGATATTTGCATAACAAGCACCTATTAATTCTATGCTGCGATGCTTATTCCTTAACCAAGATTTTAATTGCTTGTTGCAGAAAAGGAACTGTAGTTGAACCTAGCTAGCTGCTAATACTGTACAAATATAAAGAAGAATACAACATAGCAATATGTAGCCATAGAGTAAATAAATTTAGCAGCATAACCAAACTTCTCTACTTAAGGTATCATTGCCCCTGCTCGAACAAGAGGTACTCATAACCGTGAGGGACGGCAATTCGAATCGATTTACATCCTACAGGAGAATAACCCAAGTGCATGATATACGCATCATTTAAGAAGACGTATGGCCACCGTTCACGAGATTGCGATAAAGTCGATCTGGGGCCATCGATCCCGAGTACATGTCCTCCTCGTGATATAGTACTTCGTATCCGAGGCTTAACCCGTGCACTCTCCAGTGGTCCTCAACTCGTGCAACCACCGTGCCATTCACATCACCTCTGGATCGATGAGTAGTACCGTCCAACAATACGGCGCCCAAGTTACTAGGTTTACCAATTCTCATATAAAGGTATGCACTTGGTACTGTTCAATACTTGTCCGCAGAGTTGCAATGATAGGTTCTCAAATTTTTACCCAATTCCATTCTTCATGTGAATCAAGATTGAATCAAGTGATCCCATAACCTACCGTTGACTCCACTAATTTAAGCCTAGCAATGCTAACGAAAAGGCTTACTAACATAAATTAATTATAGGTCATAGTTTGTTTATGCACGTGGGTTTCCATCCAAGCCCCACACTTAATGCACAATATAATATTCCTATATTGTGACAAAATAAAAAGGACTCGTAAATCAGTGGGTGTGCACCGGGGCTTGCCTTGGGAGTGATCATAGTTAGAGTTCTCAGCAGGGTTTAGCTCAACTTCGGGCTCCTCGGGGTTGCTTGCCACGGCCTTGCTCCCGGTCTCGCTTCCTAGTCAATGCAGTGCAATGCACGGTAAGGAATCGGACGATGATTCATGGCACTTCCTCAATAAATAGAATTTTGATGGAATGATGCTCATGCATGAGATGACATGCTTGCACAACACTCTGGGCAATTACTGACTTTAAGGGGACAAACTTCTAATTAGGGAAGTGGGAGGCATGGCAATCAATAAGCATATCACCCATATCTCAAATACAAGCATACCTCTGGTGCTATGGAATTAATAGGGTATTTTTCCTCGGTGTGTTAAGGCCTACTTAGCAGACATGCGAAGCCTCTTAACTAATATCCTACCCGAGGTTCATTTACCAATTATAATGATCATGTAAGGGAACATAGAAACTTTATATTGCAAAGTTAAACACCAGCATGTGTCTCCTTCCTTAACCTCCTAAAAGTTGACATGCACACTTTTAAGTATAAACCTAAACCAATCTAGATATATAAGCTAATTATGAAACATGAGCATACAATGGAAAATAATAAACTTTACTACAAGTCAAGATTAACATGTTGCATGAGCAGTCCCAAAGATGGATTTATCCCTAATAATAACTATATGCATATACAAGGCAATATTTATATTGAAATTCTTAAGCTAATTATGAATGAGTAAATTTAACAGCAAAAAGCATACTGATGGTGCCCAAAAATTTTTACATGGGAATTCATAGACATGTAGAAATGCCCAAAGACAGGAATACTAACTTTCATGATTAAGATCCTACCCCAGAATTTATATAAATTCATTTACTGAAAATGGAGATTATGCAATAACACTAAATATTTGCATAAAAGATGGGAATGTGCTTTTGTAGAAAGTTTAGGAATGACATGAAATGCTTACTGACCGAATCCCATGATTTTACCAGCTATAAATTTTTATTTATGAATTTTAATACTCTTAGCAAGGTTCTAACTTTGGTGATTTAATTTCATTAATCTACTGCATAACCCTGGCTCTCATCTTTTTTTTCTGGTAGAGGAGGATTTTATGAATCCAACAAAATTGGTTTCATGCTCATTGGACTTTTATTTCTCGAGTTATGAATTTTTGAAGATTTTAACAAAGTTGGGGCTAATTTATAGAAATGCCACTCGGCAGGCACGCGCGCGCGCGGTGGCCGGCGCCGGCGAGCCCGGGCCAGCGGCCAATCGGCAGCGCGGCTAGGCCAACGCCGCTTGCCCACGTGCTCAGCATCCCACGGCGACCTCGTGGGCCCGGTTGGCGACCAAAGGAAAGCGCCGGAGATGGCCAGCGGTGAGCGGCGGAGCAGGGGAAGGGTATGGCGACGTCGCGCGGCGAGCACGGCGAGCGAGAGGGGTCAGGGAGTGGTGGGAGAGCATCACCTTGGTGCGGAGATCGACGGCGTGGAGAAGTTAGTCGACGGGAAGTGATAAGAACACGACGACGGTGTCCGGATTTTATCCCAATCTTTCACGGTACAGCAAGTACTAGAAAGTATATATAGGTATTGAAACTTGTTATCTCAGCTATGAACAGATAGAACAACAATCTCAAGCTTAATGATCTAGCAACCACAATAAAATAGACACCACGGATTTGTTATCCAATAGCAATCATAAACCAGCTAGAACATGATAGGAAAATACCGGCTTACAAGAAGTTGATGTAGATGCAAACCAGTAGAGATAAACTCTCCAACTCATTACTTAGACAAGCATGATCTGGAGATGGGGAACCACAAGTTCCAGCATGCACCCAATGGAAGAATCACTTGATCACGCACTTCAGCGACCGGCAGAGATCGGCGGCAGCAACCGGTAGAGGAGGGCAACACCTCTAGGGTTTCTTGGAGGACACCATGACCAAAAACACAATACAATCACCTCCTAGCTTACAGGGGCGCTGGCCCTAGGCTATGTGGCACGCAAGCCAGCCAAAAACCCGGTTCGACTCGAACGCATCTAAAAACAGACTCGGACTCAACACAACCCAGAATTGTTTTGATTATTTCGACCGCTAGGGAATTTATTTGACTATGGGGCCAGATCCCTTGGAAAGGTTATCAAATTATCTTTCCAACGAGTATTTACTCAGTCCAATCCGACTCCGTATGGCCCAGTTATGCTACTTTTACTCCGCACCTGTCTGGCTGATCCTAAACCGATTCCGAACTGATTTTGAGTTTCCATATCTTCTGATATCGTGACTGGGTGGACTTGAGACTGTGTACACTTTTGAAAGTAAAGTATTGCATACCTTTGGGAAGGCCTGTAACACCAATATATGTTCCTTACTTTTCACAAGTGGCACAACCATTGATCCAATCATAACATATTCCTTCGTTTCTCCTTTCTTTTCCTCAACCTTTAGATTGGTCCCAATGAAAACATTGCATGGCATAGAATAATTGGCTAGCAAATCCTCACTTTGCTCTTCATTATTCATAATATTTGTCAAAGATCCAAACTGAATGTTGGAGTATTTTGACACATCATGTTCTGTAATATGTGTAAAATCATGCTTGTTTTCAGAATACGTAGTTTTAATGACTCGATGAGCCATGGGCCCATCAGGAAAGGCTGGAGGAGGGGTCTCGTCGGTGGGGTCGGGAGAGGCCCGACGGCGGCGGCTCCTTCCTTCATCAATTCCGGCGAGGTCGCTACGGCAGAGGGGGAACGGGTCAGGGGCACGCTAGGGGAGATACTCGCGCACCTATTTGAGGAGAAAGGAGCGAACGGGGAGCTGCCTAGGTGGAGCTTGACGCGACGGCGGCCATGGCGGAGGGAAACAGGGGCGGCGCCCGATTCTTGCGGAAGAGGAGAAGGGAGGCGAGGGCAGGGGCACCTGGTTTCACCGGGAGGCCTGGGAATCGTGGGACGTGCGTGCGAGCACAGAGAGAGAATGAGGAGAAGAAGGTCTCGGCGGCTACTGCCTTAAGTATCGAGCGGCAGAGGGAGAGAGAGAGCAGAGGGAGGGGGGCGAGCTGGCCGTCGGGAATTGGCTCGTCGGTGGAGCTTCAATGCGGGTCGGTGGCACAGGAGGGAGCAGGAGGAGCAGTGGACGGAATGGGGGAGGAAAAGATGAGGTGACCGTGGCCGGCGGCGGGAGGGGGGGGTACGACGGTGTCGACCGGTGAGTGGACCAGGGAAAAGAAGATGGTTGACCCCCTTTTTACTGGAGCAGTGTTGTGTATTGTGCTGATTGCTCCAAGTTATGTTGCTTCAATCTTCAAGCAAATTTTTGTGTAGGTCCATAAAATCTTAGTCTCCAACTTTTCTTTTGGGGCTATGTCGAAATTCCTGCTAGAGAATTTATGAAAAATCCTGGAACAGGGGTGTTGTTCTCTGCACTTAGGGAATTTTTAAGGGTATTAAACCTTTACCAAAAATTCTCATAAATTTCCCAAACTTCCTTCTTGACATGGCCCACTGGAATATGCAAAAATATTGGCACACTTGTATTGGGTTTTGTAGAGTTTTTGGAATGCTACTAATTGGCCAATTGGTGGAATTAACTAATTAAATTATTTCCCCTTTTTCTTTGGCACTTTAATTATTTGAAATTTTTAATTAGTCAGCAATTTAACATTTTTGTTAGCTTAATCAACTTTTTGTGACTTGGGATGTCATAGCACTCCCCCCTTAAAAGAAATCTCGCCCCGAGATTTGTAGCTGGATGAACAAAAGAGAGAGGGTGTGGGTGTTTACCGGATTTGCGAGGTCAGGAACTCAGGAAAGTTGGTTTTCAGAAACTCCTCTTGCTCCCAAGTGGCTTCATCTTCGGTATGATTGCTTCATTGCACTTTGTAGAAGATGATGGTGCGATGGCGCGTTACCCGGTCTTTTTGATCAATGATTCGGATGGGGTATTCGGGGTAGGAGAGGTCTTCTTCCAATTGTTCGGTGTCGGCAATGACCACATCGATGGGAGGCTTGAAACACTTCTTGAGTTGGGATACGTGGAAGACATTGTGCACCCGCTCAAGAGTTTCCGGTAATTGCACTCGATAAGCAACGGCGCTATGCTTCTCCATGATCGGAAAGGGTCCGATGTAGCGTGGTGCTAATTTACCCTTGATTCCAAAACGAGATATGCCCTTGTTGGGAGAAACTCGAAGATAGACATGATCTCCCTTCTCGAACTCCAATGGGCGTTTTCTTTTGTTGGCATAGCTTATTTGATGGGATTGTGCTGCTTTCATGTTAGCTTGAATTTGTCGCACCTTCTCTTCGGCTTGGATGACAAGGTCTGGACCAAAATTAGTTCTTTCTCCTGATTCCGACCAATTCAGCAGTGTTCGGCATGAGTGGTCGTACAAGGCCTCAAATGGTGACATTCCCGAACTCTCCTGATAGCTATTGTTGTTTGAGAATTCGGTGAACAGAAGGCAATCTTCCCAATTCTCCCGATTGTCCATAACACAGGCTCTCAGTATGTCCTCCAAATATTGACTCAGCCTCTCGGTTTGACCATCGGTTTGCGGGTGATAAGAAAAACTTTGGATAAGGGTGGTGCCAAGACAAGAATGCAGTTGCTCCCAAAAACGAGCAATAAACTGGGGACCTCAATCAGAGATAATAGTCTTGGGCACACCGTGTAAACATAGGATTCTTGCGATGTAGAGTTTGGCATACTTCTTGGTAGAGTAGGTTGTATGGACGGGAATAAACTGAGCGGATTTGGTCAACCTATCCATGATAACCGATATGGAATCATGTTTCTTGGGGGTGAGGGGTAACCCAACAATAAAATCCGTAGCAATATCCTCTCATTTCCAAGCGGGGATTTTTAATGGGTGCAAAAGACCGGCTTTCTTCAGATGGCCGACCTTCACACGCTGGCAAGTATCGTATTCGAAAACATAACGAGCGACTTCTCTTTTCATGCGCGTTCACCAAAACTTTTCCTTTAACCCACGGTACATCTTGTTGCTGTCGGGGTGTATAGAGTATTTGGACAAGTGAGCCTCATCCATAATTTTCCTCCTTAATTCCTCCTTCTTTGGAACAACAAGTCGATTGTTGAACCATAGCACTCCATCTTCGTCCTGCCGGAAACATGTAGCTTCATCTTTGCGTACCTTTTGTCGAATGTGTTCCATTCCCTTGTCTCCCTTTTGGGCTTCAACAATTTCGTCGCGAAGGGTAGGAATAAGAGCTAGATTATACAAGGATCCAAATGGAATGATACGAAGACTTGGTTCGCTTGAATCTGAATTTGGGCAAGCTTCCATGGAACAAACAACTGCGTGATTGCATTGGTCCCGACAACTTAGGGCGTCGGCAACCACGTTGGCTTTTTCGGGGTGATAATGAATTTGCAATTCATAATCCTTGATTAATTCTAACCATCTATGTTGCCTCATATTCAGTTATTGCTGCGTGAATATATACTTGAGACTTTTGTGGTCGGTGTAGAGATTGACACGGTTACCAAGTAGGTAATGGCGCCAGATTTTTAAGGCTAGGACGACGGATGCCAACTCCAAATTGTGAGTGGGATAATTTTACTCATGCTTTTGGAGCTGTCGAGAGGCATAGGCGATGACACAGCCTCCTTGCATAAGCACACAACCCAATCCGGTGCCGGAGGCATCACAGTAAACATCGAACGGTTTGGTAATATCGGGTTGAGCCAAAACCAGGGCAGTTGTCAAATGCTTCTTAAGTGACTGGAAGGCTTCCTCACATGCACTACTCCACTGATACTTAGCATCTTTTTCCAGCAACTTGGTCATAGGCTTGGCAATGCTTGAGAAGTTGGGAATAAATTTCCGATAATATCCGGCAAGACCAAGGAAGCTACGAATTTGCTTGACCGATTTCGGGGCTTTCCAATTCAGCACATCTTCTACCTTGGTAGGATTGACGGCTACTCCTTCCGCTGAGATGATATGACCCAAGAATGGAACTTGCTTTAGCCAAAATTCACACTTGCTAAATTTGGCGTAAAGTTGGTGATCTCGGAGTCGCTGCAGAACAATGCGGAGATGTTCGACGTGTTCTTCCTCGGACTTAGAGTAGATAAGGATGTCGTCAATGAACACAACCACGAACTTATCCAACTCTGGCATGAACACGGAATTCATCAAATACATGAAGTGGGCTGGAGCATTAGTGAGACCAAAAGACATTACAAGGTATTCGAAAAGGCCATATCGCATGGAGAAAGCAGTTTTTGGAATGTCTTCGACTCGGATCTTTATTTGGTGGTAACCGGATCGGAGGTCAATCTTGGAGAAAACTTTAGCACCAACAAGTTGATCAAAGAGAATATCGATTCGAGGTAACGGGTAATTGTTCTTGATGGTTACAGCATTCAAAGGCCTGTAATCAACACATAGACGTAAGGTCTTGTCTTTCTTCTTCACAAAGAGGGCGGGACATCCCCAGGGGGATGAACTCGGTCGAATGTAGCCCTTGTCCATAAGCTCTTGTAATTGCTCATTTAATTCTGTTAACTCATTAGGAGCCATTTTGTACGGCCTACGAGAGATAGGCGCCGTACGGGGTAGGAGTTCAATTTTAAACTCGACATCTCTGTCCAGAGGCATTCCCGGTAAATCATCTGGGAACACGTCGAGAAAGTCACGTACCACTGGGATGTCCTCCAGCTTTTTCCCTTCGACGTGATACACTTGAGGGGTGGACTATCTGGGACACGGCAATCGGAGAATAGACAGGCCATAGAGGGGTGAGTTCAAGTGGACTTCCCGGGATTCAATGTGTAAGACGGCTCTATGTTTAGTCATCCACCTCATACCAAGAATTATGTCAATGCCTTGACCATCTAAGATGATTAACGAAGCGGGGTACACGTTGCCTGCTAACTTAAGTGGCACTTTCCTCAACTCGAGGTGAGTCCTTATTTTCCCACCGGGGGATGTGATGATGTACGGGGTTCCCGTAGTGGTGGGGGTGATTTTTAGATGATTCACACATGCTTGACTAATAAAATCATGCATTGCTCTCGAATCAAAAAGAACCATAGCAGCGTGTTGATTGATCGAGAACGTACCCGCGAGAATGGGCTCTCCAACTTGAATCTCTTCGACCGTGGTATAGTTGACTCGGCCATTCTTGTGAGTAGGGGTAGAAGACTAGGGACGATTCCCATTGTTGCCGTGGCTGTTGCTGCCACTGTGGTGGTTGTTGTTGTTCCTGGAGGGGTTGGAGTTGTTGTTGTTTCCCTGGTTGCACTTCGGGAGACAGCACTCTTTGGCAAAATGATTGGTTCGGCCACAGTTGTAGCATGGCTGCGAGGAGTTGTGCTTCACAACTTGATTGGTCTGCTGCTGAGGGCGGGGACTAGAGGAGGGCTGCTGGTTGCCTCCTTGGGAATGAAAGTGCTCCTGCGAGTAGGTCAGATGAGATCCTCCTCCTGACGGTACCGCAGCTCGGAACATCTGTCCCGTCAGGGAGGTGATTGCCAGCCTGTCCTTGGGCGGTGCAGAGCCGGACGAACTTCCCATAGCACGCTTCCTCTTCTTGTCCTCTTGGTTAGCACGGATGGCATCTTCTTGCACAATGGCGGCACTCATTAGGTCGTTGAACGTGCCTACGGTAACTTGTGCCAAACGGTCCTGCAGCTTCGGGGTAAGGCCCGCATGAAAACAATCCGTCTTCTTCTTGTCCGTATCAGCGTGATACGAAGCATACTGAGTCAAGTAGTTGCGTGCGTAGTCTTGCACGTTTCCCAAGCCTTGCTTCAGGTTGAGAAATTCTTGCAGCTTGCGCTTCATAAGACCAGCGGGAATGTGGTGTGTATGAAAGGCGATGCAGAATTCCGCCCAAGTGACTTGGTGGCCAGGGGCAAGAGCAGTGGTGTAGCTCGCCCACCAAGCACTTGCGGAACCACGGAGTTGCTGCGCGGCGAAGAGGGGCTTCTGGTGGTCGGTGCAGTGAAGCAGAGCAAACTTCAACTCCAAAGTGCGAAGGAAATTATCCGCTTCTAGCGGGTCACCGGCTTCTCCGAAGGTGGGCGGATGAGTTGCCCAAAAGTCGTTGTAGGAGGTTTCACGGGGCTGCTGCGATGGTGGTCCGGGAGCTCCTTGGCGATCCATGTTCTCCATGAACATTCGGAACATCTCGTTCTGATTGTGGATGCGCTGCTCCATAGGCGTCATGGGCAGAGCATGGGGTGGCGGCTGGTTTCTACCCGCGTGGGAGGCACCAGGAGCATCAGCGAGGTTCTCTCCACCACGGCGAGTTTGCACCATCTGCCATAGGAGTAAAGCATGTTAGCCCGATCATCACTTGAGACAATATGATAATACGGCTATAATATAGTGACAAAAATAAAATTTCAGATTGCTCATAACGGAAATGTTGACACGGAACGGTGCAGGTCACAAGAGGTAACTTGGATTCCATTGGTTCCAACACCATAGGCACATACTTATGATCAAACCATGGATACATGCGACACATCTTCCGATACATGGCAAGCCTTAGGTTACATCACTACAACACGATAACAACACAATCTTGGAGAGCTTAGGTTACAACTCCACTTAGCGCTACCAACACTATCCACATACGAGCACAAAGTTTCACGAGTTTCCACCCTACACAACATACTACGCCGCAGTCACTCGGTGTGGCTGCTACCATCGGACTCCCACTCCATGTCACCCGGTCCAGGGGGTGCCTCATAGTCAACACCGGAGTCATCATCCTCACTCAAGTCAGCGTCGTCTGGGGGAATCACCGCGAGTGGCACGGGTGGCTGGGCATTAAGGACAGCGTTCTGCTGGGCATTGGCAACTTGGAGATGCCCAATGAGTTGTTCTTGCTGTGCGATGATGACGTGAGCGTCGTTGAGGTTCCCTTCCATGGCATCCCTCGCATCTTGGACGTCTTCGCGTTGAGCTTGGAGCTCGCTTTGCTCCTCCAAGAGAGTGTCAATCTAACCATGAAGAGAGTAGATCTCCTCTTGGGCAGCAGTGAGTTGGGCATTACGCTGGTTCCGTTGCTCCTGCAACTGATCGCTAGCATCGCCCTTGATGATGAGTTGAGCATCATGGAGCTGCTCAAAAAGATCGACCCGCTCCAACTCGCTAGTGTGCAGTTTGTCCTCGAGGACCGTGATCTTAGCGTCGTGAGCGGCGAGCTGGGTGTCACGGGCGGCAAGTGCGGACTGCAGCGCCTCACGCTCTCGTTCCAACTCGAGAACGTGTGCGGAAAGGTGCTCGGGGTCCTTCGTGAGCTTGTAATCAACCATCTGTCGGAATAAGTTTTGCAAGGGTGAGTCAAAACTTAATATCCCACTAAGCACACATGCTAAAAATAGCATAAGGGTTGATGGATAAAGGGAGAGACACAAAGTGCCTGATCCGTTTGACGAAAAACCATGCAGTTCTGCGGTTGACAGAGTAACTCGCAGGGATGAGCAAAAACACGTAGCTTCTGGACAATTTAAACTTTTGACCCTTTTATGAAAGTGGTAGAGGAGTTCATTATCTTTCCAACACATACTCCCACATCTCCAACTGATAACATCTCTGAGAGTTATGATCATCCAGAAACAGAGGACAGAAATGAGACAACTGCTGAACTTCCAGAAAAGCTTGCTGTTTTTGCAAAATTCGACCCATTTTCAGATTTTTCTGAGACAAACCCACTATACCAAACTTGTAGGGAAAAACATTAGCTTTCCAACGAGTACTCATTCGCCTTCGTCGGATTAAAATCGAGGAGGTTACACTCATTAAAGTGGAACTGACTTTTCTGGCAGAGTTTGATTTCTTCCCAATTAAGTTCAAACTTTCGTTTTAAGTGCCATAGGGATTCGAATTCGCCCGGGGTTTGATTATTTCACATGTTTGTGATATTTGTGACTTTTTACATGATTTGGTAAAGATAAATGTATGTAGTATGCATGAATGCCAAATGCTCAATATGCCGATTTCCTACGTCCTCACAAAGGAAAACTTTGACCGAATATATAGATCGATCCATTCGATGGCACGCACACCCCTCGCACGTTTCTAAGCAAACTCCACGTGGTTAGTGTACCTGCAATAGATCCATTCTAGAAACAATACATCAAATCTAAAAGAAACAAGACAAAATAACAATGACAGTTTATGTCTAGGTATTTGCCCACCCGGAAGGCAGCCGATATTCAAGCGCAATCGGTCCGCGCATCAAACAAAGTCCAGGTCTTTGCCCACCCGGAAGGTGTTCGGTGTTTATTGCACAACCGATCCGCGCACAGGCACATACCTTACGGGAAGGATCCATAGAGGCAAGTAAATTAAACACACATAACCTAGGGTTAGCTTTGCCATCTACTAATAAAGTCCTTATATGGGCACTACTAGTTCGTACCTCACCGTACGGCGTAAAACGGGTTGTTTAACTTTTTAAAATGTTCATCGGTGTGATGCTTATCCCGGATCGGCTCTGATACCAGCTGTCGCAACCCTATACCGAAGTATAGAGTGTGCCGTACAGGATCGCCTCGGGAGATGGTTAACGAAGTAACCATACATAGCGTTCACACATGAAAATCCATCATATACAAAGATACATCATCAAGTGCATAATATTACAATTTCACGGGTCATAGCGGAAGTAACTTTAGCCACGTTACCATATATATGTTCTTGGTTCACATTACATAAATATGTGGAGGCGGAAGATACGGCAAACACTACGCGGAACCTAAGTAAACCATGACAGCCCTAGGGCAATGGCTCACTCATCTTGATTAGGGGAGCTGGGGACCCATTCAATGGTCCAGTTCTGGGGCTCCTCACCTTCCCACACAACTTTGTTACAGCAATCACAATAAGTCGCTTGAGGAAAACCTGAAAAAAAAACCCACATAATCGCAAAGCCTGAGTATCTAGCATACTCTACAAGAATTACCCGTCCAAGGGTTTACTAAAACTGACTCCTAACATGTAGGGGGCTGACTGGGCTTATTTGATATTTGCATAACAAGCACCTATTATTTCTATGCTGTGATGCTTATTCCTTAACCAAGATTTTAATTGCTTGTTGCAGAAAAGGAACTGTAGTTGAACCTAGCTAGCTGCTAAGACTGTACAAATATAAAGAACAACACAACATAGCAATATGTAGCCACAGAGTAAATAAATTTAGCAGCATAACCAAACTTCTCTACTTAAGGTATCATTGCCCCTGCTCGAACAAGAGGTACTCATAACCGCGAGGGACAAAAATTCGAATCGATTTACATCCTGCAGGAGAATAACCCAAGTGCACGACATACGCATCATTTAAGAAGACGTATGGCCACCGTTCATGAGATTGCGATAAAGTCGATCCGGGGCCATCTATCCCGAGTACACGTCCTTCCTGCGATACAGTACTTCGTATCCGAGGCTGAACCCGTGCACTCTCCAGCGGTCCTCAACCCGTGCAACCACCATGCCATTCACATCACCTCTGGATCGATGAGTAGTACCGTCCAACAATACGGCGCCCAAGTTACTAGGTTTACCAATTCCCATATAATGGTATGCACTTGGTATTGTTCAATACTTGTCCGCGGAGTTGCAACGATAGGTGCTCAAATTTTTAACCAATTCCATTCTTCATGTGAATCAAGATTGAATCAAGTGATCCCATAACCTACCGTTGACTCCACTAATTTAAGCCTAGCAATGCTAATGAAAAGGTTTACTAACATAAACTAATTATAGGTCATAGTTTGTTTATGCACGTGGGTTTCCATCCAAGCCCTATACCTAATGCACAATACAATATTCCTATATTGTGACAAAATAAAAAGGACTCGTAAATCAGTGGGTGTGCACCGAGGCTTGCCTTGGGAGTGATCGTAGTTAGAGTTCTCGACGGGGTTTAGATCTACTTCGGGCTCCTCGGGGTTGCTTGCCACGGCCTTGCTCCCGGTCTCGCTTCCTAGTCAATGCAGTGCAATGCACGGTAAGGAATTGGACGATGATTCATGGCACTTCCTCAATAAATAGAATTTTGACGGAATGATGCTCATGCATGAGATGACATGCTTGCACAACACTCTGGGCAATTACTGACTTTAAGGGGACAAACTTCCAATTAGGGAAGTGGGAGGCATGGCAATCAATAAGCATATCACCCATATCTCAAATACAAGTATACCTCTGGTGCTATGGAATTAATAGGGTATTTTTCCTCGATGTGTTAAGGCCTACTTAGCAGACTTGCGAAGCCTCTTAACTAAAATCCTACCCGGGGTTCATTTACCAATTATAATGATCATGTAAGGGAACATAGAAACTTTATATTGCAAAGTTAAACACCAGCATGTGTCTCCTTCCTTAACCTCCTAAAAGTTGACATTCACACTTTTAAGTATAACCCTAAACCAATCTAGATATATAAGCTAATTATGAAACATGAGCATGCAATGGAAAATAATAAACTTTACTACAAGTCAAGATTAACATGTTGCATGAGCAGTCCCAAAGATGGATTTATCCCTAATAATAACTATATGCATATACAAGGCAATATTTAGATTGAAATTCTTAAGCTAATTATGAATGAGTTATGAATTTTTGAAGATTTTAACAAAGTTGAGGCTAATTTACAGAAATGCCACTCGGCATTTTTCAAACGACCGCGGGCGCGCGCGCGCGCGGTGGCCGGCGCCGGCGAGCCCGGGCCAGCGGCCAATCGACAGCGCGGCTAGGCCAATGCCGCTTGCCCACGTGCTCAGCATCCCACGGTGACCTTATAGGCCCGGTTAGCGACCAACGGAAAGCGCCGGAGATGGCCGGTGATGAGGACATCAACGACATACGAATAATGCCGACGGAAGATGGCGCGCCAAACCAAGTTCTCACGCCTCCACCTCTCGTCGTCGCGGCTCCTTGAGTTACGGATCCATCTTCTAACGAGACGATGACGTACAAGGGCCCAATCACTGGAGCTCGAGCCCAGGAATTGAAGACGGTTTTGATGCTAAGGAACGACGGCCCAGGATGGCGCCGCCCGAAGGCCCACGTGGCCCAAGTCGCATGACTCCCTCTCCACTGCGCGCCTCTCCACTTCAGCCGGCCCTAGATGCCTCGTCCTCCCCCTATTTAGTCAAGGGCTGCGCCCCTTGCAATCTTGGAGTTTTGTTTTAAGTTTAGCTTAGTTATACATCCGTCTATCGACGTGAATTCAGAACTCCACCTTCGTGCAATACATCAGATTGCTCGCCTCTAATTCTTGCTCGTTCTTCGATTGCGCGTAAGAATTGATCCTCGTGATCAGGTTGATCTTGTTTACCGCAAGGTTAATATCCTCCGGAAGTTGGTTCAGCGATTGCATTGGCGCTTCCGCTTGCTCGTCATAGTCGGATCATGAGGGTCGACATCCACCAAATCGAAGTTATCTCCACTCGCCGAAAGATCGGGCACTCTACACCTATCAAGAGGTATCAGATTCCAGTGTTTCTCGGTGAGTTTATCCAAGTCCACATAAACCGAAAACTACAAAAAAAAGTTTACCCCAGTACGGTTTTGAGCCTCGCACTTTCGTTCAATAATTTGCGTTGTTGAGTTTTTGTGCTTTCGCTTTTGATCGTTGCTGGTACACTGTGTTCTATCATTTTCTCCCCATCATCATCATATCCTTCTGCCGTACCGCATGTTTTCACCACCACAGTTTGCTTTCCGCCGCATCTGTTTACCCCGTCTCGCTTGCCAAGTTATGGTCAGCCGATCGCTTGCCAAGTTTTTCCGCTGCACCGTGAGTCCGGATCAATCACTGCCTCGCCGACGCTTTTGGCCGATCGCCGATCGAGTCCTACTTGGTTATGTCGTAACCCGCTCGCCTTGCCCTGTGTTTGGTTCTGTTCGGTTCCATGTGTCCCTCCTCCAGAGAGAGAGAGGGAGAGAGAGAGAGAGATAGTATCTTTTAATTACCGTTCTACCCCTGCCTCAAAAAAAAAGCGCTTGTGCTTAATTGCTCATTTGAGGTCTCATTGCTTATATTTTCAGAAAAAGGTACTAAAAAAAAGAAAAAAAAAGAGCAGCCGAGCAACACAGGTGACGCGTTCTTGCTGCACTTTGTTTTGATCCTTCTTCCTTCCTCTTGCACTTGTGCCGGCAGCAATCTTTTCCTGTTTAGCACCATTATTCAGCTTTGCAGTTATTGCTTGAATTGTGCTAAACCTTGGATTGAGTGGAGCCTCCCAGCCCCACAAATTTTCTACTATGAGCAGGTTTTTGTTTCACCACGCAATCGCTCCTCCAATCTTCCACCGGTTTTACCTGTGGTTCCAGTTCACGCTTGCGTGCTTGGTAAGGACGGGTAAGAATTTGATAACAGCTTTTTGATTGAGCTTTTCATCCACCACTCATCTCTCGTCGTAGGATCCAACTTTTTGTATTGCTTGTGTTTCTATGGCAGAAAACAGCTCGAAATCGGAGGAGCTCACCCTCCAGGATGTCCAGGCGCAGGTTGATGGTCTACAAAACGACATGAAGACGATGCATGAGAGACTTGACGCTACGGTCAATTCATCGAATGAGCGTTTTGATCAGCTCGACCTCGCTGATACGGCTGCCTGCACCATGCTCGGGACGATCATGACTCGTCTTGAGGCCATGTCGACGTAGGTTGGGACCATGATGGCGCAGCTCACGGAGTTGCAAAATGCACGTGACTACGGCGCCGACACCGAGCAGGACGACGACAATTGATGTGAACAAGGGTTCCTGATCTTCTGAAAAGTTCTTGGTAAGTTGATTTGGTCGGAGGCGACACACAAATCGATCCGGCTTCAGAACAGGACGTTCTAAACCCCGCAATCGCAGCACGACGTCTCCTCTGGTTATCAACTGTCCAGAGACGATTGACCTCGCCGAGAAGGCTAATCTCTGCCTGCGAATCAAGAACACCAGCAAGAACAACGAAGAATGCAACACAATTGCAGATGTATGATTAAACTCTCGAGGTTGGGGTCTCACAAACGATGAACGGCGACACTGTTTATGAACAAAATTGATCTAAACAAAACTCGAACCCTAATGGTGCGGCGGCGGCTGTATATAAAGACCCTAGGGTCGTGCAAGACCCTCTGGATGCGCCCCTAATTGGGCTCAACTAAATACAAAGCCCAAAGGCCAAAATTAGGCGACGCAGCACCGACACAGATTCTGGACTCTCTTGTTTCGACGATTCCCGATGACTCCAGATGAATTTTGAGATACGGCCGGCAGCACTGCAAAGGTCTTCTCCTTATCTTTCCGTGCATATGTAGAACGTCCAAATCCGAGTCCGTATGCGTCCTGGATGACTGTTTTAGTGCAGACTGGTCCTGGACCCTGAAACAGACTCGAAGTCGGTTTTGATTGGGCCTCCACTTTGGCTTCCAAGCCCTTGATGGTCCTCGACGTTTCCAACTCCTTCTCCCATCATCTCCTGGTCCTCTCCATGGTTTCTAATCATAAAATAATCATTAGGTAGCAAACCATTCTCAAAAGTAACATATAGCGAAGAACGTAGGAATGAGCTCACCTCTAAATTTAGTCGTCGTGCACGAGCTCTAGTCATTGGACCTTGCAAGTCCAGAATTGGAGGAGTGTTGTGTGTATCCATAGGAGTGATGTCCTCATCATCCTCCACCACTTGAAGTGGAGTCGTCCTCGACTCAAGCTTATCCTCTTCTCCCAAGTATGGTTTCAAATCTGAAATATTAAAAGTAGGACTAACCCCGAACTCGGGAGGCAACTCAAGTTTGTATGCATTATCATTAATCTTCTCTATTATTTATGACATGGTATAAAGTGTGCCATCTTGGAAAAACGATCCACAACAACAAAAATGCTATTGCCCCCTCTTAGTCCTAGGCAGTCCTAAAACAAAGTCCATAGAAATATCCGCCCAAGGAATAGAAGGAACAGGAAGTGGCCTGTATAAACCATGTGGATTCAAACGAGACTTAGCTTTTTGACATGTAGTGCAGCGAGCAACAAAACTCTCAACATCTTTCCTCATCCTTGGCCAAAAGAAGTGTGTGGCAAAAATATCCTCCGTCTTCTTAGCACCAAAATGACCCATCAATCCACCTCCATGCGCCTCCTGCAACAACAAAAGACGAACGGAACCAAGTGGAATGCATAGGCGGTTAGCTCTAAATAAGAAACCATCATTCAACACAAATTTGTTCCAAGCACGACCTTCCTTACAGTGCAGAAATACATCTATAAAATCAACATCAGCTACATATTGTTCTTTAACTGCCTCAAGTCCA
Organism: Eleusine indica; assembly: GCA_030378355.1. NCBI lineage: Eukaryota > Viridiplantae > Streptophyta > Magnoliopsida > Poales > Poaceae > Eleusine > Eleusine indica. The sequence continues at coordinate 22,329,773 of CM059500.1, forward strand.
AAAATTCTACAATCAAGTTGAGACAACAAAGTATATCGCCTAGATAAAGCATCAGCAATCACATTATCCTTCCCTTTCTTATGTTTAATAATATAAGGAAAAGACTCAATAAATTCAACCCATTTAGCATGTCTACGGTTCAAATTGCATTGAGAACGAATATACTTAAGTGATTCATGATCAGAATGAATATCAAATTCTTTGGGCAACAAATAATGACGCCACGTCTCTAAAGAACGTACAAGTGCATATAGTTCCTTATCATACGTGGAATAATTCAAAACAGGCCCAGTAATTTTCTCACTAAAGTATGCAACAGGTTTACCATCTTGCATCAAAACACCACCAATGCCTATACCACTAGCATCACATTCAAGCTCAAAAGTCTTATCAAAATTGGGTAATTGCAGCAATGGTGCATGTGTAAGTTTGTCCTTCAAAGCATCAAAAGACTCATGATGTACCTTACCAAAATAGAAGTCAACGCCCTTCTTTGTCAACTCATGCAATGGTGCAGCAATGGTGCTGAAATCTTTGACAAAGCGGCGGTAGAAACCTGCAAGACTAAGAAAACTCCTCACCTATGTGATAGTTTTTGGTACAGGCCAGCTCTTTATGGCTTCAATCTTCGCCTCATCCACCTCAATTCCCTGTGGAGTCACAACATAGCCAAGAAAAGAGACTCGATCCGTGTAAAAGGTGCACTTCTCAAGGTTACCAAATAAACGTGCAACTCGCAAAGCATCAAAAACAGCACATAAATGAATCATATGATCATCCATGGATTTGCTATAAATCAAGATATCATCAAAGTAAACAACCACAAATTTGCCAATAAAAGGTCTTAAAACCTCATTCATCAAACGCATGAAAGTACTGGGTGCATTAGTCAACCCAAAAGGCATTACTAACCACTCATACAACCCAAATTTGGTTTTGAAAGCTGTTTTCCATTCATCTCCAAGTTTCATTCTAATTTGATGGTAGCCACTACGCAAATCAATTTTAGTGAAAATTATAGCACCACATAACTCATCAAGCATGTCGTCTAGCCTAGGAATAGGATGACGATACCTAATAGTAATGTTATTAATGGCTCTACAATCTACACACATACGCCAAGAACCATCTTTCTTAGGAACCAAAAGTACAGAAACAGCACAAGGACTAAGTGATTGATGAACATACCCACGATCCAAAAGGTCTTGGACTTGTCGTTGTATCTCCTTAGTCTCCTCAGGGTTGGTCCTATAAGCAGCACGGTTTGGTAAAGTAGCACCAAGAATCAAATCAATTTGATGCTCAATCCTTCTCAAAGGTGGCAATCCCGGGGGTATCTCAGCTGGGAAAACATCCTCATACTCCTGCAAAAGGTTAGTGACAGCAGGAGGCAAAGCACTAGAAGCAATATCACCAAGCGAAAATAAGGCTTGTTTGCATATCAAAGCATAGCAAATATCATCAACAGAAATTTCAGCAAGCTCAGATTTTGTGGCAAGACATGAACGACCTTGTAATTTAATTTCAGCACCCATAGAACTTGAAGAATCATTAACATTACTTGGTGTAGAATCAGAATTAACAGGTTGCTAAATTTCAAGGCATTTATTTTTCAAACTAGCAGCTCGTTCTAAATCAGCTTGTACAATTTCAGCAGGGGTCATTGGTAACAAAGTAATTTTAGTTCCTTTATGCATAAAGGTGTACTTATTACTTTTACCATGGTGTACAACATCATTATCAAATTCCCAAGGTCTACCCAATAAAAGTGAACAAGCTTGCATGGGTACAACATCACAATCAACACAATCCACATAGGAACCAATGGAAAAAGGAACTCTGCAAGTTTGTATTACCTTAGCTTTTCCAGAGTCATTTAACCACTGAATGTAGTATGGATGTGGATGTGGGCGTGTGGTCAAATCAAGCTTCTTAACCACATAAGAACTCACCAAATTGTTGCAGCTTCCTCCATCAATGATGACACGTGCTCGACGGTTCTTGATGACGAAGAAAATCTGGAACAAGTTATGTCGCTGCATCATCTCGGGCTGCTGGATTTGTATGCTAAGCACACGCTGCACAATAATATTCATGTAGGCCCGTGGCATCGACGCCTCCAAGGACGAGGTCACCGCTGGTGGCAGCGACATCCTCCTCCTCATCCTCCACATCGGAGGTGCTCATGTAACCGCCATCATCTGTCGCCACATATGCCCGCCTACTTTGGCAATCTTTCTGCACATGGCCAAGACCATGGCAGCGGTGGCACTAAATCCCTGTAGTGCATCCCGTCGAAGCAACAGAGGAGGCAATACTAGCCGGTACCTGCACAGAATTTTTACCTGAGCGCGTAGAAGGGGTAGGGGCTGATCTTGGTGCTGCAGAAACAACACTAGCTGGTGGGGGCAGCCGGAAAGATGGCTTGGGCAGCCCCGAAGTCCCCGTCGGCCGTGGTGGGTAGAAATTCCTGGACTTGCTGTACTCCTCAAAAGCCTGGAAAAGTCCCTGTGATAGCATACTGGAAACACTGGTTGAGGGTATAAAATTCTTTATAATCAAGGATGTCCTGAATTTCTTTTCTCAAACCAGAATAAAAGCGGCAAATCTGATCCTCTACTTTTTCAACCACAGCACAACGAATCAAACCCTTTTGAAGCTCACTAAAATACTCCTGAACAGTTTTATCTCCTTGATCTAAACGCTGCAGTTTATTACGAATTTCTCTATAAAAAGAAGGAGGAACAAAACGATCACGCATTTCTACCTTAAGTTCTTCCCAAGTAGTAGGCGAATCGGTTTCAGCAGCTAGACCACTCCACCAAACAATAGCAAAGTCCTTAAACTCACTAGTGGCTTGTCTAACTCTATGTTGTTCAGGAACAAGGTGGGCATTAAATTTTTGTTCTACCGTCATTTCCCAATCAAGGTAAGCATCACCATCGTACTGACCCGAAAACGAAGGAATTGAAAACTTAATTTTAGCATACGGGTCATCTGGAGCATGGTTACCTTGTGTGCGACGGTTGTGGTTGTGGAAACCACCCATACCTTGAGGATTATGTTGCAAACGACGTCGTAACCTTGCGGTCCTTGTAGCTGACCTATCGACGGTGCCATCAGCCTTATACACCGTTGCTTCATCATGATCATCTTCAACGTCGTTGTTGGTGTTGGTGTTGGTGTTGGTCTTGTTGTTGTTGTTGGTCTTGTGAGAGGTCTCCAATTCGACAACCTGATCGGTTAGCTTAGAGACTCTCTTATCCAACCGCTCAATGCTTTCTCCCAGGTGAAGCTTGGTGACGGCTTCGGTGACGGTCCTGGTGATCGTCTCTGCCAAATCACTCTGAACCGCCTGCAAAGCCTTCTGTAGCTGACTTTGGCTCACGCACTCATCAAATTTTGAGGGTGAAGCACCCTCTCCATCGCTTCCTGACATCAGAAACACCAAAACAGGAAACAAAAAGTGAAGGTTATCCCTACACAACTACTAAGCACTGGTGCCTCTCAACACAGCAAAAGGAAGCTTCTTGCAAAGCTCTTACAAAGTTCTGAAAACAACAAAGCAAAGGATACCAGGGAGTGTGTTCCACGATTGCAAGGGTTACAAAATAACCTATGTGCTATCCAGAAGAAGTATGTAGAGCTAGGAAGGCCAAATATATATATGTGAGTGGCACACAAATCAAAAAGAGATAGTAAAGCTGAATAAGTGCCCAAGTAACTTGTCCCTAATTGCTGGTCTAACTATGTCCTAGAACAGTAGTGATAGCAAAGAAGAAACAAGGAGACCAAGGCACACAGTCGATAACAGGAGGCTAAGTGTAAAACAGCCAAACTCAGAAATTCCAAGGGGCTAGATGGAGCACTAGTAGGAATCCTAAATTTCTTTTTTTTTATTTTATTTTTTTGATATTTTTTCCAACTCACTAGCAATAAGGGATAAACCACAAAAAATTTCAGTTCAAATAGAGCTAGGACGTAGCCTACGGAAAATCTTGAAGTTTCAGAAACATCGGGTTTCAACTTGAATGAATTTTTTCTTTATCTTTCCGATTTTTTTTGAATTTTTTGACAAGGTCACACAGGGCATAGCCAAGTGTGGGCATGCTCAACTTTTTGTCAAGAATCTCCTGTAAAAATTTCAGCCAAAACGGACAACCGAGCGAAAAGTTATGGCTGTTTTACCGAAGGGGTCTCGAAATCGGTTATGAAGAACCCGGGGGTTTGAGTGAAACCCGAGTCGGGCTTGGGGTCGAGTAGGGATTTTTTTAGCGAGGTGGATGCAGCGGAAAGTGGAATTTGTGAAAATTGGTCCGAGGTGGTGAGGATGGGTTTAGGGTTGGATTAGGGTGGGCATGTTGATCAATCAACTCTAGCACACAAAGCCGACAAAACCGAGGATGGTGAAGGGGATGACGGCTAGGGTTGCAAGGGAAACACTATTGACGACAAAAACACAAACTAAACCAGCGACTAAACAAGAACTAGGGTACAAACTCAACACTACGGACTCTGAAATTGAAATATGCAAAGGCTAAACACGTGGTTATGGGCGGGGGAAATTTTTTGTTGGTATTTTCTGTGGACGATAGGAAGAACACGAAAATAAAACTAAAGGGTAGTGTGAACCTGACGGTGCACCTGAAGCTCTGATTACCACTTGATGTGAACAAGGGTTCCCGATATTCTGAAAGGTTCTTGGTAAGTTGATTTGGTCAGAGACGACACATAAATCAATCCGGCTTCAGAACAGCACGTTCTAAACCCCGCAATCGCAGCACGACGTCTCCTCTGGTTATTAACCGTCCAGAGATGATTGACCTCGCCAAGAAGGCTAATCCCTGCCAGCGAATCAAGAACACAAGCAAGAATAACGAAGAATGCAACACAATTGCAGATGTATGATTAAACTCTCGAAGTTGAGGTCTCACAAACCGATGAACGGCGACACTGTTTATGTACAGAATTGATCTAAGAAAAACCCGAACCCTAATGGTGCGGCGACGGCTGTATATAAAGACCCTCTGGACACGCCCCTAATTGGGCTCAACTAAATACAAAGCCCAAAGGCCAAAAATAGGCGACGCAGCACCGACACAGATTCTGAACTCTCTCTTGTTTTGCCGATTCTCGATGACTCCGGATGAATTTTGACATGAGGCCGGCGGCACTAGAAAAGTCTTCTCCTTATCTTTCCGTGCATATGTAGAACGTCCAAATCCAAGTCCGTATGCGTCCTGGGTGACTGTTTTAGTGCATACTGGTCCTGGGCCCCGAAACAGACTCGAAGTCGGTTTTGATTGGGCCTCCACTTTGGCTTCCAAGCCCTTGCTGGTCCTCGACGTTCCCAACTCCTTCTCCCATCATCTCTTGGTCCTCTCCATGGTTTCTAATCATAAAATAATCATTACGTAGCAAACCATTCTCAAAAGTAACATATAGCGAAGAACGTAGGAACGAGCTCACCTCTAAATTTAGTCGTCGTGCACGAGCTCTAGTCATTGGACCTTGCAAGTCCAGAATTAGAGGAGTGTTGTGTGTATCCATAGGAGTGATACCCTCATCAACAATCGCCGTGGTCGTGCTCGTAGGGTACGTTTTCCTATTAATGATTCTTTTGCCAAAATAAAATTTCGTACTCCCACTTTTAATGGCAAATATGATTCGGGTGCTTATCTTGATTGGGAATTAGAGGTTAAACAAAAATTTGCATGCCATGATATTCCTGCTAATTTACAAGTTAAGGCTGCTATTAGTGAAGTTACTGAATTTGCTTTACTTTGGTGGCGTGAGTATAGACAAAGATATCCTGATAATATTCCAGCCACTTGGACGGCATTAAAAGCTGCTATGCGTCATCGTTTTCTACCGTCATATTATGCTAGAGATTTGCTTAATCAAATGCAGCGTTTTCAACAAGGTTCACTTTCCGTAGAGGATTATTATCAAGCTTTGTAAAAGGGTATGATTCGCTGTGGTTTAGTTGAACTGGATGATGCTGCTATGGCTCGCTTTAGGGGTGGGTTAAATCGTGAAATTCAGAACATTCTTGATTACAAGCATTATGATGATATGACCACCTTATTTGCATATGCTTGTAAAGCTGAACGTGAAGTGCAGGATCGACAATCTTTGTCAAGACCTAACATTTTTGTAGGGTCCAAGACGCTTTCAGCTCCACGGTCGACACCTCCTTCCACGTCACGCGACCACTCCTCGACCGCATCCAAGTCGAGTGCTCCATCCATGGCCAAATCTGCCTCGATCGTTGTTGACTTTTGCTAAGCCATATTAATAAATCATTCCCGGCACGGGGCCAGAAACGGTTCACTAATATGTCCCAGAGTCAAGTAAGTAAAATCCGCAAGCGCACGGAGAATACCGCTGTAGCATTTCACCCGGAAGTATTCAGGGTATCGTATTTGTTTATCCCAAAGGAAGGTTATGATCAAGAAGCGTTACTAACATATAAGATCATGTTAACAATTAGCAAGGATATCTAACCAAGACAGGCGGGTACATGATAATAACCGGGTAGTGTGACACACACAGAAGATTCCTACTGAATAAATAAAGTCTAGTGGAGGAAAGACTAGGCTAAGCTACTCCTACTATACATTCCTATACAGTTGCATAGCCTAAGTAGAATACAGACAGACCTACACTCAGGTTCAGCAGTCAATAGTATAGCACTTCAGGCACGGACTTACCCCTGCATCCACAGGCGACTTCCGCCAAGAGCCTACGCACTAGCCTAGCGGGGAGGATTTCAAAGGACGGACAGGGCTGTCACCACCTGCCGCCTACCTCAACGAACCAGTAGACTAACGAATAATTGATGCAAATCAGTCACCCAAGTACCATACTTGCATGACCAAAGAGCACTCTGCCCCTCCGCGATTACTATTAACGAGGCAGAGTTACCGTACGAATACGATCACCAAACCCATGCTATACTTTATCAGCTAAAACTAAGCATTGAGACTATAACATATAAACTAGACTATAGTGATGGTATATAACTAGCATGACAATAGTAGTATAATAAATATAAACTACTATCACACAAGTAGACTATACTATCACATATATGGATCACAATATCAAACAAGAAACTCATGACCCAAGCACAACTATATAGAAAATAGATATATATTAATAAGAGCAAAGTCTTACAAAAGGGAAAAGATACAAGAGCCATACCAATTCCAAGTGAAGACTTGGGACTAGAGAGCTCTAGACTCAGCCTAACTCCACTAAAACTCCAAGAACTACTATTAGCAAGAGAGAAATGCTTCTTGTGGTGTGTGTTGAATGTGAAGGCACACCCTCCTATTTATAGCCTCAATAGGTCGGCAAGGGAGAGTAACCGCCACGGAAGGCATCTCAAACCGTTATCAGGAGTCACGGAGGAGCCAACACGTGGAAGCCCAGGCGGAGAGGGCGCCCGGCCGGGTCGGCCGACCTGACCAGGTCGGCCGACTTGGGGGTGGCCCCTCCTGGCCTGTGCTTTCTCCAGGTGGCTGTCCTGTGGGTCCTGAGGTCGGTTCCCGCGGTATTACAGGGAGTTACGTCGGTTAAGTGCTGCAAATGGGCCCTTCAATCCGTGTGACGTCCATGTGGCGCTCTCTGATTGGTCGAAAGTGTGTTTTCTTGCCTTTTGAGGTGTTTCCTTCACATTTCCTCCTGCATGCACAAAGTTCTCCAAGTACAAGTGGAACTATATTATTATGATAAAGCATGCGTGTATGAAATGCCAAATTCTCCTTTATTTGAGTATAGTTGACGGTTGAAAATGGTACTTAACAGCCGTCAACAAACTCCCCCAAGCTTACCCTTTGCTCGTCCCGAAGCAAAGATAAACTTAAGTTGTTGATCAGGAGTTGCTACAATGTCCTACTCCTCAATAATACTATGCGCACAACAAAGTACTCTTCCTAGAATTAAATATATTGGCGCATAACTTACCCATTTACCTCGATCCATGGGGCTTTTACACCTCATTGTCTTGGGCGGTTGAGAGATAGAACAATTGCAGGGCACCAATCACTTGCTCTAGATTCCGCTATGTTATTCCGGAGGTTTTCAAAAGATTTTGAAAATAAAAACCAAGTTCCTCAAATGATTCTCTCGGATCACTCAATATGTGTATGATTCCTCACCAAGGCAAAGTGTTGCGTATAATCACCTACTTCTAAATAAGGCTTTATGTGGAGCTCAAGGTAGGGATATATGAAGCACTCATGTTCACATAATATTGCTATGTCAAAAGACCGGATCCAAGAAAAACATCAATTCAAACAATCTTGATCAAGATGTGCAAGTGTGTGGGAGAACGGAGGAATGGTGGATGGGAAGAAATAACTCCTTTTTGAATTTTCCTTCTCTCTTTTGGAGTTTCTAGGCTATGGCTATCTTTTGCTTGCTCTCTTTTTTTTTTTGAGCATTTTTTTTTATATAGCCATAGTCCTAGTTTGCAATGAATACTTTGAGAGAGGAATTTTGCAATGGATATATGGAGTGTTTCTTTGGATGGATGGATGGATAGTGGCTTTCTTCCGGTGTAGAAGAATAGCTCACGGTGGATATGGTGGATATGGTGGATGCTATCTTCTTGATTTAGAAGGATAGCTCATGGCGGTGGATGTGTGTACATGATCTTGATCAAGAAAGCATGAAAAGAGTTCTACTAGGGTCACAACAATTTTGACTAAGCTCAATGTGAAACAAGCAGCATATGTGTAAAGGTTTTCAAATGTAAACACTACATATGGCTGTGGTGGGAATTTCATCATTGAGGAACTTATTAATTTGTCATTTTGAAAAATAAAACTCCGGAATTCAAGCTTTACGTTGAGCAAGATCATAGCAGCCCTATCTATCATATCATACCTCTCAACAACTTAGAACTAGAGAATGCATATGCTACCCACAAGATTCAAGTTCAAGGCAAGATTTACCAACAAAACTAACTCTTGAGAGAGTACTAAGTTGTAAACTAGCATTAGAGAGGAATAAAGGACAGAGCAACTATTCATCATTTCAACATAGGAAAATTATACACATTCATACCGCGCATGAAAAAGGGAAATATTTTTGTTCTTTTTATGTTTTGCAAATTTTTATGGAATTTTAGATTTAGCAAATGTAAGAAATAAAGGGAAGGGGAAAGATACAAGTTACCGTGAGAAGGGGGGTCCTCCCCCAAGCTTGTTCTTGCTCATATCTGCTGGTTCGGGTCGTAGCCTTGGGAGCGGAAGAAGGCATCCCAATTGCTCTGATTCTGAGCCATCATCGCGTTCAGCTGGCGGAATTGGTTGTCGCTGAAATTCTGCCATTGCTGGGTGTCGGTGACATGTTGCGTGAGAGTTTGTTGCATGCTCTCGGTGCGCAAATCAATGTCGTTCACCCTCCTTGTCAACTCGGCTATCCCATAGTTGAGTTCACGGAACCCACGGGATGAGAATGACCGAGTGGCAAAGGATGGCGGTCCGCTTGAACTTGATGACGTCTGCATGGGGTAATTGTTCTGAGATTCCCATGCTCCGGCCTGCCATGTTGATGCACCCGCCTCGTCCTGTGGCGGGGGCTGCTCCCATACCGGATCTCCGGTCGGAGTGTGAAACTCCGGTGTAGGCTCCATATGCCTACGGGAACGTGTCGGTCGCCCTGCAACACTATGCCTGCGAACTTCTCCCACTGGCTCAAGTGGGAGGGTTAGTGCCCGACAGTGATACAAACGAAGACCCGGGTTAGGTAACGGGAATTCATTTGTATACCCGGGAAAGTGATAGATCAAGGTATTATTTGGACCATGTTTCAAAGTATGTCCTTGCACAAAATAGTCCTCGCCTAGAAATTCTCTATCTACCGTCAAATATTCAACATGAACATTCTCAAGCAGACCACACTTCTGCGCAATGCGAGTAACTAAAGAGGTGCACTCAATTGGTCCTGTCAACTTTATATTGTCTAACCATTGATCAATCATGCATTCCGCGGGTGACACCCTAATTTTCTTAACCATGGCATAAAGTATTTTCAATTCATCTTGCCGGACAACCCTAATGTCACCTCGAGGAAACAAGGTCATAGCCAACCACACATGCATAAATCTAAGTGTAGGATTATGGATGGCACTTGTTCTAGGCTTGGGACCCCACTCGTTTCCGGAAATCTTTTTCCAAAAACTTTCTTTATGGAACCCCTTTAGCGCTTTATCTAAGTCTAGCCTACATTTAGGATTTAGACCTAGCATAGCATGAAGATCACCCCATGTGACCAAGCGCTCTTGCCCAAACAAGCGAAAAGAAATGCCTTCATCATACTTTCTAAGGGTGCATAAAAACTGCATAGTAAGCAAACGAGAACCCGGCTCATCTACTTCTATGAAATTTAGCCAACCCATAGTGCGAAAAATAGAGGCAAATTCTTCTCTCATACCTATTTTCTCGAGGAAGTCCGGATCGAAGCGTCGGGTGTGGGCGAATGGCCGCTCTCTCATGAGCGCGATGGCTTGGCCCTCGCGGTCGTCCTTGATGTCGAGATGCCCCTCGGTGATGAGCAAGGCCGGCCTTTCCTCCGGAATTTCAGCTTCGGGGTCACCATGCCCCGGACTTGGTGTGAGCTCGACGGAGGATGCTTGACTCGTGCTTGCACGAGTGCTTTTTCTCCGCTTGATTCCGGCGTCTTGCTTCATTCGTTTGAACATGGCTGCACACAAGAATCAGACACAAGACAAGAACAAAAACAAGATCGAACAAGTGTTCGGGTGAGCGTTAGTGAAAACGACAAACCCGAGCTTCTCCGAAATTGGTTTCCTTCTCACAACAACTTGCAAATGCACTAAAACAGAGGGGAAATATTTTTTTGGGTTTTTGGGGCTGTAGTAAAGTTGAAGAACACGAAATTTTGGGAGAGCAACAAGTGAGCAAAGGAGGGGAGTGAAAGATGAGCTTGGAATGGTGAAGCTCTCCCTCCTGGGCGGTTTTTATAGCCAAGGAAGCAAGATGGCCGTTAGAAAGGGACAGAACAACGGCCATATAGCCGTTGGGAGAAAGGAGCACAGGAAAAGGTGGGGCCAGGGGGTCGGCCGACCTCACCAGGTCGGCCGACCTGACAGGTGGGCCTCCTGGCAGCCCCCTTTTTCCTATGTGTTCCCCAACGGCTAGGGGATTTGTCCCCTGCTGCCTTTTTGCTCAAAAAGCTCGACAAAAAAAATCTTTTCAAAATGGAAAGCCCAAAAACCTATTTTCTAAATTTTCAAAAATGCAAATGAGTTTTGAAAAATTCCAAGGTGGCTGGAAAAATTCAAAAATGCAGAAATGCAGTGGTCGGAAAAAAGCAAAATGTGGTGGAAAGCAAATATGCAATTAAAAGAGCAAATATGGATAACTACCGGTTTAACCTCCCGGCGAGGACTCACCTTTTAAAGTCCGACGAGCGGGACTTTTCTCCGGCGTTCAGCTCGATGAAGCGTTGTCCGGTCCCGGAGATGAAGACACGGATGATGCTTCTTGTTTCGTTCGCCACACCTTCTTGGTCTTTGTTGCGGTCGGTGGCTTCTCGGGCTTCGGAGGCTGCGGTTTTGCAGGCTTCACAGCCTGTTTCTTTGCAGACCTCGGAGGTTGCTGCCTTGTGGACTTCGGAGGCTGTTGCTTAATGTGTGACCTTTGCCTCCTTGCCTTCATCAGTTGTTGCTGTGCAGCCTTTTCCTTCTCAAGGAAGTTCTTCATGAATGTGATGAGGCTGTCCTTCTTTGGCGGAGTGACCTCCACTTCCTTGATGTTGCTTGGGTTCGGCCCGTACTTGATACGGATCATGTTGCACTGTTCTTTCCTTGGCCGAAAGTCAAACTTCTCCTCCTTGCCATTGATGTGGAAGCGGATTTCTCCGGCTCCTACATCGATGCGAGCATCCGCAGTGCTGAGAAATGGGCGTCCTAGGATGAGCGGTGTGCTCTTCCCGACGTCCATATCAAGCACTACAAAGTCGACGGGGATGAAGCAATCCCGGATTTTCACCGGAATATCTTCGGCGATCCCCGCCGGATAGCGGACCGTTGAATCGGCCAGCTGCAGCTGCATCGGCGTGGGGGATAGTGTAGTGTAGTTGAGCTTGTCGAAGACATCCTTCGGCATGACGCTCACACTTGCCCCAAGATCACATAAGGCATGGTCGAAGTTCTGTGTCCCGATCGAGCAGGTGATCGTGGGACACCCTGGATCTTTCTTCTTCTCAGGAAGCCGGTTGAGTATAGCAGCGCTACACTCTTCCGTCAGCTTGACAATTTCTGTGGTCGGTAGTGGGCGCTTGTTGCTGATAAGATCCTTGAGGTAGCGAGCGTACGTGGGTACTTGTATCGCATCCAGCAAGGGCACGTTGATGTGCAGCTTCTGGATCACCTCAACGAAGCGTGTGAACTGCTCGTCCACGGTGGGCTTCCTTCTTCTTTCGGGAAACGGCATGAGGTTCGTGTCATAGAACTCATGTGGGGCCGTTCTCCTGGGCGGCAGTTCTTCTTCTTCTGCCGGCTTCTCAGCTGATGTGTCCTTTCCTGCATGGTTAGGGTATGGCGGATTCCGAGTGGACTTACCTCCTCTCGTGGTAACCGCATTAACATTTTCTAAGGGGGTCTCGGGTTGCCCCGGGATTTTCCCCGACTCAGCAGTAGGAACAGCAGCAGCTAACTGAGCTAATTGGGTTTCTATCATTTTATTAAAGCTCAGCTGATTCTTGAGAGCAGAGGAGACACCCTCTATTTTAGTGTGGATGCTCTCAAGAGTCTTATCAGTGGTGGCAAGCTTTTTACTGATGTTATCATTAACCTTAGCTTGACCAAGCACAAGATCTTTCAAGGAGGGCTGATTATAACTGGAATTAAAACCAGAGAAGTTGCCAGAGTTACCTCCTTGGTAGTTGGGACGTGGTGGACCCCAACTTTGACCTCCTTGTGGACGGTAGCCGTTGTTGTTGTTGTTGCCCATGAACATTACGTCCTCACGGGTCTCAGGGCAGTCATTGCCCGAGTGTCCCGTGTTGCCACAGACCTCGCAAGTCATCCGAGCATCTAGGGCTTTCACTTCTCCATTGGCTTGGTCGTCCATCTTCTTCATGAGAAGGTCAATCTTGGCGGCGAGCATGTCAACCTCCTTGACGGAGTGCATGCCTCGCTGGCGAGGTTGGAGGCGTTCTTCATTCTAACCTTGGTTGGACACCATCTTCTCGATCAAAGCTTTTGCCTTGCTTACAGTGAGCGAGAAGAAGGCTCCACCAGCAGCAGCGTCGAGGTGGTCGCGGGCCGACGGAGTAAGCCCGTTGTAGAAGTTCTGGATGATCAGCCAATCATCCATCCCATGGTGGGGACATGCCAGGATGTACTCCTGGAGCCTCTCCCATGCCTCAGGAATCGGCTCCTTCGACTCCTGCTGGAAGCTTGAGATCCTTCCGCGGAGGGCATTGGTCTTGCCCAGCGGGAAGAACTTTGCAAGGAACGCAGCTGAACACTTCTCCCAAGTGTTCACAGCTTTAGGGTTTGCGTAGAACCACTGTCTCGCTCTCCCAAGGAGAGAGAACGGGAACAGTCGAAGGCGAACAGCGTCGGGGGTGACGTCCTTCATTTTGAACATGTTGCAAATCTCCAGGAATTGCTGGAGATGAGCACTAGCGTCCTCATTGGCTTTCCCACAGAATGGGCTAGCCTGCACCATGGTGATGAGACCGGTCTTGATCTCGAAGTTCGCATCTCCCACATTGCCAGCTGGTCCCGTAGGGATGTTGGCAGCGGAGGGAGCGGAGAACTCGCGGAGGGTCTTGTCGGCCATTTGCTCAGAGCTTGATGGTGCGGGAATGACAGGTTCGATTGGCCGAGTCTCCTTACGAGGAGGGGTGAGCCTAGCTCGTGTCCTTCTCAGGAGTGACTCAGGATCTTCAGTGAAGTTTGTCGGCAAGTCGAAACCAGTCATACACTACCCTGTTTTCATACAAAATGCAGAAAACAAAGCAAGGTTAGCCTGCCTAGGAGATAGCCTTACTAATTGCAACACTACTATATACATTAGTAATTTTTCTTAATCATACGCCTTCCCCGGCAACGGCGCCAGAAATGCTTGTTGACTTTTGCTAAGCCATATTAATAAATCATTCCCGGCACGGGGCCAGAAACGGTTCACTAATATGTCCCAGAGTCAAGTAAGTAAAATCCGCAAGCGCACGGAGAATACCGCTGTAGCATTTCACCCGGAAGTATTCAGGGTATCGTATTTGTTTATCCCAAAGGAAGGTTATGATCAAGAAGCGTTACTAACATATAAGATCATGTTAACAATTAGCAAGGATATCTAACCAAGACAGGCGGGTACATGATAATAACCGGGTAGTGTGACACACACAGAAGATTCCTACTGAATAAATAAAGTCTAGTGGAGGAAAGACTAGGCTAAGCTACTCCTACTATACATTCCTATACAGTTGCATAGCCTAAGTAGAATACAGACAGACCTACACTCAGGTTCAGCAGTCAATAGTATAGCACTTCAGGCACGGACTTACCCCTGCATCCACAGGCGACTTCCGTCAAGAGCCTACGCACTAGCCTAGCGGGGAGGATTTCAAAGGACGGACAGGGCTGTCACCACCTGCCGCCTACCTCAACGAACCAGTAGACTAACGAATAATTGATGCAAATCAGTCACCCAAGTACCATACTTGCATGACCAAAGAGCACTCTGCCCCTCCGCGATTACTATTAACGAGGCAGAGTTACCGTACGAATACGATCACCAAACCCATGCTATACTTTATCAGCTAAAACTAAGCATTGAGACTATAACATATAAACTAGACTATAGTGATGGTATATAACTAGCATGACAATAGTAGTATAATAAATATAAACTACTATCACACAAGTAGACTATACTATCACATATATGGATCACAATATCAAACAAGAAACTCATGACCCAAGCACAACTATATAGAAAATAGATATATATTAATAAGAGCAAAGTCTTACAAAAGGGAAAAGATACAAGAGCCATACCAATTCCAAGTGAAGACTTGGGACTAGAGAGCTCTAGACTCAGCCTAACTCCACTAAAACTCCAAGAACTACTATTAGCAAGAGAGAAATGCTTCTTGTGGTGTGTGTTGAATGTGAAGGCACACCCTCCTATTTATAGCCTCAATAGGTCGGCAAGGGAGAGTAACCGCCACGGAAGGCATCTCAAACCGTTATCAGGAGTCACGGAGGAGCCAACACGTGGAAGCCCAGGCGGAGAGGGCGCCCGGCCGGGTCGGCCGACCTGACCAGGTCGGCCGACCTGGGGGTGGCCCCTCCTGGCCTGTGCTTTCTCCAGGTGGCTGTCCTGTGGGTCCTGAGGTCGGTTCCCGCGGTATTACAGGGAGTTACGTCGGTTAAGTGCTGCAAATGGGCCCTTCAATCCGTGTGACGTCCATGTGGCGCTCTCTGATTGGTCGAAAGTGTGTTTTCTTGCCTTTTGAGGTGTTTCCTTCACATTTCCTCCTGCATGCACAAAGTTCTCCAAGTACAAGTGGAACTATATTATTATGATAAAGCATGCGTGTATGAAATGCCAAATTCTCCTTTATTTGAGTATAGTTGACGGTTGAAAATGGTACTTAACAGCCGTCAACAATCGTGCCATCCTCCTCGTCGTCTGGACGAGCTCGTGATATTCAGTGTCACCGTTGCTGAGGATTTGGTCATGTGTTACACGATTGTCCAAATAAACGAACTATGTTCATTCGTGACGACGGTGGGTATTCTTCTGCTAGTGATTCGAGGATATTCAGCAGACTATGCTTGCCACTAATCATGCAGATAATACGGAGCTTCATGTCGACTCTAGTGCCGTCGACAGGTATGCAACTCTTGTTGTGCAGCGTGTTCTTAGTACATAGGTCGTTCAGGATGAAAAGCATCAGCGCCACAACATTTTTCATATCAAAGGCGTTGTGCAAGAACGAGCGGTCCGTATAATCATCGATGGTGGCAGTTGCAACAATTTGGCTAGTACGACCTTGGTGGAGCAGTTGTCATTGCCAACAAGGAAGCATCCACATCCTTATCACGTTCAATGGCTTAATGATGGCGGCAAAATAAAGGTAACACGCTCGGTACGTGTTCCTTTCTCTCTTGGCGCCTATTCTGATTTTGTAGATTGTAATGTTGTTCCAATGGAAGCATGCTCTTTGTTACTTGGCCGTCCTTTGCAATATGATGTTGATAGTGTTCATCATGGTCGCTCCAATTATTATTAGTTCATGTTTAAGGGTCAGAAAATTGTTATTCATCCTATGACACCTGAACAAGTTCTTAAAGATGATATTGCTCGAGTGAAAAAAGCTGCAAAATTGGTTACATCGCCTCCTGTTGTACCTGTTCAACATAAGATCAAATTGAATAACCCTATCTTGCTTGCTACACGTGCTGATTTTGATGAATTACATGATGCTAATCTGCTTTGCTATGCGCTAGTTTGCTCTCGTATGCTTGTTTCACTAGATGAGGCGCCTATGTTGCATATTCCTCCCGCTGTTGCTAACCTTTTGCAGGACTATAAAGATGTTTTTCCCACTGAATTACCGCCGGGTCTTCCTCCTATTCGTGGCATAGAACATCAGATTGATTTAATTCCAGGCGCGCTGCTTCCTAATCGCGCCCCGTACGGCACAAATCTTGAGGAGACGAAAGAAATTTAGCGTCAAGTGCAGGCATTGCTTGATAAAGGTTACATTCGTGAGTCTCTCAGCCCTTGTTCGGTTCCTGTTTTTCTTGTTCCTAAGAAAGATGGTTCTTGGCGTATGTGTGTAGATTGTCGTGCAATTAACAATATTACAATTCGTTATTGATATCCTATACCACGCCTTGATGATATGCTTGATGAACAAAGTGGTGCCACAATTTTCTCTAAGGTTGATTTGCGTAGTGGTTACCATCAGATAAGAATGAAATTAGGAGATGAATGGAAAATGGCTTTTAAAACTAAATTTGGCTTGTATGAATGGTTGGTTATGCCGTTTGGATTGTCTAATGCTCCTAGCACTTTTATGCGCTTAATGAATGAAGTTCTTCGGCCTTTCATTGGAATATTTGTTGTTGTCTATTTTGATGATATCCTTATATACAGCAAATCCATGAATGAGCATTTAGATCATTTGCGTGCTGTTTTTGATGCTTTGCGTGCTGCTCACTTGTTTGGGAACATGGAAAAATGCACTTTTTGCACGCAACGTGTTTTGTTTCTTGGATATGTTGTTACTCCACAGGGCATTGAGGTGGATAGCAGCAAGGTGGACTCCATTCAGAGTTGGCCCCAACCGACGACGGTCACACAGGTTCGCAGTTTTCTTGCTCTTGCAGGCTTCTATCATCGTTTTGTGCGGGATTTCAGTTCTATTGCTGCACCATTACATGAGCTGACCAAGAAGGGTGCGTCATTTGAGTGGGGCGCACCACAAGACGACGCATTCAACACTTTAAAGGAACGGTTAACTCATGCTCCTCTCTTACAATTGCCTAATTCTGATAAAGTGTTTGAATTGGAATGTGATGCTAGTGGAATTGGTTTGGGTGCTGTTTTGTTGCAAGATCATAAACATGGCAGCATTATTTATGACCCAGCGAATTTATTATTCATTCTGATCATGAGGCTTTGAAACATATTAGAACCCAAAATAATCTGAACCGTCGTCATGCTAAATGGGTTGAATTTATTGAATCTTTTCCGTACATCATTAAACATAAAAACGGGAAGAAAAATATGATTGTCGATGCTTTGTCTTGTCGTTATATGATGCTGTCCCAAGTAGACTTTAAAATCTTTTGTTTGCAAGCTTTGAAAGATCAATATGTGAATGATGCTGATTTTCGTGATATTATGATGCATTGTAAGGATGGCAAACCTTGGGGCAAATTTCATATGCAGGATGGGTTCCTGTTTCGTGCTAACAAGCTGTGTATTCCAGCTAGCTCGGTTCGTCTTTTGTTGTTACAGGAGGCGCATGGAGGTGGTCTTATGGGTCACTTCAGCATTTTCAAGACACATGACGTGTTGGCCAACCATTTCTTTTGGCCATGGATGCGCCGTGATGTTGAGCGCCTTGTTGCACGCTGTACTACATGTCAAAAAGCTAAATCTCGTTTGGGTAATCATGGTTTGTATATGCCCTTGCCTGTTCCCTCTTCTCCTTGACATGATATTTCGATGGATTTTGTTTTGGGATTGCCTCGCACTAAGAAGGGGAGGGACAGTATTTTTGTGGTTGTTGACTGTTTCTCTAAAATGGCTCAATTTATACCTTGTCATAAAACTGATGATGCCTCAAATGTTGCTGAATTGTTCTTTAGAGAGATTGTTAGATTGCATCGAATTCCTAAAACGATTGTCTCTGATCGTGATGCTAAGTTTCTTAGTCATTTTTGGCGTTCTCTTTGGAATAAATTAGGAACTAAGCTGCTGTTTAGTACTACTTGTCATCCTCAAACTGATGGGCAAACTGAGGTAGTAAATAGAACTTTGTCTGCTATGCTTAGAGCTGTTCTAGATAAAAACTTGAGACGTTGGGAAGATTGTTTACCTCATGTTGAATTTGCTTATAATCGTGCTACACATTCTGCCACTAAGATGTGTCCTTTTGAGGTTGTTTATGGCTATGTTCCTAGGGCGCCTATTGATTTGTTTGCTATTGATGCTGAAGATGAACCACATCTTGATGCTCTTGCTCATATTGATCACATGAAACAACTGCATGAAGAAACACAACACAACATTGCCGTTGCTAATAAAAAGTATCAAGTTGCTGGTAGTAAAGGTAGAAAACATATTTCTTTTGAACCTGGTGATTTGGTTTGGTTGCACTTGCGTAAAGATAGATTTCCTACTTTGCGTCATTCTAAACTGATGCCTCGTGCTGCTGGTCCTTTTAAAGTGCTAACCAAGATTAACGATAATGCTTATGTTCATGACTTGCCCATGGAGTTTGGTGTTTCCACTAGTTTTAATGTTGCAGATTTGAAACCATACTTGGGTGAGGATGATGAGTTGCCGTCGAGGACGACTTCACTTCAAGAAGGGGAGGATGATGAGGACATCAACGACATACGAATAACGACGACGGAAGATGACGCGCCAAACCAAGTTGTCACGCCTCCACCTCTCGTCGTCGCGCCTCCTCACCGCGCGCCTCCAAACCAAACCAAGTTGTCACGCCTCCATCTTCTAACGAGACGACGACGTACAAGGGCCCAATCACTAGAGATCGAGCCAAGGAATTGAAGACGGTTTTGATGCTAAGGAACGATGGCCCAGGATGACGCCGCCCAAAGGCCCACGTGGCCCAAGTCGCGCGACTCCCTCTCCACCGCGCGCCTCTCCACTTCAGCCGGCCCTAGATGCCTCGTCCTCCCCCTATTTAGTCAAGGGCTGCGCCCCTTGCAATCTTGGAGTTTTGTTTTAAGTTTAGCTTAGCTATACATCCGTCTCTCGACGTGAATTCAGAACTCCACCTTCGTGCAATACATCATATTTCTCGCCTCTTATTCTTGCTCGTTCTTCGATTGCGCGTAAGAGCTAATCCTCACGATCAGGTTGATCTTGTTTACCGCAAGGTTAATATCCTCCGGAAGTTGGTTCAGCGATTGCATTGGCGCTTCGGCTTGCTCGTCGTAGTCGGATCGTGAGGGTCGACATCCACCAAATCGAAGTTATCTCCACTCGCTGAAAGATCGGGCACTCTACACCTATCAGCCTGCGGCGAGCGGCGGAGCAGGGAATGGTACGGCGACGTCGCGTGGCGAGCACGGCGAGTGAGAGGGGTCAGGGAGTGGCGGGAGAGCATCACCTTGGTGCGGAGATCGATGGCGTGGAGAAGTTAGTCGACGGGAAGGGCCGGAGGAGGGGTCTCATCGGCGGGGTGGAGAGAGACCCGACGGCGGCGGCTCCTTCCTTCGTCAATTCCGGCGAGGTCGCTGTGGCAGAGGGGGAACGGGTCAGGGGCACGCTAGGGGAGATATTCGCGCACCGATTTGAGGAGAAAGGAGTGAACGGGGAGCTGCCTAGGTGGAGCTTGACGCGACGGTGGCCATGGCGGAGGGAAACAGGGGCGGCGCCCGATTCTTGCGGAAGAGGAGAAGGGAGGCGAGGGCAGGGGCACCTGGTTTCGCCGGGAGGCCTGGGAATCATGTGACGTGTGTGCGAGCACAGAGAGGGAAGGAGGATAAGAAGGTCTCGGCGGCTATTGCCTTAAGTATCGAGCGGCAGAGGGAGAGAGAGAGAGCAGAGGGAGGGGGGCGAGCTGGCCGCCGGGAATTGGCTCGCTGGTGGAGCTTCAATGCGTGTCAGTGGCACAGGAGGGAGCAGGCGGAGCAGTGGCCGGAGTGGGGGAGGCAAAGATGAGGTGACCGTGGCCGGCGGGGGGGGGGGGTACGATGGTGTCGACCGGTGAGTGGACCAGGGAAAAGAATATGGTTGACCCCCTTTTGACTGGAACATTGTTCTGAATTTTGCTGATTTCTCCAAGTTACGTTGCTTCAATCTTCAAGCCAATTTTTGTGTAAGTCCACAAAAACTTAGTCTCCAACTTTGCCTTTGGGGCCATGTAGAAATTGCTGCTAGAGAAGTTATGAAAAATCCTGGAACAGGGGTGTTGTTCTCTGCACTTAGGGAATTTTTAAGGGTATTAAACCTTTACCAAAAATTCTGATAAATTCCCCAAAATTCCTTCTTGACATGGTCCACTGGAATATGCAAAAATATTGGCACACTTGTATTGGGTTTTGTAGAGTTTTTGGAATGCTACTAATTGGCCAATTTGTAAAATTAACTAATTAAATTATTTCCCCGTTTTCTTTGGCACTTTAATTATTTGAAATTTTTAATTAGTCAGCAATTTAACATTTGTGTTAGCTTAATCAACTTTTTGTGACTTGGGATGTCACATACAAGTAATCAACTAGAGCAAGACAAGCATACAAGCATGAATAGCATGGTATGTAAATGTGAAAAGTAATGCATCAAAGTAAGGAGTAGAGGAAGAGATGGCTCATGATTTCTTTTCGAGGTCTTGGAAGGATGGCGCCTTCCCCTAGTCCTCGTTGGACCACTACCGCCGGAGTTCCGGTCCCTCCCACCACCAATGTGGAGTTCTCGCCCACGAGCCCGCAATCACTCCCGGAGTGAAGACATGGTGCGCGTCACCGCTGCCACCAAGGCACAATCTCGCCTCCCTCGAGAACTTGCTGGACTCCCCGTGCCGACTCAAACCTTGTACAAATGTGTGACGGCCATTCACAACCGATCACGATAGGCTCGATCACTGACACCTAACCGGTCCAGGTTTTGCCATAGACCAAGAGTAACAACCTAGATCACACCCTCAAGGACACCCTAGCCTTAGATGTGCATCAATGCTCAAGTTACTCTCACTAGCACTCTCAAGATATGCAATATCTCCTCCTAGTGCTCTCCTCTTTTTCTCTTGGCTCTCACCAAATGCTCCAAGCAATTTCACTTGCCAAGAGAGGTCTCCAAGACCCTAGCAACAAAGTTATATAGGCTTCCAACATCCAACTAGCCGTTGCTCCACGAAGTCATCCCTCTGGACACCATTGACCGGACTGTCCGGCCATTGCAAGACCGGACCGTCCGGTCTCTCTGAAACAACTCCAAGGGTCGTTGGCTCTTCTGTCCAGGCTGATCTCCTATACTGACCGGACCGTCTGGTCAGTTGACTGGACCATCCGGTCTCTTCTCGCTCGTCGATTCCAGAGAGCACCGTTTTTGCGTCCTCTCTGCCTTGCACCTCCTTGACATAGATCGGACTGTCCGGTCTGTAGACCGGACCGTCCAGTCTCTTATAATCTTTGCGCAGACAGATTCCTTGCAGAAACTCTTCTCTGGATTTCCTGTCCTTCTAGTGACCGTACGGTCTAGTCTCCACTGACCCCTCTGTCCGGTCACTATGTCCAGAAGCTGAAACTTCTCGTCCTCGCTTGACTTCATTTTCCGGCTTCTCTGAAGAGCTCCTTGGCTTCTCGACTGTCACCTAGTACCTGTGATTTCACTGAGCATCCATGCACATCACCGACTAGAAATGACCTAAGAGAAATGACCTAGACCCACTTGATAGTTTGGTTTTTCCTATGGACTCAAAGCCCTAACAACTAGACAAGTGTTCCCAACACTTGGTCCATAGCTTGTCCTTAGCCTTGATCCATCTCCATCAACCCTTGGACTCCATCAAGTTTACAAGCCTCCATGCTTGTGGTCATTATCATCCATCACCAAGGCTGTCGTCAACAATCATCATAGAGTAAAAAGGGTTTCCTACACGAACAACACTCGTGTAGATATTAGTCATATTTCATGTTTATCATTCATCACCAAAACATTCATACCTTGGGGTGACCTCAACGGTCATGATCCTTACATATTAGAGCAACTCTAATAGCTCCCCTTTCTCGTCTCTAATAATAAAAAACTATTTGAGGGTTTATTTCACACTAACAGAAGTTCACTGACAAGGCAGTTGTAATATACCTTGTGAGCAATATTAATTAGAGCAACTCCAACAGCTCCCCTTTCCTATCTCTAATAGTAAAAAAACTATCATTTGATGCATGCGAAGGAAAAAAAAACTTGCTCCATCAGATCTCCTTTCTCATCTCCGCTTGTACTTCATACATCAAAATCACACTTTCTTTCCTCTATAGAGAAAATCTCTCACCCAACCACAATAGCTAGGCCCACCATTTGTTTTGTGCTGGCAACTTTCTTCCCACATCCGCCATCGTTCCCACACCTGCACCCGCTATTGCCAAGGTAGCCATCTTCGGCCACATGCCGTCTCTGAGCCCCACCATGGATGTGTGGAGCTTCGCCGCCCGTCGTGGACCTGATTAGGGGAGGGGGGCGGTGGAGAGTGACGCCCAATCAGGGGACCGAAGAAGTCTATTGATAGCTCCTCGCCCATCTTCGCCATCACCGATGGCCATGGCAGCATCGAGGCGCTCAACCCTATCTGGTTGAGCCGCTCTAACCGTGGTGTTCTCGTCGGGTAGTTGTGGACTCGTAGATCCGGCTGATAATAAGACTGAGGGTGCCCCAACCCATTGTTTGGGGATCTGGCCACCATCATATCGGCTATGGTCCGTGTCACGCGGCGTTGTCCACTACCCCTAGCCCGGTGGAGGTCATGATGGATGTTGCCATCAAACTTTCCCATTCGGGCACTATGTCACACAACTCTTGGGTTCCTGCTGCTGTGGTACCCTATGGCCCTAGGCTCTTGCTGCCTCCCAGTCCATCATAGCGAAGAGTAGGACTGGGATGGGTATGCCGCGGCCGTCATTATTGGCCGCTCAGGCTCGTACCCCTTGGGATGTTGCTCATCGCCCAAAGGCCAAGACGACGGCGGGCGACATCACCGAGCCCAAGTCGGCATCCATGACATGTGCATGTGCATGGCGAAATAGGTCAGGAAGATGGGGTCCACATCTATGTGAGTAATAAGAGAGAGAAGAATAAGAAGAAAAAGCGCCCACATGTTAGGCTATAGGGGATGGGATTTAGGGAAACTACTGGAGCTATCATGCATCAAATTCCAAAAATTCTTTTGTTACATCCTTAAACCTGAATTTCATGTATGGATTTTAAGGTAACTGTTGGAATTGCTCTTAAATCCATTGTATACATCAGTTTTTTTTGAATGAATTGTATACATCAGTTTGCAACCCACTATGCATAGTTGCTAGATGGCCACATTTGAGTCTATTGCATCTGCAGTGGTTATCGTTTGCTTTCAATTTTGATGCTATGACTCATTCGAGTGGCACCATCCGGCCGGAGGTACCCACGTTTCTGGATCTTCAGATATGCTAGAGTTGTTAAATGCATGTCTGTCAGAAACTTAAATAATCAGTGGCAGCGAAGAGCCAAAGATCATTAACACATAACCGACTTTAAACCTAAATTTGTTGTTCGCATTTACCTTTTGCCGTCATGTTGGACTGCTTAAGTGATGCTCTTGTGCATATGGGCATAATTGGCTCTATCCATACAAGGTGTGCTGCATGCTTGGCGCATGGGTATGATTGGCTTCATCCATAGAATTGTCAGTACAGCTAGATAAGCTGATAGGCTAAAGGAGTGATGGAGACATAGGATCGGTTCGTCGGTGGCTGCTGTCGTTGTCAGAAGTAGCACTGCTTTGTAGCAGAAGAACAAAGAAAGAGTATACATGGATCCAGCAGTGGCTCTTTGGAAGCTTCTCTTGGTGATTTCGGATCGTCAGAAGTAGCACTGTATTGGTGTGAGAAGCACTGTCCGCTCGATTGCAGAAATGGGATGCACAGTCCAGTGTTGTTTATATGCATCAGGAAACTTCAATTTAACCTAAAACACCACTAATAATTGATAGAAACCAGGAAATTTATTTACACTACACATAACCATATACATATACGCTTGATTATACAGCAGTACTGGGTTTTTTTTTCATGACATTACACTATAGTGCACGCGTTTGGGTTCTCCTCACTCAACGCCTCAGGTTGATTGTGTGGGTACCCAAACATTGCAGGAGCAGGAGCAGGATCGTAGGAATGTGGGTACGGTGGTGGATACTGGTAGTAATGCTGGAGGTGTGCGTAAGGGTAGGGCGGGTACGTGTAGTAAGGGTTGAAGTTGTTCATCAGGGGCATCTCCGGTGAGACCGTGACAACCCCGGCCGGCAGAGGAGTTCTGAACAGGTGATCGTCCTTCTTGTTGTTCTCGAGCACAACTCTGTCGCTTCCGTTCGTTGGAGCGTCACTTTCATGGTAGGTTTCATGACTTCCATGGTCGTCGCTTGGCTTTTCCGTTCCGAGCTTCTCAGCGGCATTGTTGTCATCCTCTTGTGGCGCTTCGTCTTTCATCTCCTTATCATGTCCATTCTTCTCTCCCGAATTGACAACATCTCCGTGCTTTGTCTCAGTCACTGGTGCGTTCATTGGTGGTGCCTTTGTCGTGGGCAGTAACTCCAGTGGTTCCGCCCTGATAATGGCAGCTTTCCTCCCGGTGTTCTTGTAGATGAAGCCTACTAGTGTGGCCGGCTCGACCATTCCCTTCACCATCATCTGCGAGGATTTCAGCAGTGGCGCAGCTTCCTTCACCCCTGATAAAAAAAAGTTTAGTGCGTAATTAAATCCGTTCTGACCGATAAAAATATACAACTTTCCTCGAACTTAAACGTTCCAGTATGGAAAGTTTTCAACAGTACCTTCGATTTTAAGAATCCTGCGTTTGATCTCCTCGCAGCAAGCGTCACAGTGCAGGTTTATCCTTAGGACAATAACCATATCCTGGCACGTACTCGTCCAAATCACAACAAGCAGATGAGGTAATTAAAAACACAGGTAAAACCGGAAATTTTTTAATTAGTAGTAGATTATTTGTAGCTCGAGAAAATACCGTGTCAACCACCGTTATGTCATCTCCTATGCCACCGTCAGCGTCAGTCTTCTTCACCCGGGCACCCTTCACTGCCGGCGATGGAAGCTTATCCGGCGACGGGTTCAGCAGCGTGGCCTTCCTCCCGGTCTTCCTCTCGACGATCTTCACTGCCTCCCTCGCGTTCTCGACCGCCCCTGGGCCGTTCAGGACTACCGTGTTGCTCCGACTTTCCACGCTCACCTCTCCCACACCTTAAGTCACGAACAGCAATACTCCTATGTAAGACCAACAGAAGCCATACGTAGGAGAGAAATTGAAAATTAAACAATTGGTCCATTTCATATCACCGTCGAGGCGCTGCAGCGATCGGCGCAGCTTCCTGGCGCAGCCGTCGCAGTGGACCGGCGCGCTTATCACCACATCCCCGGCCACCTTCTCGGACGCCATGGATGGTTCCTTCACACCAGTTCCAGTGTCAGCTGCTCCCTTGGGTGCCTCAGCTGCGTCCTCCGGTGCCTTGGTCCTCTGCTGCATCGAATACGTTCACAGATGAATTTATCACTTTGAAAGTATGATCCGGAGAAGGGAAACACACATCACTCTCGTACTCGTACCTTGGCCATTATCGATCTGTGTTGTGAAAGGCTTGCGTAGTCTTTTGGACCCAGGACGTTGCTGATGCGATGGATTTATAGCCGGGACCATCCGCAATGCAGTACGGGCATCCATCTACGTGATCTCGTAGCTATTAGGAATCGGCGTGGAGAGGGCTGGCCGTGCCACGCACGCGGGAGCGCCGCATATGGATGGGCTGTGCGCGCGGCACGGCCGCTTCACCGGTCTTGGTCCGCTAGCTGGAAACCACCTGCCAGATAAAATGCTGACGAGAGATAACGCAGAGGCTTGTGCACACTCATGCATATCTGATAACGTAATGGTGCCTTGTCTAGGGAACGGTGGATTAGGTGTATGTAGGACGCCTTGATGTCAGGTTCTTTGGTTTTTTTTTCTTGATATTATTTTTTTTGATTGAACTGAAGGGGTTAGATCCCTATAGATTTATTGAAAAATAGAACCAAAGCGTTAATTACAAGAGGAAAAATAAAAAAGAACAGTGAAAAAGTTATTACAAGACTGCATGTTCCTGAATCCATTGCTCTATGCCTTCCTTGTGTTTTTGCTTGGCTCTATGCAGCATCAATCTGATTTCATCTATGAACCTTCTCTTGCAATTCTGCATTGTTGGGTCAATATTTTGGAACAGCCATTCATTTCGTGTTTTCCATATACTCTATGACATTATTATAATTATGTCCAGGTAAAAAGGCACATTGATTTGTCTTTTAAGTCTTCTAATCAGAAGTGTCATTGGTAAGTGGGCTGATATGGTGATACCAATCGATGCCCAACATGCCTTTGCAAAGTTGCGTCTAAAGAATAAATGCATAGTTGTTTCTTCCCTCTGGAGAATGCACAATTCACAGACATATGAGTCAAGGTGCATGTTTCTCCTTCTCAACATACCTCTGGTATTTAGTCTATCCTTTAAAAGGAGCCAAAAAAATACTTGATGTTTAGGCTGCACATTTGCTTTCCATAACCATTTAAACACTAAATCTGCTTGAATATGCCCTTTCATGTGCTCATAAGCTTTGGAAGTACTACAGTATGCATTTCCCCATATATAGGTCCAGAGGTCATTTCCATCCTATAAATCCAGTTGATCCAAGATGTTTACTAGAAGATTGAGCTGTTGGAATGCTTGCTCAGTGAAAGGGAGATGAAATAGTTCATAAATATTAGGTGCTGACCAGACTGTTTTCAAGGATAAGTTTTGTTTTTTCACAAACGAAAATAATTCTGGGTACTGGTGTATTGGTATATGACCATTCCATAAATCCTGCCAAAACCAAATTATGTCTCCTCTTACTGGCTGCATAGTTGCTAATCCTTTGTATTGTGTGTTGAGCTTCATGATGTCTCTCCATGATCCAACCACTTTGTCTCCAGGCATCTTCCCATTGATGTAATAATTGTCCCATAGTAGATGGACCCAAAGTAAGTTAGCTTTGTTGTAGAACTTATGTAAATACTTCATCAGCGGAGCATCATTCTGTGTGCCTAGTTGTAGCTCTCCAAGACCACCCTCTTTCTTTGGTCTGTAAACCATACCCCAAGCAGCTAATGGAACCTTCTTTGAATTAATATCAGATCCTCTCCATAACAAATGCTTTCTATAGGTATCCACCATATGCACAACTGTCTTGTGCAATCTCAGTGTACTCATGATAAACATTGGCATTCATGTTAACACAGAATTGACCATCTCCAATTTTCCTGCCTAGGTAAGGAATTGTGCACAGCATGTCAGCCTCTTCTCAATTCCTTGTACATATGGCAAAAAATCTTGAACCGAGGGTTTTGTTGTTCCCAATGGCAAACCTAAATATGTGAATGGCATTTGTCCAATTTGGCATCCAAAAGTTCTGGTCAGTAGGTCAAGTTTTTCTTCAGTGATGTTAATTGGGACCATCATTGACTTGTTATAATTAACTTTCAGACCTGTTGAAGTTGCAAATGTGTTCAGCAAAGCTTTTAGCACAAATAATTGCCTGGGGCATGCTTCCATTATTAGCAAGGTATCATCAGCATATTGGATTATTGGGAAATCAGAGCCTGCTCTCAGCGGTAGTGGCAAGTGCTGCAATCCAATGTTTTTGGCCTTATTCACTATGGTTTGCAGTAAATCAGCTGCCAGTACAAATAACAAGGGTGAAAGGGGATCTCCTTGTCTGACCCCACTTCTACAATGAAACACCTTTCCTGGCACACCGTTAAGCAGAATTGAGGATGTGCCTGAGCTCATGATCATTTCCTTCCAGTGTAACCATTTATCTCCAAAACCTTTGTTTCTAAGAATATCTAATATCACTTGGTGCTCTATTTTGTCAAAAGCCTTCTCAAAGTCTAATTTTAGAATGATGAGCTCTTTCTTTGATTCATGGTAGAGGTGCAGGTATTCAAAAGCCCAAGCTAGACAGTCTTGTATGGTCCTTGATTTAATAAATCCATATTGATTAGTGTGGACTAAACTTAGTATTACCATCTGAAGTTTGTTGGCCAGCAGCTTAGTGATGAGCTTTATAGAGGAATTAAGAAGAGAAATAGGCCTGAAGTCTCCTACTACCAGTGGGCTATCCTTCTTAGGAACAAGTGTAATGAATGACCCATTAATGCTTTATAAACATAGATCTTCATTGTAGAAGGCTTCACACAGTTCATAAACATCTTGAGATATGATGGGCCAACACTTCTTAAAAAAATCACCATTGAAACCATCTGGGCCAGGTGACTTGTTTGATGGGATGTCAGCTATCACTTTATTGATTTCTTCCTGTGTGAACGGGTTGTGCAACCAATCCAAAATCTCTGTCCTCTGTAGCAGGCTTTGTAAATCAAAATGCATTTGAGTATACTCAGAAGTACCAAGTCTTTCTTTGTATGCCTGCCATAGTAAATCAGCTTTTTGCTCATGTCCAGTAAGTACTTGTCCAGTTTGATCATGCAGTGTGGTAATTGAGTTGATTCTATTCGAAATTGATGCTCTGGCATGAAAAAATTCAGTTGTAGCATCTCCAAACTTGACCCATTTTATGTTACTATGCTGCTGCCAGTAAACTTTCTCTCTATGCAAAAGAATTCCAAGATGCTGCTGCAAGATGTTTCTGAAGTTCCATTCTTCTAAAGATAGATCCCTGAACTCTTCCATAATATCTAGAAACCCAATTACCATTTTTGTGTTAGCAATAGTGATTGATAAATTTGAGATCTTTGCTTGCCACAGTCTAAGGGCTCTTCTGAGATTCTTGAATTTGGCCATGAGTTTCTTTGCTTTATCTTGATGGGGTACTGGAAGATTCCAAGCATGTTGCACCACCTGTAGGAAGTCATCGTGGTCCATTCAAAAGTTCTCAAATCTGAACACCTTGGCCCTTGGGATTTTAGTGCTAATGGTGATGACACAGGGTACATGATCTGAAGTATCTCTTGACAGAGTCTGAGCTGAGGTAGCAGCATAATTTGTTACCCAACCACTAGATGTGAAAAACCAATCCAATCTTTGAAGCAATGGGCTCTCTTGCTTATTTGACCAAGTGTATTTTCCACCTTTAAGAGGGATTTCGATCAACCCTAGATTACTAATGTTTTCATTAAACATCAGCATTTCATTTGCATGACCCCCTGGCTTGTTTCTGTTTTCTGGACTTCTAATCATATTAAAATCTCCCAAAATCAAACAATCCCAATCATCAGGCATTTCAATATTCTGAAACCAATGAATAAATTGTGGTTTTCTTTCAGGTTCACAGGGAGGATATATATTGGATAGGACCCATTTATGTCCAGATTGGAGAGAAGTGAATTCAACTACCAAACCAGATTCATTAATAAAAGCTGAAGTTCCATGCAATTTCATGGTCTGCCAAATTGTGATACATCCTCCTGAAGCTCCTATGGATGGTAAATACTCATAACCATCAAAACTTGGGGGACAAATCAATGTCAAAATGCTCCTTTTTTTGTTTCTTGTATACAAACCACCTCGCATTTAGATTCCATCACTTTACTCCGAACAAAGTCCCATTTCCTGTCTGAATTTAGTCCTCTTATGTTCCAACAAAGTATCTTACTTTCTCTAAAGTTTGTCTGGTTCTACTGATCCATTTACTGACAAGGGATTTGATTGAACATAACACATGCACAACATATGTATACAATAAGGACCAATCTTCACATGTTGATCCACATGTTGATCCTGTATCCCTTGGGCCAACTGTCCCTGGTAATTCTCATCGCCAATCAACATATTCAGATTGATATTGGGCATGACTGCATCCAGCCCCTGAAGGTCTAATTCCTGTCCATGTTCAACCACATTCGGCATTTGTTCAGCCAAAAGTTGAACTTCATTGAGATCTGGTAGCAGGGGTACTGGTTGCTCTGGCAAGTTGTTTTGAAGCACTGGAATATCATCAGCCCCAACCTGTACATTCAGATCAAGGATGATAGCTACATCCTGGGGCATTGTTAGCAGGCAGAGCTAGGACCAACATCTGTGCCACCTGATCATTAGCCTGAAAATTCTGACCCTCCACTATAGACTCAGAGTTTACAGGATGACTATTTGATAAAGAGACTGAGACTTGTTGAATAATCTCTGGAACTTGTTCAGGCACTGGTGGCTCCAAGTTGATAATCTCATGTTGATGAATTTGCTGGGGCTCCTCCACTTCCATATCATCATTTGGCAGGTCCAGTGGTTGTTCATTGAGATCAAATCCCATCTGGTCTCCTGCAGCTGGGCCACTATTCTCAATGGCATTATTTACATTTGGCCATATGCCCCAATTGTTAGCTTCTGGCCCACCACCTTCCAATCCTTCCGGGATGGGCATACCAAATACATGCCCAGGCTCCATCTGTCCATATCCAAAGAAATCAAATGGCTCCATTTCAACATTATCATTGGCCACTGGGATTGGGTCTTCATCTTGCGGTTGTTCACCAAGGAGACATCGGTGAATGACTTCAACCTGCACTGTCCATGCGGCACCCTCAACAACCTTGGCTTTGATTAAGACTCGAGCCAGATTATCTAAGTCCTGCTTCCAAACCTCAAGTTTGCCAAAAGAGGAAATAGCACTAGCAATATGTTATTTAGTCCAGTAGTCTAAGGGGAAACCAATCAGAATCATCCAACATTCCTGGTTAAACTGAACCCTCCTATGATTGGGTCCCTTGTCATGCTTAGCCAGATAAACATTAACATCACCAAAGGGGTGTGGGCTAGTATCGATAAGCAAATCCCTCTCACTAATACGATCAAACCGAACATAAGCTTGAGCAAATGGACATGGCTGAATATCTCTAATTCTGACCCTCAGTTGATCATGAAAAAACTCACCCAAGACCTCTCTGACATTGTTGAAGTTAACCTGGTGCAGCAGCATGGGGTCGATGGTGACGATTGCCATGTCTTCATTGCGCGGAGGAGGTCGACCACCGATTGCTCGCACCATTGTCGCTCTCCCAGGTATCTCCGTCCAATCAAAGCCTCACGGGATCAAAGGTGAGGGGTCAATGTGGTTGTACGCCATGACGGAGTTCCCAACTTGCGGCTCCGGCGATGGCGGCGTAGGGTTTCTGCTTGCAGAGTTTGTTTGCTCTAATCGCTCTGTTCTCAAGATAGATATTGGGGGATTGCCCAAACCGAGTTGCAGATCAGGACAAAATCCGGAAGGTGAAGAGCTTCCATTCCGAGCTTCATTTTCTTTAATCCCCTAACTAGCCAACCCATTAGCTTTGGTCCCAGTTGTCTTGCGGCTCCTTGCGACGGTAAATTTGCAACACTTTTCCTTTCTGTTTCGTGTGGGTAGACTGTCGATTACCAGGGCAATTATTTTCAATATGACCCCAATGAGAACATTTATGGCACCTGATTTGACTCCGGCAGAATCGCCTGGTGTGGTTATTGCGAAGGCATCTACTGCAGCATTGGGCTTGATCCCTCTTGGGCTTTAGCTTGCTGGGTTGTACCTCCTTTCTCAACCCATCAGATTTTGAATTTTGAAAACCAGCAGAGCCGCCTATTTGGGGAGCGATGAACTCGCCTGGTTCATCGCATCTTGATTTTTCGAAAAGTCCAAACGATCAAAAACAGAAGCTTTAGGAAATTGTAAACGATCAAAAACTGATACCTACGGGAGACTTGATTTGATACGTTGAAACACCTCTCTTGTTTTTACACTGGTTTGGATTTTAGTGATCTGCGTGGTATTGGCTCCCGTGAGAGGATTAGACCTGCGCTTTACTGTATCTGCATATGATCGCTGAAATTTCCTCTGATTCTTCTTGTTGACTACTTTTGTCCATTCAGCCTCATGCTCTCGCTGCCAACACCGTGATTCACCTTCTGATCGAGGACCCCCATCGCTCCACAGGTGGAATTGAACTTTGAAAGATTCACATTCATAAGAACGCAAATTGTAAATGAAGAAACCAACCTGTTTCGAGGAGACTGAAAAGCGATACACCCGATCTTGAAGATGCAGAACATTGAAGCGTCTCGCAGAATCACCCAAAATTGATTGGAGAAGGTGTCCAATGAAATCATGAGATAGCCGGAATTTGCATCGGCCAACTGAGACTACCAAAAAGAATTCCTAAAGTCGACACCCCAGAACAAAGGCCACCGGGAGGCCAAAATGATGCCGGATCTCTGCCTGCTAGCCAAGACCAGGCGAGGGATCGAGAGCCAGAAGATCCATGAGGAGGATTTGGAGAGATCATGGCTGGAGATCACGCGTGAGAGAGGGGAGGGGCGGCGGCGTGGCATGATTGAAAGATTAGGTCTTCTTGATATTATTACTACAGTCTACTGAGAATTTTGTCATTTCCTGATGATTCACTATGTTGTTCACCGACGGACCTGCAGGAAGGCTGGGCAAAGAAACGAGCACTGCTAAATGTCCCTTTTTCTGGGGGAAATAAATAGTAACTAGCCCCTGGTACCCCGCGCTTCGCTGCGGGGCAACCTGTTGATAAAGTTAACATGCTAATGGCAGACAAGGGCATGAAGCCGCCAGGGATGGTAGACTCGAACATGGTAGCTGTTGACGGCTGTTAAGTACCATTTTCAACCGTCAACTATACTCAAATAAAGGAGAATTTGGCATTTCATACACGCATGCTTTATCACAATAATATAGTTCCACTTGTACTTGGAGAACTTTGTGCATGCAGGAGGAAATGTGAAGGAAACACCTCAAAAGGCAAGAAAACACACTTTCGACCAATCAGAGAGCGCCACATGGACGTCACATGGATTGAAGGGCCCATTTTCAGCACTTAACCGACGTAACTCCCTGTAATACCGCGCAAACCGACGTCAGGGCCCATAGGACAGCCACCTGGAGAAAGCACAGGCCAGGAGGGGCCACCCCCAGGTCGGCCGACCTGGTCAGGTCGGCCGACCCGGCCGGGCGCCCTCTCCGCCTGGGCTTCCACGTGTTGGCTCCTCCGCGACTCCTGATGACGGTTTGAGATGCCTTCCGTGGCGGTTACGCTCCCTTGCCGACCTATTGAGGCTATAAATAGGAGGGTGTGCCTTCACATTCAACACACACCACAAGAAGCATTTCTCTCTTGCTAGTAGTAGTTCTTGGAGTTTTAGTGGAGTTAGGCTGAGTCTAGAGCTCTCTAGTCCCAAGTCTTCACTTGGAATTGGTATGGCTCTTGTATCTTTTCCCTTTTGTAAGACTTTGCTCTTATCAATATATATATCTTTTCTATATAGTTGTGCTTGGGTCATGAGTTTCTTGTTTGATTTTGTGATCCATATATGTGATAGTATAATCTACTTGTGTGATAGTAGTTTATATTTATTATACTACTATTGTCATGCTAGTTATATACCGTCACTATAGTCTAGTTTATATGTTATAGTCTCTATGCTTAGTTTTAGCTGATAAAGTATAGCATGGGTTTGGTGATCGTATTCGTACGGTAACTCTGCCTCGTTAATAGTAATCGCGGAGGGGCAGAGTGCTCTTTGGTCATGCAAGTATGGTACTTGGGTGACTGATTTGCATCAATTATTCGTTAGTCTACTGGTTCGTTGAGGTAGGCGGCAGGTGGTGACAGCCCTGTCCGTCCTTTGAAATCCTCCCCGCTAGGCTAGTGCGTAGGCTCTTGGCGGAAGTCGCCTGTGGATGCAGGGGTAAGTCCGTGCCTGAAGTGCTATACTATTGACTGCTAAACCTGAGTGTGGGTCTGTATGTATTCTACTTAGGCTATGCAACTGTATAGGAATGTATAGTAGGAGTAGCTTAGCCTAGTCTTTCCTCCACTAGACTTTATTTATTTAGTAGGAATCTTCTGTGTGTGTCACACTACCCGGTTATTATCATGTACCTGCCTGTCTTGGTTAGATATCCTTGCTAATTGTTAACATGATCTTATATGTTAGTAACGCTTCTTGATCATACCCTTCCTTTGGGATAAACAAATACGATACCCTGAATACTTCCGGGTGAAATGCTACAGCGGTATTCTCCGTGCGCTTGCGGATTTTACCTACTTGACTCTGTGACATATTAGTGAACCGTTTCTGGCCCCGTGCCGGGAATGATTTATTAATATGGCTTAGCAAAAGTCAACAAGCATTTCTGGCGCCGTTGCCGGGGAAGGCGTATGATCAAGAAAAATTACTAATGTATATAGTAGTGTTGCAATTATTAAGGCTATCTCCTAAGCAGGTTAACCTTGCTTTGTTTTCTGCATTTTGTATGAAAACAGGGTAGTGTATGACTGGTTTCGACTTGCCGACAAACTTCACTGAAGATCCTGAGTCACTCCTGAGAAGGACACGAGCTAGGCTCACCCCTCCTCGTAAGGAGACTCGGCCAATCGAACCTGTCATTCCCGCACCATCAAGCTCTGAGCAAATGGCCGACAAGACCCTCCGCGAGTTCTCCGCTCCCTCCGCTGCCAACATCCCTACGGGACCAGCTGGCAATGTGGGAGATGCGAACTTCGAGATCAAGACCGGTCTCATCACCATGGTGCAGGCTAGCCCATTCTGTGGGAAAGCCAATGAGGACGCTAGTGCTCATCTCCAGCAATTCCTGGAGATTTGCAACACGTTCAAAAAGAAGGACAGCCTCATCACATTCATGAAGAACTTCCTTGAGAAGGAAAAAGTTGCACAGCAACAACTGATGAAGGCAAGGAGGAAAAGGTCACACATTAAGCAACAGCCTCCGAAGTCCACAAGGCAGCAACCTCCGAGGTCTGCAAAGAAACAGGCTGTGAAGCCTGCAAAACCGCAGCCTCCGAAGCCCGAGAAGCCACCGACCGCAACAAAGACCAAGAAGGTGTGGCGAATGAAACAAGAAGCATCATCCGTGTCTTCATCTCCGGGACCGGACAACGCTTCATCGAGCTGAACGCCGGAGAAAAGTCCCGCTCGTCGGACTTTAAAAGGTGAGTCCTCGCCGGGAGGTTAAACCGGTAGTTATCCATATTTGCTCTTTTAATTGCATATTTGCTTTCCACCACATTTTGATTTTTCCCGACCACTGCATTTCTGCATTTTTGAATTTTTCCAGCCACCTTGGAATTTTTCAAAACCCATTTGCATTTTTGAAAATTTAGAAAATAGGTTTTTGGGCTTTCCATTTTGAAAAGATTTTTTGTCGAGCTTTTTGAGCAAAAAGGCAGCAGGGGACAAATCCCCTAGCCGTTGGAGAACACATAGGAAAAAGGGGGCTGCCAGGAGGCCCACCTGCCAGGTCGGCCGACCTGGTGAGGTCGGCCGACCCCCTGGCCCCACCTTTTCCTGTGCTCTTTTCTCCCAACGGCTATATGGCCGTTGCTCTGTCTCTTTCTAACGGCCATCTTGCTTCCTTGGCTATAAAAACCGCCCAGGAGGAGGAGTTTCACCATTCCAAGCTCATCTTTCACTCCCCTCCTTTGCTCACTTGTTGCTCTCCCAAAATTTCGTGTTCTTCAACTTTACTACAGCCCCAAAAACCCAAAAAAATATTTCCCCTCTGTTTTAGTGCATTTGCAAGTTGTTGTGAAAAGAAAACCAATTTCGGAGAAGCTCGGGTTTGTCGTTTTCACTAACGCTCACCCGAACACTTGTTCGATCTTGTTTTTGTTCTTGTCTTGTGTTTATTCTTGTGTGCAGCCATGTTCAAACGAATGAAGCAAGTCGCCGGGATCAAGCGGAGAAAAAGCACTCGTGCAAGCACGAGTCAAGCATCCTCCGTCGAGCTCACACCAAGTCCGGGGCATGGTGACCCCGAAGCTGAAATTCCGAAGGAAAGGCCGGCCTTGCTCATCACCGAGGAGCATCTCGACATCAAGGACGACCGCGAGGGCCAAGCCATCGCGCTCATGAGAGAACGGCCATTCGTCCACACCCGACGCTTCGATCCGGACTTCCTCGAGAAAATAGGTATGAGAGAAGAATTTGCCTCTATTTTTCGCACTATGGGTTGGCTAAATTTCGTAGAAGTAGATGAGCCGGGTTCTCGTTTGCTTACTATGCAGTTTTTATGCACCCTTAGAAAGTATGATGAAGGCATTTCTTTTCGCTTATTTGGGCAAGAGCGCTTGGTCACATAGGGTGATCTTCAAGCTATGCTAGGTCTAAATCCTAAATGTAGGCTAGACTTAGATAAAGCGCTAAAGGGGTTCCATAAAGAAAGTTTTTGGAAAAAGATTTCCGGAAACGAGTGGGGTCCCAAGCCTAGAACAAGTGCCATCCATAATCCTACACTTAGATTTATGCATGTGTGGTTGGCTATGACCTTGTTTCCTCAAGGCGACATTAGGGTTGTCCGGCAAGATGAATTGAAAATACTTTATGCCATGGTTAAGAAAATTAGGGTGTCACCCGCGGAATGCATGATTGATCAATGGTTAGACAATATAAAGTTGACAGGACCAATTGAGTGCACCTCTTTAGTTACTTGCATTGTGCAGAAGTGTGGTCTGCTTGAGAATGTTCATATTTGACGGTAGATAGAGAATTTCTAGGCGAGGACTATTTTGTGCAAGGACATACTTTGAAACATGGTCCAAATAATACCTTGATCTATCACTTTCTCGGGTATACAAATGAATTCCCGTTACCTAACCCGGGTCTTCGTTTGTATCACTGTCGGGCACTAACCCTCCCACTTGAGCCAGTGGGAGAAGTTCACAGGCATAGTGTTTCAGGGCGACCGACACGTTCCCGTAGGCATATGGAGCCTACACCGGAGTTTCGCACTCCGACCGGAGATCCGGTATGGGAGCAGCCCCCGCCACAGGACGAGGCGGGTGCATCAACATGGCAGGCCGGAGCATGGGAATCTCAGTACGATTACCCCATGCAGACGTCATCAAGTTCAAGCGGACCGCCATCCTTTGCCACTCGGTCATTCTCATCCCGTGGGTTCCGTGAACTCAACTATGGGATGTCCGAGTTGACAAGGAGGGTGGACGACATTGATTTGCGCACCGAGAGCATGCAACAAACTCTCACGCAACATGTTGCCGACACCCAGCAATGGCAGAATTTCAGCGACAACCAATTCCGCCAGCTGAACGCGATGATGGCTCAGAATCAGAACAATTGGGATGCCTTCTTCCGCTCCCAAGGCTACGACCCGAACCAGCAGATATGAGCAAGAACAAGCTTGGGGGAGGACCCCCCCTTCTCACGGTAACTTGTATCTTTCCCCTTCCCTTTATTTCTTGCATTGGCTAAATCTGAAAATCCATAAAAATTTGCAAAACATAAAAAGAACAAAAATATTTCCCTTTTTCATGCGCGGTATGAATGTGTATAATTTTCCTATGTTGAGATGATGAATAGTTGCTCTGTCCTTTATTCCTCTCTAATGCTAGTTTATAACTTAGTACTCTCTCAAGAGTTAGGTTTGTTGGTAAATCTTGCCTTGAACTTGAATCTTGTGGGTAGCATATGCATTCTCTAGTTCTAAGTTGTTGAGAGGTATGATATGATAGATAGGGCTGCTATGATCTTGCTCAACGTAAAGCTTGAATTCCGGAGTTTTATTTTTCAAAATGACAAATTGATAAGTTCCTCAATGATGAAATTCCCACCACAGCCATATGTAGTGTTTACATTTGAAAACCTTTACACATATGCTGCTTGTTTCACATTGAGCTTAGTCAAAATTGTTGTGACCCTAGTAGAACTCTTTTCATGCTTTCTTGATCAAGATCATATACACACATCCACCGCCAAGAGCTATCCTTCTAAATCAAGAAGATAGCATCCACCATATCCACCATATCCACCGTGAGCTATTCTTCTACACCGGAAGAAAGCCACTATCCATCCATCTATCCAAAGAAACACTCCATATATCCATTGCAAAATTCCTCTCTCAAAGTATTCATTGCAAACTAGGACTATGGCTATGCAAAAAGAAAAAGAAAGAAAAAATGCTCAAAAAAAGAGAGC
This sequence comes from Eleusine indica, assembly GCA_030378355.1. NCBI lineage: Eukaryota > Viridiplantae > Streptophyta > Magnoliopsida > Poales > Poaceae > Eleusine > Eleusine indica. Next base: position 22,368,275 of record CM059500.1, read on the forward strand.
AAGCAAAAGATAGCCATAGCCTAGAAACTCCAAAAGAGAGAAGGAAAATTCAAAAAGGAGTTATTTCTTCCAATCCACCATTCCTCCGTTCTCCCACACACTTGCACATCTTGATCAAGATTGTTTGAATTGATGTTTTTCTTGGATCCGGTCTTTTGACATAGCAATATTATGTGAACATGAGTGCCTCATATATCCCTACCTTGAGCTCCACATAAAGCCTTATTTAGAAGTAGGAGATTATAGGCAACACTTTGCCTTGGTGAGGAATCATACACATATTGAGTGATCCGAGAGAATCATTTGAGGAACTTGGTTTTTATTTTCAAAATCTTTTAAAAACCTCCGGAACAACATAGCGGAATCTAGAGCAAGTGATTGGTGCCCTGCAATTGTTCTATCTCTCAACCGCCCAAGACAATGAGGTGTAAAAGCTCCATGGATCGAGGTAAATGGGTAAGTTATGCGCCAATATATTTAATTCTAGGAAGAGTACTTTGTTGTGCGCATAGTATTATTCAGGAGTAGGACATTGTAGCAACTCCTGATCAACAACTTAAGTTTATTTTTGCTTCGGGACGAGCAAAGGGTAAGCTTGGGGGAGTTTGTTGACGGCTGTTAAGTACCATTTTCAACCGTCAACTATACTCAAATAAAGGAGAATTTGGCATTTCATACACGCATGCTTTATCACAATAATATAGTTCCACTTGTACTTGGAGAACTTTGTGCATGCAGGAGGAAATGTGAAGGAAACACCTCAAAAGGCAAGAAAACACACTTTCGACCAATCAGAGAGCGCCACATGGACGTCACATGGATTGAAGGGCCCATTTTCAGCACTTAACCGACGTAACTCCCTGTAATACCGCGCAAACCGACGTCAGGGCCCACAGGACAGCCACCTGGAGAAAGCACAGGCCAGGAGGGGCCACCCCCAGGTCGGCCGACCTGGTCAGGTCGGCCGACCCGGCCGGGCGCCCTCTCCGCCTGGGCTTCCACGTGTTGGCTCCTCCGCGACTCCTGATGACGGTTTGAGATGCCTTCCGTGGCGGTTACGCTCCCTTGCCGACCTATTGAGGCTATAAATAGGAGGGTGTGCCTTCACATTCAACACACACCACAAGAAGCATTTCTCTCTTGCTAGTAGTAGTTCTTGGAGTTTTAGTGGAGTTAGGCTGAGTCTAGAGCTCTCTAGTCCCAAGTCTTCACTTGGAATTGGTATGGCTCTTGTATCTTTTCCCTTTTGTAAGACTTTGCTCTTATCAATATATATATCTTTTCTATATAGTTGTGCTTGGGTCATGAGTTTCTTGTTTGATTTTGTGATCCATATATGTGATAGTATAATCTACTTGTGTGATAGTAGTTTATATTTATTATACTACTATTGTCATGCTAGTTATATACCGTCACTATAGTCTAGTTTATATGTTATAGTCTCTATGCTTAGTTTTAGCTGATAAAGTATAGCATGGGTTTGGTGATCGTATTCGTACGGTAACTCTGCCTCGTTAATAGTAATCGCGGAGGGGCAGAGTGCTCTTTGGTCATGCAAGTATGGTACTTGGGTGACTGATTTGCATCAATTATTCGTTAGTCTACTGGTTCGTTGAGGTAGGCGGCAGGTGGTGACAGCCCTGTCCGTCCTTTGAAATCCTCCCCGCTAGGCTAGTGCGTAGGCTCTTGGCGGAAGTCGCCTGTGGATGCAGGGGTAAGTCCGTGCCTGAAGTGCTATACTATTGACTGCTAAACCTGAGTGTGGGTCTGTATGTATTCTACTTAGGCTATGCAACTGTATAGGAATGTATAGTAGGAGTAGCTTAGCCTAGTCTTTCCTCCACTAGACTTTATTTATTTAGTAGGAATCTTCTGTGTGTGTCACACTACCCGGTTATTATCATGTACCTGCCTGTCTTGGTTAGATATCCTTGCTAATTGTTAACATGATCTTATATGTTAGTAACGCTTCTTGATCATACCCTTCCTTTGGGATAAACAAATACGATACCCTGAATACTTCCGGGTGAAATGCTACAGCGGTATTCTCCGTGCGCTTGCGGATTTTACCTACTTGACTCTGTGACATATTAGTGAACCGTTTCTGGCCCCGTGCCGGGAATGATTTATTAATATGGCTTAGCAAAAGTCAACAAGCATTTCTGGCGCCGTTGCCGGGGAAGGCGTATGATCAAGAAAAATTACTAATGTATATAGTAGTGTTGCAATTATTAAGGCTATCTCCTAAGCAGGTTAACCTTGCTTTGTTTTCTGCATTTTGTATGAAAACAGGGTAGTGTATGACTGGTTTCGACTTGCCGACAAACTTCACTGAAGATCCTGAGTCACTCCTGAGAAGGACACGAGCTAGGCTCACCCCTCCTCGTAAGGAGACTCGGCCAATCGAACCTGTCATTCCCGCACCATCAAGCTCTGAGCAAATGGCCGACAAGACCCTCCGCGAGTTCTCCGCTCCCTCCGCTGCCAACATCCCTACGGGACCAGCTGGCAATGTGGGAGATGCGAACTTCGAGATCAAGACCGGTCTCATCACCATGGTGCAGGCTAGCCCATTCTGTGGGAAAGCCAATGAGGACGCTAGTGCTCATCTCCAGCAATTCCTGGAGATTTGCAACACGTTCAAAAAGAAGGACAGCCTCATCACATTCATGAAGAACTTCCTTGAGAAGGAAAAAGTTGCACAGCAACAACTGATGAAGGCAAGGAGGAAAAGGTCACACATTAAGCAACAGCCTCCGAAGTCCACAAGGCAGCAACCTCCGAGGTCTGCAAAGAAACAGGCTGTGAAGCCTGCAAAACCGCAGCCTCCGAAGCCCGAGAAGCCACCGACCGCAACAAAGACCAAGAAGGTGTGGCGAATGAAACAAGAAGCATCATCCGTGTCTTCATCTCCGGGACCGGACAACGCTTCATCGAGCTGAACGCCGGAGAAAAGTCCCGCTCGTCGGACTTTAAAAGGTGAGTCCTCGCCGGGAGGTTAAACCGGTAGTTATCCATATTTGCTCTTTTAATTGCATATTTGCTTTCCACCACATTTTGATTTTTCCCGACCACTGCATTTCTGCATTTTTGAATTTTTCCAGCCACCTTGGAATTTTTCAAAACCCATTTGCATTTTTGAAAATTTAGAAAATAGGTTTTTGGGCTTTCCATTTTGAAAAGATTTTTTGTCGAGCTTTTTGAGCAAAAAGGCAGCAGGGGACAAATCCCCTAGCCGTTGGAGAACACATAGGAAAAAGGGGGCTGCCAGGAGGCCCACCTGCCAGGTCGGCCGACCTGGTGAGGTCGGCCGACCCCCTGGCCCCACCTTTTCCTGTGCTCTTTTCTCCCAACGGCTATATGGCCGTTGCTCTGTCTCTTTCTAACGGCCATCTTGCTTCCTTGGCTATAAAAACCGCCCAGGAGGAGGAGTTTCACCATTCCAAGCTCATCTTTCACTCCCCTCCTTTGCTCACTTGTTGCTCTCCCAAAATTTCGTGTTCTTCAACTTTACTACAGCCCCAAAAACCCAAAAAAATATTTCCCCTCTGTTTTAGTGCATTTGCAAGTTGTTGTGAAAAGAAAACCAATTTCGGAGAAGCTCGGGTTTGTCGTTTTCACTAACGCTCACCCGAACACTTGTTCGATCTTGTTTTTGTTCTTGTCTTGTGTTTATTCTTGTGTGCAGCCATGTTCAAACGAATGAAGCAAGTCGCCGGGATCAAGCGGAGAAAAAGCACTCGTGCAAGCACGAGTCAAGCATCCTCCGTCGAGCTCACACCAAGTCCGGGGCATGGTGACCCCGAAGCTGAAATTCCGAAGGAAAGGCCGGCCTTGCTCATCACCGAGGAGCATCTCGACATCAAGGACGACCGCGAGGGCCAAGCCATCGCGCTCATGAGAGAACGGCCATTCGTCCACACCCGACGCTTCGATCCGGACTTCCTCGAGAAAATAGGTATGAGAGAAGAATTTGCCTCTATTTTTCGCACTATGGGTTGGCTAAATTTCGTAGAAGTAGATGAGCCGGGTTCTCGTTTGCTTACTATGCAGTTTTTATGCACCCTTAGAAAGTATGATGAAGGCATTTCTTTTCGCTTATTTGGGCAAGAGCGCTTGGTCACATAGGGTGATCTTCAAGCTATGCTAGGTCTAAATCCTAAATGTAGGCTAGACTTAGATAAAGCGCTAAAGGGGTTCCATAAAGAAAGTTTTTGGAAAAAGATTTCCGGAAACGAGTGGGGTCCCAAGCCTAGAACAAGTGCCATCCATAATCCTACACTTAGATTTATGCATGTGTGGTTGGCTATGACCTTGTTTCCTCAAGGCGACATTAGGGTTGTCCGGCAAGATGAATTGAAAATACTTTATGCCATGGTTAAGAAAATTAGGGTGTCACCCGCGGAATGCATGATTGATCAATGGTTAGACAATATAAAGTTGACAGGACCAATTGAGTGCACCTCTTTAGTTACTTGCATTGTGCAGAAGTGTGGTCTGCTTGAGAATGTTCATATTTGACGGTAGATAGAGAATTTCTAGGCGAGGACTATTTTGTGCAAGGACATACTTTGAAACATGGTCCAAATAATACCTTGATCTATCACTTTCTCGGGTATACAAATGAATTCCCGTTACCTAACCCGGGTCTTCGTTTGTATCACTGTCGGGCACTAACCCTCCCACTTGAGCCAGTGGGAGAAGTTCACAGGCATAGTGTTTCAGGGCGACCGACACGTTCCCGTAGGCATATGGAGCCTACACCGGAGTTTCGCACTCCGACCGGAGATCCGGTATGGGAGCAGCCCCCGCCACAGGACGAGGCGGGTGCATCAACATGGCAGGCCGGAGCATGGGAATCTCAGTACGATTACCCCATGCAGACGTCATCAAGTTCAAGCGGACCGCCATCCTTTGCCACTCGGTCATTCTCATCCCGTGGGTTCCGTGAACTCAACTATGGGATGTCCGAGTTGACAAGGAGGGTGGACGACATTGATTTGCGCACCGAGAGCATGCAACAAACTCTCACGCAACATGTTGCCGACACCCAGCAATGGCAGAATTTCAGCGACAACCAATTCCGCCAGCTGAACGCGATGATGGCTCAGAATCAGAACAATTGGGATGCCTTCTTCCGCTCCCAAGGCTACGACCCGAACCAGCAGATATGAGCAAGAACAAGCTTGGGGGAGGACCCCCCCTTCTCACGGTAACTTGTATCTTTCCCCTTCCCTTTATTTCTTGCATTGGCTAAATCTGAAAATCCATAAAAATTTGCAAAACATAAAAAGAACAAAAATATTTCCCTTTTTCATGCGCGGTATGAATGTGTATAATTTTCCTATGTTGAGATGATGAATAGTTGCTCTGTCCTTTATTCCTCTCTAATGCTAGTTTATAACTTAGTACTCTCTCAAGAGTTAGGTTTGTTGGTAAATCTTGCCTTGAACTTGAATCTTGTGGGTAGCATATGCATTCTCTAGTTCTAAGTTGTTGAGAGGTATGATATGATAGATAGGGCTGCTATGATCTTGCTCAACGTAAAGCTTGAATTCCGGAGTTTTATTTTTCAAAATGACAAATTGATAAGTTCCTCAATGATGAAATTCCCACCACAGCCATATGTAGTGTTTACATTTGAAAACCTTTACACATATGCTGCTTGTTTCACATTGAGCTTAGTCAAAATTGTTGTGACCCTAGTAGAACTCTTTTCATGCTTTCTTGATCAAGATCATATACACACATCCACCGCCAAGAGCTATCCTTCTAAATCAAGAAGATAGCATCCACCATATCCACCATATCCACCGTGAGCTATTCTTCTACACCGGAAGAAAGCCACTATCCATCCATCTATCCAAAGAAACACTCCATATATCCATTGCAAAATTCCTCTCTCAAAGTATTCATTGCAAACTAGGACTATGGCTATGCAAAAAGAAAAAGAAAGAAAAAATGCTCAAAAAAAGAGAGCAAGCAAAAGATAGCCATAGCCTAGAAACTCCAAAAGAGAGAAGGAAAATTCAAAAAGGAGTTATTTCTTCCAATCCACCATTCCTCCGTTCTCCCACACACTTGCACATCTTGATCAAGATTGTTTGAATTGATGTTTTTCTTGGATCCGGTCTTTTGACATAGCAATATTATGTGAACATGAGTGCCTCATATATCCCTACCTTGAGCTCCACATAAAGCCTTATTTAGAAGTAGGAGATTATAGGCAACACTTTGCCTTGGTGAGGAATCATACACATATTGAGTGATCCGAGAGAATCATTTGAGGAACTTGGTTTTTATTTTCAAAATCTTTTAAAAACCTCCGGAACAACATAGCGGAATCTAGAGCAAGTGATTGGTGCCCTGCAATTGTTCTATCTCTCAACCGCCCAAGACAATGAGGTGTAAAAGCTCCATGGATCGAGGTAAATGGGTAAGTTATGCGCCAATATATTTAATTCTAGGAAGAGTACTTTGTTGTGCGCATAGTATTATTCAGGAGTAGGACATTGTAGCAACTCCTGATCAACAACTTAAGTTTATTTTTGCTTCGGGACGAGCAAAGGGTAAGCTTGGGGGAGTTTGTTGACGGCTGTTAAGTACCATTTTCAACCGTCAACTATACTCAAATAAAGGAGAATTTGGCATTTCATACACGCATGCTTTATCACAATAATATAGTTCCACTTGTACTTGGAGAACTTTGTGCATGCAGGAGGAAATGTGAAGGAAACACCTCAAAAGGCAAGAAAACACACTTTCGACCAATCAGAGAGCGCCACATGGACGTCACATGGATTGAAGGGCCCATTTTCAGCACTTAACCGACGTAACTCCCTGTAATACCACGCAAACCGACGTCAGGGCCCACAGGACAGCCACCTGGAGAAAGCACAGGCCAGGAGGGGCCACCCCCAGGTCGGCCGACCTGGTCAGGTCGGCTGACCCGGCCGGGCGCCCTCTCCGCCTGGGCTTCCACGTGTTGGCTCCTCCGCGACTCCTGATGACGGTTTGAGATGCCTTCCGTGGCGGTTACGCTCCCTTGCCGACCTATTGAGGCTATAAATAGGAGGGTGTGCCTTCACATTCAACACACACCACAAGAAGCATTTCTCTCTTGCTAGTAGTAGTTCTTGGAGTTTTAGTGGAGTTAGGCTGAGTCTAGAGCTCTCTAGTCCCAAGTCTTCACTTGGAATTGGTATGGCTCTTGTATCTTTTCCCTTTTGTAAGACTTTGCTCTTATCAATATATATATCTTTTCTATATAGTTGTGCTTGGGTCATGAGTTTCTTGTTTGATTTTGTGATCCATATATGTGATAGTATAATCTACTTGTGTGATAGTAGTTTATATTTATTATACTACTATTGTCATGCTAGTTATATACCGTCACTATAGTCTAGTTTATATGTTATAGTCTCTATGCTTAGTTTTAGCTGATAAAGTATAGCATGGGTTTGGTGATCGTATTCGTACGGTAACTCTGCCTCGTTAATAGTAATCGCGGAGGGGCAGAGTGCTCTTTGGTCATGCAAGTATGGTACTTGGGTGACTGATTTGCATCAATTATTCGTTAGTCTACTGGTTCGTTGAGGTAGGCGGCAGGTGGTGACAGCCCTGTCCGTCCTTTGAAATCCTCCCCGCTAGGCTAGTGCGTAGGCTCTTGGCGGAAGTCGCCTGTGGATGCAGGGGTAAGTCCGTGCCTGAAGTGCTATACTATTGACTGCTAAACCTGAGTGTGGGTCTGTATGTATTCTACTTAGGCTATGCAACTGTATAGGAATGTATAGTAGGAGTAGCTTAGCCTAGTCTTTCCTCCACTAGACTTTATTTATTTAGTAGGAATCTTCTGTGTGTGTCACACTACCCGGTTATTATCATGTACCTGCCTGTCTTGGTTAGATATCCTTGCTAATTGTTAACATGATCTTATATGTTAGTAACGCTTCTTGATCATACCCTTCCTTTGGGATAAACAAATACGATACCCTGAATACTTCCGGGTGAAATGCTACAGCGGTATTCTCCGTGCGCTTGCGGATTTTACCTACTTGACTCTGTGACATATTAGTGAACCGTTTCTGGCCCCGTGCCGGGAATGATTTATTAATATGGCTTAGCAAAAGTCAACAGTAGCACATAGGCGTGACAGGAGAACCACTGCGCACATGTTGAGCACACCATGGCGAAGACAGAGCACATGACTGCCAAAAGGAAGCTCTAGGAGAAAGGTACTTCCTTTACTACTTTCTCTGATTCCATAGTAGCAACCAAGATTAGCAACCTAGTTGTTTCTTTAGGTAGAGATGATAATGAAGTTTTAAACTCCAGTCTCTCTTAAGAGTATACAAGTTGATAGGTTGCCTGTCTCTGTTAAGAGTAAACCAACCGTTAATATAGCCTGTTTTAATCAAATTAATGATGAGGAAGAGGACAACTTCGATGCATTCCTCAACCACATTTGTGGTGATTTAAATGAGGAGGCAAATGAAACGGGGCTTGATCACACCTGCTGTGATCTGGATTTAGCCACTCATATGAAAAAGTCCAAATCCAAAAAGAACAAGGTCACCAGACCAGTTAAAAAATCAAACACCCTGCTAAACAGTGTCTCTAATGAAAGGAGTTTTCTAGAATACAGCAGAGGTCTTGCAGACATGGCTAAACATAGATACTTGATGGATATGGTGAATGCGGAGCAAATAAATTATATTGCTCTCATGGAAATAGGTCAAGATGAATTCCCAAATAAGACCTTAAAAAATCTTTGTGCTGGCCGGGATTATATCTGGCATTGTATGGCACCACAAGGTCGATCCGGGGGCATGTTGTTAGGCGTTGACCTTTCTATCTTTGACATCAGATCTATTTCAGAGGGGGACTTCTATGTCAAATTTACCCTTAGAATTAAAAGTGACGGCTTCAAGTGGGTCCTGCATGCGGTATATGGTCTAGTGCAACAGGAACACAAAGAGGCCTTCCTCACGGAATTGGCAAACTCAGCATCTCATGAAACTCTACCGTATATCATCGGTGGGGATTTCAATATTATGAGACGACCAGAGGATAAAAGCACTGATAACTTTGACCACAATTGGCTAGATATTTTTAACAAGGTGATTGAGGTTTTAGACCTCAGGGAGATTGAAATGTGAGGGCGCCAATACACATGGGCTACTTATGGGGATGACCCTACTTTTGAGAAACTAGACCGTGTCATTGTGAGTACAGATTGGGAAGAAAAATTCCCACTTTCCTATGTCGAACCAAGGGATAGGAGTCAATCAGATCATACTCCGCTTGTCTTAAGCACTGGTTCATCCACTCATGGAACTACCACCCCACTCTTCAAATTTGAAAGAGGGTGGTTCCTTAGAGATGGATTCTTCAACATGGTCACTGATTTATGGTGATCGGTGGATAAAGGAAACACTAGCATGGAGAGGTGGCAAAAATAAATTATAACCTTGCGTAAGCATCTCTATGGATGGGCAAAACACACTGCTGGCCACTATAAGAAAGAGAAGAAGAAACTTATTTCTTTGATTGATTCTCTAGATACAAAGGCCGAATCAACCCCCTTTCTGACAATGAGATAAACTGGAAACTTTACCTCAAAGAAAGGCTGGTGTTCCTACTATGGGAGGAAGAAATGAAATGGTATGAGAGAGCAAAGGTGAAAACCCTTCTCCAGGGGGTTGAACACCTGCTTTTTCCACCTTGTTGCTAATGGCAAACACCGCAAACAACACATCTTTAAATTAGAACAAGAGGATGGTGTCATTGTGGGTGACGAGCAACTAAAGTCTTACATAACAAACTACTACAAAGGTTTGTTTGGACCACCAGACTCTCACCATTTTGATATGGTTGAGGATCGATTAGAGGACATTCCTCAAGCTAATGAAGTAGAAAATGAACTCCTCACAGCTTGCTTCTCAGAAAGAGAGGTAAGAGAGTAGTTTTCCAAATGGAGCATAATAAAGCCCCTGGACCGGATGGATTTCCTGCTGAATTTTACCTAGTGTTCTAGGAGGTAATAAAAGGTGATTTGATGGCACTTTTTCAAAGACTTCTATGAAGAGAAACTTCCTCTCTTTAGTCTTAATTTTGGGATAATCACTCTTCTACCCAAAACTAATGATGCCAAACAAATCCAACAATATAGACTGATCTGTGTCCTGAATGTCAGCTTTAAGATTTTTATCTAAAGTTGCCACTAATAGGATTAATATAGTCGCTGGATCAATGGTACACCCATCTCAGACCGCTTTTATGCCTGGGAGAAACATCATGGAAGGAGTAGTTATCCTACATGAGACTATCCATGAATTACACACCAAGAAGCTTAACGGGGTCATATTCAAAATTGATTTTGAGAAGGCCTATGATAAGGTTAAGTGGTCCTTTCTTCAACAAACTATGAGAATGAAATGCTTCTTTGCTGAATGGTGTAGATGGATTGATAACTTTGTCTCCGGAGGAAGTGTCAGTATTAAAGTTAATGATGATATAGGACATTACTTCCAAACAAAGAAAGGTCTTTATCAAGGAGACCCTCTGTCCCCTATTTTGTTTAATATAGTGGCTGATATGCTAGCTGTGCTCATCAAGAGAGCCAAGGCAGATGGACAAATTAGGGGTATAATTCCTCACCTTGTGGATAATGGGTTGTTAATTTTGTAATATGCAGACGATACCATCATTTTTATAGACCATGATTTGGAACAAGCCAAAAACCTAAAGTTGTTGCTTAGTGTTTTTGAACAGATGTCCGGTCTAAAAATAAATTTTCACAGGAGTGAATTATTCTGCTACGGTGAGGCCAAGGAATTCGAGGATCAGTACATAGAGCTCTTCGGTTGTAAAATGGGGGAATACCTATTTAGATATTTGGGTATTCCAATGCACCATAGAAAACTCCAAAATAGTGATTGGAGAGTCATTGAAGAAAGATTTGAAAGGAAGCTTAACTACTGGAAAGCAAAACATCTATCCTATGATGGAAGGTTAACGCTTATTAATTCCGTATTAAGCAGTCTTCCTATGTTTATGATGTCTTTCTTCGAAGTGCCAAAAGGGGTCCTCACTAAAATTGATTTTTATAGATCCAGATTCTTTTGGCAAGGCGGTAAAGAGAAAAAAGAAATATCTCCTTGCAAATGGGATCTAATTGGTCGCCCAAAAGATCAAGGTGGCCTTTGCATTATTGACTTGGAGGTTCAGAATAAGTGTCTTTTAAGTAAATGGCTGTTTAAATTAATTAATAAAGATGGTATGTGGCGAAGCTCTTCTTCGGCCCAGCGATGGATTACGACGCTGTGGCTCACCTGCGGATCGACGACGTGGAGCCTAGGGTGTTTGAAGCTGCCAGAGATAGACGACCGCGACAAGGCGAAGATAGCGCAGCGGCTTCACGAGGCGGCGAACAGGTACCACTTGCAAGGGCTGAAGGTGATTTGTGAGGATGTGTTGCTGGGCAACAGTGACGCAAGGACGGTGGCCGGTGCGTTGGATCTGGCTATGCAACACGGTTGCCAGGAGCTTAAAGAGGCATGCATCATATTCCTGAAGAGTAATGATTACAGTTTTCATGGAAAGCGAAGGCTATGCACGTTTGATGAGAATTCACCCCTTAGGTTGTAAAAAGAAATTATGCTCAGTTTTATTTGTACACTGTAAGCGCTTCAGTTTGGATTAGAAGCACCGAAGAACCTTAACCTTTGGGTCCATGTGTTATATTTCTACTCCTTATTAAATTTGGTGTAGTCGTCTTGTCATGTAAATTTTGTGTAGCCTGCCGTGATCCCGAACCGAGCCCTGTTAGTTTTATGTAGGCTTTGTTGTTTTGTTTTTGTTCGAGTCCGATTAGGTTTCGATAATGCCTCCATCAGGTTCCTGGTTTCACAAATGGAATCATGACGCATCCAAATACATTGCTCGATGCCAAAATCACCACCCAATGTCCTGTATTGCGTTCTCTTTGACTCAACACGAGCTCCACGCCGTAGCCGCCAACATTGGAGACGTTCTTGCTCTTTTTGGTGTCGCCATTTTTTTAGCTCTAGAACACCCTAGATTAGTTTTTTGTGTCTATGAATTCCGTTATGATAATCATCAAGTATTTTGCACCTATACTTAGCTGTCAATTAGAGCTCAAAATATCAACAATGGCAAAAGGTCGACATGCTTACCGAGGAAGAAGATGACTAGGTACATGTTCATCATCTGTTTTCCTTTTATGGGCCTTTTCCCATCATGGGCTGCCAGCTTTGTTTTCTTCGTGGGTTGCTATGGGCTGCTATGTAGGTTCTGTTATTTCTTCATGGGTCGGGAATTTAAAACGTTTTTTCTTCCTTCGTGTTCACATCAAAATTCAATAGATGCGTATCAATGCATTTGGTGTAGATGTGTATGGCAAATGGTGCAGCATTTGTGCACTCTTCTAACAAAATTATCAATCAATTCATTTATTTAGTGAATAAAATAGTTTGTCTACCCGAGGTGCCAAATGACTGATAGGAAAATGACCATGCGCATAATAAATTATTTTACCAATCCTCAATAAAATATTGTATCATTTGGATACAATTTAAGAATTTTACATGCCCAAGTGGAAAATACCAATGTACAGAATTTCATTATGTTTCTACTCAGCACATGGCTCTCGAAATCAGCTCAATAATGTTCTCCTCAACCATTGAAAACTGTTAATAGTCAAAAAAATAATAATTTAATACATGTCAAACTGATATTTGTATTAATCACTCAAACATAGAATTGAATTAAAGTAGATCAAATAAAACTGTTCAAACAACTGTAAGAAAAAAGTCTATAGTTGGATTCTTTGGGTTTTAAAGTCCGTGATAACGCACGGACATATTGCTAGTTATTAATTATGATAGGTGAAATTTGACAAGCAACACATAGCCAACTTGGAAAATATCTTGAAGAAGACTTTAATTAAGACGATAGTCATTCAATTATTGTGTTGTGTCTCTCAGCTTATTACTGCCTTAAATTAGATGAAACATGGATAATATAAAAGGCATTATGAAATTACACAAACACATTAAATAGAGCAAAAAGATGAAGTAAATTCAACGTCCCTTGAGCAGCACATCATCCACCAACCGACCAATGTTTTCGTGAGAAGAGCCACCGTCTTTAGTAGCCTCTTCAGCGAGCCTTTTCCACTCCAGCACCTTCTCCCTCGCCTCCATCCCTTTCTTTCCAGCCATCATCTCCTTCACAATCGTCGCTATCTCATTGCTTTTAGACCCTTTCGGCAGCTCTTCACCGATGCCCCACGATACGGACACCTGGCGGCAGTTGGTCGTCTGCTCGGATACTACGGGGCACCCGAGCACCGGCACGCCGGCGGCCACGCTCTCCAGGATCGAGTTCCACCCGCAGTGCGAGACGAACAGCCCCACGGCCGGGTGGTCCAGCACGGCCTCCTGCGCGCACCACGGCACCATGAGCCCGTCCTCGCCCACCTCGACGTCGGCGGCCATGTCGGGCCGCAGGACCCACAGGTAGGGGGACCCGCACCGCGCCAGCCCGGCCGCGAACTCCGGCAGCGTCGTGTCGCCCATGTTCGCGTGGCTGCCGAAGCTCACGTACACGACGGAGCGGGTTGCCTTGCCGTCCAGCCACGCCATGCATTCCCTGTCCTCCTGCAGGAGGCTGGCGTCGCTACTAGCGGCGAGCTTGTCTCCGGGGAGGGCGGCTACGATGCTCGCGATTGGGCCGACGTTGTAGATGGGCTGCGGTAAGTGGGCTGCCAGCGCGTCGAGGACGTCCTTCTCCATCTCGTAGAAGGTGTTGAGGATGAGGGCCTTGGAGGAGGCGGCGATCTTCATCTGGTGGACGTGGAAGTGTACCAGCCACTCGTTGGCGTCGGTGGTGTGGCAGAACGTTGGCATGTCCCGGAGCCGCATTCCCTTCATCCCGGGCACCCAGTCCAGGGGTGTGTCAAGGGAGCCATCGCTTTTGTAGTCGCTTCCTGTAGAAGAAGAAGAACACATGGTAAAACGGTGTGAAACAAGGTTTTACTAGAAAAATTTGGAACCGGCCGGTCCCAGCTGGTTAATGCGATGGAGACGCTACCAGGTTTTGAGTTTTGGAACCAAGTTCCGGCTAGTTAATGTGATGCAGACGCTACAACCTACCTCCGGTTTTATATTTTCTTGTCGTTAGGACAAAGAAAGCAGTTCAGTTTTAAATAAAATGTTCGTCAAAACGTCAAGAAAATAAAATCGAAGGGGAAGTGGTCCTTTTTGAATTGAACTCCTAGCAATATATGGGTTCATTAAATTTATTTTCTCACCAAGAAGTGGAACCTAGGACGAAAACTGATGTCACTCTCGGATGAAGAATATTTCTTAATGTTTATTTTCAGAACTTTTATGATATGATGTTCTTTGATTCTTATTTCTTATATATATTAGTATAAGTCGGTGAAAAGATTTTAGGGTTTACATGTCTCCCAGTAATCATTTGGAATAGTTTCATGTTGTGGATTCTGATGCTAAATCTTTATTAGACATATAGTTCGATCAGGGCAATTGTTACATAAACAATATATACGTGACGTTGTTAATAATACCTGAAAGGTACTAATAAAACTCATTTCCTCTTTTTCATCTTAATTGCATTGCCACGTTATCTATGGCAGCTCATTTAATGCAAACAAAACTAGCATTAAGACTGCCCTAATACTAATAATAACCCATTCAAAAAAGATGATACTCAATGAACTGGTCCATGCATACTCAGCAATACTAGCAATAACTGCTCCATTAAATCATCTCTCAACAAGTGGAAGCCTTAATGAGACCGACATCTGATGTCGCTTTACAAGGATATTCTAGTCTTTTATTAGTATTTTGTAGAACTCTTTCTGTGATAGAACTCTCTGTTTCTAATTTTTATTTTCAAAAAGAAATGTGTTGTACTCGTCTACTAGTTTCTCTGACTTTTAATTACTGTAAAGTAAACTAAAATCAGATTATACATACAACAAAGAATCACAAGCACTTCTTCTTCTTCAAGAAAAAAATATTAATATAGCATTGGAAAAAAATATCCAAACAACCCGATAACGTGTAATAAAAAAAATCATGCACCTTTAAAGGGAATGACTTTTCTTTTGGGAACCATGTTCCCGGCTAGTTGATGCGATGGAGAGGCTACAACCTAATCTACAATGCTTTCAAAAAAAGAAAAAAAAATGAACCTACAATGGAAAGTGGTCCTTAATGAATTAATTGAACTCCTAGCAATATGGGTTCACTAAATTTATTTTCTCACTCAGAAGAGAAACCTCAACAAGGACGAAAACTCATATCGCTCTCGGATGAAGGATATTTCTTAAAAAAAGATTTCAGGACTTCTATGACATCAGGTTATTTGATTCCTATTTCTTTTATTAGTAGTCGGTGAAACCAATCCGGTTTACATGTCTCCCAGTAATCATTTGGGGTCGGTTGTATCATGTTGTGGATTCTCTGATGCTAAATCTTTATTAGACATAGTTCTATTGGGGCAATTGTTATATAAACAATATAGACTTCGCATTGTTAATAATAACTTAAAGGAACAATGGAATAATATACTTAATAATAATCTATTCAAGAAAGATTTAGATGACACTTCCCAGAACTGGTCCATATATATTGAATGCAACTGTACAAGTAATAGCTCCTCCATTAGATTTTCTCTGAAGTGGAAGCTTAACAAGAGCGAAATCTGAAGTCGCTTTCAGACAAGAATATTCCTGTTATTTCATTAGTATTTTGCAGAACTCTTTCTTGATATCATATTTTCTGTTTCTTATATTTATTTTGAAAAAGAAGTGTACCATACTGTTCTACATCCTTGCACTAGTTCCTCTTACTCTTAATTACTGTCTACGTAAATAAAAATTAGATTATACATCCAACAAAGGATCATAAGCACTTGTTATTCTTCAAGAAAAAAGTATCAATATAGCACTGAAAAAGAAAGTGAATCCAACAACAGTCCAGTAACATGCATGTGTAGACTAAGGCCTTGATTGTTTTCAGCTGATTGAAACAGGTCCAAGAACTATTATGGGCCGGGAATCAGTGGTCCGATCGTTTTCATTCCGGATCTCAATAGGTGTAGAATCAATCCGGGTCTCTAGCTGTAAGAAATGACTAAGACCTTGTTCGATTGTTATGAAATAAAATCCACATGTATTAATTACATGACATGAATTGAGTGAAACCACATGTGTCACTCAATCCATGTGAAATAACAAATCCATGTCGTGGTTTCATTTCCGGACTCGAAAGACTGAGTTTTGTTACATGCGTTGGAGGCATGAAAAAGATCGATTTAGACTCGGTTTCATATCATACTAAGCTAAACCGAACGCTTATTCTATGTCAGACCGAATTTCAAATCACATCTAATCAATCCATGTGGTTTAGAATCCAATCCATACCGTTCCGAGCCTAAACGAACAAGGCCTAAGATGGGTCCAATTTCATTCCAGGTCTGATCTTAATCGAACAATAAGTTTTTAATAGATGAAATTTTATTCTAGATCATTTTGTTCCGTCCGGATTGAGCTGTGTTCCGGCCCAATCCCCTGTAACCGAACAAGCCCTAAATAAATCAAAAGCATACCTTTGAGCGGAATGACTCCTCTTTTCACGAGCTCCTCGAACTGGAGGTACCCCATGAGGCCGCACGCGGACGCCGTGAAGAACTGGACGTCCGGCACGCCGACCTCCCTCGCCGCCACCGCCGCGAACGGCATCGGCGTGTCGGCCACCACGCAGCTCACCGGCGGCATGCCATTTATCATCTTCCGGAGCAGCGCCTTGAACGGCTGTAGGCAGTTCTTCTCCATGGTCTCGTGGTGTGCCTGCAGCGTCCGCGGCGGGTCCTCCAGCGACAGCCCGTCGGAGATGACCTCCACGCCGAAGCCCGGTGGCGACGACGAGACCTCGGCGCCGCCCTTGGCGCGCAAGAGGCGACGGTGGTGCAGCTCCGTGTGTACGAGCGTGACGTGGACGCCGCGGGCGAGGAGGATGCGGGCGAGCTGCGTGTGCGGCGCCACGTGGCCGTGCGCCGGGAACGGCACCAGCACGACGTGAGGCTTCTGCTGCGTCGAGCCCATGCCGTACGCCGCGGTTAACTTCTTCTGTTTTCCTGCACAGGCAGGCAATCCAGGGAAGCGACAGAAATACGCCACGCTCGGGTTCATTATAAAATATCCATGGAGGGGAGCTGACGCTTGTAAACAGTGGTGGTAGTTGCGCTTTACACATATCACTTACAGTACAACGTACGTGCCGCTATAATCAACTGCACATGCTACCAAACTTTTCTATGAGACGTGGATTAGTTTCCCACCGACAGCACATCTCATCAGAGAGAGAAAATAAAATAACGCGTGTCAAAATGCTATTAAATAGTTTTAAAAATTAGAAAACTTGATGTACATGTAGTTGACGTGGTGAAGAATATACACGTAAAGTTTCAACTCCAAGTTTAATTTTTCATCTAAAAGATATAAAATTAATAATTCATGGAAAAAGTGAACAAAAAAAATAGTTAATTTGTCATCTTCCTTTATGATATTGTTAATTATATATCTTCTAGGTGAAGTTGAATTAGAATCTGAAACTTTGTGCGCATGTTTTTCATCATGTCAACTATGCGTATAACAAATTTTATATATTTTCAAAACCTCAAAATAAGTTTTTTTTTATGCTTTCACCAGTGGGAGGACATTGGAAAAATAAACTTTCTCCTTTTTTCTGCTTTACTTTCCGTTTGGGATGGGTACTTCTTGCGGCCCTCATCCGTCCATGAGAACAGTGCAACAAGCCCCCGCAACGGGTATATGCACTACCACAAAAGGCTACTATAACGGCGGAGGCAATTTTTGATTAGCGGCGTATAAATCTTTCCCGCCACTACAGTGTGCTATATCAAAAAAACATAATTTTAAGACGAACCGCCGGCGGTTCACTAAGTGGGCCGCCATTAATAATTTATAGCAGCAGCCCCATGTTGTTACCCATCGCTACTTGTTGGCCCATCAACCTGACAAGCCCATCAGCCCAACAAAAGAATAAAAGAAAACTAACTCTAAACCCAGCCGCATCTTCACTTCTCCTCTCGTTGGGCATCACCGCCTCCCCCTTCCCGTCGGGTGCAAGGTTGAGGAGGACGACACCGCGGCGGATCCAGCAGCAGCGCAGGAGGAAGGGGTCGCGGTGGTGGATCCGGCGGCAACGCGCGACGAAGGGGCCACGACGGTGGATCCGGCGGCAGCGAGCGACGAAGGTGCCGCGGCGGCGGATCCGGCAATGACGCGTGAGGAAGGGTCCTTGGTGGCGGGTCTGCGCCGTGGCAGGGACGCACAAGGAAGGGGTCGTGGTGGCGGATCCGACGGTGACGCGCGAGGAAGGGGCCTTGACGGCGGGTCTGCGCGGCAGATCTGGCAATGCTCCTCCCTGGTCAACGACTGGTCACTGGGATGCGTCATGGCCGAGCTCATCAACGGGAGAGTGCTCTTCCCTCGCGCCGCCGGCTCCAACAGTCGGCACGGATCCAAGAGTGACGGCAAATCCCGGAGGCTGCGGCACAGATCCGACCTCCCTCCATCTGAGAAGCGGCGGCGGCAGCTCCATGGGAGAAGCTTTGTTTTTTATTTTATCGAATGATGCGTAGCGGCGGGTGACTTTTTCACCCGCCGCTACACTTCTCTTTTTTGCGGCGGTGGGTTTTGGACATAGAACATCCGCCGCTGTTGTGGATGATTTTTAGCTGCGATTGGGTAGCGACAGGATGCCATACCCGCCGCTACAATACTTTTTTATCCACCGCTATAGGCTGCTTTTCTGGTAGTGATGCTTTGCACCCGGGTCAAAAGATATCATATCACCATTTGTTGGAAAAATACGAGTTATTCTAATTCTAGATTTTAATTTGAGGGAAATTTGATAGATATTCAAACTCGAGATGCAAACTAACTCTAGCAGAAAATAATACAACACAACTACAATAGGGGAGACATGACTCACGTAGGGATTGTCGACGTTTATATTAGTGTAAATAGTAGACAAAACAGACCGTTGATGTAAACGTTATAGTTTGTCGATGCGGCAGCCCTCTATCATAGTCACACACTCATTTATGAGGTAGTGCAAATCGTAGTCAAACGTTCATCGATGAGGAAATACAAATCGTAGTCGAACACTCGTCGATAATGTAGCATATATCATAATCGAACACCTTCCAACGGTCATGCAGATGCGTTGTTTAGAAATCATATTGCCGCTCCTCGTGCGGGCTTCACGACGACAACGGCATGGACACCCTCTTCCTCGGTGCACGCCAAGAAAAAGAACTGGATTGGAGCAGCTAACCCATAATACATTTGCAATCGGTCCTTCGGCACATGGTGAATCGGTCTTCACCGTCGGTCCTTCGCTGTGGGCAACACACGGCGACTACATTCGCCTTGTGCTTTCTTCTCAATGCCATGTGCCGTAGGCACACGGCGAATTATCAGATTCCGATAGTGACTCCTGTAGAATGAACACATATGGGAGATTGAACGTAATCGAACTGACAAATCTTGACATCGATAGCTTCTTAAATGTAATTATCCCTACAATTTAAATTGAACTCACAAACTACAATTTAAATTATTGAAGTATACCTCCACAGGGTCAGCTTTGTAACTGATCTCTATGTATATAGAACTATATGTTTACGAATGTATTTCTCTGGATAATCTAATAATATGTAAATTTTAGTTACAATGTAATTCTCTGTTTCTATACTACATGTTTGTACGTATACAGAAGTTCTATGACGTCGTGCCAAACAGAGAAGGCTTGGAGTAGTGCAATAACAACTTGCTGCACCCCAGGTGATTGATTTAGCCTCTGACCGAACATTGAATTCTCGTCCAAACCAACGTGGGGTGATTCTAACGACTAGTACAAGAAGCAAGATTTCGTTACAAGAGGGGCACATGCTAACACGTACGACGCACCTGTGTTTCCCTGGCGTGCCAGATGGACTGCACCCTCTTGGCACGCAGCATCTCGACGACGAACAGCTTGCGCATCTCCCGCCAGTAGTCATCGTACGGCGCGAAGGCCACGTTCTTGAACCCGTACGACAAGCGGCGCGGCCCCGGCGAGCCCGGCCGGCTGCAGCAATCGGCGTCGCGCGCCCGCATCACCTCCAGCGCCAGCCCCGGCGTCGACACGACCACGGCCGGCCAGCCACAGCAGCATGACGGGCCCGTGGTCCCGGGCCAGCGTGTGCAGCGATCGGTGCGTCAGCAAGCCCAACTGGTGCAGGTTGCCGATCAGCGGCAGGCCCGGCGGGCTCGGCGGTGAGCTTCGGCGTTTCGTCGTCGACGGCTTCCTCAACGCGAGGGCGAGGAAAAATAGGAGAACAGGAAGGGCAGGGAGGAGCAGGGTGGGAAGGAGTGGCCATTGTCCGAATGCCAAAGCATCTATCAGCGCCATGTTTGCAAGTTCTGTTTACACACACGTACGCTCGCTGGTGGTAAAGTAAATGGTGGTGAACTATGATGAGGTGACTTGTCGTCTTATTATCGACGCCTATGCATACGTAGTAGCACGATGAAAACTGCTCATCAACACTGGCGCAGATCGATCTCTGGTCCCGCCATTTACCACTTCATTCATGCATGATTGTACCATGCCATGTGCTCTGTCACCGGCACCGGATCGGCCCACGTCCTCGTGTTCAGTTACTTTAACCGCCGTATCTGTGGTTGTCAGAGATCTAGGAGCAAGTGGACATTGATACGGACTCGGTAAGTAGGAGTTGTTGTAAAACGTTTATGGGCTAGGGCTCATCTTCTAGAAGAATAATTCCTGATCTATATGGGTACCTTATCTAATTTTAGCCTAACATGAAGTAAGGTTTCTTCCTTATAAATAGTTGAGGAGACACCCCTTTGTAATTTGCTAGAATTATTCAATAAAGAATTTTGTCTCCTCTATTCTTGTTACTTTTAGTTTTTGTTTTCTACTTCGATCTACGTGTCTATGATCGTTGATAACTCAACACGTTATCAGCACACTCTAATCGAGCTGGCGCATCTAATCGGTGATTTAAGGTAGGTTTTTGATTGAATTTTTATCTTGACTCAATGTAGTCAAGATCTGTCTAAGTTCGCCATGCAAATCAAGATCCAGACACGTTGCTGTCTAGATCTAAGAAAGAAAAACAAGTAAGACTACTGCAGATCGTGTGACGAGCACCGCGTGGCTCGTCGCTCCCTGCGACCTGCGCCATATTCTTCCCATCGAAAAAAAAACAACAAGCAAGCAAACTGCAGTGGCAGCGTTGAGCACCGCGTGGCTCGGCGCACCCTGCGAGCTATGCCCAAGAAGCGTGAGAGCCGTCTGGCCACGCACGAAGATCAGATCCGGTGGTTGGCTTACCTGTAAGGGGCTCCTCCGACCGGATCCACAAGAAAGAAAAGAAAAAATCTCAAGATCCGACGACTTGACCACCAAACCCTAACCCTAATGGGAGGGGGCCCAAGAAGACGACAAAGAAAACCGGATCTACCCTAACCCTAGCGGTGAAGGAGACCGAATTCATCACAGAAAGATCAAAGAAAAAAAAGAAGAAAAAATCTTGAGATCCGTTCCGAGATGGCTCAGATCTGGGCGCTGTTAGCCTAGATCCGGCCCCACCAGACCTTGGATCTGGCTCTATACATCACAGAAAGTTGAAAAAAAAGAAAGAAGGGGAGGGCAACCAGATCTGGCCTGCCGCCTGCCTCCGAGCGCGCTGCGCTCGCCCCCCTCCCCGTCATGCGCAAGCGTCGTGCGTGCCACCTCAAGGCTCGCGCGCCGCCCCCATGTGTGTTCGCCTGCACGCCATGAAGCGTGGCCGAGAAGGCCGACGCGCCTGGCGCTTGAAGCGATTGCCCCCCCCCCCCCCCCCCGCCACCGATGGGAGTTCAGACTCGCCCGTGCTGACTAGGCCCTGCCACGTAGCCGCCCTCCCGCGCGCGTGCCAGCACTCTCGACAAGGTCCTGCATGGGCCTGCTCCTGGGGGGAGGCGCCCGCACGCACGGCCCACGCACTGGTCCAGCGCCTCGCCATGCGCGATCCCCCCCCCCCCCCCAGCGCTCCCGGCCCGCGCGGTGCAAGCAGCCGCGCCACAGAGCGCGAGAGCTCTCCCGGGCCCAAGCTGTGGGAAGCCTAGATCTATCGGGTGGGGAAGAAGAAAGAAAGAGAAGAAGAGAAGAGAAGGAAGAAGAAAGAGAGAAGAGAGTGCGACGGCTGGTGGAGAAAGAAAAATGAGGGAGTGAGGTGAAACCCTAGGGTTTCGTCCCTTTTATACCATTTACAAGAAAAACGGGCCGGACTCAATTTTTGGGCCGGATTTTGGTCCATGAGAAGCCTAATCAGCAAAAATATCTGAAAATTTGCAAAATAGTCTCTGGAGTTGTTGGAATTTCTGATAAAGCCCAGATTTTCGCATAAGCGCCCCTAGTATTTTCTGGAGTCCATATTTTGCAGCAAGATCCCTGGAAATTATAAATATTACCATAAAATCACATAATAAATAGAAATTTCATGGGAGTGTGTTATTTTGCATATAACACCTTAGATTTTTCCAAATTTATATCAAGATGGACTATAGTCCTTATATTATTCCGTTTTCACGATTTATTGGTTATTTTTATGTAGAAATACTAATAAAAATAACTTAAACATGCAGTTTTTGTTATACACTTTACTTATGCCCCCTATTACTTGGATATATTATTTGCATATACATGAAGTAATTTTTGCACCATGATATCATGTAGATGTCTGACCTTGTGAAGAGAGAATTCGATGTGCTTACCCCTCATAGAAGTAACTACCTGTCCTGGGCTCTTGATGCTGAAATTCTCCTTAGTGGCAAAAATCTCTTGAAGACAATTGTGCCCAAAAAATAGAGAATCTGCTGCAACAGCAGTAGAGCAAGCTCAGTCCCTGCATTTCCTAAGGCATCATTTATGTACTACATTAAAAAATGAGTACATGACCGAAAGGAACCCGAAGGTCTTGTGGGACTCACTCCGTAATCGCTTTGAGAAAATTAAAGCAGTCTTACTTCCTAAAGTGGAGCGTGAATGGTAAAACCTATGCTTCCAAGACTACAAGACTGTAGAGGAATATAATATCAAGCTTTATGGTATTGTGTCACGCATGAAGCTATGTGGCAAAGATCTTAAAGATCCCGACCTCATCCACAAGACTTTCTCCACCTTTCACCCTAAGCTCACCCATGTGAGCCGCCAGTACAAGAAGGACAAATATGACTCTTATGTCGCCCTGAGCAATGCATTGCAGCAAGATCAGGGGGAGGACGAATTGATCAAGTAGAATCATTTGTCTCGTCCTACTGGCTCCATGGCACCGCAAGAAGCAAATGCCATGTCATTCAAGAAGAATAACAACAAGGGTAAAGGAGATCCGAAGGCACCCCCGAAAGCGCAAAACAGCCCTAGAAAGTTAAAGAAGAACTATAAAGGGAAGTCAAAGAAGACGCCTTCAGGGAGAGAATATGGGAAACATGACCAGAAATGTTACAGATGTGGCATGAATGGACATTGGTCCAAAATTTGTCGCACGCCTAAGAACGTTGTCGACATGTACCAAGAACTCAGGAAGAAGCTTGCGGAGCATGAAGCCAACTATGTTGAAGCTCCATAAGCCAAAGAAGACATCACGAAGATGGATTTTGATACATTAGACAAAGCTCAAGGTCATGGAGAACCAAGCAAGGCCTCTGATATTGAATTTGATGAAGACCTCATAGCAGAGGATGAGGAGGACCTGCATGGAGATTCCTACTAGTCTCGTAGACTACCTAGAATCAAAAGTTCTCCATTAGAATTAAGCATTAGTAATAAGGGAGCATTAAGTTTTTAGATGTGGTTTATTTATGTAATCTCAAGGAGAGAAGACATTTTCTCATTAATATATCATATTAGTGTGGAAATTGTTTGCATTATTAATTCTTGTTGATTATACATTATTGTATTAATTACAGAATCATGGAGTATATGGCTATTCAAGAGGAGCTCTGTCTCGTAGACAGTGACACTACCGCTACCGTTCTAAGGGACACTAGTTATTTCCAAATACTTCGAAAGTATGATGGAGATATAACTACTGTCATTGGCAATGACACTAGGATTGTTGACACAGGCAGGGCCACAATCGTCCTACTGAATGGTACGCGGCTAATAATCCATGAAGCATTGCTTTACCCCGAGTCTACTCGGACATTATTAAGCTTCAAGGACATCCATGCAAATGGATTTCACGTAGAAACCAATGATGATAAAGGCCAAGAATATCTCATTATGACCAAGAAAGATGGAGAGCATAAGACTATTGTTGAAAGTTTTCCAACCATTAAACAAAGCATGTACTACACTTATGTTAAACCACACAAAGAGTTTGTTGCGTTCAAGACCGTATTTAGCAACCAAGAAGCCTATCGAACATGGCACGATAGACTTGGTCATCCAGGCCTCAACATGATGCAAAGAATCACAAAGAATTCGAATGGTCACAACTTGAAGACAAAAGATTTTCCAAATCACGAAGATTTTTTGTGTGTTGCATGTGCAAAAAGGAAGCTCATCACTCGACTCTCAAAGCTTAAGATTCAAGCAGAATCGATGACATTCCTTGAAAGAATTCAAGGAGACATATGTGGACCAATTAATACCATGTCAGGACCTTTTCGGTACTTCATTGTGTTGATTGATGCTTCCTCGAAGTGGAGTCATGTATGTTTATTGTCTACTAGAAATCATGCGTTTGCACGATTGACAACTCAGATTATACAATTGAAAACCAATTTTTCGGATCACAGAATTCAATACATCAGAATAGATAATGCCGAAGAATTTACCTCGAAGGTGTTTAATGACTATTGTATGAGTCTGGGTATCAAAGTGGAACACTCTGTACCACACGTGCATACACAAAATGGCCTTGCAGAATCATTAATTAAAAGGATCAAGTTGATAGCATAGCCATTATTGCAGAATTGCTTATTGCCTACCTCTTGTTGGGGGCATGCAGTGTTGCACGCAGCAGCATTAATTTAATTGAGGCCATCTACTACACATGAGGAACCACCATTAGCAATGGTGCGTGGTACAATACCAAATGTTTCTCACTTACGGAGATTTGGATGTGCTGTGTATGTCCCTATCCCTCCGCCTCAGCGAACTGCAATGGATGCACAACAGAAACTCGAAGTTTACGTTGGATATGAAAGTGCATCTATAATCAAGTATTTAGAGCCATCCACTGGAGATCTACACATGACTCGCTTCGCTGATTGTATCTTTAATAAAGATCATTTCCCGGCATTAGGGGGAAGAAAGTATCTCTCTCGGGACGAATGCCGTGAAATAGAATGGAAAACTAAAGTAATTCAAGGAATGGATCCTCGCACTACAGAAACTGAGCTCGAAGTTTACAACATCTTCCATCTACAGAGGATTGCTAATGAACTGCCAGAAGCTTTCACCAATACAAGAGACATTGTGAAGTCTCATATACCGGCTGCAAATGCAACTGAAAGAATAGACATCCCATTTGAAGAAGATGACTATATGGAATTCCAGCCTCCTTCCTCAAAAGCAATGAATGCTAGGAAGAGGGGGAGTGATCCAGTTACACGGGCACTAAAGAAGCCTAGAGTACAAGCTCAAGCTAAAGCTCCTAGGAGACGTCCTGCGAAGAAGAAGCCTAAGCAAACTACTCAAAAGAAGAATATAGAAGGTGAAAGAAAACCACACGAAGTGGTGAGCCTTGAAGAAGAAATCCCAAGTGAGAATGTACGCACACTTGAAACTCACGACGGGTTACCGGAAATTCCTGATCTAAACACACCTCTGTGACTTCCCCTCCGGGATGACCAGGACCGTGTACAGGAGAACACTCGACGTAGCGAGTTACAACGGCACATACATTCTTACAAGCCCAAATATATTACATCATGGTATAATACAACCAGGTTTTCGAAAAGAATAGACAAGAGATTGTAGCGGAGAAACATTTATTACAACATAGATGTTTGAACTTAACAGAAGTTTGACCAACATTAAAAACCAAGTTTTAAACCACGTTTATTCCATCTTACTCTCTGAGACACACCTAGCTTTCTATTCTTCTGGAGACGGAATGCGTTCCCACTGAAGAGAACCTCCCTCCGGTAGCTGTCCTTCTTCCAGCATGTCTTCTGACCATCCATAGGAGTTTGGCTCCCCACCTATCAAAATAATAAGTCGAACAAACCCTGAGTATCTAATATACTCCGCAAGACTAACCTGTCAACGTGGCTCGCTAAGGCCGACATCTAGAATGCTTAGGCCTTTGGCTGGTGGGTTGACTCAGACTTGCGAAAAACAGCTCTTACTAATGGATAGCTATTTTCAACTTTTAGCTCAAGATTATGTTCATTAATAGCAAGGTTTGCATCTTGCATCTACTTGCAATTATAAACTACCAAGCAATCCAAAAAATCTTTAATTAATCTTTCTTCATCTCGTTACACTCGATTATCTCCGTTCGCGCCAAGCGAACAAGCGGTACTCATTGCTGCGAGGGACAGCGATTCGAATCAATATTTACCAGCTGGGTAAAAACCCGACTACATGACATATACGCACCGCATTGGTCGTATATGACAACTTTTCCCACTAACCCCAACCAGAGGTTGATCTGTTTCCAACTTCCCGGGAATATGGAGACCCCACTAGATACCCGTCCCAGACGTTATCCATGGGCGACCACCATTTCCCTCCGTGAGACTTCAATCTCACTAACAGCCAGAAAAAGAAAGTTGGCTACGTCCTACCACTGAGGTAGTTAGGGTACATCAGCTTACTGGGTCCCATATACCAGCATGTAGATGGTACTGTTTAATACTTGTTCACGGAGCCGCCAACAGTTGGTCCTAATTTGACGCGGACGGGGCTACCACCTTGCAAGACCCAGTCTTTGCCCTTTCCTCTACGGGGCCCGTCCGGTCTTATCATCATCATCATCTTTTATTCAAATTCTCAAGGTCTCAATCAACTTAAAGCCTCCATGCTTTAAGATTATCCTATGCAGTGCTACCGATAATCCTACGACATAAGCATAGCGCCTATCATGCTACCTGTACCTGTATAGGGTAAAGACATCATAGGATTCGGTAGTGATGCAGGTGGGTGTCAATCAATTCCTGGAACCTAATGCACAGACATGACTCGACTGACTGTGATAAAAGAAAGAATTTAAAAACATAGGTGGGATGCACCGGGGCTTGCCTTGGGTTTCGCTCGGAAATGACGAATCAGGTGCGGGAGCAGTCTCAACAATTACCGCCTCGGGCCCACAGTCAGCAGCTGGCCCGATGGTCTCGGATCCTATACGATTCGTTGACATAACGCAAGTTAGTATTAACGGTGCATGAAATATGATATGCAATGCATTGGAAAAGATAGCTCTAATAAATAATTGGATTAAGAATTTTAATTACTCTTGTCTGAAGTATTTCCTTCATGGTAAAAGTAATTAAGTCCATTAATGACAAGGGTTTAATATATTTTAATTCAAATTAATAACCCTTATTTACCCCACTTATGTATAAAATAAATCCATTAACAAAATAAATATTAATTTAGAAAAATAAATTAAACAACAGTTAAAAGATAAACCTATAAACTTACTTAAATATTTAAAATTCATATTAAAGATAATTTATAAACTTACTAGAAAATCATATAAATTAAATATTAAATTTTATTTCATTAAATGGTAGAGGCATTTATTTAGAGCTTAATAAAATTATTTTCACTATTTTAGAAAGCCTAATTTATTTACTGGATTTTTCTTCAAACTTTTGAATTATGATTAACTGGAAAACCTGAGCAAATGAAAGAATAATAAAACTCTGGATTTCGGCCTGTTAGGCCTTGGGCAGCCCAGCTGCCGCTGGATCCGGCCCAGCCACCCAACTGCGCTGCGCGGACACACGGCCCAGCTTACGGGCGGCCCACTCAGGCGGGACACGGCCCAGCTTTGCGACGGCCTGGCCGAGCGGGACGCGGCCAGCGACGCGAGTGCGTGGGCTTGCGCGCGTGCGGTGGCAGCGTGGCCTGGCGGCCCAGTTGCGTAAGCGCGGCCCGGCTCCAAAGAAAACTCTTCGAGCTCACGTGCGCGCGCGCTTCTGCTGGCAGAGCGCTGCTGCCGCCGGAGCTTGAGCTCGCTCTCGAGCTCAGCTCGGCCAGCGGGCTAGCAGGCGAGCCTAGCACGTCACAAAGAGTGGAATAGACGGGGTGGTGTTGGCTGTGTGCACCAGAGACAAAGCGACGGCGAACGACGGCGGAAACAGAGCTCGGCAATGGCGACTGGAAAAGAAACTCGGAGCAGGGAATCATCCAAGGTCAAAATCGGTTGCAAAAGGTTCAAATCGAGTCGTAATTAAGTTAGAGACCCTCCATTGCCAGGAATTGGGTTAAGATAGAATGTAGTAATCGAATTTTGGAGAAGGGCGGGAAGAGGTTGCCGGTGCTCACCGAGCTAAAAGAAGGCTTCACGTCTCGTCCTTCAAATGGGAAAACCAGTCGATGACGGGAACGGGCGGGAGGTTCCTTGCGGTGGGGTAGGGCGACGATTTTTGGCCGGAAAGTCGACGGTGAAGAGTGGGCGTGGCGGTGTCAGCGGTGGCGAAGCAGAGTGATGTGGACAAGGGTTCCCGATCTTCTGAAAGGTTCTTGGTAAGTTGATTTGGTCGGAGGTGACACACAAATCGATCCGGCTTCAGAACAGCACGTTCTAAACCCCGCAATCGCAGCACGACGTCTCCTCTGGTTATCAACCATCCAAAGACGATTGACCTCGCCGAGAAGGCTAATCCCTGCCTGCGAATCAAGAACATAAGCAAGAACAACGAAGAATGCAACACAATTGCAGATGTATGATTAAACTCTCGAAGTTGGGGTCTCACAAACCGATGAACGGCGAAACTGTTTATGAACAGAATTGATCTAAGCAAAACCCAAACCCTAATGAAGAGGCGGCGGCTGTATATGAGGACCCTAGGGTCATGCAAGACCCCCTGGATGCAGCCCTAAGTGGGCTCAACTCGATACATGGCCCAAAGACCGATTACGGTGTCGCAGCACCAGGACCGATTCTGGAAGTCAAATTGTTTCGGCAATTGCCGACGGCTCGAGACGAATTTTGACATGGTACGAGTTGGGTTGGAAAGGTCTTTTCTTTATCTTTCCAGGCATATATAGAACGTACAAATCCGAGTCCGTATGCGTCCTGGGCGTCCGTTTTAGTGCAGACTGGTCCTGGGCTCCGAAACAGACTCGAAGTCGGTTTTGATTGGGCCTCCACCTTGGCTTGGACGTCCTTGCTGGCCCATCACATCTCCAATCACCTCTCCAGCTATCTCATCATCATCTCCATGTCTTCTAACAACAATTAATTCATTAGGTAGCAATCTATTCTCAAAATCACATAGAGGAATCATTAGGAACAAGCTCACCCGTAAATTCAGTTGTCGCGCATGAACTTGCATTTTGGTTGGCGGAGTGCTGGGTGTATCCATAAGGGTGATGTCCTCATCATTCTCCCCCTTTTAAATTAGATTCGTCCTCGACTCGAGCTCATCTCTTTCTCCCATGTATGGTCTCAAATCTGAAATATTAATTGTGGAACTATTCCCAAACTTGGGATACAACTCATATTTATAGGCATTATAAAATTTATCATCACAATGTGAAACTACAATAGAACGCATGCCATGCAAATTAATGACCTCTATGAAAACTTGCTCAGCAATATAAACATCATTCTCCCTCTTATGACAAGATAGAAAATGTGTGATCTTAAAAACACTAGAAAAACATGACATGACATGGTAATTGTTATTGCATTTTTCTAGTTCATCATTTGGTTGTACAACACAAGGAGTTTGAGCAAATATAAACTTTATGCATCATAAATACACCTCTATGATCATAGTTTCCTATAGCATAAAATTCGTTTCTTGTTAGTAAAGGCAATTCAGTTTGAGAAAAGATTTGCTTCTCCACGATATTTAGATCACAAAGAACATCAAATTCAATATAACCCAAAGTATTTAGAGAAGACAATAATTTCTGCTCATCCTTTTCACATGTTATTAAAATCAAATGTTTTATTTCAGCACTAGTAGGTGAATCATAAGCAAAAACATCAAGCTTATTCATTTGTTGTGGCAAAGATATAAGTGAAGCAGTGGCACATAACTCCTCTTTATCATAAGGATCAGTAGATAAATCAACTTGTGGCAAAGGCAAATCAAGACAAGGTTCCAATACAATAAGATTGTTGGAACAATTCATCACATCAAAAAAGCTCTTACCTGAAGCAACAACATGTTCTTCATCTTTCTCACTATCCTCTTCTTTGTGTAGAACCTGAAATGTATTAGTTGCAACAAGAGGCAAGGAAATATGTTCATCATCTAATTCAGATTTTGATGTAAGTGTTGCAACATTTGAAACAGTCCATTCTTTCCTAAACGGTTCATTCTTTCTCCTTTCAAGCCTTTGTTGATCCTCTTCTAAAATTTCAGCAGCGGTCATAGGTTTAAGAGTAAGTCTTCTATCATTGTATTTAAATGAGTAGCTATTTATAATGGCATTGTGCGAAGCATTATTTATAATAATCCAAGGTTTACTCAATAACAAATGACATGCTTGCATAGGTACTATATCAAATTCTGCACTATCCTTATAAGAACCAATAAAAAATTTAATGCGTGCAATTTTATCTACCTTTATCTTACCAAAAGAATTTACCCATTGGATGTAGTATGGACATGGGTGTGGCTGTGTTGTCAATCCAAGCTTCTCTACTAATTCTAAACTTGCGATGTTACGGCTACTCTCTCCATCAATGATAACACGACAACGTCGATCCTTGACAACAAAGTGAGTCTGAAATAAATTATTCAATTGATTTTGCTCTACCTTCTCCATTTGAGGACTGAGCACTCTTTGTACTATATCACTCATATTGTTCTCATTAGACGACGTTGAATCATCACCATGAGTGGCGTAACCTATCATTGTTAGTAGCGAACAAGGAAACACACGGAAGTATATTTTCCTATCACTACTATGTGATCATAGTGTAAACTCTCAACAAGCAAAGGGAAGCATCTTATCAAGCTCTTACAAAGTTCTTAATTACAACAAGCAAAGGATACCTTGGAGAGTGTGAACTGATGATTGCGAGAGTCAAAAAAATTTGTGCCTGTTCAGAAGGAAATATATAGAGCTTGGATAGGCAATATTAGGTAGCAAGGATTAGCAAAATTTCAATTCAGAAGTTGCAAAACTGAATAATAGTCCCAAGCTAGTCTATGTCACCGGCCTAAACTTGTTTTGGACCTAGTTCAAGCAAGCAAGCAAATGACTCAACAAAGGACACAAAGGATGCAAGCAATTCTGAATTTGTATCTTTTCTTTTTTCTACTTCTTTTTTTTTTTGTGCGACTTTTTCTCTTGTGCACTTTTGCCTTTTTCTTTTCTTTTCTTGAGAATCAGAACTGCAGCAAGGTATTACAAGTTTTACAACCACTGGAACCCCAGAATATATTTTTTTTTCTTACTACAAGTGCAGCAAAAGGATTCTTGTAATAGCATAACTAAAACAAACTTCTATAACAAGATCAAGCACTAATTGGTTGGCTTTTGATCACAATGAGACAGCAGCAGAGCACTCTAATTTTCTTTTACACACGAAAGTAGAAGGCTACATGTTAAAGAAATATTTAGTGCATATAATTCCAGCAATACGATTATCTAAACATATGCAACACTGATTTTTCCCTTGTTTGTCTATGACAAGGATATGCACGACTCAAACAAGACCAAAGAACAAGCACTATACCAGCAACACAATGACCTTGTAGGGACCAAAATTCAGAGAAACAAACTAAACTGAAAATTGCAAGGCACAAGGGGGGTGTAGGACAGCGAAAACACGACGAACAAATATTTTTGTAGGGCAATTTTCTGGACTCTAGGATTGAACAAAATAACGAGGATAAGGGCGAATCTAACGGTGTACCTGAAGCTCTGATTACCACTTGGTGTGAACAAGGGTTCCCGATCTTCCGAAAGGTTCTTGGTAAGTTGATTTGGTCGGAGGCGACACACAAATCGATCCGGCTTCAGAACAGCACGTTCTAAACCCCGCAATCGCAGCACGACGTCTCCTCTGGTTATCAACCGTCCAAAGACGATTGACCTCGCCGAGAAGGCTAATCCATGCCTGCGAATCAAGAACACAAGCAAGAACAACGAAGAATGCAACACAATTGCAGATGTATGATTAAACTCTCGAAGTTGGGGTCTCACAAACCGATGAACGGCGAAACTGTTTATGAACAGAATTGATCTAAGCAAAACCCAAACCCTAATGAAGAGGCCGCGGCTGTATATGAGGACCCTAGGGTCGTGCAAGACCCCCTGGACGCAGCCCTAAGTGGGCTCAACTCGATACATGGCCCAAAGACCGATTACGGTGTCGCAGCACCAGAACAGATTCTGGAAGTCGAATTGTTTCGGCGATTGCCGACGGCTCGAGACGAATTTTGATATGGGACCAGTTGGGTTGGAAAGGTCTTTTCGTTATCTTTCCAGGCATATATAGAACGTACAAATCCGAGTCCGTATGCGTCCTGGGCGTCCGTTTTAGTGCAGACTGGTCCTAGGCTCCGAAACAGACTCGAAGTCGGTTTTGATTGGGCCTCCACCTTGGCTTGGACGTCCTTGCTGGCCTATCACGTCTCCAATCACCTCCCCAGCTATCTCATCATCATCTCCATGGTTTCTAATAACAATTAATTTATTAGGTAGCAATCTATTCTCAAAATCACATAGAGGAATCATTAGGAACAAGCTCACCCGTAAATTCAGTTGTCGCGCATGAACTTGCATTTTGGTTGGCGGAGTGCTGGGTGTATCCATAAGGGTGATGTCCTCATCACAGAGGAGGCGGGAGAAGCTGGGCGCGCGAGAGAGAGAGAGTGAGTGAGAGAGAAAAGAAAAGAGAAGAGAGGAGGCGGTAAAACCTCCTCCCCGAGCGACAGCAGCGCCGGCGGGCCCCACGTGCAGGGCGTCGTGGCGCCTCCGCCGCCCTCGCGCGCGCCAGCGCGGCTCGGTCGCGGGCGGTGCGGCAGTGAAAAGTCTGGGGACTGACGGGTGGGTCCGGCGTGGCCCACCAACAGTAAAGATATTTGAATTTTTTTTATTTTTTTTTATTTTTTTGTAAACAATGTGAATGTCACAACCTTTGAGTGATGTGGATCAAGAAAATGAAATAATAGAAGAAGTTTCAACGAATTATGTTGAGACGGGAGTAGTATACAATAGAAAGACAATGAAAGTCGACTCATATTTTGCTGACACAATTGCAACACAGATTGACTTGGAATCTGAACGAAAGTTAATGAAGGAATGTGAGAAGCGTCCTGACTGGCCAAAGTGGAAAGAAGCAATTTGTGCAGAGTTGAACTTGCTAAAGAAAAGAGAAGTGTTCGGCAATGTAAGCCTTACACCAAAAGGTATCTTCCCAGTGGGTCACAAATGGGTGTTTGTCAGGAAGAGAAATGCTCAAAATGAAGTGACTAGATATAAGGCGAGACTCGTAGCTCAAGGTTTCACGCAGAGAGAAGGAATTGACTACAAAGAAACCTACTCTTCCGTAATGGATGGAATTACTATCTGGTATTTAATATCATTGGCAGTGAATATGAATTTGCAAATGCGACTTATGGATGTCGTCACTGCATATTTGTATAGAACATTAGATACAGAAATCCATATGAAAATTCCAGAAGGAATTAAAGTCCCGAATAAAGAAGAACGCAAATTGTATAGTGTCAAACTTTAGAAGTCACTATATGGTTTAAAGCAATCTGGAAGAATGTGGTATAACAAATTCTGTAACTTTTTACTGGAAAAAGGATTCTTGAAAAATGATGATTGTCCTTATGTATTCATTAAGAAATCAGAGAAAGGTTATTGCATAATCTCTGTTTATGTTAATGATTTGAATATCATTGACACTACGCAGGACGTCGAAGATGCACGTTCTTATTTAAAGTCTGAATTTGAAATGAAAGATTTAGGTAAGACTGCATATTGTTTAGGCTTGCAGCTTGAGCATACCCACGAAGGGATATTATTACATCAATCAAACTATACCAAGAAGGTGTTAGAGAGATTTAATATGAAAGATGCATACCCACTCAGATCCCCTATGGTTGTGAGATCACTCAATGCAGAGGAAGAGCCATTTAGACCAAAGGAGAAAGGTGAAGAATTATTGGAACCTCAATATCCCTATCTCAGTGCTGTTGGAGCATTGATGTACCTTGCAAATGGTACGAGGCCCGATATAGCTTTTGTTGTTAATCTATTTGCTAGATATAGTTCGGCACCAACTATGCGACATTGGAAAAGCATTAAACAAGTACTAAGATATCTCAGAGGAACTAAAGATTTTGGATTATTTTTCAAGTAGAATGCAGAAGTAACCTTGGTTGGGTATACTGATGCTGGCTACTTCTCCGATCCACACAAGTCAATCTCGCATACTGGATATGTATTCTTATTTGGTGGAACGGCAATTTCATGGAAGTCAACGAAGCAGACGATTGTTGCTACATCAACAAATTACTCAGAGATCATCGCATTATTTGAAGCCGCCAAGGAATGCACTTGGTTTAGAAGAATGTCAAGACATATAATGGATAGTTGTGGAGTATCGTATACTCCATCCCCTACAGTTATCTATGAAGATAATAACGCTTGTATTGCACAAATAAAATCGGGATACATAAAGTCAAACAAGACAAAGCATATGTTACCCAAATTCTTTCATACTCATGAATTACAAGAGAAGAGAGAGATTTTGGTAACTCATGTCCGATCTTGTGATAATCTTGCAGATATATTCATAAAGGCACTACCAGCATGCACTCTTGAAAAGTGTCGGCATGGTATTGGCATGAGAAGACTTAGAGAAATGTTTGGAACAGGGGGAGAACTTCCCTAAGTACATCACATTCCTAAATTAAAAATTATCTCGAAGATAATTCATGTCATTCATGAAGATCGATAAATATTAATCATAAAGATTAAAGTATTGTACTCTTTTTCCCTTATGAGTTTTTCATATAAAGTTTTCTCATTAAGGTTTTTGATAAGGCAATGCGTATAATACAAGTGACGGTAATATGTGTTATTTTCTTCATTTTTCCCACTGGGTTTTTAAGAAATTTTTATGAGGCATGCTTATCGTGATAAAGAGCCCAAGGGTCAGACCCATCTTCTAGAAAAAGAACTCCTGGCCCATGTGAGCTCCTTATCTAATTCAAGCCCAACACGAAATAAGGTTTTCCCCTTATAAATAATTGAGAAGACACCCTTTTGTAATTTGGCAAAATTATTCAATAAATTATTTCGTCTCTTCTATTCTTGTTACTTTTAGTTTTTGTTTTCTACTTCGATTTACGTGTCTGTGATCGTCGATAACTCAACAGGAGTAACTTAATTGGACGCGTGTTACGCAAGGATTATTCCTTGCACCGTTACTTAATGCTGTCGGAATATTAAACGGGCGGAATCACCGTCTGTGTTGTTGTTCTGATTGCATTGCGTTCCTGGAGATCCTGATCGTGTCAGATTTGAGCAACGCATATCTATGCACGCGCTTCATGCGTTTGTGGAACCGGGAGTGCTGAAACTAGGACGTGTGCGCTCAAGGAATCGACAGAAGTCTAGCTAGCTGGCGTCATGATCGACCGTAATCAATCGGTGCATCATTGTCCTGTCCGCGAGTTAGTGGCCATGCATGTTCTTCAAGCCTCAATCTTGTACAGTGTAGTTCGGTAAACGTGAAAGCGACTAGCTCAGTTGCGCAAGCTGGAGTTGATGCGCGATGCGAGGGATGCGCGGCTTCTCTGTTCCCGCTCGCTGTTAGCTCCTTGATTTAGATTTAGAGGCCTTATTTCTGAACCTTAAATAATGGCGCCAACTCGAGCCACACAAGGTCCACAACCTCTGTTTCTCGGCCCCTAATATATCCTCTTCTATTTATGTATGTATGATACCACAAATAATTCAAACTTAAATGTGTGAAAAGCATAGAATTCAACCATATATTCATATTCACAATGTTAGAACACCACAATTCAGATTAAAATTCAGACGTAAAAGTGACGTCTTAATAAAACAAAAGCTCAATAATGTGATTGCATGTCTTCAATCGGCTGAGATGTATCACTAGGAACTCCTGCAGTAGAAGTGGACCTCGCTGTTTTGTAGTTCTCCAGCAGCTTTAGCACCCCGCCATGCCCTTGATTATATTCAAAATCTTCATCGCACTCACTCTTAACCACGATAACGGTTCTCCTAGTTCCACGATCCAACAGGGCCTCTCTGTATTGCAAATCTAGATTGTACAAAAAGATGAATCTTGCAATGACACTAATTGACGAGTGAAGTTGAATTTTGTTTCTAATTAGTGTGATAAACATATAAAAGCAGTACCTCTGATGCATGAACCACTGATGACCCAACATTTTCATTAGGTGGCTACATATCTCCCAAATCACAACCGAAATGACCATGCCAGATTATTCCCAATAACAGGATGCATGACATATTACAAACTACTAGTAGTAACAACGGACAGCAACAAATAAATAAAACACCGCAATCCCAGCAGGATATCACATCGTCACTTGGTCGTGGCAAGCAGCACGTCCTGTAGCAAGCGCTCGACGTTCCGCCACGAGGAGCCATCTTTCCCGGTGGCCGCCTCCGCCTTGGTCTTCCACTCCGCCGCCTTCTCCCGCTTCTCCCTCCCAAGCTCTCCCTCCATCATCTCCCTCACCATCCGGGCCACGGCGGCGCTCTCCACCTGGTCCGGCAGCTCCGCACCGTTACCCCAGACCTGGCAGACCTGCCTGCAGTTGGTGGTCTGCTCGGCGAACACGGGCCAGCCCAGGACGGGCAGGCCCGCGGCGGTGGCCTCGAGCAGCGAGTTCCACCCGCAGTGCGTGACGAACAGGCCCACGGCCGCGTGGCGCAGCACCGCCGCCTGCGCGCACCACGGCACCACGAGCCCATTGCCTTCCGCCACCGCGTCGTTGAACGCGTCGGAAAGATGAGCGACGTCCTCTCCGGCGTTGTTGTCCACCACGTCGGGCCGCTTGACCCAGAGGAACGGGAAGCCGCAGGCGGCCAGGCCTAGCGCGAACTCGCGCGTCTGGGATGACGTCATCACCGCCACGCTTCCGAAGTTGACATACACCACGGACTTTTTACCGTCGAGCCAGGACAGGCACCGCGTGTCCTCCTCCCAGATGCTGATGTCGATGGCGCCGAGGCCGGTACTGTCCTCAGTACAAGGAGCAGAGGAGGAGGAGGCGAGGAGTTGGGCGAGGGGCCCGACGGTGTAGATGGGCGGGAAGGAGGCGGCGAGCGCGTCGACGACGTCCTTCTCGAGCTCGTACAAGGTGTTGAGGATGATGGCGCTGGACCCGGCGGCGCTCCGCATCTGCTCGAGCGTGACGGCCACCATGACGTCGTCGGGGTCCGTGGTGCGGCAGAACGCCGGCATGTCTCTGAACCGCATGTGCGGCATACCAGGCACCCAGTCAAGCGGCGTGTCCAGGTTCGTCAGGCAGCTCGCATCTGTTGAAAGGTTTTTACAGACAACACAAAACCAAACATATGATTTGCGTGGGGAAAACACGAAACACTAGTCTTTGTACCACGCTGGGGCACTTATCATGAATACTACAGTGTAGTACTGTCAGATCCGACGTACGACAGTTCCGTAAGCAAATGCAAGCTTGCATACAATTTATTGAGCAATGCTAGAGCTACGAACTGATTTACGAAAACTCTACGTGCTGACAAGGATTTAGCCTAATCAGCATGCAACGTGGCCTGGGTTGGGTCCACCAAGCCTGATTAATTGACAGACTAACGGTGCTTGCCACCGCTTTGCGCCGTAGTTTCCGGCCACTTTGTTTTTATGCGCGCTTCAATGTTAGGTCGTAAAAGCACAAGTTGTGTGTTCGTCAGAGATCTTTGACCATCATTCAAGAACAAACCGTGGCCGTCAGAACATGAATGTCATGGAAGCTCAAGTTGTGTTTGTCAGGATCTCCATGCGTCATGGACTCATGGTGGTTACAACTACAAGTTCATTGTAATACAACCACAATATGATTTTGAATCTAGAAGATGAGTAATATGTTCCGCAACCTTGTGTGAAACAATAATTATGATTTAAAGAACATTATGTTCAGCCAGCCTGTAAACATTGTAATGGTTGGATCAAATAAAAGGCGGTGGCACACACGATTATAACCGGCACACACGAAATTGAAAGAACCAGAAACTGCGGCACGGATGGCGGCACGATTTTTTTTTAAACCGGCACGCACGAAATTGAAGCAACCAGAAACTGCGGCACGGACGGTGACACGACGTTAAGTTGTGTCGAGGCCCGTGGTAGGCATGTTAATTAATTAGGTTTAGTGAACCCAGGTCTGTGGGAGGCAGATTAGACTAAATCCTTGTCAGCACGTAGCTTTTAAGTACCATGAGTTCGTAGCTCTAGCATTGCTCCAATTTATTACTGTACCTCTGAGAGGGACGAGGCCTCGTTTGATGAGCTGGTCGTACTGGGAGTACCCCATGAGTCCGCACGCGGACGCCGTGAAGAACTGCGCCTCCGGGATGCCGGCCTCCCGTGCGGCGGCGGGCGCGAACGTCATCACGACGTCGGCCACCACGCAGGTCACCTGCTGCTGGAGCCTTCGGAGCAGCGCGCGGAACGGGTCGAGGCAGTTGCGGCTCACGGCGTCGACGAGGGCCGCCACGTCGTGCTGCGGCACCGACAGGGACAGCCCGTCGTCGATCACCTCCACGCGGAAGCGGAACCCATCACAGACGGAGGCGGAGCCGTGCACGGCGGCCTCGCCCTTGGCGCGGAGGAGGCGGGCGTAGTTGAACCGGGTGTAGACCAAGGTCACGTGCGCGCCGCGGCCGTGGAGGAGCCGCGCCAGCTGCAGCAGCGGCGCCACGTGACCCTGCGCCGGATACGGCACCACGACCACATGAGCTCGCGCCGCCTCGCTTCCCATTCCCATTACTGCTAGCTGCTGCTGCTGCTGCAGAGGAGGAGTGTATGTGATGGAGAGCGGAGCGTGCTCGGGTTCTGCCTGCGTGGTGTCCATTTATTGGGTCAGACCGGCAATAGTAGGTGCCAGAGGGAAGTGATTTGCGGGGGATACTAACAACACGTCAGGGATCGCATGTGCCTCGGCGCGCGCGCCTGCAAATCAATGGCGTTGCCCGGATCCTCAGTTTCTCGCTGCGCGGATCGTGTCCACCCACAGGGCGGCACCGAGTGGATAGGTTCCTAGGTGCTACAGTAGGTGGCATTTGGTTTCGGTAAATTCTTCGCGTGTTGTAGAGCATGGCTAATAAGTTAGCCAGCTGCTGGCTCTAAACGGTTGTCATGTCATTTTGAGCTAGTAATATATATATTTTCTCTGGGTCCCTAAAACATGTTGCTGGAGTGATTTATTCAAAGTTCCCTAATACAAGTCGTTGAAAACATTTATCTGTGTTTGAGTTAATGATAGCTGGTTTTCCATATAAAAAAAGGCTTTGCATGCAAAAATGACCAGATACAAGGGTCGAACCTTGGCTGCATGGATTGACCCGTCAAGTTCTAACCACTAAGGTTGCTAAGTTTTGTTGTGAAATTAGAGGGAGTAATAGGTTGGCTAATATGATGGCAGAGAGACTGAATAAACTAAAGATGCAAGCACTTAATACTGTATGTCACTATGGTGAGAAATGTACTATGATAGGGAGAAAGAAAAAAGTGGCAGCTCCTATGCTCGCATCACCCCCACTCTCCTCGGGTATGATGTTTCAAGCGAGCCATGAGCAAGTCGTCATCCCCGGCCCACTCTCTCTCTCTCTCTCTCTCTGTTTCTCGCTCCTCCATGTTGGAGACTATTTTGTCGGCTCATAGTATGCTATAATACTTGCTCGTATATGTGCCTTGAACAATGTTTGTACTGTAGCAATAGTACAAAAAAAAAGTACACAAGCTGTTCAGCCAAAAACAGCTATAAGCTGTGCCAAACGGCCCCTTAATTAACAGTCGCACCTTAAGCAATCAATACAATAATTGGATCTGATGTGAAAATAATATAATCATGCCAGGTTTAGAGATTCTGAAGAGAAAACCTACTAGCCGCAGGACAAAGGGGAATACTGCTTACACTAATAACTAAAATGTTATGCATACCAAACATGATTACTATTGGTTTCAAAGAGAAGAAAAGTCGCCTAGAGATTCTATATTGGCTATACAAGGTCCCAGGTCACTAACTAATATAATGTTTTGCGGTTGTAATACAACACCTGTTGGAATTTGGCCCATTTTTAAATTGGCCATTCAGGAGAAATATCAAAGCAATAAGTGGCTGTTGGTTATAATACCACCTTCTTAGTCTATGGTGGTCCACACCAACTGAAATAGCAGCACTCTTGTTCACTGCTGAATAAAGAAAGCACTAAGAGAGAAAAAAAGCATTGCTATGAGTACACACGCACGCACGCACGCGCGCCTATACACGCCTTTTTGTATGTTGTCTCGCGTGACTTGTGACTTGCGACTGCGTAGCGTGGCTGAGAGTTTAAGTAATTTTTGCCACTCGTATCTTTCATAATGTGAACCTTTTTGTACTAATTAAGAGGATTAATAACCGGTTAAAGCCATAATTATTGTTAATAGGCCAGCCAAGCTATTGGCTGCTAATTAGTGGGTGCAATCGAGTAGGAAACGGCTCGGAGAGAGCAGCCGTGCCTATATTACGCCCTGGAGACGTCCAGGTTTCCATACTACAAAAATCTCCTTCCATTCTTCTTTCTAAAAGTTGCCTAGAGGGGGGGAGGGGCGGTGAACAGGCAATCTAAAAAATTATCCTAAAATAAAGCACTTGAGGATAGTTAAATAGACAATGACGGAACTTCTGTCACCACGGAAGTTCTGTCACCTTGACAGAACTTCACCCAATCTCTATCTAAGACTAATTGAAATGCGGATAAATAAAGAGATAGAGATATAATACATGTTTAGTAATGAAGCTAGTACGATGTATATCTAGAATCCTTTAATGAAAAGCTAGCAACACAAGAACAAAAGAATCAAGCACAATATATAGAATTAAGCAAGCACAAGAATAAGTACGAGAAAACTAAAGAGAGACACAAGATATATTCCGAGGTTTGGCAACCACACGAAGTAATTCTTTGTCCTCGTTGCGGAGCCACACAAAGTCACCGGTCTCTCTCAACCCTTTTTCCTCGCCAAGCAATCACAAAGATTGTGCTTGGATTTCTTTCTCCACTTGATTCTTTTCCTCTGGAGGCGAATCACACCTTCACAAACATCCCCGACTCACCACACCAAGTTGGGAGCTCAAGGGCGACGCCTAGTCGTCTAGGAGACCAAGTCTCCAAGAGTAACAAGCAAATCGAATCTTGTTGGGGAGGGAAAGATGTGCTCAAGTTTTTGGGTGGATGGATTCAAACTTTTTGTGGTTGGATCTCTCTCACTTTGCTTGGAATGTCAAGAACAAGTCTAGGAGTGAGAGGAGAAAGCTCTAGCTGAAGAATGAGTGAAATGCCAAAGTGTCCAACCTTTCCCACGGGGGAAGGGGTAAGCTTTATATAGAGCAACTCCAAAAACTAACTGTTGGGATGTTTTCTGGGTTTGACGGAACTTCCGTGAAAACCCACGGAACTTCCATCAATTCAAAAAGAGAGTCATTGCGTGGCCTGGATTCAACTGTTTGTGCTGTGATGGAACTTCCGTCAGGGGGTGACGGAACTTCCTCTAGTCTCGGGTTGGCTCGGCTGAAGACAGGCACAGAGACGAAACTTCTATGAAGGCCCACAGAAATTACAGTGGCGGAACTTCTGTCAAGGGGTGACGGAACTTCCTGTAGTCTCGGGTTGGCTCGGCTGAAGACAGGCACAGAGACGAAACTTCTATGAAGGCCCACAGAAATTACAGTGGCGAAACTTCCGTCAAGGGGTGAAGGAACTTCCGTCATCCTCGGGTTGGCAACCCCTGGAGATGGGTGTTGATAGAACTTCCGTGAGATGGATCCCGAAACTTCCGTGACTCTCTATTTGGCTCAAAATAGGTTGATTCTTTTTGGATTTCGAAGGCCAGTTCTTTCACAAAGATATTGGAATGACTTGAACACATAAATTCCCTTTAAGCAAGATAAGTTTACCCCTCTTAATAGTTTGACATACCTATGACTCAAATAAAATTAAAAACTCTAATCTTAAAAGCTCTTTGAGTCCGATTCTTTTCTTCTTTTCGAGAGGGATGAACTTTCTTTCAAATGTGGGCAATTAATTTTCTTTTGATAATCTACACATATTCTCCATACTCATTGTAGGATCTAGGATACCGATTCGAGGGGGGTGAATAGGCGGTTTTTGACTAATTAATAACCTGCACAAAGATTGTGGAAATAATACAAGATAATAATAGGAGGAATTAAAAGCAACACCTAGGTTGAGAGCTAAAGGTTTGCAATCCTAGGTGACATGCATCATCATAATCTCTAATAATGTAAAGAGCAAGAATTAAACAAGAGAAAGAGACACAAATTTAACCCATGGTCTCGGTGACTTGCCGTTCATCCCTAATCCACGTTGAGGTGAATTCAAGCCTTTGATTTGCTTCTCTATCAAGAACTCACTTCTCCAACAAGAAGGGCTGACACAAGAGTAACTTGATCTTAAGCCAAACCAATCCCTTGAACCTCTCCAAACCTCGATTTCACTAGAGTTACCCTTTGCCGCTCCGGCGAGGCGAGTACAAGACCTCTTACAAGAACACCAGGCCTCCTTCACAATCTTTTTGAAGGGCTCACGGTATTCACGGCACCAAGCCGACTAGGAGGCAGCATCCTCCAAGAGTAGCAAGCCGACGTCGCTCGCTTGATGAACAACTAGCGCCACAATGCTTGAATCACTCAAGAATACGCACTAGAATCTCACACACTTGAAATGAATCAATGGAAGCTTGTGTGAGAGAGGAGAGGGCTCATATAGATCAACAATATAGCTCAGGGTGTCAAGAGAGCTAAAATGCACAGGAGGAGTGAGTATATATAGCCAAGACATAAAAAACTAGCCGTTACAACTTTCTGCGCACCTGGCGGTCAGATCGCAGCTCACTGGCGGTCAGACCGCCACAAGCCCAACAACTAGGTTGACTGGCATTCAAACTGGTTAGAAGGCACGCGGTCAGACCGACGACCCCTGGCGGTTAGACCGCCACAAGGGCAAATATCGCAGACCTTGTTGGACATCTGCGGTCAGACCACCACGCCACTGCGGTTAGACCGCCAACCCCTCAATGACAGGAATATTTAGGAAAAAAGTTTTGGGGATTCCAACATGAATTTTTCTAGGAATATGATGGGGGTAGAAACACCATAGGATAAACAAAGAATATTTGGTGTAATTTACATAGGATTTTCAAAGAATATTTGGAGGTGTACTTTTACAAGAAGTTTGAATGAATGATTTCTCACAATATGGCAACTAAATATTCATCAAGTTACTAGAGCATCAACCCCTCTTAATAGTTCGGCAATTATACTAGCAAACCGGTCATTTTCTCCTCTAATCACCTTATGATTGGTAAAATAGAAAACCTATTTTTATACCTTTGCCTCGTGCCGCCTATTTCATCTTCATTGTGATATATAAATATGAGTTGATCGTCCTTGGAATATAGTGAGCCACAATTCTTCATTAATTACCTAAACCCTTAAACTAGGGCCTATATACTTCAATCTCCCCCATTTTGGTATTTGATGACAACACAATGAAGTGAAGCAAGAATAAGCCACTCAAGGTGAGCTCCCCCTCAATGCTAGCATAATCATGATAAAATGAGAGGAACCTCAAACACGATAAGCTCAAGATAAACTCAAACCAAATATTCTTGTGCAACCAATCAATACAAACAAAGTTTCAAATCAAAGCAAGCAACATAGTCTCAAACACAACCATAAGAAAGATACATATGAGAAGAACAAAGAAAGAGATAGGCATGAATTTGAGATCAAGGACCAGTCCTTCCTTCCATCTTGCTCAAATTCATCTTCTTGATCTTAATCTTCTCATCACCTTCACTTCAAGTGCACTCCCCCTTTGGCATCAAATTGCCAAAAAGATCACTCATCGGCTGGTGGAGACGGTGGAGGATAGAAGGGAAACGTCATGTACCTCGATGGAGGAGGAGGACAAG
Source organism: Eleusine indica (assembly GCA_030378355.1). NCBI lineage: Eukaryota > Viridiplantae > Streptophyta > Magnoliopsida > Poales > Poaceae > Eleusine > Eleusine indica. The sequence goes on from CM059500.1 coordinate 22,412,792, forward strand.
GAAACAAATGATACATGTGACTGCTAAACTCATGAAACTCCTACTGCAGGTGTTGATAATCATTGTGAAGATGTGTGTAGTTGGTGCTCATGGTCTGAAACTAAGTGTTAAGAGCATCCACATCGGTGCGCATCTGACCCATAGTCTCATGCATAGTGGTGAGCTGCTGCATCATGGGAGTATGGTACTGCTAAGCATAAGAGGTGTGAAAAGCATCTATACCGGCCTATATACCCTGCTGGACTGCACTTTGAATATGAGGGAGAAAAGCCTGAAAGTCCTGAGTAGGCGGTGGAGGAGGTGCAGAAGCCCATAGCTGCCACTGGGGATTTTCTTCCTCATGTTCCTATTCATGTGCAACATGATCTTGCTGAGCAGGTGGAACTAGATTAGGCTGAGTGAGCACATGCTTTGTAGCAGAGAATGGCCTATAGCTGGAATTGAGTGTCCTACAATCTCTCACCATGAACTTGGTCTTGTGAAGTATGAGGGACATAATATAGGGAGCATAGTAGAGATTGTATTGCACACTCATGGAGATTTGCTCAATATACTTCAACATGAACCTAGTCACATTAATTCTATGACCACTCATAAGGTGATGGATGAAGTTCCAAAATTTGTCATAGATTACCTCAGAATTTCCACCTTTAGGGTACATGGTCATCCTCACAATTTTGTTGATCACAGCTGGCATGATTTTCAATCCTGTCACATGACCAAGATGGCCCTGACTTGCCTGATAATAGCCAATTCACTCATTCTCAGGAAGGTTATCTTCATCCCATATGCTATAAACCATAGAACATTGTGGACGGGGGCAATCAATTTTGTTTGCAGGGGCAAATTCATTGAACCTTGCCGTGTATTGTCGGGTGTCAGTCATCCATATAATTCTAGTTTGATCCCAGTCCAACTCCACAGTGGCATAGAATTGCCTAATGATATTGTCATTCCAAGCACACTTATGCCCCACAAAATCATGAAGACCAATTGATTGAAAGAGTGGAATTAATGGACGAATGGAGTTAAATTGAGCAATGTAGTTCCAATCAATCCACTTGTGAGCAAAGACAGGCTTGTCCATAAGATGTCCAAGATAAGCATCAAGTTTCACCTTAGCATGGAACTGAGGAATGGGAGAATCAACATCCTGATCGTACACACTTGTGTTTTGAGCCCTCATGTACTCATCAATTTTCCACTTCTTCTTGGCAAGGTTCCATGGGGTAGGATCAAAATCCTCATCAATGTCACTAGCATCTTCCATGTCAACGGACTGAGAATGAGAACCACCAACAACAGATGATGCAACCTCAGTGTCTTTCGGTTGGTCATAATCGAACTCGTGTCCATCATCATCAGATTCAGAGTCATCAACACGATGCTTTTTCTTCATTTTTTTTTTTTGCAAATCAACTTCTTGGTAGCTTCCTTAGCAGTGCGAGGGAAACGAGAAGACATGATGGAGAAAGCCTCAGTGAGACCGGGGACGACCTTCGGTCGGACTGGGAGCAAGTGGGCACCCTCCCATCAATGGAGGTCACCTTCAAAGAGAGAGAGAGGAGAATAGATGGGGAGTTTTGTTTTTGGGAAGATGAGGCCGAAGGGTTATGAGGAGGAATAGATAAGGAAAGGGAGTCAACAAGGAAAAAAGGAAATCGATTCAGCTCGATCGGCCCTCGCGGTCTGACCGTGGCGTGGTCCCGGTCGGACTGCGCCCTCCTGGCGGTCAGACCAGACAAGTCTAGAAACATTTTAGTTGTGGATCTCTCCTGGCGGTCTGACTGAGACTTCCTGGCGGTCGGACCGCGACTGTCGGGCAGACCGGATTCCTTTAGCGGTCGGACCGCGAGATGCATTTTGTCGGTTTTTAGCTCTGAATTTTCTGAACTTATGCAGGAACCTTTCAATTTTTGATCAAATCACTTTGAGCGTCCCAAAACTCTTTGCCTCTTGATTCTTCTATCTTGATCTCTGATCATCAATATAGTGAACTCCTTGAATCATTTAAGTTCTTTATATTTGAACCCTTGATCTCTTTCTTCATGAAAAAAAAAGAAAGCCACCATAGAATTTCAGCTAAAAGCCAATAACAAGAGAAAAAATGGGAATATTGTTCAACATGGATGTATGAGCAGAAATACACATTATAGATCGATGGCGAATATCAATATGCTTGGTTCTCTTGTGTTGGACAGGATTAGTAGCAATTTTCACAGCACTTTCATTGTCACATAAGAGAGGGATGCAATCAAATTTTACTCCATAATCCAACAATGTTGGCTTCATCCATAATAATTGTGCACAACAACTTATCGAAGTTGTCTCATCAAAACTAAACATCACTTGATTCTTCCATAATTTCATAATTTTTGTTGAATACTCGATAAGCTTTGCTATTTGAAGAATATCCAAGTAAAAAGCCTTCATCACATTTTCTTTGAAATTTCAACAATCTTGAGCTTTTTCTTAATATATAGCATTTGCAACCAAATACACAAAAATATGATATATTTGGCTTTCTTCCCGTTAGCAGCTCATAAGGAGTCTTTTTCAACACTCGATGGCAATAAAGTCTATTTGAGGCATAACAAGCGGTGTTAATAGCTTCAGCCCAAAAACTATCCGAAACATTATATTCCGAAAGCATTGATCTTGCCATATCAATCAAAGTTCTATTTTTCCTTGCAACAACACCATTTTCTTCCTGAGTATATTTTGCTGAAAATTCATGCTTAATTCCTTTTTCTTCACAATATTCATCAACTTTATAATTTTTGAACTTGGTGCCGTTGTCACTTCTAATCTTCTTGATGTTAAATTCAAATTCATTTTCAGCTCTTTTGGCAAAGCTCTTGAATATGCTAAATACATTTGATTTGTCATGTAGAAAGAAAACCCATGTATATCTTGAGAAATCATCCACAATAACAAGAGAATAGCTATTTCCACCAATGCTTCTATATGTGGTTGGTCCAAACAAATCCATATGTAGTAATTCCAACAGTCTTGTAGTGGACATAACACTTTTTGATGGATGAGAACTTCCAAGTTGTTTTCCAAATTGGCAAGCACTACGTAATTTATCCTTTTCAAACATTACATCTTGCAATCCAATTACTAGATCATGCTTCATAAGACGGTTCAATTGTTTCATTCCAACATGACTAAGCCTTCTATGCCACAACCATCCTTTTGAGGCTCTGGTAAATAAGCAAGTACTCAAATTTGCATCTTTAGATGAGAAGTCCATAAGATAAAGATTTCCATACCGAAATCCTTTAAATATCAACTCATTGTTTTTGATGCTAGTAATGATAACATCTTTTAAAGAGAAAATACAAGTGAGTCCAAGATCACATAATTGAGCCACCGATAATAAATTGAAACTCAATGATTCAACTAGCAAGACATTTGAGATAGATAAATCATTTGAGATACCAATTTTTCCTAATCCTTTCACTTTCCCTTTGCTATTATCTCCAAAGGTAATTTTATCAAATTCTGAACCTTCATTACTCATTGAGGTGAACATGTTTCCATTTCTGGTCATATGTTGTGAACAACCACTATACAACACCCAATGATGTCCTCCGGATTTATAGTTTACCTACAAAACAAAATCAGTTTCTTTTAGGTACCAACCTTGCTTGGGTCCTTGGAGGTTAGTAACCAAGGGTTTTGGCACCCAAATGCTTCCCTTCCTTGCGCCAACTTTTGGCAAGGCAGTATTTGAGTTTTGAGCATGCATTCTATTTTTACCAACAAACTTGGCATAAACAGCACCATTAGAGGATTTAGTAAGAACATAAGAAGCTTCAATATCCTTAAACATCACATTCTTACTTCTGGCACAATCCTTTTCAAGATGCCCGGTATTTTTGCATTTAGAGCAATATAAACCATTCTCTTTTATGAAAGCAGTTTTCTTCTCAACAAAAGCACTTTTATTTTTCTTAGGGATAAAACCAAGTCCCTCATGTTTGAGAGTGAATCTTTGACACACTCACATTTTTTTAAAAACATTTTCACCCTTGTGACAATTCGCAAGAGCTTTAACAAGAGAGTCTACAGATTCACGCAATTCATCATTTTCAACAATAAGCAAAGGATCACATGAACCTGAAGCACTTTCATACAAATCAGTTTTAGATGAGCAAGGCATAGCTAATAAATCTTCACATGAGGTTGATGTGCTAGAAGTACTAACTTTATTCATACTAGGCACGCAATCAAGCATATCACAAGTGATTCCAACATCTTGTTTTTCAACATGAGTATCTTGAACTTCCTTAAGCTTCTCATGATCCTCCTTTAGATTTTCATGAGAGGTCTTTAGCTCCTCATAGGACTCATGTAGTGAAGCATATTTCTTTTTCAATTCTTTATACAATTTCTTAGTCTTGCCTAGAGATTCATCAAGCACACTTACCATATCAACAAGATCATCATAAGAAAATGTATCATCATCATCATCACATACCTTGGGTTCTCCTTTTGCCATGAAGCACATATGTGAGTCAAATAGAGAAGGAGTTTCCTTGATGGTAATGCTTGCAAGTCCCACTTTAGAGGACTTATTCTCATTGTCGCTATCTTCATTTTCAGAATCTGAACTTGCATCCTAATCCCATTCAACTAGATAAGCTTTGCCATCTTTCTTGTTGAACACTTTCTTGTAATTCTTTTTCTTTCCTTTGCTATACCTTTCACCATCTTTCTTTTTCTTGCAATTTGTAGAGATATGTCCCATGTCTCCACATTCAAAACATTTCTTGTTTGCAAAAGGATTTTTACTTGATGATCTTCGGTCTCCTTTCCTCTTCATGAATTTCTTGAATTTTCTTGCCATCAAAGCAACTTCCTCATTGGTAATTTCACCTTCATCATCACTATCCAATTTTGATGATTTGGCCTTGAATGCAATATTCTTCTTGCTACTTTCGCATTGATCACCATGAAGCTCTAGCTGTGATTTGCTTGAAAATGTCATGAGCAAGAATTTCCCCAAAGACTTGTGAGGGAGTAATCTTTGTCAAGTCCGACCTCACTAGCATGGTGACAATTGTTTCATACTTAGGCGGCAAAGCTCTAAGAAACTTGTGAGAGATATCAACATTTTCAACCTTAAATTCAAGGTCCTTGAGCTCATTCACAATATGTGTCAACCGAGAAAAGCTTGTTTTAAGGTCTTCGTTTGGAAGTAAAGCAAATTTCTCAAATTTTCCTTTGCTAATGAATAGCTTAGAACTCTTGACCATACTTGTGCCTTCATGAGCCTCAATTAGAGCTTGCCAAACCTCATAAGCTGTGGTGAGTTTGCACACTCTATGATATTCTTGTTTGCACAATGCTCGAATGAGCACAATCATTGCTTGAGCATTGGCTTTCATATTTTCTTAGTCTGCGGTTGTGAGCTTTTGTGGATTAAGCACGGCATAATCAATGTCCATAACATTCCACACAGAATCACCTGTTGGTTGAAGATGAATTTTCATGCATGTTTTCCAATAATCAAAGTCTGACCCATCAAAGTACGGAGCTGACCGACATTGACATTGTTGCTCGCCATTATCATACCTTGTGATAGGTGTAGAGTGCCCGATCTTTCGGCGAGTAGAGATAACTTCGATTTGGTGGATGTTGACCCTCACGATCCGACTACGACGAGCAAGCCGAAGCGCCAATGCAATCGCTGAACCAACTTCCGGAGGATATTAACCTTGCGGTAAACAAGATCAACCTGATCACGAGGATCAATTCTTACGCGCAATCGAAGAACGAGCAAGAATTAGAGGCGAGCAATCTGATGTATTGCACGAAGGTGGAGTTCTGAATTCACGTCGGGAGACGGATGTATAGCTAAGCTAAACTTAAAACAAAACTCAAAGATTACAAGGGGCGCAGCCCTTGACTATATAGGGGGAGGACGAGGCATCTAGGGCCGGCTGAAGTGGAGAGGCGCGCGGTGGAGAGGGAGTCGTGCGACTTGGGCCACGTGGGCCTTCGGGCGACATCATCTTAGGCCGTCGTTCCTTTGCATCAAAACCGTCTTCAATTCCTGGGCTCGAGCTCTAGTGATTGGGCCCTTGTACGTCGTCGTCTCGTTAGAAGATGGATCCGTAACTCGAGGAGGCGCGACGACGAGAGGTGGAGGCGTGACAGCTTGGTTTGGCGCGCCATCTTCCGTCGTCATTATTCGTATGTCGTTGATGTCCTCATCATCCTCCCCTTCTTGAAGTGAAGTCGTCCTCGACGGCAACTCATCATCCTCACCCAAGTATGGTTTCAAATCTGCAATATTAAAACTAGTGGAAACACCAAACTCCATGGGCAAGTCAAGAACATAAGCATTATCATTAATCTTGGTTAGCACTTTAAAAGGACCAGCAGCACGAGGCATCAGTTTAGAACGACGCAAAGTAGGAAATCTATCTTTACGCAAGTGCAACCAAACCAAATCACCAAGTTCAAAAGAAATATGTTTTCTACCTTTACTACCAGCAACTTGATACTTTTTATTAGCAATGGCAATGTTGTGTTGTGTTTCTTCATGCAATTGTTTCATGTGATCAATATGAGCAAGAGCATCAAGATGTGGTTCATCCTCAGCATCAATAGCAAACAAATCAATAGGCGCCTTAGGAACATAGCCATAAACAACCTCAAAAGGACACATCTTAGTGGCAAAATGTGTAGCACGATTATAAGCAAATTCAACATGAGGTAAACAATCTTCCCAGCGTCTCAAATTTTTATCTAAAACAGCTCTAAGCATAGCAGACAAAGTTCTATTTACTACCTCAGTTTGCCCATCAGTTTGAGGATGACAAGTAGTACTAAACAGCAGCTTAGTTCCTAATTTATTCCAAAGAGAACTCCAAAAATGACTAAGAAACTTAGCATCACGATCAGAGACAATTGTTTTAGGAATTCCATGCAATCTAACAATCTCTCTAAAGAACAATTCAGCAACATTTGAGGCATCATTAGTTTTATGACAAGGTATAAAGTGAGCCATTTTAGAGAAACGATCAACAACCACAAAAATACTGTCCCTCCCCTTCTTAGTGCGAGGCAATCCCAAAACAAAATCCCTCCCCTTCTTAGTGGGAGTACCGGCTCTGATACCACTTGTTGGATCTAGGATACCGACTAGAGAGGGGTGAATAGGCGATTTTTGACTAATTAATAACCTGCACAAAGATTGCAGAAATAATACAAGATAATAATAATAGGAATTAAAAGGAACACCTAGGTTGAGAGCTAAAGGTTTGCAATCCTAGGTGACATGCATCATCATAATCTCTAACAATGTAAAGATCAAGAATTAAACAAGAGAAAGAGACACAAATTTAACCCGTGGTCCCGGTGACTTGCCGTTCACCCCTAATCCATGTTAGGTGGATTCAAGCCTTTGATTTGCTTCTCTAGAAAGAACTCACTTCTCCAACAAGAAGGGATCACACAAGAGGAACTTGATCTTAAGCCAAACCAATCCCTTGAACCTCTCCAAACCTCGATTTCGCTAGAGTTACACTTTGCCGCTCTGACGAGGCGAGTACAAGACCTCTTACAAGAACACCGGGCCTCCGTCACAATCTTCTTGAAGGGCTCATGGTTTCCACGCCACCAAGCCAACTAGGAGGCAGCCATCTCCAAGAGTAACAAGCCGACGTCGCTTGCTTGATGAACAACTAGCGCCACAATGCTTGAATCACTCAAGAATATGCTTGAAATGAATCAATGGAAGCTTGTGTGAGCGAGGAGAGGGCTCATATAGATCAACAATATAGCTCAGGGTGTCAAGAGGAGTGAGTATATATGGCCAAAGCATAAAAAACTAGCCATTACAACTTTCTGCGTACCTGGCGGTCAGACCGCAACTCACTGGCGGTCAGACTGCCACAAGCCTAACAGCTAGGTTGAATTGCATTCAAACTGGTCAGAAGGCACATGGTTAGACCAGGCCTGCCTGGCGGTCAAATCAACGACCTCTAGCGGTCAGACCACCACAAGGGCAAAAATCCTAGACCTTATTGGACAACTGCGGTTAGACCGCCACGCCCCAGTGGTCAGACCGCCAGTCCCTCAACGACAGGACTTTTTAGGAAAAAAGTTTTGGGGATTCCAACATGATTTTTTCAAGGAATATGATGGGGTAAAAATACCATAGGATAAACAAGTAATATTTGGTGTAATTTGCATAAGATTTTTGAAGAATATTTGGAGGTACACTTTTACAAGGAGGTTGAATGAATGATTTCTCATAAAGTGCCAACTAAATATTCATCAAATTACTAGAGAATCAACCCCTCTTAAAAGTTCGGCAATTATACTAGCAACCCAGTCATTTCCTCCTCTAATCACCTTATGACCGGTAAAATAGAAAACCTATTTTTATACCTTTGCCTGTGCCGCCTATTTCATCTTCATTGTGATATATAAATATGAGTTGACCATCCTTGGAATATAGTGAGCCACAGTTCTTCATTATTTACCAAAACCCTTAAACTAGGGCCTAGATACATCACTCATGTTAGCTCATTTTAATCTTATGTCATTAATCACCAAGACCCACTAGGGGACCTAGATGCATCTTCAATCTCCCCCTTTTTGGTGGTTGATGACAATAGATTAAAAAGAATATAAGAATTAATCAAAAGAAACAACAACAAAACATAGTGGAGCTCCCCCTAAAGATAGGCATGAATCACAAAAAAAAAACATGTGAGAGAGCTCCCCCTATATTTTGCAACAAGTGGGGTGCCTATAAGTGTACAAGTGTGCCATAAGTGATAAGGCAATAAGAGCACAAACACACTTTAGATAATCATGAAGATAAAGCAATAAACAAGCACCACATAATAGCATAAGACATAGTGAATATTACAACAAGGTTCTCAAATAGTTTTCAAGCACATAAGCAAATAAAAATTGTCCTTAGGTTCACCACTAGCCTATTACAAAAGATAGAAAGATAGATAGAAGCACATAAGCTCACATATCCTTTTTCATCACTTCTCTCCCCCTTTGGCATCAAAGCACCAAAAAGAATAAAAGGAAGAGAGATAAGCATGTGAAAAAGAATCACTCATTGTCGTCCTCAGTGCTCTCATCATCTTCTTCTTCGCTTTTATCATTGGTCGGAGGAGGAGCGGAGGAAGGTCCCGGAGCAACATTGTGCCAATCATAGTGTCGATGACATGTATCCGGGGTACCTCACATAGAAGGAAAGTGGAGATAGACTCCTACTATAATATGTATAGTAGACCGACTAGGACTCCACCATGTAACCCTATCCCCCCGGATATATAAGGCGGGGTAGGGGTCCTCCTCAAGGGAGAACTTTAATTAGATAAATCCCACAACTAGACATCGTAACCATGCTGGAGTCAGTGAGTTCCAAGGCAAGCCAACTGATTTGGCTTCGTATCCATTCTAGAGCCGGCAAGTTCAGGTTGGCAAGATCAAAAGCAAACCAGTTTACTTGGAGTCGACTTCATAGCTGAAAAGAGAAGTAAAACCCGAGTCAAACTCTCGGCTTCAAGGCACCCACGTGCACTAATAGGGAAGATCGATCCTTCCTTTATTTATTCATTCCATATAGTATTTTATTCATTAATATTGTGCTAATCAATTTGGTTAGTCATATCCTCATCATGTGATTTGTTTTTGCATGCACGTTTGAACTGCACGTAAGCTGGCACTCGAGGACATGGCGTGCGAACCCAGAGCTTTTCAGCACCGATCCGAGATGGCCAGCTACGGACTAGTTGACAGGGAAAGGTGGTGTACACAACTTGCCGTCTACCTGCGGTCGATCCACAAGACGCTGGTGTTCCTTGGATCAGATCATCGCCGCCCTCAACCTCGCCAGCAGTTACGTTCATGCCATCCATGTGTTGCACGTTGCGTTGTGCGTATTCACCAACAAGGGTCTTTCATTGACTCAGCCACTTGGCGACTACATGGATGTGCTCGGGGGCTACACCGCCATTCAACATCATCCACTACGATGATGCCTCCGATAAACTTGCTGCTTCGCCGTGACTCGGTCACTCGGCAATATCACCAAGACTCGACCAGTCAGCAACATCGCCAGCCTATGACGATGCCTTCGACAATTCAACAATTCAGCACTCGGAGACACCATCTACTATGACAACACCTTCAACGAGAGCGACCGCCATCCGGCAACATCATCGCGACAAGACACCTAGTGATGACTCGGCGACATCGCCACGACTCGACGGTTCGACCGCTCAGCAGCCACATGGACATGTCTAAGGGCTACTCGGCGATGCCTTTGAAGATTTAGCGCTTTGGTGTTTTTGGCCACTCAGCCGCTCGATGACACATTCGATGATTTGACGTCTCGGTCAACCACTCCGAGCTTCGATGTTCCGGAAACATGATGGCTCGACTTTGACGTTCGAGCACTCGCCAACCACATCGGCACGCTCGGGGCTCATCTTCCACTCACCGAATATCAAAGCTAAGTATCTTTATACTTTCTCAATTTATTTTCGAGGTTTTGGGTTCAGGTCCTCTATCTTTTTTTCCTACGGCTGGTTATTTTTGTTTCTAAGCAGAAGGTCGTTGGTTTTTTTTTGAGTAAAGTCGGGCTTTTTAATCAGTGCTCTTATTTGTGGTTTTATTCGTCTTTGTATTGCCTTGATTCTTTAATCCTTTATATTAAACAATCGATCCAAGGGGCTATTTGTGTATCTATATACGTGTTCTCCCACTTTTTTGTGAACCTAGCAATACACATGTCGGTCGGTGACCTTTCAGTAGTGCCTCGGCCTTGACACGATATGACCCATGTCGTCCGTTCTAATTTCACCTCTTTTTGGCTTCAGCCTCGACCGTTACATTGCATTATATTTATGATTTGGTCTTATATTTGGTCTTACGCTGACAAACAACTAAGGCATAGAATTGTTTAGCTACGCATCAGAATACTACTACACTAAACCCAGAGCCAAAGCTGCGAGAGGTCATGTGTTGACTGGTTGACTCTGATTGCAATGCAAGAATAATTATGGCCGATATTGTTGCAGGTAGACCGAGCTCTGAGCTCTTTATATTTTGTCCTAAGTATCCTATGGTGGATCAGTCTGTTTGCTAATGCGCGAATACACTGCTATGCGCCAGTCGGTCTACTTAAAGGAGAAAAATGGATATAGACTTGACTTTTCAGTCGACTGATTTGTTTGGCTTATAAAAATAAGTTATCAAGCAAATGATGTTAATTGTAACTAATTATTCTAATTTCCTTTATTGTCAGGAACATCTATGACGGATAGGCAGATATACCACTTGACATAGAGTGATTTCCTCACCTTGATGGGTCGGCTTAAAGCTCCGACCACCATCATCGGTGACCATGCCAGTTCCGATCGCCTTCATCAGTCGGCTTATAGCTCCGACCACCTTCATTGGTCGATCATGTCTGTTCCGACTGCCTTCATCGGTCGGCTACACCAGCATCGACTGCCTTCATTGGTCGGCTACACCAGCTCTGACTGTCATTATCGGTCTGCTACATCACATCTGACCGCCGCCATCGGTCGGCCACATATCAGACCATCGGTGTCATTCGGTCATCATGATGATTTCTACTACATCAGCGGTCGGCGGCTACAATAACCTCGGCTGCCTCCTTCACTCGACCTTCTCGTCCCGAGTTGAGCGCCGCTGCCTCTTGGACATGATATTCTGAGTTGAGCGCGGCTGCCACTTGGACATTGGTTTGAGTCATCTACCAGTCGACGGTGATTGAAGTCACTCGTTTGAATCATTTATCACTCAGTAGTGAATGATATCACTCTACGGAGCTATTTATCACTCAAATTTGATGATTCGAGCGATTTTTCCTTTAAGAGAGCCAACACGACTATTCTTGTTTTGGACTCTTGCATTATTTGTAGTTTCCAAATGATACCAGAGCCGGGGGCTACACCTAATTAGTTGCACCTATTCAACACACCAGCAACATTCTTGAAGATGTTTTGACCTTTGAGACCCTTACAAGCTCGCTGATATAAAGCCGAAGCATTCTACATGGCACAAACCAGTCGGGAAGCTACTGAAGACTATCATCAAGCTTGCAAGACTCTCGGGGGCTAGTGTCGATGACATGTATCTGGGGTACCTCACATAGAAGGAAAGTGAAGATAGACTCCTACTATGATATGTATAGTAGACCGACTAGGACTCCGCCATGTAACCCTGTCCCCCCGGATATATAAGGCGGGGCAGGGGTCCTCCTCAAGGGACAACTTCAATTAGATAGATCCCACAACTAGACATCATCGTCTAGGGCAACCCTCCATGTCTAGATCTATGATCTAGACATATGAATACAAATACCTAAGAACACAAGACGTAGGGTTATTATCCTCTGGGAGGCCCGAACCTGTATTAATCGGCGTCTTGTGTTACCATTGTCTCTCGATCTGGCGCATACCCCTATTCTATATATAAATGAACTACCCTATGTCTGATGCCGAGAATAAGTCTCGACACATAGTCTGCAAAGGGATCCTCAAAGACCGGTGGCTCACCATCGGTCTCACAGTCGGAGCCATCCGGAGACACTTCACGGCCTTGAGCCCTTTGGTCTCTCTTGTAGCGTCGAACTTGCTTCTTGATTCTCCTCTTGTTCTCCCATTTTCCTTTGCATTAGAGTAACAAGCATTAAGAATGCTTTTGGGGAAGGAAACAATGAGAGAGGAAGGGCGACAAGGTTGTCCTGGAGGAGGAGCTAAAGATGATGCACGCTTTACTGCTGCTTCTGTCGCATCCTCTGTTGCAAGGGATGCATAGTGTGGACGGTTCATCTTTGACACTCGAGGCCTCAAAGGTTGATGTTTGCATTCCTTCTCAAACAGTAACCCTGTCTTTGACTCAATCATCCTCATAACATAGGGTCCAAAAGGAAGGACCTTTCTAGTATCCAGTGATGAGAAGTAGATCTCTTGGACAATGAAGTCCATGACACTAAAAGGAGCAAGTCCATCTCTGAACCTAGAAAGAATGTTCCTAGAGTGCTCAACAGGAGAAGTAGCATACCCTGCCTTAGGAGCTATGGTGACTCTGAGCATCCTGTTGAGAGTGAAGTAGAAGTTGTGCATCTCATTGGTGGTGCCCCGATACACAAGGTTTTGATCCTCACACATGAAAGCCAACTGTGCATCCTTCAAGACTGACTCATTTGAGATCTTCTTTCTGTTGTCATCTTCATCATCTTGAAAGAAATAAGTGGCTAGCTGAGAGGGAGACACCACATACTGCACTCCCTGAGTCATCCAATACATATATCATCTGCCATCAATATAAAGAGTGGAATAAAATTGACAGATGACCTCTTCATTCTAGTCATAGCTAAAGCCCATGAGGTCATAAACATTCGTGTCCTTGCAAGCTGCAATGATTTCATTGAATGTGGAGTCATCCTTGTCCTCCATGTACTTCCAATCAATCCATTGATGAGTGGCCAACCGGTTCTTTCTGTTCATCTCAATGAGCATAAACATATAATAGTCCTGCTGAAACCATGTGAGAAACCGGTAGTCACTTGCCCCTTTGTCTGCCACAGCAAAATGTTTTTTCTTCCTTTCCTCACTAAGTGCCTCTGCATCTTTCTTGTAGTCCTTGAAGTCATGGTGAGGGGGATACTCAGGTGCATGGACTCGAAGGTCCCTCACAATGTTCAAAGGCTCATTCCTCTGGCCCTTGCGAGGTTTGGAGCTCGTCTCCTTAGCTGGAGCTTTTCCTTTGCCTTTAGCTCTTCTAGGAGAAAGTGATCCTCCTTGCTCCACTGAGAGAACAAAGAGTTAACCGAAAATAGCGCACAAAACTGCAAACAACGGAAGTTCTGACGGAATTTCCGTCACTTGCCGTTTGAACCATAATCAGCAATACTCCTAGATCCTACCATAGCAATGCAAATGCCTCTAAGACAAGGTACATTAGGTTCAAAGGAACAATTCTAACCAATTAAATCAAGGGCATTTCATGATCTTGACCTAAAGTTCTCTAGAGTTTGTTGCATCCAAAGTAGTTGGGCACAACAACTTTCGGCTGCGACATACTCCGCTTTGGCTGTGGATGGGGCAACAGAATTTTGTTTCTTGGATGACCATGACTAATGGAGATACCCAAGAATTGGCAAGTCCTGGAGGTACTCTTCCTGTCCACTTTTCATCCGGCGTAGTCGGCATCGGAATAACCGACTAACTTGAACTTGGAACCCTTTAGATACCACAATCCTAGGTTGGGTGTGTGAACTAAATATCTCAAGATCCTTTTGACAGCCACTAAGTGACTTTCCTTTGGAGCCGCTTGGAACCTTGCACACATGCACACACTAAGCATGATATCGGGTCAAGATGCACAAAGATAAAGCAAAGAGCCAATCATGGATTGTTATACCTTTTGATCCATGGGGTTACCGTTTATATCTAGTCCGAGGTGTCCATTTGTCTTCATAGGTTTCTAGTTTGGTTTTGCATTCTCCATGTCAAACTTCTTGAGTATATCTTGAGTGTACTTGGTTTGACTGATGAATCTTCCGTCTTCAAGTTGCTTGAGTTGAAAACATAGAAAGAACTTCAACTCCCCTATCATGGACATTTCAAATTTCCTAGTCGTAATCTTGGCAAACTCATCACAAAAAGATTTATTAGTAGAACCAAATATAATGTCATCGACATTTATTTGGCACACAAATAAATCATTATCAACTTTTCTCGTGAAGAGAGTAGGATTGTCCTTGCCAATTGTGAAGCCTTTGTTGATCAAGTATCCCTTGAGGTGTTCATACCAAGCTCTAGGAGCTTGCTTCAACCCGTAGAGAGCTTTATGAAGCTTGTAGACATGGTTTGGTTTCTTTGGGTCTTCAAACCTCGGAGGTTGTTGTACATACACCTATTCTAGAATGGGGCCATTAAGAAATGCACTTTTCACATCCATTTGAAAAAGCTTAAAACCATGGTGAGTAGCATAGGCAAGTAATATACGAATTGACTCAAGCCTAGCTACGGGTGCATAAGTTTCACCAAATTCAAAACCTGCAACTTGTGAGTAGCCTTTTGCAACAAGTCTTACTTTGTTTCTCACCGCCACACCATACTCATCTTGGTTGTTGCGGAACACCCATTTTATACCTACAACATTTTGCTTGGGTCTTACCACCAATAACCACACCTTGTTTCTCGTAAAGTTATGTAACTCTTCTAGCATGGCCACCACCCAATCCGAGTCTTGTAGTGCTTGTTCCGCCCTAAGGCCTTCCATAGTGGAAACAAACGAGTAATGATGACGAAAAGTAGCCATTCGGGATCGAGTAGTTACCCCTCTTTGGATATCACCAAGGATATTATCAACAGGGTGATCCTTTTGAATACTTTGTCGAACTCATGGGTGTATTGGTCTAGATGTATCTTCTTCTTCTTGGTGGTTGATATCTTGAGTATCTCCTTCACCATCATCTTGAGCTTGATATTGGTCATCGCCTTGAACATGATTGTCACCATGAGCTTGGCCATTTCTTTGGTCTTGTTCATCTTGTGGATCTTGTGAAGGTGACTCATCTTGATTTGAAGAGATGGTTCATCTTGACTTGAGTTTGGGTCTTGTAGCCTTATTTCACCGATAACCAAGTTTCTTATTGCATCACAAGGAGCTTCATCACCTACATCACTTGGATCAACTTGTCGTACTTGAGAGCCATTAGATTCATTAAATTGCACATCCCGGGTTATTTCAACAACTCCGGTGTCTTTGGTAAAGACATGATATGCATAGACATTAGGTCCATAACCAAGTAGAAAACCTTCATGAGTCTTGAGAGCAAATTTAGAAGATTTTGGTTTCTTGTTAAGGATAAAGAACTTTCTCTCAAAAACTCAAAAATAGGAAACATTGGGAAGGTTACCAGTGAGGAGCTCATAAGGTGTTTTCTTCAAGATCTTGTGAATATATAATCTATTAGTTGCGTGGCATACGGTGTTGATGGCTTCGGCCCGAAAGGTGTCCGGTGTCTT
Source organism: Eleusine indica (assembly GCA_030378355.1). Taxonomy (NCBI): domain Eukaryota; kingdom Viridiplantae; phylum Streptophyta; class Magnoliopsida; order Poales; family Poaceae; genus Eleusine; species Eleusine indica. The sequence goes on from CM059500.1 coordinate 22,428,850, forward strand.
GTACTCATCAAGCATTGTTCTTGCCATCTCTATGAGTGCGCGGTTCTTTCTTTCCGCGCAACCATTTTGTTGTGGAGTGTATGGAGCAGAGAATTCATGCTTGGTGCCTTCTTCATCCAGATATTCTTCAACTTGGGTGTTCTTGAATTATGTTCTATTGTCACTCCTTATCTTCTTGATCTTCACTTCATATTCATTTTGTGCTCTCCTAAAAAAACTTTTTAGGATACCTTGTGTTTCACTTTTGTCCTTCCAAAAGAATACCCAAGTGAAACGAGAATAATCATCAACAATTACAAGACCGTATTTGTTACCGCTAATTCTTATGTAGGTGACCGGTCCGAATAGGTCCATGTGTAACATCTCCAATGGTCTTGTCGTTGTCATCATGGTCTTGGATGGATGTGATGCTCCAACTTGCTTTCTGGCTTAGCATGCGCTACATATTTTATCCTTTTCAAAAGCAACATCCTTTAGTCTGATAACGTGACCACCTTTAAGAAGCTTGGAAGGATTCCTCATCCCAACATGAGCTAGCCGGTGATGCCAAAGCCAACCCAAGGTGGTTTTAGCGACCAAACAAACATTTAGGTTAGATCCCTCATTGTTTGTGAAATCAACAAGATAGATCTTATCCTCTAAATACCCTTTGAAGGCTATTGAAGAATCCTTCTTCCTAAGAACAGTCACGCCATCATCGTCAAAGAGACAACTATAACCCATCTCTCAAAGTTGAGAAACGGACATCAAGTTGTATCCTAGACCTTTCACAAGATAAGCATTACCAATTGGAAGGTCATGGGTGACGTCAATCCATCCACGACCAATTACCTTTCCTTTGTAGTCATTTCCAAATGAGATGCCTCCACTTGGTAGGTTATCATGATCAATTGTGTAGAACATCGATCTCTCTCCGGTCATATGATTTGAGCACCCGTAATCAAGTACCCATATTGCGCCACAGGAGGAGTATTCCTACAAGGGAAATCAAGCATGTGTTTTAGGCACCCAAGTTGGTTTGGGTCCCTTAACACTAGATACAAGAACTTTGGGCACCCACACACAAGGCTTCCACCTTGCATCATGTGGTCCAACAAACTTAGCAACGACTCTACCATAAGCATTACGGGTTAGCATATAAGAGGCATCAAAATCATAAAATGATATGGTAGAGGTCTTGTTGTTCTTGTTGACTTGGGAAGCATTCTTTGGCTTAATTGTATTCTCTTGTGCCACTTGTTGTCTCTTGTTGTAGCTCTTTTTGGGTGCATTCTTGTTGTACCCTAATCCTCTCTTGTCATGAGAAGCTCTTGGCTCACCAACAATTTTCCTTGTTCCTTCAACTTGAGCTTTCTTCATGAGCTCATTGACTTGGTTGGTTAGCTTTTCAATGATTGCATCTTGCTTGGCAATCATGTCAACATCAATGTTGTGGCACCTTTCACAACCTTTGCTTGTTGAGGCTTGGGAGGATTCTAATCTCTTCAACAAGGAATGTGAGCTCAACTTGAGATCTTCAATTGACTTGACAAGAGCTTTGTTCTCTTCTATCAATGAGCTACACCTCTCTTGAAGCTTCTTGTTGATTGAGGTGCATGAGTCACTTGACTCATTGACCTTGACAAGATCATTTGTCAAGCTCTTGTTCTTTTCCTTCTCTTGCTCAAGTTGCCTTGTGAGCTCAAGGTTCTTCTCTTTTTTCTCAATGAGCAACTCCTCTTGTCATAGGAGGATTCTTTCTTGGTCTTCAATCTCCTCAGTGAGTTTACCTAGTATTTTCATCATATCTTGCATAGAGGGGACCAAGTCCTCCTCTTTGTCACTACAATAGGTAGTATTGAACTCTGATTTAGGAGGTACCTTGCTTTTCTTGGCCATGAAGCACCGGGGAACATCATCCTCATCATCAGTGAGGTTGTTGAAGAGTAACTTCTTGGCCGGTGGAAGACCAATAGCAAGGTTGGCAATGCCACCTTCATCATCTTGCTCATCATCATCGGATATGTATTCTTGGCCAATGTGAGCTTGCCCCTTGTATGGCTTCTTGTTGGGCTTGTTCTTCTTGTTGCCCTTTCCATTGAGCCTTGGACAATCGGCTATCATGTATCCTTGCTCTTGACATTCATGACATCTTCTATTTGATCTTCTAGCTTTGTCCTTGTCAAAGCTCTTCTTAGTGAAGCCATTCTTGATAATGTATTTTCCAAATTTCTTAACAAATATAGCAAACTCTTCATTGTCTTCATCATCATCATCATCATCATTGTCTTCTTGAGTTTTCTTGGCTTTGAGTGCCAAGTCCTTTTTGCTTGTGCTCTCATCACCAATGAGCACATTCACTCTTTTGCCCTCATCATCACAACTCTTGTGGGCATTGATTCTTCCAATAACTTCATCCATTATGACCCTCTCAAAGCCATCCTTTTCTTCAATGATGGTGCAAAGAGTAGGATTCCACATCCTAAGGGCAATAAGAAGCTTGTAGTTGACTTCTTCATATTTGATATTGTCTCCATAGGATCTTCTCTCATTGACAATATCCTTGAGCCTATCATGAATTTGTTGAAGCTCTTCTCCCTTATTCATCACGAAGAAGTTGAATTGATTCTTGAGTACTTGAAGTCTTGACTTCTTCACCACATCTACTCCTTCATGAGCACATATAAGTCCCTTCAAAATTTTGCGGGCATTCTCAATTCCGGAGACTCTTTAGCATATATAAGTCCCTTCATGAGCACATATAAGTCTTGACTTGGAATACAAGGAAGAGAGAATGGCCGACACTGCTTGAGCATTGTGATGTATGTTGAGTTGATCCACCGTTATAGGATTGTCCTTATTTTCTAAGGTATATCCCTTCTCCATAATTTCGCAAATTAGGGGACCAATTGACATCAAGTACATCTTCATTTGATGCTAGTACCAACTAAAGTCTTTGCTTTCGAAGTAGGGCAATCTCCCACTTTCACTGCCATGTATGTTTGCCACATCTCTATCTAAGACCAATTGAAACGCGGATAAATAATGAGATAGAGATACAATACTAGTTTAGTAATGAAGCTAGTACGATGTATATCTAGAATCCTTTAATGAAAAGCTAGCAACACAAGAACAAGTGAATCGAGCTCAACATATATAGGAATTAAGCAAGCACAAGAATATGTGCAAGAAAAATAAAGAGAAACATATATAGGAATTAAGCCACACAAAGTCACCGGGTCTCTCAACTCTTTTTCCTCGCCAAGCAATCACAAAGATCGTGCTTGGATTTCTTTCACCACTTGATTCTTTTCCTCCGGAGGTGAATCATACCTTCACAAACGTCCCCGACTCACCACACCAAGTTGGGAGCTCAAGGGCGATGCCTAGCCATCTCGGAGACCAAGTCTCCAAGAGTAACAAGCAAATCGAATCTTGTTGGGCAGGGAAAGATGTGCTCAAGCTTTTGAATGGATGGATTCAAACTTTTTGTGGTTGGACCTCTCTCACTTTGCTTGGAATGTCAAGAACAAGTCTAGGAGTGAGAGAGAAAAGCTCTAGCTGAAGAATGAGTGAAATGTCAAAGTGTCGAACCTTTCCCACGGAGGAAGGGGTAGACTTTATATAGAGCAACTCCAAAAACTAGCCGTTGGGATGTTTTCTGGGTTTGACGAAACTTCCGTGAAAACCCACAGAACTTCCGTCAATTCAAAAAGAGAGCCATTGCATGGCCTGGATTCAACTATTTGTGCTATGACGGAACTTCCGTCACTCTAATCTTGAAAGCTCTTTGAGTTTAGTTCTTTTCTTCTTTTTGAGAGGGATGAACTTTCTTACAAATGTGGGCAATTAATTTTCTTTTGATAATCTGCACATATTCTCCATACTCATGTTAGCCCATTTTAATCTAATGTCATTAATCACCAAAATCCACTAGGGGACCAAGATGCATCTTGACTTTCCATCCAGAAAGTTGTGTTATGGTGTTGAGCCGCTCAAATCTCGTAGGCCGTATTCCGTGACGTGCACGAGGAAAGGGTGAGCGGTATCTCCGAGCTGTTGCCGCCATGAAGCCCACATGAGGCATGACAATAAGGTTTCTGGGTAGCGCATCTACGTGACCGCTTGAGATTGATCCACGATGATCTGCGCTGCCTCATGGATGAGCTACCATGTCTACATCGACGGTCTACATCATCTACAATTTGCATCATTTTAAGCGCGGATAACCAAACGTGAGTTCTAATGGCTCCCCTGATTATTATTGCGTTGCTCTGCCTGCTGCATGTGTTAGTTAGAATCTCGCATTTTAATGTCTATGAAATTAGCCTAAAACAAATATCTAGAAATAGAATAACTTACATATTTCCAACAGTCCACAAACCTTATTGTTGTGTTTATTCTATTATTCTAGCAATAGCCGGTGCTTCAGATGAATGAAACCTGAGAGGTTTGGCGGTGGTGAAAATTTCTATCATTGGCAGACCAAAGTCAAATTTTGGCTTATGTCAATGGGACTGTGGTGGATGATCCATCCAGTGATGCCATTCACGGTTCAGCAGACCACTGCTTTTCCCACAACGCGCGATTCGACACTTGGCTGCATTTTGACCCTTTTAGCGGGAAATTTGTATGATGTGTATATGAATTCTACCGATCCTACTGAGTTGTGGGATGCACTTGAGCGCAAATATGTCGTCTCTGAAGCCGATTGTCTTTAGTACACATGTGAGCAAATCTTTGACTTCAGCATTGACGCTGCAAAGTCGATAGTGTCTCAAGCTCATGAGTTACAACTTTTGGTCGGAGAGATTGCAAGTTTGGGATGTCCTCTGCCTGATCGAGTTGTAGCAGCAGGCATTATTGCCAAACTCCTTGCCATGTGGAGAGATTTTTCCACGAGCCTGAAACACAAGATGGAAGATATCTCAATTGAGAATCTGATTATAGCGCTCGATGTGGAAGAATAGGCAAAGGCTAAAGATGCTCCAAGCACTTCTGCCGCTACAGAGAATGGTGCTAGAGCAAATGTTGTAGTTGAAAAGAAAAATTACTACAACAAGAACAAGGGTAAAATGCAGGCCGGTGGTAAATTTAAGAAAATCACTAACTTGAAGAAGAACAATGTGAAAAAGGACAACAGAGCATGCTCTATGTGTGGCAAAGATGGGCATCTTGCGAAATATTGTCGCCACCACAAAGACAATTCTGATGGACATCAGAAGAAGGCTGTCAACATGACCATTGGCAAAAACAACGGTGATGAGACCGATCCATTCGGGTATAGTACTTTAGCATTTGTTTTTTCAGCTATTCAATCTTTAGATTGGTGGGTTGATACGAGTGCCAATGTTCATGTGTGTTCTGATTTGTCTATGTTCTCTTCTTACTAGGGAACACGGACCTCCTCCATCCTGATGGGAAATGGATCAGCTGCTTCTGTTCTTGGTGTTGGTATGGTCGAACTGAAGCTCACTTCAGAGAAGACTGTCCTTATGAAGAACATGCAGCATGCTCCTACTATAAACAAGAACCTAATTAGTGTTTACTTGTTGCGTCAGGATGGTTATAAGTTACTGTTTGAGTCAAATAAAGTTGTAATGTCCAGGTTTGGAAACTTTGTTGGCAAAGGCTATGTAAGTGGAGGATTATTCCGCTTGAATACTTTTGATTGTTTCTATAATCTAAATGTTGCATCCATGAGTAATAAAATTAACGAGGCTGATGTATGGCACTCACGTTTTTGTCATATTGGGTTTGACACCATTGCTAGAATGTCCAGATTAGAGCTTATTCCTATGTTTAATATAGTCAAAGGATCAAAGTGCCAGTCTTGTGTATAGAAAAACAACCTCGAAAACCATTTAAGAGTTTAGAGGAAAAGAGAAACTTGGCACCATTAGATCTTATTCATTCTGATTTGTGTGAAATGAATGGATTGTTGACAAGAGGAGGCCAAAGATATTTCATGACTTTTATTGATGATGCTACTCATTTTTGCTATATTTACTTGCTCAAAACTAAAGATGAAGCTTTACATTACTTTAAGATTATTAAGGCCGAGGTTGAGAACCAACTTCAGAGGAAAATCAAACGATCACGTGATGATCGTGGAGGACAGTATACCTCAAATGATTTCTCTCAATTCTATGCTGAACATGGTATTATCCATGAAGTGACACCACAATATTCACCTCAAGCGAATGGGTATCTGAGAGGAAAAACCAAACTCTAACAGATTTGGTGAATGCCATGTTAGAGAGCACCGGTATGCCTTATGAATGGTGGGGGGAAGCTATCATGATAGCTAATTTTGTCCTAAATAGGGTAGTGACCAAACACATAGAAGTCACTCCCTATGAGGGATGGAATGAGAGAAAACATAACGTCAATTTGTTGAGGACTTGGGGTTGTCTGGCGAAGGTTAATTTACCCGAGCCAAAGAAGAGAAAGCTTGGACCCAAAAAAGTAGATTGTGCAGTTTTTGGGATATGCACATAACAGTACGACCTATAGATTCTTAGTAGTTAAGTCTGATACTCCTGAAGAAAATGTGAATACTATCATGGAGTCGAGAGATGCTTCACTCTTTGAGGATATATTTCCTATGAGAGCAGCAGGTAGCACTTCTTAGCGTGAGAATTATCATGCTCCTGAGGAATACACAAATGATGAATTATATGCACCACCTGAAGAAGATGACAATGTCATCAATGAAGCTCCGCGTAGGAGTAAGAGCAAAAGAATGCGAAATCTTTCGGTGATGACTTTATTGTTTATCTTATGGATGTTGTGCCAAGAATTCTTTCAGAGGCATATGCATCTCCGGATGCAGAGTATTAGAAAGAGGCAATCTGTAATGAGATGGACTCTATCATGTCAAATGGGACTTGAGAGATCACTGAGTGTCCAAGCGGGTGCAAACCAATTTGATGTAAGTGGATCTTTAAAAGGAAATTGAGGCCTGATGGTACGATTGAGAAGTACAAAGCTAGGCTTATGGCAAAGTGATTCACATAAAGATAAGGAGAGGATTTCTTTGATACATACTCTCTTGTTGCCCGAATTTCCACCATTAAAGTGCTCCTTGCGCTTGCAGCTTCCTATGGTCTACATATTCATCAAATGGATTTAAAGACCACTTTCCTTTATAGAGAGTTAGAAGAAGAGATATATATTGAGCAGCTGGATGGTTATAAAATTCCTGGGCAAGAGAACAAAGTGTGCAAATTGATAAAATCTCTGTATGGGCTCAAACAAGCACCCAAACAATGGCATGAAAAATTCGACACCACTTTGACATTGTCACACTCGGTTTCAACAATCGAAACCGAATGCATCTGTATACGTGCCCAAGATCAATTTTTCACGCACATAGGACAATTATTGTGATAAAAGAACAATATCTTTATTAAATCGATAACATTATTACAAGGGTGACCCGTAGGTCAATACAAAAGATTACATTGCAGCGGAATAACTAAGCGTTGGCGTCCTTCAGCTCCCACAGGAAGTCGACCGGAAGACAAGATGCCTAGTCTCCTCCATCGTCTTCATAGTTGTGCCATCCTTCTCCTGTAGCTGAGCAGCAATGTGGTATAGTGCAAGGGTGAGTACATGTCGTACTCAGCAAGTGGGGGAAAAGATGACATGGGGCTAAAGATAAGGAAGGCTTATAGGGGTTTATTGCATGAGCTTTTAATTTACTAAGCATCCTATTTTCTAGGTGAAGTCATCACAACCATCGATGCACAGGGTGCTATCCAAAGCAAGTCCAAACCCAATCCAATCCAACCATTCCCAACCATAACCATCCATAAACCACCAACTAATCTCGTGAGGGATCCAGGCCGCTCGTGACCGTGAGCATGACTATCATGATAGTTTTACACTCTGCAGAGGTTGTACCACTTTACCCACAAGTCATGATTTCGTCCCCTGTTGCCAGGTGGACTAGAGTCTCCATGTTGCCATGCCGGCCAAGCACTAGCACACTTCCTTAGGTGTGCGGCCATGAGATCACTACGAGACTTTTACAAAGGGTCTCCCAGTACATGCTAGCCACTAAGGTTTTACTCCCGTCCATAAGTGATAGCCCATCAAGAAGCAGGTCATCACCCCAGGAGCCCCCTCTTGAGCCATTCGGATACAAGGACGGTCCTCTTGACTTCCATTCCCCGCTCCACCAAATGCTGCACCGACACTGGGAGAACTCCTAATTAATCAGCCAAGCTGTTCCATAGCAGCCTTGTGATGGCACTGTTGTCCTGGGTTACCGCTCCAAGAACTGGTTCCTAGGATCTACAACAAGCATACCACCACCCAACATGTGCCAACGGCACCACATCCATTCCATCCAGCTTGTTCAGATCCCTAAGTCCATGTTGGTAAAAGAATTACTCAATTATCCCTAATATGATATTCTTCATTAGTCAAAATTAATTGAACCCAACAACCCAATAAGCAACTAAGCATGTCTACCCATAGCTAATTAAACCTCTAGTTCAAGGCGACAAGGAAAAGATAAAGCAATACTAGTAAACCCTAACAATAGGTACCCATTCATTTGACACAAGCATGTAATTCTACAATAAACATTCATAATTGGATCAAAATGCATCAAGGACACTTGCCTGTAATTAGATGTTCCTGCTCAGTGATAACAAATCTTGATCTTCATCCTCGTATGATTCCCGTGCGTAAAAATCCTATTCGCGCAAGACATACAAAGCATACACACAATAAATACACAATGCAAGGTATGGGACAATTGGGTATGGTTGAACAAAGGTCGCAATTGGATAACTTATCATGATACAAGAGTTTAGGAGCAAGAATTGTCTAAATCAGAGTAATAGATGAAAAGATGTGCAAGATTGAAGTTATAAGGGCTAAAGTTCAACAAAGAGAGGTGGAAAGGACATGTAGTTTAATTAACAGGCAAAACAAAGGCTAACATGCAAGGTGATAATCCTGTGTATTAGGTTCACAATTTCATAGACAATGGTAAGGTGTTAGTCCATGTGTCGATGGTGGACCATGAAAATGGGTGAGCAGCGTGCTGCTGTGTCAACAGACATCATGACAAAAGAAATGTGTGTTCCCGTGTATTTGATTCACAAATAAAGATAGGACGTGAACTATTATGTTGAACAATCTGTGGAAAATGATAATAGCATGATTATTTGTTTGGGACTTCACCTGATCACGAGATCAATGGGTTTGAATAGGACAAGGTCATGTAGTGACAGTTCAGACACCGACGGCGTTCCTGGAGGCGTCATGGTAGATCTCGGGGTGCGCTCCTGGGAATAAGAAGACCATTTTGTGGAACACGATAAAGTGTGGCATGTGAATCAATACAGCAACCAGAAATGGATGATCAAGGAGAGCATTACCGCCGCACGTTCTAGGAACATCCAGAACAAGGAGCAGCTGACACGGACATCTAGATCTTGTGCCTCAAGGCATCTCCGCCAGCGATTTCTGGAGATGTTGTAAGGCACATACAGGCACATGTCTTGGTGGATTTTGGCGGAGTTTGGCTGGGCCGATCGCCGGGAACGCGAGTGGCCATCTGCAGATCTGGCAAGTCGGCACGATAGGGCGATGTTCACGATGGTGTTCTGGTTGGTGCGCAAAGGATCTAAGCTCATCCTCCTATGGACATATGGATGACATGATGGAACATAATATGGAGTAGATGGCATGGATGATAAAGCACATGATCAATGGGGAACACAAGGAACAGACCTGGTACACAAGCTGAACGTGCCCAGGAGTAGGGCAGCCGGCAATGCAATTTCGGGTCGCGTTCTCCAGAGTTCAGCTGCATGATTGAAGGGAAAAATTGAATATATATGTTTATACGTGAGTGGAACATGTCAGGGATGTGTTTGATGGGATAGATAGTTACCGAGAAACAAGGTCAATCGGTGGAAACATGATGAGGTCGTGCAGCGGCAGTTCGAACGCAGATGGCGTTCCTAGTTACACCATAATGGTTCTAGGGGAACCCTCTGGTGGAGATGATCACAAGAACCTGGAACACAAGTAGTAGTATCGGTTGTATCAATACCATCTCTGGATTGGGAGAAAAGGTTATGGTTTTACCGTCGCGCGTGCTGGATTCGCCCAGATCAGGGAGCAGCTGCCATTGCGATGCAGATCTCGGAGGCATATGATGGCCAATGATGCTGATTTCTGGATATGTTGTAGAGAACATCTGGGCACACCTCCATGTAAAATTTAGCGGCATTTGGATTGGTGGATCACCGGCAACGCCAAAGCGAACCGGCAGAACTGTTGCTGGACGCAAGGGCAGGGTGGCATGGCGGCAGCCTGGCGGCGTGGTGAGCGTTTGAGGGGGTGGGGAGGACGTGGGAGAGGGCCTAGTATTTATAGGAGGGGTAGGGAAGGTGGGGGAAGAATATGGAAAGAAAATTAAGAGGAATTAATGCATTTATTGGAGGCAAACATGAAAGACATAAGAAATATGAAAATGAAATTATTCTCTTGTTCTTTCCTTATGAATGTTTATGGAAGGTGGAGTTATTTTTTCGTAAAATTTTTTATGAAAGGTGGGTTTATTTCCATAGAAATGTTTATAGAAGGAGGGGTTTCTTTCCATAGGAATAGTTATGAAAGGTGGGGCAAACATGGAACGTATGACATCTAGGTACGTCCATGCGGTAGGTAAAATGAATAAGGATGAAAATGAGAATAGATACATCAAAAACATGTAGGGTGAAATATATGGTGAAACAAGTTTGGAAGACAGTGTTCGATGATGCATGAACCTGAGTCAAGGAGATAATGATAGTTGAGCCCCATTTTAAAATAGAATGTACAATCAAAAAGTTTGATTGAAAGGATTTCAATTTTCTCAAATTAACAGGGAATCCAACAATGATATAATATTGAAATCAAATAAATTAAATTGATTTTACTTATCTAAAAAGGTTTTGGTTCAAAACTAAAAACTTTTGTGACATAGAGCAATTTCTTCAACCCCATAGATCTTTTGTTAATTTGCAAAGTTTCTTATAAATAGTTTCAAAATTGAAAAAACCAAATATATTGTTTGATATTGTTTGGAAGCGGTTCACATTCCAAAATGGAAAATTTTGGGATGTGACAATCTACCCCCCTTAACAGGAATCTCGCCCCGAGATTCATAAAGACTAGGTTAAGATGACTGGATACGAGAGCAATGAGAAGATCTAGATATAGTGACAGAGGAGATAAAAGACAAGGTTGAAATAAATCTTATATGATCTTTTTTATCACACTATATGCATCAAGGATGATAGATACATTTCAAGAAAGAAATGATGGTCAAGGAAGATAGGCACAAAGAACCTATATCACTCAAAGCAAACAAAACATGGCTCCATAAATGATGACTCATGACGATGCCTTAGCTTCATCTTCAACTTGCATATTAAGAGCTTCACTTCTTGATGTAGAGGTACTTCGGTGGTATATCTGTTACTTGAGTTGTTGTTGATGATGATGCCTTTTTGAATTGGCCATCTCCTCGAACCAAAATGTAGTATTGGAGTCGACAAACAAAATAGGATCAATGTGGCTATGGACAAGTAAGGCCTAACTCAAGGGGTTTGAAACAAGAAAATAATCACACAAGCACATCACATTCAAACAGTCAAATTGCAATTGCACGTAGAACTAATACAACCTAGCACCTTCCTAATATCCAGTAATGGTAGGCCTGGGAGAAGTGAACCTGAACTGAAACTATATACAACCTATTTGCTGGGCAAGTCGGTAAAACATTTTATCTCAAAACAAAAGGAGAAAATGAAATAGTCAAGGAAGTAGGGGAAAGAAGTGGAGTTTGCAAAATTATACTTTAAAAATTGACCATTTCTAACTAGCCTTGTGTCTGACGGTTGATATAGCTCTGATACCACTTGTCACACCCGGTTTCAATGATCGAAACCGAGTGCATCTGTATGCATGCCCCGGATCAATTTTTCACGCACACAGGACAATTATTGTGATAAAAGAACAATATCTTTATTAAATCGATAACATTATTACAAGGGTGACCCGTAGGTCAAAACAAAAGATTACATTACGACGGAATAACTAAGCGTTGGCATCCTTCATCTCCCACAGGAAGTCGACCGGAAGACAACATGCCTAGTCTCCTCCATCGTCTTCATAGTTGTACCATCCTTCTCCTGTAGCTGAGCAGCAATGTGGTATAGTGCAAGGGTGAGTACATGTCGTACTCAGCAAGTGGGGAAAAAGATGACATGGGGCTAAAGACAAGGAAGGCTTATAGGGGTTTATTGCATGAGCTTTTAATTTACTAGGTGAAGTCATCCCAACCATTGATCCACGGGGTGCTATCCAAGCCAAGTCCAAACCCAATCCAATCCAACCATTCCCAACCATAACCATCCATAAACCACCAATTAATCTCATGAGAGATCCAGGCCACTCGTGACCGTGAGCACGGCTATCATAATAGTTTTACACTCTGCAGAGGTTGTACCACTTTACCCACAAGTCGTGATTTCGTCCCCTGTTGCCAGGTGGACTAGAGTCTCCATGTTGCCATGCCGGCCAAGCACTAGCACACTTCCTTAGGTGTGCGGCAGGAGATCACTACAAGACTTTTACAAAGGGTCTCCCAGTACATGCTAGCCACTAATGTTTTACTCCCGTCCATAAGTGATAGCCCATCAAGAAGCATCTCATCACCCCAGGAGCCCCCTCTTGAGCCATTCGGATACAAGGACAGTCCTCTTGACTTTCATTCCCCGCTCCACCAAATGCTGCACCGACACTGGGAGAACTCCTAATTAATCAGCCAAGCTGTTCCTAGGATCTACAACAAGCATACCACCACCCAACATGTGCCAACGGCGCCACATCCATTCCATCCAGCTTTTTCAGATCCCTAAGTCCATATTGGTAAAAGAATTACCCAATTATCCCCAATATGACATTCTTCATTAGTCAAAATTAATTGAACCCAACAACCCAATAAGCAACTAAGCATGTCTACCCATAGCTAATTAAACCTCTAGTTCAAGGCGACAAGGAAAAGATAAAGCAATACTAGTAAACCCTAACAATAGGTACCCATTCATTTGACACAAGCATGCAATTCTACAATAAACATTCATAATTGGATCAAAATGCATCAAGGACACTTGCCTGAAATTAGATGTTCCTGCTCAGTGATAACAAATCTTGATCTTCATCCTCGTATGATTCCTGTGCGTAAAAATCCTCTTTGCGCAAGACATACAAATCATACACACAATAAATACACAATGCAAGGTATGGGACAATTGGGTATGGTTGAACAAAGGTCACAATTGGATATTTTATCATGATACAAGAGTTTAGGAGCAAGAATTGCCTAAATCAGAGTAATAGATGAAAAGATGTGCAAGATTGAAGTTACAAGGGCTAAAGTGCAACCAAGAGAGGTGGAAACGACATGTAGTTTAATTAACAGGTAAAACAAAGGCTAACATGCAAGGTGATAATCCTATGTATTAGGTTCACAATTTCATAGACCATGGTAAGGTGTTAGTCCATGTGTCGATGGTGGACCATGAAAATGGGTGAGCAGCGCTGCTGCTGTGTGAACAGACATCTTGGCAAAAGAAATGTGTGTTCCCGTGTATTTGATTCACAAATAAAGATAGGACATGAACTATTATGTTGAATGATCTATGGAACATGATAATAGCATGATTATTTGTATGGGACTTCACCTGATCACAAGATCAATGGGTTTGAACAGGACAAGGTCGTGCAGTGACAGTTCAGATGCCGAAGGCGTTCCTGGAGGCGTCATGGTAGATCTCGGGGTGCGCTCCTGAGAATAAGATGACCATTTTGTGGAACACGATAAAGTGTGGCATGTGAATCAATACAGCAACCAGAAATGGATGATCAAGGAGAGCTTTACCGCCGCACGTGCTAGGAACATCCAGAACAGGGAGCAGCTGACATGGACATCTAGATCCTATGCCTCAAGGCACCTCTGCCAGCGATTTCTGGAGTAGATGGCACCTCAAGGCATCTAAGCTCATCCTCCTGTGAACATGTGGAAGATATGATGGAACATAATATGGAGTAGATGGCATGGATGATAAAGCATCTGATCAATCGGGAACACAACGAACAGACCTGGTACACAAGCTGAATGTGCCCAGGAGTAGGGCAGCCAGCAATGCAATTTCGGGTCGCGTTCTCTAGAGTTTAGCTGCATGATTGGAGGGACAAATTGAATATATGTGTTCATACGTGAGTGGAACATGTCAGGGATGTGTTTGATGGGATAGATATTTACCGACAAATGAGGTCAATCGGTGGAAACATGATGAGGTCGTGCAGCGGCAGTTCGAACGCAGATGGCGTTCCTAGTTACACCATAATGGTTCTAGGGGAACCCTCTGGTGGAGATGATCACAAGAACCTAGAACACAAGTAGGAGTGTCGGTTGTATCAATACCATCTCTGGATTGGGAGAAAAGGTGATGGTTTTACCATCGCGCGTGCTAGATTCATCCAGATCAGGGAGCAGCTGCCATTGTGATGCAGATCCCGGAGGCATACAATGTCTAATGGTGCTGATTTCTGGATGTGTTGTAGAGGACATCTGGGCGCACCTCCATGTAACATTTGGCAGCATTTGGATGGGTGGATCACCGGGAACTTGACTTGTGGTAAGAAATATCCCCACTCTTTGATCTTTGCCCACGACAGCATGGGCAATGTGAAATTGACCATTCTTGATTTTTCATCCGTTTGTAGGTGAAATGTTGGTGAGAACAACAACTTTGTTCTGAGCTTGGTCCAATAATAGCCCACAATCTTCACATTATGACCTGCAACAAAGGTTCTTGGCACTTCATGTAGCCTAGTAATTTCGTTGAAAAACAAGTTAGCTACATGCAACACATCATCGCTCTTGTAATAGAGAAATATTGTTGCAAATTTGAAAAGCACCACAACTGAAATGCTCCCCTTCTTAGTACTTGACAACCCGATGATGAAATACAAGGATATGTCTTCTAAAAATTCAGGGAGTGGAATGTACAAATCATGAGAATTCAGCCCGCATTGTGGCCTATGACAAGTGGTCCATCGCTGTACTAATATATAGACATACTGTCTCACTTTAGGCCAATGGAAAGGATGTTTCAGCAGCAAGTTTGTTATTTGTTTCCCAATGTGGCACATCGTTCTACTCATGTATGATTCCTGTAATAAGATCAAAGACAAGAGCAGGTCTAGGACACACAATTTGTTAGCATAGGCCAAGTGTCCATCATTGACATGGTACTTATCCTACCATTTTTCACGTAGGCATTTGAAGTATGGAGTTGCAAAATCAGGAATAGTGGCAGAAAGCTTGTCCACTTTCTTCTCGCACATGAGCTATTTAAACAATTGCATAAACATATCAGCATGCTCAACAATGATGTGGCCATAGATGCCAATGTTATGAAAGTAATTATGATGAATCAAGTGTACTAAAATGCATGGCGTACTAGTGGGGCTCAAAATATTTGCATTGTTATGGCACCCACTAAGCAAACCAGCCATAGAGAATTTACAATTCTCATCATACATTGCATGAAATTTAGGATTGATATAAAGATAGCTAATGATGATGATATCATTTATAATTCCATAAACAGAATATGCACTTCATGTTCTATCTTTTGTGAGAACAAGAGCCATAGGGGCAACATAAGAGTTGAGGTTTCCATGTACATACCCTTTATCAAGTAGCTATTGTATTTGTTTCTGAAACTTTCTAGCCTCTTCTGCATTGGTGCAATATGGTGGCTGGTCGAGAAGTGAAACCCTCGGAATAAGGCCAACTAGATGTTCAATGCCACAAAGTAGAGGCGGACCAGCCCATACCATCTCCGGAAGCACATCATTAGCATCCTGCAATACATTAGAAACAACACTAGAAGGAAGAATTATTTCATTAATGGAAAGCAATACATCTTTGGATAGCAATAACTGCACTATTTGGGATGCATCTCTCATTTCTCTCATTTCAGATTTTGTATGTGTTGTGTCTAGTTTATGACACTCTATCTCTCTTTTTCCTCTCAAGTTTGGCTTGTGGTACTCACTCACAAAGTTATGGGTGACACTCACATTTTTATTTTCTTTATTTCCCTCATCCAACGTCATTGCCTCAATTTTCTTATGTTGTTTGGCTGCAATGATCGTCAGGAGCAGCAGCTCATCTTCTTTACTTTCCCACATTAATGCATGAGAGTTGTCATGGTTTTCATATATAGCATGTGCATGAAATTTCCATGATATCTCCATAAGTGTCTACCAGCCCATCCACAGCATATCATCACACTTGGCCTCGATGTATTTAGATTTGTTGAAAGCACCTTTCTCCCAATGTTTTATATTCACATACCAATCATCACTCAAACACTGCACACATAAAGGACCAAGATAATTCAGTGGGGCTTCCCCAAGTAAATCACAATTTTTCATGCCATGAAGAAGATTGCAGCCACTACAATCTATTGCCAACTCACCTAAATTGACATTTTGGTGGGATTTGGGCTGAGATGAGCTAGACCATTGGGTTTGTTCATCATTCTTGATCTGAACACTTAGTGTTATGACATCGAGAAGGATATGGTTAAGCTCAGAAGAGTATGACATGTACTCTTTTTCTCTAGTTACTTGGACACATAAAACTTCTCTTTCTCTATGAGACATTCACCCACACTTTCACCAGCTGATTCACCTTCAACACTTTTAGTCTCAATGATCAAATGATTGCTGCAACAATCCTTCAAAATATGGCTATGTTCCAAAGAATTGGAACATTGATTGGTACAACTTTTTGAGGTAGAAATTTTGGGACTGTTTGTGATTGTGGCTGAACCAATTGACTTATCCTCACTTGATGATTGTCTTGCTGTCACAGGAATAGAATGTTGAGCATTTGACTTGGAGTCATGGTTATCTGAAAACAAACCTCTTCCTAGGTCAGACTTCATATCTTTTGGAACAGTAGGGTGAACATTTAATCTTGGGTTTGTGCTTGTTAAAAACAAGTTTCTTCCTAAGTCAAATTTCACACCATTTGAATAATTGGGCAGAGATTTTGATGCCGAGTTTGGGCTTGTCAAAAATAGGCTTCTTCCCAAGTCAAACTTCACATCATTTTGGATGATAACCATGAGCTGATAGTTGGGTTGTTGGTCATTGGAGCTGCAGCTTGTAACTTCATTTCAACCCTTTGTGTAGCAGCACCTTCATGTCCACGACTTCTCACATGGCCATAGACAACACCATCCTCATCTCCACCGAATTTTGCCCCATGTATAGCAGCAGCATGGGTAGCAACTTCATTGGCATCATCATCAAATACTCTTCTATGCATATCCTCTGTCAATGCCTTCACAATATTTTTACTAATGTTACTCTTAATATTATTCATGTTGGCATTGAATTGAACCTTGAAATCTTGCATCCATTGCTGCATTTGGACTTGAGTGACATAACTCAGCTCTTTCATTACATCACCTGCCATGGTTAGTGGGAGAAATAGACCAAATCAAGTTATGTGTCTATGTGGAAATCACTCAATCTCACCTTCTCTTACTACCAAAGTTCTCATGTATCGTTGCTGATATTGCGAGCTGCACATACCTTGGTGGTAGGAGACATAACAAACGTGATAGATCAAGTGAAATCAAAGTCACAGTGCATCCTAAATATTGGCTTATCTTTGGAGCTTGGAAGGTTATAGATTTGGGGTGCAAACTCAAACTCAACCTGTTGTAAAGTTAAGTAAAAATCCAATCAAGTCGAGTTGCTGAACTAAAAACAAATAAAATGACAAATGTGTTTAGCAACTCCCGCACAAAGATGGTGGGACTTGTTGCAGCCAAGGAAATGAGCTAAATTAAAATTTTGACTCCAGAACAAAGCTCAATGCTACACAAGTTATGGAGAGGTGCTAGCTGATTGCTCACATAAATCGAGAGCGCTACAAGATTTGCACATATGTTGAATATATGAGAAACTGAAACAATAACAAGCAAGTCAATCAATGTGGTGATCTCAACACTTACTTTTTTCTTTTCATTCTTTTGTTTCACTCTTTTGTTTATCTTTTTTTTCTTCTTTTTGATACTGAAATCAGCACATTAGACTGCATATAACAATGAAGTATTGATGTTCAAACTAATGTTCAGTTTCAACAAAGTGCAAAGCCCTTAAGCAACAACCTACATCTAGTCTCAATAGGTTCAAAGTTTTCACAAAGGATGATATGGTGTACTACTGATATGTACTACACTTGGTGTACACAAAGGATAAACGGATACACTGAATTTCAGTTTCAGCAAAATCTGAAATGTCACCAATAATTGTAGCTGAAACTTTTCATGGACAAATCATTAAAACAATTTATGATTCACAACTTGAGCACCTAATATTCTGATACCACTTCAAATAAGCTTTCCAACGAGCTCAAGAACACCAAAAATGGATTTCAGATGCAAAAGATATGCTTGTTTTGGTGTATGGTGGTCAAACTTTAAATCTGAGCGCAAAAGTATTTCAGGATGAAAGTTGACCTGAACAAGAACACAAGAACGATGGGAAAAACACAAATCCTGATGGGGAACAAATGGGAAAACAAATCATAGGCGGAATACGGTGGGAAACACAAAGATTCAGCTACCAAACTCGATCTATTGGACTGAAACGTAAGAAAACTCACTGAAATTTGAGATCGGGTATTGGATAGTTGAAATTTTTGGTATTTTCAGTTTAAGACAGTAACCAAAGTGGGATACAAAGGGTAAAGATCCTACCAAGGAAACTGTAGCTCTAAATACCAAGTTTATGCGGGGGCTTGCCTGATCTTCTCGTTGTAGGATCTGGGGATAACTTGACCCGTGAAACCTGATGAATCGATGACACCAACAACTGCTAGAACAGCCACCAATGACAAATGGTTTCGCTCAACAACACGCTTTGGTAGACGCCTAACCTGAACCACGTAAAGAAGAGGCGATGCTCTTACAAATCACAAGGAAACAAAAGAACAAGTGGTAGAGAAAACTCCCAATCCTCAAGGGGGCAGCAATGGCTCAACCCTAAGGACAACAGCACTTGGCTTCTCTATTTTTCTGAGTTCAATTCATAGTTAGTGTTTCCAGAAGGTGTACATCTGCTATTTATACTAGGAACATCCCTCCTAGTTGGGTTAGGGGCCTTTCTAAAGAGCCCAACTCGAAATACACAGACTTGGAATAGTCTACGGGTCTTTGGAACAGACTTCACTAAAACGGGCATAACTATGTCTGCAGAACCCCAATGGATGTGAAGTTTATTGCATATGAAAGTATACTTCAAGAACTTTGCACCCATGTATAACACTCATGCCCAAAGTTGCTGGATTCGTACATTCGTTGGCTTGAACATTGGGCACATAATCTGGTCATCTTCAGAAACAGGTCTAACCAAAAGGAGGATAAATGTTTCCATGCAGCTTCAACGAATGTGATCTTTGTTGCAATGGAAAATATGCTTGATGAAGCTTCTATACATGTAGGATACTCTCATTTACAAGTTATAAATTGGTACAATTCTTGTCTTCAATGTCAGGTACAGAACATGAGAATCATCAGGTTGACAACAACTTTGATCAGCACTTGGGCAGCCTTCAATGACCTTCCCTTGGACACTAATGACAAGAAATGAACTTCCATTAGGTAGTAAACAATTTTTAGTAATGACATGGTCATAATCATTAAGGAGTAGAATCACCTCACGTTGTAGTAGCTTCTCTCTTGCATAAGTCATTGACTCCAAGTTAATAATGTTGTCATGTTGAGCACATAACTTGGTATAGCATGAGACATTGTCTTGTTCAAGATGGACCAGCGGTGTATCATGAGGGATGTCCTCATCACTCCTCATCACTACCCTCTTCTGCACTTGGAGAGGGTTGACGATGAGGGAGAGCCTTGACCTTGCCTTTGCCACGGCCAAGTCCACTACCACGTGATGTGGTTTGGTCGACATCACCACCTTTGCCACATTTGCCTCCACCACCTCGCCGAGCAGGGGGAGACTCTTGAGGATCAAAATCCTCATCCGAGTCAGTAGCATTCCTGACACGCTTGGCCCTCTTGCAATCCACCATCTGTCAAGAAATAGGAATGAGAGTGAATATCGATATGTTATAAAAGTGGCTAGAAAAGAATGCAAGGAGTTGATGAGAAGTTGCTCTCTGGTTTCTCTGACCGATATTGTTGATGGGGACAATCAGCATTGCCGATCAGGCAAACAGAGAGGGCATCTGTGCAAGATCATCATTTAAGTCAAAAGTCATCCACGGTCCGCAGTGGTGATGGAAGCATCGACAGTGCTGACTGGATCAACCAGTGACCAGGGCAGCAACGGGTACCTGGAGTTTGCAATCTCCCTGATCAGCCGATTGAGGGGATGTCAAACCCTAATACCCCTAGAATTCGAAATACTGCCATGTAAACTCTACTTCCTCCATTATTAAATTGTTGTTGTCATTGACTTTTTTAGTTAACATGGACCATTCGTCTTATTCAAAAAGAATTAAGTAATATCATATAAATTGTCATTGTATGTTTTATTATCAAATAAAATTGAAGCATAACTTAATATTTTGGATATTTGAAATAATATTTTAAATAAGACGAATGGTCAAATTTAACTAAAAAAAGTCAACGATGATAACAATTTAAGAATGGAGCGAGTACCAAATTGCAGGCATGAATAAATTACTCCTACATGAACATATCTATCAAGTAAAATTACGCAAAAACACGAGGTATTGTGAGATTCAAGAGATGGGGAGTTCAAAAATACCTTCACGAGGCCCTTCAAATCCGGGAGAAGATGTAGGGTTAAGGTCTAGGAGTCCGTTTGATGAAGTCCAAGATTGATTCCTCGAAGTATTGGAAAGATTTTATGGAGGATTTTAGTTTGCTAGGGTTTTGGTGGAGAGATAGGCGTGGAGAGAGGGGGAGGTTGAGGGAAACTATTGAAATTGGCCAGGTCCCGTGAGGGGGCTGAGTCGGCTTCAAGTTCCCAGGCCCGCATCGGCAGTGCCGGTGCGGGCAGAGCTTCTCGGTTACACACTTAATCGACAGTGCCGATGACGGGCAACCCAAGAGCTCACTCCCAGACAGAGAACATTGACATGGCAGACCTTCCACCGGCAGTGCCGACCAGAGGGACCGACACTGTCGATGCTCCATAGACTAGACATGACAGAAAGCTGAGAAAAGATGAGGAGAAGATTTTGAAAATAGTTTTTGATGGACAAGTGACATCTTGACATGATATGGTCAGCCAACAGTCAACATTTCATAATTCTACCATATTTTGACATGATTTGAGCTAGAGATAAAAAAACAAATATCAATAGCAAAAATAATGAGTTTTGGCATAAAGCAATGGTTTTTGCAAGAATAAAACAATCATCATTCAGATGTGCACATCCTCTACATAACATTGCTAGAGTCAAGAATATTTAGCTCAATCCTAAGATAGCAAAACCTCTTCTCATCCAGTGGCTTGGTAAATATATCGGCTAGTTGTTCTTCGGTTCTCACATGACTAATTTCTATATCCCCTTGATAGAATGATCTCTGAAAAAGTGGTGGCAGATATCTATATGCTTTGTGCGCGAATGCTCATCTGGGTTATAAGTAAGCTTTATGACACTCTCATTGTCACATAGGAGAGGAACTTGGTTCAACTTGTAACCATAGTTGATGAGTCCATGGCTCCTAAACTTGTCGCATCTATTCAATGTCAAAAGCAATGCAATACTTTCTATTGCAATATTCTAATATTCAGTTTGGTACTTTCTCCTTTGATGAGAAATATTGGAAGAGCAAGAATGAAATTCTTTCTACAACATGTGCCTCATCGAAAAAGCACATTTTGTTGGTGCTAAATTATGTGAGACGGTGGAAAGGAAGAAATCAAACAACCACATTATCATTGTGAAGGAACGAGAAGGTGACGAGATAGGGGGGGGGGGGGGGGTGATTGGGAGCCAATTAAGATTCTTCTCAAGAACTTGGCCTATGTCCCCAATGTCAGCCCAAACCAACCTCTAAGCAAATCACCAAGGTCACACACACCTACTTGTGATGTGATGACCCTAGGAATGATTGAAAGCAATAGGACACATAGCGGAAGCTCAAGATGGTCAAAAAGGGAAACAAGGGAGATCCGAGAAATTCCAATTCTAGACCTTGATGGAAGTTCCTTCAGGGTCATGATGGAAGTTTCTTTGTTAATGGAAGTTCCTTCAAGATCACGATGGAAGTCCTTCATCGACGGAAGTTCCTTCAGGGTCACAACAGAAGTTCCTTCGTCGATAGAAGTTCCTTAAGGGTAAAATCAGGGGCAGTGCTTTGAAGGGAAAAATACTAAAACCCTATCAAACAAACTCCAAAAATCACAAGATTTGGACAAAAGATATCTCATGGTAGGACGTTCCTTCTCCAAGTGGAATCAGACAAAAATCTCAATAATTCATCATGAATTTCAGGTTCTACCGAAAAGCCTAGGCTTTGAATGTTCTTGAGGAAATCCATGAAGTCAATGGTGCTCTTGCCTAGGATTCAATCAAGGATCCATCAAGGAATGTTTAGGCATGTTCTAGCACCAAGATCCCCCAAGAAATTTGTCCCAAAACCCACTCAAAATGAAGATTGAAAGTACCCACGAAAATAGCTCTGAAAATAGGGAAAAAGAGAAATTCAGGATCTAGGGAGAGGAGAAGATCTTGAGCACAAAACTGAATCTCATATCATTGATTATTGCATACAAGATTCATGGATACATGGCTAGGAAACCACCCTCTTCCTCCCTCTTTTTGGAAGAGAAAAGCTTGTCTCTCATACACTCTCTTCTCTCCAGTACAACATGAAGCACACTCCTAGCTCTATGGAAAGAAAACCTAACACAAGGCTAATGGGAAGAGACCCCCTCTCCCACCAGCCCTACCTCTCGTTATATAGGCCTAGGGTTGTCCTAAAGACCACACTACCCTTGACCTACAATACATTACCACCAACCACCAAGGGCAAACTTATCCATTTCTTTTTCCTTCGCCCGAACGTCCTCGGGCCCTTTACATCTTTGCTTTACCTTGACACAAGATTCGCAATGGTGCCACATGCACCTCCAATCGCCACCACCGGTTTTGAGACCCAAACCCGAAAACCGCCTTGCACGCTTCTCAAAGCATGTCTTCGTTGTTGCCGACGCGTGTCACCTTGTCCCGCGATCCTGACCACCGGCAAGTCTCTCCTGGTCCTGCTCCTTTGGGCTCCCTTATCGCTTGCATGGGCATCCCGCTCGCCTTGACTTGGTCAACATGCCGTCTTCATCGCTCCCACGGTTTGACGCTCAACCGTGAAACCGTTCGTGCTTTTTGCCTCTGTACGTGTACGCTGTGGATCACCCTTGGCTTCAACCTGCCTCCCGATCATTCAGCCCCAAGTGCCCAACTTCTGCCTGATCCTCTCGACGTTGACCGCCAAGTTGACTCCATTTACCTACACATCATGAGACAAGGAAACTCATTTTCCTTCTCCTACAACTTCTCCAACATCTCCACCAACTCCGGTTAGTCATAATCATAACAATGCACACCTCGTGCAATCCCAGATTCCCACATTTCAACTCAAACACAAACTCAGCCAATGTCAATTACTCATCACATATTGCAAATCGTGGCACATATCAACATGGTTTCTCAATCTCCTCCTTGATGAGTACATTGACAACACCAAATGCACAAGGACTTAGAATTTGAAATGCGAAACTGAATAAGCTCATCCAAATGGGTCAAACCCAAAGAAAAGGTGAAAAGCAGCCATCTAGCAAATAAAGGATCACAAAACCAAGAGATTGCAGAGAAGACGACTTGAGAACGTAAAGATTGTGAAAAGCGCATGAAAACACTCGAGCTCATGATATGCTCGCTTCAACTTGCGAGGCGTCCCTTCCCAAAGGATCAAGGTCCCAAAGGTGCTAATAACGCAGACACTTGATAATACAACATTTGTCCATTTTAAGTTAAGTTATTACATAAATAGAGTACTGAAGTGCAGCGGAATATTACAAATTTAAGATAGTTTGAAAATAGCGGAAGCAAAATAACAAAAGTTCTACGAGCTCTCGATGATACATCGATAGTAATGATTCATGCCTAGAGAACCATTACCCTAGCAGCACACATCAATCACTGCGGCGGCAAGTCAGACTCCTGGTGGGCAGTCCAACCCTCAGGGACTTGCATGTCCGAAGGCATCACATTTATAGGCAATTCTATTTCTTCATTACCTAAAAAACAACAAAGGCACAAAGCCTGAGTACTAATTACTCAACAAGACTTACCCGTCGAAAGACCTAGACATGCATTGGCTCTAATAGGATGGCTATTTAAAAAGACTTGCACTAAGCATCCTATTAGTTCTACCAAATTTTATTTAGCCAAGTTAATTGGGTAGGTCAGAAATATAACTTTAGTGATAGCATGAGATAATAACACAATACATAAAGTAAGTACAACATAATAGCAGTAATAATAATAGTCAACAATAACCAACATAATCCATTTCCAAAGTATCATGCGCAACAACGTGATTGGCGCGGTGACCAAGCGGTACTCATTACTACGAGGGATAGTAATTGCAATTGATTTACACCAGCTAGGAAAACCCGAGATATACAACACATATGCGCCAATTAAGGTCGTATATGGCAACCTTTCACAAGAAAAGAACTTGCACCTTAGACCGGGTGTGGTGACATCGATTGGGCACGCCGTTCTGCCAACAGTACTTCGTGGTATGAACCGCCCACTCTAGCAGAAGAAGGGTCAATAACCAATGCAACTTAACCGTTCTTATTGCAAGTAATTTTTAATGCTATATCGGTTTACTAGTGCCCATAAACTAGCACAAAACTTGATCAAGGGGCCGACCAGAGACGGGTCCTAGGTTTGGCAAGGGAGGGCTACCACAGTCAACACCTATGTATTGCTGTTACCTACACATGCATAATCTCTGCTCGGCCATACATGAAAAGTAAACTTCTTTTATAAGTTCAAATTTAATGATCAAGTCATCCCTTAGTAATAATATCTACCGAGACTATTATTTACTAAGCATAGCATGCTTAGTAAATAATAGTGCAACAATAAGCTTAGACACTAGTACTATGATAAACTAGCAAAAATTTAAAAGGCGAATGCAAACCGGGGCTTGCCTTGGTCAACACTAGTGTTAGCAACCTCTACTTCTTGCTCAATATCCTTCTGAAAATCCTCTTCTTGCTCCTGGTTATCGTTACATATATGATGAAAAATGTGTTAACGGTATTGTCGTAACTCCGTTACATGCAATGATATGATGGATACATAATGCATTAGTGTTTTAATACCAACAATATTATTAATATGTTCTCGAAGCCATATGCTTCAGAGAAGCAATTTAGAATTTCATCATTTTATGTGTGTTATTCATTTAAATGGGGTTATTATAATTTTATAAATAAATAATGCAATTAATATAGTAAAACGGTGTTACTGTACTTGAGTGACTTGTCATAAAAATGTACATGTATGAACATCATCTTTGCGAGGTCATAGCTTCTAGACATTAATATTTTATTTACTAGCATTTATATAAGCTAAAGTACCAAATAAATTCCAGAGCATAAAATATTTCATATTTTACCAAACCACTTTTTATTGTGATAGATAATCATGTGTTTACTAAGCATGCCAAAAATCATGATTTAGTTTTGTTCCTAGAATTTCTGGTGATTTATTTGGTCTTTTTATAATTAAAAGCATTATTAAAAATACATGTACAGAGACAACATGCAATCATTTTTTCTGAAATACAGCAGATCATTATGAGACAAACAAAATTTGTTTGAGGTCCATTGGATTTCGGGTTCATTTACTATGATGTTTAGAAGTTTTCAACCTGATCCTGTTATTTTTCTGGTTTTACTGGTTTACTTAAAGACACTGGGTGCCACGTGAGATGCTACGTCGGCGCCATGACGGGGCCACGAAGGCGCCAGCTCAGCTGCCAGTCAGCTACGCCGGAGCTCGGTGGCACATGGCCGGAGGGCTCGCCGCGGGGCTCCACGCGGGGCAAAAACTTGACGCGGAGGCAGGAATATGATGCGCACATCATTGCGGAGAGATTGGCAGGGATCGCGAGGTCGGGATCTCACCGGAGGGTCGTCGGTGACGAGAGGCGGCGGAGGGAGAAACTTCGACGGCGTTGGGTTTCTGCTATGGAGCACGATACAGAACACGGCCAAGCCCTAGAGCTTCACGGTGACTTGCAGTGGCTCGGCATCGGGTCGGCGTTCGTCGAGGAGGGCTGGAAGGTGGTTCTCACGGGCGATGTGGCTCGGCACGGTGAAGCAGAGGCGGGGGCAAACGTTGGGTGAGCGCGAGGAGACGTTGCGCAACAGAAAAAGAAGAAATAGGGCAAGGACACTCACCAGAGACGGTGAATTTCGCGTTGCGGCCAGAGTTGCACAGAACGAGGTCATCGGCGTTCCCTCTGCAATTGGGCGGGCTCAGCCCAGGGTCGGACTCTGGACTTGCGCTAGGAGGAGGAAGGGGTCTATGCGCGGTGTTTTGTGGTGCTGTCCTTGGCCAAGAGATGCTGGTGGCGGAGCAAAACCTGAGTTTCAAGCTAAGGGCGGCAATGGTGGGGTGGTTGGTAAGAAGAGAGAGGAAGGCAGAGAGTAGAGGGCACAAAATTCAAGTGAGAGAGCTATGAGGGGGTCATAGGGTCTTACAAGGGTCAGCGCATCGATTCGTGCGGTTGAGGCGATGGGAGCGGCCGGGGCGATCGGAATTGAAGTTTTGCCGACCGACATGGTTGGCGTGCAGAGGCGGGAAGAGAAGGTTGTTGGGCGACGCTCGTGGCATGGCTGGCGTGATGGATGGGACAGGACGGGCCGAGCAGGGGGAGGCAGGTGGCACTGTTGCGTGTGGAGTTCCGAGGTGGGACGGTGGCGTGCGCGCCGGAGGGAGAACAGAGAAGATTTTGCACTGCGCCCCTGGATCTTCTCTGATCTTCACAACTAAGTCCCTGGTTTCAGTTAATTCCAAATAAAATAGCTTGAGGCCTTCACAAATCATGAAATTTGGTGCAGGTGATATTTATGATATTCTGAACACTTTGGTGAAGGACATTTTCCAATTTGAATTACAATTATTTTCGATTAATTATTTAAATCAGAAAGGTTTTTAGGTTTAATTTATTTATTTGGGGTACTTCCAAATGAGATAAAATTCCCATGTTTGTCCTAAAATTCTATTTTATTATTACTAGAATGATTATGAATTTACTTGGCATATGTTGTATAGAAAAATTTTAACTTGCCTCACAACCTTGTTTGTAGGGTTTTTATTTTTCTATACTTAATTCAAATTGGGTGGGGACTCTATCATTTTATGGTACACTTAGCTATAATTTGTGCTCTGCATACTTGTTAAGCAGAAAAGAGACACCTGGGTGTCACAGCCCTCCCTCTTTAATGAAATCTCGTCCTGAGATTATGAACAAGGCAAACTAGAGGGAAGTACGGAGGTCAAAATATACCTGTGAATGACGACCAAAATTCTGGGTAATGAGTATTTAGTCGCCTCAACCACAACGTTCCAGAATTTTGAATGGGCCAATATAACAAGGAGCTAATTTTCCTTTGACTCCAAAATATTGGATGCCTTTCATAGGCGACACTCGGAGATAGACATAGTCATCTTTATTGAAATAGAGTGGCCTACGTCGTCCGTTTGCGTACTTTTCTTGACGACATTTAGCATCTTTAAGATTTGCCTGAATGGTACAAAGTTTTTCTTCAGCATGCTTTACAAGGTCAGTACCAAATGTTACTCTTTCTCTTGGTTCGGACCTGTTCAGAGGGGTTCTACAACTTCGACCATAGAGTGCTTCAAATGGTGACATTTTTACACTCTCCTGGTAACTATTGTTATACGAAAATTCAGCATAGGGTAGATACTCATCCCAGTTACCACTATGTGCTAAGACACATGCTCTAAGCATATCCTCTAGAATTTGGTTGACACGCTCTGTTTGTCCATCAGTAGCGGGATGGTAAGTAGAACTGCGAATCAAATTTGTATTCAAAGATGCATGCAACTGTTCCAGAATCGAGCAATGAACTACAAGCCTCTATCCGAAATAATAGTCTTAGGTACTCCATGGAGGCATAATATTCTTGATATATAACTCTACATATTGTTTCACCTTGTATGTATTGTTGACTGGTAAGAAATGAGCAGACTTTGTGAGTCTATCCACGATGACCCAAATCGAAATTCATGCTTACGCGAAGTGAGAGGGAGCCCAACAATAATGTCCATGCTGATGTCTTCCCACTTCTAGGCAAGAATGCTTAATGGTTGAAGTAATCCGGCTTGTTTTAAATGGTCAGCCTTAACTCTCTGATAGGTATCACATTCTGCAACATACCGAGCAACTTCTCGCTTCATTCTTGTCCACCAAAAATTCTTTTTCAGATCTTGGTACATTTTATTACTACCCGGTGAATAGAGTATTTGGAGTGATGTGCTTCATCCAAAATTTTCCGTTGAAGTTCAAAGTCTTTTGGTACTACTAAGCGGTTATTGAACCACAGATTACCGTCCGAGTCTTGTGTGAAACATTTTGCTTTACCATTTTTAATGTTTTGACGGATATAACTCATACCAATGTCTTTCCTTTGTGCAGCAACGATTTCTTCATGAATGGTGGAATGCATACTAAGGTTGTTGATCACTAGAGCAGGCAAAACATGAAGACTGGATTCTGAAATAATTATGTGTTGCTGCTGTCCTGAAATTTCAGCATCAAGTTATTGCAGTGAATTTTTCTGCTTAACGCGTCAGCGACTACATTAGCCTTGACTGGATGATAATAAATCTCTAGATTGTAGTCCTTGATTAACTCTAGCCACCGACATTGTCTCATGTTCAGATCGGTCTGAGTAAAGATGTATTTCAAGCTCTTATGATCCGTGTAGATGTCCACTAAGTTTCCAAGCAAATAATGCCTCCAGATTTTTAGTGCAAGCACAACTGCAGCTAGTTCCAAATTATGAGTTGGATAATGTTCTTCATGCTTTCGTAGTTGCCGAGATGCATAGGCAATGACACGACCACATTGCATGAGCACACATCGAAGTCCTGTCCCAGATGCATCACAATACATGTCAAACGGCTTGGTGATGTCTGGCTGAGGCAACACTGGGGCAGTAGTTAATAATTCTTTCAACTTCTAAAATTCTTCTTCACATTTATCACTCCTTTCGTACTTCACATGATTCTTCAATAATCTTGTGATAGGCTTGGATAGCTGGGAAAAATTAGGGATGAACCTACGGTAATATCCAGCTAGTCCAAGGAAACTACGAACTTGATGAACCGTTTTCGGTGGCTTCCAATCTAGCACATCTTGAACTTTGCTAGGGTCTATAGAGATACCTTCCACAGAAACTATGTGACCAAGGAATGGCACATGGTCCAACCAAAATTCACACTTGCTGAATTTTGCAAAGAACTTGTGATCTCATAGACGTTGAAGAACAATGCGAAGACGTTCAGCATGCTCTTCCTTGGACTTAGAATAGATGAGGATTTGATCAATGAATACTACCACAAATTTGTCCAGCTCTGGCATGAATACAAAATTCATGAGGTACATGAAATGAGCAGGGGCATTTGTCAATCCAAATGACATCACTAGATACTCGAATAATCTGTATCTAGTAGAGAAAGCGGTCTTTGGAATATCTTCTGCTCTGATATTTATCTAATGATACCCCGAGCGAAGGTCAATTTTTGAAAAGACCTTGGCGCCAACCATTGATCAAAAAGAATATCGATACATGGCAACGGGTATTTATTCTTGATTGTGACTTCATTTAGTGGCTGATAATCAATGACAAGGCATAAAGACTTGTCCTTCTTCTTCACAAAAATAGCAGGGCAGCCCCAAGGTGAAGTGCTTGGGCGAATGAATCCTTTTTCCAGCAACTCATTCAACTGCTTCTTCAACTCAGCTAACTCATTCGGAGCCATCTTATACGGACGACGTGATATTGGAGACGTTCCTGGCTGTAGCTCTATCTTAAATTCCACATCACGGTCAGGTGGTAGGCCAAAGATATTTTCAGGAAAAACATGGTGTAGCAACTCATCTATTCCTGGTCTAACTCTTCCAGCTCTTCTGGTTCTTCCAGTTCCATAGGCTCTTCCAGTTCTTTTGGATCCATCATTTCTACATCATTATTATCAGCAGGTGCCATCTCTATATCCTCTTGTTCTCCATACTCCAAGGTGATCTCAACACAATTCCCTTCAATAGGAAGATGGGCAGCTTTGAATGCATCCAAGTCATCCTGAGCCTCGATCATATCATGCTCAAAACTCTCTGCATCCTACAAGGTTTGATCGCGCTCATCTATAATCGCATCTATCTCTTCATTCTTTGCTTGAATTTGTTGGTTCAGTTCTAAAATTTCCACATCCTTAGCTTGCTTTTCCGCTTCTGAAAGCCGAAGAGCCGTCGGCACAAGTTTGTGCACAAAGCAAAAGTGGAGAGGCCATAATGCTCTATTATGGGCAGCATAGGATTGTGGTGGCGGTGGTTTGGATCAAAGATGAAGTCCACACGCCGATTCCATTCAAAATCATTTACATCGTTGATGGGCAGCAATGCGACAGGTGTTCCAGCAATATTATGCTTGCGATCTTCACAGAACCGAGTGAGTGCCTTGAAAGCAGCAACACCCCAAGTGGCAAGCAAATCTATCCCATTGACGCTAATGGTCCAGGACTCCCATGCTGGAGTAACCGAATAGTTGGTGGGAACCGCCGCATGGATGACACAAGAGGTGACTCCATGCTCCTGAAATTCCTTTCCAACATAAGTGGGTGGGATGTCATAACCAAAGCCATGGAGAACATTCCAAAACAGACATGTCATCCTAGTGAACTCCAGGCCATCGGTGATCTCCCAACCGGGTGGGGTCAGGTCATTGTTTTCAGCCATCTACAAGGAAAGTATTTTTGATTGAGTCAAACCTTACTTATAATAAAAATTCATTTCATGTAAAGTGGTATGAAATACAGAGGCAAAGTTTTAGTTTACATTTTCCAGCTTCAAGGGGCAATAATACGGAAACGTGTTTTAAAACAGATTCTGTCTTGACTGTACAGCAGTCAGAAAAGTGAGTGTTTCGACCAGAAAAAGAAACATTCAGAACTGGTACGTTGCACCAAGTTATAGTATACTTTCATAGCTTTCCATATTATATTTATACTCCCAAAAATTCCAAGTAAAACTGGACTTAGTGTTTCAGCTCTACTGGACAGAAGAAAAGTAATTAATTGGTAAAACCTATTGGAGGTGAAAATGGACTTCTAAGGCTTTCCATATTGGGTTTAAACACTTAAAAATTCGAAGTACAACTCTAGTTATGAAATTTTTAAGTTCAGAGTTATGCTGAAAACAGTGAGTTGGCAGATTGTATTTGCTCTCTGTTTTTGGGTTGTTTCTGTTATGATCGAAATTTAACTTAAACTTCAGGTGATAGAGGGTGTTGAGACCTTTCTAAAAAGTATTTATATGCCTTATTTGGTGGGGTAATTTAATACCTATGAATTTTTACAGTTAACAGCTAAAAACAGGACAGATTCTTGTTAACTTAACAATTGGACTTGTATTTCAAAATTTTATACTCAACATGCTTAGAAAATTTTTATTCAGAGGTTGGTGAGCAAGAGGAGAACAAAATTTTAGTTCAGTTATATAGGGATGCATGATGCAAAATTTTTAATGTATTATCCTATCGTTGCTCACAACACAACACATATTTTGCCGGTACTTAGCAGCACGAAAGTTTGGTGACGATCCGCTCTCATCACATAAGTCAATATAAGTGTTGTACTAACGGTGTTAGTATACCTGCAGAAAACTCATTGCAGAAACAATACATCAAATTTAAAAGAAACTACGAAAAGAAGCATAATCCTACTTGGCAACGGTTCATGAAACGAACCACCTTGCGAAGCTACGGTCCTCGCAAGCGGACCCATGCTCATAAAGCTACCATGATGAGCATCACTAAGAAAAAGTTGGCACAGTTTATGGAAGAAACCGTCTCGTGAAACCATAGCCCTCGCGAGCAAACTCTATGCTCCAAGGAATCGTCTCACAAAGCCACAGTCCTTGCGAGCGAACTTTAAATGACAAATGAAAAGCCAATTGATAAACCAACTGAAGCATAACCCCGTTAGCTTGTCACCAACCCTAACTTCTAATAGGGGCAATACTAACGTATCCTTACTCGTAATCGTCATAGTTTTTTGAAAATATGTTTTAATTGTTGTATTATCATGGACCACGGCTCTGATACCAGCTGAGGCATCCCTTCCCGGAGGATCGAGATCCCAAAGGTGCTGATAACGCAGACACTTGATAATACAGCATTTGTCCATTTTAAGTTAATTTATTACATAAATAGAGTACTGAAGTGCAGCAGAATATTACAAATTTAAGATAGTTTGAAAACAGCGGAAGCAAAATAACGAAAGTTCTATGAGCTCTCGACTATATAGCGATAGTAATGATTCATGCCCAGAGAACCATTATCCTAGTAGCACACATCAATCACTGCGGCGGCAAGTCAGACTCCCAGTGGGCAGTCCAACCCTCAGGGACTTGCATGTCCCAAGGCATCACATTTATAGGCAATTCTATTTCTTCATTACCTAAAAAACAACAATGGCACAAAGCCTGAGTACTAATTACTCAGCAAGACTTACCAGTCGAAAGACCTAGACATGCATTGGCTCTAATAGGATGGCTATTTAAAAAGACTTGCACTAAGCATCCTATCAGGTCTACCAAATTTTATTTAGCCAAGTTAATTGGGTAGGTCAGAAATATAACTTTAGTGATAGCATGAGATAATAACACAGTACATTAAGTAAGTACAACATAATAGCAGTAATAATAATAATCAACAATAACCAACATAATCCATTACCATAGTATCATGCGCAACTACGTGATTGGCGCGGTGACCAAGCGGTACTCATTACTGTGAGGGACAGTAATTGCAATTGATTTACACCAGCTAGAAAAAACCGAGATACACGACACATACACACCAATTAAGGTCATATATTGCAACCTTTCGCAAGAAAAGAACTTACACCTCAGACTGGGTGTGGTGACATCGAGTGGGCATGCCGTTCTGCCAATAGTACTTCATGGTATGAACCGCCCACTCTAGCAGCAGAAGGGTCAATAACCAATATACCTTAACCGTTCTTATTGCAAGTAATTTTTAATGCTTTATCGGTTTACTAGTGCCCATAAACTAGCATGCATTCGGTACGGTTCAAAACTTGATCAAGGGGCCGACCATGGACGGGTTCTAGGGTGGGTAAGGTAGGGCTACCGCAGTCAACATGCATAATCCCTGCCCGGCCATACATCAAAAGTAAACTTCTTTTATAATTTCAAATTTAATGATCGTCATCCCTTAGTAATAATATCTACCAAGACTATTATATACTAAGCACAGCATTACAGTACTGAGCCTACCAGGGTTCTAATCACAGTAGTATAGGTCATTTGGGGTAACATGCAAGGTGGGTTTCAAACAACTCCTATAACCTAGTGTAACAATAAACTTGGACACTAGTAATATTACAAACTAGCAAAACTTTAAAAGGTGAATGCAAAACGGGGCTTACCTTGGTCAACACTAGTGTTAGCAACCTCTACTTCTTGCTCAATATGCTTCTGAAAATCCTCTTCTTGCTCCTGGTTGTCGTTACCTATATAATAAAAAATGTGTTAACGGTATTGTCGTAACACCGTTACATGTAATGATATGATGGATGCATAATGCAATAGTGTTTTAATGCCAACAATATTATTAATATGTTCTTGAAGGCATATGCTTCAGAGAAGCAATTTAGAATTTCAACATGTGTGTTATCCATTTAAATGGGGTTATTATAATTTTATGAACAATTATTGCAATTAATATAGTAAAAAGGTGATACTGTACTTGAGTGATTTATCATAAACATGTACATGTATGAACATCATCTTTGCCAAGTCATAGCTTCTGGACATTAATATTTTATTTACTAGCATTTATATAAGCTAAAGTACCAAATAAATTCCAGAGCATAAAATATTTCATATTTTACCAACCAATTTTTATGGTCATAGATAATCATGTGTTTAATAAGCATGCCAAAAATCATAATTTAATTTTGTTCCTAGAATTTCTGTTGATTTATTTGGTCTTTTGATAATTAAATGCATTATTAAAACTACATGTACAGATTTATAAAATAAAGAAGATCATTATGAGACTAACAAAATTTGTTTGAGGTCCATTGGATTTCGGGTTCATTTACTATGAATTTTAGAAGTTTTCAACCTTTTCCTGTTATTTTTCTGGTTTTACTGGTTTATTTAAAGACACATGGGTGCCACATGAGCTGCTATGTCAGCGCCACGACGGGTCCACGCAGGCACCAGCTCAGCTGCCAGTCAGCTTTGTCGGAGCACGGCAGCGCGTGGCCGGAGGGCTCACCATGGGGCTCTACGCGGGGCGAAAACTTGACGCTGAGGCAGGAAAATGATGTGCACGTCGAGGCGGAGAGATTGGCAGGGATCGGGAGGTCGGGATCTGACTGGAGGGTCGTCGGTGACGAGAGGCGACGGAGGGAGCAACTTTGGCGGCATCGGGTTTCTACTACGTGGCACGAAACGGATCACGGTCAAGCCCTAGAGCTTCATGGTGACTTGTAGTGACTCGGCATCGGGTCGGCGTTCGTCGAGGAGGGCCGGAAGGTGGTGCTCACCGGTAATGCGGCTCGGCACGGTGAAGCAGAGGCAGCTAGCTGGGGAAAAACCCTTCTTCTGGTGACCTAGGGGTGGGGAGCCGAGGGCAAACGTCGGGTGAGCGCGAGGAGACGTTACGCAACAGAAAAAAGACGAAACAGAGCGAGGGCGCTCACCAGAGATGGTGAATTTTGTGTTGCGGCCAGAGTTGCGCAGAACGAGGTCATTGGCGTTCCCTCTGCAATTGGGCGGGCTCAGACCAGGGTCGGACTCTAGACTTGCGCGAGGAGGAGGAAGGGGTCTACACGCGGTGTTTTGTGGTGCTGTCCTTGGCCAGGAGATGCTTGTGGCGGAGCAAAGCCTGAGTTTCGAGCTGGGGGCGGCAATGGTGGGGTGGTTGGGAAGAAGAGAGAGGAAGGCAGAGAGTAGAGGGCACAGAGTTGAAGTGAGAGAGCTCTGACGGGGTCACGGGGTCTTGCAAGGGTCAGGGCATCGATTCGTGCAGTTGAGGCGACAGGAGCAGCCGGGGCAACTGGAATTGAAGTTTTGGCGGCTGACATGGTTGGCGTGCAGAGGCGGGAAGAGAAGGCCGTTGGGCGGCGCTCGCGGCGGAGGTGATGGATGGGAAAGGACGGGCCAAGCAGGGCGGGGAGGGGGGGGGCAGGCGGCGCTGTTGCGTGTGGAGTTCCGAGGCAGGGCGGTGGCAAGCGCGGCGGAGGGAGCCCTGCTCCTGCTGCGCCAATGGAGGAAGAACAGAGAAGATTTTGCACTGCGCCCCTGGATCTTGTCTGATCTTCACAACTAAGTCACTGGTATCAGTAAATTCCAAATAAAATAGCTGGAGGCCTTCAAAAATCATGAAATTTGGTACAGGTGATATTTATGATATTTTGAACACTTTGGTGAAGGACATTTTCCAATTTGAATTACAATTATTTTCCATTAATTATTTAAATCAGAAAGGTTTTTAGGTTTAATTTATTTATTTGGGGTACTTCCAAATGAGATAAAATTCCCATGTTTGTCCTAAAATTCTATTTTATTATTACTAAACTGATTATGAATTTACTTGGCATATGTTGTATAGAAAAATTTTAACTTGCCTCACAACCTTGTTTGTAGTGTTTTTATTTGTCTATACTTAATTCAAATTGGGTGGGGACTCTATCATTTTATGTTACACTTAGCTATAATTCATGCTGTGCATACTTGTTAAGCAGAAAAGATACACCTGGGTGTCACAACTTGTGGTAGTTCACATGTAATGGAAAATGAGGTCATCTTAAGTTTTTTTAGCATTATTTGCGCATAACCCATTATTTTCTCCCCCTTTGGCAATGAACTCATCAAAGAAGCAAAAAGAACAAACATGCAATGCATGAAAATGCAAACCCAAGGAGCTTCACAACTATGCCAACAAGCATTTAACCTTGCTAATCACAAACATAGAGCTATGA
The DNA here is from genome assembly GCA_030378355.1 of Eleusine indica. Lineage (NCBI taxonomy): Eukaryota > Viridiplantae > Streptophyta > Magnoliopsida > Poales > Poaceae > Eleusine > Eleusine indica. Next base: position 22,465,286 of record CM059500.1, read on the forward strand.
AGTGTAAAAGCAATAGCTCACAATCATACAAAGACCAAAAATAGATAGCAAGACATAAGCACCAAGAGCTATACAAGCTAAGTAGAAGGATTGACTAGCTTAGATAGAACCAAATTTGCTTATCATGAGAAAGGCTGCCACCATATGTATAAGTACTCCCATCCAAGGCAAAATAGGCATCAAGTGAATCAAAGGAAACTAGCCAGTTTCAATCTCAACCAGGGCAACAAGCATTTCGAGCAAATGAGCCGTACAAACGCTCACATATTATTAATTGATCCTCATGTGACTCCTTATCCATGCGGAGGGTCGCACGACTAGGTACGGCAAACACCTCGAGGCAACAAAGCACAATTTTGGGATTTAGCAGTTTTGAATTTGATCAATTTATCTTTCATATTAAGGTCAAATTAATGAGCATGCCTTTGTGGCAAAAGGAACACACATTCCCACAATGTTCCATCATGAGCTAAACATTTGCAAAGCCTTCCATTTCGCAAACACAAGGTGCTAGAAGCAACACATCCTCTAGACTAGCCTCAACACAAGTTTTGACAAGGATAAAAGCAATTATATACATGGTGAGCAATTTTTGGCAAGACTAGTTCATGAGTTTCACAAAAAGCCAAGTTCACCTTTAAGATTAGCAAGTTGCTCAAAAAGAGTCTATAACAGGCCATCTAGAAAATCTAAGCATGAGAGATTGCTATCACATCCACACAACTTAGCTCAAGCTCAATCATAGCAATAAAAAAATCCGAGAAAGCATAAGAGGCAAAGCTCATCTACCAATGCATATATTACATATGAGATGCAGTGCGAAAAGGTAAGATACATATATACAAAGGAACTTCAAGTCCCCCTCAAACGATGCCATAGGGATGGCAAACACCAAGCTCCCCTCGAAGAAAAGAAAATCTCGAAGCATCTAGGGGCTTGGAGAGAATATCAGCCAATTGGTTTTTAGTGTCAATGTATTTGAGACATCTCCTTTCTCAACATTATCCCTCAGGAAGTGGAATCTCACATTTATGTGTTTGACCTTACCATGTTGAATTGGGTTTTTGGCTAAGCAAATGACACTGGAGTTATCAAACATAAGTGGAACACTCTTAAAGGTGAACCCATAGTCTCTCATGGTGAAAACCATCCATAGGATTTGAGAACATCAGCTAGCGGCAGCAACATACTCAGCTTTGATTGTGGATTGGGCTACACTAGATTGCTTGCGAGAAGACCAACAAACCAAAGAAGTACCCAAGAAATGGCGAGTACCCGAAATGCTCTTCCTATCAATTCTACACCCAACAAACTCCGCATTCGAGTACCCAATAAGATCAAGAGATGAAGATGCAGAGTACCAAAGACCAAACTCAAGGGTATATTTGAGATACCTGAAGATGCGCTTGACAGCTTTGCGATGAGTCACCTTTATGGAAGCTTGAAAGCGAGCACAAAGACACACCGCAAAGTGGATGTTGGGTCTTGTCACCGTCAAGTACAAGAGGGAGCCGATCATGCTCCTATACTCCCTTTGGTTTTCATTGGTACTTTTAGTTTTCTCCATGATGAGCACTGCTCTAGCCAACACGATGGTGATTCCATCTTCCTTGGAGAATTAAAGCCGATCCAATTAGGGATTGTTAAGCGATCGTAATCAAGCTACTGCTTGGGTGCGCTCCAGACTTCTATTGAATTCCTTTTCTTCTGGTCGTGGTCAAGTGCTGGCCGTGGTTGGAAGAAACCTCTCTAGGGATTGGTTGCAATCTTGTAAGCATATCATTTTATTTGTCTATCATACAACTCATGTTGATAGTCACAAGGAGTTAATTTAATTATGCTTTGAATTACTCTCCTGGTTTGTTCTACCATGAGATCAATTGCTGCTGGTTGTTTCTCTAACCTAAAGTACTAGCTTGAGTCATCACACTGCTGAATAAGGTGTTTTAATCAGCTGACTTATGTTGCTTTGTACATATTGCTATGGTCTTTGCGGCCATATAAGTCATTATCTCGTATAAATTTGGAGAAAGATTATTTTGTTCCTAAGTACCATGAAAGATTGGGACAATTTCTGGACACACGTCATCGTGATCTTATCAATAGTCCCTTAGAGTATGTCTCATCCAAAGTAGTTGTGCACAACAACTATTGGCTGCAACATACTCTGCTTCGGCTGTGAATAGAGCAACGGAATTTTGTTTCTTGCTTGACCATGACACTAGGGACCTACCCAAGAATTGGCATGTGCCAGAGGTGCTCTTTCTATCCATGTTATCCTTGGCAGAATCCGCATCGCAATTGCCTATTATGTTGAACTCTGAATCCTTGGGGTACCAAAGCCCTAGGTTGGGTGTGTGAACCAAATGTCTCAAGATTCTTTTAACGGCCACCATGTGACACTTTTGGTCATTGTTACGCACCCACTTATATACCGCAAGTGTATGATGTACATTTTAGCTTTTCCCTCAGAGTATTCCAAGGTTTATATCAAATCCATAAGGATCAGCAAGAGAATTGTGTTTAGGGTTTTCTACATTGTCTAACGAATCAATCCTAGCATGAAGTTCCTATTGCACATACCAGAGCATGAATGGTGTAGGCTTCAATGATGAGAGCTTTGTATCGGTGAGCTAGGGGGTTTCTGCTAATCGAGGCACAAATGTGCTGATCGGCATGAAGGCTTTTTATTGTGAAGGCTTTGTTGGATCTAGAAGCATACACATACATCAAAGAGAACCGCCTAGAGTTAGCCTGCATGCATCTAGCGGTAGGAGAAAGGACGTGTCCATCGGCGCAACTGGTGTGCCGATCAGCACCGAAGCAGTAGCAATCTGACATCTATGATCAAAGATTTCTTGGCACTTTAAACAACTGATGAACATCAAAGATGAGCAAAGACAATGACGCTTTTTATGGTGGTTTTGCTCGCTCTGGCCTAATTTTTCCCATGCTTAGGTGGATACTAATCATTCCCCATGCTTTGGTCTCCACCTTTTACTCTACTAAAGCTTAAACATGCAACAACCTAACCCTGTCACAACTAATCATGCATATCAAGAGGCTAAAGTAATTATGGCTCATACGAGATCTGAATAGCTAACCTAATCACCGCGATTAAGATAACATCTAAGAACTTAGTCTAGAACTAAGAAATTGGAATAAGCATATGTAAGACCAGGCAATCCAGACCAACACAATTGCAGCCAAGGATAGAATCAAGACAGAGACAGAGATAATATATGAACTATACCTTTATTCATCACCGTCAATGGGGTGTGCCAATTGGCATGAAGACCGTGCCGACCGGCACCGCCTTGTTCCAACGTTGACGGCTCCTAAGATACATGGCCCTATTTCTTCTTAGCTCAGGAGTAGCGCAACCATGCTGGACGGCTACCCAACTAGACTACATCTCTTAATTTGGTGGCTCTTCAGCTCCAGCGGCCTCCCGGCGATGTGCAATAGCTTCTAGGGTTTGCATGGGGTAAATACAAGTCCACACCCATCCTCCTACATCCTTGGGGTATTTATATAGGGTCTGTAGACGTCCTCCTTGCTTGGCCATGAAGTTAGCCCCTTAGAGATAAAGTCCAAGTTGGTTTTGCACCTTCAGTATCAAGCACTGACTTCCAAAAATCAACTCCCATGCCCATAGTCCAAATAAGGTGAGTCTAGAATCTATCTCGTACCCCTCAGAAAGTTATATAATTTTGGTATTCATTTGAAGTCCAGATTTGGCGGTCCTGCTTCCCAAAAGCGTGATGCAAGAATATCTGTTCTGATTCAGACTCTTCTGCGCACGTCTCCTTGCAGGGACCATATCTCCTAACTCCAGAGTCCAAATAATATGATCCATATATGTTCCAAAAAGCACTTGACGAATTCTACAACTTTTGAGTTATAACATTTCCTATTAGAACACGTCTTGAACTCTGAAACTGCATTGTAATGCAGTGCTGTTTCTGGGCTGCGCAAATTAAAGTTTCCTTCCGGATAAACCTTCTAATAATCCTTGGGCATGGAGCTACGACCTTGGGCTTGCATGTTAGGCTCCATGGATGTCCAGAGGTGTCTTATAGGCACCATGGGCTTGTGGAAAAACGTCCTCTCAGGGCGAGTCGGGCTTCACATCGGTACATCTCATAATTCAGCCTTTTTAGTGTCTTTTCACCTTATTCTGCAACAAAGCAATCAAAGGACACTACATGTGGAAATAGTCAAAATTAGAGGTAATAACACATGCTTTTGATGAGAATATGGTAGGAACATGGTTTCTTTTGGCATATAAAATGTGTAGCTAAGAAGCGCCAACAACTCTCCGATGCTTAAACCTTTCCTCGTCCCCAAGTAAATAAATGTTAGCACCGGAATTAGGACCACGCCCAGTAATCAATGGCACAGAGTGAAAATTGGCCGAGTCAAAGAAGTCCAATGGCCGCAGGGAATAAAGTGGGCTCACTAGGGTTTAATTTATCTTTTCTGTTTTAGAAAGACTTTACTTAGGAATAAATCTAGTCGGTTTGTTTGTTTGGAAACCGAAGAGTCCAGACTGACTCAGGTCAGAACTGCTTTGTGCGGGGCTATAAATATGTAATAGGGTCTCTACAAAAAAGATTAACACTTTCATTCAATACAACTCGGCGCATCGCCACCTTTTCCCTGTTGGACGAAATCCTCGTCTCGCGTGGGCTGCATCGGCTATAATCTTGGCATGAGAATTGGATTTGTCACCTTTGGTAGTCTCACAACTAGTGCTTTCTCATTAATTTGATATTCTAGTTGTTATCTTCGTAATTGCTAGTTATCCAGTAATTATATCTTTATCAAGTCTGTTCTATCGACTTTTGCATCGTAGTAGTGTCTTAGTTAGGTTCGACCTATTGTGTTTTTAGTAGGTTTTACGAACTTGATTTAGATCTGTTATTCGAGTCTCTTTGTTGATTTTATCTATAATTAGAATGTATCTCGATCTATTTACTTTGTTTGGGCACTGTCTCGATTAAGTTTGATCTGCTCAAATCATTGAGGCTGCATCGACTCTGACCTCTCGCTGAGTCGATAGAATTAGGTCCAATCCGATTGTAGGTAGAGTCGATAGGGTTCTATCGGTATGTTTAGCCGATAGCTTATCATGGTCCGATCAACTTTGTAGTACTTCACTTAATAATTTTCATACCTTCGATAGTCGATCATGCCCTTTATTTGAATATATTAGATCTATGATTTTAAGGCATATTTGCAATAACTCCAATCAGATCTATCGACTTCACATCATCGATTGAGCAAGTCTTAGCATGACCGCTTACAGATTCATCGTCTTTGCTCTATCGACTTGGTAATTATCGGCACTAGTTGTCGTAGTTTTTTATATTCATTTATTAGCTTGTCGATAAGCTGATACAATTAGCCGACTAGTTTATTAATAATTATTATTTACTCTTTATAGCCATCGGCTGGTTTTCATGAACAGTGACTATCGGTTTTCTCATTGGCCTGTATAAGGCCAGTGACATAGGGAATTTGACCTTTTTTTTCTTTGTCGGCTTGCAGGGAAAATCAACTGGCATGCCCCGGTTCCCGTATTGAGTCTGCTCTGGAGTAAAGCAAATCTCCCAGGTCACGCGTGTAGATTTTTGCGTCAACAATAAATCACTTTACCCTCTAAAGGAGAGATCAGTGTTGCAATCATGTTATCTTCACTTGCATTCATCAAAGCACATGCATATCCAACCCACTTTAAGAATATAGCACAAAATATTTATGTTGCACCAATTCTACTACTCACATATACAAGTGGGGGACACATTATAACTTAGAACCAACCACAATGATCAAATAAAGTAGCTTCAACTCGCAAAGCAGATTAGCCTCATCATCCAAACAAAACACTCTCTTGCAATGAACCAAGACAAGAGTACTCATCTCACAAATCTCACAAGCCGAACAACTAGAAGTGATCTTATCTACAAATATTTAGTGGAAGGCTTTATGTGTAGCTTGGATGGAAAACAACTAGCAAAACAATGTAACTTAGAATATTGTCAAATCAAGAGATAATTTTTCTTGGTTTTATAGACACTTGTCAAAAAGGCCATTAGAACAACACGGTGGATGGAAGAGAGGAAAACACACGCATTAGAAAGGAGGACATGTGCAAATGCTAAAGGATGATCTCAAGACACAAACTAAGTTCCCAAAATTGGATTGCACATAGTTGGAAGGATAGAGTTTCAGCCAAATGAATGCACTTGGTGGTTTTATGCACAATCTTGCAAACATTCTTGATCTTCCATCAATCCTTGAAGTCTATTAGCTAGTGCTTCAGAATGTGAATAACGATGGTCGTCCTTGAGCATAGGAAGTTGAAAAATAAACAGCACTAGCTAAATCCTTCTTTCTTCTCCCCAACCTTTTGCAACACATATACTTGATTTTTGGAAACAATGGAGCACTTTTTGAAACTTGGAGAGCTCGTGCTGATCGGCACGGAGATGATGCCGGTCGGCACGCTTCTGATTTTGCCTTGTCTTCTCCTCATATTGATCTTTTGTACTTTAGAAGTTCTACAACTTTGGTATTCGTTTGAAGTCCAGATTCGGCCGTCCTAGTTCCCAAAAACGCGCTGCAAGAATATATGTTCTGATTCGGACTCTTCTACGCAGGTCTCCTTGTGGGGCTCATACCTCCTATCTTCGTCTAAATAATATGATCCATATATGTTCCGGAAAGCTATCAACGAGATCTACAACTTTCTAGTTATATCTTTTCCCATTTGACCAAGCCTTGAACTTCGAAACTGCGTTGCAATACAGTGTTGTTTCTAGGCTGCGCAAATTGAACTTTCCTTCCGGATAAACCTTCTAGAAATCCTTAGGCATTGGGCCACAACCTTGGGCTTACATGTTTGGCTCCATGGACATTTAGAGGTGTCTTGTAGGAGCCACGTGCTTGTGGGAAGCCCTCCTTGCATGGCGAGTCGGGCTTCACATCGGTTCTTCTTATAATTGAGCCTTTTTAGTGTCTTTTCACCTAATTCTGCATCAAAGAACTCAAACGACACTACATGTAGAAATCATCAATATTAGAGGTAATAGCACATGCTTTTCATGAGAATATGGTAGGAACATGATTGCTTTTGGCATATAAAATATGTAGCTAAGAAGCGCCAACAGACACTCCTTTGGAGTGGCTTGAAAACATGCACACATACACACATTAAGCATGATATCAGGCCTAGATGCATAAAGATAAAGCAAAGAACCTATCATGGAGCGATATACCTTTTGATCAATGATATTATCCTTTTTGTTGAGGTCGAGGTGGCCATTCATTGGCATGGGATTTTTATGGGCTTTGCCTTGAATATGTTAAATTTCTTCAATAAATCTTGTGTGTACTTTGCTTGACATATAAAGGTGCCCTCCTTGAGTTGCTTCACTTGGAAGCCTAGAAAGAATGCCAGTTCTTGCATCATGGACATGTCAAACCTCTTGGTCATTATCTTACTAAATTCATCACAAAAGGTTTGGTTAGTAGAACAAAATATAATGTCATCGATATATATTTGGCACACAGAAGTATCCTTGCCAAAACGCTTTGTGAAGAGGATTGCATCGTCCTTGCCAATGACAAAATCCTTGCTAACAAAAAAATCCCTAACACGTTCATACCATGCTCTTGGAGCTTGCTTAAGCCCATAGAGCGTGTTATGGAGTTTGTAAACATGGTTAGGATAATTAGTGTCTTCGAAGCCCGATGGTTGCTCCACGTAGACTTCTTCCTTTATTGGCCAATTGAGAAATGCACTTTTCACGTCCATTTGATACAACAAAAAATCATGGTGAGTAGCAAAAGCAAGTAATATTCTAATTGATTCAAGTCTTGTTATGGGGTCATTGGATTCATCAAAATCTAGACCTTCCACTTGTGAATACCCCTTTGCCATGAGCCTTGGCTTGTCTCTTTTCATAACACCATATTCAATTTGTTTTTTTTAGAAGGCCCATTTGGTTCCCACAACATTTTTGTTCCTTGGTCTTACCTCCATGTCCACACTCCATTTCTTGTGAAATTGTTCAATTCTTCTTGCATGTCCATCATCGAATCGGTTTGTACCCTAATTCGCTCCATAGAAAATATAAAAGAGTATTATTCACAAAAATTACTAACTCGAGATCTAATGATGAGCCCCTTATCAATGTCTCCAAGAATTTGCTCGATGGGGTGATCACGTTGTACATTTTGATGCACTCTTGGGTGTGGTGGATGCGATCAAGTCTTTGGGAGTCATCACTTGATCCTTGTTCATGATCACCAACATTTTGATCTTGATCAATTCCTTGATTTTCACAAGGTTGGTCTTGACTTGAGGAAGACGGTTGATTTTCAACATTTCTTGTTTCTTGTGGTCTCACATCACCAATGGCCATCCTTTTTATTGCATTTCTAGGAGCTGCATCATCATTTGCAACTTGCACCCCTTGAGAGCCGTTAGGTTCATCAAATGTCATGTCACATGAAATTTTGACACAACCGGTGGTTTTTTTGAACACACAATAGACATGAACATTTGATCCATAGCAAAGCAAGAGACGTTCATCAACTTTTGGAGCAAACTTTGACGTCTTGGGTTTCTTGTTAAACATAGGGTTTGTTACTGGTTAGTAGCTTATATGGTGTTTTCTTTGATAGTCGGTGCACATACAACGGGTGGGAGGCATGTCATGCAGTGTTGACGGCTTCGGCTCAAAAACAATCAGACGTCTTGTATTCATCAAGCATTGTCCTTGCCATCTCAATGAGTGTGCAGTCTTTCTTTCGACCACCTCATTTTGTTGAGGGGAGTAGGTTGCCGAAAATTCATGCTTGATGTCTTCTTCATTAAGATATTCCTCAACATTTGTGTTTTTGAACTCGGTGCTATTGTCACTCCTTATTTTTTTTATGTTGACTACATATTCGTTTTGTGATCTTTTCATGAACGTCTTGAGCGGGTCTTTTACATCACCTTTATCATGCAAAAAGAATACCCATCTAAAGCGAGGAAAATCATCAACAATTACAAGACCATATTTGTTACCACTAATGTTTACGTCAGAGAGGGGATCGAAGAGGTCCATGTGCAACATCTCCAATGGTCTTGTGCTAGTCATTACATTCTTTTCAGGGCATGGTGCTCCAACTTGTTTACCTGCTTGACATGCACTACAAATTTTGTCTTTCTCAAAGCGAACGTCGGTTGGTCCTATGATGTGGCCGTCCTTTTGGAGTTTGTGAAGACTTCTCATACAAACATGGGCAAGCATCCTATGCCATAGGAACCCCATGTTTGACTTCGCTAACAAGCATGAACCAAGTCTAGCCTCATCCGTGAAAAAATCCACAACATAAAGCCTTCCTTTAAGCACACCCTTGAAATCAACCGAGGCATTGCTGACATTTCTTAACGTCGCACTAGAAATATCACTATTCCTAGCACGGCGCATGAAATATCTGTTGACATACTAGTAGAATCCGCAAGTGCACGAATAATACCGTTGTAGCATTTCACTATTGGATTGCTCCAATAGCTTGTCATTTATAGTTGTACCAAAGGAAGGCTATAGCATAATTGTATGATTGTTAATAGTAACATAGTCATAAAGATTGATATGAGTATTCAGAGTTTATACAAGGGTAAGTATAATAATGGATAGGAGTAGTCTGACACATAGAGCAATCATTCCTCAAGATAAATATCAGGCAGCTCGGGCCTCTGCACGATCCGACACTTGTAGCGGTTGTTGACATTTCTTAACGTCGCCACTAAGTTTCCTTAGCAATGAAGCCAAAAATGTTTATTGGTAATCTTTAACAAATGCAGAGAGTCCGCAAGCGCACGGAGAATACTGTTGTAGCATTTCACCCGGAAATATTCAGGGTATCGTATTTGTTTTATCCCAATGGAAGGCATATGATTGATCAGAGTAATTACCATATTCTAGATATTTGCACATTGGATTATGAGACAAAGTTCTCACAGGGGTATGGATAAGGATAAACATGGTAGTGGACACACAAATAGCATACTCAAGTTAGATAAATATTAGTCTAGTGGAGAAGGACAAAGAAAGTGCTAAGTTCCTATGTTGCTTATATATACTTACATAGTCTACATTATATACTATTATAAAGATACAATGATAATGAAAGACAATCAGATCATCACATCCTGGGCATCCGGTTTTCCCCTGCATCCACAATACGATTCCGGCCAAGAGCCTATTACATAGCCGAACATGGGGGATTTCAAAGGACATATATGGCTGTCATTACCTACTGCCTACCCCTAGCAATCCGTGGGCTACATGACAAATAATGCATTCTATTGATCTAAGCACCATGCTTACATCTCTGGAACAATACTCCTAATCCCTTAAGCGATGGATCAGAAAACGAGTAATCACATTTAAGTGAACACTAAGCACATGGAAATGATCTAAGTCACACATTAGTCATGCATCATTATAACGACGTAAATAAAGACTATAGTAAGGGCTTATGTCTTACATGGTAATATAGTATGACTATATTACTAACATGCAAGCATAATAACCACATACATGAATGGATCATATAATCAAACAAGAAACTTATGACCCAAACATAACTATATAGAAAGACTAAATATATTGAATAGAATAAAGTCTTACCAAAGGAGAAAGACACAATAACCATACCACAACTCCAAGGAAGACATGGAAACTGAAGAAGACTCTATTCTAAGCCTAACTTCACTAAAACTAAACAGAATCACAAAATGATAAAAAGAGTAATGCTTCTTGGTGTCTGCTTTGAAGTGAGGCCTCTCCCCTCTAATTATACAACCCAAAGTCAGTTCCTGGTGTCGGCAACCGCCACTAAACGTGCACAACCATCCTTAGAGAGTCATTAGGAGCCAGCATGTGGCAGCCATGCACGAGGGGGGCCACTCCCCATTCAGCTGGACACCCTTGTTCGACCAAATAGAGGGGAGTCCCCTCGGGTGCTCCCGCCTCTAGTGGCCTACCATGTGGGTCCCACTACCCTATGACACTATAAGGTCGGTTGTTAAGTCGGTTTGATTCTGTAAGTGGGCCAGTACGAATAACTTTGGATGGGAGTCCAAGCCAAATCTCTCCTTTGACAAGAAGATGGGTAACTCTGGAAACTTCACTCCTAATGAACCTTCCTTCCGTGATCTTGTTCTAGGACAATCTAAAATCAATGAAAGTATTAGTAGGAAATTTATTGCTACTGACAAAGTCCTAGAAAGCATAGTTTCTCGTATGGAAGTTTTCAATACCTCTCTGCAAAATCAGCTTAGTCACAACAAAATGTTAGAAACACAAATTGCTCAGTTGGCCGCTTCTATTGTTAAGCCTAACTCAGGCAAGCTCCCTGATCTGCTGGAAGCTAGCCCCAAAGAAAATATTGATGCTGTTACAACTAGAGGCGGAAAATCTACACAGGATCCGCCAAATCCTAACAATGTAGGGAAGGACAAGGAACCCAATGTAGAGTCAGAGGACGAACAAGAAATTGAAGTTGAGGAGGCAAAGGCTTCTCCTAAGAAGGTGCGACATGAGTTCTATGATACTCCGGTTTTACAATTTCCCTCTCGCTAGAGGAAGCCAACAGTGGAAGAACAATTTGGGAAGTTTGTGGAGGTAATAAAGAAATTATATGTCAACATACCACAGCTTGATGCTATGCAGGTGCCTGCCTACTCCAAGTACTTAAAGGACATCCTCAACAACAAATGCCCAATGCCATCCACGGAGGTTATCAAATTAACAGAAGAGTGCAGCGCCACTATCTTGAACTCCCTCCCAGAAAAGAAGTGAGATCCAGGATGTCCAACCATCCCGTGTTCCATCGGGATGCAACAATGCAACAACGCCCTTTGTGATTTGGGGGCAAGAGTGAGCGTCATGCCAAAGGTGGTGTATGACAAACTTAATGTCAATTCATTATCCCCTACAGCAATGTGCTTGCAGCTCGCCGACCAATCAGTCTGCTACCTGGCGGTCATTACGGAGGATGTACCTGTCAAGATAAGGAACTTCCTCGTTCCTGTTGACCTTATGGTGCTAGACATGGAGGCCGATGTGAAGACGCCTCTTATACTAGGTAGACCATTCCTTAGTACCACAAACACTAACATTGACGTTGGGGCTGGAGAAATCCACCTTAGCATCAATGGGCATGAGGAGAATTTTGCCTTGAAGCCCCGAGTTTAACAATGCAATCTGGTACGCATCTTTTATTGTAAAAATCCTAACACGGTGCAGAAAATGGAGGTGTACCCAATTGCACAAAAATCGGGTGCACCGGTGGTAAAAGTTGAGAGCGCACCACTGCTGCCCAAGAAGAAGAACGAGCCACGAGAAGCAAAAAAAAAGGTCACCGCCAAACCCAAGAAACTCAAACAAGTATGGCGGAGGAAAGAAGTTGCACCAACCGTGGAAAATTCTCCATCCACGGAAGGCACCGCCCAAAATTGAACAAGGAGGACGTCTTGTTTGAGACGAAAAATCCAGACCCTTGTTTTTATTCCCTTCTTTTATCATTAAATTAGGTTGCTTTTATTCCCTTCTTTTATCATTAAATTAGGCTATAAAGGAAAAGAAATCAAAATTTGAAAGAAAAAAAAAAATGGTGATGACTCAGCCAAATTTCCCGGCCGGGAAGTCAATTTTGCAAAAATAATCACCCGGGTGATGATCCAAGGGCCGCCCGGCCTTGCCCGGCGCCCGGCATGCCCTGCTGCCCGGCACACGTGGCCGCCCGGCCTTTGCCCGCCGCCCAGCGGACCGATTTTGGCCCACCGACTCTACTTCTCCTACAAGTACCACCTGCCCATTGCCACCTATAAATAGAGGGGGAATTCGGGACAAGAAAAACATAAACAAAGAAACACATCAAGGAGTCTATTTCCCACTACTTATGCTACTTAGTAGAGTAGGTTAGTTAGTGGGGAGTTAGAGTCTAGCCGAGAGCATCGCCCGAGATTCCAGAATTGTCTTGCAGTCTTGGTATGAGCTCTCTTGTATCTTTTCTATTTTTGTAAGACTTATCTTTTATCAACATAAAAATCTTTCCCCTTTATATCTTGTCAAGTACTTCTTTTAACTTAGTCATTTCCTCAAGTTACAATTATAGGGAAAAAACGTTGTTGTGTAGTTCATGGGGTTCCCGGCTAGGATTTAATTAAGTTTAGTTCTTTCTGGGACTTAGACTTGGATATTTCACGGCTATTCTGTCGGCCAATGCAAGAATATCTAGTGAAGGTGTAGGCGCAGTGCCTAAGTTAATGCTAGCTGGATTTGCATTCGTCCCCACGGGCTGTGTGGTAGGCGGCAGGTGGTGACAGTCCTGTCCGTCCCTTAAGTAATCCACCACGTTCGGGAAGTCAAGCAGGGTTGTCTAGCGATAGTGTACCAACTAGTACAGAGGTTAGTTACCGACCGATATTAGTAGATCATTTTCGTTCCCTGAAGTGAGCTAATAGGTGAAAGACTTGAGGCTGTACCAAGAAATTGGTGTAAGCGCTCAACTTGAGTAACTATAATTTGACGCTTGACTTAGAGTTATTAGGTAGATATATTTTAGGAATCTTAGACTGAGACTCGCTATCCTCCCAGCTATCTTAACCGATCTCTTTATTTATCTTAGTGTGGATTTCTCTTGTGTTATTACCCCTACAATTATTATGAACATCCTTACCCCCACTTTTGGTCAGTTGGTATAATTCTTATTGTTATAGCTTTGTTAAACCAAGATAATCTTACACCTAACTTCCCTAAGGAAAAGAAATACGATACCTTCGAATACTCCTGGGTGAAATGCTACAATGGTGTTCTGTGCGCTTGCGGATTAGTTCACTTTACTCAAGCATAACAAGAGCCAACAATCATTTATGGCGCCGTACCACGAGTTGTGATATTCTTGAGACGACATTAAGAAGTGTCAACAGGAATTAGTAGGGAAATAGGAAGAGAAAGGAAAAAGAAAAGGAGAAACCAGAGCAGTGGGCCAAACCAGCCAATTTGGCCCACCCCGCACTCTCTCTTGCCCCCACTTCCCCCTCTCGGCCCAGCCAGCCCACGAGGCCAACAGCCCAGCCAACCAGCTAGCGCCTCCCCTCTCTCTCCACCGATAGGCGGGCCCCGCATGTCATCACCTTCCTCCCGCTGAACCCGCCCCTTTCTTTTTGTCTGCGTCCCCCATTCAAATCCGCGCCCGCGCGCTTTCTTTCACGCAGCCCCAATAGCCAGAGCATGATCGCCACTCACCCCGTGAACGCTGCCCCCACTTTCCCTCAATTCTCCCCGCCACTGCCGGCAAATTTTTGCAATGCGAGCGCCTTCGCCGGCCACTGTTCCTACCGCGCCAACGAGGCTAACCCTAGCAACCCCGGCTATAAATTCCCGAGCCGACACACCCATAACCTTTACTCTCGCTGCGATTGAGCTCCCTCCTTGTCTGCCTCGCTCCAGCGCCACTACGCTCTCCTTCGTCTTCGACGTCAGTAAGCTTCCACCACTGCTGCAATTCCTCCCCTCCGATGGCAACCGGAGCCCGAGCTTTGGCGATCTCCCGCCACGCCGCCGCCTGGAGTGGCCGCCGGTAGCCTTGCCCCCCTGTTTAAACCCTGGCTGTTCGATCTTAATCCGATGCGCCAGATTACATACCCCTTCGGGGTGTGTAATAGGTCCACCGTAGACCAGTGGAGCATGGTTTCACATAACCATAGACCCCGTCCATGGCCTTTTTAGTTTTCAATTAATTCGTATAATTCCTAGATAATGTTATGACTTTATAGTTAGGCCCGTATGCTTCGTTTAAATAAGAATTTAGTCCCTGTTCCTTTGCAGAAGCTTTAGAAAATTGTAATTAAGCCCCTGAACTGGTTTTTAATTATTTTTGGCAGTATATTTTTTATAGAAACACCCTTTAATTTACTAATATTATATTTTTGGCTCTATAATTTTATAGAAACACTCCTGGACTTATTTTTAATTATTTTTTGGTCCTGCCTTTTTACACTTTAACCCCTAGACTTAACCAAAATTATATTTTAGTCCTTGGTTTTTATTATAGGTTATTTAGACCTTGTTATTTTGCAGTGTAATCCCTGTAGTATTTTGAAATTACGCTTTTAAGCCCGAAATTAGCTTTTTTTTACTTCAATTATGCATAACTTTTTACTCGTAACTCCGGATTAGGTGATTCTTGTGCCAAAATTCTCATAAAAACATAACCTATGCATTCATGGCATTCTCATATTGTTTTCCACTATTGCATGGTTGTGTATTGATTTTGTGTGCAATTGCTTGTGTTAGACTGTTATGCATAAAGACGAATACATGCAAGGATCGTCATACAATGATCTTCAACAGCAAGAATTTGAAGTGCTTGAGTAGCAACCCGTGCAAGACGAAGGCAAGTGTCCTTGATGCATCTTGCTCCTATTATGAATGTTTAATTTAGAATTTCGTGCTTGTGTCAAATGATTGGGTACCTATTGTAGGGTTTTCCTAGTATCGCTTTACCTTTTCCTTGTTGCCTTAAACTAGTTGGTTGGTTGGTTGTGGGTAGATAATGCTTAGATTCCTTGTGGGATGTTGGGCTAATATTAATCCTGATTAATGAACTATGTTACTTCAGGGTTGGAATGGTAATCTATATTACCAACATGGCTTAGGATTTAGGATTTGGGTGATCGGTATAGGGACTGTGCAGGGGTTCACCGGCAGTCCGAGGACTTTGCAGGGGATCACCGGTAGTCCCCTAGATTGTTTATCACCTGGATCACTATTAAGGACCGATTCTTGGAGCGGCAACCCATGTGAACCGTACAACCACGAGCGAAGTTATGGGCATGGACTGGCGTAGTATGCGGTGGAGACTAGCTGGTGCCTGTGAAGACAGATGAGACTATGTAGGGATTCATCGGTAGTTCCAAAGGGGACGTGTGGTTAAGGGACAAGGTCCTAGAACCATCTGGCTCAAGAGGGGGCCTCTCGGGTATGGGTTTACTGCTCGATGGGTGAAACCTCAGTGGGCACGTACAAGCTGGAGGAAGCAGTTGAAATTCCTTGAAGTGATCTCCTGGCCACACACCAATGGAAGTGCGCAAGTGCTTGGCCGGCACGGTAGGATGGAGATTTAGTCACCTGGAAACAAGGGATGAAATCGCTTCTCGTGGGAAATGTGTACAACCTCTGCAGAGTGAAAACTGTCATGACAACCGTGCTCACAGTCAACAACAGCATGGATCTTCACAAAAATAGTTGGTTATAGGATGGAATGGTTGGGATTAGTAATGGGATTGGGCTTGGCTTGGATAGCACCCTGTGGATTAATGGTTGGGATGACCTCACCTAGTAATTAGGATGCTTGGGAAATTAAAAGCTCATGCAATAAACCCTATTAAGCCTTTCTTGTCTATAGCCCATGTCATCTATTCCCCCACCTGCTGAGTACAACACGTACTCAACCTTGCTATACCCACATTGCTACTCAGCCACAGGAGAAGATTGGAGCCACTATGAAGACGATAGAGGCGAGTACTACGCTATGGCCCACCTATCGGTGCCTGTGGAGTCTTGGGACTTCTATGCTTGTTTATTTCCGCTGATTTGATGTACTTTCCTTTTAGACCTACAGGTCCTTTTGTAATAAAGATATGATGTAATAATTGAAGGGTATGGATATTTATTATGTTTACCATTAATGATATACTGTATGTGTGTATAACTTGATCCTAGGCACACGTACGGCTGCATCCATTTTGCTCCTTAAAATGGGTGTGGGAGAAGTGGTATCAGAGCCATATCGACTGTAGGACGTCAACCTTGTTAGAAATGGATGCATTTAGGGATACTATTTTTTTTATACATATACAAATTATTTAAAAAAATGATTTTATTCCTTATTGTTTTATTTTGCTTTTACATTGTGTTTACTTTTCAGATTTCTTTTTAACCGTTGCTTATACCTGCCTTGTTATTTCAAAAATGTAGATGCCCGTACCAAGAAGACCACTTGTAAGGCTACGTCAGGAGTTCACTATGGACGCCATGCCCTAGGTGAGTTCAGAAGGAAGCAAGTGAAGAGGTAACTCAGCCACAACATGAGGAGGCCCCGCTGGCTAATGAGGAGCTTCCAGAGGCACCGCAAGAAGAGCCCATGGAAGAAAAAGAAGAGGAAGAACCTGAAGAACATGAGCAGGAAGAAGATCCTGAGGAGCCCCAAGAGGAAGAAGACCCTGAAGATGTGGCATCCCCTCCGGGATGACCAGGACCGTGTACAGGAGAACACTCGACAAAGCAAGTTACAACAGCATATACATTCTTACAAGTCCAGATATATATTACATCATGGTATAATACAACCAGATCTCCAAGAAAAATAGATGAGAGTTTTGCAGCGGAGAAAAAATTTATTACAACAAAGATTTGTGAACTTAACACAAGTTTGACCAACATTAAAAACCAAGTTTTTTTTATACCACGTTTAATCCGACTTACTCTCTGAGACACACCTAATTTTCTATTCTTCTGAAGACGGAATGCGTTCCCACTGAAGAGAACCTCCCTCCGGCAGCTATCCTTCCTCTGGCATGTCTTCTGACCATCCAAAGGAGTTTGGCTCCCCACCTAACAAAATAATAAGTCGAACAAACCCTGAGTATCTAATATACTCCGCAAGACTGACCCGTCAACGTGGCTCGCCAAGGCCGACGTCTAGAATGCTTAGGCCTTTGGCTGGTGGGTTGACTCAGACTTGCGAAAAACAGCTCTTACTACTGGATAGCTATTTCAAATTTTAGCTCAAGATTATGTTCATTAATAGCAAGGTTTGCATCCTGCAACTATTTGCAATCATAAACTATCAAGCAAATCCAAATAATCTTTAATTAATCTTTCTTCATCTCGTTACACTCGATTATCTCCGTTCGCGCCAAGCGAACAAGCGGTACTCATTGCTGCGAGGGACAGCGATTCGAATCAATTTCTACCAGCTGGGTAAAACCCGACTACATGACATATACGCACCGCATTGGTCGTATATGACAACTTTTCCCACTAACCCCAACCAGATGTTGATCCGTTTCCAACTTCCCCGGGAATATGGAGACCCCACTAGATACCCGTCCCAGACGTTATCCATGGGCGACCACCATTTCCCTCCCCTGAGACTTCAATCTCACTAACAGCCAGAAAAAGAAAGTTGGCTACGTCCTACCACTGAGGTAGTTAGGGTACATCAGCTTACTGGGTCCCATATACCAGCATGTAGACGGTACTGTTCAATACTTGTTCACGGAGCCGCCAATAGTGGGTCCTAATTTGACACGGACGGGGCTACCACCTTGCAAGACCCAGTCTTTCCCTTTCCTCTATGGGGCCCGCCCGGTCTCATCATCATTATCCACTTTCATTTAATTTCTCAAAGATTTCAATCAACTTAATGCCTCCATGCTTTAAGATTTATCCTATGCAGTGCTACCGATAATCCTACGACATAAGCGTAGCGCCTATCGTGCTACCTGTACCTGTATAGGGTAAAAACATCATAGGATTCGGTAGTGATGCAGGTGGGTATCAATCAATTCCTGGAACCTAATGCACAGACGTGACCCGACTGACTGTGATAAAAGAAAGAATTTAAAAACAAAGGTGGGATGCACCGGGGCTTGCCTTGGGTTTCGTTCGGAAGTGCCGATTCAGGTGCGGGAGTGGTCTCAACAATTACTGCCTCGGGCCCACAGTCAGTAGATGGCCCGATGGTCTCGGATCCTATACGATTCGTTGATATAACGCAAGTTAGTATTAAGAATGCATGAAATATGACATGCAATGCATTGGATAAGATAGCTCCAATAAATATTTAGACTAAGAATTTTAATTACTCTTGTCTGAAGTATTTCCTTCATGGTAAGAGTAATTAAGTCCATTAATGACAAGGGTTTAACATATTTTAATTCAAATTAATAACCCTTAAATACCCCATTTAAATATAAAATAAATCCACTAACAAGATAAATACTAACTTAGAAAAAAATAATTTAAACAACAATTAAAATATAAATCTATAAACTTACTTAAAAATCATATAAAATAAATATTCAATTTTTATTTCATTAAATGGTAGAGGCATTTATTTAGAACTTAATAAAATTATTTTCACTATTTTAGGAAGCCTAATTTATTTACTGGATTTTTATTCAAACTTTGGAATTATTATTAATTCGAAAACCTGAGAAAAAAGAAGGAATAAAAGAAAACCGATTTCAGCCTTATGGGCTTTGGGCAGCCCAGCTGCTACTGGACCGAGCCCAGCAACGCAGCTGCGTAGCGCGGGGCACGACCCAGCTACGGGCGGCCCAATCGGGCGGGACACGGCCACGCAGCCGCGGCGGGTTGGCGTGCTCCCAGGGCTTGGCTCGGCCAGCTGTGGCAACGAAGAAGCGGCGGTTGCGGGAGAGTGGCAGAGGAGAAGCTACGGCATCGTTTGCTCATCGGAGTAGCAACAACGACGAGCGGCGGCGGAAACCCGAGCTCATCAACGGCGAAGGAAGAATTTGCGGAAGAAAACTCAATCGGCGGCCATGGCAGGTGCTAGAGGGGTTTGCGCGACGGTTTTGATGGCGGCATTGGGTGGAGAGATCGTCTGCGGCGAGTACGGGCTCGGACGGCGGCGGAGGAAGAAAACAGAGGAGGCGGGAGAAGCTGGGCGCGCGAGAGAGAAAGTGAGTGAAAGAGAGAAGAAAGAGAAGAGAGGAGGCGGTAAAATCGCCTCCCCGATCGACAGTAGCACCGGCGAGTCCCGCATGCAGGGCATCGTGGCGCCTCCTGATAGGTGTAGAGTGCCCGATCTTTCGGCGAGTGGAGATAACTTCGATTTGGTGGATGTTGACCCTCACGATCCGACTACGACGAGCAAGCCGAAGCGCCAATGCAATCGCTGAACCAACTTCCGGAGGATATTAACCTTGCGGTAAACAACATCAACCTGATCACGAGGATCAATTCTTACGTGCAATCAAAGAACGAGCAAGAATTAGAGGCGAGCAATCTGATGTATTGCACGAAGGTGGAGTTCTGAATTCACGTCGAGAGACGGATGTATAGCTAAGCTAAACTTAGAACAAAACTCAAAGATTACAAGGGGCGCAGCCCTTGACTATATAGGGGGAGGACGAGGCATCTAGGGCCGGCTGAAGTGGAGAGGCGCGCGGTGGAGAGGGAGTCGTGCGACTTGGGCCACGTGGGCCTTCGGGCGACATCATCCTGGGCCATCGTTCCTTAGCATCAAAACCGTCTTCAATTCCTGGGCTCGAGCTCTAGTGATTGGGCCCTTGTACGTCGTCGTCTCGTTAGAAGATGGATCCGTAACTCGAGGAGGCGCGACGACGAGAGGTGGAGGCATGACAGCTTGGTTTGGTGCGCCATCTTCCGTCGTCATTATTCGTATGTCGTTGATGTCCTCATCATCCTCCCCTTCTTGAAGTGAAGTCGTCCTCGACGGCAACTCATCATCCTCACCCAAGTATGGTTTCAAATCTGCAACATTAAAACTAGTGGAAACACCAAACTCCATGGGCAAGTCAAGAACATAAGCATTATCGTTAATCTTGGTTAGCACTTTAAAAGGACCAGCAGCACGAGGCATCAGTTTAGAACGACGCAAAGTAGGAAATCTATCTTTACGCAAGTGCAACCAAACCAAATCACCAGGTTCAAAAGAAATATGTTTTCTACCTTTACTACCAGCAACTTGATACTTTTTATTAGCAATGGCAATGTTGTGTTGTGTTTCTTCATGCAATTGTTTCATGTGATCAATATGAGCAAGAGCATCAAGATGTGGTTCATCCTCAGCATCAATAGCAAACAAATCAATAGGCGCCTTAGGAACATAGCCATAAACAACCTCAAAAGGACACATCTTAGTGGCAGAATGTGTAGCACGATTATAAGCAAATTCAACATGAGGTAAACAATCTTCCCAGTGTCTCAAATTTTTATCTAAAATAGCTCTAAGCATAGCAGACAAAGTTCTATTTACTACCTCAGTTTGCCCATCAGTTTGAGGATGACAAGTAGTACTAAACAGCAGCTTAGTTCCTAATTTATTCCAAAGAGAACGCCAAAAATGACTAAGAAACTTAGCATCACGATCAGAGACAATTGTTTTAGGAATTCCATGCAATCTAACAATCTCTCTAAAGAACAATTCAGCAACATTTGAGGCATCATCAGTTTTATGACAAGGTATAAAGTGAGCCATTTTAGAGAAACGATCAACAACCACAAAAATACTGTCCCTCCCCTTCTTAGTGCGAGGCAATCCCAAAACAAAATCCATCGAAATATCAAGCCAAGGAGAACAGGGAACAGGCAAGGGCATATACAAACCATGATTACCCAAACGAGATTTAGCTTTTTGACATGTAGTACAGCGTGCAACAAGGCGATCAACATCATGGCGCATCCGTGGCCAAAAGAAATGGTCGGCCAACACCTCATGTGTCTTGAAAACTCCGAAGTGACCCATAAGACCACCTCCATGCGCCTCCTGTAACAACAAAAGATGAACCGAGCTAGCTGGAATACACAGCTTGTTAGCACGAAACAAGAACCCATCCTGCATATGAAATTTGCCCCAAGGTTTGCCATCCTTACAATGCATCATAATATCATGAAAATCAGCATCATTCACATAATGATCTTTCAAAGCTTGCAAACCAAAGATTTTAAAGTCTAATTGGGACAGCATCATATAACGACGAGACAAAGCATCGGCAATCACATTTTCCTTCCCGTTTTTATGTTTAATGATGTATGGAAAAGATTCAATAAATTCAACCCATTTAGCATGTCGACGATTTAGATTAGTTTGGGTTCTAATATGTTTCAAAGCCTCATGATCAGAATGAATAATAAATTCGTGAGGCCATAAATAATGCTGCCATGTTTGCAAAGTTCTTACTAAAGCATAAAGTTCTTTATCATAAGTGGAATATTTAAGAGCAGCACCACTTAACTTCTCACTAAAATAAGCAATGGGTTTATGATCTTGCAACAAAACAGCACCCAAACCAATTCCACTAGCATCACATTCCAATTCAAACACTTTATCAAAATTAGGCAATTGTAAGAGAGGAGCATGAGTTAACCGTTCCTTTAAAGTGTTGAATGCGTCGTCTTGTGGTGCGTCCCACTCAAATGGCGCACCCTTCTTGGTCAGTGTTGACGGCTGTTAAGTACCATTTTCAACCGTCAACTATACTCAAATAAAGGAGAATTTGGCATTTCATACACGCATGCTTTAGCACAATAATATAGTTCCACTTGTACTTGGAGAACTTTGTGCATGCAGGAGGAAATGTGAAGGAAACACCTCAAAAGGCAAGAAAACACACTTTCGACCAATCAGAGAGCGCCACATGGACGTCACACGGATTGAAGGACCCATTTTCAGCACTTAACCGACGTAACTCCCTGCAATACCGCGCAAACCAACGTCAGGGCCCACAGGACAGCCACCTGGAGAAAGCACAGGCCAGGAGGGGCCACCCCCAGGTCGGCCGACCTGGTCAGGTCGGCCGACCCAGCCGGGCGCCCTCTCCGCCTGGGCTTCCACGTGTTGGCTCCTCCGCGACTCCTGATGACGGTTTGAGATGCCTTCCGTGGCGGTTACGCTCCCTTGCCGACCTATTGAGGCTATAAATAGGAGGGTGTGCCTTCACACTCAACACACACCACAAGAAGCATTTCTCTCTTGCTAGTAGTAGTTCTTGGAGTTTTAGTGGAGTTAGGCTGAGTCTAGAGCTCTCTAGTCCCAAGTCTTCACTTGGAATTGGTATGGCTCTTGTATCTTTTCCCTTTTGTAAGACTTTGCTCTTATCAATATATATATCTTTTCTATATAGTTGTGCTTGGGTCATGAGTTTCTTGTTTGATATTGTGATCCATATATGTGATAGTATAGTCTACTTGTGTGATAGTAGTTTATATTTATTATACTACTATTGTCATGCTAGTTATATACCGTCACTATAGTCTAGTTTATATGTTATAGTCTCTATGCTTAGTTTTAGCTGATAAAGTATAGCATGGGTTTGGTGATCGTATTCTTACGGTAACTCTGCCTCGTTAATAGTAATCGCGGAGGGGCAGAGTGCTCTTTGGTCATGCAAGTATGGTACTTGGGTGACTGATTTGCATCAATTATTCGTTAGTCTACTGGTTCGTTGAGGTAGGCGGCAGGTGGTGACAGCCCTGTCCGTCCTTTGAAATCCTCCCTGCTAGGCTAGTGCGTAGGCTCTTGGCGGAAGTCGCCTGTGGATGCAAGGGTAAGTCCGTGCCTGAAGTGCTATACTATTGAATGCTGAACCTGAGTGTGGGTCTGTATGTATTCTACTTAGGCTATGCAACTGTGTAGGAATGTATAGTAGGAGTAGCTTAGCCTAGTCTTTCCTCCACTAGACTTTATTTATTTAGTAGGAATCTTCTGTGTGTGTCACACTACCCAGTTATTATCATGTACCCGCCTGTCTTGGTTAGATATCCTTGCTAATTGTTAACATGATCTTATATGTTAGTAACGCTTCTTGATCATACCCTTCCTTTGGGATAAACAAATACGATACCCTGAATACTTCCGGGTGAAATGCTACAACGGTATTCTCCGTGCGCTTGCGGATTTTACCTACTTGACTCTGGGACATATTAGTGAACCATTTCTAGCCCCGTGCCGGGAATGATTTATTAATATGGCTTAGCAAAAGTCAACAAGCATTTCTGGCGCCGTTGCCGGGGAAGGCGTATGATCTAAGAAAAATTACTAATGTATATAGTAGTGTTGCAATTATTAAGGCTATCTCCTAGGCAGGCTAACCTTGCTTTGTTTTCTGCATTTTGTATGAAAACAGGGTAGTGTATGACTGGTTTCGACTTGCCGACAAACTTCAATGAAGATCCTGAGTCACTCCTGAGAAGGACACGAGCTAGGCTCACCCCTCCTCGTAAGGAGACTCGGCCAATCGAACCTGTCATTCCCGCACCATCAAGCTCTGAGCAAATGGCCGACAAGACCCTCCGCGAGTTCTCCGCTCCCTCTGCTGCCAACATCCCTACGGGACCAGCTGGCAATGTGGGAGATGCGAACTTCGAGATCAAGACCGGTCTCATCACCATGGTGCAGGCTAGCCTATTCTGTGGGAAAGCCAATGAGGACGCTAGTGCTCATCTCCAGCAATTCCTGGAGATTTGCAACACGTTCAAAAAGAAGGACAGCCTCATCACATTCATGAAGAACTTCCTTGAGAAGGAAAAGGCCGCACAGCGACAACTGATGAAGGCAAGGAGGCAAAGGTCACACATTAAGCAACAGCCTCCGAAGTCCCCAAGGCAACAACCTCCGAGGTCTGCAAAGAAACAGGCTGTGAAGCCTGCAAAACCGCAGCCTCCGAAGCCCGAGAAGCCACCGACCGCAACAAAGACCAAGAAGGTGTGGCGAACGAAACAAGAAGCATCATCCGTGTCTTCATCTCCGGGACCGGACAACGCTTCATCGAGCTGAACGCCGGAGAAAAGTCCCGCTCGTCGGACTTTAAAAGGTGAGTCCTCGCCGGGAGGTTAAACCGGTAGTTATCCATATTTGCTCTTTTAATTGCATATTTGCTTTCCACCACATTTTGATTTTTTTCCGACCACTGCATTTCTGCATTTTTGAATTTTTCCAGCCACCTTGGAATTTTTCAAAACTCATTTGCATTTTTGAAAATTTAGAAAATAGGTTTTTGGGCTTTCCATTTTGAAAAGATTTTTTTGTCGAGCTTTTTGAGCAAAAAGGCAGCAGGGGACAAATCCCCTAGCCGTTGGGGAACACATAGGAAAAAGGGGGCTGCCAGGAGGCCCACCTGCCAGGTCGACCGACCTGGCGAGGTCGGCCGACCCCCTGGCCCCACCTTTTCCTGTGCTCCTTTCTCCCAACGGCTATATGGCCGTTGCTCTGTCTCTTTCTAACGGCCATCTTGCTTCCTTGGCTATAAAAACCGCCCAGGAGGGGGAGCTTCACCATTCCAAGCTCATCTTTCACTCCCCTCCTTTGCTCACTTGTTGCTCTCCCAAAAATTTCGTGTTCTTCAACTTTACTACAGCCCCAAAAATCCAAAAAAAAAAATATTTCCCCTCTGTTTTAGTGCATTTGCAAGTTATTATAAGAAGAAAACCAATTTCGGAGAAGCTCGGGTTTGTCGCTTTCACTAACGCTCACCCGAACACTTGTTCGATCTTGTTTTTGTTCTTGTCTTGTGTTTGTTCTTGTGTGCAGCCATGTTCAAACGAATGAAGCAAGCCGCCGGAATCAAGCGGAGAAAAAGCACTCGTGCAAGCACGAGTCAATCATCCTCCGTCGAGCTCACACCAAGTCCGGGGCATGGTGACCCCGAAGCTGAAATTCCGGAGGAAAGGCCGGCCTTGCTCATCACCGAGGAGCATCTCGACATCAAGGACGACCGCGAGGGCCAAGCCATCGCGCTCATGAGAGAACGGCCATTCGCCCACACCCGACGCTTCGATCCGGACTTCCTCGAGAAAATAGGTATGAGAGAATAATTTGCCTCTATTTTTCGCACTATGGGTTGGCTAAATTTTGTAGAAGTAGATGAGCCGGGTTCTCGTTTGCTTACTATGCAGTTTTTATGCACCCTTAGAAAGTATGATAAAGGCATTTCTTTTCGCTTGTTTGGGCAAGAGCGCTTGGTCACATGGGGTGATCTTCATGCTATGCTAGGTCTAAATCCTAAATGTAGGCTAGACTTAGATAAAGCACTAAAGGGGTTCCATAAAGAAGGTTTTTGGAAAAAGATTTCCAGAAACGAGTGGGGTCCCAAGCCTAGAACAAGTGCCATCCATAATCCTACACTTAGATTTATGCATGTGTGGTTGGCTATGACCTTGTTTCCTCGAGGTGACATTAGGGTTGTCCGGCAAGATGAATTAAAAAATACTTTATGCCATGGTTAAGAAAATTAGGGTGTCACCCGCGGAATGCATGATTGATCAATGGTTAGACAATATAAAGTTGACAGGACCAATTGAGTGCACCTCTTTAGTTACTCGCATTGTGCAGAAGTGTGGTCTGCTTGAGAATGTTCATGTTGAATATTTGACGGTAGATAGAGAATTTCTAGGCGAGGACTATTTTGTGCAAGGACATACTTTGAAACATGGTCCAAATAATACCTTGATCTATCACTTTCCCGGGTATACAAATGAATTCCCATTACCTAACCCGGGTCTTCGTTTGTATCACTGTCGGGCACTAACCCTCCCACTTGAGCCAGTGGGAGAAGTTCGCAGGCATAGTGTTTCAGGGTGACCGACACGTTCCCGTAGGCATATGGAGCCTACACCGGAGTTTCACACTCCGACCGGAGATCCGGTATGGGAGCAGCCCCCGCCACAGGACAAGGCGGGTGCATCAACATGGCAGGCCGGAGCATGGGAATCTCAGTACAATTACCCCATGCAGACATCATCAAGTTCAAGCGGACCTCCATCCTTTGCCACTCGGTCATTCTCATCCCGTGGGTTCCGTGAACTCAACTATGGGATGTCCGAGTTGACAAGGAGGGTGGACGACATTGATTTGCGCACCGAGAGCATGCAACAAACTCTCACGCAACATGTCGCCGACATCCAGCAATGGCAGAATTTCAGCGACAACCAATTCCGCCAGCTGAACGCGATGATGGCTCAGAATCAGAACAATTGGGATGCCTTCTTCCGCTCCCAAGGCTACGACCCGAACCAGCAGATATGAGCAAGAACAAGCTTGGGGGAGGACCCCCCTTCTCACGGTAACTTGTATCTTTCCCCTTCCCTTTATTTCTTGCATTTGCTAAATCTGAAATTCCATAAAAATTTGCAAAACATAAAAAGAACAAAAATATTTCCCTTTTTTCATGCGCGGTATGAATGTGTATAATTTTCCTATGTTGAGATGATGAATAGTTGCTCTGTCCTTTATTCCTCTCTAAAGCTAGTTTACAACTTAGTACTCCCTCAAGAGTTAGGTTTGTTGGTAAATCTTGCCTTGAACTTGAATCTTGTGGGTAGCATATGCATTCTCTAGTTCTAAGTTGTTGAGAGGTATGATATGATAGATAGGGCTGCTATGATCTTGCTCAACGTAAAGCTTGAATTCCGGAGTTTTATTTTTCAAAATGACAAATTGATAAGTTCCTCAATGATGAAATTCCCACCACAGCCATATGTAGTGTTTACATTTGAAAACCTTTACACATATGCTGCTTGTTTCACATTGAGCTTAGTCAAAATTGTTGTGACCCTAGTAGAACTCTTTTCATGCTTTCTTGATCAAGATCATGTACACACATCCACCGCCATGAGCTATCCTTCTAAATCAAGAAGATAGCATCCACCATATCCACCATATCCACCGTGAGCTATTCTTCTACACCGGAAGAAAGCCACTATCCATCCATCCATCCAAAGAAACACTCCATATATCCATTGCAAAATTCCTCTCTCAAAGTATTCATTGCAAACTAGGACTATGGCTATGCAAAAAAAAAAAAAAAAAAAAGAAGAAGAAAAAAAAATGCTCAAAAAAGAGAGCAAGCAAAAGATAGCCATAGCCTAGAAACTCCAAAAGAGAGAAGGAAAATTCAAAAAGGAGTTATTTCTTCCCATCCACCATTCCTCTGTTCTCCCACACACTTGCACATCTTGATCAAGATTGTTTGAATTGATGTTTTTCTTGGATCCGGTCTTTTGACATAGCAATATTATGTGAACATGAGTGCTTCATATATCCCTACCTTGAGCTCCACATAAAGCCTTATTTAGAAGTAGGTGATTATAGGCAACACTTTGCCTTGGTGAGAAATCATACACATATTGAGTGATCCAAGAGAATCATTTGAGGAACTTGGTTTTTATTTTCAAAATCTTTTGAAAACCTCCGGAACAACATAGCGGAATCTAGAGCAAGTGATTGGTGCCCTGCAATTGTTCTATCTCTCAACCGCCCAAGACAATGAGGTGTAAAAGCCCCATGGATCGAGGTAAATGGGTAAGTTATGTGCCAACATATTTAATTCTAGGAAGAGTACTTTGTTGTGCGCATAGTATTATTGAGGAGTAGGACATTGTAGCAACTCCTGATCAACAACTTAAGTTTATCTTTGCTTCGGGACGAGCAAAGGGTAAGCTTGGAGGAGTTTGTTGACGGCTGTTAAGTACCATTTTCAACCGTCAACTATACTCAAATAAAGGAGAATTTGGCATTTCATACACGCATGCTTTAGCACAATAATATAGTTCCACTTGTACTTGGAGAACTTTGTGCATGCAGGAGGAAATGTGAAGGAAACACCTCAAAAGGCAAGAAAACACACTTTCGACCAATCAGAGAGCGCCACATGGACGTCACACGGATTGAAGGACCCATTTTCAGCACTTAACCGACGTAACTCCCTGCAATACCGCGCAAACCAACGTCAGGGCCCACAGGACAGCCACCTGGAGAAAGCACAGGCCAGGAGGGGCCACCCCCAGGTCGGCCGACCCAGCCGGGCGCCCTCTCCGCCTGGGCTTCCACGTGTTGGCTCCTCCGCGACTCCTGATGATGGTTTGAGATGCCTTCCGTGGCGGTTACGCTCCCTTGCCGACCTATTGAGGCTATAAATAGGAGGGTGTGCCTTCACACTCAACACACACCACAAGAAGCATTTCTCTCTTGCTAGTAGTAGTTCTTGGAGTTTTAGTGGAGTTAGGCTGAGTCTAGAGCTCTCTAGTCCCAAGTCTTCACTTGGAATTGGTATGGCTCTTGTATCTTTTCCCTTTTGTAAGACTTTGCTCTTATCAATATATATATCTTTTCTATATAGTTGTGCTTGGGTCATGAGTTTCTTGTTTGATATTGTGATCCATATATGTGATAGTATAGTCTACTTGTGTGATAGTAGTTTATATTTATTATACTACTATTGTCATGCTAGTTATATACCGTCACTATAGTCTAGTTTATATGTTATAGTCTCTATGCTTAGTTTTAGCTGATAAAGTATAGCATGGGTTTGGTGATCGTATTCTTACGGTAACTCTGCCTCGTTAATAGTAATCGCGGAGGGGCAGAGTGCTCTTTGGTCATGCAAGTATGGTACTTGGGTGACTGATTTGCATCAATTATTCGTTAGTCTACTGGTTCGTTGAGGTAGGCGGCAGGTGGTGACAGCCCTGTCCGTCCTTTGAAATCCTCCCCGCTAGGCTAGTGCGTAGGCTCTTGGCGGAAGTCGCCTGTGGATGCAGGGGTAAGTCCGTGCCTGAAGTGCTATACTATTGAATGCTGAACCTGAATGTGGGTCTGTATGTATTCTACTTAGGCTATGCAACTGTGTAGGAATGTATAGTAGGAGTAGCTTAGCCTAGTCTTTCCTCCACTAGACTTTATTTATTTAGTAGGAATCTTCTGTGTGTGTCACACTACCCAGTTATTATCATGTACCCGCCTGTCTTGGTTAGATATCCTTGCTAATTGTTAACATGATCTTATATGTTAGTAACGCTTCTTGATCATACCCTTCCTTTGGGATAAACAAATACGATACCCTGAATACTTCCGGGTGAAATGCTACAACGGTATTCTCCGTGCGCTTGCGGATTTTACCTACTTGACTCTGGGACATATTAGTGAACCATTTCTAGCCCCGTGCCGGGAATGATTTATTAATATGGCTTAGCAAAAGTCAACAGTCAGCTCATGTAATGGTGCAGCAATAGAACTGAAATCCCGCACAAAACGATGATAGAAGCCTGCAAGACCAAGAAAATTGCGAACCTGTGTGACCGTCATCGGTTGGGGCCAACTCTGAATGGCGTCCACCTTGCTGCTATCGACCTCAATGCCCTGTGGAGTAACAACATATCCAAGAAACGAAACACGTTGCGTGCAAAAAGTGCATTTTTCCATGTTCCCAAACAAGTGAGCAGCACGCAAAGCATCAAAAACAGCACGCAAATGATCTAAATGCTCATTCATGGATTTGCTGTATATAAGGATATCATCAAAATAGACAACAACAAATATTCCAATGAAAGGCCGAAGAACTTCATTCATTAAGCGCATAAAAGTGCTAGGAGCATTAGACAATCCAAACGGCATAACCAACCATTCATACAAGCCAAATTTAGTTTTAAAAGTCGTTTTCCATTCATCTCCTAATTTCATTCTTATTTGATGGTAACCACTACGCAAATCAACCTTAGAGAAAATTGTGGCACCACTAAGTTCATCAAGCATATCATCAAGGTGTGGTATAGGATATCGATAACGAATTGTAATATTGTTAATTGCACGACAATCTACACACATACGCCAAGAACCATCTTTCTTAGGAACAAGCAAAACAGGAACCGAACAAGGGCTGAGAGACTCACGAATGTAACCTTTATCAAGCAATGCCTGCACTTGACGCTGAATTTCTTTCGTCTCCTCAGGATTTGTGCGGTACGGGGCGCGATTAGGAAGCTGTGCGCCTGGAATTAAATCAATCTGATGTTCTATGCCACGAATAGGAGGAAGACCCGGCGGCAATTCAGTGGGAAAAACATCTTTATAGACCTGCAAAAGGTTAACAACGGCAGGAGGAATATGCAACATAGGCGCCTCATCTAGTGAAACAAGCATACGAGAGCAAACTAGCGCATAGCAAAGCAGATTAGCATCATGTAATTCATCAAAATCAGCACGTGTAGCAAGCAAGATAGGGTTATTCAATTTGATCTCATGTTGAACAGGTGCAACAGGAGGCGATGTAACCAATTTTGCAGCTTTTGTCGCTCGAGCAATATCATCTTTAAGAACTTGTTCAGGTGTCATAGGATGAATAACAATTTTCTGACCCTTGAACATGAAGGAGTAATAATTGGAGCGACCATGATGAACACTATCAACATCATATTGCCAAGGACGGCCAAGCAACAAAGAGCATGCTTCCATTGGAACAACATCACAATCTACAAAATCAGAATAGGCGCCAAGAGAGAAAGGAACACGTACCGAGCGCGTTACCTTTATTTTGCCGCCATCATTAAGCTATTGAACGTGATAAGGATGTGGATGCTTCCTTGTTGGCAATGACAACTGCTCCACCAAGGTCGTACTAGCCAAATTGTTGCAACTGCCACCATCGATGATTATACGGACCGTTCGTTCTTGCACAACGCCTTTGGTATGAAAAATATTGTGGCACTGATGCTTTTCATCCTGAACGACCTGTGTACTAAGAACACGCTGCACAACAAGAGTGGCATACCTGTCGGCGGCACTAGAGTCGACATGAAGCTCCGTATTATCTGCATGATTAGTGGCAAGCATAGTCTGCTGAATATCCTCAGAATCACTAGCAGAAGAATACCCACCGTCGTCACGAATCAACATAGTTCGTTTATTTGGACAATCGCGTATCACATGACCAAATCCTCGGCAACGGTGACACTGAATATCACGAGCTCGTCCAGACGATGAGGAGGACGGCACGAACGAGGCAGATTTGGCCGTGGATGGAGCACTCGACTTGGACGTGGTCGAGGAGTGGTCGCGCGACGTGGAAGGAGGTGTCGACCGTGGAGCTGAAGGCGTCTTGGACCCTACAAAAATGTTAGGTCTTGACGAAGATTGTCGATCCTGCACTTCACGTTCAGCTTTACAAGCATATTCAAATAAGGTGGTCATATCATCATAATGCTTATAATTAAGAATATTCTGAATTTCATGATTTAACCCACCCCTAAAGCGAGCCATAGCAGCATCATCCAGTTCAACTAAACCACAGCGAATCATACCCTTTTGCAAAGCTTGATAATAATCCTCTACGGAAAGTGAACCTTGTTGAAAATGCTGCATTTGATTAAGCAAATCTCTAGCATAATATGACGGCACAAAACGATGACGCATAGCAGCTTTTAATGCCGTCCAAGTGGCTGGATTATTATCAGGATATCTTTGTCTATACTCACGCCACCAAAGTAAAGCAAATTCAGTAAATTCACTAATAGCAGCCTTAACTTGTAAATTAGCAGGAATATCATGGCATGCAAATTTTTGTTCAACCTCTAATTCCCAATCAAGATAAGCACCCGGATCATATTTGCCATTAAAAGTGAGAATACGAAATTTTATTTTGGCAAAAGAATCATTAATAGGAACACGTACCCTACGAGCACGACCACGGCGATTGTCGTCGTCCTGCTCGGTGTCGGCACCGTAGTCACGTGCATGTTGCAACTCCGTGAGCTGCGTCGTCATGGTCCCAAGCTGCGTCGACATGGCCTCAAGACGAGTCATGATCGTCGCGAGCGTGGTGCGGGCAGCCGTATCAGCAAGGTCCAGTTGATCAAAACGCTCATTCGACGAAGTGACCGTAGAGTCAAGTCTCTCGTGCATCGTCTTCATGTCGTTTTGTAGACCATCTACCTGAGCCTGGACATCCTGGAGGGTGAGCTCCTCCGACTTCGAGCTGTTTTCTGCCATAGAAACACAAGCAATACAGAAAGCGGGATCCTACAACGAGAGGTGAGTGGTGGATGAAAAGCTCAATCAAAAAGCTGTTATGAAATTCTTACCCATCCTTACCAAGCACGCAAGCGTGAACTGCAACCACAGGTAAAACCAGTGGAAGATTGGTGGAGCGATTGCGTGGTGAAACAAAAACCTGCTCGTAGTAGAAAATTTGTGGGGCTAGGAGGCTGCACTCAATCCAAGGGTTAGCACAATTCAAACAATAACTACAAAGCTGAATAATGGTGCTAAACGCGAAAAGATTGCTGCCGGTACAAGTGCAAGAGGAAGGAAAAAGGATCAAAACAAAGTGCAGCAAGAACGCGTCGCCTGTGTTGCTCGGCCGCTCTTTTTTTTTCTTTCTTTTTTTTTCTCTTTTTTTTTCTTTTTTTTTCTTATTTTTTAATACTTTTTGCTGAAAATATAAACAATGAGACCTCAAATAAGCAATTAAGCACAAGCACTTTTTTTTTGAGGCAGGGGTAGAACGGTAATAAAAAGACAGGATGAGGCGAGCGGGTCACGACGTAACCGAGTAGGACTCGATCAGCGAGGCGAGCGGAACACACGAAACCGAACAGAACTAAACACAGGGCGAGGCGAGCGGGTCACGACGTAACCGAGTAGGACTCGATCAGCGAGGCGAGCGGGACACACGAAACTGAACAGAACTAAACACAGGGCGAGGCGAGCGGGTCACGACGTAACCGAGTAGGACTCGATCGTCGAGGCAGTGATTGACCCGGACTCACGGTGCAGTGGGAAAATTTGGCAAGCGAGACGGGGTAAACAGATGCGGCGGAAAGCAAACTATGGTGGTGAAAACACGCGGCACGGCGGAAGGATACGACGATGATAGGAAGAAAACGATGAAACACAGTGTACCAGCAACGATCAAAAGCGAAAGCACAAAAACTCAACAACGCAAATTATTGAACAAAAGTGCAAGGCTCAAAACCATACTGGGGTAAACTTTTTTTGTTGTAGTTCTCTTTTTATGTGGACTTGGATAAAACTCACTGAGAAACACTGGAATCTGATACCACTTGATAGGTGTAGAGTGCCCGATCTTTCGGCGAGTGGAGATAACTTCGATTTGGTGGATGTTGACCCTCACGATCCGACTACGACGAGCAAGCCGAAGCGCCAATGCAATCGCTGAACCAACTTCCGGAGGATATTAACCTTGCGGTAAACAAGATCAACCTGATCACGAGGATCAATTCTTACGCGCAATCGAAGAACGAGCAAGAATTAGAGGCGAGCAATCTGATGTATTACACGAAGGTGGAG
The DNA here is from genome assembly GCA_030378355.1 of Eleusine indica. NCBI lineage: Eukaryota > Viridiplantae > Streptophyta > Magnoliopsida > Poales > Poaceae > Eleusine > Eleusine indica. The sequence continues at coordinate 22,499,210 of CM059500.1, forward strand.
TCCTGAATTCACGTCGAGAGACGGATGTATAGCTAAGCTAAACTTAAAACAAAACTCAAAGATTACAAGGGGCGCAGCCCTTGACTATATAGGGGGAGGACGAGGCATCTAGGGCCGGCTGAAGTGGAGAGGCGCGTGGTGGAGAGGGAGTCGTGCGACTTGGGCCACGTGGGCCTTCGGACGACATCATCCTGGGCCGTCGTTCCTTAGCATCAAAACCGTCTTCAATTCCTGGGCTCGAGCTCTAGTGATTGGGCCCTTGTACGTCGTCGTCTCGTTAGAAGATGGATCCGTAACTCGAGGAGGCGCGACGACGAGAGGTGGAGGCGTGACAGCTTGGTTTGGCGCGCCATCTTCCGTCGTCATTATTCGTATGTCGTTGATGTCCTCATCACCTCCGTCGCTCCCGAGCGCGCCAGCGCGGCTCGGTCGCTGGCGGTGCGCGGCGGTGAAAAGATCTGGGGCTGACGGGTGGGTCCGGCGTGGCCCATCAACATTAAAGATAATTAATTTAAATTTTTTTTAAACAAAAGGGAATGTCACAATCCTTCCCCCTTAAAGGAATCTCGTCCCGAGATTCAAGAACGTACCGTACTAAATAGTCGCAGCTTGGAAAAAGTCTGGGTAGTTTGTTTTGAGAAACTCTTCTTGTTCCCATGTAGCTTCCGCTTCTGAATGATTGCTCCATTGGATTTTGTAAAATTTGGTAGTTCTATGCCTTGTCACTCGATCCTTCGTATCAATGATTTTGATTGGATATTCGTCGTAAGTTAGATCTGGCTGTAGTTGTTCCACTTCTTTGATAACAATATCTGCCGGTGTTTTTAGACACTTCTTTAGTTGAGAAACATGAAAGACGTTATGAACTCCGGAAAGATGTGTAGGCATTTCCAGCCGATAAGCTACTGGTCCACATTGTTCTTGAATAACAAATGGTCCGATATATCGCGGTGCCAACTTTCCTTTGATTTCGAATCGTTGAACTCCTTTGGTGGGAGAGACCCGCAAGTATACCTGATCTCCAACGTTGAATACTAATTTTCTCCGCCTTTTATTTGTATAGCTAAGTTGTCGAGATTTAGCCCGCTTCAAGTTTTGTTGGATCATGCGTACCTATTCTTCCGCTTCTTGTACTATATCAGGTCCAAAAATTATTCTCTCGCCACTTTCAGACCAATTCAATGGTGTGCAACAACTTCGTCCATACAAAGCCTGAAATGGTGACATCCCAATACTTTCTTGATAGCTATTATTGTAGGAAAATTCTGCCAAAGGTAAGCATTTTTCCCAATCTTTGTTGTATGTTAATACACAGGCTCGAAGCATATCTTCCAGATACTGATTGATTCGTTCGGTTTGCCCATCTGTCTGCGGATGGTAAGCTGAACTCCGAATTAACTGTGTTCCAAGAGATTTATGTATTTGTTCCCAAAATCTGGATATAAATTGAGCTCCTCTATCTGAGATTATAGTCTTTGGTATTCCATGTAAGCAAAGAATACGAGATATATAAAGCTCGGCATACCTTTCCACAGTATACTGAGTATGTACTCGGATGAAATGAGTAGACTTGGTTAGCCTATCAACAATGACCCAAATAGAGTTGTGCTTTGTTGGACTTGTTTTAAGTAAGTCCATACTAATATCTTCCCATTTCCAGGCAGGAATGCTTAAAGGTTGAAGAGGTCCTACTTGTTTTAAATGATCAGCCTTTACCCGTCGACAAGTATCACATTCATTGATATATTTTGCTATTTCTCTTTTCATCCTTGTCCACCAAAATCTCTGCTTCAGGTCCTGATACATTTTGTTTGTTCCGGGATGAATAGAATATTTGGAAGTGTGAGCTTCATCCAAGATTCTCTTACGAAGGGTAAAATCCTTAGGAACTACTAGTCTATTCTTGAACCAGACAATGCCCTCCGCATCTTCCCTGAAGCATGTGATGTCTCCAGTCTTTATTCGCTTCTTTATATGTTGTATACCCATATCCTTCTTTTGGGCTGTCACAATATCTTCCCGAATTGTGGGAACAAGTGCCAGATTAGTTAATACCCCATATGGAATAATACGAAGATTTGATTCACTCACTTCTCCCTTTAGTTCCTTGATCATTTTCTGAGGAGTGAGATTATTACAATGTGCTTGTCGGCTCAAAGCATCTGCTACGACATTTGCTTTACCTGGATGGTAATGAATCTCAATCTCATAATCTTTAATTAATTCCAACCACCTTCTTTGGCGCATATTAAGATCCGCTTGGGTAAAAATGTACTTGAGACTTTTATGATCGGTATAGAGATGCACTAAATTTCCCAAAAGGTAGTGTCGCCAGATCTTTAAGGCTAACACCACTGATGCCAATTCCAGATCATGGGTCGGATAGTGTTCTTCATGTTTTCTAAGTTGTCGTGATGCATATGCAATTACTCGTCCTTCTTGCATAAGAACACAACCAAGCCCTATACCCGAAGCATCGCAGTAAACATCGAATGGCTTGGCCAAATCTGGTTGAGCTAACACCGGTGCAGAGGTTAATAACCTTTTTAAACTTCGAAAAGCTTCTTCGCACTGTTGGTCCCATTCATATTTCCGGTCTTTCTCCAATAACTTGGTCATTGGCTTAGCAATTTTTGAGAAGTTAGGAATAAATCTCCTATAGTAGCCTGCCAATCCTAAGAAGCTTCAAATTTGAGTGACTGATTTTGGTGATTTCCAATCTAATACTTTCTGAACATTATTTGGATCAACTGCTACACCTTCAGCCGAAATTACATGACCTAGAAAAGGTATCTTTTTCAACCAAAATTCACACTTGCTAAACTTGGCATATAATTGGTGATCTCTTAAGCGTTGTAATACAATCCGCAAGTGTTGAGCATGTTCTTCCTCCGACTTGGAGTAAATCAGAATATCGTCTATGAAAACTACAACGAACTTATCCAATTCCGACATGAATACCGAATTCACCAGGTACATGAAATGTGCCGGTGCATTAGTCAAACCAAAAGACATTACCAGGTATTCATAGAGTCCATATCTGGTAGAGAAAGCTGTTTTAGGTATATCTTCGGCTCTAATTCGAATTTGATGGTATCCCGATCGAAGATCTATTTTAGAGAATACCTTAGCTCCCATTAATTGATCAAATAGAATGTCAATCCGAGGTAGTGGACATTTATTCTTGATAGTAACAGCATTTAAAGGCCGATAATCCACGCATAACCTCAATGTTTGATCTTTCTTTTTGACAAATAAGGCTGGACAACCCCAAGGTGATGAACTTGGACGTATATATCCTTTGTCTAACAATTCCTGTAATTGCACCTTTAGTTCAGCAAGTTCATTGGGGGACATCCGATAAGATCTTCGAGATATAGGGGCCGTTCCTGGTTGTAATTCTATCTTAAATTCTATATCCCGCTCAGGAGGTAAGCCTAGCAAATCCTCGCGAAAAACATCTGGATATTCTGAGACTATAGGTATTTCTTCCAAACTTTTTCCAATGACTTTATTAACCATGGGCAAAAGGGTTTTAGGAATGTTTAAAGTCAAACAATCTTGGCCATGAATAGGAGAATCTAGATGTACAGCTCTAGAAGCTATATCCAGGATTGCCCTATGAAAATGCATCCATTGCATTCCAAGTATTGCATCTAACCCTTGCCCTTCCAAAATGATCAAAGATGTGGGATACACTTTACTACCCAATTTTAGGGGCATATTTGCAGCAATTTGATTGGCAAGTATTTTTCCCCCACGTGTAGAAATAAGATGTGTGCATGATAGTTCAGATGGCATGATATGATGTTGTTGAACGTATGCTTTGCTGATAAAATTATGGGTAGCTCCAGAATCAAATAATATCATAGTGGCATGCTCAGTAATAGAAAACATACCCGCAAGAATTTGTCCTTCTTCTGGTATCTCTTCAATTGTGGTGAAATTGGCTCGTCCTGTTTTCACCGGAGGATTCTTAGGTCGATTCCTTTGTTGACTTGGTCCTGGTGCTTGTGGACGTAGCGCATTGTTTGTCTTCGGCGGATACGGGCAACTTCGAGCGAAATGCCCGGGACGACCACAATTATAGCAAGGTAGATTATTCAGTGGTGGTGCCGAATAAGATTGTCGAGACTGTTGCACAGCCTGCTATTGATATGGTGGACGGAACTGATATTGTCGTGGCGCTGGTTGAGGTGCGCGATACATACTTGGGCGGGAAGGAGCAGCACGGTAACACTGACCTGTAGGCGATGTATAAACCAGCCTGTATTTAGATGGTCCTCCACTTCCCTGCCCCATTGATGTCCTTTTCTTGTCTTTAGCAGCCTTATGGATACGGAGAGAATCTTCAAGAATAATGGCATCACTGACAAATTCGCTGAAACTAGCAGTCCGATTGAAAACTATACGAGACTGCAGTTTTGTTGTCAATCCTCCTTTGAACCGAGCCTTCTTCTTACTCTCTGTATCCACATACTCTGTAGCATATTGTGCCAGATGGTTGAACATTTTAGAATATGCATGCACTGTCATATCTCCTTGCTTTAGTGCCAGATATTCATTCTGCTTTTGATCAACAAGGCCTTCCGGAATGTGATGGTGTCGAAATGCTTTAACAAATTCTGCCCAGGAGAATTGATGGTCAGGTGGGTACATTGCCTTGTGATTTGCCCGCCAGGCTCCAGCAATTCCCTGCAACTGCTGTGCAGCAAACAAGGTCTTCTGGGCATCTGTGCAAGGGATTAGCTCCAACTTGGACTCAATTGTACGCAACCAATGGTCCGCTTCCAGAGGTTCCCCGACATCTGAAAAAGTAGGCGGACGAGTGACAATGAAATCCGGATATGTTGCGTGATTAGCATGATAACCGGGACGATGCTCTGGGGGTGCTGTATTTGGAGCTATCTACCGAAGCAACTCTTCTTGTGCCACACCAGAATTTAGTATGGCTGCAATGGATTGTGCTAGGGTGGGTGGAGGTGGTGGCACTTCTACCCCTCCTCGCTGAGAACTTTCCGCACCATTTCCATTTCTTGTATCACCGATTCTGTTCAAGGAAAAACTTTTTCATTAGCATCCCCAATACTCATGTATTATAGAAACAATTGATAACACATTTTCATGGCTCAACTTGACATAAAATAGTACTTTATTCCAACTCCTTAAAACCTGACACCAAACAGGTGTCACCACATAAAGTTCACAGCAACCCTACTCATACTACCATCTCGAAACTAACACGTTGGTCACTGATCAACGCGAAACGTGGAAGTCACTTCCAGATCCCTAGAATCGTTCACTTGATCTCTCTCATCCTGGAGTCGCGAGATCTCCGTTGAAGCTATTACTGACTCCATGTCCATTATTTCTTCTGGTTCTTCTTCTGCTTCCTCATTTTGCTGCTGCTCAAGTTCCTAGTTTAATAAAATATTATGCATCTGTATCAAATCTTCTTCTAACTGTTAGATTGTAACATTTGCCGTTGTAAGTTGCTGCTCCAAGTTTATCAGTTGTTCTACTTGATTGTTTATTTGATCCTCCTGAATAATCAGCATCTCATCCTTTTCTTGAAGTCGGCTTTCCAGTTCTGCTATGTGAATATCATTTTCTGGACATAAATAGCATTGCTGCCCTTTCGCTTCACCGATGCCATTACCACCACTGGCCATCTCTGCGGAGAAATAAAAATATAACATACATCAATATCAACTTGTACTCGTACCTTAAACGTAATTCACTATCACATTTTTATAAACATCCACTTTTATTTTCTTAGTTACATGCTACCTTAGTTACTACTGCTAGTAGTACAAACCGCTATAGTGGGAGTGGTTAGGTCTACTATTGACCCACTTTACAATCTGATCTATGTCAGCAAAATTGTGGCATCTATCGCCATCCTATCCAAACACTCTTAACTCCAGTATCCTACCCGATGGCTATACAGTCTGACATCCTGTCAGCAAAAATGGTGCTATCCTTCTACTCCTATCGCTCTATCCTACTCTCGCACCATCTACTGTGGTGGTGCGTGACTGTCTGCGTCGGAGGCAAGTGCAGCCTCGGACTCAGCAGGGGGTCCCTGAGAGTCTAGGCCAGACTCAGGAGCTGCCTGTCCCTGCGGTGGCGGTATCTGCTGCTGCAACTATGCAATCTGCACATGAAGGTCCTGGTGGTGATCCTCCAGTATCTGCTGCGCCTCCATAATGTTCTGAAGCTGGTCTCTCTGGTAGGCAAAATCGAGCATAATCTCGATCGCCTGGTTACGCTGCTGCGTAACCCCTGTAAGCTGACCCTCCACGTCCGTGACCCTCTCTCTAGTCTCGTCAAGCTCCTCAGTAAGCCCTGCCATGTGCTCCCCCAAGTGCAGTGTCTGGTGGTGTAAACCATCTCGATCCTCTGTAATCTCTATAATCTGCCCCTCTAACTCTGCAATCCGTGCGCTCGACTCCATGATCCGTGCACGTGACTCCCGGATCTGGCGTCCGTCTGCCTCGAACCGGTCTCGAAAGGCAACCTGCTGACGGTCTCTCTGCTGAGTGACCTCAGCTAGCTGCGCCTCGACGTCGTGGAGCTGACGCTCTAAGACTGCCATACGCGTCCCCAGCGCCTGACTCACGAACGCGCCTCTGTCCCCGTGGCATCTGCAGGAAAAAGGTTTAACAAGTTAAACACTTCTTCCCACAGTAAAACAAAGTAGCGAAACAGCGAGAGGAAAAACTGACAGTATAAAACAAAGCATAACCCCCAAAACCCCAAGATTTTTAATTATATAAAAATGACATGATGCAAACAATATGCAACTAAAATTTAATAAGTTAGTAGTCAGATTCACGTTCTAAAACGAATAGCACATCTACTCATGTCTTCTAGCGTCTTTCTACCCTGCCGTTCTCACTCGTGGGGTTCTAAGAAACTTTTCATAAAGAGTTTTGAAAATGGACTTTGAGAATGTTATGCCGTTGCTCCTGTATTGCTCTGATACCAGCTGTGGCATCCCCTCCGGGATGGTTGGGATGACCTCACCTAGTAATTAGGATGCTTGGGAAATTAAAAGCTCATGCAATAAACCCTATTAAGCCTTTCTTGTCTATAGCCCCATGTCATCTTTTCCCCCACTTGCTGAGTACAACACGTACTCAACCTTGCTATACCCACATTGCTACTCAGCCACAGGAGAAGATTGGAGCCACTATGAAGACGATAGAGGCGAGTACTACGCTATGGCCCACCTATCGGTGCCTGTGGAGTCTTGGGACTTCTATGCTTGTTTATTTCCGCTAATTTGATGTACTTTCCTTTTAGACCTACAGGTCCTTTTGTAATAAAGATATGATGTAATAATTGAAGGGTATGGATATTTATTATGTTTACCATTAATGATATACTGTATGTGTGTATAACTTGATCCAAGGCACACGTACGGCTGCATCCATTTTGCTCCTTAAAATGGGTGTGGGGGAAGTGGTATCAGAGCCATATCGACTGTAGGACGTCAACCTTGTTAGAAATGGATGCATTTAGGGATACTATTTTTTTTATACATATACAAATTATTTAAAAAAAATGATTTTATTCCTTATTGTTTTATTTTGCTTTTACATTGTGTTTACTTTTCAGATTTCTTTTTAACCGTTGCTTATACCTGCCTTGTTATTTCAAAAATGTAGATGGCCCGTACCAAGAAGACCACTCGTAAGGCTACATCAGGAGTTCACTATGGACGCCATGCCCTAGGTGAGTTCAGAAGGAAGCAAGTGAAGAGGTAACTCAGCCACAACATGAGGAGGCCCCGCTGGCTAATGAGGAGCTTCCAGAGGCACCGCAAGAAGAGCCCATGGAAGAAAAAGAAGAGGAAGAACCTGAAGAACATGAGCAGGAAGAAGATCCTGAGGAGCCCCAAGAGGAAGAAGACCCTGAAGATGTGGTACAAGAGAACACTCGACAAAGCGAGTTACAACAGCATATACATTCTTACAAGTCCAGATATATATTACATCATGGTATAATACAACCAGATCTCCAAGAAGAATAGACGAGAGTTTTGCAGCGGAGAAAACATTTATTACAACAGAGATTTGTGAACTTAACACAAGTTTGACCAACATTAAAAACCAAGTTTTTTTTATACCACGTCTAATCCGACTTACTCTCTGAGACACACCTAATTTTCTATTCTTCCTGAGACGGAATGCGTTCCCACTGAAGAGAACCTCCCTCCGGCAGCTGTCCTTCCTCTGGCATGTCTTCTGACCATCCAAAGGAGTTTGGCTCCCCACCTAACAAAATAATAAGTCGAACAAACCCTGAGTATCTAATATACTCCACAAGACTAACTTGTCAATGTGGCTCGCTAAGGCCGACGTCTAGAATGCTTAGGCCTTTGGCTGGTGGGTTGACTCAGACTTGCGAAAAATAGCTCTTACTACTGGATAGCTATTTCAAATTTTAGCTCAAGATTATGTTCATTAATAGCAAGGTTTGCATCCTGCAACTATTTGCAATCATAAACTATCAAGCAAATCCAAATAATCTTTAATTAATCTTTCTTCATCTCGTTACACTCGATTATCTCCGTTCGCGCCAAGCGAACAAGCGGTACTCATTGCTGCGAGGGACAGCGATTCGAATCAATTTCTACCAGCTGGGTAAAACCCGACTACATGACATATACGCACCGTATTGGTCGTATATGATAACTTTTCCCACTAACCCCAACCAGAGGTTGATCCGTTTCCAACTTCCCCGGGAATATGGAGACCCCACTAGATACGCGTCCCAGACGTTATCCATGGGCGACCACCATTTCCCTCCCGTGAGACTTCAATCTCACTAACAGCCAGAAAAAGAAAGTTGGCTACGTCCTACCACTGAGGTAGTTAGGGTACATCAGCTTACTGGGTCCCATATACCAGCATGTAGACGGTACTGCTCAATACTTGTTCACGGAGCCGCCAACAGTGGGTCCAAATTTGACACGGACGGGGCTACCACCTTGCAAGACCCAGTCTTTGCCCTTTCCTCTATGGGGCCCGTCCGATTTCATCATCATTATCCACTTTCATTTAGTTTCTCAAAGATTTCAATCAACTTAAAGCCTCCATGCTATAAGATTTATCCTATGCAGTGCTACCGATAATCCTACGACATAAGCGTAGCGCCTATCGTGCTACCTGTACCTGTATAGGGTAAAAACATCATAGGATTCGGTAGTGATGCAGGTGGGTGTCAATCAATTCCTGGAACCTAATGCACAGACATGACCCGACTAACTGTGATAAAAGAAAGAATTTAAAAACATAGGTGGGATGCACCGGGGCTTGCCTTGGGCTTCGTTTGGAAGTGCCGATTCAGGTGCGGGAGTGGTCTCAACAATTACCGTCTCGGGCCCACAGTCAGCAGATGGCCCGATGGTCTCGGATCCTATACGATTCGTTGATATAACGCAAGTTAGTATTAACAATACATGAAATATGACATGCAATGCATTGGATAAGATAGCTCTAATAAATATTTAGACTAAGAATTTTAATTACTCTTGTGTGAAGTATTTCCTTCATGGTAAGAGTAATTAAGTCCATTAATGACAAGGGTTTAACATATTTTAATTCAAATTAATAACCCTTAATTACCCCATTTAAATATAAAATAAATCCATTAACAAGATAAATACTAACTTAGAAAATAATTTAAACAACAATTAAAAGATAAATCTATAAACTTACTTAAAAATCATATAAAATAAATATTAAATTTTTATTTCATTAAATGGTAGAGGCATTTATTTAGAACTTAATAAAATTATTTTCACTATTTTAGCAAGCCTAATTTATTTCCTGGATTTTTATTCAAACTTTGGAATTATTATTAATTGGAAAACCTGAGAAAAAAGAAAGAATAAAAGAAAACCGATTTCAGCCTTATGGGCTTTGGGCAGCCCAGCTGCTGCTGGACCGAGCCCAGCAACGCAGCTGCGCAGCGCGGGGCACGACCTAGCTACGGGCGGCCCAATCGGGCGGGACACAGCCCAGCTACGCGACGGCCCGGACGGGGCGGAACGCGGCCAGCGACGCGAGCGCGCGGGCCTGCGCGCGCGCGACCGCGGCTCGGCCTGCCGGCCCATTCCCGCGAGCACGGCCCAGCAGCTGGGAGCCTTCGGCTCGCCCACGCGCGCGCGCATGGCGGCACGGCCACGCAGCCGCGGCGGGTCGGCGGCGAGTACGGGCTCGGACGGCGGCGGCGGAAGAAAACAGAGGAGGCGGGAGAAGCTGGGCGTGCGAGGGAGAAAGTGAGTGAAAGAGAGAAGAAAGAGAAGAGAGGAGGCGGTAAAATCGCCTCCCCGATCGACAGCAGCGCCGGCGGCTCCCGCGTGCAGGGCATCGTGGCGCCTCCGCCGCTCCTGCGCGCGCCAGCGCGGCTCGGTCGCGGGCGGTGCGCGGCGGTGAAAAGATCTGGGGCTGACGGGTGGGTCCGGCGTGGCCCATCAACAGTAAAGATAATTAATTTAATTTTTTTTTAAACAAAAGGGAATGTCACAGAAGAGCCTAAGGACCCTAAAGATCGTGATGGTGATGACTCAGAGGAGGAGGACAAGGAACCCGTCGTCCGCCAGGCTGAGAAGTACCGCTCTTTCCGACAAGAGGGTGAGACTTACTCCAAAACCCTACGGGTGCTACATGAGAGGATCAGAGCCACCAACAGGCCACGGTACTTCCTCAAGAAGGTGGATCGCCCTTTCCATGAAGAGTGGATAGCAGAAGTCAATATCTATGATCGCGGCCGTGTCATAGATACCTACCGTGGCTCCACTCATAGGGATACTCGTGGAGCCGCAGTGGATGACGCTGCTTCGAAGGCTCTCACTAGCTTCTGCTACACTCACCACCATGGGATAGCAAAGACAAGTTTCGCCCATGTTCCCGGTTGGAAGCCAGGCACGGGAAAGTACACTATTGCTCCTACCGAATGGTATGTGAGTACTAGAGAGATGGATGAGACCCAAGGAGTTGTTGTGGACTTAAGCCACACTGTGGAGGCTTTACAGATGGAGAACCACACTCTTCGGAAGAGGCTGCATGACACTGAGGCTTATCTCAGGTGCAACCATCGGGTCAAGATGGGAGAGGAGAGTGATATCTACTCCTCTGGCATTCGTACTTGGAGTGCCACATCCCCAAAGCGTGCCAGCTCTCTGCCTTCTATCTCCGACGAAGCCAACTCCCACGCCAAGGAGACAACCTTGTCCCTATGAATAAAGTTGTAATAATCAAACGCTTAGATCACTTTGCTTTCATGGTGTAATGTAATGAACTCTTTGCTTAGTTTGATTTGAGTGTGCTTGATGTGAGTTGTGGTATGGTTTGGCACCTTGTCCACAACCTCATCATTTTGTTGCTTATTTAAATGAACTATCAGTTTACTTATCATTCCTTGATGTATATAGTTTGGGGTTTTCTTTCTATTTCTTCTTTTAATTCATTATTATCACACCTCATCTTACACCACTCCCCCACGCATTTTATCTCAGATGGTTCGCGCTAGGAGAAATGCTGATCCTAACGAGTAGAACAATAAGGACAACAACAATGCCCCAAACCTTCAACAACTTTTAGCCATGCAAACTCAGCTCATGCAAACAGTGATCCAGACCTTGGGCGCCATACAATAGAAACACAATGCCCCACCACCTCAACATCCACCCCAGAATAGGTTGGGAGAGTTCCTAAGGACTAGGCCGCCTACCTTCTCCCAGTCCAAGGATCCTATGGAAGCTGATGATTGGCTCAAGGCAGTAGAGAAGAAGATGATGATCGCTCAATGCAATGACTAAGAGAAAGTCCTCTTTGTAGCTCATCAGTTGCCTGGTGTAGCAGCAGATTGGTGGGAAGCCCATTGCAATGCCCATGCTGATGTGGAATCCATCACTTGGAATGAGTTCAAGGCTAGATTTCATTCTCACTATGTCTCTACGGGCATCAAGATGCTGAACAGGCAAGAATTCCAAGACCTGAGGTAGGGAAGCATGTCAGTGAGTGAGTACCTGAATATGTTCATTTAGCTATCCAGGTATGCTCCTGAGGATGTGAGCACTGATGAGAAGAAGCAGTATTTGTTCATGAGGGTACTGCATAATGATATCTAGTTCTAGCTACTGAACAATGACTATGTGAACTTCCAATAGCTGGTTAACAAGGCCATTGTTGGTGAAAACAAACGAAATGAGATTGAAAGAGAAGGGAAGGGGAAGATGCCATTCCAAGGGCAGTCATCTGGTAGTAACACTCGCCCCCGCATGATGCCATTGCCGAACCCAAACTACAGAGCTCCTAACACAGTTAGGCCACCCATGCAAGCTCCGCACCCCAACTACCAAATCCAACGCCCCAACTACTAGGCACCACGCCCTAATCTCTTGCATGCACCTCACCCCAACAACCAGCAAGCTCCTCGCCCTGCTTTGCCAGTTGCTCGATAGAACTAAGGATCCCAAGGCAATGGTGTGAGAGGACCATGCTACCACTATCATGAGCCAGGACATTTTGCTAATAAGTCTCCTCACAAGAATACAAACATTGCCATGGGGAATGCTCAGAGGAATGTAGCACCCAGAAATGGAAATCAAGGGCAGCAGAACTTCAATCGTGCCAAGATCAACCATGTGACCACTAAGGATGCTCAACAGTCTCAAGATGTTGTGCTTGGTATGTTCTTAGCTAACTCAAATCTTGCCACTGTACTCTTTGATTCTGGAGCATCACATTCATTCATAACATCAACTTATGTTGCAAAGTATAATCTACCAATTGCTGTTATGTAGCACACCATGTTAGTTAGCTCTCCTGGTGGAGAAATGAGGACCAACCACATATGCCCAAAGGTCACCCTTAAAATAACGGGGGGAGGGGGGGTAGACTTCTCAACTAATCTCATAGTACTAGACTCAAAGGGAATACATATTATACTTGGAATGGATTGGCTACGCAAGTATGATGGAGTGATACAATGTGCCAAGCGAGCAGTACAATTGACCAGTGCAGAAGGTACCAAGGTTGAGTTCGTAGCGGCCAACTCCACAACCAAGGAGGTCGTACTGAACCAAGTCATGGGCACCCCCATAGAGGAGATATGAGTGGTTTGTGATTTTCCTGATGTATTTCTAGATGAACTTCCAGGTATGCCCCTGACCATGACATAGAGTTTGTTATTGACCTAATACCTGGGACTGCTCCTATATCTAAGAGGCCCTATAGGATGCCAGTTAATGAGTTAGTAGAGCTCAAGAATATTGTAGGAGTTGCTAGAGAAAGGTTTCATTCACCCTAGTTCCTCACCTTGGGGAGCTCCATCACTCTTTGTTGAGAAGAAGGATAAAAACCCAGAGAATGTGTGTGGACTATCATTCTCTTAATGAGGTGACTATCAAGAATAGGTATCCACTACCACGAATTGAAGATTCGTTTGATTAGATGAAGGGAGCTTATGTCTTCTCCAAGATCGATCTGCGGTCTGGGTACCACCAATTGAAGATCAGACCATCAAGCATACCCAAGACGACCTTTCAAACAACATATGGGTTATATGAGTATACGATGATGTCGTTTGGGTTAACCAATGCATCGGCCTACTTCATGTACCTCATGAATAAGGTGTTTATGGAGTACTTGGATAAGTTTGTTGTGGTTTTCATTGGCGACATCTTAGTGTTTTTGAAGAATGAAGAAGAGCATGAGGAACACCTGAGGCTAGTTCTAGAGAAGCTACAAGAACACAGCTTGTATGCCGAGTTTAGCAAGTGTGAGTTCTGGTTGAAGGAAGTAGCATTTCTTGGTCATGTCATCTCAGCTGGAAGAGTGTTAGTCGATCCAGGCAAGGTGAAGGATGTTCTAGATTGGAAACCACCCCAGACGGTAAAGGAGATTAGAAGTTTCCTTGGATTAGCCGGGTATTATCGGCGATTCATAAAGGATTTCTCCAAGATAGCGAAGCCAATGAAAACGTTGTTAGGAAAGGACAAGAGTTTTGAGTGGACTTCGAATTTTCAAGCCAGATATGTGCTCATGCAAGAAGGACATCTTGTAGCATATGCCTCTAGGCAATTACGGAAGCATGCAGAGAAGTACCCAACACATGATTTGGAATTGGCAGCTATGGTACATGCTCTGAAGATTCGGAGGCACTATATTCTTGGTCGTCATTGTGAGATCTATACGTATCACAAGAGCCTCAAGTACATATTCACTCAAACTGAGTTGAACCTAAGACAACGGTGTTGGTTAGAGTTGATCAAAGACTATGATGTAGGTATCAACTATCATCTAGGAAAGGCAAATGTCATTGTGGATGCCTTGAGTAGAAAGACCTATTGCAACCAAATAATTATGGAGGAGTTACCATCAGAACTATGCAAGGGGTTTCAGCAACTGAACCTTGGGTTTGTGAATGAGCTAGAGACTGTTGCAATGGAAGTGGAACCCACTCTGGAAGAGGAAATCCGTAAAGGATAGTTAGATGACATTGAGACCTCATATGAGGCACCTTACCTTGATGGCACAAATTGTGCTAGTTGGAGACCTCAAATGATCTCATACTTTTAGGAGATGAGTTCCAAAATTTGGTGGGTTGTAGATGTGGGCTTTTCTCATGACATTGAGAGTGATACTCCAACACAAGCGTAGGAGAAATGCCTACATCTACATGGCCAAGCTACTAATGCCTTAGTTAGTGTTTTGAGTAGGGATGTCTTCGATAAGATTTACAAGTTGAAGAATGTTCATGATATGTGGACTCGAAATCAAGAAATATATGATAATTCCAACAAAAGAAGTGATGACTCCAATAATGTAGAAGAAAAGACTCAAACTACCAATCTGGGAAAACCGGAGGTACCGGTTTCCCAAACCGGTTCCACCGGTTTTGGCAGAACAGAAACTATTTCTATTAATGATGAAGTTGAGGATCCTAGTTGTAGATTTAGACCAAGTGAAGAGTCTATGTCACCAAGAAGCTTATGCTCAGATGATGAATAATCATTTTGCTTCATGGCCAAGAGACAATGAAAGTCTCATGTATCCTGAGTTGAAAAGGTTGACAACTTAACGAATGATCATACTCGTGCTATGAACAATTTTTCTTATGTGGCACAACTAGAGAAGGCAAACAAGTTGATTATGGATGAGTTCCATAAGATAGCTAGCATGCACAAGAAACTGCAAGAGAGATATAGTGATCTACTATGTTCACATGAGAAGCTCATTGACTTATATGCCATGCTAGAGACAACTCATGAGGTTGCACTTACTGTGGTAAAATCCTTTCAACCCCACACATGCACATGCACAACACAATCAATTGTTTTATCTTGTGCTAGCACTTGTTGCTCTCAAGCAAAGCCATCATATGATGAGCAAGTAATCGTAGAAACTTGTGATGAACTAATTACAAGTGAAAATGACTATCTCAAAAGAGAAGATCAGACGCTAAATATGGACTTAAGTCAATTGAAAGGCAAAGGCCATGTGCAGCCATCTCAAGATAACTGTCATAGCATGGTGAAGAAGCTTGTGAAGGGAACAACAGCCACATGTGTCAAAAGCCTTCCCACTGATTTAAAGAAAGTTCAGGACAAGAGCAACAAACAAAAGATCAAGAACAAATTTCACATCAAGTGCTTTGAGTGCTTATCAATGGGATATTTTGCTTTGGAATGCCCATTGAAGAAAATTGGTCAACCTACACTCTCTAGAAGAAAAAGAAGTCTATCTCAGAGAAGATGCTTTGGATGCAAAGAGAGAGGACACAAGATAGCCTCCTGTTCAGAACAATCTAGAATGGAGCAAGCCTGTCAAAACCGGAGGAACCGGTTTGCTAAACTAGAGGCACCAATTTCTACAGAAAAGCTCCATCCTATTAAGCATTTGGAGAAAGGCTTTGTGTCAGCATTCCCAAGACACATGAACAAGAATGAAAACATCAAGAAGAAAATCAAGGACAAGGCCAAAAGAATTAAGCATCAAACATGCTACACATGTCGGGACAAAGGACATCTTAGTAAGGATTGCCCTTTGACTCAAGCTTTAAATTCTAAGTTGGTCAATAATATGTATTTACCCTCTAAGGCCAACAATGACACTTGTACTATCAAGGTGATAAGTTCACCCATTGATAGTGCAAAGTCAATTTGGATGCCTAAAGCTTGTGCGACTAACTCTCAAGGACCCAATAAGCATTGGGTACCAAAATGTGCGTGAAAGTATTCATATGCTATAGGTGATGCATTGATGACTTGGCATGCACAAGAATGATGGAACAACACGCAAACTTGCCAAGAATATGACATTCAAATACTATCTACATCAATGACATCAAGGATTGATGACCACAAATAAAAAGCTAAGAAAGCAACACAAAGCAAGAAGAAAAAGAATTCTGACAAAAATCTAGCAATCAAGGACTCAGGAAAACCGGTTGGTCTAGTTTGTAAAACCGAAGGGACCGGTTTGCCCGACTTGTCTGGCATGTCGGACAAGTCCATCGGACTCCAGTAAGGCTGCCACTCACGGCCATCGGACTTGTCCGACAGTCACCAGACTTGTCCGATGCCATGAAAAAAGTCTGACGTCTCAGACATATTCATCGGACTCCAGAGCCCCTGCCACTTTGTGTCATCGGACATATCTGATGAAGTGAAAAAACAGGGAATCAGGAAAAACCGGTGGCAACTATTTGGCAAATCAGAGGGTCCGGTTTCTCCTGAAGAGCTTTGGGAGATGAACTGATCCAGAAAAAATAGCAAGGCAACATCTGGATTGATAATTGATCTATGTTAAGAAAAGAAATCAGCATGTAAGCCAAACATGAAGATATGAAGTGAACACACATACCTATGTGGTTGTGAGTATTTCTAGACTTGTCCCAATTCATGTCATTTATCACTCCCTCACCATAACCAAGATATAATCTGAACCCCTCTAAGTTACTAATAGAACATGTGCACATTGTAAAAATTATTCAAAATATTTGCTGCACATATTTAGGGGGAGATTCATTTTATATCTTGAGTTAAAAGAAACTAATGTTCTTGTTTAAGTTATCTTGTGATTAGTCTATTTATGGAGAATACCTCATGTTGGACGATGCCTCATTCTAAGATCAAATGAGGAAGATGTCTACCATTGAAAGTGCATCAAAAGTGATTTTGGGAGAGTAGGCATTAATGATAATAGATAAAATAAACACAAGAAAACTAGGATGTTTCTTTTCATTAGTTGAAGAGGAATAATTGCTACCAAAGGTATGTCCTCCTAAAAATCCTTGTCCTTATTACTGCATATAGAATTCATGTGGTAGGATGTGCCTTGGTATGTGTGTGACTAATGTCATAAACATGCTCTTTGTGAGTTAAGATAGATTTTCAAAAAAAATTAATAAAGGACATATTTATATAATGTTTTGTCCTAAGTAGATTTTAAAATATTTGATTTTTGATCTTTGTGACCATGTCTAGCTACATGTGGGGTTATTGTTCGCCTTGATTGTTTGTTGGCTAACCACAACTAGTAAGACCATCTCTCTCAAGTCCAAAATTTCATCAAACCTGCCCTTCAATGCTTGGAAAAATCAATTGGATTCGTGACCTATGGTTTGTCTAGAAAAACCGGTGGCACCGGTTTCAGAAATCGGAGCATCCTGTTTTGACAGAAGAACCCTAAGTCATGTTTTTGGTTGATTTTTGTTATCCTATTAATTTCATCATTGTTTTCAAGTATTGCTCATGCCTAGAATTTTCCTAGAACAATTTTAGATAAAATTATGAGCATAGGGTTTCTCTATGAAAACCGGAAGCACCGGTTTAGCAAATCGGTGGCACCGGTTTTTCTAGAGAACCCCTATTTTCATATTATTACCTCTAATTGTTGTCCAAACCTCCTTTTATCATTCCCTATTGTATCCTAAGACCTTGTTCATTCATATCTATCACAGGGGCAGCATGTCAGATTAGGAAAGGGATAGGAATGTGAAAGCAAGGCATGATGCGGGACAAGGACCACAATTTAACACTGTCTATCAGAGACGGAAGCAAACTATCAGAAGGTTGCCCAGAGCTACTGTGACTGAGAAACCATGTGGATATATTCCATGGTTTGCAATATATGATGAGTAATTGACGTTGGTTGAGTTCGGTGTTTGAGTTGAAATGCGGGAACTGGGGATTGCATGAGTTTGTGCATATCATGGTTTTGACTAACTGGAGTTGGTGAGGATGTTGGAGAGTTTGCAGGAGATGAGAAATGTGTTTGCTTGTCTCATGAGGTGTACCTCACTGGAGTCAACTTGGCAGTCAACGGTGAGAGGATCGGGCACAAGTAGGAGACTTGGGACCGGACGATCAGGAGGCCGGGTGAAGTCAAGGGTGATCCATACCGTACACATGGAGAGGCAAGAAGCATGGACGGTTTCACGGTTGAGCCTCAAAACTGTGGGTGGTGATCAAGACGGCAGGGTTGACCAAGTCAATGGTGATAGGGCGTCGGTGCAAGTAGAGGCTTCCAATGGACCGGAGGCGGGAGAGACTTGCCAACGAGAAGGATCACAGGACAAGGTGACACGGGTTAAGATCAAGAAGTTGCGCTTTCCAAACCGTGCAAGGCGGTTTCTCGGATTGGGACTCAAAACTGGTGGCGGTGGTTGGTGGTTCACGTGGCACCATCGCGGAGCTTGCGCCGAGGCGAAGCAAAGTTGTGAAGGGCTCGATGGCGTTCGGGCGAAGGAAAAAGAGTTGGATGGTTTTGCCCCCGGTGGTAGGTGGCAATGTAATATAGGTCAAGGGTAGAAGTGTCTTGGACCCTAGGCCTATATAAGGAGAGGTGTGGCTAGTGGGAGAGGGGTCTCTTCCTATTAGCCTTGTTAGGACTTCATTCAAAGTGCTAGGAGAGGTCTTCATGTAATAGAGGAGAGGAGAGGATGTGTGAGAGACATCTCTTTCTCTTCCAAATAGTGGGAGGAAGAGGGTGGCTTCCTAGCATTGTATCCATGGATCTTGTAAGCATGCTTCTATGATAAGAGAATTATTTTCATGCTCAAGATCTTCATCTCTCCCTAAATCCCGAATTTCTCTTTTTCTCTATTTTTAGAGCTATTTTTGTGGGAATTTTTTATCTCACTTTTGGGCAAGTTTTGGGGCAGAATTCTTAGGGGATCTTAGTGCTATGATGAGCTAGAACAATCCTTCATGGGTGCTTGACCAAATCAAGAGCTCTAGCACCTTCAATTTGAAGGATTTCTCAAGTTTTCCCTTTTTGGTGTTCTCGGCACATGATCTGAAATTCGTGATGAATCCTTGAGCCAATTGAGTGGATCTTCTAGGATTAGGGTCGTGATGTGTTGAGGATTGGCTGGTCCAAAAATTGCATGTTTTGGAGATCATTTGATTGAGTTTTGGAGAGTTTTTAGGGGAAAATTGCGACAGTTTTCTGTTCTGTCGGGGGTCGATCGGCACTGCCGATCGCCTGGACCGGCACTGCCGGTGGTTCAGAACCCAGGTCAGCACTGCCGATGCCACGACCGGCACTGCCAGTGGCTTGGGTCAGAACGCCGCATCGGCAATGCCGATGGACATGATCGGCACTGTCGATGCTAGTGATTAGCACTGCCGATGATCATCCAGTAACCTAATTTGAGTTTGTTCTTTGACCGTGTAAAGTCTTTGCTACTCTCCTTTGTATCCGCTTTGTTCCACTGCTGTTGTTGATCACTCCTAGGGTTGACATATCACAAGTTGGTGTGTGTGGCCTTGGTGATCGGTTTAGAGGTTGGCTTGGGTTGTAATTGGGATATAGACCAAGTTTTTATAAAGAAATTTATTGGCTCCCGTTCACCCCCCCCCCCCCCTCTGGTCGCCTTCTCGGTCCTTCAGTGACCATTGATGACGCTCCTATAAATCTAGTGCAGGAAGATGAGTCATCTGATGATGATGATATGGAGGATCAAACCTATATCCCTTCTAGTGATGCTCCTAGGGCTGCTCCTAGGATAGCAGCTAGTGGCTCAGGTGCAGCAAGAGCAACAAGTAGCTCAGAGGAGAATGATGAGGAAGAGGAAGAGCAGGAGGAGTTTAATGTGGATGAGATCACTCCTATAGCTTATGTGCACCTCGGACACCCCTCTTTCCGGGCTCCTCTAAACCCGAAATAGAGGGAGAAAGTGAGCTATAAGGGGAAAACAGACTTATTGAGAGAAATGAGATCCAAGGACCCTGGACCACTTCCTAGAGAGGCCACTGACTACACGTTTTGGTTCTTCTTTCTGCAGGACTTTTATGAATCAGTGATCTTGACCAAGAAGAATGCACCCATAGCTATCTCTCAGTGAGTTGATTAGGCACACATGGTGAACAAGAATGACCCCATCTTCAAGCAAGTCATTGCTGTGTTCAAGGCAAAGCACTTGAAGGATATTCTTGGTTTTAAGAAGAGCTTGAACAATGAGATAATTGCTCAATTCTATGCCACCTTGTACATTGAGGAAAATGCCCACACAAGGAAGATGCATTGGATGACTAAGGGACAGTGGTACCAGGTGAGCTATGCTCAGTTTGCTAGGCTCTTTGGTTTTGGGAGACTTGTTGCAAACCTCCCTTGGATTCACCTTGCTACACGTCTTAATGCTTGAGGGTTGAGGCACATGTATCCGGCAGGGAAGCATGGAAATTATGGGACTATCACAGATTTGCTTCCCTTCTTTGTTTACATCAACAGGCTCTTCAGGAAGACTATTACTCCTAGGGAGGGAGATGGCACAAAACACCCCTCCTACAATAGAAACATCCTTGCTGCCATGGCACCAAATGGGCATGAATTCTTAGTGTTTGACTTTATGTGGGTTTTGGTGGTTATATGACAATGTGATTAAAGGACTAATCCTATTTATGAGTATATGAGCAGGTTTTACATGAAGAATATACTCAGCATTAATACAAATGATCATCTTTGATAATGTACAATTGTGTAAGGAAAATGGGCCTATGTGATAAAAAGGAGAAGTATCAATTAAATAGGTCCATATAAGAAATATTATGACAAGCCAAGGTTTGAAATGAATATGGGACATAAAAACCATTGATATGAGATGGTCTCAACAAATTAGTGTTGTCAAGAAAAAGAAGTAATCAAGTGTTATTTCTCTATGGTATTTAATCTTGGAAGTAACTTGATCAAGTCAATACTTCAAACAAGAATTCAAAAGAAGACATAACAATGATACAAAGTTATGTGTGGCTCAAGATAGCAAGATGGTGAAGGATTGGCATGACTTGGCCACGATGGACTATGCACGGGAGAAGGGCAAGATGGAGTCTTGGTGCCGAGGGACCCAAGCCATGGTGAAGGACAAGTGGAGCATAATCACGATGGACCGATGAAGCTATGAGTGGTCATACATATCAATCTTTGTTGGAACATGAAGACACAATATGACTTGTGAACCAAAAGGCAAAAATGAATCTTATGAATGAAGAAATTCCAAGTCGCAAGCTCTAGGTGACGGTGCTTAGCAAAAGCACATGTGGCAGTCCTCATGAAGCATAAAAAAGAAGAAGTGGCCAAATTCATCATCATGCAAGCTCAAGTTGAGGAATTGTCTTTATATTTAATCTTGAATTTAGGCATGCCGCTCTATCAAGAGGGATGCTACATAGTTTGCTCATAATGTCTCAATGCTCAAAGTAAAACCCAAGTGAGATGAGAGAAAGACAATGCCTACTCTCACACTAACTCTCACTATGACTGGGAAAACAGGTGTAGCCGGTTTACCAAACCGGAGGGACCGGTTTGGGTTTAAATCTCTAACGACTAGTTCAGGAAAATCGGAGGGACCGGTTTTGACTGGTTCAGTATAATGGCTAGGTTTTCGGAGACAAGTATAAATACTTCCCTCCCCCCTCCTTTGGGTGTTGCCGAGTGTGTGCACGAACAAAATACATCCAAAGCCTTGTAGAGCTCTCCCCAACACCGCTTTGTGAGGTTTGAGTGATTTGTGAGAAATCCTAAGTATTGGGTTGAGAGAGATTGTGATTAAGAGCACAAAAAGGAAAATCCCACACTTGAGCTTTTGAGCATTGTGGTTCTAATCCGTGAAGCATTTGTTACTCTTGGAGGTAAAACCTCCTAGTCGGCTAGGCGTCGCCCTAGAGGTCCCAAGCTTGTGGTGAGCCTTGGGAAAGTTTGTGAAGGCTCGCTTCGCCTTCGCAAGGAAAGAAGCAAATTTAGTGGATCGAGGAAAGCGGTTGAAAGAGACCTGGCTTGGAGTGTGCCTTGTGAGCAACTCAAGCTTCCTCAACAGAGACGTAGGGTTCACGGGGGTGAATCTGAACTTCAGCAAACAAATCATCGTGTGCTTCATAGTGTGGCGTCGTATTTCCTGTTTTATTATCTCTGCCTCGAGGAAACCGGTGGGCCTGGTTTCCCAAACCGGTGGGACCGGTTTTGGTCAATGCCCAATTGTGTAGATTCTTGGTAAATCTAGTTTGTCTGTGTCTTGGCTACTCTTTGGTGTAGTTCCTACTTGTCTAGCCCCTCTGGTTGGTGTGTTGCTTGTTTAATTGCTTTCTGTACCAGGAAAACCGGTGTATCCGGTTTACCAAACCGGTGGGTCTGGTTTAGAAGTTTGCTTATAGAGGTTGATTCTTTGTGAATCTAATAGGGGTGGTTCCTGTGTTTGTTTTTATTAGCTTGATTGTCTTTAGAGCTTGGCGGTTTTCCTCATTAACTTGATTTGTCCCAAGACCTCTCACAAAATCGGAGGTACCGGTTTGCTAAACCAGAGCAACCGGTTTTGGTAGTTTTAATTCCGCTGCGAGTTCTGTTAATTTTTCAGGAATGCTTATTCACCCCCACCGCTCTAGACGACATCCAGGGACTTTCAGTAAGTTTGACAAAGAAAAAAGAAAGAAAGAAAAAATACAAGTCACCTTGGTGGGGGTGCTCCCCTAAGCTTGCTCTTGCTCATGGATATTGGTTAGCATCAAATCCTCTCCAACGGTATTATGCTGCCATATAGTCGTGGTGCTCTCGTAGATGTTCCTGGAGGTGATGAAACTGGTCGTCACTCTGCTGCTGCCACTCTCTAGTGGTCTAGGCGTGATTAGCAAGGGTGTTTTGCATTTCCCTATTCTCACATCTAGATCGTCCATCCTCCTTGTAAGATCCCTCAATTCCGAACCATAGTCATGATGACTAAAGCCCAAAAATGAGTGATGTCCGTCATGATGTGGAGGCGTCCCGATCGATTTAGGGCCATGTCCCCATTGTGTACTTTTAGCTTGCTACCAAGACGGACCTACAGTCTCATACTGCTACGACATGAACATCCAAGTGGGGTTGAATGTTCTGAGCCTACAGTAATCATGGACTGGTGGTGTAGTCCTGGCTGGGCTGGTGGTGGCACGCCTTTTGCTTTGTCGTGCGTGTCGATCAGCGGACCTGCCAGGCATTCCTTCTCTCTGCAGTTGTATGGTTAGTCCCAAATAACTATACAAATGATATCCCGGGTTAGGCAGCGGGATTTTGTTTGTATAGCCGAGGTAATAAAAGATAATAGAACCATTGGGACCCTTCTTTAAAGTGTGACCCTGCTCAAGAAATTTATAGTCTATTATGGGACGAGGCTCAGAAAGATAATCAAATCTAGTGTTGGATAAAGCATCAACCCCTGTAGCAATACGGGTCACTAAAGAAGTGCATTCAATGGGTCCCAATCCTTTAATATAATCTAACCATTGATCAATCATAGCTTCAATAGGAGCAATGGGAATTTTAGCAATTGAAGCAAACAAGACACGCAATTTATCGTTACGGATAGGTCTAGTGTATTGTCTAGGGAAACAAGTCATAGCAAGCCACATATACCACAGTTGTAGAGTTAGGTTGTGAATGTCACTCGTCCTAAGACATTTACAAGAAAACTCCCCTGAAATCCTTTGCCAAAAAGATACCTTTTCAAACCTGTGGTTGCACCTTCTAAGTTAGTGTTGCAATAACTTTTAAGCTTAAGAATGATACTCAGGTCTTTCCAAGTGAGATGGTATCCCTTCCTGAATAAGCAGAAAAGTACCCCGTCGTTGTCTATCAGTAAGGTGCATAAAAACTGGATGGTGAGGAGGCGTGAACCTGCCTCAATGATGTGTGCAAATTTGGTCCATCCTAATGCTTTTCAAATAGAAAGGAACTCAGTGTTCATACCTATAGTGGAGTGTAGGTCATCGTCATATGCCCCTGGTGTGGATGAAACTATGGTTGTGTAGGCAGTGATAGACTCGTCCCTCTGTCACAACCCCCTTGGACCGAAGTTCCCGAGGTGCTGATTAAGCAGACACAAGATAATACAACAACCGACTAAGTTTAAATTACGTAAAAAATAGTATTATTTATTTTACATCAAAGTTTAAGTGTTAAGTGCAGCGGAAATATTACAAAGATCAGTTTTAAAAACAGCGGAAGATGTCGTTATCAAGCGTCTATAATATACAACTCGACAATAGAAGTTGTGATAAATCTGAGCTTATATGGATTATCACCTAGCATCACACAACAGCAGCGGCTACTCAGTCTCCCAATGGGCTGACCATCCCTCTAGAATAGAAATATCCCAGGGAAGAACACCCATAGGTAACTCATAAGCATCAATATTATTACCTGAAATAATAAAACAACAATATGGCAAAGCCTAAGCAACTAAGCTCAGCAAGTCTTACCCGAAATAAATTAATACTAGACCATGCATAGGCTCAGGGATGGATAAAAGTAAATTTAGTGAACATTTTAGTAACTATAATAGTGTAAGATAACTAGCATTTAGAGATATAAAATATAACAAGTAATCTGAAATTTAGATCAAGTACAACCGAAATCAAATTCAGATTCATTAAAACACAATATTCTTCATTCAAACATTCCATTCATTAATCTTAGTGAGGTTCCTAAACTACGTTGTGACGCAGTGAATAACAAATACTCATTACTGCGAGGGACAGCGATTGCAATCATTTTACACCAGCTGGGAAAACACAAAATACACGACATACGCATCATTTCAGAACACGTATAACAACCTTTCGCAAAGACATCATATAAGTCAGTCTGGGTCCAAAGTCCCGAGTGGGCAGCCGTTCCACACTACTTCGGGAATCTGTCCACTCCTACTGCATCCCACGACCAAGAGTTTGGGTACCATCCAACATGTAAATGACAATGCTACATCAGTTTACTAGTCCCATATACTAGCATGTATTCTGTACAGTTCAACACTTGCTCAACAGGGCCGACAACGGATGGGTCCTAGGTCGACACAGACAGGGCTACAGCCTTGCAAGACATGTCCTCTGAAGGCACATGATCTTTGCCCTTTCACCTACGTGGCCTGTCCACGCCTCAAATTTTAGTTGTTGACATAAACTGACTGCCACTTTGCGAGACAAAAACTTTACAAGTCCTTTGCATTCGTCCTTTCCAGAACAGATCCATTTAGTCCAAATTTTAATATTCTTAATTAATCATGTGAACATCGTCATTTCACTAATTATTCCAAATACCAAAAGCATAACAGTTTCTTTATTAACTACCTGTACATGTATACCATGTCTAACTAAAATGGGACATATCCAAGAAATGCAGGTGGGTTTTCATTCAACACCTAAACTTAATGCACAAAACATATATACACATCTGGTAACTTAATTACTAGAATTTAATCATATTAATACACAGGAATGATCCGGGGCTTGCCTTGAGCTTCAACTATGGAGTCAGTACTGATGTTAGAATTTTCTTGAGTAGAGACACCCGAAGAATCCTTCTAAAAATCCTCCTCGGAAGAGTTGACGTTCCCTATGATAATACCGACATGTCAATATAAAGGAATATATAGAAAATACAACAATATGTGATGCACAAGTCAAATGAAAAAGATCAAATAAATTTAGTCCTTAGCATGGTTCTAGAAGACATATGCTTTAGAGCTAGCAATTCTAATAAGGGAAATTTACAATTAAAATTTTTCTAAAGCATTTAAATATGGTTATTTGGACAAGCAATGCAATTAATTCTTTTAGTAACACTAAAAACATGCTACTGGACATGATTGATATTATGATGATAAATATATGTATGATGATCAATTTCACTGGTTTTCACATTTATTTTATGAGCAATTCATTAATAATGCATTTAGCAAGGTTTATGACTAAATAAATTCTATTAAAATATGAACAGCAGAGAAATTCCTATAAAACTTTATGTTGATACATCATACTGAATATGATTTTTGTGCACAAGTGCAAACCTTAAATATTTACAGAAATTACTTTAATGCGTTTCTAAACATTTCAAAGATAAAATCATATTTAGTTTTATGTCCACAATCTAGGGCCAAATAAATATATTCGTGACAGAGCATGTCATGAGAAGTCTAGAACAGTTTAATTTTCTATTTGATCATATTTACAACTAAGTGTATGAATTTATTAAGCTTTATATGAATGAAATCCTACATCAAATCTTTATATGCTAACCATGTGCAACAACATGTTCAGTGGTTAGAACTCATGTCAAGGAAAGTAAAAAAATTTACGTTGCTATTTTAGGAGCTATAAAACTCTAGATATGATTTTTACAAGATTTAAGCTTTTTCGTGAAAATTCATTTAGTAGTTCGTGTTATTTACGAGAATGCCACCATCTTCAACCTTTGTCCAGCGAGCTTGACGCCCTGAAAAATCCAAACTGCTACGGTTTCTTTGGAAAAATCAAAGAAAGCTGGGGTCAGGGTGGTTCGACAATGAGTTCGCAACGCCTTAGAACAAGAATAGAAGGACCATACCAACCGTGGAGGAAGAATTAAGCCACTGCTTTGGAGATGATCGGAGATGAAGTTGTCAGAGAAAAATGCGAAATACTCCACACTTGGTGAATGGATTGATATGGAGTTTGTGCCGGGAGTTTGGTGGCTTCACGGCGCATCCATCTTGGTCCTGATCTTGAGTTTTCGCGGGGTAGCTCGACGGGTCGGTGAGCTTTGGTGCAGGGCGGCAATGGCAATGGAGCTGATGAGAACCAGGGGAAATGGCGAGTCGCGCGCGCGGAGGAACCGAGATAGGGAGCGGAGAGGGCGAGAAATGAGTCGGGAAAGAATCGAGACGCCGGTTTTGATCATCTGCAGCATCAGCCCAACGATGACACACGGGCGCGCGCGTGTCCTGCGCTCAGGGCGTTCAGCGCCAGCGAGAGAGAAGAACACGGAGTAGAGAGAGACTGACAAGGGGTCCCGCGGTCAGGTTTGAACATTTTCTCGAATTATCTTGACCACGACTTGATAAATGGAAATAAAATAGCTCCAAACTTCAAATGGACTGGAGACAAATTATACAGAATCCTTACGTTATGTAGAACACAATGTGATAGATGTCAAAGTTCAAATCCAAATAATTTGAAGTAGCCATTTATTTAAAGATGGCTAAAATTCAAACTTTCATGAATTAATTAGGGTATTTTCTTTCTAAATAAAAATCCAGGAAAATTTCTAAAATTCTTTTATATCAAACACTGGCACAAATATTTTTGATAGCACCTAGTTGTATGGAAAAATTTAAAGTTGCTTCTCAACTTAACCATACTTTGGTTTAATTTCAAATTCAAAAAAATTTGAAATGCAACCAAAATTGAGTTATGACTTGCTAAACCAGCATTAGGTGTAATCATGTGATAAAAAAATATAGTGACACAGGGGTATCACAGTCCTCCCTTCTTAAGAAAATCTCGTCCCGAGATTTAAAGCGAACTAGAGGTTAGAAAAAGGTAAAAGTTATTACCTGAGAATTGATGCAAAAATTCCGGATATGAGTATTAAGGAATTCTGCAGATTCCCATGTTGCTTCATCTTTGGAACGATTATTCCATTGAACTTTATAAAACTTGATGGTTCGCTTCCGAGTAACTCGATCCTTCTCATCCAATATTTTTGTTGGATGTCCGGAATAAGTCAAATCAGATTGCAGATGTTCATAATCATCCAATATAACATCCACAGGTGGCTTAAGACATTTTTTTAATTGAGATACATGAAAAATGTCATGCACACCCCAAAGATTTTCAGGCAAATTCAACTTGTATGCCACGTTTCCACATCGTTCCATCACTTGAAAAGGACCGATATAACGGGGAGCTAATTTTCCTTTGACTCCAAACCGTTGAATACATTGCATAGGTGATACTTTTAAATAGACGTGATCACCCTTTTTAAAAATCAGAGGTCGACGTCTTTTATTGGCATACATCTCTTGTCTTTGCTTTGCAGCCTTTAGATTAGCTTGAATAATTTGAATTTTTTCTTCAACTTGTTGCACAAGATCTGGTCCAAAAATAATTCTTTCTTTAGATTCTGACCAATTCAATGGAGTTCTACAACTATGACCATATAAGGCTTCAAATGGTGTCATACCTATAATTTCTTAAAAACTGTTGTTATAAGAAAAATTCTGCGAGAGGCAAATGATCATCCTAATTACCACCATGTGTTAAAACACAAGCCCTAAGCATGTCTTCCAAAATTTAGTTAACACACTCGGTTTATCCATCAGTAGTGGGGTGATATGCAGAGCCTCGCATTAAATGTGTACCCAGAGATGCATGAAGTTGCTCCCAAAATCTTGCCACAAATTGAGTGCCTCGATCTGAAATAATTCTCTTTGGAACTCCATGTAAACATAGAATTCGAGAGATGTATATTTCAGCATATCTCTTAATATTGTAGCGAGTATGCACTGGAATAAAATGCACTGATTTAGTAAGTCTGTCCACAATTACCCAAATAGAATCATGCTTCCGAGTAGTTAATGGAAGACCTACAATAAAATCCATACTAATATCATCCCATTTCCAATCGGGTTCGAAGGGTTCACTCAGAAACACCTCGCCCTAGCGCTTCGAGGGAAAGGGTGGCGTTTTTCAAAAAACTTAATAAAAAAATGTGAAGGGGCTCACTGCAGCCCAAATCCGTCAAAGGGTTCGCTCAAAAACACCTCGCCCCTAGCGCTTCGAGGGAAAGGGTGGCATTTTTCAAAAAACTCAGTGAAAAAATGCTAAGGGGCGAGTTCCAGCCCAAACCCATCGAAGGGTTCGCTCAAAAACACCTGGCCCCTAGCAGTTCGAGGGAGAGGATGACATTTTTCAAAAAACATAGCGAAAAAATGCTAAGGGGCTCGCTGCAGCCCAAACTCGTCGAAGGGTTCACTCAGAAACAACTCGCTCCTACCACTTCGAGGCAGAAGGTGGCGTTTTTCAAAAAACTTAACAAAAAAATGCTAAGGGGCTCGCTGCAGCCCAAATCTGTCAAAGGGTTCGCTCAAAAACACCTCGCCCCTAGCGCTTCGAGGGAGATGGTGGCGTTTTTAAAAAACTCAGCAAAAAAATGCTAAGGGGCTCATTGAAGCCCAAACCCATCGAAGGTTTGCTCAAAAACGCCTCGCCCCTAGCACTTCTAGAAAGAGGGTGGCGTTTTTTAAAAAACTTAGCGAAAAAATGCTAAGGGACTCGCTGCAGTCCAAACCCGTCAAAGGTTTGCTCAAAAACGCCTCGCCCCTAGCACTTCGAGGGAAAGGGTGGCATTTTTCAAAAAACTCAGCGAAAAAATGCTAAGGGGCTCACCGCAGCCTAAACCCGTCAAAGGGTTCCCTCAAAAACACCTCGCCCCTAGTGCTTCGAGGGACAGGGTGGCGTTTTTGAAAAAAATTAGCAAAAAAATGCTAAGGGGCTCGTTGTTCCCCAAACCCGTCAAAGGGTTCGCTCAAAAACACCTTGCCTCTAGCGCTTCGAGGGAGAGGGTGACATTTTTCAAAAAACTCAGTGAAAAAATGCTAAGGGGCTTGTTCCAGCCCAAACCCGTCAACGGGTCTGCTCAAAATTACCTCGCCCCTAGCGTTTCGAGGGAGAGGGTGGCGTCTTTTAAAAAACTCAGTGAAAAATGCTAAGGGGCTCGTTCCAGCCCAAACCCATCAAACGGTTTGCTCAAAAACACCTCGCCCCTAGCAGTTCGAGGGAGAGGATGACATTTTTCAAAAAACTTAGCGAAAAAATGCTAAGGGGCTCACTGCAGCCAAAATCCGTCAAAGGGTTCGCTCAAAAACACCTCGCCCCTAGCGCTTCGAGGGAAAGGGTGGCATTTTTTAAAAAACTCAGTGAAAAAATGCTAAGGGGCGAGTTCCAGCCCAAACCCATCGAAGGGTTCGCTCAAAAACACCTGGCCCCTAGCAGTTCGAGGGAGAGGATGACATTTTTCAAAAAATTTAGCGAAAAAATGCTAAGGGGCTCGCTGCAGCCCAAACTCGTCGAAGGGTTCACTCAGAAACAACTCGCTCCTAGCACTTCGAGGGAAAAGGTGGCGTTTCCAAAAAACTTCACAAAAAAATGCTAAGGGGCTCGCTGCGGCCCAAAATTGTCAAAGGGTTCGCTCAAAAACACCTCGCCCCTAGCGCTTCAAGGGAGACGGTGGCATTTTTCAAAAAACTCAGCAAAAAAATGCTAAGGGGCTCGTTGAAGCCCAAATCCATCAAAGGGTTCGCTCAAAAACACAACGCCCCTAACGCTTTGAGGGAGAGGGTGGCATTTTTCAAAAAACTCAGTGAAAAAATGCTAAGGGGCTCATTCTAGCCCAAACCCATCGAAGGGTTTGCTCAAAAACACCTCGTCCCTAGCAGTTTGAGGGAGAGGATGACATTTTTTAAAAAACTTAGCGAAAAAATGTTAAGGGGCTCGCTACAGCCCAAACTCGTCGAAGGGTTCACTCAGAAATACCTAGCCCTTAGCACTTCGAGAGAAAGGGTGGCGTTTTTCAAAAAACTTAACAAAAAAATGCTAAGGGGCTCGTTGCAGCCCAAACCCATCGAAGGGTTTGCTCAGAAACACCTCGGCCCTAGCAGTTCGAGGGAGAGGATGACATTTTTCAAAAAACTTAGCGAAAAAATGCTAAGGGGCTTGCTGCAGCCCAAACCCGCTGAAGGGTTCGCTCAAAAACACCTAGCCCCTAGCACTTCGAGGGAAAAGGGGGCGTTTTTTCAAAAAACTCAACGAAAAAATGCTAAGGGGCTCACCGCAGCCCAAACCCGTCGAAGGGTTCGCTCAAAAACACCTCGCCCCTAGCAGTTCGAGGGAGACGATGACATTTTCCAAAAAATTTAGTGAAAAAATGCTAAGGGGCACGCTGCAGCAAGAACTCGTAGAAGGGTTCACTCAGAAACACCTCGCCTCTCGCACTTCGAGGTAAAGGGTAGTGTTTTTTAAAAAAAACTAAACAAAAAAATGCTAAGGGGCTCGCTGTAGCCCAAATCCATCAAAGGGTTCGCTCAAAAACACATCGCCCCTAGCGCTTCGAGGGAGAGGGTGGCATTTTTCAAAAAACTTAGTGAAAAAATGCTAAGGGGCTCATTCTAGCCCAAACCCATCGAAGGGTTTGCTCAAAAACACCTCATCCCTAGCAGTTCGAGGGAGAGGATGACATTTTTCAAAAAACTTAGCGAAAAAATGCTATGGGGCTCGCTGCAGCCCAAACTCGTCGAAGGCTTCACTCAGAAACACCTCGCCTCTAGCACTTCGAGGGAAAGGGTGGCGTTTTTCACAAAACATAATAAAAAAATGCTGAGGGGCTCGCTGTAGCCCAAACCCGTTGAAGGGTTGGCTCAAAAACACATCGCCCCTAGCACTTCGAGGGAAAGGGTGGTGTGTTCCAAAAAACATAACAAAAAAATGCTAAGGGGCTCGTTCCAGCCCAAACCCATCGAAGGGTTTGCTCAGAAACACCTCGGCCCTAGCAGTTCGAGGGAGAGGATGACATTTTTCAAAAAACTTAGCGAAAAAATGCTAAGGGGCTCGCTGCAGCCCAAACTCATCGAACGGTTCACTCAGAAACACCTCGTCCTTAGAACTTCGAGAGAAAGGGTGCCGTTTTTCAAAAAACTTAACAAAAAAATACTAAGGGGCTCGTTGCAGCCCAAATCTGTCAAAGGGTTCGCTCAAAAACACCTCGCCCCTAGCGCTTCGAGGGAGATGGTGGCGTTTTTAAAAAACTCCGCAAAAAAATGCTAAGGGGCTCATTGAAGCCCAAACCCATCGAAGGTTTGCTCAAAAACGCCTCGCCCCTAGCACTTCTAGAAAGAGGGTGGCGTTTTTTAAAAAACTTAGCGAAAAAATGCTAAGGGACTCGCTGCAGTCCAAACCCGTCAAAGGTTTGCTCAAAAACGCCTCGCCCCTAGCACTTCGAGGGAAAGGGTGGCATTTTTCAAAAAACTCAGCGAAAAAATGCTAAGGGGCTCACCGCAGCCTAAACCCGTCAAAGGGTTCCCTCAAAAACACCTCGCCCCTAGTGCTTCGAGGGACAGGGTGGCGTTTTTGAAAAAAATTAGCAAAAAAATGCTAAGGGGCTCGTTGTTCCCCAAACCCGTCAAAGGGTTCGCTCAAAAACACCTTGCCTCTAGCGCTTCGAGGGAGAGGGTGACATTTTTCAAAAAACTCAGTGAAAAAATGCTAAGGGGCTTGTTCCAGCCCAAACCCGTCAACGGGTCTGCTCAAAATTCCCTCGCCCCTAGCGTTTCGAGGGAGAGGGTGGCGTCTTTTAAAAAACTCAGTGAAAAATGCTAAGGGGCTCGTTCCAGCCCAAACCCATCAAACGGTTTGCTCAAAAACACCTCGCCCCTAGCAGTTCGAGGGAGAGGATGACATTTTTCAAAAAACTTAGCGAAAAAATGCTAAGGGGCTCACTGCAGCCAAAATCCGTCAAAGGGTTCGCTCAAAAACACCTCGCCCCTAGCGCTTCGAGGGAAAGGGTGGCATTTTTTAAAAAACTCAGTGAAAAAATGCTAAGGGGCGAGTTCCAGCCCAAACCCATCGAAGGGTTCGCTCAAAAACACCTGGCCCCTAGCAGTTCGAAGGAGAGGATGACATTTTTCAAACAATTTAGCGAAAAAATGCTAAGGGGCTCGCTGCAGCCCAAACTCGTCGAAGGGTTCACTCAGAAACAACTCGCTCCTAGCACTTCGAGGGAAAAGGTGGCGTTTCCAAAAAACTTCACAAAAACATGCTAAGGGGCTCGCTGCGGCCCAAAATTGTCAAAGGGTTCGCTCAAAAACACCTCGCCCCTAGCGCTTCAAGGGAGACGGTGGCATTTTTCAAAAAACTCAGCAAAAAAATGCTAAGGGGCTCGTTGAAGCCCAAATCCATCAAAGGGTTCGCTCAAAAACACAACGCCCCTAACGCTTTGAGGGAGAGGGTGGCATTTTTCAAAAAACTCAGTGAAAAAATGCTAAGGGGCTCATTCTAGCCCAAACCCATCGAAGGGTTTGCTCAAAAACACCTCGTCCCTAGCAGTTTGAGGGAGAGGATGACATTTTTTAAAAAACTTAGCGAAAAAATGTTAAGGGGCTCGCTGCAGCCCAAACTCGTCGAAGGGTTCACTCAGAAATACCTAGCCCTTAGCACTTCGAGAGAAAGGGTGGCGTTTTTCAAAAAACTTAACAAAAAAATGCTAAGGGGCTCGTTGCAGCCCAAACCCATCGAAGGGTTTGCTCAGAAACACCTCGGCCCTAGCAGTTCGAGGGAGAGGATGACATTTTTCAAAAAACTTAGCGAAAAATGCTAAGGGGCTTGCTGCAGCCCAAACCCGCTGAAGGGTTCGCTCAAAAACACCTAGCCCCTAGCACTTCGAGGGAAAAGGGGGCGTTTTTCAAAAAACTCAACGAAAAAATGCTAAGGGGCTCACCGCAGCCCAAACCCGTCGAAGGGTTCGCTCAAAAACACCTCGCCCCTAGCAGTTCGAGGGAGACGATGACATTTTCCAAAAAATTTAGTGAAAAAATGCTAAGGGGCACGCTGCAGCAAGAACTCGTAGAAGGGTTCACTCAGAAACACCTCGCCTCTCGCACTTCGAGGTAAAGGGTAGTGTTTTTTAAAAAAAACTAAACAAAAAAATGCTAAGGGGCTCGCTGTAGCCCAAATCCATCAAAGGGTTCGCTCAAAAACACATCGCCCCTAGCGCTTCGAGGGAGAGGGTGGCATTTTTCAAAAAACTTAGTGAAAAAATGCTAAGGGGCTCATTCTAGCCCAAACCCATCAAAGGGTTTGCTCAAAAACACCTCATCCCTAGCAGTTCGAGGGAGAGGATGACATTTTTCAAAAAACTTAGCGAAAAAATGCTATGGGGCTCGCTGCAGCCCAAACTCGTCGAAGGCTTCACTCAGAAGCACCTCGCCTCTAGCACTTCGAGGGAAAGGGTGGCGTTTTTCACAAAACATAATAAAAAAATGCTGAGGGGCTCGCTGTAGCCCAAACCCGTTGAAGGGTTGGCTCAAAAACACATCGCCCCTAGCACTTCGAGGGAAAGGGTGGTGTGTTCCAAAAAACATAACAAAAAAATGCTAAGGGGCTCGTTCCAGCCCAAACCCATCGAAGGGTTTGCTCAGAAACACCTCGGCCCTAGCAGTTCGAGGGAGAGGATGACATTTTTCAAAAAACTTAGCGAAAAAATGCTAAGGGGCTCGCTGCAGCCCAAACTCATCGAACGGTTCACTCAGAAACACCTCGTCCTTAGAACTTCGAGAGAAAGGGTGTCGTTTTTCAAAAAACTTAACAAAAAAATACTAAGGGGCTCGTTGCAGCCAAAATCCATCAAAGGGTTCGCTCAAAAACAGCTCGCCCCTAGTGCTTTGACGGAAAGGGTGGCGTGTTTTCAAAAAACATAACAAAAAAATGATATAGGGCTCGCTGCAGCCCTAACTCGTTGAAGGGTTCACTCAGAAACACCTCGCCCCTAGAACTTCGAGGGAAAGGGTGGCGTTTTCCAGAAAACATAACAAAAAAATGCTAAGGGGCTCGCTGCTGCCCAAACTCGTCGAAGGGTTCACTCAGAAACACCTCGCCCCTAACACTTCGAGGGAAAGGGTGGCGTTTCTCAAAACACTTAACAAAAAAATGCTAAGGGGCTCGCTGTAGCCCAAACTCTTCGAAGGGTTCACTCAGAAACAACTCGCGCCTAGCTCTTCGAGGGAAAGGGTGGCATTTCTCAAAAACTTAACAAAAAAATGCTAAGGGGCACGCTGCAGCCCAAATCCATCAAAGGTTTCGCTCAAAAACACCTCGCTCCTAGTGCTTCGGGGGAGAGGGTGGCGTTTTTCAAAAAACAGAGTGAAAGAAATGCTAAGGGGCTCATTCAAGCCAAAACCCATCGAAGGGTTTGCTCAAAAACACCTCACCCTTAGCAGTTCGAGGGAGAGGATGACATTTTTTAAAAAACTTAGCGAAAGAATGCTAAGGGGCTCGCTGCAGCCCAAACTCGTCGAAGGGTTCACTCAGAAACACCTCGCCCTTAGCACTTTGAGAAAAAGGGTGGCATTTTTCAAAAAACTTAACAAAAAAATACTAAGGGGCTCGTTGCAGCCAAAATCCATCAAAGGGTTCGCTCAAAAACAGCTCGCCCCTAGCGCTTCTAGGGAGAGGGTGGCATTTTACAAAAAACATAGCGAAAAATTGCTAAGGGGCTCGCTGGAGCCCAAACCTGTTGAAGGGTTGGCTCAAAAACACCTCGCCCCTAGCGCTTCAAGGGAGAGGGTGGCATTTTTCAAAAGACTCAGTGGGAAAATGATAACGGGCTCGCCGCAGCCCAAACCCGTTAAAGGGTTTGCTCAAAAACACCTCGCCCTAGCGCTTCAAGAGAGAGGGTGGTGTTTTTCAAAAAACTCAGCGAAGAAATGCTTAGGGGCTCGCCGCAGCCCAAACCCGTTGAAGGGTTCACTCAAAAACACCTCGCCCCAATCGCTTCAAGGGAGAGGGTGGGTTTTTTTAAAAAACTTAGCGAAAAAATGCTAAGGGCCTCGCCGCAGCCCAAACCCATCGAAGGGTTTGCACAAAAACACCTCGCCTCAAGCGCTTCAAGGGAGAGGGTGGTGTTTTTCAAAAAACTCAGCAAAAAAATGCTAAGGGGCTCGTTCAAGCCCAATCCCGTCGAAGGTTTGCTCGAAAATGCTTTGCCCCTAGCACTTCGAGGGAAAGGGTGGCATTTTTCAAAAAACTTAGCGAAAAATGCTAAGGGGCTCGTTGTACCCCAAACCCATCAAAGGGTTCTCTCAAAAACACCTCGCCTCAAGCGCTTCGTGGGAGAGGGTGGCGTTTTTCAAAAAACTCAGTGAAAAAATGCTAACGTGCTCGCTGCAGACAAAACCCATCGAATGGTTCACTCAAAAACACCTTGCCCCTAGTGCTTCGAGGGAGAGGGTGGTGTTTTTCAAAAACATTAGCGAAAAAATGCTAAGGGGCTCACCGCAGCCCAAACCCGTCGAAGGGTTGGCTCAAAAACACCTCGCCCATAGCACTTCGAGGGAAAGGGTGGTGTTTTTCAAAAAACTCAGGGAAAAATGATAAGGGGCTCGCCGCAGCCCAAACCCGTCGAAAAGTTTGCTCAAAAACACCACGCCCTAGCGCTTCAAGGGAGAGGGTGGTGTTTTTCAAAAAACTCAGCGAAGAAATGCTAAGGGGCTCGCCGCAGCCCAAACCTGTTAAAGGGTTCACTCAAAAACACCTCGCCCCTAGCGCTTCAACGGAGAGGGTGGCATTTTTCAAAAGACTCAGTGGAAAAACGATAACGGGCTCACCGCAGCCCAAACCCATTAAAGGGTTTGCTCAAAAACACCTCGCCCTAGCGCTTCAAGAGAGAGGGTGGTGTTTTTCAAAAAACTCAGCGAAGAAATGCTTAGGGGCTCGCCGCAGCCCAAACCCGTTGAAGGGTTCACTCAAAAACACCTCGCCCCAAGCGCTTCAAGGGAGAGGGTGGGTTTTTTTAAAAAACTTAGCGAAAAAATGCTAAGGGGCTCGCCGCAGCCCAAACCCATCGCAGGGTTTGCACAAAAACACATCGCCACAAGCGCTTCAAGGGAGAGGGTGGTGTTTTTCAAAAAACTCAGCAAAAAAATGCTAAGGGGCTCGTTCAAGCCCAATCCCGTCGAAGGTTTGCTCAAAAACGCTTTGCCCCTAGCACTTCGAGGGAAAGGGTGGCATTTTTCAAAAAACTTAGCGAAAAATGCTAAGGGGCTCGTTGTACTCCAAATCCATCAAAGGGTTCGCTCAAAAACACCTCGCCTCAAGCGCTTCGAGGGAGAGGGTGGCGTTTTTCAAAAAACTCAGTGAAAAAATGCTAAGGGGCTCGCCGCAGCCCAAACCCGTTGAAGGGTTGGCTCAAAAACACCTCGCCCATAGCACTTCGAGGGAAAGGGTGGCGTTTTTCAAAAAACTCAGTGGAGAAATGATAAGGGGCTCGCCGCAGCCCAAACCCGTCGAAGGGTTTGCTCAAAAACACCACGCCCTAGCGCTTCAAGGGAGAGGGTGGTGTTTTTCAAAAAACTCAGCGAAGAAATGCTAAGGGGCTCGCCGCAGCCCAAACCCGTTGAAGGGTTCACTCAAAAACACCGCGCCCCTAGCGCTTCGAGGAAAAGGGTGGCGTTTTTCAAAAAACTCAGTGGAAAAATGATAACGGGCTCGCCGCAGCCCAAACCCGTTAAAGGGTTTGCTCAAAAACACCTCGCCCTAGCGCTTCAAGAGAGAGGGTGGTGTTTTTCAAAAAGCTTAGCGAAGAAATACTTAGGGGCTCGCCGCAGCCCAAACCCGTTGAAGGGTTCACTCAAAAACACCTCGCCCCAAGCGCTTCAAGGGAGAGGGTGGCGTTTTTTAAAAAACTTAGAGAAAAAATGCTAAGGGGCTCGCTGCAGCCCAAACCCATCGAAGGGTTTGCACAAAAACACCTCGCCTCAAGCGCTTCAACGGAGAGGGTGGTGTTTTTCAAAAAACTCAGCAAAAAAATGCTAAGGGGCTCGTTCAAGCCCAATCCCGTCGAAGGTTTGCTCAAAAATGCTTTGCCCCTAGCACTTCGAGGGAAAGGGTGGCATTTTTCAAAAAACTTAGCGAAAAATGCTAAGGGGCTCGTTGTACCCCAAACCCATCAAAGGGTTCGCTCAAAAACACCTCGCCTCAAGCGCTTCGAGGGAGAGGGTGGCGTTTTTCAAAAAACTCAGTGAAAAAATGCTAAGGTGCTAGCTGCAGAAAAAACCCATCGAATGGTTCAGTCAAAAACACCTCGCCTCTAGAGCTTCGAGGGAGAGGGTGGTGTTTTTCAAAAAAATTAGCGAAAAAATGCTAAGGGGCTCGCCGCAGCCCAAACCCGTCGAAGGGTTGGCTCAAAAACACCTCGCCTCAAGCACTTCAAGGGAGAGGGTGGCGTTTTTTAAAAAACTTAGCGATAAAATGCTAAGGGGCTCGCCGCAGCCCAAACCCATCGAAGGGTTTGCACAAAAACACCTCGCCCTATCGCTTCTAGGGAGAGGGTGGTGTTTTTCAAAAAACTCAGCAAAAAAATGCTAAGGGGCTCGTTCAAGCCCAATCCCGTTGAAGGTTTGCTCAAAAACGCTTTGCCCCTAGCACTTCGAGGGAAAGGGTGGCGTTTTTCAAAAAACTCAGTGGAAAAATGATAAGGGGCTCGCCGCAGCCCAAACCCGTCGAAGGGTTTGCTAAAAAACACCACGCCCTAGCGCTTCAAGGGAGAGGGTGGTGTTTTTCAAAAAACTCAGCGAAGAAATGCTAAGGGGCTCGCCGCAGCCCAAACCCGTTGAAGGGTTCACTCAAAAACACCGCGCCCCTAGCGCTTCGAGGAAGAGGGTGGCGTTTTTCAAAAAACTCAGTGGAAA
This sequence comes from Eleusine indica, assembly GCA_030378355.1. Lineage (NCBI taxonomy): Eukaryota > Viridiplantae > Streptophyta > Magnoliopsida > Poales > Poaceae > Eleusine > Eleusine indica. The sequence goes on from CM059500.1 coordinate 22,537,970, forward strand.
AATGATAACGGGCTCGCCGCAGCCCAAACCCGTTAAAGGGTTTGCTCAAAAACACCTCGCCCTAGCGCTTCAAGAGAGAGGGTGGTGTTTTTCAAAAAGCTTAGCGAAGAAATGCTTAGGGGCTCGCCGCAGCCCAAACCCGTTGAAGGGTTCACTCAAAAACACCTCGCCCCAAGCGCTTCAAGGGAGAGGGTGGCGTTTTTTAAAAAACTTAGCGAAAAAATGCTAAGGGGCTCGCCGCAGCCCAAACCCATCGAAGGGTTTGCACAAAAACACCTCGCCTCAAGCGCTTCAACGGAGAGGGTGGTGTTTTTCAAAAAACTCAGCAAAAAAATGCTAAGGGGCTCGTTCAAGCCCAATCCCGTCGAAGGTTTGCTCAAAAATGCTTTGCCCCTAGCACTTCGAGGGAAAGGGTGGCATTTTTCAAAAAACTTAGCGAAAAATGCTAAGGGGCTCGTTGTACCCCAAACCCATCAAAGGGTTCGCTCAAAAACACCTCGCCTCAAGCGCTTCGAGGGAGAGGGTGGCGTTTTTCAAAAAACTCAGTGAAAAAATGCTAAGGTGCTAGCTGCAGACAAAACCCATCGAATGGTTCAGTCAAAAACACCTCGCCTCTAGAGCTTCGAGGGAGAGGGTGGTGTTTTTCAAAAAAATTAGCGAAAAAATGCTAAGGGGCTCGCCGCAGCCCAAACCCGTCGAAGGGTTGGCTCAAAAACACCTCGCCTCAAGCACTTCAAGGGAGAGGGTGGCGTTTTTTAAAAAACTTAGCGATAAAATGCTAAGGGGCTCGCCGCAGCCCAAACCCATCGAAGGGTTTGCACAAAAACACCTCGCCCTATCGCTTCTAGGGAGAGGGTGGTGTTTTTCAAAAAACTCAGCAAAAAAATGCTAAGGGGCTCGTTCAAGCCCAATCCCGTTGAAGGTTTGCTCAAAAACGCTTTGCCCCTAGCACTTCGAGGGAAAGGGTGGCGTTTTTCAAAAAACTCAGTGGAAAAATGATAAGGGGCTCGCCGCAGCCCAAACCCGTCGAAGGGTTTGCTAAAAAACACCACGCCCTAGCGCTTCAAGGGAGAGGGTGGTGTTTTTCAAAAAACTCAGCGAAGAAATGCTAAGGGGCTCGCCGCAGCCCAAACCCGTTGAAGGGTTCACTCAAAAACACCGCGCCCCTAGCGCTTCGAGGAAGAGGGTGGCGTTTTTCAAAAAACTCAGTGGAAAAATGATAACGGGCTCGCCGCAGCCCAAACCCGTTAAAGGGTTTGCTCAAAAACACCTCGCCCTAGCGCTTCAAGAGAGAGGGTGGTGTTTTTCAAAAAGCTTAGCGAAGAAATGCTTAGGGGCTCGCCGCAGCCCAAACCCGTTGAAGGGTTCACTCAAAAACACCTCGCCCCAAGCGCTTCAAGGGAGAGGGTGGCGTTTTTTAAAAAACTTAGCGAAAAAATGCTAAGGGGCTCGCCGCAGCCCAAACCCATCGAAGGGTTTGCACAAAAACACCTCGCCTCAAGCGCTTCAACGGAGAGGGTGGTGTTTTTCAAAAAACTCAGCAAAAAAATGCTAAGGGGCTCGTTCAAGCCCAATCCCGTCGAAGGTTTGCTCAAAAATGCTTTGCCCCTAGCACTTCGAGGGAAAGGGTGGCATTTTTCAAAAAACTTAGCGAAAAATGCTAAGGGGCTCGTTGTACCCCAAACCCATCAAAGGGTTCGCTCAAAAACACCTCGCCTCAAGCGCTTCGAGGGAGAGGGTGGCGTTTTTCAAAAAACTCAATGAAAAAATGCTAAGGTGCTAGCTGTAGAAAAAACCCATCCAATGGTTCAGTCGAAAACACCTCGCCTCTAGAGCTTCGAGGGAGAGGGTGGTGTTTTTCAAAAAAATTAGCGAAAAAATGCTAAGGGGCTCGCCGCAGCCCAAACCCGTCGAAGGGTTGGCTCAAAAACACCTCGCCCTAGCGCTTCTAGGGAGAGGGTGGTGTTTTTCAAAAAACTCAGCAAAAAAATGCTAAGGGGCTCGTTGAAGCCCAATCCCATCGAAGGTTTGCTCAAAAACGCTTTGCCCCTAGCACTTCGAGGGAAAGGGTGGCGTTTTTCAAAAAACTCAGTGGAAAAATGATAAGGGGCTCGCCGCAGCCCAAACCCATCGAAGGGTTTGCTCAAAAACACCACGCCCTAGCGCTTCACGGGAGAGGGTGGTGTTTTTCAAAAAACTCAGCGAAGAAATGCTATGGGGCTCGCCGCAACACAAACCCGTTGAAGGGTTCACTCAAAAACACCGCACCCCCAACGCTTCAAGGGAGAGGGTGGCATTTTTCAAAAAACTCAGTGGAAAAATGATAACGGGCTCGCCGCAGCCCAAACCCGTTAAAGGGTTTGCTCAAAAACACCTCGCCCTAGCGCTTCAAGAGAGAGGGTGGTGTTTTTCAAAAAACTCAGCGAAGAAATGCTTAGGGGCTCGCCGCAGCCCAAACCCGTTGAAGGGTTCACTCAAAAACACCTCGCCCCAAGCGCTTCAAGGGAGAGGGTGGCGTTTTTTAAAAACTTAGCGAAAAAATGCTAAGGGGCTCGCCGCAGCCCAAACCCATCGAAGGGTTTGCACAAAAACACCTCGCCCTAGCGCTTCTAGGGAGAGGGTGGTGTTTTTCAAAAAACTCAGCAAAAAAATGCTAAGGGGCTCGTTGAAGCCCAATCCCATCGAAGGTTTGCTCAAAAACGCTTTGCCCCTAGCACTTCGAGGGAAAGGGTGGCATTTTTCAAAAAACTTAGCAAAAAATGCTAAGGGGCTCGTTGTACCCCAAACCCTAGCACTTCGAGGGAGAGGGTTGTGTTTTTCAAAAACATAGCAAAAAAATGCTAAAGGGCTCGCTGCAGCCCAAACCCGTCGAAGGGTTGGCTCAAAACCACCTCGCCCTAGTTCTTCAAGGGAGAGGGTGGTGTTTTTCAAAAAACTCAGCGAAGAAATGCTAAGGGGCTCGCCGCAGCCCAAACCCGTTGAAGGGTTCACTCAAAAACACCTCGCCCCTAGCGCTTCAAGGGAGAGGGTGGCATTTTTCAAAAAACTCAGTGGAAAAATTATAAGGGGCTCGCCGCAGCCCAAACCCATCAAAGGGTTTGCTCAAAAACACCTCGCCCTAGCGCTTTAAGAGAGAGGGTGTTGTTTTTCAAAAAACTCAGCGAAGAAATGCTAAGGGGCTCGCCGCAGCCCAAACCCGTTGAAGGGTTCACTCAAAAACACCTCGCCCCTAGCGCTTCAAGGGAGAGGGTGGCATTTTTCAAAAAACTCAGTGGAAAAATTATAAGGGGCTCGCCGCAGCCCAAACCCATCAAAGGGTTTGCTCAAAAACACCTCGCCCTAGCACTTTAAGAGAGAGGGTGGTGTTTTTCAAAAAACCCAGCGAAGAAATGCTTAGGGGCTCACCGCAGCCCAAACCCGTTGAAGGGTTCACTCAAAAATACCTCGCCCCTTGCACTTCCAGGGAGAGAGTGGCGTTTTTCAAAAAACTCAGCGAAAAAATGCTAAGGGGCTCGTTGCAGCCCAAACCCGTCGAAGGGTTTGCTCGAAAACACCTCGCCCCTAGCACTTTGAGGGAAAGAGGGGCGTTTTACAAAAAAAACTTAGCAAAAAAATGCTAAGGGGCTCGCTCGAGCCCTAACCCATCAAAGCGTTCGCTCAAAAACAACTCGCCCCCAGCAGTTCAAGGGAGAGTGTGACATTTTACAAGAAACTTAGCAAAAAAATACTAAGGGGCTCCAGCAGCCCAAACCCGTCAAAGAGTTTGATCAAAAACACCTCGCCCCTAGCACTTCGAGGGAAAGGGTGGTGTTTTTCAAAAAACTTAGCGAAAAAATGCTAAGGGGCTCACTGCAGCCCTAACCGATTGAACCGTTCGCTCAAAAACACCTCGCCCCTAGCAGTTCGAGGGAGAGGGCGACATTTTACAAAAAACATAGCAAAAAAATGCTAAGAGGCTTGTTACAGCCCAAACCTGTCAAAGGGTTTGCTCAAAAACACCTCACCCTTAGCACTTCGAGGGAAAGGGTGGCATTTTTCAAAAAACATAACGAAAAAAATGCTAAGTGGCTCGCTACAGCCCAAACCTGTCAAAGGGTTTGCTCAAAAATACCTCGCCCCTAGCACTTCGAGGGAGAAGGTGGCGGTTTTCAAAAAACTTAGCGAAAAAATGCTAAGAGGCTTGTTACAGCCTAAACCTGTCAAAGGGTTTGCTCAAAAACACCTCACCCTTAGCACTTCGAGGGAAAGGGTGGCATTTTTCAAAAAACATAATGAAAAAAATGCTAAGTGGCTCGCTACAGCCCAAACCTGTCAAAGGGTTTGCTCAAAAATACCTCGCCCCTAGCACTTCGAGGGAGAAGGTGGCGGTTTTCAAAAAACTTAGCGAAAAAATGCTAAGGGGCTCGCTTCACACCAAACCCGTCGAAGGGTTCGCTCAAAAACACCTCGCCCCTAGCGTTTCGAGGGAGAGGGTTGCATTTTCCAAAAAAATCAGCCAAAAAAAAACACTAAGGGGCTCGCTGCAGCCGAAACCCGTCGAAGGGTTCGCTCAGAAACACCTCGCCCGTAGCTCTTCGAGAGAAAGGGTGGCATTTTTCAAAAAATTAGCAAAAAACAATAAGGGGCTCGCTGCAGCCCAAACCCGTCGAAGGTTTCGCTCCAAAACACCTCGCCCCAAGCACTTTAAGAGAAAGGGTGGCATTTTTCAAAAAATCAGCAAAAAAACACTAAGGGGCTCGGTACAGCCCAAACCCGTCGAAGGGTTCGCCCAGAAACACCTCGCCCCTAGCACTACGAGAGAAAGGGTGGCACTTTTCAAAAAATCAGCAAAAAAATGCTAAGTTGCTCGTTGCAGCCCAAACCCGTCGAAGGGTTTGCTCGAAAACACCTCGCCCCTAGCACTTTGAGGGAAAGGGGGGCGTTTTACAAAAAAACTTAGCAAAAAAATGCTAAGGGGCTCGCTCGAGCCCTAACCCATCAAAGCGTTCGCTCAAAAACAACTCGCCCCCAGCAGTTCAAGGGAGAGTGTGACATTTTACAAGAAACTTAGCAAAAAAATACTAAGGGGCTCCAGCAGCCCAAACCCGTCAAAGAGTTTGATCAAAAACACCTCGCCCCTAGCACTTCGAGGGAAAGGGTGGTGTTTTTCAAAAAACTTAGCGAAAAAATGCTAAGGGGCTCACTGCAGCCCTAACCGATTGAACCGTTCGCTCAAAAACACCTCGCCCCTAGCAGTTCGAGGGAGAGGGCGACATTTTACAAAAAACATAGCAAAAAAATGCTAAGAGGCTTGTTACAGCCCAAACCTGTCAAAGGGTTTGCTCAAAAACACCTCACCCTTAGCACTTCGAGGGAAAGGGTGGCATTTTTCAAAAAACATAACGAAAAAAATGCTAAGTGGCTCGCTACAGCCCAAACCTGTCAAAGGGTTTGCTCAAAAATACCTCGCCCCTAGCACTTCGAGGGAGAAGGTGGCGGTTTTCAAAAAACTTAGCGAAAAAATGCTAAGGGGCTCGCTTCACACCAAACCCGTCGAAGGGTTCGCTCAAAAACACCTCGCCCCTAGCGTTTCGAGGGAGAGGGTTGCATTTTCCAAAAAAATCAGCCAAAAAAAAACACTAAGGGGCTCGCTGCAGCCGAAACCCGTCGAAGGGTTCGCTCAGAAACACCTCGCCCGTAGCTCTTCGAGAGAAAGGGTGGCATTTTTCAAAAAATTAGCAAAAAACAATAAGGGGCTCGCTGCAGCCCAAACCCGTCGAAGGTTTCGCTCCAAAACACCTCGCCCCAAGCACTTTAAGAGAAAGGGTGGCATTTTTCAAAAAATCAGCAAAAAAACACTAAGGGGCTCGGTACAGCCCAAACCCGTCGAAGGGTTCGCCCAGAAACACCTCGCCCCTAGCACTACGAGAGAAAGGGTGGCACTTTTCAAAAAATCAGCAAAAAAATGCTAAGTTGCTCGTTGCAGCTCAAACCCGTCGAAGGGTTTGCTCAAAAACACCTCGCCCCTAGCGCTTCGAGTGAGAGGATGACATTTTTCAAAAAACTTAGCAAAAAAATGCTAAGGGGCTCACTGCAGCCCAAACTCATCGAAGGGTTCACTCAAAAACACCTTGCCCCTAGTGCTTCGAGGGAAAGGGTGGCGTTTTTCATAAAACATAACAAAAAAAATGCTAAGGGGCTCGCTGCAGCCGAAACCCGTCGAAGGGTTCGCTCAGAAACACCTCGCCCGTAGCTCTTCAAGAGAAAGGGTGGCATTTTTCAAAAAATTAGCAAAAAACAATAAGGGGCTCGCTGCAGCCCAAACCCGTCGAAGGTTTCGCTCCAAAACACCTCGCCCCAAGCACTTTAAGAGAAAGGGTGGCATTTTTCAAAAAATCAGCAAAAAAACACTAAGGGGCTCGGTACAGCCCAAACCCGTCGAAGGGTTCGCCCAGAAACACCTCGCCCCTAGCACTACGAGAGAAAGGGTGGCACTTTTCAAAAAATCAGCAAAAAAATGCTAAGTTGCTCGTTGCAGCTCAAACCCGTCGAAGGGTTTGCTCAAAAACACCTCGTCCTTAGCACTTCGAGGGAAAGGGTGGCGTTTTACAAAAAATCGTAGCAAAAAAATGCTAAGGGGCTCGCTGGAGCCCTAACCCATCAAAGCGTTCGCTCAGAAACAACTCACCCCTAGCAGTTCAAGGGAGAGTGTGACATTTTACAAGAAACTTAGCGAAAGAATACAAAGGGGCTCCAGCAGCCCAAACCCATCGAAGGGTTTGCTCAAAAACACCTCGCTCCTAGCACTTCGAGGGAAAGGGTGGCATTTTTTAAAAAACATAGCGAAAAAATACTAAGGGGCTCGCTGCAGCCCTTACCGATTGAAGCGCTCACTCAAAAACACCTCGCCCATAGCAGTTCGAGGGAGAGGGTGACATTTTACCAAAAACATAGCAAAAAAATGTTAGGAGGCTCGTTATAGCCCAAACCTGTCGAAGGGTTTGCTCAAAAACACCTCGTCCTTAGCACTTCAAGGGAAAGGTTGGCATTTTCCAAAAAACATAGCGAAAAAAATGCTAAGGGGCTTGCTGTAGTCCAAACCCATCAAAGGTTTTTCTCAAAAACACCTCGCCCCAAGCACTTCGAGGTAGACGGTGGCGGTTTTCAAAAAACTTAGCGAAAAAATGCTAAGGGGCTCGCTTCACCCCAAACCCGTCGAAGGGTTCGCTCAAAAACACCTCGCCCCTAGCGCTTCGAGGGAGAGGGTGGCGTTTTCCAAAAAATCAGCAAAAAAATACTAAGGGACTCACTACAGCCCACACCTGTCGAAGGGTTCGCTCAGAAACACCAAGCCCCTAGCACTTCGAGAGAAAGGGTGATATTTTTCAAAAAATCAGCAAAAAAATGCAAAGGGTCTCGCTGCAGCCCAAACCCGTCGAAGGGTTCTCTCCAAAACACCTCGCCCCTAGCACTTTGAGGGAAAGGGAGGCATTTTTCAAAAAACATAGCGAAAAAGAGCTATGAGGCTCGATGCAGCCCAAACCGGTCGAAGGGTTTGCTTAGAAGCACCTCGCCCCTTGCACATCCAGGGAAAGGGTAGCGTTTTTCAAAACAACTTTGCAAAAAAATGCTAAGGGGCTCGCTGCAACCCAAACCCATAAAAGGATTCGCTCAAAAACACCTCGCCCCTAGCACTTCGAGAGAAAGGGTGGCATTTTTCAAAACATTAGCAAAAAAATGCTAAGGCGCTCGCTGGAGCCCTAACCCATCGAAGCGTTCGCTCAAAAACAACTCGCCCCTAGCAGTTCAAGGGACAGTGTGACATTTTACAAGAAACTTAGCGAAAGAATACTGAGGGGCTCCAGCTGCCCAAACCCGTCCAAGGGTTTGCTCAAAAACACCTCGCCCCTAGCACTTCGAGGGAAAGGGTGGCGTTTTTTAAAAAACATAGCGAAAAAATACTATGGGGCTCGCTGCAGCCCTTACCGATTGAAGCGCTCGCTCAAAAACACATCGCCCATAGCAGTTCGAGGGAGAGGGTGACATTTTACAAAAAACATAGCAAAAAAATGCTAAGAGGCTTGTTATAGCCCAAACCTGTCGAAGGGTTTGCTCAAAAACATCTCGCCGTTAGAACTTCGAGGGAAAGGTTGGCATTTTTCAAAAAACATAGCAAAAAAAATGCTGAGGGGCTCGTTGCAGCCCAAGCCCATCAAAGGGTTTGCTCAAAAACACCTCGCCCCTAGCACTTCGAGGGAGACGGTGGCTGTTTTCAAAAAACTTAGCGAAAAAATGCTAAGGGGCTCGCTTCACCCCAAACCCGTCGAAGGGTTCGCTCAAAAACACCTCGCCCCTAGCGCTTCAAGGGAGAGGGTGGCGTTTTCCAAAAAATCAGCAACAAAATACTAAGGGGCTCACTGCAGCCCAAACCCATCAAAGGGTTCGCTCAGAAACACCAAGCCCCTAGCACTTCGAGAGAAAGGGTGATATTTTTCAAAAAATCAGCAAAAAAATGCTAAGGGTCTCGCTACAGCCCAAACCCATCGAAGGGTTCTCTCCAAAACACCTCCCCCCTAGCACTTTGAGGGAAAGGGAGGCATTTTTCAAAAAACATAGCGAAAAAATGCTAAGGGGCTCATTGCTGCCCAAACCTGTCAATGGGTTTGCGCAAAAACACCTCGCCCCTAGCACTTCAAGGGAGAGGGAGGCGGTTTTCAAAAAACTTAACGAAAAATGCCAAGGGGCTCGTTGCAGCCCAAACCTGTCGAAGGGTTTGCTCAAAAACACCTCGCCCCTAGCACTTCAAGGGAAAGGGTGGCATTTTACAAAAAAAAAAACTTAGCAAAAAAATGCTAAGGGGCTCGCTGGAGCCCTAACCCATTGAAGCGTTCGCCCAAAAACAACTCGCCCCCAGCAGTTCAAGGGAGAGTGACAATTTACAAGAAACTTAGCAAAAAAATACTAAGGGGCTCCAGCAGCCCAAACCCATCGAAGGGTTTGCTCAAAAACACCTCGCCCCTAGCACTTCGAGGGAAAGGGTGGCGTTTTCCAAAAAACTTAGCGAAAAAATGCTAAGGGGCTCGCTGCAGCCCTAACTGATTGAAGCGTTCGCTCAAAAACACCTCGCCCCTAGCAGTTCGAGGGAGAGGGTGACATTTTACAAAAAACATAGCAAAAAAAATGCTAAGAGGCTCATTACAGCCTAAACCCGTCGAATGGTTTGCTCAAAAACACCTCGCCCTTAGCACTTCGAGGGAAAGGGTGGCATTTTTCAAAAAACATAGCGAAAAAAATGCTAAGGGGCTCGCCGCAACCCAAATCTGTCAAAGGGTTTGCTCAAAAATACCTCGCCCCTAGCACTTCGAGGTAGACGGTGGTGGTTTTCAAAAAACTTAGCGAAAAAATGCTAAGGGGCTCGCTTCACCCCAAACCCGTCGAAGGGTTCGCTCAAAAACACCTCGCTCCTAGCGCTTCGAGGGAGAGGGTGGCGTTTTCTAAAAAATCAGCAAAAAAAAATACTAAGGGGCTCGCTGCAGCCCAAACATGTCGAAGGGTTCGCTCAGAAACACCTCGCCCCTAGCAGTTCGAGAGAAAGGGTGGCATTTTTCAAAAAAGCAGCAAAAAAAAACAATAAGGGGCTCGCTGCAGCCCAATCCCATCGAAGGGTTCGCTCCAAAACACCTCGCCCCTAGCACTTTGAGAGAAAGGGTGGCATTTTTCAAAAAATCAGCAAAAAAACACTAAGGGGCCCGCTGGAGCCCAAACCCGTCGAAGGGTTCGCTCAGAAACACCTCGCCCCTAGCACTTCGAGAGAAAGGGTGCCATTTTTCAAAAAATCAGCAAAAAAATGCTAAGGGGCTCATTGCAGCCCAAACCTGTCGAAGGGTTTGCTCAAAAACACCTCGCCCCTAGCACTTCGAGAGAAAGGGTGGCAGTTTTCAAAAAATCAGCAAAAAAAACAATAAGGGGCTCGCTGCAGCCCAAACCCGTCGAAGGGTTCGCTCTAAAACACCTCGCGCCTAGCACTTTGAGAGAAAGGGTGGCATTTTTCAACAAATCAGCAAAAAAACACTAAGGGGCTCACTGCAGCCCAAACCCGTCGGAGGGTTCGCTTAGAAACACCTCGCCCCTAACACTTCGAGAGAAAGGGTGGCATTTTTCAAAAAATCAACAAAAAGATGCTAAGGGGCTTGTTGCAGCCCAAACCCGTCGAAGGGTTTGCTCAAAAACACCTCGCTGCTAGCACTTCGAAGGAAAGGGTGGCGTTTTACAAAAAAACTTAGCGAAAAATGCTAAGGGGCTCGCTGGAGCCCTAGCCCATCGAAGGGTTTGCTCAAAAACTACTCGCCCCTAGCAGATCAAGGGAGAGTGTGACATTTTACAAAAAACTGAGCGAAAAAATACTAAGGGCTCGCTTCACCCCAAACCCGTCGAAGGGTTCGCTCAAAAACACCTCGCCCCTGGCGCTTCGTGGGAGAGAGTGACGTTTTCCAAAAAATCAGCAAAAAAATACTAAGGGGCTTGCTGCAGCCCAAACCTGTAGAAGGGTTCGCACACCTCGCCCCTAAAACTTCGAGAGAAAGGGTGGCATTTTTCAAAAAATTAGCAAAAAACTGCTAAGGGGCTCGCTGCAGCCCAAACCCGTCGAATGGTTCGCTCCAAAACACCTCGCTCCTAGCACTTTGAGGGAGAGGGTGGCCTTTTTCAAAAAAAAAGTACTTAGCAAAAAAATGCTAATGGGCTCATTGCTGCCCAAACATGTCAATGGGTTTGCGCAAAAACTCCTCGCCCCTAGCACTTCGAGCGAGAGGGAGGCGGTTTTCAAAAAACTTCACGAAAAAATGCTAAGGGGCTCGCTGGAGCCTTAACCCATTGAAGCGTTCGCTCAAAAACAACTCACCCCTAGCAGTTCAAGGGAGAGTGTGCCAATTTACAAGAAACTTAGCAAAAAAATGCTAAGGGGCTCGCTGGATCCCTAACCCATCAAAGCGTTCGCTCAAAAACTACTCCACCCTAGCAGTTCGAGGGAGAGTGTGACACTTTACAAAAAACTTAGCGAAAAAATGCTAAGGGGCTCGCTTCACCCCAAACCCGTCGAAGGGTTCGCTCAAAAACACCTCGCCCCTAGCGCTTCGAGGGAGAGGGTAGTGTTTTTCAAAAAAGCAGCAAAAAAATACTAAGGGGCTCGCATCAGCCCAAACCCATCAAAGGGTTCGCTCAAAAACACCTCGCCCCTAGCACTTCGAGGGAAAGGGTGGTGTTTTTCAAAAAACCTAGCAAAAAATATGCTAAGGGGCTCGCTGGAGCCCTAACCGATTGAAGCGTTCGCTCAAAAACACCTCGCCCCTAGCAGTTCGAGAAAGAGGGTGACACTTTACAAAAAACATAGCGAAAAAATGCTAAGAGGCTCATTACAGCCCAAACCCGTCGAATGGTTTGCTCAGAAACACCTCGCCCTTAGCACTTCGAGGGAAAGGGTGGCATTTTTCCAAAAACATAGCGAAAAAAATGCTAAGGGGCTCGCTGCAGCCCAAACCTGTCAATGGGTTTGCTCAAAAATACCTCGCCCCTAGCACTTCGAGGGAGAGGGTGGCGGTTTTCAAAAAACTTAGCGAAAAAATGCTAAGGGGCTCGCTTCACCCCAAACCCGTCGAAGGGTTCGCTCAAAAACACCTCGCCCCTAGCGCTTCAAGGGAGAGGGTGGCGTTTTCTAAAAAATCAGCAAAAAAAAAATACTAAGGGGCTCGCTGCAGCCCAAACATGTCGAAGGGTTCGCTCAGAAACACCTCGCCCCTAGCAGTTCGAGAGAAAGGATGGCATTTTTCAAAAAAGCAGCAAAAAAAAAACAATAAGGGGCTGGCTGCAGCCCAATCCCGTCGAAGGGTTCGCTCCAAAACACCTCGCCCCTAGCACTTTGAGAGAAAGGGTGGCATTTTTCAAAAAATCAGCAAAAAAACACTAAGGGGCCCGCTGGAGCCCAAACCCGTCGAAGGGTTCGCTCAGAAACACCTCGCCCCTAGCACTTCGAGGGAAAGGGTGCCATTTTTCAAAAAATCAGCAAAAAAAATGCTAAGGGGCTCATTGCAGCCCAAACCCGTCGAAGGGTTTGCTCAAAAACACCTCGCCCCTAGCACTTCGAGAGAAAGGGTGGCAGTTTTCAAAAAATCAGCAAAAAACCAATAAGGGGCTCGCTGCAGCCCAAACCCGTCGAAGGGTTCGCTCTAAAACACCTCGCGCCTAGCACTTTGATAGAAAGGGTGGCATTTTTCAACAAATCAGCAAAAAAACACTAAGGGGCTCACTGCAGCCCAAACCCGTCGGAGGGTTCGCTTAGAAACACCTCGCCCCTAGCACTTCGAGAGAAAGGGTGGCATTTTTCAAAAAATCAACAAAAAGATGCTAAGGGGCTTGTTGCAGCCCAAACCCGTCGAAGGGTTTGCTCAAAAACACCTCGCTGCTAGCACTTCGAAGGAAAGGGTGGCGTTTTACAAAAAAACTTAGCGAAAAATGCTAAGGGGCTCGCTGGAGCCCTAGCCCATCGAAGGGTTTGCTCAAAAACTACTCGCCCCTAGCAGATCAAGGGAGAGTGTGACATTTTACAAAAAACTGAGCGAAAAAATACTAAGGGCTCGCTTCACCCCAAACCCGTCGAAGGGTTCGCTCAAAAACACCTCGCCCCTGGCGCTTCGTGGGAGAGGGTGACGTTTTCCAAAAAATCAGCAAAAAAATACTAAGGGGCTTGCTGCAGCCCAAACCTGTAGAAGGGTTCGCACACCTCGCCCCTAAAACTTCGAGAGAAAGGGTGGCATTTTTCAAAAAATTAGCAAAAAACTGCTAAGGGGCTCGCTGCAGCCCAAACCCGTCGAATGGTTCGCTCCAAAACACCTCGCTCCTAGCACTTTGAGGGAGAGGGTGGCCTTTTTCAAAAAAAATACTTAGCAAAAAAATGCTAACGGGCTCATTGCTACCCAAACATGTCAATGGGTTTGCGCAAAAACTCCTCGCCCCTAGCACTTCGAGCGAGAGGGAGGCGGTTTTCAAAAAACTTCACGAAAAAATGCTAAGGGGCTCGCTGGAGCCTTAACCCATTGAAGCGTTCGCTCAAAAACAACTCACCCCTAGCAGTTCAAGGGAGAGTGTGCCAATTTACAAGAAACTTAGCAAAAAAATGCTAAGGGGCTCGCTGGATCCCTAACCCATCAAAGCGTTCGCTCAAAAACTACTCCACCCTAGCAGTTCGAGGGAGAGTGTGACACTTTACAAAAAACTTAGCGAAAAAATACTAAGGGGCTCGCTTCACCCCAAACCCGTTGAAGGGTTCGCTCAAAAACACCTCGCCCCTAGCGCTTCGAGGGAGAGGGTAGTGTTTTTCACAAAAGCAGCAAAAAAATACTAAGGGGCTCGCATCAGCCCAAACCCATCAAAGGGTTCGCTCAAAAACACCTCGCCCCTAGCACTTCGAGGGAAAGGGTGGTGTTTTTCAAAAAACCTAGCAAAAAATATGCTAAGGGGCTCGCTGGAGCCCTAACCGATTGAAGCGTTCGCTCAAAAACACCTCGCCCCTAGCAGTTCGAGAAAGAGGGTGACACTTTACAAAAAACATAGCGAAAAAATGCTAAGAGGCTCATTACAGCCCAAACCCGTCAAATGGTTTGCTCAAAAACACCTCGCCCTTAGCACTTCGAGGGAAAGGGTGGCATTTTTCCAAAAACATAGCGAAAAAAATGCTAAGGGGCTCGCTGCAGCCCAAACCTCTCAAAGGGTTTGCTCAAAAATACCTCGCCCCTAGCACTTCGAGGGAGAGGGTGGCGGTTTTAAAAAAACTTAGCGAAAAAATGCTAAGGGGCTCGCTTCGCCCCAAACCCGTCGAAGGGTTCGCTCAAAAACATCTCGCCCCTAGCGCTTCGAGGGAGAGGGTGGCGTTTTCCAAAAAATCAGCAGAAAAAAACACTAGCAGTTCAAGGGAGATGGAGGCAGTTTCCAAAATCTTCGAGGGAAAGGGTGGTGTTTTATAAAAAAACGTAGCCAAAAAATGCTAAGGGGCTCGCTGGAGCCCTAACACATCGAAGCGTTCGCTCAAAAACAACTCGCCCCTAGCAGTTCAAGGGAGAGTGTGACATTTTAGAAGAAACTTAGCGAAAAAATACTAAGGGGCTCCAGCAGCCCAAACCCGTCAAAGAGTTTGCTCAAAAACACCTCGCCCCTAGTACTTCGAGGGAAAGGGTGGTGTTTTTCAAAAAACTTAGCGAAAAAATGTTAAGGGGCTCGCTGTAGCCCTAACCGATTGAAGCGTGCGCTCAAAAACACCTCGCCCCTAGCCGTTCGAGGGAAAGGGTGACATTTTACAAAAAACATAGCGAAAAAATGCTAAGAGGCTCGTTACAGCCCAAACCCGTCGAATGGTTTGCTCAAAAACACCTCGCCCTTAGCACTTTGAGGGAAAGGGTGGCATTTTTCAAAAAACATAGCGAAAAAAAATGCTAAGGGGCTCGATGCAGCCCAAATTGGTCGAAGGGTTCGCTCAGAAACACCTCGCCCCTTGCACATCGAGGGAAAGGGTAGCGTTTTTCAAAACAACTTAGCCAAAAAATGCTAAGGGGCTCGCTGCAACCCAAACCCGTAAGATGATTCGCTCAAAAACACCTCACCCCTAGCACTTCGATGGAGAGGGTGACCTTTTTCAAAAAACTTAGTGAAAACATGCTAAGGGGCTCGTGCAGCCCAATCCTGTCGAAGGGTTTGCTCAAAAACACCTCAGCCCTAGCACTTCGAGTTAGAGGGTGGTGGTTTTCAGAAAACTTAACGAAAAAATGCTAAGGGACTCGCTGCATCCCAAACCCGTCGAAGGGTTTGCTCCAAAACACCTCGCCCCTAGGACTTCGAGGAAAAGGGTGGCGTTTTACAAAAAAACTTAGCGAAAAAATGCTAAGGGGCTTGCTGCAGCCCTAACCTGTCGAAGTGTTCGCTCAAAAATACCTCGCCCCTAGCAACTCGAGGGAGAGGGTGACATTTTACAAAACACTTGGTGAAAAAATGCTAAGCGGCTCGTTGCAGCCCAGATCCGTCGAAGGGTTTGCTCAAAAACACCTCGCCCTTAGCACTTCGAGGGAAAGGGTGGCATTTTTCAAAAAACATAGCGAAAAAATGCTAAGGGGCTCACTGCAGCCCAAGCCTCTCAAAGGGTTCGCTCAAAAACACCTCGCCCCTAGCACTTCAAGGGAGAGGGTGGCCTTTTTCAAAAAACTTAACACTATCAGATCTATCGACTTAGCATCTATCAAGCTGCCGGAGTGACAAGTCCTATATCTATCGCGGACAACCCGCTCTAGACGAAGAACCCGTCAGGGTATACCGGTCCCAGTGATCAGCCGCGTGGAGTCAGAATAGGCCGGAGTCAACAGAATTATACGATCGAAGGGAATAAAGTAGGCCCGTTAGGGTTGTTTTATCTTCGTCTATTTTTTGTTTAGATTTGATTTAGAAATAAACCTAGTCAGTTTGTTTAAGAGTCTTGACCGAGTCGGATCAGAATTCCCTTGCATGGGGCTATAAATATGTAACAGGATTTGTGCGAGAAAAAATAACACTTTCGTTCGATTCAACTCGGCGCATCACCAAACTTTTTCTTGACGACGTCCTCATCTCATGCGGGCTGCATCGGTTCCGATCTTGTCAGGAGATTTGGAGTAGTCACCCTCGGTAATTTCATCGACTTTAACTAGTACTTTCCCATTAAGTTGATATTCTAGTTATTATCATTGGAATTGCTAGTTATCTCATAATAAGATCTTTATTTGGTTTGTATTATCCACATAGATTGCATTACTGTCTCGGTTAGGTCCGATCTTCTATGATTTCTGTGGGTTTTATAGACTGGGTTTTAGATCATTTATTCGAGTCACTCGATCGATTCTATCTATAATTAGATTAAATCTATCTCTATTCACCGTGTTTGAACACTGTTTCAATTAAGTTTGGTCTGTTTGAATCAGCAAGGCTGCATCGACTTTGATCTCTTGCTGGGCTAATAGGGTTAGATTCGATCTGTTTGTAGGCAAAGTCGATAGACTTCTGTCGGGTCGTTTAGCCGACAGGTAATCATGGTTCGATCGGCTTCTTAGTATTTTGCCTAGTTATTGTTGTATATTAGAAGTCGATTTCCTCCCTTTTATTTAACAGATTTAGATCTATGAAATTGAGGCATATTTGCAATACTAGCTATCAGATCTATCGACTTAGCATCTATCAACCTGACAGAGTGGCAAGTCCTACATCTATCACGGACAGCCCGCTCTAGACGAAGATCCCGTAGGAGTATACCGGTCCGAGTGATGAGCCACATGGAGTCAGAATCGGCCGGAATCAACAGAACTCAATGACCAAAGGGAATAAAGTGGGCCCGTTAGGGTTGTTTTATCTTCGTCTATTTTTAGTTTAGATTTAATTTAGAAATAAACCTAGTTGTTTTGTTTAAGAGTCCTCACCGAGTCAGGTCAAAATTCCCTTGCATGGGGCTATAAATATGTAATAGGATTTGTGCGAGAAAAAATAACACTTTCGTTTAATACAACTCGGCGCATCGCCAAACTATTTCTCGATGAGATTCTCATCTTGCACAGGCTGCATCAGCTCCAATCTTGGCGAGAGATTTGAATTAGTCACGCTCGGTAATTTCATCGACTTTAGCTAGTACTTTTCCATTAAGTTGATATTCTCGTTGTTATCTTTGGAATTGCTAGTTATCCGGTAATTAGGTCTTTATTTGGTTTGTATTATCGACTTAGATTGCATTATTGTCTCAGTTAGGTCCGATCTTCTATGCTTTCTGTGGGTTTTATAGACCGGGTTTTAGATCTTTTATTCGAGTCACTCGATCGATTCTATCTATAATTAGATTAAATCTAGCTCTATTCACCGTCTTTGAACACTGTTTCAATTAAGTTTGATCTGTTTGAATCAGCAAGGCTGCATCAACTTTGATCTCTTGCTGCGCTAATAGGGTTAGATTCGATCTGTTTGTAGGCAGAGTTGATAGAGTCCTGTCGGGTCGTTTAGCCGACAGGTTATCATGGTTCGATCGGCTTCTTAGTATTTTGCCTAGTTATTGTTGTATATTAGAAGTCAATTTCCCCCCTTTTATTTAACAGATTTAGATCTATGAAATTGAGGCATATTTGCAATACTAGCTATCAGATCTATCGACTTAGCATCTATCAACCTGACAGAGTGACAAGTCCTACATCTATCAACCTGCCGGACTAACAAGTCCTACATCTATCACGGACAGCACGCTCTAGACGAAGAACCCGTCGGGGTATACCAGTCCCAGTGATCAGTCGCGTGGAGTCAGAATCGGCCGGAATCAACAGAATTCTACGACTGAAGGGAATAAAGTGATCCCGTTAGGATTGTTTTATCTTCGTCTATTTTTAGTTTAGATTTAATTTAGAAATAAACCTAGCCGTTTTGTTTAAGAGTCCTGGCCAAGTCAGGTCAGAATTCTCTTGCATAGGGCAATAAATATAAAATAGGATCTGTGCGAGAAAAAATAACACTTTCGTTCAATACAACTCGCGCATCGCCAAACTTTTTCTCGAAGACATCCTCATCTTGCACGGGCTGCATTAGCTCCGATCTCGGCGAGAGATTTGGATTAGTCACGCTCGGTAATTTCATCGACTTTAGCTAGTACTTTCCTATTAAGTTGATATTCTAGTTGTTATCTTTGGAATTGCTAGTTATCCGGTAATTAGATCTTTATTTGGTTTGTATTATTGACTTAGATTGCATTACTGTCTCGGTTAGGTCTGATCTTCTATGATTTCTATGGGTTTTATAGACCGGGTTTTAGATCTTTTATTTGAGTAACTTCACCGATTCTATCTATATTTAGATTAAATCTAGTTCTATTTGCCGTGTTTAAACATTGTTTCGATTAAGTTCGATCTGTTTGAATCAGCAAGGCTGCATCGACTTTGATCTCTTGCTGGGCTGATAGGGTTAGATTCGATCAGTTTGTAAGCAGAGTCGATA
Source organism: Eleusine indica (assembly GCA_030378355.1). NCBI lineage: Eukaryota > Viridiplantae > Streptophyta > Magnoliopsida > Poales > Poaceae > Eleusine > Eleusine indica. The sequence goes on from CM059500.1 coordinate 22,555,982, forward strand.
GAGTTCTGTCGCAATGTTTAGCCAACAGGTTACCACGGTTCGATCGGCTTCTCAGTATTTTGCCTAGTTTCTGTTGTGTATTAGAAGTCAATTTCCCCCCTTTTATTTAACGAAATTAGATCTATGAATTTGAGGCATATTTGCAATACCAGCTATCAGATCTATCGACATAGCATGTATCGACCAGCCGGAGTGACAAGTCCTACATCTATCACGGACAGCCCGCTCTAGATGAAGAACGCGTCGGGGTATACCAGTCCCAGTGATCAGCCGCGTGGAGTCAGAATCGGCCGGAATCAACAGAATTCTACGACCGAAGGGAATAAAGTGGGCCTATTAGGATTGTTTTATCTTGGTCTATTTTTAGTTTAGATTTAGTTTAGAAATAAACCTAGTCGTTTTGTTTAAGAGTCCTGACCGAGTTAGGTTAGAATTCCCTTGCATAGGGCTATAAATATATAATAGGATCTGTGCGAGAAAAAATAACACTTTCGTTCAATACAACTTGGCGCATCGCCAAGCTTTTTCTCGAAGACATCCTCATCTCGCGCGGGCTGCATTAGCTCCGATCTCGGCGAGAGATTTGGATTAGTCACGCTCGGTAATTTCATCGACTTTAGCTAGTACTTTCCTATTAAGTTGATATTCTAGTTGTTATCTTTAGAATTGCTAGTTATCCGGTAATTAGATCTTTAATCACGCTTGGTTTGTATTATCGGCGAGAGATTTGGATTAGTCATGCTTGGTTTGTATTATCGACTTAGATTGCATTACTGTCTCGGTTAGGTCTGATCTTCTGTGATTTCTATGGGTTTTATAGACCGAGTTTTAGATCTTTTATTTGAGTCACTCGATCGATTCTATCTATAATTAGATTAAATCTAGCTCTATTCGCCGTGTTTAAACGCTATTTCGATTAAGTTTGATCTGTTTGAATCAGCAAGGCTGCATCGACTTTGATCTCTTGCTGGGCTGATAGGGTTAGATTCGATCTGTTTGGAGGCAGAGTCGATAGAGTTCTATCGGGACGTTTAGCCGACAAGTTATCACGGTTTGATCGGCTTCTCAATATTTTATCTAGTTACTGCTGTATTTTAGAAGTCGATCCCACCCCCTTTTTATTTAACAAAATTAGATCTTTGAATTTGAGGCATATTTGCAATACCAGCTATCAGATCTATCGACTTAGCATCTATTGATGGGCAGAGTTCCTTACATGACTATTATACTTCTATCGACTCTAGCCCATCGACTTAATTTCATCGACAGAGCGAGTTTATGCACCTTTATTGTAGATCTATCGACTCAGCTCTATCGAGTTGGCCAGTTATTGTATGACTACCGTGGATTTTTCGACTCTGGCCTGTTATTCCAATTTCTTATCGGCATTAATGATTTATAATTTCCTATTTAATTAAATTTGCTGATAAGCCGATATATTCAACCGATTAGTTTATATTCTCCTACGTTTTATTTCCAAAATAGTATCGACTAGTTTCATGAACAGTGACTATTGCCTTTCTTCTTCGGTCTGACCTGGGCCGGTGACCCGTGGAATTTGACCATTTGTCTCTTTGTCGATTTGCAGGGAAAATCGAGTGGCACGCCCCGGTTTCTGTATTGAGCCTGCACTAGAGCTAAGCAGATCTCCCAGGTCACGCGTGTGATTTTCGTGTCAACACGCTTTTTGGCACGCCCGGTGGGAGCAAGGACTTTAAGCTTCACAATATGTCTGAACTTGGAATGCTAAAGGATCCCAAGCTCCCAAATAATTCTCCACCAAAACATGATGTTGCTGCAGATCTGAAGATAGAGAATATAATGCATGTTAACAAGGATGATCTAAGTGATGAAATAAGAGCACAAATTGATCAGATGATGGCAGAGTATGAAAGCATTTTGTTGAGCACATTTAGCAAAACCAAGCATGGCAAGATCATACAGAAAGGAAAGTTACCTGTTGCTGCCTCGATTGAAGACGAAACTGAGAAATCAACTACCAATAAGCCAATAGAGGTAATTGATAAAGCTACATTGAACAACATGATACATTCAGCCATACACCATGCATTGATTAATCAGTCACCTGTGTTGGTCAATACTCTAAGGGCTTTGATTATTCAGACCGTTGAAGGATGTATATATAATGAACGAGTACGTGGGCCGATGTATTTCTGAGCATCTGGGAATATTCCCTGACCTACAATTGAAGCACCTAGTTCACAACAGCCAAATGCGAGCACAACGCATCCTGTTACGGGTTCAGGGCCGTCAACTTCTGAAGCTACTCTACCCACGAAGAATGCTGATAGTGGTACAGTGGAGAGAACACCTCGCAGGATAATATTGCCAAGAACTACTCCACAGACAAAGTCGCAGCTCTACAGGCAGGAGACATCAGAGACGAATGTTACATATGGTACAACACCGAATGTAGATCCAAGGTTGTTCGGCATGCCATCATCATCTGCATTGCCTAGGGAGTTGGGAGGCCAGCACACTGTTGTCAATTTTGGTTCACAAATAGCCCCACAAGTACCAACGTCTAGTCCTGCATTGACTACTCCAAATACCAACGTTTTGACCGATGACTGGATAGTGAAGATTGCTAAGGTAATGAGGGAACAATTCGGTTTGAAGCCAAATAGCAAGCTTATATGTATCGACCCCCTTATCCTACTAGCTATGACTTGATTCCTATGCCTAGTCGATACAGGCCACCAAAATTTACCAAGTTCACTGGACAAGACAATACTACCACTGTTGAGCATATTAGCCGGTTTTCGGTGCAATGTAGAGCGGTAGGAGCTACCGAAGCATTGAAGATCAAGTTGTTTCCGCTATCATTGTCCGATTTAGCTTTTTCATGGTTCGCATCGTTGCCCACTAATTCCATTATTACTTGGGCCGATCTCGAACAAAAATTTCATAAATACTTCTTTGCCGAAACAAGAGAAATGAGGCTGTCTGATCTGATTTCTGTGAGGCAGAAAGCTGGGGAGTCTATGCATGATTATGTGCAGAGGTTCAGAGATGTGCGCAGTAAATGTTTCAGCTTGCAATGGACTGATACGTAGATGGCAGAAATAGCATTCAATGGTTTGGTTGCACCTCTAAGAGAAAAATTTCCCTCGGCCGAGTTCAAAAGCCTGTCTCAGCTGGTGTAGAAGGTGTCTATTCAAGAGAACCTAACTCGAGGGACACGGTCAAGGCCAATTCAAGTCAACTACAATGATTATGAGTCTAAGTCCGATGAAGATGCCGGAGATGTCAATACGGCTGAGTGGACGAGGAATAAGAATATTTTGTCATGTCCTTGGGTGAAATAGAATGAGCCAGAAGAAAAATATGACTTCGAACCACCAAGGCCGATAAGATATTTGATATGCTATTGCAGGAGAAGCACATCCAGATGTCGCCTAATCATGTGATTCCACCTGCTGAAGAATTGAAGAAAGAAAAGTACTGCAAGTGGCACAATTCGCCGTCTCATTACACTAATGAATGCAAGGAACTCAGAAGAGAGATTCAGTCGGCGATTGAACAAGGAAAGATAAAGTTTATAAAGGGAACCATGAAGATTGATGGGCATCCATTCCCTGCGAATGTCAATATGGCTGGTATCGACAATGTAGAAGCGTTTATAAATCAGTATCAGAAGAAAAGGGACAGGGAGATGAAGGAATCACAGTTTGATCCACATTAGGAATGCCTGTTCTTTCAATATTGTTGGGACCACAATATGAAGCTTCCATCGACTAATAGATGTCCTGGATGCAGCAGACGAGCAGAACAAATGTATAGAGGAGCTTCGAGCAGTTATCGACATCAGCAGGGTGATGCTAGAAAGTCGATGGGGGGTAAAGTCGATAAGAATGGAAGGGTATAAGCTTTTGATCAACTTGGTTCCAGAAAGACAGGAGAAGAAGTTCACTTTGATGAAGAATTTGACAAAGAGATGCAAGAAGGACAGGAACAAGCCGATCAATGGTGTCCATCTGGCGTTTTCTCTAAGAATCAGAAGCGCAGGGTTCAAAGAATGCGGTGCAGACAGATCGGGGCTGACCATTATTATTATGATGAAGGAAGTGACGAGCCACCTAGGAAGGTCTGGAGACCTAAGGTGAAATCACAAATACAGGTAACAAGTGCTACAGTGAGCATGGTAATGATGTTGCCTCAAGAGTTTATGGCATCAGAAGAAGAATCGATTGCTGATGAAGAGGATACACCATAGTTGGTATTTGATGTACAACAAGTAGTTCTTGGTAGGCCAGATGAATCTAAACATCAGCACTTAAAGGCGTTGTACCTCAATGGGTTCATCAATGGGATGCCGATGGGAAAGATGATGGTCGATGGAGGTGTTGCAGTAAATATTATGCTGATCACTACTGTCAGAAAATTGGGGAAAACTGAAGATGTCTTAATTGACACAAATATGATTCTGAGGGATTATGGTGGTCGTACTGCAGCAGCTAAGGGAGTCTTAAATGTGGAGCTCACAATCGGCAGTAAAACTTTGCCAGTTACTTTCTTTGTTATCGATGGAAAGGGAACCTACAGCCTTCTGTTGGGTCATGATTGGATACATGCAAACTATTGTGTTTCGTCAATAATGCTCCAGTCTCTAGCCTAGTGCATTGGCGATCAAGTAGAGGTAATCCCGACTGATGAAACCGTCAATGTTGCATCGGCTGATTTAGTACCATGGCATGCGGATGATACAGAGTGTTTGTCTGGCAAGATTTAGGATGGGGATTACGTTAAGATTACTACACAGGGTCTTGAGGTAGTGGACTAGTCAAATTCTAAACTGTTTCTCTGACAGGCACCTCAATGGAGTTTGTAGAAGATGGGAAGTTGGGAAAAGGATTCATGTCGGCCGATGAGCTACAGGAAGTTGATATAGGAGATGGCGATAAACCAAGGCCAACATTTATCAGTAAGAAGTTGGATGAAGATTTGAAAGTTGAATTAATAAATTTGTTAAAATAGTACCAGGATTGTTTTGCTTGGCATTATTCTGAGATGCCCGGCTTGATTAGATCTATCGTTGAGCATCAGCTGCCTATCAAACCTAGATATCGACCTTATAAGCAACCTCCAAGGAGAATCGATCCGAAGATTTATGATGATGTCAAGGCTGAGATTACTAGGTTATACGATGCTAAGTTCTTTAGGCCTTGCCGATATCCAGAGTGGGTTTCAAATATTGTGCCTATTTTCAAGAAGTGTGGCAAGTTGAGAGTCTGTATTGACTCGTGCTCATTGAATAGGGCCACCCCGAAGGATGACTACCCAATGCCGATAGCAGATCTTCTGGTTGAGGCAGTAGCAGGGCATAAGATTGTCAGTTTTATGGATGGTAATGCTGGTTAAAATCAGATTTTCATGGCAGAAGAGGATATACCGAAGACTGCTTTCAGGTGTCCCGGGGCTCTTGGATTGTATGAATGGGTCGTCATGACATTTGGTTTGAAGAATGCTGGAGCCACATATCAGAGGGCCATGAATTATATATTCCATGATTTGATCGGTAGGCTAGTAGAGATTTATATGGATGATGTTGTAGTTAAATCTAAAAGAATAAAAGATCATATAGCTGATTTGCGAGAAGCACTCAAGAGAACCAGAAAGTATGGCTTGAAGATGAATCCGAAAAAGTGTGCTTTCGGTGTATCGGCTGGTCAGTTTCTGGGTTTCATCGTGCATGAAAGGGGAATTGAGATTGGGCCGAAGAGCATCAAGGCTATCAATGACATCGAGCCACCGATCAACAAGACAAAACTTCAATCTTTGATCGGCAAAGTGAATTTCATTAGAAGATTTATTTTAAACTTATCAGGGAAGCTTGATGTATTCACCCCATTATTAAAGTTAAAGGTGGATCAAAAGTTTGTATGAGAGCTAGAACATAAAGCTCTAGAGGATATCAAGAAGTATTTGGTTTCGCCTCCTGTGCTGGTGCCACCAAGAGAAGGATTGCCCTTCAAGCTTTATCTTGCGGCTGACAAAAAGTCGATCGGATCAACTTTAATTCAAGAACAAGATGGTAAAGAGAGGGTTGTATTTTATTTAAGCAAAGATTGATTGATGCTGAAACCAGGTACACTGAGATTGAAAAATTATGTTTGTGTTTATATTTCTCATGTGTGAAGTTGAGGCACTATTTGTTATCGGTGAGTGTGTGGTGGTATGCAAAGCCGATGTCATCAAATATATGTTATCGGCTCCGATTTTGAAAGACAGAATTGGTATGGCATTGGCTGAATATGACTTGACATATGAATCTGCTAAAGCTGTTAAGGGTCAGGTTCTGGCTGATTTAGTTGTTGAGCATTGCGGATCAGAGGTGTGTCAATGGTGGAGCCTATGCCATGGTTATTGTTTTTTGATGGTTGTGTTTGCAAGAATGGATATGGCATCGGACTTCTGATTATATCGCCTCAGGGGGCAAGGTTTGAATTTGCATTTGCTGTAGAGGCATCGACTAATAATCAGGTCAAATATAGAGCTGTTATTAAAGGATTGCAGATGTTGAAGGAAGCTGGAGTTGATTATATTGAAGTCATTGGGGATTCAATGTTGGTACTCCGGCAGCAGGCAGGAGAATTTTAATGTAAAGATGATATATTAAGATTGTTTTATGCTGAGTGTCAAGATTTGTTGTAATGCTTCAAGACAGTGAGGTTCAAGCATGTCCCGAGGGAACAGAATATGGAAGCAAATGATTTACCACAGAAGGCATCGGGATATCAGCTAAATACTGATGGTACGATTGTTGAAATTGCCGATGTTGATGAAGCCAAGCAAGTCAATGAAGAAGATTGGAGGACCAAGATATCAGCTAAATACTGATGGTTCAAACATGTCGATAGGGTTGATGTCGATGAAGCTAGGCAAGCTGATGTCGATGAGATCAATGTCAATGAAGAAGATTGAAGGACCAAGATAGTGCAGTATCTCAAAGATCCGGCATAGCATACTTCTCGTAAAATCAGATACATGGCGTTGAGGTATGTTTTATTAGAGGGAAAGCTTTATTATTAGACGATTGATGGTGTATTATTAAAATGCTTAAATCAAGAAGAAGCTAAGGTGGTTATGTGCGAAGCTCATGAAGGCATTTGTGGTACCCATCAATCGGCCCATAAAATGAGATGGTTGTCGAAAAGAACTGGGTATTATTGGCCAAGTATGTTAGAAGATTGCTTTAGATATTACAAGGGGTGTCAAGATTGTTTCAGATTTGGACAATTTAGAGGGCGCCTGCTTCAGCTATGAACCCGATTATTAAGCCTTGGCCGTTTAGAGGATGGGGCATGGATATGATTGGCCAAATTTATCCAGCATCAAGCAAAGGTCACAAGTATATTCTGGCGGCGATAGATTGTTTCACAAAGTGGGTTGAGGCAGTCCTGATGAAGAATGTGACAAATAACGATGTGATCAATTTTGTGAAGGAGCATATTATTTATAGGTTTGGTGTGCCGTAGACTATTACTACTGACCAGAGTTCTGTGTTTACTGCGGAAGAGTTTCATAGCTTTGCTGATAGTATGGGGATCAAGATGTTGAATTCATCATCTTATTATGCTTAAGCCAATGGTCATGCAGAGGCGTCTAACAAAAGTTTGATCAAGCTTATCAAGAGGAAGATTGATGAGCAGCCTAAGAAGTGGCATACGACATTGGCTGAGTCACTATGGGCCTATAGAATGGCGTGTCATGGCTCTATCAAGGTATCACCGTATCAGTTAGTTTATGAATATGAAGTAGTTTTGCCATGGGAAACAAATCTGGGGTCCAGAAGAATAGAGTTGCAAGATCAATTATCAGCCAATGATTATAGGTAGGTTATGTTGGATGAGTTAGAAGATGTCGTGCAACATCGGATGAAAGTTCTAGAGAAAATTCAAGAGAATAAAGCTCACATGGCTAAATTTTACAACAAAATGGTGGTACCCAAGAGTTTTGTAGAAGGCGACCTTGTCTGGAAGTTAATTATGCCCATCGGTTCTAGAGACAGTCGATTTGGAAAATGGTCTCCAACTTGGGAAGGTCCGTTTAAAGTGAGCCGATGTGCATCCGGTAATGCATATTTCTTACAAAGATTAGATAGAGAAGAGTTTGGGAGAGCAATTAATTGTAAATATTTAAAGAGATATCATCCAAGTATTTGGGTTGGCTCATGATCTCAAGCGTTTGATCACGGCCGATATGGAAATATCGCCATTAGCAGAGAAATAAAAGATTGGAGAAGAAGAAAGTGAGTGTTTTATAGCCGATGTACACACATCAACTTCAGACGGCCGATATTACAGATATCACCCTTAGCGGAAAAAATATAAAGCAGAAAGCGCAGCGTCCAAGACAAAGAGTAATACATTTATAGAGCAGAGGAGGTTTCCATTAATTACAGATGGCCGATGTTAAAGATGATTATACTTCTATCGACTCTGGTCCATCGACTTACTTTCTTCGACAGAGCGAGTTTATGCACCTTTACTGTAGATCTATCGACTTTAAGTCTAGTGCATCGACTTGGCTAGTTACTTACGAATACCGTGGATTTTTTGACTCTGGTCTACTATTCTAATTTCTTATCGGCATTAATGATTTATTATTGTCTATTTAATTAAATTTGCCGATAAGCTCATATAATCAGTCGATCAGTTTATATTCTCGTACGTTTTATTTCCATAAGAGTATCTGCTGGTTTCACGAACAGTGATTATTGGCTTTCTTCAACGGCCTGTCCTGGGCCGGTGACCCGTGGAATTTGACCATTTGTCTCTTTGTTTATTTGCAGTGAAAACCGACTGGCACGCCCCGGTTTCCGTATTGAGCCTGCACTAGAGCTAAGTAGATCTCCCAGGTCACGCGTGTGGTTTTCGTGTCAAGACCTGTTCAAGTCCCGAGACCGGACCGTCCGGTCTGTAGACCAGACCGTCCGGCCTCTTCAGACTTCAACACAGACAGTTTCCTCACTGAGTCTCATCTCTGGATTTCCTGTTCTCCTAGTGACCGTACAGTCTGGTCTCTACTGACCCCTCTGTCCGGTCACTATGTCTAGAAGCTAAATCCCTTCGTCTTCGCTTGACTTCATTTCCCGGCTTCTCCGAACAGCTCCTTGGCTTCTCCACTGTCACCTAGTGCATGTGATTTCACTGAGCATCCATGCACATCACTAACTAGACATGACCTAAGAGAAATGACCTAGAACCCCTTGATAGTTCAGTTTTTCCTATGGACTCAAAGCCCTAACAACTAGATAAGTGCTCCCAACACTTGCTCCATAGCTTGTCCTTAGCTTTAATCCATCTCCATCAACCCTTGGACTCCATCAAGCTCATCAAGCCTCCATGCTTGTGGTCATTGCCATTAATCGCCAAGGCAACCATCATCCATATGATTTGTAGTAGAGTTTAGAGATGATTTCTACATAGACAACACTCGTGTAGATATTAGCCCACAATTTCATAGTTGTCATCTATCACCAAAATATTCATACCTTGGGGATCCAATCATCAATGGTCTTGAAGCTTACAGTGGGGGAAGCCTTTATGATTTTCAACACACAAAACAATACAAGGCCTCCTACCAACACATTGCACATCGTTGCTTAAGGCAACACGAAATAGGGCGAGGCGATCGGGCTCCAAGACGTCGACCAACCAACAAGGGCGACCCAGCCATGGTTCCTCTTTACCTCTACCTCTACCTCTTCAAGAGCGGTGGCTTGCACACTCTATCCCTTTCCTCCTAGTTTCCAAGTTATATCAAACTTATCCTGAATCAATCAATAAATTTAACCTAAAAGCTAAATCAAATCTTATGAACCTTCATCATCATGCTTCTCTTTGATTGACTTGCATGCTCCTTATGCCTAGTTCATTTCTTGCTACTTGTGAACTATATCTTTAGGAAAACATGTCACCTAAGTAGTTGACTTATGAGATATGGTGTGATGAAAGAAATCTTTCTCTTATGCTTGTAATGCTTGGGAATTTTCTTTTTAAAATTAACATGAATGGCCTTCTCCTCAATGATGTGAATTTCCTACCAAAGCCATACGATAACTTTATTGAAAACCTTATGCATATGATGCTTGCTGTTTCATTGAACTTTGTCAAATTCTTGTGACCTTAGTGAGATGCTTGTTTATGTTTTGTTGATCAAGATCATGTGTACATTTCCCTTCATATGCTAATCTTCTGCATTGGAAGATAGCATTTTCATATCCACCATCCAATCCATCCACCAAAAGAAATACTCCATAATTATCTTGTCATGACTCTCTCTCGATTGTTTCCATAGAAGGCATGGCTATAAAAATAAAAAAATTGCTCTCATCTTTGAGCAAGATAAGAAAAAGGAGAAAAGAAATAGCCATGCCCAATATGATTTTAAAGAAAGAGAGAGTCTACACGTAAAGGAGTATTGATCCACTTCGACCATCCATAATCCTTCCATATGTTACTCTTCTACATGAGAAGATAGCATCATCCATATTCATCCATCCAAAAAATAAAGTGCTCCACCATGCTTTGAGAAACTCCCTCTCCAATTATGCTTGTAGAAAGAGACATGGTCTATCAATTATTTAAAAAAAAGAAAGAGAGATAGCCCATGTTCTCAAATTGAAGAGAGGGAGCATTTCAAAACGAGTACCCATCATTACCTTTTTTCATCCATCCCATCCATTTATGTGCACATGCTTGATCACAATTCATGCCTTGTTTTCTTCATGGATCTAGTTTTTGACTTAGTAATATATAAGACACAAGTATGACTTCTTGATTCCCCTACCCTGAGCTCTACATAAGCCATATTTAGAGGTAGGATGACAAGAGGCAAATGCCTTGGTGAGGAACCACACACATAGTGAGTGATCTGAGAGAATCATTTGAGGAGAAAGGCCATGATTTGTTTTTGAAATATTTTAAAACCCAAGTTACTCAGCAGAAGGAGTAAAGATTACTAGCGTCAACACCATTCTATTCTTCAACCACCCAAGGATATGTGATAGACACTTCAAAGTTCATGGGTGCAGTTATGATTTGGAATAATTTGCATGGTAGTCTCGTATCGAAAGAAGTTATGATCCACCTTAGTTTTTATTCCTTTACTCGAGGGTGAGCAAAGGCTAACTGTGGGGGTGTTTGTTGACGGTACTTAAATGCTAAATCCGACCGTCAATATTCTGCATAAAACATATAAAATAAATAACCAACATAGTGGTAGGAGTTTATTACTAACAATTTCCACAAGTGTTGGTGAATCATTGTATGCAGATGATTTATCCATGTATTAGAGGAAAGCACAAGTAATTAGAGGAGGAAACACACTACCAATCAATTAGACCACAACACAAGGATCCATGGGCCCATAAACAGAGCAAACCAACATATCAGAAGGCCTAACACGTGGAGGGACGAATGAGGACAGTATGTCAAGGACCTGGAGAAGGTTGTGGCCGAAAGGGGCCAGTCCATGTTCGGCCGACCAAAGATTGAGCCCACTCAGCCCAGGTCTGCTCAGGAGGTCTCCCACCGCCTTTCCTACGTCGGTTGTACTGGTTACGGCGGGAGTTACCGCCTCCAGGAACCGCCTTTGGGCCCTATATAAGGAGGGGAGTGCCTCCACTCCAACACACACAAGAAGAGTTTAGAGCTCCACTTCAAAATGGCTTTAGCACTGCCAAAGTGCTTAGAAAATAGGGAGAGAGTGAGGGAGAGTTCGGGGAAGCGCTGGGCTTGTCAACGATCTTCCCCACGCTTGTACCTCGGCGGATGCTTTCCTTTTTAGGTAAGTGTTCGTGATATCTCTTTGGTATTTAAGTTTCTATTTAAGTAAGCTCTTTCCTTTATTTCTTATGAGATCATCCCTCTATTTAATTAGAGTATCTTAGTCTTCTATAAGTGCAGTACCGAGATTAGGATAGTAATTGATAGTGTAGACGTGGTGTCTAGGCTAGAGGTTACCTTTGCTTGTCGCATGTCCCACGGTTTGTTAGAGGTAGTCAGTAGGTGGTGAAAGCCCTATCCGGCCTTAGTAATCCTCCACGTTCGGGTACGTCATAGAGCTGTTGGCCAGAGTCGCCTATGGATGAAGGGGTAGACCGAACCTATCTTATTATAGGATCCTTGACCATAGGAATCCGCTCTACCGTCTGCCTACCATATTCTTGCTCCCGAAATGCTTCCTCTCTGTTCTGCGCTTCACCCATATAGATCGACTGTCCGGTCCGTAGACCGGATCGTCCGGTGTCTGTGGTCTCCAGCACAAACAGATTCCTCATAGAGTCTTTTCTCTAATCTACCTTCTCCTCTGATGACCGTACAGTCCAGTCACTCCTTCACCGATTCTCCGGTCTCTCTGTCCAGACGCTAAAACTTCTCGTCCTCGCTTGACTTTGTTTCTCGGCTTCTTCCAATAGCTCCTTGGCTTCTCCACTGTCATCTAGTGCCTGTGATTTCACTGAGCATCTATGCACATCACTGACTAGCATGACCTAAGAGACATGACCTAGACCCCTTGATAGCTCGGTTTTCCCTATAGACTCAAACCCCTAACAACTAAACACGTATTCTAAACACTTGCTCCATAGCTTGTCATTAGCCTTTATCCATCTCCATCAACCCTTCGACTCCATTGAGCTCATTAAGCCTCTATGCTTGTGGTCATTATCTTCTATCGTCAAGGCAACCATCATCATCAATAAGATTTGTAGTAGAGTTTAGAGATGATATCTGCATAGACAACACTCATGTAGGTATTAGCCCATAATTTCATAGTTGTCATTAATCGCCAAAACATCCATACCTTGGGGATCCAATCATCAATGGTCATAAAGCTTACAATCTCCCTCTTTTTGATGATTGATGACAAGCACTAATTATCATAAAGCATCAAGGCTAAAAGAGCTATACTACGATCGAGAGGAACCTCAAAGGCATAAGCAAATAACGAACAAGGTTCTAATCAATCGAGCATCATCAAGAGCTAAAGAGGATAAAGAGAGAAAAGCACACTCTAGATGATATGCATGCATGTCATGTTAGGATTTTAAAATAAAGCATAAGGACATGCAATACAAAACATGAATGATGATATGCAATAGGATAGCATGATCATGCAAGGAATTAAGAACAGGAATCATCATCATGGATACATACACAGACATACAAGATAATTAATGAAAGACAAAGCACTGCGTATGTAAATAAACAAAGTGAGATCATGACGAGTCAAACATAAGCATGAAAAACATGACTCATCGAAATCCATGAACACCTCAATAAATATCTCAAAATAAGATCCAAATGTATCTCCAAAAACTATGTATACCACGTATACTCCCCCTAAGTACAAGCTACTCTCTGGATCGTTTATACAGCATCACACTCCCCCTATCTCTATGTCTTCTCCCCCTTTCACAACAAGCACCAAAAATAGAAGGAAAAACTACTGAGCGCTCGAGGTTGTAGGAGGTGGTGGTGCAGTGACGTCCACTGAGGGCTCTCTGCTGGGCTACTCCTGTGCTGGATCCCGCTGCTCCACTTGAGCCTATGTCACGTGAGCGTCAAGCTGCTCGAAGTACATGAGATCTTCTGGTGACTCAGACCCTTTGCCCCGTCTTGATGTGACCGTGGTTGTCTCCTATGTAACTGATGCTTGGAGAAGAGTGAGATTGGCCACGTCCTGCTGTGAGAATCCTCCACGGACTAGATCCTCTACTACCTGAGATGTAACAAGTGAAGAACCTATAGCAGAAGAAGGTAGAGCTGAGCTAGTAGTTGTGGTTGTCTGTGGGGCTGCGTCAGTGGTGTGAATGATATCTGAGGTGGATAGACTCTTGACTGGCATCTCCTGGGAGGTAGAAGGTCCTGCCATCTGCAAAGTTGTAGCCTGTGTGGGCGAGGTGAATGACATAGCTACTGTGAAGGCTGACACGGGGGAGAACTGTGCTGGTGTGGACGATCATTAAATACCAATTCTAACCGTCAATATAGCCATAAATAAGGGAAGACTTAGCATTTCATACACACATGTTATCTAGGATTAATAAGATTCCACTTGTCCTTGGAGATTTATGTGCATGCAGAGAATATATATAAAAGGAGTGGAGAAATAGAGAAAGATCCGTGAAATAACATTCTGACCAATGGGAAAGTGCCAACCGAACTCCACACGGATCAATGACATAGCTACACATGATTGCATGGGAGAAAACTGACTTAACAGAGGATGAGACCCACCTACCAGCCACCCCGAGGAAGCACACCCTTAACATGGCTACACATGGTTACTCTCCAGTACCGACTGTTGGAGGCTATAAAAGGAGGGGAGTGCCTCCCACTTCAACACACACAAGAAGAGTCCATTCTCTAGCATTACACTTAGTCCTAAGGTCCTAGTGGAGTTTAGGATAGAGGAGAGCTGACTAGAGGTCCTTGATCTAGTCTTGGAGTCTTGGGTATAGTTCCATAGTATCCCTCTCTAGTAAGACTTGTTCCTTTTATTAATAGAATTATCTTCTTTACTCCTTGTACTTTATTTATCTATACTAGTGTGATAGTTATGTGCCTTTTATATGATTGTTGCCTAGTTATGTTTGATTGCTCTATGCTTCACATATTCATACTAGTCAATCTATGCTTTTGCACTCGTCCAATGCATCTTATGGTTAGACATGCTTTAGTCCATAACTTATTAATCCGTAGGATAAATGTTATGCGTGCTATAATATTTAGCTTGTTGATCTGCAGGATTAAAGCTATGCATGTCCTAGCCTTCTTAACTAGAGGGCCACCACAAATAGGGCCCACTGGCATCTTCTTAACTCAAAGCAAATATATTTTCTTTCCTGTGGGCCACCACAAATAGGGCCCACTGACTAGAGGGACCAGAGGGGCCATCCCCTGGTCGAGCAACCAGGCCTATTGGTCAGCCGACCAGAGAAAAAATGGATCTCTGGCCCCACTTGCCCCCACTGCTAGCTTGCAACTGTCATGTCCCAATATGACTGTTGTTTTGCTCGACATTTTGAGGCAAGGTTCATGAGAGGAAGTTCTCCATCGCATTCACATATTTCACCTCTCCATTATGCTCTGGCCATTTGTTACCATTTTCTCTAGGCTCAGGCATCACTAAACACTCTGAAATTCTATCAAAAATAATTGCTTTGAGTTTTATTTGCATCTTCATGTTGTCTTGAAATTTTCATAAGAACAAACTCGATGAGGGCTTGATAGCCATTGAGTACTTGACTTGTTGATCCATCGGGTCAAAGTTAAGTGTACCCTTATTCTTGACTTGTTGATCCGAAGGGTCAAAGTCCCATGACAAATAAAAGTAATTGTTCTTGTGTACTCCTACTCTCTTGTTGCAGCCAAGACTTCGAATGCTCCATCAACACATTGCGGCAAAGCATGAGCAACAACCAGCTTGGGGGGAGTTCCTCCAGCTTGGGTTGCATAAGCATTATCCAGTCTAGGTTGTTGTCAGATATGATATGGTTAGCTAGGGCTGCTATGATCTTGATCAATTTGTGAAACTTGACACTCAGAGGATTAATTTGATAAAAATAACAAGTTCCTGCAAATAAAAGAAACAAAGAAAAAGATAGCCAACACTGCAAATAAAGGGAGAGACAAATAAAAAGAGTCTTCATTCCACTCCACCATATCCACCACACGTGCACATCTGTTGGATATTTTAACAACAACAGAATAAATCTGCAAGCGTCTGATACCGAAGTAGCTTTCACCTAGGAGTATTCCAAGGTATCGAATCCATAGGGAACATGTGTGCCTAATCTTCTGTTCTAGTTCGACCAAGGACACCAAGATAAATGGGGCATTGGGTAGAGAGGATTCCTAAGGGTTATAAGGTCCTAATCATGGTAAGAGTACTACTAGGTTGCTTGCATTGGGCATCCAGTTTTCCCCTGCATCCATAGTACGAGTCCAGCCAAGAGCCTGTTGTGTAGCCGAACGTGGAGGATTTCAAAGGACAGATAGGGTTGTCAGCACCTACTGTCTACCTCTACCAATCCATGGACTACGTGATAATCAAAGGTAACTTACGGCCTAGACACCACGTCTACGCTTTCAATTACTCCCTTAATGTCCAATTGCAATGATATAAGACTAAGGTCTCCAACTAAATAGAGCGTTGAGCGAGCAAAGCAACTAAGTATAAAAATTGCCTAAAAAGGAAACTTAACTTAAATACTAAGAAAGGAAACATGAAGACTTACTAAATGTGGCAAGCATCGGTCGAGGTACAAACATGGAGAAGAGCTGGACAGACCCACTCCTCCTTCGGACTTTCCCTCACTCTCTCCCTATTTTCTAAGCACTTTAGTAGTGCTAAAGCTTTTAGGAAATGAAGCATTAAATTAATCTTGAAGTGTGTGGAGAATGGAGCCACTCCCCTCCTTATATAGGGTCCAAAGGTGGTTCTAGAGGCGGTAACTTCCTTCTAATGTGCACAACCGACCTTGGGGAGGCACTAGGAGATGACATGTGGCAACCATGCACCAGGGGGGGGGACTCCCACCTTCGGCCGAACACCCATGTTCGGCCAAACATGGGTGGTGGGCCTAGGTGGCCCCCTATTCTAGGTCCCTACCTGGTGGTCTCTTGTCCCCTCTGACACCGTAAGACAGTGGGTTATGTCGGTTTTCTCTCGAATGTGGGCAAGTGGATCCTTGTGCTTGGCTCTGATTGGCCAAAAGTGTGTTTTCTCTCTTGATGACATGGATTTTCCTTTAATTACGTGGAATAATCACCTGCAGCAAATATTTACCAACACTTGTGGAAATTGTTAGTAATAAACTCCTACTACTATGTTGGTTGTTCATTTTATTGCTTTTATGTAGGTAATTGACGGTCTAAAATAGGCATTTAGTGACCGTAAACAACATCTTGATCATGCTTGTAGGAAATGCTTTCTCCATGGATCGACTCTTTTGACTCGGCGACATATGAAATACAGGTATGTCACATTTATCTTTACCCTGAGGTCCAGATATTAGCCTTTAGAGGTAGGATTTTTGAGGCATCATAAGCCCTGGTGAGGAATACATACACATTGAGCGATCTGAGTAAATAATTTGAGAAACTTAGATTTGTCACTAAAAGTAATAACCTCCGGCTAAAGTCGATCAAAGAGAGTTGATGAAATAGGAGTCCTGCAACTATTCTGTTTTCCAACAACTCAAGATTTGGAGAAGCTACAACGCCCCACAGGTAAATAAAAAGGTGAATTACTCATGCCAACTTGTTCAATTCTATATAGAGTATCTCAGTTGTTCACTTGGGTATATATTAAGAGTAAGACATTGTAGCAACTCCTGATTAACAAAACCTAAGTTTAGCTTTGCTCGGGACGAGCAACGTTCATCTTAGGGGGTTTTGTTGATAGTCATTAAATACCAATTCTGACTGTCAATATAGCCATAAATAAGGGAAGACTTAGCATTTCATACATGCATGTTAGCTAGGATTAATAAGGTTCTACTTGTCCTTGGAGATTTATGTGCATGCAGAGAATATATATAAAAGGAGTGGAGAAATAGAGCAAGGTCTGTGAAATAACATTCCGACAAATGGGAGAGCGCCAACCGGACTCCCTATGGATGAATGACATGGCTACACAAGATTGCACGGGAGAAAACCGACTTAATAGAGGATGGGACCCACCTAACACCCACTCCGAGGAAGCACACCCCAAGGGGGCCCACCTATAGGTCGGCCGACCTAGGGGCTTAGTCGACCGACCATGTTTGAGGTGGTTCACTCCCCCTCCCCCCTTCCACGTGTCACTCCCTCAGCTCTTTGGCAACATCAGTGTACCGCAGTTCCGTGGTGGTTATTGTTCAGTACCGACATTTAGAGGCTATAAAAGGAGGGGAGTGCCTCCCACTTCAACAAACACCAAGAAGAGTCCATTATCTAGCATTACACTTAGTCCTTAGGTCCTAGTGGAGTTTAGGCCAGAGGAGAGATGACTACATATCCTTGATCAAGTCTTGGAGTCTTGGGTATAGTTCCACAGTATCCCTCTCTAGTAAGACTTGTTCCTTTTATTAATAGAATTATCTTCTTTACTCCTTGTACTTTATTTATTTATACTAGTGTGATAGTCATGTGCCTTTTATATGATTGTTGCCTAGTTATGTTTGGTTGCTCTATGCTTCACATATTCATACTAGTCAATCTATGCTTTTGCACTCATCCAATGCATCTTATGGTTAGACATGCTTTAGTCCATATCTTGTTAATCCGTAGGGCTAATGTTATGTGTGCTATAATATTTAGCTTGTTGATCCTTAGGGTTAAAGCAACGCATGTCCTAGCCTTTGACTTGAGTTATGCATTCTCTTGTACTTGACTTGTTGATCCATCAGGTCAGAGTTAGGTGTACCCTTATTCTAGACTTGTTGGTCCGAAGAGCCAAAGTCCTATGGGAATCAAGAGTATTATTTAGCAATGTAAGCATGGTGCTTAGGCTGATAAATATCTTTGATTGCTTAGTTGCCCCCATGAACAGGAATAGGTGTGGCGATAAGGACTTAATTGCCTTTTGTCACGTGTCCTAGTAAAGGATTGCCAGAAAGTGGTGACAACCCTGATGTGCTTATTAATCCTTCCTGTCTCGACTTGGCATAGGACTGAGGCTTGTATGTGTTGCATGTATCTAACCTATAGACAGGAGTATAGAAATACATAGGGACCCAGCTTAACTCTTCCTAACCCACTTAACCTAGACTTTGGACTAATGTTAGATTGGATTGTTCTGTGTGTCACTACCCATTATTTTTTTTATCCTTACCCCTATCTATGACTTTGGTATATTATTAGTTATATGGTTATGAACATGCTATCTCTTGACCACCGCCTTCCCTTGGAAGAACTATAAATAACAGCCATTAGAGTAAGCCAGTGGTGAAATGCTACAACGGGATGTTCGTGCGCTTGCGGATATAACTTACCCATACTAACCATCTATTGAGTTCTACCAACAAGTAGTTCTGGCGCCTTGCCCAGTCTATTTATATGGTGTGGTTTAGGAGATGTCAACAAGCATTTCTAGTGCCATTGTTAGGGATTGTAATATTTCTGGTGCAATGTTAAGAAATGTCAACAAGCATTTCTGGCTCCATTATGGGGGATAGTAATATTTTTGGTGCAATGTTAAGAATTGCCAATAGCTGGTGAGAAGGACTGTCCCACTCCCCCTGTCTGTAACTCCCATATGTGTGATGACAGGCCGCTGGACTGTGCTGTCATCATAGCAGTGAAGGGGCCTCCCTGTGTCTGAAACTGTTGAGTCTGTGGAAGGATAGGAACTCCTGTCTGCTGACTGGATTGTCCTTTGGTAAGCTCTAATAACTCTCCTTGCACCCTCAGGACATACATGATCTAACGCCTCTCCTCAGTAGTGTTCTGGATGAAATCACCCAGACGTCCTGCAAGTGCTGCTATAGAGAGAGTGTGCTCTGCCTCTGTAGGTGCTGGCTGAGGTGGTGCTCCTGTACTAGTTGACTCAAGAACCACCGTTTGTGGATGAGCATCTTGCTCGTGAGTGACTGGCGGTGACTCCTGCTCGTACTGGTCCTCTGTCACAAGTCCTAGTCTTCTCAGAATATAACAGATATAAGGACCGTAGACTAGGTGACATCCTACAGCCCTCTCAGATATAACCTCCTCCATCCCATCAATCATCATATCAGCTAAGTCAAACTGATGTCTCCTCAACATAGCTCCCACTGCCCACTAGTGAAGTAGGGTGAACTCCTCTTTGTATCTTGACCTCGGAATGGTAGTCCTTGTGACTATCGCCCGAACCACCTTTGCCTCTGCAGTGAGTCTAGCAGGGTGTCTATCAAAGCCTGGAGTGTGAGGTGGTGGAAAGGCAATCGACACCATGTCATCTGGAGGTAGCATCCCTCCCTGTGGTCTGCGGGGCGGAGCCCAAGTCCTGTAGGCACTCTTGTACAACTATAGATCTGAAGCAATCAGTCTTAGTGCAGCTATCAAGTCCTCTCTAATCAAGCGCTAGGGATCTCCTTTGAACATGAACCAGATCATAGAACGATCTCTGGCTGCCCATAGTGAGGTGTAGAACTCCATCACTATGTCCTCTCTGTATCTGTAGGGGCTGGTGACAAAGTCTGCTAGTCCGGACAGGAAATCGAAGTACTGCTCCATGTCTATGCCTGTGGCTCTCCTCATAGCCTGGTAAGAAGTGTACTGTTGTGGCACGAAGAGTCCAGACTTGCCCTTCATGGCAAGGTAGCGTCTCAGGCCCTCATCAATCCTCGTCTAGAGGCTCATCTAGTACTCTCCTCTAACAGGGTCCCTAGGGACTGGAACCCACAGCTCGAAAGAGATAAGGCAACTCACCTTGAGACCCCGAGCGGGAACCTCAAGGATGTCCCTCCCTCCAGCTACAGCTACAAGTCCCTGTAGTCTCCTGGTGCACATGACACACATGCAGTGCGGGTCTCCTGCTCGGTGAGCTGACCTCTGTTGTGGTCCTGTCTGTTCTGGCTGCTCATCCTCAGAGTCCTCAGACTCAGACTCTGACTCTGACTCTACACTCTCCTCCTCCTCAGACTCCTCCTGCTACCTAGAGGATCCCTGCTCTGCAGTCCTTGACGACCTCTAATGATGAGAAGTCAGTACCCTACGTCCAAGCATGTGGTTGAACACCTTTGGCAAGATTCAGGGTTGTTGTCCTCCTCCTGAGACCCTTGGTGTCGTTTGTCTGTCCTATGATCAACCAAAATCCTGGCATCCTGCGGGATGTCTCCATACCATAATGTTGAGCTATCTGTCTGGCCCTCTCTGACTCTCTGTCTAGCCTCGTCCTCTTCTTACCCTTGCTTTGCGCTGGCATCTTGCCCTTGCCCTTATCCTGGTCACCTGCTCCTACCATCATTGCGGCTGACAAGTGTCACTACACGCATGTAGGTAGGGATAGGATAAGTATAGAACCTATATAAATCTACAAGCAAAGTACCACTAGGTAAGAATGTGCATAGAAATCCTAGCACTGAATGAAGGACATGATCACGGGACAAATATGCAAAAGTGACAACAGTGATCATTGACTATAAGTGGCTAGTGTGAATCATCTAGTGTACAGTCAAATAATGGCAATTAATCTAACTATAGACTAAAAGAGAGAGAATCCCTAGAATTGCAATTAACACATAAGCATAGAATTAATTACAACTAGGTTGAGCCGATTAACCAACTAATGCAACTAAAGATTGGAAATTTACTTCAATTTGCATCAATTAGGGTAATTGCTCGCAATTCAGAGCATAGAATGATGAATGGAAGAAAGCACGATACCCTGGGGTTAGCAAGGCCGAGAATCGTAGCGCAATTGCGACCGATTGCCAAAAAACTTGATCTTTTGGTCGCCAGCAATGAAGGTGGAGGGAAAAGTGTAAACTTTGACATAGAAAGAGAGGTGGAGCTCGGGCTCGGTGGCTCCGGGCGAGTGCGCGTGTGGGTGGAGCATGGCGGCGATGCGTTGCATAGGCGAGCGGTGGCTGACACGCGCGGCGGCGAGCTCCTGGTGACGGCAGCGCTTGCACAGGTGAGCGCACAGGTGCGAGGCGAGGCACGGTGAGTGGATGTACGCCGGGATGGGTGAGCAGGGAGGCGGCAGCTTAGGCTGCCGACGGCGCGATGGCGACAAGGGACTCGGTGGCTTCGGCAGAGAAGGTGAGCGTGATTTCTCGGCTTGGGATCGAACGAGGAAAAGACAAGCGATTTTGATTTTGTCCTGGGTCAAATATGAGGCGACGGCCGAGATCTCGCAAGGATGAAATCAACGGTCTAGATTGAAAGGATATTTCGCGTTTCAATCATAGTGACCGGATGGTACGGTCTCTGGACCGGACGGTCCGGTCTGTTTCGGGGTTTGCTGGCAACCCATACAGACTGGACGGTTCGGTCACTAGGTCCGTTCTTTCCGGTGTCTATGACCAGACTTCCCAAAACACCATGCACGAAGGCATTGACCACACTCTATGGTCTGAAGATCGGACTATATGGTCACTACTGAGATTTTGTTGAATCAAGGAATTTCTTCATTTTCTAAGTGCCCTCACTTAACACCCAATTAAACACTACTCTTTGAGCATGAAGGGAACTCTCAAAAACTCATTTTCAAATAGTGTCTCTTTATGGCCTTATAGTTTTTGCAAATGTCAAATGAGGAATCGAGCAAATAAGAACTAAGGCAATTAAGAACCAAATGGGTATGTATGAGCCTTAGTCCATGAACCGCATGAGTGGGTTTAACCTCGGAGTTCATAAGAGCTTGCTCAATGGTCATGAAGCACAATCCTTTCCTTTGGTCACACTTGTGGAGATGTATTTTCATATTTAATCATGAGGCACAAATTTCTCCAAGTGTGACAAGCATCCTTTGTGTTTCCTATATGATGCATGCAACAAGTATTTTACATATGCAAAGAAAGTAAACACACCATGTGAATGCAAGCAATATTAAACAAGACACAAAGGAAACCTAACAATGTCAAGTTTCAACCCCTCCCAAGCTTGCTCACTATAAGCCATACCCTTGGGTTGAGAGAAGCCAAACCACCATCTCAAGCACTCCCCCTTGCTTATAACTATCTTGAGTGGGTTAGACATTGACTAATTTTTATGTGTTTTTCTTTTAGTTATTTACACATGCATGGATGCAAAACTTACTAGTCACAAAGGAGTCCTAATTACCATGCAATGCAAGAAAACAAAGAATACACTACAACTACTGAGACAATCATGGATATCTCCCTCATGAGTAGATATATCGTTGAGGTCCATGTCACTTGTGGTGGACTTCACTTGATCTTCAAGTAAGCCCCCGGTCCACCACCACCACCACCATCATCTAGGTCTTGTACTTGGGCACCCACTTGTACTTCGTTGACCTCTCAAGATCAACAATGCACTTTGGCACCCATATGATCTTGACCTTTCTCTTCTTGTTTGGTGCTCCCAAGGCCTTTGCTTTCACCTTGCCATTCTTGTCCCTAAAAAACTTGAAGTGGGTGTTCTCATGGAACAAGTTAGCATTAAGTAAAACAATGGAACTTCTTATCATGGGACAATCCTTGATGGTGCGGCCATCCTTGCAACACCTCACGCAATACTAGTCATCGGCGAGTAGGGGATTGACCCATGTGAGAATGGAGTCACTCGTCCTGATAACGTCGATGGCGGCGGGATATGAGCCAAGTCCATGGTGGGAGACATTGTTCACAAGATTTCTCCTGAGGATCTCGTTGTGGATGGCTCCACCATGTGTGAGCCTCTGGAAGCCATTCATCACCATCTCCCTCTCTTCCTTGAGCTTATGATATTGCTTCAAAACAAAGGACTCAAGAGAAGAAACCTCGACTGAGGTGGTTAGTTCATCACACATAGTAGAAGCATCACTCTTTGATAACCTAGAAGGGAGAGAGGCAAGGTCATCCATATTGATGGCCTCAAAAGTAAGTTCAAAGTCCTCGTACTTCTCATGTAGCTCTACATGATCACCCTTGAGTTTGTCATAACTCTTGTTTAGGGCCTCATGAGATGTGACAAGGTCCTTGAGCTCACTCTCAATCTCACCAACATGATCCTTAGCCAACATACATTCTTTTCTTACCACTTGCAACATTTTGGATTTCTTGACAGCGATGTCATGGGCTTGCTCAAGCATACTCCAAAGCTCAGCATAGGAGAGCTCCTCGTCATCGCTGTCATCGCTACTCTCATCCTCACTCTCCCCAAGTTGGCTCGTGGCCATATGGCACGTTGGAGGTGGAGGAAGAGCTCGAGGTAGAGTGTTCTTAATCATGGCTAGGCCGGCCACTTCTTCATCAACGCTTGTGGAAGAGGATGTGTCACTTGAGTTGTCACTTGTCCACTCTCCAACAAGGTCCTTGCATGAGAACTTTCTTCTTGAAATCTTTGCCTTTGCTCTTATCCTTATTGAAGTACCTATTCTTCTTTTTCTTGGGTTTGGTGTCTTTTTCTTCTTCTTCATCATCATCACTTGACTCTTGAGCTTTGAAAGCTTCTTTCTTTGGCTTGGGGCAATCCTGAACAAAGTGGTTCTTGGGACCATAGTTGAAGCATTTTCCCTTGGACTTGGAGCCAAACTTGTTCTTGAAGAACCTCATCTTCTTCATGAGAAGAGCCAAGTCCTCACTCAATTCATCTTCATCATCATCTTCAATCACTGCCTTCTTCTTGCTCTTCTTGCTCTTGGCAGGCTCTTGCTTCTCAGCCTGAAGAGCTAGGTTGGATGGTTGTGGATCATCCAAATCCAATTGGTAGCTCTTGAAAGCAGTGATCTTCCCAAGCACGTCCTTGATGGTCTTGGTGTTAGGGTCACCTTGCAAGGTGTAGGTGATGATGGACTCATATTTGGGATCTTTGAATAGCCTCATGAATCTTCTTATCACCTCAACAGGCTTAAGCTTGAAATCATCTCCAAGAGCACTGATCTCCTCCACAAGTACATGAAAATGAGAATAAACAGTGTTATCTCTCTTATGTGGCAATCTTGTGAAGTTATCATACTTGTTCTTCAGCACATAGTATCATTCCTCTTTCACATCACTGGTACCCTCATAAATACCCTGAATCTCAGTCTAGATATCATGTGCTGACGAACTCGCATCCAATCTAGCAAAGACATCCTTAGAAATGCATCAAAACAGAGCATTCTTGGCCTAGGCGTTGTACTTAATGAATTCAGGATCAAGCGAGTTCACATCCACATATGAAACATGGGTCCCCTTCCATATCTCTGGATCAAGGGACTCAAGGTAGGCTTGCATATGAGACTTCCAATACCCGTAGTCCTCCCCATTGGAAATGGGAATATTTCCCATCTCTCTCGGCATCCTTACTCAAGGCGGTGAAGCCTCTAGATTGAGCACTTGGCTCTGATACCAATTGTAAGGACCGAAGGTGTATCGAGAGAGGGGAGGGTGAATCGGTAAGCCGACCACAATTTCGAATACTTTAATTTTACTCCACTAAAACCCGGAAATCATTGCAACCTAACAAGTCTAGTAGGCCAAGACCCTACACATGCTAGTGTTCATGATGAGTACAAATGCAGAAACCAAACACACTAGTCTATGCAAGCCATAATTCAACCTAATCAATAGAGCACACAATTACGGAATACTAAAGAGCGGTCCAAGAATGCTCATGATTTTTTTCCTGAGGCCTCGAAAGGATGGTGCCTTCCCCTAATCCTCATTGGACCACTCCCGCCGGAGTGCTGGTCCCTACCGCCACCAAGTGGAGTTTATGCACATGAGCCCGTAATCACTCTCGGAGTGAAGACATGGTTGTGTCACCGCTGCCACCAAGGCACATGCTCGCCTCTCTCGAGAACTTGCCGGACTCCCCGAGCCGACATGGGCGCTCACTAGGGATGCCCCTTTCAACGGCGGGCTCAAATTGTGTACAAACGTGTGACGACCTTCACAACCAATCATGATAGGCTTGATCACCAACACCTAACCGGCCTAGGTCTCACCATAGTCCAAGAGTAACAACCTAGATCACACCCTCATGGACACCCTAGCCTTAGATGTGTATAGATGCTCAAGTTACTCCCTCTAGCACTCTCAAAATATCCAATATCCTCTCCTAGTGCTCCTCTCCTTTCCTCTTGGCTCCCTACAAATCCTCCTAGCAAGTCCACTGGCCAAGAGAGGTCTCCAAGACCCCTGCAATGAAGTTGTTGCTCCGTGACATCATCTCTCTAGACACACTAACCGGATTGTCCGGCCACTGCCTGACCAGACCGTTCGGTCACTCCTGAAACGGCTCCTAGAGTTGTTGGCTTCATTGTGTGCAGGTGATGTCATACTGACCAGACCATCCGGTCTCTTCCTGTTCATCGATTCTAGAGAGCTCCCGAAATGCTTCCTCTTTGTTTTGCACTTCCCCCATATAGATCGGACCGTCTGATATCTATAGTCTCTAGCACAAATAGATTCCTCGCACAGTCTTCTCTTTGATCTGCCTTCTCCTCTGATGACCACACAGTCTGGTCACTCTTTGACCGACTGTCTAGTCTCTCTGTCCAAAAGCTGAAACTTCTCGTCCTCACTTGACTTTGTCTCTCGGCTTCTTCCAACAGCTCATTGGCATCTCCATTGTCATCTAGTGCCTATGATTTCTCTAAGCATTTATGCACATCACCGACTAGCATGACCTAAGAGACATGACCTAGACCCCCTTGATTGTCCGGTTTTCCTATGGAATCAAAGGCCTAACAACTAGACAAGTGTTCCAACACTTGCTTCATAGCTTGTGCTTAGCCTTGATCCATCTCAATCAACCCTTAGACTCCATCAAGCTCATCAAGCCTCCATGCTTGTGGTCATTATCATCCATCACCAAGGCAACCATTATCATCAATAAGATTTGTAGTAGAGTTTAGAGATGATATCTGCATAGACAACACTCATGTAGATATTAGCCCACAATTTCATAGTTTTCATTAATCACCAAAACATCCATACCTCATGGATCCAATCATCAATGGTCATGAAGCTTACAATTGCCCAAAGGTCGATTACGGTGTCGTAGCACTAGGACAGATTCTGGATGTTGAATTGTTTCAGCGATTGCTGATGCCTCGAGACGAATTATGCCATGGGACCGATTGGGATAAAAGTTTCTTTTCATTATCTTTCCAGGCATATATAGAACGTCCTAATCCAAGTCCGTATGTGTTCAGGGCGTCTGTATTAGTGTGATCTGCTCTTGGACTCCGAATCACACTCCAGATTGATATTATTTGGGCCTTCATCTTGATATGGACATTCTTGCTGGCCCATGACGCTCCCATTACCTCTCTCGCTATCTTATCATCATCTCCATGGTTCCTAACAATAATTAATTCATTAGGTAGCCATATGTTCTTAAAATCACATAAATAAATCATTAGGAACAAGCTCACCCGTAAATTTAGTTGCATATGAGCTTGCATTTTACTTGGAGGAGTGTTGGGTGTATCCATAGGGGTGGTGTCCTCATCATTCTCCCCCATTTACATTAGAGTCATCCTCGACTCAAGCTCATCTCTTTCACCCATGTATGGCCACAAATCTAAAAAGTCATATATCGAACTATCCTGAAAATTGGAATGCAACTCATGATTATAAGCATTACTAAATTTGTCATCATAATGGAAAATTGTTGTTGAAGGCATGCCATGAAAATGAATAACCTCTTTGAAGAATTGGTTAACAATATGAACATCATCCTCACCCTTATGATAAGGTAGAAAATATGTTATCCTAGAAACACTAGAAAAAATTGACATGACATAGTGATTGTTATTGTTGTTTTCTAGTTGACCATTTAGTTGACAACACAAGGAGAATCCAATGTTGAACAAATATTAACTCTATGCACTATAAACAAACCTCTTTGATCATAATTGGCAAAAGCATGAAAAGTGTTTCTTATCAATAAAGCAAATTCAGTTTGAGAAAAGATTTGCTTCTCCAAAGTATTTAGATCACAAAGAACATCAAATTCAATATAACACAAAGTATTTAGAGAAGTCAACAACTTCTGCTCATCCTTTTTAGATGTAACTAAAATCAAACGTTTAATTTTAGCACTAGTGGGTGAATCATAAACAAAAAATATCATGCTCATTCAGTTGTTATGGCAGAGGTATAAGTGAAACATTGGCACACTACTCCTCTTCATAACAAGAACCAGCAGATAATCAACTTGCGACAAAGAAAAATTATCATAAGGTTCCAATACAGCAAGATTGTTGGAACAATTGGTCACATCAAGAAAGCTCTTACCTGAAACAACAATCTGTTCTTTTTCTTTCACAATTTCTTCTTCTTTGTGTAGAAGCTGAAACGTATTAGTTGCAACAAGAGGCAACAAAATATGCTCATCCTCTAGTAATTCAAATTTTGAAAAAAATGTTGTAACATTTGAAACAGCCCATTCTGTCCTAAACGGTTTATTCTTTCTTCTCTCAAATCTTTGTTGATCCTCTTCTAAATTTTTAACAGCGGTCATAGGTTTAAGAGTAACCCTTCTACCAATGTATTCAAACGAATAGCTATTAGCAATGGTATTGTGCAAAACATTATTTGTAGAAATCCAAAGTTTACCCAATAACAAATGACATGCTTGCATAGGAACCAATAAAAAATAAATGCGTGCAATTTTATCTACCTTTATCTTACCATAACAATTTACCCATTGGATATGATATGGACATGGACATGATTGTGTGATCAAGCCAAGCTTCTCAACCAACTCCAACCTTGCGATGTTGCGGCTACTCTCTCCATCAATAATGACACGACAATGTCGTTCCTTCACAACAAAGTGAGTTTGGAACAAATTATTCAATTGATTTTGCTCTACCTTCTCCATTTGAGAATTGAGCACTCGTTGTGCAACAACACTCTTATCATCACGAGATGTCATCGACTCATTACCATGAGTATTGTAACCTGTCAATGTTAGTAGAAAACAAGAAAGCACACAAGAATATATTTTCCTATCACTACTATGTAATCACGGTGGAAAGTCTCAACAAGCAAGTGGAAGCATTTTACCTACCTCTTACAAAGTTCTTAATTGCAAAGGCAAAGGATACCAGAGAGCGTGATCCGATGATTGCAAGGGTCCAAAAATCTATGCTCGTTCATAAGGTTATATGTGGAGCTTGGAGGGCAAATTATAGTGTAGCAAGGACAAGCAAAATTTCAATTCAGAAGTTGCAAAACTGAATAATAGTCCCAAGCTAGTCTATGTGATCGTTCTACACTTGTCCCACTTTAGTTCAAGCAAGCAATAATACAACTAGAACAAGGAATCAAAAGGATGCAAGGAACTCTGAATTTTTTTTTTCTTATACACTTTTTCTTTTTTTTCCTTTCTTTTTTGGTGCAGCTTTTCCTACTATTTTTCAACACCTTTGCCTTTTTTTTCTTTCCTTTACCAATGAGTGCTGCAAAAAGTAAAGCACCACAACTCAAAAGACACGTTGTTGACCAAACAGCTAGCCAACAACAAAAAAGAAACACCTCTTGGCACAAGCACCTGTTCACAGCAACAAAGTTTACAAAATTGCAGCTCACACGTTCAACATAAATAATGGTATTTCTCTATTTTATAAGCATGGATGCACAACACAAACATATACTATAGTCCAAATCAGATTTGCTTCTTTTTCTATATCATCTCAAATCATGAACCATGCACAAAGGACCAAGGTAAATGTGTAGCGAACAACTATTGATATATGATTCAAACTAGACAATGAATAAATTTCAAACCAACCACACAATGACACAGCGACGAACTAAAATTTAGAGAAGCAATCTGAAATAAAAATTTGCAAGGCAAAACAGGGAGATAGGATAGCGGAAACATGATGAATGAATTGGTTTATAGGGTAATTTTCTGGACTCTAGGACTGAACTAAATAACAATGATAAGGGCGAACCTAACAGTATATCTAAATCTCTGATTACCACTTGATGTGGACAAGGGTTCCTAATCTTCCAAAAGGTTCTGGTAAACTTGATTTGAGCGAAGGAGAAATACAAATTGATCCAGCTTCCAAACAACACGTTCTGAACCCCGTAATCGCAATACAACGTCTCCTCTGGTTATCAACCGATGATGCATCGTCTACCTCGCCAGGAAGGCTTATCCTTGCCTGCAAATCAAGAACACAAGCAAGAACAGAGAAGAATGCAACTAAATTTGCAAGTATATGATGAATCTCACAACTTGGAGTCTCACAAACCAATGAAACGACAAAACTGTTATCAACAGAATAATCTAAGCAAAACCTCAAACCCTAATTAAGAGGTGGTGGATGTATATGAGGACCCTAGGGTCATGCACCACCCTCTAGACATAGCCCTAAGTGGGCTCAACTCGATACATGGCCCAGAGGCCGATTACGATGTCACGGCACCATAACAGATTCTGGACATCGAGTTGTTTCGGCGATTGCCGATGGCTCGGGACGATTTTGACTTGGGACCGGTTGGGATGGAAAGGTATTTTTGTTATCTTTCAAGGCATATATAGAACGTCCTAATCTGAGTCTTAGGCATCCGTTTTAGTGTGACCTACTCTTGAACTCTGAGTGAGACTCTAGATTGATATTATTTGGGCCTTCATCTTGATTTGGACATCCTTGCTGGCCCATGACGGCTCCAATCACCACTCCAGCTATATTATCATCATCTCCATGGTTCCTAACAATAATTAATTCATTAGGTAGACATATGTTCTTAAAATCACATAAATATATCATTAGGAAGAAGCTCACCAGTAAATTTAGTTGCATATGAGCTTGCATTTTACTTGGAGGAGTGTTGGGTGTATCCATAGGGGTGATGTCCTCATCACATGGTATTTCTTCTACCCACTTGGACACATAATCCACTACCACCAAAATGTACTCACATCCATAGGACTCTAGGAAAGGTCCAATGAAGTCAATGTCCCATACATCAAAAGGTTCCTCTTGAATGTTGCATGTTACGGGCATTGCATTGCGAGTAGTAATTCCTCCATGTTTCTGGCAGGTTGCACACCTTCGGACATAGTCTTTGGCATCTTCATACAGGGTTGGCCAATAGAATCTGCTTTGCCAGATCTTTGCCTGTGTGCAGAGTGCTCCATAGTGTCCTTCATATGGGCTGGAGTGACATCTCTCTATTATCTTAGCACCCTCAATTGCTAGGACCCACTGTCTTAACAGTCCATCTGCACAGACTCTGTAAAGGTATGAGTTTTCCTATTGGTGAATCCAACTCTCTAATATAAGCTTCTTTTTGTTCTCCCCTAATCGCACATATCCTATAACAACTGAAAGTACCTGGATGTCGCCAAGAGGGGGGGGGTGAATAGGCGTTCTTGAAAAACCAACAGAACTCGCGGCAGAATTAAAACTGCCAAAATCGGTTGCTCTGGTTTAGCAAACTGGTACCTCCTGTTTTGACAGAGATCTTGAGATAAAACAACTTAATGAGGAAAACAGCCAAACTCTAAGGACAAGCAAGCTAATAAAACAATCACAGGAATCACCCTAGTTTGATTCACAAAGAATCAACCTCAGAAAACAAAACTTCTAAACCGGACCCACCAGTTTGGCAAACCGGTTACACCGGTTCTCCTGGTACAGATAGCAATTAAACAAGAAACACACCAACCAGAGGGGCTACGCTAGTAGGAACTACACCAGAGAGTAACCAAAAAACACACAAACTACATTCACCAAGAATCTACATAATTTGGCACTGACCAAAACCGGTCCCACCGATTTGGGAAACCGGGCCCACTGGTTTCCTCAGGGCAGAGAGAATAATACAGGAAATACGGCATCCCACTAAGTTCTAGCAAACTTAAAGATCCTAATAGAGCATGTAAGATCTAGCGCAAGTAATCACTGAGAAGACTAGCACAACTACACATGCAACCTATGAATCACAAACAAAAGAAGCAAGAACTTAAGCGAGCAAACCAAATGAACCACACGGAGATTTGTTTGTCGAAGTTCAGATTCACCCTCGTGAACCCTACGTCTCCGTTGAGGAAGCTTGAGTTGCTCACAAGGCACACTCCAAGCTGAGTCTCTTTCAACCACTTTCCCCAATCCACTATCTTTGCTTCTTTCCTTGCGGAGGCGAAGCGGACCTTCACAAACTTTCCCAAAGCTCACCACAAGCTTGGGAGCACTAGGGAGACGCCTATCCGACTAGGAGGTTTCACCTCCAAGAGTAACAAATGCTTCACAGATTAGCACCACAATGGTCAAATGCTCAAGAGTGGGATTTTCTCTTTGGTTCTCTCAATCTCAATCTCTCTCAACCCAATGCTTATGATTTATCATAAATCACTCAAACCTCACAAAGAGGTGTTAGGAAGAGCACTAGAAGGCTTTAGATGTATTTTCTTCATGCACACACTCAGAGGCATCCAAAGGAGGAGGGAGGGAAGTATTTACTTGTCCCCCAAAAACGAGCCATTATACTGAACTAGTCAAAACCGGTCCCTCCAATTTCCCAAACCGGTACCTACGGTTTTCCTGAACTAGCCATTAGAGATTTAAACCCAAACTGCTCCCTCCGGTTTGGTAAACCGGTTACACCAGTTTTCCCTGACATAGTGAGAGTTAGTGTGAGTGTAGGCATTGTCTTTCTCTTATCTCACTTGGGTTTTACTTTGAGCATTGAGCCATTATGAGCAAACTATGTAGCATCCCTCTTGATAGAGCGCCATGCCTAAACTCAAGATTAAATAAAAATAAAATTCCTCAACTTGAGCTTGCATGATCATGAATTTTGCCACTTCTTCTCTTTTATGCTTCATGAGGACTGTCACATGTGCTTTTGCTACACCTCCTAGAGCTTGCGACTTGGAAACTCTTCATTTATAAGATCCATTTCCACCTTTTTGTTCACAAGTCATATTATGTCTTCATATTCCAATAATAAATAATAGTTGGAAATGTATGACCACTTGTAGCTTGATTGGTCCGTCGCGATTGCGCTCCACCTGCCCTTCACCATGGCTTGGGTCCCTCGGCGCCAAGTCTCCATCTTGCCCTTCTCCTGTGCATGGTCTATCGCGACCAAGTCATGCCAATCCTTTACCATCTTGCTATCTTGAGTCACACATAACTTTGTACCATCGTTATGCCATCTTTTGAATTCTTGTTTGAAGTATTGACTTGACCAAGTTGCTTCCAAGATTAAATACCATAGAGAAATAACACTTGATCACTTCCTTTTCTTGACAACACCAATTTGTTGAGACCATCTCATATCAATGGTTTTTTTGTCTAATATTCATTTCAAACCTTGGCTTGTCGTAATATTGCTTATATGGACCCATTTATTTGATACTTCTCCTTCTCATCACATAGGCCCATTTTCCTTACACAATTATACATTATCAAAGATGATCGTTTGTATTAATGCTGAGTATATTCTTCATGTAAAACCTGCTCATATACTCATAAATAGGATTAGTCCTTTAATCATGTTGTCATATAACCACCAAAACCCACTAGGGATATAGATGCACTTTCAATCTTTCCTTTTTTGGTGATTGATGACAACCTTGATTAAAGCTTACAAATGATATATATAAAAAGAATTTTGAATGCAACCATATAAGTTGAGCTCCCCCTAAGACTGTGCATATGAATGAAATTCATCAATTTTGGCCTCAAATGTCAATTTGCACATTTTGAAATAAATCCACAATAGCTCCCCCTATATGTGTGCATTCGTGGGGTGCAACAAGTGTGTGTCAACATATAGTACGTGATGCATATGATAAGAAAATCATAAAGAAATAGATCAAAAGAAACATATGTGCTGTCTGGCAAAACCGGTTCCTCCGGTTTGCCAAACCGGTACCTTCGGTTTTTCCATACTTTACATATTCACAAGAAACATTACACCAATTCATCAAGCATCACAAAATAGCACAATATAAGGTCTTAGAGAATTATTATAAGCATTAACACAACAAGTTCACACAATACAAATTGTTCTCAAGTCCACAAGATAAAAACACAGAAAAGATACAATGGTTCTGTCTGGCAAAACTGGTTGCTCCGGTTTGCCAAACCGGTGCCTCCGGTTTTTCTAGACAGGCTAGAACTAAAAAACAAAGGTAGCAAACGACTTGGAGCTTTAATCCATCTCTCCCCCTTTGTCATCTAGCACCAAAAGGGGTCTTTCTTTGCATCTATGACCACTCCTCATATTCGTCTTCTTCCTCATCTTCATCATTGTTTGGTGGAGGAGGTGGAGGATTAAATGGTGGCACTTGTGAAGTCCTCGCTCCATCAAAGCCAAACATAGCCCCACTGAAATATGCATCTCCAAACCAGGAAGTGTAGGGGTTCTGCTCCTCATAACGACTCATCCTTGCCTCAAATGTTTCAATCTCCGGGCTTTGTTCTCCCTCAGAAGCAATAGGAGAGCAAGGTGGCTGAAGGTTGCTTTGTTGGTGAAGAAGTTTCATGGTCCTTGTGTCCTTCTTCCTCACTTGACTCTTATAGTGTGCTTTCACATCAGCATCATACTGAGACCTGCACATCCCAAAGAACACGCCAAAGAGTTTCTTAATTGTTGAGCGAGATTTGTTTCTTTGCTACCCTCTCCCTCTAGCTGCAGTAGAGGTGGCTGCACCATGAGTTGGTGCTGCTGCACTACTATCCTCAACTGGGTTCCTCAAGTCATTCTTGATTCTCAAAGGAAGGTGCTCCTTGTCACATACAAATGTGCGAGCTGACACCCTTTCAATCATATGCAAAATATAGGAAGCATATCCACAACTCTTCAATAGGCTGTTTGAAATGACTTTTATCTCCTCCCAGATGAAGTCAAACACTGAGAATTCATGCTCATTTGGTCCCATGGCAGCAAGGATGTTCCTGTTGTAGGAGGGGAGTTTAGTGCCATCTCCCTCCCTAGGAGTGATAGTCTTCTTGAAGAGCCTGTTGATGTAGGCAAAGAAAGAGAGCAAGTTTGTGATAGTCCCATAATTACCTTGCTTCCCTGCCAGATACATGTGCCTCAACCTTAGCATCAAGACGTGTGGCAAGGTGAACCCGAGGGCGGTTTGCATCAAGTATCCCAAAACCAAAAAGCCTAGCAAATTGTTCATAGCTCACCTCATACCACCATTCCTCAGTCATTCAGTGCATTTTCCTTGTGTTAGCATTTTCCTCAACATACAAATTGGCATAGAATTGAGCAATTATCTAATTATTCCAACTCTTCTGAAAACCAAGAAGATCCTTCAAATGCTTTGCCTTGCACACAACAATGACTTCATTGAAGATGGGGTCATTCTTGTTTTCCATATGTGCCCAATCGACCCACTAAGAGTTAGCAACTGGGGTATGCTTCTTTGTCAAAATCATTGACTCATAAAAATCCTGATGGAAGAAAGAGTGAAACTTGTAGTCAGTGGCCTCTCTAGGGAGTGGTCTAGGATCCTTAGCTCTCCTTTCTCTCATAGAGTCTGTTTGGCCTTTCTAGCTCCCTTTCTCCCTCCATCCCGGGTTTAGAGGAACCCGAAAAGAGAGATGTCCAAGGTGCACATAGGCTGTAGGAGTGATCTCATCCATATCAAACTCCTCCTGCTCTTCCTCTTCATCATCATTCTCCTCTGAGCTGCTTGCTACTCCTACTATCCCTGATCCTCCAGATGTTGAACTGGGAGCAAACCTAGGAGCATCATGAGGAGGTTTCATCTTCCTCCACTATTTCTGCAGGGGCGTCATTGATAGTCACCATACCTCTAGGCAACCTCTGGATTGTTTGCTTCCGTCTCTGATAGACGGTGTCAAATTATGATCCTTGCCCCACATCATGCCTTGCTTTCACATTCCTCTCCCTTTCTTCATCTGACATGCTGACCCTATGAAAGATATGAATGAACAAGGTCTTAGGTAATTGCTGGGATGGGAACAAAGGGGTTTGATCAACGATTAAAGGTAAAATAATGCATATGAGTGATCTCTGGAAAAACCGGTGCCACCAGTTTGCCAAACCGGTGCCTCTGGTTTTCATAGAGAAAACCCATATCCATATTTCATCTAAAACTGCTCAAGGCTAGGATTAGGCATGAAACAATACTTGGAAACGATGATAAGATAAGTTGAATCAATGAAATTGATCAAAAACTTGAACTAGGGTTTTTTTTGCTAAAATCGGTGCCTTCGGTTTGCCAAACCAGTCCCACCGGTTTTCATAGAGAAAACCTAGGTCACGAATCCGATCGATTTTTCCAACTTTTCAAGGGGATATTGCAGGAATAGGTTCTAGGACAAGCTAGAAGACAATGTACCACAATAAATATTGAATCTACCAAAGGTATTAAGAGATCGAATCTTGAAGCCATAGGTACCTTTGGAGAAGAGAAACTCAAATTCGTAGGTGGAAACGGAGCCTCCGATCTTGGGGCACTAAGGTTCACCCAAGAACCGAGAAATCCCAGGGAGACTGGAGAGGAGAGGGAGCCACAGCATGGTAGATATGGGAGGAGAAGAACAAATGAGGGTGAAAGGGTAAGTTTTGGGCTCGGGCTGATTAAATCGACAAAAACGGTGCAACCGGTTTCCTAAACCGATGCCTCCGGTTTTGTCAGGACAGGAACAAAACCAGAATGAGAGGAGATCTTCATTCAGTATTGCTTCCAAGCCTTGTATTATTTGCTTCTTCCTTTGTAAATCATATCCTTGATTTTGATGATGTTGAAGGTGAAATTAGACCAAGATTTGAAAAGATGGAAATTAGGACTTGAGAGAGTCTTGCTAAGTGTGGCTAGGCAACAAGCAATCAAGGTGAACAATAACCACAAGTAGCTCGACATGATCACAAAGATCAAGAATCAAATATTTTGAAATCCATCTAGGGCAAGACATTATATGTTGATGACATGTACCCAGGGTACCTCACATAGAAGAAAAGTGAAGATAAACTCCTACTATGATATGTATAGTAGACCGACTAGAACTCCGCCATGTAATCCTGTCCCCTCGGATATATAAGGCGGGGCAGGGGTCCCCCTCAAGGGACAAGCTCAATTAGATAGATTTCACAACTAGACATCATCGTCTAGGTCTACCCTTCTCTAGATCATAGATCTAGACACATCAATACAAATACCACAGAATATATGACGTAGGGTTATTATCCTTCGAGAGGCCCAAACCTGTATAAATCGGCGTCTTATGTTACCATCGTCTCTCGATCTCGCGCATACCCTCTATTCTACATATAAATTCTCATAGATGAACTACCCTATGTCTGATGCCGAGAATAAATCTCGACATTTGGCGCGCCAGGAAGGGGCCAGCGCGGCGATCGGCATGTCGAGTTCGATGGCCTCAATCTACTACTTTAAGATTGGATCACGAGCTGACTGGCGTTGAAGCGCCTGATCATCGCACAAGTTGTCGCATCTTCATCAAGACGGGCCCAATGGTTGACGGCAACATCTTCACGATCCAGCGTGGGTGGCAATCATCCTACGAGATCGCATACATGCGTCCAAGAAGGTGATGTCGCACACATGATGTCATGATTTATTTTCTTGCTGCAATCAACCACAAGGATTCAACTATTTGGCGAGTTCATCCGTCTGGCTGAAAAAAGTCAGGCGTACACATCGAGTTCCGGTTGTACACGGAGGCAACTCGGAAATCAACTCGTCCAATACTTCGACGACTACACGGAAGCAAGGAAGTTTTCTTTCCTTTCTTTATTTGTTTCCATATTATTTTATTCCTTGCATGTAATCCATCCAATTATTAGCCTGGGTACTTATTATGTAATGCTTTTTTGCATGGAGACAAGATCTGCACAAACCGGCAGTATCGAGACTTTTTTCATGTCGATTACTACAACGACTCGGCTACCGGCTCGTCTCAACTCGTGGATTCGCACTACGTCAGCCGAACCTGGACGCACAAAAGCAAATTTGAGCCAACCACGAGTCAACAACTGGCGTGATCAATCCCTAGCCGATCAACGACTTCAATCAGGACACTTGTCCCTGATGTGCGTTTGCTTCGAGCTGTGGCGATGCTACTTGGAGACCGATCTATCCATCCACTTCGTACGACTGCGTGGTGATTGGAGGATATGGCGGCTCGACGATTCTGCCGGCACGGCTATGACTCCAACTCGTAATCACAAGTCCAGGACGAATACGATTACATGCGACTCGGCTCCACGTCAACTATTTGCTGATATAAGCAAAGCAGACTTCAACTACAATTAAGCTCAAGTTGACGATGAGTCCATGGAGGAAGCACAGACCGAGTTGAACACTCGGCTTCATTGAAAAAAGGCAGGCACTCACGTGTGCGAACAAGGAAGTCTTTTTCCTTTCCTCTCTTTTCACATTATTTTATTCCATAGACTATGCTAATCAATTTAGTTAGTCATGTACTCATCCCGTAATACTTTTTGCATGTACGTCACTTGCGTGCAGGCTGGCTTTGCTATCCAACTTGGAGTCCATCTTAGCTGGTGGCAACATACGAAGCAAGCTACGTCAGTCAGTACTCGCCAGCAACTAGTCCATTCAGGCAACTCGGCGAGGCCATTATGACTCGGCCTTACTCGCAACACGGCGACTCGGTGATGAGCTTGACCGGTCGGTCACCCGGCAATAACGTCACCATGACACCCGACGACATCGTCCACTATGATGATGCTTCCAGCAACTTGATGTTTTGGCAGATTCGGTCACTCAGGCAATATCGTCATGACACGACGCCTACTGATGACTCGACGACATCGCCATGATTCGATGGCTTGACCGCTCGGCGGCCATACGAACATGCTTGGAAGCTACTCGGTGATGCCTTCGACAACTTAATCTCCTGGTGTTTCGCCACGACTTGACCATTTGACGACGACCCGATAACTACGCCACTCGGCAACATCATCACGACTTCGCTACTTGGACAACTCAGCAACATCGCCGTGACTTGGCCGCTGATCGACATGTTGGCACTAGGCAATGTATGTGACGACTTGGTTCTTCGGTCGTTCGGTCGCTCGGGATGAAGATCATACAACATGCCTGAGGGCTACTCGATGACGCCTTCGATGACTTAGCGCTTTGGTGTTTTGGCGGACTCGGTCGCTCAGCGACATTGCTGTGACTTGGCATCTCGGTCAGCTACTCGATGTCTCGATGATCCGGCCACTCGATGATGTTTTCGACGACTCAACGCATCGGCAACATCGCCGCGACTCGGTCACTCGACGACATCGCCTCGACTCGGCCACTCGGCGACATCGCTGCACTATGATGACTCGACGGCTACTCGGCTACTCAGTGACGCTATCAATGACTTGACGCTTTGGGTTTTCACCCACTCGGCTAATCGGCGACACCTTCATTCGGCTTGTGGGTTAGCCACTTGGCACCTAAATGATCTGGCTACTTAGCGATACAAGTCAACCACTCCAAGCTGCAATGTTCCGGCGACGTGATGGCTCGACTTTGACGTCCGACCGCTTGCCAACCACATCGGCACGCTCGGAGGCTCCTCTTCAACTCGCCGAATTGCAAAGCTAAGTATCTTTATACTTTCTCGATTTACTTTCGAGATTTTGAGCTTATGTCCTTCATACTTTTTCCCACTGTCATTTACCTCTGTTTTCTAAGCAGAAGGTCATAGGTTTTCGAATGAGTAAAGTCGGGATTTTTAATCAGTGCTTTTATTTGTGGCTTTATTCATCTTTTTATTGTTGTCAATCTAGCAGTACATGTGTCGGTCGGTGACCTTTCAGTAGTGCCTCGGTCTGACACCTTATGATCCATGTCGGTTGGTGACCTTTCAGTAGTGCTTCAGCCCTGACACCATCATGACCCATGTTGTCTGTTCTAGTTTTCACCCTTTTTGGCATTAGCCTCGACCAAAATATTGCATCTTATTTTGCGATTTAGTCTTACGCTGACAAATAACTAAGGCATGGAATTTCTTAGCTATGCATCAGACTACCACTACACTAAACCCAAAGCCAAAGCTGCGAGAGGTCATGTGTCGACTGGTTGACTTTGATTGCAATACAAGAATAATTATGATCGATACTATTGTGGTAGACCGAGCTCTGAGCTCTTTATATTTTGTCCTAAGTATCCTATGATGGATCAGTTTGGTTGCGCCAGTCGGTCTACTTAAAGGAGAAAAATGGATACAGATTTGACTTTTCGGTCGACTGATTTGTTTGGCTTATGAAAATAAGTTATCAAACAAACAATGTTAATTCTAACTAAATATTCTAATTTCCTTTATTGTCAGGAACATTCACGATGAATAGGCGGATACACCACTCGAAACAGAGTGATTTCCTCACCTTCATTGGTCGGCTTACAACTCCGATCACTTTCATCGGTCGACCATGCCAGTCCTGACTGCCTTCATCGGTCGGCTACACCAGTTCTGACTACCTTCATCGGTCGGCTACACCAGTTCTGATTGCCTTCATCGGTCGGATTACAGCTCCGACTTCTATAATCGGTCGGCCACATCAGATGTGACCGGCACCTTCACCCGGCCATGACTGCTTTGAGTGATTTCTACTTTGTCGACTGAGCTCTAATCGCTTTCATTGGTCGGCTATGCTAGCTCCGATTGTGACCATCGGTCTGCCACATCACGTCTGACCGCCACCATCGGTCAGCCACATATCAGACCATCGGTGTCACTCGGTCATCACGACTTTGAATAATTTCTACTACATCAATGGTCAGTGGCTACAACAACCTCGGCTACCTTCTTCACTCGACCTTATCGTATTGAGTTGAGCACCGCTGCCGCTCGGACATGATATTCTGAGTTGAGCGCGGTTGTCACTCGATCATTGGTTTGAGTCATCTACCACTTAGCAGTGATTGAAGTCACTCGGTAATGATTGATGTCATTCTACTGAGTTATTTATCACTCGGATTTGATGATTCGAGCGATTTTTCTTTAAAGAGAGCCAACACGACTATTCTTGATTTGGACTCTTGCATTCTTTGCAATTTCCAAATGATACAAGAGTCAAGGGCTTTACCTAATTAGGTGCACCTATTCGGCGCACCAGTTCATTTCTCGAAGATATTTTTGGATCTTTGAAACTCTCACAAGCTCGCTGATATAAAACTAAAGCATTCTATATGGCATAAACCAGTTGGGAAGCTACTAAAGATTATCATCAAACTTGCAAGACTCTCGGGGGCTACTGTTAATGACATGTACCCGGGGTACCTCATATAGAAGGAAAGTGGAGATAGACTCCTATTATGATATGCATAGTAGACTAACTAGGACTCCGCCATGTAACCCTGTCCCCCCGGATATATAAGGAGGGGCAGGGGTCCTCCTCAAGGGACAAGCAGACAAGCTCAATTAGATAGATCCCATAACTAGACATCATCGTCTAGGTCTACCCTTCTCGTCTAGATCTATGATCTAGACATATCAATACAAATACCACAAAACACAGGACATAGGGTTATTATCCTCTAGGAGGCCCGAACCTGTATAAATCGGCGTCTTGTGTTATCATCGTCTCTCGATCTCACGCAAACCCCTATTCTACATATAAATCCTCATATGTGAACTACTCTATATATATGTCCTTTATTAATTTTTTTGAAAAATCTATCTTAACTCACAAGGAGCATGTTTATGACATTAGTCACACACATACCAAGGCACATCCTACCACATGAATTCTATATGCAGTAATAAGGACAAGGATTTTAGGAGGACATACCTTTAGCAGCAATTATTCCTCTTCAACTAATAAAAAGAAACATCCAAGTTTTCTTGTGTTTATTTTATCTTTTACCATTAATGCCTAACCTCTAAAAATCACTTTTGATGCACTTTCAATGGTAGACATCTTCCTCATTTGTTCTTAGAATGAGGCATCATCCAACATGAGGTATTCTCCATAGATAGACTAATCACACGATAGCTTAAGCAAGAATATTAGTTTCTTTTAACTCAAGATATAAAATGAATCTCCCACTAAATATGTGCACCAAATCTTTTGGATCATTTGTGATATGTGCACATGTTCTATTAGGAATATGGAGAGGTTCAAATTATATCTTGGTTATGGTGAAGAGATAAACAAAACATGAATTGAAAACAAGTCAAGGAGTACTCACAACCATAAAGGTGTGTGTGTTCACTTCGTATCTTCATGTATGGCTTACATGTTGATTTCTTTTCATAACATAGGTCAATTATCAATCCAAATGTTGCCTTGCTATTTTCTTTGGATCAGTTCATCTCCCTAAGCTCTTCAGGGGCCAAACTGGTGCCACCGGTTTTTCCTGATTCCCTGTTTCTTCACTTCATCGGATATGTCCGATGACACAAAGTGGCAGGAGCTCTGGAGTTCGGTGAATATGTCCAAGACATCGAACTTTCCTCATGTCATCGGACAAGTCCGACGGCCCTGAGTGGCAGCCTTACTGGAGTCCGATGGACTTGTCCGACACACCGGACAAGTCGGGGAAACCGGTCCCTCCGGTTTTACAAACCGGACCAACCAGTTTTCCTGAGTTCTTGATTTCTAGATTTTTGTCAGAATTCCTTTTCTTCTTGCTTTGTGTTGCTTTCTTGGCTTCTTGTTTGTGTTCATCAATCCTTGGTGTCATTGATGTAGATAGTATTTGAATGTCACATTCTTGGCAAGTTTGCGTGTTGTTCCATCATTCTTGTGCATGCCAAGTTATCAATGCATCACCTGCAGCTTATGAACACATTCATGCGTCACATTCTTGGCAAGTTTGCGTGTTGTTCCATCATTCTTGTGAATGCCAAGTTATCAATGCATCACCTGCAGCTTATGAACACTTTCATGCACATTTTGGTACCCAATGCTTATTGGGTCCTTGAGAGTTAGTCGCACAAGCTTTAGGCATCCAAATTGACTTTGCACTATCAATGGGTGAACTTATCACCTTGATAGCACAAGTGTTATTGTTGGCCTTAGAGGGTAAATACTTATTATTGACCAACTTAGAATTTAAAGCTTGAATCAAAGGGCAATCCTTACTAAGATGTCCTTTGTCCCGACATGTGTAGCATGTTTGATGCTTAATTCTTTTGGCCTTGTCCTTGATTTTCTTCTTGAAGTTTTCATTCTTATCCATGTGTCTTCGGAATGCGGACACAAAGCCTTTCTCCAAATTCTTAATGGCATGGAGCTTTTCTGTAGAAACCGGTGCATCCGGTTTAGAAAACTGGTTCCTCCGGTTTTGACAGGCTTGCTAAATTCTGGATTGTCCTGGACAGGAGGCTATCTTGTGTCCTTTCTCTTTGCATCCAAAGCATCTTCTCTGAGATAGACTTCTTTGTCTTTTAGAGAGTGTAGGTTGACCATTTTTCTTCGATGGGCATTCTGAAGCAAAATGTTCCATTGATGAGCACTCGAAGCACTTGATGTGAAATTTCTTCTTGATCTTTTGCTTGTTGCTCTTGTCCTGAATTTTCTTTAAGTCAGTGGGAAGGCTTTTGACACATGTGGTTGTTGTCCCCTTCTCAAGCTTCTTCACCATACTATCACGGTTATCTTGAGATGGTTG
The DNA here is from genome assembly GCA_030378355.1 of Eleusine indica. Taxonomy (NCBI): domain Eukaryota; kingdom Viridiplantae; phylum Streptophyta; class Magnoliopsida; order Poales; family Poaceae; genus Eleusine; species Eleusine indica. Next base: position 22,599,190 of record CM059500.1, read on the forward strand.
CACATTGCCTTTGCCTTTCAACCGACTTAAGTCCATGTTGAGCCTCTGAACTTCCCTTTTGAGGTAATCATTTTCATTTGTAATAAGTTCATCACAAGTTTCTACAATTACTTGCTCATTGTAAGATGACTTTGCTTGAGAGCAACAAGTGTTAGCACAAGATAAAACAATTGATTGTGTTGTGCATGTGCATGTGTGAGGTTGATAAGATTTTACCACAGTGAGTGCAACCTCATGAGTTGTTTCTAGTATAGCATATGAGTCTATGAGCTTCTCATGTGAGCATAGAAGATCACCATGTCTCTCTTGCAATTTCTTATGCATGCTAGCGGGCTTATGAAACTCAGTCATGATTATTTTGTTTGCTTTCTCTAGCTGTGCTACATAAGAGGATTTGTTAGTAGCACTAGTATGATCATTCCTTAAGTTGTCAACCTTTTCAACTAAGGATATGTGAGACTTTCTATGTCTCTTGGCCATGAAGCAAAATGATTTTTTATCATCTGAGCGTGAGCTTCTTGGTGACATAGACTCACTTGGTCTAAATCTGCAACTAGTACCTTCAACTTCATCATTAACAGAAATAGTTTCTATTCTGCCAAAACCGGTGCAACCGGTTTGGGAAACCAGTGCCTCCGGTTTTCCTAGATTGGCAGTTTGACTCTTTTCTTCTTCATTGTTGGAATCATCATATATTTCTTGAATCTGAATCCACATAGCATGCACATTCTTCAACTTGTAAATCTTGTTGAAGACACTACTACTCAAAGCCCTAACTAAGGCATTAGTAGCTTGGTCATGTTGTCACACCATTTCAAATTTTGATTTGTGACTCAAATTTCACTAATTTTAAAAAACATTTTATAATAGATTAAAATTTATATTAAATTAAATATTGCGTCATCATTTTCTTTAGGCAAAAGAGCTATTTTCTAAATTAAATAAATTAATTTAGGTTATTAATTATTTTGTTTGTTGCATTCATGCTGCCATAGTTGCATTAGGTTTTATTTGGTTGAAAAAGTATTTGCAAATCGATTAGACATCGAATTTTTGCTTTAGTTAGAAAATAGGAAATAGAATAGAAATAGGAAGGGAAAAGAGAGAAAAGAGAAAAACCCCATTCCCTGGCCTTTGGATCGAAAGCCCCTCCCTTCCAGCTCAGCTTCCCCATCTCCCTTTCCTTCCCCTCTACCCTGGTCATGGGCGAGAACCCCCGCGGCTCAGCTTCCCTCCCCTCTCTTCCCTCTTTCTCTTTCGGCCTTGGACCTTTCCCTCCCGCACGGCCCACTCCCTCTCTCCCTTCAGCTAGCGCGGCCCAACGCGCCCGTGCCCCGTCTCGCCCGCTCGGCCAAGCAGCGCGCCCTGCGGCCCACTCCCGCGCCCTGCCTCGAAACCCTAGGGCGCCGCCGCCGCCATCTCGGCGTGTCGCACGCCTAGGGCACCGCGCCTATAAAAAGGCGGGTCCAGCGCCCCGCGCCGTCCTCCGCTTCCCCCCCCCCCTCCCCCGCCGCCGCTCGGGCCTCGCCTGTCACCGCCTCGCCCGCCGTCGCCAAAGCCCGCACCGATCCCCGCAGTCGCCCGGTCTCCTCAGCCCTTCCCGTGCCCGCGCGACGCCCTAGGTGAGCTCGTCTTTTGCCCCCGCCTCGCCTGCACCCCTCCCCGACGTCGTGCACGCTCCGGAGCGCCGCCCCCACGAGCTCCGGCCGGGCCTCCAATGGCGCTGCCGCCTCTAAGGCCGCCGGCGGCCACCACCCTACCGGAGAGCCCCCCTGGCCGTCCGATCTGGGCCAACGGCCCAGAATAGATCGAGCCGAAGGGGTATGGCCCCGGTCCATCGTGGGACCATGGACTGGTGCGCCCCCGTGGTTCATGAGCCCCGTGGACCTAGTCCACGGGATTATTTTTTTATTAATTATTATTATTTTTATTTTATTACCAGAAAATGCCAGATTTATGTTTAGGCCCCTACTCTTTATTTTAATTACTTTTTAATCCTAAAAATTTTGCAGAACCTTTTCAAAATTATATTTAGAACCCTAAGTTTTTATATAATTATTTTTAGTCCTGTAATTTTTCAAAAACACCCCTGGACTTTTTATTAATTATGTTTTAGTCTTGTTTTTTTACACTTAGGCCCCTATACTTTTAATAAATTACATTTTAATCCTTTACATTTTCTAAAATTATATTTTATACTTACATTTTATAGTTTCTCCCTTATACTTTTCCAAAATTACTTTTAGGCCCCTAAACTTGTCTATATTTATATTTCAGCCCCTAAAACTTCAAATCGTCATAACTTTTCAACCGTAGCTCGGAACTGAGAAATTCTTACACCAGAGTAATCGTAGTATTTAATATTATTTATTCATACTATTTCATAATATTTTACTAATTTATTATTTTAACCCAAGAACTTTAAACCTTCATAACTTTTTACTCGTAACTCGGATTGAGGCGATTCTTGCGCTCATGTGATCGTAGCAACGTGTACTATTTCATAGTTTTGTTTTCATTATTGTTTGTTACTGTGTGGTGTGTTATTTCTTAGTTTCTTTATATGCTTGTGTTTCTGGTGTGACGTTGAGTAGACGAACCCCAGTTAGAGAATTTCCAGAATCTCCATCTTGAAGACTTTGAGCAGCAACAAAGGGAACCAGGCAAGTGTCCTTGATGCATATTGAACGTATGTTTCACATTCCTCTCTATTCTCTATGCACGCTCATTAATATTGAATCCTATGTGTCATCATCATGTTCCATATTATTTCCTTGTCGCCTGGGTTCTGGTGTAGTATGTTAGAATGGGTACGTCATGCTTAGTTTGCTATGTCGGGTTTGAAAGTGTCTATTGTTAATCTTGACTAATGATTCACTTTAACATAATGATCATGAGGGATGAGTAATCCTTTTTAGCAACATGGAACCTAGGTGATCGAAGCAGGAGGATGACAAGGATGGTGCGGGTATGCACGTGTACTCGGTAAAGTACTGTGGGATTGTGGTGGTATCTGCTTGGGATCACAAGAGTTAGTTTGTGGAGCGGCCACCCAGGAAAATAACACAAAGCACAGGTCTGATATGGGTAGGCTTGGTTGAGTATCAAGATGTCTTCCCAGTTTTGTGGACAGTCGAAGGATGAGGACGAGACGATTTACTCTCGGACTCAGGCGATGGACGGTTCACTCCTAGCCATGGCGCCAAAGGGGGCTTCTGTAGGAACGGTTTAATTCCGTAGCTGTGAAACCTTAGCATGGATTGTTTACAAGCTGGGAAGCTCTTTGAAAGACCTTGTGGTGATCTCTTGACCTCACACCTACGGTAGTGTGATTTGGGCAACATAGAGACTTTAGTCACTGACGGGTGACAGAATCACTAGCCTATGGGTAAAGTTGTGCAACCTCTACAGAGTGTCAAACTGTTATAACAGTCGTGCTCATGGTCAGGAGAGGCCTGGATCCTCACACATTTAGGATGGTTGTTTATCGGTGAACTTGGTGGGTAGCCAAGTTTGGTTTGGGCGGTGTAACCCTTGGTTTGCTACAGGCGGTGTAACCTGTAGTGTGGTTTCTTATGGGTGGTTTAACCCATGGTTGGCTACAGGCGGTGTAACTTGTAGTGTTGGTTTGACGAGATAACTTGGGACAACTTTTCACTTAGTAAATGGGAGTGCTATTCAAAAGGTCTTAGGTGTAGTGCTCATTTATGCAAATGAACCATTATGTTAGCCTTTCTTCTATTAAGCCTGCATGTCATATTTTCCCCCACTTGCTGAGTATGGCATGTGCTCATCCTTGCTATTTCCCTTTGTTGCTATATACTATAAACTGCTGCTTAGAAGATGGAGAGATGGACTACATCGATGAAGACTACTACTAGGCATGCGTGCCCACGGTCGATTGCTTGTGGTGTATTGGTGTTTTCCGCTGCTATTTAGTTTGAGAGTCGTTTCAGTCTTTAAAGACAATCTTTTATGTAATAATGGTACGCTTTAATAATGACATTGGTTATACTGTTATTCACTTTTACTATCGATATGTGTGAAACTTGTCCTGGGCACACATACGCTAAGCATCTGGTTTTATCCTTAAAACTAGGTGTGACACATGTAGATGTAGGCATTTCTCCTGTGCTTGTGTTGGAGTATCATTCTCAATGTCATGAGAAAAGCCCACATCTACGACCCACCAAATTTTGGGACTCATCTCCTGAAAGTATGCGATCATTTGAGGTCTCCAACTAGCATAATTTGTGCCATCAAAATAAGGTGCCTCGAATGAAGGTTGTGAAATGAAGAAGAATTAGACACCAGAACAACCATATGGAATTTGACACATTTTACCTTGCGACATGATCAATTCTCCAAGCGGTTAGGCCTAATGAGGAGATTAGGCTCTGATACAAATTGAAAGTCTCTGGATGTCGCCTAGAGGGGGGTGAATAGGCCTTCCTGAAAAACTAACAGAACTTGCAGCGGAATTAAAACTGCCAAAACCGGTTGCTCTGGTTTAGGAAACCGGTACCTCTGATTTTGACAGTGAGCTTGAGATAAAACAAGTTAATGGGAAAAACAGCCAAGCTCTAAAGACAAGCAAGCTAATAAAACAATCACAGGAACCACCTCAATTTGATTCACAAAGAATCAACCTCAGAAAACAAAACTTCCAAACCGAACCCACCGGTTTGGCAAACCGATTACACCGGTTTTCTTGGTATAGAAAGCAATTAAATAAGGAACACACTAACCAGAGGGGCTATGCTAGTAGGAACTACACCAGAGAGTAACCAAGACACACACAAACTAGGTTCACCAAGAATCTACACAATTTGGCACTGACCAAAACCGGTCCCATCGGTTTTCTCAGGGCAGAGAGAATAAAACAGGAAATACAGTGTCCCACTAAGTTCTAGCAAACTTAAAGATCCTAATAGAGCATGCAAGATCTAGAGCAAGTAATCACTGAGAAGACTAGCACAACTACACATGCAACCTATGAATCACAAACAAAAGAAGCAAGAACTTAAGCGAGCAAACCAAATGAAGCACACGGACATTTGTTTGTCGAAGTTCAGATTCACCTCCATGAACCCTACGTCTCCATTGAGGAAGCTTGAGTTGCTGACAAGGCACACTCCAAGTTGGGTCTCTTTCAACCACTTTTCCCGATCCACTATCTTTGCTTCTTTCCTTGAGGAGGCAAAGCGGACCTTCACAAACTTTCCCAAGGCTCACCACAAGCTTGGGAGTTCTAGGGCGACGCCTAATCGACTAGCACGTTTTACCTCCAAGAGTAACAAATGCTTCACAGATTAGCACCACAAACCTCAAATGCTCAAGAGTGGGATTTTGTCTTTGGTGATCTTAATCTCAATCTCTCTCAACCCAATGCTTAGGATTTATTATAAATCACTCAAACCTCACAAAGAGGTGTTGGGGAGAGCTCTACAAGCCTTTGGATGTATTATTTCATGCACACACTCAGCAGCATCCAAAGGAGGGGGGAGGGAAGTATTTATACTTGTCCCCCAAAAACTAGCCTTTATACTGAACCAGTCAAAACCGGTCCCTCCGGTTTCTCAAACTAGTACCTTCGGTTTTCCTAAACTAGCCGTCAGAGATTTCAACCCAAACCGGTCCCTCCGATTTGGTAAACCGGTTACACCGGTTTTCCTTGACATAGTGAGAGTTAGTGTGAGTGTAGGCATTGTCTTTCTCTTATCTCACTTGGGTTTTACTTTGAGCATTAAGACATTATGAGCAAACTATGCATCCCTCTTGATAGAGCGGCATGTCTAAACTCAAGATTAAATAAAAAAAATCCTCAACTTGAGCTTGCATGATCATGAATTTTGCCACTTCTTCTCTTTTATGCTTCATGAGGACTGGCACATGTGCTTTTGCTAAGCATTATCTCCTAGATCTTGCGACTTGGAAACTCTTCATTTATAAGATCCATTTCCACCTTTTTGTTCATAAGTCATATTATGTCTTCATATTCCAATAATGAATAGTACTTGGAAATGTATGACCACTTGTAGCTTGATCGGTCCATTGTGATTGCGCTCCACCTGCCCTTCACCGTGTCTTCATACAAATAAGATGATTATTTGTATTAATGCTGAGTATATTCTTCATGTAAAACCTGCTCATATACTCATAAATAGGATTAGTCCTTCAATCACATTGTCATATAACCACCAAAACCCACTAGGGATATAGATGCACTTTCAACAACGAAGTTGACAATGTGATAAGTACATCACACCCATGGATACACACAACACTCCTCCAACTAAGATTAAAGTTCATGTGCATCACCTGAATTTACAGGTGAGATCATTTTCTAATGTTTTTATTATGTGGTTTTAAGAATAGATTGCTACCTAATGAATTAATTGTTGTTAGGAACCATGGAGATGATGATGAGATAGCTGGGGAGGTGATTGGAGGCATGATGGGCCAGCAAAGACGTCCAACCCAAGGTGGAGGCCCAATCAAAACCGACTTTGAGTCTGTTTCAAGCCCAGGACCAGTCTGCACTAAAACGGACGCCCAGGACGCATACGGACTCGGATTTGGACATTCTACATATGCCTGGAAAGATAACGAAAATTCCTTTTCAACCCAACCAGTCGCATGTCAAAATTCATCCTGAGCCATCAGTAATCACCAAAACAAATCGACTTCCAGAATCTGTCCTGGTGCTGCGACACCGTAATCGGTCTTTGGGCCATGTATCGAGTTGAGCCCACTTAGGGCTGCATCCAGGGGGTCTTGCACGACTCTAGGATCCTCATATACACCCGCTGCCTCTTCATTAGGGTTTGAGTTTTGCTAAGATTATTCTGTTCATAACAGTTTTACCGTCATATCGGTTTGTGAGACCCCAACTTGTGAGATTTATTCTATACTTGCAAATTTGGTTGCATTCTTCTTTGTTCTTGCTTGTGTTCTTGATTTACAGGTAAGGATAAGCCTTCTCGGCGAGGTCAATCGTTCTTGGACTATTGATAACCAGAGGAGACATTGTGTTGTGATCGCGGGGTTCAGAACGTGTTATTCGGAAACTGGATCCATTTGTGTATCGCCTCCGCCTTAATCAAGTTTACCAGAACCTTTTGGAAGATCGGGAACCCTTGTGTACATCAAGTGGTAATCAAAGCTTCAGGTATACCATTCAGTTCGCCTTTATCCTCATTTATTTGTTCTATCCTATAGTCCAGAAAATTGCCCCACAAAAATATCAGTTCGTTGTGTTTCCGTTGTCCTATACCCCTTTGTGACTTGCAAATTTTTATTTCAGATTGCTTCTCTGAATTTTAGTCCCTATAAAGTCATTGTGTTGCTGGTCTAGTGCTTATACTTTGGTCTTGTTTGAGTCGTGCATATCCTTGTCATGGACAAACAAGGGAAAAAATCAGTGTTGCACATGTTGAGATAATAGTACTGCTGGAATTGTGTCCACTAAATATTTCTTTAACATCTAGCCTTCTACTTTTGTGTGCAAAAGAAAATTAGAGTGCTCTGCTGTTGCCTTATTATGATCAAAGGCCAACCAATTAGTGCTTGATCTTGTTATAGAAGTTTGTTTTAGTTGTGCTGTTACAAGAATCCTTTTACTGCACTTGTAGTAAGAAAAAAAATATTCTAGGGTTCCATTGGGTTGTAAAACTTGTAATACCTTGCTGCAGTTCTGATTCTCAAGAAAAGAAAAGAAAAAGGCAAAACTGAACAAGAAAAAAAGGTGCACAAAAAAAAGGAAGTAGAAAAAAAGAAAAGATACAAATTCGGAATTGCTTGCATCCTTTGTGTCCTTTGTTGAGTCATTTGCTTGCTTGCTTGATCTAGGTCCGAGACAAGTGTAGGCTAGTGACATAGACTAGCTTGGGAATATTATTCAGTTTTGCAATTTCTGAATTGAAATTTTGCTAATCCTTACTACATTATAATTTGCCTTCAAAACATCATATACATATCCTTCTGAACGACATAGTTTCTGACCCTTGCAATCATCGAATCACACTCTCCAAGGTATCCTTTGCTTGCTGTAATTAAGAACTTTGTAAGAGCTTTGTAAGATACTTCCATTTGCTTGTTGAGAGTTTCCACTGTGATCAAACAGTAGTGATAGAAAAATATACTCTTGTGTGTTTTCTTGTTTTCTATTAACAATGACAGGTTACAACACCGATGGTGATGAGTCGATGGTGTCAAATGAGGTTGATACAAGTGTTGTAGCACAACGAGTGCTTAGTTCTCAAATGGAGAAGGTAGAGCAAAATCTAATGAACAACTTGTTTCAAACTTACTTTGTTGTGAAAGATTGACGTTGTCGTGTCATCATTGATGGAGAGAGTAGCCACAACATCGCAAGCTTGGAATTGGTCGAGAAGCTCAGCTTGACCACTCAGCCACACCCATGTCTATACTACATCCAATGGGTAAATTCTTGTGGTAAGATAAAAGTAGATAAAATTGCACGCATTGAAATTTTTATTGGTTCTTATAAGGATAGTGCAGAATTTGATATAGTACCTATGCAAGCATGTCATTTGCTATTGGGTAAACCTTGGATTTCTACAAATAATGTTTTGCACAATACAATTGATAATAGCTACTCATTTAAATAAAATGGAAGAAGGGTTACTCTTAAACCTATGACTGCTGCTGAAATTTTAGAAGAGGATCAACAAAGATTTGAGAGAAGAAAGAATGAACCATTTAGGATAGAATTGGCTATTTCAAATGTTGCAACACTTTCATCAATATCTAAATTGCTACAGGGTGAATATATTTTGTTGCCTCTTGTTACAATTAATACTTTTCAGCATATACACAAAGAAGATGATAGTGGGAAAGATAAAGAACAGGTTGTTGCTTCAGGTAAGAGCTTTCTTGATGTGATTGATTGTTCCAATAGTCTTGCTATATCGGAACCTTATGATCAAGTTCCTTTGTCACAAGTTGATTTACCTAGTGGTCCGTGTGATAAAGAGGAGTTGTGTGTCAATGCTTCATTTATACCTTTGCCACAACAAATGAATGAGCTTGATGCTTTTGCTTATGATTCACCCACTAGTGCTGAAATTAGACATTTGATTTTAGTTACATGTCAAAAGGATGAGCAGAAATTCTTGTCTTCTCTAAATAATTTGGGTTATATTAAATTTGATGTTCTTTGTAATCTAAGTACTTTGGAGAAGCGAATTTTTTCTCAAACTGAATTGTCTTTACTAACAAGAAACAATTTTTATGCTATAGAAAGCTATGATCATAGAGGTGTATTTATGGTGCACAAAGTTTATATTTGCTCAAACATGAATCCTCCTTGTGTTGTACAACCAAATGATCAACTAGAAAACTGCAATAACAATTACCATATCATGTCATGTTTTTCTAGTATTTTTAAGATCACACATTTTCCATCTTGTCATAAGAGTGAGAATGACGTTCATATTGCTGAGCAAGTTTTCAAAGAGGTCATTAATTTACATGGCATGCCTTCAATTGTAGTTTCACATTGTGATGATAATTTTCATAACACATATAAGCATAAGGTGCATCCCAAGTTTGGGAATAATTCTATATTTTATATTTCAGATTTGGGACCACTATTAGGAGAAAGAGATTGGATCGAGTCGAGGACGACTCTAATTCAAAAGGGGGAGAATGATGAGTACATCACACCCATGGATACAAACAACACTCCTCCAACTAAGATGAAAGTTCGTGTGCATCACCTAAATTTACAGGTGAGTTCATTTCTAATATTTTAATTATAAGGTTTTGAGAAAAGATTGCTACCTAATGAATTAATTGTTGTTAGGAACCATGGAGATGATGATGAGATATCTGGGGAGATGATTGGAGGCGTGATGGGCCAGCAAGGACGTCCAAGCCAAGGTGGAGGCCCAATCAAAACCGACTTCGAGTCTGTTTTGGGGCCCAGGACCAGTCTGCACTAAAACGGACGCCCAGGACGTATACAGACTCGGATTTGGACGTTCTACATATGCATGGAAAGATAACAAAAAGACCTTTCCAGCCCAACTCGTCCCATGTCAAAATTCGTCCCGAGCCGTCAGCAATCGCCAAAACAAATCGACTTCCAGAATCTGTCCTATTGCTGCGACACCGTAATCGGTCTTTGGGCCATGTATCGAGTTGAGCCCACTTAGGGCTGCATCCAGGGGGTCTTGCACGACCCTATGGTCCTCATATACAGCTGCCGCCTCTTCATTAGGGTTTGGGTTTTGCTTAGATTATTCTGTTCATAACAGTTTTGCCGTCATATCGGTTTGTGAGACTCCAACTTAGGAGATTCATCGTATACTTGCAAATTTGGTTGCATTCTTCTTTGTTCTTGCTTGTGTTCTTGCTTGTATTCTTGATTTGCAGGAAAGGATAAGCCTTCTCGGCGAGGTCATTCGTTCTTGAACGGTTGATAACCAGAGGAGACGTTGTGCTGTGATTGCGGGGTTCAGAACATGTTGTTCGGAAGCCGGATCGATTTATGTATCGCCTCCGCCTTAATCAAGTTTACCAGAACCTTTTGGAAGATCGGGAACCCTTGTGTACATCAAGTGGTAATCAAAGCTTCAGGTATACCATTAGGTTCGCCTTTATCCTCGTCTATTTGTTCTATCCTATAGTCCAGAAAATTGCCCCACAAAAATATCAGTTCGTCATGTTTCCGCTATCCTATACCCCTTTGTGACTTGCAAATTTTTATTTCAGATTGCTTCTCTAAATTTTAGTCCCTATAAAGTCATTGTGTTGCTGGTCTAGTGCTTGTTCTTTGATCTTGTTTGAGTCGTGCATATCCTTGTCATAGACAAACAAGGGGAAAAAATCAGTGTTGCACATGTTGAGATAATAGTACTGCTGGAATTGTGTGCACTAAATATTTCTTTAACATCTAGCCTTCTACTTTCATGTGCAAAAGAAAATTAAAGTGCTCTGCTGCTGCCTTATTGTGATCAAAAGCCAACCAATTAGTGCTTGATCTTGTTATAGAAGTTTGTTTTAGTTGTGCTGGTACAAGAATCCTTTTGCTGCACTTGTAGTAAGAAAAAAAAATATTCTGGGGTTCTATTGGGTTGTAAAACTTGTAATACCTTGCTGCAGTTCTGATTCTCAAGAAAAGAAAAGAAAAGAAAAGAAAAAGGCAAAACTGCACAAGAAAAAAAGGTGCACAAAAAAAAGGAAGTAGAAAAAAAGAAAAGATACAAATTCGGAATTGCTTGCATCCTTTGTGTCCTTTGTTGAGTCATTTGCTTGCTTGCTTGATCTAGGTCCGAGACAAGTTTAGGCTAGTGACATAGACTAGCTTGGGAATATTATTCAGTTTTGCAATTTCTGAATTGAAATTTTGCTAATCCTTGCTACATTATAATTTGCCTTCAAAACATCATATACATATCCTTCTGAACGACATAGTTTCTGACCCTTGCAATCGTCGAATCACACTCTCCAAGGTATCCTTTGCTTGCTGTAATTAAGAACTTTGTAAGAGCTTTGTAAGATACTTCCATTTGCTTGTTGAGAGTTTCCACTGTGATCAAACAGTAGTGATAGGAAAATATACTCTTGTGTGTTTTCTTGTTTTCTATTAACAATGACAGGTTACAACACCGATGGTGATGAGTCGATGGTATCAAATGAGGTTGATACAAGTGTTGTAGCACAACGAGTGCTTAGTTCTCAAATGGAGAAGGTAGAGCAAAATCAAATGAACAACTTGATTCAAACATACTTTGTTGTGAAAGATTGACGTTGTCGTGTCATCATTGATGGAGAGAGTAGCCACAACATCGCAAGCTTGGAATTGGTCGAGAAGCTCAGCTTAACCACTCAGCCACACCCTTGTCCATACTACATCCAATGGGTAAATTCTTGTGGTAAGATAAAAGTAGATAAAATTGCACGCATTGAAATTTTTATTGGTTCTTATAAGGATAGTGCAGAATTTGATATAGTACCTATGCAAGCATGTCATTTGCTATTGGGTAAATCTCGGATTTCTACAAATAATGTTTTGCACAATACTAATGATAATAGCTACTACTTTAAATACAATGGAAGAAGGGTTACTCTTAAACCTATGACTGCTGCTGAAATTTTAGAAGAGGATCAACAAAGATTTGAGAGAAGAAAGAAGGAACCATTTAGTATAGAATGGGCTATTTCAAATGTTGCAATACTTTCATCAAAATCTGAATTGCTAGAGGATGAATATATTTCGTTGCCTCTTGTTACAATTAATACTTTTCAGCATATACACAAAGAAGATGATAGTGGGAAAGATAAAGAACAGGTTGTTGCTTCAGGTAAGAGCTTTCTTGATGTTATGGTTTGTTCTAATAGTCTTGCTATATCGGAACCTTATGATCATGTCCTTTGTCACAAGTTGATTTACCTAGTGGTCCGTGTGATAAAGAGGAGTTGTGTGTCAATGCTTCGTTTATACCTTTGCCACAACAACTGAATGAGCTTGATGCTTTTGCTTATGATTCACCCACTAGTGCTGAAATTAAATATTTGATTTTAGTTACATGTCAAAAGGATGAGTAGAAATTATTGTCTTCTCTAAATACTTTGGGTTATGTTAAATTTGATGTTCTTTGTAATCTAAGTACTTTGGAGAAGCAAATTTTTTCTCAAACTGAATTGCCTTGACTAACAAGAAACAATTTTTATGCTATAGGAAACTATGATCATAGAGGTGTATTTATGGTGCACAAAGTTTATATTTGCTCAAACATGAATCCTCCTTGTGTTGTACAACCAAATGATGAACTAGAAAACTGCAATAACAATTACCATGTCATGTCATGATTTTCTAGTGTTTTTAAGAGCACACATTTTCCGTCTTGTCATAAGAGTGAGAATGACGTTCATATTGCTGAGCAAGTTTTCAAAGAGGTCATTAATTTACATGGCATGCCTTCTATTGTAGTTTCACATTGTGATGATAATTTTTATAACACATATAAGCATAAGGTGCATCCCAAGTTTGGGAATAGTTCTATATTTTATATTTTAGATTTGAGACCACTATTGGGAGAAAAAGATGGGATCGAGTCGAGGACGACTCTAATTCAAAATGGGAGAATGATGAGTATATCATACCAATGGATACACACAACACTCCTCCAACTAAGATGCAAGTTCATGTGCATCACCTGAATTTACAGGTGAGATCATTTCTAATGTTTTTATTATGTGGTTTTGAGAATAGATTGCTACCTAATGAATTAATTGTTGTTAGGAACCATGGAGATGATGATGAGATAGCTGGGGAGGAGATTGGAGGCGTGATGGGCCAGCAAGGACGTCCAAGCCAAGGTGGAGGCCCAATCAAAACCGACTTCGAGTCTTTTTCGGGGCCCAGGATCAGTCTGCACTAAAACGGACGCCCAGGACGTATACAGACTCGGATTTGGACGTTCTACATATGCATGTAAAGATAACAAAAAGACCTTTCCAGCCCAACTCGTCCCATGTCAAAATTCGTGCCGAGCCATTAGCAATCGCCAAAACAAATCGACTTCCAGAATCTGTCCTAGTGCTGCGACACCGTAATCGGTCTTTGGGCCATGTATCGAGTTGAGCCCACTTAGGGCTGCATCCAGGGGGTCTTGCACGACCCTAGGGTCCTCATATACAGCCTCCGCCTCTTCATTAGGGTTTGGATTTTGCTTAGGTTATTCTGCTCATAATAATTTTGCCGTCATATCGGTTTGTGAGACCCCATCTTGTGAGATACATCGTATACTTGCAAATTTGGTTGTATTCTTCTTTGTTCTTGCTTGTGTTCTTGACCGCATACTAGGGGTTAGAGTCTGTCACCTTCAAGAGCATGTCGTCATGGAGCTAATCATTGGTAGGTGGGTCTTGCATGTTAGTGACTTGCATACGAGACAAATGATCCACGATAGAATTCTCTACTCTTTTTTTATCTCCAATTTCTAGATCAAACTCTTAGAGTAGAAGAATCCATCTAATTAGCCTCAGCTTAGCACCTTTCTTAGTGAGCAGATATTTTAGCACAGCATGGTCGGTGTAAACAATGACCTTAGCTCCGACTACGTAAGATCAAAACTTATCAATAGCAATGACTACGGTCAAAAGCTCTTTTTCGGTTGTTGCATAATTGAGTTGAGGTCCGGTCATGGTCTTGCTAGCATAGGTGAAAGGACCGAGTGACCGAGAGGGGGGGGGGTGAATTGAGAACTCGTTAAGTGTACCAAATTTGCCAATTCTTAAAACCGAACACTCAATCAACTCCTATAGCAATTTTAGTGGTGATCACACTAACAAGATAATAGTCCTATAAAAGGAACAACAACCTAAGCATACTAGTGGAAGCTAGTTATAAAGACACGTGGAAGCAACCAACAAGCTTAGCAAAGGAGCCTACTGAAGCAAGGCTACAAGATAAAGAACTAGAGCACGCAAGCAAGAGTAGCACAATACATACGAGGGTGATCAAACAAGCCAAAGCAACTCCTATACATACTAGTGATCAAATACGGAAGCAAAAACACTACTAGCAAGCAAGAAGCCTATTCATGCAAGTCTACAAGATAATCAACATGAGCAAGGTAGGCACACAAACATGAATAGCACGATATGTAAATGCAAAAGGTAATGCGTCATAGTAATGAGTAGAGCAAGAGATGGCTCATGATTTTTTCCTGAGGTCTCGGAAGAATGGCGCCTTCCCCTACTCCTCGTTGGACCACTCCCGCCGGAGTACCAGTCCCTCCTGCCACCAAGTGGAGTTCTCGCACACGAATCCACAATCACTCCCGGAGTCAAGACACGATTGCATCACCACTGCCACCAAGGCACAAGCTCGCCTCCCTCGAGAACTTGCCGGACTCCCCAAGCCGACACGGGCACTCACTATCGGTGCCCCTTTCAACGATGGCCTCAAACCATGTACAAACGTGTGATGACCTTCACAACCGATCACGATAGGCTCGATCACTAACATCTAACCGGTCTAGGTCTCACCATAGACCAAGAGTAACAACCTAGATCATACCCTCAAGGACACCCTAGCCTTAGATGTGTATAGATGCTTAAGTTACTCTTTGTGGCACTCTCAAGATATCTAATATCACTAGGAGGACTCCTCGTGCTCCTTTCTTTTCCCTTTGGCTCCCTACTAATGCTCCCAGCAATCCCAATGGCCAAAGACAGTCTCCAAGACCCCAACAACGAGTATATATAGGCTGCCAACCTCAAACTTGTTGTTGCTCCACGAAACAGCTCTCTCGACGTACAGACCGTACATGTGACATCCCAAAATTTATTGAGAATAAAAATCTGAGTTAATTAAAAAATTTCCTATAACTTACCTCCTAACAAAAAATTTCCTTTTCCTTTTCAAAATAAAATGACACTAAATAACAAGGGAATTTGCCAAAATAAAATATGTGCTCAAGTGTATGACAAATTATGTGATTATGTTCTTGTCAATATTTTATTTGCCGGTGACTTTTGAATTTGCATTTGAACTCCATTTAAAAATCTAGCCTTAAAACAAAAATCTAGAAAAAAAATATTGAAGCCATTTTCCCTCCCCTGTTTCCGTTCAGGCCGAAACCCTCCCTCCCTTTGGCCCAGCCCAACTTGCCCTTCATCCTTTCCCCTTCCTCCCACGTGGGCCTTACCTCGCCTCCCTTCGGCCCACTCGCCCTTGCGGCCCAGCCAACCACCTCCTCTTCATTTTTCTTTTCTCCCCCGCTTGCGCCGCGCAGCGTGCCCCCGGCCCAGCACGGCCTGCCCGCCCAGCCTGCTCCTCGCACGGCCAGATTCACGCGTGCGTGGCCTAGCCAGGCATGGCGATTCACCCCATCGTCATCTACCTCGCATAGAGCATTGTCCGGACGGCCACCTAACCCCGTCGCCATGCCATTGAAGTCGCCCAAGCCATCGCCTCCACCTACACCCCGCATCGTGCCTCCCCCACTCCGTGATGCGCTGCCCCCCGCTCAACAATGTGCGCACGCATTTCATGCCCCTGAGGCGCACTGCACGCATACATGTAGCCATTAACACGAGTGAAAGAACCGAGTGACTGAGAGGGGGGGTGAATCAGGAACTGCACTATGTAACAAATTCGCCAATTCCTAAAACCGAACACTCAATCAATGCCTATAGCAATTCTAGTGGTGATCACACTAGCAAGATAATGGCGTATAAAAAGGAACAACAAACTAAGCATACTAGTGGATCACACAAGACAATACAACTCCTATGCAAGCTAGTAATAAAGACACGCGAAAGCAAACAACATGCTAGCAAAGGAGCCTACTCATTCAATTCTACAAGATAAGGAACTAGAGCACACAAGCATGAGTAGCACAATACATACAAGGGTGAGTAATCAAGCCAATGCAACTCCTATACATGCTAGTGATCAAATGCGAAAGCTAAAGCACAACTAGCAAGCAAGAAGCCTATTCATGCAATTCTACAAGATAATCAACTAGAGTAAGGTAAACACACAAGCATGAATAGCACGGTATGTAAATGCGGAAAGTAATGCATCATAGTAAGGAGTAGAGTAAGAGATGGCTCATGATTGTTTTCCTAGAGGTCTCAGAAGAATGGCGCCTTCCCCTACTCCTCGTTGGACCACTCCCGTCGGAGTCCTGGTCCCTCCCGCCACCAATGTGGAGTTCTCGCCCACGAGCCCGCAATCACTCCCGGAGTGAAGACATGGTGCGTGTCACCACTGCCACTAAGGCATAAGCTCGCCTCCCTCGAGAACTTGCCGGACTTCCCGAACTGACACGGGCGCTCTCTACTGATGCCCCTTTCACCGGCGGGCTCAAATCACGTACAAACATGTGATGGCCTTCACAAACGATCACGATAGGCTCGATCACCAACACCTAACCAGTCTAAGTCTCGCCATAGACCAAGAGTAACAACCTAGATCACATCCTTAAGGACACCCTAGCCTTAGATATGCATCAATGCTCAAATTACTCTCACTAGCACTCTCAAGAGATGCAATATCTCCTCCTAGTGCTCTCCTCTTTTCCTCTTGGCTCTCACCAAATGCTCCAAGCAATTCCACTGGCCAAGAGAGGTCTTCAAGATCCCAGCAACGAAGTTATATAGGCTTCAAACCTCCAACTAGTCGTTGCTCCATGAAATCAGCTCTCTAGGCCAACTGACCGGACTGTCCGGTCATTGCCTGACCGGACCGTCCGGTAACTACAGTTCCTGCTCCAACGGCTCTGCCCACTGCTGATCTCCATGCTGACCGGACCGTATGGTCAGCTGACTGGACCATCTGGTCTATTTCTCTCTCCACTACAGAAACATTCTAGAGCGCTGCTTCCTCTCTGTCCTGTGCAAGTCCCTAGACCGGACCGTCCGATCTCTTTAGACTTTAGCACAGACAGATTCCTCGTTGAGTCTCTTCTCTGGATTTCCTGTTCTCCCAGTGACCATATAGTCCGGTCTCCACTAACCCCTCTATCCGGTCACTATGTCCAGAAGCTGAAACTCTTCGTCCTTGTTTGACTTTGTTTTCCGGCTTCTCCGAACAACTCCTTGGCTTCTCCACTGTCACCTAGTGCCTGTGATTTTACTGAGCATCCATGCACATCACCGACTAGACATGACCTGACCTAGGCCCCCTTGATAGTCCGGTTTTTCCTATGGACTCAAAGCCCTAACACTAGACAAGTGTTCCCAACACTTGCTCCATAGCTTGTCCTTAGCCTTGATCCATATTTATCAACCCTTGGACTCCATCAAGCTCATCAAGCCTCCATGCTTATGGTCATTGTCATCCATTGCCAAGGCCGTCGTCATCAATCATCATACAGTAGAAAAGATTTCCTACACGAATAACACTCGTGTAGACATTAGTCACATTTCATATTTGTCATTCATCACCAAACCATTCATACCTCGGGGTGACCTCAATGGTCATGATCCTTACAACGAGCTCACCTTTGCCAACTCGTGTGCAATTGCTCCCTGATGAGGCACAGCGTCGCGTCGCCTCCATGTAACACGTCGCAGCTTGCACTCCTCGCCCCGCGACGCAGCTCCCTGGATGCCCCCCCTGCTCCACGCAAAGGGAAAATTAATCGCTACACTGCTGCCACACATGGTCGTGCACGCCGCCGATAGCTTCAAGACACCAATCGTAAGTTGCTTAGTCGCATTCAAGTGTGTAACGCCACCGTGGACGCGTCCTATCACTCCCCAGTGAGTCGTCACCTCGCACAGCATCGCTGCACCCCATTAACGTCGCGTACAATCGCCCTTGAAGGCGGACGAACTCGCCACCACGCCGCCCACCTGTCTCCCGGCCGCTCGCGCGGCACTCGCCTCTCCCCACTAGTGCCTTCCTCACCTCCTCCCTCTCGCCGAGCCATCTCAATTCCGAGATTTCCCCATCCCCCCGAGCTCCATTGCCGCCGCACCTTCCCTGCCAAATACTTCTCACCCCGGCCACCCCCTTTTAGCATTTCTGCCTCAGATGCATGCAAAACAGCCCCGCGCCCCGATTTCCCTCTCCCCGACCCCTGGCACAAGGCCGAGCTCGGAGACTCGGTCATACCGACGCCCAGAGAGAGAGGGAGAAAGACGAGTCGAGCCCCTCTGTTTCGCGTGAAAGGAAGACCATTTTGCACACAAGTCTCCGTTCTCCTTCCAAATTAAACCCACCTCCCTCCATTAGTTCTACATATTTGCGTCCAAGCCCCTGTCGCCCTTTATAAACACACCCCTGGCCCTTGGTACACCGTAGCCCCATTTTGAGCAATTCTTTCGCTCACAGGTCCGTCTTAGTGCATAGTACCCAGTGGTACTACCCATAACCTCTGCCCAAAACTTCATAAGTCGTCCCTAGCCCAAAACCTACGTTGTTTTCACAGTAAGTTTTCTTTGCTTGATTTATGTGGAGTTTATTTGGATCTTGTTTGTTCTTGTTATTTTTATTTTTCTTTTGTGATAGTTCATTTATAAGGCGTAGCTATATGCGCTAGACTACGCGAAGTCCAAGGAAGCACCAGGAGACCCGGTATCTACGTGCAAGCCCGAAGCACAAGTGCAAAAAAAGACCTGAAGACCCAAACTCCGCCGATAAAGCATAAGGACCAGAAACGCGAAGACTAGTAAAGACGGATAGCATTTCGAGGCAAGCTCTATCTATACCTTGATCATGATTGCTCCTATTATTTCAAAAATGCACCCAAATTAGAGCCTACTTCTTATATGCATTATTCCTTGTCACTTTATGATTGCTTAGTTGAAACCCACTTGTGTGAAAGGTAATGTTCTTATCGCCTATATAAGATATGAACGTTAGATCCTTGATTGGCCACAATTGTTATTCCAATACCTTGATAAACCTAAGAAGTTATCAATAGCCTTGCTAATGATGATGCCACCCTTGCTAGAATACGCTTAGGACCCTGTGATTCATATCACCATATCTTTACACAACAATGTTTTACAAAAAGAGTAAAAATGTGTTTGGTGGTGTGCGTGCAAACGGGTGGGTGTTAAATCAACTGTGTGAGGGTGAAGCTAGGTGGGATAGACTTGGCCGTGGGCGAGACTCCTTAGTACTGGTGCAGAGTACTTGGTGATGGTGTCTTCGATGTAGTTCCACCTGTCATGGACGAGTGCTCGCCCTGCCGCATAAGAATCGATAGCAAGACCTCAACTTGGTGATATTTTTAGTACAACCACAAAACCTGTATGGGTAGGACTAACGCGAAACCTGGATTACGCAGCAAGGAAGTATCACCCGACGAAGTAGGAACGGACTCAGGGGTTGGTTTTGGTGCAGTGGTGATAAGTCTAGTACTTGGCAAGAATATGTGGTGGAAGCCCTGAGCTCCGTGGTGGACTTGTGGGCGTGCCTGGGCGAAGTGAGAGCATTATGCACTTACTTGCAAAGAGTGCATAGCCTGTGGGTACAACATACTAAGCTCTGCAGAGTTATCCTTAAATCGTTCGGATGTCCGAAGTCACTAGTCATGGCACTCCAATTCTTGGGCTCTTGATAGTAGCAAATCCTTGATGCATGAGTGGGTATAGTAGATACCCGTGTTTTGGTGAATGGTGTTGGCAAGGTGTGCCAGAGTCGTTATGACTGTGTGTCGAAAGGCTCAACTAAAATATGGGAATTGCTGGGATCGATTGTAATCTCTCTCAGGTCTAACCAACCAAAAGCTATAAAACTGTTTTCCTCACCCGAAAATCCCCTTTGTTTCTATAGTAAGCCCCTGCATCTGCGCTTTTCGACAAAACCTTGAACCTTACCCTATTCCTTTACCACTTCCCCAAATGCATGAGTATATCCCTTGCTAGAGGTAGCACTTTTGGAGTACCTTATGTACTCACCCTTGCCTCATTTGTATTAATCAGCGAGAAGATGGAGAATCCGTTGAAGCCGACGAGTAGATCACGCCCTATGCTCGAGTTTGCCTATGGAGTTATCGAAGCCTTGTTCATGTTCTCTTTAGTCCGGATTGGCTTGATCAATCCCTTTTGCTTGTAATTTAGAACTTGTATATGTGTATCATCCCTGCGTGGACTTAATAAAGGTCGTAAATCGACTATGTATCATTTGTACGTGTGTACCAACTACTGATCCAGGGATTGGTACGGTAATCACGGGGCACCCCCGGGTGGGGTGTCACAGTACAGTCCGGTCTCTACCCAGACCGGACTAGCTAGTCTTCACCAGACAGCTCCTCCAGAGTCGTTGCTCTTTGTCCGTTGTCTCCTGTTGTATAGTTCGTATAGTTCGGTCTATAGACCATACAATCCGGTCTTCATAGCTCCTCCAAATAGTCTGGTCTACAGATCGTACAGTCTGGTCTACAGACCGTACAGTCCAGTTTATACAAATTCTACTCCAACAGATTTACTTGCAGCCAAATGTTCTCTCTTCTAGGATTCCACCTGGTGAACGTACAGTCCGGTCTCTCTGACCCCCTTGTCTGGTCTCTATCTCCAGAAGTTTAAACTCCTCATCCTTGCTTGACTTTGTTTCTCGGCTTCTTCCAACAACTCCTTAGCCTCTCCACTGCCACCTAGTGCCTATGATTTCACTGAGCATTCATGCACCTAAACATCAATGATGGCAGGAGGGAAGATTTTCCCAAGCTAGCACACAAAGAAAGTGCCAAGATTTTTAATCTTGCCATTGTGCATCTTTCGACAACAATGCATCTCCAACAACCAACCTCTGTGATTCATCTCGACAATGGCTCCAGTGCTGGATAATGACAAATGCACCATAGAACCGTGGGATATACCTCAAACATTCCATGTGTCAAAGGAACGTAAGCAGCTACATCGTCATCATGGTCTCCATCCTCACAACTAGCAGCATTTTTCTCTAGAGTAGCACTATCGTCCTTCTTCATCCTCATCGCCACCTCCATTATTCTATTGACCGACACTATCGTTGTCTCCAACACTTGAAGGATCCCCATGATAGATCCACAGAGTGTACCCTTGAATCAACAAGTGATCCAACACATGTTGATGAGGTAGAAGTCTATGATTCAGCCATATGTTAAAGGATTTGGTCTACAACACCTAATGTGGTCTAAACAAATGCATGCGTGGAGTTATGAACCCAATACCTCTCCATCTATCAAAGTTCTGAACATGTAAAAAATAAATCGTAGCCATTGCAACGGCAAATTCATTAAGGAGCAAGGGATAACCATATCTTTATCAGAATTCTCCACCTCTAGACAAAGTGTGGTTGTCTTCTCTTTGTACTCCATTACTTGACCTCAACAGGCGAGTTGAGATAGGGGGCTTGAAATGAGTGGATTTTGCTAGGGGTGTGGTGTCTGTGCGAGGATGCAAAATATTGTATTTTGTCATGGTAGGAGTTAGCACCGCAACAAAATGTTTTGCCGCCAAGTGACAAAGCCAGTAAAGACTGACACATGGGTGTTGCATTGCAATTGTTTCGGGAGGGGTAATCAATGGCTGCACACACCAAATTGTTTCCGGCCACTTTGATCCCGCACGATTTGATCTAGAGAAACAACTAAAGACATTGTTGGGCCAGTGGAAATATCAACCTTTATGACGGTGGTCAGGTCGCACTTGGGAAGCAGCATGCGAAATCGGAGCAAGGAAAGGATTTGGCCCAACAAGTATGGAACAACAGTAGCAGCAGTGATGATCTAATTTGTCACTAAACAACACCAATGGTTACAAAAAAAACTAAACAACAACTAACAAGGCGGACCACGGTTTCCAATATATTTGTTGGTGCTAACAAGTGGGACCAAGAGCCATTCTCAACTGTATGTGCAGCAAATAGTTACGAGCCGAGTTGATCCCTCCACCAAAAAAAAAAACAACGTGAGTCGTTGCCTATTATGCCAATGGTAATATCAGTCTGTCTATAAATTATCGGACCGCATATGTAAAACATCTTTCTTGTTGGGCTGCATTATGATTTGGCCCAACAAGCATGGTTAAGCAGTATTTAGTAATGATCTTATTCATGATGAGCCCATGGCTCATCGAGTCATTACAACTATGTATTCCAAGAACAAGCATGATTCCACACATATTTGAAAAATGATGTGTTGACACATTTCGATGTTCAGGTTGGATCTTTCTCAAATGTTATGAATGACGAAAGACAAAGTGATGCACTATCATCTAGTCATGATATGCCATCCAAGGTTTTTGTTAGGGGTGATACAAAGAAGAAAAAAGCAATAGAGAAACAAAGTCATATGTTAAGATTAGGTCAATGTTGGTGACACTTGTGAAATCTGAAGACTGTATTGATATGGTTCATGGCTTTCAAGAGTGTGGAATTGTAACATCCCGTCCCTTCGAGACGGGACTCGCTTACACCTGGCAGCTCTCTAGGACCTCAAGACTACCCTCACAGACCAACATGAGTCTTTTCTGTGCACTTTATCCTCAATCATGCATACTCGGAATAACTTCTCAGTCGGTCACCCATCCTCCAGGCCAAGCACGCTTAACTTTGGAGTTTTTTAGAGATGAGCTTTCAGAAAAGAAGTTGTAACTTGTTAGTATGAGTATTCTATCAATCCTATTAAGCCTTGGGCCAGGATGTTACACTCTCACCCCCTTAGAAGATCGACGTCCTCGTCGATCAACCCCAAGCCAAGAACATCCCCTCTTAGCCACGTCCATGTGCCTAGTGCCAGTGTATGTGCCATGCTGTGTGACCACTCTCTGGGCCCACACCAGCATGTACATCATGCCTGCGCAACTGCGATCCCACGCGCCTGTGAAATTGTGAGGGTCGACTCTGATACCAATTGTAACGTCCCCTCCCTCCGAGACCGGGCTCGCTTACACTTGGTAGCTCTCTAGGACCTCAAGACTGCCCTCATAGACCAACACGAGTCTTTTCTGCGCACTTTATCATCACTTGTGCATACCCGGGAATAACTTCCCAATCGATCACCCATCCTCCAGGCCAAGCACGCTTAACTTTGGAGTTTTTTAGAGATGTTTCCGAAAAAGAAGTTACAACTTATTGATATGAGTATTCTATCAATCCTATTAAGCCTTGGGACAGGATGTTACAGGAATAACTTCCTTTTAGGCTCTACACGACCTCATATCCAACAAATCACAAAATCACAAGGTATGGAAAGTCCAAGAAGTTCGGACTTGGTTCGGGTTCAGCCAAACAAGTGCGGAGTAAAAATACCATAACTAGGTCATATTGAGGCAGACTGGACCAAGTAAATACTCGTTGGAAAGATAATTTGATAACTTTTCTAACAGATCCAGTGCTAGCTCAATTTAGTTTCCTACAAGTCGCAGGCATCAAATCAGTACCGGGTTATGTTAAGTTTGAGTCAGCTTTTTATTGTGTTCGAATCGGGCCGGGTGTTTTGGCTGGCCTGCGTGCCATATAGCCTAGGGCTGGTGCACCTATAAGTGAGGAGGTCATTGTATTGTATTTTTTATCGTGGTGTCCTCTTAGTAACCCTAGAGGTGTTGTCCTCCTCTACTGATTGCTGTTGCTGATCTCTACTGACCGCTGAAGTGTGTGACTAGGTGATTCTTCCCCTGAGTTCGTGCTAGAATTGTGTGGTTCCCCTTCTCCAGATCTTGCTTATCTATGTAACGGATTGGAGATTTTATCTACTCCTAGATTGCTATTGGAGAACCAATTTGTGATGTGTATTTTATTGTGCTTGCAGGATAATTTGCTATGATATTGCTATTCTATCTATTGATTGTTGAGGTTGAGATACACAAGTAAGAAACCATTTTATACTTGCTAGTACATATTATAGGGCAATTTCTTGTATCTTCATCAATCCATCACCATACATCAACAACATACTGACAAATGGGATCTTAAGTATTTAGTGGTGAGGCTAGACCATAAGCTATCACTGACCTATGGACCCCGCTGCGGTCCTGTCGTGTTTTTGCTAACTTTAGTGACGTTTTGGTTGTCATAGACTCCCTAATATATCCGACAGATCGTCCCACAACTCAAAAAATGCTTTAACGACGATCCTATCCGTCATTAAGGCAATTGCAAAAAAAAATCAACATGTGGGATCGGAAATCAAACTGTCTAAAAATGAGTCCCTTACACACAGACTCAGCGATGTGATGTCTTAATGACGGTTTGTTTCATTGCAAACGGCCGGGAGCATATGACAGATGGGCCAACAATGACGTCATGATGACGTACACATGCTATTGTTTACATTGGTGACACTTTCATTCGCCATTGATGCCCGGCTGGTGGGACTGATCAGTGCTAACTCAGCATTGCATGCATTAGTGACGTTTTGATCGATAGAAAATGACCCAAAAAGCACTGACAGGCCCTGAATATTGTTTGCACTGGAAAAGCAATATTTTGGTGCCGTTTAGTGATAGACCTAAAATCGTCGCTAAATTTCTATCACTAAATCGATAAAATAGCCTTAGTGATGGAAATTTGTCACTAATTAACGATGGAACATAGGTTCGTTATCAAATTTTTATCACTTATCTTATGATTTCTTGTAGTGACTCTGTGCTCATCATGACTGGCGCACCGTTATAGCGCTAGCGATGAAACTCCTCGATGATGATGGGCAACCAAAAAAATCTTGGTCGAGATTGCAGTTGTTGTAGATGGAAGTCATCGAACTAGGATAGATTATCCATGATCTTTATTTATCTGTGTAGGACATGCGCGAGATCGATAGTTGATGATAACACAGGACGCCGATTGAGACAGGTTCAGACCTGCTGAAAGATAACACACATCTTGTGTTCTGTTTGTATTGTATTGATTGAGATGTGGGATGTAAATTGTGGAGGTATCTATGAGAGACACCAATGTCCGCTTTATATAACTCGAGGGCAGAATTACATGGAAGGTTACTACTCGGTTACAACATCATGTCTGAGTATAACTCTAGCTCTAATCTTTCTTGTACGGTAAATCATATTTTGTAATGTATCCTGATACATATTCTCCATAAGATGTGACCAAATGAAGTGAAGCACGAAAAGAAAGAGGATCAGATTACTCTCTATATGCTTCCTTGAGATGTGCCTTGCAAGAAGGTACGCGATTAGAAGATTGCTCACACGGGAGAAAGGTACAGATAATATAATAGAGTAAGAGTGAGATTGAACGTGTGGCTTTTAATCGTGTGTATGTCCAATCCCCACGGACGGCATGTTTGTTTCTTTTTTTCTTTTGCTATTTATGAGTCCATAAATGTTTTATCAACCTCAAGACTTACAATACTGGAAGACTTGTAGTAGTAGACTTAAATATTGGTATTTTAAAGTTTTATTCATAGACAATAAGGTGTAAGAATTTAATAAGAGGCTAGTTATCATATTTTTTTTTTATCAACCAAGTAGGAATGAAAGCGATTAGATATGGACAGATATTACTATCCTATCATACGTTTTGTTCTTGGAACCGGAGTCGGATACCATGGTGTCGGATATAGATACGAATGCAGATACTCTAGGTCTCCAATTTGGATTATTCTTTTTTTTCTTTTACTGTTTGAGCATCCACAAATATTTTTCCAACCTCGAGACTTACAATACTCGAGACTTGTAGTTGTAGAGGCGGTTAGTAGCCTTAAGGGGCTTAAATATTGGTATTTAAAAGTTTTATTCATCGACAATAAAGTGTATATATTTGAAGATTCAATAGTTTTACAAAGAGGACAAATATCTACTGGAATTCAATAAACGGCTAGTTATTATAATTTTTTTTTATCAACCAAGTAGGGACGAAAACGGTTGGATTGGATATGGACGAATATTACTGATCCTATATCGTATCTTACCTTTTGTTCTCTGAACCAGAGTTATATACAATGGAGCCGGATACAAATACGAATGCAGATACCCTAGATTTCGAATATAGATCATAGCGTATCAAATATGTGAATAATTATTTTAGTGCAATATCATTTCTTCTAATATCGAGTAAAAGCAATACGCCACGCATCCCAAACCACTAAAAAATGGGGTTTACAACATATACTATCATTAGCCGTCACTCACACTCTTTGTGACTGATTTGCCTTGATTCAGAGTATTATGACTTGTTTCAGAGTATTGTTTATGTCATTTATGATACTAACAATATAATCTATTAAAAAGGGTCAAATTTATATTATACCCTTGTTATCTTGCCTAAAAGACTTCGTTTGAATATATACACAAAATGGTTTTATTGAAAAACAACATGGTCCAAATCACAAAAGAGGTAACAATAATTAGACCTTAATACTTGATTTTACAGAAAATTAAATTACTTTTTTTTAAGAGAACAAATCTAATTACTTTTATCATGTTTTATAGGCTTCAATTGATCATTTTGTATTTAGATTCGATGATTGAAAATAATAATTAAAAGATTAGCAATTTCTTATTTTTATACTCCCTCCGTTCTAAAATTATTGTCGTTATTGACTTTTCTTGTTACCTTTGACTATTCGTCTTATTCAAAATAATTTAAAAATTATCAGATATTTTCTTATGATTAGATTCATTACTAGATAAACTTAAAATATAATCAATAATTTTATGTATTTGATATAACTTTTTAAATAAGACGAATGATCAAAATTCACGAAAAAATTAATAACAACAATAATTTTAGAACGAGTATTATTTTATCACCACAGGGGTAAAACACCTCATAAACGTCTTGGCTTGCCTTAGTCTCCTGCCGCCGCCGCCGCCGCGTCGTGTCCCCATTCTCAGTCATCCCCTACCATGCTCATCGTTGGGCGGGTGCGGCGTCGTGCCGCTGCCTCGTGCCTCAATCCCACGCGACCGCTGCCTGCGCCCTTCACAACTAGCACCACCAGCCATGCCTCCTCATCCCCGGATGCCGTGGCCGCAGATGTGGCCGCCCTCCTCTCCGGCTGTCCGGGCGACTGGAAGCTCGCCATCGGCGCCTCCGACATCCCCTACCGACTCTCCGCCGCCGCTTTATCCTCCCTCCTCTGCCGCCAATCTTCTCCTTGTCTCCACCCCAAGCTCCTCCTAGACTTCTTCTACTGGTCCCGCCCTCGCTTGGCTCCCTCGGCGCCGGCCCCCGACGCCTTTGCCCACCTCGCCGTCTCCCTCTGCACCGCCACCCTTTTCCCCCAGGCCAACGGCCTACTCGACCAGATGATCCGCGCCTACCCAGATCCTCCCCTCGTCCTCAGTTCCGTCCACCGCGCGGTCTCCAATTCCGACCACGAACGCTCGCCGCTCGTGCTCGACGTGCTCGTCGACACCTACAAGAAGACCCGGAGGGTCCGGGACGCCGCGGAGGTTGTCTTGCTGATGAAGGATCTAGGCCTGACACCCAGCGTGCGCTGCTGCAACGGGCTGCTGAAGGACCTGTTGCGCGCTGATGCCCTGGATCTACTCTGGAAGGTTCGGGGTTTCATGAAGGATGCCAGGATTTCCCCGGATGTTTACACTTACTCGATACTGATCGAGGCGCATTGCAAGGTCCGGGACTTGGATGCTGCTATGAACGTGTTTGTGGAAATGCGTGAGACAGGATGCAGCCTGAATACAGTAACCTACAATACTTTGATTGGTGGTTTGTGCAGGTCTGGTGCTGTAGAAGAGGCATTTGGGTTCAAGAAGGAGATGGAGAATTGTGGGTTGGCGCCTGATGAGTTTACTTATGGTGCCCTTATTAACTGTCTTTGCAAGAGTGGCAGGTCGAATCAGGCAATGTGCTTGCTAGACGAGATGACTTCTGCTGGCTTAAAGCCTAATGTTGTTGTTTATGCAACTTTAGTTGATGGGTTCATGAGGGAGGGCAAGTCTGATGAGGCATTTAAAATAGTCAAGGAGATGTCTGCTGCTGGTGTGCAGCCAAACAAGATCACTTATGACAGTCTCATCCGGGGTCTGTGTAAACTGGGCCAGATGGGCAGGGTTGCGAAGATTCTTAAGCAAATGGTCAGAGTTGGTTATATGGCTGACACCATTACTTATAATCTAGTCATTGAAGGGCATATGCGACAGCACAACAAGGGTGAAGCTTTTGGCCTGCTTAATGAAATGAGGAATGCTGGTATCTCACCCAATGTATATACTTATAGCGTACTTATCAGTGGGCTATGCCGAATTGGTGAATCTAAGAAAGCAGGTGATCTTCTTGAGGAAATGATCGCAGAAGGTTTGAAGCCCAATGCATTTGTTTATGCGCCTCTTATTTCAGGGTATTGCAGAGAAGGTAGTTTCTCATTGGCCTGTGATGCTCTCAAGAATATGACCAAGACAAATGTAACTCCTGATTTGTACTGCTACAATTCTCTGATATTTGGGCTATCTAAAGTTGGAATGATGAAGGAAGCCATGGAGTACTTCACCCAGATGCAAGAGACAGGATTTCAGCCTAATGAATTCACATATGATGCTCTCATTCATGGCTATAGTATGACTGGGAATCCAGAAAAGGCTGAACAGTTTCTGCAACAGAAGCTCACCAGTGGACTAAAACCTAAGGATTTTACCTATGCTCACCTGTTAGAAGGTTATTTCATATCAAATGATATTGAAAAGGTCTCCTCTACTCTTCAATCAATGGTAGACAGGGGAGTAATGCCAGATAACCATATGTATGGAATTGTGATTCACGACCTATCCAAGTCTGGACATATGGAAGCGGCTTTTAAGGTTATTTCGGTGATTGAGAAGAATGGGTTGCTCCCTGATTCATATATGTACAGTGCACTGATATCTGGTCTTTGCAAGACGGCAGGCATGGAAAAAGCTGTTGACCTTCTTGATGAGATGGCTACAAAAGGAATAGAGCCTGGTATTGAATGCTATAATGCCCTTATCAATGGATTTTGCAAGTCCGGTTCTGTTTCTCATGCTCGTAGCATCTTTGATGGCATAGCTGCTAAAGGATTATCACCAAATTATGTGACATATACAGCTTTGATAGATGGAAACTGTAAAGTTGGTAACATCCCTGATGCTTTTGATCTATACAATGAAATGCTCACAAAAGGGGTAACTCCAGATGCTTTTGTCTATAATTTGCTTACAGATGGTTGCTCAAATTATGGGGATCTTGACCAGGCTCTGTTTATAACTGAAAAACGAATTCTTAGAGGATATGGTACTGTTTCTTCTTACAACACTTTGGTCCATGGCTTCTGCAAACGTGGAAAATTGCAGGAATCTGTGATGTTGATCCATGAGATGATGAACAGAGACATAGTGCCTAATGTGCTGACTATTGAAAATATCATCAGTGGACTTAATGAGGCTGGATTACTGAAGGAAGCGCACACAATTTTTGTTGAGTTACTGAAGAAAGCTTCACAATGTGACAGAGATCGATTTTCCTCATTGTTTTCCGATTTGATAAGTCAGGGACTTGTTCCTCTAGATGTTATACATAACATGATCCAATCTCATTGTAAGGAAGGAGATTTGGATAATGCATTAATGCTGCATGATGCTCTTGTGGCAAAACGTGCTCTCATGGACTGCTCATCATATCTTGTTTTATTGGATGGCCTTTGCAGGAAGGGCAACCTGACTGAAGCTTTGAATTTCCTGAAAGAAATGAAAGATATGGGCATTTGTCCTTCTGAGCATCAGTGCTTGGTACTGTTAAATAATCTTCACAAATCAGGATTTATCAAAGAATACAATAAAGTATTTGATACTATGTTGTGTCAGGAGTGGTTACAAAAAGAAAGTAAACTCTGTAATTTGGCTGGTAATCTGGGAGCTGTGAATGAAGAATAATCATATGATGGAGTCCTGATCACATTGTACTGCAAACTTAGGAACTCATGTTTAGTTCATGACAGATTGAACAGATTAAATTGTTCCATTGATTCTTCCTGGTTTGTTTTCCATGAAAATTGTAAAACTATGTCATTGAAGCTAAAAGATGTTCTATTTGGTGCTGATGCACTTATTCAGATATCATAAGTTGATGATGCAGTTATCGAAGAAAGTTGAAAGATGCACAGAGGTTGGTTCTAGTCGTAACAATGGTAATATTGTTATATATTCCTTGATCTGTGCTGTCTTTTAGATATTTTCCTTCTCTATTCACATCTTTCAGTTGCGGAGCTCAGCTGCAACTAATATGATATAAAAAAAAACGTTGTTGTATGTCAAACTGTAGGTGCGCGATGCATGCATGACTCTAGTGATAAACAAATCAGGACCAATGAACCATGGACTTACATAACCATACAGCCAAATATCAAGAGGGTTCTACGCAGTCGAACGTTTCCAGTCGTAGGCATAGCATTATTGAATGCCTATTCCATCTCCTCTGTTCTTCATCATGAGGTTTAGTTGTGCCTCCGAGCACTGAGGAAATGTTATCTAGTTCCAACATCTAAATGGAAGTTTTAAACTCAAACATGTCATTCTTGGTGGTAAGCTAATTCTTCCCTTTTTGTATTAGTTTGAAGTTACTGGCAATTGATATTGTCTTGTATTGCTCATTGTAAGTTCAGAAATATTGGAATGTAATGTTTCAGTGGACGCGTGTCACATTACATTTGATCGTGCATTTTCAGCTGGAAAATATTACGATGGGCTGAGTCATATATCACTATGGACAAAGAAAAGTATTGAATATTTCTTTTTTCTTTTATCCTCTTTCTTTAATTTTTCATTTTAGTTTTTTGTTTAACTTTAGTGGCATTGCATACTTCTTTAAGATTTTCAGATGGTCTCTTAGTAGTAGTGTTGATACATTGCAACGCAAGTAGAGCATGTCTACAACCGGTCCAAAAGTTATTACCCTTTGTAGACATATCTCTACTACCTAATAATTTTGAGCCGGTCTTCTAATCCATCCTTAATCCATCATCTAATCCATTTCGTTAATCCTTAATCCTGTTGAGTTATCAACGATCACAGGCACGTAGATCGAAGTAGAAAACGAGAACTAAAAATAACAAGAATAGAGGATACGAAATTCTTTATTGAATAATTCTGCCAAAATTATAAGGAGTGTCTCCTCAACTATTTATAAGGGGGGAAGACCTACTTCGTGTTGTATCAGAATTAGATAAGGAGCTCATCTGGGCCAGGAGTCCTTCTTCTAGAAGGTGGGTCTGGCCCATAAGCGTTTTACAACATTCCTTCTTAGGCTCTTTATCACGATAAATATGTCTTATAAAAACTCCTTAAAAACTCAGTGAGAAAAATGAAGAAAAGAGCACATATTACCGTCACTTATATTATACACATTGCCTCATCAAAAACCTTAATGAGAAAACTTCATATGAAAATCTCATAAGGGAAAAAGAGTACAATGCTTTAATCTTCATGGTTAATGCTTATCGAACTTCATGAATGACATGAATTATCTTCGAGATAATTCTTTAATTCGGGAACGTGATGTACTTAGGAAAGTTCTCCCCCTGTTCCAAGCACTTCTCTAAGTCTTCTCATGCCAATATCATGCCGACACTTTTCAAGAGTGCAAGCTGGTAGTGCCTTTGTGAACATATCTGTAAGATTATCACAAGATTGGACATGAGTTACTAAAATCTCTCCCTTCTCTTGTAACTCATGACAGAAGAATTTAGGTAACATATGCTTTGTCATGTTTGACTTTATGTATCTCGATTGTATTTATGCAATACAAGCATTATTATCTTCATAGACAACTATAGGGGATGGAGTATACCATACTCTACAACTGTCCATTATATCTCTTGACATCCTTCTAAGCCAAGTGCATTCCTTGGCGGCTTCAAATAATGCGATGATCTCTGAGTAATTTATTGATGTAGCAACAATCGTCTGCTTCGTTGACTTCTATAAAATTATCGTTCCACCAAATAAGAACACATATCCAGTCTACGAGATTGACTTGTGTGGATCAAATAAGTAGCCAGCATCAGTATACCCAACCAAGGTTACTTCTATATTCTTCTTAAAAAATAATCTAAAATCTTTAGTTCCTCTCAGATATCTTAGTACTTATTTAATATCTTTCCAATATCGCATAGTTGGTGTCGAGCTGTATCTAGCAAATAGATTAACAGCAAAAGCTATATCGGGTCTCGTACCATTTGCAAGGTACATCAATGCTCTAATAGCACTAAAATAGGGATATTAAAGTTACAATAATTCCTCACCTTTCTCCCTTGGTCTAAATGGATCATCCTCTGCATTGAGTGATCTCACAACCATAGGAGATCTGAGTGGGTATGCATCTTTCATATTACATCTCTCTAATACCTTCTTAACAACTAAATATCCATTATTGCAAATAATGGTTGGAAGAATAGATAAAACATAAGAAACATGGATACCAGTGTG
Organism: Eleusine indica; assembly: GCA_030378355.1. NCBI lineage: Eukaryota > Viridiplantae > Streptophyta > Magnoliopsida > Poales > Poaceae > Eleusine > Eleusine indica. Next base: position 22,632,031 of record CM059500.1, read on the forward strand.
CCCATCAATCAAATCAAATTCGTTCAGGCAAGGAAAAGAAACATTGATGTAAATCATTTTGCTTTTGTGGCCCTCTAGGAGTCCTATAAAATTGAGCATGTCGTAGTGTGCAAATGACAGCTTCTTGGGTATAAGTTAAATGGATTATATGCATGGCAAAAATAGATTGATATATATGTGAGTACTCATTTCGTAGCCGACTTAAGTCTTTTTGTATGACGCACTCAAGCAACATCAGTTGAACCAATAACATTTTCAAAGCAATCAGTCCATAGCAGATAAAGACACTCGCTCACTAATAAAGTAAGCACCATACTTGCAAGCAAATAGTTATTTCTTATTTTTCCAGTTCCATATAAATTATTCATTGGTAGCTACCAATGATGCATGTTGATCATATCAGTTCTATTGCCAAAACAAGATTGTTACACAAACAAGAAATGACAAAAAAAATGATTTCACTATCAACATCCCCTGGTGATGAGACCGAATGGAAGCAAATTTCCAGTTTCTCATCTTTCTTGGAGATGGAAAAAAATCTATATATTTTAGTATAACAACAAAAATATGATAAACATAAAGATGACAGAATGGAAGTATTTTAGTTATAGAAATAAGACTGGTATATAGAGAGATTTTGGTGGTAACACATACCATATTCCATCGCAAGCTAGAACAAAGAACTTGGCATCATCAAAAAGTTTAACCTGATAAAAATTTAAAAGACACGGTTACTAAGTCCCATTCTGTTAAAAATAAAGGGATACACTAACATCAAATGCTAGCAAAACACAGGTTCAGCTGTCACGATCCATCTCCGAGCTAGCAAAAGCTCATCTTGCTTCAATTTCATGTCACCTTGATGAAATAAGAAAAATAATAATAAACACTGTCTGTGACAGAGAAAATATTTTCAGCTTGGGTGAAAAAGGAGAGCCACCCACAGATTCAACACCGCCCTCAAATCAGTTAGTCTTTTTCCATAGCTTCTACCCTCAGCTCTTATTCTGACGAACTATGTTCTTGTAAAGGTTAGCTTTAGACTGTCTTGTTCTCTGTCTAGTTTCCTTTTTGAAATAAAATTTCAGTGAGAGCCTCTCCTACTATATTTACATCAAGAAACAACAGTGTCACCTAATAGAGATTGAAAATCTACATATTCATTCTACTATAATAACAGAAATGATGAACATAAACATGACATATTGATGTCCATTCTACTCAGGTGTAGTTACTCCCACGTTGAAAAATCCACCTTGGGTGTGTTCATACTCATTTATTATTTTGAGTATGTACATATACTTAAAACAAGATTTTTAAGAGTAATAACCATAAAAGTTTTGGAAGGGTCTTCTAGTTATATATATATTATATATATACCTAGGGTGTAGAATAAGCTATTCTACACCCTGAGCCAGCCAACCCACCCCCCGTCGAGCCAGGTTGCCAGCCAACCCTGACCGGCACGCCACCTCTAGTCCCAGTAAGGATCTGAACCCGCTAAACAACATATGCCCGGGCAAGCCCTGAAATCAGCCTTCTTCCCCGTCCGCCACAGGAACAGCCCCCGCCGAGGTGCGTCCTATAGATCTCGGCCTTCTTCCCACGTAGGTAGCGGGAGCGGCGATGAGGAGCTCATCCCCGTTGATCTGGGGCTTCTACGTCGCAGGAGCGGCACCCACCCAGGTAGGGCCGACGGATCCCGACCTCCTTCCCTCGTCGATCGTGGGAGCGGCGACGAGGACCTTGAGGCGTGGCAACCCAGTCGATCTCGACTTTCTACATCGTGGGAGCGGTGCCCACCGAGATGGCCCTGACCTTCTTCCCCATGCTCCGCACGAAGGCGCGGTGTCTAGCTGATGGGTCTACGGCTGCTCATCTCCGTCAATCTCGGCCTTTATCTCATTTGTTACAGCATCCAATCGATCTCGGCCTTCTTCCCTATCATTCATGGGATGGCGTGATGAGATCCATGGCGGATCATCCCTGTCAATCCCATGCTCCGCACGCAGCCATGTGAAGGAGCCATGCATCATCCTCGTTGCCACGCGCAGCCCTCTAAAGGAGCCACACTCCATAACCCACAACGATGTTGTCGTGCTGCCGTGGACCTTGTCGCCGTTGAATACGTGCTGTCGTGGACCTTGTCGCCTCGACGAGGCTCTCCACTCACCGTGAAAGCACGTCAGGCAAGGTACCTCTGTTCGGAGAAAATTACTGAAGGAATTGGTTCTGTAACTTGTTTGTTTTTCATATGTTCCTAGATGAGCACCTAAAAGTATTGAAGTTGAGTAGTTTAATAATAACTGTGGTAGACTAATTTGTTTGAGGCTCTCGTGTTTATCAGAAAACTGAATATGTCTATCTGAGATAGTGATATGAATGAGCTTGCTTTGTTTTAGAAAAAAAACTCGACCTGCGGGGGGTAAGACAGCCCCCGGGCATTTTGCTAAGAAGAAGACCTTCTCATGCAAGTCGAGAAAACCCCCGAAGCCCTGCCTCACCCTTACATAGCGGCACCGTGGCCCGTGTGAGACGACCACGACTTGGACCGAGCCTTAGACCTGTGCTTTGGCGTGGTGACAAGTGAGGGGATTTTTTTACCCTAACCCGTAAATTCGGTCCCACTGGGAGTTGAATCCGGGACCTTGGGGTGCTACTAAGCCACCTCAACCACAAGGCTGAAGGACTGTTTGCTTGTTTTAGAAAACAAATTGTATTCTCTTGTGGCTATTGAATTTAGAGTGAGATTTTCATGGAGGACACTACCAGCCAAATTATATGTAGTAAAGAATAAAGTGAAATTACCGAAGGAAGAAATATTGAAGTGATAGATAATCTTATTGGCCATTACAGCTTCCATTCATGAGAACATAACACAATTTTATAAGTGAACATTAAAAGAATTACTGAATGAATTTGCACTCTTGAAATGCAGTAGATTTACAGGCACACAAGAGCATCGGTAACGTTAAAACAATAACTGAATGAATTTGTATACTTAGAATACCATGGATTTACTGATACAAAAAGCATCAGTAACTTTCAAAAAAAATACTGAATGAATTTGTATACTTGAAATGCCATGGATTTATGCTACAATGTTCTATTGTTGCTGATTCTAAAAAATTACTGAAAGTGTTACTGATTCTAAAAAGTTACTAACACTTGTGTAGAAATTACTGATTGTGGTTATACTTCGGTGAGTCGCCAGTTTCTATCACCAGAGTAAAAGGTGCTAGATTCTAAGGACCCAAACAATGTGGCAATAAACACTAAATTCTTCAACTCCATTGCACACTAAATTCTACAACTCTTCAGCATAATAAACGAACACTAAACATTTACTAATAAAGAAGTACTGACACTTTTCAAAAGAAATTATGAATTCTATTACTAATTCCATGCAACAATAAACACTGAATTCTCCAACTCCTTTGCATACTAAATTCTCCAACTTCTTTGCATACTAAATTCTTGTTGACACTTCTTAACGTCATATCAAGAATATTACTATCCCTGGTACTGCGCCAGAAATGATTGTTGGTGTTTGTTGTGCTTTAAGAGTAAAGTGAATTAATCCGCAAGCGCACGGAACACTATTGTAGCATTTCACCCTGGAGTATTCCAAGGTATCGTATTTATTTTTCTCAAGTAAGCTAGGCGTAAGATTATCTTGGTTTAACAAAGATATAACTATAAGAATTATACCAACTGACCAAAGATGGGGGTAAGGATGTTCAATAATAATAGTAGGGGTAGTAATACAGCAGAAATCTACACTAAGATAAATAAAGAGATCGGTTAAGCTAGTCGGGAGGACAACGAGTCTTAAGTCTAATATTCCTAAAATATATCTAAGTTAAGTGTCAAATCTTAGTTACTCGAGTTGAGCGCTTACACCAATTTCGTGGTACAGCCTAGAGTCTTTCACCTGTTAGCTCACTTCAGGGCATAAAAATGATCCACTAATATGGGTCGATAACTAACCTATGTACTAGTGGATACACTATCGCTAGACAACCCTGCTTGAGACTTCTCGAACGTGGTGGATTACTAAAGGGATGGATAGGACTCTCACCACCTGCCGCCTTCCACACAGCCCGTGGGGACGAATGCAAATCCAGCTAGCGTTAACTTAGGCACCACGTCTACGCCTTCACTAGATATTCTTCCGTTGGCCTAGCAGAAGAATAGTCGGGAAATAACCAAGTCTAGGTCTCAGAAAGAACCTAAACTTAATTAAATCCTAGCTGAGAAACCCATGAATTACGCATCAAAGTTTCTTCCTGATAATTGTACCTTGAGGAATTGACTAAACTAAAATAAATACTTGACAAGATATATAAGAGAAAGATATTTATATTGATACAAAAAGAGAAAAGATACAAGAGAGCTCATACCAAAACTCCAAGACAATTCCGGAATCTCAAGCGATGCTCTCGACCAGACTCTAACTCCCAACTAACTAACCTACTCTACTAAGTAGTACAAGTAGTGGAAAATGGACTCCTTGATGTGTTGCTTCGTTTTATGTTCTTTTTCTGCTAAATTCCCCATCTATTTATAGGTGGCGATGGGCAGGGGGGTACTTCTAGGTGAAGAAGAGTCGGTAGGCCAAAGTCAGTCCGCTGAGCGGCGGGCAAGGCCGGGCGGCCCTTGGATTGTGTCAGTTCGCGACCGACTTCTCTTAGATGGCTTGGATTTTGTCCCGTTGGATTTTGTCCCGAAGTCGGTTGTTTGGTCGGTTTCCATCGACTCTTCATTTGTTGGGCGGTAGGCCTCATGGGCCTCATGGGCTGGCAACCCTAGGTGGCCAACCCAGGTCGGGTGGCAGGCCAGGCCGGGCGGCAAGCCAGGCCCGACGGCAAGGTTGGCCAGGAGGCGGCCCATGCCGGGCGCCGACCCCCTCCGAATCGCCCCTTGACTTCTTCCGGTTAGGCCACTTGTTGGTCCTCTTTCTTTAGCCGTATTTCATCATTTTGGTCTGGGAGGAGAAAACGACATCATGGTGGAGTGTTTTGTAGAATCGGCTGGGTCGGATGATCAGTCGGATAATGAATCCGGTTTGATCGGCCGGGTGGCTGATTTCAGCTTTAAACAACCCTGTCGGCCAGGGCCTGAATTCAACCGTAAACGACCCTGTCGGCCGGGTCCTGATTTCAGCAGTAAATGAGGCTGTCGGCCGATGGAAAACGGCTGTTTCACAGTCGTGATCGGCTGACTGGATATTTCTTCATGTTTTCGCATATTTTGGCTCTTTTGTACCTGCAAGCACATATTTCATCAAAACTCGTGAAACTTTATTAGTTCAAATAAATATTTATTAAACTTTGGTCTTTACCTTGCATTTCCCGACCGATTGGTGGCCGATATTGGGTTTTACGGGCCACCAACAATTCTCTAACCCCTTGGCACAATAAATGAAAAGTAAAAAAATTACTAACAAAGAATTACCGACACTTTTCAAAACAAATTATTGGTTCCATAAAATTACTGATTCCTTGACACCCTAAATTCAACAACTCCTTGGAACACTAAATTTTCCAACCCCTTGGCACACTAAATTCACTAACTCTTTGGCACACTAAATTCTCCCGTGAGCAACCGATTTCTATAACCGTAGAAGAAGATATTGGATTCTGAGGCTTTAAACTATGTGAGAATAAACACTAAATTCTCCAACTCCTTTGCACACTAAATTCTCTGACTCCTTGGCACACTAAATTCTCTATCCTCTTGGCACAAAAATGAACACTACTAAATTAGTAACAAAGAATTACTGACACTTTTCAAAAGAAATTACTGATTGCTTGGCACACTAAGTTCTCCAACTCCTTGACACACTAAATTCTCCAACTCCTTGGGACACTAAATCCTCTAACTCCTTGCAACACTAAATTCTATAAGTCCTTGGCACACTAAAATCTCCAACTCCTTGGCACACTAAATTCTCCAACCCCTTGGCACACTAAATTCTATAACCCCTTGGCACAATAAATGAATACTAAAAAATAACTACCAAAGAGTTACTAACATTTTTCAAAAGAAATTATTGATTGCTTAGCACACTAAATTCTCCAAATTCTTGCCACACTAAAGTCTCCAAACCCTTGGCACAATAAATTCTCTAATCCCTTGGCACAATAAATGAACACTAATGTCGATGACACGTACCTTGGGTACTTCTCATAGAAGGAAAGTAGAGATAGACTCCTATTTGGACATGTATAGTAGACCGACTAGGACTCCGCCATATAACCCTGCCCTCTGGATATATAAGGCAGGGCAGGGACCCCCTCAAGGGGCGAGCAATAGGGCAGCAGATAGATTAGACACAACTAGACATTATCGTCTAGGTCTACCCTCCTCATCTAGATCTATGATCTAGACATATCAATACAAATACCGCAGAACACAGGACGTAAGATTATTATCCTTCGGGAGACCTGAACCTGTATAAATCGGCGTCTTGTGTTACCATCGTCTCTTGATCTTGCGCATATCCCTATTCTAGATATAAATCCTGATAGGTGAACTATTCTATGTCTAGTGTCGAGAATAAGTCTCGACATTTGGTGCCATCCGTGGAGACACCGTGAAAGTCAGCATGTCGAGTTCAATGGTCTCATTCTACTTCAAGATCTAATTTCGAGCAAACCGGCCTTGAAGTGCCGTATCATACAGGTCATCGTGTCTTCATCGATGATGACATCTTCATATTCGATGGTTTTCTTCATCAAGTATCAAGCGCACAAAATTTGTGTGTGACGGCAGACGGCTAGCTCTCGTATGATGAGAAGTTGGTGAGTCTCTTGAGTACGACAGTGTTTGGTTGCAACTGTGACATCCCAAGCCACAAAAATGTTGGTTAAGGTAACACCATGTTAATTTGCTGATTAATTCAAAATTTCAAAATAATTAAAGTGCCAAAGAAAAAGGGGAATTTACTTAAAGAGAAATTCCACTAATTGGCCAAGTAGTAGCTTCTCAAAAACTTTGCAAAACTCAATAGAAGTGTGCCCATATTTTTGCATATTCCAGTAGGGCATATCAAGAAAGAATTTTGAGGAATTTACTGGAATTTTTGATTGAGGTTTAACCCCCCTAAAAATTCCCTAAGTGCAGAGAACAGCACCTCTGTTCCAGGAATTTTAGTTAAATCTCCAGAGGGAACCTCAACGTGGCCACAAAAGCAAAGTTGGCGAGTAGGAATTGCTGAACCTGCACAAAAATTTTCTAAGGATTTGAAGCATCGTGGGTGGAGAAATCAGCAAAAGTGCAGCACTGTTCTAGTCAAGGGGGGGGGGGGGGTCAACCATTTTCTTCTCTCGTCCACTCACCGATCGACACCGCCGTCCTCTTCTGCCGGCCACCGCGCGCCTTCCCTCTCTCTTGCCCATCCCGGCCACTGCTCTGCCTGCCGTCGCTGTGCCACCGGCCGCATTGAAGCCCCGCCGACGAACCAACCCTCGGCGGCCAGCTCACCTCCTCGCTCCTTCTGCCCTCGCACCGCCGCGCGGTACTTAAGACCGCTGCCGTCGAGAGCCTCCACTCTCCTCCTGTCCTCTCTGCTCTCGCACGCGCGCCACGCGATCCCCAGGCCTCCGGCAAGATCAGACGTCCCTGCCCTCGCCCCCTTCTTCCTCTTCCGCCAGGATCGGGCGTCGCCCCTGCTTTTCCCCGCCATGGCCGCCGTCGCGTCAAGCTCCGCCTAGGTAGCTCCCCGTCCCCTCCTCTTTCCTCAAATTGTTGCGCAAGGATCTTCCCGAGCAGGCCCCTGACCCGTTCCCCCGTTGCCGCAGAGCCCTCGCCGGAATCGACAAGGAAAGGAGCCGTCGTCGTCGGATTCTCCCCCACCCCGCCGACGAGACCCCCCTTCCGGCCCTCCCCGTCGCCTAGCTCCTCCACGCCGTCATTCTCCGCACCAAGGTGATGCTCTCCCTCCACTCCCCGACCCTTCGTGCTCGCCGTGCTCGCCACGCAACGCCGCCGTACCCCGCCTCTGCTCCGCCGCTCGTCGCCGGCCGTCTCCGGCGCTTTCCGCGGGGTACCCACCGGACCCACGAGGTCGCCGTGAGGTGCTGATCACGTGGGCACACGATGTTGGCCGAGCCGCGCTGCCGATTTGGCCGCTGGCCGAGCTCGCCGGCGCCGGCCACCGCGCGCGCGCGCGCGCCCGCGAGGATTTGAAATCGCCGGATGGCAGTTCTGTAATTTACCCCCAACTTTGCTAAAAACTTCAAAAATTCATAACTCGAAAAATAAAAGTCCAATGAGCATGAAACCAAGTTTGTTGGGTTCCTAAAATCTTCCTCTACCAGAAAAACAAGATGAGGGCCAGGGTTATGCAGTAGGTTAGTAAAATTAAATCACCAAAGTTAGAACCTTGCTAAGAGTATTAAATTCATAATTCAAAATATATAACTGATAAAATCATGGGATTTGGTCAGTAAGCACTTCATGTCATTCCTAAACTTTCTGCTAAAGCACATTTCCATCTTTTATGCAAATTTTAGTGTTATTGCATAATCCCTATTTTTAGTAAATGAATTTCTATAAATGCTTGGGTAGGATTTTAATTCTGAAATTTTGCATTTCTAATCTTTGGGCATGTCTACATAAGTATAAAATCTCCATGAAAAATTTTGGGCACCTTCAGTATGCTTTTGGGCTGTTGAAGTTACTCATTCATAATTAGCTTAAGAAATTCAATATAATTGTTGCCTAATATATGCATATGGTTATTATTAGTGGTAAATCCATCCTTGGGACAGCCCATGCAACATGCTAATCTTGACTTACAGTAAAGTTAGGATTTTCTTTTGCATACTAATGATTCACAATTAGTTTATATATCTGGATTAGTTAGAGCTATAATTAAAAGTGAGCATGTCAAATTCTAGGAGGTTGCAATTAACCTTGCAAGATAAAATTTTCTATGTCCTCTTGCATAGGCATTATAACTGGTGAATGCACCCCGGGTAAGGGTGTAGTTAGGGGGGGGTTTGCATATTTGCTGAGTAGGCCTTGGCATACCGAGGAAAAATGCCCTGCTAGTTTCTTAGCACCCAGGGTATACTGGTAGTTGGAATATAGGGATATGCTCAGTGATTACCATGCCTCCCACTTCCTCTAATTAGAAGTTTGTCCCCTGAAAGTTAATAATTGCCAGAGTGTGGTACAAACATGTCATCTCATGCATGAGCATCATTCCATCAAATCCTATTTATTGAGGAAGTGTCATGCATCATCGTCCAACTCCTGACCGTGCATTGCACTGCATTGACTAGGGAGCGAGACTGGGAGCAAGGACGTGGCAAGCAACCCTGAGGAGCCCGAAGTTGAGCTAAACCCCACGGAGAACTTTAACTGCGATCACTCCCAAGGCAAGCCCCGGTGCACACCTACTGATTTATGAGTCCTTTTTATTTTGCCACCATAGAGAGATATTGTATGGTGCATTAGGTATAGGGCTTGGATGGAAACCCACTTGCATAAACAAACTGTGACCAATACTTAGTTACGTCAGTAAGCCTTTCGTTAGCAACTGCTAGGCTTAAATTAGTGGAGTCAACGGTAGGCTATGGGATCACTTGATTCAATCATGATCCACGTGAAGAATGAAATTGGTTAAAATTTGGGAACCTATCGTTGCAACCCCGCGGACAAGTGTTGAACAGTACCAAGTGCATACCTCTATATGGGAATTGGTAAACCTAGTAACTTGGGCGCCGTATTGTTGGACGGTATTACTCATCGATCCAGAGGTGATGTGAATGGCATGGTGGATGCACGGGTTGAGGACCGCTGGAGAGTGCACGGGTTAAGCCTCAGATACGAAGTACTGTATCACGGGGAGGACGTGTACTCGGGATCGATGGCCCCGGATCGACTTTATCGCAACCTCGTGAACGGTGGCCATACGTGTTCTTAAATGATGCGTATGTCGTGCATTTGGGTTATTCTCCTGCAGGATGTAAATCAATTCGAATTGCCGTCCCTCGCGGTTATGAGTACCTCTTGTTTCGAGCAGTGGCAATGATATGTTAAGTAGAGAAGTTTGTTTATGATGCTGAAATTCATTTACTCTATGGATACCTATTGCTATCTTGTATTGCTCTTTATAATTGTACAAGTCGTAGTGGCTAGCTAGGTTCAACTACAGTCCCTCTTCTGCAATAAGCAACCAAGATCTAGTTAAGGAATGGGCCTCGCAGCATAGCACTAGTAGATGCTTTTATGCAAATATCAAAGAAACCTGGTCGGCCCCCTGCATACTAGGAGTCGGTTTTAGTAAACCTTTTGGACGGGTAAGTCTTGCGGAGTATGCTAGATACTCAGGCTTTGCGATTATGTGGTTTTCAGGTTTGCCCCAAGCAACTTACTGCGATTGCTGTAACAAAATTGTGTGGGAAGGTGAGGAGCCCCAGAACTGGACCATTGAATGGGTCCCCGGCTCCCCTAATCAAGAAGAGTGAACCACTGCCCTAGGGCCGGCATGGCTTGCTTAGGTTCTGCGGAGCGTTTGTCGTATCTCCCGCCTCCGCACATTTATGTAATATAAACCAAGAACATATGTATGGTAATGTAACTAAATTTGCTTCCGCTATGACTCTTGCACTTGTAATATTATACGCTTAATGATGTATCTCTGTAAACGATGGATGTCCCGTGTGAACGCTATGTATGGTTACTTCGTTAACCATCTCCCGAGGCGATCCTGTACGGCACACTCTATACTTCGGTATAGGGTTGCGACAGCAACAAGCAAATCATCAAGTCAACAACGAGAGTTGATCCATGAAAGTCAAGATTGATTGATGTACTCGCTGACTTCAGCTTGTACACGCGGAGGTCATGTCCAAATCGATTACTAGGCATCATGAAAACAAGTTGTTCGACTTGTGCGAAGCAAGTCCGAGTCGACAAAGGCTTCACGTAGCCGGGAAGTGTCCTTTTATCTTTAATAATTTCATATTATTTTGTTCCTCAGATTATACTAATCGGTTTTTACCAACTAATGTACGTGCATGCGATTGGCTTGGACCTTTTTGCATGTATATATAGAGGAAAAACCTCGTCACGTGAGGGAGCAAGCTAATCTTGATAACCAAAGGGCCTTTTCGTTGGCTCCAGCATTGAAGCAGTTGCGATCAGGCATAAGGTGCACTACAAATAGGGCCTATAGCGGCGGCAGGCAAACCGCCGAAACGGCGCGAGCCAAAGTCGACCGTCGCTACAGAGCCCATGGGCACTTTTCCAACCCAAACCGCCGCTACAAGTCATCCAATAGCGGCGGTTGACAATGCCAACCACCGTTATTAATGACCCATATTTATAGTGGTGGTTGATAATGCCAACCGCCACTATGTGGGGCATACTAGTGGCAGTTGATAATGTCAACAACCTCTATAAAGTGCCCAGGCTATATAAGCCATGTTCAGATAGCTCTGGTACTCACTCGAACAGTGGCAGCCCGAAAATTTGCGCAAATCATCAAAATAAAGGAGGGGGGGGTTGAGTTTATTTTTACAGCGATTTGCTCTCTGAGGTAAGGGGAACTCATCCCATAGGTTTTTTTATGCTATTATTTTGAAATCAAGTTGAATTTTGCATTTTAAGTTTGTTAGGTATTCATCAAAATTTAGCTAGATTCGTTTGATTTGTATGGTTCTATTGGATTGTAGTTGAACTTTATGAAGCCATACATCATCTATTTTCATCATTACACAAAACAATTACTATATCTAGCCTCTTTTATGTCAATGGTAATCTGGATCTAGTTTGGTTACTAGAAGAGAGAGAAAGTGTTAGGGCAAGAGGGATATTTATTTTTATTATTTTTTGATAAAAATTAAATAATATATAGAATAATTTTATGTTAATTTGATGTTTGTTTCATTTTACTTTGCATAATATTTCTCACTTTACGTAATTTATTTTTCAATATATATATATAATAAATGTTTAATATTTTTTACACATAATTAATTAATTAAAATTTTTTTTTGGTTCACGTTCAAGGTCATTCACGATGGATAGATCTTGGATGTACGAGGCACCGAGACCGGATCCAATATTTTTACGAGAAGTCTCCAAATTCAACGAAGGGGTCGCACAACATGCTTGACGTGAAAGGACGACTGATATTTGTCTGTATTTTGATTGGGAGAATCAGAATTTGTGGAATGATATAGAAGTAATCAACTCACACTTGGTGCGGAGGGGTTTTGTTGAGGGGTACACGAGATGGACAAAACATGGTGAGAACAGTGTGATCAATATGAAATTTGATGAGCATATTGAAGTTGAAGTCGAGGCTGTCAATTCTCCTAGTGTAGATGCGACGGAGTCACCTGGTGAAGCTGTTTTTGATGTTGAGGAGTTGTTATGTCACATTGAGTTGCAGGTGTTGATCAATGCCGGTATAACTAAAGGGCTTCATATATTTCATAGAATAGAGAAGACATCAAAGGATCCATTATATGAGGAATCTAAGGGATGTGGTAAACAGTTCACCGTGTTGCGTATTGTACTTGAGCTGATGAAGCTGAAGGCCATGCATGGCTGGTCGGACGCGAGTTTCACGGATTTGTTAGAACTTATTTCCGATGCGCTACCGAAGCCCAAGTTGTTGCGAAGGACAACATACCTTGCTAAGAAGTTGATTTTGCCACTTTCGTTGGGCGTGTAAAAAATTTACGCGTGTCCAAATCATTGCATATTGTATCGAAAGGAGCATCAGGACGCTGTGAGATGCCCAAGGTGCAAACACAGTCGTTACAAGAGGAACAACGATTATGATGCCGATGGTGGCATGAAGAATACCAAAAAGGAAAGAAAGAAGAAAACAAGTTCTATCGTCAATGACAGTGATGATAGTAAGGTTCCTTCTTTAGTCATGTGGTACTTACCCATGGTTGATCACATTAGACGCTTATTCGCCAACCCTAGGGATGCGGTAATGATGACATGGCATGCACGCAAGGGGGATGGTAAGCTCAGGCATCCCGTAGATGGAACACAGTGGAAAAAGTTCGATGAGAATCATTGAGACTTCTCTGGTGAGGAAAAGAACCTACGGTTTGCATTCAGTACAGACGGAATGAACCCATTCGGTCAAATGAGGAATCCGCATAGCACTTGGCTAGTGATACTAGCAATATACAACATTACACCATGGTTATGCCATAAGCGTAAGTACCTACTGCTGACCACTCTTATATTTGGGTCCAAAGAACCTGGAAACGACATAGACGTGTTCTTAGTACCATTGTTCGAAGACCTACAAAGGAGAGTACTTCATACTCAGAGCAATTATTTTTTGCACGATAAGTGATTCCCCGGTACTAAGGGCGCTATCGGGCCTGGTCAAAGGAAAGGTGAAATGTTTCGTATGCGTTGATGATACATCCCATATGTACCTTCCAGCATCCCAGAAGCTAGTGTATATGCGAAACCGCCGATTCTTACCAGCAAAACACAAGTATCGCGATGCCTAGACACTTTGATGGCAGTGTTGTATTTGACCTTGTTAAAAACATGAGTGTTGTTTTTGGAAAGCCGGTGAAGGGAGTCAAAAAGGAAAAAGGTCTCATGCCGTTTAAGAAAAAATCTATTTTCTTCATATATTTCAATTATTGGAAAGAATTGGAAGTGAATCATGCCTTCAACTGGATGCATATTGGGAAGGCTGTATTTGACAGTACTAGCAGACTTATACTCGACCAACTTGGTAAGACAAAGGATGGACTCAGCGCACATAGAGATCTTGTAGAGATGAGAATAAGACCAGAGCTCCATCCGCAAGAAAGAGCTAACGGAAAGTACTTTCTCCCCCTAACAGCCTACACCCTTACGATTGAGGAAAAAATAGCATTTTGTAAGTGCCTCAGTAGGATTAAAGTACCAATGGGTTTCTCATCGAATATCAAGAATCTTATAAAAATGGAAGAGTTAAAGATAAGTGGGTACAACACTCATGATTGCCATGTAATGCTTTCGGTGTTTCTTCCAATTGCTATCTGAGCTGTGAAATCGCCATGGCTGAAATTAGTTGTAATTCGCCTTTGCTACTTATTTAACGCGATATCGAAGAAGGTGATAACTGAAGACGAATTAAGTGACCTACGGACCCACATAAAGGAAACAATGTGCATACTTGAGATGGTCTTCCCTCCATCCTTTTTCAATACGATGGAACATTTCATGATTCATACTGTTGACCAGATCTCTACATTGGACCCCGTCTACCTGCATCAGGTGTTTCCATTTGAGAGGTTCATCTATGTATTGAAATGCTATGTACATACTCATTCACATCCAGAGGGTTCTATGATCGAGGGCTACACAACTAAGGAGGTCATCGAATGTTGCTCAGATTACATTAATGATGGTAGCAGATCAATTGGTCTCCCCGTATCTCATCATGAGGGTAGATTATCTAGAAAAGGTACCAAAGGATATAGATCGTTCATCGACCGTGACTTCAAACGAGTGGACCAAGCACATTTCAGCGTATTGCAATTTATAGGACCGTACTTTGAGAAACATCTGTTAGAGCTCCACCGAAACAACAAGGATACGATAGATGAATGGATCGTAGGCAAGCACAAGCGCTCTTTCACATCATGGTTTAGCTTCCTAGACCTTCCAAGTGGCGAGTTCGTCGAAAAGAAAATGTTGAGAAAGTTAGCTAACCACCTAAGAAGAATGGTTACCTTTCAGACATACCACATCAATGGTTTTACCTTCTACACCCAATAGAAGGATAAGAAGAGCAAGTGTCAAAACAGCAGTGTTCGAGTAGAAGCCATTGACAAAGAGGACCAGATGACCTCGTATTACGGGTACATTGAGGAAATATGGGAACTAGACTACGATGCAAATTTACAGGTTCCCATATTTAAATGCAAATGGGTGAAGCACCATAATGGCATCGAGGTGGATGAATATGGTTTCACAATTGTTGATCTTTACAATGTTGATCACAAAGATGAGCCTTGGATACTTACCAAGACCGTGGAACAGGTGTTTTATGTACTTGATCCAAAGGACGAAAAGAAATACATTATTGTTCCAGGTAAACAAAGAATTGTTGGAGTGGAGAATGTGGAGGATCGAGATGACTACAATCAATATGACGAGGTGCCATGTTTCATAGATCCAAAAAATTTTAAAGTCTTAGAAGCAAGACTCTCCTTTACCGGTGGAATGCCCTACATGCGCACCGATGACTGCCAAGGCAAAGTCGTTCAAGGCTAACTCAAGCATCATGTAATTTTATTTTTGAAGTATCGTTCATTAGGAGAACCTTGTATTGTGTTCTATGTAACTTATGCTTATTTGAATATAAAGTGTAGGAGTGTTTCTCGCAAACTTCAGGACCAACATAATTTTTTTTTTTACTTTTAGGGTTTTTTTTTCTGCAAAAGAACAAGGCTCTGGTTCATTTTTTGGGTTGAAAGTCACATAAATCGGAGTGGTTGAAAAGTTATGCTAGTTTGAAGTTTTAGGGACCTATTTGTAATTTTATAAAATGACAAGAATTAAAGTGTAAAAATATTAGGACTGAAATGTAATTAATAAAAAGTATAGGGTTGTTTCTATAAAAGTTTAGGACTTAAACATAATTTTTATTAAGTATAGGGGCCTAAGTGTAAAAGGATAGGACTAAAATATAACTAATAATGAACTCAGGGGTTCTTTCATAAAATCCCAGGGGCTGCTCTTTAGCGGCGGCTCACAAGACGAACTGTGCTATTCCTTTTTAGCGGCGGTTGTCTTCTTGAGCCGCCGCTAAATAGCACCGCCTTTATATAAGCACGGCCACGGCGGGGCCCAAACCCTAACCGCGGTGGAGAAGAACGACGCCATCAGGCTGCCCAAGCCCCGAGCGCCGTCTCCTCTCCCGACCACGCCCCGTCTCTTCGGCCCTCCATCCCCCGCCTCCCCACGTCGACGACCATTGTGCATGCCCCCCTCCTCTTTTTCGGCCTCGACGATTGTCGCGCGAGCCCCCCAACGCCTCTTCGAGTGCCGTCACGCGCTCCTCCCCTTCGGCTCCCCTATCGAGCGCCGTCTCCTCGTGCGCTCCTCCCCTCTAGTTTCCCGAGCGCCGCCGCGTGGGCTCCCTGACGCCTCCCCTAGCGCTGCCGCTTGGGTTCCCCGATGCCTCCTCGAGCGAGCCGCATGCTCTCCCCGACGCCTCCCCGAGCGAGCGCGTGCTCCCCTCCTCCTCGACGCCTCCCCAAGCGCGGGCTCCCCTCCTCCTCTGCAACGTCCCCGAGCGCCGCGTCCCTGACTCCTCTGCGCCGTCCCTGAGCGTGGGCTCCCATCCTCTGACGAGCTCCAGCCAGGTGCGCCCATTCCCCTTTCCCTCTCCCCCTCCTTCTGCCCCTATGATTTGGTTATAACTGATGTTTTGCTCTAGTAATACTCTTAATCTGTTCCCCATGGCATGTTAATGAACGAATTAGTCAGAAGGTTACCTCATTAGCCAGTTGATTTTCCTGGAGTAGACACAGTAGAAACTACAATCTTCTAACTTGCTGGTGCACCCATTCTTGAGAATGCCAGTTGTAACAGCCCAAGAATTTCGAATTCAAAAACTTGAGTCAAACTTGGTCAAATTCAAAATTTGATGTTCAAACTTGATCAAATCTCGAATTTCGAGCTGTTACTTTGGATTATTTTCCTCCCTATAATATTGTGGACCAAGATTTATCGAGAAGAAATATTTGAGTTCAAGTATCAAGTTCAAATTTCACTTGAATCTGTTTCAGTTAATTGTGAAATCAATTTTGCTGGAGTGCTAAGTGCTTGGGCCGTGTTTCCTCCCTTCCTGCACGCCAGCCCACTTCCTCCTCTTCTCTTTGGACCACGAAGCCCGACCCGCCTGGAACAGTTTGTCGTCTTCCTCCAGTCGATCAGAGCCACAGCGCGCCTGGGCACGGACGTCGAAAGCCACGCGGCGCCAATCTGCAGCACCTATGCCTCCCGAACCCTAGCTCAGCCGCCTATAAGTACCCCTGGACGCCGCCGCCTCAGCCCAGACCCCATATCGCGCTGCTCGTCGTCCCTGGACGCCGTCCCTCTCCTTCCTGCTCGTCGCTGGAGATGGTAGTGAAACAAGCAGCAGCCGCCGCCCTGGGACCTTGCCGCCTGTGCCCGCCTTGCCGTGCCGCGACGGTTTGCGCTGGTCCCGTGGAGACCCAGGCAGAGGAGGGCCGATGGCAAGGAGCTCAAGACCACTACCATGTTTCTCCTCTTCGCAGACTGCTCTTCGTCCGGTGAGCACCGATCGGATCCTGTCTCCGTTTCTTCGTTCTCGACACATGTTCTAGGTTCATGCTTAGAACCATACTTTGAATCGTTGCAGAAACCCTGGAACGCCTCAGTTGTCAACAGACGCGCGCCCATGTCGCCTTGTTCGTGAGCAGAAGATGTCAAGCCCACCTCGACGCCGGTGTGTTCCTAACTTCGGTGAGCCGATGTCCAGTTTTGTCTATGTTCGGGTATCAGCTTCGTCCCTCCTCACCCTTGGTGCTTAGCCCGAGACGTGATCCCCTTGCAGGAGCACGGGAACGCACTGGTTGCCATCTGTCGTGTCGAGCTCATGTCCCAGGAGCCAGGATCACATCCTCGACGCCGTTCACCTTGTTTGGGTCAGATTCTAGGAATCGTATCTTATATCCCTTCGTCTCTGTTGGACTATGGTGCTACTCCCAGAAAACCAGGTTCACCCGTTGTGCAGAGTGCTGAGAACGCCAACCATGCCGCTGTATGAGTCGCCATGCTCACGAGTTGAGGACACCGAGAGCTGGCATGATCTTGGTCGAGGTTCTGCGCCGGATCAAGTCGAGTTGAGGACGTCGCCTGCTGCCTAAGTCCTTACGGTTAGACACAACCTCCTTTCCCAGCGTTTCCCTCTCCTAGGACGATTTCAACTGACGCTCATCAACTGTCCGACGAATTGCCCATGAGTACTCTGCTCTGTTTTCCTTCATGCGTTGTCGCCTAACTTGAAGGTCCAGACCTTGTGGAGCTTTGGGGAGCCAACGTTTTGGGTCCAACAACGTTGGCCTATGGAGTGACGCCATGCTCAGTTTTGGATTAGTAATTGATGCATGTTAGCACTAAGCTCCTAGACTTGCTTACCAAATTGGCCTGTAGTTAGCCAAGTTTTGCTTTGTGCGTGCTGTTGCTGAACCCAGCAGTTCAGCAGCGTTTGGGGCGCATCGAGTTTCCGTTTCAGTTCAGCCCCATCACTGCCTATTTGCTCTTGCTGCTGCGTGAGCACCGAGTCTGCATAAGCCAAGCCGAGTACGAGCGTTAGCTTGGTTGGTCAGTTCGCTGGTGTGCGAACGACTGGTCGTGGGTTCGATCCTCGGATCGATCACGAGTCTCACCGCTGCACTGTTGCAGCATGCGGCACTGTAGCATGCATAGTGTACGGCACTGTTGCAGCGTGAAGTGCTGCAGTGCGCACAATGCAGATAGATAAAAAAAATCCTTGCGTCCTCTTTAGTCAAAACACAGGTAAAGACTCGTGCCACAGCTCACAAGATCAGCTGAGTCTCTGTGTATGGTTGGAGAGGAGGTTCGGGGGTTTTCTCGACCTGCGTAAGAAGACTCTTCTTCTTAATGTAATGCTGTCGGGGGTGACTCTTCCCCCGGCAGGTCGAGTTTTTTTTTTTTGCATAAGCCAAGCCAAACCATAGAACTAGCAGCCGTGTATTCCAATTAATATTCCGATTCTTTTTCAGTAATTCATTTATCTCTCTTTAATCTCTAGAAAATCCCAGTAATTCCATTCTTTTTCTAGAGAATCGATTAAATCCGATTTATGTTAGAATTTCGTAACTATGCCACCCGACCTCCGATTAGTGTAACTCTTGCCTCGTTAGTTTCATCTTGACTTGAAGATTAGTTTGGAAATGTTTGGAGACGCATTCGACGCTAGAATCTCTCTTCAATTAAAATATCATATTCAATCCCATGCTATTTAATCTCACTTGCTATGTTCTCGATCCAGATTTATGGCCCATAACTTAAGAAGCAGCGACACATGAGTACGAGAATGATCTACATGAGGACTTGGGCCCTTAAGGGCCCATGAGTAAGAAGGTAAGCCGCTTCCTTGATTACTATTGATTACCTAGTTTTTAAAATTGCATGTGTTGTTTGCAACTGTTTTGCATGCCAACTATTTCAAATGGCGGTAGATCATACCTAAGCCCCTACATGCTTACCTTTTCACTGTTAAGCCATAGGAATGTTCTGTTACTATAACGATGCTTAGTTTGCTTAGTTGTATAATTTTAAACTCTCGCCTGGACACTATAAAATAAATTTGTGTAAATAATTTAAAATATGTTCTGTGTGTGTGATTGCAAATAAGTCCACAAAAACCAATTTAGCGGGAGCGGGCCTAGGTGACACTAGGTGCCAGTGGGTAGATTGGACAACCCCTATTGGGAGAGTGTCTCTGGCGGACACAGTTGAGTAGAGACTTGGGCTATGGGTCTCTGTTGTGGTTTTGGCTGTTGAGGTTTGGATAGGAGGAGGGGCATGGAGATGCCTGCTTCGGCTGCCCTTTTAGGTACATTCACGTGACACATGTCTCTAGTTATTATTTACACACCACATCGACCCTGTGTGGATAGTGGCGGTGGTGTTCTAGCCGTAGGAGTACGAGGTAGTGTTAGTGGTTCCAGTTGGTTGCGACCTGGCTCCACAAGAGGGATACCCCACCTGATCAGTGGTAAACCCGTCACAACTTCAGGACCCTTAGTCTTGCGAGGCTTTGCGAGCTCAGTTCTGGAGGTGCGGAAGACGCCAGTCGATGCCTGAGTAAGGATTTTGTGTGTGCTTTCTGTGCTTAAGCTATGGCCATAGTCTCTGTATGGGGCCACATCTTGTGGCTACAGGTGTATCACTCTGCAGAGTTATGATCTATATATATAGCCGCGTCCTCGGTAATGGACATCGCCTGAGAGCTTTCATAGTGATTAGATTTGTTTCACTCTTCCTTTCCACCTCTCTTGTTTTGCATCCGGACTAGAGCTGTGGCCAAGTTGGAGGATATTAGCTAGGATTAAAATTTGAACCTTGATGGGACGTGTTAATTCCAATGGGGCAAGATAATAAAATTTGATGATTGGAAATGCTTTGAAATATTTTAAAAGAAAATATTTGCCTACCTAGCTTTTCGCACTCAGCCTTAGCCCTCCTTGAAATACTTGCATGCATAGCATAATTTGTTAGGTTAGAGTGGCTTGTTGAGTACGGTATGTACTCACGGCAAAAACCCTTATCACTTTCAGGAGATGGTGAAGCCAGCGAACCAGAGTACAACTTTGATGATGTGGATGACGAGGAGTAAATTGGTCTCTTGCCTACACTCAAGTTGCCTGTGGAGATGGATCGACCATGAAGACTTCCGTTGTAGATTTTGCTTCCGCCTTTGTCATTTCTCTTCTGCTAGAGGTCATGTTCCTTCCTTGGCCTGCGTGCCATGTCCATGTATCCAGATGTTGATGCTTAACTTATGGAGATGATGGTACCATGATCTATCTTATCTTTGTGTCTTGTTCTTTTTATGGTTTTATAATATTACTTATGAATGGATGTACATGCTACCCTCTTGGGAGTGTTCTTGAGGTACAAACAGCTCAGTTTTGTCTTTTGGTAAAATCGGGTCCTCACACCAGTTTTTTTTGCTCTTTAGAGCATAGTTTAGATGACAGGACATACTGCAAGAACAACCAAAATATGGAATATCTGAGGTGCAAACCAACCATAGGCTAGGATCCTTATTTTCATCATATTTATGGCAAATGCAGCAAGGGCAATGTTTGCAACATGCATCTCCTGCATTCAGTGTTGCTTTGCATGCCACATTTTTGCATACCTGTGAATTACCAGCTTGGGCCTCTGCGCGATGATGAGTCAGAATTAACAAGTTTTACTAAATGCTGTTGTTCTCCATTCCCTATTGTTTGTGTGCCATTTTATTATCCTCCCCTGATAATATATCATTTGCACTGTCATCCTTCAGTTGTCCATTGTTTCGTGAAACTAATTTCAAGAGATAGTCACCCATTTTGTTTTGTATGGTGTTGTGTGCTCATCTAGTTAGTTTATGTAATAGTTAATATCAATTACACCATTTGATTTCGTATCAAGTAACTGTAGCATTTGGTTTTAAATCAAGTAGTAAATTACTGCCATAGCGAGCAGCTGAATATACATGCTTGTCGCCATGCTTGTAGTTTACTTGCTGCCTATATGCTTACTGCACAATGCAGATCTTTGCGGATCTTTATAGTAATAGGGTCCATTGTTTAATAACTGTATGTGTTTATTCATTTTTTTTGTTGCTTCTGTTTCTTTTGGTCATTCAGTTTACGAGCTGATGAAGTATCCTTGTAGCCATCTGAATGCAATTACGGGTTGCTAGATGGAGCAGTTATGAAATAATTTTGCTGGTGACTAGTGCTTATAGCCCTGGATTTTCTCATTCTATAACTGGTTAGTAGTCTTAGGTTTCTCTATATATTTTGTTTGTCAGTGATATTTTGATTTATTTTTTATGGGCCTACAAGATATATTACATAATATGACTACAAATGACCAGCATATTGTGCTATTGATTAGTATGCAACTGACTTGACCACTGTGAAGGTTAGAAATCAGTTGTGATCTTCATATATGTGGCTTTCTGTTATAATTCAGATTGTTTCACCATATTTATCTAGATGCTCACCATATCTATAGTTTAGATTGTTTCACCATATTATACATCTATGTGATCTTCATTTCCTTTGTGATGGTGCCGACCCATACTACTACATTTTAATAAAACTAAAAGAAGATGTGACTTTCTATTTATAGATCCCAAGTGACATGCTTGATAAGTATATAGGGCTAAGTATTCTTTATGCATTAGGACTAAGTGATAGGATTTGAAAATATTTGTAGTTTACTTGCTGCTTATATTCTTTTTTCTGCCATTTCTAAATAATCCATAGTATTATTTACTTGTCGCCATACTTGTAGTTTACTTGCTGCCTATATGCTTAGTAATTAACTACCCTATATACTTGCTCACTGTCATGCTCACTATTGTTGCTTATTTGCTGCCATTTCTGAAATATCCATAGTATTATTTACTTGTGGCCATATATATGCCATATACTTGCTGCCTATGATATATCTGCTTATGATATATATGCGATGTTCCTATTCTATTCTTCTCCTTGTCTCTCTATACTACTTAACTATTCTACAGGCGATCGATGCTCAATGATGAAAGCGGGCTTAGTGAGGCTAGTGTGTGATAGGTGTAGAGTGCCCGATCTTTCGGCGAGTGGAGATAACTTCGATTTGGTGGATGTTGACCCTCACGATTCGACTATGACGAGCAAGCCGAAGCGCCAATGCAATCGCTGAACCAACTTTCGGAGGATATTAACCTTGCGGTAAACAAGATCAACCTGATCACAAGGATCAATTCTTACGCGCAATCGAAGAACGAGTAAGAATTAGAGGCGAGCAATCTGATGTATTGCACGAAGGTGGAGTTCCGAATTCACGTCGAGAGACGGATGTATAGCTAAGCTAAACTTAAAACAAAACTCAAAGATTGCAAGGGATGTAGCCCTTGACTAAATAGGGGGAGGACGAGGCATCTAGGGCCGGCTGAAGTGGAGAGGCGCGCGGTGGAGAGGGAGTCGCGCGACTTGGGCCACGTGGGCCTTCGGGCGGCGTCATCCTGGGCCGTCGTTCCTTAGCATCAAAACCGTCTTCAATTCCTGGGCTCGAGCTCTAGTGATTGGGCCCTTCTTGACGAGGACATCAACGACATACGAATAATGACGACGGAAGATGGCACGCGAAACCAAGCTATCACGCCTCGACCTCTCGTCGTCGCGCCTCCTCGAGTTACGGATCCATCTTCTAACGAGACGACGACGTACAAGGGCCCAATCACTAGAGCTCGAGCCCAGGAATTGAAGACGGTTTTGTTGCTAAGGAACGACGGCCCAGGATGATGTCACCCGAAGGCCCACGTGGCCCAAGTCGCACGACTCCCTCTCCACCGCGCGCCTCTCCACTTCAGCCGGCCCTAGATGCCTCGTCCTCCCCCTATATAGTCAAGGGCTGCGCCCCTTGTAATCTTCAAGTTTTGTTTTAAGTTTAGCTTAGCTATACATCCGTCTCTCGACGTGAATTCAGAACTCCACCTTCGTGCAATACATCAGATTGCTCGCCTCTAATTCTTGCTCGTTCTTCAATTGCGCGTAAGAATTGATCCTCGTGATCAGGTTGATCTTGTTTACCGCAAGGTTAATATCCTCCGGAAGTTGGTTCAGCGATTGCATTGGCGCTTCGGCTTGCTCGTCGTAGTCCGATCGTGAGGGCCAACATCCACCAAATCGAAGTTATCTCCACTCGCCGAAAGATCGGGCACTCTACACCTATCAAGTGGTATCAGATTCCAGTGTTTCTCGGTGAGTTTTATCCAAGTCCACATAAATCGAAAATTACAAAAAAAAAGTTTACCCCAGTACGGTTTTGAGCCTCGCACTTTCGTTCAATAATTTGCGTTGTTGAGTTTTTGTGCTTTCGCTTTTGATCGTTGCTGGTACACTGTGTTTCATCGTTTTCTTCCTATCATCGTCGTATCCTTCCGCCGTGCCGCGTGTTTTCACCACCACAGTTTGCTTTCCGCCACATCTGTTTACCCCGTCTCGCTTGCCAAGTTCTTCCGCTGCATCGTGAGTCCGGGTCAATCACCGCCTCGCTGATCGAGTCCTACTCGGTTACGTCGTGACCCGCTCGCCTCGCCCTGTGTTTAGTTCTGTTCGGTTTCGTGTGTCCCGCTCGCCTCGCTAATCGAGTCCTACTCGGTTACGTCGTGACCCGCTCGCCTCGCCCTGTGTTTGTTTTTGCTCGGTTTCATTTGTTCCTACTCTAGAGAGAGAGAGAGAGAGAGAGAAAAAGTGCGACCCCTGCCTCAAAAAAAAGTGCTTGTGCCCCTGCCTCAAAAAAAAGTGCTTGTGCTTAATTGCTTATTTGAGGTCTCATTGTTTATATTTTCAGCAAAAAGTATAAAAAAAAAGAGAAAAAAAGAAAGAAAAAAAAGAGAAAAAAAAGAGAGAAAAAAAGAGAAAAAAAAGAGAGAGAAAAAAAGAGCGGCCGAGCAACACAGGCGACGCGTTCTTGCTGCACTTTGTTTTGATCCTTCTTCCTTCCTCTTGCACTTGTACCGGCAGCAATCTTTTCGCGTTTAGCACCATTATTCAGCTTTGCAGTTATTGTTTGAATTGTGCTAACCCTTGGATTGAGTGCAGCCTCCTAGCCCCACAAATTTTCTACTACGAGCAGGTTTTTGTTTCACCACGCAATCGCTCCTCCAATCTTCCACCGGTTTTACCTGTGGTTGCAGTTCACGCTTGCGTGCTTGGTAAGGACGGGTAAGAATTTGATAACAGCTTTTTGATTGAGCTTTTCATCCACCACGCACCTCTCGTTGTAGGATCCCTCTTTTTGTATTGCTTGTGTTTCTATGGTAGAAAACAGCTCGAAGTCGGAGGAGCTCTCCCTCCAGGATGTCTAGGCACAGGTTGATGGTCTACAAAATGACATGAAGACGATGCACGAGAGACTTGACTCTACGGTCACTTCGTCGAATGAGCGTTTTGATCAACTGGACCTCGCTGATACGGCTGCCCGCACCACGCTCGCGACGATCATGACTCGTCTTGAGGCCATGTCGACGCAGCTTGGGACCATGACGACGCAGCTCACGGAGTTGCAACATGCACGTGACTACGGCGCCGACACCGAGCAGGACGACGACAATCGCCGTGGTCGTGCTCGTAGGGCAAGTGTTCCTATTAATGATTCTTTTGCCAAAATAAAATTTCGTTTCCCACTTTTAATGACAAATATGATCCGGGTGCTTATCTTGATTGGGAATTAGAGGTTGAACAAAAATTTGCATGCCATGATATTCCTGCTAATTTACAAGTTAAGGCTGCTATTAGTGAATTTACTGAATTTGCTTTACTTTGGTGGCGTGAGTATAGACAAAGATATCCTGATAATATTCCAGCCACTTGAACGGCATTAAAAGCTGCTGATGAGGACATCAACGACATACGAAGAATGACGACGGAAGATGGCGCGCCAAACCAAGCTGTCACGCCTCCACCTCTCGTCGTCGCGCCTCCTCGAGTTACGGATCCATCTTCTAACGAGACGACGACGTACAAGGGCCCAATCACTAGAGCTCGAGCCCAGGAATTGAAGACGGTTTTGATGCTAAGGAACGACGGCCCAGGATGATGTCGCCCGAAGGCCCACGTGGCCCAAGTCGCACGACTCCCTCTCCACCGCGCGCCTCTCCACTTCAGCCGGCCCTAGATGCCTCGTCCTCCCCCTATATAGTCAAGGGCTGCGCCCCTTGTAATCTTTGAGTTTTGTTTTAAGTTTAGCTTAGCTATACATCCGTCTCTCGACGTGAATTCAGAACTCCACCTTCGTGCAATACATCAGATTGCTCGCCTCTAATTCTTGCTCGTTCTTCGATTGCGCGTAAGAATTGATCCTCGTGATCAGGTTGATCTTGTTTACCGCAAGGTTAATATCCTCCGGAAGTTGGTTCAGCGATTGCATTGGCGCTTCGGCTTGCTCGTCGTAGTCGGATCGTGAGGGCCAACATCCACCAAATCGAAGTTATCTCCACTCGCCGAAAGATCGGGCACTCTACACCTATCAAGTGCTATGCGTCATCGTTTTGTGCCGTCATATTATGCTAGAGATTTGCTTAATCAAATGCAGCGTTTTCAACAAGGTTCACTTTCCGTAGACGATTATTATCAAGCTTTGCAAAAGGGTATGATTCGCTGTGGTTTAGTTGAACTGGATGATGCTGCTATGGCTCGCTTTAGGGGTGGGTTAAATCGTGGAATTCAGAATATTCTTGATTATAAGCATTATGATGATATGACCACCTTATTTGAATATGCTTGTAAAGCTGAACGTGAAGTGCAGGATTGACAATCTTCGTCAAGACCTAACATTTTTGTAGGGTCCAAGACGCCTTCAGCTCCACGGTCGACACCTCCTTCCACGTCGCGCGACCACTCCTCGATCACGTCCAAGTCGAGTGCTCCATCCACGGCCAAATCTGCCTCGTTCGTGCCGTCCTCCTCGTCGTCTGGACGAGCTCGTGATATTCAGTGTCACCGTTGCCGAGGATTTGGTCATGTGATACGTGATTGTCCAAATAAACGAACTATGTTGATTCGTGACGACGGTGGGTATTCTTCTGCTAGTGATTCTGAGGATATTCAGCAGACTATGCTTGCCACTAATCATGCAGATAATACGGAGCTTCATGTCGACTCTAATGCCGCCGACAGGTATGCCACTCTTGTTGTGCAGCGTGTTCTTAGTACACAGGTCGTTCAGGATGAAAAGCATCAGCGCCACAACATTTTTTATATCAAAGGCGTTGTGCAAGAACGAGCGGTCCGTATAATCATCGATGGTGGCAGTTGCAACAATTTGGCTAGTACGACCTTGGTGGAGCAGTTGTCATTGCCAACAAGGAAGTATCCACATCCTTATCACGTTCAATGGCTTAATGATGGTGGCAAAATAAAGGTAACGCGCTCGGTACGTGTTCCTTTCTCTCTTAGCGCCTATTCTGATTTTGTAGATTGTGATGTTGTTCCAATGGAAGCATGCTCTTTGTTGCTTGGCCGTCCTTGGCAATATGATGTTGATAGTGTTCATCATGGTCGCTCCAATTATTATTCCTTCATGTTTAAGGGTCAGAAAATTGTTATTCATCCTATGACACCTGAACAAGTTCTTAAAGATGATATTGCTCGAGCGACAAAAGCTGCAAAATTGGTTACATCGCCTCCTGTTGCACCTGTTCAACATGAGATCAAATTGAATAACCCTATCTTGCTTGCTACACGTGCTGATTTTGATGAATTACATGATGCTAATCTGCTTTGCTATGCGCTAGTTTGCTCTCGTATGCTTGTTTCACTAGATGAGGCGCCTATGTTGCATATTCCTCCTGTTGTTGCTAACCTTTTGCAGGACTATAAAGATGTTTTTCCCGCTGAATTGCCGTCGGGTCTTCCTCCTATTCGTGGCATAGAACATCAGATTGATTTAATTCCAGGCGCACAGCTTCCTAATCGCGCCCCGTACCGCACAAATCCTGAGGAGACGAAAGAAATTCAGCGTCAAGTGCAGGCATTGCTTGATAAAGGTTACATTCGTGAGTCTCTCAGCCCTTGTTCGGTTCCTGTTTTGCTTGTTCCTAAGAAAGATGGTTCTTGGCATATGTGTGTAGATTGTCGTGCAATTAACAATATTACAATTCGTTATCGATATCCTATACCACGCCTTGATGATATGCTTGATGAACTTAGTGGTGCCACAATTTTCTCTAAGGTTGATTTGCGTAGTGGTTACCATCAGATAAGAATGAAATTAGGAGATGAATGGAAAACGGCTTTTAAAACTAAATTTGGCTTGTATGAATGGTTGGTTATGCCGTTTGGATTGTCTAACGCTCCTAGCACTTTTATGCGCTTAATGAATGAAGTTCTTCGGTCTTTCATTGGAATATTTGTTGTTGTCTATTTTGATGATATCCTTATATACAGCAATACCATGAATGAGCATTTAGATCATTTGCGTGCTGTTTTTAATGCTTTGCGTGCTGCTCACTTGTTTGGGAACATGGAAAAATGCACTTTTTGCACGCAACGTGTTTCGTTTCTTGGATATGTTGTTACTCCACAGGGCATTGAGGTCGATAGCAGCAAGGTGGACGCCATTCAGAGTTGGCCCCAACCGACGACGGTCACACAGGTTCGCAGTTTTCTTGGTCTTGCAGGCTTCTATCGTCGTTTTGTGCGGGATTTCAGTTCTATTGCTGCACCATTACATGAGCTGACCAAGAAGGGTGCGCCATTTGAGTGGGGCGCACCACAAGATGATGCATTCAACACTTTAAAGGAACGGTTAACTCATGCTCCTCTCTTACAATTGCCTAATTTTAATAAAGTGTTTGAATTGGAATATGATGCTAGTGGAATTGGTTTGGGTGCTGTTTTGTTGCAAGATCATAAACCAATTGCTTATTTTAGTGAGAAGTTAAGTGGTGCTGCTGTTAAATATTCCACTTATGATAAAGAACTTTATGCTTTAGTAAGAACTTTGCAAACATGGCAGCATTATTTATGGCCTCGCGAATTTATTATTCATTCTGATCATGAGGCTTTGAAACATATTAGAACCCAAACTAATCTGAATCGTCGTCATGCTAAATGGGTTGAATTTATTGAATCTTTTCCATACATCATTAAACATAAAAACGGGAAGGAAAATGTGATTGCCGATGCTTTGTCTCGTCGTTATATGATGCTGTCCCAGTTAGACTTTAAAATCTTTGGTTTGCAAGCTTTGAAAGATCAATATGTGAATGATGCTGATTTTCATGATATTATGATGCATTGTAAGGATGGCAAACCTTGGGGCAAATTTCATATGCAGGATGGGTTCCTGTTTCGTGCTAACAAGCTGTGTATTCCAGCTAGCTCGGTTCGTCTTTTGTTGTTACAGGAGGCGCATGGAGGTGGTCTTATGGGTCACTTCGGAGTTTTCAAGACACATGAGGTGTTGGCCGACCATTTCTTTTGGCCACGGATGCGCCGTGATGTTGAGCACCTTGTTGCACGCTGTACTACATGTCAAAAAGCTAAATCTCGTTTGGGTAATCATGGTTTGTATATGCCCTTGCCTGTTCCCTCTTCTCCTTGGCTTGATATTTCGATGGATTTTGTTTTGGGATTGCCTCGCACTAAGAAGGGGAGGGACAGTATTTTTGTGGTTGTTGATCGTTTCTCTAAAATGGCTCACTTTATACCTTGTCATAACACTGATGATGCCTCAAATGTTGCTGAATTGTTCTTTAGAGAGATTGTTAGATTGCATGGAATTCCTAAAACAATTGTCTCTGATCGTGATGCTAAGTTTCTTAGTCATTTTTGGCGTTCTCTTTGGAATAAATTAGGAACTAAGCTGCTGTTTAGTACTACTTGTCATCCTCAAACTGATGGGCAAACTGAGGTAGTAAATAGAACTTTGTCTGCTATGCTTAGAGCTGTTTTAGATAAAAATTTGAGACGCTGGGAAGATTGTTTACCTCATGTTGAATTTGCTTATAATCGTGCTACACATTCCGCCACTAAGATGTGTCCTTTTGAGGTTGTTTCTGGCTATGTTCCTAAGGCGCCTATTGATTTGTTTGCTATTGATGCTGAAGATGAACCACATCTTGATGCTCTTGCTCATATTGATCACATGAAAGAATTGCATGAAGAAACACAACACAGCATTGCCATTGCTAATAAAAAGTATCAAGTTGCTGGTAGTAAAGGTAGAAAACATATTTCTTTTGAACCTGGTGATTTGGTTTGGTTGCACTTGCGTAAAGATAGATTTCCTACTTTGCGTCGTTCTAAATTGATGCCTCGTGCTGCTGGTCCTTTTAAAGTGCTAACCAAGATTAACGATAATGCTTATGTTCTTGACTTGCCCATGGAGTTTGGTGTTTCCACTAGTTTTAATGTTGCAGATTTGAAACCATACTTGGGTGAGGATGATGAGTTGCCGTCGAGGACGACTTCACTTCAAGAAGGGGAGGATGATGAGGACATCAACGACATACGAATAATGACGACGGAAGATGGCACGTGAAACCAAGCTGTCACGCCTCCACCTCTCGTCGTCGCGCCTCCTCGAGTTACGGATCCATCTTCAAACGAGACGACGACGTACAAGGGCCCAATCACTAGAGCTCGAGCCCAGGAATTGAAGATGGTTTTGATGCGAAGGAACGACGGCCCAGGATGATGTCACCCGAAGGCCCACGTGGCCCAAGTCGCACGACTCCCTCTCCACCGCGCGCCTCTCCACTTCAGCCGGCCCTAGATGCCTCGTCCTCCCCCTATATAGTCAAGGGCTGTGCCCCTTGTAATCTTCGAGTTTTGTTTTAAGTTTAGCTTAGCTATACATCCGTCTCTCGACGTGAATTCAGAACTCCACCTTCGTGCAATACATCAGATTGCTCGCCTCTAATTCTTGCTCGTTCTTCAATTGCGCGTAAGAATTGATCCTCGTGATCAGGTTGATCTTGTTTACCGCAAGGTTAATATCCTCCGGAAGTTGGTTCAGCGATTGCATTGGCGCTTCGGCTTGCTCGATGTAGTCGGATCGTGAGGGTCAACATCCACCAAATCGAAGTTATCTCCACTCGCCGAAAGATCGGGCACTCTACACCTATCACTTCTACGTCGTCGTCTCGTTAGAAGATGGATCCATAACTCGAGGAGGCGCGACGACGAGAGGTGGAGGCGTGACAGCTTGGTTTGGCGTGCCATCTTCCATCGTCATTATTCGTATGTCGTTGATGTCCTCATCATGCTCCCCTTCTTGAAGTGAAGTCGTCCTCGACGGCAACTCATCATCCTCACCCAAGTATGGTTTCAAATCTGCAACATTAAAACTAGTGGAAACACCAAACTCCATGGGCAAGTCAAGAACATAAGCATTATCGTTAATCTTGGTTAGCACTTTAAAAGGACCAGCAGCACGAGGCATCAGTTTAGAATGACGCAAAGTAGGAAATCTATCTTTACGCAAGTGCAACCAAACCAAATCACCAGACTCAAAAGAAATATGTTTTCTACCTTTACTACCAGCAACTTGATACTTTTTATTAGCAACGGCAATGTTGTGTTGTGTTTCTTTATGCAATTGTTTCATGTGATCAATATCAGCAAGAGCATCAAGATGTGGTTCATCTTCAGCATCAATAGCAAACAAATGAATAGGCGCCTTAGGAACATAGCCATAAACAACCTCAAAAGGACACATCTTAGTGGCAGAATGTGTAGCACGATTATAAGCAAATTCAACATGAGGTAAACAATCTTCCCAACAAATTTTTATCTAGAACAGCTCTAAGCATAGCAGACAAAGTTCTATTTACTACCTCAGTTTGCCCATCAGTTTGAGGATGACAAGTAGTACTAAACAGCAGCTTAGTTCCTAAATTATTCCAAAGAGAACGCCAAAAATGACTAAGAAACTTAGCATCACGATCAGAGACAATTGTTTTAGGAATTCCATGCAATCTAACAATCTCTCTAAAGAACAATTCAGCAACATTTGAGGCATCATCAGTTTTATGACAAGGTATAAAGTGAGCCATTTTAGAGAA
Source organism: Eleusine indica (assembly GCA_030378355.1). Taxonomy (NCBI): domain Eukaryota; kingdom Viridiplantae; phylum Streptophyta; class Magnoliopsida; order Poales; family Poaceae; genus Eleusine; species Eleusine indica. Next base: position 22,663,361 of record CM059500.1, read on the forward strand.
ACGATTAACAACCATAAAAATACTGTCCCTCCCCTTCTTAGTGCGAGGCAATCCCAAAACAAAATCCATCGAAATATCATGCCAAGGAGAAGAGGGAACAGGCAAGGGTATATACAAACCATGATTATCCAAACGAGATTTAGCTTTTTGACATGTAGTACAGCGTGCAACAAGGCGCTCAACATCACGGCGTATCCGTGGCCAAAAGAAATGGTCGGCCAAGACCACATGTGTCTTGAAAACGCCGAAGTGACCCATAAGACCACCTCCATGCGCCTCCTGTAACAACAAAAGAGGAACCAAGTTAGCTGGAATACACAGCTTGTTAGCACGAAACAGGAACCCATCCTGCATATGAAATTTGCCCTAAGGTTTGCCATCCTTACAATGCATCATAATATCACAAAAATCAGCATCATTCACATATTGATCTTTCAAAACTTGCAAACCAAAGATTTTAAAGTCTAATTGGGACAGCATCATATAACGTCGAGACAAAGCATCGGCAATCATATTTTCCTTCCCATTTTTATGTTTAATGATGTACGGAAAAGATTCAATAAATTCAACCCATTTAGCAAGATGACAGTTCAGATTAGTTTGGGTTCTAATATGTTTCAAAGCCTCATGATCAGAATGAATAATAAATTTGCGAGACCATAAATAATGCTGCCATGTTTGCAAAGTTCTTACTAAAGCATAAAGTTCTTTATTATAAGTGAAATATTTAAGAGCACCACCACTTAACTTCTCACTAAAATAAGCAATGGGTTTATGATCTTGCAACAAAACAGCACCCAAACCAATTCCACTAACATCACATTCCAATTCAAACACTTTATCAAAATTAGGCAATTGTAAAAGAGGAGCATGAGTTAACCGTTCCTTTAAAGTGTTAAATGCGTCGTCTTGTGGTGTGCCCCACTCAAATGGCGCACCCTTCTTGGTCAGCTCATGTAATGGTGCAGCAATAGAACTGAAATCCCGCACAAAACGACGATAGAAGCCTGCAAGACCAAGAAAACTGCGAACCTGTGTGACCGTCGTCGGTTGGGGCCAACTTTGAATGGCGTCCACCTTGCTGCTATCCACCTCAATGCCTTGTGGAGTAACAACATATCCAAGAAACGAAACACGTTGCGTGCAAAAAGTGCATTTTTCCATGTTCCCAAACAAGTGAGCAGCACGCAAAGCATCAAAAACAGCACGCAAATGATCTAAATGCTCATTCATGGATTTGCTGTATATAGTGATATCATCAAAATAGACAACAATAAATATTCCAATGAAAGGCCGAAGAACTTTATTCATTAAGCGCATAAAAGTGCTAGGAGCATTAGACAATCCAAACGGCATAACCAGCCATTCGTACAAGCCAAATTTAGTTTTAAAAGCCGTTTTCCATTCATCTCCTAATTTCATTCTTATCTGATGGTAACCACTACGCAAATCAACCTTAGAGAAAATTGTGGCACCACTAAGTTCATCAAGCATATCATCAAGGCGTGGTATAGGATATCGATAACGAATTGTAATATTGTTAATTGCACGACAATCTACACACATACGCCAAGAACCATCTTTCTTAGGAACAAGCAAAACAGGAACCGAACAAGGGCTGAGTGACTCATGAATGTAACCTTTATCAAGCAATGCCTGCACTTGACGCTGAATTTCTTTCGTCTCCTCAGGATTTGTGCGGTACGGGGCGTGATTAGGAAGCTGTGCGCCTGGAATTAAATCAATCTGATGTTCTATGCCACGAATAGGAGGAAGAGCCGATGGCAATTCAGCCGGAAAAACATCTTTATAGTCCAGCAAAAGGTTAGCAACAGCAGGAGAAATATGCAACATAGGCGCCTCATCTAGTGAAACAAGCATACGAGAGCAAACTAGCGCATAGCAAAGCAGATTAACATCATGTAATTCATCAAAATCAGCACGTGTAGCAAGCAAGATAGGGTTATTCAATTTGATCTCATGTTGAACAGGTGGAACAGGAGGCGATGTAACCAATTTTGTAGCTTTTGTCGCTCGAGCAATATCATCTTTAAGAACTTGTTCAGGTGTCATAGGATGAATAACAATTTTCTGACCCTTAAACATGAAGGAATAATAATTGGAGCGACCATGATGAACACTATCAACATCATATTGCCAAGGACGGCCAAGCAACAAAGAGCATGCTTCCATTGGAACAACATCACAATCTACAAAATCAGAATAGGCGCTAAGAGAGAAAGGAACACGTACCGAGCGCGTTACCTTTATTTTGCCACCATCATTAAGCCATTGAACGTGATAAGGATGTGGATACTTCCTTGTTGGCAATGACAACTTCTCCACCAAGGTCGTACTAGCCAAATTGTTGCAACTGCCACCATCGATGATTATACGGACCGCTCGTTCTTGCACAACGCCTTTGATATGAAAAATGTTGTGGCGCTGATGCTTTTCATCCTGAACGACCTGTGTACTAAGAACACGCTGCACAACAAGAGTTGCATACCTGTCGGCGGCACTAGAGTCGACATGAAGCTCCGTATTATCTGCATGATTAGTGGCAAGCATAGTCTGCTGAATATCCTCGGAATCACTAGTAGAAGAATACCCACCGTCGTCACGAATCAACATAGTTCGTTTATTTGGATAATCGCGTATCACATGACTAAATCCTCGGCAACGGTGACACTGAATATCACGAGCTCGTCCAGACGACGAGGAGGATGGCACGATCGAGGCGGATTTGGCCGTGGATGGAGCACTCGACTTGGACGTGGTCGAGGAGTGGTCGCGCGACGTGGAAGGAGGTGTCGACCGTGGAGCTGAAGGCGTCTTGGACCCTACAAAAATGTTAGGTCTTGACGAAGATTGTCGATCCTGCACTTCACGTTCAGCTTTACAAGCATATTCAAATAAGGCGGTCATATCATCATAATGCTTATAATCAAGAATGTTCTGAATTTCACAATTTAACCCACCCCTAAAGCAAGCCATAGCAGCATCATCCAGTTCAACTAAACCACAACGAATCATACCCTTTTGCAAAGCTTGATAATAATCCTCTATGGAAAGTGAACCTTGTTGAAAACGCTGTATTTGATTAAGCAAATCTCTAGCATAATATGACGGCACAAAACGATGACGCATAGCAGCTTTTAATGCCGTCCAAGTGGCTGGAATATTATCAGGATATCTTTGTCTATACTCACGCCACAAAAGTAAAGCAAATTCAGTAAATTCACTAATAGTAGCCTTAACTTGTAAATTAGCAGGAATATCATGGCATGCAAATTTTTGTTCAACCTCTAATTCCCAATCAAGATAAGGACCGGGATCATATTTGCCATTAAAAGTGGGAATACGAAATTTTATTTTGGCAAAAGAATCATTAATAGGAACACGTACCCTACGAGCACGACCACAGCGATTGTCGTCGTCCTGCTCGGTGTCGGCGCCATAGTCACGTGCATGTTGCAACTCCGTGAGCTGCGTCGTCATGGTCCCAAGCTGCGTCGACATGGCCTCAAGACGAGTCATGATCGTCGCGAGCGTGGTGCGGGCAGCTGTATCAGTGAGGTCCAGTTGATCAAAACGCTCATTCGACGAAGTGACCGTAGAGTCAAGTCTCTCGTGCATCGTCTTCATGTCATTTTGTAGACCATCAACCTGTGCCTAGACATCCTGGAGGGAGAGCTCCTCCGACTTCGAGCTGTTTTCTACCATAGAAACACAAGCAATACAAAAAGAGGGATCCTACAACAAGAGGTGCGTGGTGGATGAAAAGCTCAATCAAAAAGCTGTTATCAAATTCTTACCTGTCCTTACCAAGCACGCAAGCGTGAACTGCAACCACAGGTAAAACCGGTGGAAGATTGGAGGAGCGATTGCATGGTGAAATAAAAACCTGCTCGCAGTAGAAAATTTGTGGGGCTGGGAGGCTGCACTCAATCCAAGGGTTAGCACAATTCAAACAATAACTGCAAAGCTGAATAATGGTGCTAAATACGAAAAGATTGCTGCCGGCACAAGTGCAAGAGGAAGGAAGAAAGATCAAAACAAAGTGCAGCAAGAACGCGTCGCCTGTGTTGCTCGGCCGCTCTTGTTTTCTCTCATTTTTTTCCTTTCTTTTTTTTCTTTTTTTATACCTTTTTCTGAAAATATAAACAATGAGACCTCAAATGAGTAATTAAGCACAAGCGCTTTTTTTTTAGGAAGGGGTAGAACAATAATTAAAAGAACCAAACAGAACCAAACACAAGTCTCTCTCTCTCTCTCTCTCTCTCTAGAGTAGGGACACACGAAACCGAACAGAACCAAACACAGGGCAAGGTGAGCGGGTTACGATGTAACCGAGTAGGACTCGATCGGCGATCGGCCAAAAGCATCGGCGAGGCAGTGATTGACCCGGACTCACGGTGCAACGGAAAAACTTGGCAAGCGATCGGCTGACCACAACTTGGCAAGCGAGATGGGGTAAACAGATGCGGCGGAAAGAAAACTATGGTGGTGAAAACACGCGGCACGGCGGAAGGCTATGATGATGATGGGGAGAAAACGATAAAACACAATGTACCAGCAACGAACAAAAGCGAAAGCACAAAAACTCAACAACGCAAATTATTGAACGAAAGTGCGAGGCTCAAAACTGAACTGGGGTAAACTTTTTTTTTGTAGTTTTCGATTTATGTGGACTTGGATAAACTCACCGAGAAACACTGGAATCTGATAACACTTGATAGGTGTAGAGTGCCCGATCTTTCGGCGAGTGGAGATAACTTCGATTTGGTGGATGTCGACCCTCACGATCAGACTACGACGAGCAAGCCGAAGCACCAATGCAATCGCTGAACCAACTTCCGGAGGATATTAACCTTGCGGTAAACAAGATCAACATGATCACGAGGATCAATTCTTACGCCTGTACAAGAAGCATACGTTGCACAAGAAAGAGCAAGAAGAGAAAGCCAACGAGGATTAGAGGCGGCAACTTCTTAGGTTCGCTATCGACAAAGAAAGCGGTTATTTGGATCCCTACCTGCAGGCTGCAATGGATGCCTTCTTATGTGGTTCGTCCGCATCCACACAGCCATCAGTCTCCACGCAACCATTAGTCTCCGGTCAACCATCAGTCCATGCAATCTGAAAGGAAGGACATCACTGAGGATACTCCTTGTGAGTTGCATGTGCCATTTGGCTACAAGGGGAAGATAATGAAGGTTGCGTCCGGCATGGCATTTCCAGGACAGACGCTCCATAACAGGGATATCCCCCTCGGTTACGTGCGTGTGATCGTGTCAGAAATAGTACCTGGCTATGAGGACAACAAGATCGAATGCCCGATACCTGAGGCGGGTATAGAAACTCTCCAAGATGCGCTCGGCTCTTTCATGATTTGGAAACATCTTGATGTTGTCCTCTCAGCACGAGCTTCTACACCCTCGTTGTCTGATCACGGGTCCTTTCATGCGAGCCAACCAGTCATGACAACTAGACAACAATCTCCTATGTCTGTGGCAGCTTCGGACAACAGGTCCAATCTCCTCATACGGAAGATGGCTCGACTCTCAGTCCCATAATCTATAGTGACAACGAGCCTCTTCCGCAGACTGTTCAACTCAAGCCTTCGCATGTTGTCGTCAAGGCTCCGCCAATTCAAGTCTAGTCTCCGGCAATTCAAGTTTAGCCTCCGTCAACAGCTGCTACGACAGTTGAAATTTAGGCTCCGGTAATCCAAGTCCAGCCTGCACCAGTTCTTGTCAAGGCTCTGGTAATCCCAAAGACGATTACCGGTTTTGACAAAAAGCCAAAGGACCCAAAAGAAAAAAATGAGTTGATAAGTACTTGGCCGGATTAAAAAAACGTCTAGCAAGCACCAGTAAGCTCGTCCTGCAAGAACAAGATCCTTAGGATAGATTGTCATACGACGATCAAATTTTGGACAATCCTGTGGATGATGTGGACTACCTAATATTCAAATTCAGTAAACCCCTAATATCAAAGAACATGTACAAGAACCTCCCATAGGAGATACGGAAGTTGCACGACTGGTACATGATGGCGTTGACGGAAGGGGTCACCATAATCACTTGTAGGATTCCAAATGAGGTGTTCAATGAAGAAGGCGATGAACAAACCTTAGGCCTATTTTGGGATGATGTCCACGAAATGTTTCGCTTAGGCAAGATGGACGTCACCTTCATCACCTTGTGGTGCATGTAAGTTTCGCGTTCGATCTACTTCATATTTCAAGCACAAATTCAATATATTACCTTATGTCTTTTTTTTGTAGCATGAACTCTTTTTTCCAAAGAAAGAGGGTTGGTAGAAAAGATTGGAAGGTGGCCTACGTCAACCCGAACCGCATCAACCAAAGCACGATAAACCCAACGGTAAATCCAAAAAACTACCCGGATAAGACACCGGAGGAGATAGCTGCAATGCAGGCGGCCTTGAGAAATAAAGCAAGGACTCGGGTTATAAATTATTTATACGAGTGCTACCTGAAGTGGCAAGATAGAGAATGCATTTTGGCCCCCTACAACTTGTTGTCAACATTGGACCACTACTGTCTTCATCATCTATCATATGTTAAAGTTAAATCCAATCATAGGTAACTTGTTGTCAACGTTGTTGTAGCGATCATTGGATCTATTTTATGATAATTCCTAAAAATGGGTACCTTCTGGTGCTGGACAGTCTGGACTACGAGAAGAAGTTGTACAATGACATTGCGGAACTTATAGATAGGTAGCAAATTAGTCTATATGTATATGATTTGATAATGTTAATTTCATCTAATGATACGCTTTTGTTGATCATTTGGTGCTTATGAGAAATATGTCAAAGCGGGAGTTGAAATGTCATCCAAAACAGAAAAAGAAGATGTACTTCCGTCATAAGTTTTGGATAAGATCTTTATGCATCGCATACATGTCTTTATCGTAGTATCCATCATATAAAGTGTAACTAACTTGTGTTCTCTACTACATAGTGCTATAAGCAAGTAAAAGGAAGTGTGCATTGTGGCTATTACGTGTGTATGTTCGCGTCTAGCTTGTCAACTTACCTAGAACATATCGTTGAGGAGTCTGATCAAGTTTGATTTTGTTTATGTCCATTTTACTTTATCTACAGTGTATTTTTAAGACCTTATATTAGCATACTCTACTCATGTGACACAGAGAGCCACAAGGGAAAATGCACTGTGGGCTGCAAAGATGAAGAAGAACGACGAGATCAGAAAGGGTATGATTCCTCGAGAACATGTTCATTTGAGTACAAATAACATGTATCTAGTTGTAGCTCCTCTTTGTCATTTTATTTTAAGAGAGGTAATTAGTCCAGAAGGGAAGTGTTTTGATTCAAACAGTGAACTAGCAACAAAACATAGGTCCCTTTGTGAGTGGGCTGGTTCGAGAGCACCATATGAGCCCAATGTGTCGAAGAAAAATGATAACTATGCATTAGGGTTCATATAAGACATTTTGTAATATCCATTGAACATTTTGAGATGTTGTATATATTCTGTGATGATATGTTGTAAATTTCTATGATGAGATGATGTAAATATCTGTGATGAGATGTTGTAAATTTCTATGTATGCAGAATCTGTGATTTCTATATATATGCTGAATTTTATTTTATTTCAAAAATAACAAGTAGCGGCGGTTGAAGATGTAAACCGCCGCTACTACTAGTGCAAAGTAGCGATGGTTGGTGATGTCAACCACCACTACTAATGGGTTTGTAGTGGTGGTTTGTTTCGACCACAAACCACCCGCCGCTACAAATGGTTATTTTTAGCTGTGTTTGTGTGGTGGCGGGATGGCCCGCCCACTACTAGAGGGCTTTTCCAACTGCCGCTACATGCCTTTTTTGCTGTTGTGGTGGCTTATCCAATTTTCTCAGCACCAAAGGATGGCCACAGACTCCAAACACACCGAGTGCCATGCTGGAGTCAGGCCATACTCCAACCATCGATGACGACCAAGAAGATGACTGGACCATGTGTCTAGGATCACTCTTCCACGCCGCTTCAAGCAATTTGATAACTACCTACTGGATTTGGCGATTTGGCCACTCAGTCGATTGGCTACTCGAAGACGTCTTTGATGACCTGGTGCTACGGTGTTTCGGCCACTTGATGCTCGATCACTTGGCGACACTAGCCAATTACTCTGAGTTTCGATGATCTGGCGACATGATGATTCGACTTTGATGTTCGACTACTCGCCAACCACATCGGCATGCTCAGAGGCTACATTTGCCGATGATTTAGTGGCACTACAACAACTCTGTGCTTCAATGATCCAGCACCTCGATGACACCTTCGGTGACTCGGTGATCAGATCGCTCGGCCACTTAGTGACACCCTCGACGATTCGGCGTCTCGGTCAACAACTCCAAGCTTCGATGGTTCGGCGAGATGATAACTCAAAATCGACGTTCGACCACTCGCCAACTACATCGGCATGCTCGGGGGCTCTTCTTCAACTTGCCGAATATGAAAGCTAAGTATCTTTATACTTTCTCGATTTACTTTCGAGGTTTTGTGCTCATGTCCGTCATACTTTTTTCCCACGACCAATTATCTCTATTTTTTAAGCAGAAGGTCTTAGGTTTTGATGAGTAAAATTGGGCTTTTTAATGAGTGCTCTTATTTATGACTTTATTCATCTTTATATTACCTTAGTTCTTTAATTCTTCATATTAAACAATCGAGTCAGGGGGCTGTTTATGTATCTATACACGTGTTCCTCCGCTTTTTCAAGTGAACCTAGTAGTACACATGTCGGTCGGTGACCTTTCAGTAGTGCCTTAGTCCTGACACCATATGACCCATGTCGGTCGGTGACCTTTCAGTAGTGCTTCAGCCGTAACACCATTATGACCCATGTTGTTTGTTCTAGTTTCCACCTTTTTTGGCTTTTGTCTTGATCGATACGTTGCATTTTATTTGCGATTTGGTCTTATTTTTGGTCTTATGCCGGCAAACAATTAAGACATAGAATTTCTTAGCTACACCTTAGATTACCACTACACTATACCCGGAGCCAAAGCTACAAGAGGTCATGTATCGACTGGTTGACTTTGATTGTAAGGCAAGAATAATTATGAGTGATATTGTTGTGGCAAACTGAGCTCTGAGCTCTTTATATTTTGTCCTAAGTATCCTACGGAGGATTGGTCTGGTTGCTAACGCATGAATACGCTGCTATGTGCCAGTCGGTCTACTTAAAGGAGAAAAATGGATGCAGATTTGACTTTTCAGTCGACTGATTGGTTTGGCTTATAAAAATAAATTATCAAGCAAATATCATTAATTATAACTAATTATTATAATTCCTTTATTGACTCAACCATTTATGACGGATAGGTGGATATACCACTTGGCACAGATGATTTCCTCGCCTTCATTGGTTGGCTTACAGCTCTGACTGCCACCATCGGTCTACCACATCACATCTGACCGCCACCATTGGTCGGCCAGATATCAGACCGTCGACTTCACTCGGTCATCACGACTTTGAGTGATTCTACTTTGTTAGTGGTCAAAGGCAGCATCAACTTCGATTACTTTCTTCATTCGACCTCATCATTGAGTTGAGCACCGCTGCCGCTCGAACATGATATTCTGAGTTGAGCACGGCTGTCACTCGGTCATTGGTTAGAGTCATCTACCAGTCAGCGGTGATTGAAGTCACTCGTCTGAATCATTTATCACTCGGTAGTGATTGATGTCACTCTACTAAGCTATTAATCACTTGAATTTGATGATTTGAGCGATTTGTCCTTAAAGAGAGACAACATGACTATTCTTGTTATGGACTCTTGCATTATTTGCAAATTGCCAAATGATACAAGAGTCGGGGGCTACACCTAATTAGGTGCACCTATTCGGCGCACCCGTGGATTTCTTGAAGACGTTTTGATCTTTGAGACCCTCACAAGCTCGCTGATATAAAGCTAAAGCATTCTACATGGCACAAGCCAGTTGGGAAGCTACTAAAGATTATCATCAAGCTTGCAAGACTCTCGGGGGCTTCTGTCGATGACACGTACCCTGGGTACCGCTCATAGAAGGAAAGTAGAGATAGACTCCTACTTGGACATGTATAGTAGACCGACTAGGACTCCGCCATGTAACCCTATTCCCCCTGGATATATAAGGTGGTGCAGGGACCCCCCCTCTAGGGGCAAGCAATAGGGCAGCAGATAGATTAGACACAACTAGATATCATCATCTAGGTCTATCCTCCTCGTCTAGATCTATGATATAGACATATGAATACAAATACCATAGAGCACAGATAGGGTTACCATCATCTCTCGATCTCATTCATACCCCTGTTCTACATATAAATCCTTATGGGTGAACTACCCTATGTCTAGTGCTGAGAATAAGTCTCGACAACTAAAAAATTAGTAATGAAAAAATTACTGACACTTTTGAAAAGAATTTACTGATTTCTTGGCACACTAAATTCTCCAACTCCTTGCCACACTAAATTATCCAACTCCTTGGCACACTAAATTCTCCAACCCTTTGGATAAATAAATGAAACTGAGCAATTACTAACAAAGAATTACTGATACTTTTCAAAGGAAATTACTGATTGCATGTGACAATAAACACTAAATTATCCAACTCCTTGACACAGTAAATTCTCCAACTTCTTGGCACACTAAATTCTCCAACCACTTGGCACACTAAATTCTCCAACTCCATGACACAACAAATGAACACTAAAAAATTAGTAACAAAGAATTACTGACACTTTTCAAAAGAAATTACTGATTGCTTGGCACACTAAGTTCTCCAACTCCTTGACACACTAAATTCTCCAACTCCTTGGGACACTAAATTCTCCAACTCCTTGACACACTAAACTCTTCAACCGCTTGGCAAAATAAATGAAAACTGAAAAATTAGTAACAAAGAATTATTGATACTTTTCAAAGAAAATTACTGATTCTAAAAAATTACTGATTCCATGTTGCAATAAAAACTAAATTCTCCAACTCCTTCAAAAAATAAAAAATTGGTAACAAAGAATAACTGACACTGTTCAAAAGAAATTACTGATCTATATAACATAACTAATTATATACAATTACTGAGTGTCATGTAAAATTGCATTCAATGTAAGCAGTTACTGACCATTACACAAGGAATTACTTGACAACAGAAAGAACTAAAATGATTAACAGAATAACTTCACTCCATAATTTGTCCATCCAGAATCCATTTACATAAGTATACCACATGAAACATAACCATCATAGACTATTATATCAAATAATTCAGCTACATGGATCAAGCTAGTTTGTGCAACTTCGATTACACAAATCACATAAATACAAGAAAGAAAAAGAGTTCATGGCTACTGAATAGGTTGCGAAAAGATCTCAATCTTTGGAGGTAACTTGTTGCATTGTTCATTCACACGATGGAACATCATGTGGTGCAACAACCATTCCATGTACTCACTCCCCCAGCTCTGCACATAATAAGACAACAACAACATAAGAAAAAGAAGAAAAATATTTAGGACAAAAAACTTAAAAATTACTGGACATGAAAAGGTAAAAAAGAAATAGATAATGTGCTAACTGGGATAATACCAGGCACTAAGGCCCGTGTCAATCCATTGTATCGTTCCACAAACATCATACAAAAGTAGAGGCAGTCGTTTACAAGCACCTCTTTGGGACATCAACAAATGTCACTCCCCTGCTCATATCAAGAGACCTATCCTTTGTGATTCTTTTGTGATAGGTGTAGAGTGCCCGATCTTTCGGCGAGTGGAGATAACTTCGATTTGGTGGATGTTGACCCTCACGATCCGACTACGACGAGCAAGCCGAAGCGCCAATGCAATCGCTGAACCAACTTCCAGAGGATATTAACCTTGCGGTAAACAAGATCAACCTGATCACGAGGATGAATTCTTACACGCAATCGAAGAACGAGCGAGAATTAGAGGCGAGCAATCTGATGTATTGCACGAAGGTGGAGTTCTGAATTCACGTCGAGAGACGGATGTATAGCTAAGCTAAACTTAAAACAAAACTCGAAGATTACAACGGGCGCAGCCCTTGACTATATAGGGGGAGGACGAGGCATCTAGGGCCGGCTGAAGTGGAGAGGCGCGCGGTGGAGAGGGAGTCGTGCGACTTGGGCCACGTGGGCCTTCGGGCGACATCATCCTGGGCCGTCGTTCCTTAGCATCAAAACCGTCTTCAATTCCTGGGCTCGAGCTCTAGTGATTGGGCCCTTGTACGTCGTCGTCTCGTTAGAAGATGGATCCGTAACTCGAGGAGGCGCGACGACGAGAGGTGGAGGCGTGACAGCTTGGTTTGGCGCGCCATCTTCCGTCGTCATTATTCGTATGTCGTTGATGTCCTCATCATCCTCCCCTTCTTGAAGTGAAGTCGTCCTCGACGATAACTCATCATCCTCACCCAAGTATGGTTTCAAATCTGCAACATTAAAACTAGTGAAAACACCAAACTCCATGGGCAAGTCAAGAACATAAGCATTATCGTTAATCTTGGTTAGCACTTTAAAAGGACCAGCAGCACGAGGCATTAGTTTAGAACGACGCAAAGTAGGAAATCTATCTTTACACAAGTGCAACCAAACCAAATCACCAGGTTCAAAAGAAATATGTTTTCTACCTTTACTACCAGCAACTTGATACTTTTTATTAGCAATGGCAATGTTGTGTTGTGTTTCTTCATGCAATTGTTTCATGTGATCAATATGAGCAAGAGCATCAAGATGTGGTTCATCCTCAGCATCAATAGCAAGTAAAATCAATAGGCGCCTTAGGAACATAGCCATAAACAACCTCAAAAGGACACATCTTAGTGGCAGAATGTGTAGCACGATTATAAGCAAATTCAACATGAGGTAAACAATCTTCCCAGCGTCTCAAATTTTTATCTAAAACAGCTCTAAGCATAGCAGACAAAGTTCTATTTACTACCTCAGTTTGCCCATCAGTTTGAGGATGACAAGTAGTACTAAACAGCAGCTTAGTTCCTAATTTATTCCAAAGAGAACGCCAAAAATGACTAAGAAACTTAGCATCACGATCAGAGACAATTGTTTTAGGAATTCCATGCAATCTAACAATCTCTCTAAAGAACAATTCAGCAACATTTGAGGCATCATCAGTTTTATGACAAGGTATAAAGTGAGCCATTTTAGAGAAACGATCAACAACCACAAAAATACTGTCCCTCCCCTTCTTAGTGCGAGGCAATCCCAAAACAAAATCCATCGAAATATCAAGCCAAGGAGAAGAGGGAACAGGCAAGGGCATATACAAACCATGATTACCCAAACGAGATTTAGCTTTTTGACATGTAGTACAACGTGCAACAAGGCGCTCAACATCACGGCGCATCCGTGGCCAAAAGAAATGGTCGGCCAACACCTCATGTGTCTTCAAAACTCCGAAGTGACCCATAAGACCACCTCCATGCGCCTCCTGTAACAACAAAAGACGAACCGAGCTAGCTGGAATACACAGCTTGTTAGCACGAAACAGGAACCCACCCTGCATATGAAATTTTATTTTGGCAAAAGAATCATTAATAGGAACACGTACCCTACGAGCACGACCACGGCGATTGTCGTCGTCCTGCTCGGTGTCGGCGCCGTAGTCACGTGCATGTTGCAACTCCGTGAGCTGCATCGTTATGGTCCCAAGCTGCGTCGACATGGCCTCAAGACGAGTCATGATCGTCGCGAGCGTGGTGCGGGCAGCCGTATCTGCAAGGTCCAGTTGATCAAAACGCTCATTCGACGAAGTGACCGTAGAGTCAAGTCTCTCGTGCAACGTCTTCATGTCGTTTTGTAGACCATCTACCTGTGCCTGGACATCCTGGAGGGTGAGCTCCTCCGACTTCGAGCTGTTTTCTGCCATAGAAACACAAGCCATACAAAAAGCGGGATCCTACAATGAGTGGTGAGTGGTGGATGAAAAGCTCAATCAAAAAGCTGTGAACTGCAACCACAGGTAAAACCGGTGGAAGATTGGTGGAGCGATTGCGCGCCTCTAATTCTTGCTCGTTCTTCGATTGCGCGTAAGAATTGATCCTCGTGATCAGGTTGCTCGCCTCTAATTCTTGCTCGTTCTTCGATTGCGCGTAAGAATTGATCCTCGTGATCAGGTTGATCTTGTTTACCGCAAGGTTAATATCCTCCGGAAGTTGGTTCAGCGATTGCATTGGCGCTTCGGCTTGCTCGTCGTAGTCGGATCGTGAGGGTCAACATCCACCAAATCGAAGTTATCTCCACTCGCCGAAAGATCGGGCACTCTACACCTATCATTTTGAGTGTTGTATTCATCCTCTCCCGTATGTCGGTGCAATTATCACTATGCCACTGGTCCTTGTCATACTGTTGTTGCCAATCTAGAGAGTCCAGTATATCAATTTGGCCATGGAATATATTGATGCAGTACAATGTCCAATGATATCCTTTTTGTACATGAACAAATATCTAACAAAAATTAGTTGTAGTGTGGCATCAGATATCACATATCACGTACAAAAGAATAATAAAAAAAGATATTACATGCAAGTGTAATAGGAATAAAAATTGAAATCCACAATATGACTCACAAGTTTTGCATTAATAATTTGTGCTGCTGTAAAACGATATTTGACCATCTTGTAGACAATATTTTCTTCATAAGATGATTCAGTGAAATAATTCTCATATAGAAGCGTGGACTGTAGCATGAAATAAAAATAATTCCAAGGACAGGACAACATAAGAAAATACTGAAAACAAATTACTGACAATAAATTACTGACACAAAATTAGTGATGACTTAAGTGGTGCATACAGAAAATAACTTTTTAATAGTAGTGCTAGAGATCTATAAAATTTCTAACACTCATCATAGTAATTACAGACACTTGTTTGTATTGGCACTAAAAAGTCCATGCACGTTGAGAAAAGTTACTGACACTTCTCAAGTAAACTTGAGAAAAGTTTTACAGATACTATGAAATTACTCACACTCATCAAAAAGGAAAAAAAACAAGACAACTATAATTTTTATTCAGGTATAGAACTTACCGAAACACAACTAAATCCTGTAACCAGAACATTGTGGCCTTGTAGCTTCATCATCATCCTTGAGGCATTGTAAGAAATAATCCAAGTGTAGAGCCTCAACCCTTTCCATCAGCAAAAGTATTAACGATAAATTGCCCTGACATCATAAATAGATCACTGTGAGTTTTGCAGCTAAGTGTATTCTCGCTTCCTGAGATGAAACATTGCCTTCATATGTATGCTACTTGATTAATACATGTAGCTTCTAAAAGTTGAATTAATATCTGGACTTGATGACAAAACAAATACAGGATGCATCAGCTGAGAAAAATACAAATAAAAATATAAAATAGTACCTTGCAAATTCGGTATGTTCAGAGATGTTCTCCATCATGAATTTCCTGAGGCATCCTGCTAGATCGGTGCTTGGGTACTAAGGAGCCCATTCTGGTATGTCAAATGGAGAAAGCAGGTCGGGGCTCTCAACTTGGAACACCGGTCCATTGCCCCATTTCAAGGACACCCCCAGGTAGGGGGGTTTTAGGAACGACATCTCCGGTATCTCCTCATCATCAACCTCTTTGTTCTTCTTCTTCCTTCCCCTCCTTGGCTTCCGGGAATAGGTGTTGAGCGTAACTAGCTCCACGCTATCAATCTTCATAGATCGAGTGAGTCGACGCTTCGGGGGAGAGAAAATGGTCTCAATATTATCCTGTGAGATGAAACAACTTATAAAATTATTGAAACACTGAAATTAATTACTGATCAGAAACAAAAAAAATACTAGCATAAGTTTAACAATTACAATAACCTGTTGAGGACCAGAGGCACCATCCTTAACTTCTGTAGTTGGGGTAGCAATGGTGTCAACAACAACCCTCTCAGAATTGGACCAAACCTGTTGATGAGAAGATGCATCATCATTAGCGCTGATGCCAAGATGAAATTTTTGTGTAACATCATGTTCCAAACTACGGAGGATGGATGTAATATCTTTCCATGACTCATGGTCAAAACATGTCTCAGTGATGCCAACAGATTGAGACTAAAAAAAAGGATGTGACAACTTCTTACAAAAGCTATATAGAAAAAATAATAAAACTAGTTCCAATATAATACAAAAAAATACAACTGATAGAATAAAAATAATAAAGCAGAATACTATTGTGGATAGTTCACTTCTGCGGGCAACAAAATTACTGGCAACAAGAATACATAAATAAAAATTACTATGGCTTATAAAAAAGACATAAAATTACTCATAACAACAATTACTGATAAAAGAAATTATTGAAAACATCCATAATCTAATGGAATTGTTGTTCAACTGCTCCATCAAAATCATATGGAAATTTACTGAGTACACGGCAACATAAAATAAGTTAACATAATAATTGCTCTTTGGTCCATGCAAACTCTAGTCTAATTACACATCCTGAAATTAGACAAAAAAAAAGCAGCATACTATTATGGATAGTTCTCTTCTGTAGGCACAAAATTACTGGCAGCAAAATTACTGTGGCTTATAAAGACATAAAACTAGTGATAGAAAAAAATGTGCCAACTTGTTACAAAAAGCTATATAGAAAAAATAATAAAATAAGTTTTAATGTATTACAAAAAATTGAGAAAAAAATACAACTGATAGAAAAAAATACAAGTGATAGAAAAATAAATGTAACCTAAGATGACTGTACTTGACCATGCCTTAGACTAGAAAAGACAGCTCCGTGAGGTGGTAGCGGAGGCGGAGGAGGATCTAGGTTATAAGGTTTAGTCTGCACTCCCGAATTGTTAACATAAAAAAGGAGAAGAATGAGAAACAGAAAAGACAATTCTTTGGTCCATGCAAACTCTAGTCTAATTACACATCATAAAAATCAAACAAAGAAAAGCAGCATGCTGTTCCTACAAAAATCATATAAAAATTACTAGTAGCAGAAAGTTACTAAAAAAATAAATTACTAAAGAACATGCATAATCTAGTGATAACAAAATCATATGATAAATTATAGAAAAACATGCATAATCCACCAAAATCATATGAAAAATTACTAAGGACAAGCACACAACAATATAAAAAAATTAAGATAATAACTGGCAAGAAAGTTACTTTGGCTTAAAGACAAAATTACTGATAACAAAAATGTGGCAGCTTCTTACAAAAATTATAAAAAAAAATAATAAATTTAGTTCCAATGTTTTAAAAAATAAAGAAAAAAGAAAAGAAAAATACAACTGATAGAAAAGCTTCTTACCTAGGATGACTGTACTTGAACATGCTCCTGCCTAGAAATGACAGTTCCCTAGGGTAGTGGTGGAGGCAAAGGAGGGTCTAGGTTAGAAGTTTGAGTCTGCACTGTGAAGAAGAATGAGAAAAATAAAGGGCACATAATTACTAAAACTTAAAATAAAAAGAACCTTGCAATTACTTATTACTCAAAGTAGTAATAAAATTATTGATGTGAAAAATTACTGACAATTGTGACAAAAATTACAGACAATCCTAAGGGGGATTACTGACAATCCTAAAGGGTCTAGGAACACTGTTTCCGGTCCTATGACCACAAATCACGGAGGTAGTTCAAGTTTGAGTGTCTTACCACCACCGATCATCACACATCACTCTCGCAGCGGTTCAAGGAGGGGCACAGATGACCTCACCAGACAAATTGATAGTATGGCCCTCCAAATCGAGGGGCTGGTGGAGGCCGAGCAGGTGCAACTTTGGCTTACTTTTGGCACGGATTAGTGTCGCGTCCACCCTATTTGACACCCCTGGCTTGTACAACACTAGAAGAATCAATGCTGCATTCTTGATTGTCACGTCTTCCATCATGCTCACGACGGACACAACATTTTCATAGCAAGTGCCAGCTTTATCCCTCAACTACATTCATATATAAAGCAAATAAGACAAGGTAAGGGCAAAAAACAAAATTCAATAGTGAAACATAACAAAAATACAACAATGCGCAAATGGGAAAAATACTAGAACAAGCAACATGGCTTACGGGTAATTGACCATATGAAACTGAACCATTGTTGTTAACCTTCTTGTCAACCTTGGCAATTTTGTAAATTACAACAAAAGTCAACAAGTTAGCATGAGGTTTTACTGAACAATCAACCATCATATCACTACACCACACATTGTCAAGATAATATACCTACAGACAGTCATGGGACACAAAAGAATTACTAGAAGCAATGTGTAAATTACTTAGAATAAAGTCAAAAAATTACTAGGAGCAAAAATGAATAACAGTAAACTTACTGACAATATGAAAAAATAACAAAAATTACTAAACGGCATGGGACATTTTAAATTACTAACGGAAAAAATAATAATAGTAAAGTAACTAACAATATGAAAAAAATAACAGTAATGTTACTGACAATGTGTAAAGATAACGAAAAATAATGAAAGACTTGAGACACAAAATTACTGGTGGCAAAAATTACTGACAAAAAAATAATTGGAATATGACTTACAATAAGAAATGCAACACATGCCTGCACCGCAGGTGCCGCCACATGACGGTCCATATTCTTCCACTTCATTGCCTTGTCTTTCAAATCAAAAAGCAAGGCCTTGCACCAATTGATATAAATTCATGCAATATAGATAATAGGCTCTAGAGATACTGGATGAGATAGTAGGAAACAACAAACCATTGAAAAGCAGCATAAAAAAGCACTGGACAGTCCAGTCATCGCTATTCGGCACGGCAACAAACCGCTCAATTATCCACCTGGGTATATCATTCTTGTCAAGCTTTGCATAGCTCTTGGACTTGGCAGCACCTTTTGTCTTGGCACCACCTTCCACAATCTGAACAACTTCTTTGCAAGCATATTCACACATTTGCTTCATGCCTTTGGAATCACATATTTGCCTCAAAGCACCAAGAGCTTGCTTCCTCTCCTGGAAACTAAAAACTGGCATGTCATCACCGTTAGGTGGAAGACTAGTAACATCATGCACAACTTGCTCCATCAATAAGAAAACTTCTTCCCCAACTTCCATACAAAACAGGTCAAACTTTATATGGTTCATCAGGTACATTGCGAGGGCTCTGTCATTGATGCCATCACACCTAAACTTCAACAATTCGCCAAACTACATTCCGGTGAGTGTTGTCTTCATTGCATCATTCATATGTTGCAGTATATGTACAAAAGTTCTAGGAGAGCACCAGATAGTCACATAATATTCTTCTTTCATAAGTTGTAAAAACAATAAAAATACTAAGAAAAATATAAAATCAAATAGCAAAATAAAGATAAAAAAATAGATAAGAAAAAATTACTAAATAGTAATTTAAGGACAAAAACATTACTGAAATAAATATAACTGATATGACAAGCTACTATTAAGCACATTCAAATAAAGCCAAATGAAAACACATCAAAAAAATAATTACTAATGACATACAAAGGAAAATTCTAGTTAAATATTGTTTCATGTAAAAGGAACTATTTGTGTACTAATCACACATTGCTCGGCATTGAACTAAATTACTGATAATTAATTACTGGACATGGAGATAGAACTTATAATGAAGTACTAGACATGGAAATAACACTAAAAAAAATAAACTACTGAACATGAAACTAGAATTACTGAATATGAAAATAAAATACTGGTATGTAAAATAATTTACTGGTTCTATAAAGACCACATAAGTACCTCCTCACGATCTTCACCATCACTATCACCCTCGTCTGGATCACTGTCATGTGCCTTCTCAGTAACTTTGCCCTGTTTAATGAACAGACATATCAACAAAGAAATCAACACACATAAACGTCGTAAGCATATATACAAACTCATATAACAAAAAGTAAGCATGTATGTAAGCTTCATGACCATTGATGATTGGATCCCCGAGGTATGGATGTTTTGGTGATTAATGACAACTATGAAATTGTGGGATAATACATGAATGTTGTGTGTGCAGATATCATCTCTAAACTCTACTACAAATCATATTGATGATGATGGTTGCCTTGGTGATGGATGACAATGACCACAAGCATGGAGGCTTGATGAGCTTGATAGAGTCCAAGGATTGATGAAGATGGATCAAGGCTAAGGACAAGCTATGGAGCAAGTGTTTGGAACACTTGTCTAGTTGTTAGGGCTTTGAGTCCATAGGAAAAAACCGAACTATCAAGGAGGTCCAGATCATGTCTCTTAGGTCATGCTAGTCAGTGATGTGCATAGATGCTCCGTGAAATCTCAGGCACTAGGTGACAATGGAGAAGCCAAGGAGCTGTTGGAAGAAGAAGGGAAACGAAGTCAAGCGAGGACGAAGAGTTTCAGCTTCTGGACAGATTAACCGGACAGAGGGGTCAGTGGAGACCGGACTGTACGGTCATCAAGAGATCAGAGAGCAGAGTATGAGAAGTCTGTTAGAGCGAAGGCCCATAGAGACCGGATGGTCCAGTCTGTATGGATGGGAGCTGGGACAGGGAGGTGCAGTTTTGGGTGCTCTCTGGAATCAACGGAGATGAAGAGACCAGACGGTCCGGTCAGTACGAGATCAACTACGCGAGGAGTGACCAGACGGTCCGGTTAGGTAGTGACCAGACAGTCCGTTCAGTGTGTCTAGAAAGGTGATCTCATGGGGCAACGACTAGTTTGAGGTTGGAAGCCTATATAACTTCGTTGCTGGTGTCCTGTAGACCTCTCTTGGCCAGTGGAATAGCTAGGAGCATTTCTAGGAAGCCAAGAGGAAAAGAGAGGAGCACTAGGAGAGGATATTGGATATCTTGAGAGTGCTAGAGAGAGTAACTTGAGCATCTATACACATCTAAGTCTAGGGTATCCTTGAGGGTGTGATCTAGGTTGTTACTCTTGGTCTATGGTGAGACCTAGACCGGTTAGGTGTCGATGATTGAGTCTGTCATGATTGGTTATGAAGGCCATCACATGTTTGTACACGGTTTGAGCCAGCCGTTGAAAGGGGCATCGCTAGTGAGCGCCCGTGTCGGCTCGGGGAGTCCAGCAAGTTCTTGAGGGAGGCGAGCTTGTGCCTTGGTGGCAGCGGTGATGCAACCGTTGTCTTCACTCCGGGAGTGATTGCGGGCTCGTGTCCAAGAACTCCACTTGGTGGCAGGAGGGACCAACACTCTGATGGAAGTGGTCCAACGAGGATTAGGGGAAGGCGCCATCCTTCTGAGACCTCGGGAAAAAAAATCATAAGCATTCCTTGACCCCTCTTTACTATTCTGTAATTGTGTGCTCTAGTGATTAGGTTGGATTGTGGCTTGCATGGACTAGTGCTTTTAGCTTCCGTATTTCGTACTCATCATGAACACTAGCATGTGTAGGGTCTTGGCCAACTAGACTTGTTAGGTTGCAATGATTGCCATTTTTTAGTGGACTGAAATTGAAGTATTTGAAATCTTGGTCGGCTTACCGATCCCCCCCCCCCCCCCCGGTACACCTTTGGTCCTTACAATATACCTTGTCGACATTGAGAGATTTAGGAGGATTATTCTTCTCATGTTCATCCTCCCGACTAGAAGTCTTACTCAGAGGAGATTGCTCCAAACTGGTGCCTCTAATCTTCCTCACACATCGACAAGGTAAGACTCTCCGCTATTGGCGTTGTATAGGTAAGGAAGGAGGATATTTCTCAAAATCTAAATCATCTTCATGACCATGGCTATGAAAGGGTTACTAATTACCACCTTCCATCCTTTAACAACCAAATAACAACAATTACTGAAACTACTGGTAGCAAAGATACTGAAACAAAGAGACATAAAAAAACTGATAGCAACAATTACTAACAAAAAAGAAATTACTGAACAACAAGCATAATCTAGTGGAATTTTTTGTTCATTTTCTCCCCCCAAAATAATATGGGAAAATAACTAAGGACAAACACAAAGCAACATAACATACAAATTGTTGGCGATCCTTAAGCCTAATAGAGAAATTCACAAGGGTACAGATGTTGATGTAGCCTTCACCTAGGAGTATTCCAAGGTATCGAATCCACGGGGAACGAGAAGTGAAATTCTATCCTAATCCGAGGTACGAAAAGGGATGAGAAGGGACCTCGGGTAAAACTACCATCAACACCTACGAGCCCAACCCGAACATGGTGGACTACAAAGGATAGCTCGGTGCTGTCACCACCTAACTACCTACCACACAGCCCATGGGGTTGGGAGCAAACTTATATATATCTAAGTCTATACACTACGTATACACTTACAATTACTACTCTAACCTTGTTAACTAACGACAGAGTAACCATAGTCAAATAAAATAAAAGACTTTATCTAACATGGACTAAGAACCCATAAACAAGATATAAATAAAGAAAGCTTCAATGATTAAATGAACAAAAGAATGTCTACATGTTACCTGGTCAAAGGACGTGGACTCTACTCTTGGTGGAGAATCATCCCTGAGGCACAAGGTGGAGAAGGAGCCGACATCCCGGGCTCCCTCTCGGACTTCTATCTCTCACTCTCACTCCCTATTCTAATACATTTCTATAGTGTGGTGCTTGTTGTTCTCCTCTTCAATTGTTGTCTAAACCGGTGACCAAACTACGGTATTTATACCCATATGATGGAGGGGGAGTACTTGTAAGCCCGTGGGAAGTTGGTGGCCAAAAACGGTGAAAAATCATTGGCCGGGCGGCGGGGTACGCCGGGCGGCCGTGGAGGCCAGGAGGCAGGGTCGGTCGTGCGGCCAGGAAGGCTGGGCGGCTACCTGATTTGGTCGGTTTTCCAACTGACTCATTCTGGACGGCCGTAATGATGTTCTGAGTTCAGTTTTGAGGGTCGATTGGTTGTTTTCCTTTGGTTTTATGTCGGTAGGCATGGCAGGCCGGGCGGTAGGCTTAATGGGCTGAATGGCCTGGTAGGCCGAGTGGCAAGCCTGACGAGCGGCAAGGTCCACCGGGTAGCAAGGCCCGCCGGGCGGTGACCCATTTTTGTGCAGCAGCCTTTTGGCCAAGTCGCCTAGTTGTTCTTCCCCTCTCCCGGTTGGGCCATGTGTCGACCTCCTTCCTTTGTCTCTTTGAAAATCTTTTGAACCGGAATTAGGAAACGACTTCATGGCGATGACGTTTGCATGTCGGCCTGGTGAGGGGGTGAAGTTCCAAATCGACTGGTGGTCCTAGGTCATGTTGTCGTACGACCGGGAATTGATTGAACACTTTATTCACCCTACCGGGTGATGATAGCTTATCATCCGTCCGGTTGACAATTTCACTAGGTGATGACCTGACCGGGTGCTGATTCTGGCTATTAATGACCCTGTCGGCTGTCAGGAAACGACTGTTTCACAGCCGTGATCGGCCGATGGGGTATTTTTCACATGTTTTTGCATATTTTGACACTATAGCACATGCAAACATATATTTTCATCAAAACTTGTGGAACTCATTAGTACAAAGTTATTTTCATTACATTATTAGTTAAGACCCACCTTTTTATGGTAAATGGGTAGTCGAAACAGGGAATTTAGGACTACCAACACAAATCAACAAAAGATAATTTCTCTTTGGTTTATTCAGATTCTAGTCTAATTACACATCCAAAAATCAAACAAAAAAAGCATACTATTATGGATAGTTCTCTTCTGTAGGGAACAAAATTATTGACAGCAAATTTACTAGAACAAAAGTTATTGTGGCTAAGAATACAAGAATTACTGATAACAAAAATTACTATGACACTAAAATTACTAAAATAAAAAAAATTACTATGTCTTAAAGACATAAAATTACTGATAACAACAATTTTTGACAAAAAGAAAATTACTGAACAACAGCCATAATCTAGTGAAATTATTGTTCAACTACTCTACAAAATCATATGGATAAAATACTAAGGATATACAAAATGCAACATAAACAAAAATCAACATAATAACTGCTCTTTTGTCCATACAAACTCTAGTCTAATTACACGTCCTACAATCTAACAAAATTACTGACAAAATGAATAGCAAAAAAATACTCAAACAAAAATTATGCTTGAAGACAAAATTTACTAATAACAATAATTTCTGACAAAAAAGAAATTACTGAACAACATGCATAATCAAAATGAAACTGACGGCACAAACAATTACTGAGGTCCTTTGCATTTACTGAGTCCTAACTGTCTTTACAATAATTACTAAGGGTACAAACAATTACTGAACAAATTTAATTGCTAAGAATTTATGGAACAACCATGTAGCAAACATATTTGATGTACAAATCAACATGGAAACTGCTCTAACACAAAATCAAAATGCTCGAATCTATGCTCTCCATGGCACTGCTGCAACAGACACATAATAACACCAATCACACTAGAATCTATGAACAAAACAGCACATCACACCGAGGACCGAGTGAATATGGGAAACAAAACGAGGTAGTCAGGGGGAACACTAGAATCTATGAACAAAACAACACATCACCCTTGCATAGAATCCTAATCCTTTGCACCATAGAAACAAGGTAGATCGAGCAAATCAACGTGATCCATGGGAAGGGAAATAAAGGATGTTACCGAAATCATGCCAATTGCAACCTCTGCTCCCTCATCGACGGCCCGAATTGCAATCCTCTTTTGGGAGCCCCGCCTCACCTACAACCGAAACCCTAGGTTCACCGACCCTGAAACCCACCGGACACCCCGCCTCGCCTCCGACCGAAACCCTAGCGTCACCTGACTCTGAGCCCCGCTGCACAATCAACCTCGTCTCTGATGGCTCCAAACACTTCCGCCGGATCTAGGATTTCATAGGGTGACAAAGCAAGGGGGTCCGCGGGGGGGGGGGGGGGGGCATCGGAGTCGAAGACGGTCGGAGAAGGCGTGCATCGTCGTTAGTGGTCGCCGCCACCTTAGCCTCTGTGCCGCCGCTTCTCACCTCCGCCTCTACCACTATAACCGCCTCGCCGCCGCAGATGGGAGTTGCGCAAGGAGTGGGGGAACAATACGACTCATGAGTGGACCTAGAGAAGACGAAGTCATTTTATATGCATTGATGGATTGTGGGCGGGTTAACGGGCCGAGACAGGCTCAGGTGCGGGTCACGCCCGACGCAGAGCTACGGGCCCGGTAGCATGCATGGGTGGTTGGGCTGGTTTGGTCGGACCTGATCAGGATGTTTGCGTTACCTGGCTGGCTAGTTGGATGTGAGAGATGCTTATTCTACAATCTAGAAGGTGTAGAGAATATATATATATATATATATATATATATATATATATATATATATATATAGTACAGCGCTAATTCACACCTAGGATGTTATATAATAAGTCACACCCTAACCCACCCACCGGACCCAACCGGTGCACCTAGTGGCAACAAACGGTTATACATGCACTCACCCCTTAATTACAGCATGCAACCACCAGATTAACACATACGCATGCATGCACCCACTCTTAATTGCATGCACGCACACCTTTTAATCACAGCTATTAATTACATTATTAATTTCTTTTTTTTCTGGCACATGTGCATGGCAAGTTCCAGTTACATCCAAATAATGTGATGACAAAACCTCATTTGAACCATAAGAACTATGCATGTACAAATGTAAAATTTTATTCGATCACAAAATATTTGTCAATTTTTATGGTGACGCACAGCACATCAACAATTTTGTTTTTGAGATGAGCACAACTATTTACTACTCCAGCATAAGAACTTTTATGCTTCTAGATTACAATAAATATATGAACTCAATGGGGGCATGCATATGGGTAGAAGTCACGTTGCAAAAATAGAAAACCATTTATGCATTCATGCTCATGCACCCACCAAACCATGCATGTATGACTTGGAAAAAGTATGATTCATTATGGTTGCTAACTATAGGCGATAATTTGTTTGTTTTTATTTTCATTTTTGGTTGTTGTTTGGTTCTCAGAGGAGGAGCAATTTCATTTAGTACAAGGATTTTGCGTCTTCATTGAATATGTATTTACACTTTTGCAATTTTGCATCACAAAATCTTTATGTAACTTATAAATTGAATGCAAAAATCTGGCTGTTTATCTAAAGTACTCGAATTGCAAATAAGTTCTTACCTAATTATTAAATACAAGTATATTTTGCTATTTGATAAGAACTTTGATCGTAATTATTTGAGTATATTTTGTTATTTCCTTCACAAATATTTACAAGCGGGTACTTCTTTGTAATCATAAAGACTAGGATATTTATAATTTCATTAGCCATATTTTACATTTAAAATTGATAATTTCAAATAAATGCTTGTTGACACGGTTCATAGACGTTGACGCTTCCTACTGTGCTTTATCCATCAAGGGGCTTCACTTGCTGATGTGCCTTGCAAAAGCAGCCAGCAGATTTTTCATCGCAAATATTCAGGTATCAGAGTGTAGAAACATTTCTAGCTCTTGAGCTCCCTTGATCTCGCAGAGGCAGAATAAATATGTAGCTTGCATTGGACAAAAGAAGCCGATTGGATCGAACGTGCCTGAACACTGCTCCATCGGCCACTATCTTCACTATCACATTTCTAATTTGCATTCAAGAAAAAGAATAGGTAAGGGAGTAAAATGATCGACAAGAATAATTAGATTTGCATGCTTTTGTAAACAAAAATAATTATAAAAACATTAGTAAAAGAAGGTACTTCGTAGGAACGTTAACATCTCACATTTTGAAATAAACAAGGACCGTACAATATGTTCAATTGAATTGTACGTACACCTGGAAAAGAAAGTTTCACATCTAGCGCATATACAGAAGATCAAAATTTCAGGTGCTCTTCAACATGTCCGTGCAGTTAAATCAAGCGCTAGCATAGAAATTGTATGGTTCAACATATGAAACTATTCTGGAGGCTACTATACGTGACCACAATTTTCCTTTTCCTCTCGCCAGTAGCTCTGGAAACTTGACAATGACACCTCCATTGCATCTGGAGCTACTATATAGTGGCACCTGTACTAAAGATCTTGTATCGCCTTGCATGCTGCAACAATAACCGGAACAAGCAAGATTGAATATTGTGATTATACATTAATAGTGTTTTATGGTCACAACTAATATAATTTTGCTAATAAATGTACATAATATCAGTTTGTTTTGTTTGCAAGTGACATAACGTGTATGTTTTCTCCTCTCACATATCTTGGTTTTTGTGATTCGAGAGGATGCATATCAGGGTAGGTTGGGTTTTACTTTTAAGTGAATGATTATTTATGATTGACCTGGTATTTACGCCCTGTGGTTCCAGCTTTTGTTCAGCAACAATGGTGTTTTGGCCCTGATGAATTTGCCGCAGAAAGAATAGTAACGAGTGAAGTGCATTTGACTATTTTTTCTGATATATTTTGTGATTGAAAAGTTAAAGTCTTGTGACCTGAAGTTTGACCAGAATAAATAAGAAACAACTAACTTCGATGGTAACACAAGACGATGTTTTTTGACCAAGTCTGATATCCTCAACCGTCCACGCCTACCAGACCATGTGAGCATAAAAATCCCCATTCGACTTTGTGGCCGATGAAACAAGAAAATATGTTTTCCAGTCTGATACTCGACATACTTGGATCATTATGCATTTGATATTGTGATTACACGGAGTAAGCAATAAGTACAGTACTCCCTGTTGATTGACGCGGCACACGCAATGCTGCCGGCGTCGGCGCCGTTGCCGAGCTTGCTCATCAGCATCAGGTTCACCACTCGATCAAAGCCGTGTTCATCGTCCTTACGCAGCCACTTGCCCCCTGCTTGTTTCGTCGTCATCGGCGTACGTGTTCTGCAAGATGCCGATAACGTGGTGCTGATTATTGCTACCTGCTTCGGCTTCTTTTTTATCTTGATGTTCGGTAACATCATCATAACATAATCAAATAAAAATTGCTTCCTCTCTAGCACAAACAAATAAATTTTATTAGAGATTAGAAAGGTGGAGACGAGCGCCGATACCTGCATGGGAAATGGTGCCAGCAGCCGGCGCGTCCTTGCGTAGCTTGCCGACGTCGAGTGCTACAAGAGAGATAGAGATGCCGATTGGATGGATGGAAATGGTGGTTCGGCAGGCTACAAATTGAAAGGATATATGGACAAAAATAGTGGTTCTCGAGAGGCTATAATTGGAAGGATATAAATCTCTTTAATTACATATGGCTAATAAATCCCTTTAATTAAGAATTGAATTAATTAGTCCTGTTAATTAGAATTGTGCATGTCTTTACCACCAGAGCATGCTCGAGTCGGACTATGTGGAACGTGGCTAGAGTGTAACATATTATATCACTCCCTGAGAGTTATTTAGTTTAGCTATATATATATATATATGACAACGGACACCAAAGAGTGATATATTAAGGCACACCCTAGAGCGCCCACGCGAGTCCAACACACCCGAGTTAGCGGGCTCTGTCCCAGCCAGACCAACGCGGTTGCACGCGGACCGGTAGTTGGATGGGTGCTCCGGTTCTCTACCGTGGTTCACCTCTTCTGGTTTTTTTACCGCTTGACACGAATCGCCGAGCGATTGTCGCGACAACAGCTGCATGTGTGACACAGGTTATGATTGATCCACCGACAACACCACGTGCACGTCCTCAATTACATATTTTCTAATAACAAAAATACATGTGAATGCAAATGGTTGGAAACAAGACAATAAAAATTAGTTGGTGTTACGTACACATTCTATTTTCAAATGGTGATGCATCCACATGGCAAAATAATGACTTCTGGAAATTGTAAATATTTCAAACATTTGCCATTGTGTGTAGATATTTATTTTAAAAGATTTGCTAATTCTCTATCAATAGTTTATCGTCACAATGTTAAGTAGTAAAAAGTTATACCCATAAAGAATTTACGATCACAAGTCCGTAATCCCATAAAAACCTTTTCATGTAATTTTAAAATATTACTTGTTTCATGATTATAGTAAAATATTATCTAGTAGTCATAAGGATTGTACGCACCAGGTACAAAAGCAAGTGCTTGATTGTAAAAAGTTAAAATACTTATGAATTCTCCATATGATTTTTAGGTTACAAAATGAGTCAAAGATAACCAATATTCATTATTTTCAACCTAGTGATTGAGGTGGCTTAGTAGCCCCTCGAAGGTCCCAGGTTCGTTTCCTAGTAAGAGCGAATTTACGGGTTGGGGAAAAAAAATTCCCTCACTTGTCACCATGCCAAAGCACAGGTATAAGGCCCGGCCCAGATCGTGATCGTCTCATACGGACGACGATGCCACTTTGTAAGGGTGGGGCAAGGGTTCGGTGGTTTTCTTGACCTGCGTGAGAAGATCTTCTTTCTTAAAAAAAATGTCCTGGGGCTGTCTTACCCCATGCAGGTTGAGTTTTTTTATTCATGTGAGACTGAGACCCTTTTTTAAATTGGTAAATTAATAGTTTTGTGATCTAGAAAACGGTCAGACAATTGAACTTGAGTGTAACATTACCCATTGGCGGGGCTAGGTTGGTGGATAGGTAGGCCCGGCCCACCCTGAGATTTTGCCCAAATCAAAAGGGTTGAGCTTAGAGGAAAAAAATAAAATAAAATGACTCATTGAAAAGTTGTGTGAAGCATAAAGCAACCTCCTGCTACTGGTATGTTAGAGTATTCGGTTGTTAGAAATTGATAGTCAGGTGAACGTCGTGGCTCGTTAGTACATCTTTCCATCCTGTTGCATTTATGCTTGCTTGCCTCTATAGCATTCAAATTCCAAATACGACTGTATGAGTGACTAATTTATATTTATTTTCTATGTTTATTTTAGCGCATCCAAGTTATTCTATTATTTCTATTACTTATTGGTTTGTAGTTATTATTTACGAGGAACTATATATGCATATGACTTCTTAATTCAAAAATTAGATTGTTCTATTGGGAAAAGTGAGACTGCTCTCCTCTTCATTTGAGAATTTGATTGTTTTATTGTCAAATTGATAAGACATGAAAATATTGAGGTTTTGTACTTATATTGTAAGTATACGCTTTAAATTTCTAATGAAAAATAGTCGACCCACTCTGGCTTCAAATTCTAGCTCCGCCACTGACATTACGACATGAAAAAATGAGCTAAACTTGTAACGCCACCAAGTTACCTTGGTTGTAAATACCATTGTTTTAAATACAAAAAATAATAAATTATATGTGATCTAGTGCAAGCGTTGTTAATCATATGTGATCTAGTGTTGGCCTGATAGTAAATAATGTTGTTTGTGAACCTGATATTTTACAATATTGTGTTTATATGAGATCTGGTGTCAGATTTGTCTTCATGTGACAAGTAATGAAGTGTTTCAAAATTCATAGCGTTGCAATTGGGCAAATAAGGATGCAATTAGTTCTGGCTATAAAAACTTCAGCTATTTGCTCCTTGACAAGATAGTTGTAATAATAAAAGAATAATACAGTACACTAGGTTTTTATATTCACGTACCTAGTTATTTATGTCTGCACGAATAACAAGAAACTGAGATATATGCACTTGTAAATATCATTATTTGTGACCAGGCTATTTTCTCTCTGCAAATAATGTAGAGTATTGGCTAACAGGAAAACAAGTTTGATGCTAAATTAAAAATAGTATTATGTTTTGCATTCGTGGTCATGATTATTTGCAATCTGAAAAATAACTGATATAAATGCTCATGGTTCACCAAGTTTACTTTGTTTGAACCATTAAAATGTTTGCATATACATCTAAATTTCCATTTTTTACTCTTCTAATCGTGATTAATTTGTGCTCCGATAGCTACTCCACTTGGGGTCCAATTGTTTCTACAGCAGATGCGTTCCCACAATTCCGGACGCATCATACTGGTGTAAATGAAATTTAAAACTTCAATTAATTTTTTCAGTTAATGGCCACAAATAATTACCTTCTTAATTACTAGGATATGCTACGCATGCATGCATGGGATGGTTCGGTTGGAGGCTTTTGTGGACCAGGGCGTTCTGGGGTGTGGCTTAACATATCACACCGTGAGTGTGATTCAGCTATTTGCTCCTTGATGACCAGACAGATAGCAAACATTATCGTTTGTGAAGCTAATATTTGTCATCAAAGTACTTTGATAGCAAATATTATTATGTTTGAACACAGGAATGTAACTTCTACATATCAACTATTGACTTTTTACACGTGCAAACGTCATAAGCCAAATTTTGTTACATCTGAATAAAAAAGTGCAAAAGCCAACAAATTTGAAACATGTCTAGATTAATACTCTCCCCATTCTGTTTTTTCTTGTCGCTAGAACAAGCAAGCTAGCAAAAATTTGAACTAACTTGTCCTAACAAAAAGAATAACAGCATGGAGGGAGCATATTATCTTTCAAGAATAGTTTCAGTCCATCATAATCTTTCTACATACACACATGTATATCCTATAGTGATCGTACAATATCATTGTATGCTGCTACTTGAAGTCGACCAACTCCCAATTTTCTTACGGCCTCATATTGAGCATCTCGTCCTGATGACGTCTCTCCTTTTTGCCGTCATAGCCACATACGTGCATTGACCCTGAGTATATATCAGTGTAGAAGACCCTCAGCATGATCTAACCTGCGCACCAGCAGATTTTGTGACAGCATCATCTGACCTGCCCCTTCATATTTAGAAAAAATGCAAATAGTCGATGCTTCAGTAGTACTCGAATAAACTGGTTCCCTGGAACAGGAACACAAGTGGTTCCTTGGAGCTGAAAAAAAAGCACTCGGCACAGAACACCAAATTAATTTGTCCTAGAAGGCACCAAACAGATAAATGTTTCACACAGGGTTCCCAAACTTCCATTTATTTCTTTGTTTTGCATCACAGAATGATACGATTCTTCTCTATTAGAACTTGTTAATTACTAGGTTGAAGGACCGACAAGACGACCAGAGGGAGGGGGGGGGGGGGGGGGGTGAATGGGAGCCAATTAAAATTCATCGAGAGAACTTGGCCTATATCCCAGTTACAACCCGAACCAACCTTCAAACCGATTACCAAGGCCGCGCACACCAAATTGTGATGTGCTACCCTTAGGAGTGATCAACAACAGTAGCGGAACATAGCGAAAACAAAAGAGAACTGCAAAGACTCGAAGTAGTCAAGAACCGCACACAAGTCAGACCTTACTGGACCACTATTGGCAGTGCCAATCAATACCATCAGCAGTGCCGGTTGGCACCATCGGCAGTGCCGGTCACGTCCATCGGCAGTGCCGGTGTAGGATTCTCAAGACTTAGGTAAACAACATTCAGAGTGCATCGGCAGTGCCGGTAGTTGCCATTGGCAGTGCCGGTGCGGGATCGGACTTGTCACTGACAGTGTCGCTCTGAGTGCCATTGGCAGTGCCGGTGCGGGATCGGACTTGTCACTGGCAGTGCCGATCAGGGGTTCTTCCTCGAGCACCGGCAGTGGGTGTTCAGCGATCGGCAGTGCCGATCGACACTTTCCAGAACCAAAAACTGTGCTCGAAACTCGGTAAGAAAAATACCAAAACCTATCCAAACGAACTCCAAAAATCATGAAACTTGGACAGAAGATGTCTCATAGTAGGACGTTCCTTCTCCAAGTGGAATCACACGAAAAGCTCAAGAATTCATCGCGAATTTGAGGATTTAACAAAAGCTCTAGGGTTTGAATGTTCTTGAGGAAATCCAGGAAATCAAAGGTGCTCTTGCCTAGGATTCAATCAAGGATCTATAGAGGATTATTTAGGCATGTCCTGACACCAAGATCCCTCAAGAAATTTGTACAAAAAACCACTCAAAAGCGAGATTAAAAATCACCACGAGAATAGCTCCAAAAATAGAGAAAAAGAGAAATTCAGGATTTAGAGAGAGAGGAAGATCTTGAGCACGAAAATACTTCTCATATCATAGAAACATGCTTACAAGATCCATGGATACAAGGCTCGGAAGCCACCCTCTTCCTCCCACTATTTGAAAGAGAAAGAGATGTTTCTCACACACCCTCTCCTCTCCACTATTACATGAAGACCTCTCCTAGCACTTTGAATAAACACCTAACACAAGGCTAATGGGAAGAGGCACCTCTCCCACCAGCCACACCTCTCCACATGACCACTCTACCCTTGACCTACATAACACTGCCACCTACCACCAGGGACAAACTTGTCCATCTCTCTCCTCGTTGCCCGAACGCCCTTGGGGTTGTCCACATGACGACTTTGCTTCGCCTCGAAGCAAGCTCCATGATGGAGCCACGTGCACCACCAACCACCGCCACCGGTTTTGAGACCCAAACCGGGAAACCACCTTGCACGCTTCTCAAAGCGTGACTTCTCGATGTCGACGCATGTTACCTTGTCCCGCGATCCTGACCACAGGCAAGTCTCTCCTGGTCCCTATCCATCAGGCCCCCTTATCACTTGCACCGGCATCCCGCTCACCTTGACTTGGTCAACATGTCGTCTTCATTACCACCACGGTTTTGAGGCTCACCCGTAAAACTGTCCGTGCTTCTTGCCTCTCTGCGTGTACGGTATGGATCATCCTTGACTCCACCCGGCCTCCTGATCGTCTGGCCCCAAGACTCCTACTTGTGCCCGATTCTCTCACCGTTGACCGCCAAGTTGACGCCAGTGACCTACGCATCATGAGACAAGCAAATACATTTTCCAACTCTTGCAAACTTCCCAACATCCTCACCAACTCCGGTTAGTCGAAACCATGACATGCACAAACTCATGCAATCCCTAGATTCCCGCATTTCAACTCAAACACAAATTCCGCCAAAGTCAATTACTCATCACATATTGCAAACCATGGCACATATCCACATGGTTTCTCATAGTTACCTGAAATGAACCTGCTTCGCCTGCAGCTGAAACCCCATGTCATATCAGAACAAGGCATCAAAATATCGTGATCTGAACACACCAAAAATGAAAAACTTTAGATCTATTTTTTCCAAAGAAACAAAAGAACAAAGAAGGACATTGCGCTACAACAGTTTAGTTACAGAAACATGTTGTTACTTAGATCGTGTTTACCTAAACAATGGACAGATTTTTATACCTTGCGGACGCGAATCTATCATTCCTATTGGTTCTATTGGCTCCAGCAAGACGCTCCGGTAGGGCGGAAAATTGGACAACTGAATAATTTGATCGTGTGAGTTGATTGGGCTCTTGTCCACTCCGATCAGACAGTGAAGCTCTTCTGGTGGACGTGGAACTCCAATCATGATCTGCCCAAAAACAAGGATTAGAGATCTGGCAAAAATGCAGCTGCTGTCGACAGGTTTTGGTTGTTTGGACGGAGGTGTCAACGGCGGGACAAATACAGTCGCATACCTTGCAACTGATGCTACTACTGTCAGGAGCACCATCACCGTCCAGGATTGGAGGGATGATGTAATCTGCCACAGCTATCGAGACGGTCGAAAGTACTGCCGCCGTAGTCCAAAAATCTAATACACAGGACCGACACATGTAGGATAGAATCACAAGCATTTTATAATAAGTTAACAATGGAATAATCTTGTCACCTAATCCCGGGCCCATCAATATGCCATAAACAAATAAGTATTGATGGATATTAACAATGGAAATGTCAAATTGATTGCACCATGTGTGCATTAGATGACCCGCAAATAATCTAGGATTAATGGTTAATTAATGTGCTTTGTTTTGAATACCCGTTAATGACTCCTATTGTTATGGAATTTACTGGTCGTGGACAGCCTAATCATTTGATTCCATTCATAAGGCCAGTCTTAATGCACTCTTTCATAAGCACTAATATCATGTCACATATGCAATTTTTACTGACACGACAAGTTAATTATAAAGAGAGAGAAGAGAGACTTTCATCTCATGTGAGAGTCCTTTCATTCTAATGAAAGTATGATGACTCACTCACCTAAAACTTTGTATTGGAAAAAGCGTAATGAAAGGGTGTATTGAGACTGACCTAAGTAGTCATTTCACCCCGACAAAAGTGCACGCCGCGCATTCAAGTCTTCCAGTGCGACGACATTTTCTTTTGACCTCTTGACGGTGGTGGCAGCCAGTCTTCGTCCTAAAATCCTCATCAGACGTCGTGCTCCTGTAACTCACGGTACGCATGCACCCATATGGTAGCATTTTAGAAATCAGCTATCAATTTCTTTCTTTGCTTGTGATGAAACTTGAACGATCAGTGACTAACGACAATGGGTCCATGGTTGTTTTCAGACAGACGAGGCCAATTGTCTTCTAGAAGGATGTCGAATAATCCTAAGCTGCTAGTGATTGCTAGCACACAAGAGAGGTGCGAGTTTCACCCCCCCTGTCAGACAACCAAATCCCGCAGGCGGAAGCTGCATCGTTCGTCAAACGACGACGACGACTTCGATATCTCACCTGGTCAAACAATGATGACTGCCGTCTCTACGTGTGTTGATCTAATTCTAGACTTCGGACTGTCGTGGCAATTGTTTCGACATCTCGACGGGGCAGCCGGCCGGCTGAATCTGCTCCTCTGAACCTGGATGACGATCTTGGTCCTAGTAGAGGCATCCCTTGCAAGAAACAAAATTCATTTTTTGTAAGTTCAGACGTATATCCTTACCTGCTGTAATTAGTAGCTTAGTTTCCGCAGTAAACTAGCCATGTTTAGGCAACTAACGTTTGTATGGTAGGGCTGATTGAGGTCATATTTTCTTTCCATGTAATAGTTTATAAAAGCAAAGCAATAGACATGAGAAAAGCTGCCCATTTTAGCAGTACCAAAACCATATCACGTGCCATTGTGTGTTCGCGTGAGTTTCTTGTGTGCGTGTGTGAGTAGGCCGTGATCTCGTCGACAACCAGGGAGTTGTCTCTCCGGCGAGGTTCTAACATTTGGTATTAGAGCTAGGTCCAATCCTAGGCAATGACTGGTGACGACAATATCAGCAGCACGGGCGCCAAGGGCGACACCTCCGATGATGGCGTCATGATCCAGCGGGTAATTCGTTAGGTGGGTAGCAGAAGGAGCTACCCTGTTCTCACCAAGACCAATTACTCCAATTGGGCGCTGGTCATGTAGGTGAAGTTGAAGGCTAGAGCCCTCTGGAATGTCATCGAGAATGGCGGCGCCGACGCCCAGGAGGAGATGACGGCGCTTGACGCTTTGTACGACACGGTGCCACCGGAGATGGTGCCGATGATTGCCAAGAAGCAGACGACCACGAAGGTCTGGGACGTGATCACAACCATGAGGATTGGCGATGATCACGCGAAGAAGTCGATGGTGCAGTAGTTGCACCGCCAATTTGACCTCACCACGTTTGGCGATGGCGAGACCATCTAGGACTATGCGCTCTGTCTGGAGGGCATGGCGGCACATCTCAACACGTTAGGTGAGGAGATGAAGGATCCTGATATCATGGTGAGGATCTTACGGAACCTGCTGCCTCGGTTCATGCAGATCATGATCGCCATCAAGACACTCCTTGACGTGTCGACGATGATGGTCGCCGTTCTGACGGAGCGGCTAAAGGAGGCCGAGGAGGTTTTCGAGGAAGCTCCAGTGTTGCTGCAGCATGAGGGGAAGTTGTACCTCATGGAGGAGGAATGAGACTCGCGGAGGAAGAAGCGCCATGAAGAACACGGTGGCGACGCGAGCAGAGGCTCGGTGCGTCGCAGCGGCAGCGGCCGACACGGGCGTAGCGGTCCATCAACCGGTCCGTCGAAATAAAATGGGCCCACAAGTGATGAGTGCCGGCACTATGGCAAGTTGGGCCACTGGGCCCAGGAATGCTGCTTGAAGCCCAAGAAGGAGCAGACCCATGTTACTCAAGATGGAGAGGAGGTCTCGCTCTGGCTCGTATCGGCTTCACCAAGGTCCTCATCAACCGCAAGAGTTGATATGGTGCAGCCCTCATCGACCGCAAGAGTCGATACGATGCGGCCTCATCGACCGTAAGATTCGATACGGTGCTGCCCTCATCGACCGCAAGAGTCGATCTAGTTCTACCCTCAGCGACTACGATAGTTGATATGGTGCGGCCCTCATCGACTGCAAGAGTCGATCCGCAGCTGAAGGAGTTAGCCCAGGAGCAAAGAGTCGATGGATCTAGGTGAAAGTTGATAGGATCCCTTGACCTGTTCGAGATCCGAAAGGAGATGGTGTTCGCCCACCATGGAGAAGAGAAGGACCGGGAGGCTAAGACTTGGGTCCTGGACACCGGCGCCACCAACCACATGTCTGGATCTAGGTCCGCCTTCTCCAAGCTACACATGGTAAAGATCAGCACCGTGCAATTCGGCAACAACTCAGTGGCATGCATCGAAGGTCTGGGCACCATCGTCTTCGAGTGCAAGAACGAGGAGGTCAAGTCACTCATCAGAGTCTACTTCATCCTATGGCTGACGAGCAATATCATCAGCATCGGTCAACTTGATGAGAGTGGCTACAAAACCATGATCGAGGATGGGGTGATGAGGGTTCGTGAGCCTGGTGGCAAGCTGCTGGTGAAGATGACACGTGCAAGCAATTGTCTGTACAAGATCTAGCTCAAGGTTGCACAACCGTCATGCCTGGTGGTGCGCGGGAGCGGCGACGAGGAGGCATGGCTCTGGCATGAGCATTTTGGCCATGTCAACATGGCAGCGCTGAGGAAGCTAGCTCGGGAGGAGCTACTGCGTGGCCTACCTGTGATCGGACAAGTCGGTCACCTGCGCGAGGCGTGCCAAGCCGGGAAGAAGAGGTGCACTTTGTCTCCGGCATAAGCGGAGTACCGGGCATGACAGCTACTCGAGTTGGTGCACGGTGATCCCTGTGGGCCTATCTCACCGGTGATGCCCTCAGGTAACAAGTATTTTCTGCTCTTGGTGGATGACTTGAGCAGATACATGTGGGTAGCCACGATTCCTTCCAAGGATCATGCAACGGCTGCCCTCACGGAGATCCAGGCGCGGGAGGTCCCTGCCGCCTTATATATCCGGTCGGTAGGGGGGTACATGAAGAATTTTACTCATAGTATACAAGGATTTATGTAGAAAGTCTATCTCTAATTGCCTTGTGCTCCAAGCTAACTCGGTCGGTTCCCTTATGATGGGCCACCCGGTTGTTTACTGAATTCAGCTTAGCTATGGATACCCGGAAGGTATACATTCCACAGCAGCCCCCGAGTGCTTTCTGATTTTGAGCTATGACTCACCGAGTGATCTTCAATGTCTATATGAACAGGTCACAAATTAGGAAGACCTCTAAATTGAAGTCCCTGATAGATCTGGTGCGTCGACTAGGTGCACCTGATCAGGTGTAGCCCCCGACTATCGTATAATTTGGAGACTAACAAATAATGTAAGAGTCAAATAATAATAGCTCTTAACATTTTGTTGGATTTAGTTTACTCAAACCATCAAGTATAAGCCTTTCTAATCTCTAATCATCAAACTAGAGGATCAGTGTGCATATTGTCAAACATGCCGACCAATGGAATGTAAGGCCGAGTGATACACACTCTAATCCGAGTGATTCACAGACTTAATAACATGACTTCAATCATGTTACTGTCCATATACACTTTTATGACGTCAATCATAACATAGTACTAAGCTAAAATGACATCAATCATAAAATAACCTTTCCTTAATAAATTATCACTCGAATCATAATAAGCTCATTTTTATATTTAATTACTGACATCATTCATCAACATAATCATGAACTCATATCCGAACGACCATCAAGTCCTCTGCTACATGATCATCAAATTATGTAGATACAGAGATATTATTAGTGGGTTTGCTACTGCTTCTCAGCAAAGAAGCCCCCGAGATTAACTCTTAAGGTTCTTTGGCAATAATTCTATTTAAAGAATATCATCTATTTTTATTTTAGTGAACAAAAACAAATGGCCAGCTACTGTGCAGCCCATGGCAGCCCATATGGACCCCCCGTGACTAGGCCAAAAAGCGAAGGTATAAAAGGGCGAGGGAAAGATGACGCCAAGTCCACACCGTTATTTCGTTCTAGCGCTTCATCTTCCTCTGGCTTCCTCTGTTCGCGCGCCTCCTCAGCTCCTCATTGCTAGGGTTAGCATTTTCTCGCCACTGCCACAGATCCTCCAATGTTCCCTAGCCCCCGAGCTCGTGCTAGGGTTAGGGTGCTATTTCCAGATCCACTGCAACGCATCGCCTCATCAAAATGACGCGCAAATATGCTAAGGGGCAGAAAGCCGCCGCCACCACCGTTGAGTCGTCGTTTTCAGAGCTGGAGATCCCTGAACAGCTGCGGGAATTCTCAAAGAGCAGCATCTCCACCAAAAACCTAAGCTCCAGGGTGGTCGATGACATCTTTCCAGAATAGGCGCGCATCGATTGGAAGGTACCTAGCTTTGAAGCCCATCCTCTTCCATTCCATAAACATATTGTTGTCTTCCACTCGTTCTTTGAGCACAGTGTTGGTCGTACCTACGCACCCACTTATATACCGCAAGAGGACGGTGTACGATTATAGCACTTTTTCCCTTGAATTGAGTATTCCAAGGTTTATCGAATCCACTAGGACCTTAGGGATAATTAAAGAAAGTTAACAGTAAAAGATCTAGTCAAGGCTACTATCGAGTTTAGGTTGCATGAGGGGGAGATTGGCCAGCGCAAAGGTGCGCCAGACAGTAAATCTGTCGTTGCGCCGATCAGCGTCGGAGTTGAGCCGATCGACACACTAGTGAATCTAAGCCAATCTGTCATTGCGCTAATCGGCGCAGGAGTTGAGCCGATCGACACACTAGTGAATCGTTGCGCCGATCGGCGTAGAAGTTGAGCCGATCGGCACACTAATGAATCTAAGCCAAAGTGCGCCAGATGCCTTGTAAGCCTAGGCTGTTAAGTGAGTAACCAGATATCTACTAGTGAGATCGTAACCAGAAAGTCTAATTAAATAGCATCATAATGGGTAATTACATAGTGCTGCGCAGGCTTAGTGCTGTCACCGCTAAACCACACTACTAGCATCATCAAGCAACCATAATCAATACAATGTCCGAATACTATCCTAATCACCACGATCAAGATAATATCAACTTACTTAGCCTAGAACTAAGCAATTGGAATAAGCACATGCATGATTATAGAATCAAGATAGACAAATCACCAAAACCATCATTAACATATTCAATCATCCTTGAGATACATAGA
Source organism: Eleusine indica (assembly GCA_030378355.1). Lineage (NCBI taxonomy): Eukaryota > Viridiplantae > Streptophyta > Magnoliopsida > Poales > Poaceae > Eleusine > Eleusine indica. The sequence continues at coordinate 22,703,565 of CM059500.1, forward strand.
GTAAGATTCATCCCCGTCGAGATGGCCTACCTTGACGAATCAACTCTTAACTCCAATAGTTCTTGAAACTCAACTAGAGATCTATTCTAACGGGGCAAGCCCCGGTGGCTCTAACTTACAGATCTGTTGTCCCTTTGTCGCCTCTCCTCCTTTTGCGGTCGGGGTTTACAAGTATTTATAGGGGTTCTACTCATAAAGGACTCGGTTTCTAGCAAATAAGGCGGTTGCGCCGATCGGCGTAGGATTGCGCCGATTGGTGCAAGCCGTGTCTTCTCTGGTTTCTTTGCCAAGTCGGTTCCTCTGTCTTCCATAGCTACCATGTGGGTCTTTTCCTTCGAGATAAAGTCTTGAAGTTCCATAAATCTTCTAGGCAAATATCTTCAAGTGTCTTGCACAGATAAACTTCCATAAACATGTGGAATGGGCCTCGGTCACTTCTGTGGGCCAAAACACCCTTGTGCCGATCGGCTCATCGACTACGCCGATCGGCGCACTAGGCTTCTTCAGTGCTTTTCGTCAGTTCTAGACTCCTGTCCTCTCCGTCATCACTTTAATCACCAATTTTACCTGTTTCTGCAATAAAGCTCTAAAACAACGCATATACAAATATATAGACAATATCACAGGTAAATGGCCTAAATTAGTATCAATTATGCTCTAATTGGGGTAATATTCACATATAAAAGGGACACTTGGGAAGTGCCAACACACAGTCTCGGAGTCCCCTATTGTAGCTTCTTGCGTGGGCTCCTTTTCTTTTATGGGATTGAGCTCGTAAATCTCAATCCCAATTCTATACTGTAGATTGTGATTTTTGTGCACTTATGTGAAGCCTTTCTAGGCGTGTTGCCCCACTTTTCTCTTTTTCGCCATCTTTTCGTCCTCTAACCGCTGCCAGCAAAAGAGAACCAAGTCGCCATTGGTGGAGTTGGCCTCTAGTTGCGCAAGAAGGAGGTCTACATCGACGTGCCCTTGAACACCGGTAACAAGAACTGTAGGGAGGAGTGGTTCTATTATGATAATCCTCCCCCTGTTCTTGTGGATTTTACTGGTGCAAAGGCCAGCCCCCGACCGTGTTGGTCAGAGAAGCCAAATCCAAATGAGCCTCAGGTGGTCGTGCTATTGGAGAAAATTGCTAACTTGAAGACAGAGGGAGTCGACGGCATCACAATAGCTAAAAGCTTCATAGTGCGCCAAGTTCAACCCCTCAAGCAGCAGAGCCATCCTTCTTCAAATTATTTGACCGATGATGAGACGAGGGAGGCGCCCGACCCACCAAACTCCACTCTGCATCGGTCTCGCTTGGAGAAGATGTTTGAAGGGAACACCCTTCAGGATCATGCCTTGATCACAAAGGCATACAACTTGGGCACTCACTGAGCCCGAATAAGCTTCTGGATGTCCGATGTTTATTTGATATCCACCTTGGTAAAGTCATAAGACAAGCTTGATATCTTGATGCTTATTTTCAGGTTTTGGACACTTACATGTCGCACCCTCCGCTTCCTCCGACCGACACCGAGAGACTGGATTATGTGAAGAAGACACCGCAGACCGGCACTGAGGGGTCAAGCTCATCAGCAAGCGTGCGTCCGACCGAATCAGTCGTTGCTACTGACTCTGCTATCCCTACCACTGATCTCCCCGTCGCCAGTCAGCGAGTAAGAAAGCCTGCTTTCCGCCAACAATAATATCTGGGAGATGACGAGGAAGACTAACCTCAAAATGTCAATGAGCCCTCCCCTGCTCCTTCCGACCGACCATCAGATCGGTCGGAGCCCCCAAGTCAAGAGGTGCATGACGCAGGAGCAACACAAAAGGCTGACGAATCCCTCAAGAGGAAGCGATCAGAGTCGCAGACCGCTTCCTTAAAGAAAAAGGTCAGTCGGATCAAGATCAAGCACACCTCTAGGTAAGTCACATCTTCAAGTCTTCATCGAATATAATTAAAACATATTCAGTTTCTAACATTTTTGTCATATAGTGAACATGTTACTCGGTCGAGCGAAACTCAGAGCGCCCCTGTGTCTAAAGACCCTCGGTCGGCTCCTGTGCTTCGTCCGACCGACCTATCTCAGTCTGAAGCCACGCCAACAATTATGCAAACTCAGGCAATAGAAATCCCAGTAGCAGTCGACTGGTGGTGCACCTTGTCCTCCGCCTCTTCTCCCCCGACTGGTGGTGCACCTTGTCCCATCAGGGACAAGGTCATAGCAGTCGAGAAAACTATGGGTCAACCTGAAGCCGAAGACTTGGAAATTCTCCACCAACACCGAGAAGTAACCAAGGTACATCAATACCAAGTCCTTTTTCTTTTTCACCACATCATTGCTTCTAACCATAGTGGTCTCCCCTTATCCAGGAAGTATATGCTCTGGTGGAAAGCAAGCAAGCAAGGATAGAATACCTTGAGGCCAAAAGCTTTGGTATGTATCGAAATCCCGCCGTTATGTATAAATACTTGTTGTATGTATGACTTGCTATTGTTCGTAGTCACCAGTCAGCAGCTGGCAAAAGCTCAACAACAACAAGAGAAGCTGTAGACCAGTTACAAAGAAGCTTCTGCCTTTCTACAACAGAGTTGTCTTGACCTTGTAGGCAAAACAACTGCAAATCTTCCTGTCTTTCACGCTTTCCCCATATCCTTGTAAATCTCACAAAGAAATCATTGTAGAATTGGAGAAGGTCACTTCTAATCAACAGAAATATTTGAGTGTTCTGAAGACCGAGAAGGACGACCTATCCAAGACTCTGGGTGAGCGAGATGCCGAGCTTGCTGATCTGAAGAAAAATTGCTGGAGACTAAGGAGTCCCTGAAGGATGCTATCGGGGGCAGTAACCAGGGGTGCCATGGGGCACGACACAGAGGCCCGTCGACGCCCGAGACAGCGGGCCCACCAAAGCCTCGCCATAACATCCTCCGTGAGGGCCTCACAAAGGGAATCCCTCACGCCAGCCGAATCTCAAAGGCAAGGGCCACTCTTCTCCTGTCTCACTCGATCCTATAGGGGTCGAAGACCGGACAGGACCCACCCGACCCCATTGGGGGTAGAGGGCCCGCCACGGTTCGCCCGACCCCATGGGGAGTCAAGGTGAGACGAGTCCGATCCTAAGGCCCATATGCGAGTCACTCGCCCAAGCTGATTGACTCGATCGCTCGCCCTATCTTATCGCCTCCCAGATAAGGACGAAATGGGACACTGCTACCTTGATAGTAGTGACCATAAACAGGCATCAGGACCACCAGATGAGCTCAGTCCCTGACAACTCCCATCAATGGGACCCACCTCCAGACAGGATGGCTCGGTGAAGCACTGAAGCCGGAAATAACGGGTGAGGGAGCTCGATTGCCCTGCTGAGATGGGACGGATCTCCACCCTTAGCAGGGTCAGACAAGCGCAACCCAACTCATTGACCCTCGACGAAAGGGTCGAGCGCAGCGATGGTCAACAACTACCAACCGCCCAGCTTAACTGCCGAACCTAGCCCAGATGCACAGTATCAGGGAGTCAAATCACTCCCATACCTGCCTCTATCATCATCAGCAGCACCCGCCGACGATGGCTGGCATGGCAAAGCTCACTGTGCTGCCATCTTTTCATGACACCCCCAAATGGCGGTGGTGCGGGACAGTTCGCTAGACAGGCTGATTGAACCTAGCCTGAATAGCATGACAATGTCCATGCTGCACCACCCCACATATGGCAGGGCATGCCATCCACAGGAACAAAGAAGGACTCAACGTGACAGCGGAAAACGAGGTCACGCCTGGAAACAGTGTCCTCTGATGCAAGACCAGGAAGACGGGGCCCACGAGGACTGAGGGCCACGCCGCCAACCAAAGTCTTTACCCTCACCAGCACGGTTTCACCCACTCCACACGTGTAAAATCTCTCTCTCTCTCTCTTTGTAAATGGGGCTGAATCCCTTGAAATATAAAAGGAAAGGCCTCCCTCTTCTCAAAAGGAGGACCAGAAGCAACCGAACACACACATACACACACACACACACACACACACACACACACACACACACAAACCCGTACTCATGAGTTCCAGAGACTTAGAGACTCCTCCTCTCTCGCCACCATTATAAACCCTGGTGCAAGTAACACGAGCAGAGCCGAGAACTAGACGTAGGGGTTTATCTCCGAACCAGTATAATCCTTGTGTCCTCTTGCATAGCCATCACCAAAACCGAAACACGCGCCCCTGGAACAAATTCTTCTTGTCGGTGATCTAAACACCGACAGTTGGCACGCTAGGTAGGGGCTCTGCACGTTTAGATCCGCAAACACCTTTCGTTTTGGATGGCCACTTCTTCGCATTCTGGGCTCCAGGCGCCAACATTTTTTTCGGGAGCCTGGAGTTTGTCTCCACGGGCGACCAGAAGTTGTTGTGCGTCAGCATCTCGGCATCCTCGCCACCTCTAGCCCCAGCACCCGTACCCACGACAACGCACTAGTGGTGGTTGGAGGACTTAGGCCATACTCTCAACTTCGTCGTCGTGACGGACGTGGCATAGGAGCTCGTCGATGAGACCCTCTCAGACCCCATCACGGTGGTGACCACCATCGCCAACGAGGTGATGAGCGCGGTCCGGCTCGAGCCACCCAGGCCACGGGTTGCTAGCCAGCCCATGCTGCCAATCGACTATAGCGACCAGCTATAGTTCTGCCTGGAGCATTATTTAGGCCCTGCGCCCGACCAGGACGACCTTCAACAGTCTGTGTTCGTGCTTGTGAATGTCCATGGACAGCTCCTCGGGGGCGAGACTGTCCACCCGGATAGGCTCGCTAAACCCCCCCCCCCCCCCAGACGGTTACCCGCGCGGCCTAAAAAACGCCGAGGGATGTCTCCAAGACATGGCCGTCCACCGGGCAGTTCCCGCCTATGCGGGCGCTGGCTTCGTCGGCGTGATCGAAAGCCCGAGCGAATCTCTTTTCGACCTTCTTGACATGGGATCACTGGAAGACTTCGGTTCTGACTCAGGAAGCTTTGTGGGAACCTGCGATCTCCCGCGCGAATACCACATGGTGCAGCTCACACCCATGCCGGCTATAGGGGGTGCTCGAACCTCAGTCGCCAGGGCAAAGGTGAACCCCGGAACCCCTGCTCTAGCAAACCTGGCGACAGGTGTGGGGACAAGGGAGACGCTCGTTGACATCCCCGTCGCCGCGGCCGGCCAGCCGCAACCCGCACCTCGCCCGGAGGACCTCCTACAGTGGATGAGGTCCAGAAGGACAGAACTAGAAGAAACTCGGTGCCAGCTTGAGCACGAGAAGGAAAAGATAGACCGCGAGCTAGCCCGCTCCGGCATGAGTGGACGCGCTTAGGCCACTGCTCGCGATGTCCACCAGTGCATCCTCGCCGACGACCAGGGGTTCCCACAATTCGCTCGTGCGGGACAAAACATAGTAGTAGCCGTCACGCTGCTCAAGACTCTCCACGAGATCGCAACGCCGGAAGCCTAGCCGGCCCAACGCGAAGTCATGGCTCTCCTTGCCAAGGCCTCCATGCTCCAAGTGGAGAGCTCGCAACGGTGCGCCGCCCAGTTCAGCCAGCAGATCTCCACGTCTAGGCACGCCAGAGGGGGCAGCGTCATCGGGTCGCAGCAGCACTCGATCCGGCACCCCCTCCATGCTAGAGGTGCACCCAAGAATGCCTCGGTTCATGACCGGGTCGGGGCCCATCGTGACTCATGCCACACCCTCAGGGCACACCGATGTGGAAAGGAGTGACTAAACAAGGAGAGGGGTGGTCAACCGTGTCGCAGAGGCCGGTACGATGACACTGACGAGGTGCAGAGCCGGAGCTCGAGCCTTCCTAGGCCACGGGTCTTCAGTTTGCGTATCCGCAGCGCCGAGTTCCCATAGCGCTTTCGAGCCCCCGCGACCATCACCAAGTATGCGGGCGAGACAGATCCTAGACTCTGGCTCGAGGACTACTGTCTCGCACGCCAGGCGGGCGGCGCGATCGACGACCTGGCTATCATCCGCAACCTCCCTCAGTACCTTGCTGGCTCGGCTCGGGCATGGCTTGAGCACCTCCTCGAGGGCCAGATCTACAACTGGGGTGATTTGAGGGACATCTTCGTTGGAAATTTCCAGGGAGGTCCGACCGGGCAACCCCTGGGACCTCAAGATATGCCGGCACAAAACTGGTAAGTCCCTTCGGGATTACATCCGGCACTTCAGCAAGAAGTGCAACGAGCTGCCCAATGTGGGCGATGCGGATATCATCAGAGCCTTTATCTCCGGCACAACTTCGGAGTGGCGCATCCACGAGTTGGGCCGAAAGGGTCCGCGCACTGCCCGCGAGCTCCTCGACATCGCCACGAGCTTTGCCTCTGGCAAAGAGTGCGTGGGGGCGGTCCTCCAGCACGCTCCGGAGGGCAAGGGCAAAGGCAAGCGAGACAAAGGGGCCAGCAATGGTCCCGCCGATCGTCCGAAGAAGAAGAAGAACAAGTCACGGGCCGAGCGCGACCCTATAGTGGCTCCCACCGAGCATAAGCCGCCGAGGCCCACAACAGGGGAGGCGCCAAACCACTTCGAGAAGAAGTGGAATGGTCGGTGCCCAAACCATGGATTCCCTGTCAAGCACCTCCTTAAGGACTACTCCATGATGAAGAAGTTCATCCAAGAGGAGGCAAAGAAGGGGGACCCAGAAAAAGCGTCAGAACTAGGGACCCAAGACCCCACCGACGGCGACTATGAGCTAGGCGGCCGGTGTTCCCCAACACCAAAGCCTGCCACATGATCTTCACAGGGCCTGAGTACTGAGGAAGTCGACGCACGACCAAGGTCAAGCGTCGCGAGGTCTTCGCGGCGGAGCCTGGCACGCCATCTTTCCTCAAATGGTCAGACCTGCCGATCACTTTCGACCGGTCGGACCATGCCCCACACGTGCCGTGACCAGGTCGATACCTGCTCCTGGCTCGACCCCATCATTACCAAGGTCCACCTCAACATCTTTTATGTCGACACCCTCGATCTCCTCGGGATCGACCGGTCACTCCTCCAGCCTGTCGGCGCAACCTTCCACGGGATCGTCCCTGGGAGGCAGGTCATTCTCCTCGTGCGGATCAGCCTGCCCGTCACGTTCGGGACCCATTTCAACTTTAGTACCGAGACTGTCATCTTCGAGGTCGTAGACTTCCCGAGGTTGTACCATGCTCTGCAGGGGTGCCCATGCTATGTCAAGTTCATGGCCGTCCCCAACTACATCTACCAGAAGCTCAAGATGCCGAGACCAAAGGGGGTCATCACCGTGAGCGCGTTGCTCCAACATGCTTTCCAGTGTGAAATGGAGAATGGCGATCTCGTCGCCGCAACGGTGGCCTCCAAGGGGGAGCTCGAGGGGATCCATGCGCACCTCGAGGAGGAAACTCCTGACACCAGCCACAAGAATGCCTCGTTCAAACTGGTGGAAGGCACCAAAGAGGTGCAGATCGACCTTGAGGGTGACAAGGAGAAGAAGGTAAGAGTAGGGACGTCGCTCACTCCCAAATAGGAAAGCGAGGTCGTCGACTTTCTCCGCGTGAACGCCGACATCTTTGCATGGAGACCCTCAGATATGTCTGGCATACCGAGGGGTGTCGCCAAGCACTCCTTGAACACTAGACCAGGCTCCAAGCCGGTGAAGCAACGCTTGTGCCGCTTCGGTGAAGAGAAGCACAGGGTAATCGGGGAGGAGATTGTGAAGCTACAAGCCGTCGGGTTCATCAAGGAGGCATTTCACCCCGAATGGTTGGCTAATCATGTTCTTGTACGAAACAAGAATGGGAAATGGAGGATGTGTGTTGACTATACGAGCCTGAACAAGGCATGTCCGAAGGATCCTTTTCCTTTGCCACGCATAGACTAGATAGTCAACTCGACGGCGGGGTGCCAGACCCTTTGCTTCTTGGATGCCTACTCCGGGTATCTCTAGATTGTGATGAAACAATCCGACCAACTCGCGACATCTTTTATCACACCACTCGACTCTTACTGCTATGTAACAATGCCTTTCGGGCTCAAGAACACCGGTGCTGCTTTCCAGTGTTGTATGCAACGGTGCTTCGACCACCTGATCGGCCACACGGTTGAGGCCTATGTGGACGACATTGTTGTCAAGTCCAAATGGGCCGACACTCTCATGGCTAACCTCGAGTGCGTCTTCGCCAAGTTGCGTACGAACGACGTGAAACTTAACCCCAAGAAGTGCGTCTTTGGGGTTCCAAGGGGCATGCTTCTCGGGTTCATCATTTCCGAAGGTGGCATCGAGGTCAACCCTGAGAAGATTTCTGCGATTGAGCGGATGGGCCTAGTGCAGAACCTCAAGGGACTGCAACAGCTCACGGGGTGTCTGGCGGCGCTGAGCCGCTTCATCTCACACCTCAACGAGAGAGTGCTCCCGTTGTACAGGCTTTTGAAGAAATCTGACCGCTTTGAGTGTACCTCCAAGACGCAGTCGGCTATCGACGAAGTCAAGCGCATCTTGAGCAGTGCGCCGGTGTTGACACCCCCGCTCCCGGGAGAGGTGCTGCTGCTATACATAGTGGCAATGACTCAGGTCATGAGCTCGACGCTTGTAGTTGAGCGGCAAAGAGAAGGGCACGCCCTCAAAGTCCAGCATCCCGTCTACTATGTCAGCGAAGTCCTATCTGATTCGAAGACCCAGTACCCGCAGATCCTCAGGATCCTCTACGCGGTGATCGTTGCAAGACGCAAGCTCCGGCACTACTTCGACTCCCACCCGGTACACATCGTAAGTTCCTTTCCTGATGAGGACATCACTCCTATGGATACACACAACACTCCTCCAAATCTGGACTTGCAAGGTGCAATGACTAGAGCTCGTGCACGACGACTAAATTTAGAGGTGAGCTCGTTCCTACGTTCTTCGCTATATGTTACTTTTGAGAATGGTTTGCTACCTAATGATTATTTTATGATTAGAAACCATGGAGAGGACTAGGAGATGATGGGAGAAGGAGTTGGAAACGTGGAGGACCAGCAAGGGCTTGGAAGCCAAACGGTTGATAACCAGAGGAGACGTCGTGCTGCGATTGCGGGGTTTAGAACGTGTTGTTCTGAAGCCGGATCAATTTGTGTGTCGCCTCTGACCAAATCAACTTACCAAGAACCTTTTGGAAGATCGGGATCCCTTGTTCACATCAAGTGGTAATCAGAGCTTCAGGTGCACCGTCAGGTTCACACTACCCTTTAGTTTTGTTTTCGTGTTCTTCCTATCGTCCACAGAAAATACCAAAAAAAAATTTCCCCCGCCCATAACCACGTGTTTAGCCTTTGCATATTTCAATTTCAGAGTCCGTAGTGTTGACTTTGTGCCCTAGTTCTTGTTTAGTCGCTGGTTTAGTTTGTGTTTTTGTCATCAGTAGTGTTTCCCTTGCAACCCTAGCCGCCATCCCCTTCACCATTCTCGGTTTTGTCGGCTTTGTGTGCTAGGGTTGATTGATCAACACGCCCACCCTAATCCCACCCTAAACCCACCCTCACCACCTCGGACCAATTTTCACAAATTCCACTTTCCACTGCATCCACCTCGCCAAAAAAAAATCCCTACCCGACCCCAAGCCCGACTCGGATTTCACTCAAACCCCCGGGTTCTTCATAACCGATTCCGACACCCCTTCGGTAAAACGGGCATAACTTTTCGCTCGATTGTCCGTTTTGGCTGAAATTTTTACAGGAGATTCTTGACAAAAAGTTGAGCATACCCACACTCGGCTATGCCCTGTGTGCCCTCGTCAAAAAATTAAAAAAAAACCGGGAAGATAAAGAAAAAATTCATTCAAGTTGAAACCCGACGTTTTCTGAAACTTCAAGATTTTCTGTAGGCCACGTCCTAGCTCGGTTTGAGCTGAATTTTTTTGTGGTTTCTTCCTGTTTGCTAGTGAGTTGGAAAAAAATATCAAAAAATAGAATAAAAAAAAATAAATTTGGGATTCCTACTAGTGCTCCATCTAGCCCCCTGGAATTTCTGAGTTTGGCTGTTTTACACTAAGCCCCCTATTATCGACTGTGTCCCTTTGTCTTCTTGTTTCTTCTTTGCTATCACTACTATTCTAGGACATAGTTAGACCAGCAACTAGGGACAAGTTACTTGGGCACTTATTCAGCTTTACTATCTGTTTTTGATTTGTGTGCCACTCATATATATATATATATTTGGCCTTCCTAGCTCTACATACTTCTTCTGGACAGCACACATGTTATTTTGTAACTCTTGCAATCGTGGAACAGTTCTCCCTAGTATCCTTCGCTTTGTTGTTTTCAGAACTTTGTAAGAGCTTTGCAAGAAGCTTACTTTTGCTGTGTTGAGAGGCACCACTGCTTAGTAGTTTTGTAGGGATAACCTTCACCTTTTGTTTCCTGTTTTGGTGTTTCTGATGTCAGGAAGCGATGGAGAGGGTGCTTCACCCTCAAAATTGGATGAGTGCGTGAGCCAAAATCAGTTACAGAAGGCTTTGCAGGCGGTTTAGAGTGATTTGGCAGAGACGATCACCAGGGCCGTCACCAAACTTCACCTGGGAGAAAGCATTGAGCGGTTGGATAAGAGAGTCTCTAAGCTAACCGATCAGGTTGTCGAATTGGAGACCGCTCACAAGACCATCAACACCAATACCAACAACAACACCAACACCAACGCCAACAACGACGTTGAAGACGATCATGATGAAGCAACGGTGTATAAGGCTGATGGCACCGTCGATAGGTCAGCTACAAGGACCGCAAGGTTACGACGTCGTTTGCAATGTAACCCTCAAGGTGTGGGTGGTTTCCACAACCACAACCGTCGCACACAAGGTAACCATGCTCCAGATGATCCGTATGCTAAAATTAAGTTTTCAATTCCTTCGTTTTCGGGTCAGTACGATGGTGATGCTTACCTTGATTGGGAAATGACGGTAGAACAAAAATTTAATGCCCACCTTGTTCCTGAACAACATAGAGTTAGACAAGCCACTAGTGAGTTTAAGGACTTTGCTATTGTTTGGTGGAGTGGTCTAACTGCTGAAACCGATTTGCCTACTACTTGGGAAGAACTTAAGGTAGAAATGCGTGATCGTTTTGTTCCTCCTTCTTTTTATAGAGAAAGTCGTAATAAACTGCAGCGTTTAGATCAAGGAGATAAAACTGTTCAGGAGTATTTTAGTGAGCTTCAGAAGGGTTTGATTCGTTGTGCCATGGTTGAAAAAGTAGAGGATCAGATTTGCCGCTTTTATTCTGGTTTGAGAAAAGAAATTCAGGACATCCTTGATTATAAAGAATTTTATACCCTCAACCAGTGTTTCCAGTATGCTATGCTTGCAGAGAAAGAATCACAGGGACTTTTCCAGGCTTTTGAGGAGTACAGCAAGTCCAGGAATTTCTACCCACCACGGCCGACGGGGACTTCGGGGCTGCCCAAGCCATCTTTCCGGCCGCCCCCACCAGCTAGTGTTGTTTCTGCAGCACCAAGATCAGTCCCTGCCCCTTCTACGCGCTCAGGTAAAAATTCTGTGCACGTACCGGCTAGTAGTGCCTCCTCTGTTGCTTCGACGGGACGCACTACAGGGATTCAGTGCCACCGCTGCCATGGTCTTGGCCATGTGCAGAAAGATTGCCCAAGTAGGCGGGCATATGTGGCAACAGATGATGGCGGTTACATGAGCACCTCCGATGTGGAGGATGAGGAGGAGGATGTCGCTGCCACCAGCGGTGACCTTGTCCTTGGAGGCGGAGATACCACGGGCTACATGAATATTATTGTGCAGCGTGTGCTTAGCACACAAATCCAACAGCCCGAGATGATGCAGCGACATAACTTGTTCCATATTTTCCTCGTCATCAAGAACCGTCGGGCACGTGTCATCATTGATGGAGGAAGCTGCAACAATTTGGTGAGTTCTGATGTGGTTAAGAAGCTTGATTTGACCACACGCCCACATCCACATCCATACTACATTCAGTGGTTAAATGACTCTGGAAAAACTAAGGTAACACAAACTTGCAGAGTTCCTTTTTCCATTGGTTTCTATGTGGATTCTGTTGATTGTGATGTTGTACCCATGCAAGCTTGTTCACTTTTATTGGGTAGACCTTGGGAATTTGATAATGATGCTGTACACCATGGTAAAAGTAATAAGTACACTTTTATGCATAAAGGAACTAAAATTACTTTGTTACCAATGACCCCTGCTGAAATTGTACAAGCTGATTTAGAACGAGCTACTAGTTTGAAAAATAAAAGCCCTGAAATTCAGCAACCTGTTAATTCTGCTTCTACACCAAGTAATGTTAATGATTCTTCAAGTTCTAAGGGTGCTGCAATTAAATTACAAGGTCATTCATGTCTTGCCACAAAATCTGAGCTTGCTGAAATTTCTACTGATAATATTTGCTACGCTTTGATATGCAAACAAGCCTTGTTTTCGCTTGGTGATATTGCTTCTAGTGCTTTGTCTCCTGCTGTCACTAACCTTTTGCAGGAGTATGAGGATGTTTTCCCAGCTGAGATACCCCCGGGATTGCCACCTTTGAGAGGGATTGAGCATCAAATTGATTTGATTCCTGGTGCTATTTTACCAAACCGTGCTGCTTATAGTACCAACCCTGAGGAGACTAAGGAGATACAACGACAAGTCCAAGACCTTTTGGATCGTGGGTATGTTCGTCAATCACTTAGTCCTTGTGCTGTTCCTGTACTTTTGGTTCCTAAGAAAGATGGTTCTTGGCGTATGTGTGTAGATTGTAGAGCCATTAATAACATTACTATTAGGTATCATCATCCTATTCCTAGGCTAGACGACATGCTTGATGAGTTATGTGGTGCTATAATTTTCACTAAAATTGATTTGCGTAGTGGCTACCATCAAATTAGAATGAAACTTGGAGATGAATGGAAAACAGCTTTCAAAACCAAATTCGGGTTGTATGAGTGGTTAGTAATGCCTTTTGGGTTGACTAATGCACCCAGTACTTTCATGCGTTTGATGAATGAGGTTTTAAGATCTTTTATTGGCAAATTTGTGGTTGTTTACTTTGATGATATCTTGATTTATAGCAAATCCATGGATGATCATATGATTCATTTGCGTGCTGTTTTTTATGCTTTGCGAGTTGCACGTTTATTTGGTAACCTTGAGAAGTGCACCTTTTGCACGGATCGAGTCTCTTTTCTTGGATATGTTGTGACTCCACAGGGAATTGAGGTGGATGAGGCGAAGATTGAAGCCATAAAGAGCTGGCCTGTACCAAAAACTATCACACAGGTGAGGAGTTTTCTTGGTCTTACAGGTTTCTACCGCCGCTTTGTCAAAGATTTCAGCACCATTGCTGCACCATTGCATGAGTTGACAAAGAAGGGCGTTGACTTCCATTTTGGTAAGGTACATCATGAGTCTTTTGATGCTTTGAAGGACAAACTTACACATGCACCATTGCTGCAATTACCCAATTTTGATTAGACTTTTGAGCTTGAATGTGATGCTAGTGGTATAGGCATTGGTGGTGTTTTGATGCAAGATGGTAAACCTGTTGCATACTTTAGTGAGAAAATTACTGGGCCTGTTTTGAATTATTCCACGTATGATAAGGAACTATATGCACTTGTACGTTCTTTAGAGACGTGGCGTCATTATTTGTTGCCCAAAGAATTTGTTATTCATTCTGATCATGAATCACTTAAGTATATTCGTTCTCAATGCAATTTGAACCGTAGACATGCTAAATGGGTTGAGTTTATTGAGTCTTTTCCTTATATTATTAAACATAAGAAAGGGAAGGATAATGTGATTGCTGATGCTTTATCTAGGCGATATACTTTGTTGTCTCAACTTGATTGTAGAATTTTTAGACTTGAGGCAATTAAAGAACAATATGTTGCTGATGTTGATTTTAAAGATGTATTGCTGCACTGTAAAGAAGGTCGTGCTTGGCACAAATTTGTGTTGAATGATGGTTTCTTGTTTAGAGCTAACCGCCTATGCATTCCAGTTGGTTCCGTTCGTCTTTTGTTGTTGCAGGAGGCACATGGAGGTGGATTGATGGGTCATTTTGGTGCTAAGAAGACAGAGGATATTTTGGCCACACACTTCTTTTGGCCAAGGATGAGGAAAGATGTTGAGCGTTTTGTTGCTCACTGCACTACATGTCAAAAAGCTAAGTCTCGATTGAATCCACATGGTTTATACATGCCACTTCCTGTTCCTTCTATTCCTTGGGCGGATATTTCTATGGACTTTATTTTAGGACTGCCTAGAACTAAGAGGGGGAGCGATAGCATTTTTGTTGTTGTGGATCGTTTTTCCAAGATGGCACACTTTATACCATGTCATAAAACTGATGATGCTAGTTATATTGCGGATCTTTTTTTCAAAGAAATTATACGTTTGCATGGTATGCCTTCTACTATTGTTTCAGATCGTGATGCAAAATTCTTAAGTCATTTTTGGCGCACGCTTTGGAATAAGTTGGGTACAAAGTTGCTATTTTCTACAACTTGTCATCCACAAACTGATGGACAAACTGAGGTTGTGAACCGCACTTTGGGCACTATGTTGCGAGCTATTTTGAAGAAAAATTTGAAGCAATGGGAAGAATGCTTACCTCATGTTGAGTTTGCTTATAATCGGGCAACACATTCTACTACCAAGGTAAGTCCATTCAAGGTAGTGTATGGTTTTGATCCCCGTACTCCACTTGATATACTTCCTCTACCTATTAATGAGAGAGTTCATGTTGATGCTAAGGAGCATGCTGAATTTATTTTGCAAATGCATGAGACCACTAGACTTAGCATTGAAAAGATGAATGAAAAGTATAAAATTGCTGGTAGTAAGGGTAGAAAGGAAGTAAAGCTTGATGTAGGAGATTTAGTGTGGTTACACTTAAGGAAGGATAGATTTCCAGAATTGAGAAAGTCTACACTAATGCCTAGAGCTGATGGTCCATTCAAAATAATGGAGAAGATTAATGATAATGCATACAAACTTGAGTTGCCTCCCGAGTTCGGGGTTAGTCCTACTTTTAACATTTCAGATTTGAAACCATACTGGGGAGAAGAGGATGAGCTCGAGTCGAGAACGACTCCACTTCAAGAGGGGGAGGATGATGAGGACATCACTCCTAGGGATACACACAACACTCCTCCAAATCTGGACTTGCAAGGTGCAATGACTAGAGCTCGTGCACGACGACTAAATTTAGAGGTGAGCTCGTTCCTACGTTCTTCGCTATATGTTACTTTTGAGAATGGTTTGCTACCTAATGATTATTTTATGATTAGAAACCATGGAGAGGACCAGGAGATGATGGGAGAAGGAGTTGGGAACGTGGAGGACCAGCAAGGGCTTGGAAGCCAAAGTGCAGGCCCAATCAAAACCGACTTCGAGTCTGTTTCGGGGCCCAGGACCAGTCTGCACTAAAACAGTCGCCCAGGACGCATACGGACTCGGATTTGAACGTTCTACATATGCACGGAAAGATAAGGAGAAGACCTTTCCAATGCCCTGGCGTCATGTCAAAATTCATCCGGAGTCATCGGGAATCATCAAAACAAGAGAGAGTCCAGAATCTGTGTCGGTGCTGCGTCGCCTATTTTTGGCCTTTGGGCTTTGTATCTAGTTGAGCCCAATTAGGGGCGCGTCCAGAGGGTCTTGCACGACCCCAGGGTCTTTATATACAGCCGCCACCGCACCATTAGGGTTCGGGTTTTGCTTAGATCAATTCTGTTCATAAACAGTTTCGCCGTTCATCGGTTTGTGAGACCCCAACTTCGAGAGTTTAATCATACATCTACAATTGTGTTGCATTCTTCGTTGTTCTTGCTTGTGTTCTTGATTCGCCGGCAGGGATTAGCCTTCTTGGCGAGGTCAATCATCTTTTGGACGGTTGATAACCAGAGGAGACGTCGTGCTGCGATTGCGGGGTTTAGAACGTGCTGTTCTGAAGCCGGATCGATTTGTGTGTCGCCTCCGACCAAATCAACTTACCAAGAACCTTTCGGAAGATCGGAAACCCTTGTTCACATTATTTCCCCTTCATGAAATTATACAGAACAGGGACTCAGCAGACAAGGTTGCCAAGTGGGCACTCGAGCTGATGGGGCACGATGTCACGTACCAACCTCAAGTGGCCATCAAGTCCAAGGTCCTCATTGACTTCATGGTAGAGTGGACCGAAGGACAGCTCCCGCTCGCTCTGGTCGACCAGGAGTACTAGGTCATGTACTTCGACGGGTCGCTCATGTGAACAGGTGCGGACTCGTCTTCATCTCTCCACTCGGGGTACGTTTGAAATACACAATTTAACTGTATTTCCCTGCTTCAAATAACATTGCCGAATACGAGGCACTCTTAAACGGACTCAAGATCACCGCCGAATTAGGCATCCGGTGACTAGAGATCCAGGGCGACTCCCAGCTTGTGATGGACTAGGTCATGAAGGAATCTAGCTATCAAACCGACGCCATGGCACTCTACTGCCAGGAAGTTCGTAGGCTCGAAGGCAGATTCAACGGTCTAGAGCCCAAGCACGTCCCGTGATGTCTCAATGAGGCGACGAACGCGTTGGCCAAGATGGCATCTGGTCGAGAGCAGATTTTCCCGGTAGTCTTCGCAAACGACCAGTTGCAGCCTTTGGTGCGGCCCAAGGAGCCTGCGGGGGCTAAGGGTGGCCCAAGCGACTCCATCGACCTCAACCCGAGGGTTGATGGACTGCCTACAGAAATAGGGTCCCCCTTGACCCGCCCAGCACGCCGACGTCATGGAGATCGACCGACCAGGCAACTCACACGAGCTAGACGACCAGTCGAATGACCCCGGGGCCAAGCGTATCCACACCCACGTCAAGAGTGCTGAATCCCAGAATGACTGGAGAATTCCGTACATAGAGTACTTGGCTCGGGGCACGCTTCTCGTTGATGGGACCGAAGCCAAGTGACTCTATCAGCGTGCCAAGTCTTTCGTCCTAATCGACGGGGAGCTCTACAAGCGCAGTGTCACCAAAGTTATGCAGCACCATATCGCCATCAGCGATGGCGTCCAAGTACTCGTCGCCATTAACAGTGGAGTCTGCGGTCATCATTCCCCACCTCGAACTGTCGTGGGCAACACGTTTCACCAGGGCTTCTACTGGCCGACTGTTGTGGGCGACATGACCCTCGTAGTCAAAACCTGCAAGGGTTGCTAGTCTACGCCCGCCTAACGCACTTGCTAGCACAGGCCCTTCAAACGATCCCCCTCACATGGCCTTTCATGGTCTGGGGACTAGACCTGGTCGGCCCACTCAAAAAAGCGCCCGGGGGCTACACCCACTTGCTTGTCGCGGTCGACAAGTTCACCAAGTGGATGGAAGCGTGCCCGCTAATCAAGATCCGATCCGAGGAAGCGGTCGATTTCTTCCTCGACATAATCCACTGATTCAGGGTCCTAAACCCCATAATCACAGATAACGGAACACGGTTCACAGGGAAGAAATTCCTAAAGTTCTATGACAATTACCACATCCATGGCGACTAGGCTGCCATCGCCCATCCCGAGACGAATGGTCAAGTCGAGCGAGCAAACAACATGATACTCCCAGGTTTAAAACCTCGGATTTTTGACTCGACCATCGTCTTCAAGCGCCTGAAGATTTTTAGTGCGCGATGGGCGGCCAAACTCCATGCCGTACTTTGGAGCCTTTGCACGACCCAGAGTCTTGTGACAGGCTTTACGCCCTTCTTCATGGTTTACGGGTTCGAAGCGATCCTGCCCATGGATCTGGACTATGGCTCACCGCGAGTGCGTGTGTACAACGAACAAGGCAACGAAGTAGCGCTCCAAGATACGCTGGACCAGATAGATGAGGCACGAGACGTCGCACTCCTCCACTCGGCCAAATACCAGCAGGCACTCCACCGCTACCACGATCAAAATGTAAGAGACAGGGGTCTCCTCAAAGGCGACCATGTTTTATGCAGGGTTCAGGACAATAGGGGACAACACACGCTCTCACAGCCCTGGGAAGGGCCATACATCGTCTCTCGAGTAATCCGCCTAGTCACCTACAAACTCAAGACCGTGGGGGCAAAGAATTCAAGAACGCGTGGAACATCTCATAGCTACGTAAATTCTATCCCTAGCTCTCTGTCCCACGTAACTCTCGCACGCCTCGCTCGATCCTAAGTGACACTCGACCCCTTGGATTTTTGACCCGACCATCGTCTTCAACCGCGTCGAACGTCACTCGAGGGCTAGAACGGCATCCCTGGTTTCTTCTCGAAATTTTTTTCCTTTTTTTCCACCTTTCTCGACCTCGAGTCTCACTATGTTGGCAAATAAAGTAAGCCATGAGGAAAGAGGTTCACAGTCGAGCCGGTTAGACGGCGCAACGTCGTGCTCGCCCCAGTGGCCACGACAACGGCGATCACCAGCGAGACTAAACTCTCAAAACACTCGGGGGCTCAAACTTTGTGAGCCAAAGAAAGAGAGGCAACAGGCCGAACGCATAAAGCGGTTTAATAACAAGAACTAAAATTTTTCAAGGCCACCACGGGCCAGCGAAATTAAACAAGCATGAGTTCAAACTATTACATGGGCATGATGACCCACCAAAACAACCAAAACAACTAAAACAACTAAAGCAATCACTAATTATTTTTCCTCATCAGCCTTAGGGATCGCCTTCTCCTCTAGTTGCTTGGGAGTGTGCCCTTCAACATGGCCCACGCTCACGGCCTCAAACTCGGTGTCGACTAAGTCGAAGTGAGTGGCGAACACGCTGAAGGTGGTGCACACACCGAAACGCACACCCCGCCTAATTCAGGCACGACCAGCCGTCATCGGCCTCCCGACATGCTCCGTGGGAGCGATGCCGGAAGGTAGGTCCACCTGAAGCTCTCACGGTGCTCGACCCATCACGGCACTGAGTGCCTCCTTCTCTTCGACCTCCTAACGAAGGGAGCCCTCGATGCCGCCAACTTCAACCCTAGATCTGTGTGACACCCAACCGAGTTGGTGAACCAAAAGGAACAACGATAAGGCAATAAAAAGAAGAGTAAAAAGAAAAAGCTTACCCTCCTCCCTCTGGTGGGAGCTTTGCAGCTGCTCCAGGTAACCAGCCGCCGCTTTGGCAGAACTCTTGGCCACTTTGTCCGCCTCCTTGTGACGCAGTTTCTTCTGCTACAACGCGAGGCCGAGCCTGTCGACATCCGCGGCGGTGGATAGAGCCCTCGCCTCAGCATCGTCCCGCTCCGTCCTGGCAGCGGCGAGGTCGCCCTCCGTCCGGCTCAGCTAGTCCGTAACCTACTCCATCGAGGCCTCCAGCTCAACCAACCTCGTCCTAGCTCCACGCCGCGACAATGTTCCTCCTCCAACTCCTGCCGAGCGGCAGCCAAGCCTCGCAGGCCCGAGACGAACGAAGCCTCGTACTTGAACCACAGTGTTGGCACTTCCCAAGTGCCTCTTTTATATATGAATATTACACCAATTAGAGCATAATTGATACTAATTTAGGCCATTTTCCTGTGATATTGTCTATATATTTGTATATGTGTTGTTTTGGAGCTTTATTGCAGAAACAGGTAAAATTGGTGATTAAAGTGATGATGGAGAGGACAGGAGTCCAGAACAGACGAAAAGCACTGAAGAAGCCCAGTGCGCCGATTGGCGCAGTCCATTAGCCGATCGGCGCAAGGGTGTTTTGGCCCACAGAAGTGACCGAGGCCCATTCCACATGTTTATGGAAGTTTATCTTCGCAAGACACTTGAAGATATTTGTCTAGAAGATTTATGGAACTTCAAGAAGATTTATGGAACTTTAAGATCTCAACGTGCAGTACAAGACTTTATCTCGAAGGGAAAGGCCCACATGGCAGCTGTGGAAGACAGAGGAACCGTCTTGGAGAAGAAACCAGAGAAGACACGGCTTGCGTCGATCGGCGCAACCGCCTTATTTGCTAGAAACCGAGGCCTTTACGAGTAGAACCCCTATAAATACTTGTATACCCTGTTCACAGAGAGAGGAGGCGACAAAGGGACAACATATCCGTGAGTTAGAGCCACCGGGGCTTGCCCCGTTAGAATAGATCTCTAGTTGAGTTTCAAGAACTTCCTACCATCCGCCATGATCAGCTCAAGTTTAGTCCCCATCAGCCGCTGTTGAGTTCCATAAGGCATGCTCATGAATGCATCGTAAGTCATCAAGCTGACACGGGAACCAAAGTCACACAAGGCTTTCGGAAATTTCTTTCCCGATATCTCACATGGTATGTACGGTTCTTCTTTTTCCTCTTTAGTGAGACCTACAGCATACACACCACATAATCCTTCGTAGGGGGATGGCTCAAAGCAACTGTCTAGCAATCTCTTCGCTTGTTTCACATCTGTTCCATCAAGCTCTATATCATCCTTGTAAAGCTTCCCTAAAACTCTCCCAATAATCTCTTGATCGGAAACTTCCGACTTGAGGTGATTACTTGGGAAATTATACTCAATTCGGGCTTCGGAGGAGTCTTGCGGACTGAAGGATCTTCTCATATTGAGCAACTCTTGCGAAAAATCAATGGGAATCCAGTCCATCGGCTCAAATTCATCAAGTGGTTTAGCATTCGCCAATGTACTATCCCCGTTTGGTTTAGCAAAGTTCCCTTCAAATTCCTTCAGGTGGTTGTCCAGAATCGCAGCTTCTATCTTGGTATATTCCTTGCTACTTGATGGAGTCGTCAGGGTGATCGGTTCTCCTGTCGTCGCGACTACGCCGATCGGCTTAGAGACTGCGCCGATCGGCGCACACGTCAGATCCAGAGAAGCGGGTCCGACGGGCTTTATTTTTTCGAATTCCTCCGTAGTAACCATTGATCTACTCTCAGACATCAAGATCTGTTCAGTTGGCGACTCTTCCTTTTGCATAATTTCTGGGCATTGCCGATTTGGTCCTAGATATTCTTCCCAATGCTTGTGCAAAGCTTCATTCTCGACAATTTTGCCTAACAATTTGATCCCTGCCTTGGTTGTTAATCTCAGAAAACATCCTCCGGCCGATCCGTCCAAATGCATCCTCGATGCCTTGTTTATTGCCATGTAGAAGGTTTGAGCGCACATATTCTCATCAATGCCGAGGTCAGGTCCTTGTTTCTACAATGTTTGAAAACGCGTCCAGGCTTCCGCAAGAGACTTTCTCTTCTTGTAAGAAGTTCACCACTTCCCTTCTCAACTTCCGCACCTTTGGCCAAGGAAAATAGTGGAGACAAAAATTTCCAACTAACTCACTCCACTTACCTTTTGCATCTCGAGATGCTGCCTTGTGCCACTCTTTGGCTTTTCCTCCCAAAGAGAATGGGAAAAGCAGCCACCTGTAAAGATCCCGAGGCACTCCTTCATGATGGAATGTTTGGCAAAGTGCCTCCAAATCTTGTAAGTGAGTATACGGGTTCTCCTCTTTCGCTCCAAAGAACTTGTTTGCTTCAGCCTCCAAAGCATAATGATAATGGGGTTCAACACATACGAGGAGATCGTGGCCTTCTCATCAGAGGATTGAGGCACCAGCATGTCTGGAGATGGTAGAGAAAGTTCCCTGAGCGTCAGAGAAGGTCCTGTCGTATTCATCCTGAAAATTCACACAAAACACAAAAATGAAAACAACTAGAAAAGAGAGGATTAGACGTTAGTAAAATATTAATAGTAAAAGAACTGGCTTGTTTCCCGACAACGGCGCCAGAAAAAGTAGCTTGTTGGTCGCAATTACGCACCCACTTATATACCGCAAGAGGACGGTGTACAGTTGTAGCTCTTTTTTCCTCAGAGTATTCCAAGGTTATCGAATCCACAAGGAACGAGCGGAACTAATACTATTAAAGGGTTACTAACAAATTGCAATGGTTTGGTTGGTGTGAATGATGACAGTCAGAAAGTGAAAGGTGAATGTTATTGAAGAGGTAACAGGATGATGAAGGATTCTCTCCTTAGGATTGGTTCACTAGCATGCAACCTTATTCTTATCAACTCGAGTGATTACTCTAATATTCTACAAGACATGGTGGTTTCGTTCACCCTGGCTGTCACTAGAGAGGCTATTAGCTCCCCAGTGGTTTCTTGCACTATGTAATGGGCAAAAGTGTATTGGCCGATACACTAATGAAAGGGATAGATAGATATGCAATAAAGTTCATCACATAGATTAAATTCATCGAGAGAGTATCAACAAGTATGAGAGTTACATGACCATATCCTCACACCAGAGAAGAGAATATGAGACTACTCACTCATCCTTCCGCTAGACATAGCAGAGGGGTGAGAAGTAGCGCTGGAACGCGCCCGAGCCGATCGGCGCAAGCGTCACGCCGATCGGCGCGACCTCCCTTCTAGTGGATCTCGTCGGTGTTGATCAACCTTCACCGCCAATATCCTGGAACCCTAGTTCTAATAATTGATTCTCGCAATCGCCGTCTCTCCGGTTCTCCCTTGGCTCTTGATAATTATCTTCCTTTTATACTCGATGGGATTAGGTCAACTTCCACCGACTCTAACTCATTCTGGGCTGGGCCTTCGTCTTTCCTAGACCGGATCATGTTTCCGTCATCTTCTCCTGCTATGCCGATCGGCGCGGCTCCGCATCGGGCCCATCTTCGTTACTCTTCAGCTCTTTATCCATAATTGCCCTATTTTATACCTGTTTCCTGTGATTATATCCAAAACAGAACAACTACAAATATATGCAAATATGGGGTTAATTGTTAGTCCAAACCACCAAATTAAGACGGAAAACATCCCTTTTTGGTAGATAAAATGGGCATCTAGAAACTACCAACACACATCCCAATTCCGTCCTAGAAGCATCACAATAAACATCAAAGGATTTGGTGATGTCGGTTTGAGCTAAAACTGGTGCGGTGGTTAACAATTTCTTTGAAGTCTGAAAAGCTTCTTCACATTGTGACGTCCACTCAAAGGTCACATTGTTCTGCAGCAGCCTTGTGATGGGCTTAGCAACTTGAGAAAAATTTGGAATAAACCGTCGATAATATCCTGCTAACCCGAGAAAAGTACGGACTTGAGTGATGGTTTTGGGTGGTTTCCAATTCAATACATCTTGAACTTTCTCGGGATCAATAGAGATGCCTTCAGCTGAAACCACATGACCAAGGAATGGTACTTGTGTCAACCAAAATTCACATTTACTGAACTTAGCATATAGCTTATGATCTTGCAGTCTTTGAAGCACAATGCGAAGATGTTCAACATGTTCTTCTTCAGACTTGGAATAGATAAGAATATCATCAATGAAGACCACCACAAATTTATCTAGCTCAGGCATAAATACCGAATTCATCAAGTACATAAAGTATGCTAGAGCGTTGGTTAATCCAAACGACATAACCAAATATTCATAAAGTCTGTATCTCGTAGAGAATGCGGTTTTAGGAATATTTGATGGTAGCCTGATCGAAGATCAATCTTTGAAAAGATTTTGGCACCAATTAACTGATCAAATAAAATATCAATTCTAGGTAAATGATATTTATTCTTGATGGTGACTTCATTTAACGATCGATAATCGACAACCAGGCGTAGACTATTGTCTTTCTTCTTTACAAACATGGCAGGACATCCCCAAGGTGATGAGCTTGGACATATATATATCCTTTGTCCAGCAACTCTTTAATTTGTTTCTTGAGTTCTCCCAATTCAATTTTTGCCATTTTATATGGTTGTCGAGAAATTGGAGAAGTCCCTGGTTGTAGATCAATTCTAAATTCTATCTCACAATCAGGTGGTAGACCAGGAAGATCATCCGAGAAAACATCTAGGAACTCACAAACAACTGGAATTTTCTCCTCAGATTTTTCCTCAAGATGGTGGACAGTGATGGCAGTGAGTAGAGATAGATGTAAAGGAATTGAGTTAATGCCATGAACTGGAGAGTTTAAGTGGATAATACAAGATGTAATATCTAACAAGGCTTTATGATATGTCATTCATTGCATACCAAGAATTAAATCTATGCCTTGTTCCTCCAACATAATAAACTCATTAGGATAGATTTTTTTGTTCAAACAAATGGGTGATTTGGGCAGAATTTGGTTGGCATGAATTTGTCCACCCGAGGATTTAATAGTATAAGATGTATGTGTAGTATATGTGGATAATTTAAGCCTTTGCACATAGGCTTTACTAACAAAATTATGTGATGCACCGGAATCGAATAATATGATGACATGCGAATCATTAAGCGAGAGCGTACCCGCAAGTACCGGCTCGCTTTGAGGGATGTCATCAAGGTTGGTGTAGTTGACATGTCCAGATTTATTTCCTTGTCCACGCTGCTGGTTTGTAGCACGGTCTCGAGCTTGTTTTCCCGCTTCACTTCGGGGATAAGTATAGTCCTTCGCAAAATGACCAACGCGGCCATAGTTATAGCACGGATAACGGCTGTACTATCCAACAGGTTGTGCATTACGTGCATTCTGATTTTGCTGCTGTGATGACGTACGCGGCGCTTGAGACTACTGTGGTGGTGCTGGAATATGACTGCTGTGGTGGACGATTAAAATTTTGTTGTCTCAGATGATAGAATTGCTGTTGCGGTGCTGCTCGGAATCGCTGTCCGGTCGGAGATGTATACACCAAATGATGTTTGGGTGATGGTGCAGCAGTATTGCCAATAGAAGGAGTCTTTCTTTTGCGCTCTTCAGTTTGCACTTCTCGATATGCATCTTCTTTAACAATGGCAGCATTGACAAGATCATTAAAAGTTCCCATCGTCGGCCAAGTCAATTTTTCCTTGAGTGCCGGATTCATGCCACAACGAAATACAGCATGCTTCTTTGCTTCAGTATCCACATACAGAGGAGCATACTATGCCAGATGATTAAATTTTTGAGAGTATTCTAGTACAGTCCTTCCTCCTTGCTTCAAGTGTAGAAACTCCTGGAGTTTTCTCTCCATAATCCCAGCAGGTATGAAATGAGAACGGAATGCATCTTTAAATTCCTCCCATTGCATAATATGACCTTCTGGAAGTGAGGCCACATAGTTAGCCCACCAAACATTTGCTGAACCTAGAAGTTGTTGTGCAGCGAATAGTGGTTTCTGTGCATTGGTGCACTACAGCAACCCAAACTTAGATTCAGTGATGCGAATAAAATTGTCAGCATCTAATGGCTCTCTAGCATGCTCAAACGTTGGCGGGTGAGTTGATAAGAAATCTTGATAACTGCTCTGCGCGGCTGATCATCCCGGCGTCCACCGTTACGATTCAAGTTCTGAGCTATCTCACGAAGTAACTCAGTATCTTCCTGCCTTGACTCAAACATCATGGACATAATTTGAGCCCATGGATTTGGTGGTGGAGGTGGAAGATCATCATTTTGAGCTCCCTGTTGTGAGCTCTCTGGCTCACCACGACGGGTGGTAACCATTCTGAAATTTCAAAGTATTCATTAATTCATCTTGCAATACAAAAAATGAAATAAGGAAGATACATTTTTTAACATGAACAATAGCAAAATTTCAGAACTGATCCAAAATAAAATAATCACAACCATTCTTCATTGAGCCCACAAGAAGAATAATACATGGTTGTAGTCCTAACAAAGTTAGACTTGATTACTAGGAACACTTCATGGTTACTATGGATTATATTCATTAACATTGATACAAGTACATTTCATGAGATAGTCTAACTTCTCATCTAAAGTGCAGGAGCACTACTAGCAACATCAGCGTCATCATCTTCATCCATAGCAGGAGGAAGAATATCTGAGTCGGTGTCAAGGTTACCCAAAATCAGCTCATCAGGAGGGATAACCTGAGGGTGATGCTATAGCTGGTGATTTACACCAAGCTGATGTAACTCCTGGAAATCCTCCTGAGCATCCTCCTACTCTAGCTGCAAATCATGCTTAGCCTCTTGAGCAAGTCCTAGTTGCTCCTGAACCGCAGCTAGCTGCTCATCTCTAGCTTCTACCTGCTGCTCAAGCTCAGCAATACGTGTAGTCTGAGTGGCATTGAGCTGGAGCTGCTCCTCAACATGCTCCCACTCATGGTTCATAGCAAACTGCAGTCCCTCTACCTGTAATTGTACCTCTGTCTCACGATGTTGCCAGCCAGTGAAAAGTTCGGTGGCATAGTGACAAGGCACTGCCACATAAGGATTATAAGTAGTGGCTGACAAGTCCTGAACAAGAGACATACGGAGCCTCCATAAATTCTTATTGGCCGGATCCGTAATAGGTAAAAGAGAATACACCATCCCAGCAACTCTGGTGTTGTTCTCACAAAATGTGGTGATAGCTCTAAGAGCAGCCATCTCCCAAGTTCCAAATAACTGGGATCCCTCAACTGTCACATGCCATCCATCAATATAAGGGAATGTGAGCTTAGGAAGGATGCATACATGCACAATACAAGTACCCCCAGGAAATTCCAAGTACTCCTTTCCAACATACACCGGTGGCTCAGTGTATCTAAAAGCTAGCAACATTCTCCACAAAAATCCAGGCAAACCCGAATGGTGAAGAGCCTCGGTGTAAGTCCATCCATCACTCAAAATGGGTACATGCGGATCCATCTACACACAAAATACATGTTCAGAAATGTTATTACAATGACAGTAACCTAAAGTTTTAGGAGTAAAAATTTTAGTTTGAAAACTAATTAACCATTTGTTACTATCACATGAACAAATTTTACTTTCTACCGAACATATAGTCAAAACTTTCCAATTCTGGAAACCTTATAGTCAACTAAAAAATTTGTTCATAGCATCATATTATAAAGAACTTCATGACCTTTCCAGAATGTACACATACATATTCACCACATCAACAAAAATAAAGATGTGAAATTATCAAATTGATGCTGGAACATGAAGAACTTGGCTGAACAGTGTGCATACTTTTAGCATTTTGGAGCTTTGCTGAAAATATTTAAATCTACAATTGAATTGTAGATTGAAGATGACTTCAATATCTTTCCAATCCATATTTGCTCTTCAATTTAGCCAAAGTAAAACTGGAGTTATGAAATTTCTAATCAGCCCATTATTCTGTCATCTCGAGCCCAGAACAGAATATCAGTCTGAACTTATTCGACTGATCTGACCAAATTTCGTCCAGAATCAGGAAACATGCATAACTACAAAGTTGTAGCTCATCAAAAGATCTTTCCAACGGCTAGTCATAAAAAATTTTAGGATAACTGTGTTGGGAGATATGGAGTTGTTCCACTGATCTGTCAGGTTTTGATCCACCGAAAACAGATTTACATATTCTTCAATTCTGGAGCATTTCTCAACAGAAATTTGTTTCTCCAAAAATGGAGACATCAAAAAGACTCCCTTATCCTTACAGAACATATTGGTATGCTCCAAATTCCAAAGGAGTAATAAACTATGAATTTTTGAAACTCAGGACAGATTGGTTTGTATTGAACAATTTAGTTTTGGTTTGGACAGATTGGTTTCAAACTTTAGAAGTTACTTAGTTCAGATTTTATACACACATTTGAGAAGGTGAAGTAGGGGTAGATAAAATTTTAGTTCACCTGATTAAATGCCATGCCATGAATGTAAGTAAATTTTTAATCCTAACCGTTCCTCACTCAAAGAAAAATTTATACACATATATACCGACACCTTGCGGTATTTGTAATTTTTGGTGACGACCCGTACTCACGAGCAAACATTCTAAGTTTTTCGACACACACACACTCTAACGTGGTTAGCGTACCTGCAAGAGATCATTTTAGAAATATTACATCAAATTCAAAAGAAACTACGAAAATAAGCAGTTTATATACTACTTGGCAAAGGTTCATGGAACGAACCGTCTTGCGAAGCCACGGTCCTCGCAAGCGGACCCATGCTCATAAACCTAGAATGATGAGCATTATCTACATGAAAAAGTTGGCACGGTTTATGGAAGAAACCGTCTCACGAAACCATAGCCCTCGTGAGCAAACTCTATGCTCCAATACTTGTTCAATGAGCTAAAAAGAAAATATATTGGCAACGATTCATGGAAAAGAATCGTCTCGCAAAGCCACAATCCTTGGGAGCGGACTATAAATGTCAATAGAAATTATTACAAAGTTCAGTTTTGAAAACCGAAAACGTGATTAAGCGTCTACAATATACAACTTGACGATAATAGCAGATGTGATAAATCCGAGCCCATACGGATTATCACCTAGCATTACACAAAAGCAGCGGCTACTCAGTCTCCTAAAGGGCAGACCATCCCTCAGGGATAGAAATATCCCAAGGAAGAACACCCATAGGTAACTCATATGCATCAGTGTTATTACCTGAAATAAGAAAAACAACAATATGGCAAAGCCTGAGCTACTAAGCTCAATAAGTCTTACCCGACAAGTATTAAATCTAGACATGCATAGGCTCAGAGATGGATAAAAGTAAATTTAGTGAACATTCTAGTATCTATAATAGTGTAAGGTAACTAACATATAAAGATATAAAGTACAACAAGCAATCTGAAATTTAAATCAAGTACAAAATAAATCAAGTTCAGATTCACTAAAACACTATATTCTCCATCCAAACATTACATTCATTATTATTAGTGAGGTTTTTAAGCTACGATGTGACTCAGTGAACAAGCGGTACTCATTACCGCGAGGGACAGCGATTGCAATCGTTTTACACCAGCTGGGAAAACCCGAAATACGCGGCATATGTATCATTTAAGAACACGTATGACAACTTTTCAGAAAGTCATAATACAAGCTGGTCGGGGTCCAAAGTCCCGAGTGGGCAGCCATTCCACAGTACATCGGGAATCTGTCCACTCCTGCCGGATCACATGACCAAGAATTTGGTTGCCGTCCGACATGAATATGACAATGCTACATCAGTTTACTAGTTCCCATATACTTGCATACATTCGGTACTGTTCAAATCTTGTTCAAAGGGGTCGACAATGAACAGGTCCTAGGTTGACACAGATAGGGCTACAGCCTTGCAAGTCATGTCCTTTGAAGGCACATGATTTTTGCCCTTTCACCTATGGGGCCTGTCCACGTCTCAAATTTTAGTTGTTGACATAAACGAACTGCCACCTTACGAGACAAAAACTTTACAAGTCCTTTGCCTTCGCCCTTTCCAAAACAGACCCGTTTAGTCCAAATTTTAACATTCATACTTTACCATGTGACTATCCTCATTCTACTAATATTCCAAGTACTATAACAGTGTAAATCCTACAACTAAGCATAATAATTTCTCTATTAACTACCTGTACCTGTATACCATGTCTAAATAAAATAGGACATATCCAGAAAATGCAAGTGGTTTTTTATCCAACTCCTAAACTTAATGCACAAACAACCTATACACATCTAGAAATTTAATTACTGGAATTTAATCATATTAAATACACGGGAATGTTCCGGGGCTTGCCTTGAGCTTCAACTACAGGGTCAGTACTGATGTTAGAGCCTTTTTGAATAGAGCAACCCAAAGAATCCTTCTGAAAATCCTTCTCAGTAGAGTTAATGTTTCCTATAACAATACCAAAATGTCAACATAGGAGAATGCATAAAATATGCAAAGATATGTAATGCATGTGATGAATGAGTTATATTAATTTAGATCCGTTCCTCAACATTGTTCTCGAAGCCATATGCTTCAGATTACAAATTGAAAGTAGAGTTTTCATGATAAACATTTTCTTATTGCATTAAAACAAGATTATGCAATTATGAAGAGGAATTAATTCATTTACTATACTAGAGACATGTTACTGGACATGGGTGTTCTATTGATGAGAGATTTATGTATGATGATCAATTTCACCATTTTTCATATTTATATTATGAGCAATTCATTAATAATACATTTAGCAAGGTTTATGACTAAATAAATTTTAGTAAAATATGAACAGAAGATAAATTCCTATAAAAGTTCATGATGATTCATCATACTGATCATGATTTTTGTGCACAAGTGCAAACCCTAAATATTGATAGAAATTACTTTAATACATTTCTAAGCATTTCAAAGATAAAATCATATATAATTCGATGCCCAGAAACTAGGGTCCAATAAATATATTCTGAACAGAGCATGTCATAAGAATTCTAAAACAATTTAATTTGCTATTTGATCATGTCTACAACTAAGTATGTAAATTTATTAAGCTCTACACTAAATAAATCGTACATTAAAACTTTTCATATAAAACATATGCACTAGTATGCTCAATGTAAAGATCTCATCACAAGGAGTCCAACAAAATTTATTTTGCAATTTTAGGAATTCTAGAACTCGAGATATGATTTTTTACAAGATTTAAACAAATTCTGGAAATTCATTTATAACTTTTGACTTATTTACGAAATTGCCATTAGTTCATTTTGAAATCAGAACGGAGCGCGCGCGCTTGCGCGGCGGCGCTGCTGCCGGAGCTGATCTCTGTGCTCGTCGCCGATGATGTGCCAATCAAATTTGGACTTAGTGCTCACTTGAGCAATAAGCACACCAAGGTGAACCATCTGGCGGGGTTCACGAGGAGAGGGACTCACCGGAGCTATGCCGACGTCGGGTGGTAGCGGAACAGAGGGGGTCGGCGATGAGGAGAGCTTGCTACAGAGGTTGCCAAGTTGAGCGCGATGGTCGGGGAGCACCAGAGGGTCAAGATGGAACTTGGCATGATCAGATGACGGAGAAGGGTCGAGCAGCGTCGTCGCCGTGAAGCCCAACAATGGCCGACGGTGGCGGAAGGGGAAAACTTGAATTGCGATGACCTCGAGGCAGAATTTGTCATCAGATCATAACAAGGACGTGCGTCAAAGTTGTGTGCAGCCATGAGAAGAGAGTTGAATCCACGAAACTCACCGTAGCGAGAGAATTTCACGAGATCAAGGATTCGGCCGCCATGAACAGAAGCTCAGAGCTTTTTTTTTCAAATTCTCGATAACTAGAGAAGGGATTGGGGCAAGGTTTGTTTTGGGTAATTCCTTGATTCATGACGCCTCCATCTACACTTTGGTCGAGTGATTCTCTCGATTAGTTTGATCTAAAGAGGAGCTCGAGCTGCTGGCGGCAATGGCGTAGAAGCAGAGGAAGAAACAAGGCTGGGGAACAAGCTATGGATGCGGAGACGCCGAGGAGAGAATAGAGAGACCGAGAGAGAGGTCGGGCGACGATCGAGGCGCTGGTTTTGATCGGTTGGTGCGGCGATCGGGCGGTGACACGCGGGCGGCGCCATGTCGGCACGCATGGCCGCCGGCTGCCAGCAAGAGAGAGAAAGAAAATAGAAGAGAGACTGACGGCTGGGTCCCACAGACAGGTTTTAATCAATTTCCACAATTATCTCGGCTACTACTTTAAAAATGGAAATAAATTAGCTCCGAGCTCCAAATGGATTGGGGAAAAATTGTACAGAATCCTTGAATTGTGTAGATCACAATGTGATAGGTGGAAAGATCCAAAACCTAATATTTTGAGTCTGCTATTTATTTAAAAATGGTTAAAATTGAAACTTCTAGGAATTAATTAGGGCATTTCCTCTTTGAATAAAATTCTAAGAAAATTCCTAAACTTCTTTTATGGCAAACATTATCACATAAATATTTGATAGCACCAAGTTGTATGGAAAAGTTTGATGTTGCTTCACAATCTAACCATACTTTGGTTTAAATTTAAATTCAAATAAATTTGAAATGCAACCAAAATTGAATTATGACTTGCTAAACCATAATTAGGTGCCATTATGTGATAAAAAATAATGCAGTGACACTGGGGTGTCACACACCTATAGCTAGGCTTGAGTCAATTCGTATATTACTTGCCTATGCTACTCATCATGGTTTTAAGATTTTTCAAATGGACGTGAAAAGTGCATTTCTTAATGGCCCCATTCAAGAAGAGGTGTATGTACAACAACCTTCAGGGTTTGAGGACCCAAAGAAACTAAATCATGTGTACAAACTTCACAAAGGTCTCTACGGCCTCAAGCAAGCTCCAAGAGCTTGGTATGAACACCTCAAGGGCTACTTGATCAAGAAAGGCTTCACAATTGGCAAGGCCGATCCTACTCTCTTCACAAGAAAAGTTGATAATGACTTATTTCTGTGCAAATATATGTTGATGACATTATATTTGGTTCTACTAATCAATCTTTTTGTGATGAGTTCGCTAAAATTATGACTAGGAGATTTGAGATGTCCATGATGGGGAAGTTCATGTTCTTTCTAGGTTTTCAAGTCAAGCAACTTGAAGAAGGAACATTCATAAGTCAAACCAAGTACACTCAAGACATGCTCAAGAAGTTTGACATGGAGCATGCAAAGCCAAACAAAACTTCCATGAAGACAAATGGACACCTCGGACTAGATGTAAACGGTAAGCCCGTGGATCAAAAGGTATATCGATCCATGATTGGCTCTTTGCTTTATCTTTGTGCATCTAGGCCCAATATTATGCTTAGTGTGTCCATGTGTGCAAGGTTCCAAGCGGCTCTAAAGGAAAGTCACTTAGTGGTTGTCAAAAGGATCTTGAGATATTTAGTTCACATACCCAACCTAGGATTGTGGTACCCAAAGGGTTCTATGTTCAAGTTAGTCGGTTATTCCGATGCCGACTACGTCAGATGTACGGTGGATAGAAAGAGTACCTCCAGGACTTGCCAATTTTTGGATAGGTCTCTTGTGTTATGGTCACCCAAGAAACAAAATTCCGTTTCCCTATCCACAGCTGAAGCAGAGTATGTTGCAGCCGGAAGTTGTTGTGCTCAACTACTTTGGATGCGACAAACTCTAAAGGATTTTGGATACACTATGACCAAAGTCCCATTCCTATGTGCCAATGAGAGTGCCATCATGATTGCATATAACCCCATTGATCATAATAGGACTAAGCATATAGATAGTCGGCACCACTTCTTGAGAGATCATTCCATAAAGGGGGGTATTGAAATTAGCTATGCTAGAACCGATAAACAACTAACCAATATATTTACCAAACCCCTAGATGAGAAGCAGTTTTGTGAACTTAGGAGTCAACAGAATATTCTTGAGTCATCCAATTTGGAGTAGAACCTTGTGCTTTGGTTGATGTAATGCTCTTGGAAAATGCTTTGAAAAAGAAAATTCTTCAAAATTCCATAATGTCTTTGTTCTCAAATAAAACAGTTTCAGTCAATAGATCCTATTGTTGGCACTTGTGACTATGGTTTTCATTGATTGATTGTCACTATTCACAAGTTGAAAGAAGCTCTTATATTCCCTATTATCTTGTCCAAAAGTTCAAATTTTAGAGAGGAGTTTTCTGTTCCAAAACTTCCGTCGTCCTTGGTCTATGGAACCCGAGGGTCACGGAAGTTCTATGAGAACTTCCATAATTTTTCAAATCGTTCAAACCCGAGAGCGACGAAACTTCTGTCACCCAACGACGGAACTTCTGTCGCCCCCAGGTTAAAGGACCCGAAGCTCTCTTTCTTCCCTATCCAACCAGCCATTATCTCTTTCTCGTTTCTCTCTCCTCTCCACAAGCCCTAGACGATGATTTTCGGCGATTTGAAGATTCAACCGGTGAAGTTAATCAAAAAGGTGGAGATTTGGCTCCTCCCCTACGGAAGTTCTACAATCTCCATTGATTTTCTTTGTTTTTGACCTAGGTATGAGTCTTTGACCTAAATTTCGCTTTTAGGTCAAAAGTTCAAATGTCTTCATTTCCTTTGGATAGATTGACTCCTCTAGGGCTAGTCTATCACCTGTTAGCGACATTCGTGTTGTTGCGGTAGGATTTAGGAGTAGTGTTGATTTCGATGCAAACTGCAAGTGACGAAAGTTCTATCAGAACTTCCGTCATGACAGAACTTCCATGGCCTGTCACAGAACTTCTATCATCTGCAGTTTAGTGTATTGTTTTTTATCATCTCTTGGATTCTCACCTTAACATTTGACTCATTCCTTGATCAATCTTCATGCTACTGGTAGCTCAAAGATGGTGAAAATTAATTACGCATCCAATGCTCCGAGCGTGCCAAGCGATGAAGACTCTTCCTCCTCCTCTCCAAATGAGGAACTAGTGCCCGTTTCTAAGAGGAGAAAGGCTATTGCAGTTCGAGGACAAGGGCCGAGTGGCCAAGGCTCCACCAGAGATGCCCAGACCGTGCATGTCCAGCTAGGAGGATCTCTTCCACCTATGAGATCTCAAGATAAAGGGAAGAGGCCAATGAAGGAAAAGCATCCCGCTAAGGAGAAGGCCTATAAGTCTCAAGAGCAGCAAGGATAGACCATGTGGATGTGGTAGAGGGACTTAAAGTCCATGAACCTATTTATCCCAAGGGGTACATCTACAAGGATTACAAGAAGGATCTTGATGCACTCATAGAAGCAAGGAAGCTCAATCCTATGCTTTTGGATGAACAAGAAGCAACTGACTACCGGTTCTACAATTGGTTTCAGTAGGATTACTATATGTCTATGTTCATAAACAAGAACTGGAAGAACCGTCTAGCATCCCACCAATGGATTGACTGGTTTTACATGGAGTCCAAGGAGAACCAAGTGTTCAATGTCATACAAACTTGCAAGGATAGAGGAGTATATGAACTGATGGGCTTCAACTATGGATGGAATGAGGAAGTTATTTGCCAGTTCTATGCAACTATATACCTTGATGGAAAAGGTGTTCTTTACTAGAGGACTCAAGGTGTGGAGTATTCAGTTTTAGCCTCCCGGTTTTCTAGCTATTTCTTCCAAGGTAGTGCTGGTCGTACGAGGGAGATCATCTCCAACGAGCCAGTGATGAAGGAGAAGGACATGGCTTCCATGTACTATGAGCCAAGTCCAAGATTTCTTGGCTCAACCAATAGTCTCCACAACTACTACTATAGTGGAGGATATGCTACAACTATAGTGGAGACCTCAACCAATCAGATGCTTCGAATGACCATTGCACCTAAAGGAGGATATGCTACAACTATAGTCGAGAGCTCAAGGAATGTTCTTGCTAGGTTTCATCCTCAAGCAAGACACTTCTATGTCATGGACTTCATCATAAATAAGATTCATCTAGCTTCCATTGGCACTAGGAGGAGCCTTCCTTATGCTCCCTAGCTCGTGAGGATGATTGAGTCTGAGACCAAGCTCATCTTTGAGAAGGAGTGTGAGCACCTTCCACTGAGGCCCAGAGTGCAGCCAGAGACCAGACCTATGTTTGCTGAGCCTAAGGGTGTTTCATCTACTGAGAGAACCGGCATTCATTGGTTCTATGCTGAGCAAGCCACCAAGGAAGATGCAGCAGCGGCAGAGGCAACAGCAAGGGCTTCTTCCTCAGCCCAAGCACCTCAAGACAGGCAGCGCCGTCCATCTTCTCTAGTTCTCGCCTTTCTTAAAGGCATCTTCATTACATGTTGCTTCAACGCCAAGGAGATCTAGGAGAATAATCGGCGTATCAAGAAGTAAGTCCGTCTCTACAAGAGGTATCATCGACCTCTCCTCCTCCTCCACCTCGTGATGATGAAGAATCTGAAGAACATGATAAGTGATCTCATTGCTTTACTCTCTCTTTTTCCTTTCTTTTTGGTGTGTTGATGCCAAAGGGGGAGAGAAAGGTGATTAAAAAGGATGTTTGTGTGCCTCCTCTCTTGTAATAGGGTAGTAACGAACCTATGGACAAGTATCTCTCTTATTTGTTTTGTGTGATTGAAAACTATTTTTGAACCTTTATCGTAATAACTCTATTGCTTTATGGTATTGTGTGGTGCTTGTTTTATTGCTTAGTGCTTAGATGTGTTGATTGCGCTAAGTGTGTTGTTGATCTTTTGCTTTATCACTATGTTGCACACTTGTACACCTTGTAGGCACCCCACTGGCAAAATATAGGGGGAGCTCCTTCACATGCTTTTGTGACATACATATCTTTAGGGGGAGTTCCGCTAGATTTTTCTCTTTGTATCGTTTGATTATCTCGTTTATATCCTTATTAATCTATTGTCATCAATCAACAAAAAGGGAGAGATTGAAGATGCATCTAGGATCCCCTAGTGGATTTTGATGTACGATGACGAAAGATTAAAATTGTGCTAACATGTTCATCAAGTAAATCTCTAGACAATCAAATTATTATTCAATCCCACATTTGCAAGATGGTTTTTACTCCCAAAAAGAAGAAAAGAAAAAAGGACTCAAATGCTTCAAAGTGTAGCTTTTTCATTTTAATTGAGTCATAGGTATGCCAAACTATTAAGGGGGGTAAACTAATCTTGCTAAGAAGGGAAATTTGTGTGCTCAAGCCAACCAATAAGATTTGTGAAAGATTAGCCAATCAAAGCCAAAAAGAACCAGCCTTTTTTGAGCCAAACAGAGAGTGATAGAAGTTCCGTGACCCTCTTCACGGAAGTTCCATTAGTAGCCAATTCCTTTCTTCAGCAACCCGAGAGCTACGGATGTTCCGTGGTCCCTGCCACGGAGGTTCCGTCAGTTCCTGGTTTCCTAGTGTCGCAACCTGAGTGCGACAGAAGTTCCGTGAGCCCCATCACGGAAGTTCCGTCGTCTCTAGTTCAGTTGAAATCATACCGTGCAATGACTCTTTTTGAATTGATGGAAGTTCTGTGGGGAACCACGGAAGTTTCATCAGACTGCAGTTAAGTTGAGTAACGGCTAGTTTTTGAGAGGGCTCTATATATAGCCTACCCCTTCCCTCGTGGGAAGAGTTGGACTCCTTGACTTTTCACTCTTATTTCAAAAAGAGCTCTCCACTCTCACGCACCCATTTGTTTTTGAGATTCCAAGCAAAGTGAGAGAATATCCAACCACAAAAAGATTGAATCCATCCACTCAAAAGCTTGAGCACATCTTTCCCTCCCTAAACAAGATTTGATTTGCTTGTTACTCTTGGAGACTTGATCTCCTAGATGGCTAGGCATCGCCCTTGAGGTCCCAACTTGTTATGGTGAGACGGGGATGTTTGTGAAGGTGTGATTCACCTCTAGAGGAAAAGAATCGAGTGAAGAAAGAAATCCAAGCACGGTCTTTGTGATTGCTTGGCGGGGAAAAGGGTTGAGAGAGACCCAGCCACTTTGTGTGGCTCCTCAATGAGGACGTAGGAACTACTTAGTGTGGTTGCCAAACCTTGGGTTAATTACTTGTGTCTCTCTTTACATTCCTGCATTTCTTATTGTGCTTGTGCATTTCTTTCATATTATTTTGCTCGATTCTCTTGTTGTTGTATTGCTAGCTATCTATCAAAGAACCCTAGGCGTACATTGCTCTAGCTTCACTACTAAACCAGTTTGTATCTCTTTCTCTTAGTTATCCACATTTTAATAAGTTTTAGTGAAAGGATTGGTGAAATTCTGTCATTTGACAGAACTTCCTTGGTGACGGAAGTTCCGTCGTTTGTGACGGAACTTCCGTCATTGCTGTATTTGATCAAAGCTTAGTGCTTTTTCAGGTTTAATCTTTAGATTGCCTATTCACCCCCGCTCTAGGCAACTTTTAGGGATTTTCCCTATAAATAGAGTGTTCGAGGGATAGTGTTTGCTATTCCAAGTTCACTTCTCGTTTCACTCCCTCCTTCACTTATTTGCTCTTGAGCTCTCACATTGCTTCTCCAAAGTTGTCATTCCAAAAACCAGCAAAAATATTTCCCTTTTTAGTTTGCTTTTTTTGTATTGTTCACGTCCTTCGCAAGGTTTAGAAAGATCCACATGGCCGACAGATTTTATTTGCTAACCCATAACCCGTGTTCGAGTTGTTCTTGTGTTTTTGCTTAAGTGGTGCACATGAAGAAGGCTAAGGCGTTGATGCAGCAAGTGAAGCGTTCAAGATCACGCCGTTCACACGGTAGCTCGAGCCCACACTTCTCCATCGAGGATGAACCAACGAGGTATATGCCCATTGAGGATGATATGGAGGAGGACGAGCCACACGTTCTTCTCACCAACAACAACCTTGAGCTGCTGGATGAACGGGAGAGATGAGTCTGTCAACACCTATGCAACCGCAGTTTCGTCCACATCAGGGTGTATGATGACGACCTACTCTCCATTATAGGTATGGACTCTAAGTTCCTTTCTATTTGGAAAGCATTAGGTTGAACCGAATTTGCATACATCACTGAGGCAGGTTCATGCCTCCTCACTATCCATTTTTTGTGCACCTTGTTCAAAGATAACGATGGGGTACTTTTCTGCTTGTTCGGGAAGGAATATCGTCTTACTTGGAAAGACCTTAGCATCATTCTTAAGTTTAAAAGTTATTGCAACACTAACTTAGAAGGTGCAACCATGGGTTTTGAAAAGGGATCTTTTTGGCATAGGATTTCGGGGGAGTTTTCTTATGAACGTGTTAGGACAAGTACATTCACAACCCAATTCTACAACTGTGGCATAAATGGCTTGCTATGACTTGTTTCCCTAGACAAGACACTAGACCTATTCGTAATGATGAATTGCATGTCTTGTTTGCTGCTATTGCTAAAATTCCTATTGCTCCTGTTGAAGTTATGATTGGTCTACGATTAGATTATATTAAAGGATCAGGACCCATTGAATGCACTTCTTTAGTGACCCGTATTGCTGCAGGGGTCGGAGCTTTATCCAACACTAGATTTGATTATCTTTCTGAGCCTCGTCCCATTATAGAATATAAATTTCTTGAGCAGGGTCACACTTTAAAGAAGGGTCCTAATGGTTCTATCATCTTTTATTACCCCGGCTATACAAACGAAATCCCGCTCCCTAACCCGGGATATCATTTGTATACTTGTTCGGAACTAACCATACATCTGCAAAGAGAAGGAATGCCTGGCAGGTCCACCGATCGACACACACGACAAAGCGCGAGGCGTGCCACCACTAGCGCAGCCAAGACTACACCACCAGTCCATGATTACACTGCAGGCTCCGAGCATTCCGGTGACCCCACTTGAATGTTCACGCCACAGCAGTATGAGAGTGGAGGTTCATCTTGGCAGCAGAATAGTAGTGCACAATGGGGAAATACCCCTGAGTCGGTCGACACGCCTCCACATCACGACGGACGTCACTCATTTTTGGGCTTTAGTCATTATGACTATGGTTTGGAATTGAGGGACCTTATAAGAAGGATGGACAATCTGGATGTGAGAATAGGGGAAATGCAAAACACCCTTGCTACTCACACCCAGACCACCAGAGAGTGGTAGCAGCACAATGACGACCAATGTCATCACCTCCGGGAACAGCTACGAGAGCACCACGACTACACGACGGCATACTACCATTGGAGAGGATTTGATCCTAACCAACAGTCGTGAGCAAGAGCAAGCTTGGGGGAACACCCCCACCAAGGTGACTTGTATCTTTCCTTCCTTCCTTTTTTCTTTGTAAGACTTACCCTCACAAAACAAAATAAAAATTTGCAAAACTAAAAAGAACAAAAATAATAGGTTGTCATGCATGCTAGTGATGTTCATGCCTTCGTGTTGGGATGATGAATATTTGCTCTGTTTTATATATTTTTATAGTCCCTCGTATATAACTTAGTACTGATATGTGTAGAGTGCCCGATCTTTCGACGAGTGGAGATAACTTCGATTTGGTGGATGTTGACCCTCATGATCCGACTACGACGAGCAAGCCGAAGCGCCAATGCAATCGCTGAACCAACTTTCGGAGGATATTAACCTTGCGGTAAACAAGATCAACCTGATCACGAGGATCAATTCTTACGCACAATCGAAGAATGAGCAAGAATTAGAGGCGAACAATCTGATATATTGCACGAAGGTGGAGTTCTGAATTCACGTCGAGAGACGGATGTATAGCGAAGCTAAACTTAAAACAAAACTCAAAGATTGCAAGGCGCGCAGCCCTTGACTAAATAGGGGGAGGACGAGGCATCTAGGACCGCCTGAAGTGGAGAGACGCGCGGTGGAGAGGGAGTCGCGCGACTTGGGCCACGTGGGCCTTCGGGCGGCGTCATCGTGGGCCGTTGTTCCTTAGCATCCAAACCGTCTTCAATTGCTGGGCTCGACCTCTAGTGATTGGGCCCTTGTACATCGTCGTCTCGTTAGAAGATGGATCTGTAACTCAAGGGGGCGCGACGACGAGAGGTGGAGGCATGACAACTTGGTTTGGCGTGCCATCTTCCATCGTCATTATTCATATGTCGTTGATGTCCTCATCATCCTCCCCTTCTTGAAGTGAAGTCGTCCTCGACGGCAACTCATCATCCTCACCCAAGTATGGTTTCAAATCTGCAACATTAAAACTAGTGGAAACACCAAACTCCATGGGCAAGTCAAGAACATAAGCATTATCGTTAGTCCTGGTTAGCACTTTAAAAGGACCAGCAGCACGAGGCATCAATTTAGAACGACGCAAAGTAGGAAATCTATCTTTACGCAAGTGCAACCAAACCAAATCACCAGGTTCAAAAGAAATATGTTTTCTACCTTTACTACCAGCAACTTGATACCTTTTATTAGCAACGGCAATGTTGTGTTGTGTTTCTTCATGCAATTGTTTCATGTGATCAATATGAGCAAGAGCATCAATGTGGTTCATCTTTAGCATCAATAGCAAATAAATCAATAGGCGCCCTAGGAACATAGCCATAAACAACCTCAAAAGGACACATCTTAGTGGCAGAATGTGTAGCACGATTATAAGCAAATTCAACATGAGGTAAACAATCTTCCCAACGTCTCAAGTTTTTATTTAGAATAGCTCTAAGCATAGCAGACAAAGTTCTATTTACTACCTCAGTTTGCCCATCAGTTTGAGGATGACAAGTAGTACTAAACAACTGCTTAGTTCCTAATTTATTCCAAAGAGAACGCCAAAAATGACTAAGAAACTTAGCATCACGATCAGAGACAATTGTTTTAGGAATTCCATGCAGTCTAACAATCTCTCTAAAGAACAATTCAGCAACATTTGAGGCATCATCAATTTTATGACAAGGTATAAAGTGAGCCATTTTAGAGAAACGATCAACAACCACAAAAATACTGTCCCTCCCCTTCTTAGTGCGAGGCAATCCCAAAACAAAATCCATCGAAATATCATACCAAGGAGAAGAGGGAACAGGTAAGGGCATATACAAACCATGATTACCCAAACGAGATTTAGCTTTTTGACATGTAGTACAGCGTGCAACAAGGCGCTCAACATCACGGCGCATCCGTGGCCAAAAGAAATGGTCGACCAATACCTCATGTGCCTTGAAAACGCCAAAGTGACCCATAAGACCACCTCCATGCGCCTCCTGTAACAACAAAAGACGAACCGAGCTAGCTGGAATACATAGCTTGTTAGCATGAAACAGGAACCCATCCTGCATATGAAATTTGCCCCAAGGTTTACCATCTTTACAATGCATCATAATATCATGAAAATCAGCATGATTCACATATTGATCTTTCAAAGCTTGCAAACCAAAGATTTTAAAGTCTAATTGGGACAGCATCATATAACGACGAGACAAAGCATCGGCAATCACATTTTCCTTCCCGTTTTTATGTTTAATGATGTACGGAAAAGATTCAATAAATTCAACCCATTTAGCATGATGACGGTTCAGATTAGTTTGGGTTCTAATATGTTTCAAAGCCTCATGATCAGAATGAATAATAAATTCGCGAGGCCATAAATAATGCTGCCATGTTTGCAAAGTTCTTACTAAAGCATAAAGTTCTTTATCATAAGTGGAATATTTAAGAGCAGCACCACTTAACTTCTCACTAAAATAAGCAATGGGTTTATGATCTTGCAACAAAACAGCACCCAAACCAATTCCACTAGCATCACATTCCAATTCAAACACTTTATCAAAATTAGGCAATTGTAAGAGCGGAGCATGAGTTAACCGTTCCCTTAAAGTGTTGAATGCGTCGTCTTGTTGTGCGCCCCACTCAAATGGCGCACCCTTCTTGGTCAGCTCATGTAATGGTGCAGCAATAGAACTGAAATCCCGCACAAAACGACGATAGAAGCCTGCAAGACCAAGAAAACTATGAACCTGTGTGACCGTCGTCGGTTGGGGCCAACTCTGAATGGCGTCCACCTTGCTGCTATCCACCTCAATGCCTTGTGGAGTAACAACATATCCAAGAAACGAAACACGTTGCGTGCAAAAAGTGCATTTTTCCATGTTCCCAAACAAGTGAGCAGCACGCAAAGCATCAAAAACAGCACGCAAATGATCTAAATGCTCATTCATGGATTTGCTGTATATAAGGATATCATCAAAATAGACAACAACAAATATTCCAATGAAAGGCCGAAGAACTTCACTCATTAAGCGCATAAAAGTGCTAGGAGCATTAGACAATCCAAACGGCGTAACCAACCATTCATACAAGCCAAATTTAGTTTTAAAAGCCGTTTTCCATTCATCTCCTAATTTCATTCTTATCTGATGGTAACCACTATGCAAATCAACCTTAGAGAAAATTGTTGCACCACTAAGTTCATCAAGCATATCATCAAGGCGTGGTATAGGATATCGATAATGAATTGTAATATTGTTAATTGCACGACAATCTACACACATACGCCAAGAACCATCTTTCTTAGGAACAAGCAAAATAGGAACTGAACAAGGGCTGAGAGACTCACGAATATAACCTTTATCAAGCAATGCCTGCACTTGACGCTGAATTTCTTTTGTCTCCTCAGGATTTGTACGGTACGGGGCGCGATTAGGAAGCTGTGCACCTGGAATTAAATCAATCTGATGTTCTATGCCACGAATAGGAGGAAGACCCGGTGGCAATTCAGCGGGAAAAACATCTTTATATTCCTGTAAAAGGTTAGCAACAGCAGGAGGAATATGCAACATAGGCGCCTCATCTAGTGAAACAAGCATACGAGAGCAAACTAGCGCATAGTAAAGCAGATTAGCATCATGTAATTAATCAAAATCAGCACGTGTAGCAAGCAAGATAGGGTTATTCAATTTGATCTCATGTTGAACAGGTGCAACAGGAGGCGATGTAACCAACTTTGCAGCTTTTGTCGCTCGAGCAGTATCATCTTTAAGAACTTGTTCATGTGTCATAGGATAAATAACAATTTTCTGACCCTTAAACATGAAGGAATAATAATTGGAGCGACCATGATGAACACTATCAACATCATATTGCCAAAGACGGCCAAGTAACAAAGAGCATGCTTCCATTGGAACAACATCACAATCTACAAAATCAGAATAGGCACCAAGAGAGAAAGGAACACGTACCGAGCGCGTTACCTTTATTTTGCCGCCATCATTAAGCCATTGAACGTGATAAGGATGTGGGTGCTTCCTTGTTGGCAATGACAACTGCTCCACCAAGGTTGTACTAGCTAAATTGTTGCAACTACCACCATCGATGATTATACGGACTGCTCGTTCTTGCACAACGCCTTTGATATGAAAAATGTTGTGGCGCTGATGCTTTTCATCCTGAACGACCTGTGTACTAAGAACACGCTGCACAACAAGAGTTGCATACCTGTCGGCAGCACTAGAGTCGACATGAAGCTCCGTATTATCTACATGATTAGTGGCAAGCATAGTCTACTGAATATCCTCAGAATCACTAGCAGAAGAATACCCACCGTCGTCATGAATCAACATAGTTCGTTTATTTGGACAATCTCATATCACATGACCAAATCCTCGGCAACGGTGACACTGAATATCACGAGCTCGTCCAGACGACGAGGAGGACGGTACGATCGAGGCAGATTTGGCCGTGGATGGAGCACTCGACTTGGACGTGGTCGAGGAGTGGTCGCGCGGCGTGGAAGGAGGTGTCGACCGTGGAGCTGAAGGCGTCTTGGACCCTACAAAAATGTTAGGTCGTGACGAAGATTGTCGATCCTGCACTTCACA
The DNA here is from genome assembly GCA_030378355.1 of Eleusine indica. Lineage (NCBI taxonomy): Eukaryota > Viridiplantae > Streptophyta > Magnoliopsida > Poales > Poaceae > Eleusine > Eleusine indica. Next base: position 22,747,368 of record CM059500.1, read on the forward strand.
TTTAGCTTTACAAGCATATTCAAATAAGGTGGTCATATCATCATAATTCTTATAATCAAGAATGTTCTGAATTTCAAGATTTAACCCACCCCTAAAGCGAGCCATAGCAGCATCATCGAGTTCAACTAAACCACAGCAAATCATACCCTTTTGCAAAACTTGATAATAATCCTCTACGGAAAGTGAACCTTGTTAAAAATGCTGCATTTGATTAAGCAAATCTCTAGCATAATATGACGGCACAAAACGATGACGCATAGCAGCTTTTAATGCCGTCCAAGTGGCTGGAATATTATCAGGATATCTTTGTCTATACTCACGCCACCAAAGTAAAGCAAAATCAGTAAATTCACTAATAGCAGCCTTAACTTATAAATTAGCAGGAATATCATGGCATGCAAATTTTTGTTCAACCTCTAATTCCCAATCAAGATAAGCACCCGGCTCATATTTGCCATTAAAAGTAGGAATACGAAACTTTATTTTGGCAAAAGAATCATTAATAGAAATATGTACCCTACGAGCACGACCACGGCGATTGTCGTCGTCCTGCTCGGTGTCGACGTCGTAGTCACGTGCATTTTGCAACTCCGTGAGCTGCGTCGTCATGGTCCCAAGCTGCGTCGACATGGCCTCAAGACGAGTCATGATCGTCGTGAGTGTGGTGCGGGCAGCTGTATCAGCGAGGTCCAGTTGATCAAAACGCTCATTCGACGAAGTGACCGTAGAGTCAAGTCTCTCGTGCATCGTCTTCATGTTGTTTTGTAGACCATCAACCTGTGCCTGGACATCCTAGAGGGTGAGCTCCTCTGACTTCGAGCTGTTTTCTCCCATAGAAACACAAGCAATACAAAAAGTGGGATCCTACAACGAGAGGTGAGTGGTGGATGAAAAGCTCAATCAAAAAGCTGTTATCAAATTCTTACCCGTCCTTACCAAGCACGCAAGCGTGAACTGCAACCACGGGCAAAACCGATGGAAGATTGGAGGAGCGATTGCGTGGTGAAACAAAAACCTGCTCGTAGTAGAAAATTTGTGGGGCTAGGAGGCTGCACTCAATCCAAGGGTTAGCACAATTCAAACAATAACTGCAAAGCTGAATAATGGTGCTAAACGTGAAAAGATTGCTGCCGGTACAAGTGCAAGAGGAAGGAAGAAGGATCAAAGCGAAGTGCAGCAATAACGCATCGCCTGTCATTGACCCGGACTCTCTCTCTCTCTCTCTCTCTCTCTCTCTAGAGTAGGGACACACGAAACCGAACAGAACCAAACACAGGGCGAGGCGAGCGGGTCACGACATAACCGAGTAGGACTCGATCGGCGACGCAGTCATTGACCGGACTCACGGTGCAGCGGAAAAACTTGGCAAGCGAGACGGGATAAACAGATGCAGCGGAAGCAAACTGTGGTGGCGAAAGCACGCGGCACGACGGAAGGATATGATGATGATGGGGAAAAAATGATAGAACACAATGTACCAGCAACGATCAAAAGCGAAAGTACGAAAACTCAACAACGCAAATTATTGAACGAAAGTGCGAGGCTCAAAACCGTACTGGGGTAAACTTTTTTTTTTGTAGTTTTTGGTTTATGTGGACTTGGATAAACTCACCGAGAAACACTAGAATCTCATACCACTTGATAGGTGTAGAGTGCCCGATCTTTCGGCGAGTGGAGATAACTTCGATTTGGTGGATGTTGACCCTCACGATCCGACTACGACGAGCAAGCTGAAGCGCCAATGCAATCGCTGAACCAACTTCTAGAGGATATTAACCTTGCGGTAAACAAGATCAACCTGATCACGAGGATCAATTCTTACGCGCAATCGAAGAACGAGCAAGAATTAGAGGCGAGCAATCTGATATATTGCACGAAGGTGGAGTTTTGAATTCACGTCGAGAGACAGATGTATAGCTAAGCTAAACTTAAAACGAAACTCAAAGATTGCAAGGGGCGCAGCCCTTGACTAAATAGGGGGAGGACGAGGCATCTAGGGCCGGCTGAAGTGGAGAGGCGCGCGGTGGAGAGGGAGTCGCGCGACTTGGGCCACGTGGGCCTTCGGGCGGCGTCATCCTGGCCTGTTGTTCCTTAGGATCAAAACCGTGTTCAATTGCTGGGCTCGAGCTCTAGTGATTGGGCCCTTGTACGTCGTGGTCTCGTTAGAAGATGGATCCGTAACTCGAGGGGGCACGACGACGAGAGGTGGAGGCGTGACAACTTGGTTCGCGCGCCATCTTCCGTTGTCATTATTCGTATGTCGTTGATGTCCTCATCAAGTACTCTTCCAATTTTTGAGTTTGTTGGCTAAACATGCTTGCCTTGAACTTGAATACTTGTGGGTTGCAAAGTGCATGATCTAAGTCTAGGTTGTTGTGAGGTATGATATGGTTAGAATAGGGCTGCAATGATCTTTGTCCCAAAGTGAAGCTTAACATCCGGAGATTTTGATTTTCAAAATGATAAAATTGAAAAGTTCCTTAATGATGAAATTTCCTACCACGGCCATAGGTTGTACTTCATTGTAAAACCTTTCACATATGTTGCTTGTTTTCGCATTGAGCTTTATCAAAATGCTTGCAACCTTTGTGAGATCCATTTCATGCTTTTATGATCAAGATTCATGTACACATCCACTATCATTTGCTTATACTCCCACATCAGGAGATAGCAATATCATCCACTGCATCCTCCATCATAGCAAAATAAATACTCCATGAATATCATGTTATGACTCTCTCTCAATTGGTTGCAGGAGAATAACCCAAATGCATGACATACGCGTCATTTAAGAACACGTATGGCCACCGTTCACGAGGTTGCGATAAAGTCGATCCGGGGCCATCGATCCCGAGTACACGTCCTCCCCGCGATACAGTACTTCGTATCCGAGGCTTAACCCGTGCACTCTCCAGTGGTCCTCGACCCGTGCATCCACCGTGCCATTCACATCACCTCTAGATCGATGAGTAATACCGTCCAACAATACGGTGCCCAAGTTACTAGGTTTACCAATTCCCATATAGAGGTATGCACTTGGTACTGTTCAATACTTGTCCGTGGAGTTGCAACGATAGGTTCTCCATTTATCCAATTTCGTTCTTCCCGTGAATCATGATTGGATCGAGTGATCCCATAGCCTATCGTTGACTCCACTAATTTAAGCCTAGCAGTTGCTAACGAAAAGGCTTACTAACGTAAACTAAGTATAGGTCATAGTTTGTTTATGCAAGTGGGTTTCCATCCAAGCCCTATACCTAATGCACAATACAATATCCCTCTATGGTGACAAAATAAAAAGGACTCGTAAATCAGTAGGTGTGCACCGGGGCTTGCCTTGGGAGTGATCGTAGTTAGAGTTCTCGGCGGGGTTTAGCTCAACTTCGGGCTCCTCAGGGTTGCTTGCCACGTCCTTACTCCCGGTCTCGCTTCCTAGTCGATGCAGTGCAATGCATGGTAAGGAATTGGACGATGATGCATGGCATTTCCTCAATAAATAGAATTTGACAAAAGGATGCTCATGCATGAGATGACATGTTTGTACAACACCCTGACAATTACTAAATTGAAGGGACAAACTTCTAATTAGGGAAGTGGGAGGCATGGTAATCAATGAGCATATCACCTATATCCCAAATACAAGTATACCTTTGGTGCTAAGAAATTAGCAGGGTATTTTCCCTCGGTATGCCAAGGCCTACTTAGCAAACATGCAAAGCTTCTTAATTACACTCTTACCCAGAATGCATTCATCAATTATCATGCCCATGCAAGAGAACATAGAAACTTTATATTGCAAGGTTAATTATAACCTCCTAGAATTCGACATGCTCACTTTTAATTATAACCTTAAACCAACCTAGATATATAAGCTAATTATGAACATGAGCATACCAAAAGAAAATAATAAACTTTACTGCAAGTCAAGATTAACATGTTGCATGAGCTGTCCCAAGATGGAATTATCACTAATAACAACTATATGCATATACAAGGCAATATTTATATTGAAATTCTTAAGCTAATTATGAATGAGTAACTTTGACAGCAAAAAGCATACTGATGGTGCCCACAATTTTTCATGGAGATTTTATAGTTATGCAGAAATGCCCAAGGAGCAGGAGTGCTAAATTTCAGAATTAAAATCCTACCCAAGAATTTATAGAAATTCATTTACTATAAATGGGGATTATGCAATAACACTAAACATTTGCATAAAAGATGGAAATGTGCTTTAGTAGAAAGTTTAGGACTGACATGAAATGCTTACTGACCAAATCCCATGATTTTATCAGTTATAAATTTTGAATTATGAATTTAATACCCTTAGCAAAGTTCTAACTTTGGTGATTTAATTTTACTAATCTACTGCATAACCCTGGCTCTCATCTTGTTTTTCTGGTAGAGGAGGATTTTAGGAATCCAACAAAATTGGTTTCATGCTCATTGGACTTTTATTTTTCGAGTTATGAATTTTTGAAGATTTTAACAAAGTTGGGGCTAAATTACAGAAATGCCATTCGGCATTTTCAAACGCCTGCGGGCGCGCGCGCGCGCGCGGTGGCCTGCGCCGGCGAGCTCGGGCCAGGGGCCAATCGGCAGCACAGCTCGACCAACGTCGTTTGCACACGTGCTCAGCACCCCACGACGACCTTATGGGCCCGGTGGGTGTCCCGCGCAAAGCGCCGAAGACGGCCGGCGACGAGCGGCGGAGCAGAGGGAGGGTACGGCGGCGTCGCGCGGCGAGCACGGCGAGCGAGAAGGGTTGGGGAGTGGAGGGAGAGCATCACCTCGGTGCGGAGATCGACGGCGTGGGGGAGCTAGGCGACGGGGAGGACCGGAAGAGGGGTCTCGTCGGCGGGGTGGGGGGGGGGGAACCCGACGGCGGCGGCTCCTTTCTTCGTCAATTCCGGCGAGGTCTCTACGACAGAGGGGAAACGGTTTAGGGGCCTGCTAGGAAAGACACTTGCACAACGATTTGAGAAAAGAGGAGGAAACGGAGAGCTGCCTAGGTGGAGCTTGACGCGACGGCGGCCATGGCGGAGGGGAAACAGGGGCGACGTCCGATTCTGGCGGAAGAAGAGAAAGGAGGTGAGGGCAGGGGCACCTGGTCTCGCCAAGGGGTCTGGGGATCACGTGGCACGTGTGCAAAAGCAGAGAGGAGAGGAGGGAAGGGGGCTCTTGGCGGCTGCGGCCTTAAGTACCGCATGGCGGTGCGAGAGCAGAGAGAGCGAGGAGGCGAGCTGGCCGCCGGGGGTTGGCTCGCCGGTGGAGCTGCAATGCGGCCGGTGGCACAGGAGGGAGCAGGCGGAGCAGTGGCCGGGATAGCAAGAGAGAGGAGGCGCGCGGTGGCCGGCGGGAGAGGTACGGCGGTGTCGATCGAAGAGTGGCTCAAGTACAGAGAGTTGTTGACTTCGATTGACTAGAATAGTGAGCTGTAATTTGCTGATTTCTCCAATTACTCTGCTTCAAATCCTTAGCAAATTTTTGTGTAAGTTCAGCAAATCCTACTTGCCAACTTTGTTTTTGGGGCCACGTCGAAATTCCTTTTGGAAAATTAATTAAAATTCTTGGAACAGAGGTGCTGTTCTCTGCACTTAGGGAATTTTTAGGGGAATTAAACCTTTACAAACAATTCCAGTAAATTCCCCAAAAATCTTTCTTGACATGCTCCACTGGAATATGTAAAAATATGGGCACACTTCCATTGAGTTTTGCAAAGTTTTTGAAAAGCTACTAATTGGCCAATTGGTGGAATTAGTTAATTAAATTATTTCCCCTTTTTCTTTGGCATTTTAATTATTTGAAATTTTTAATTAGTCAGCAAATTAACATTGTGTTAGCTTAATCCACTTTTTGTGACTTGGGATGTCACACTTCCGAGACCTCAAAAAAAAATCATGAGCATTCCTAGACCCTCTCCTTACTATGATGTTTTTACCTTTCGCATTTACATACCATTCTATTTATGCTTGTGTGCTTATTTTGTTCTTGTCGATTATCTTGTAGACTTGCATGAATAGGCTTCCTTACTTGCTAGTAGTATTTAGCTTCTGCATTTGATCACTAGCATGTATAGGAGTTGCTTTGGCTTGATTGATCACCCTCCTATGTATTGTACTACTTATGCTTCTATGCTCTAGTTCATACCTTGTAGCATTGCATCAGTAGGGTCCTTTGCTAGTGTGTTATTGCTTCCGCGTATCTACTTTACTAGCTTGCATAGGAGTTGTATTACCTTGTATGTGATCCACTAGTATGCTTAGGTTGTTATTCGTTTCATAGGGCGATTATCTTGTTAGTGTGACCACCACTAGAATTGCTATAGGAATTGATAGTGTTCGGTTTTACGAATCGACAAATTTGGTACATATAGCGAGTTCCCGATTCACCCCCCTCCCTCTCAGTCACTCAGTCCTTTCAAGTAGTATCAAAGCCAAGTGCTCGTCATAGGGCTTAACCGCCTTGAGTAGTGACCGTATTGAGTTGGGATGTCATTCCATTCGGGGCCGGGTCATGGCATATGGAAGGATTACTTGAAAATCTACCTAAATGCCATGATCCTAGATGAGTTGATGGATACTCTTGTGGACTTTGCCAATACCTTTACCGATGATCATGTGTATAATGATGATTGTGTGGATGTGTCTAATCCTTCTAGCGATGACTTGATAGGTTGCTCTACTAGTGTGCCTAATATGATGATTGATAATGATGTGTCTCTTGATCTTGCTTGCTCCTCTAGGATGACTAGTACGGATGATGCTTGTGAGTCTTTTCTTGATCATGCTAGTGACTCGCTTGTTTGGGAGTTCTTTGCTTTTCATGCTAATGAGAATGAGGACTTACTTTACTCTCTTCTTCGTGTGCATGGTATTGTGGACAGAATTGCAGCAACTACTTTTGAGCTCCCCATGTTATTGGTTGTCGAGAAGATCCTCATCTTGCTCCCTAGCAACAAGCTCCTCTACATCACCCTTGATCTCATCATGGACAAGAATCTTTCTATTGATGATGTTACTAGACTACTCTTCAAGGATGGGGAAGAAGACATTCAAGGCAAACAGTGAAGCATCTTCAAGCAAAGGGAAAGAAGTAGCTTTGAGCTCAAACTTCTTTGATCCCTCCACAAGATTACCTTGCAACAGCTTCTACCACCCCTTTGGATCATGACCCACGCCAAGCTCATCGTCAAGCACTTCGTCAAGCTCTACCTCAAGTGTCATTCCGAGATATACTCCAAGCACTTTGGGTGGACCACGCATTTGTGTGAGAGGAGCACCGGCCACAATGCTCACATGATCATTTGAAATGATCAATCTCACCGCTACCGCTCCGGCGCCTCTGCCTCCTCTACCACAAGATCAACTTTGGCATCTTCGTCGAGCTCAATAATAGGATCTCTTCTATCAATTTAATGAATTTGTGACAAATCCGAATGATGATCTTTGTGAGACTCTCTTCAGCATTTATGATCTTGTGTGCAAGATAAACTCCTTTCGAGGTCTACTAAGGATCCCATTACATGGGGTGATTGATAGACTCCTCTTGCAAATCACAACTCCTGAGAGGGGCTTCTTGCTTGAGGAGATGATCAACAAAAGGCATGAGCTCTCGATTGAGAGAGCAATAGAGATGATACTTATGCTCCACTCACAAGTGGGACACGTGCTTGAGCACATCACTGGCCTTTATGATCCTCCCCACTACTACATCAACCTCAACAATGTGAACATGGGGGATGGTCCTAGACAATGGAGGTATCATGCTCCTCACTATGCTATACGGAGGAGACTTCAAGAAGGGATTGCAAGGATCCCTAATTATGAGGATGGTCTCATGGTTCGATGTGATGAGGTTAGTGCAAGTCAATTGAGCAATGCTTTGGATATTAACCCTTCTTCCTCTAGTGCTTGTCTTATGGCAACTACCAGAGTCAACTACAAGAGTGGAGGCACCTATTGGGTACTTGATAGTGGGTGCACCCAACATATGACCGGGAAGCCAACCATGTTCACCAACATTGATGAAGACGAAGACAGTGAGAAGGTGACTTTTGGGGATAACTCTAAAGAGAGAGTTAGAGGCTCAGGTAAGGTGGCCATTACAGAGGACCTCCATCTCTCCAAGGTCTTTCTTGTGGAAACCCTCAATTTCAACCTCCTGTCTATTGGTCAGCTTTGTGACATGGGATTCAAGTGCACATTTGCTGAGGATGGTGCAATGATTGAGAATGCAAAGAAAGGCTAGTATTTCATGGAGTGAAACATGGAAACTTGTATGTCATGGACTTCAAATCAAGCAATATGCCACCAAGTACTTGCCTATTCATTAAAGCAAACAAGGGATGGTTATGGCACAAAAGATTGGCTCATGTCAAGAGGAACCTAGTTGAAGGAATCAAGGATGTGACCTTTGAGAATGATAGATTATGCAGTGCTTGTCAGGCTAGAAAGCAAGTTGCATCTTCACATCCCACCAAATCTTTCATGTCGACATCTCGCCCTCTAGAGCTCTTGCACATGGACTTGTTTGGACCAACTCATTACAAGAGTATAGGAGGCAATCTTTATTGTTTGGTGATAGTGGATGACTTCAGAAGATATACTTGGACTTTCTTTCTTGTGGACAAGTCTCAAGCAAGTGATATCTTCAGAAAGTTTGCAAGGAGAGCAAAGAATGAATTCAAGGCTAGCATTTTGAAGAGAAGGAGTGATAATGGGACTGAGTTTAAGAACACAATGGTAGAGGAATATTGTGACAAGAACGGAATCAAGCATGAATTCTTCGCTACATATACTCCTGAGAAAAATGGAATAGTGGAGAGGAAGAACAAGACACTCATCACCCTGGCCCGTGCAATATTAGATGAGTATGGGACTTATGAGAAGTTTGGGGCTGAGGCAATCAACATAGCTTGCTACACATCCAACCGTGTCTATCTCCACCGGTTGTTGAAAAAGACACCCTATGAGCTATTGGTAGGATGAAAACCAAATATTTCCTATTTTCGGGTCTTTGACTACACTTTCTACATTCTCAAGAAGAGGAGGAAGCCCGGGAAATGTGAGAGCAGAACTGATAAAGGCATTCTTGTTGGCTATTCAGGGACTTCTAAGGCATATCGGGTCTACAACTCAGCCAGAGGATGTGTGGAAGAATCTTATGATGTGCAATTTGATGAGTCAAATGGTTCTCAAAAGGCAGATGAATTTCATGAAGTAAACATTCTGATGAGGACATCAACGACATACGAATAATGACGACGGAAGATGGCGCGCCAAACCAAGCTGTCACACCTCCACCTCTCGTCGTCGCGTCTCCTCGAGTTACGGATCCATCTTCTAACGAGACGACGACGTACAAGGGCCCAATCACTAGAGCTCAAGCCCAGGAATTTAAGACGGTTTTGATGCTAAGGAACGACGGCCCAGGATGATGTCGCTCGGAGGCCCACGTGGCCCAAGTCGCACGACTCCCTCTCCACCGCGCGCCTCTCCACTTCAGCCGACCCTAGATGCCTCGTCCTCCCCCTATATAGTCAAGGGCTGCACCCCTTATAATCTTTGAGTCTTGTTTTAAGTTTAGCTTAGCTATACATCCGTCTCTCGACGTGAATTCAGAACTCCACCTTCGTGCAATACATCAGATTGCTCGCCTGTAATTCTTGCTCGTTCTTCGATTGCGCGTAAGAATTGATCCTCGTGATCAGGTTGATCTTGTTTACCGCAAGGTTAATATCCTCCGGAAGTTGGTTCAACGATTGCATTGGCGCTTCGGCTTGCTCGTCGTAGTCAGATCGTGAGGGTCAACATCTACCAAATCGAAGTTATCTCCACTCGCCGAAAGATCGGGCACTCTACACCTATCAAGTGGTATCAGATTCCAGTGTTTCTCGGTGAGTTTTATCCAAGTCCACATAAAAAGAAAACTACAAAAAAAAAAGTTTACCCTAGTACGGTTTTGAGCCTTGCACTTTCGTTCAATAATTTGCGTTGTTGAGTTTTTGTGCTTTCGCTTTTGATCGTTGCTGGTACACTGTGTTTCATCGTTTTCTTCCTATCATCGTCGTATCCTTCTGCCGTGCCGCTTGTTTTCACCACCACAGTTTGCTTTCCGCCGCATCTGTTTACCCCGTCTCGCTTGCCAAATTTTCCCACTGCACCGTGAGTCCGGGTCAATCACTGCCTCGATGATCGAGTCCTACTCGGTTATGTCGTGACCCGCTCGCCTCGCCCTGTGTTTAGTTCTGTTCGGTTTCGTGTGTCCCGCTCGCCTCGCTGATCGAGTCCTACTCGGTTATGTCGTGACCCGCTCGCCTCGCCCTGTGTTTAGTTCTGTTCGGTTTCGTGTGTCCCGCTCGCCTCGCTGATCGAGTCCTACTCGGTTACGTCGTGACCCGCTCGCCTCGCCCTGTGTTTGTTTCTGCTCGGTTTCGTTTGTTCCTACTCTAGAGAGAGAGAGAGAGAGAGAGAGTTCTACCCGGTTACGTCGTGACCCGCATCTTTTTATTACCGTTCTACCCCTGCCTCAAAAAAAAGTGCTTGTGCTTAATTGCTTATTTGAGGTCTCATTGTTTATATTTTCAGCAAAAAGTATAAAAAAAAGAGAAAAAAAAAAGAAAAAAAAAGAAAAAAAAGAGAAAAAAAAAGAAAGAAAAAAAAACAGGAAAAAAGAGCGGCCGAGCAACACAGGCGACGCGTTCTTGCTGCACTTTGTTTTGATCCTTTTTCCTTCCTCTTGCACTTGTACCGGCAGCAATCTTTTCGCGTTTAGCACCATTATTCAGCTTTGCAGTTATTGTTTGAATTGTGCTAACCCTTGGATTGAGTGCAGCCTCCTAGCCCCATAAATTTTCTACTACGAGCAGGTTTTTGTTTCACCACGCAATCGCTCCACCAATCTTCCACCGGTTTTACCTGTGGTTGCAGTTCACGCTTGCGTGCTTGGTAAGGACGGGTTAGAATTTCATAACAGCTTTTTGATTGAGCTTTTCATCCACCACTCACCTCTCGTTGTAGGATCCCGCCTTTTGTATTGCTTGTGTTTCTATGGCAGAAAACAGCTCGAAGTCGGAGGAGCTCACCCTCCAGGATGTCCAGGCATAGGTAGATGGTCTACAAAACGACATGAAGACGATGCACGAGAAACTTGACTCTACGGTCACTTCGTCGAATGAGCGTTTTGATCAACTGGACCTTGCTGATACGGCTGCTCGCACCACGCTCGCGACGATCATGACTCGTCTTGAGGCCATGTCGACGCAGCTTGGGACCATGACGACGCAGCTCACGGAGTTGCAACATGCACGTGACTACGGCGCCGACACCGAGCAGGACGACGACAATCGCCGTGGTCGTGCTCGTAGGGTACGTGTTCCTATTAATGATTCTTTTGCCAAAATAAAATTTCGTATTCCCACTTTTAATGGCAAATATGATCCGGGTGCTTATCTTGATTGGGAATTAGAGGTTGAACAAAAATTTGCATGCCATGATATTCCTGCTAATTTACAAGTTAAGGCTGCTATTAGTGAATTTACTGAATTTGCTTTACTTTGGTGGCGTGAGTATAGACAAAGATATCCTGATAATATTCCAACCATTTGGATGGCATTAAAAGCTGCTATGCGTCATCGTTTTGTGCCGTCATATTATGCTAGAGATTTGCTTAATCAAATGCAGCGTTTTCAACAAGGTTCACTTTCTGTAGAGGATTATTATCAAGCTTTGCAAAAGGGTATGATTCGCTGTGGTTTAGTTGAACTGGATGATGCTGCTATGGCTTGTTTTAGGGGTGGGTTAAATCATAAAATTCAGAATATTCTTGATTATAAGCATTATGATGATATGACCACCTTATTTGAATCTGCTTGTAAAGCTGAACGTGAAGTGCAGGATCGACAATCTTCGTCAAGACCTAACATTTTTGTTGGGTCCAAGACGCCTTCAGCTCCACGGTCGACACCTCCTTCCACGTCGCACGACCACTCCTTGACCACGTCCAAGTCGAGTGCTCGATCCACGGCCAAATCTGCCTCGTTCGTGCCGTCCTCCTCGTCGTCTGGACGAGCTCGTGATATTCAGTGTCACCGTTGCCGAGGATTTGGTCATGTGATACGCGATTGTCCAAATAAACGAACTATGTTGATTCGTGACGACGGTGGGTATTCTTCTGCTAGTGATTCTGAGGATATTCAGCAGACTATGCTTGCCACTAATCATGCAGATAATACGGAGCTTCATGTCGACTCTAGTGCCGCCGACAGGTATGCCACTCTTGTTGTGCAGCGTGTTCTTAGTACACAGGTCGTTCAGGATGAAAAGCATCAGCGCCACAACATTTTTCATATCAAAGGCGTTGTGCAAGAACGAGCGGTCCGTCTAATCATCGATGGTGGCAGTTGCAACAATTTGGCTAGTACGACCTTGGTGGAGCAGTTGTCATTGCCAACAAGGAAGCATCCACATCCTTATCACGTTCAATGGCTTAATGATGGCGGCAAAATAAAGGTAACGCGCTCGGTACGTGTTCCTTTCTCTCTTGGCGCCTATTCTGATTTTGTAGATTGTGATGTTGTTCCAATGGAAGCATGCTCTTTGTTGCTTGGCCGTCCTTGGCAATATGATGTTGATAGTGTTCATCATGGTCACTCCAATTATTATTCCCTCATGTTCAAGGGTCAAAAAATTGTTATTCATCCTATGACACCTGAACAAGTTCTTAAAGATGATATTGCTCGAGCAACAAAAGCTGCAAAATTGATTACATCGCCTCCTGTTGCACCTGTTCAACATGAGATCAAATTGAATAACCCTATCTTGCTTGCTACACGTGCTGATTTTGATGAATTACATGATGCTAATCTGCTTTGCTATGCGCTAGTTTGCTCTCGTATGCTTGTTTCACTAGATGAGGCGCCTATGTTGCATATTCCTCCTGCTGTTGCTAACCTTTTGCAGGTCTATAAAGATGTTTTTTCCACTGAATTGCCGCCAGGTCTTCCTCCTATTCGTGGCATAGAACATCAGATTGATTTAATTCCAGGCGCACAGCTTCCTAATCGCGCCCCGTACCGCACAAATCCTGAGGAGACGAAAGAAATTCAGCATCAAGTGCAGGCATTGCTTGATAAAGGTTACATTCGTGAGTCTCTCAGCCCTTGTTCGGTTCCTGTTTTGCTTGTTCCTAAGAAAGATGGTTCTTTGCGTATGTGTGTAGATTGTCGTGCAATTAACAGTATTACAATTCGTTATCGATATCCTATACCACGCCTTGATGATATGCTTGATGAACTTAGTGGTGCCACAATTTTCTCTAAGGTTGATTTGCGTAGTGGTTACCATCAAATAAGAATGAAATTAGGAGATGAATGGAAAACGGCTTTTAAAACTAAATTTGGCTTGTATGAATGGTTGGTTATGCCGTTTGGATTGTCTAATGCTCCTAGCACTTTTATGCGCTTAATGAATGAAGTTCTTTGGCCTTTCATTGGAATATTTGTTGTTGTCTATTTTGATGATATCCTTATATACAGCAAATCCATGAATGAGCATTTAGATCATTTGCGTGCTGTTTTTGATGCTTTGCGTGCTGCTCACTTGTTTGGGAACATGGAAAAATGCACTTTTTGCACGCAACGTGTTTCGTTTCTTGGATATGTTGTTACTCCATAGGGCATTGAGGTCGATAGCAGCAAGGTGGACGCCATTCAGAGTTGGCCCCAACCGACGACGGTCACACAGGTTCGCAGTTTTCTTGGTCTTGCAGGCTTCTATCGTCGTTTTGTGCGGGATTTCAGTTCTATTGCTGCACCATTACATGAGCTGACCACGAAGGGTGCGCCATTTGAGTGGGACGCACCACAAGACGACGCATTCAACACTTTAAAGGAACGGTTAACTCATGCTCCTCTCTTACAATTGCCTAATTTTGATAAAGTGTTTGAATTGGAATGTGATGCTAGTGGAATTGGTTTGGGTGCTGTTTTGTTGCAAGATCATAAACCCATTGCTTATTTTAGTGAGAAGTTAAGTGGTGCTGCTCTTAAATATTCCACTTATGATAAAGAACTTTATGCTTTAGTAAGAACTTTGCAAACATGGCAGCATTATTTATGGCCTCGCGAATTTATTATTCATTCTGATCATGAGGCTTTGAAACATATTAGAACCCAAACTAATCTGAATCGTCGACATGCTAAATGGGTTGAATTTATTGAATCTTTTCCATACATCATTAAATATAAAAACGGGAAGGAAAATGTGATTGCCGATGCTTTGTCTCGTCGTTATATGATGCTGTCCCAATTAGACTTTAAAATCTTTGGTTTGCAAGCTTTGAAAGATCAATATGTGAATGATGCTGATTTTCATGATATTATGATGCATTGTAAGGATGGCAAACCTTGGGGCAAATTTCATATGCAGGATGGGTTCCTGTTTCGTGCTAACAAGCTGTGTATTCCAGCTAGCTCGGTTCGTCTTTTGTTGTTACAGGAGGCGGATGGAGGTGGTCTTATGGGTCACTTCGGAGTTTTCAAGACAGATGAGGTGTTGGCCGACCATTTCTTTTGGCCACGGATGCGCCGTGATGTTGAGCGCCTTGTTGCACGCTGTACTACATGTCAAAAAGCTAAATCTCGTTTGGGTAATCATGGTTTGTATATGCCCTTGCCTGTTCCCTCTTCTCCTTGGCATGATATTTCGATGGATTTTGTTTTGGGATTGCCTCGCACTAAGAAGGGGAGGGACAGTATTTTTGTGGTTGTTGATCGTTTCTCTAAAATGGCTCACTTTATACCTTGTCATAAAACTGATGATGCCTCAAATGTTGCTGAATTGTTCTTTAGAGAGATTGTTAGATTGCATGGAATTCCTAAAACAATTGTCTCTGATCGTGATGCTAAGTTTCTTAGTCATTTTTGGCGTTCTCTTTAGAATAAATTAGGAACTAAGCTGCTGTTTAGTACTACTTGTCATCCTCAAACTGATGGGCAAACTGAGGTAGTAAATAGAACTTTGTCTGCTATGCTTAGAGCTGTTTTAGATAAAAATTTGAGACGCTGGGAAGATTGTTTACCTCATGTTGAATTTGCTTATAATCGTGCTACACATTCTGCCACTAAGATGTGTCCTTTGGAGGTTGTTTATGGCTATGTTCCTAGGGCGCCTATTGATTTATTTGCTATTGATGCTAAAGATGAACCACATTGATGCTCTTGCTCATATTGATCACATAAAACAATTGCATGAAGAAACACAACACAACATTGCCATTGCTAATAAAAAGTATCAAGTTGCTGGTAGTAAAGCTAGAAAACATATTTCTTTTGAACCTGGTGATTTGGTTTGGTTGCACTTGCGTAAAGATAGATTTCCTACTTTGTGTCGTTCTAAACTGATGCCTCGTGCTGCTGGTCCTTTTAAAGTGCTAACCAAGATTAACGATAATGCTTATGTTCTTGACTTGCCCATGGAGTTTGGTGTTTCCACTAGTTTTAATGTTGCAGATTTGAAACCATACTTGGGTGAGGATGATGAGTTGCCATCGAGGATGACTTCACTTCAAGAAGGGGAGGATGATGAGGACATCAACGACATACGAATAATGACGATGGAAGATGGTGCGCCAAACCAAGCTGTCACACCTCCATCTCTCGCCGTCGCGTCTCCTCGAGTTACGGATCCATCTTCTAACAAGACGACGACGTACAAGGGCCCAATCACTAGAGCTCGAGCCCAGGAATTGAAGACGGTTTTGATGCTAAGGAACGACGGCCCAGGATGATGTCGCCCGAAGGCCCACGTGGCCCAAGTCGCACGACTCCCTCTCCACCGCGCGCCTCTCCACTTCAGCCGGCCCTAGATGCCTCGTCCTCCCCCTATATAGTCAAGGGCTACGCCCCTTGTAATCTTTGAGTTTTGTTTTAAGTTTAGCTTAGCTATACATCCGTCTCTCGGCGTGAATTCAGAACTCCACCTTTGTGCAATACATCAGATTGCTCGCCTCTAATTCTTGCTCGTTCTTCGATTGCGCGTAAGAATTGATCCTCGTGATCAGGTTGATCTTGTTTACCGCAAGGTTAATATCCTCTGGAAGTTGGTTCAGCGATTGCATTGGCGCTTCGGCTTGCTCGTCGTAGTCGGGTCGTGAGGGTCAACATCCACCAAATCGAAGTTATCTCCACTCGCCGAAAGATCGGGCACTCTACACCTATCACATTCAAGATGAGCCAATGAGAGAAGCTATGAGGAACATGCCTGTGGGCGAGGTTTTACCCCACGAGGCCAATGATGATGATATTGTTGAGCTCCTCAACCAACCTCATCCTCCGAGGTGCAAGAACCAACCCAAGATGCAAATGACTCACCCATTAGCTCTTCCCAAGATTAAATGAGAATGCACCCACCTAGCCAAGAAGAAACCCAAGTGAGAAGTGAGTCAGAAGCCTTCTCACATACTTCACCTTGAGCCACTTCTCCAAGCTCTTCACACAACACCCCCTCATCCACTCCAAGCTCAAGTTCCAAGACAAGAAAGCATATGAGTGATTCCCCCACCTCACTAAGAATCCAAGACACTCATATCTCAAGAGAGCAAGCAATCCATGATGCACAAGATACTTCACCTACACCTCCTCTCACTCAAGAACAACATCATCCTAGACCAAAAGCTATCAATAAAGATCACTCTCATGACTTGATCATTGGGAGTCCATCTCAAGGAGTTAGGACAAGGAGAAATCAATACAAGCCCAACTATGTGGGTGAAGAAAATCTTGATGAGGCAAATGTTGCAATTGAGAACTTCTCCACAACTATTTATGAAGCTATGGATGATCATAAGTGGGTTATCGCTATGCAAGAAGAATTGAACAATTTCAAGAGATGCAAAGTGTGGAAGCTTGTTGAGAGGCCCAAGAATCATACTGTTGTTGGCACCAAGTGGGTCTTCATGAACAAACAAGATGAAAAAGGAGCCATTGTCAAAAACAAGGCTCTCCTAGTGGCTAAGGGATATTCTCAAGTGGCGGGAATTGACTTTGAAGATACATTTGCTCTCATGGCACGTAATGGCTTCAAGCTCTATCAAATGGATGTGAAGAGAGCATTCTTGAATGGAGAGATCAATGAGAGTGTCTATGTGGAACAACCTCCAGGGTTTGAAGACCCTAAACATCCAAGACATGTGTACAAATTGAAGAAAGCTCTCTATGGTCTCAAGCAAGCACCAAGGGCATGGTATGAACACTTGAGGAACTTTCTTCTCAATGATGGCTTCAAGATTGGAAGTATTGATAGCACGTTGTTCACAAGACATGTTGGAAAGGATCCCTTTCTGTGCACAATATATGTGAATGATATCATCTATGGTTCAACCAATGAGAAGTTCAACGAAGAGTTCCATGAAATGATGGCAAGGGAATTCCAAATGTCAATGATTGGAGAGTTGCATGTGTTCCTTGGTTTTCAAGTCAAACAATTGAGAGAGGGAAACTTCATCTATCAATAGAAGTACACCAAGGACCTTCTCAAGAGTCTCACTTGAAGGCCGTGAAGAGGATACTTAGATACCTCAAGTACACATCTACCATGGGATTATAATATCCTAGAGGAACAAGCTTTGAGTTACTTGGGTATTCGGACTCGGACTTCGCGGGTTGCAAAGTGAATAGGAAGAGCACATCGGGAGGTTGACAATTTCTTAAAAGATCTCTAGTATCTTGGAGCTCAAAGAAGCGAAACTTGGTGGCTCCATCTACAGCCGAAGCGGAGTACTCGGCAGCAGTAGCTTGTTGTGCCCAACATTTCTATATGCGGCAAATAATCTCGAATTAGGGCCTCAACTACACTCAAATGCCACTATATTGTGATAGTGAAGCAACAATCAAGATGGCTCTAAAAACAGGAGATTGTGGTCGTGCAAAGAACATTCAAGTCAAGCATTACTTCATAAGAGACCAAGTTGAGAAGAAGGACATTGAATTGGTGAGTGTGCGGACTCATGAACAATTGGCGGATATCTTCACCAAGCCTCTCGACGAGAAGACCTTCAATAAGCTAAGGGGAGAACTCAATGTTCTCGACCTTTCAAACTTCACATGAGTAACCCTAAAGCTTGTCTTTTGTAAATATGTATAGCTTTTCTTTGTTTGTTTTTTGTTGTTTGTGCCTTTGTTTTGTGCTTGTTTCTCTTCTTCTTGTAAGTCAACTGCGGATGTCCTTGAGATAGAAATGGACATGGGTTAAGCTTTGAAGAATGGTCCAGTGTGAGTAAGCTTGAGAAGGGAACAACTCGTTGTTGGCATTTTGGTTTGTAGCCTTTCTCTCTCTCTCTTTCCTTTAGCATTGCATCTTGCATTTGTATACTTGTTGCATTGCATTTGTATTTTTTGCAATAATGCATTTTTGCATCGTGACACCATACATGCTTCCAAGCATGTTTATAGGGGGAGTTGCTTATTTACAATGTAAGTATATGACCCTCTAGATGGAGTGACCTCTGTGCTTCATGCCCATTGGGTCATGTTCAAACGAGCTCCAAGGTTAAATCTGCTTGCGCGGCTCAAAGACAAGCGGCTCATACATTCCCATCACACAAATGACTAACTATTGCATACTTGACAAAATATTTGGTTGAGTCATGTGTGTAGGGGGAGCTACAGTGAAATGCCATCATGACCAACGAGGAGCACAATGAAAGGGGGAGTTTCCTAACTCTTGTCATTTATTATTTGGTCCTTGCTTCTGTTGTGTTTTGTCTTTGTTTTGTGGTTTTTGGTGATAGGTGACAAAAGGGGAGAAGTAAGATGAAGATCCAAAAGCCAAGTCTAGATGGATAACACAAAGAGGGAGAAGGACATGAAGATTCAAAAGCCAAGAAATAGGAGATAGCATAAAGGGGGAGGAGATCATGAAGATGATGCAGACAATGGTGCATGTTCACTTGGAATACGTATGAAGATCATATCAAGATGAACATCTACATCGACATGAACATCTATGTCTATGGTGCATGTCCACATCAATAAGATCAACTACCATGACACTGAGAAGAACGGGCGCAAACAAAATTCAATTCAAGAACAACATCAAGTGTGCTACGTATTTGGGTAGTCCTCCCTCAACACCTAGCACATTTCATGGGGGAGGGTACTTCCAAGGTAAGGACCAAGGTAATTCTTTCAAACCTATCTTTTCCTTTGGTTCCTTGTTGCTCGTTTGTTTTGGATCATCATAAGTAGTTGTTGTCATTCATCGCCAAAAAGGGGGAGATTGTAAGGATCATGACCATTGAGGTCACCACAAGGTATGATGTTTTGGTGATGAATGACAAACATGAAATACGACTAATGGCTATATGAGTATTGTGCGTGTGGGAAACCTTATCTACCTTATGATGATTGATGACGGTTGCCTTGGCGATTGATGACAATGACCACAAGCATGGAGAATTTATAAGGTTGATGGAGTCCAAGGGTTGATGGAGATGGATCGAAGCTAAGAACAAGCTATGGAGCTAGTGTTTGGAACACTTGTCTAGTTGTTAGGGCTTTAAGTCCATAGGAAAAACCGGACTATCAAGGGGGTCTAGGTCATGTCTCTTTAGTTCATGCTAGTCGGTGATGTCTACGGATGCTTAGTGAAATCACAGTTACTAGGTGATAGTGGAGAAGCCAAGGAGCCATTGGAAGAAGCCGGGAAATGAAGTCAAGCGAGGACGAAGATTTTCAGTTCTGGACAGAGTGAACGGACAGAGGGGTCAATGGAGACCGAACTGTACGGTCACTGTTGGTATTTCTAACAAATACAGATGAGTCTACAAGCGCACGGATACTGCTGTAACACTTCACCTCTGGAGTATTCCAAGGGTATTGTATTCACATGGAACATGGTAATCTTCTATTCTAGCCGTCCAAGGACACTAAGATAATTATGGCTCGGCTAGAGAGGATTTTAACTAGTAAAATATCCTATTCAGAGCCTGACACTATGTTGCTTGGAGAAATATGACTAATGTCTACACGAGTGTTGTGCGTGTAGGAAACCTTCTCTACCTTATGATGATTGATGACGGTTGCCTTGGCAATTGATGACAATGACCACAAGCATGGAGGCTTTATAAGCTTGATGGAGTCCAAGGGTTGATGGATATGGATCGAAGCTAAGGACAAGCTATGGAGCTAGTGTTTGGAACACTTGTCTAGTTGTTAGGGCTTTAAGTCGATAGGAAAAACCAGACTATCAAGGGGGTCTAGGTCATGTCTCTTTAGTTCATGCTAGTCGGTGATGTCTACGGATGCTCAGTGAAATCACAGGTACTAGGTGATAGTGGAGAAGCCAAGGAGCCATTGGAAGAAGCCAGGAAATGAAGTCAAGCGAGGACGAAGATTTTCAGCTTTTGGACAGAGTGAACGGACAGAGAGGTCAATGGAGACCGGACTGTATGATCACTGTTGGTATTTTTAACGAATGCAGATGAGTTCGCAAGCGCATGGATACCGTTGTAGCACTTCACCTCTGGAGTATTCCAAGGGTATTGAATTCATATGGAACGTGTGTGGTAATCTTCTATTCTAGCCGTCCAAGAACACTAAGATAATTATGGCTCAGGTAGAGAGGATTCTAATTGGTAAAAGAGTCCTATTCGGAGTCTGACACTATGTTGCTTGAATTGGGCATTCGGTTTTCCCCTACATCCACAGTGCGATTCCAGCCAAGAGCCTACTGCGTAGCCAAACGTGGAGGATTTCAAAGGACGGATAGGGATGTCACCACCTACTGCCTACCTCTAGTAATCTGTGGACTACGCGATAAACAAAGGCAACCTACGGCCTAGACACCATGTATATGCTTTTGATTACTCCCTTAAACTCTATGTATGATGGGCCAAGACTAAGGTCTCTAATTGAATAAGCGTTGTGCGAGCAAAGCAACTAAGCACTAATAATTACTAAAAAAGGAAACTAATAACCAGAGAAGAATCACAAAGACTTACTAAATAAGGCAAGCGCCCGTCGATGTACAAGCGCGGAGAAGGGGTTGGATAGGCCCAAATCTCCTCTCCTGGACTCCTCCTCACTCTCTCCCTATTTTCTAAACGCTTTGGCAGCATTGAGGCTTTTGGAAATGACTAATTCTATCTTGAAGTGTTGAGAGAGTGAAGCCCTTCCCTTCCTTTTATAGCACTCAAAGGCGGATTCTGGAGTCAGTAAGTTCCACTAAACGTGCACAACTGACCTTGGGGAGGCACCAGGAGACTGTTGACACTAGCTAATGTTTACTAAGTAGGGAAACACGAAATCAAACAGAACCAAACACAGGGCGTGGCGAGCGGGTCATGACGTAACCGAGTAGGACTCGATCGGCGAGGTACTGATTGACCCGGACTCACGGTGCAGCGGAAAGCTTGGCAAGCGATCGGCTGACCACAACTTGGCAAGCGATCAGCCAAGTAGGAGAGCGAGACAGGGTAAACAGATGCGGTGGAAAGCAAACTGTGGTGGTGAAACACACGGCACAGCGGAAGGATACGACGATGATAGGAAGAAAACAATAAAACACAGTGTACTAGCAACGATCAAAAGCGAAAGCACAAAAACTCAACAACGCAAATTATTGAATGAAAGTGCAAGGCTCAAAACTGTACTGGGGTAAACTTTTTTTTGTAGTTTTTGGTTTACGTGGACTTGGATAAAACTCACCGAGAAACACTGGAATCTGATACCACTTGATAGGTGTAGAGTGCCCGATCTTTCGGCGAGTGGAGATAACTTCGATTTGGTGGATGTTGACCCTCACGATCCGACTACGACGAGCAAGCCGAAGCGCCAATGCAATCGCTGAACCAACTTCCGGAGGATATTAACCTTGCGGTAAACAAGATCAACCTGATCACGAGGATCAATTCTTATGCGCAATCGAAGAACGAGCAAGAATTAGAGGCGAGCAATCTGATGTATTGCATGAAGGTGGAGTTCTGAATTCACGTCGAGAGACGGATGTATAGCTAAGCTAAACTTAAAACAAAACTCGAAGATTGCAAGGGGCGCAGCCCTTGACTATATAAGGGGAGGACGACGCATCTAGGGCCGGCTGAAGTGGAGAGGCGCGCGGTGGAGAGGGAGTCGCGCGACTTGGGCCACATGGGCCTTCGGGCGGCATCATCCTGGGCCGTCGTTCCTTAGCATCAAAACCGTCTTCAATTCCTGGGCTCGAGCTCTAGTGATTGGGCCCTTGTACGTCGTCGTCTCGTTAGAAGATGGATCCGTAACTCGAGGAGGCGCGACGACGAGAGGTGGATGATAGGTGTAGAGTGCCCGATCTTTCGGCGAGTGGAGATAACTTCGATTTGGTGGATGTCGACCCTCACGATCCGACTACGACGAGCAAGCCGAAGCGCCAATGCAATCGCTGAACCAACTTCCAGAGGATATTAACCTTGCGGTAAACAAGATCAACCTGATCACGAGGATCAATTCTTACGCGCAATCGAAGAACGAGCAAGAATTAGAGGCGAGCAATTTGGTGTATTGCATGAAGGTGGAGTTCTGAATTCACGTCGAGAGACGGATGTATAGCTAAGCTAAACTTAAAACAAAACTCAAAGATTGCAAGGGGCGCAGCCCTTGACTAAATAGGGGGAGGATGAGGCATCTAGGGCCGGCTGAAGTGGAGAGGCGCGCGGTGGAGAGGGAGTCGTGTGACTTGGGCCACGTGGGCCTTCGAGCGGCATCATCCTGGGCCGTCGTTCCTTAGCATCAAAACCGTCTTCAATTCCTGGGCTCGATCTCTAGTGATTGGGCCCTTGTATGTCGTCGTCTCGTTAGAAGATGGATCCGTAACTCAAGGAGGCGCGACGACGAGAGGGGGAGGCATGATTTCTTGGTTTGGCGCGCCATCTTCCGTCGTCATTATTCGTATGTCGTTGATGTCCTCATCAGTGGAGGCGTGACAACTTGGTTTGGCGTGCCATCTTCCGTCGTCATTATTCGTATGTCGTTGATGTCCTCACCACGATGTTCCATTTCAACAGGTAAATGGCAAGTTTTGCCATATACAAGTTGGTATGGTGACATGCCAATAGGTGTCTTGTATGCTGTCCGATATGCCCAAAGTGCTTCGGGTAGCTTGTTCTTCCATCCTATCCCTATTTCCAGTACAGTCTTCTGGAGGATATTCTTGATTCGCTTGTTTAAAGTTTCTGCTTGGCCACTGGTCTGAGGATGGTATAGAGTGGCTATGTTGTGGTTCACACCGAGTTCTCTTAGGAAGTGATAGAAGGTCTTATCAATGAAGTGAGATCCCACATCACTTATCACCATCTGAGGTGTTCCAAAACGAGGGAAGATTACCTTGTGGAACATCCTTCTGGCAGTCTTTGCATCTGCTGCTCGGCATGGTATAGCTTCTACCCATTTTGATACATAGTCAACGGCCACCAATATGTACATGCAATCATTGGACTTTGGAAAGGTCCCATGTAGTCAATGCCCCATACATCGAAAATTTCCACTTAAAGATTGTATGTAAGGGACATGGCATTGCAAGCAGTGATCCTTCCATGTTTCTGGCATCTCCCGCATTTGCAAATGAACTCTTTTGTATCTTCATACATTATAGACCAAAAGAAAGCACTCTGCTAGATTTTTGCTTGAGTACAGAACACAACGTAGTGTCCTCCGTATGGAGATGAATGGCAATTTTCTATGATCTTGGTGCCTTCGACTGTAGGGACGGATCTTCTTATCAACCCATCCGCACATACTCTGTATAGGTACGGGTCTTCCCAAAAGTGCCGTTGACTCTCATACATAAGTTTCTTTTTATTCTCCCCCGGCGGTACATAACCTACAACAATGTAATTCACAATATCTGCATACCAGGGGTTGGTGTCGGTCACCTTTAGCAGCATGTCATCTCGTAGGAAATCATTTATCGATAGCTCCTGCATGTTAGTGATTTGCATACGCGACAAAGGATCCGCTATAGAATTATCTACTCCTTCTTATCTTTTATTTCAAAGTCAAATTCTTGGAGTAAGATAATCCATCTAATTAGCCTAGGTTTAGCATCTTTCTTAGTGAGCAAGTATTTCAAGGCAGCATGATCAGTGTAAACAATCACCTTACCTCCTACTAAGTAAGATCTAAACTTATCGATAGCAAAAACAACAGCAAGGAGCTCTTTCTCAGTGGTGGCACATATCAGTTGTGCTCCTATCAAAGTTTTGCTAGCATAGGCTATTGCATGATGCTTCTTATCCTTGGTTTGGCACAAAACGGCCCCAGCAGCATAATCACTAGCACCACACATGATTTCGAAAGGCGGCGCCCAATCATGGGTTGGATAATCGGGACTGAGATAAGTTCCTTTTTAAGGATATTAAATGAACACTCATCATCAAAATCAAAGGGTGCATCTTTAGCTAAGAGGCTAGTGAGGGGTCTAGCAATTTGAGAGAAATCTTTAATTAAACGCTGATAGAACCCCTCAAGGCCTAGAAAGCTACGGATACCCTTAATGTTGATAGGAGGTGGAAACTTTTCTATAACTTCTATTTTTGCCTTGTCCACCTCTATCCCCCTTTCGGACACTAAGTGTCCAAGCACACTCTCTCGGACCATAAAGTGGCACTTTTCCCAATTAAGCACCAGGTCCTTTTCTTGGCATCTAGTCAAGACCTTGTCTAAATTATCTAGACAGTGTTCAAAGGTTTTCCCGTAGACGGAGAAATCCTCCATGAAGACTTCCATGATTTCTTTATCATATCAGAGAAAATTGACATCATGCACCATTGAAAGGATGTTGGGGCGTTGCAAAAGCCCAAATGACATTGTTCGGTATGGATATGTTCCATATGAACATGTGAATGTGGTCTTGCTCTGATCATCAGGATGGATGGGAATTTGATGGTAACCAGAGTAACCATCAAGGAAACAAAAGAAGGAGTGGTTTGCAAGCCGCTCTAACATCTCATTAATGAAGGACGGTGGGAAATGATCCTTCTTGATTGCCTTGTTGAGTTTTCGGTAGTCAATACATTTTCCCACCCGTGATAATTCATTGTGGGATCAACTCGTTTTTGTCATTCTGAATGACCATCATTCCTCCCTTCTTTGGTACTACTTGAACCGGGCTAACCCACTCACTATGTGGCATAGGATAAATAATCCCGGCGTGTACGAGTTTCAAGACCTCCTTCTTCACTACTTCTCCCATTGCATTGTTGAGCCTACGCTGAGGCTCCCTAGATGGCGTGCTATCAGGGTCAATGGGAATGTGATGCGTGCTAAGAGCAGGTCTAATCCCCTTAAGGTCTTGGAGCGAGTAGCCTAAGACGGTGTGATGCTTTTCTAAAACGGCTATGAGACTTTGGGTTTCTTGGTATGAAAGATTGTCACTTATAAAGACAGGAGCTTCTAAATCGCCGTGAAGGAAGGCATAGCGTAGACCGGCTGGCAGGGTTTTAAGCTCAATTGGGGTCATGTTGGTGGCTCCTCCTTTGGAAGTTCAAATGTTTCCTGATTTTAATCATCCTCTTTAGTGAAGTCTTCTGATTCTTGCTCGAGGGCGGATTCAGGTAAAAAAGGAAGGATAGCCTTAACTTCCTCAATTGGCTCATCATCGAGGGAAAAATCTGAGATAGTGTTCCCGGATCGAGTGATTGGGATATAGTATTTATTTCCCCCAAGTTTGACATTAAGCTTCCCCTTGGTCGGAGCATCAGAGAAAATTTTCTCAATTGGATGCCTGATAAGTCTGGGACTTTGAACACATGAAAGTCAAGGAGTGCATCAATGCCTTCGGGCCGTATAGGCACTTCTTGCAAAATTCTATATCCTTCTAGAATGGGTCTAGAGGAACACTTGAGGAGTTTGCGGGTCGGTGCTGATGTGGACAAGGGTTCCCGATCTTCCGATAGGTTCTGATAATCTTGATTGAGGCGGAGGCGATACACAAATCGATCCGGCTTCCGAACAACACGTTCTGAACCCCGCAATCGCAGAACAACGTCTCCTCTGGTTATCAACCGTTCAAGAATGATTGACCTCGTCGAGAAGGCTTATCCTTGCCTGCAAATTAAGAACACAAGCAAGAACAAAGAAGAATGCAACCAAATTTGCAAGTACACGATGAATCTCACAAGTTGGAGTCTCACAAACCGATCAAATGACAAAACTGTTATCAACAGAATAATCTAAGCAAAACCCCCCTAATGAAGCGGTGGCGGCTGTATATGAGGACCCTAGGGTCGTGCAAGACCCCCTGGACGCAGCCCTAAGTGGGCTCAACTCGATACATGGCCCAAAGACCGATTACGGTGTCGCAGCACCAGGACAGATTCTGGAAGTCGAATTGTTTCGGCGATTGCTGACGGATCGGGAGGAATTTTGACATGGGACCAGTTGGGTTGGAAAGGGCCTTTCGTTATCTTTCCAGGCATATATAGAACGTCCAAATCCGAGTCCGTATGCGTCCTGGGTGTTCGTTTTAGTGCAGACTGGTCCTGGGCTCCGAAACAGACTCGAAGTCGGTTTTGATTGGGTCTTCACCTTGGCTTAGACGTCCTTACTGGCCCATCACGTCTCCAATCACCTCCCCAGCTATCTCATCATCATCTCCATGGTTTCTAACAATAATTAATTCATTAGGTAGCAATCTATTCTCAAAATCACATAAAGGAATCATTAGGAACAAGCTCACCCATAAATTCAGTTGTCGCGCATGAACTTGCATTTTGGTTGGCGGAGTGCTAGGTGTATCCATAAGGGTGATGTCCTCATCATTCTCCCCCTTTTGAATTAGAGTCGTCCTCGACTCGAGCTCATCTCTTTCTCCCATGTGTGGTCTCAAATCTGAAATATTAATTGTGGAACTATTCCCAAACTTGGGATGCAACTCATATTTATATGCATTATGAAATTTGTCATCACAATGAGAATCTACAGTAGAAGGCATTCCGTGCAAATTAATAATCTCTTTGAAAACTTGGTCAGCAATATGAGCATCATTCTCACTCTTATCACTAGGTAGACAATGTGTGATCTTAGAAATACTAGAAAAAGATGACATGACATGATAGTTGATATTAAAGTTTTCTAGTTGGTCATTTAGTTGCAAACCAAGAGGATGTTTTAGATTTGAACAAACATAAACTCTATATACCATAAATACACCTCTATGATCATAGTTGCCAATAGCATAAAAAATGTTTCTTATCAATAAAGGCAACTTAGTTTGAGAAAATATTTACTTCTCTAAAGTACTTAGATTACAAAGAACATCAAATTCAATATAACCTAAAGTATTTAGAGAAGAAAACAATTTCTGCTCATCCTTTTGACATGTAACTAAAATCAAACGTTTAATTTCAGCACTAGTGGGTGAATCATAAGCAAAAGCATCAAGCTCATTCATTTGTTGTGGCAAAGGTATAAATGAAGCATTGACACACAACTCCTCTTTATCACACATACCACTAGGTAAATCAACTTGTGACAAAGGAACATGATCATAAGGTTCCGATATAGCAAGACTATTGGAACAATCCATCATATCAAGAAAGCTCTTACCTGAAGCAACAACCTGTTCTTTATCGTTTCCACTATCATCTTCTTTGTGTATATGCTGAAAAATATTAGTTGTAACAAGAGGCAAAGAAATATGTTCATCCTCTAGCAATTCAGATTTTGATGAAAGTATTGCGACATTTGAAACAGCCCATTCTATCCTAAACGGTTCATTCTTTCTTCTCTCAAATCGTTGTTGATCCTCTTCTAAAATTTCAGCTGTGGTCATTGGTGTAAGAGTAACCCTTCTACCATTGTATTTAAATAAGTAGCTATTAGTAATGGTATTGTGTAAAACATTATTTGTACAAATCCAAGGTTTACCCAATAACAAATGACATGCTTGCATAGGTACTATATCAAATTCTGCACTATCCTTATAAGAACCAATAAAAAATTCAATGCGTGCAGTTTTATCTACCTTCATCTTACCACAAGAATTTACCCATTAGATGTAGTATGGACATGGGTGTGGCTGTGTGGTCAAGCCGAGCTTCTCGACCAATTCCAAGCTTGCGATGTTGTCGCTACTCTCTCCATCAATGATGACACGACAACGTCGATCCTTCACAATAAAGTGACTCTGAAACAAGTTGTTCATTTGATTTTGCTCTACCTTCTCCATTTGAGAACTAAGCACTCGTTGTGCTACAACACTTGTATCAACCTCATTTGACACCATCGACTCATCACCATCAGTGTTGTAACCTGTCATTGTTAATGGAAAACAAGAAAACGCACAAGAATATATTTTTCTATCACTACTGTTTGATTACGGTGGAAACTCTCAACAAGCAAATGGCAGCACCTAACTGAGTTCTTACAAGATTCTTAATAGCAAAACAGAGGATACCTTGGAGAGTGTGATCCGACGATTGCGAGGGTCCAAAGTTCTGTGCCTATTCAGAAGGATATATATGGAGTTAGGTAGGCAATTTATAGTAGCAAGGATTAGCAAAATTTCAATTCAGAAATTGCAAAACTGAATAATAGTCCCAAGGTAGTCTATGTCACTGGCTTAAACTTGTCTCGGACCTAGTTCAAGCAAGCAAGCAAATGGCTCAACAAAGGACACAAAGGCTGCAAGCAATTCTGAATTTTTTTTCTCTTCTCCTTTTGTTTTTTTCTTTTGTTATAGGTGCGGCTTTTTCTTCTTATTTTTTTTCAGCACCTCTTTGCCTTTTACTTCTTTCATGAATTTTTTGACATAGAACTGCAGCAAGAGTTGCGAACTTTATAGCACAAAGGAAAAACCTAAACTTTCTTTTTTGCACTCTTTACGTGAGGAATAGATGTACATGTAGAACTGAACCGACAATTCTCATATGCAACAACGTGCAGCAATCTCTTGACTCAAGGAACAACGTGCAACAGAAAACACTCTAAGTTTCTTTTGCACACAAAAAGTAGAAGGCTAGATGTTAAATAAATATTTAGTGCAAACAATTCTAGCAGTACTATTCTTTCAACGTGTGCAACAATCTGATTTTTTTTTTCTTGATTGTCTATGAACAAGGACACACACGACTCAAACAAGACCAAAGAACAAGTACTAGACCAACAACACAATGACCTTATAGGGACTAAAATTCAGAGAAGCAAACTAAACTGAAAATTGCAAAGCACAAGGGGGGTGTAGGACAGCGGAAACACGATGAACAAATATTTTTGTAGGGCAATTTTCTGGACTCTAGGATTGAACAAAATAACGAGGATAAGGGCGAACCTAACGGTGTACCTGAAGCTCTGATTACCACTTGATGTGGACAAGGGTTCCCGATCTTCCGATAGGTTCTGATAATCTTGATTAAGGCGGAAGCGATACACAAATCGATCCGGCTTCCGAACAACACGTTCTGAACCCCGCAATCGCAGCACAACGTCTCCTCTGGTTATCAACCGTTCAAGAACGATTGACCTCACCGAGAAGGCTTATCCTTGCCTGCAAATCAAGAACACAAGTAAGAACAAAGAAGAATGCAACCAAATTTGCAAGTATACGATGAATCTCACAAGTTGGAGTCTCACAAACCGACCAAACGACGAAACTGTTATCAACAGAATAATCTAAGCAAAACCCCCCCTAATGAAGAGGTGGCGGCTGTATATGAGGACCCTAGGGTCGTGCAAGACCCCCTGGACGCAGCCCTAAGTGGGCTCAACTCGATACATGGTCCAAACACCGATTACGGTGTCGTAGCACCAGGACAGATTCTGGAAGTCGAATTGTTTCGGCGATTGCCGACGGCTCGGGACGAATTTTGACATGGGACCAGTTCGGTTGGAAAGGGCTTTTCGTTATATTTCCAGGAATATATAGAACGTCCAAATCCGAGTCCGTATGCGTCCTGGGTGTCCGTTTTAGTGCAGACTGGTCCTGTGCTCCGAAACAGACTCGAAGTCGGTTTTGATTGGGCCTTCACCTTGGCTTAGACATCCTTACTGGCCCATCACGTCTCCAATCACCTCTCCAGCTATCTCATCATCATCTCCATGGTTTCTAACAACAATTAATTCATTAGGTAGCAATCTATTCTCAAAATCACATAAAGAAATCATTAGGAACAAGCTCACCCATAAATTCAGTTGTCGCGCATGAACTTGCATTTTGATTGGCGGAGTGCTAGGTGTATCCATAAGGGTGATGTCCTCATCAGGTGCCATGGGTAAATCACCCAGAATGGCAAAAGCACAAACATCAGAAATGATGTTGGCACCGACAGTGGGACTATAAAGAATGTCCACCTTGGCTCTTCTAATGCAGCAAGACAAGGTTGAGGTTGGGTTGCGTATCCGGATTGGGTCCACGGATAGCTCGCTTAACCTCGACCATTCACTGCTCATAATAGTTGAAAGCTCCTTTACTGCCTCGAGGAGGAATGCCTCCTCATCAGGGTCAGGGGCTGAGTCAGATGTTGGTGGCTTCTTATGATAGCTATGATTCAATGAGTTCCCATAATCTTCAAAAAGATCATCTTTGAATTGAAAAGGCAACCTAGAAGGTTGAATTTCTTCTTCCTCCATTGCCCCTGGTTCGCTTGAGGTTTCACTAGGCAAAGGCTAGGTATGACGCCCCTTCCCGGAGGATCGGAGTCCCAATGGTGCTGATAACATGGACACTTGATAATACAACATTTATCCAATTTAAGTTAAGTTATTACATCAATAGAGTACTGAAGTGCAGCGGAATATTACAATTTAAGATAGTTCAAAAACACAACGGAAGCAAACATGAATACTAGTATAATCACTCGACGATACAGCGGTGGTAAAGACTCATGCCCAAGAATCATTACCCTAGCAAAACACAATTTAATGCGGTGGCAGCTCAGACTCTCAGTGGGCAGTCCAGCCTTCTGGGACTTGCATGTCCCACGGAAGCACATCAACAGGCAGTTCTATCTCTGGATTACCTGAAAATAACAGTAGCACAAAGCCTGAGTACTAATTACTCAGCGAGGCTTACCCATTAAAAGACCTAAACATGCATCGGCTCTAATAGGATGGCTGTTTAAAAGAACTTGCACTAAGCAACCTATTAGTTCTATCAAATTTTATTTATCAAAGTTAATTGGATAAAGTAGAAATATAACTTTAGTGAGCAGTATAAGAGTAGTAAAGCATAACATGAAATAAATACAAAATAAAAACAGTGGCAATAATAATCATCATGAGCAACATAATCCATTTCATAGCATCATTTAATCTAAGTGAAGGCGCGATGAACAAGCGTACTTATTTCTGCGAGTTTATTTTCTATGATGTTTACAAACTTTTGCTATTTTCTAAAATTTCTGGGCATTAAACAATCGCCAGCTCAGCGCCACACCAGCGTCGTGTAGGCAGCCACGTAGGTGCCACTCAGCACACGTGCGCCACCTGGACGTCGCCGGACCAGGGTGGTGCTCCCGCCGGAGTGCTCGCTGCTGCCGTCGTCGAGCGACGGAGCTCGGCTCCAAGAGCGCTAAAACGATTCGCGCATCGAGGCGCACTCGTGTGAGGGAGTCTCGGGGCCAAGCGCTCATCGGAGGATGGCCGACGGCGAATAGCGGTGAGGAGCGACGTTCGGCGGTGGCTTGTCAGCAGTAGAAGGCACCAAATCGGATTCTTTTTCTTCGTAAGTCTTCAGGAGATCGCGGAAAGCATTGGCATCAAGGACGAGCTCGTCGAGGGTTGCTACAACTAGGTGGTCGACATTGAGGCATGGTTGACCAGAAAACAACGGTAGGAAAAAGTGAAACTGCTCACACCTTGAACCACCGATTTAGGAGAGTATGAATTAGATGGATGCGGCAGTGGTGAAGCTACTATCCTGCCAAACTAATTTGGAAAATACTCACTACGGAAGACAAATTGGATAATGGAACAGGTGGTGGTCAGTTTTGGTCGGTGAGAAAAAAACTAAGGTTGATCTCTATGCTAAGGAGGGAGAATGGAATTGAAGGCCATGTAGAGCTGCAGAGGGTTCTTTCGCACTGATTTGTGGGTTTTGTTAAGCCAGGGAGGCGCTGGCTGTGTGGCGACCTGAGCTCGAGCTGGAGCTTGGTTCGGTAATGGCGGGTGTGCAGAGAATTACGGCCAGGGAAGGTGTGTTTATGGGCCGAGGAAACCTGGGGCGGTCATGGTTTCAAGGGGTTGCGCACTGGTTTCGGTCGTGGTCAAGGCCGGGGGCGACCGGGCACGAGGGCGGCAGCGAAGCTCTGCTTCGGCTTTGGCAGGCGGCAGGCGGAGGCGACGATTCGTCGCTGCACTGACCGAGGCGGTGACGGGGCAGCGGCGTCGATGCAGCGGCTCAGCGGCGGGGCTCACGCGAAGCAGGGAAGCAAGGGGGCAGCAAGGCAGCGGTGACAAAAGCGGCAGGCGCGCGTTTTCGGTTCTGACCCGGCGTCAGCGAACGGAGGAAGAAGACAAGTGCATTTTTCAATTAGGCCCTCCGAGTTTTCCTGACACTACCAACTAATCCCCGGTTCTCATTTTAACAGGAATAAAATACTTCCCAAGGTCAAAATGAATTGGGATTCTGCACATGGGTCTCTCAAGATATATGTGAGGTCCTGGTGGGGTCCACTTGATCATAAAAATTATATTTAGTTTAGAATAAAAATTCAATTGTGAAAGGTTTATAAGCTTCAATTATTTATTTAGGGTATTTGCAATTGTGATAAAATTCTTATATTTGGTCTGAAATTCTCCTGTATTATTACCCTCATGCTCATGAACTTATTTGATAAGGGTTGCATATAGAATTTTAAAGTTGCTTCACAAATTGATTTACAGGGTTTTGTTTTGCTTCAAAATTCAAATTGAGTTGATACTTATTATTTCATGTGACATTTAATTACACCTTGGCTTAATATACTTGCTAATTAGAGTTAGCATTAATTAATGAAAGATTAAACATGGGGTGTCACACTAGGCTTAGGTTCGACTAGTGGGGTAACCTCAATGATCGACATTGCTTCCTGCTGGAGGGGCGTTCTACAGTTGGCTAGAAAAGAGGTATTTTCTAGGATAATGTCTAAGACAACTCTTCCTTCCTCGGGCTTCTTCTGGATGAACGAACCTCCGGTGGTGATGTTGACGTACAGGGCATACTCCTTGCTCAAATCCAGGCAAAAGTGTTGAAGCAACACATGGTTGGGTAGAGACAAGTCTAGGCTAGAGCGGGTTAACATGGTAAACCTAGCCTAGGCTGCACCTATAGACTCCTTCTCAAATTGCCAAAAGTCGAGAATGTCTCTTCGCAGGGAGACGATACATGATACAGGAAAGAACACGAGACCAAATTTATCTCGAAGTTTATTCCAATCACCATTCATATTCCTAATGGTATGGTGTACCATTGTTTCGCATTCTCCAAGAGGGAAAATGGAAATAATTTCCACCACAGAGTTTCTTGTGTCATTCCTCTCATGGTGAGGGATGCACACAGTTGCTCAAACTCTCGTAAAGGATGAAACGTATTTTCTCTCTCTAGACCCGAGAAGGATTGCTCCCGAACCATGGCTATAAATCCAAGATGAAGTTCAAAGCGGGATGAAAGATTTGGGTCCGTTGATGGCAGTGGCTCGGAGAACTCGCCCTTTGGAGCAGAAACTTTTGAATGGTAGGTTGCTCCATTGGAGAAATGAGATAAGAAATAAACAATGAAAAATAAAAAGATATGAGGGCGAACTAGGTTCGAGGATTAAACAACAACCGTTCCCCGGCAATGGCGCCAAAAATGCTTGTTGGTATTTTTAATGAATGCAGAAGAGTCTGTGAGCGCACGAATACCGCTGTAGCACTTCACCTCTAGAGTATTCCAAGGGTATCGAATTCAAAGGGAACATGTGTGCTAATCTTCTATTCTAGCCGTCCAAGGACACCAAGATAATTATGGCTCGGATAGAGAGGATTCTAACTGGTAAAAGAGTCCTATTCAGAGTAAGTCTGACATTAAGCTGCTTGCATTGGGCATCCTGTTTTCCCCTGCATCCATAGTGCAATTCTGGCGAAGACCCTACTGCGTAGCCGACCCTAGAGGATTTCAATGGACAGATAGGGCTGTCACCTCCTACTGCCTACCTCTAGCAATCCGTGGACTACGCGATAACAAAGGCAACCTACGCCCTAGACACGATGTGTATGCTTTCGATTACTCCCTTAATCTCTATGTACGATGGGCCAAGACTAGGGTCTCTAATTAAATAAAGCGCTGAGCGAGCAAAGAACTAAGCAATAAAACTTACTTAAAAAGGAATCTAATAACCAAAGAAGAATCACAAAGACTTACTAAATAAGGCAAGCATCCGTCGAGGTACAAGCGCGGAGAAGGGGTTGGACAAGCCCGAACCTCCTCTCCTGGACTCCTCCTCACTCTATCCCTATTTTCTAAGTGCTTTGGCAATGTTGAGCCTTTTGGAAATGAAGTACTAATTCTATCTTGAAGTGTTGAGAGTGTAAAGCCCTTCCCTTCCTTTTATAGCACTCAAAGGCGGTTTCTGGAGTCAGTAAGTTCCACTAAACGTGCACAACTGACCTTGGGGAGGCACCAGGAGACTGTTGACACTAGCTAATGTTTACTAAGTTACATTAATATAATCAACCCCAACTAGGCGCCAGAAATGCTTGTGGCACATCTAAACGTCACACCAGACATAATTATAAAGATGCACTTTAGTGTTAATATAGTAAGATCCGCAAGCGCACGGATAATACCGTTGTAGCATCTCACTATTGGATTGCTCCAATAGCTTGTCATTTATAGTTCTACCAAAGAAAGGCTATAGCATAAATATATGATTGTTAATGATAAGGTAGTTATAAAGATTGGTATGCGCATTCAGAGTTCATACAGGGGTAAGTATATAATAAGGATAGGGGTAGTGTGACACACAGAGCACTTATTCCTAAAGATAAATAAAGTCCTGAGTCACTAGGGAGTTTTAGTTAGGCAAGAAAAGCTTTATCTCTAATGTTAGTCTACCTATATAGTTACTTAGTCAAATAGTTATATGCATGGTTATACTAGTCATAGTATAATGCATTCAACTCTTCGTGTACGGATTCATGCCCGGCATACACAAGGCAACTCCGTCTTGGATACATGTTATAACCGAACGTGGAGGAGTACAATGGACAGATAGGGCTGCCACCACCTACTGCCTACCTCTACAAACCATGGATTACGAGGTGATCAATACTACCTAGCTATTGAAGCACCATGCTTACACATTTAAGTAGAATTCTAGCATTGATCAAACACTAGAATCACCGTTTGGATAAACAACTACTAAGCATTCAAAACTTTAACCCTACGGATTAACTAGTCATGAGCTAAGCAATTGCAATCCTAATTGAATATCAAACCCATGTTGAATCATCACAACTAGACTAAAGTACAACTAGCATTATAACATTTAGACTATAGTCAAGGTATATGACAATCATGACAACAAGGTAGCAAATCTATATCATCATGAAAGCACAAAGTCCTATGACATGAATATGATATATAACCAAACAAGCAACAGATATCATAAGCATAACTATATGGAAGAACTATATTAATTGAATAGAACAAAGTCATAATAATAATATAAAAGAATAAAGGTAAAGATACAAGAGCCATACCAATACTCCTATGACTTGGACACTTGAGCAAGGCTACTCCTACACTAAACTCCACTAAGACTAGATCAAAGTCGATATAGCCTTGCTGGTCCAAACAGATCGAACTTAATCGAGATAGTGTTCAAACACGGCAAAAAGAGCAAGATTTAATCCAATTATAGATAGAACCGATCGAGTGACTCGAATAAAAGATCTAAAACACGGTCTATAAAACCCACAGAAATCGCAAAAGATCAGACCTAACCAAGACAGTAATGCAATTTAAGTCGATAATACAAACCAAATAAAGATCTAATTACCGGATAACTAGCAATTCCAAAGATAACAACTAGAATATCAACCTAATGAGAAAGTACTAGCTGAAGTCGATGAAATTACCGAGGGTGACTAATCCAAATCTCTCGCCGAGATCGGAGCCGATGCAGCCCGCGCGAGACGAGAATGTCGTTGAGAAAATGTTTGACGATGCGTCGAGTTGTATTGAACAAAAGTGTTGTTTTTCTTGTACAGATCCTATTACATATTTATAACCTCATGCAAGGGACTCTGACCCGACTCGGTCAGGACTCTTAAACAAACCGACTTGATTTATTTCTAAACTAAAAATAGACGAAGATAAAACAACCCTAACGGGCCCACTTTATTCCCTTCCGCCATTGAATTCTGTTGACTCCGGCCGATTCTGACTCCACGCGGCTGATCACTGGGACCGGTCAAATTTTGGTGCCAACACATGCCCCCCGAGTCCAGGGTACAAAATCCTTTATGCGCTAGATTTTATCTCCTCGTTTGCCGCACGTCTCATTTACCACCCTGCTACTTCAGATTCTAATAAATGCAATCAATCGGGAACCACCCACTAGTCAGGTCGTATATTCAATACACCATCCAACCACTCATGACCCTTAATTGTGACATGTCGTTTCCTGCGCCGTCTTGACTTTTGGTATTGCCTTTTAACTATCCTCGTGCTTATCTTTCTCCCTTGAGTTCTCTCCGATCAACTTGGAGCGGCGTTTGGATTCCCCAAAGGTCAAGTTCAGGTCTTATAAATAGATCCTTCCTCCTGCCCCTTTTCCTCATCTTGTTTACTGCCTTCAACCATGGGTCTCTTACTGAGACCTTTGATAGAAAAGCACCATTTATCTCCAAATCTATTGAGTGTACTGTGGCAAATACTTTTTGTCGTTCTTGCCCCTAGAGTCCTCCTTTCAATCCAAAGTTTGCAGCTCCTCCTGCCCAGAAGCCAATCCGCTGGCTCTTCTGCCCCTGGATAGCGGCACAGATGTCTAGAATGGCATCGTCGGAGCGGACCTCTCTCTCCCTTGTTCGGCGGGTGATGTCTGATGACACTGCCATCTTTGAAGGGGAAAACGAGGAAGTTGTTAATGTATCTTTTCCTTCTACCATGTACCACCTTTTATGTGCTTGAGACACTATTAATTACATCTTCATCCCCTAGCTGCCATAGAAGAATAGGTCTCAATGAAACTGATTACCTGCGAGTAATCGGCTTGTCTTCATCTTTTAACATCGGCCATTTGTAGTAGATGAAAACCTCATATATATATATATATATATATATATATATATATATATATATATATATATATATATATATATATATATATATATATATGTATGTATATTACTCCCGTCTTTGCATGTTGCGCCTTTATCTTTATATTTTTCTGCTAAGAGCGATATTCTCAATATCGGTCATCTCAAGTCGATGCACCACCGTTGGCTCTCACCACATAAACGGGATACTCAAAACAATCGGAGAAGATCCGCAACGGGATCACGAGTCAATCTAAACGCTTGGATGATACTTCTTCAAATATTTGCCATTAATTGCTCTCTCAAACTCTTCTTCATCTAATCCTTATAGAAAATATGCATTGCCTGGCGCACATCGGCTCACTTTAAACGGTCCCTCTCATGTTGGTGACCATTTTCCAAAACGATTATCTCTAGAGCCGATGGGCATAACTAACTTCCAGACAAGATCTCCTTCTGAAAAAATCTTGGGCACTACCTTTTTGTTATAAAATCTGGACACACGAGCTTTATTCTCTTGAATTCTTTCAAAAGCCCTCATCCGATGCTGCAGTACATCTTCCAACTCATCTAGCATAACTTGCGTGTAATCATCGGCTGTCAACTGATCTTGCATCTCCGTTCTTCTAGACCCCAGATTTGTCTCCCATGGTAACACTGCTTCATGCCCATAAACCAACTGGTAAGGTGGTACCTTTATTGATCGATGACAAGCCATCCTGTATGCCCATAAAGATTCGGCCAATGTCGTATGCCACTTCTTAGGTTGCTCATCTATCTTTCTCTTGATCAATTTGATCAAACTTTTGTTGGATGCTTCTGCTTGACCATTCACTTGAGCATAATAGGGTGATGAATTCGAAAGCTTGATACCAATACTATCGGCAAAGTTTTGAAACTCTTCCGAAGTAAATACAGAGCCTTGGTCAATTGTAATAGTCTATGACACACCAAACCTATATAAAATATGTTCTTTTACAAAGTTAATCACATCACCAGTTGTAACATTTTTCATAGGCACTGCTTCAACCCACTTTGTGAAGTAATTTGTAGCCGCCAAAATATACTTATGACCTTTGCTTGATGCTGGATAAATTTGGCCAATCATATCCATACCCCATCCTCTAAACGGCCATGGCTTAATAATTGGATTCATAGCTGATGCCAGTGCTCTCTGTATTGCTCCAAACTTCTGACAATCTTGACACCCTTTATAATACTTAAAGCAATCTTCCAGCATAGTAGGCCAATAGTACCCAGTTCTCTTTAACAGCCATCTCATTTTATGAGCCGATTGATGTGTACCATAGATGCCTTCATGGACTTCGCACATAACAACTTTGGCTTCTTCTTAATTTAAACATCTTAACAACAAACCATCAATCATCCTATAATAAAGTTTTTCTTCTAATAAAACATATCTCAATGCCATATATTGAATCTTTCGAGGCGTATGTTGAGTTGGATCCTTGAGATATTGGACGATCTTGGCTCTCCAATCTTCTTCATCGACATCGGCTATATCGACAATGACTCCACTGGCATTCAACTGATAACCCAATGCCTTCTGTGCTAAATCATTTGCCTCCATATTCTTTTCCCTCGGGACATGCTTGAACCTCACTGTCTTGAAGCATTGCAACAAATCTTGACACTCAACATAAAATAATCTTAATATATCATCTTTGCATTCAAATTCTCCTACCAGCTGCCCGAGTACCAACAATGAATCCCCAATGACTTCAACACAATCCTTTAATAACAGCTCTATATTCGACCTGATTATTAGTTGATGCCTCTACAGCAAACGCAAATTCAAACCTTGCCTCCCGAGGCAGTATAATCAGAAGTCTGATGCCACATATATTCTTGCAAACACAACCATCAAAAAACAATAACCATGGCACCGGCTCCACCATTGACACCTCTGATCCACAATGCTCAACAACTAAATCAGCCAGAACCTGACCCTTACAGATTTAGCAGATTCATACGTCAAGTCATATTCAGCCAATGCTAGCATCCATTTACCAATTCTGCCTTTCAAAATCAGAGTCGATAACATATATTTGATGACGTCGGCTTTGCATACCACCACACACTCAACCGATAACAGATAATGTCTCAACTTCACACATGAGAAATATAAACACAAACATAATTTTTCAATTTCAATGTACCTGGTTTTAGCACCGATCAATCTTCGGCTTAAATAAAACACAACCCTCTCTTTACCATCTTGTTCTTGAATTAAAGTTGATCCGATCAACTTTTTGTCAGCCACAAGATAAAGCTTGAAGGGCAATCCTTCTCTTGGTGGCACCAACACAGGAGGCGAAACTAAATACTTCTTGATATCCTACAAAGCTTTTTGATGTTTTGTCTCCCATACAAACCTTTGATCCGCCTTTAACTTTAATAAAGGGTGAATACATCAAGCTTCCCTGATAAGTTCAAAATAAATCTTCTAATGAAGTTCACTTTGTCGATCAAAGATTGAAGTTTTGTCTTGTTGATAGGCGGCTCGATGTCATTGATAGCCTTCATGCTCTTTGGCCCAATCTCAATTCCTCTTTCATGCACGATGAAACCCAGAAACTGACCAGCCGATACACCGAAAGCACACTTTTTTGAATTCATCTTCAATCCATACTTTCTGGTTCTCTCGAGTGCTTCCCGCAAATCGGCTATATGATCTTCTATTCTTTTAGATTTAACTACCACATCATCGATATAAATCTCCACTAGCCTGTCGATCAAATCATGTAATATATAATTCATGGCCCTCTGATATGTGGCTCCAGCATTCTTTAAACCAAATGTCATGACAACCCATTCATAGAAACCAAGAGCCCCGGGACACCTAACAGCAGTCTTCCGTATATCCTCTTCTTCCATGAAAATCTGATTATAACCAGCATTACCATCCATAAAACTGACAACCTTATGCCCTGCTGCTGTGTCAACCAGAAGATCTGCTATCGGCATCGGGTAGTCATCCTTCAAGGTGGCCCTATTCAACGGGCGAAAGTCAATACAGACTCTCAACTTGCCACACTTCTTGAAAACAAACACAATATTCGAAACCCACTCTGGATATCGGCAAGCCTAATGAACTTAGCATCGTATAACCTAGTAGTCTCAGCCTTGACATCATCATAAATCTTTGGATTGATTCTCCTTGGAGGTTGCTGATAAGGTCGATATCCAGGTTTGATAGGCAGCTGATGCTCAACGATAGATCGGCTCAGGCCAGGCATCTCAGAATAATCCCAAGCAAAACAATCCCGGTACTCTTTTAATAATTTTATTAATTCAACTTTAAAATCTTCATCCAACTTCTTACTGATAAATGTCGGCCTTGTTTTATCGCCATCTCCTATATCGACTTCCTGTAGCTCATCAGCCGATATGAATCCTTTTCCCAACTTCCCATCTTCTGCAAACTCCATTGGGGTGCCTGTCAGAGAAACAATTTAGAATTTGACTGGTTCACTACCTCAAGACCCTGTGTAGTAATCTTAACGTAATCCCCATCCCAAATCTTGCCAGACAAACACTCCATATCATCCGCATGCCATGGTACTAAATCGTCCGATGCAACATTGACGGTTTCATCGGCTGGGATTACCTCTACTTGATCGCCAATCCACTGGGCCAGAGACTGGTGCATTGTTGATGGAACATGGCAGTTTGCATGTATCCAATCACAACCCAACAGAAGGCTATAGGTTCCCTTTTCATTGATGACAAAGAAAGTAACTGACAAAGTTTTACTGCCCATTGTGAGCTCCACATTTTAGACTCCCTTGGCTGCTGCAGTACGACCACCATAATCCCTCAGAATCATATTTGTGTCAATTAAGTCATCTTCAGTTTTCCCCAATTTTCTGACAGTAGTGATCAGCATAATATTTACTACAGCACCTCCATCGACCATCATCTTTCCCATCCGCATCCCATTGATGAACCCCTTGAGGTACAACACCTTCAAGTGCCGATGTTTAGATTCGTTTGGCCTATCAAACACTGCTTGTTGTACATCAAATACCAACTATGGTGTATCCTCTTCATCAGCAATCGATTCTTCTCATGATGCCATAAACTCTTGAGGCAACATCATTACCATGCCCACTGTAGCACTTGGTAACTGTACTTGTGATTTCACTTTTGGCTTCTAAACCTTCTTTGGCAGCTAATCATCATCTTCATCATAATAATATTTACCAGTCCTTATCTGCCTGCAACGCATCCTCTGTATCCTGCGCTTCTCACTCCTAGAGAAAATACTAGATGGACACCATTGATCGGCTTGCTGTTGTCCTTCCTGCATCTCCTCATCGACCTCCTTGTCAAACTTTACGCCATCACTTGCCTTCTTGGCTCCAAGTCGATCAAATGCAGAGATTCTTTCCTGCCTATCGGCTGAACCCACCATCGGCTCTTTAATCATGTTGTGTTGATGCTGGTGTCGATGACTCTTTGGGGCCTCCTTATACATCTGATCTGTGCTCTTACTGCATCCAGGACAATTGTCGATCAACGACAGCTTCATATTGTGGTCCTAACAATATTGAAAGAACGAGCATTCCCAATGTGGATCAAACTGTGATTCCTTCATCTCCCTATCCCTTTTCTTCTGATACCGATTTATAAACGCTTATACACTATTGATACCTGCCATATTGACATTCGCAGGGAACAGATGCCCATCAATCTTCATGGTTCCCTTTGTAAACTTGATCTTCCCCTGCTCAATCACCGACTAAATCTCTCTTCTGAATACCTTATATTTATTGGTGTAATGAGACGGCGAATTATGCCACTTGTAGTACTTTCTTTTCTTCAATTCTTCAGCAGGTGGAATCAGGTGATTAGGTGGCAACTAAATGTGCTTCTCCTGCATTAGCATATCAAATATCTTATCGGCCTTGGTGATATCGAAGTCACATTTTTCTTCTGGCTCATTCTGTTTGACCCGAGGACACGATAAAATATTCTTATTCCTCGTCCATTCAGCCATATTGACATCTCCGACATCTTCATTGGACTAAGACTCATAATCATTGTAGTTGACTTGAATCGGCCTTGACCGTGCCCCCCCTCCCCCGCCGCCCTTGTTAGGTTCTCTTGAATAGACACCTTATGCACCAGCTAAGACAGGCTTTCGAACTCGGCCGAGGGAAATTTTTCTCTTACAGGTGCAACCAAACCATTGAATGCTATTTTTGCCATATGAGTATCAGTCAATTGCAAGCTGAAACATTTACTGCGCACATCTCTGAACCTATGCATATAATCATGCACAGAGTCCCCCGCTTTCTGCCTCATAGAAATCAGATCAGACAACCTCATTTCTCTTGTTTCAGCAAAGAAGTATTTATGAAATTTCTATTCGAGATCGGCTCAAGTAATAATGGAATTAGGGGGCAATGATGCGAACCACGAAAAAGCCAAACCAGACA
This sequence comes from Eleusine indica, assembly GCA_030378355.1. Classification (NCBI taxonomy): domain Eukaryota; kingdom Viridiplantae; phylum Streptophyta; class Magnoliopsida; order Poales; family Poaceae; genus Eleusine; species Eleusine indica. The sequence continues at coordinate 22,790,082 of CM059500.1, forward strand.
ATGATAACGGAAACAACCTGATATTCAATGCTTCGGTAGCTCCTGCCTCTCCACATTGCATTGAAAACTGGCTAATATGCTCAACAGTGGTAGTATTGCCTTGTCCAGTGAACTTGGTAAATTTTGTTGGCCTGTATCGACTCGGCATAGGAATCAAGTCATAGCTAGGAGGATAAGGGGGTCGATACATATAAGTTTGTTGTTTTGGCTTTAACCCAAATTGTTCCCTCATTACTTCAGCAATCTTCACTGCCCAGTCATAAGTCGAAACATTGATATTTGGAGTAGCCAATGCAGGACCAGACGCTGGCACTTGTAGGGCTATTTTTGAACCAAAATTGACAACAGTGTGCCTCACAACTCCCCAAGCAATGTAGATGATGACAGCATTTCGAACAGACTTGGCTCTATGTTCGGAGTTGTACCATATGTGACGTTCGGCTCTGATGTTTCCTGCCTATAGAGCTAAGACTGTGTTTGTGGAGTAGTTCTCTGCAATATTATCCTGCGAGGTGTTCTATCCATTGTACCACAATTAGCATTCTTCGAGGGTAGAGTAGCTTCAGAAGTTGATGGCCTTGAACCCGTAACACGATGTGTTGTGCTCGCATTTGGCTGTTATGAACTAGGTACTTCAATCATAGGCCAAGGAATATTCCCAGATGCTCAGAAATACATTGGCCCATGATAGGTGTAGAGTGCCCGATCTTTCAGCGAGTGGAGATAACTTCGATTTGGTGGATGTTGACCCTCACGATCCGACTATGACGAGCAAGCCGAAGCGCCAATGCAATCGCTGAACCAACTTCCGAAGGATATTAACCTTGCGGTAAACAAGATCAACCTAATCACGAGGATCAATTCTTACGCGCAATCGAAGAACGAGCAAGAATTAGAGGCGAGCAATCTGATATATTGCACGAAGGTGGAGTTCTGAATTCATGTTGAGAGACGGATGTATAGCTAAGCTAAACTTAAAACAAAACTCAAAGATTGCAAGGGGCGCAGCCCTTGACTAAATAGGGGGAGGACGAGGCATCTAGAGCCGGCTGAAGTGGAGAGGCGCGCGGTGGAGAGGGAGTCACGCGACTTGGGCCATGTGGGCCTTCGGGCGGCGTCATCCTGGGCCGTCGTTCCTTAGCATCAAAACCGTCTTCAGTTCCTGGGCTCGAGCTATAGTGATTGGGCCCTTGTACGTCGTCGTCTCGTTAGAAGATGGATCCGTAACTCGAGGAGGCGCGACGATGAGAGGTGGAGGTGTGACAGCTTGGTTTGGCGCGCCATCTTCCGTCGTCATTATTCGTATGTCAATGATGTCCTCATCCTCCTCCACCTTCTTGAAGTGAAGTCGTCCTCGACGGCAACTCATCATCCTCACCCAAGTATGGTTTCAAATCTGCAACATTAAAACTAGTGGAAACACCAAACTCCATGGGCAAGTCAAGAACATAAGCATTATCGTTAATCTTGGTTAGCACTTTAAAAGGACCAGCAGCACGAGGCATCAGTTTAGAATGACGCAAAGTAGGAAATCTATCTTTACGCAAGTGCAACCAAACCAAATCACCAGGTACAAAAGAAATATGTTTTCTACCTTTACTACCAGCAACTTGATACTTTTTATTAGCAACGGCAATGTTGTGTTGTGTTTCTTCATGCAATTGTTTCATGTGATCAATATGAGCAAGAGCATCAAGATGTGGTTCATCTTCAGCATCAATAGCAAACAAATCAATAGGCGCCCTAGGAACATAGCCATAAACAACCTCAAAAGGTCACATCTTAGTGGCAGAATGTGTAGCACGATTATAAGCAAATTCAACATGAGGTAAACAATCTTCCCAACGTCTCAAGTTTTTATCTAGAACAGCTCTAAGCATAGCAGACAAAGTTCTATTTACTACCTCAGTTTGCCCATCAGTTTGAGGATGACAAGTAGTACTAAACAGCAGCTTAGTTCCTAATTTATTCCAAAGAGAATGCCAAAAATGACTAAGAAACTTAGCATCACGATCAGAGACAATTGTTTTAGGAATTCCATGCAATCTAACAATCTCTCTAAAGAACAATTCAGCAACATTTGAGGCATCATCAGTTTTATGACAAGGTATAAAGTGAGCCATTTTAGAGAAACGATCAACAACCACAAAAATACTGTCTCTCCCCTTCTTAGTGCGAGGCAATCCCAAAATAAAATCCATCGAAATATCATGCCAAGGAGAAGAGGGAACAGGCAAGGGCATATACAAACCATGATTACCCAAACGAGATTTAGCTTTTTGACATGTAGTACAGCGTGGAACAAGGCGCTCAACATCACGGCGCATCCGTGGCCAAAAGAAATGGTCGGCCAACACCTCATGTGTCTTGAAAACTCCGAAGTGACCCATAAGACCACCTCCATGCGCCTCCTGTAACAACAAAAGACGAACCGAGCTAGCTGGAATACATAGCTTGTTAGCACGAAACAGGAACCAATCCTGCATATGAAATTTGCCCCAAGGTTTGCATCCTTACAATGCATCATAATCACAAAAATCAGCATCATTCACATATTGATCTTTCAAAACTTGCAAACCAATGATTTTAAAGTCTAATTGGGACAGCATCATATAACGACGAGACAAAGCATCGGCAATCACATTTTCCTTCCCGTTTTTGTGTTTAATGATGTACGGAAAAGATTCAATAAATTCAACCCATTTAGCATGACGACGGTTCAGATTAGTTTGGGTTCTAATATGTTTCAAAGCCTCATGATCAGAATGAATAATAAATTCATGAGGCCATAAATAATGCTACCATGTTTGCAAAGTTCTTACTAAAGCATAAAGTTCTTTATCATAAGTGGAATATTTAAGAGCAGCACCACTTAACTTCTCACTAAAATAAGCAATGAGTTTATGATCTTGCAACAAAACAGCACCCAAACCAATTCCACTAGCATCACATTCCAATTCAAACACTTTATCAAAATTAGGCAATTGTAATGGTGCAGCAATAGAACTAAAATCCCGCACAAAACGACGATAGAAGCCTGCAAGACCAAGAAAACTACGAACCTGTGTGACCGTCGTCGGTTGGGACCAACTCTGAATGGCGTCCACCTTGCTGCTATCGACCTCAATGCCCTGCGGAGTAACAACATATCCAAGAAACAAAACACATTGCATGCAAAAAGTGCATTTTTTCATGTTCCCAAACAAGTGAGCAGCACGCAAAGCATCAAAAACAGCACGCAAATGATCTAAATGCTCATTCATGGATTTGCTGTATATAAGGATATCATCAAAATAGACAACAACAAATATTCCAATGGAAGGCCGAAGAACTTCATTCATTAAGCGCATAAAAGTGCTAGGAGCATTAGACAATCCAAACGGCATAACCAACCATTCATACAAGCCAAATTTAGTTTTAAAAGCCGTTTTCCATTCATCTCCTAATTTCATTCTTATTTGATGGTAACCACTACGCAAATCAACCTTAGAGAAAATTGTGGCACCACTAAGTTCATCAAGCATATCATCAAGGCGTGGTATAGGATATCGATAACGAATTATAATATTGTTAATTGCACGACAATCTACACACATACGCCAAGAACCATCTTTCTTAGGAACAAGCAAAACAGGAACCGAACAAGGGCTGAGAGACTCACGAATGTAACCTTTATCAAGCAATGCCTGCACTTGACGCTGAATTTCTTTCGTCTCCTCAGGATTTGTGCGGTACGGGGCGCGATTAGGAAGCTGTGCGCTTGGAATTAAATCAATTTGATGTTCTATGCCACGAATAGGAGGAAGACCCGGTGGCAATTCAGCGGAAAAAACATGTTTATAGTCCTGCAAAAGGTTAGCAACATCAGGAGGAATATACAACATAGGCGCCTCATCTAGTGAAACAAGCATACGAGAGCAAACTAGCGCATAGCAAAGCAGATTAGCATCATGTAATTCATTAAAATCAGCATGTGTAGCAAGTAAGATAGGGTTATTCAATTTGATCTCATGTTGAACAGGTGCAACAGGAGGCGATGTAACCAATTTTGCAGCTTTTGTCGCTCGAGCAATATCATCTTTAAGAACTTGTTCAGGTGTCATAGGATGAATAACAATTTTCTGACCCTTAAACATGAAGGAATAATAATTGGAGCGACCATGATGAACACTATCAACATCATATTGCCAAGAACGGCCAAGCAACAAAGAGCATGCTTCCATTGGAACAACATCATAATCTACAAAATCAGAATAGACGACAAGAGAGAAAGGAACACGTACCGAGCGCGTTACCTTTATTTTGCCGCCATCATTAAGCCATTGAACGTGATAAGGATGTGGATGCTTACTTGTTGGCAATGACAACTGCTCCACCAAGGTCGTACTAGCCAAATTGTTGCAACTGCCACCATCGATGATTATACGGACCACTCGTTCTTGCACAACGCCTTTGATATGAAAAATGTTGCGGCGCTGATGCTTTTCATCCTGAACGACCTGTGTACTAAGAACACGCTGCACAACAAGAGTGGCATACCTGTCGGCGGCACTAGAGTCGACATGAAGCTTCGTATTATCTGCATGATTAGTGGCAAGCATAGTCTGCTGAATATCCTCAGAATCACTAGCAGAAGAATACCCACCGTCGTCATGAATCAACATAGTTCCTTTATTTGGACAATCGCGTATCACATGACCAAATCCTCGACAACGGTGACACTGAATATCACGAGCTCGTCCAGACGACGAGGAGGATGGCACGATCGAGGCAGATTTGGCCGTGGATGGAGCACTCGACTTGGACGTGGTCGAGGAGTGGTCGTACGGCGTGGAAGGAGGTGTCGACCGTGGAGCTGAAGGCGTCTTGGACCCTACAAAAATGTTAGGTCTTGACGAAGATTGTCGATCCTGCACTTCACGTTCAGCTTTACAAGCATATTCAAAATAAGGTGGTCATATCATCATAATGCTTATAATCAAGAATATTCTGAATTTTATGATTTAACCCACCCCTAAAGCGAGCCATAGCAGCATCATGCAGTTCAACTAAACCACAGCGAATCATACCCTTTTGCAAAGCTTGATAATAATCCTCTACGGAAAGTGAACCTTGTTGAAAACGCTGCATTTGATTAAGCAAATCTCTAGCATAATATGACGGCACAAAATGATGATGCATAGCAGCTTTTAATTCCGCCCAAGTGGCTGGAATATTATCAGGATATCTTTGTCTATACTCACGCCACCAAAGTAAAGCAAATTCAGTAAATTCACTAATAGCAGCCTTAACTTGTAAATTAGTAGGAATATCATGGCATGCAAATTTTTGTTCAACCTCTAATTCCCAATCAAGATAAGCACCCGGATCATATTTGTCATTAAAAGTGGGAATACGAAATTTTAGTAGGAACACGTACCCTACGAGCACGACCACGGCGATTGTCGTCGTCCTGCTCGTTGTCAGCGCCGTATTCACGTGCATTTTACAACTCCGTGAGCTGCGTCGTCATGGTCCCAAGCTGTGTCGACATGGCCTCAAGACGAGTCATGATTGTCGCGAGCGTGGTGCGGGCAGCCGTATCAGCGAGGTCCAGTTGATCAAAACGCTCATTCGACGAAGTGACCGTAGAGTCAAGACTCTCATGCATCGTCTTCATGTCGTTTTGTAGACCGTCAACCTGTGCCTGGACATCCTGGAGGGTGAGCTCCTTCGACTTCGAGCTGTTTTCTGCCATAGAAACACAAGCAATACAAAAAGCGGGATCCTACAACGAGAGGTGAGTGGTGGATGAAAAGCTCAATCAAAAAGCTGTTATCAAATTCTTACCCGTCCTTACCAAGCACGCAAGCGTGAACTGCAACCACAGGTAAAACCGGTGGAAGATTGGAGGAGCAATTGCGTGGTGAAACAAAAACCTGCTCGTAGTAGAAAATTTGTGAGGCTAGGAGGCTGCTCTCAATCCAAGGGTTAGCATAATTCAAACAATAACTGCAAAGCTGAATAATGGTGCTAAACACGAAAAGATTGCTGCCGGTACAAGTGCAAGAGGAAGGAAGAAGGATAAAAAAAAAAGTACAGCAAGAATGCGTCGCCTGTGTTGCTCGGCCGCTCTTTTTTTTCTCTTTTTTTTTGATTTATTTTTTTTCTCTTTTTTTATACTTTTTGCTGAAAATATAAACAACGAGACCTCAAATAAGCAATTAAGCACAAGCGCTTTCTCTCTCTCTCTCTCTCTCTCTGGAGTAGGGACACACGAAATCGAACAGAACCAAACACAGGGCGAGGCGAGCGGGTCACGACGTAACCGAGTAGGACTCCATCGGCCAGGCGAGCGGGTCACGACGTAACCGAGTAGGACTCGATCGGCGAGGCAGTGATTGACCCGGACTCACGGTGCAGCGGAAAACTTGGCAAGCGATCGGCTGACCACAACTTGGCAAGCGAGACGGGGTAAACAGATGCGGCGGAAAGCAAACTGTAGTGGTAAAAACACGCGGCACGGCGGAAGGATACGATGATGATAGGAAGAAAACGATGAAACACAGTGTACCAGCAACGATCAAAAGCGAAAGCACAAAAACTCAACAACGCAAATTATTGAACGAAAGTGCGAGGCTCAAAACCGTACTGGGGTAAACTTTTTTTTGTAGTTTTCAGTTTATGTGGACTTGGATAAACTCACCGAGAAACACTGGAATCTGATACCACTTGATAGGTGTAAAGTGCCCGATCTTTCGGCGAGTGGAGATAACTTCGATTTGGTGGATGTTGACCCTCACGATCCGACTACGACGAGCAAGCCGAAGCGCCAATGTAATCGCTGAACCAACTTTTGGAGGATATTAACCTTGCGGCAAAACAAGATCAACCTGATCACGAGGATCAATTCTTACGCGCAATCAAAGAACGAGCAAGAATTAGAGGCGAGCAATCTGATATATTGCACGAAGGTGGAGTTCTGAATTCACGTCGAGATACGGATGTATAGCTAAGCTAAACTTAAAACAAAACTCAAAGATTGCAAGGGGCGCAGCCCTTGACTAAATAGGGGGAGGACGAGGCATCTAGAGCCGGCTGAAGTGGAGAGGCGCGCGGTGGAGAGGGAGCCGCGCGACTTGGGCCATGTGGGCCTTCGGGCGGCGTCATCCTGGGCCGTCGTTCCTTAGCATCAAAACCGTCTTCAGTTCCTGGGCTCGAGCTCTAGTGATTGGGCCCTTGTACGTCGTCGTGTTGTTAGAAGATGGATCCGTAACTCGAGGAGGTGCGACGATGAGAGGTGGAGGCGTGACAGCTTGGTTTGGTGCGCCATCTTCCGTCGTCATTATTCGTATGTCAATGATGTCCTCCTCAGCCCACGTGCTAGATCATCGTGTATACAGCCTTCAATGGTCTGAATAATCAAAGCCTTTAGAGTATTGACCAACACAGGTGATTGGTTAATCAATGCATGGTGTATGGCTATATGTATCATGATTTTCAATGTAGCCTCATCTACCACCTCCATTGGCTTATAAGCATGTGACTTCTCAGTTTCATCTTCATCAATCAAAGCAGCTACAGGTAATTTTCGCTTCTGTATGATCTTGCCATGCTTGGTTTTGCTAAATGTGCTCAACAAAAGGCTTTCATACTCTGCAACCTTCTGACCAATTTGTGCCCTTGTTTCATCGCTCAGATCATCCTTGTTAACAGGCATTATGTTCTCTATCTTCATATCCACGCTGACATCATGTTTTGGTGGAGGATTGTCAGGGAGCTTAGGATCCTTTGGCATTCCAAGTTCAAACATATTGTGAAGCTTAATGTTCTTGGTCCCACTAGGCGTGCCAAAAAGCGTGTTGACGCAAAAATCACACGCGTGAGCTGGGAGATCTGCTTAGCTCCAGTGTAGGCTCAATACGAAAACCGGGGCGTGCCAGTCGATTTTCCCTGCAAATCGACAAAGAGACAAATGACCAAATTCCACGGGTCACCAGCCCAGGACAGGCCGATGAATAAAGCCGATAGTCATTGTTCGTGAAACCAACCGATGCTATTATGGAAATAAAACACAGGAGAATATAAACTGATCGGTTGATTATATCGGCTTATCAGCAAATTTAATTAGATAAGCAATTATAAATCATTAATGCTGATAAGAAATTAGAACAATAGACCAGAGTCGATAAATCCACGGTATTCGTACAATAACTGGCCAAGTTGATGCAATAGACTAAAGTCGATAGAGCTGAGTCGATAGATCTACAGTAAATGTGCATAAACTCGCTATATCGATGAAAGTAGGTCGATAGGCCAGAGTCGATAGAAGTATAATAATCATGCATGAAAATCTGCCCGTTAATAGATGCTAATTCGATAGATCTAATAGCTGGTATTGCAAATATGCCTCAAATTCATAGATCTAATTCTATTAAATAAAAAGGGGGGAGGGATCAACTTCTAAAATACAGCAGTAACTAGGCAAAATACTGAGAAACCGATCGAACTGTGATAACATGTCGGCTAAACGTCCTGACAGAACTCTATCGACTCTGCCTACAAACAGATCAAATCTAAACCTATCAGCCCAGCAAGAGATCAAAGTCGATGCAACCTTGCTGATCCAAATAGATCGAACTTAATCGAGACAGTGTTCAAACACGACAAATAGAGCTAGATTTAATCTAATTATAGATAGAATCGATCGAGTGACTCGAATAAAAGATCTAAAACCCGGATTATAAAACCCATAGAAATCACAGAAGATCGGACCTAACCGAGACAGTAATGCAATTTAAGTCGATAATACAAACCAAATAAAGATCTAATTACCGGATAACTAGCGATTCCAAAGATAACAACTAGAATATCAACTTAATGAGAAAGTACAAGCTGAAGTCGATAAAATTACTGAGGGTGACTAGTCCAAATCTCTTGTCGAGATTGGAGCCGATGCAGCCCGCGCGAGACGAGAATGTCGTCGAGAAAAAGTTTGGCGATGCATTGAGTTGTATTGAACGAAAGTGTTGCTTTTCTTGTATAGACCCTATTACATATTTATAACCCCATGTAAGGGACTCTGGCCCGACTCAGTCAGGACTCTTAAACAAACTGACTTGATTTATTTCTAAACTAAATCTAAACTAAAAATAGATGAAGATAAAACAACCCTAACGGGCCCACTTTATTCTCTTCGGTCGTTGAATTCTGCTGACCCAGGCCGATTCTGACTCCATGCGGCTGATCACTGGGACCAGTCAAATTTTGGTGCCAACACCAGTGTCCTAGGATGCACTACCACTTCCTTGAGGAATGGCGTGATCCTAAGAACCCGTGCATGGCTGCTCCCTTGGGAAGGACGCCTAGGTGTTCCTCCGCGATTTATTTCTGTTCATAGGACCGGAAACGCTGTTCTTGTGGGCCACATAGCATGTCTCTAGAGGAATGGTTTGTTCATCACAGTTATACAAATGAAAATCTGGGTTAGGTAACTGGATTTCATTTGCATAATCAGGAAAGAAATAAACCAAAGATCCATTTGGTCCTTGTTTCAAGAATGTCTCGATCTAAATAATTGTTCACCTATGATAGCCGGTTCCTAAGTAAACTAAGATTGTGCACGAGGCGATAAAACAGGGACGTAAATTCAAAATTTCCTACTTGTTTGATAACTTCGACCTATTGCTTAACCATGGCTATAATAGGCGAGACTTTGACTTTATTAACCATGCAGTAAAGAAGAAATATTTCATTCCCCACCCCCCCCCCCCCCCTCTTTCTAGGGAACAAAGTCATTGCCAACCATTTATGCATAAAACACAAGGTAGGATTATGGATATCCTGATGAGTACATCACACCCATGGATACACACAACACTCCTTCAACTAAGATGAAACTTCATGTGCATCACCTGAATTTATAGGTGAGATCGTTTCTAATGTTTTTATTATGTGGTTTTGAGAATAGATTGCTACCTAATGAATTAATTGTTGTTAGGAACCATGGAGATGATGATGAGATAGCTGGGGAGGTGATTGGAGGCGTGATGGGCCAGCAAGGACGTCCAAGCCAAGGTGGAGGCCCAATCAAAACCGACTTCGAGTCTTATTCGGAGCCCAGGACCAGTCTGCACCAAAATGAACGCGTAGGACACATACGGACTCGGATTTGGACGTTCTATATATGCTTGAAAAGATAATGAAAAGACCTTTCCAACCCGACTGGCCTCATGTCAAAATTCGTCCCAAGTCGTCAGCAATCTCCGAAACAAATCGACTTCCAGAATCTGTCCTGGTGCTGTGACACCGTAATCGGTCTTTGGGCCATGTATCGAGTTGAGCCCACTTAGGGCTGCGTCCAGGAGGTCTTGCACGACCCTAGGGTCCTCATATACAGCTGATGCCTCTTCATTAGGGTTTGGGTTTTGCTTAGATTATTCTGTTCATAACAGTTTTGCCGTCATATCGGTTTGTGAGACCTCAATTTGTGAGATTCATAATATACTTGCAAATTTAGTTGCATTCTTCTTTGTTCTTGCTTGTGTTCTTGATTTGCAGGCAAGGATAAGCCTTCTCGGCGAGGTCAATCGTTCTTGGACGGTTGATAACCATAGGAGACGTTGTGCTGCGATTGCGGGGTTCTGAACATGTTGTTTAGAAGCCGGATCGATTTGTGTTTTGCCTCCGCTCAAATCAAGATTTATCAGAACCTTTTGGAAGATCGGGAACCCTTGTCCACCTCAATTGGTAATTAGAGCTTCAGGTACACCGGTAGGTTCGCCATTATCCTCGTTATTTTGTTCAATCCTAGAGTCCAGAAAATTGCCCTACAAAAATATTTGTTCGTCGTGTTTCCGCTGTCCTACACCCCCTTGTGCCTTGCAATTTTCAGTTTAGTTTGCTTCTCAGAATTTTAGTCCCTACAAGGTCATTGTGTTGTTGGTCTAGTGCTTGTTCTTTGGTCTTGTTTGAGTCGTGTGTGTCCTTGTTTATAGACAATCAAGAAAAAAAATCAGATTGTTGCACACGTTGAGAGAATAGTACTACTAGAATTGTTTGCACTAAATATTTATTTAACATCTAGCCTTCTACTTTTTGTGTGCAAAAGAAACTTAGAGTGTTTTCTGTTGCACGTTGTTCCTTGAGTCAAGAGATTGCTGCACGTTGTTGCATATGAGAATTGTCGGTTCAGTTCTACATGTACATCTATTCCTTACATAAAGAGTGCAAAAAAGAAAGTTCAGGTTTTTTCTTTATGCTATAAAGTTCGCAACTCTTGCTGCAGTTCTGTGTCAAAAAAATCATGAAATAAGTAAAAGGCAAAGAGGTGCTGAAAAAAAATAAGAAGAAAAAGGCGCACCTATAACAAAAGAAAAAAATGAAAGGAGAAGAGAAAAAAAATTCAGAATTGCTTGCAGCCTTTGTGTCCTTTGTTGAGCCATTTGCTTGCTTGCTTGAACTAGGTCCGAGACAAGTTTAGGCCGGTGACATAGACTAGCTTGGGACTATTATTCAGTTTTGCAATTTCTGAATTGAAATTTTGCTAATCCTTGGTACTATAAATTGCCTACCTAGCTCCATATATATCCTTCTGAATAGGCACAGAACTTTGGACCCTTGCAATCGTCGGATCACACTCTCCAAGGTATCCTCTGTTTTGCTATTAAGAATCTTGTAAGAACTCAGTTAGGTGCTGCCATTTGCTTGTTGAGAGTTTCCACCGTGACCAAACAGTAGTGATAGGAAAATATACTCTTGTGTGTTTTCTTGTTTTCTATTAACAATGACAGGTTATAACACCGATGGTGATGAGTCGTTGGTGTCAAATGAGGTTGACACAAGTGTTGTAGCACAACGAGTGCTTAGTTCTCAAATGGAGAAGGTAGAGCAAAATCAAATGAACAACTTATTTCAGACTCACTTTGTTGTGAAGGATCGACGTTGTCGTGTCATCATTGATGGAGAGAGTAGCCACAACATCGCAAGCTTGGAATTGGTCGAGAAGCTCGGCTTGACCACACAGCCACACCCATGTCCATACTACATCCAATGGGTAAATTCTTGTGGTAAGATAAAGATAGATAAAATTGCACGCATTGAATTTTTTATTGGTTCTTCTAAGGATTGTGTAGATTTTGATATAGTGCCTATGCAAGCGTGTCATTTGTTATTGAGTAAGCCTTGGATTTCTACAAATAATACTTTGCACAATACCATTGCTAATAGCTATTCATTTACATACAATGGTAGAAGAGTTACTCTTAAACCTATGTCTGCTGCTGAAATTTTAGAAGAGGATCAACAAAGACTTGAGAGAAGAAAGAACGAACCATTTAGGATAGAATGAGTTATTTCAAATGTTGCAACACTTTCATTAAAATCTGAATTACTAGAGGATGAACATATTTTCTTGCCTCTTGTTGCGACTAATACATTTCAGCTTCTACACAAAGAAGAGGATAGTGAGAAAGATAAAGAACAAATTGTTGTTTCAAGTAAGAACTTTCCTAGTGTACTGAATTGTTCCAACAATCTTGTTGTATTGGAACCTTGTCTTGATTTGTCATTGCCACAAGTTGATTTATCTATGAAGAAGTTATATGCCACTGCTTCACTTATACCTTTTCCACAACAAATGAATGAGCTTGATGTTTTTGCTTATGATTCACCTACTAGTGCTGAAATGAAATATTTGATTTTAATAACATGTGAAAAGGATGAGCAGAAATTATTGTCTTCTCTAAATACTTTGGGTTATATTGAATTTGATGTTCTTTGTGATCTAAATACCATAGAGAAGCAAATCTTTTCTCAAACTGAATTGCCTTTACTAACAAGAAACAATTTTTATGCTATAGGAAACTATGATCATAGAGGTGTATTTATGATGCACAAAGTTTATATTTGCTCAAACATGAATCCTCCTTGTGTTGTACAACCAAATGATAAACTAGAAAACTGCAATAACAATTACCATGTCATGTCATGTTTTTCTAGTATTTTTAAGATCACACATTTTCTATCTTATCATAAGAGGGAGAAAGATGTTCATATTGTTGAGCAAGTTTTCAAAGAGGTCATTAATTTGCATGGCATGCCTTCTACTATAGTTTCACATTGTGATGATAAATTTCATAATGCATATAAATATGAGTTGCATCCCAAGTTTGGGAATAGTTCTATATTTTATATTTCAGATTTGAGACCACTATTGGGAAAAAGGGATGAGATCGAGTCGAGGACGACTCTAATTCAAAAGGAGGAGAATGATGAGTACATCACACCCATGGATACACACAACACTCCTCCAACTAAGATGAAAGTTCATGTGCATCACCTGAATTTACTGGTGAGATCGTTTCTAATGTTTTTATTATGTGGTTTTGAGAATAGATTGCTACCTAATGAATTAATTGTTGTTAGGAACCATGGATATGATGATGAGATAGCTGGGGAGGTGATTGGAGGCGTGATGGGCCAGCAAGGACATCCAATCCAAGGTGGAGGCCCAATCAAAACCGACTTCGAGTCTTATTCGGAGCCTAGGACCAGTCTGCACCAAAACAAACGCCCAGGACACATACGGACTCGGATTTGGACTTTCTATATATGCCTAGAAAGATAGCGAAATGGCCTTTCCAACCCGACTGGTCCCATGTCAAAATTCGTACCGAGCCGTCGGCAATCTCCAAAACAAATCGACTTCCAGAATCTGTCCTGGTGCTGCAACACCGTAATCGGTCTTTAGGCCATGTATCGAGTTGAGCCCACTTAGGGCTGCGTCCAGGGGGTCTTGCACGACCCTAGGGTCCTCATATACAGCAGCCGCCTCTTCATTAGGGTTTCAGTTTTGCTTAGATTATTCTGTTCATAACAGTTTTGCTGTTATATCGGTTTGTGAGACCTCAACTTGTGAGATTCATTATATACTTGCAAATTTGGTTGCATTCTTCTTTGTTCTTGCTTGTGTTCTTGATTTGCAGGCAAGTATAAGCCTTCTCGGTGAGGTCAATCGTTCTTGGACGATTGATAACCATAGGAGACGTTGTGCTGTGATTGCGGGTTCTGAACGTGTTGTTTAGAAGACGGATCGATTTGTGTTTCGCCTCCGCCCAAATCAAGATTTATCAGAACCTTTCGGAAGATCGGGAACCCTTGTCCACATCATATCCATATTCCTAGGTGACAGGGCGAGGGTATGACATGTTATTTTTTCTCAAAAACTGTTTTTGTTAAAACCAAAGTTTATGAAATGAGATTCCACAAAACAGCAATAGGAGAAAAACCTAGCAAATCACTGAATTGCCTTCAGGTGAGTGAGATTTTCATTCCATTGAATCAGAACGAAATCCTATCACCTTCCTACTAAAGGGTGCATAAGAACGGAATGGTAAGCATGCAAGAGCAAGGCTCAATTATCGGAATAAAACCATCCCATCCCAAAGCAAGAAAGATAGAAGCAAATTTAGTATCCATACCTATCTTGGAAAGAAAGTCCAGATCACATGTTCATGTAGGAACGTAAGACCGGTCAGTGATCATCTGATAGATGTCACGTTCTCTCTTTCCAACCAAGTCAAGGTCGTGGTCGATGTTGAATCGGAGTTGAACACTGCTGAAATCCGGCAATGCTTCTGGTTCTACATTCGTCAGTTCCTCGACCGGTGCGTCTTCTTCTAGCTCTTTCTCAAGATGTTGGCAACGGGAGCGAGTACTATACACCATTGACGGTCTAGGACTTGCATTGCTTGGGCTTCCCATCACCTTGTTTTTCATCTTGCTTAATGCTCGCTTCATCTTGTTCATTGATGTACACTTCAACAAACCAACACAAGAGCATCTCGAGCGGGGGTTAAGGTTAGTGAAAACACCAAACAAAAACTCCGTTGGAAACTCTTGCAAGTGTGAAACCAACTTGTAAATGCAAATACGAATCAAAGAAAATATTTTTGGTGGAATTTTTAGAGTGTTGATCAATGCAAAGGCTTGGAGAAAATGGAAGCAAATGGCTAGAGCAAAGTGGAGAGGTGAAAAATGAGAATGGAGTCAAGAACAACCTCTCCCGACCATTGCCTTAAATACCAGAGCAGAACAACGGTCATTTTGAACAGTGGTCGTTGCCTACAAGCTGTTGGGGCAAGTGAGGCCAGAGAGTCGTTGCCCTCTGGTCGGCCGACCAGAGGTTAGCTCCTCTGGTCCACTGCTCTGGCCAGTGGGCTCCACTAGTGGAGGCCCACAAGAATGAAAATATGTTTGTAGAAAAAACATTTTCAGACTTTCTATAAATCCAAAATCTCAAAAAGAAAAACTCTGAAAAATTCCTTTTTTTTAAATTAGGTTGGAATTAATTCCAACATGTAGTGGAAAAATCAAACATGCGAATTGAAATCAAAATGTTTAAAAAAGGGAAATATGGGTAAATATCGTTTAACTTGTTGGTGAGGGTTCACCAATTTTGAGTCTGATGGACGGGACTTTCTGCCCTTTGATGTTTAGCTCGCTGTCGGCGCATCCTTGTCCAGATATGAGGACGTGGATGTCTTCTTTGGCCGCCACACTTTTTCACCTTTTTGGGCGGCGTGGATGAAGGATTCTTCTTCACCGACTGCTTCTTTGTCCAGAGCTTAGGCGTGCCTGTTGCCTTCTTCTTCTGGGCGACAAGAGAGGGTTTCTCTTGTATCACGAAATTCAGCATAGCATCCTCTAGGTTGTCCCTTCTTGGCTCCACCTCCAGTTCTTTGATATCCTGTAGGTTCGGCCAGCTTTTGACTCCACCCTGACATCAATCTGTGCAAATGTGGTGCTCAAGAATCCGCGGACCTCAACCAAAACTTCCTTGACAATCGCTATGGGGTACCGCATTGACGAGTCGACGAGTTGTATCCGCATTTGAGTTGGGACTAGGCCTGTGAGGTCTAGCTTGTTGCAGATCGCTCTTGGCATGATGCTGACACTGGCTCCAAGGTCACATAATGCTTGCTCAAAGAATTTTGTCCCAATTGAAGATGAGATCATCGGGCTCCCTAGATCACCTTGAATCACTGGGATGTTGTTCAACTCATCCTCTTCATCATTTCCTGCAAGGTTAGTATATAGCGGGTTGTGAGTAGGACTACCCACAAGCATCACTGCATTCATATTTTCTGTGGTAGATTTGGGTTGCCCCGGAATTTTCCCATAGTCCAAAGCAGGCAAAGCAGCGGCTATTTGAGCTAACTGGGTTTCAAACATTTTATTAAAGCTTAGCTTGCTCTTATAAGAAAAAAGACCTTCTATTTTAGCATTAATGCTTTCTAAAATCTTGTCAATGAAGGCAAGCTTTTTACTATAGTTTTTGTTAATTTTAGTTTTTCCTAAGACAAGATCTTTCAAGGAAGGTTGGTTAGGATTGAAAGAATTGTTACCATAGTTACCTCCTTGATAGGGGCGTGGTTGGCACCCCTGACCTCCTTGAGGGTGATACCTGTTGTTCATGAACGCAGCATCCTCACGAGTCTCCAGGCAGTCATTGCCCAAATGTCCCATGTTGCCACAGACCTCGCACGTCATGCGATGGTCTAGAGCTTGTACTGTGTCCTTCAGGCTGGGGTCGTTATGGATGTCGGGCCACTTCAAGATAAGGTCCACTTTCGCGGCAAGCAGGCACTACGTCAGGTCAGCCTTCTAGCAACACTTTTATGTGTTACTAGAGGTAGAAAAAAATATTACTGAGACCTATGGTAACACATTTAATAAGTGCTCTAGGTTGTGTTGTTACTAGAGCATTTTTTGTAGTAACATATTTATATGTTACTGATTGTGAGAAAATGTGAAACAAACAAATTTTATTGTAACATGTATATGTGATACTATTTATAAGAAAAAATGATACATGTAAAGCCTATTGTAACACATATATGTGTTACAACTCAACAAAAGTGTTACAATTTTAGTAACAAAAAAATAGCATTAAATGTAAGATAATGTCTTGCACTTGGAATTGAACTCTGGTGGCATACTTCAAGATTGATGGCAACACTAGCCATGCTAGGACACAATTGTAATTGTGATTTCTAAACATAGAATTTATAATATAAGGAAGTACAACTAATGTCTATTGTAACACACATATGTGTTACTACTTGAGAGAGCGTGTTACAATATTTTTGTTTGGTTGTAATGAATGTTGAATCACACTACTATTGTTAAAAGAAGTCCAATATCATTGCTTGACATGTGGATATATAAGTAATTTTTGATGATCAGCTGCTTGTCATCGAAGCATATGCTGCTTTAGTAGTACTAAACAAAAATAACTTGTAATGCAAAAACTAATTAATGCATTGTTTATAAAAAATTGAACTCGGGTGTTTACTTTTCACACTTGTGATACTTTTATCTAGGCTAAGGTAGAATTTTGATTAACATAAGAATATAGTCATTTTATAATCATCAGAGAGGATGGAGTTTTTATCCCAACATGAAGTCACTACCACATGATTTGGAAAACATTTCACATCTGGAGCTAAAGTTATTAGATGATAAAAAAATAAATCTATTATTGAAGTAGCAGGCACGACATTATGAGGCTCTAACCCTGTAATATTTTTGTTGCAACACTATTTTGTGTTACAACAATATTTTTCTTCTAACACTTGTACTAGATATGTTACAATAAGTAATAATGTTTGTAACACTTT
Organism: Eleusine indica; assembly: GCA_030378355.1. Taxonomy (NCBI): domain Eukaryota; kingdom Viridiplantae; phylum Streptophyta; class Magnoliopsida; order Poales; family Poaceae; genus Eleusine; species Eleusine indica. The sequence continues at coordinate 22,807,742 of CM059500.1, forward strand.
TGATGTAACACTAGTTTCTTGTTACTAAAACTGTTTCTTGCAACATATTTTTTGAAAATGAAAATTATGTGTTACAGACTTATTTGTAACACATAATTTTGTGTTTCTATAAAATCTGTTGTAATGCTAATGTCTAAGTGTTACAAACATATGTTACTATATGTATGTTCAATAGTAGTGATGTCCGTCTCCTTGATAGTGTGCATGCCTCGCACATGTGGCTCGAGTCGCTCATCATTCCAGCCTTGATTGGAGACCATTTTCCCAATTAGCTCATTTGCTAGCTTGACAATGAGTGAGAAGAAGGCTCCTCCAGCGACGGCATCAATGTGCTGACGGCTTGAGGTCGTCAGTCGATTGTAGAAGTTCTGAATAATAAGACATTTATCCATTCCGTGATGGGGATAGGCCAGGATGTATTCCTGAAGCCTTTCCCACGCTTCTGGTATTGTTTCTCCAGCCACCTGCTGGAAGCTTGAAATTCTTCCCCATAGAGGGTTGGTTTTACCCAACGGGAAGAACTTCGTGAGGAACGCAGCAAAGCATTTCTCCTAGGTGTTGACAGCCTCCTTGTAGGCGTAGAACCACTCCTTGGCCTTGCCTAGCAGCGAGAACGGGAACTGACGGAGCCTAATGGCATTCAGAGTCACGTTCCTTATGGTAAAGGTGGTGCACAACTCTAAGAATTGTTGCAAGTGAGTGCTGGCGTCCTTATTAGCATTCCCACAAAACGGGCTAGCCTACACCATCATGATCAGACTGGTCTTGATATCAAAGTTTCCGTCCCCGATGTCAATCTCGGGCCTAGTGAGCACGTTACTGGCACAGGGAGCGGAGTAGTCCTTGAGAGCCTTCTCAGCCATTGGCTTAGATCTTGGTGGTGCGGTGATGACTACTTGATCTGCTGGCTTAGAGTGTCGAGGAGAAGAGATGTTAAGTCTACTTTTTCCTTACAACTTTTTCTGGATTCTCGATGAAGTTCTTAGGCAGATCGAAACCGGTCATGCACTACCCTATTTTCACACTAAAAGGCAGAAAACATACAAGGTTGGCCTACATAAACAATGACTACCATACAATCAATATGGTTATGTTATTATTAACAATATATAGTGTTGCACCAAAAATATTACAGGGTTAGAGCAGAAATGCTTGTGGCACTTCTAAACGTCACATCAGACATAATTATAAAGATGCACTTCAGTGTCAATATAGTAAGATCCGCAAGCGCACGGATAATACTACTGTAGCATTTCGCTATAGGATTGCTCCAATAGCTTGTCATTTATAGTTCTCCCAAAGGAAGGCTATAGCATAAATATATGATTGTTAATGATAATGTAGTCATAAAGATTGATATGAGCATTCAGAGTTCATACAGGGGTAAGTATATGAGAAACCATGTGGATATGTGCCATGGTTTGCAATATGTGATAAGTAATTGACATTGGTTGAGTTCGGTGTTTTAGTTGAAATACGGGAATCTGGGGATTGCATGAATTTGTGCATGTCATGGTTTTGACTAACCGGAGTTGGTGAAGATGTTGGAGAGTATGTAGGAGATGGGAAATGTGTTTGCTTGTCTCATGATGTGTAGGTCACTGGAGTCAACTTGGCGGTCAACGGCGAGAGGATCGGGCTCAAGTAGGAGACTTGGGGCCAGACGATCGGGAGGCCGGGTGAAGTCAAGGGTGATCCACGCCGTACATGTGGAGAGGCAAGAAGCATGGACGGTTTCATGGTTGAGCCTCAATACCGTGGAGGCGATGTAGATGGCATGTTGACCAAGTCAAGGGGAACGGGATACCGGTGCAAGTGACAAGGGGGCCCAATATAGCGGGACCAGGAGAGACTTGTCGGTGGTCAGGATCACGGGACAAGGTGACACGCGTCGACAAAGAGAAGTCATGCTTTGAGAAGCGTGCAAGGCGGTTTCTCGGTTTGGGCCTCAAAACCGGTGGTGGCGATTAGAGGTGCACGTGGCACCATCACGGAGCTTGCGTCGTGGCGAAGCAAAGTTGTGAAGGGCTCGATGGCGTTCGGGCAAAGGAAAAAGGGTTGGACGGTTTTGCCCCTGGTGGTAGGTGGCAATGTGCTATAGGTCAAGGGTAGAGTTGTCTTAGACCCTAGGCCTATATAAGGAGAGGTAGGGCTGGTGGAAGCGGTGCCTCTCTTTCCCTTAGCCTTGCTAGGTCTTCATTTCAAAGTGCTAGGAGATGTCTTCATGTAACAGAAGAGAGGAGAGGGTGTGTGAGAGACAACTCTTTCTCTTCTAAATAGTAGGAGGAAGAGGGTGGCTTCCTAGCCATGTATCCATGAATCTTGTATGCAAGGATCAATGATATGAGATTCAATTTCGTGCTCAAGATCTTCCTCTCTCCTTAAATTCTAAATTTCTCTTTTTCCTTATTTTTGGAGGTATTTTCGTGGGGATTTTCTATCTCGTTTTTGAGTGGGTTTTGGGGCGAATTTCTTGGGGGATCTTGGTGCTAGGACATGCCTAAACATTCCTTGATGGATTCGCTCACAAGTGCCCCAAGCTCACAAGTGAGTTGGAAGCTCAAACACTCAAAGTCAAAGAGCTCAAGTCCAAGCTGATAAATGAGACTCGCTCGAAAGTTCTCCCACCACCATGTGTAGTGTGTGGTCTTAAGGATAAGTTAGCAATAACTAGAGAGGAAAATAAGGATCTAGCTCAGGAAATGACTACCTCATCTCTCGTCTCCAAAGAACCCTAGTGAGTGAGGAGAAAATTGAGAGTGACTTGGCAAGAGTCAAAGAGAGTGCTAGTAGGTCAACCTACAACTTGGGCTTGGGATTTGAGAGGTATGACAAATAGAGTGCTAATGTGGGTAAGTTTGTGCCTAGCTCTAGCTACAAGGATGAGGAACAATCAATCAAACCCACTGACACATACTATCCACCTAATCCAAAACCCTCATTCAACCCAAAACAAGCTGAGAAACCAAAACCCAAACCTCCTATGCAAGCAAAGCCTAAACATGAGAGTGTCTAAATTTGCATTAACTGTGGTCAAAAAGGCCACTTGGATGAATTCTGTTATAGGCGTAAGAGGATTGAGAGAATGCAAGCTGAGTTAACTAGAAATGTGTGTCATGATGATTTTTTTTACTTTCAGTCTCGCTCTTTTTCTCGTGCCTATCATGGACAGGGTCATTCCTCATATGGATTTGATTCACGAAACAAAGGCTTTGTGCATCAGCGCTTTGACCATCATGGTGAGCTTCACTCGCGTGGATTTGATTTTCACATAGATGATTTCTATTCTCACAACCTAAAGTTTGAATCGAGACGCTTTGATAGGCCACGTTTTCCCCATCGTGGTTCTCGTCCCATGCCTTCGAATGATAATGTGCAAAGAACTGTGATGACTACTACCAGTCGTATGGTGAAGTGCTAGATTCCCAAAAGCTTTCTGACTAACCCCAGCACCGAGCCATCGATCTTTCCTTCTCGTTCTTTGTAGGCAGCAGGTGGAGGCCTGGAGAACAAGTGGCTAATGGACTCCAGGTGTTCGCGCCACATGACTGGAGATGCAAAGTGGTTCTCCGGCCTCACTCCCTTGAAGCGCCTCACTCTCTTGAAGCGCCGGGAGTATGTGACCTTTGGAGATGACAAGAGAGAGAGTGAAGGCAAGGGGTGCGGTAAAGGTAAATGAAAAAATCACTCTCAAGGATGTTGGTTTGGTTGAGCACCTCAAGTATAATCTTCTCTCTGTCTCTCAGCTGCTTCATGTTGGTTTGGAAGTGCGCTTTAAGAAAAATGCTTCTTGTGTTCTTGATTTGAATGGTTCTTTGGTGTGTGGGATTTCTAGCATTGGGAGAGTTTTCAGGCTGATTTTTCTGTTTCTCCTGGTTCTCACAAGTGCTTGTTGATCAATCTTCTTCTGAGCTCTGGAAATGGCATACGAGACTAGGTCACATGAGCTTTGACTTGCTTTGTCGCTTAAGTGGCCTAAGTTTGATCCGAGGATTGCCTAAGATCAAATTTGATAAGGATTTGGTTTGTGCTCCTTGTCGTCATGGGAAAAGGATTGCCGCTTCTCATCCCCCAACTAATTTAGTGTTGACTGAACGCCCAGGAGAGCTGCTTCACATGGACACTGTTGGTCCTTCTCGGGTTTCTTCGGCAGGTGGGAAGTGGTATGTTCTTGTGATTATTGACGACTTCTCTCATTATTTTTGGGTTTACTTTCTTGAGAGCAAGGATGAAGTGTTTCATCACTTTGAGGTTGTTCAAGGAACTCCCTGGTGCATTACGAGCAATACGTAGTGATAATGGCACCGAGTTCAAGAACTTCTCCTTTGATGCTTTCTGCCTTGAGCATGGTATTGAGCATCAGTTTTTAGCACCTCGTGTCCCTTAGAAGAATGATGTGGTCAAAATAAAGAACAGAACCTTGGTGGAAATGGCTCGGACAATGCTCGATGAACATAGGACTCTGAGGCAGTTCTGGGCTGAGGCCATCAGCAGTGCTTGCTATGTTTCTAATCGGGTTTTCTTGCGCTCAATTCTTAATATGACTTTCTATGAGCTACGTTTTGGGAGGAAGCCATCTGTTTCTCATTTACGTGCCTTTGGTTGCAAGTGCTTTATTCTCAAGCGTGACAATCTTGATATGTTTGAGTCGAGATCTTCCGATGGCATATTTCTTGGTTACACTCTTCATGGCCATTCATACAGAGTTTTGAATTTAGAAACTTACTCCATCGTAGAGTCCTGCGATGTAACCTTTGATGAATCAAAATCTTATGCAAGCAATGTGGTTGAGACTGCAGGTAGCAGGGAAATGGAGGAAAGCATCTTTGTAGAAGAGGACCTATAGAGCTTGGATGATGACGATGATGAGTCATTCCATCCCACATCCGAGCTTGTTCCTGCTGCTTCCACCACTTCGACAGAGGGTCCAGAAGTTTCTACATCAACCTCAGTAGCTGTCGAGCCAGCTCTAGCTGTGGTTGAGGGGGAGCTACACTCTGAGGGAGAGGCTCCTCACCATATTCAATGTCGGCATCCACCTCAACAGATGATCAGTATCTCTATGAGAGTATAACAAGGTCAAGGTCTGCACATCTCGCCTGCTTTACCAAAATTCTCTCTTTGTTGCCACCTTTGAACCTCGGGATGTTGGACACGCACCATCTGATGAACATTGGGTTAGTGCCATGCATGAGGAGTTGGAAAACTTTGAGAGAAACAAAGTGTGAACCCTAGTAGAGCCACCTGTTGCTGTCAATGTCATAGGAACCAAGTGGGTGTTCAAAAACAAGCATGGGGAAGATAGTGAGGTAGTGAGAAACAAGGCTAGACTTGTTGCTTAGGGGTTTAGCCAAGTTGAGTGCTTAGACTATGGGGAAACCTGCTCCTATTGCATGCATAGAAGTCATTAGGATCTTGCTTGCATTTGCTACCTCTGAGGGCATTAGACTCTATCAAATGGATGTCAAGAGTATTTTCTAAATGGTTTCATAGAGGAAGAGATTTATGTGAGACAACCACCTAGCTTTGAGCACCACAAATACCCAAACCGTGTATACAAGCTTCAGAAGGCTTTGTGCGGGCTAAAGCAAGCACCTAGGGCATGGTATGCTAGGTTAAAGACCTTCTTGCTAGAGCGCGGGTATGTCATAGGGTGTGTTGACATAACCTTGTTCACTCTAAAGCATGGCAATGACTTCTTAATGGTTCAGATATACGTGGATGATATCATCTTTGGTGGTTCCTCTCATGCTCTTGTGTCTAGATTTCAGGAAACCATGGAAAGTGAATTTCAGATGTCGATGATGGGTGAGCTCACCTTCTTTCTTGGACTTCAAATCAAGCAGTACAAGCAAGGCACTTCCATATATCAAGCCAAGTACACAAAGGATCTCCTGAAGAAGTTCGACATGGTCAATGTGAAGCCGTTGTCTACACCAATATCCACTACAACGGCACTTGACCCAGACGAAGACTGTGAAGCTATGGACCAAAGGGAGTACAGGAGCAGGATCGGCTCCCTTTTGTACCTGACGGCGACAAGACCCGACATACACTTTGCGGTGTGTCTTTGTGCTCGCTTTCAAGCTTCCCCAAGGGTGACTCAAGGCAAGGCTGTCAAGTGCATCTTCATGTATCTCAAATACACCCTTGAGTTCGGTCTTTGGAACTCTGCATCTTCATCTCTTGATCTCATTGGGTATTCGGATGCGAACTTTGTTGGGTGTCAAATTGATAGGAAAAGCACATCTGGTACTTGCCATTTCTAGGGTACTTCTTTGATATGTTGGTCTTCTCGTAAGTAGTCGAGTGTAACCTAATCCACCACAGAGGCTGAGTATGTTGCTGCTGCTAGCTGCTGTGCACAAATCCTATGGATAGTGTTCACCATGAGAGACTATGGGTTAACCTTTAAGAGTGTTCCACTCATGTGTGATAACTTCAGTGCCATATGCTTAGCCAAAAACCCAATCCAACATGGTAAGGTCAAACACATTAATGAGCAATTTCACTTCCTGAGAGACAATGTTGAGAAGGGAGATGTTGAGCTCAAATACATCGACACCAAAAACCAACTGGTTGATATCCTTACCAAGCCCCTAGATGCTTCGTGATTCACTTTTCTTCGGGAGAGCTTGGTGTTTATCATCCTTATTGATGAGGACATCAACGACATACGAATAATGACGACGGAAGATGGCGCGCCAAACCAAGCTGTCATGCCTCCACCTCTCGTCGTCGCGCCTCCTCGAGTTATGGATCCATCTTCAAACGAGACAACGACGTACAAGGGCCCAATCACTAGAGCTCGAGCCCAGGAACTGAAGACGGTTTTGATGCTAAGTAACGACGGCCCAGGATGACGCCGCCCGAAGGCCCACATGGCCCAAGTCGCGCGACTTCCCCTCCACCGCGCGCCTCTCCTCGTGATCAGACTGATCTTGTTTACCGCAAGGTTAATATCCTCCGAAAGTTGGTTCAGCGATTGCATTGACACTTCGGCTTGCTCGTCGTAGTCGGATCGTGAGGGTCAACATCCACCAAATCGAAGTTATCTCCACTCGTCGAAAGATCGGGCACTCTAGACCTATCAAGTGGTATCAGATTCCAGTGTTTCTTGGTGAGTTTTATCCAAGTCCACATAAACCGAAAACTACAAAAAAAAAGTTTACCCCAGTACGGTTTTGAGCCTCGCACTTTCGTTCAATAATTTGCGTTGTTGAGTTTTTGTGCTTTCACTTTTGATTGTTGCTGGTACACTGTGTTTCATCGTTTTCTTCCTATCATCGTCGTATCTTTTAATTACCGTTCTACCCCTGCCTCAAAAAAAAAGCGCTTGTGCTTAATTGCTTATTTGAGGTCTCATTGTTTATATTTTCAGCAAAAAGTATTAAAAAAAGAGAAAAAAAAGAGCGGCCGAGCAACACAGACGACGCGTTCTTGCTGCACTTTGTTTTGATCCTTCTTCCTTCCTCTTGCATTTGTACCGGCAGCAATCTTTTCGCGTTTAGCACCATTATTCAGCTTTGCAGTTATTGTTTGAATTGTGCTAACCCTTGGATTGAGTGCAGCCTCCCAGCCCCACAAATTTTCTACTACGAGTAGGTTTTTGTTTCACCACGCAATCGCTCCTCCAATCTTCCACCGGTTTTACCTGTGGTTGCAGTTCACGCTTACATGCTTGGTAAGGACGGGTAAGAATTTGATAACAACTTTTTGATTAAGCTTTTTATCCACCACTCACCTCTCGTTGTAGGATCCCGCTTTTTGTATTGCTTGTGTTTGTATGGCAGAATACAGCTTGAAGTCGGAGGAGCTCACCCTCCAGGATGTCCAGGCACAGGTTGATGGTCTACAAAACGACATGAAGACGATGCACGAGAGACTTGACTCTACGGTCACTTCGTCGAATGAGCGTTTTGATCAACTGGACCTCGCTGATACGGCTGCCGGCACCACGCTCGCGACAATCATGACTCGTCTTGAGGCCATGTCGACGCAGCTTGGGACCATGATGACGCAGCTCATGGACTTGCAACATGCACGTGACTACGGCGCCGACACCGAGCAGGACGACGACAATCGCCGTGGTCGTGCTCGTAGGGTACGTGTTCCTATTAATGATTCTTTTGCCAAAATAAAATTTCGTATTCCCACTTTTAGTGGCAAATATGATCCGGGTGCTTATCTTGATTGGGAATTAGAGGTTGAACAAAAATTTGCATGCCATGATATTCCTGCTAATTTACAAGTTAAGACTGCTATTAGTGAATATACTGAATTTGCTTTATTTTGGTGGCGTAAGTATAGACAAAGATATTCTGATAATATTCCAGCCACTTGGACGGCATTAAAAGCTGCTATGCGTCATCGTTTTGTGCCGTCATATTATGCTAGAGATTTGCTTAATCAAATGCAGCGTTTTCAACAAGGTTCACTTTCCATAGAGGATTATTATCAAGCTTTGCAAAAGGGTATGATTCGCTGTGGTTTAGTTGAACTGGATGATGCTGCTATGGCTCGCTTTAGGGGTGCGTTAAATCATGAAATTCAGAACATTCTTGATTATAAGCATTATGATGATATGACCACCTTATTTGAATATGCTTGTAAAGCTGAACGTGAAGTGCAGGATCGACAATCTTCGTCAAGACCTAACATTTTTGTAGGGTCCAAGACGCCTTCAGCTCCACGGTCGACACCTCCTTCCACGTCGCGCGACCACTCCTCGACCACGTCCAAGTCGAGTGCTCCATCCACGGCCAAATCTGCCTCGATCGTGCCGTCCTCCTCGTCGTCTGGACGAGCTCGTGATATTCAGTGTCACCGTTGCCGAGGATTTGGTCATGTAATACGCGATTGTCCAAATAAACGAACTATGTTGATTCGTGACGACGGTGGGTATTCTTCTGCTAGTGATTCTGAGGATATTCAGCAGACTATGCTTGCCACTAATCATGCAGATAATACGGAGCTTCATGTCGACTCTAGTGCCGCCGACAGGTATGCCACTCTTGTTGTGCAGCGTGTTCTTAGTAGACAGGTCGTTCAGGATGAAAAGCATCAGTGCCACAACATTTTTCATATCAAAGGTGTTGTGCAAGAACGAGCGGTCCGTATAATCATCGATGGTGGCAGTTGCAACAATTTGGCTAGTACGACCTTGGTGGAGCAGTTGTCATTGCCAACAAGGAAGCATCCACATCCTTATCACGTTCAATGGCTTAATGATGGCGGCAAAATAAAGGTAACGCGCTCGGTACGTGTGCCTTTCTCTCTTGGCGCCTATTCTGATTTTGTAGATTGTGATGTTGTTCCAATGGAAGCATGCTCTTTGTTGCTTGGCCGTCCTTGGCAATATGATGTTGATAGTGTTCATCATGGTCGCTCCAATTATTATTCCTTCATGTTTAAGGGTCAGAAAATTGTTATTCATCCTATGACACCTGAACAAGTTCTTAAAGATGATATTGCTCGAGCGACAAAAGCTGCAAAATTGGTTACATCGCCTCCTGTTGCACCTGTTCAACATGAGATCAAATTGAATAATCCTATCTTGCTTGCTACACGTGCTGATTTTGATGAACTACATGATGCTAATCTGCTTTGCTATGCGCTAGTTTGCTCTCGTATGCTTGTTTCACTAGATGAGGCGTCTATGTTGCATATTCCTCCTGCTGTTGCTAATCTTTTGCAGGACTATAAAGATGTTTTTCCCGCTGAATTACCGTCGGGTCTTCCTCCTATTCGTGGCATAGAACATCAGATTGATTTAATTCCAGGCGCACGGCTTCCTAATCGCGCCCCGTACCGCACAAATCCTGAGGAGACGAAAGAAATTCAGCGTCAAGTGCAGGCATTGCTTGATAAAGGTTACATTCGTGAGTCTCTCAGCCCTTATTCGGTTCCTGTTTTGCTTGTTCCTAAGAAAGTTGGTTCTTGGCATATGTGTGTAGATTGTCGTGCAATTAACAATATTACAATTCGTTATCGATATCCTATACCACGCCATGATGATATGCTTGATGAACTTAGTGGTGCCACAATTTTCTCTAAGGTTGATTTGCGTAGTGGTTATCATCAGATAAGAATGAAATTAGGAGATGAATGGAAAACGGCTTTTAAAACTAAATTTGGCTTGTATGAATGGTTGGTTATGCCGTTTGGATTGTCTAATGCTCCTAGCACTTTTATGCGCTTAATGAATGAAGTTCTTCGGCCTTTCATTGGAATATTTGTTGTTGTCTATTTTGATGATATCTTTATATACAGCAAATCCATGAATGAGCATTTAGATCATTTGCGTGCTGTTTTTGATGCTTTGCGTGCTGCTCACTTGTTTGGGAACATGGAAAAATGCAGTTTTTGCACGCAACGTGTTTTGTTTCTTGGATATGTTGTTACTCCACAGGGCATTGAGGTCGATAGCAGCAAGGTGGACGCCATTCAGAGTTGGCCCCAACCGACGACGGTCACACAGGTTCGCAGTTTTCTTGGTCTTGCAGGCTTCTATCGTCGTTTTGTGCGGGATTTCAGTTCTATTGCTACACCATTACATGAGCTGACCAAGAAGGGTGCGCCATTTGAGTGGGGCGCACCACAAGACGACACATTCAACACTTTAAAGGAACGGTTAACTCATGCTCCTCTCTTACAATTGCCTAATTTTGATAAAGTATTTGAATTGGAATATGATGCTAGTGGAATTGGTTTGGGTGCTGTTTTGTTGCAAGATCATAAACCCATTGCTTATTTTAGTGAGAAGTTAAGTGGTGCTGCTCTTAAATATTCCACTTATGATAAAGAACTTTATGCTTTAGTAAGAACTTTGCAAGCATGGCAGTATTATTTATGGCCTCGCGAATTTATTATTCATTCTGATCATGAGCCTTTGAAAAACATATTAGAACCCAAACTAATCTGAACCGTCGTCATGCTAAATGCGTTGAATTTATTGAATCTTTTTCATACATCATTAAACATAAAAACGGGAAGGAAAATGTGATTGCCGATGTTTTGTCTCGTCGTTATATGATGCTGTCCCAATTAGACTTTAAAATCTTTGGTTTGCAAGCTTTGAAAGATCAATATGTGAATGATGCTGATTTTCGTGATATTATGATGCATTGTATGGATAGCAAACCTTGGGGCAAATTTCATATGCAGGATGGGTTCCTGTTTCGTGCTAACAAGCTGTGTATTCCAGCTAGCTCGGTTCGTCTTTTATTTTTACAGGAGGCGCATGGAGGTGGTCTTATGGGTCACTTCGGAGTTTTCAAGACACATGAGGTGTTGGCCGACCATTTCTTTTGGCCACGGATGCGCCGTGATGTTGAGCGCCTTGTTGCACGCTGTACTACATGTCAAAAAGCTAAATCTCGTTTGGGTAATCATGGTTTGTATATGCCCTTGCCTGTTCCCTCTTCTCCTTGGCATGATATTTCGATGGATTTTGTTTTGGGATTGCCTCGCACTAAGAAGGGGAGGGACAGTATTTTTGTGGTTGTTGATCGTTTCTCTAAAATGGCTCACTTTATACCTTGTCATAAAACTGATGATGCCTCAAATATTGCTGAATTGTTCTTTAAAGAGATTGTTAGATTGCATGGAATTCCTAAAACAATTGTCTCTGATCGTGATGCTAAGTTCCTTAGTCATTTTTGGCGTTCTCTTTGGAATAAATTAGGAACTAAGCTGCTGTTTAGTACTACTTGTCATCCTCAAACTGATGGGTAAACTGAGGAAGTAAATAGAACTTTGTCTGCTATGCTTAGAGCTGTTTTAGATAAAAACTTGAGACGTTGGGAAGATTGTTTACCTCATATTGAATTTGCTTATAATCGTGCTACATATTCTGCCTCTAAGATGTGTCCTTTTGAGGTTGTTTATGGCTAAAGGCACTATTAGACTTGGATAAATAAAAGAACAAACATCTTTATAATTGTGGCATAAGTCTTATAGAAGAAAAGATTCAAGAGAACTTATACCAAGGCGTCCAAGATAAATCCGGAATCCTGAGGAGAAGCTCTCAACCTGACTCTAACTCCCAAGCTAACTATCCTACTCTACATTGTAGCAGAAGTAGTGGGAAAGTAGTCTTCTTGATGTGTTTCTTTAAGTTCTTCTTTTTTCCGAATTCTCCACTATTTATATGTGGCGATGGGCCGGACGTTATTTGTAGGTGGAGTCGGTAGGCCAAACTGGGTCCGCCGGGTGGCCACGTGTGTCGGGAGGCCGTTAGATTGGGTCAGTTCCCGACCGACTCTCTTCCAATGGCTCAGATCTTGTCCCAAAGGCAGTTGTTGGGTCGGTTTCCACTCACTTCCTCCTTTGGCGGGCGGTAGGACTCATGGGCATCATGGGCCTCATGGGCTGGCAATCCCGGGTGGCCATCCCAGGCCGGGCGACAGCCTTGGTCGGGTGCCGAGCCCTTATTGATTTTTCCCTTGTCCTCTCCCAGTTAGGCCACTTGATGGCCTTCTTTCCTTCGCCACATTTTACGTGTCTTGGCCGGAGAGAAAAACGGCATCATGGTGGAGTATTTTGTAGAATCAGCTGGGTGCTGATTTCAGCCGTAAACGACCATGTCGGCCGGGTCCTGATATCAGCCGTTAACAACCCTATCGGCCGGGTCCTGATTTCAGCCGTAAACGACCCTGTCGACCATAGTAAATGGCTGTTTCATAGTGGTGATCCGTCAACGTGGTGTTTTCCTCGTGTTTTTTTTTGCATATTTTAGCCCTTTTTGTACCTGCAAACATATATCTCACCAAAACTCGTGGAATCTTATTAGTTGAAATAAATATTTATAGAACTAAGGTAGTTACCTTGCATTTCCCAACCGGTTGGCGGTCGATAAAGGGCCACGTGGGCCTTCGGACGGCGTCATCCTGGGCTGTCGTTCCTTAGCATCAAAACCGTCTTCAATTCCTAGGCTCGAGCTCTAATGATTGGGCCCTTGTACGTCGTCGTCTCGTTAGAAGATGGATCCGTAACTCGAGGGGGCGCGATGACGAGAGGTGGAGGCATGACAACTTGGTTTGGCGCGCCATCTTCTGTCGTCATTATTCGTATGTCGTTGATGTCCTCATCAAGTATCTCTACTCCTTAATAATTTACGTGAGATCGTCATTGATGTTGCTTTAGCTTGATGTAGGCTTTGTTGTTGATTTTACACATTGGATTAGTTTGGTGCGAGCTCATGCGAGTCCAATTTGAATACGTATGTTGTGTCGTGTCTAACCTACCGCATGTCACACAAGTCTGATTCATTCACATATGTTGCGTTCTATGTTGCAGCGATACAAGAACAAAGTGTCACATTTGTATTAGAAAGGTCGAGGGACATAGATACAATGCAGATACGACACAAATACATATATGCCAAGTAACTGAAATAAAAGAAAAAAATAGAAAATTGGGTACTTCTTCGAGATGCCTTGGGCCAAAATTGAATATGGCCCAAAAGCAACACAAGCAGCCCATGACCTAGTTGTGTAGTCTATTGCATGTGACTACGTATATGATTCAACTCCACTACCGGTAGCCATACCATTCACCACCTCCACCACCAACTGCACATAGGAACGAATATGTTGACAACTACTCGTTGTCCAGGATCGGCGATGCCATGCCTTCTGATTAGAACCATCTAAGACGATGCCATGACTATAGGACGCTCTTGTTTGACACTACACCATCGGACGACGCCATTTCTGTGACTTCAATCATCTCGTCATCGCTCGCAACAAATTGGATGCACGAGCACTTTGCTAGTCTTCCTAAAATTGGATATCTCTAAAGTTTTTGATTGGGTATCATGGGCTTTCTTGATGGAGGTTCTCTCTCTCACTTGGGCTTTGGTGTGGGGTGGCACAATTTGATCTCGAATATGCTCTAAATGGCTTCTACTAGAGTTCTTCTCGATCGTGAACTCGAGGAACTGATTTGACATTTTCATGGCCTTCGACAGGGTGGCCCGCTATCCCCCATGCTCTTTATTTTGAAAGGGCGTACTCAAGTGAATGGCGGCTGGTATCTCGTGGCTTTGGGATAAAGTTCAAAGAACCCTTGATCTTGGAGGGGTTGGTATAACAAACCTCGAAATAATGGGATGGGCCCTTCAGCTCCGATGGCTTTGGTTCAAGAAAACTGATACAAACAGGCCATGGATCGTTATAGATATCCCTGTTCATTCATGGGTGCTTGCTTTGTTCGACATTGCCATTGAATCTCAGATTGGAAACGGTCATAACACCATATTTTGGAAAGATAGATGGCTATTCGGTTGTACTTTGGGTGACTAGGCCTTGGTGGTGATAGCTGCAGTCCCACAACAATCTCGCAGCAGGCGAATTGTGGCTGAGGCTTTGGTGGACCGTAGCTAGGTTAAAGACATCAGAGGAGGATTATCAATGATTTGGATTGTTTGAATTCTTTATACTATGGGACATCCTGCTGGAATTTGCTCTTAACCAGAAGACGTTAAAACATGTTTGGCGCCTGAACAATTCCGGACAATATAAGGCTAAGTCTGCATATAGGGCTTATCTGAATGGAGCGAATTCGTTTGAGCCATGGCGTAGGATTTGGAGGTCTTGGGCTCCGGCTAAGTGTAAGGTACTAATTTGGTTGGTGGCCCACAAGCGCTGCTGGATCGCTGACCACCTAACCAAAAGAGGAATGCCGCACCCCGAGCAATGTCTGTTATGTGACTAAGAGGACAAGGACATCCAGCACCTTGTCACAACTTGTATAATCGCCCAAGAGTTTTGGTTCAAACTTTCTGCTCCTCTTGGTTTGCAGCAGTGCAATCCTACTCAGCATGAAGCCTCCTTTTATAGAATGGTGGAGGAAGTGTAGAGTCAAAGCTCGCAAGGATCAATGGAAAGGCCTGAACACTACGATTATCATGGGTGCGTGGTTAATCTAGAAACACCAGAACTCGTGTGTGTTTGAAGTACTTGGTCCTTGCACGACCACGCTGATTAACACCTTTAAAGTAGAACACCACATTTGGTGTATGACAGGCGTCCGAGGCTTAGGCTTGGTCAAGTGGTGCACCCAAGTTAATCCCATCTCACCTTGTAGATTGAGTCTTGTGTGTTTTTTGTTTTATTTAGAGTAAATCCTTTGCTGTACCATCAGTCCCTCATAGCTCGGTCAGAGTGAGGTGGCGAACTTGTAAGAGACCGGCTCTCTCTCTCTAGCAATACAAACATGCATAGCTCTTCTACACATTCGATAAAAAAGAATGATGTTAGAAAGGATGGGCCCGAAGAAAAGGGGATGCAATCAATTTTTGCAACGCGCTGGAGTGCGCATAGGAGGATGGAGCGAGAGAAGCTATATCCTTTTTTTTTTGGCGATGAAAAGCTATATCCTATTTAAAAGGCCTGATTTAGGAATTGAGTATTGTCGAAGCATATGCTTAATATTCCAAGCTTCCACATTAGGGTGTTCTCCTCCTGATTATATTACGTTTAATTTCTTTTGGTGTCACTAAATCACTAATGCATATTTTAAATTTAGTATTTTTCAATAAAATATAATTACTATTTGTTACAAGAACGTCATGCGTGCGCATCACATCGTGCACTATGCTAGTACAAGAAAATGACGATATTCGCCTCATCCTAACAGCATCTCCAACAGCTAATATATAATATGAGCTAAATTTGAAGATTTTACCTCTTTTATAACAATAGAAATCCTCCTAAAACTATGAGATACCCAACAGACTCTCTAAATCTTAAACTCCATATTCAAACAACCACATCTGCCATGCCTCAACGAGTGAAACAGAGTAGTTGCAGAAACGAAGTGTGCTGATTTCCATCAGACTTGAAACAGCAACTACTCGCCCATGCCGACTCGCCATCAAAAGCGACACTTTACAACCTCGGCCGACCGTGCGGAGGTAGAGCGGTTCCTTCGAGCATTGGATGGCCCCAACGTTGCCGGCCAAGGTCGGGACTCCGAAGCCTGAGCCGCTCCTCCTCAGCAGACGGCGGCTCAAGCACAGTGCAGGTCATGTTGGCGCGTCTGTAAGACAAGTTCCACGACATGCTATCAGCGCCCATGCATGATCTGCCCATCCTGACTCACAAAGTTGTGCGTGGAGTGCGATAGTGAGCGGCACCCACTCGACAAAGACGGAGAGCGGAGTGGCCAGGATACCGAGTGAGGGAAAAAAGAAAACACGATAGCGATTCTGTTGGATTGATTTTTTTGGTTATTATTCTATATTTAGCTAACGATTTATTTTACAGAGCCTGTTGGAGATGCTCTAATGACTATCAGGTATCAGCCAAATATAAAAAGAGGTCAAATGGGAAATGAGAAACCAATTAGGACCTTGTTCAGTTATTCCTCTCCTAAGAGAATTGGTGGGGATTGGGAGGGATGAAATCCTTCAGGGCTCGTTCGTTTCCTTCGGTACTGCCACATCCAAGGCCCGTTTCAGACGGATTGGAGCAGTCCTATTTAAAGCCAAGTCCACAACGAATTCACCGTTCGGTTTGGGCTGGCTCAGAAAAAAAAAAACTTAACCTGGAACCAATTTTTCTTGCACTAAACGGCCAGAACAAATCCACTACTTGTACCCTCCGGCAAGGAGCCAGCTGGATCAAGTGAATCAATAAGATTCACTCTATCCGAGCCCAGAATAGTTCTTGGGCCAGAATTGTTCTCCAGAAAACGAAAAGAGTCCTTACGAATCAGCTAAGGATTCAATCCCCTTTAATCCCATCATTACCTTCCGACAATTGCAACCAACGAGCCCTAAGAATACTGGTTATCTTCTAAGTGAAACACTACCAGATTTCCGTCATATAAACCCTATACTTGAGACAATCCATGCTAGTGTTGCCTCCTTTTGGGACATGGATAATTCACCATAGTTGCACGCCGGCATGTCCAATACAAGAAACAGGTATAAAAACGTTACATTTTCTTTGGCCAAAAATCATGGTTTGTTGTGAGCACAGATCGAAGCCCGAACAACATGGTGAGGAGCTGGATCTTTCTCATTGATAAGAATTTGTTCTGGAAAGTCCACTCGTATTGATTTGAACTGGTAGCGCTGTATGACATCAAAGAAAGTAAGTACCACAGTCAACACACGGTATAACAACTAATGGCTTGTCATACCGAGTCATTCTGCTAACTAAATAAGAAGTGCAGATATAAAGACGATTTGGCAACAAGAATGTAGCTTATCCATCTTTGCAGTTCCAACCTAGATATGCAACAATATTTCTTCCACCCATTTCATAAAATCAAGAATACAATTTAATTAATCACTCATTTTTAAAAACAAGAATTTTGATCTGCTTTTAACAATGCAAAGGCCAGAGTTAATAATGTCTATTATAAAATGATTAAATTAACGTGCTTCATTTTTTGTTACATTTTTCATTAGATGGTGTGATCAATAACAGGCAAACGTATTACATCCATCCGCAATCAGAACGAGGTGCAGGTACAAACCTTATTCCACATGTTACCTTTTTTTTTTGCAAAAAAGGCAAAAAAAAAAGAGGTAACATTATTAAACTTTATTTAATACATGTTCTCATTGGCCAATTATTTAACTTGATTTTCTGTATCAATTTCAACGTTATATTCTAGAAAAAGAGAGGTGACTACATACAATAATAAACGAACTGTAACGAAATCTTTTATATTAATGAAGATGCAAGGGAATCATTTAGAATACATGCCAACATGTGCCATGAATAAGTTAAGACGATAGTTCTAACTTCAAGGCCATAGGCAGGATGCATAACTACGCTGGGTAGTATATATCATTTTAGTCGATAAATCAATAAAACATAATGTTTACTGCAGATCATTAGCAGTGTATTGCCTTACGAATAGAGTGACTGAAAGTAGAAAAACGTGAATTCAAAGGTGTACCTTATCTTTCCATGAAATGTCCAGGATTCTATAATATGGTTCAAACAGTATTATTCGATCACCCTCTTTAATCTATGGCAGAAAAGATTAAAGTTAGCAAACTTATGTTATTACTACAGATACAATCAATTAATCAATAAGTATTTGTCAAACCATGAGCTATAGAAAGGGAAACTATGGCAATATAAAGGAATGAAACAAAAAACAACTAAATTGACCATTTCCAATTTTTGTGACCGATCCAGCGGCAATATCTTTAACTACAAAGGAATCTGAATCACCTTCATTATCCTCGTGGAACCACCTCCCTTTCAACTTATAACAAAATTCCAAATGTTTTCATCTCCCAAACAAACCTGGGCATCTCATTATAATGTATAAAGCCATAAAATTCTATATGAACCGATGCATTTCCTGGGCCACAGGCATGCAGGTCTCACTATAGTGCAAAACTCCGGCTGGAAGCTAATGCTCCCTCTCAGTTCCTTTTACTTTTCTGCTCAGCATATGATGTTCTTCTCTTCTAGACATGCTAAAGGGGATATGATTTGGAAAAAATCTAGGGATCATAAGTACTCCCTCCGTCGCATAATATGTGTCATTCTAGCATCCTCTAGTTTTATCAAATTATTTGTCACTCTCACTTCCCAATAATCCTTTCTCTTTGCCTAATATATCTCTATTTGTATCTCCTTCACCGATTTCTATATATCCATCTTTTTCATCTCTTCTTAATTCCCGTGCCCCGGAGCAAAAACCACAAGTAAATTGGGTTGGAGGGAGTATGAAACTAGAGAACTAAATCTCTCATATTAATGCTTAAAGAAAACGACTTCTTAGCATGCCTAGACCACCTAGTCCACGTGAGCATACCTAGCGCCTACAGTTAAATGTCTCTCCAAGGAGTTCTTCCGGCTACTCAGGCTGCTAAAATGGGGTATGTAGTAAATAGGTGGCCATATGGACCGTAATGGGTCAGCTCTAGGACTTCGATTTTCAGCATGGCCCAACCATGGCTTGCTCAGGTCAACACAGCCCGATGCGGCATGCTATGCTTGGGCCTAAGGCCTAGCACAGATGGCGACATATGCACAACCCGCTTAAAATTAGTGTTAAACAAAATTATGATTCATCTGTGGACTATAAAGGCATCTTGGTTTGGTGGTTAGTCCATTGCTTCTAAACCCTCAAGTCGCTAGTCCGAAGCGCCACTCCCTATTTTCCACCACTTTTTTCACCATCAACGCCCACAATCATAATGGGCTAGCACACCTGTGGGCTTGAATGGCATGGCCCGGTTCCAGAGCATGTCGTGCTGGGCCCATGAATATCAGCCCAACCACGGTTGTGCCTGGGTCGTGCTGGGCATTGGGCAAGGCCAGCCTGTTGGCCATCTACAGGTAGTTATAGTAGCTTTCTAATTGACAAAATGGGGGAGAAAAGGAATGGCAACCGCTTGTATTGCAATGTAAGGGTTACAGGATGTTAGGAATAATGGATCTTGTATTATTCCAGGGGCAAAGGCCCAAGTATATACATGAACAGGTTAGGGAAATATGCACAAAGGCCCCTCATACACTGGGAACTCACACAACACCTATGCCATATATCTAACACCCCCCTCAAACTCAGGGTGGGTCACCAAACACTGAGTTTGGAAAAAGAATAGAGAAGAACACCAAACACTCCCACCGCAAACTCAGAGTGGGTCAACAACACTGAGTTTGGAGAGATAGAACCTGTGACGAGCTTTAGTGCCTTTGTGAGTAAGTCAACCAGCTGGATCTTGGAAGGAACATACCGAGGAGCAATCACACCATCCTAAACCTGTGCCCGGGTGTAGAAGAGATCAACACCAACATGCTTGCTAAGCTTATGCTTTGTAGGATCACGAGACATGCTGAGAGCACTGTCAAGTCTGACAAGAGTAGGCATCTGAGCAGGATCACCAAAGTACTCTAGCAACCACCGCAACCAAGTGACCTCAGCTGTCACAAGAGCCATAGCACGTAACTCATCCTCTGCACTAGAACGAGAAACTGAACACAGAGTAGGTGGGTGTAGTGTAGCTGAGTGGGAGCATACACAAACTGACTCAAGATATGCACAGCATGCGAGATATCAGGACGAGTGACACCAAGGTAGACAAGACTACCCACAATGTGACGATATCGAGTAGGATCGGAGAGATGCTCACCGTCACCAGCACGAAGCTGAACATTGAGCTCCATGGGAGTCTCTACTGTACGGTCATCTATGAGGCAAGAACGATCAAGGAGATCCTGAATGTACTTCTCTTAAGAGAGATAGAGGCCCTCATGAGTAGAGGACACCTCAATATCAAAAAAGTAACGAAGAGGACCAAAATCAGACACCAAGAACTGCTCACTCAGACCGGCCTTAGCAAAGGCAATGTACTCAGGGTCATCTCCAGTAAAGATCATATCATCAACATAAAGGAGAAGTGTCCGACCACGAGAGAAAATGTGAACAAAGAGAGCAGGGTCATGGTTGCTGGCAGTAAAACCAGCAGCAAGAACAACAAAAGCAAAGCACTAAAACCAAGCGCGGGGTGCCTGCTTGAGTCCATAGAGGGACCGACAAAGGCGACAAACCATACCCTCGGAAACAGAATACCCTGGTAGCGGCTGCATATACACCTCCTCAGACAGCTCACCATTAAGGAACGCATTCTTGACATCAAGCTGAGAGATGGTCCATTGACAGACAAAGGCAACAGCAACAAGAGTCCAAATGGTGGCCATGTGAGCAACAAGAGCAAAGGTCTCATCATAGTCACGACCACGCTCCTGCTAAAAACCACGTGAAACGAGGCGCGTCTTATAGCGCTCAAAGGAACCATCGAAGCGAGTCTTGACCTTGTAGACCTACTTGCAAGTGATAGGACAGACACGAGGGGGAAGAGGAACAAGATTCCACGTGCCAGTCCGCTCAAGAGCAGCAATCTCCTCAGCCATGACGTGCTGCCATTCCTGATGACAAATGGCATCACGATAGGTGGTAGGCTCAGAAAATGCAGTAGCAGAATAGGCAGAAGGAGAGTATGGATCAAGAGGCCGACGGATACGACCGCCGCGCCGGAGAGGAGGCTCAGGTGAGGAGGAATCCTTAGAGGTCTCAACAGGAGAGGGTGATGGTGGTGGTGGTGTTTGTGGTGGTGGTGGTGGTGCAGGACAACCTGTGTCACTGGAGGCTTAACTGAGTAATCAGGCTACAGTGGAGAATGATCGGGCAAGGGATCACTAGGAGATGCCGAAAGAGAAGGCACCCCCGTGGAAGGTGGTGGTGGAGGAGACATGGTGTAGGTGTTGACCAAAGAAGCATCGAGCAAAGTCAAGAAAGAAAGAGGGTCAACCAAAGAAGTGGGAAAGGTATCCGAGGATGGACGAGGATGGTAAGGACGAGACTCATCAAAGACAACATCCCGAGACACCCTCATGCGACGAGCAACAGGATCCCAACAACAATAACCCTTATGCTCAGCACTGTAGCCTAAGAAAACACACTCAACAGACTGAGCGGTCAACTTTGTATGCTCCCGTGGCGGAAGAAGCACATAGCACACGCAGCCAAAGAGGCGAAGTGCAGAGTAATCAAGTGTCTTAGCAAGGAGACGCTCAAAAGGAATCCCACAATCAAGAGCAGATGAAGGCTGGATGTTCACCATAATTGGCTGTAGAGACAGCCTCAGCCCAAAAGTGAGGAGGAATAGACGACGCAATCAAAAGAGCACGAGCAGTCTTAAGGAGATGACGACGCTTCCGCTCAACAACACCATTCTGAGCGTGAGCACCACGACAAGAAAACTGAGCAAGGGTACCCTGATCAGAAAGAACCTGACTAAGGGCTCCATAAAGATAATCGCCCGTAGAATCCGCACAAAAAACACGAATAGAAGTGTCAAAATGAATACGGATCATAGCAGGAAAGGTCTTATAGATGGATAAAGCCTCACTGCGATGCTTCATGAAGTAAATCCAAGTGTGACGAGAATAGTCATCCATAAAGAGAACATAGTACCGATGCCCTCCTGTAGAAACAAAGGGAGCAGGACCCCATATATCAGAGTGAACAAGGTCAAAAGGACGCTGAGACACAGACTCAATAGAAGGATAGGGGAGTTGAATTTGCTTGCCCAAATGACATCACTGACACTGATGTAAAGACTCATGAGTTGAAACAGACCCTAAAAGACCTCGACTAATCATAGTGGAAAGGCGAGAACCACAGAGATGACTGAGGCGATGATGCCACTGAGCAAAAGAGGCCGAAGAGGAAGCAGCAAAAGCAGAACCAAGACGACTGGTCAACGCAGCGAAAGAAAGATGTAGCCAGTCAAGCTCCTAAAGGCGCTGAGAGTCACGACGTTGAGGGCAACCCGTACGACGATCATGAACATAGCAAAAGTCAGGATCAAGAATGACTCGACAATCATGATCAGTAAGCTGGCCAGCAGACATAAGGTACATAGTCAGGTTGGGAACATAGGAAACATCGGCAACAGAAAAAGAGTCAGAAAAAAGAGTCGCACGTCCAACAACAGGAAGTAAAGAGCCATCAGCCGTGTGAACAAAACGAGAGACAGATGGAGAAACCATAAAGGAAAGACACAAACGATGAGGAGTCATGTGAAAAGAAGCACCGGAGTCAAGAATTCATGAGTGAGTACCTGGAGTGGTGGTAGAGAAAATGCTTTGCGAAGGAGCAGGACCAGGTGGTGCAAAAGGCTGAGTCATAGAACCAGCAGCTCCAAGAGACTGAGAGGCAAGTAAACGACTAAGAACTCGAAGAACATCTTGAGTGTCAAGTCCAGAAGAGCTCCTCGAAGAATCTCCAGAGTTAGAACCACCAGTCTGAGAAGAGCGACAAGTAGAGCTGTCCAAACGGACTGGGCCTAGTAGGCTGGCCCGAAGCCCTAAAAAAAGCACGGCACGAGCCTGGCACGGCCCATTAAATTTCGAGCCCGTGCTGGCACGGCCCACACCTGCGTGTCGTGCTTGGGCCGAGAAGTTGGCCCGCCGGACAGCACGGCCCGGCATGATTAGTAGGCCGGCCCACTAAAGCCCTATAAGGCCACATCAGACACGACCTATTTAAGTATACTACTACTTCAATCTTGATACAACAAGCCACTCTAGCCAGGTGGGAAGATACCTTCTTCAATTCCTTAAGGTCACAGGTTCGAATCCTCAATGCAACATCATATTATTAACATTTTAGCCACTTCAATTCTAAATGGGTTGTCAATTTAATTGGGCCCGTCGGGCTTAGTGGGCCAGCCCGGCATGAATTTGTATTTTAGGGTCGTGCCATGGGCCGGCAGCTGAGCCCTAAGGCTATCTCGGCACGGCCTGAAATGGCCCATGGGCCGTGCTGGCCCTATATTAAACGTGTCGGGCCTGGGCCGTGCCGGGCCAGGCCGCCCGTTTGGACAGCTCTAGCGACAAGCACGAGCCTTATCCTTCTTCTTCTTGTAGCAGAAACGCTCAACATGACCATCCTTGTTACAATACTTGCAGTGAAGACCACCGCCCATACCGCCCCACGAGCCCCCGCTACTCCTGAAAGGTGCCGGTGTAGGCAACACAGGAGAGGTGGCGGGACGGGTGGATGAGGAGGACATCATGCTCACGGATTAGCGTGCGGAACGGCTCAATTATTGAAGAGAAACAGTCGCAACAGCAAATTTCTTTTTTCGCCGCAGAGCCGAGCTGACGGATGAGACGGCGAGCCGAGCCGACGGACGAGTCCGTGAGCCGAGCCGACAGACGAGCCGCGAGCCGAGCCAGAGCCGAGGAGCCGAGCCGAGCTGCAAGAGCCGAGCCGCAAGCCCCGAGCCGTGTCGGCGTTGGAGCCCAGCCGACGATGGATCGAGTGGTGGACCAGCTCAAAACTGGATCGAGCTGATCGGGCTCAATCGAAATCGACGCTACTCCTAGCGACGGCGGCGGCAGGCTCCTGGCGCAGCGTAGTGGAACAGCAAAGGCGGCGGCGACGACGGCGCAGAGCTTAGGGAAGAATAGCTCGATGACGAGGAGCTCCGCGATTGCTCGAAGCCGAACGACGGCGCCGCACGGGCAAAGCAGCATGGCGGCCAGGCAGCAAAAGCAGCGCGTGACGGCAGGCGAAGCGCAGCGCCAAGAGGCACGACGTCGGCGCCGAGAGCGACGACCGACGGCGACGACCGGCAACAGTAGCAGTAGGGTTGAGAGGGAGGGAGGAAAGAAGCCTAACCCTAAAAACTTGGCTGTGGTACCATGTTAGGAATAGTGGATCTTGTATTATTCCAGGGGCAAAGGCCCAGGTATATACATGTACAGGTTTGTAATACCCGGCCCATACTAGGCCATGCGCTACCACAGCCCGGCCCATGGTCCAATCCAGAGAACAGCTATACAAGCACTGCCAAAGCATCAGTGAGAGAGAGATTAGAAATCATTAGAAACAGAATCAGGTTCATCCCCTTCGGTCGTCGTCTTCCTGGTGAAGGAGCGGCTCCGGCAAGCTGTTCGTCCGTCTCGCTCGGCGGTGACGCCCTGTCCACGTGCTCACGTCCCGGTGGTGGCTCGTCGGTGGCCTCGAGCTGTGACAGTTGGTTATCAGAGCTATATCGTTCCTCGAAGCGTGGGTGTTGTGTAGAGTCCATTGCGGCAGCGGTGAAATCCGATGAGTGCTGGTCGCGGCTGCAGGACGGCTTGGATCGGTTGCACACCCGCTTAGGGTCGATCGACGCCAAACAGCGGTTGGTGGCGGCACAGCTTGGTGAGGCGTCCAAAGCAATGGAGTGGATGTTGCGTGACCAGCGAGTCATGGTGAAGAAATCGAAGGAGATGGGGCGTGCAGTGGCGCGGTTCTCCTTCTCTCGAATGTCAGGAGTGCAGCTCCACCTGGCTTCCACAGCAACCGACCAGGTTTGCCATGTTCCAAATTTGCTTGGTTCTTCGATTGGGGTTGATGGTGTCGCACTCAAGGTATTTGAGGAAATGCCCGTTGGGTATGCACATGAGCTGTCCGACCAACGACCTCTTGCAGATGTGATCTGGGATGAGGATGGTTTGCACGACCTCGATTTCCATGGCCGTTGTAGCAGCTGCGTGGAGGTTGCTGCCGATCCAGTACTGCTTGAAGGTACTGCCCTCACAGTATTCGATAAAATGCTTATGGGGACTGAGATTGTAGCAAAACCAGAGCAGATGGAATTTGAGTCTTCAGTGTTGTGGGATGATGAGCCGCAGCAGAGCAGAGACTCACACGACGGTTTGTTTAAGCAGCTAGCTGGTTCTGTGGACTACTTTGATGGGGAGAAAAGGCCAATTGCTGATCTGGTAATCACCAACCTTACGACTCATATCAATAGCACTTTTCTTTCCATGGAGATTGCCACAAATGTTGTCAATGTAGTGTCAGATGTCATGACTTGCAAGGATGTTGCGTGTGGACAGTACTTGACTGATGATGACTTGAAGCCACCTGCAGTGCTAGACATTTGTGAAAGGACAACTGTGTTAAGGGATCCAGTGGTGTCAAATTTATCTGCACGAGAAGCGTTTGATGAAATTCTTTGCAAGGATGTGGTCTGGGATAATGAAACACCGTATGATCACGACTTGCTGCAACAGTTGGCAAGCGGTAGTGACTGTATGGATGATTCCTTGCATTGTCTTGGCTCACTCCATCCCCTGAAGCAGGTTGCTCATAGTGTCCTTGTAGATGAAATATCTCTTGTTGGTGTGATTTGGGATGAATATTTGGAGGACTATCATGACTTGCAAGACATCTCATCGGAACAGCTAGTTGATGAAGTGCGTCTTTCAACTGAAGTCAGGTGGGACAAGGAATTTGGGGACAACCTTGACTCACGTAGCAGTTTACCAGACCAACTAGTTCAAGGGGAAAAGTTCATGGGAAGCCAGAAGACCATGTCGGAGTGCTTTCTTCATCAACACCATGTGAGTTGATTCTTGGAGATGACAACCAAACAGGAATTGCCATGTATTCTGCTTACCAAGTTTCTGATAAAATACCTTCTCTGGATGTTGTTTGGGATAAGGATGTGTTACATGGCAGTGAGTTGTGCCATGGTTTTCTAGAACAATTAGCTCAAGCTGAAGAGTTTGCTAATAATGGGGACCAAAAGTTGATTGTCAATCAGGATAGCATGGTCAAGCTAACTCATGTCAGTGATGTTCAACTGGAGCTTGTCGTTGATTCAGTGCATGAGCATGTCAATGCATTGGAGAAAACAAAAGCAGTTTCAGTTTTAGACGAGCAGACTGTGTTCATGGTTTTGTCACTGTCTGAAAATGCTGCTAAGGAGGTGTTTAAGGACTTGCCTAGCAATATGGTGGTTCTGGATGAGAAGACATTATCAGACTGCAAAACACATAATGGATTACAACAGCTAGCTTGGGGTGCAGAGTGCATGGAGTTTAGTTTGTCCAATGAAAATCTGGTGAAATACGAATTGGGTGCAGCAACACATTTTCAGTTACCAACCTGTGGCATCATTCTGAGAGTCCATGGTGTCAGTTCTAAGAGCAAGCTAAAGCAAACAGTTCTCAAAGAAATGCAGTCATGGAGACTTGGTAGATTTATTCTAGCAACAACAAGTGATCTGCAGCTCGAGCCATACATGACACGACAATGGGACCCTGGTATTCAAATTGTTAGGTTAAATGGCATTGCTGAGGTCAGCTTACTTTCAGAGCTCTTTCAATTGAGATGGAAGATGAAAAAGGAGCAGAACTATGTATGTCGTGTAAGGCATGATGTTGCTTGGGGACAAGCAACGTTTCGGCGGGGCGGTAGTGTAACACCCGGCCCTAACTGGGCCATGCGCTACCACAGCCCGGCCCATGGTCCAATCCAGAGAACAGCTATACAAGCACTGCCAAAGCATCGGTGAGAGATAGATCAGAAATCATCAGAAACAGAATCGGGTTCATCCCCTTCGGTCGTCGTCTTCCTGAAGGAGCGGTTCCGGCAAGCTGTTCGTCCGTCTCACTCGGCGGCGACGTCTCACTTGGCGGCGACGCCCTGTCCACGTGCTCACGTCCCGGTGGTGGCTCACCGGTGGCCTCGGGCTGTGACAAGGTTAGGGAAATATGCACAAAGGCCCCTAATACACTGGGTACTCACACAACACCTATACATATATCTAACACAGGACATGTATACAGTAGGTATGGGCCTTCTATGGGCTATATAGGCTATATGGGCCTAAAAGCTATAAATGTAACTATACACTCAAACTGAAGGTGGATGAAAATATTCATCAGACACATTGAGTTTGAGAAGATGAAAAAGATGTTGATCTCGTGTTTGGGCCTTGGTGAAGAAATCTGCCACCTGAAGTGAAGTTCAGAAGGTAGATACTGAAGATCAATTGTATTGTTAATAGTGAGATCTTGTAAAGATACATCAAACACCAATATGCTTGGTTAGCTCATGCTTTACTGGATTATTGACAATCTGAATTGCACTAATATTGTCACAACGAACAGGATTGGGATCAGTTCACATAACTCCAAAGTCAACCAACAACCAACAAAAGCGCAGGTGTAGTTGCAAGAGCTCTAAGTTCTGCTTCTGCACTTGAGCAGGAAACTGCACTCTGTTGCTTGGACTTCCATGCAATTGGAGAAGAACCAAGAAAAATGCAATAGCATCAGAGTAAGCATAGAGCTGAAGCTGATTGATTTGGGATAAAAAAAAAATTCTCAACACGCACGAGACCTCTGTATCATTATATTAAGAAGAAATTGGTGGGACTAGAGCCAGTACAACACACACCACACTCCCCTTTTATATACTTGTGTTACATTCGCGCCTTCTACCAGAACCAAACTACACTAATCACCTAGGAGGGGGCCATTAGGAAAGAAATCCCTTTTGCGCCAGCCATCTCTCAACGTCTACTTTCCTCCCCTGCCAGTTCCAAGGCAGCCACGAGACTTGGAGAAGGTTCCGATGATTCCAAATGATCCAAGCACCAACAATGATGAGCGAGTTGAGACCTCGCTTTGCTGAGCCAAACACCGCTTCAGTAGCTGATTTCCACCAATCCACATTGGAAGAATTATGCATTTGTGGGGCAAGCTCCTGAAGCCCAGACTGCCACAAGAAGTGAAACCAAAACTGCCGCGCAAACACGCAGGAGACCAAGAGATGATGGTCAATGGCTTCATCTTCTTGATCACAGAGAGGGCAATCTTCCGGATGATCCATGCCACGACGAGCGAGTCGATCAGCCGTCCAGCACCTTCCATGTGCTACCAACCACATGAAGAAACGGCACTTCAACGGGCCCAAGTTTTCCAAATCCTTTCATGACTCAAAGGAGATTGATCCCAAGAATAGGCACTGATATGCAGATTTCGCCGAGTACATGCCTGTAGCAAAGAGCTACCAAAGATGGCTATCATTGACTCCCGGTTGCAATTCTAGCTCAAGTAAAATGTCCCACAAACACAAGTACTCCACAATGACTCCCACTGTGATAGCTCCTTGAATATCAGAGATCCACATTCTAGCTGTCATTGCTTCCTTGACAGTTCTCTTGTTTACTCTTCCTTTAGGAATGATAGCAAATAACCGTGGGACAATATCCGCAATCCGCTGTCAATGCAACCAGCGATCACTCCAAAAAAGAGTTTGCTCACCATCTCCCACTTCAGTCTTCAAGGCCACCGAGAAGAAGGCTCGTACCTTTGTTAAGGCCCAAACTGATTAGGCCCATACTGGCCCATACTTATGGTTACATATACTGCTGCCCAGCCTAATGACGATTAGCTCTCTAATCCTGAGGTTTGTAACATGGTACAGAGCATGGTTAGAGTTAGGGTTAGGACTAATCAAATTTCCTAATCCCGCCCCGATCCAATTTTTTTCTGCTCGTTAGTAACATTGCACGGAAGATCAAATAGCAAACTGTTGTGTCCAGATCTAGTATAGAGGCAGAACTTCGCGCCCTTGCCTCTACCACAACTGAGATTATATGGCTTCGATGGTTGTTGGCTGATTTTGGTATTTCTTGCGACTCCCCGACACCTCTTCTATGTGATAATACTGGAGCCATATAAATTGCCAATGATCCCGTGAAACATGGCCTTGCCAAACATATTGGTGTTGATGTCTCCTTTACCTGATCTCATTGCCATCATAAACAATTGCTCTTCAATATGTGCCCTCGGAATTGCAAGTTGCGGATTTCTTCACTAAAGTGCAAACTCAAGACCATCATCGGCTTCATTTGCTCAAACTCAACGCTTCAGATCCGCCTTGAGTTTGGGGGGGGGGGGGGGGGGGGGGGGGGGGGGAGGAGGTGTTAAGGCCCATACTACCTGCGCCCATATTGGTCCATACTTATGGTACATATACTGCTGCCCAGCCTAATGACGATGAGCTCTCTAATCTCGATGTTAGTTACAACCTTGTCCGGGACTTGGATTGGTAGAGCTGATCATGGCCGATTGGGCTCCGTTTTTCCAACTAGAGCCATCTCACTCTGAGCGCCCAGCCCAACTCCTTTAGGCTAGACATACAGAGCCCGCCTAGTTCTAGAGGGCGACATACCTTGTTCAAGCCACGAGACAGTGACTGCCCTTAGCATCCTTGCGACCGCGCCAGAGGAAACCTCTTCTAATTTTGTCAATTGCCTTCAAAGCCCAAGCAGCTAGGTCTATAGCCATATCTAGGTAAATCAACATACTTGTAAGCATAAATTAAATTTGAACTCTTCGACCAGCTCTTGTCATTAGATCAGCTCTCCACCCTGACACCAGCAACGACTGCAGTTGATCCTTTGTGAGCTTCGCCAAGGATAGTGGCAAACCCAGATATCGACATGGGAAATCAGCCAGCTCACAGGGCAGTAATTCTTGCAAGGTAGTCAAATAGGCCTCACTGCACAGAATAGGAAAAACACTACTTTTTTGTGCATTGTTGTGCAGTCCTGATGCCTCCTCGAAAAGCTGCAACACATTCAAGGTGATGGTAATATCAGCCTCAATCGGTCAGAGGAAGAGTACTACGTCATCCGCATAGATAGAAAATCCGGTGAAGTGCCCTTGTCGAGAGTGGTTGGAGCAGCCCGTCATTCTCCGCTTTAACAAACATATAACAAAGGACGATCATTGGCAACAGTGGGTCACCTTGCCATAATCCATGCCAATGAAATAGACTCACTGAGAATCAGATTTAGCAAGACCCGAGTGGAAGACGAGAAGAGCAACTCACTGATGATATCCTCCAAATTTGGCCAAAACCTAGCTGTTGCATCACCTCAATGAGAAAGGGCCAAGACACAAAGTCAAAGGCCTTAGAAATATCCAATTTGAGTAGGATGCGTGACTGATTTTGTTGATGTAGGAAGCACGCTGTCTGCTGAACCAAGATAAAATTATGTTGGATGAATCTGCTATTTATGAAGGCGCTTTGGTTTGGAGAGACCATCTCGTGTAAGCGTCCTGCCAGCCTATTTGCCATCAGCATGGTAACAAGTTTAGCGAAACTATGCACCAAGCTAATGGGCCTGAAGTCCTTGACATGTACAGCTCCATCTTTTTTCAGAACAATATAAGCTTTGTTGAGGCTACCAAAATTCATGAACTTTCTGCTCCAGATAGCAGATATGGCTGCCATAATATCCTCCTTTATTAGTGACCAGCAGGCTTTGTAGAAACATCCAGTAAATCTGTCCGGTCCCGGGGCTTTATCCGATGGCAGGTCCTTGATTCTCTTCCATACTTCAATGGCGATCCAGGAGATAGTATGCGGCATCACCGTGGACTCTGTCAAGGAGATCCACTATCTCCGATGCTCTTTATCATAGTAATGGACGTGTTGAACAGCTTGGTCACAAAGGCAGGGGAGCAAGGACTCCTGCATCCCTTATCTCAACGTGAAGCCGGCCAGAGAATCTCACTTTATGCCGACGATGTCGCTCTCTTTATCCAACCAATGGCGAGTGAGCTTTCGATCACCAAGGATATGTTGGAGTGTTTTGGTGCAGCTTCTGGGCTCAGCTATTGATTACAATCTACTGAACTCAGCTAATGCGCCAAAAGCTATAACTTAGTCCAACACTGGTTTAGAGATCAAAGCTGTATCATGGTTTTGTCGAGGCTAACACCATGTAGCAACAAAAGACTAAACTGAAAAAAAAAAACTAAAAAACACATGGACAATCAAGGAGAACATATTTTTCACAACAATCCACCAGAGTTAAGGCCTTACTGCATCATCTCCTAGCCCATAAACTGAGAGTATAAAATAGGACTGATCCAAGTCACATGTTAAGTAATACCTGAAAATGCAAAAAAAAAAAAAAAGGATGGTTATTATGTTGACATGTACAATGCCACGAAGGATTCAACAGGGAATGAAACAAGACAAAATAACACTTCTAACACAAGCTCCCTAATGGAACAAAAATGTGCATGCACCCTTACTCATCTACATGATTGAAACATACTAGCTTAACATAACCACGACATAGGATTAGTAGAAGCAAAGATTAGAGACAGACATTAAAAGATATATGATTGACCTTTTCCTCTCTCGCTAACTTTGTTGTCCAACAAAGAAGCAAATAACTACACCATTCTGACTGTATATCTCATATATCTATTGGTAATAATGAAATACAGCCAGGGTTTATGACTCCATCCATTTGTAACCAAGTATCCTTTGTCTAGACCACGAAAACCAAAAGTAGTTAAGTCCCGAAAAGAAAATTGCAATGGAAATTTGGATGATGAAGATCCCAAAATTCCACATCAAGTTGAAGATATACAATAAAATATGTCAATTTGTAGTGTACTGACAATCTTCTTTGTTAACAGTGTGGAATGCATACATTGTTGCTGAGTATTACCAAAAAATCCTGATGCCTAATGCTTATTCATGTAGGAGTATTCATTGCTGCTAATTTTAACAAACTCAAACCGTACTAAAAAGTTTAAGATGCACCATCGACTATTCGAATGCCATCTTGTTCACAAGGAAAC
Organism: Eleusine indica; assembly: GCA_030378355.1. NCBI lineage: Eukaryota > Viridiplantae > Streptophyta > Magnoliopsida > Poales > Poaceae > Eleusine > Eleusine indica. The sequence goes on from CM059500.1 coordinate 22,839,691, forward strand.
AGAGGCATGAGAACACATATGAACAACTAACGATTCAAGTTGATAACTATTATAACAGACATTATTTCCACAATTTAGCTAGCATACCTCCCTGAACAAAACCAGTTTTTGCATTGTAAAGTTTATTACAACAGTTTCTTATTGAAATAGAAAGAATTAGACCAAGAGTCAGTTTAATTTTTCATTTCTTCCATAACAGTTATAAAATCACCTAGTACCTTCTCATCATATCAACATCAATCATCATATCTTTGAACTGAATTCCTCTTCCTACTCATCAACATATATTCGCCAGGAAATTATTGTGTAAAAATAAATGGTTCAGGCTCTTTAGAATATACAAATATACTAAAGAGTAATGGAAAGGAGACCAAAATGCATGGCGAACATCAAGCATGCATATTTAGCTTACTGAATTGTAAGGATAGGGATACATACAGTGGATTTTTACATGGCTCATGCTCTTTAGAATATACAAATATACTAAAGAGTAATAGAAAGGAGACCAAAATGCATGGCAAACATCAAGCATGCATATTTAGCTTACTAAATTGTAAGGATATGGATACATACAGTGGAGCAACATTATCATGCCTTATCGAAAGAACAATCTTCCCCAAAACAGCAACTGTTTTGTTTAAACCTTCCGATAGAATGCGTATGGTGGCTCTCTTATGAGATGTTTTTACTGCATCAGAACAATCACAAAAGGCACAATCAAGTTAACACATAACCTTTATTGTGAAGAACAAGAACTTCATCAATATTTGTGGTGAACAGAAGCATTACACTTGACATTACTCAATGATGACACCAATGATGCTAACCGTTTGGAGCGTAGTTGCCCCTGCAGAAAAATTTTATTATGCATTAACATTTTCCCATAAAAAAAGAAGATACAATTTCAAAGAACATACATTCAATTAGTTCACACATTCTCATTAAACACCTAGTTTAAGAAATACCAACTGAATACTCCCTCCATTCCACTTTATAGAGCAGTAAAAAGACCTTACTACCCCTCATTAATTCATCCCCACCCACACCATCCCTGGCCTATGGTCTCACGGATCGAGGAGGAGAGGGTCCACGTCGCTCGAAGAAGAGAGGGCAGGAGGCCAATGCAAGCACCATCACCGTCGCCCGAAGGGGAGAAGGCCGTCCTGCCGATGCCATCACAGCAAGAGGCAGAGAAGACAAGTGCACCAGAGGCCCAAGAAGGGCGTCCTCAAGCCGCGACGACCGACCAGCTACGACAACTACCGAGCCTGGTTGCGCTGAGGAGAAGGAGCAACCGCTACATGTCATCCTATTGCCGCCAGACTCACGCGCCACCAAGGCTCACTCCGCATCCGGGATCCACGCTGGCATCGTGAACATAGCCGGATGGAGCGGCGCCTCAGGATCCCTTTCATCGTCATATGGAGGAGCAAGGTTGCAGCTCTTGTCGAGACCGCCACGACCTTCAGCAAGGGCGGAGCTCACCATAGGCTTCGGCAAGGGTTGTGCTGTCCTTTCCCACCCCAAATCAAGCAATATTAGCAAGGCAAAGGGAGGATGGGCCTGCTGACGACGGCTTGGGCACCTACGCATGGAGGAAGATCCCGGGCATGACCAACAACGAGCAGCATGGAGCCAGTGGTGGCGATGAGTGCATGGCTGGGCAGAAGCTCAGGTGAGGCAATGAAAGGATAAGGACAAGAAATGCTTGGGGAAGAGGCCTAGAATGAAGGTTAATGAAACAACTGTCACACGGCCTGACTTGCAAGCCATTTTAGCTTCAGATTTCCGCCCGAACAGTTTTGCCAAATTGATAACAAAAATCTTGGCTAACCGACTTGCACCTTTGCTCGACTTGATGATCTCGACAAACCGAAGTGCCTTCATAAGAGAACGGTGTATCCATGCTAATTTCATTTTGGTTCAACAAACTATCAAGCGGTTGCATCAAGAGAAGGTGTGTCTTCCTCCAACTAGATATTTCAAAGGCATTTGATGAGCAAAATTGAGAAGCCATAATTTTTTACCATCTCCTTGCTGCAGCATAATGACTGTTGCCATGAATCCTGCCTTGATGAGCTGCCAACATGACTTATAAAAACGGCCTGTGTAACCATCCAGTCCCGGTGCTCTATCCAATGGTAATGATTTAATCATGTTCCACACCTCATCCTCCGTAATGGGAACCTCTAACACCAAGAGGTCAATGCCCTCTATGGAAAAAAGATAGATCCACAGTGGATGAAGGGGGAAAGGCTGTACCTAGAGGTCCATCAAAATACTCAAACATCACTTCTTGTTTCTCATCTTGATCCACAATCACTTGATCATCCCGAAGGAGTTTTGGAGCAAAGTTTTTTTGCTTGCGAAAGCCAGCATGTCTTTGAAAGAGAGTAGTGTTGGCGTCCTGGATTGTAGTCTAGCAATCACCCTTTCAAAAGAAGTCAAGACTGCCAAGCTCCCGTGGGCGGACTGGCTAGCAAGTCGCAGTGGCAGGTGACTTGCCTAGACCACCCGGGTTTGAGCGCCGCATCCTCTTAAAAAAAAAGCCAAGGGACGTCTCTCCCTTGTGTCTAGTTTTAAAAGAAGTCAAGGCCAAGCAATGCTTCTTTAGTGTAGCACGCAGCAAATTTTCTTCTAGATTAAGGATGCGCTGGTCTTGGGCAATCTCCAAGCGATGCAAAATCTCACGGGCAATAGCATGTTCTGATATGATATGGCCGACTTGCTTTTGACTCCATGATTGGAGAGCTCGTGTTAGCTGCTTCAGCTTGAGAGAGATGCGTTCATTCCAGGAGGCTGCAGCTGCTTCAAGAAAACCTGGGAATCTAGGCCAAAAACTCTCAAAATGAAATCTTCCTTTGCCATGAACGCCTTTCTTGAGACCGAGAACGAGTGGACAGTGATCTGAAATCTCAGTGGCATGGCTTTGTAAAATACACTTAGGAAGTAGTGTTTCCCATTCTGAAGTGCACAACACTCGGTCAAGTTTTACAAGAGTCGGAGTCTCTCTCGTTAGACCAGATATAGTGCCACCCAATCAAAGGGATCTCCTTGAGTTAGAAGTCATTCACAAACCACCTAAACCGACTCATGATGGCTCTATTCAGGTTCTCATTGTTCTCGTCTTCTAATGAATAGATCATGTTAAAGTCACCAGCCAATAACCATGGACCGGTGCATAAAGATCTCACTTCTCTTAATTCCTCCAGGAAGGCAGGCTTGTCAGCATCATGATGAGGACCATAGACCCCGGTGAACCACCAGGGTGATTCATCTCCGGCTGCGAAGCAAATGGAGATGGAGTGGCGATGGGCTTGCCAATTGTCATATTCTAAATAGCCCTCACGCCATGTTACCAGAATTCCTCCCCATGTTCCTTGTGCCGGGAGATAAACAAAATGTCTGTAATCAAGACCCACTACTGAATAAATATCTTGTTCAGAAATTACAGCAAGTTTTGTCTCTTGGGGACATCAAAGACGGTTTACAAGTGTCAACCACTTTGCGAACTGTATCCCGACGACCTCGATCATTAAACCCTCACATTCCAGACTAACACCTTGGATGGATCCATTGATAATAAGTTCAAAACACCGACCAAGGGTAACACAAATCAGGTGCAAACCATGCTGCTTCCTGCTAGAAAATGCTCATCTGATGGCACCTCCTTGCTGATCAATCTAGCAAGGGCCACAACATGATCTTTGCTTAAAGGCTTGCTGAAGAATTTAGTGTATTTATCAAGGGCCTCAGCCGGCAAGCGCTGATTATCTTCCGTGAAACCCAAAGTACAGCAAACAGTAGCTGCTGCCCTTTGAACAAATTCTTGTGGCAATTTTGCTTCGCGATGGCTTCTTCGTGGTGCTTGAGTACTTGATGTAGTTTGACATCGACGCCTCTGAGGTTTAGGTGCGGGGAGCACCTCCTGAACTTCCTTAGTAATGTGCTGAAGGAAGGAGGTCGTCGGTGAGAATGGTGTGGGTGTTGGCGTGGGTAGCTTGAGCTTCCTGTTGCGTCGCAAGTAGACGATGCCATGCCGGCCCTGGTCAACAAGCCCCGTAACGCCAGATATATTCGAGGCCAGCTCACTTGGTACCACATCTTCTGCGGGTTGCCAGGAGAATGGCGTAACCGACTGTAAAAGGGAATCAGCTGCTGCTGAATTCAAGGTGTCGACCAGAGTGTTTGAGCAAGCCCCCAAATCATCCATGCAAGGGGTCAACTCAGGATCTCTGTGCGCAGATGATTGGAGAAAATCTTCATAGGTTCCTGCGGTGAAACAGGCAAGAAGGTACCACTGTAGTTTGCAGACATCCCTGAAACTGTTTGGCGACATCGGCTCAGTTGATGCAAGGATCACCGTGTTCGGAATGTCATCTATGGAAGCTTCGACTGACAAAGTATGTGGCAGCGGATTATTAGCCGTTTCTAGCAGCTCCGCAGCAGTGCAAGCGCCAGGCTCGCTGGCCAGGGCTAGGAGACCTGAATATCACGCAGTTAAAGAGGTACCCAATGGTTGTGCCAAAGTTGCCGCCACTTCGAATTTCATTAGAGTTGGAGAGACCATGTACGGCACTTCTTCAATGCACCTCTCCAAAATTTCCATGGGTAAAGACGATGGATCCCCGATCAAGGTGCCAGTCGTAGGAGTATTAACTAAAGGCTCCTCGAACTCAATGACCGGTTGTGCTCGAGGAGGCTCATCGAAACATGGAGCAGATTTCAGCCTGGATGAGGAGTCACCAGCCTCAACAGTGAACACCACGTGGTGATCCCTGGAGACAGTGTGCTAACCTCTATCGCGGGCCGAGAGGGTCGTAGCAGCGGTTTGGGGGGGGGGGGGGGGTTGGGGGGGCAGTGGCCGCGGTGTTGTCGTCCCAGCCGGTGAATGAGCACGCCTACATAGACAACGTCCTTGTTGATCACTGTCCTTTTCAGACAACAGGATGGGCTCTTAGCCCATCGACAGGGCGGACAAGACAACAATCTTCACCGGGTACACCAGGCAACGCTTAACCAGGGGTGACTCTGCAACGGCAACCGACAGCTGGACAATGACAAGGTCGCGCTCTGCCAGAATTTCTTCAGGCAGGAAACACCACGCTAAGCACTTGAACGAAGAATAATCCTTGCGGTTACGCGTAAAGGGCTGAATTTTCTCAATCCAGCCATAAGAATTCAGCATGTTCTCTGTTGTAGAGACCTCCCAAGCATGGGTCGGAACTCCTTTTAGCTCTACATCGAGTCCAGCGACAGCAATGCATGGGAATGGAACTGTCTCCGATGGCGAAATCTCTATTAGTGATACCAATCGCACACGCTGCATCTTCTAGGAACAACAGAAAACGACCTTCAAGTGCATGTCGGAGAACCAAAGAGCCCATGTCAAGGTTCAACTTCCTGGCAATCACATCCAAAGTATCTTCCATGGTAATTGTCAAACAGGCATCGATCAAGGTGATGATGACGGCCTTGCGCAGCAAGGCCTCTGCACGTTCGACATGGTCGGACCAGTCAATAATGCAAGGGCGCACTTGGGTCAAAGGAACGGCCACCGCCAGATCCAAAGGACCCAGTGTGGTATCCCTGCCGTTGCCCATAGTATTGGGCGCTTGGGCGCCTGACCAGTAGCTTCCTGCATTGTGCGGTGACGGCGACGGCGGCACCGACGCCCGCATCTAGCATCAGAAGGCTTCACGCCAACTTCTCCCGACGAATCGTCCATCGGAGCTGAGGTAGAGGTGTAAGGCAATGAGGCCGCATGTGTGATACGCCTCCACACAGGGACTCGCTGTCCACAGGCAAGCAGCCCGGTAGCTAGAGTGGCTCTCCTCCACACTAGCACCCGCTCAGCACCACCAACTGATAGAGCAGACCACTCCGAAACACCTCGACCATGAACCAGACAAAAGTAGGAGTGATGACCAAGGTCACGACAATGGAAACATCTTGGGGCCTTGACACAGGCGGCATGATGCGAAGGAGAGAAAATTGAAATACCTTCCACGGAGATCATTAGGGACTGGGCGTCGTGCCTGGCGATCCTTCTGCAAAGCGGGACTTGACGGTAACTCAACCCTCCACATTAGGCCCAGACTTGACAGGCGAAGGAACTCAACTCCGAGCGAAGAAGAATCCGCGGCCGGTGGTTTTCTGGTGCCGGCGAGGGGTTCTTTGGCGGCACAACAAAGTGGGCTGAGAACACGACTACGTCCCGGAAGTAATGCTGCCCTATCGATCCCTCCTTGGAGCAGCCCGCCGACCGGCCGGAATGGCTTTGCGAGTGGGGACGAGGAGGTGGAAACAGGCGCCGAGGAGGAGGGGTTATTTGCGGTAGCAGCTTGGGAGGTGGCCGCCGGCTCCGAGGAGGAGGACGGCGGTGGGCTGGTAGGCGAGGGGTTGGGAATCGGAGGGGCGCCTAGAGGATGGGAGACGAAAGGAGCCATCTTCACTATAGTTCAATCAACCGTACTCCGCATTTATATATTGAGTCTTTGACAAAATTCATGTATACATATTAAAGGATCCAAAATTATGCATATCCATTAAGTAGCAAGCATACATGAATGACATACAGGTTATGTCGAATTCAGCATTTTATATAACATAGTTATGTACGTTACTTACCTTCATTGCATTCTCTAGCTTATCAAGTAGACTGATAATCTTCTGAACTTCAATATCTGCATCCAGACCAGGGTCATTCAGAGCTGCAGCTTCGAATCCTTGAAGGGCCCTTTCATAGTTCTCTAAGTATTTGTCAGCCTAAATAGAACAGAGATGAAAAACATCAAATGTAAATAATGTATTCACTTGCTGGGTGTTTAGAAATGTTTTAGTTTTATAAACTTTTAAATAAACCACCAATATCTTATTCCCAAATCCAATAACCCATTCACGCAACTACTGAAGCTGGCTCTTCAGTACAATGCTACCAGGCAGAGACAGTTGTATTAAGAAGAAAGAAATCCGGTCCCTTACAAACTTTGTCACCCCACTCCGAACCGAGTTGTGGGGGCTGTCTTATAATGGTCTGACGATTAGACTACAAAACAAGAGAAGAACTAGACCAAATAAATAAATGAGCCCCCTAAACCGCTAATGGGGCACAACCGCTAGACCCGGCTCAAGGGCAGATAGCCCTCGTGCTCCAGCTAGGACCCAATGATGTTTCTCTTCATGAAAGCGTTGAATACTTTGATCCAAGTTAGGGCTATGCCCCTCAAACACGCACCCATTGCGATGCTTCCAAATCGCCCATGCTCCCAAGATAACAAGAGAATTAAAGCCCTTTCTTTTGGTTTTGTGAATCTTCTTAGTTTTGTTCCTCCACCATTCCGCAAAAGAAATATCCTGTCGTCTTAGAGCATGGCGTTCAAGCCGAGCAAAAACACATGATGTGAGCAGATGTTGGATGTCTTCTTCCTCCTGGTCACAAAGAGGGCAGCGGATCGGGTGGGACAGATTCCTCTTGGCCAACCGATCAGCTGTCCAACATCTATTCCTGACCGCCAGCCAAATAAAGATTTTGCATTTTGATGGAGCCCATGATTTCCATATCCTGCGCCATGGCTCAAATATGATAGACCCGTTGAAGAAAGCCTTGTACGCTGACTTAGCCGTGTAAGTGCCCGAGCTGTCCAAACGCCAAGAATGTTGATCATCTTCTTGGGACACAGTAAAATCCTCCAGGGTGTCAACTAACTGAAAGAACTCGAACATCCCTACGAGTGAAAGACCTCCTTGTATATCATCAATCCAATCTTGGTTCACTAGACCTTCTGCTACCGTGCGGCCTTCACACTCTGGTAGGCACCGCTGCCACCACTGATGGCGCAAGGTCATGAATCGAACACCCCAAGATCCATCTGTCCTTCCAAAACAGCGTAGTATTTCCTCCACCAATCTGAGATTCAGTGGCGATTCCAAACAGAGCCATGGCATTAGGGCGCACCGGGATATCTAATTAGGTCACAGCACCTATGGGCCTGCACCCTAGAGGCCTGGACAATGGTGTGCATCACTTGTCTTCCATGCCACTTTGGGCAGTGTGGCCAAATATTTTTCAAAAAAAAAAATCAGAGCTATAGGAAAGAAAAGATTACTCCAAACCCACTGAATTATCTAGGACACTCACTGTGGCAAAATTATAATGGAGGTCCGGATAAGAATTCATAAATTTATCCTTCTCCTGCACATAAAACAAACTCTGTTGTATTAGTATACTAGAAATGAGCACCTCAAAAAGGACTGGAAACTGTATGAAATGGTTTTCCTACTTCTCCAAAATTTCAATCAGAAAGAATAAAAGAATTATTAAATGCCAACTTACGGCATTTTGATATGCTTTCAACGAATGATGAAGCTTAGTGTGATCCCAGGCTCCTCCCACAAAGAAGCTAGTGAGGTAAGCATTACCAAGATTGTCTGAAGATACAAGGGAAAATCAAGAACGTTTTTATAATTAATAATTTGTTCCACAGCCAATGAATAAACAAAACTTCCATCAGTGCCGATGCTTAGCCAGAATCGTCAGATTTATCTAAACCAAAAACATATTTCTTGTCTGAGCACACAAGTTATGAATTGCGTTTTTTGGTATTGGATCCATACAAATCAACAAATTGGCCAAAAACTATGGATGCCATCATACCCGGTGCTTAGCCAAAATCGGCAGATTTATCTAAGCCAAAAACATATTTCTTGTCTGAGCACACAAGTTATGAATTGCGTTTTTTGGTATTGGATCCATACAAATCAACAAATGGGCCAAAAAACTATAGATGCCATCATGCCAGACAATGTGGAGCATAAAACTAGCTAAACCATACAATCAATGTAACCTTTTTTTTCTGACTCGAAAAACAGTAGGAGAGGCTCCCACTGCATGTAACCATTTTTCTTAACAAGAAAGTAACATGGAATGTTAGAAACAAGATATTGTAAGAATACTCTTGCAGATACGATTATTTAATTTTTGATTAACGAATTAATTTGGTGGAAACCGAATTTCCCCAGAGATGAAGGAAAATAACTCTTACACCAAGAATTGCCGTCTGTGATGTCCAGCATTACAGCTTCTTTTGCGTGCTTAATGCTCTCTTCCACTAACAGTAACTGATCTTCACTACCTGAAAAAAACAACCACTATTTATTAGAGACAAGACCCTGATAAAATTCATAACAATCGGGATCTCTTTACAATAAAACATAGATGTAAAACTAACATTGTTACATATTTTCTAATTGTAGAATCTCAGGATTTAAGTATCTTTCAACCTTACCAATGCAGAAATTGTCATGACTACTTTCAGTGCTGATAATCATATTGTAACAAGTGATAAGAAAAAGTATAAGCTTAAATTCATGTGCTACAAAAAAGTTCTAGTTCTGTTAAAACTTCATCCAAATACTTACACACAAGCTATGACGCTGAAAAAATCTCTGGTTAACTACGCTAAATTGGTACATTTACAAATGCTTGGTTGCCTCTCTAACGCTTCATCCCATTACTGCCCTCCCTCTCTCCTGCCCAGTGATTACCAAATTTTATTTACGTAGTTACTGCACATCCTGGTGGCAAACAAAATGTCATATCCTGAATAACTTAATGTGTGTAGATTGTATGAAAGTGAAATGCTAGACTAATTGATTCAATACGATTGGTAACAATATGAATATGAAATGGTGAGACAATCCATTATGTAACCATTAAAGATGTGGAACTACTGTATTTTAAGGGTAATCCTCACCCTGAGCCATACTTCTTTCTAGCATGGAGAGCTGGGACAGTATTCTCTTATCTAAACCCTACAAAATAAAATAATGCTGGAGAATTCAGAATCAGAAATACATAAAGAACACATTGCTGTTACTTCCAGTTTTACGTTAACAATTACCTTGCAGAGTGCTAATGAGAAGCAATTTTTTGCTGCAACCAGGTCGCCTTTCTTCCAAATGCAGTTACCCAAACTTAACCATGCATCTACTAGAGATGGATTCAGCTTTACCTAGTATACAATTGCAATGACAGGCTTTCAAGATCTTATCCAAGGAACTGTATAAAAAGAAATGTTAGTCTCCTGCTACATACTGCTTTGGATAAATGATCTTCAGCCTCCTTATGATAGTCAGGGAGGACATCAAGTATTTTGCCCCTCAAAAATTCATAAACACCACGCTGTTGTGGAGATTTCCTTTGCTCTGCAAGTAAAATAAACAGAAGAAAACATGATTCAGAAAGGGTGTAGAATAAGATTTTTTAGGAAGTCTACTGTTAGGAGCAGGAGCACAAGCTCATAACATGGAATGATAGGATACATTATCACAACAACAGGAGAAACAAAACAAGTTGCTAACCAGAGTCAAGAATAAATAATAAACAACTTACATAACAAGGTTGCTAAGCCAAAAACATATAAACTCAAAACATCACAAAATGGTTCCGGATAAGGTGATAAAACAACTCATCAATACAAAAGCCAGCATCCGGAACAAAATAGATAAAACACATGGATACAGCAAGAACATCAAAAGCCTGATGATGTTTCGTGCATGCCATACTAAAAGAAAAAGGTAGAGCTTTTATTTCTCATAGACTATCTTATAATGATGCCAGACATCATAGGGCATTGCCTTTTATCGTTCTGTCTTTGCACATTGTCATGCATCAAAAGTGATGATTCTCTTGTCTAATGTAAAAATTAATGTGTTTAGGAAACGGAGTAATAACATCGGTTTGGTTCCTTTTTGTTCCAAACAGCACACTCAAATTTTCTATAACATCATATAAAAAAGCACACATGCTTGTGTGTTCGAGAAAAACAAAAGCACACATGCAGCCTTGGCTTGAACATTACACTAAGATTTTCCGATATGGGGACATGGGTACGGGGATGTGATATGTTGACACGGCGATAGTCGGCTGCCCAAAAATAAGGATATACCGATACATTGAGTATATGTAAATACATACTCCAAAATTACTAAATTGCAGTAGATAGATTTGGAAAAGGACATAAACGTGAATAATATCCAATAGCTTGCACATCAGAAAGACATGGCTCTTAAGACGAGCTCCTCTGGCATCAGCCGTTGTCACGAGGTCACCACAGCTGCGTGAGGCTGAGGCTTTTAGCTCCGCCAAAATATCAGCTGTATTGTAGCGTATCGATGAATCCTGCCGTATCAGATACAGGTACACATTTGGGTGGCCCATGTATCGAAATTGCTCAGGCATTAAGTGCAAAACACACTGATACACACCCTAGAGTTTGTGCTAGTTCCGAAGACATTATCAGATGACAGCAATTCAGAATCCTAGAATGGCGATCAAGAAGACACTTGGATACATCAGTGCAACTATGCAGTGACAACGTATTACCATCATAAAAAATGAGAGGGGAATCAATACAAATTCTGCAACAGTCCAGGGTCAGAAATGCCCATTCCTTTTAATCAAATCGGTTGCAACTTGGAAGCAATAGATACTGGCAATAAGGGAGTTTAAAGGCGCACCGGGCCGAAGGGCGTCGAGGAAGGCGAGCGCGGAGTCGACACGGGCGCGGATGGCGGCAATCTTCTCGGCAGGGTCACAAGGGAAGAAGGTGTCCCGGAGGCGGTACAGCTCCTCAGCCACGTCCGCTGCCCACTCGAGCGGCGCACTCGTAGCCGTCGCCGCTTCTTCTGCCCCCTGTGACTCGATTGGTGGCAGGCCCAAACTCGTGGACGCGCCTCCGGCGGTCTCATGACTCGGTACCGGTTTCTCGCCGGGCATGGATCTGAGTGGGCGAAACAAGTGGCCCAATGGAACTGAGGGAGAAGGCAAGGTTCCAATTCCTTTTAAGGGCTTGTTCGGAAGCATGGGAATGGCTCCCAAACAGGACTCTAGCCCGGCCTGGTTTGAGTGAAAACAGACCGGTCACTCAATCCATGCTGATAATTTAATCCTGCCCAAGAATCAAAACCATGGCATAAAAGCTTCATTCAGCAGACGTGGAACTAATACACATGGATTATAGAGTGTTTGCTCAATGTTCTTACTTCTCTACCTATGGAATGACATTCGTGCCACTCATTGTCGGCACACTTGCTCCCGGCATTCTATCGGCTATGGCTGTACATCCTATACCTGCAAAGTGGTCACAAGTTGCTATTTTTATGGTGTTCCCTTATAATGGTAAGTATGAAAGTTATAGTGTGTTTGTACCATTCTTTGTTGTACTGACATTTGCTTGAGCTTGGAGGTTCTTACTTAGCCTGTATTTCTGTAACACCGAAAAAAATAAGGATTACTGCTTCAGTTACAGATATCATCATTAAAGGAGAACTTTTTATTCCTAGGAACTAAATAGTATAGCAGAATATTATAGAAGATATATATAGGCAGGTAAAGAAAACTAAAGCTAAAATCAAGTAGATGCCACATTACAGTGTCAGGATAGAACTAGGACGCTATAGTTATTTTAGTGCTGAAGTTGTGCAGTTATTACGTACAAAAGCACAAACTAGTTTGGTAATTACTTATGCATTTGCTTATCTGAATATTCAGTGCTTCCTAAAGAGTTTCTTATACCAAGTAAAATAGCGAAAAAAGAAGCTCTGAAAGTGAAACTAAGTCTGGCTGTTTATTGGTAACAGGCAAGCAGGTGATTGGAAAATAAAGAGCTTTAATCAGTTCAGTCTTAACATATAAGAAAGTCTAGTGCTGAACCAAGGTGAAGAAGCCGAGAGTAGACAGGAAGCTAGATGACAATAAGCAGTCAATCAAATTCTTCTAGTGCCTGTAGTGATTAGTAATTTGCAGGTGGCTGTAGTGATTAGTAATTTGCAGGTGGCTGTAGTTCCAGTTAATATGCAGTATTTCTTATGCCTCCAGTTGATATGCAGTATCTCTTATGGTTCAGAGAAGAAAAAGTTGACCAGGCAATAAACCCTGGATGGGAGTATTTATTTGAAAACAGCAAATGAACAAGTCTGAACAACTAGTTGCTGGGTAATATTGAAAGATATAGTATTTATTCAAAAACAGTAAATGAATAAGCCTCCAAGACTTGAAAGTAGGCAGTGAAGAAAACAAGAGAGAATGATGATTCAGTTAAATGAGAACCATTTTACCTATTGCATCTTGTCATTTTGAGTCTGCTGTATATTTGGGTCAATATTGCAGCAGTTTAGTATTTTTACTGTCTCTGTTTTCCTTTTTCTTATATACAAAGGAACAATTGAACAAGCCTAGCGTTTGTTTTCACTGAAAGACAAGATAACTACAAGGTTGGCATCTCTGAAAACTAGCAACAGTTATCCTACTCTGCCTGGTGTTTTCTTAATCAATCAATCAAGAAACAACTACATTGCCAACAGAGGTCAGAACAATCTGCCATCTGACATTTTGAGTGCTGATGAAGACACATCAACTCTTGATCACAAGCGATGCCTGGCAAAACAATCTGCTGTCCAGCGTTTACTACAGATTCAGAGCTAGTAGAGATAATTAAATTGAGAGGTGCCTACGAGTCTCACAACATCTTGTGCTGGTAATTTCAATATCTTATTTACAGGAAAAAAAAAACATTATGAATTGCAATGTAGCCGCCTACGCTCTTCAAGAGGAGGCACGTCGCCTCCTACGCTCTGCACCCCAACGGACGGACCATTCACGTCAGCAGGTGCGGCGCTGCGGCCACCTCCGCCCTCCTCGACCACCTACTACCCCGGAGCCGTCGCTACTACGGTACTACCCCAGATCGGCCGCAAGAACCCAAGAAAACCGAAGGACCCTGGCCCGCGAAGAGAGAAGGAGGAGGAAGAGAAGGTTGGTGACGGCTTACCGGGGACAAGGTGACGGATAGATGGAAGCGCTCGCCGTCGACGCCGCGATGGAGGCCGAGTCGCGCCGTCGCTCCGCTGCCCTGTCGCGCCCTGGCTCGTTCTTTGAGGAGGCCGAGTCCTCGTGCTCCGCAGCGTTAGACTGCTGGTGTGGCATTTTTCTAATTTGGCCCTTTATAGAAACGATTTTTTACAACTGAATCCTTAACGAAAGTTGTTCCGGGCAAAAACAGCTTGTAGCTACAGTAGTGTGAGCGGGAATAAGCGGCAAATATCCGCTTGGGTAAATTGTGAAAAACAGCTTCGTGCTATATTGTATTTATTGTAGCTATAGTACAGCTATAATCAGCTTGCATAAGCTGTACCAAAGGGTCCTTAGATTGGTTTCTCCATAAGCGGGATCCATGCCCCCCAGATGCACCCTACCCATGTTTGGATGGCTGGAGGCTCATTTGGGTCTGGCCCACTTATGGGATGCGGTTATTTTTCTTCATTTTCCCAGAGCATGGCTTGCGTGGTGGGAGCACGAGGCCATGGCATGCAGGCGAGAATTGAGGCTGACTCCAACGGGTGTTTCATTTGGAGATCTATACTCAAATTGGGCTTTAAAGACACAAAATCAAGCCTCAGAGTGACCCATCCTAGAGACCCATTGTGGGATTCCTTCAGCCCGCGACCAAGAAATGGAGCACCTCCTCAGGCTCCTCGAATGACCGAGCAACACATAGTGACACAACGACGCACACGGGAGGAGAAAGGATAGGGTGACCCAGAGAGCGACGACTGCAGTGGCGGGTGTCGGAGGAAAATATCCACGATGCCATGTGGCGTCGGTATACCCCCTAAACAGAAAAACACGGACCCAAAGACTTCCGGAGCCCACCGCAGGTCCTGGGAGCTACGTCCCTCTCAAAGCTTAAGTCATTGCGCGTGCCGCGAAGTTCAGTCCGTGTGCACCCACGCGGTTCCCAACGAAAAGGATCCCGACCCCTCCCTCGAGGGGGTCGGATCCGATGTCCGCCTCGCCCGACCCCCGGTGATGAGGACATCAACGACATACGATAATGACGACGGAAGATGGCGCGCCAAACCAAGCTGTCACGCCTCCACCTCTCGTCGTCGCGCCTCCTCGAGTTACGGATCCATCTTCTAACGAGACGACGACGTACAAGGGCCCAATCACTAGAGCTCGAGCCCAGGAATTGAAGACGGTTTTGATGCTAAGGAACGACGGCCAGGATGATGTCGCTCGAAGGCCCACGTGGCCCAAGTCGCACGACTCCCTCTCCACCGCGCGCCTCTCCACTTCAGCCGGCCCTAGATGCCTCGTCCTCCCCCTATATAGTCAAGGGCTGCGCCCCTTGTAATCTTCGAGTTTTGTTTTAAGTTTAGCTTAGCTATACATCCGTCTCTCGACGTGAATTCAGAACTCCACCTTCGTGCAATACATTAGATTGCTCGCCTCTAATTCTTGCTCGTTCTTCGATTGCGCGTAAGAATTGATCCTCGTGATCAGGTTGATCCTATTTACCGTAAGGTTAGTATCCTCCGGAAGTTGGTTCAGCGATTGCATTGGCGCTTCGGCTTGCTCGTCGTAGTCGGATCGTGAGGGTCAACATCCACCAAATCGAAGTTATCTCCACTCGCCGAAATATCGGGCACTCTACACCTATCAAGTGGTATTACATTCCAGTGTTTCTCGGTGAGTTTTATCCAAGTTCACATAAACCGAAAACTACACAAACAAAAGTTTACCCTAGTACGGTTTTGAGCCTCGCACTTTCGTTCAATAATTTGCGTTGTTGAGTTTTTGTGCTTTCGCTTTTTATCGTTGCTGGTACACTGTGTTTCATCATTTTCTTCCTATCATCGTCGTATCCTTCCGCCGTGCCGCGTGTTTTCACCACCACAGTTTGCTTTTCGCCGCATCTGTTTACCCCGTCTCGCTTGCCAAATTTTTCCGCTGCACCGTGAGTCCGGGTCAATCACTGCCTCGACGATCAAGTCCTACTCGGTTACGTCGTGACTCGCTCGCCTCGCTGATCGAGTCCTATTCGGTTACGTCGTGACCCGCTCGCCTCGCCCTGTGTTTGGTCCTGTTCGGTTTCGTGTGTTCCTACTCCAGAGAGAGAGAGAGAGAGAGAGTATTTTTTAATTACCGTTCTACCCCTGCCTAAAAAAAAGTGCTTGTGCTTAATTGCTTATTTGAGGTCTCATTGTTTATATTTTCAGCAAAAAATATAAAAAAAAGAAAGGAAAAAAAGAAAAAAAAAAGAGACAAAAAAAGAGCGGCCGACCAACACAGGCGACGCGTTCTTGCTGCACTTTGTTTTGATCCTTCTTCCTTCCTCTTGCACTTGTACCGACAGCAATCTTTTCGCGTTTAGCACCATTATTCAGCTTTGCAGTTATTATTTGAATTGTGCTAACCCTTGGATTGAGTGCAGCCTCCTAGCCCCACAAATTTTCTACTACGAGCAGATTTTTGTTTCACCACGCAATCGCTCCTCCAATCTTCCACCGGTTTTAGATGTGGTTGCAGTTCACGCTTGCGTGCTTGGTAAGGACGGATAAGAATTTGATAACAGCTTTTTGATTGAGCTTTTCATCCACCACTCACCTCTCGTTGTAGGATCTCGCTTTTTGTATTGCTTGTGTTTCTATGGCAGAAAACAGCTCGAAGTCGGAGGAGCTCACCCTCCAGGATGTCCAAGCACAGGTAGATGGTCTACAAAACGACATGAAGACGATGCACGAGAGACTTGACTCTACGGTCACTTCGTCGAATGAGCGTTTTGATCAACTGGACCTCGCTGATACGGCTGCCCGCACCACGCTCACGACGATCATGACTCGTCTTGAGGCCATGTCGACGCAACTTGGGACCATGACAACGCAGCTCACGGAGTTGCAACATGCACGTGATTACGGCGCCGACACCGAGCAGGACGACGACAATCGCCGTGGTCGTGCTCGTAGGGTACGTGTTCCTATTAATGATTCTTTTGCCAAAATAAAATTTCGTATTCCCACTTTTAATGGCAAATATGATCCGGGTGCTTATCTTGATTGGGAATTAGAGGTTGAACAAAAATTTGCATGCCATGATATTCCTGCTAATTTACAAGTTAAGGCTGCTATTAGTGAATTTACTGAATTTGCTTTACTTTGGTGGCGTAAGTATAGACAAAGATATCCTGATAATATTCCAGCCACTTGGACGGCATTAAAAGCTGCTATGCGTCATCGTTTTGTGCCGTCATATTATGCTAGAGATTTGCTTAATCAAATGCAGCGTTTTCAACAAGGTTCACTTTCCGTAGAGGATTATTATCAAGCTTTGCAAAAGGGTATGATTCGCTGTGGTTTAGTTGAACTGGATGATGCTGCTATGACTCGCTTTAGGGGTGGGTTAAATCATGAAATTCAGAATATTCTTGATTATAAGCATTATGATGATATGACCACCTTTTTTGAATATGCTTGTAAAGCTGAACGTGAAGTGCAGGATCGACAATCTTCGTCAAGACCTAACATTTTTGTAGGGTCCAAGACGCCTTCAGCTCTACGGTCGACACCTCCTTCCACGTCGCGCAACCACTCCTCGACCACGTCCAAGTCGAGTGCTCCATCCACGGCCAAATCTGCCTCGATCGTGCCATCCTCCTCGTCGTCTGGACGAGCTCGTGATATTCAGTGTCACCGTTATCGAGGATTTGGTCATGTGATACGCGATTGTCCAAATAAACGAACTATGTTGATTCATGACGACGGTGGGTATTCTTCTGCTAGTGATTCTGAGGATAGTCAGTAGACTATGTTTGCCACTAATCATGCAGATAATACGGAGCCTCATGTCGACTCTAGTGCCGCCGACAGGTATGCCACTCTTGTTGTGCAGCGTGTTCTTAGTACACAGGTCGTTCAGGATGAAAAGCATCAGCGCCACAACATTTTTCATATCAAAGGTGTTGTGCAAGAACGAGCGGTCCGTATAATCATCGATGGTGGCAGTTGCAACAATTTGGCTAGTACGACCTTGGTGGAGCAGTTGTCATTGCCAACAAGGAAGCATCCACATCCTTATCACGTTCAGTGGCTTAATGATGGCGGCAAAATAAAGGTAACGCGCTCGGTACGTGTTCCTTTCTCTCTTGGCGCCTATTCTGATTTTGTAGATTGTGATGTTGTTCCAATGGAAACATGCTCTTTGTTGCTTGGCCGTCCTTGGTAATATGATGTTGATAGTGTTCATCATGGTCGCTCCAATTATTATTACTTCATGTTTAAGGGTCAGAAAATTGTTATTCATCCTATGACACCTGAACAAGTTCTTAAATATGATATTGCTCGAGCGACAAAAGCTGCAAAATTGGTTACATCGCCTCCTGTTGCACCTGTTCAACATGAGATCAAATTGAATAACCCTATCTTGCTTGCTACACGTGCTGATTTTGATGAATTACATGATGCTAATCTACTTTGCTATGCACTAGTTTACTCTCGTATGCTTGTTTCACTAGATGAGGCGCTTATGTTGCATATTCCTCCTGCTGTTGCTAACCTTTTGCAGGACTATAAAGATATTTTTCCCACTGAATTGCCGTCGGGTCTTCCTCCTATTCGTGGCATAGAACATCAGATTGATTTAATTCCAGGCGCACAGCTTCCTAATCGCACCCCGTACCGCACAAATCTTGAGGAGACGAAAGAAATTCAGCGTCAAGTGTAGGCATTGCTTGATAAAGGTTACATTCGTGAGTCTCTCAGCCCTTGTTCGGTTCCTGTTTTTCTTGTTCCTAAGAAAGATTGTTCTTGGCGTATGTGTGTAGATTGTCGTGCAATTAACAATATTATAATTCGTTATCGATATCCTATACCATGCCTTGATGATATGCTTGATGAACTTAGTGGTGCCACAATTTTCTCTAAGGTTGATTTGCGTAGTGGTTACCATCAAATAAGAATGAAATTAGGAGATGAATGGAAAACGGCTTTTAAAACTAAATTTGGCTTGTATGAATGGTTGGTTATGCCGTTTGGATTGTCTAATGCTCCTAGCACTTTTATTCGCTTAATGAATGAAGTTCTTCGACCTTTCATTGGAATATTTGTTGTTGTCTATTTTGATGCTATCCTTATATACAGCAAATCCATGAATGAGCATTTAGATCATTTGCGTGCTGTTTTTGATGCTTTGCGTGCTGCTCACTTATTTGGGAACATGGAAAAATGCACTTTTTACACGCAACGTGTTTCGTTTCTTGGATATGTTGTTACTCCACAGGGCATTGAGGTCGATAGCAGCAAGGTGGACGCCATTCAGAGTTGGCCCCAACCGACGACGGTCACACAGGTTCGCAGTTTTCTTGGTCTTACAGGCTTCTATCGTCGTTTTGTGCGGGATTTCAGTTCTATTGCTGCACCATTACATGAGCTGACCAAGAAGGGTGCGCCATTTGAGTGGGGCGCACCACAAGACGTCGCATTCAACACTTTAAAGGAACGGTTAACTCATGCTCCTCTCTTAGAATTGCCTAATTTTGATAAAGTGTTTGAATTGGAATGTGATGCTAGTGGAATTGGTTTGGGTGCTGTTTTGTTGCAAGATCATAAACCCATTGCTTATTTTAGTGAAAAGTTAAGTGGTGCTGCTCTTAAATATTCCACTTATGATAAAGAACTTTATGCTTTAGTAAGAACTTTGCAAACATGGCAGCATTATTTATGGCCTCGCGAATTTATTATTCATTCTGATCATGAGGCTTTGAAACATATTAGAACCCAAACTAATCTGAATCGTCGTCATGCTAAATGGGTTGAATTTATTGAATCTTTTCCATACATCATTAAACATAAAAACGGGAAGAAAAATGTGATTGCCGATGCTTTGTCTCGTCGTTATATGATGCTGTCCCAATTAGACTTTAAAATCTTTGGTTTGCAAGATTTGAAAGATCAATATGTGAATGATGCTGATTTCCATGATATTATGATGCATTGTAAGGATGGCAAACCTTGGTGCAAATTTCATATGCAGGATGGGTTCCTGTTTCGTGCTAACAAGCTGTGTATTCCAGCTAGCTCGGTTCGTCTTTTGTTGTTACAGGAGGCACATGGAGGTGGTCTTATGGGTCACTTCGGAGTTTTCAAGACACATGAGGTGTTGGCTGACCATTTCTTTTGGCCACGGATGCGCCGTGATGTTGAGCGCCTTGTTGCACGCTGTACTATATGTCAAAAAGCTAAATCTCGTTTGGGTAATTATGATTTGTATATGCCCTTGCCTGTTCCCTCTTCTCCTTGGCATGATATTTTGATGGATTTTGTTTTGGGATTGCCTCGCACTAAGAAGGGGAGGGACAGTATTTTTGTGGTTGTTGATCGTTTCTCTAAAATGGCTCACTTTATACCTTATCATAAAACTGATGATGCCTCAAATGTTGCTGAATTGTTCTTTAGAGAGATTGTTAGATTGCATGGAATTCCTAAAACAATTGTCTCTGATCGTGATGCTAAGTTTCTTAGTCATTTTTGGCGTTTCCTTTGGAATAAATTAGGAACTAAGCTGCTGTTTAGTACTACTTGTCATCCTCAAACTGATGGGCAAACTGAGGTAGTAAATAGAACTTTGTCTGCTATGCTTAGAGCTGTTTTAGATAAAAATTTGAGACGCTGGGAAGATTGTTTACCTCATGTTGAATTTGCTTATAATCGTGCTACACATTCTGCCACTAAGATGTGTCCTTTTGAGGTTTTTTATGGCTATGTTCCTAAGGCGCCTATTGATTTGTTTGGTATTGATGCTGAAGATGAACCACATCTTGATGCTCTTGCTCATATTGATCACATGAAACAATTGCATGAAGAAACACAACACAATATTGCCATTGCTAATAAAAAGTATCAAGTTGCTGGTAGTAAAGGTAGAAAACATATTTCTTTTGAACCTGGTGATTTGGTTTGGTTGCACTTGCGTAAAGATAGATTTCCTACTTTGCGTCGTTCTAAATTGATGCCTCGTGCTGCTGGTCCTTTTAAAGTGCTAACCAAGATTAACGATAATGCTTATGTTCTTGACTTGCCCGTAGAGTTTGGTGTTTCCACTAGTTTTAATGTTGCAGATTTGAAACCGTACTTGGGTGAGGATGATGAGTTGCCGTCGAGTACGACTTCACTTCAAGAAGGGGAGGATGATGAGGACATCAACGACATACGAATAATGACGACGAAAGATGGCGCGCCAAACCAAGCTGTCACGCCTCCACCTCTCGTCGTCGCGCCTCCTCGAGTTACGGATCCATCTTCTAACGAGACGACGACGTACAAGGGCCCAATCACTAGAGCTCGAGCCCAGGAATTGAAGACGGTTTTGATGCTAAGGAACGACGACCCAGGATGATGTCGCCCGAAGGCCCACGTGGCCCAAGTCGCACGACTCCCTCTCCACCGCGCGCCTCTCCACTTCAGCCGGCCCTAGATGCCTCGTCCTCCCCCTATATAGTCAAGGGCTGTGCCCCTTGTAATCTTCGAGTTTTGTTTTAAGTTTTGCTTAGCTATACATCCGTCTCTCGACGTGAATTCAGAACTCCACCTTTCTGCAATACATTAGATTGCTCGCCCCTAATTCTTGCTCGTTCTTCGATTGCGCGTAAGAATTTATTCTCGTGATCAGGTTGATCTTGTTTACCGCAAGGTTAGTATCCTCCGGAAGTTGGTTCAGCGATTGCATTGGCGCTTCGGCTTGCTCGTCGTAGTCGGATCATGAGGGTCAACATCCACCAAATCGAAGTTATCTCCACTCGCCGAAAGATCGGGCACTCTACACCTATCACCCGGCGGGGGGTCGTCCCCGACCCCTAGGGGTCGAGGGCCCTCACTGGACTCGGCCAACTCGCGTATGGCTCAGATGGATTCCGCTCTGCTCGACCCCCCAAGGAATCAAAGCGTATTTACTCCTCGCCAACCCCCACGTAGTAGGTCAAGTCTGCCCCACGTGGGGTGTCAGCCTCGGTGATGAGGGCGCCAGCCTGGCTCACACGGAAGCTATACCCACGCCGCTCAGGCACGCGCCCCGTAGGGATGACTGTACGATCCAGCCCGGTCACCTCGTAGAGATAGAATGGGGTCCCGCCCCAAATACGCTCAGACAAGCGCCACGCGACAAGTTGATCCCCGCGGAAGGGGTCGAACAGGGCGGGGGTTCAACTACCCCTCCCCAAAATTAAATGGCCACGCCGCGCATGCAGCCACAGTACCAGAGGGTCAAATCCCCCTGTGAGAATGCACCCACATCATCATTACTCCACCTGACGGGACGTAGCCTGACGCCATGGGGGCGCACGCGACACATACCCCGACCCGCTCGGAAGAGCATGCTGATTATAGTGACTCAAGGACGACTCGATGGACAAGAGTGACGAGGCCGTACCCGACAACGTCACTCTGGCCTCTATGAGCCATCCCGTTACCATGAGGCGCGTCACCCACAGGAGCTAGCCCGTACCAACAAGGCGGTTCAAGCCGCCACCCACTAATCGCTCCCACAATGACGTAACAAACAAGGCTGGTAAGGAACGTCTCTGGGGTGACGGAAGCACGACTGCACGTCGGCCATACCGCCCGACGATTGCGGAACATGACTTCTACATGGTAAGGAGGCCGTGACCGATGACGGAGGAGCACGGACGCACCCATACGCGGAAGCCACATCAATGGACCCCACATGCACTGAAGACCACGTCGACAACCGGAATCCATGCCTCCTTTTGCACGCCTCCACCACTCTCCCGCTAGTCTCTTTCTCTCTCGCTCCCTCTGTAATACAGGCCCTTCCTCTTGGACTATAAAAGGGGAGGGTTTCCACACTCCTAGGACGGACAACAGAAAAATAACACAAGCCATAGAAACAACAACAACGAGTAGTGCATACGTAGCTCGCAACTCCAGAACACACCGCACACTGAGACTTGGAGCCACCTCCTCTCTCACCAACTTTGTACACCCCATCCCGATGCAAGTAAAACGAGCAGACTCTCAAACTGGACGTAGAGGGCTATCCCGAACCAGTATAATCCCCGTGTCCTCTTGCATTGCCATCACCGAACTTAAGACGCGCATCCCCTAGAACAAATTCTACTAGCCGATGACCTAAACACCGACAGTTGGCGCGCCAGGAAGGGGCTTTGCGGGTCTCACTTCCTAGCCTTTTCTCCTATTTGGATGGCGAGTTCCTCCATCTTCTGGGCTCCCGGCTCCAGCGTCTTCTTCGGGAGCCTAGAGTTCATCACGACGGCGGATCGGAAGCTATTGTCTGCCAGTAGGCTTGTGTCCCTCCCACGTCCATGGTGGTTGGAGGACTCGGGCTACGCGCTGGACTTTGGGGTGCTAGTGGACGGGACTCCGAGGCTCGTTGACGAGTCCCTCCCGGACCCCATCGTCGCAGCCATGGACGCAGCCACCGAGGCGCTGTAGGCCATCTGGCTGAAGCCCGCGACTCGGCAGGCCACCCACGATCATCCCCCCGTGGCGAACTATAGCGACCAGCTGTGGTTCCATCTAGAGCGATACCTGGGACCCGTCCCGACACCGGAGGACCTCCGACTCATAGCGTTCGCCCTCGCGAATGTCCATGGCTAGCTCCTCGGAGGCGAGCCGCTTTCCCCGCAGCTTGTTGGCCAGGCCCTTAGGGTTCCGTTCCCCCACGGCTTACAAGACGCCGCCTAGGACTTCCAGGGCCTAATAGCCCACCCCGACTCTCTGATCCCTATCGAAAGCAACTTTGTGGGCATGATTGAGTGTCCTAACGAGTCCCTCTTTGACCTTCTCGATATGGGGCCCCTCGATGACTTCGAGTTTGAAACAGACAACTGCGTGGGGGGTCAGGACCCTCCACATGAATGCCACATGGTGCAACTTGCGCCCGACCCAAACCCTTACGTCATCGGGACTTCGACTGCCGGGGCCGCCATGAACCTCAGAGCCCATGCTCCGGTGAACCCACCACCGGGCCCCGAGGCAGGAGATGACCTCGTCAACATGCCGATCACCTTGGCCGCTGGGGGATGTGTCACGCCTCAACCGGTCGACCCTCAGCAGCAGTTGAGAGCCCGGCGGGCAGAGCTAGAGGACGTTCAATGTTAGGTGGAGAAGGAAAGAGCTAAGATCGAGCGCGAGTTGGCTCGCTCAATAGCTAGCGGACATGCGCGAGCTGTCGCTCGCGACATTCACTGGCGCATTGTCGAGGACAACTAGGGTCCACCTCAGTTCACCCGTGCGGGGCAAAACATAGCAGCAGCTGCCGCGCTCTTACAGACCCTACCAAAGCCCATGACACCTGAGGCGCAACGGGCTCAGCGGGAGGTCACGGCACTACTTGCCAAAGCTGCCAAACTCTAGGCCGAAAGCTTATTCCGACACGCTGCCCAGTCAAGCCGATAGGGCACCGCCTCACGGCCCACAGGAGGGAGCATCGCGACAAGGTCTCAGCTATGCATGGTCCAACAGGCGCCTCCTAACGGAGGTGCGCCTCAGAAAGCTTCGATCCATGACCGGATCAGACCTAACCGCAACGTGCGGTTGACCCTTGATGCCCACCGGCTCGTGAAAGAGCGCCGAAACAGGGAAAGAGGACGGTACAACGACACCGACGAGGAGACGAGTCGAAGCCTGAGCCCTCCTGGGCCGCGGGTCTTCAGCTCGCGTATCCGCGGAGCCGAGTTCCCCCAGCGCCTTCGGGCACCCACAGCCGTCACCAAGTATGCGGGTGAGACTGATCCAGCGCTCTGGCTCGTAGATTATCATCTCGTGTGCCAGGCAGGGGGGCACTGACGACCTCGCCATCATCCGCAACCTCCCCGTCCCCCTCACCGACTCAGCTCGAGTCTGGCTTGAACACCTCCACGCGAGTCTGATCTCCAATTGGGCCGACCTGTGGAATGTTTTCGTCGGCAACTTCCCAGGGACCTACGTCCGCCCGGGTAACCTCTGGGACCTCAAGAACTACTGATAGAAAGCCGGTGAGTCCCTCCGAGACTACATCAGGCGCTTCAGCAAGAATTGCAACAAGCTGACCAACGTGGGCGATGCCAAAATCATCGGCGCTTTCTCAAGGGCACGATGTCCAAGCAGCTCATCCACGAGCTGGGCCGCAAGGGTTCGCGCACGGCTTGAGAGCTCCTGGACATCGCCACAAGTTTCGCCTCCGGCGAAGAGTGTGTGGGCGCGGTCCTAAACCGCACTCCCGAGAGCAAGGGCAAGGGGAAGCAGAACGAGGGCACCGGCGAAGGCACCTCCGACTGTCCCAAGAAAAAGAAGAACAAGTCGTGGGCTGGCCGCGACCCTGTCATGGCCGCTGCTGAGCGTAAGCCAGTGCGCCCCGCAACCGGCAAGGGGACGAACCACTTTGAGAAAAAGTGGAACGACTCGTGCCGCAACCACGGTTTCCTTGTCAAACACCTCCTTAAGGACTGCTCCATGATGAAGAAATTCATCCGGGAGTAGGGCATGAAAGGAGAACCGGACCAGCCCGTGGATCCAGACCAGCGGGACCGCGCGGGCGACGATGATGAGGAGGGGGGACCAGCGTTACCCAACACCAAGACGTGTCACATGATCTTCACGGGCCCGGAGGGCCGCGAATGTCACCGCACCGCCAAGGTCGAGCGACACGAGGTCTTCATTGCTGAACCAGCGACGCCGCCTTTCCTCAAATGGTCCGAGCTACCGATCACCTTCGACCACTCTGACCACCCGATCCACTTGTCGCGACCGGGTCAGTACCCGCTCGTGGTCGACCCCATCATCGCCGAGGTGCGCCTTACCAAGGTGATGATGGACAGGGGCAGTTGCCTCAACATCCTGTACGCCGACACCCTCGAGCTTTTAGGGGTCGATCGGTCTAGCCTTCGGCCAGCGAGTGCGCCCTTTCACGGGATTGTCCAGGGAAAATAGGTCATCCCCCTAGGACAAATCGAGACCCCATCGAACTTCAGAACCGAGACCCTGACGTTCGAAGTGGTCGACTTCCTGGGAGCGTACCATGCCCTCCTTGGGCGTCCGTGCTACGCGAAGTTCATGGCGGTTCTAAACTACACCTATTTAAAGCTAAAGATGCCGGAGCCCAAGGGGGTCATCACGGTAAGCGCGTTGCTCCA
The DNA here is from genome assembly GCA_030378355.1 of Eleusine indica. Classification (NCBI taxonomy): domain Eukaryota; kingdom Viridiplantae; phylum Streptophyta; class Magnoliopsida; order Poales; family Poaceae; genus Eleusine; species Eleusine indica. Next base: position 22,865,676 of record CM059500.1, read on the forward strand.
ATGCGCCTACCAGTACGCGACCAAGAACGGCGACCTCGCAGCCGCCACCGTGGCGTCGACCGAGGAGCTCATGACCCTTCGTGGGCACGTCGTCGAGGACACCCCCGAGGCCAGTCGAAGGAGTGCCGCGTTCGAGCCCACGGAGGACACCAAGGAGGTGCACATCGATCCCGAAGGTGACAAAAAGAAAACCATGAGGGTGGGAACATCTCTCACCCGCAAATAGGAAGGTGAGCTCATCGAATTTCTCCGTGTGAACGCCGACGTATTCGCATGGAAGCCTTCGGACATGCCAGGCATCTCGAAGAAAGTCGCTGAGCACTCCTTGAATGTCAGGCCGGGCTCCAAACCAGTGAAGCGATGCATGCACCGCTTCGACGAGGAGAAGCGCAAGGCCATTAGAGAGGAGATCGCGAAGCTTCTGGTCGCCGGCTTCATCAAGGAGGTGTTCCACCCTGAGTGGTTAGCTAATCCCGTTCTTGTACGAAAAAAGAGTAGGAAATGGAGAATGTGTGTTGACTATACAAGCCTGAACAAGGCCTGTCCAAAGGATCCTTTTCCTTTACGACGCATCGACTAGATAGTTAATTCAACCGCGGGGTGCAAATCCCTCTGTTTTTCAGACGCATACTCTGGGTACCATCAGATGGTGATGAAAGAATCCGACCATCTCACGACCTCTTTCATCACACCGTTCGACTCATACTACTATGTCACGATGCATTCGGACTCAAAAACGCAAGAGCAACCTTCCAGCGCTGCATGCAAAAGTGCTTCGATCACCTGATCGGCAACACGGTCGAGGCGTACATTGATGACATCATGGTCAAATCTTAAAAACTCGACTCGCTAGTGACCGACCTTGAACGCACTTTTGCCAAGCTATGCGAGAACAGCGTCAAACTCAACCTTGAGAAATGCGTCTTCGGGGTGCCCAAGGGCATGCTCCTCGGTTTCATCGTCTCTGAGCACGGCATCGAGGCCTATCCAGAGAAGATATCCGCAATCGAGCGGATGGGGCCAGTCCAAAATCTGAAAGGGCTTCAGTGACTCACGGGCTGCCTCGCGGCGCTGAGTCATTTTATCTCACGCCTTGGGGAAAGGGTTCTCCCTTTGTACAGGCTCCTCATGAAGTCCGACCGGTTTGAGTGGACTCCCGAGGCCCAAATCACCATCGACGAGGTGAAATGGGTCCTGAGTAACGCTCTGGTGCTGACCCCGTCGCTGCCCGACGAGACTCTGCTACTCTACATTACGGTGACGACTCAGGTCGTGAGCACCACGGTAGTGGTCGAGCGAGAGAAGGAGGGACACATCCTCAAGGTGCAGCAAGCCGTCTATTATGTCAGCGAGATCCTGTTGGATTCGAACACCAAGTACCCGTAGATCCTCATGATCCTCTACGCCGTGATGACCGCAAGACGCAAACTACAACACTACTTCGACTCCCACCCAATTCATGTGGTAAGCTCCTTCCCGCTTCGCGAAATCATCCAAAACAGGGATTCGACATGCAAGGTGGCCAAGTGGGCTCTTGAGCTGATGGGGCACGACATCACGTACGTCCCCCTGACGGCCATCAAGTCAAAGGCTCTGGTCGACTTCCGGGCCGAATGGACGGAGGCGCAACTCCCTCCCGCTCCGGTCGACCAGAAGAACTAGGTCATGTACTGTCACATCCTAAAAATTTTCCATTTTGGAATGTGAACCGCTTTTGATAATATATTTGGATTCTCAAATTTTGAAACTATTTATAAGAAACTTTATAAATTAACAAAGATTTTATTGGATTGAAGAAATTGCTCTATGTCACAAAAGTTATCAGTTTTGGACCAAAAACTTTTAAATAATTAAAATCATTTTATTTTATTGTATTTCAATATTTTATCATTTTTGGATTCCATGTTAATTTGAAAAAAATTATAGTCTTTTCAATCAAATTTTATGAATGTACATCCTATTTTATAATGGGGCTGAACTGTCACTATCTCCTTCACTCATGTTAATGCATCGTCGAACACTGTCTTCTAAACTTGTTTCATCACAAATTTCACCCTACACATCCTTGATGTATCTAGACTCATTTTCATCTTCATTCATTTTACCAACCACATGGACGTACCTAGACGTCATACCTTCCATGTTTGCCCCACCTTCCATAAATATTCCTATAGAAAGAAACCCCTCCTTCCATAAATATTTCTATGGAAATAAATCCACCTTCCATAAAACATTTTTATGGAAAAAAACTCCACCTTCCATAAACATTCATAAGGAAAGAACAAGAGAATAATTTCCTTTCCATATTTCTTATGTCTTCCATGTTTACCTCCAATAAATGTATTAATTCCTCTTAATTTTCTTTCCATATTCTTCCCCCACTTGTCCCACCCCTCCTATAAATACTAGGCCCCCTCCCACGTCCTCCTCACCCCTCCTAAATCCTCATCACGCCGCCAGGCTGCCGCCATGCCTCGCTGCTCTCGCGTCCAGCCACATTGCTGAAGTTTGGCATTGGCGTTCCCGATGATCTAGCCACCCAAGTGCCATGAGATTGCACCAGATTGTGTTCCTCGTTGTTTCACACGATCCTCCAGAGCAGATCCACCATATTGTCAACAGCTTGGGAGATCTCCTCATCGACATGCCTGCTGCCCTGCTCCTAGACACGTTCATCTGGTGCGCCAGGTTTGTTCTTCATGTTCCCTATTGATCTGCTGCCTTTACATCCATGCAATCTGTGTCATGTCATGTTTCACCATGTGTTATAGATGTCCATAGAAGGGCACACTCAGATCTATGGTATATCAACCAGAACGCCATCATGAACCTCGCCCTTCCGAACACTGTTGCCAGATCAGCAGATGTTCACCTGCGTTCCCGATGATCCAACCATCCAAATGCGACCAAAGTTAATCAGATCATGGACCAAGACGTCCCCTCCAACATATCCAACATTTGAAGCCATTGGATCCCTGATGCCTCCGAGATCTGCATCGCAATGGCAGTTGCTCCCTGTTCTGGGCGAATCCAGCGTGTGCGACGGTAAATCCATCCCATTTTCTACCAATTCAGAGGTGTTCTTGATACAAACTACAATCCCACTTGTGTTCTAGGATCTTGTGAGCATGTCCACCGGAGGGTTCTCCTTGAATGGCCCTGGTGTCATCAGGAATGCCATCGGCGTCGAAACTGCTGCTGCATGACCTCGCCATGATGCAGCCAATCAATCTGTAGTATAGGTAATTGTTTTATCCAATCCACCTTCTGTTTCACATGTTCCACACACGTATAAACACGTTTATTCAATTTTTCCCTTCAATCATGCAGCCCAACTCTGGGGAACACGACCGAAATTGCATTGCCTGCTGCACCCCGTTCTTGATCTGTCCAGCACACATGATGGTAATTCTCTCCTGCCATAGTCAATCTCTTGGTGTCTCTGATGTATGAATCACGTCACATTGTGATCCCTCAAGCTGTCATTATTGTCACGGGAGGGTTTTGCAATATGATTCCTAAAGCCATGGAGAACGCCATCCAAAAATATGATCTGCCGCAGGACAATGTGCATGTGGTTTGACCATTCCATCTTTATCTATTACCTCAGGTCTGAATAATCATGTCCCTATTGTGTTCCCATATATTTCACATATTTAGGTTCAACATCCTCCCATATTCATGCATCCAATCATTGGGAACGCACTAATTTGATCAAGGTGTCTCTGTGCATCCAACACTAAGACAACAAGCAATCATCATTGTTTTACTATTGCACCAGCAAACCCTACCAAGTACCATGAATGACCCGAGATTCTCTATCCATGTTCCACAGGTTGCTATTCTCGTCTCGCCAAAACACTACTAATGTCGATGTTGCACCTCAACACCGTGCCCGTTGTTCATCCCTGCCATCACACCGTTGTCCCAGAGGTTGCTCCTGTTGCATAGCCCATTGGTGAGCCCACCTTGTCATCATTATGTATCATTCCCAAATGGTTCCTATAGTGATGTGTTGTTCATGTTTGTTTGCTTGCTTGCTTCTCGATAATCGCTCAAATAGGAGAATACGCGTTGGGATCACACATAGACATGAAGAAAAGGTTCAAGATGAGTGAGCAGTAATATCTATTTTTCAGGCAAGTGTCCTTGATGCATTTTGCACCTATTATGAATGATTATTTTAGAATTGTATGCTTGCATTAAATGAATGGGTACCTATTGTTAGGTTTGACTAGTATTGCTTTATCTTGTCGCCTGGAACTAGAGGTTTAATTAGCTATGGGTAGACATGCTTAGTTGCTTATTGGGTTGTTGGGTTCAATTAATGTTGACTAATGAACAATGTCATATTGGGGATAATTTAGTAATTCTTTTAGCAACATGGACTTAGGGATCTCAACAAGCTGGATGGAATGGATGTGGTGCCGTTGGCATATGTTGGGTGGTGGTATGCTTGTTGTAGATCCTAGGAACCGGTTCTTGGAGCGGTAACCCAGGACAACAGTGCCATCACAAGGCTGCTATGGAACAACTTGACTGATTAATTAGGAGTTCTCCCAGTGTCGGTGCAGCATTTGGTGGAGCGTGGAATGGAAGTCAAGAGGACTGTCCTTGTATCCGAATGGCTCAAGAGAGGGCTCCTGGTGTGACGAGCTGCTTGTTGATGGGCTATCACTTATAGACGGGAGTGAAACCTTAGTGGCTAGCATATACTGGGAGACCCTTTGTAAAAGCCTCATAGTGATCTCCTGGCCGCACACCTAAGGAAGTGTGCTAGTGCTTGGCTGGCATGGCAACATGGAGACTCTAGTCAACCTGGCAACAGGGGACAAAATCACGACTTGTGGGTAAAGTGGCACAACCTCTGCAGAGTGTAAAACTGTGATGACAGCCGTGCTCACGGTCACGGGTGGCCTGGATCGCTCACAAGATTAGTTTGTTATGGGATGGAATGGTTGGGATTGGTCGATGGGATTGGACTTGACTTGGATAGGACCCCGTGGTTGAATGGTTGGGATGACCTCACCTAGTAATTAGGATGCTTAGGAAATTAAAAGCTCATGCAACAAACCCTCTATAAGCCTTCCTTGTCTTTAGCCCTATGTCATCTTTTCCCCCACTTGCTGAGTACGACATGTACTCACCCTTACACTATACCACATTGCTGCTCAGCTATAGGAGAAGGATGGTACAACTATGAAGATGATGGAGGAGATTAGGCATGCGGTCTTCCGGTCGACTTCCTGTGAAAGCCAAAGGACACCAACGCTTAGAGTAACCGCTGCAATGTAATCTTTTACTTTTGACCTATGGGTCACCTTTGTAATAATGTTATCGATTTAATAAAGATATTGTTCTTTTATCATATTAATTGTCTTGTGTGCGTGAAAACTTGATCCTGGGCACGCATACAGATGCATTCGGTTTTAGTCGTTGAAACCGGGTGTGACATGTACTTCGACGGGTCACTCATGCGAGCGGGGGCCGGCGTCGATCTCGTCATCATCTCTCCACTAGAGGTATGTATGAAGTACGCAATTCGTTTACATTTCCCCGCATCCAATAATGTTGCCGAATATGAGGCCCTTGTAAACGGGCTCAAGATCACCATCGAACTCGGCATCCGACGGCTCGAGATATGAGGGGATTCTCAACTTGTGGTTGACCAGATCATGAAAGAGTCAAGCTGTCAGAGCGACTCCATGGCGCTTTATTGCCAGGAAGTCTGCAAGCCTGAGGACAAGTTTGATGGGCTCGAGCTCAAACACATCCTGCGGCGCCTCAATGAGACCGCGGATGCATTGGCGAAGATGGCATTCGACCGGGAAACGATCCCTCCGGGGGTCTTTGCTAACGACTAGTACTAGTTGTCGGTCCGCCCGAAGGAAACCTCAGGACCCGCCGAAGGGGTTGCCGGCCTGGGGCTATTGAGCCCATGACCCATGAGGAATTCAATGTCATGGAAATCCTGAACGACTCGCTCAACCCCCACGTCGAGCGGGTCGAGCCGCCATATGGTCAGGTCGAGCCCCCGATTGACTAAAGGATCCTATACATTGAATTCCTCGCCCGTGGCACGCTCCCCGTCGACGGGGCGGAGGCCAAGAGGCTCTATCTACGCGCCAAATCCTTTGTCCTGATCGACGGCGACCTCCACAAGCGCAGCATTACTAAGGCAATGCAGCGTTGCATCCCGATCGACGAGGGCATTAGACTACTGGTTGACATCCATGAGGGGGTTTGCGGCCACCACGTCGCGCCTCGATCCTTCGTGGGCAATGCGTTCTGCCAGGGTTTCTATTGGCCGACGGTGGTGGCGGACGCCACGCACATAGTAAAGACCTACAAAGGCTGTCAATATTACGCGTGATAGACCCATCTACAAGCTCAGGTCCTCCAGACCATCCCGCTCACGTGGCCTTTTGCAGTCTAGGGGCTAGACCTGGTTGGGCCGCTCAAAAAAGCGCCCGGGGGCTACACCCACTTGCTTGTCGCCGTTGACAAGTTCGCCAAGTGGATTGAAGCATGCTCGCTCGCTAAAATCCACTCTAAGAAGCGGTCGAATTCTTCCTCAACAATATCCACCAATTCAGAGACCCCAACTCCATAATCACGAATAATGGCACATAGTTCACAGGGAAGAAGTTTTTGAAGTTCTGTGATGACTACCACATCAGCGTTGACTGGGCCGTGGTTACCCATCCCAAGACGAATGGTCAAGTTGAGTGAGCGGTCGAAGTAAGTGGCAAACACACTGAAGGCGGTGCGCACGCCGAAACGCACACCCCGCCTGATCCAGGCACAACCCGCCTCCATGAGCCTCCCGACTTGCTCGGCGAGAGCGACACCGGAAGAAAGATCCACCTGAAGCTCTTGTGCCGCTCGACCCATTACGGCACGAAGCGCATCCCTCTCCTCTACCTCCTGGCGAAGGGAGCCCTTGGCCGCCGCCAGCTTCGGCCTGAGATCTATGCAACACCCACCAAAGTCAGCAACCAAAAGGAACGACACATAAGGTAAGGAAAGGAAAGCAGGGAAAAAGTGTACCTTCCTCGCTTTGGTGGGAGCTCTGTAGTTGTGCCAGGTAGCCAGTCGCTGCCTCGGCAGAATCCTTGGTCGCTTTGTCCGCCTCCTCGCGACGCAACTTCTCCTGCTGCAACATGAGGCCAAGCTTGTCGACCTCCACGATGTTGGACAGAGCCCTCGCCATGGCGTCATCCCCTTCTTTCTTGGCAGCGGTCGTCCTCCATCCGGCTCAGCTGGCGGTCAGCCTGCTCCATGGAGGCCTGCAGTTCCATCAGACTCGTGCCCAGATCGTCCCTATGCTAGCACTCCTCCTCCAGCTCACGACGAGTACCAGTCAAGGCCCGGAGGGACGCCATGGCCAAGGCCTTACATTCGAGCCTAAGCGCCTGACACACGGCAAGGACCTGAAACCCGATAGGGTCGCACGAATCCTCCATCGACTTGAGCTCTTCCTCCACTAGCGCGCGCTCGGCCGTTGTCAGGGGCGGGACTCCATGTCTGCCTGAGGCCATAGCGAGTCCCACACCAGTGGCAGCGGGGGCCGTAGTCTCAGCGGACCTCGGAGTGGCAGCCCCATCACCACCACCAGACCCAGTGATCGTCGCCATGGCGCCCCCCAAAGTGCCACCATCGGTGCCCTCGATCTCTGTCACGACTATCGTGGAGGCCGTCTCGGCGCTACAGCCACCGCAGCGTCACGTGCCCGCGCTTTCTCTGCGGCGCTCACCATGAGCAACTTCATCATGGTCAGCTTGGGCCGGCGAGGATCCAGGCCCACGGCCTACCACTTCTCGATCGGCGTATCGTCGCTCGTCGCCTCATCGTGCGGGCGCTTTTCCGTGGTCGTTATGGAAGGCGTGACCTCGGCCTCGCCGATGATGGGTGGCACCTTGACTCATGCTGACTCGACCTCCTGCGCCGGATCCACCAGCTCGACCACTCCCGCGATAGGGGATCTCGCTGTCAAGGCCTGCTCCCCGATGATGGTCTTGGCCGACGTCGACGAGTGGAGACCCTTCGCCGAGCCCCACCGGCTCTGCGCCACTTCTTCGATCAGGCGATGGCCCACAGAGACTTCAGGCCCAGAAGGTGGTAGCGAAATTAGGGACGAGCCTATCCTCAGGGTCGGACGCATGAACAGCGCATAGCCGAGCCCGGCCGCCAAGCCGAAATCGCCGCCGAGCCATCCTCGAAGTCCACGGATTTGTTGACGGCCTCCCCGCCGTCGGACACATCATCATCCTCATCTTTATCCTCGTCCTCCATCGACATAGTCGACGCGGTGTTTGTGTTCTCCCCCTGCAGCTCCTTCTGCTCCCTGAGCGCCTGCCGACGGTGCAACCTCTCCTCCTTCGCCTGCCTCGCTAGGATGTTGGCATCTTTTTTCTTCCACGCCTCCCTCTTGGCGTCCCGCTGCTCCACGTTCCTAAAGCGGTTGGCGATCCGTAGAGGCTGACCCTCTGACAGTCGGAGGCGAGAGGTCTGGATGAGACATGTCCACTGAGACCAAGGGCAGGGGCACGGAGGTGAGACCGGCAGCTGCAATAACTGAGAAGCCAAAAATGCAAGAGAAAGAGCAGGGAAGAAGAGGGCCTCTTACCACGTCGACCGCCTGAGGGTCCGAACGCATCGTCGTTCCGTTGGCAATGGGCCAGGGCCGGGTAGAAGATCCCAGCGCCACCCTCACCTGCTTCGTGACCTCGTCGTCGGGCAGCAGCTGCTCCGCCATCATGTTGTCCGACACAAAACGACTACTGCCCTCGACCAGGAACATGGGGAGTCGGCGGGCCGATAGCGGCGCGAACCACCGCTTATGGAACCACCCGATGACCTCGACGCCATCAAGGCCGCATAGCTTGAGATTAGCAATCACGTTGAGGGCGTCCCTGATCCATCACTTGTCATGCTTCCCCTTCCCCCAGGTCCAGTTGGATCCGTCCACAGGGATGTCTCGGCCGGCGTAGTCGGGAAGGAGATGGAGCTCATTATTGCGCAGGTAGAATCACCTCTTGTGCCACCCCCCGTGATTGGTCGGGCTGGGCATCTGGATGTACTCCCCCATGCGCTCGCTGCGAAGTCGGATGCCGATGCACCCAATGGTGCAGGGGAGAGGGTCGTCGCCAACCTTGTGCCGAATGCAGGCCGTGAGGAAGAAGTGGCACCACAAATCAAAGTTGGGCGCTATCCCTAGAAACCGCTCACATAGGGCCACGAAGGCTGAGATGTGCAGAATCCCATTGGAGTTCAGATGCTGCAGCTCCGCACGGTAGTGGAATAGCAGCGGGCGGAGGAAGTCATGCACCGGCTGCCCAGGGGGATTCGGCCGGATCTCGTCGTCCGGCACCAGCCATTCCTGCGCCGCGGTGAGAGGAACCAGGAGCTCGGCGCTGACAAGCGCGGCCAGTTCCTTCTTCGTCACCGTGGAGCGGGCGAACACCGACATCTTGACAAGGGAGGCGTCCCGAGGCGACAGCGAGAACTTATCGACAAAGAAGGAGAGAAGGCGTGGAGACGAGAAAGGCGAAAGGAAGGTGTGGACTTCGGCGCCCGAAGGTTAAATAGGATGACTGGCCAGGGGCAGACGATAGGAGCTGACTGCGGAAAATCTGCCCATGACCCACCAGGTGATAAGTCTTCTAACCCCTCACCCCGCTTAACGCGCGGACGTGGGGACCCCATGCTCATCCATAACTCCACTCCTCCGACTATCCTGCAAACTCCTCGACTTTTCACAAATGGATCCGCGCACCGCAGGCCCGCCTCTACTGCTGCCATGACGAAAAAGCCGCCCCTTCGATCCCCGCGCCATGGGAGGCGGAGCGACTCCGTGCCCCGTCTAGGACCACCACGACGCTCGCGTGTCAGGTAATCATTCAACCCCTTCTTTCTCGGGCAGTGGGGCTAGCAGCACAGAGTCGATTCAAGCCCCGCGCTGCGCCTTGAAATTTGCAGCAAGGGCAGCATAGAGAAGGCCATTTGGGCCCCCCGCGGCCCCTACTAACCAGACCCTGCAGTGACAACTCGGCTGACCTAGACAGGCTCGACCGACCAGTGGCGACAACGGGATTGGAGCACAAGGCGAGTCGCTCGACCACACCAGGGGTCGAGCGACGCAGGTAAGACGGGATAAGAGGCTGAAAACTGCCTCGATGGCCTAATGGCGCCGAGGTTCTAAGGCTAGCCCCTCGGAGGGTTTGACAGCCGCCTAGAGTGCAAGACGGAGCAAGGGGCACGAGCGATGGGCACACTTAGCGGCCAGTACCCTGACCCCCAAGGGGTCGAGGGCATCGCAGAGTAGCATTTGAGTCTCGCTCTGACTCGTCCGTTGGTATCTCTCCAAAGAGAGGCAGCAAGCCATCACGGCCTATCGAATGGTCATGACAACCAGTCGAGTCGGACAGACGGATTTATAAGGTCAACCACCAGCTGGTTCGCTGGAACCCCATCGACGGGGAACCAGAGACTTCACTCGAACAGACCTGATAGCAGCTCATCGAGCACCATGTTTCAGCTACCGAGGCAAAAGCGTGGCCCAACTCTATCCTCTGTCTCACGAACGAGACACGGAAGGAGAAAACAAGAAAGCTGAAACGGTCACTCGACCGGTTCATCAGCACCGCGCAGAGACGCGAGAACAGGCATCGCTAATAGAGACCCAACGACGGGGTCACACTCACATTTCTTTGCTATAAAGACCCCTTAAGGCCGACTCTTACAAACTTTCTCTTACAAAACGAGTGTCCACAATTCGAGGCTACAAGAAAAAGAGAAAGCGAAGATCGACCCAAAGGGTCTACTACAAATAAAAAGGCGGTACCCGCACCTCTGCGAGCACATACAGGGTAAAGCACCTGTAGTGCTTCGTCGTCAGGGAAAGATGCCCTCATTTTAGGCTACCCTTTTCCCCCAACAAAGAGGGCGAGCAGCTTGGCCACACCGTACGGCTGTTGCTGGGGCTGCCTCCTAAGACTCGGGACCCCTATAGAGGCAAGGAGCCCGGCTCGACGCCTCTTCTTGACCCCGTTTCTACTGACACCGCCGAGAATAAACTCGAGGGGACCTAACAAACCACGATGCCCTTCCATGTGAGGGCTCCGTTTTCACCATCTCACCCCAACAAAGGGCAGGGATTACAGAGTTGAACCATCCGCCCCCCCCCCCCCCCCCCCCCCCCCCGCTACTACAACCAGGACAACCACTCCTGAGTAAAGGGGGGCACGTCAGCAATGAATTTTCTTCGTCCCCATCTTCGTCGTCAGGAGCATTGTCGACCCAGCGGCCATGGCAACAGCAAGACACCAAGCAAAGGCCAGTCCTACGCCAAGCGGTTCAGGACTCGATGGTTCAAGCTAGGCTTGGGGGTGAAGCGGAACGCTGCCCGACTGTGCCTTTAAATAACCAAGCTGGGCTCAGGCCTCGGATACCCTACATGGGCACCGAGCCCAACACAAAGACACCAGGATGCTTTACACACCACAAGGGGACAAGGGCCTGGCACCCTGGTGGTACTTCGCTCCACTCCCCGTGAAAAGAAAGATTCGCCTTGAGGCGGGCGCACCAACGACGAAAGTCGCACATGATACGTCTCTTCTTAGGGCAGTACAGTGTGTAGGCCCCCCTGGCTCGCTCGCGTGCTGGCCAGGGAGGACGAATTAGTGACCCTGTGAGGCCATTTGAACCAATAAAGCCAAAACGTGAGCCCATACAAGACTCACCCTTTGGCTCGGGGGCTACACCGGGTGGGTGCGCTCGCGCGCACTCCACCAAGGACGAGGACTGACTGTCGCAATCGGATGAAATTTCAAGCACAAGATTTTGTTAAAGCTCGACCTCCGACTCGGGGGCTACACCCGCTGGGTGAGCTCGCGCGCACCTACTCCGGAAGGCAAGCGGCCGGGAGGCGATCCCCTCAACCAAAGGCACGAACAACAAAGGCCCTCGAGCGGTTCTCTGACCCATCCAAGGCCCTGAGGGCTACTGTCATGTGAAAATATCCACGATGCCATGTGGCATCGGTATACCCCCTAAACAGAAAAACCTGGACCCAAAGACTTCCGGAGCCCACCGTGGGTCCAGGGAGCTACATCCCTCTCAAAGCTTAAGTCATCGCGCGTGCCGTGAAGTTTAGTCCGTACGCACCCACGTGGTTCCCGACGAAAAGGATCCCGACCCCTCCCTCAGGGGGGGGGGTCGGATCCGACATCCGCCTCGCTCGACCCCTAGGGGTCTAGGGCCCTCACTGGACTCGACCGACTCATGTATGGCTCAGATGGATTCCGCTCTGCTCGACCCCTTAGGAATCAAAGCGTCTTTACTCCTCACCAACCCCCATGCAGTAGGTCAAGTCTGCCCCACGTGGGGTGTCAGCCTCGGTGATAAGGGCGCCAGCCTAGCTCACACGGAAGCCGTACCCGCGTCGCTTGGGCACGCGCTGAGGCGTCATTACATTTTCCTGCCGTCCACGGCAAGAGGACCCAAGTCCCGAGGTGGGGCCATACCGAGGGCAACAACCCCGCAGGGATGACTGTATGATCCAACCGGTCACCCCGTAGGGACAGAACGGGGTCCCACCCCAAATATGCTCAGATAAGCGCCACGTGACAAGTCGATCCCCGTGGAAGGGGTCGAATATGGCGGGGGTTCAACCACCCCTCCCCAAAATTAAATGGCCACGCCGCGCATGCAGCCACAGTACCAGAGGGTCAAATCCCCCTGTGAGCCTACACCCACATCATCATTACTCTGCCTGACGGGACGTAGCCTGACGCCGTGGGGACGCACGCGACACATACCCCGACCCGCTCAGAAGAGCATGCTGATTACAGTGACTCAAGGATGACTCGATGGACAGGAGTGACGAGGCCGTACCCGGCAACGTCACTTCGGCCGCTATGAGCCATCCCGTTACTATGAGGTGCGTCACCCACAGGTGCTGGCCCGTACCAACGAGGCGATTCAAGCCGCTACCCACTAATCGCTCCCGCGATGACGTAACAAACAAGGCCGGTAAGGAATGTCTCCAGGGGACCGAAGCATGACTGCGCGTCTGCCATACCGCCCGACGATTGCGAAACACGACTTCTATAGGGAAAGGAGGTCGTGTCCGTTGACGAAGGAGCACGGACGCGCCCGTACGTGGAAGCCACGTCAATGGATCCCACATGCACTGAAGACCACGTCGATAACCGGAGTCCATGCCTCCTTTTGCACGCCTCCACCACTCTCCCGCTAGTCTCTTTCTCTCTCGCTCCCTCTGTAATACAGACCCTTCCCCTTGGACTATAAAAGGGGAGGCTTTCCACACTCCTAGGATGGACAACAGAAAAACAACACAAGCCGCAGAAACAACAACAGCGAGTAGCGCATACGTAGCTAGCAACTCCAGAACACACCACGCACTGAGACTTGGAGCCACCTCCTCTCTCACCAACTTTGTACACCCATCCTGGTGCAAGTAACATGAGCAGACTCTCAAACTGGACGTAGGGGCTACCTCGAACTAGTATAATCCCTGTGTCCTCTTGCATTGCCATCACCGAACTTGAGACGCGCATCCCCGAGAACAAATTCTACTAGCCGGTGACCTAAACACCGACAACGAGCGATTGCCACAGTGAGGTATGTGTCGTCGGACTTGCCCTTCCCAGTTCTGCATCTCGTCCTCCGTGCGTGTGTGGGCTAGGTGGTCGAGCGCGTTTTGATGGGCGGCGGCAGGGCGCGACCTTGTCGGCAAGCCTGGCGAGCGCCGACTTTAACCAGAGGCAGGGCACACCACGGCCACAACGAAAGTGGGCTTCGGCGAGCGGCCGCAGACTTGGGATTTTGAATCTGAAAATCCTGCTTGCTTGTTCAATTTCTATTTTCAATGCATGGAGTAATGAACACAGATCAATAGAGTTAAACGGAGCAATAGGGTTATATGTTGATAGGTTGGAATTTATTTGTTATGTACAGGATGGAACATAGAGCCTCAGGAGAGGGGGAATTTCCACAGCATTTCTTTTTTGGTGGCTCCATTGAAGAGATTGATAAGGCTATTGCAGATGAGTTTTGATGGTGATTTTTTTTTACAAATGTACATCTACCAATGTAGAAGTGGGTTGAATTACTCTTGTTTTTTCTTGTGCATTATGCCATGTATGGAGGGAGTGTGTGTGCTGGGTCTCAAGATTACCATTTGATGTCTCAAGAATCACTGATGCCATCATCCATGTCAGCCAAAAAACAATCTCGAGAGAAGAGAGTTGTTCACAGAGGGAGTGCATTCACAAAGGAGGAGGATTGTGTCCTTTGCTCGTCATTCTCAACATTAGTAAGGATCCAATTACTGGTGTGAATCAAAATATGGATGGTTACTACAAGAGAATATACGATTATTATCAGGAGCGCAAACCTGAACAGTACGTAGCCAGATTTCCTTGCAAAAAAGATGGGCCATTATCTAAAAGGCTGTTACCAAATTTTGTTCATTCAAATTTGCAGTGGACAGGAGAAATGAAAGTGGAAAGAATGAATATGATAGGGTAAATTTTGCTGGTTTCTATGCTACTTTGTTTGTTTGTTTCTATAAATTCTCTGAGTATATATTTGGTGACTTGGTAGCAATTTTAAATCTCAGATTGATGATGCAGTGAAGATGTACAAGAAAACTAAGCCTTTTCATTTTATGCATTGTTGGAAGATGTTGCGCAATGAGGCTAAATGGAATGATAAATTGCTGGAATTGAACACTCCAAACGCAGCCAAAGTAGCAACAGCTGCAACCTCTACTCCACAAAATGGCAATGACAATGCAACAGTGCAAAGGCCTGAAGGTCGTGACAGTGCAAAAAGACGGCAGTCTAGGAAAGACACTGCATCATCTAGCGTTGCGGTAGAAGTGCTCCAGCAAATACATGAAAGAAATAAAAATGCAGAAGGAAAGCAACATCAACAGATGCAAGAGATCCTGAATATGAAGGGGGGGGGGGGGGGGGGGGGGGGGGAGGGGGGAATTTCAGCATACTCAGAAAATGTTTGAGTTGCAGAAGCATGAAATGGAAGTCAGGAGCAAGTTTAAGGAAGAACAACTCAATATTAACAAGCAGTAGCTCAATCTCACTAAGCAAGACATAGAAGTGAGGCCCAGTTGCTTACCACAAAAGCTGGCATCATGGGAGCAGATTTAGAGAAGCTTGTTCCTGCAGTTAGGTCCTACTACATCATGATGCAGCGCCAAATCATGGAGCGCAGAGGTGTCATGAACCCAGAGAATAACGATGGTGCATGAAGTATTGCCTATATGTTTATCTGTTTGTACTGAGAGTTGTAATTCTGTTTGTATGTGTTTTCTGAGAACAATTAAATCTGGTGTCCTGTTGTATGTGATAATTAAATCTGGTGTCCTGTTGTATGTGATTTGTGAGAACAATTAAATCTGGTGTCCTGTTGTATGTGATTTATGAGAGCAAATGTATCTTGTGTCCTATTCTATGTGATTTCTGAGAACAAATGTATCTTGTGTCTAGTTGTATGTGATATGTGAGAACAATTTTATGAGCAAAGCATAATGAGGTTGCAATCATGCCAACTTGTGTCATGTTGATCTGTTTGTACTTTCAGATTAGCATTACAAACAAAATAAGGTGCATCACAAAATAAGGTCGCTACACTACCACTACAACTTTCAGATCAGCTTTACAAAATAAGGTCACTACACTACCACTACAGCTTTCAGATAAGCTTTACAAAATAAGGTCACTATGTTCTAACATCAGATTAGCTTTCATGATTGTGGAGCAAACGGTCCAGACTTTGATTTATATAGTTCCCACATGTGGTCAATAAGATCTAGCTTAAGCTGTTGCGCGGTGGATTTGTCTTGGATCAAAGAGTATGCCTCCATGAACTCCTCAATTCCAGGAATTGCCCTCAGTGGAGTTATCGGCGGGTTACCCTGGCCACTCTGACACATGCACATTTGGAAGATCAACTCCACGTTCATTCTCCACCACCATATTGTGTAGTATGGCACACACCCGCATAATATTATTGAGATCACGCTGGTTCCATAGACGAGCAGCGTTATGCAAGATCTTCCACTTGGCTTGAAGAACTCCAAAACATCTCTCAACATCCTTGCGGCAAGCTTTCTGTTGTCTGGCAAACACAATCTGTTTGTTACTCACAGGACCACTTACACTCTTAACAATAGTGGCCCACTCAGGATAAATCCCGTCACCAAGGTAGTAACCAAGAGTATAGGGGTTGCCATTCACTACTAGAAAACACCCCCTATAGATACGCTTTATTTTGGGTTTAGATATGTTTATTCTGCATTTATCAAAATATAGATACGTTTTCATAATTTGTGTCCGAGGCATCTCCGCACGTACCGTGTCAGAGCTTGGTTGATATGCTTTTTGAAAACGTGTCTACCAACAAACAAGACATTTCCTTGAGATGCTATAAATCATACATATGTTTGTAGATACGTTTTCATGAATGTGTTTGTATGACATAGGTATTAGAGTAGACACATTTTGTGACGTGTTAAAAAGTTTAGACACAATTTTATTGATATGTTTATATTGTGTTGCTACTAGCATATTATTGTTTTAGAACCTCTTCTAAGTGATTGATTTTTTTTTACATAGTTAGCAAGAGTTGAACCTGTGTCCTCCTTGTTTTTTACATGCTCATCTAACCAGCTTACCTTCGACGGAAACTTGATTAGATTGAGATATCCATTCTTTTATACCAATATTTCCATAGTGTTTTGGTGTTCCTAGGATTTTACATAGCGTGCCAAAAATGTCTCTAGAGAGGATTGATACGATCAAAACGTGTCTAATATGATCTCATGTTTTATATGTTTTCAATAACATCTCAAGAAGCATGTTTGATGTGGCTAGATATGATTAAAGCGTATCTAAATTTCTGATATCCATAGAAACATGTCAAAATGTGTCTTTTTAGTGGCTACCAACGGTTCAAAGCGTGTCTAAAATCATAACACTTTGGGTATAGGAGAGAGAAGATTTAGGTAACAACATTGTGCTCCCCTACAGCAGAAGACCTAAAACTGAAACCTAAAACACTCTTTGCTTATTTCTCTCCTCCATTTGCACTCCAAAATAGATAGTGTTGAAGTTCAAATTAAAATGACAAACCATAGTTCATTCAGACCATGCAAAATAGCAACTTATCATGCCACGTATCATGATTCAATGATCACTACCATGAACACTATGACCACTAGAGCTTCCATTACCACCAAAACCACTACTGCCACCAAGTTCATCTGTGAAGCCTCCTATAGTTCTTGATGCCAAGATATGATCACGCATAAGTTCATAGTAGGCTCTTCTCTTTTCATCAAGCGAAGATGGATCCATGAACATGATCCTTTGCTCTTGTTCTAACTTCTTGGCCATCTATTCATTTGCTGCCCTCCTCTCCTCCACTATTGCCCTCCTCTCCTCAGCCGCCACCCTTCTTTCCTCAGCTATTGTCCTCCTCTCCTCCATTTCTTTTGCTTGTATCCACTTTGTAGTCCTTAATTCTTTCATCTGAGCAGCTTGTTGCTTCCTTGTTGCCATCAAATTGTCCAAGGACTCTTTGTATGTACTTTCTCCTCCTTTCCTCAACTTCTCCTTCTCTTGTTTCCTACTAGGAGGCCTCTTCTCTGGCACCAAGTTTGGAGTGAGGCTCGCCTTTCCATTCGGATCCTTTTCATCGGAGCTCACATCCACATTCTCAACACCAATCGGAGAGCAAGAATTATGTGATTTCTTACTCTTGGTTGGCACTTCAAGGTTCCTTGTCCTCCACTTCTCATCATGCTCAAGCAAGACCCAACAATGCTGGAAGACAAATGCCTTTCCTGCCTTTCCACCCTTCTTATTCGGCTTGCCTTTGTATAATCATTGGGCAATGTTCACCTATGCACCCAAAGGAAGAATCCATTAGAAACTGGACAACCGTGAAACAAATGAATTAAATATTTTTACCTTGTCTTGCGTATATGCACCACTTGGATTCAGATGATCAACTTGCACCATGCAATTGGACCACTTGGTGCATTCCCTACATATCACTTGCCATCGATGAGTGACTGAAACTTAGGACCTATATATGCCACTCTTGTTGTTACGACTAAAGTGATCATGCATGCACTTCCAATAGGTAGCTTTGGATTGTTCATCTCCTGTAACTGGATCAAGTGCAACAGCCTGCCATGCCTTGACCACGGTCTCATCCTCTGCAACCATGAAATTGACTCCTCTTCCCTTCTTCTTTGGCATATCAACTTCATCATCTGATGAAACATCAGACTCATTGTTTGCATGAATGCCAACAGTTTCGTCATCAACATCAATTGTGGGGTTCACATTCATACCAAAGTTTTCATCATCCATTGTTCAAAAAGGTCTCATCATCGACACTATACACAAAAGTATGCAAACCATATTCAATTTCTGTTTTAACTCAAAGCAGTTCACTTAAAGTGCATATTCATAAACAAAACTAGCACCAAGTAATTAAAAGAACAAAAATATATACCTTGTTGGCATTTCACTGAACATGTCCTGAGCATCCACTATATATGCCTCAAGGGAGCAGGGGGTGACACCGGAGCTGGCTCCAAGGACGTCGGAGGTTGGTGGATGAACCCCAGAGGCGGCCGAACAAGAGGGGGTCATGGCCAATGTCCTCCGCGCCTTGCATTTCCCCCCATCGGCAACGGATTGCATGGTGGCTTCTTGTGGCCCCGGGAGCCAGAGGCCCCATCTCCACCAACGTCGACGAGCCCCGGATGGGTGGTCGTCATGTCGTCGGTCATGACAGTTGTTAACAGCAGTGGCGGCGACAACCTTAGCCGGCGCGTCGGCTTGCACTTGGGAGCCGCGACCGCTCCTAGAAGGTCTGCGCGAGGGGCGAATGGGGGTGGATGGCGGCTATCTTTGTCGTCCATGGTGGCGACGATGGTCGGATTTGACGGCGGTGGGCGGGACGCTGGGGCACAGTGGTGGACGGCGTGCGCGGGACGCGCGGGGCGGTTTGTCCGTTGGCACGTGTGCCGGGTGGCCTCGCATGCCAGGCGGCATGCACCGCCGGGAGGCCCTTGGATCGTGTCGGTTTGGGATCGACTTCTCTTGGATGGCTTGGATTTTGTCCCGAAGTCAGTCGTTTTGGTCTGTTTTCACCGACTCTTCATTTCGCGGGTGGTAGGCCTCATGGGTCTCATGGCCTGGCAACCCTGGGTGGCCAACCTAGGCCGGGCGGCATGCCAGGTCGGGTGGCGGCCTAGGCCGGGTGCCGACCCCCTCTGGGTCGCCCCTTGACTTCTCCCGGTTAGGCCATATGTTGGTCTCTTTTTCTTAGCCATATTTTATCACTTTTGGTCCGGGAGGAGAAAATAATATCATGGTGGAGTGTTTTGCAGAGTCGACCGGGTCGAATGATCAGCCGGATAGTGATTTCGGTTGGTCAGCCGGGTGGCTGATTTCAGCCTTAAACGACCCTGTCGGCTAGGTCCTGATTTCAGCCGTAAACGACCCTGTCGGCCGGGTCCTGATTTCAGCCATAAACGACCCTGTCGGCTGGTGAAAATGGCTGTTTCACAGTGGTGATCGGTCGATGGGGTGTTTCTTCATGTTTTTGCATATTTTGGCTCTTTTATACCTGCAAACACATATCTCACCAAAACTTGTGAAAATCATTAGTAATAAACTCCTACCACTATATTGGTTATTTATTTTATATGTTTTATGCATGCAATTGATGGCCGGATCTAGCATTTAAGGACCGTCAACAACACCCCCACACTTAGCCTTTGCTCGTCCTCGAGTAAAGGAATAGAGACTAAGGTGAATCATAACTTCTTTTGATACCAGACTACCATGCAAATTATTCCAAATCATACATGCACCCATGTACTTTGAAGTGTCTATAACATCCCCTTGGGTGGTTGAAGAATGGAACGGTGTTGACTCTAGTCATCTTTACTCCTTCTACTGAGCAACTTGGGTTTTTACAAGATTTTCAAAAACAAATCATGGCCATTCTCCTCAAATGATTCTCTCAGATCACTCACTATGTGTGTGGTTCCTCACCGAGGTATTTGACTTTGCCTCTTTTAATCCTACCTCTAAATATGACTTATGTGGAGCTCAGGGTAGGGGAATAAAGAAGGCATACTTGTGTCTCATATATTACAAAGTCAAAATACTAGATCCATGGAGAAAACAAGTCATGAATTGTGATCAAGCATGTGCACATAAATGGATGGGATGGATAGAAATACGAATGATGGATGCTCTGTTTGAAATCCTCCCTCTATTGTATTTGAGAACATGAGCTATCTTTCTTTCTGATGAGGACATCAACGACATACGAATAATGACGACGGAAGATGGCGCGCCAAACCAAGCTGTCACGCCTCCACCTCTCGTCGTCGCGCCTCCTCGAGTTACGGATCCATCTTCTAACGAGACGACGACATACAAGGGCCCGATCACTAGAGCTCGAGCCCAGGAATTGAAGACGGTTTTGATGCTAAGGAACGACGGCCCAGGATGATGTCGCCCGAAGGCCCACGTGGCCCAAGTCGCACGACTCCCTCTCCACCGCGCGCCTCTCCACTTCAGCCGGCCCTAAATGCCTCGTCCTCCCCCTATATAGTCAAGGGCTGCGCCCCTTGTAATCTTTGAGTTTTGTTTTAAGTTTAGCTTAGCTATACATCCGTCTCTCGACGTGAATTCAGAACTCCACCTTCGTGCAATACATCAGATTGCTCGCCTCTAATTCTTGCTCGTTCTTCGATTGCGCGTAAGAATTGATCCTCGTGATCAGGTTGATCTTGTTTACCGCAAGGTTAATATCCTCCGGAAGTTGGTTCAGCGATTGCATTGGCGCTTCGGCTTGCTCGTCGTAGTCGGATCGTGAGGGTCAACATCCACCAAATCGAAGTTATCTCCACTCGCCGAAAGATCGGGCACTCTACACCTATCACTTTCTCCCTATTTTTTTTAAATACTTGACAGCCCATGTCTCTTTCTGCAAGCATAATTGGAGAGGGAGTTTATTTTTCAAAGCATGGTCTTTATTTTGTGGATGGATAAATATGGATATGCTATCTTCCGGTGTAGAAGGGTAACATATGCAAGGATATGGATGGCGGAAGTGGATCAATACTAGACTCTCTCTTTCTTTAAAATCATATTGGGCATGGCTATTTGTTTTTCTTTTTTTTTTCATCTTGCTCAAAGATGAGAGCATTTTTTTCTTTTTTTTCTTTATGGCCATGCCTTCTACGGAAACAATAGAGAGAGAGTCATGGCAGGAAAATTAAGGAGTATTTCTTTTGGTGGATGGATACCAAAAATGCTACCTTCCAATGTGGAAGATTAGCATATGAAGGGAAATGTGCACATGGTCTTGATCAACATAAACAAGCATCTCACTAGGGTCACGAGAATCTGACAAAGTTCAATGAAACAACAAGCAGCATATGCATAAGGTTTTTAGTATAACTATCATATGGCTTTGGTAGGACATTCACATCATTGAGGAGAGGGCCATTCATTTTTACTTTTCAAGAGAAATTCCCAAGCACTACAAGCATAAGAGCAAGATTTCTTTCATCACACCATATCTCATAAGTCAATTACTTAGGTGACATTCTTCCCTAAAGATATAGTTCATAAGCAGCAAGTGATGAACTAGGAATAAGGAGCATGCAAGTCAATCAAAGAGAAGCATGATAATAAGGGTTCACAAGAATTGGTTTTAGTTTTCAAGTTAAATTTATTGATTGACTCAGGATAAATTTGATTTAACTTGGAAACTAGGAGGAAAGGGATAGAGTGTGCAAACTGTCACTATGGAAGATGTGGAAGCTTAGGAGCACCATGCTTGTGTCGACTGTCCTTGTAGGTTGGTCGATGTCGCTTGGAGCCCAGTCACCTCGACCTTTGACATGGTTGCTTAAGCGACGATGTGCAATGTGTCGGTGGGAGGCCTTGTGTTGTTTGTGTGTTGAAAATCTTGGAGGCCCCCCCACACTTGATCTTGTACTTGGCTTCTTTATTTGAAGAAAAAAAACAAAAAGGGTGAAAAGCAAAAAGGGACTCTACCGGATTTATGGGCCCGATAGAGTCACAACTTTATTTATTATTATTATTTTATTTTCTAGGCGCTCTATAAGATTGAAAGGAAATAAAAAGGAAAAATAAACTAAAGCGCCTCTTAATATTTATTTTCTTTCTTTTTTTAAGCAAGGCATGAAAGCAAGAACTAGCAACACCACTAAACTGAGATAAAATTGGTAAGAATGAAACTTGCTACGAGATACTTACAGAACTCCCCCCCCCCCCACACACTTGGATTTTTGTATCACGAGATGCTGAAAATCAAGTGTGTAGTGTTGTAGCCTTTTAGTGGTGGGTTCTCTTGCCAAAAATACCATGGTGTTAAAGTTGATGCAGCTCCTATGTTGATAGATATAGAATGACCATCGTTCTTTTTAACCTCAACCTAAAATGGTTAGTGACCAAAAATACGCAAAAGCAAACATAACCTTAAAACATATTCTTGCTTTTATTTAGGCCAAAGGGAAATGATAATCCGGGCCATTTCCCGGTAGTGCTTTGTTTACGGTCAGAAGCTTGACCATGGGGACTTCATGTTGCAGCTGCTATTGATGATGTAGTTCTCAGTCCAACGCCAATTTTTGATGTGTTATTAAAGATCTAGCTGCAAGGTTAGTGCCAAAGAACAACTACGAGGGTTGCTCCATTATAGAAATGGGGAAAGAAATAAAGAAAGACAAAAAAGATACAAGGATGAACAAGGTTCGAAGATGATACAACAACCGTTCCCTGGCAACAACGCCAGAAATGCTTGTTGGTATTTCTTACGATCACAGATAAATCTGCAAGTGCACGAATACCGATGTAGCACTTCACCTAGGAGTATTCTAGGTTATCGAATCACAGGGAATGTGTGTGTATCGATCCTCTAACTAATCTGTCCAAGGACAACAAGAATATGATAGGCAAAGGGTAGAGAGGATTCCTAATGGTTAAGGATCCTAAAATAAGATAGGTTCGGTCTCTACTGCTTACTTCGGGCACTGGCTTACCCCTGCATCCATAGGCAACTTCAGCCAACAGCTCTACGATGTATCCAAACATGAAGGATTACTAAGGTCGGATAGGGCTGTCACCACCTACCGACTATCTCTACAAACCGTGGGGCACGTGGCAAACAAAGGTAACCTATAGCTTAGACACCACGTCTACGCTATTAGTTACTATCCTAGTCTCGGTACCACGCTTATAGAAGACTAAGATACTCTAACTAAATAGAGCGATGATCCCGTAAGCAATAAAGGAAAGAACTTACTTAAATAGGAAACTTAAATACCAAAGAGAAATCACGAACACTTACTTGAAAAGGAAAGCATCCACCGAGATACAAGTGTGGGGAAGATCGTCGAAAATCCTGACGCTTCCCCGAACTCTCCCTCACTCTCTCTATTTTCTAAGCACTTTGGCAGTGCTAAAGCCTTTTGAAGTGGAGATCTAAACTCTTCTTGTGTTTTGTTCATGCCGAATTCCCCCTCTATATATAGGTGCCAATGGGCAGGGGGGGTACTTATAGGTGAACAGGAGTCGGTAGGCAAAAGTCGGTCCGCCGGGCGGCCACTTGTGCCGGGCGGCCTCGCTTGCCGGGCGGCAGCCCAGGCCGGGCGGCCCTTGGATTGTGTTGGTTCAGGACCGACTTCTCTTGGATGGCTTGGATTTTGTCCTGAAGTCCGTCGTTTTGGTCTGTTTCCACCGACTCTTCATTTTGCGGGCGGTAGGCCTCATGGGCTGGCAACCCTGGGTGGCCAACCCAGGCCGGGCGGCAAGCCGGGTCGGGCGCGGCCTAGGCCGGGTGCCGACACCCTCCGAGTTGCTCCTTGACTTCTCCCGGTTAGGCCATATGTTGGCCTCTTTTCCTTAGCCATATTTTATCACTTTTGGTCCGAGAGAAGAAAACGACATCATGGTGGAGTGTTTTGCAAAGTCAGCAGGGTCGGATGATCAGCCGGATAGTGATTCCGGTTGATCGGCCGGGTGGCTGATTTCAGCCTTAAACGACCCTGTCGACCGGGTCCTGATTTCAGCCGTCAACAACCCTGTCGTCCGGGTCCTGATTTGTAGCTGAAACTTTATCTTCAATCTCTAGCACAAGGGATTGTTGCATACGAAAGCTAATCCACAAGCATATAACAAATCCTTTCAGAATATGAAATATTTATCAAAAAATAGTATAAAATAGATGATGAAAATAGCTTTGAATTTACATTATGATTGTAGCTTCTGCGAAATTCTTCAGGGTTGTACACTGGCGTCTGAACAAAGTAGTCATTGTTTAATCGAATGTCGCCACCGATGCGATCATGTTTTTTGGACTGGTGGTGTCACACCCCAAAATTTTAAATGTTGGTTTGTAACTAAAATTTCTCTAATTTTTAAAACTTTTTATAATAGATTAAAAATTATCCTAAATTAATTAGAGTGTAATCATTTATTTTAGGAAAAGAGCTATTTTCTATAAGTCATTAAATTAATTTAGGTTATTTATTTATTATTATAATTACTATTTTTGTTTGTTGCGTTCATGCTGCCAGAGTTGCATTAGGATTTTATTGTGTGTAAAAATCTATTTTTAAAACTCGATTAAGAATCGGTTTAGTTTTGGATTTGGAGAAAGAAAATAGAAAAGGAAAGAAAAGAGAAAAGAAAATCCTTCCCTGGCCTTTGGGCCGAAATTCCCTCTCCCCGGCCTAACTTCTCCCCTCTCTTCCCTCTCTCTCTTTCGGCCTTGGGCCTTTCTCTTTCCCGCAGCCTAGCCTCCCCTCACCCCCCCGTACTGGGCCAAATTCCCCCACCGAGGCCCACTTCTCTCTCCCCAGCTTCTCTCCCCCTCTCTCGGCTTGAGCCGATTTCCCGTGGCCCACTCCTGCTCCCTCCTCCCTCTACCGAACCTGGCCCGACCCAGCTCGCTCTCTCCTCTCCCTCTGGCCCACGCGCGTGCCCGCTCGCTCGACCTAGCCCACCCACGCGCTGCGTCCCGCCCGTAAACCCTAACCCTGTCGCCGCCTCCTAGGCATGCGTGCCCGGCCGCCTAGGGGTCCGCGCCCCTATAAATAGGGCGGGTCACGTGCACATGCCCCCCTTCGGCCTCCCCGGCCCGCCGCCTGCCTCCACCCTGCGCCGCCGCCCGCCTTGCTCCCACGCCTCGCCGCCGCTCGCCGAAAGCCGCCGCCTTGGCCCCCCTCCGACCGCCGCGCGACCCCGGTGAGCTCTCCTCCCCGCGTCACCTTCACCGCTCCCCTCCTCGTCGCGTCCCGCACACCGTTGATCCACCGCGGCGAGCTCCGCGAGGGCACCAATGGCCGCCGCCGCAAGTGGTCCATGGTGGACCCGTGGACCATGGGTCAACCCCGGTCCACAGGCCCTATGGACCCGGTCTATGAATTTTAGGGTTTAATTTAATTCCTTTAATTATCAGTTGACATCAGTTTTGCGCTTAGGCTCCTGATCTTTATTTTAATTATATTTAAATCCTGAAAATTTTGCAGAACCTGTACAAAATTATATTTAGAACCCTGAGTTTTTATATAATTATTTTCAACACTATATTTTTACAGGAAAGACCCTACACTTTTCCTAAATTATATTTTACCCCTGTATTTTTATAAAAACACCCTTGTATATATTTTTAATTATACTTTAGCCCTGAATTTAACACAAACACCCTTGTACTTGTTTATAATTATATTTTGGTCCTATAACTTTTACACTTAAGCCCCTGACCTTTTCTAAAATTACATTTTAGTCCTTTAATTTTTTTCTTAAATTATATTTTTGGCTATATATTTTTATAATTTAGTCCCTGTACTTATTATAAATTACAAATAAGTCCCTAACATTTCTGCTTTTAATGTTTTAAATCTTAAAACTTCAAATCTTCATAACTTTTCAACCGTAGCTCGGAACGGAGAAATTCTTGCACCAAGTCGTAGAATAATTTTTTGATTTTACTATTTTAACCCTAGAACTTTAAACCTTCATTACTTTTCACTCGCAACTCGGATTGAGGCGATTCTTATGCTCACGCGATCGTAGTCATGCATACTATTTTATAGTAGTGCTTTCATTAGTTTTTGGTACTGTGTGGTGTGTGTTTCTTAGTTTGTTTGTATGCTTGTCTTTCCGGTGTGATGTTGAGTAGACGAACCGCAATTAGAGAACTTTCAAGATCTCCATCTTGAAGACTTTGAGCAGCAACAAGGGGAACCAGACAAGTGTTCTTAATGCATTTTGAACCTATGTTTGACATTCCTCTCTATCTTTATGCATGCGTATTATTATCTTGTTCCATGTTATTCCTTGTTGCCTGAGTTTTGGTGTAGTGTATTAGTATGGGTATGTCATGCTTAGTTTGCTATGTCGGGAATGGAAGTGTCTAATGTTAATCTGGATTAATGGCTCATTTGAACATAATCATGAGGGATGGGTAATCCTTTTTAGCAACATGGAACCTAGGTGATCCAAGCAGGAGGATGGTGAGGATGATGCGGGTATACACATGTACTCGGTATAGTACTGTGGGATTGTGGTGGTACCTGCTTGGGATCACAAGGGTAGGTTCGTGGAACATGTAACCATGAAAATAGCGCAAAGCACAGGGCGAATACGGGTAGGCTTGGTTGAGTATCAAGATGTCTTCTCAGTTTTGCTAGCAATCGAGGGATGAGGACGAAACGGTTTTACTTTCAGCCTCAAGTGATGGACGGTTTTACTCCTAGCCACGGTGTCAGAGGGGGCTTCTGTGGAATGGTTTTAAATCCGCAGCAGTGAAACCTTAGCGTGGGCTGTTTGCAAGCTGGGGAGCTCTTTGAAAGACCTTGTGGTGATCTCCTGGTTTCACACCTAAGGTAGTGTGAATTGGACAACATGGAGACTCTCTAGTCACTACATAGTGATGAAATCACCAAGCTATGGGTAAAGTTGTGCAACCTCTGCAGAGTTTCAAACTTTTATAACAGCCGTGCTCACGGTCATGAGCGGCATGGACCTTTCACACGATTAGAGGGGTTGATGATGGGTGGACTTGGTGGGTAGCCAGGTTTAGTTTGCTACAGGCGGTGTAACCTGTAGTGTGGTGTCATGTGGGCGGTGTAACCCATGGCTTGCTACAGGCGGTGTAACCTGTAGTGTGGTGTCTTATGGGCGGTGGAACCCATGGTTGGCTACAGGCGGTGTAACCTGTAGTGTTGGATATATGAGATAACTTGTGGGAACTTTTCACCTAGTAATAGGAGTGCTATTCAAATGGTCTTAGGTGTAGTGCTCATTTATGCAAATGAACCACTGTGATTAGCCTTTCTTCTACTAAGTCTGCAAGTCATATTTTCCCCCACTTGCTGAGTATGGCATGTGCTCACCCTTGCTATTTCCCTTTGTTGTTGTACTATAAACTGCTGCTCAGAAGCTAGAGAGATGGACTACATTGACGAGGATTACTACTAGGCGGGCGTGCCCCTAGTCGATTGCCTGTGGCATTATGGTGTCTTCCACTGTTATTCTACGAGAGAGTCACTTTTAGTCCTTAAAGACAGTTACTTATGTAATAATGGTATGTTATAATAATGACATTGGTTATACTGTTATTCATATTTACTGTCGATATGCGTGAAACTTGTCCTGGGCACACATATACTAAGCATGTGGTTTTGTCCTTGAAACCGGGTGTGACAGAAGTGGTATCAGAGCCGTGTCGATCGTAGGACGCAAGCCTAGATAGAATGGTCGTGACATAGGTTCTATTTTCAAAACTAGTATTTCAAAACTTTTACTTCTACAAAATCTCTATATCTTTTCTTCTTATTTTCTCTTTACTTGCCTATTCTCAAATGATGGACAAAATGATATTTTTACTATTTCCTTTATCCCTTTAAAAATATTAGTTTGGCCGACTTACCCTATCATGAACAAGATGAATGGTACAGAAGATTCAACAAGTTGGTTCTGCTTAGTATAAAGATGAAGATCCAAAAAGTCAAAGTTGAAGACTCCCCAGGAAAAAAGGGGCACCAGATCATTCTACGTCAACATGAAGAAGGACCTCCTCTAGGATCGTGATTTGGAATCCTTTTCATTTTAGAAGGATAATCACATTATAGAACGTTGCTAATTGTATGCTTTATGTTGCTTGTGGTGTGCTATGTTTGAATTGGATCTTTGATTCAGTGTTGGTGTGCGTGCAAAGCGCTTAGCTTTGTTATCGCATCATTAGTTATAGCTAGTTTGAGTTTAGTTGGGGTTATCGTTTCTCTCTATTCCTTTCTCTCTTACTTCGATCATTCCATTCTTTCCTAGTCACTTATAACCCAACCAATTCGACAAGATGTGAAAGCCAATAATCAAGATAGTTCACCCTTGTCGCTGCCAGCTACAAATAACAATCGTAAGAGTGGGATTTCCATACGGAAGAGGCAACACACAACTTCTAGCATCACACCAACATTGACGAGGATTACTACTAGGCGAGTGTGCCCCCGGTCGATTGCCTGTGGCGTTATGGTGTCTTCTGCTGTTATTCTACAATAGAGTCGCTTTTAGTCTTTAAAGACAATTACTTATGTAATAATGGTATGTTGTAATAATGACATTGGTTATACTGTTATTCACTTTTACTGTCGATATGTGTGAAACTTGTCCTGGCCACATATATACTAAGTATCTGGTTTTGTCCTTGAAACTGGGTGTGACAGGTGGCCTACAATAGAACCTCCCCAACATCGCTTTTTCCTCAACATTGCAATAACAATAGCACATGCCTCAATCTCTTCATCTCTATGCATTGATGCTGCTGCAGATCCACAACAAGTGTTTCTATAGTATTTAAATGCCATAGCTGAATAAAAATAGCTGGTTAAATCCTTAGTATACTACTATAAAAATAAACAAAAGACAACCGATTGAAGACCTACAGACTAAAAGCGGTGCAGGAGAAAAGAAGAAAAATGAACCAGGCGGCTAGCAGAGTAATGGCGCTGTCAAGAATGCGCGTCGTATGCCGGGTTGAGCAGAGTCATGCGCGGCAGCAAAAAGCAGGAAACAGAACTTGGCACTACTTCTTGCCGCACTAAATGGGTCATTGTCTTTTAGGACCTCCGTTGGAAACAGGTTTCATTGCATCCTGCCCCTTCAAGCCACCGGAGACCCATTCGGCATTTTGGATCTCCAAACTAGGTCGCCAGCATTGGAGACAGCCTGAGGCGCATGCACACGGGAATAGAGTCTCCAGTTCATGCCATTTGACGCACGTTCATCCTCACCAGCGCGCGGCGAGGAGGCAGGAGGCGAGGCATGAGCGCACGATAAGAGCTAGGGTTCTAGCCCCCATTTCGCGCCCTATAAATCCTTATCGTCGTTGCGCTTGAGTTGGCCACTTGCCATTTGTAGCTCGACCTCCTCTCCTCTCCTCTCCTCTTGTCACACCCGGTATTAAGACCAAAACTGAATACATCTGTATGCATGCCTAGGATCAAGTTTTCCTGTACACAAGACAAAAGTGAAGTAACAGTACAACCAATGCCATTATAATATCATTATTACATCATACTATTATTATATAGTCTGAAAAACAAGACAGCGGAAGGCTCCGTAACACCACGGGCAGTCAATCGGGGGTCGCAATCCTAGTCGCAGTAGTCCTCGCCAATGTAGTTCATATTGCCATTGTCTTCTGAGCAGTAATAGCAGCAACAACACAGGAAAACTATAACGCCTGAGTACTGTTGGTATTTCTTACGATCACAGATAAATCCGCAAGCGCACAGATACCGCTGTAGCACTTCACCTAAGAGTATTCCAAGGTATCGAATTCACAGGGAACATGTGTATCTAATCTCCTATAATAATCCGTCCAAGAACAACCAGAATATGGTAGGCAAAGGGTAGAGAGGATTCCTATGGTCAAGAATCCTATAATAAGATAGGTTCGGTCTCTACTGCTTACTTCGGGCATCGGCTTACCCCTGCATCCATAGGTGACTCCGGCAAACAGCTCTACGGCATACCCGAACATGGAGGATTACTAAGGCCGGATAGGGCTATCACCACCTACCGACTACCTCTACAAACCGTGGGGCACGCGGCAAACAAAGGTAACCTCTAGCCTAGACACCATGTCTACACTATTGATTACTATCCTAGTCTCGGATTTTTTTTAGAAGTCTAAGATACTCTAATTAAATAGAGCGATGAACCCGTAAGCAATAAAGGAAAGAACTTACTTAAATAAGAAACTTAAATACCAAAAAGGAAACATGAACACTTACTTGAAAAAGAAAGCATCCGTCAAGGTACAAGCATGGGAAAGATCACCGACAAACCTGACGCTTCCCCGAACTCTCCCTCACTCTCTCCCTATTTTCTAAACACTTTGGCAGTGCTAAAGCCTTTGAAATGGAGGTCTAAATTCTCTTCTTGTGTGTTGTATTGTTCATGCCGAATTCCCCCTCTATTTATAGGTGGCAATGGATAGGGGGATACTTGTAGGTGAAGGCGAGTCGGTAGGCCAAAGTCGGTCTGCCGGGCGGCGGGCAAGGCCGGGCGGCCACGTGTGCTGGGCGGCATGCACCGCCGGGCGGCCCTTGGATTGTGTCGGTTCGCGACCGAATTCTCTTGGATGGCTTGGATTTTGTCTCGAAGTTGGTCATTTGTTCGGTTTCCACCGACTCTTCATTTGGCGGGCGGTAGGCCTCATGGGTTGGCAACCCTGGGTGGCCAACCTAGGTCGGGCGGCAGCCTTGGCCGGGTGCGGACCCCCTTTGGGTCGCCTCTTGACTTCTCCCGGTTAGGCCACATGTTGGCCTCTTTTCCTTAGCCATATTTGATCACTTTTGGTCCGGGAGGAGAAAACGGCATCACGGTGAAGTGTTTTGCAAAATCGGCCTGGTCGAATGATGAGTCTGACAATGATTCCGGTCAATCAGCCGGGTGGCTGATTTCAGCCTTAAACAACCCTATCGGCCGGGTCCTGATTTCAGCCGTAAACGACCCTATCGGCCGGTGAAAATGGCTGTTTCACAGTGGTGATCTGTCGACGGGGTGTTTCTTCATGTTTTTGCATATTTTGGCTCTTTTATACCTGCAAACGCATACTCACCAAAACTTGTGGAAATTGTTAGTAATAAACTCCTACCACTATATTGGTTATTTATTTTATATGTATTATGCAGGAATTTGACGGTCGGATTTAGTATTTAAGGACCGTCAACAAGTACACAAAGTACTCGGCAAGTGGGGGAAAGTAATGACATGTAGGCTAAAAAGAGGATTAGGCTTAACATGGGTTTACTGCACTATGTATCCTTAGCCTATGACTCTAATTATACAAGCATCCTTTTACTAGGTGAGAAGTAGTCCAATAGGTTAACCACCTGTCCAACACTATCGGTTGCCCATCGATAGCAAATCTATGAGTTACCCACTGATACCAGAACACTACAGGTTACCCACCTACAGCACCTATGGCTATACCATCCAAATCTGATTACCCACCCGATTCACACAACCATCCATCTAGTCATGTAAGGATCCAGGCCGCTTTTGACTGTGAGCACGACTGTTATAACAGTTTTACACTCTGCAGGTTACACAACTTTACCCACAGGTTGGTGGCCGTCGGTGACTAAAGTCTCCCTATTGCCAACCACACTACCATGGGTGTGAGGCCAGGAGATCACCACATGGTCTTTTAAAGAGCTCCCCAGTTTGCAAAATGTCCACACTAAGGTTTCACCGCTGCGGGAGTAGCCATCCCTACAGAAGCCCCCTCTGGCGCCTGTTGACACTTGCTAATGTTTATTAAGTTACATCGATATAATCATCCCCGGCTAGGCGCCAGAAATGCTTGTGGCACTTCTTAACGTTGCACCAGACATAATTGTAAAGATGCACTTCAGTGTCAATATAGTAAGATCCGCAAGCGGACTGATAATACCGTTGTAGCATTTCACTATTGGATTGCTCCAACAGCTTGTCATTTATAGTTCTACCAAAGGAAGGTTATAACATAAATATATGATTGTTAATGATAATGTAGTCATAAAGATAGGTATTAGTATTCAGAGTTCATACAGGGGTAAGTATGATAAAGGATAGGAGTAGTGTGACACATAGAACAATCATTCCTAAAAATAAATAAAGATCTAAGTCACTAGGGAGTTTTAGTTAGGCAAGCAGAGCTATATCTCTAATGTTAGTCTACCTATATAGTTACATAGTCAAACAATTACATGCAAGGCTATCATAGTCTAATGCATTCAACACTTTGTGTACGGATTCATGCCCGGCATACATAAGGCAACTCCGTCTTGGACACACATCATAACCGAATGTGGAGGAGTACAATGGACAGATAGGACTATCACCACCCACTGCCTACCTCTACAAACCATGGATTACGAGGTGATCAATACTACCGAGCCGTCTAAGCACCATGTAAGGACCGAAGGCATACCGAGAGGGGGGGGGGGGGGGGGTGAATCAGTAAGCTGACCACCAATCCGAATACTACAAGTTAACACCACTTGAACCTACCAATCGTTACAACATAACATTTCTAGGAGGCCAAGACCCTACACATGCTACTGTTCATGATGAAAGCAAGCGCGGAAGCAAATCACACTAGCCTATGCAAGACACAAGTCACCCTATCAACTATAGCACCCAAATGCGGAATAGTAAAGTGGGGTCAAGGAATGCTCATGATTTTTCCTGAGGTATCGAAAGGATGACGTCTTCCCCTACACCTCGTTGGACCACTCCCGCCGAAGTCCCAGTCCCTTCCACCACCAAAGTGGAGTTCTCGTCCATGAGCCTACAATCACTCTAGGAGTGAAGACACGGTGCGCGTCACCGCTGCCACCAGGGCACAAGCTCGCCTACCTCGAGAACAAGCCAGACTCCCCGAGCCGACATGGGTGCTCACTATTGATGCCCCTTTCACCAGCGGGCTCAAACTGTGTACAAACGTGTGACGACCTTCACAACCGATCACGATAGGCTCGATCACCGACACCTAACAGGTCTAGATCTCACCATAGACCAAGAGTAACAACCTAGATCACAGCCTCAAGGACACCCTAGCCTTAGATGTGCATCAATGCTCAAGTTACTCTCACTAGCACTCTCAAGATATGCAATATCTCCTCCTAGTGCTCTCCTCTTTTCCTCTTGACTCCCACCAAATGCTCCAAGCAATTCCACTGGCCAAGAGAGGTCTCCAAGACCCCGGCAACAAAGTTATATAGGCTTCTAACCTCCAACTAGTCGTTGCTCCACAAAATCAGCCTTCTGGGCGTACTGACCGGACTGTCTGGTCACTACCTGACCGGACCGTCCGGTCACTACAGAATCAGCTCCAACAGCTTTGCCCATTGCTGATCTTTGTACTGACTGGACCATCTGGTCAGCTGACCGGATCATCAGTCACTTTCTCTCTCCACTACAGAAACATTTCCAGAGCCGCTTCCTCTCTGCCCTATGCTGTCCTGTACAGACCGGACCATCTGGTCTGTTGACCGTACCGTCCAGTCTCTACAGCTTCCAACACAGGCAGATTCCTCGCTGAGTCTTCTCTCTAGAATTTCTGTTCTCCTAGTGACCATACAGTCCGGTCTCCACTGACCCCTCTATCCGATCATCATGTCGGGAAACTGAAACTCCTCGTCCTTGTTTGACTTTGTTTCCCGGCTTCTCTAGACAACTCCTTGTCTTCTTTCCTATCACCTAGTGCCTATGATTTCACTGAGCATTCGTGCACATCACCGACTAGACATGACCTAAGAGAAATGACCTAGACCCCCTTGATAGTCCCGTTTTTCCTATGGACTTAAAGCCCTAACAACTAGACAAGTGTTCCCAACACTTGGTCTATAGCTTGTCCTTAGCTTTGATCCATCTCCATCAACCCTAGGACTCCATCAAGCTCATCAAGCGTCCATGCTTGTGGTCATTGTCATCAATCGCCAAGGCAACCATCATCCATATGATTTGTAGTAGAGTTTAGAGATGATTTCTACATAGGAAACACTCGTGTAGATATTAGCCCACAATTTCATAGTTATCTATCACCAAAACATCCATAGCTTGGGGATCCAATCATCAATGGTCATGAGGCTTACAATCTCCCCCTTTTTGGTGATTGATGACAACTATTACTTAGCATAATCTCATCAAGAAACAACAACGCTAAAAGAGCTACACTATGATCGAGAGGAACCTCAAAAGCATAAGCAATGAATGAACAAGGTCCTACTCAATCAAGCATCATCAATAGCTAAAAGGAATACGAGATAAAACCACACTATAGACGATATGCATGCATGTCATGTGAAAAATATTAAGTAAAGCATAAGGACATGAAATGCAAGACGTGAATGATGATGTGCAACCAGGATAGCATGGCAATGCATAGGAATTAAAAGCAAGCAATCATCATCATGGAATCATACATAGTCATATAGGATAAATAGTGAAAGACAAAGCACTGCTTATGTAAATAAACCAAGTGAGATCATGACGAGTCAAACACAATCGAATGAAAAACCATGACTCATCAAAATCCATGAACATCGATAAATCCACCAAAATAAGATCCAAATGTATCTAAATCTCAAAACCAATGTACATGTATGCTCCCCCTAGATACAAGCTACTGACTCTCGATCGCACAGGATCACACTCCCACTCCTCCTAAACCTATGACTTCTCCCCCTTTGGCAACAAGCACCAAAAAGAGGAAAAAGGAAACAACTAGGCGCTTGTGGTCGAAGGAAGTGGTGCAGCGACGTCATTTGTGGGCTCTGCTCTGGGCTGCTCCTGTGCTGGGTTCTGCTGCTCTGCCTGAGCCTGCATCACCTAAGCGTCCAACTGCTCAAAGTACTCAAGGTCAACCGGTGACTCAGACTCTCTGTCCTGACTGGTTGTGACGGTAGTGGTCTCCTGAGCAACCAAAGCCTGGAGAATAGTGAGATCCGCCACGTCGTACTATAAGAAGCCTCCTCGGACGAGATCCTCTGCTATCTGAGGTGTGACAAGAGAAGTGTCTGTAGCAGAAGAAGGTGGAGTTGTAGCTGTCTCTGGGGTTGTCTGAGAGTCAGCTCGAGTAGTGTGCACAACCACTAAGAATGTTAGACTCCTGACTGGTAGCTGTTGGTGTGTGGTGGAGTGTCCTGCCATCTGCGAAGTGGAAGAGTGGGTCGGTGAAGTAAACAATGTAGATACGGAGAAGGCAGACACGAGGGAGAACTGAGCTAGAGAGAAGGTCTATTCGGCTCCCCCTGTCGGTAGCACCCCTAAGTGTGATGACAATCCACTGGACTGGGCTGTCAACATGGCAGTGAAGGGTCCTAGCTATGTCGGCAGCTGCTGAAACTATGGGAAAGTAGAAGATTCTGGCTGCTGGCTGGCCTGTCTCTACATGGGCCCTGCCATCTATGTCACAAGGGTTGTCACCAGTGCCACCTACTGCCTCTGGACTCTGTCTGACCTCTGATCACCTCCATGATCTATCGTCTCTCCTCAGCTGAGCTCTGGATGAAGTCACCCAGGCGTCCTGCAAGTGCTGCTATAGAGACTGCATGATCTGTCTCTGACCCTGCTGGCTGTGGTGGAGCCCCAGTGCTGGCTGACTCAGGACCACCGACTCTGGATGAGCTGCCTGCTCGTGAGTGACTGGCGGTGACTTCTGCTCCTCCTCTCCTGTCTGCTGACTTGAGGCTGACTATGATCCCCTAGGGACTCGAGGTGAGTAGCTGGTGGTCACCTCAGGGAATGCCTCGTACTGCTCCTCAGTCACAAGTCCTAGTCTCATCAGAAGATAGCAAATGTACGACCCGTAGACTAGGTGTCTCCCTCCAACTCTCTTAGAGATCACCTCCTTCATCTCACCAATCATAAGATCTGCAAGGTCAAACTATTGTCTCCTCAGAATGGCTGCCACTGCCCACTGGTGTAGGAGTGTGAACTTCTCTCTGTACTGTGACCTCAGAATGATAGTCCTAATGACCATCGCTCTGACCACCTTCGCCTCTGCAGTGAGTCTCGCAGGGCCTCTGATGAGGACATCAACGACATACGAATAATGACGATGGAAGATGGCGCGCCAAACCAAGCTGTCACGCCTCCACCTCTCGTCGTCGCGCCTCCTCGAGTTACGGATCCATCTTCTAACGAGACGACGACGTACAAGGGCCCAATCACTAGAGCTCGAGCCCAGGAATTGAAGACGGTTTTGATGCTAAGGAACGACGGCCCAGGATGATGTCGCCCGAAGGCCCACGTGGCCCAAGTCGCACGACTCCCTCTCCACCGCGCGCCTCTCCACTTCAGCCAACCCAAGTTGCAGGCTTCTATCGTCGTTTTGTGCGGGATTTCAGTTCTATTGCTGCACCATTACATGAGCTGACCAAGAAGGGTGCGCCATTTGAGTGGGACGCACCACAAGACGACGCATTCAACACTTTAAAGGAACGGTTAACTCATGCTCCTCTCTTACAATTGCCTAATTTTGATAAAGTGTTTGAATTGGAATGTGATGCTAGTGGAATTGGTTTGGGTGCTGTTTTGTTGCAAGATCATAAACCCATTGCTTATTTTAGTGAGAAGTTAAGTGGTGCTGCTCTTAAATATTCCACTTATGATAAAGAACTTTATGCTTTAGTAAGAACTTTGCAAACATGGCAGCATTATTTATGGCCTCGCGAATTTATTATTCATTCTGATCATGAGGATTTGAAACATATTAGAACCCAAACTAATCTGAATCGTCGACATGCTAAATGGGTTGAATTTATTGAATCTTTTCCATACATCATTAAACACAAAAACGGGAAGGAAAATGTGATTGCCGATGCTTTGTCTCGTCGTTATATGATGTTGTCCCAATTAGACTTTAAAATCTTTGGTTTGCAAGCTTTGAAAGATCAATATGTGAATGATGCTGATTTTCATGATATTATGATGCATTGTAAGGATGGCAAACCTTAGGGCAAATTTCATATGCAAGATGGGTTCCTGTTTCGTGCTAACAAGCTGTGTATTCCAGCTAGCTCGGTTCGTCTTTCGTTGTTACAGGAGGCGCATGGAGGTGGTCTTATGGGTCACTTCGGAGTTTTCAAGACACATGAGGTGTTGGCCGACCATTTCTTTTGGCCACGGATGCGCCGTGATGTTGAGCGCCTTGTTGCACGCTGTACTACATGTCAAAAAGCTAAATCTCGTTTGGGTAATCATGGTTTGTATATGCCCTTGCCTGTTCCCTCTTCTCCTTGGCATGATATTTCGATGGATTTTGTTTTGGGATTGCCTCGCACTAAGAAGGGGAGGGACAGTATTTTTGTGGTTGTTGATCGTTTCTCTAAAATGGCTCACTTTATACCTTGTCATAAAACTGATGATGCCTCAAATGTTGCTGAATTGTTCTTTAGAGAGATTGTTAGATTGCATGGAATTCCTAAAACAATTGTCTCTGATCGTGATGCTAAGTTTCTTAGTCATTTTTAGCATTCTCTTTGGAATAAATTAGGAACTAAGCTGCTGTTTAGTACTACTTGTCATCCTCAAACTGATGGGCAAACTGAGGTAGTAAATAGAACTTTGTCTGCTATGCTTAGAGCTGTTTTAGATAAAAATTTGAGACGCTGGGAAGATTGTTTACCTCATGTTGAATTTGCTTATAATCGTGCTACACATTCTGCCACTAAGATATGTCCTTTTGAGGGGTTTTATGGCTATGTTCCTAAGGCGCCAATTGATTTGTTTGCTATTGATGCTGAGGATGAACCACATCTTGATGCTCTTGCTCATATTGATCACATGAAACAATTGCATGAAGAAACACAACACAACATTGCCCTTGCTAATAAAAAGTATCAAGTTGCTGGTGGTAAAGGTAGAAAACATATTTCTTTTGAACCTGGTGATTTGGTTTGGTTGCACTTGCGTAAAGATAGATTTCCTACTTTGCGTCATTCTAAACTGATGCCTCATGCTGCTGGTCCTTTTAAAGTGCTAACCAAGATTAACGATAATGCTTATGTTCTTGACTTGCCCATGGAGTTTGGTGTTTCCACTAGTTTTAATGTTGCAGATTTGAAACCATACTTGGGTGACGATGATGAGTTGCCGTCGAGGACGACTTCACTTCAAGAAGGGGAGGATGATGAGGACATCAACGACATACAAATAATGACGACGGAAGATGGCGCGCCAAACCAAGCTGTCACGCCTCCACCTCTCGTCGTCGCGCCTCCTCGAGTTACGGATCCATCTTCTAACGAGACGACGACGTACAAGGGCCCAATCACTAGAGCTTGAGCCCAGGAATTGAAGACGGTTTTGATGCTAAGGAACGACGGCCCAGGATGATGTCGCCCGAAGGCCCACGTGGCCCAAGTCGCACGACTCCCTCTCCACCGCGCGCCTCTCCACTTCAGCCGGCCCTAGATGCCTCGTCCTCCCCCTATATAGTCAAGGGCTGCGCCCCTTGTAATCTTTGAGTTTTGTTATAAGTTTAGCTTAGCTATACATCCGTCTCTCGACGTGAATTCAGAACTCCACCTTCGTGCAATACATCAGATTGCTCGCCTCTAATTCTTGCTCGTTCTTCGATTGCGCGTAAGAATTGATCCTCGTGATCAGGTTGATCTTGTTTACCGCAAGGTTAATATCCTCCGGAAGTTGGTTCAACGATTGCATTGGCGCTTCGGCTTGCTCGTCGTAGTCGGATCGTGAGGGTCAACATCCACCAAATCGAAGTTATCCCCACTCGCCGAAAGATCGGGCACTCTACACCTATCAGCCTCTATCAAAACCTGAGGTGTGTGGTGGTGGAAAGGCGACTGAAACCATCTCATCTGAAGGTAGCATCTCTCCCTGTGGTCTACGGGGTGGAACGAGGGTCTCGTAGGTGCTCTTGTACAACTGCAAGTCTAAAGCAAGGAACCCTCCTCCTCTGACTGTGACTCTGAGCTCTCCTCCTCCTCGGACTCCTCCTGCTGCCTGGAGGATCCCTGCTCCGTAGGTCTTCACGACCTCTCCTGACGAGAAGCTGGAGTACCCTGCGACCATGATGCTGGAGTGACTCCTGTGGCCAAGGTTACCCTCTATCTGGTACTCCTCCTGAGTCCTTGAGCGTCATCTGTCCGCTCTAAGATTAGTCGTGTCCCTGGTGTCCTGCGGGAAGTTTCCAAGGCATCTAAATGTTTGGCTACCTGTCTGGCTCTCTCTGACTCTCGGTCCAGCCTGGTCCTCTTCTTGCCTCTGTGATGAGGACATCAACGACATACGAATAATGACGATGGAAGATGGCGCGCCAAACCAAGTTGTCACGCCTCCACCTCTCGTCGTCGTGCCTCCTCGAGTTACGGATCCATCTTCTAACGAGAAGACGACGTACAAGGGCCCAATCTCTAGAGCTCAAGCCTAGGAATTGAAGACGGTTTTGATGCTAAGGAACGACGGCCCAGGATGATGCCGCCCGAAGGCCCACATGGCCCAAGTCGCGCGACTCCCTCTCCACCGCGCGCCTCTCCACTTCAGCCGGCCCTAGATGCCTCGTCCCCCCCCTCCCTATATATCAAGGGCTGCGCCCCTTGCAATCTTCGAGTTTTGTTTTAAGTTTAGCTTAGCTATACATCCGTCTCTCGACGTGAATTCAGAACTCCACCTTCGTGCAATATATCAGATTGCTCGCCTCTAATTCTTGCTCGATCTTTGATTGCGCGTAAGAATTGATCCTCGTGATCAGGTTGATCTTGTTTACCGCAAGGTTAATATCCTCCGGAAGTTGGTTCAGCGATTTCATTGGCGCTTTGGCTTGCTCGTCGTAGTCGGATCGTGAGGGTCAACATCCACCAAATCGAAGTTATCTCCACTCGCCGAAAGATCGGGCACTCTACACCTATCAAGTGGTATCAGATTCCAGTGTTTCTCGGTGAGTTTTATCCAAGTCCACATAAACCGAAAACTACAAAAAAAAAGTTTACCCCAGTACAGTTTTGAGCCTCGCACTTTCGTTCAATAATTTGCGTTGTTGAGTTTTTGTGTTTTCGCTTTTGATCGTTGCTGGTACACTGTGTTTCATTGTTTTCTTCCTATCATCGTCGTATCCTTCCGCCGTGCCGCGTGTTTCACCACCACAGTTTGCTTTCCACCGCATCTGTTTACCCCGTCTCGCTCTCCTACTTGGCCGATCGCTTGCCAAGTTGTGGTCAGCCGATCGCTTGCCAAGATTTTCCGCTGCACCGTGTCTCCGGGTCAATCACTTCCTCGCCGATCGAGTCCTACTCGGTTACGTCATAACCCGCTCGCCTCGTCCTGTGTTTGTTTCTGCTCGGTTTTGTGTGTCCCTACTCTTTTAATTACTGTTCTACCCCTGCCTCAAAAAAAAAAGCGCTTGTGCTTAGTTGCTCATTTGAGGTCTCATTGTTTATATTTTTAGAAAAAGGTATCAAAAAAAAAAAGAAAGAAAAAAAAGAAAAAAAAGAAAAAAGAAAGAGCGGCCGAGCAACACAGGCGACGCGTTCTTGCTGCACTTTGTTTTGATCCTTCTTCCTTCCTCTTGCACTTGTACCAGCAGCAATCTTTTCGCGTTTAGCACCATTATTCAGCTTTACAGTTATTGTTTGAATTGTGCTAACCTTTGGATTGAGTGCAGCCTCCCAGCCCCACAAATTTTCTACTACGAGCAGGTTTTTGTTTCACCACGCAATCGCTCCTCCAATCTTCCACCGGTTTTACCTGTGGTTGCAGTTCACGCTTGCGTGCTTGGTAAGGATGGGTAAGAATTTGATAACAGCTTTTTGATTGAGCTTTTCATCCACCACTCACCTCTCGTTGTAGGATCCCGCTTTTTGTATTGCTTGTGTTTCTATGGCAGAAAACAGCTCGAAGTTGGAGGAGCTCACCCTCCAGGATGTCCAGGCACAGGTAGATGGTCTACAAAACGACATGAAGACGATGCACGAGAGACTTGACTCTACGGTCACTTCGTCGAATGAGCGTTTTGATCAACTGGACCTCGCTGATACGGCTGCCCGCATCACGCTCGCGACGATCATGACTCGTCTTGAGGCCATGTTGACGCAGCTTGGGACCATGATGATGCTGCTCACGGAGTTGCAAAATGCATGTGACTACGGCGCCGACACCGAGCAGGACGACGACAATCGCCGTGGTCGTGCTCGTAGGGTACGTGTTCCCATTAATGATTCTTTTGCCAAAATAAAATTTCGTATTCCCACTTTTAATGGCAAATATGATCCGGGCGCTTATCTTGATTGGGAATTAGAGGTTGAACAAAACTTTGCATGCCATGATATTCCTGCTAATTTACAAGTTAAGGCTGCTATTAGTGAATTTACTGAATTTGCTTTACTTTGGTGGCGTGAGTATAGACAAAGATATCCTGATAATATTCCAGCCACTTGGACGGCATTAAAAGCTGCTATGCGTCATCGTTTTGTGCCGTCATATTAAGCTAGAGATTTGCTTAATCAAATGCAACGTTTTCAACAAGGTTCACTTTCCGTAGAGGATTATTATCAAGCTTTGCAAAAGGGTATGATTCGCTGTGGTTTAGTTGAACTAGATGATGTTGCTATGGCTCGCTTTAGGGGTGGGTTAAATCGTGAAATTCAGAATATTCTTGATTATAAGCATTATGATGATATGACCACCTTATTTGAATATGCTTGTAAAGCTGAACGTGAAGTGCAGGATCGACAATCTTCGTCAAGACCTAACATTTTTGTAGGGTCCAAGACGCCTTCAGCTCCATGGTCGACACCTCCTTCCACGTCGCGCGACCACTCCTCGACCACGTCTAAGTCGAGTGCTCCATCCATGGCCAAATCTGCCTCGATCGTGCCATCCTCCTCGTCGTCTGGACGAGCTCGTGATATTCAGTGTCACCGTTGCCGAGGATTTGGTCATGTGATACGCGATTGTCCAAATAAACGAACTATGTTGATTCGTGACGATGGTGGGTATTCTTCTGCTAGTGATTCTGAGGATATTCAGCAGACTATGCTTGCCACAAATCATGCAGATAATACGGAGCTTCATGTCGACTCTAGTGCCGCCGACAGGTATGCCACTCTTGTTGTGCAGCGTGTTCTGAGTACACAGGTCATTCAGGATGAAAAGCATCAGCGCCACAACATTTTTCATATCAAAGGCGTTGTGCAAGAACGAGCGGTCCGTATAATCATCGATGGTGGCAGTTGCAACAATTTAGCTAGTACGATCTTGGTGGAGCAGTTGTCATTGCCAACAAGGAAGCATCCACATCCTTATCACGTTCAATGGCTTAATGATGGCGGCAAAATAAAGGTAACGCACTCGGTACGTGTTCCTTTCTCTCTTGGCGCCTAT
Source organism: Eleusine indica (assembly GCA_030378355.1). Classification (NCBI taxonomy): domain Eukaryota; kingdom Viridiplantae; phylum Streptophyta; class Magnoliopsida; order Poales; family Poaceae; genus Eleusine; species Eleusine indica. The sequence goes on from CM059500.1 coordinate 22,908,197, forward strand.
TCTGATTTTGTAGATTGTGATGTTGTTCCAATGGAAGCATGCTCTTTGTTGCTTGGCCGTCCTTGGCAATATGATGTTGATAGTGTTCATCATGGTCGCTCCAATTATTATTTCTTCATGTTTAAGGGTCAGAAAATTGTTATTCAACCTATGACACCTAAACAAGTTCTTAAAGATGATATTGCTCGAGCGACAAAAGCTGCAAAATTGGTTACATCGCCTCCTGTTGCACCTGTTCAACATGAGATCAAATTGAATAACCCTATCTTGCTTGCTACACGTGCTGATTTTGATGAATTACATGATGCTAATCTGCTTTGCTATGCGCTAGTTTGCTCTCGTATGCTTGTTTCACTAGATGAGGCGCCTATGTTGCATATTCCTTCTGCTGTTGCCAACCTTTTGCAGGACTATAAAGATGTTTTTCCCGCTGAATTGCCACCGGGTCTTCCTCCTATTCGTGGCATAGAACATCAGATTGATTTAATTCCAGGCGAACAGCTCCCTAATCGCGCCCCATACCGCACAAATCCTGAGGAGACGAAAGAAATTCAGCGTCAAGTGCAGGCATTGTTTGATAAAGGTTACATTCGTGAGTCTCTCAGCCCTTGTTCGGTTCCTGTTTTGCTTGTTCCTAAGAAAGATGATTCTTGGCGTATGTGTGTAGATTGTCATGCAATTAACAATATTACAATTCGTTATCGATATCCTATACCACGCCTTGATGATATGCTTGATGAACTTAGTGGTGCCACAATTTTCTCTAAGGTTGATTTGCGTAGTGGTTACCATCAGATAAGAATGAAATTAGGAGATGAATAGAAAACGACTTTTAAAACTAAATTTGGCTTGTATGAATGGTTGGTTATGCCGTTTGGATTGTCTAATGCTCCTAGCACTTTTATGCGCTTAATGAATGAAGTTCTTCGGCCTTTCATTGGAATATTTGTTGTTGTCTATGTTGATGATATCATTATATACAGCAAATCCATGAATGAGCATTTAGATCATTTGCGTGCTATTTTTAATGCTTTGCGTGCTGCTCACTTGTTTGGGAACATGGAAAAATGCACTTTTTGCATGCAACGTGTTTCGTTTCTTGGGTATGTTGTTACTCCACAGGGTATTGAGGTGGATAGTAGCAAGGTGGACGCCATTCAGAGTTGGCCCCAACCGACGATGGTCACACAGGTTCGCAGTTTTCTTGGTCCTGCAGGCTTCTATCGTCGTTTTGTGCGGGATTTCAGTTCTATTGCTGCACCATTACATGAGCTGACCAAGAAGGGTGCGCCATTTGAGTGGGGCGCACCACAAGACGATGCATTCAACACTTTAAAGGAATGGTTAACTCATGCTCCTCTCTTACAATTGCCTAATTTTGATAAAGTGTTTGAATTGAAATGTGATGCTAGTGGAATTGGTTTGGGTGCTGTTTTGTTGCAAGATCATAAACCCATTGCTTATTTTAGTGAGAAGTTAAGTGGTGCTGCTCTTAAATATTCCACTTATGATAAAGAACTTTATGCTTTAGTAAGAACTTTACAAACATGGAAGCATTATTTATGGCCTCGCGAATTTATTATTCATTCTGATCATGAGGCTTTGAAACATATTAGAACCCAAACTAATCTGAATTGTCGTCATGCTAAATGGGTTGAATGTATTGAATCTTTTCCATACATCATTAAACATAAAAACAGGAAGGAAAATGTGATTGCCGATGCTTTGTCTCGTCGTTATGTGATGCTGTCCCAATTAGACTTTAAAATATTTGGTTTGCAAGCTTTGAAAGATCAATATGTGAATGATGCTGATTTTCGAGATATTATGAGGCATTGTAAGGATGGCAAACCTTCGGGCAAATTTTATATGCAGGATGGGTTCTTGTTTCGTGCTAACAAGCTGTGTATTCCAGCTAGCTCGGTTCGTCTTTTGTTGTTACAGGAGGCGCATGGAGCTGGTCTTATGGGTCATTTCGGCGTTTTAAAGACATATGAGGCGTTGGCCGACCATTTCTTTTGGCCACGGATGTGCCGTGATGTTGAGCGCCTTGTTGCACGCTATACTACATGTCAAAAAGCTAAATCTCGTTTAGGTAATCATGGTTTGTATATGCCCTTGCCTGTTCCCTCTTCTCCTTGGCATGATATTTTGATGGATTTTGTTTTGGGATTGCCTCACACTAAGAAGGGGAGGGACAATATTTTTGTGGTTGTTGATCGTTTCTCTAAAATGGCTCACTTTATACCTTGTCATAAAACTGATGATGCCTCAAATATTGCTGAATTGTTCTTTAGAGAGATTGTTAGATTGCATGGAATTCCTAAAACAATTGTCCCTGATCGTGATGCTAAGTTTCTTAGTCATTTTTGGCGTTCTCTTTGGAATAAATTAGGAACTAAGCTGCTGTTTAGTACTACTTGTCATCCTCAAACTGATGGGCAAACTGAGGTAGCAAATAGAACTTTGTCTGCTATGCTTAGAGCTGTTCTAGATAAAAATTTGAGAGGTTGGAAAGATTGTTTACCTCATGTTGAATTTGCTTATAATCGTGCTACACATTCTGCCACTAAGATGTGTCCTTTTGAGGTTGTTTATGGCTATGTTCCTAAGGCGCCTATTGATTTGTTTGCTATTGATGCTGAAGATGAACCACATCTTGATGCTCTTGCTCATATTGATCACATGAAACAATTGCATGAAGAAACACAACACAACATTGCCGTTGCTAATAAAAAGTATCAAGTTGCTGATAGTAAAGGTAGAAAACATATTTCTTTTGAACCTGGTGATTTGGTTTGGTTGCACTTGCGTAAAGATAGATTTCCTACTTTGCGTCGTTCTAAACTGATGCCTCGTGCTGCTGGTCCTTTTAAAGTGCTAACCAAAATTAACGATAATGCTTATGTTCTTGACTTGCCCATGGAGTTTGGTGTTTCCACTAGTTTTAATGTTGCATATTTGAAACCATACTTGAGTCAGGATGATGAGTTGCCGTCGAGGACGACTTCACTTCAAGAAGGGGAGGATGATGAGGACATCAATGACATACGAATAATGACGACGGAAGATGGCGCGCCAAACCAAGTTGTCACGCCTCCACCTCTCGTCGTCGCGCCTCCTCGAGTTACGGATCCATCTTCTAACGAGACGATGACGTACAAGGGTCCAGTCACTAGAGCTCGAGCCCAGGAATTGAAGACGGTTTTGATGCTAAGGAACGACGGCCCAGGATGATACCGCCCGAAGGCCCACGTGGCCCAAGTCATGCGACTCCCTCTCCACCGCGCGCCTCTCCACTTCAGCCGGCCCTAGATGCCTCGTCCCCCCCTCCCCTATATAGTCAAGGGCTGCGCCCCTTGCATTCTTCGAGTTTTGTTTTAAGTTTAGCTTAGCTATACATCCGTCTCTCGACGTGATTCAGAACTCCATCTTCGTGCAATATATCAGATTGCTCGCCTCTAATTCTTGCTTGTTCTTCGATTGCGCGTAAGAATTGATCCTCGTGATCAGGTTGATCTTGTTTACCGCAAGGTTAATATCCTCCGGAAGTTGGTTCAGCGATTGCATTGGCGCTTCGGCTTGCTCGTCATAGTCGGATCGTGAGGGTCAACATCCACCAAATCGAAGTTATCTCCACTCGCCGAAAGATCGGGCGCTCTACACCTATCACTCTGGGCTTCTCTATCACCTTACCCTTTCCCTTGTCCTGATCACCTGCTCCTGCCATCTCTGCTGACTAGAACTGTCACTGCACGCACGTAGGTATAGACAGGATAAGCATAGAACCTATATAAATCTACAAGCAAAGCACCGCTAGGTAAGAATGCGCAATAGAAATTCTAGCACTGAATGAAGGACATGATCAGTAGACAAATATGCAAAGTAACAATAAAGATCATCGACTATATGTGGCTAGTGCGAGTCATCTAGTGTGCAGGCAATAAATCTAACTGTAGACTAAACAAGAGACAAACCCTAGAATTGCTATTAACTGATAGGCATGGAATTAATTCCAAACTAGGTTGAGCCAATTAATCCTAATTAATGCAACTAAACATGGGCTATTAATCCAATTGCATCAATTAAGGTAAAATGCTTGAAATTTAGGGCATGATTGATGAATGGAAGATAGGCACAATACCCTGGAGGGAGAATCGAAGTCGAATACCGAAGAACATGCGACCTATTGCCGAAAGACTCAAACTTGGGCTCGCCGGCAATGGAGGTGGGAGAAGGTACAACTTTGCCCTAATCGGAGGTGGAGCTTGACTCTGTGTGTAGAGAACGCGTGTGGGAGAAGGCAAGGCGGCAGCGCGGGTGTGAAAGCAAGCTGCACAGCGGAGCTGCGGTGGTGGAGACGGCAACAGTCGGCGGTGGCGGCGTTAAGGCTTGCGCGCGGGCGCGGCGCGAGTGGGTGGAGCGTGAGGGCGAGCGGCAGCGCAGTTGCGCTGGAGCGGGGTCACGGTGAGGTGGCTCGTCGGCTCGGGGGCGAGGCGGGAGGCGTACGGCGGCGATGGCGTCCTCGATGGCGAAATATGTGGCGGCGGCCAGAGCGTGTTCTCAGCATTCAGAAGGAAAGAGATGAAGTCTCGATGGATATGTTGACCTCGGTCAAATAGATCGATGACTGAGATCGCATGAAGGACGTATCAACGGTCACTGAAGAAAGCGAATCTCGTGTTTCAAGCATCATAGTGACTGGACAGTACGGTCTCTGGATCGGATGGTTCGGTCTGCTCTGGGTCTGTTGGCACTCCATATAGACCAGACGGTCCGGTCACTAGGACTGTTCTATCTAGTCTCTATGACCAGACTCCACAGAACACTGTGCCCGTTGGCACTGACCGGACTGTACGGTCTGAAGATCGGACGGTACGGTCACTACAGGAAATTTCGCAGAATCAAGAAATTTCTTCGTTTTTCCAAGTGCCCTCACTAAACACACAAATAAACACTGCATGTGGAGCATGAAGGGAGCTCTTAAACACTCCTTTTTAAATAGTGGCCCTATATGGCCTTATAATTTTCGCAAATGCCAAATGAAGAATTGAGCAAATAAGAACCAAGGCAATTAAGAACCAAATGGGTATGTATGAGTCTTAGTCCATGAACCGCGCGAGTGGGTTAACCTTGGAGTTCATAAGAGCTTGCTCAATGGGCATGAAGCATAATCCTTTCCTTTGGTCACACTTGTGGAGATGTAATTTCATATGTATCATGAGGCACAAATTTCTCCAAATGTGACAAGCCTCCTTTGTGTTTCCTATATGATGCATGCAACAAGCATTTTACACATGCAACAAAAATAAACATGCCATGTGAATGCAAGCAATATTAAACAAGACACAAAGGAAACCTAACAATGTCAAGTTTGAACCCCTCTCAAGCTTGCTCACTATAAGCCATACCCTTGCCTTGAGAGAAGCCAAACTACCATCTCAAGCACTCCCCCTTGCTTATAGCTATCTTAAGTGGGTTAGACATTGACTAATTTTTATGTGTTTTTCTTTTATTTATTTACACATGCATGGATGCAAAGCATACTAGTCACAGAGGAGTCCTAATTACCATGCAATGTAAGACAAGAAAGAACACACTACAACTACCAAGAAAAAAACACGGATACCTCCCTCATGAGTAGATATATAATTGACGTCCATGTCACTTCTGGTGGAATTCACTTGATCTTCAAGTAAGCTCCCGGTCCACCACCACCACCTTCATCTAGGTCTTGTTCTTGGGCACCCACTTGTACTTCATTGACCTCTCAAGATCAACAATGCACTTAGGCACTCATATGCTCTTGACCTTTCTCTTCTTGTTTGGTGGTCCCAAAGCCTTTGCTTTCACCTTGCCATCCTTGTTCCTAAAAAACTTGAAATGTGTGTTCTCGTGAAACAAGTTAGCGTTAGGCAAAACAATGGAACTTCTCACCAAAGGACAATCCTTGATGGTGTGACCATCCTTGCAACATCTCTCGCAATAGTAGTCGTCGGCGAGTAGGGGTTTGATCCATGCAGGAATGGTGTCACTCATTTCAATGATGTCGATGGCAGCGGGATATGAGCCAAGTCCTCGACGGAAGGCATTGTTCACAAGGTTTCTCCCAAGAATCTCCTTGTGGATGGCTCTACCATATGTGAGCCTCTCCAAGCCGTCCATCACCATCTTCCTCTCTTCCTTGAGCTTGTGATATTCCTCTAAAACAAATGGCTCAAGAGAAGAAACCTCGACCGAGGTGGTTAGTTCATCACACATAGTAGAAGCATCACTCTTAGAAGAACTAGAGGAGGGAGAGGCAAGATCATCCACATTGATGGCCTCAAAAGTAAGTTCAAGGGCCTGGTACTTCTCACGTAGCTCTACATGATCACCCTTGAGTTTGTCATAACTCTTGTTTAGGGCCTCATGAGATGTGACAAGTTCCTTGAACTCACTCTCAAGCACACCAACATGGTCCTTAGCCAACTTACACTCTTTTCTTACCACATCCAACATTTTGGATTTCTTGACGGCGATGTCACGGGCTTGCTCAAGCATACTCCAAAGCTCGACACATGAGAGCTCCTCATCATCGCTGTCATCGCTGCTCTCATCCTTATTCTCCCCCAAGTTGGCTCGTGGCCATGAGGCACATGGGAGGTGGAGGAAGAGCTCGTGGAAGTGTGATCTTGATCATGGCTAGGTTGGCCACTTCTTCATCATCACTTGAGGAAGAGGATGTGCCACTTGAGTTGTCACTTATCCACTCTCTAACAAGGGCCTTTAGGTTCATATATCAATTAATTCCTTTGACCAAATCGATTGAAGCACCCCTTGTGACCAAATCGATTGAAGCGCACAGACTGGTCTCTCTCTCTCTCTCTCTCTCTCTCTCTCTCTCTCTCTCTCTCTCGTCCTTCGGCTGAAGCGCACGGTGGCGACGGAGGCACTCGTGGCAATGAGCAGGAGGCACGCGACCATTTCGGATGGAGGGAGGCACAGGGACATGACGAGATCCAAAGCGCGGGAGATGGCGGCAGGTTGTTTGCGAGACGGCGAGAGGGAGGGAGGAAGAAAGGCCACAAGCGGTGTTGGCGGTGGGTGGTCCACGAGAGGGAGGGAGACGGGAAGGTCACAGGCGGTGGTGGTGGCGGGTGGTCGGGGAGAGGGAGGGACGCGGGCAGGACGCAGGCGACGTTCATGAGTGGTCATGGACAAAGAGGGAGCCAGGGAGGCAGGCAGGTGGCGATGGGTGGGTGTGGGTTCCTGGGTGGGGTGGGAGCTAGGGTTGGATAGTAGGGGAGTTAGACTGGACTGGGCCAATATTTTTCCCCTGCGTTGAAACCGTGGAAGGCAAAAACGGGATTTTCCGATTGAAAACGGGATCCCGTCTAAACGGACTGAAAAGTCCCTAACCGTTTCCGATCCCATTTCCATTTTTTCATATCCCGTTTTCATCCAATTTTTAGTATCCCGTTTTTATTCTAAAAATATAAAAACAAGGCTGTTAATTTGGAAAATGGTAACTGGACGGACGGGATTTGTCTGCACCGTTCTCAGCCCTACCTCCCGCCACCAAAGTGGAGTTCTCGCCCATGAGCCCGCAATCACTCCAGGAGTGAAGACACTGTGCACGTCACCGCTGCCACCAAGGCACAAGCTCACCTCCCTCGAGAACTTGTCAGACTCCCCGAGCCAACACAAGCACTCACTATTGATGCCCCTTTCACCGACGGGCTCAAACCGTGTACAAACGTGTGACGGCCTTCACAACCGATCACGATAGGCTCGATCACTGACACCTAACCGGTCTAGGTCTCACCATAGACCAAGAGTAAAAACCTAGATCACACTCTCAAGGATACCCTAGCCTTAGATGTGCATCAATGCTCAAGTTACTTTCACTAGCACTCTCAAGATTTGCAATATCTCCTCCTAGTGCGCTCCTCTTTTCCTCTTGACTCTCACCAAATGCTCCAAGCAATTTCACTGGCCAAGAGAGGTCTCCAAGACCCTAGCAACGAAGTTATATAGGCTTCCAACCTCCTACTAGCCATTGCTCCATGAAATCAGCCTTCTAGGCGTACTGATCGGACTGTCCGGTCACTGCCTGACCGGACCGTCCGGTCACTGCAGAATCAACTCCAACGGCTGTGCCTACTGTTGATCTTTGTACTGACTAGACCATCCAGTCACTTTCTCTCTCCACTACAGAAACACTTCCAGAGCCGCTTCCTCTCTGCCCTGCGCTGTCCTGTATAGACCAGACCGTCCGGTCTCTACAGCTTCCAACATAGGCAGATTCCTCGTTGAGTCTTCTCTTTAGAATTCCTGTTCTCCTAGTGACCATACAGTCCGGTCTCCACTGACCCCTATCCGTGCTATGTCCAAAAGCTGAAACTCCTTGTCCTCGCTTGACTTTGTTTTCCGGCTTCTCCGCACAGCTCCTTGGCTTCTCCACTGTCACCTAGTGCCTGTGATTTCACTGAGCATCCATGCACATCACTGGCTAGAAATGACCTAAGAGAAATGACCTAAGCCCCCTTGATAGTCCGGATTTTCCTAGGGACTCAAAGCCCTAACAACTAGACAAGTGTTCCCAACACTTGCTCCATAGCTTGTCCTTAGCTTTTATCTATCTCCATCAACCCTTGGACTCCATCAAGCTCATCAAGCCTCCATGCTTGTGGTCATTGTCTTCAATCGCCAAGGCAACCATCATCCATATGATTTGTAGTAGAGTTTAGAGATGATTTCTACATAGACAACACTCGTGTAGATATTAGCCCACAATTTAATAGTTGTCATCTATCACCAAAACATTCATACCTTGGGGATCCAATCATCAATGGTCATGAAGCTTACACACCGCGCTTACACATTTAAGTAGAATTCTAGCATTGATCAAACACTAGAATCACCGTTTGGATAAACAAGTACTAAGCATTTATAACTCTAACCCTACAGATTAACAAGTCATGAGCTAAGCAATTACAATCCTAATTGGATATCAAATCCATGTTGAATCATCACAACTGGACTAAAGTACAACTAGCATTATCACATTTAGACTATAGTCAAGGTATATGGTAATCATGACAATAAGGTAGCAAGTCTATATTATCATGAAAGCATAAAGTCCTATGACATGAATATGATATATAACCAAACAAGAAACACATATCATAAGCATAACCATAAGGAAGAACTATATTAATTGAATAGATCAAAGTCATAATAATAATATAAAATAATAAGGTAAAGATACAAGAGTCATACCAATACTCCTATGACTTAGAGACTTGAGCAAGGCTCCTCCTACACTAAACTCCACTATGACTAGGAAACTACTAAGTGAAAGAGGGAAATGAATAACTCTTGAGTGTGTGTGTTGGAGTGGAGCTCTCCCCTTCTATTTATAGGGGGGATAAGTCAGTATTGAGGAGTAACCGCCACGAAACTGCCATACACCGACCTTCCAAAGGAGCTCAGGAGTCGATACGTGGAAGCCCGCCCAAAATGGGCTCAAGACCTGGTCGGCCGACCTAGGATGGGGCCCTCTTGAGTTGTGCTTCCTCAGGGCGGCTGATAGGTGGGTCCTCTTCTGTTTTGACTAGGTGTTTCCCAGAGGAATCCCATGTATCCACGTATGCAATCCGAGGGAGGTCCAATTGGCACTGTCTCATTGGCTGGACCTGTGTTTCTCCAGAATGTGCTCCATTTCTCCACATATATTGTATCAAATCCCTGCATGCACATATTTCTCCAAGGACAAGTGGAATCTTATTATTCCTAACTAACATGCAAGTATGAAATGCTAAGTCTTCCTACTTTTATAGGTATATTGACTGTCGGAATTGGTATTTAACGATAGTCAATAGCGTCGTGGCTAGAAGCATACCCTTCATCACCTAAGGCCGAAAGTGACCCTCTCGTCCTCCTTCCTCGAATGCCTGTAAAATTGGGAAGACATTTAATACTGGACCATGCCTACCCATATCTATGCTTTGCGCTGTTTTCCTGGGTGGCCGCTCCACGAACCGGTCCTTAAATTATGACCACAAGCAGGTACTACCACAATCCAACTAGTACATTACCCGTACCTGTGCTTACCCGCACCATCATCAACATCCTCCTATTTGGGTCACCTACGTTTCATGTTGCTAAAAAGATTACCAACCCAAGTGATGATTATGTTTAAGTGATCATTAGTTAAAATTAGTCATTATTCATTTTTATATCCCCAAAGTACTTCAAACTAAGCATGACGTACCCATACTTATCTACCAATACAAACCAGGTGACAAGGACAAGATCAATCAATGTCTAGTCAACCCTAACATAGGATTCAAATTTAGACAAGCATGCATAGAAAGTAAACTAATATCTTTAATAGGTGCAATATGGTCTAGGACACTTGTCTTGTTCTCCTGCTGGCTGCTGCTCAAACTCAAGGTCTTGGAAATTCTGGAGTTGCTCCATACAAAAAGCGGGATCCTACAACGAGAGGTGAGTGGTGGATGAAAAGCTCAATGAAAAAGCTGTTATCAAATTCTTACCCGTCCTTACCAAGCACGCAAGCGTGAACTGCAACCACAGGTAAAACCGGTGGAAGATTGGAGGAGTGATTGCGTGTTGAAACAAAAACCTGCTCGTAGTAGAAAATTTGTGGGGCTAGGAGGCTGCACTCAATCCATGGGTTAGCACAATTCAAACAATAACTGCAAAGCTGAATAATGGTGCTAAACGGGAAAAGATTGCTGCCGGTACAAGTGCAAGAGGAAGGAAGAAGGATCAATATGTGAATGATGCAGATTTTCATGATATTATGATGCATTGTAAGGATGGCAAACCTTGGGGCAAATTTCATATGCAGGATGGGTTCCTGTTTCGTGCTAACAAGCTGTGTATTCCAGCTAGCTCGGTTCGTCTTTTGTTGTTACAGGAGGCGCATGGAGGTGGTCTTATGGGTCACTTCGGAGTTTTCAAGACACATGAGGTGTTGGCCGACCATTTCTTTTGGCCACAGATGCGCCGTGATGTTGAGCGCCTTGTTGCACGCTGTACTACATGTCAAAAAGCTAAATCTCGTTTGGGTAATCATGGTTTGTATATGCCCTTGCCTGTTCCCTCTTCTCCTTGGCATGATATTTTGATGGATTTTGTTTTGGGATTGCCTCGCACTAAGAAGGAGAGGGACAGTATTTTTGTGGTTGTTGATCGTTTCTCTAAAATGGCTCACTTTATACCTTGTCATAAAACTGATGATGCCTCAAATGTTGCTGAATTGTTTTTTAGAGAGATTGTTAGATTGCATGGAATTCTTAAAACAATTGTCTCTGATCGTGATGCTAAGTTTCTTAGTCATTTTTGGCGTTCTCTTTGGAATAAATTAGGAACTAAGCTACTGTTTAGTACTACTTGTCATCCTCAAACTGATGGGCAAACTGAGGCAGTAAATAGAACTTTGTCTGCTATGCTTAGAGCTGTTCTAGATAAAAACTTGAGACATTGGAAAGATTGTTTACCTCATATGGAATTTGCTTATAATCATGCTACACATTCTGCCACTAAGATGTGTCCTTTTGAGGTTGTTTATGGCTATGTTCCTAACGCGCCTATTGATTTGTTTGCTATTGATGCTGAAGATGAACCACATCTTGATGCTCTTGGTCATATTGATCACATGAAACAATTGCATGAAGAAACACAACACAACATTGCCATTGCTAATAAAAAGTATCAAGTTGCTGGTAGTAAAGGTAGAAAACATATTTCTTTTGTACCTGGTGATTTGGTTTGGTTGCACTTGCGTAAAGATAGATTTCCTACTTTGCGTCGTTCTAAACTAATGCCTCGTGCTGCTGGTCCTTTTAAAGTGCTAACCAAGATTAACGATAATGCTTATGTTCTTGACTTGCCCATGGAGTTTGGTGTTTCCACTAGTTTTAATGTTGCAGATTTGAAACCATACTTGGGTGAGGATGATGAGTTGCCGTCAAGGACGACTTCACTTCAAGAAGGGGAGGATGATGAGGACATCAACGACATAAACCAAGCTGTCACGCCTCCACCTCTCGTCGTCACGCCTCCTCGAGTTACGGATCTATCTTCTAACGAGACGACGACGTACAAGGGCCCAATCACTAGAGCTCGAGCCCAGGAACTGAAGACGGTTTTGATGCTAAGGAACGACGGCCCAGGATGACGCCGCCCGAAGGCCCACATGGCCCAGGTCGCGCGACTCCCTCTCCACCGCGTGCCTCTCCACTTCAACCGGTCCTAGATGCCTCATCCTCCCCCTATTTAGTCAAGGGCTGTGCCCCTTGCAATCTTTGAGTTTTGTTTTAAGTTTAGCTTAGCTATACATCCGTCTCTCGACGTGAATTCAGAACTCCACCTTCGTGCAATATATCAGATTGCTCGCCTCTAATTCTTGCTCGTTCTTCGATTACGCGAAAGAATTGATCCTCGTGATCAGGTTAATCTTGTTTACCGCAAGGTTAATATCCTCCGGAAGTTGGTTCAGCGATTGCATTGGCGCTTCGGCTTGCTCGTCGTAGTTGGATCGTGAGAGTCAACATCCACCAAATCGAAGTTATCTCCACTCGCCGAAAGATCGGGCACTCTACACCTATCAAGTCGAGTAGGACTCGATCAGCGAGGCGAGCGGGTCACGATGTAACCGAGTAGGACTCGATCAGCAAGGCAGTGATTGACCCGGACTCACGGTGCAGCGAAAAAACTTGGCAAGCGATCGGCTGACCACAACTTGGCAAGCGAGACGGGGTAAACCAAATGCGGCGGAAAGCAAACTATGGTGGTGAAAACACGCAGCACGGCGGAAGGATACGACGATGATAGGAAGAAAACGATGAAACACAGTGTACCATCAACGATCAAAAGCGAAAGCACAAAAACTCAACAACGCAAATTATTGAACGAAAGTGCGAGGCTCAAAATCGTACTGGGGTAAACTTTTTTTTTTGTAGTTTTCAGTTTATGTGGACTTGGAAAAACTCACCGAGAAACACTAGAATCTAATACCACTTGATAGGTGTAGAGTGCCCGATCTTTCGGCGAGTGGAGATAACTTCGATTTGATGGATGTTGACCCTCACGATCCGACTACGACGAGCAAGCCGAAGCGCCAATGCAATCGCTGAACCAACTTCTGGAGGATATTAACCTTGCGGTAAACAAGATCAACCTGATCACGAGGATCAATTCTTACGCGCAATCGAAGAACGAGCAAGAATTAGAGGCGAGCAATCTGATATATTGCACGAAGGTGGAGTTCTGAATTCACGTCGAGAGACGGATGTATAGCTAAGCTAAACTTAAAACAAAAATCAAAGATTGCAAGGGGTGCAGCCCTTGACTAAATAGGGGGAGGACGAGGCATCTTGGGCCGGCTGAAGTGGAGAGTCGCGCGGTGGAGAGGGAGTCGCGCAACTTGGGCCATGTGGGCCTTCGGGCGGCGTCATCCTGAGTCGTCGTTCCTTAGCATCAAAACCGTGTTCAGTTCCTGGGCTCGAGCTCTAGTGATTGGGCCCTTGTACGTCATCGTCTCGTTAGAAGATGGATCCGTAACTCTAGGAGGCGCGACGACGAGAGGTGGAGGCGTGACAGCTTGGTTTATGTCGTTGATGTCCTCATCATCCTCTAAGATCGATAAATACCGGAAAAGTAATCACAAACAAATAAGAAACAATACACCAAGCATTTCCTAATGACTATGGAAATAGTATCAAGAGATAGTACTCGTTCCTATGATTACATGAGCGCAAAAATTACCTAAAGTTACGGTTGAAAAGTTATACTAGTTTGAAGTTCTAGGGGCTGAAAAGTAAAAATAGATGCTTTCAGGAACCTATTTGTAATTTTATAAAATTATAGGGACTACAGTGTAAAATATTAGGACTAAAAAGTAATTAATAAAAAGTCTAGGGTTGTTTCTACAGAATTTTAGGATCTAAACATAATTTTTATTAAGTACAGAGGCCCAAGTGTAAAAAGACAAGGTTAAAATATAATTAAATAATAAGCTCAGTGTTGTTTCTATAAAATTTTAGGGCTAAAATATTATTTATAAAAAGGTCAGGAGCTAAAACATAAATAAATAAAGATTTTGTAGAAAAATTAGGATTAAAATCTAATTAGGACAAAGCTTAGGGGCCTAGATGCAAAATAGGCATTATCCTGATATTAATGGATTTAAATTAAATCCTAAATTCGCGGACTAGGTCTATGGGGTTCATGGACTGATAAGGGGATTGTAACTGCCTACAATTTGCAAAATAAAACGACTTCTATTATTAATACAATTCCAGTTTTTACTAATTAAAATGTATTAAAGTACAAATTTGCATCATGTCTTTTGCTGCATATGTGTGAAAAATGAATTTTAACCTCGATAGAAGATCGTGTATTGTTTGAGAAATTAAGAGTTAACTCTGTCACCAAGCTGTATCGTAACCACCCTGGGCACCGTGGCCATCTGTCAGCCCTTTCAAGAGCCTTGGACGTGGAAACGTGAGAAGCCCATCATTGTTTGTCTCTGCTATATAAACAAAACCCTAGTCTCTTGTTCCCTGACCAAGAAACACAAGCCGCCGCCATCCCTTGGGAAACCAGGAGCTTGCGCAGCTCACCATTGCTGTCTTACCGACAGGGAAACCCAGCTCCAATGATTTCTGTCAGATCGCTGAAGGATGATGTTGACCATCATCCACCATCGCCACCGCAAGTTATCGCCAAGCCGTCATTCACTCTGGTGAAGCCTCACGGTGAGAAACCCAGAACCAATTAACTCGTTTGCATAGTTTTCTTATCACGTTATGAAGAGCTAGCCTGGGTTGTGCGTTTCCGACGAAGCGCATAGCTCCTGCAGTCATGGCGCCGCCACAATTGTCTGTTACCGCCGACAGTTCTTAATTACTTGGTGCGATCTCATCTATGCACAACAACTCACGGCCATGATAATTAGCAGATTATCCCTTTGTTTAGTGTTAACAAGATAGCGACACATGCAGGCTGTAGTAGTTACGTCCTGTACGTGACGTTATCTCAGCTGATTTAGATTAGTTTATTGGCTATGCATCAACATGACGTTGGGATGGCATCATAGGAAGTATTCCTGTATAAACAATCTCGTATAGTATTTCTATTTCTCAGATTAAAAACCATTTAGATTGCTAGTCTTATTACTTTTTCTCACGAGCTCCCAATTACGTAATTCTTCCGCTCAAGCGATCGTTATGACGTAGGCTTTTTATGATGTATTTTGTTTACTGTGATGATATTATTTGGCTTATTTCTTAGTGTGTTTATTGATTTCTTATCAGTAGTTACACGGTATAGAGCCGGTTCAAGAAATTGCGTACAATCTTCAGGATCAAGTGTTTCAGCTGCAATCAGAAGAAGGCAAGTGTCCTTGATCATATTGCTCCTATTTTAGGATTTATCGTTTTTACAAATTGCATGCATATGTCTTAATTTGAATCCTATATTATTGGTTTACTAGTTTTCCATATTATTCCTTGAAGTCTTTTGATGGGTAGTGTCTATGGTTTTGGGTAGGTTAATGCTTAGTTTGCTGTCATGTAGATGGGGACCAGTTAATTAACTTGACTAATGCTCTACTTAATCATCTTAGGTTGGTAATTTTTAGCAACATAGAGTTTAGGATATTTGGACTGGTAGGATTGTTTGGTATGATGCCGAGTGTCCGAGATTTTGGTATGTGCTAGTTGCCAGTCTAGATTTTAAGGACCAGTTCGTGGACATGTAACCTGTGACATCTCTGTTTCAAAAAAAAATTAATTACTTTTACTGCACAGTGGGACCCGTAGGCCCCACCTGTAAGTCACCAGCCCTCAGCACCGCCCGTCACCCGCGCAAGCGCGCGCGCGAAGGCGCCACGCCACACGGCACCGCCCTACCCCTGGGTCCTGCCGCCGCTTCTATTGGGGAGGGGAAAATTTTTTCCCGGCTTCCTTCGCTCTCTCCTCTCCCTTATTCTCTTTTCTCTCCCTCAGTTCCCCCGGCTCTCTCTCGCCTCTCTGTTTCTTCTGCCGCAACGAGCTCAAGCACGAAGCTCGAGCTCCATTTGCTGTTGTCGCCTTCCTAGCCATTTTGTCACCCCAAGCCGCCGCACAAGACTTCCCAATAGTTCTTCATGGCCGTCAATTGAAGTCTTCCACCACAGCTCACGAATTGAAGCTGTTTTCCCTCTCGGTGAGCACTGGCATCTCCTCTATTCGTCTTCAAATTCTCGAGCTACACCAAATCATACTCAAATTCCTCACAAACGAGGCTTGCTCACTTGTTTGCGCCTCTTTTGGTTAGGTCCGGGACTAGTTTCTGTTGGGGAGTGAGTCGTGATCCCCGTTCTACTCGTCGCCGATGCCGAGCTTTATTTCCGCCGCCCGCCGTCGCCTTGATTCCGGTGAGCATAGCCGTTGCCAACCCTGTCCTGTTGCCTCGCCGCGCTACCCTGCCCGTGAGCTCGGTTGGTCGAGTCTCGCTCGAGAGCGCGCCCAAGCCGTCGCCGCTATGACGCCGTGCGCGCGTGGGCGAGCTCGGGAGCTCCCTGGAGCTGGGCCGTGCCCGCGTAGCTGGGCCGAGTGGTTGGGCCACCGTGCTGCTAGGCTAAGTCCAGTAGCGGCTGGGCCGCTCCATGGCCCATGAGGCCAAATTAAAGCAGCCTCTTTTCTAATTCTGGGTTTTTCTTTTAAAAATAATTCCAAAGCTTTGAAAATTCATAACTATAGTTTTAGATCTCCTAAAATTGTGAGATTAATTTTGCTAGGTTCCAATTATTATTCTCTATCACTTTGTGAAATAAAATTAAATATTTATTTTATATGATTGTCAAGCATTTAATTAAGAGTAAGAAATACCCTTTTAATTGTTAATTAGTTCAATTCTTTAATTAATGTTTTTTAATAATTTTAATTTATGACTAAATAGGTAATTAAGGGTAATTAATTTGGATTAAAGCATGTTAATTCCTTTCCATTCATAGGCTTAATTACTTTTAATTGGAAGGAAATACTTCAGACAAGAGTAATTAAGTTCTTATCTACTATTTTATCGAACCATCATTTTCAAGCATTGCATTTCGCATTCATGCATCACTACTGCTAAGCTTATATCATAGGAATATTGGTAGTACTGCATAGGAAGATCTTAAAGCATGGAGGCTTTAAGTTGATTGAGAACATTGAGAATTCAAATGAAAGTTGTTGATGATGATGAGCCCGGACGGGCCCCGTAGAGGAAAGGGCAAAGACTGGGTCTTGCAAGGTGGTAGCCCCGTCCGTGTCAAATTAGAATCCCGTTGTGGCCTAGGGAGAAAGTATTGAACAGTACCGATCTACATGTTGGTATATGGGGTCCAGTAAGCTGATGTACCCAAACTACCTCAGTGGTAGGACGTAGCCAACTTTCTTTTTCTGGTTGTTAGTGAGATTGAAGTCTCACGGGAGGGAAATGATGGTCGCTCATGGATAACGTCTGGGATGGGTATCAAGTGGGGTCTCTATATTCCTAGGGGAGTTGGAAACGGATCGACCACTGGTTGGGGTTAGTGGGAAATGTTGTCATATACGACCAATGCGGTGCCTATGTGTCGTCTAGTCGGGTTTTACCCAGCTGGTTGAAATTGGTTCGAATCGCTGTCGCTCGCAGCAATGAGTATCGCTTGATCGCTCGTCACAACGGAGATAATCAAGAGTAATGAGAAGAGAAGAGTTGGATGAGTTAAACGTTTCTTGCTTGCAAAACATGTTTGCAGTAGATGCAGGACGCAAACCTTAACATTAATGAACATAATCTTGAGCTAAAATTTGATAATAGATATCCTCTAATAGTGCTATTTTCGCAAGTCTGAGTCAACCCACCAGCTAAAGGCCTATGCATTCTAGGTGTCGGCCTTAGGGAGCCATGTTGACGGGTCAGTCTTGCGGACTATATTAGATACTTAGGGCTTTGTTCATAATATTTTGTTCTTAGGTGGTGAGCCATATCCTTATGGTTGGTCCGAGAGCATGCCAGGAGAAGGGCAACTACCGGAGGGAGGTTCCATCCAGTGGGAACGCATCCCGTCCCCTGAAGAGTAGAAGACTAGACGTGCTTCTGAGAGTGTGATAGTTCATCGAGTTTGGGAAAAAGTCTTTGAACAATGAACAAACTTCTGTTTGAGTTTTTAAACTCTTTGTTGTAATAAATGTTTTTCCACTGCAGAACTCTTGCTTGTTTTTTCAAAAACCTGGTTGTATTATACCATGATGTAATATATTTTGGGCCTGTAAGAATGTATGTGCTGTTGTAACTCGCTTCATCGAGTGTTCTCCTGTACTCGATCCTGGTTATCCCGGAGGGGATGTCACAGCTGGTATCAGAGCAATACAGGAGCAACGGCATAACATTCTTAAGTCGGTTTTGAAAATTCAATTTACAAAACTTTCATAGGACTCCACGAGTGAGAACGGCAAGTTAGAAAGACGCTAGAAGACATGAGTAGATGTTGCTATTTGTTTTAGAGTATGTTACTAACTATTAACTTATTAACCTTGTGTTGCATATTGCTTGCATCTTGCCATTTTGTATAATTGAAAATTTTGGGGTTTTGAGGGTTAAGTCTTTGCACTGTTAGTTTTTCTCTCGTCGTTTTTGTTTACTCTGTTTTACTGTGGGAAGAAGTGTTTAATCCGTTAAACCTTTTTCCCACAGATGCCATGGGGATAGAGACGTGTTCGCGAGCCTGACGTGCAGGGGGCACATGCGACAGACTTAGAGCATCAGCTTCACGACGTGGAGACCCAGTTAGTCGAGGTCACTCAGCAGAGAAACAGCCAGCGGGTTGTTTTCGAGAGCAGTTCGAGGTAGATAGTCGTCAGATCCGTGAGTCACATGCACGGATCACTGAGTCGTGTGCACGGATTGCAGAGCTTGAGGGACAGGTTGTGGAGGCTACTGAGGATCATGACGGTTTTCACCAGCGAGTGATGGACTTAGAGAAGCAGATGGTAGAACTCACCGAAGAGCTTGACGTGACCTAACAGAGGGTTAGAGATGTGGAGGGTGAGCTCACGGGGGTTACGCAGCAGTGTAACCAGGCGGTCGAGCTTATGCTCGACATAGCCGACCAGAGAGATCAGCTCCAGTTATAGCTCCAGCACGTTGTGGAGGCACAGCAGGTACTCAAGGAGCATCACCAGGATCTTCACCTGTAGATCACGTAGCTAGAGCACCAGCTACAGCCACAGCAGCAACTCGACAAACAGGCAGGAGACGACGAGGCCCCAGTGTCGGGTCTAGACTCTGAGGGACCCCCTGTTGAGTCGGAGGACGAGGTTGCGTCAGACGCGGATAGTCACGCACCACCACAGTAGATGGTGCGAGGATAGTGGTAGGATGACAGGATTAGTGGAGCAGGAGTAGGAGGGTAACCACATTTTGCTCACAGGATGTCAGATTGTATAGCCACCAGGTAGTAGGCTAGAGTTATGGGTGTCTGGGTAGGATGGCGATAGTCGCCACATTTTTTGTTGACATGGATCAGATTGTATAGTAGGTCGACAGTAGACCTAACCCCCACTATGGCAGCTTGTACTGGTAGTAGTAGAAACTGATGTATCATGTTACTAATGAATAAAAGTGGATGTTTTTAGTGAACTATTTCAGTTGAGTATGTTTCAGACTAAATTGCAAACTGATTATGATACATGCCAATTTTATTGCTCCGTAGAGATGACCAGTGGTGGTAATGACATCGGTAAAGCGGAAGGGAAGCAATGTTATTTGTGTCAAGAGAAGGACGCTCGTATAGCGGAATTGGAAAATCAACTACAGGAAAAGGATGCGTTGTTGGTCATTCGAGAGAGTCGATTAAACGACGAGGATGAACAGCTTGTGAACATGGATCAGCAGCTTGCTACGGCTAATCTTACGATCCAACAACTAGAAGGGGATTTAATTCAAATGCATAATAATATGATGAATCAAGAATTTGAGCAACAACAACATCAGGAAGAGGAAGAAGAACCGGAGGAAATTATGGATATGGAATCGGTAATGGAATCAACAGAAATTCAGCCACTACAGGATGAGGGTTCGAAAGTGGAGGATTCTAGGGATCAGGAAGTAACCTCCACGTTTCGCTCAGTACAGTGAGCATTATCGAGTCGTATCGTGTACATTAGGAATAAAAAGGGGTTGAAGTAGACGTGCAGTAGCTACGAGTTGGCATGATGAATAAAATTGATGTAAACTATGCGTGTTGACCCATACTTTATGTCAAATGTTAAGATGCTTCAATAAGCTGTTATTTTATGTAAAGCTGCGCCATGGAAATGTTGTTATCAATTATTCTTGTTTCACACATAAGTATTGAGATACTAATGAAAAGATTTTTCTTGGACAGAATGGCTGAAACAGGAAATGGAAATGGCGCGGAGAATTCTCAACGTGGAGGGACAGAAGTGCCGCCACCCCCACCCACCTTGGCACAAGCTATTGCGGCCATACTAAACTCTGGTGTGGCACAGGAAGATCTACTTCGTTAATTGGTTTGGAATACAACACCACCAGAGAATCGTCAAGGTCACCATGCTTCAGCTAATCAAGTAACTTACCCGGACTTTATAGCCACTAGTCCGCCTACTTCTCAGATACGGGAGAACCCTTGGAAGTGGATCATTGGCTACGCACTATTGAATCCAAGCTGGAGTTAATACCATGCACGGATATTCAAAAAACCTTGTTCACCGCCCAGTAATTATAAGGAATTGCTGGAGCTTGGTGGGCAAATTACAAGGCAATGCACCCACCTGATCATCAATTCACTTGGGTAGAGTTTATTAAGGCTTTTCGAGAGCATCATATTCCAGAAGGTCTTGTAGATCAGAAGCGGAATGAGTTTCTGGCACTAAAGCAAGGTGATATGACGGTGCATGCTTACTCTAAGATATTCAACCATCTTGCCCAGTATGCTCCACAATATGTGGATACGAAGAACAAGAAGAAAGCCCGATTCAAGGGAGGATTAACCACAAAACTGCAGTCTCATATCGTTCTGATGTGGACTGCTAGCTTCAGTGAATTTGTTAATGATGCTATTATTCTAGAAGATTCTCTTCGTATCCATAAAGTTGCAAAGGACAAGAAGAGGATTTCAATGGGACAGGGAAGTGGAGGACCATCCAAGTACAGGTTGGTGTACACTTCGCCAATAGGTCAACGCTATCGTGCTACCTCTTCCGACCCAAATATCTATCGGGCACCTTAGCAACCACCACCACAATATCAAATTCGTCCACCATATCAGCAGCAGAATGTGCAGCAGCCTCGGCAAACCTATTCAGTACCACCGCCGAATGCTCCGCCTTGTTACAATTGTGGTCGTCCCGGACATTTTGCTCGTAGTTGTCCATATCCACCGAAGGCATCTAATGCCCCGCGTCCTCAAGGACCAGGACCAAATCAACAGAGAAATCAGCCCAAGAATCCTCAAGTGAAAATGGGACGTGCTAACTTCACCATGATTGAGGAAATACCGGAAGGAGGACAAGTACTCGCGGGTATGTTTTCTATTACTGATCACCCCCCTATGATATTATTTGATTCTGGAGCTCCTCATAATTTTATCAGCAAAGCATATGTTCAACATCATCATATCATGTCATCTGAACTATCATGCCCACATCTTATTTCTACATCTAGGGGTAGAATACTTGCCAATCAAATGGTGGCAAACATGCCACTAAAACTGGGTACCAAAGTTTATCCTACATCTTTGATTATTTTGGAAGGGCAAGGATTAGATGCAATTCTTGGGATGCAATGGATGAATTTTCATAGAGCAGTCCTAGATATAGCTTCTCGAGCCGTATATTTGGATTCTCCTATCCATGGTCAAGATTGCTTGACTTTAACCATCCCACAAACCCTCTTGCCAATGGTTAATAAAGTCATCGATAAAAGTCTAGAAGAGATACCGATAGTCTCCGAATATCCGGATGTTTTTCCTGAAGATTTACCAGGATTACCTCCTGAACAGGACATAGAATTCAAGATAGAACTCCAACCTGGAACAGCACCTATATCTCGAAGATCTTATCGGATGCCTCCCAATGAACTTGCCGAGCTGAAGGTACAATTACAGGAATTACTAGACAAGGGATACATACGTCCAAGTTCATCACCTTGGGGATGTCCAGCCTTGTTTGTCAAGAAGAAGGATCAAACATTGAGGTTATGTGTGGATTATCGGCCTTTAAATATCGTTACTATCAAGAACAAGTACCCACTACCTCGGATTGATATCCTATTTGATCAGTTGATGGGGGCCAAAGTATTCTCTAAAATAGATCTTCGTTCGAGATACCACCAGATTCAAATTAGAGCTGAAGACATACCTAAAACAACTTTCTCTAATAGGTATGAACTCTATGAATATCTAATGATGTCTTTTGGTCTGACCAATGCATCAACACATTTCATGTACCTGATGAACTCGGTATTCATGCCGGAATTGGATAAATTCATAGTAGTTTTTATAGATGATATTCTGATTTACTCCAAGTCAGAAGAGGAGCATGCTCAACATTTGTGAATTATTTTGCAACGCCTAGGAGATCACCAATTGTATGCCAAGTTCAGCAAATGTGAATTTTGGTTGAAGAAGATACCATTCTTAGGTCATGTGATTTCACCAGAAGGCATAGCGGTCGATCCAAGCAATGTTCAGAAGGTATTGGATTGGGAACCACCAAAGTCAGTCACTCAAGTCCAAAGCTTTTTAGGATTGGCATGCTACTACAGAAGATTTATTCCAAATTTCTCGAAGATTGTTAAGGCAATGACAAAATTATTGGAGAAAGATCAAAAGTATGAATGGAACAAGGAGTGTGATGAAGCTTTCCAAACTTTAAAGAGATTGCTAACCTCTACACCAGTGTTAGCCCAACCAGATTTGACGAAGCCATTTGATGTTTACTGTGATGCTTCGGGTACAGAACTTGGTTGTGTCCTTATGCAAGAAGGTCGAGTAATTGCATATGCATCACGACAACTTAGGAAGCATGAGGAACACTACCCAACACATGATTTGGAATTGGCATCAGTGGTTCTCGCCCTAAAGATTTGGTGATACTATCTTTTGGGAAATCTGGTACATCTCTACACGAACCATAAGAGTCTCAAGTACATATTTACCCAAGCAGATCTGAATATGCGCCAAAGGAGATGGTTGGAACTAATCAAGAATTATGAGATTGAGTTTTATTATCATCCTGGTAAAGCAAATGTGGTGGCAGATGCTTTAAGCCGGAAAGTGCATTGCAATAATCTCACCACTCAGTCACTAACCAAGGAGTTAAAGAAAGGGGTGAGTGAACCCAATCTTTGCATTCTTCCATATAGAGTACTAACCAACTTGGCACTTAATCCCACCATTCGAGAGGATATTGTGATAGCCCAGAAGAAGGATGTGGGTATACAACATATAAGGAGGTGATTAAAGATTGGAGATATAACATGTTTCTGAGAAGACGATGAAGGTATTGTTTGGTTCAAGAATAGATTAGTAGTTCCCAAGAAATTCAACCTTCGTAAGAAAATTTTGGATGAAGCTCATACTTCCAAGTATTCTATTCATCCTGGAACAAATAAAATGTATCAAGATTTGAAACAAAGATTTTGGTGGACCAGAATGAAACGAGAAATAGCGAGGTATGTCAACGAATGCGATACATGTCGACGGGTAAAGGCTGACCATTTGAAACAAGCAGGACCCCTGCAACCTTTAAGTATTCCTACGTGGAAATGGGAGGACATTAGTATGGACTTTATTGTTGGCTTACCACTAAGTCCACGGAAGCACAACTCTATTTGGGTTATTGTTGACAGGTTAACCAAGTCTGCTCATTTCATCCCAGTACATACTCTGTATACCGTGGAGAATTATGCCGGGCTTTATATATCTTGTATTCTCTGCTTACATGGGATACCAAGGACTATTATCTCGGATAGAGGGGCTCAGTTTATTTCTAGATTTTGGGAGCAATTACATAAGTCTCTTGGAACTCAATTGATTCGAAGTTCAGCTTACCATCCTCAGACAGATGGGCAAACAGAGCGAATCAATCAGTATCTGGAAGATATGCTCCGAGCCTGTATTGACATATAGCAAAGATTGGGAAAAATGCTTACCCTTGGCAGAATTCTCCTACAACAACAGCTATCAAGAGAGTATTGGGATGTCACCATTCCAAGCCTTATATGGACGAAGCTGTCGCACCCCACTAAATTGGTCTCAAAGTGGTGAAAGGATAATCTTTGGTCCCGATACAGTACAAGAGGCTGAAGAATAAGTACGCATAATTCAACAAAATTTGAAGCGGGCTAAATCTCAACAACTCAGCTGATATTTGCGAATATCTCCCATAAAAGGTGTTCAACGTTTCAGAATCAAAGGAAAATTGGCACCGCGATATATTGGACCTTTTGTTATTCAGGAACAATGTGGACCCATAGCCTATCGGTTGGAATTGCCTAGACATCTTTTCGGAGTCCACAATGTCTTTCATGTATCTCAACTGAAGAAGTGTCTAAAGGCACCAACGAACGTTGTTATTAAAGAAGTGGAACAATTGTTGCCAAATTTAACTTACAACGAACATCCGATCAGGATCATTGATACAAAGGATCGGGTGACAAGGCACAAAACTACCAAATTTTACAAGATCCAATGGAGTAATCACTCTGAGGCGGAAGCTACATGGGAGCAAGAAGAATTTCTCAAAGCAAATTATCCAGCATTTCTCCAAACCACGACTTCCTAGTACTGTACGTTTATGAATCTCGGGACGAGATTCCTGTAAGGGGGGAGGTCTGTGACATCTCTGTTTCAAAAAAAAAATAATTACTTTTACTGCACAGTGAGACCCGTAGCCCCACCCGTCAGTCACCAGCCCTCAGCACCGCCAGCTGCCCGTGCCAGGGCAGCGTTGGCGTGCGCGCGCGAAGGCGCCACGCCACGCGGCACCGCCCTGTGCCCGGGTCCCGCTGCCGCTTCTATCGGGGAGGGGAAAATTTTTACCCGGCTTCCTTCGCTCTCTCCTCTCCCTCATTCTCTTTTCTCTCTCTCAGTTCTCCCGGCTCTCTCTCGCCTCTCTGTTTCTCCCACCGCAACGTGCTCAAGCCTGGAGCTCGAGCTCCATTCACCGCCATCGCCTTCCGAGCCATTTTGTAACCCCAAGCCGCCGCACAAGACTTCCCAATAGTTCTTCATGGCGGTCAATTGAAGTCTTCCACCGCAGCTCGCGAATTGAAGTCGTTTTCCCTCTCGGTGAGCACCGGCATCTCCTCTGTTCATGTTCAAATTCTCGAGCTACACCAAATCATATTCAAATTCCTCACAAACCAGGCTTGCTCACTTGTTTGCGCCTCTTTTGGTTAGGTCCCGGACTAGTTTCTGTTGGGGAGTGAGTCGTGATCCTAGTTCTACTCGTCGCCGACGCTGAGCTCTATTTCCGCCGCCCGTCGTCGCCTTGATTCCGGTGAGCATCGTCGTTGCCAACCCTGCCCTGTTTCTTTGCCGTGCTACCCCGCCCATGAGCTCGGTTGGTCGAGTCTCGCTCGGGAGCGCGCCCAAGCCACCGCGGTCGTGCTGTCGTGCGTGCGCGAGCGAGCTCGGGAGTTCCCTGGAGCTGGGCCGTGCTCGCACAGCTGGGCCGAGTGGCTGGGCCACCATGCTGCTAGGCTAAGTCCAGTAGCGACTGGGCCGCTCCGTGGCCCATGAGGCCAAAATAAAGCAGCCCCTTTTCTAATTCCGTGTTTTTCTTTTAAAAATAATTCCAAAGCTTTGAAAATTCATAACTGCAGTTTTAGATCTCCTAAAATTGTGAGATTAATTTTGCTAAGTTCCAATTATTATTCTCTATCACTTTGTGAAATAAAATTAAATATTTATTTTATATGATTTTCAAGCATTTAATTAAGATTAAGAAATGACCTTTTAATTGTTAATTAGTTCAATTCTTTAATTAATGTTTTTTAATAATTTTATTTTATGATTAAATGGGTAATTAAGGGTAATTAATTTGGATTAAAGCATGTTAATCCCTTTCCATTCATCGGCTTAATTACTTTTAATTAGAAGGAAATACTTCATACAAGAGTAATTAAGTTCTTGTCTACTATTTTATTGAACCATCATTTTCAAGCATTGCATTTTGCTTTCATGCATCACTACTGCTAACTCGTGACGTATCGACGAATCGTATAGGATCCAAGATCGTCGAGCCGCCTGTGGAGAGTGGACCAGAGGTGGTGATTGACGAGACCGACCCCAAGCCTACATCGTCGTATGCAGACGAATCCCAAGGCAAGCCCCGGTGCATTCCACCTATGTTTTTAAATTCTTTCTTTTATCACAACCAGTCGAGTCATGATTGTGCATTAGGTTCCAGTAATTGATTGACACTCTCCTGCATCACTACCATATCATATGATGTCTATATACTATACAGGTACAGGTAGCATGATAGGCGCTAAGCATATATCATAGGAATATCGGTAGTACTGCGTAGGAAGATCTTAAAGCATGGAGGCTTTAAGTTGATTGAGAATATTGAGAATTCAAATGAAAGTTGTTGATGATGATGAGACCGGACGGGCCCCATAGAGGAAAGGGCAAATACTGGGTCTTGCAAGGTGGTAGCCCCGTCGGTGTCAAATTAGGACTCCGTTGTGGCCTAGGGAGCAAGTATTGAACAGTACCGATCTACATGCTGGTATATGGGGCCCAGTAAGCTGATGTACCATAACTACCTCAGTGGTAGGACGTAGCCAACTTTCTTTTTCTGGCTGTTAGTGAGATTGAAGTCTCACGGGAAGGAATTGGTGGTCGCCCATGGATAACGTCTGGAACGGGTATCAAGTGGGGTCTCTATATTCCTAGGGGAGTTGGAAACGGATCGACCTCTGGTTGGGGTTAGTGGGAAATGTTGTCATATACGACCAATACGGTGCATATGTGTCGTGTAGTCGGGTTTTACCCAGCTGGTTGAAATTGGTTCGAATCGCTGTCGCTCGCAGCAATGAGTATCGCTTGACCGCTCGTCACAATGGAGATAATCGAGAGTAATGAGAAGAGAAGAGTTGGATGAGTTAAACGTTTCTTGCTTGCAAAACATGTTTGCAGTAGATGCAGGACGCAAACCTTAACATTAATGAACATAATCTTGAGCTAAAATTTGATAATAGATATCCTCTAATAGTGCTATTTTCGCAAGTCTGAGTCAACCCACCAGCTAAAGGCCTATGCATTCTAGGTGTCGGCCTTAGGGAGCCATGTTGACGGGTCAGTCTTGTGGACTATATTAGATACTTAGGGCTTTGTTCATAATATTTTGTTCTTAGGTGGTGAGCCATATCCTTATGGTTGGTCCGAGAGCATGCCAGGAGAAGGGCAACTACCGGAGGGAGGTTCCATCCAGTGGGAACGCATCCCGTCCCCAAAAGAGTAGAAGGCTAGACGTGCTTCTGAGAGTGTGATAGTTGATCGAGTTTGGGAAAAAGTCTTTGAACAATGAACAAACTTTTGTTTGAGTTTTTAAACTCTTTGTTGTAATAAATGTTTTTCCGCTGCAAAACTCTTGCTTGTTTTTCCAAAAACCTGGTTGTATTATACCATGATGTAATATATTTTGGGCCTCTAAGAATGTATGTGCTGTTGTAACTCGCTTCATCGAGTGTTCTCCTGTACTCGATCCTGGTTATCCCGGAGGGGATGTCATATAACCCGACTGAACAGCGCAACCACAAGGCTTAAATGGGTGCGATTTAGCCAATTAAATATTTGTTCTCTTATTTACTGTATCACCATCTGGTTGTTATATGGCGTAAGAGAGGTTTATGCGGTGGAGGGAAAATAGACTCCCCATTTTAGCAAATCCTTAGCGGGTGTTTACAGGGTAGGAGGTGCTATTGAAAGGCTTTTCAATATGAACCTGGCTACACACCGCACAAGTGTGAAGTGCAATGGAGATCATTAACTCGTGGTGAATGTGTGCAAACCTTGTAAGGATAAAACTATCATGACAGCCGTGCTCACGGTTAAGAGCGAGCTTGGACTTCTTCGCGATTAGAGGGATGGCTGGTTGGTCGGATGTTCTGGTAGCCAAGTGGTGGGTACTTGGTGAGTCAGTAGTCGGATTTGGAAATCTGATGAGCTTGTGTCATCCTTGTTGGTTCTGTTTGGACTTTGAAGATTGCACTTAGTAAATAGGTTGCTTTTATAAATGTGTCATGCATAGTGCATTAAACATGAGTAAAGCCTTTTTGGTATTAGCTTGCATGTCATTTTATTTCCCCCACTTGCTGAGTACGACAAGTACACACCCTTACTATATTATGTTGTTGTTCAACATACTCGCACGTTGAAGGACAAGAGAACTTCAATGATGATGATGATTTCGACCCGGATGCACCGTACTAGGCTTGTGTTCCGTCGGACAACTCCTATGGTGAATGGAAGTCCCGCTCCGCTAGTTAATCGTTTGCTACTATTATGTTATTTCCTTTAGACCAATGAGCCTTTATTGTAATAATGGTATAATGTTTATTTGGCTTTTATTAACAATGGTATATTATTTTGTCGCTACGTGTATAGTTTTGATCCTGTGGAGTGCATGTGGTTTTGCCTTAAATTATTAAGGTCAAATAAAAATCCCGACAAAGCATGGTTGTGAAATAACTTTTAATTTTTCAATGCATCCTGCCAAATAATTATACCAACATGTTGGAAATGGTAAAATATAATTTTAGGCCAATAATAAGAACTTTATCACATTTGGAATTACCACAAATAATTATTTAAGGCTTAGAAACCTTTTTCAATTCAAATATTTTTCTAAACTAATTTTATTGCTTTTGGGTCAAATGGACTCCACCAGAGCCTCACAAATATCTCTAGGATCCATGTTTAAAAATCCCAAACCAATTGGACCTTAAGAAGTATTTTAAATGATTTAAAACAGGAACTAGGGACTTGTTTGTAAGAAACTGAAAACGTGAAGGGCCTCAGTGCAAAATTTCCTTGTCTTCTTCCTCCCGCCGCGCCCGGCCAAACCGACCACGCGCGTGCGCGTTTTTCCCGTCGATGCCTCGCTTCCCTGCTTCCCGGGTTCGCCGCGCATGCATCGCCTCGCTGCCCCGCCGAATCACCGCCACTGCTGCCGTCGTCTGCCGCTCCCACGCGCCATCATTTTTTTCCCGCACGCCACCCTGCCATGGCCGAAGCATTACCTCGCTGCACCGCGCGCCAGACCGCTCCCCGACGCCTTCCCCTCGCCTCCCTCTCGGCCGTTTCTCCCTTGCTCGGCGTGCTACTTTGGCAGAGCACCAGAGCTCCCTGATTTTCCCGCGCTCGAGCTGTCCCCGGCTGCAGAACCATCAAAAGCGACGCCTGGTCTCACCCTCTCCCTCCCAGCTGCCCTCCCATTCTTCCTCTCTCTCTCTCTCTCTCTCTCTCTCTCTCTCTCTCTGTGCCATTGCCATGGCCATGGCTGAGCAGAGCTCCAGTTCGTGAAACCCGTCCAACTCGTCGCGCCATGCTGCCGTCGTCGACCTCCAGTCCAGCCGCGGAGGACCGAGCCCTGCCAGCCCCGACTCCGGCCGCAGCAGCCGCGCCGCCGCCTGGCGCCGAGCCGCGTCGGACCCGCAGCGTCGTCTCGGCTGCAGAGAGCTGTCCTGGCCTTCGCGCTGTCGCCCAGAGGCCGCAGCGAGGTCCCTCGTCGTCTCCCGTCCATCCCCCATCCTCTCCCACAGCGAGCTGCCTCCATTGATGTCGCTGTTGTGCTTCTGTCCTTGTAGGCTGCAGCTTCCTGCCCCAGCAGACTGCCTCTCGCTGCGTCGTCCTGCAAGCCCTTCTTGTGCCGCTCTCTTATCCGGTCGTGCCTCTCAGGTAGTTGCTGCCGGCGAGATGAACTAAGACATCAGCGACCTCAACACGCGAGCGTGCATGGTTGCCACTGTAGGCACCAAGAAAGCTAGGTAGTGACCCACGTTAATTAGTACTTGTCCATTTTCTAATTTTGATAAATTATCTAAAATTATTGGCAGGCCTGTCAATTGTGAAATCAACTTCATTAGAACCGTGATGATGAGATCTACACAGAAAAAAATAAATAAAATCCAAATTTTCTCACTATATGAATTAAAAATATGTATTTAGGTTGTTTATTCAATGCCTACCTCCAGGAAAACCAAAAAATACCTGAAATGCTGATTAACTATGAAACATTATAGTAAATAAAAGATAAGTTCAATGGAGTCCAAATAAACTTTGTTAGTTTCCTCTTGATGTGCACTATTAATGAAAAATAATAAAATGATGCCTCTGTAAATGTACAATTAATAATTAATTATCTTGCTAAAACACCAACTAAATCACTATAGATTCTAGGACTATATTTTAATTCTGATTTTTGGCATTCAATGTTATTTCATAATAATCTACCATCCTGATTTTTGGATAAGGCAGAATATGCATTAGTTCATGCCTTAGGATTTATTTAGCACTTTTGCTTGTAAAAATGCTAGTAAATAAATTATAAATATCCAGGACTTGCCACTTGGTGAAAATGAAGTTTATACATGCCCCTATTCATAATAAATCACTCCTATCCAGAGACACATGTTTACTTTACTAAATGAATTATTTGCTCTCAAAACTATAATAACCCTATTTAAGTGTTGTATGGAAGATTGCACATAAAATGTTAATAAGTACACTTGCTTCTATGAAGCATATGTCCTCAAGAACATAATAATAAAGTTGTTAGCACAATAAGATCATTGCCTATTGCATGACACGGTGTTATTTTGATAGCGTTGACACCTTGTTCATTTCTAGGTAACGAGAACCGGGAACAAGAGCCGGATTTTCTGCAGGATCCTAATACTGAGGAGCAAGAAATTGAAATTGCTAACACTTGTGTTGATCAAGACAAGCCCTCATTTGCATGTGCCATTTTATAAAGTTTTGCTAGTTTCAATATATCAATGCAAGTTTACCATTCTTGTACTGCTCTACTAAAGTTATATTTCTGCTCTACCCAATTAACTTGGCTAAATAAAATTGGTAGAACTATTAGGTTATTTAGTGCAAGTCTTTTAAAATCGGCATCCTATTAGAGCCAATGCATGTCTAGGTCCTTTGACGGGTAAGCCTTGCTGAGTAATTAGTACTCAGGCTTCGTGCTTATGTGGTTTTCAGGTAATGCAGAGATTGAATTGCCTGTTGATGTGCTACCTTGGGACATGCAAGTCCCTGAAGGCAGCCCACAGGGAGTCTGAGCTGTCACCGCAGTAATGTTGTGTGCTGCTAGAGTGATGATTCTTGGGCATGAGTCATTAC
The DNA here is from genome assembly GCA_030378355.1 of Eleusine indica. Lineage (NCBI taxonomy): Eukaryota > Viridiplantae > Streptophyta > Magnoliopsida > Poales > Poaceae > Eleusine > Eleusine indica. The sequence goes on from CM059500.1 coordinate 22,939,614, forward strand.
TACCGCTGTATCGTCGAGAGCTCGTATTAGTATTCGTATTTGCTTACGCTATCGTATTAGTATTCGTATTTGCTTACGCTGTTTTTGAACTTTCATGAACTTGTAATATTTCGCTGCACTTTAACTACCCAATGATATAATAATTTGACTTAATTTGAATCATTGTTGTATCATCAAGTGTCTACATTATCAGCACCGTTGGGACCTCGATCCTCCGGGAAGGGGCGTTCATACCTACTGAAAGGACCGAGTGACCGAGAGGGGGGAGGGGGGGGTGAATCGGGAACTCACACTATATACCAAATTCGCCAATTCCTAAAACTGAACACTCAAACAACTCTTGTCACAATTCTAGTGTTGATCACGCTAGCAAGATAATAGTCCTATGAAAGGAACAACAACCTAAGCATACTAGTCGACCATACAAAGGCAATACAACTCCTATGCAAGCTAGTAATCAAAGATACGCGGAAGCACACAACTAGCTAGCAAAGAGTCCTACACATGCAAGGCTACTAAATCAAGCACAAGGTAAGTACACAAGCATGGGTAGCATAATACATATTTGGGTGATCAATCAAGCCAAAGCAACTTCTATACATGCTAGTGATCAAGTATGAAAGCTAAGCACTACTAGCAAGTAAAGAAGCCTATTCATGCAAGTCTACAAGGTAATCAACTAGAGCAAGATGAGCACACATGCATGAATAACACGGTATGTAAATGCAAAAAGTTAATGCATCAAAGTAACGAGTAGAGTAAGAGATGACTCATGACTTTTTTTCCCGAGGTCTCGGAAGGATGGCGCCTTCCCCTACTCCTCGTTGGACCACTCCCACTGGAGTTCTGGTCCCTCCCGCCTTTAATGTGGAGTTCTCGCCCATGAGCCCGCAATCACTCCCGGAGTGAAGACACGGTGCGCGTCACCGCTAGCACCAAGGCACAAGGTCGCCTCCATCGAAAAATTGCCGGACTCCCCGAGCTGACACGGACACTCATTTTTGATGCCCCTTTCACCGGCGGGCTCAAACCGTGTATAAACATGTGACAGCCTTCACAACCGATCATGATAGGCTCGATCACCGACACCTATACCGTCTAGGTCTCACCATAGACCAAGAGTAATAACCTAGATTATACCCTCAAGGACAACCTAGCCTTAGATGTGCATCAATGTTCAAGTTACTCTCACTAGCACTCTCAAGATATTCAATATCTCCTCCTAGTCCTCTCCTCTTTTCCTCTTGGCTCTCACCAAATGCTCCAAGCAATTCCACTTGCTAAGAGAGGTCTCCAAGACCCTAACAACGAAGTTATATAGGCTTCCAACCTCCAACTAGCTGTTGCTCCATGAAATCACCCTTCTGGACACCATTGATCGGACCGTCCGATAACTCCAGACCGGACCGTCCATCTCTTCTGGAGTGGCCCTCAGAGCCGTTGGCTTCACTGTCCCTGGCGATTTTCTATACTGACTAGACCGTCTAGTCAGCTGACCGGACCGTTCGGTCAGTTTCTCTCTCCACTACAGAAACTTTCTAGAGCTTGCTTCCTCTTTGCCCTGCGCACAACTATACAGACCGGACCGTCTAGTCTATAGACCGGACTATCCGGGCTCTACAACTTCCAACACAAGGAGATTCCTCGTTGAGTCTACTCTCTAGAATTCCTGTTCTCCTAGTGACCGTGCAGTCTGGTCTCCACTGACCCCTCTGTCTGGTTACTCTGTCGAGAAGCTGAAACTCCTCGTCCTCACTTGACTTCGTTTTCCGGCTTCTCCGAATAGTTCCTTGGCTTCTCCACTGACACCTACTGCCTGTGATTTCACTGAGCATCCATAAACATCATTGACTAGACATGACTTAAGAGAAATGACCAAGACCTCCTTGATAGTCCGGTTTTTCCTATGGACTCAAAGCCCTAACAACTATACAAGTGTTCCCAACACTTGCTCCATAGCTTGTCCTTAGCCTTGACCCATCTCCATCAACCCTTGGACTCCATCAAGCTCATTAAGCCTCCATGCTTGTGGTTATTGTCATCATTGCCAAGGCAGCCATCAACAATCATCATAGAGTAGAAAAAGGTTTCCTACACGAACAACACTTGTGTAGACATTAGTCACATTTCATGTTTGTCGTTCATCACCAAAACATTCATACCTCGGTGTGACCTCAATGGTTATGATGCTTACAATCTCCCCCTTTTTGGTGATGGATGACAACCACTACTTATGATGATTCAAAATTGGACGAGCAACAAGGAACCAAAGGAAAAGAGATGATTGAAAAGATTACCTTGGTCTTTACCTTGGAAGTAGTCTCCCCGTTAGAATGTGCTAGGTGTTGAGGGAGAACTACCCAATCATGTAGCGCACTAGATGTTGAGCCTGAGTTGAATTTGCTCCTATCATGGTGTCGTGGTAGTTGATCTTGTTGACGTAGACACACACCAAAGACGTAGATGTTCATGTTGGCGTAGATGTTCATTGTTGTTGTAGACATGCACCGTTGTTGTTCTTCTCCATTTGGTCTTCATGTTTTCCTCATTGTCTCCTCATATCTATCTTCATGTTCTTCTTGTTCTTCTTCCCTTACTAGACTTGACTTTTGGATCTTCATGTCTTCACATTCTTCTTCTCTTCCTTTTTGCTATCCTTAATCTTGACTTGGTTTTTGGATCTTCATGTTCTTCTCCCCCTTTGTCACCTATCACCAAAAACCACAAACCAAAGGCAAGACACAAGACATCCAATGAGCAAATAATAAATGGCAAGAGTTAGGAAAACTCCCCCTTTCATGGTGCTCCTTCTTGGTCATGATGGTGTTCCACCAAAGCTCATCGTACACACATGACTCAACAAAATATTTTCTCAAATATGCAAAGGTTAGTCATTTGTGTGATGGGAATGTATGAGTCACTTGTTTTTGAGCCGCGCGAGTAGATTTAACATTGAAGCTCGTTTGAACATGACTCAATGGGCATGAAGCACAAAGATCACTATGTGATCATCTAAAGGGTCATATACTTACATTGTAAATAAGCAACTCCTGCTAGAAACATGCTCGAAAGCATGTAAGGTATCACGATGTAAGAATGCATGAATGCAAAGAATTAAAATACAAGTCAACAAGCATACAAATGCATGATAAAATCCTAAAGGAAAGAGAGAGAACGACTACAAACCAAAATGCCAACAACGTGTTGTTCCCTTCTCGAGCTTACTCACAATGGACCATTCTTCAAAGCCTTGGCCATCCCATGAACCATCTTCCCAAGCTTAACCCATGTGCATTGCTATCTCAAGGAGGTCCAAAGTAGATCTACAAGCAAAGAGAAACAAGCACAAAACAAAGGCACAAACAACAAATAAAACAAGCAAGGCTATACATATTTACAAGAGACAAGCTTTAAGATTACTCATGTGAAGTTTGAAAGGTCGAGAACATTGAGTTCTCCCCTTAGCTTGTTGAAGGTCTTCTCATCAAGTGGCTTGGTGAAGATATCCGCCAATTGTTCATGAGTCCGCACATTCATCAACTCGATGTCCTTCTTCTCAACATGGTCCCTTATGAAATGATGCTTGACTTGAATATTTTTTGCATGACCATGATCTCTAGTTTTGAGAGTCATCTTGATCACCGCCTCACTATCATAATATAATGGCATTTGAGTGAAGTTGAGGCCATAATCCGAGAGAGTTTGCCGCATATAGAGAAGTTGTGCACAACAAGCTCCCGCCGCCATATACTCCGCATCGGTTGTAGATAGAGCCACCGAGTTTTGCTTCTTTGAGCTCAAAGATACAAGTGATCTTCCAAGAAATTGGCAATCTCTCGATGTGCTCTTTCTATTCACGTTGCATCTCGCGAAGTCCGAATCTGAATACCCAAGTAGCTCAAAGCTTGTTCCTTTAGGATACCATAATCCCATGGTAGGTGTGTACTTGAGGTATCTAAGTATTCTCTTCACGGCCTTCAAGTGTGACTTCTTTGGATTTGCTTGATAGCGTGCACATAAGCACACACTAAACATGATGTCCGGTCTTAAGGCGGTGAGATAGAGCAAAGAACCAATCATTGATCTATAGAGCTTGGGGTTCACCGGTTTACCCTTTGCATCATCATCCAGGGGTTTGCTTGTCGCCACAGGTATGTCTAAAGGCTTGCAATTCTCCATGTTGAATCTCTTGAGACGATCTTTGGTATACTTCTCTTTATAGATGAAGTTCCCTTCCCTTAATTGTTTGACTTGAAAACCAAGGAACACATGCAACTCTCCAATCATTGACATTTGAAATTCCCTAGCCATTATTTCCCGGAACTCCTCATTGAACTTCTCATTGGTTGACCCATAGATGATATCATCCATATAGATTTGGCACACAAAGAGGTCCTTCCCAACATGTCTTGTGAACAAGGTGCTGTCATTACTTTCAATTTTGAAGCCATTCTTGAGAAGGAAGTTCTTTAAGTGTTCATACCATGTCCTTGGTGCTTGCTTGAGGCCATAGAGAGCTTTCTTCAATTTGTACACATGTCTTGGATGTTTAGAGTCCTCAAATCCCAGAGGTTGTTCCACATAGACTTTCTCATTGATCTCTCCATTCAAGAAAGCACTTTTGACATCCATTTGATAGAGCTTGAAGCCATTGTGTGATGCATAGGCAAGTAAGATCCGAATCGCTTCAAGACGGGCCACGGATGCAAATGTTTCTTCAAAGTCCATACCTGCCACTTGAGAATACCCCTTGGCCACTAGGCGAGCCTTGTTGTTGACAATTGCCTCTTTCTTATCTTGCTTGTTCTTGAAGACCCACTTGGTGCCAACCACATTATGATTCATGGGCCTCACAACCAATTAACATACTTTGCATCTCATGAAGTTGTTCAATTCTTCTTGCATGGCAATAACCCAATTGTGATCATCCATAGCTTCATCAATTATTGTAGGCTCAATCATAGAGACAAAAGAGAAGTTTTCAATTGCAACATTTGCTTCCTCATCATTTCCTTCACTCACATAGTTGGGCTTGTATTGATTTCTCCTTGTCCTAACTCCTTGAGATGGACTCCCAATGATCAAGTCATGTGAGTGATCCTTGTTGATGGCTCTGGGTCTAGGATGATGTTCTTCTTGAGTGGTGGAGCTCTAGGTGAAGTATATTGTATGTCATGGATTGCTCGCTCTCTTGAGATATGAGTGTCTTGGATTCTAAGTGAGGTGGGGGAATCACTCATACGCTTTGTTGTCTTGGAACTAGAGCTTGGAATGGATGAGAATGTATCATGTGAAGAGCTCGGAGAAGTGGTTCGAGGTGTAGTATATGGGGAGGCTTGAGGCTCACTTCTCTTTTGGGTTCCCTCATGAGTAGGTGGATGCACTCTTAATGAATCTTGGGATGAGCTAGTAGGTGTATCAATGGCATCTTGGGTTGATTCTTGCACCTCGGAGGAAGAGGTTGGTTGAGGTGGTGGAGTTGAGGGCTCATCAATATCACCATCATTGGCCTCGTGGGGTAAAACCTCACCCACGGGCATGTTTCTCAAAACTTCCCTCATAGGCTCATCTCCAATGTTCACTTCATGAAACTCATCTCCTTTCCAAGACCTATTTGACTAATCAAATTGCACATCATAAGATTCTTCCACACATCCTGTGGCTGAGTTGTAGACCCGATATGCCTTAGAAGTCCTTGAATACCCAACAAGAATGCCTTAATCAGTTTTGCTCCCAAATTTCTTGGGCTTCCTCCTCTTCTTGAGAATGTAACAAGTGCAGCCAAAGACCCGAAAATAGGAAACATTTGGTTTCCTTCCAACCAATAGCTCATATGGTGTCTTCTTCAACAACCGGTGGGGATAGATACGGTTTGAGGTGTAGCAAGCTGTGTTGATTGCTTCAGCCCAAAACCTCTCATAATTTCCATACTCGTCTAACATGGCATGAGCAAGGAGATGAGTGTCTTGTTCTTCCTCTCCACTACTCCATTCTGCTCAGGAGTATATGTAGCGGAGAATTCATGCTTCATTCCCTTCATAATACTCCTCAACTGTTGTGTTCTTGAACTCAGTTCCATTGTCACTCCTAAGCTTCACAATGCCAGCCTTGAATTCATTCTTTGCTCTCCTTGCAAACTTCCTGAAGATGTCACTTGCTTGAGAATTGTCCTCAAGAAAGAAAGTCCAAGTGTATCTTGAGAAGTCATCCACAATCACCAAGCAATATAGATTCCCTCCCAGACTCTTGTAATGTGTTGGCCCAAACAAGTCCATGTCCAAGAGCTCTAGAGGACGAGATGTAGACATGAATGACTTGGTGGGGTGAGATGATGCAGCTTGCTTTCCAGCCTGACAAGCACTATACAACTTGTCCTTCTCAAAAGTGACATCCTTGATTCCTTTAACTAGATTCCTCTTGACCACTTTTCTGAGTTGATTCATTCCAACATGTGCCAGTCTTCTATGCCACAACCATCCTTTTGTTGGCTTAGTGAATAGGCAAGTACCTGGTGGCATATTGCTTGATTTGAAGTCCGTGACATACAAGTTCACATGCCTCACTCCATGAAATACTAGTCCCTTCTTTGCATTTTCAATCATTGCACCATCCTCATCAAATGTGCACTTGAATCCCATGTCACAAAGCTGACCAATAGACAGAAGGTTGAAATTGAGGGTTTCCACAAGAAAGAGCTTGGAGAGATGGAGGTCATCAGTAATGGCCACCTTGTCTGATCCTCAAACTCTCCCCTTTGAGTTATCTCCAAATGTCACCTTCTCACTATCTTCATCTTCATCAATGGTGGTGAACATGGTTGGCTTCCCGGTCATGTGTTGAGTGCACCTACTATCAAGTATCCAATGAGTACCTCCACTATTGTAGTTGACCCTGGTGGTAGCCATAAGACAGGCACTAGAGCAAGAAGGGTTAGTATCCAATGCATTACTTGATTGAGTAGCACTAACCCCATCATGTCGAATGATAGGACCATCCTTATAGATAGGGATTCTTGTAATCCCTTCCTGAAGTCTCCTCCTAATAGAATAGTGAGGAGCACGATACCTCCAATGTCCATGACCATCCCCCATGTGTATGTCGTCAAGGTCAATGTAGTAGTGGGGGGATCATAGAGGCCAGTGACGTGCTCAAGCACGTGTCCCACTTGTGAGTAGAGCACAAGTGTTATCTCCGTGGCCCTCTCAACAGAGAGCTCATGCCTTCTGTTGACTACCTCCTTAAGTAAGAAACCCCTCTCAGGAGCTATGATTTGTTGGAGGAGCATGTTAATCACTTCAAGTGGTGCAATCCTCCAAAGATCTCTGAAGGAGTTTATCCTGCATGATGAGGACATCAACGACATACGAATAATGACGACGGAAGATGGCGCGCCAAACCAAGCTGTCACGCCTCCACCTCTCGTCGTCGCGCCTCCTCGAGTTACGGATCCATCTTCTAACGAGACGACGACGTACAAGGGCCCAATCACTAGAGCTCGAGCCCAGGAATTGAAGACGGTTTTGATGCTAAGGAACGACGGCCCAGGATGATGTCGCCCGAAGGCCCACGTGGCCCAAGTCGCACGACTCCCTCTCCACCGTGCGCCTCTCCACTTCAGCCGGCCCTAGATGCCTCATCCTCCCCCTATATAGTCAAGGGCTGTGCCCCTTGTAATCTTTGAGTTTTGTTTTAAGTTTAGCTTAGCTATACATCCGTCTCTCGACGTGAATTCAGAACTCCACCTTCGTGCAATACATCAGATTGCTCGCCTCTAATTCTTGCTCGTTCTTCGATTGCGCGTAAGAATTGATCCTCGTGATCAGGTTGATCTTGTTTACCGCAAGGTTAATATCCTCCGGAAGTTGGTTCAGCGATTGCATTGGCGCTTCGGCTTGCTCGTCGTAGTCGGATCGTGAGGGTCAACATCCACCAAATCGAAGTTATCTCCACTCGCCGAAAGATCGGGCACTCTACACCTATCAAGTGGTATCAGAGCATAAACCCATTGCTTATTTTAGTGAGAAGTTAAGTGGTGCTGCTCTTAAATATTCCACTTATGATAAAGAACTTTATGCTTTAGTAAGAACTTTGCAAACATGGCAGCATTATTTATGGCCTCGCGAATTTATTATTCATTTTGATCATGAGGCTTTGAAACATATTAGAACCCAAACTAATCTGAATCGTCGACATGCTAAATGGGTTGAATTTATTGAATCTTTTCCATACATCATTAAACATAAAAACGGGAAGGAAAATGTGATTGCCGATGCTTTGTCTCGTCGTTATATGATGCTGTCCCAATTAGACTTTAAAATCTTTGGTTTGCAAGCTTTGAAAGATCAATATGTGAATGATGCTGATTTTCATGATATTATGATGCATTGTAAGGATGGCAAACCTTGGGGTAAATTTTATATGCAGGATGGGTTCCTGTTTCGTGCTAACAAGCTGTGTATTCCAGCTAGCTCGGTTCGTCTTTTGTTGTTACAGGAGGCGCATGGAGGTGGTCTTATGGGTCACTTCGGAGTTTTCAAGACATATGAGGTGTTGGCCGACCATTTCTTTTGGCCACGGATGCCCCGTGATGTTGAGCGCCTTGTTGCACGCTGTACTACATGTTAAAAAGCTAAATCTCGTTTGGGTAATCATGGTTTGTATATGCCCTTGCCTGTTCCCTCTTCTCCTTGGCATGATATTTCGATGGATTTTGTTTTGGGATTGCCTCGCACTAAGAAGGGGAGGGACAGTATTTTTGTGGTTGTTGATCGTTTCTCTAAAATGGCTCACTTTATACCTTGTCATAAAACTGATGATGCCTCAAATGTTGCTGAATTGTTCTTTAGAGAGATTGTTAGATTGCATGGAATTCCTAAAACAATTGTCTCTGATCGTGATGCTAAGTTTCTTAGTCATTTTTGGCGTTCTCTTTGGAATAAATTAGGAACTAAGCTGCTGTTTAGTACTACTTGTCATCCTCAAACTGATGGGCAAACTGAGGTAGTAAATAGAACTTTGTCTGCTATGCTTAGAGCTGTTTTAGATAAAAATTTGAGACGCTGGGAAGATTGTTTACCTCATGTTGAATTTGCTTATAATCGTGCTACACATTCTGCCACTAAGTTATGTCCTTTTGAGGTTGTTTATGGCTATGTTCCTAAGGCGCCTATTGATTTGTTTGCTATTGATGCTGAGGATGAACCACATCTTGATGCTCTTGCTCATATTGATCACATGAAACAATTGCATGAAGAAACACAACACAACATTGCCATTGCTAATAAAAAGTATCAAGTTGCTGGTAGTAAAGGTAGAAAACATATTTCTTTTGAACCTGGTGATTTGATTTGGTTGCACTTGCGTAAAGATAGATTTCCTACTTTGCGTCGTTCTAAACTGATGCCTCGTGCTGCTGGTCCCTTTAAAGTGCTAATCAAGATTAACAATAATGCTTATGTTCTTGACTTGCCCATGGAGTTTGGTGTTTCCACTAGTTTTAATGTTGCAGATTTGAAACCATACTTGGGTGAGGATGATGAGTTGCCGTCGAGGACGACTTCACTTCAAGAAGGGGAGGATGATGAGGACATCAACGACATACGAATAATGACGACGGAAGATGGCGCGCCAAACCAAGCTGTCACGCCTCCACCTCTCGTCGTCGCGCCTCCTCGAGTTACGGATCCATCTTCTAACGAGACGACGACGTACAAGGGCCCAATCACTAGAGCTCGAGCCCAGGAATTGAATACGGTTTTGATGCTAAGGAACGACGGCCCAGGATGATGTCGCCCGAAGGCCCACGTGGCCCAAGTCGCACGACTCCCTCTCCACCGCGCGCCTCTCCACTTCAGCCGGCCCTAGATGCCTTGTCTTCCCCCTATATAGTCAAGGGCTGTGCCCCTTGTAATCATTGAGTTTTGTTTTAAGTTTAGCTTAGCTATACATCCGTCTCTTGACGTGAATTCAGAACTCCACCTTCGTGCAATACATCAGATTGCTCGCCTCTAATTCTTGCTCGTTCTTCGATTGCGCGTAAGAATTGATCCTCGTGATCAGGTTGATCTTGTTTACCGCAAGGTTAATATCCTCCGGAAGTTGGTTCAGCGATTGCATTGGCGCTTCGGCTTGCTCGTCGTAGTCGGATCGTGAGGGTCAACATCCACCAAATCGAAGTTATCTCCACTCGCCGAAAGATCGGGCACTCTACACCTATCACTGCATACAAGATCATAAATCCTCAAGAAAGTCTCACAAAGGTCATCATTTGGATTTCTCACAACTTCATCAAATTGAAAGAAGAACTCCTATTGTCGAGCTCGATGAATGCCGCAAAGTCGATCTTGTGGTGGAGGAGCTGGAGGCGCCGAAGCCGTAGTGGAGAGATCGATCATCTCAAACAATCTAGTGAGCATTGTTGTTGGCACTCCCCCTACACGAATGCATGGTTCACCCGAAGTGCTTGGAGTAGAACTTGGAATGACACTTGAGGTAGAGCTTGACGAAGTGCTTGATGAAGTGCTTGGTGTAGGTCTTGATCCAAAGGAGTTGTAGAAGCTGTGGCAAGGCAATCTTGTGGAGTGATCAAAGAAGTTTGAGCTCGAAGCTACTTCTTTCCCTTTGCTTGAGGTTGCTTAAATATCCGCCTTGAACTTCTTCTTTCCCGCCAAGCTTGCTGTGATCTCCCCATCCTGGAAGAGTAGCCCGATCACATCATCAACAGAAAGATTCTTGTCCATGATAAGATCGAGGGTGATATAGAGGAGATTGCTGCAAGGGACAAATGTGAGGATCTTCTCGACAATCAATATCTTGGGAAGCTCAAAAGTAGTCGCCGCAATTCTGTCCACGGTATCTCGCATGTCAAGTAAGTCCTCATTCTCATTAGCATGAAAAGCAAAGAACTCCTCAACAAGAGACTCACTAGCATGATCAATAAAAAGCTCACAATCATCATCAATCCTAGTCATGCTAGTGGTGCAAGAAAGATCAAGAGACACATCATCAATCATCACATTAGGCACACTAGTAGAGCAACCTATCAAGTCAACACTAGAAGAATCTAGGCACTAACTAGAACTAGGCACATCCACACAATCATCACTATCATCATACACATGATTATCGGTGAAGGTATTGGCAAAGTCCACAAGAGTATCCATCAACTCATCCGAAATCATGGCATTTAGGTAGCTTTTCAAGCGATCCTTCCATGAGCCATGACCCGGCCTCGAATGGGATGACATCACTACTCAAGGCGGTTAAGCCCTATGATGAGCACTTGGCTCTGATACCACTTGAAAGGACCGCGTGACCGAGAGGGGGGGGGGGTGAATCGGGAACTCATACTATGTACCAAATTCACCAATTCCTAAAACCGAACACTCAAACAACTCCTATCACAATTCTACTGGTGATCACACTAGCAAGATAATAGTCCTATGAAAGGAACAACAACCTAAGCATACTAGTGGATTACACAAAGGCAATACAACTCCTATGCAAGCTAGTAATCAAAGATATGCGGAAGCACGCAACTAGCTAGCAAAGAGTCCTACAGATGCAAGGCTACTAAATCAAGCACAAGGTAAGTACACAAGCATGGGTAGCATAATACATACTAGGATAATCAATCAAGCCAAAGCAACTCCTATACATGCTAGTGATCAAGTATGAAAGCTAAGCACTACTAGCAAGTAAAGAAGCCTATTGTGAAGGGTAAAGATTGGGGTGCCATGTGGCACCTCCTAAAGGCTCACACGCGTCAGACTCAAAATGAACCGTAGGATCGCCACCAAGGCACCACCAGTGTGGGCCCCCACGGGAGCATCCCCGCAGCAGTCAGGCCTTAGCCGATAAGGCCGCGCCACTGTCCCGACCCGCTCGAACCCCGAGTGGTCGAGGGCCGGTCGCGTCCCGCTCGACCCCTCAAAAGGGGCCGAGCATAGATCGCTCCATCTGACGGAACCCAGGCACGACTATACCTTCCAAGCAGATGACTCAGCCACTCCCTCGAGCCTATCCACTCCGGGGCAAGGACAGACACTCCACCGCTGCTACTGTCACGACGACAGTATGCCCCCCCCCCCATAATCGCCAGACAAACTCCACCTCCGTCAACTCCTATCGGTGGGACCCGAGCCCGGATAGGACGGGGTGATAAAACCCTGACCAAGCTAGGAGTGGTGGAGTGGAGAAGCCCGATTGCCTCATCCGGACAGGACGGATTCCTACTCCAAGCAGGTCCGGATGGACGACCCCCGACGGAGGGGGTCGAACGAGCCAACGATCAACAACTGCCAACCACCTAGCCTTAAATGCCATGCCCATTACGCGTACACAGTATCAAGGAGTCAAATCCTCTAGATACCTGCCCCCCTCATCATCACCAGTGCCCGCTGACGATGGTAGGCGTGGCAAGGCTCGCTGCGCTGCCATCATCGATGACACACCTAATGGTGATGGCGCAGGACGACTTGATGAATAGCTAGATTGAACCTTGCATAAACGATGTGACAATGCCCGTACCGCACCTCCCCGTGCACGACGGAACACGCCGACTATAGGAACAAGGGAGGACTCGACCTGACAATGGAGAACGGGGGCACGCCCGAATGCCGTACCGTCCCTTTGATGCAAGACCAGGATGAGGGGGCCCGCGAGGACCAAAGACTACGCCACCGACTAAGGGCTTCGCCTTCTTCGACACGCCTTCACCAACTCATCACGTATAAAAATCTCTTTCTCTCTCTCCCTCTCTCTCGGTAACGCGGGTCCTTTCCCCTTGAAATATAAAAGGGGAGGCCCGCGCCTCTTTCAAGACATGGACAACAAGAACCACAACATAGGCACAGCAACCGCAATCACACACACACAACCACTCGCACCCGAGACTTGGAGCACCCTCCACTCTCACCACCGTTGTACTCCCTCACCGGAGCAAGCAACACGAGCAGGCCTGAGAACTGGACGTAGGGGGCTTCCCTGAACCAGTATAATCCGTCGTGTCTCTTTGCTTAGCCATTGCCGAACCTGAAGCGCGCACCCCTGTGAACAACTTCTACTGGTTGGTGATCTAAACACCGACAGTGGGCTTTGCACGTTTCGCTTCACCACTTCTTTTTGCATTTCGCTTCACCACTTCTCAGTTCGGATGGCCACTTCCTCCACCTTCTAGGCTCCCGGTAGCAGCATGTTCTTCAGGAGCCTGGAGTTCGTTGCTACTACAGACCAGAAGCTGCTATGCGCCAGCATTCTGACGTCTTCACCGCCCCTAGTCCAGGCGCCCACCCCCATGGCAACGCATCCGTGGCGGCTGGAGGACGCGAACAACACGCTTGACTCTGTAGTCACATGAGACGGGACGCGGCGACTCATCGACGAGCCACTCCCGGACCCTATCACGGCGGTCGTCGTAGTCGCCGATGAGGCGATGCGCGCGGTTCGACTTGAGCCAACCAGGCTGCACATCACTGAACGCTCCGTGGCGTCGTCTAGTTACGGCGACCCGCTATGGCTCCATCTGGAGCGTTACTTGGGCCCCATGCCCGATCCGGAAGACCTCCGGCACTTCGCATTCGTGCTGGCAAACATCCACGGGCAACTTCTTGAAGAAGAGCCCCTCCGCCCGAACGGGCTCACCAGAATCCCTTCGGAGGGCCACCCACACGGCTTACGAAACACCGCGAGGTGTTTCCAAAGCGCGATTGTGCAGCTCACGGTTCCCGCCTTTGTGGGCTCTGGGTTTGTCAGCGTGATCGAGCGTCTGGATGAGTCTCTCTTCGATCTCCTCGATGTGGGCTCAGCGGGAGACTCCAGCTCCGAGTCCGGAAGCTACACGGAAAGCTGCGGCACCCCGCGAGGGTGCAATATGATGCGGCTTGCGCCGGCCTCAGCTGCGGGGGGTGCCGGGACCTCGGTCGCCGGAGCGGTGGCGAATCCCGGGACCCCTGCCCAGGCAAACCCGACGATGGATGCGGGAGGAGGGGAAACCCTCGTCAACATTCCCGTCACTGCGGCCGGGAACCTGCAGACCCAGCCTCGCCCGGACGACCTTCAACAACGGTTGAGGGCAAGGCGGATGGAGCTGGAAGAGACTTGGCGCCAGCTCAAGCACGAAAAGGAAGAGATAGACCGCGAGCTAGCCCGTCCCGGTATGGGCGGATGCGCTCGTGCCATGGCCTGCGATGTCCTTTAGCGCATCGTCGCCGACAATCAAGGGTCCGTATAGTTTGCTCGCGGGGGACAAAACATACAGGCAGTCGTCGCCCTGCTCAATACTCTTCCTGAGCCCGCAACGCAGGAGGCCCAGCATGCTCAGCGAGAAGTAGCGGCTCTTCTAACCAAGGCCGCCGAGCTCCAAGCGGCGAGCTGACAACGGCGCGACGCTCAATCTAGCCAACAGATCTCCACATCCAGACATGCGGGAGGGGGCAGCATCGCCGGTTTGCAATAGCATTCGATTCAACAGCCAGCCCTGGCTAGAGGTGCACCTAAGAAAGCCTCGGTTCACGACCGAGTCGGACCCTACTGTGATGCGCATCACACTCTCAAGGTGCATCGTCGTGAGAGAGAGCAGCGGATCCAGGAAAGAGGCCGTCAACCACGCCACGGTGGTTGGTACGATGATACCGATGAGGAGCGGAGCCGGAGCCGGAGCCCAAGCCCTCCTGGACCGTGGGTCTTCAGCTCGCGAATCTGCACCACCGAGTTCCCTCAGCGCTTCTGGGCGCCTATGACCGTCACCAAGTACGCGGGCGAGTTGGACCCCGGCCTTTGGCTTGAGGATTACTGCCTCGTGTGTCAAGCTGGGGGGCCATCGATGACCTCGCCATCATCCGCAATCTCCCGCTGTACCTCGCCAACTCAGCCCGTGCTTGGCTTGAGCACCTCCCCGAGGGTCAAATATACGACTGGGGCAAGTTGAGGGATATTTTTGTCGGAAACTTCCAGGCGACCTATATCCGGCCGGGCAACCCCTGGGACCACAAGAACTGCTAGCAGAAAGCTGGCGAGTCCCTCCGAGACTACATCCGGCGCTTCAGCAAGAAGTGCATCGACCTACCCATCATGGGTGACATAGACATTGTTGGAGCCTTCATCTCAGGCACAACATCGGAACAGCTCATCCATGAGCTGGGCCGAAGGGGTCCGCGCATGGCCTGTGGGCTCCTAGACATCGCCACAAGCTTCGCCTCCGGCTAAGAGTGCATGGGAGCGGTCCTCCAGCGTACACCGGAGAGCAAGGGCAAGGGCAAGCGGGGGGAAGGAGCCGGCGACGGTGCCTCCGACCGCCCGAAGAAAAAGAAAAACACGCCGCGAGCAGGGCGCGACCCCGTCGTGGCTGCCGCCAAGGCCGGCAGCGGGGGAGGCGCTGAACCGCTTCGAAAAGAAGTGGAACGGTCCATGCCCGAACCACGGGTTCCCTATCAAGCACCTCCTTAAGGACTGCTCCTTGATAAAGAAATTCATCGAGGTCGAGGCGAAGAAGAGGGACCCAGGGAAGGCGTCGGAACTAGGGGTCCAGCACCCCGCGGACGGAGGGACCAGTATTCCCCAACTCCAAAGCCTGCCATTTGATTTTCACGAGGCCTGAGTCTTGAGGGAGTCGACACACCGCCAAAATCGAGCGTCGTGTGGTTTTCATAGCAGAACCCGCCACGCCGGCTTTCCTCAAGTGGTCAAATTTGCCGATCACATTTGATCGGTCGGATCACCCCACACATGTACCGTGACCGGGTCGATACCCGCTCGTGGTCGACCCCATCATCGCCAAGGTCCACCTCACCAAGGTGATAATGGATGGGGGTAGCTGCATCAACATTTTGTACACCGACACGCTCGACCTGCTCGGCGTCGCCCGATCGCGCCTTCAGCCGGCTGGTGCACCCTTCCATGGGATCGTCCCGGGGCAACAAGCCATGCCCCTTGGGCGGATCAGCCTGCCTGTCACATTCGAGACTCCATCCAACTTCCGGACCGAGACCCTCGTCTTTGAGTTGTCGACTTCCCAGGAGTATATCACGCTCTCTTGGGACATCCGTGTTACACCAAATTCATGGCCGTACCCAACTATACCTACTTGAAGCTCAAGATGCCAGGCCCAAAAGGGTCATCACCATCAGTGCGTCCCTCCAATGCACCTTCCAATGCAAGACAGAGAACAGCGATCTTGCGGCGGTGATGGTGGCCTCCGTCGGGGAGCTCGAGGCTATCCGCACCCACCTTGAGGAGGGGGCCCCCAACACCAGTCATAAGAATGCCTCATTCAAGCCCGCGGAGGACACCAGAGAAGTGCAGATCGACCCTAAGGGCGACAAGGAGAGGACGGTGAAAGTGGGGGCATCCCTTAACCCCAAATAGGAAGGCGCACTTGTCGACTTTCTCCGCACTAACGCCGACGTTTTCGCATAGAGGCCCTCGGACATGCCTGGCATACCGAGGGAAGTCGACGAGCACTCCTCGAACATCAGGTTGGGCGCCAAGCCGGTGAAGCAACGTCTGCGCCGCTTCGACGAGGAGAAGCCTAGGGCAATCGGAGAAGAGATCGCGAAGCTGCAGGCGGCCGGGTTCATCAACAAGGTGTACCATCCCGAATGGTTAGCTAATCTTGTTCTTGTACGAAAAAAGAATGGGAAATGGAGGATGTGTGTTGACTATACGAGCTTGAATAAGGTGTGTTCGAAGGATCCTTTTCCTTTGTCACGCATAGACCAGATTGTTGACTCAACGGCGGGATGCGAGACTCTCTGCTTCCTAGGTGCCTACTCGGGGTACCACCAGATCGTGATGAAAGAATCCGACCAACTCGTGACATCTTTCATCACGCCGTTCGGCTCTTACTACTTCATAATGATGCCTTTCGGGCTCAAGAACGCCGGTGCGATGTTTCAGCGTTGCATGCAATGGTGCTTCGATCATTTGATCGGCCACACGGTTGAAGCCTATGTGGACGACATCGTCGTCAAGTCCAAAAGGACGGACACCCTCATAGCAAACCTCGAGCTCATCTTTGCCAAACTGCGCACAAACGACGTCAAACTCAACCCTGAGAAGTGCGTTTTTGGGGTCCCAAGGGGCATGTTCCTCGGGTTTGTCGTCTCCCAATGAGGCATAAAGGCCAATCCCGAGAAAATCTCCACGATCGAGCGGATGGGACCGGTCTAGAATCTCAAAGGGATGCAGCGGCTCACGGGCTGTCTAACGGCGTTGAGTCTCTTCATTTCGCGTCTCAGCAAGAGGGTGCTTCCGCTATATAGGCTTCTGAAGAAATCCGACCAGTTCGAGTGGACCCTCGAGGCGCAGTCTACCCTCGACGACATCAAGCGCATTTTGAGCAGCGTAGCCATGCTAACACCCCTGGTCCCAAGAGAGGTGCTGCTGCTATACATAGCTGCGATGACTCAAGTCGTAAGTTCGGCGCTCGTAGTCGAGCGAGAAAGAGAGGGACACATCCTCAAAGTCCAGGACCCCGTTTACTACGTCAGCAAAGTCCTGTCTGACTCAAAGACTAGGTACCCCTAGATCCTCAAGATTCTCTACACGGTGATGGTGGCAAGGCGCAAGCTCTGGCACTACTTTGACTCGCACCCGATTCATATTGTGAGTTCCTTTCCTCTCCGAGAGATTATACAGAACAGAGACTCGGTGGGCAAGGTGGCCAAGTGGGCGCTCGTGTTGATGGGACATGATGTCACGTACCAGCCCCAAGTGGCCATCATGTCCAAGGCCTTTATCGACTTCGTGGCGGAGTGGACTGAGGCGCAACTCCCGCCCGCTCCCATCGATCAGGAATACTGGGTCATGTACTTTGACGGATTTCTCATATAGACAAGAGCAGGCGTCGGCCTCGTCTTCGTCTCTCCACTCAGGGTACGTATGAAATATGCAATTCGTTTACATTTCCCTGCATCAAGCAACGCTGCCGAGTACGAAGTGCTGGTCAACGGGCTCAAGATTGCCATCGAGCTCGGAATCCGGTGGCTGGAAATCCGGGGCGACTCCCAACTCATGGTCGACCAGATCATGAAAGAGTCTAGCTGTCAGACGCGTTAGCCAAAATGGTGTCTGGTTGGGAGCAGATCCCTCCAAGGGTCTTCACGAACGATCACACCAACCTTCAGTTAGACCCAAGGAGCCCACGGGGTCCAAGGAGGTAACAAGTGATTCTGCTGAACCCGACTCGAGGGCCGAAGAATAGACTCCGATGGCCCTGCAGCTTGCGGACATGATGGAGATCGATCGACCAAGCGACTCTGTTGAGCCGGATGACCAGTCGGACAACCCGGGGGTCAAGTGAATCGACCCCCAGGTCGAGCGAGCCGGGCTCCCACTGATAGGTGTAGAGTGCCCGATCTTTCGGCGAGTGGAGATAACTTCGATTTGGTGGATGTCGACCCTCAAGATCCGACTACGACGAGCAAGCCGAAGCGCCAATGCAATCACTGAACCAACTTCCGGAGGATATTAACCTTGCGGTAAACAAGATCAACCTGATCACGAGGATCAATTCTTATGCGCAATCGAAGAACGAGTAAGAATTAGAGGTGAGCAATCTGATGTATTACACGAAGGTGGAGTTCTGAATTCACGTCGAGAGACGGATGTATAGCTAAGCTAAACTTAAAACAAAACTCAAAGATTGCAAGGGGTGCAACCTTGACAAAATAGGGGGAGGATGAGGCATCTAGTGAAGAGGCATCTAAATAGGGTGCCGGCTGAAGTGGAGAGGCGCGCGTTGGAGAGGGAGTCACGCGACTTGGGCCACGTGGACCTTCGGGCGGCATCATCCTGGGCCGTTGTTCCTTAGCATCAAAACTGTCTTCAATTCCTGGGATCGATCTCTAGTGATTGGACCCTTGTATGTCGTCGTCTCGTTAGAAGATGGATCCGTAAGTCGAGGAGGCGCGACGACGAGAGGTGGAGGCGTGATAGCTTGGTTTGGCGCGCCATCTTCCGTCGTCATTATTCATATGTCGTTGATGTCCTCATCATCCTCCCCTTCTTGAAGTGAAGTCGTCCTCGACGGCAACTCATCATCCTCACCCAAGTATGGTTTCAAATCTGCAACATTAAAACTAGTGGAAACACCAAACTCCATGGGCAAGTCAAGAACATAAGCATTATCGTTAATCTTGGTTAGCACTTTAAAAGGACCAGCAGCACGAGGCATCAGTTTAGAACGACACAAAGTAGGAAATCTATCTTTACGCAAGTGCAACCAAACCAAATCACTAGGTTCAAAAGAAATATGTTTTCTACCTTTACTACCAGCAACTTGATACTTTTTATTAGCAATGGCAATGTTGTGTTGTGTTTCTTCATGCAATCGTTTCATGTGATCAATATGAGCAAGAGCATCAAGATGTGGTTCATCTTTAGCATCAATAGAAAACAAATCAATAGGCGCCCTAGGAACATAGCCATAAACAACCTCAAAAGGACACATCTTAGTGGCAGAATGTGTAGCACGATTATAAGCAAATTCAACATGAGGTAAACAATCTTCCCAACGTCTCAAGTTTTTATCTAGAACAGCTCTAAGCATAGCAGACAAAGTTCTATTTACTACCTCAGTTTGCCCATCAGTTTGAGGATGACAAGTAGTACTAAATAGCAGCTTAGTTCCTAATTTATTCCAAAGAGAACGCCAAAAATGACTAAGAAACTTAGCATCACGATCAGAGACAATTGTTTTAGGAATTCCATGCAATCTAACAATCTCTCTAAAGAACAATTCAGCAACATTTGAGGCATCATCAGTTTTATGACAAGGTATAAAGTGAGCCATTTTAGAGAAACGATCAACAGCCACAAAAATACTGTCCCTCTCCTTCTTAGTGCGAGGCAATCCCAAAACAAAATCCATCGAAATATCATGCCAAGGAGAAGAGGGAACAGGCAAGGGCATATACAAACCATGATTACCCAAACGAGATTTAGCTTTTTGACATGTAGTACAGCGTGCCACAAGGCACTCAACATCACGGCGCATCCGTGGCCAAAAGAAATGGTCGGCCAACACCTCATGTGTCTTGAAAACTCCGAAGTGAGCCATAAGACCACCTCCATGCGCCTCCTGTAACAACAAAAGACGAACCGAGCTAGCTGGAATACACAGCTTGTTAGCACGAAACAGGAACCCATCCTACATATGAAATTTGCCCTAAGGTTTGCCATCCTTACAATGCATCATAATATCACGAAAATCAGCATCATTCACATATTGATCTTTCAAAGCTTGCAAACCAAAGATTTTAAAGTC
This sequence comes from Eleusine indica, assembly GCA_030378355.1. Lineage (NCBI taxonomy): Eukaryota > Viridiplantae > Streptophyta > Magnoliopsida > Poales > Poaceae > Eleusine > Eleusine indica. Next base: position 22,959,877 of record CM059500.1, read on the forward strand.
TAATTGGGACAGCATCATATAACGACGAGACAAAGCATCGGCAATCACATTTTCCTTCCCGTTTTTATGTTTAACAATGTACGGAAAAGATTCAATAAATTCAACCCATTTAGCATGACGACGGTTCAGATTAGTTTGGGTTCTAATATGTTTCAAAGCCTCATGATCAGAATGAATAATAAATTCGCGAGGCCATAAATAATGCTGCCATGTTTGCAAAGTTCTTACTAAAGCATAAAGTTCTTTATCATAAGTGGAATATTTAAGAGCAGCACCACTTAACTTCTCACTAAAATAAGCAATGGGTTTATGATCTTGCAACAAAACAGCATCCAAACCAATTCCACTAGCATCACATTCCAATTCAAACACTTTATCAAAATTAGGCAATTGTAAGAGAGGAGCATGAGTTAACCGTTCCTTTAAAGTGTTGAATGCGTCGTCTTGTGGTGCGCCCCACTCAAATGGCGCACCCTTCTTGGTCAGCTCATGTAATGGTGCAGCAATAGAACTGAAATCCCGCACAAAACGACGATAGAAGCCTGCAAGACCAAGAAAGCTGCAAACCTGTGTGACCGTCGTCGGTTGGGGCCAACTCTGAATGGCGTCCACCTTGCTGCTATCGACCTCAATGCCCTGTGGAGTAACAACATATCCAAGAAACGAAACACGTTGCGTGCAAAAAGTGCATTTTTCCATGTTCCCAAACAAGTGAGCAGCACGCAAAGCATCAAAAACAGCATGCAAATGATCTAAATGCTCATTCATGGATTTGCTGTATATAAGGATATCATCAAAATAGACAACAACAAATATTCCAATGAAAGACCGAAGAACTTCATTCATTAAGCGCATAAAAGTGCTAGGAGCATTAGACAATCCAAACGGCATAACCAACCATTCATACAAGCCAAATTTAGTTTTAAAAGCCGTTTTCCATTCATCTCCTAATTTAGTGAAACAAGCATACGAGAGCAAACTAGCGCATAGCAAAGCAGATTAGCATCATGTAATTCATCAAAATTAGCACGTGTAGCAAGCAAGATAGGGTTATTCAATTTGATCTCATGTTGAACAGGTGCAACAGGAGGCGATGTAACCAATTTTGCAGCTTTTGCCGCTCGAGCAATATCATCTTTAAGAACTTGTTCAGGTGTCATAGGATGAATAATAAATTTCTGACCCTTAAACATGAAGGAATAATAATTGGAGCGACCATGATGAACACTATCAACATCATATTGCCAAGGACGGCCAAGCAACAAAGAGCATGCTTCCATTGGAACAACATCACAATCTACAAAATCAGAATTGGCGCCAAGAGAGAAAGGAACACGTACCGAGCGCGTTACCTTTATTTTGCCGCCATCATTAAGCCATTGAACGTGATAAGGATGTGGATGCTTCCTTATTGGCAATGACAACTACTCCACCAAGGTCGTACTAGCCAAATTGTTGCAACTACCACCATCGATGATTATACGGACCGCTCGTTCTTGCACAACGCCTTTGATATGAAAAATGTTGTGGCGCTGATGCTTTTCATCCTGAACGACCTGTGTACTAAGAACACGCTGCACAACAAGAGTGGCATACCTGTCGGCGGCACTAGAGTCGACATGAAGCTCCGTATTATCTGCATGATTAGTGGCAAGCATAGTTTGCTGAATATCCTCAGAATCACTACCAGAAGAATACCCACGGTCGTCACGAATCAACATAGTTCGTTTATTTGGACAATCGCGTATCACATGACCAAATCCTCGGCAACGGTGACACTGAATATCATGAGCTCGTCCAGACGACGAGGAGGACGGCACGATCGAGGCAGATTTGGCCGTGGATGGAGCACTCGACTTGGACGTGGTTGAGGAGTGGTCGCGCGACGTGGAAGGAGGTGTCGACCGTGGAGCTGGAGGCGTCTTGGACCCTACAAAAATATTAGGTCTTGACGGCACAAAACGATGATGCATCGCAGCTTTTAATGTCGTCCAAGTGGCTGGAATATTATCAGGATATCTTTGTCTATACTCACGCCACCAAAGTAAAGCAAATTCAGTAAATTCACTAATAGCAGCCTTAACTTGTAAATTAGCAGGAATACCATGGCATGCAAATTTTTGTTCAACCTCTAATTCCCAATCAAGATAAGCACCCGGATCATATTTGCCATTAAAAGTGAGAATACGAAATTTTATTTTGGCAAAAGAATCATTAACAGGAACACGTACCCTACGATTACGACCACGGCGATAGTCGTCGTCCTGCTCGGTGTCGGCGCCGTAGTCACGTGCATGTTGCAACTCCGTGAGCTGCGTCATCATGGTCCCAAGCTGCAACGACATGGCCTCAAGACGAGTCATGATCGTCGCGAGCGTGGTGCGGGCAGCCGTATCAGCGAGGTCCAGTTGATCAAAACGCTCATTCGACGAAGTGACCGTAGAGTCAAGTCTCTCGTGCATCATCTTCATGTCGTTTTGTAGACCATCAACCTGTGCCTGGACATCCTGGAGGGTGAGCTCCTCCGACTTCGAGCTGTTTTCTGCCATAGAAACACAAGCAATACAAAAAGCGGGATCCTACAACGAGAGGTGAGTGGTGGATGAAAAGCTCAATCAAAAAGCTATTATCAAATTCTTACCCGTCCTTACCAAGCACGCAAGCGTGAACTGCAACCACAGGTAAAACCGGTGGAAGATTGAAGGAGCGATTGCGTTGTGAAACGAAAACCTGCTCGTAGTAGAAAATTTGTGGGGCTAGGAGGCTGCACTCAATCCAAGGGTTAGCACAATTCAAACAATAACTGCAAAGCTGAATAATGGTGCTAAACGCGAAAAGATTGCTGCCGGTACAAGTGCAAGAGGAAGGAAGAAGGATCAAAACAAAGTGCAGCAAGAACGCGTCACCTGTGTTGCTCGACCGCTCTTTTTTTTTCTTTTTTTTTCTTTCTTTTTTTTCTCTTTTTTTTAATACTTTTTGCTGAAAATATAAACAATGAGACCTCAAATAAGTAATTAAGCACAAGCGCTTTTTTTTTAGGCAGGGGTAGAACGGTAATTAAAAGATCGGCGAAACCGAACATGATGAGGACATCAACGACATACGAATAATGACGACGGAAGATGGCACGACAAACCAAGATGTCACGCCTCCACCTCTCGTCGTCGCGCCTCCTCGAGTTACGGATCCATCTTCTAACGAGACGACGACGTACAAGGGCCCAATCACTAGAGCTCGAGCCCAGGAATTGAAGACGGTTTTGATGCTAAGGAACGACGGCCCAGGATGATGTGGCCCGAAGGCCCACGTGGCCCAAGTCGCACGACTCCCTCTCCACCGCGCGCCCCTCCACTTCAGCCGGCCCTAGATGCCTCGTCCTCCCCCTATATAGTCAAGGGCTGCGCCCCTTGTAATCTTTGAGTTTTGTTTTAAGTTTAGCTTAGCTATACATCCGTCTCTCGACGTGAATTCAGAACTCCACCTTCGTGCAACACATCAGATTGCTCGCCTCTAATTCTTGCTCGTTCTTCGATTGCGCGTAAGAATTGATCCTCGTGATCAGGTTGATCTTGTTTACCGCAAGGTTAATATCCTCCGGAAGTTGGTTCAGCGATTGCATTGGCGCTTCGGCTTGCTCGTCGTAGTCGGATCGTGAGGGTCAACATCCACCAAATCGAAGTTACTTTCGTTCAATAATTTGCGTTGTTGAGTTTTTGTGCTTTCGCTTTTGATCGTTGCTGGTACACTGTGTTTCATCGTTTTCTTCCTATCATCGTCGTATCCTTCCGCCGTGCCGCGTGTTTTCACCACCACAGTTTGCTTTCCGCCGCATCTGTTTATCCCGTCTCGCTTGCCAAATTTATCCGCTGCACCGTGAGTCCGGGTCAATCACTGTCTCGACGATCGAGTCCTACTCGGTTACGTCGTGACCCGCTCGCCTCGCCCTATGTTTAGTTCTGTTCGGTTTCGTGTGTCCCGCTCGCCTCGCTGATCGAGTCCTACTCGGTTACATCGTGACCCGCTCGCCTCGCCCTGTGTTTGTTTCTGCTCGGTTTCGCTATAGAGTGCCCGATCTTTCGGCGAGTGGAGATAACTTCGATTTGGTGGATGTTGACCCTCACGATCCGACTACGACGAGGAAGCCGAAGCGCCAATGCAATCGCTGAACCAACTTCCGGAGGATATTAACCTTGCGGTAAACAAGATCAACCCAATCACGAGGATCAATTCTTACGTGCAATCGAAGAACGAGCAAGAATTAGAGGCGAGCAATCTGATGTATTGCACGAAGGTGGACTTCTGAATTCACGTCGAGAGACGGATGTATAGCTAAGCTAAACTTAAAACAAAACTCAAAGATTGCAAGGGGCGCAGCCCTTGACTTGGGCCGTGTGGGCCTTCGGGCGGCGTCATCCTGGGCCGTCGTTCCTTAGCATCAAAACCGTCTTTAGTTCCTGGGCTCGAGCTCTAGTGATTGGGCCCTTGTACGTCGTCGTCTCATTAGAAGATGGATCCGTAACTCGAGGAGGAGCGATGACGAGAGGTGGAGGCGTGACAGCTTGGTTTGGCGCGCCATCTTCCGTCGTCATTATTCATATGTTGTTGATGTCCTCATCAAAAGGGCAAGGAAACGATAAAGGCAAAATGAAGAATAGAGGATGCGGTGCCCAAGGCTTAAATAGGAGGACGAGCCAGGAGTGCGACCAGAACTGACCGCGGAAATCCGCCCACAACCCGCCAGGTGATAAACCTCTCAACCACTTATCCTGCACGACGCGTAGATATGGTATCCCACACTCCTCCATAACTCCACTTTTCCCACTATCCCAAAAACTTCTCGGCTTCCACGAACGGCTGCGCGCACCATAGGCCGACCTCTACTGCCATCACTGCGAGAAATGCCTCTCCGGTCGCCGCGCCAAGAAAGACGGAATGGCAACGCACCGCGCTTGGGACCACCATGACCCAGATGTCAGGTAAACCACTCAGTCCCTCCTATTTAATCGGGTTGTGGGATCTGGCAATGCGGAGCTGATTTAGGACCCAAGCCGCGCCTTGAATTCTGAAGCAGGAAATACGCGTGGAGCCCACTAGTCAGGCCTCGCCACAACAAACGCGACCGACTCGAGTGGACTCGGCTAGCGAATAGCAAGGAATGGGATGGAGGCGGGAGGCGAGCCGCTCGACCCCGACGAGGGACGAGCGGTGCAGGTAAGACGCGATAAGGGGCTGAAAATTGCCCCGACGGCGCCAAGGTTCTAAGGCTGGCCCCGCAAGCGGGTTCGACAGCCGCCTAGAGCACGAACAGAGTGAGGGGCATGAGCGATGGGCACACTTAGCAGCCAATACCTCGACCCCCGAGGGGTCGAGAGCATCATGGAGTAGCGTTTGAGTCCTGCTCTGACTCGACCTTTGGTATCTCCTCGAAGAGAGGCAACTAGCCATCATGGCCTATCGAATGGTCATGATAACCAGTCGAGCTGGAAAGATGGATTTATGAGGTCGAGCACCAGCTGGTTCGCTGGGGACCCGTCGACAAAGAACCAGAGATCTCATTCGAACGAACCCGATTGTAGCTCATCGAGCAACCATGTTTCAGCCACCAAAGCGAAAACATGGCCCGGCTCTATCCTCCATCCCATGAATGGGACGTGGAAGGAGAAAACTAAAAAGCCTAAATGGCCGCTCGGCCAACCCGTCCGCATTGAGTGGGGGCGTGAGGGCCGGCATCACCAAACGAGACCCAACAACAGGGTCAGATCCATTATTCTCTGCCAAGGTTCTAAGGCTGGCCCCGCAAGCGGGTTCGACAGCCACCTAGAGTGTGAACAGAGCGAGGGGCATGAGCGATGGGCATACTTAGTGGCCAATACCCCGGCCCTCGAGGGGTCGAGGGCATTGCAGAGTAGCGTTTGGGTCCCGCTCCGACTCGACCTTTGGTATCTCTCTCAAGATAGGCAGCTAGCCATCACGACCTATCGAATGGTTGTGACAACCAGTCGAGATGGAAAGACGGATTCATGAGGTCGACCACTAGCTAGTTCGCTGGGACCCCATCGACGAGGAACCAGATATCTCACTCGAATGAACCCGATTGTAGCTCACCGAGCAACCACGTTTCAGCCACCGAGGCGAAAACGTGGCCCGGCTCTATCGTCCGTCTCACAAACGGGACATAGAAGGAGAAAACAAAAAAAGTCGAAACGGCCGCTCGACCGATCCATCTGCATCGAGCTAGGACGCAACGGCCGGCATCACCAAACGAGACCCAACAACGGGGTCACACTCATTATTCTTTGCTCACAAGACCGTTTAAAGCCAACTCTTACAGACTCCCTCTCTTCTTTTTACAAAGCGAGTATCAATGACTCGAGAAAAAAAAGGGAGAAAGGAAAAGATCGACCTGAGGGGTCTACTACAAAGAAAAAGCGGTACCCGCACCTCGGCGGGTACATGCGAGGTAAAGCGCCTGTAATGCTTCGTTGTCAGGGAAAGACGCCCTCATTTGAGGCCGCCTTTTCCCCCTACGAAGAAGGCGAGCAGCCCGGCCACGCCATGCGGCTGTTGCTGGAGCCGCCTCTTGAGACCAAGGACCCCTGTGCTGGTGGGGAGTCTGGTCCGGTGCCTCTTCTTGACCTCGATCCTACCGACACTGCCGAGAACGAACACGAGAGGACCTAATAAACCATGGTGACCTTCCATGCGAAGGCACCTTTATCTCCATCTCACCCCGACAAGGGGAGGACACAATAGAAGTCGAGCCAACCTTCCCACAACCGACAGGGCCGCCACACCAGGGCGGCCGGGGACTTACTATCGGCGGGTTTTCATCCCCGTCCTCATCACCAGGGACATCATCGCACCCGGTGGCCATGAGAACAATGGACCACCAAGCGATTGTCGGTCTCGTCCCAGGTATCTCAAGGCTCAGAGTGTAAAGCTAGGTGTGGGGATGAAGCAGAACATTGTCTGGCCGTGTCCTTAAATAACCAAACTAGGGGATGGAGACCGAGGAACACGGGTCCCATGGCACCCCAGAGATCGTTTCAGGTACAAACAGTCAAAGAACGAGTCCGTCCGGACTCCTTCTTTGGCTCGGGGGCTACACCCGATGGGTGCGCTCGCGCGTACTCTGACGGACGAACGACCTAACCTTCTCACAACATGTGAAGCCGAAGCGCGAGTTTCAACCAAGAACCCCCTCCGGCTCGGGGGCTACACCCATCGAGTGCGCTCACGCGCACCTCTCTCACACAAACCAGGCAACCCGCGAACGACTTTGCACACCGGCGCCAAAATCCCCCGAGCGACTCTCCGACTCACTCGGGGGCTCGGGGGCTACTGTCGAGGGTAAAGATCGGGGTTCCATGTGGCACCTCCTGAAGACTCACACGCATCAAACTCAAAAGGGCCCACAGGATCACCACCAAGGAACCACCAGCGTGGGCCCCCACGGGGAGCATCCACGCAGCAGTCAGGCCTTAGCCGCAAAGGCCACGTCACTGTCCTGACCCGCTCGACCCCTGAGTGGTCGAGGGCCGGTCGCGTCCCGCTCGACCCCTCAATGGGGGTCGAGGATTCGCTAAGCCCTCCTCGACCCCTCAAAAGGGGCCGAGCACAGATCGCTCCGTCTGATGGAAACCGGGCACGACTATACCTTCCAAGCAGATGACTCAGCCACTCCCTCGAGCCTGTCCACTCCGGGACAAGGACGGACACTCCGCTGCTGCTGATGAGGACATCAACGACATACGAATAATGACGACGGAAGATGGCGCGCCAAACCAAGCTGTCATGCCTCCACCTCTCGTCGTCGCGCCTCCTCGAGTTACGGATCCATCTTCTAACGAGACGACGACGTACAAGGGCCCAATCACTAGAGCTCGAGCCCAGGAATTGAAGACGGTTTTGATGCTAAGGAACGACGGCCCAGGATGATATCGCCCGAAGGCCCACGTGGCCCAAGTCGCATGACTCCCTCTCCACCGCGTGCCTCTCCACTTCAGTCGGCCCTAGATGCCTCGTCCTCCCCCTATATAGTCAAGGGCTGCGCCCTTGTAATCTTTGAGTTTTGTTTTAAGTTTTGCTTAGCTATACATCCGTCTCTCGACGTGAATTCAGAACTCCACCTTCGTGCAACACATCAGATTGCTCGCCTCTAATTCTTGCTCGTTCTTCGATTGCGCGTAAGAATTGATCCTCGTGATCAGGTTGATCTTGTTTACCGCAAGGTTAATATCCTCCGGAAGTTGGTTCAGCGATTGCATTGGCGCTTCGGCTTGCTCGTCGTAGTCGGATCGTGAGGATCAACATCCACTAAATCGAAGTTATCTCCACTCGCCGAAAGATCGGGCACTTTACACCTATCAAGTGGTATCAGATTCCAGTGTTTCTCGGTGAGTTTTATCCAAGTCCACATAAACCGAAAACTACAAAAAAAAAGTTTACCCCAGTACGGTTTTGAGCCTCGCACTTTCGTTCAATAATTTGCGTTGTTGAGTTTTTGTGCTTTTGCTTTTGATCGTTGCTGGTACACTGTGTTTGATCCGGGTGCTTATCTTGATTGGGAATTAGAGGTTGAACAAAAATTTGCATGCCATGATATTCCTGCTAATTTACAAGTTAAGGCTGCTATTAGTGAATTTACTGAATTTGCTTTACTTTGGTGGCGTGAGTATAGACAAAGATATCCTGATAATATTCCAGCCACTTGGGCGGCATTAAAAGCTGCTATGCGTCATCGTTTTGTGCCGTCATATTATGCTAGAGATTTGCTTAATCAAATGCAGCGATTTCAACAAGGTTCCCTTTCCGTAGAGGATTATTATCAAGCTTTGCAAAAGGGTATGATTCGCTGTGGTTTAGTTGAACTGGATGATGCTGCTATGGCTCGCTTTAGGGGTGGGTTAAATCGTGAAATTCAGAATATTCTTGATTATAAACATTATGATGATATGACCACCTTATTTGAATATGCTTGTAAAGCTGAACGTGAAGTGCAGGATCGACAATCTTCGTCAAGACCTAACATTTTTGTAGGGTCCAAGACGCCTTTAGCTCCACGGTCGGCACCTCCTTCCACGCCGCGCGACCACTCCTCGACCACGTCCAAGTCGAGTGCTCCATCCACGGCCAAATCTGCCTCGATCGTGCCATCCTCCTCATCGTCTGGACGAGCTCGTGATATTCAGTGTCACCGTTGTCGAGGATTTGGTCATGTGATACGCGATTGTCCAAATAAACGAACTATGTTGATTCGTGACGACGGTGGGTATTCTTCTGCTAGTGATTCTGAGGATATTCAGCAGACTATGCTTGCCACTAATCATGTAGATAATACGGAGCTTCATGTCGACTCTAGTGCCGCCGACAGGTATGCCACTCTTGTTGTGCAGCGTGTTCTTAGTACACAGGTCGTTCAGGATGAAAAGCATCAGCGCCACAACATTTTTCATATCAAAGGCGTTGTGCAAGAACGAGCGGTCCGTATAATCATCGATGGTGGCAGTTGCAATAATTTGGCTAGTACGACCTTGGTGGAGCAGTTGTCATTGCCAACAAGGAAGCACCCACATCCTTATCACGTTCAATGGCTTAATGATGACGGCAAAATAAAGGTAACGCGCTCGGTACGTGTTCCTTTCTCTCTTGGCGCCTATTCTGATTTTGTAGATTGTGATGTTGTTCCAATGGAAGCATGCTCTTTGTTGCTTGGCCGTACTTAGCAATATGATGTTGATAGTGTTCATCATGGTCGCTCCAATTATTATTCCTTCATGTTTAAGGGTCAGAAAATTGTTATTCATCCTATGACACCTGAACAAGTTCTTAAAGATGATATTGCTCGAGCGGCAAAAGCTGCAAAATTGGTTACATCGCCTCCTGTTGCACCTATTCAACATGAGATCAAATTGAATAACCCTATCTTGCTTGCTACACGTGCTGATTTTGATGAATTACATGATGCTAATCTGCTTTGCTATGCGCTAGTTTGCTCTCGTATGCTTGTTTCACTAGATGAGGCACCTCTGTTGCATATTCCTCCTGCTGTTGCTAACCTTTTACAGGACTATAAAGATGTTTTTCCCGCTGAATTGCCATCGGGTCTTCCTCCTATTCGTGGCATAGAACATCAGATTGATTTAATTCCAGGCGCACAGCTTCCTAATCGCGCTCCGTACCGCACAAATCCTGAGGAGACGAAAGAAATTCAGCGTCAAGTGCAGGCATTGCTTGATAAAGGTTACATTCGTGAGTCTCTCAGCCCTTGTTCGGTTCCTGTTTTGCTTGTTCCTAAGAAAGATGGTTCTTGGCGTATGTGTGTAGATTGTCGTGCAATTAACAATATTACAATTCGTTATCGATATCCTATACCATGCCTTGATGATATGCTTGATGAACTTAGTGGTGCCACAATTTTCTCTAAGGTTGATTTACGTAGTGGTTACCATCAAATAAGAATGAAATTAGGAGATGAAATTAGTGGCTACTGTCATGACAACAATATGCCCCCCCCCCCCCCCGTAATCACCAGACAAACTCCACCTCCGTCAACTCCCATCAGTGGGACCCGAGACCGGACAGGACGGGGTGATGAAACCCTGACCAAGCCAGGAGTGGCGGAGTGGAGAAGCTCGATTGCCTCGTCCAGACGTGACGGATTCCAACTCCAAGCAGGTCTGGACAAGTGCAACCCGACACGATGACCCCTGATGGAGGGGGTCGAGCGAGCCAACGGTCAACAACTGCCAACCACCCGGCCTTAAATGCCATGCCCATTACGCGTACATAGTATCAAGGAGTCAAATCCCTCCAGATACCAGCCCCCCTCATCATCACCAGTGCTCGCTGATGATGGCAAGCATGGCAAGGCTCGCTGCGCTACCATCTTCTTGAAAACACCCAATGGTGATGGTGCAGGACGGCTTTGGACAGCTAGATTGAACCTTGCATAAATGACGTGATAATGCCCGTACCGCACCTCCCCACGCACGGCGGAACACGCCGACTATAGGAACAAGGGAGGACTCGATCCGACGACGGAGAACGGGGGCACGCCCAAATGCCGTACCGCCCCTTTGACGCAAGACCAGGACGAGGGGGTCTGCGAGGACCCAAGACTACGCCGCTGACTAAGGGCTTCGCCTTCTTCGGCACGCCTCCACCAACTCATCACGTGTAGAAATCTATTTCTCTCTCTCCCTCTCTCTCTCTGTAACGCGGGTCCTTTCCCCTTGAAATATAAAAGGGGAGGCCCGCACCTCTTTCAAGACATGGACAACAACAACCACAACATAGGCATAGCAACCGCAATCACACACACACACCACTCACCCCGAGACTTGGAGCACCCTCCTCTCTCACCACCGTTATACTCCCTCACCGGAGCAGGCAACACGAGCAGGCCTGAGAACTAGATGTTGGGGGCTTCCCTGAACCAGTATAATCCCCTGTGTCCCCTTGCTTAGCCATCATCGAACCTGAAGCGCGCACCCATGTGAACAAATTCTGCTGGTCGATGATCTAAACACTGACACCTATTCATGCAAGTCTACAAGGTAATCAAAGTAAGGAGTAGAGTAAGAGATGGCTCATGATTTTTTTTCTACAAGGTAATCAAAGTAAGGAGTAGAGTAAGAGATGGCTCATGATTTTTTTTTCTTGAGGACTCGAAAGGATGGTGCCTTCCCCTACTTCTCGTTGGACCACTCTCGTCGGAGTTCCGGTCCCTCCCGCCACCAATGTGGAGTTCTCGCCCACGAGCCCGCAATCACTCCCGGAGTGAAGACACGGTGCGCGTCACCACTGTCACCAAGGCACAAGCTCGCCTCCCTTGAGAACTTGCCAGACTCCTCGAGCCAACACGGGCACTCACTATTGATGCCCCTTTCACCGGCGGGCTCAAACTGTGTACAAACGTGTGACGGCCTTCACATCCGATCACGATAGGCTCGAACACCGACACCTAACTGGTCTAGGTCTCACCATAAACCAAGAGTAACAACCTAGATCACACCCTTAAGGACACTCTAGCCTTAGATGTGCATCAATGCTAGAGTTACTCTCACTAGCACTCTCAAGATATGCAATATCTCCGCCTAGTGCTCTCCTCTTTTCCTCTTGGCTCTCACCAAATGCTCCAAGCAATTCCATTGCCCAAGAGAGTTCTCCAAGACCCCAGCAACGAAGTTATATAGGCTTCCAACCTCCAACTAGCCATTGCTCCATGAAATCACCCTTCTGGACACTATTGACCAGACCGTCCGGTCTCTTCTGGAACAGCTCTAGAAGCTGTTGGCTTCACTGTCCCTAGCGATTTCCTGTACTGACCAGACCGTCCGGTCAGCTAACCGGACCGTTCGGTCAGCTGACTGGACCGTTCGGTCAGTTTCTCTCTCCACTACAGAAACTTTCTCCAACTTGCTTCCTTTTTGCCCTAAGCACACTGTATAGACCGCATCGTCCGGTCTATAGACCGAACCATCCGGTCTCTACGTCTTCCAACACAGGCAGATTCCTCGATGAGTCTTCTCTCTAGAATTCCTGTTCTCCTAGTGACCGTACAGTCCGGTCTCCACTCCGGTCACTCTATCCAGAAGCTGAAACTCCTCGTCCTCGCTTGACTTCATTTCCTGGACTCCCTTGATGTCGGGATGGCGACTAGACATGACCTAAGAGAAATGACCTAGACCCCCTAGGTTGCGGCTTCTCCACTATCACCTAGCGCCTGTGATTTCATTGAGCATCCATGCACATCACCGACTAGACATAACCTAAGAGAAATGACCTAGACCCCCTTGATAGTCTGATTTTTCCTATGGACTCAAAGCCCTAATAACTAGACAAGTGTTCCCAACACGTGCTCCATAGCTTGTCCCTAGCCTTGATCCATCTCCATCAACCCTTGGACTCCATCAAACTCATCAAGTCTCCATGCTTGTGGTCATTGTCATCATTGCCAAGGCAGTCGTCAACAATCATAATAGAGTAGAAAAATGTTTCCTACACAAACAACACTCGTGTAGACGTTAATCACATTTCATGTTTGTCATTCATCACCAAAATATTCATACCTCGGTGTGACCTCAATGGTCATGATCCTTACACCTAGTTGACTCGATCTAATCATTGAAAGATGTTAGAGGATGTCTTACATGGAAGTGCTCTGCTGATGGTCATAGTAGAGTCTGATCCATCGATGAAGAAGGCGATGCAGATGTAGGTGATCGGTCGACGAAGAGGATGTGGATCACAAGCGAGCAGTCATGACGGTGCTTCCCAAAAACCTGATATGTCTCCTACCCCGTGCAAGGACACGAGAAGATGAAGGCTTCGGAGACCTGCTCTCTCGGCACGGATGGCACGTCGACAGCGGGATGGGGAAGACGATGTTGCAACATAGTAGCAAATGGCAAGAGAGGCGAAAAACTATGTATTCTGTAGGCGACAACTCCCCCATTTATATACACACGGTGTTGCACACTTATGGTAATTAATCTGCAATTAAGCAAGCATGTTAATCACCATTAAGAGAGAATAATAGCTTACCATATTTGGTCAACGCAATTATCTCTTGCATAACAAAAATTCTGAGTAGCAAAAGGAAGTTGTGACCCCGCACACGTAAGGCTTGGATTTTGCCGGACCATTCACGCGCATGTCATGCACCCGTGCCCTTCGCCCCGCTCGGTCCGGCGAGGCGAGGCGAGCATGCGTGTGTTCTTCCTCTTCTCTCCTACTAGCTCCACTAGGTGGAAACAACTCAAGTATTTAAGTTGTTCTTCTCCTCTCTAGACTAGCAGTATGGGACTAATGTCCCCCACCATGTCATGCATGTGCACATGGGCCTTTGGGATTTATTAGAATTATTAATTTGGGCCATAGGCCAAAACTTCTAACAATCTCTCACCTGATCATAGAGGCTCATGTCGATTTGCCCATCATACCAATGTACTATTGATATACCAGCTTTTTAGTGGAGACCGATGAAGGTTGAACATCCACCTGGAGCTATAAGCTACACTCATCCATAATTGTGCAATGGACTATGCCTTATATTGATAGTTTGATGTGAATAAGTTTCACTTATAGCCTTGACTGGTACTTGGCTGTTAAGAGTCTACCCCGCGGTGGAGCATATAAGTCGTACTCCTGTCTCACTTCATGAGCTTGTTACAGAATTCCTGATTCTTATAGACCGCAACTAACGATCAAGTTCACATAGGTGTGTTCTTACAAGATACTCTATACGACAATATCTTGCACATTAAAGAGCCTCAGAACACATTAAGACAAAATCATCCTACCTAACAGATACGACAGTACTGCAACTCCAATGGAGTGGGTTAAGGGTATTGATTGTACTCTCTAGTTAACTAATAGTTTGTTCTTCTCAGGTCCTAATTCATGGGATCTTCGATCACATAGGTTGGGTTACCACTGTACTGTAACTCATGTTGGTCTCAATCCCATCTCCTTCGATGCATTATCTATCACAATGCGCGATAATCCCTTAGTAAAGGGATCTGCCAGGTTTTTAGCTGTTTCAATGTATTCCACAGCTACAACACCGAAGCTCCTTTGTTTCCTGACAGACTTCAGTCTGTGCTTCACATGTTTGCTGGACTTCATATTATCCTGACTGCTAGTCACCTTCCTAATAACTATTTGATTATCACAGTTCATGACAATAGTAGGGATTGGTTTTTCAACCATCAGCAAGTCCATTAAAAGTTCTCTCAACCACTCTGCCTCAGTGGAAGCTGTTTCCAGAGCAGTGAGCTCTGCCTCCATGGTTGATTTAGTCAAAATCGTTTGCTTGCACGATCTCCATGAGACAGCACCGCCACCAAGTGTGAGTAGGTATCCACTAGTGGCCTTTAGCTTATCAGCATCTGTTATCCAGTTTGAATCACTATATCCTTCATTTACACCAGGGTACCCTAAATAGTGAATTCCATAACTCATTGAGCCCTTTAGATAGTGCAAGACTCGATCAATACCACGTCAATGATCATCTCCCGGATTAGAGTTAAACCGGCTCAATTTGCTAACAACAAATGAGATGTCAGGGTGGGTTGCACTAGCTAGGTACATCAGTGAGCCAACAATTTGAGAGTATCGTAGTTGATCCTTTCCTAGTCCTTTATTCTTTCGAAGTATTAGACTAGGATCATAGGGGTGTTTGAGAAGGTTTACTTTCCAAGTAGCCGAAGCGACTCAAGACCTTCTCAATATAATGAGATTGCACAAGAGTAATCCCATCCTCACCCTTCTTAAGTTTAATATTAAGGATCACATCCGCTTCTCCCAAATCCTTCATGACATAATTTTTGGGATAAGAATAATTTTAGATCATTTATCTCATCAATACTAGTCCCAAAAATTAGTATGTCATCAACATACAAACACAGTATAACTCATTTACCCCCACCATAGCGGTAGTACACGCATGTGTCAGCCTCATTTACAGCAAACCTAGCAGATGTTAAAGTTTTGTCAAACTTCTCATGCCATTGCTTGGGGGCTTGCTTTAGGCCATACAAGGACTTAAGTAATCTACACACCTTGCCCTCTTGTCCAGGCACTACAAATCCATTTGGCTGGTCCATGTAGATTTCCTCATCCAACTCTCCATTAAGGAAAGCTGTCTTCACATCCATTTGATAGACTAGAAGACCATGTGAGACAGCCAATGATAGTAATACCTGGATGGTGGTTAATCTGGCAACGAGTGAGTAGGTATCAAAGTAATCCTTGCTTTCTTTTTGCGTATATCCCTTAGCTACAAGCCTTGCATTGTACTTTTTAATGGTACCATCAGGCCTGAGTTTTTCTTAAATACCCACTACCAACCAACTGGTTTGCAGCCAATTGGTCGATCAGATACTTCCCATGTTCCATTGGAGATGATGGAGTCCATCTCGCTATGGACTGCATCCTTCTAGTATTCTGCATCAGGCGATGCATATGCCTCCGAGATGGATGTGGAAGTATCATCAACAAGGTACACAATGAAGTCATGCCAAAGGATTTTGCAACCCTTTGTATCTTGCTCCTATGAGGAGCTACTTCACTATCATCTTCGTCGCTCTCATGTGGATGTTCAATTAGAGTTGAAGGTTCTGGAGTTAAATCAGCAGAAGAACTAGGTACAAAGTATGTATCTTTTATAGGAAAAATATTCTCAAAGAAAGTTACATCACGAGACTCTAAGAGTGAATCAACTAGGACATCAAGCGTTTCAGACCTTATCACCAAAAATTTATATGTTGTGCTATGGTACGCATATCCTAGAAAGACACAATCAATCGTCTTAGGTCCAAGTTTGCATTTCTTATTTATTGGTATACTAATCATGGTCAGACAGCCCCATGTACGCAAATATGAGAGTGAGGGTTTTCTTCCTTACCATCCTTCATATGGAGTGATATCACTATTCTTAGTGGGAAACTCTATTCAGAACATGACACGCTGTCAAGGCAGCCTCCCCCCACCATGCCTTAGGTAAACCGAAAGTTCCTAATATGGCATTCACCAAGTCCATCAATGTCTGGTTCTTCCTTTCAGCAACACCATTAGATTGTGGTGAGTAGGGAGGTGTTCGTTCATGAATAATTCCATTCTTCGAACAGAAAAGATCAAACTCATTTGAAAAATACTCTCCACCACGGTCAGACCTAACACGCTCTATTTTCCTTTCTAGTTGATTTTCTACCTCAGCCTTGTATGTCTTAAAGTATTCAAATGCCTCATCCTTAGTTCTTAGTAGAAACACATAACAGCACCTAGTTGCATCATCAATTAAAATCATAAAGTACCTTTTACCTCCTTTTGTCAACACACCATTCATCTCATAGAGATCAGAATGTATGAGTTCTAATAGTGTCGAGTTTCTCTTGTCTATAGCTTTATGAGGCTTACGAGGTTGCTTTGCTTGCACACAAGCTTGACACTTGAAACCTTTGACAATAGAGAACTTAGGAATTAAACTCATACTGGATAGCCGATTCATACAACCAAAATTTATGTGACACAAACGAGAATGCCATACATTAGCCTCAAAATTGTTTGAATCACATGCATGGTTCACAACCTTGTTACAAAAATCAGAAAGGAAAAGGCGGAACAAGCCTCCGCTGTCATAGCCTTTGCCAATGAATTGGCCAAACCTCGAAACGACTATTTTATTCGACTCAAATACCAGCTTGAATCCATCTCGACAGAGAAGAGATCCACTAACGAGGTTCTAGTTTATTGAGGGGGGCATGTTGTACGTCCTTCAGTCGTACAATCTTTTTTGAAGTGAACTTCAGATCGACCGAACCAACACCAAGAACAGTAGCATGCGAGCCATTCCCTATCATGATGGATGAACCTCGTGTGACCTGGTAAGAAGAAAACATAGAGATATCAGCACAAACGTGAATATTGGCTCCTGTATCTATCCACCAATCATAGCTTCATATACAGAAAATACACTAGGTAGATTATCATACCCAGATGCTTCATTGGAGTCACCAATAGTCACGTTGGCAGCCTTCTGCCCTTGCTGGATTTTCTTGCCTTTGCGGTTGCGACACTTCTTGGCAAAATGCCCATTCTCGCCACACACAAAGCAGACAATCTCATCCATGTTCATCTTCTTCTTCTTAAATTGAGTAGTCTAAATAGCCTTTCCTTTTCCCTTTTGGTTCTTCTTTCCAGCGTGATGCATAACGTTGGCGTTGGACTGACCTTCAAGTGCTCTCAGTGGTGCATCCTTTGCTCGAGCCTTCTCCTCAACATCAAGACCAGCCAACAATTCCTCGATGGAGATTTTATGTTTTAGAGATGTGGCATAGCTCCTTCAAGATGAGGGTAACTTGGCAATAATGCCCCCAGCCACAAACTTGCCAGCCAATTTGCAACCAAGCTGATCGCACTACCACACAATGAGTTGGAGTTCATGGGCCTGCTCGATAGTAGAATGGTTGTCAACCATTCTAAAGTAGTGGTACTGTTCCATGACATACAGCTCGCGTCCAGCATCTGAGGCTGAGAACTTGTGTTCAAGTGCCTCCCAAAGTTCAGCAACGCTCTTGATGTGCATATACACATCGCACAACTGGTCGGAGAGAACGCTAAGGACGCATCCGACAAAAATCATCGTAGCCGCAGAGAACTCCTGCATCTCTTTCTCGAAACTGAGAGGTAATGCCGGAGGGTTCCCTATGACCCAAAACATGCCCATAGCCGAGAGCCACAACTGGACTCTCATCTGCCATCTCTTGAAGTTCACTCTAGTGAACTTCTCAGGTTTTATCGCATCAACAAAACCAGCCATCACTAAACAAATATCAAGTTTTTGGATTGTTGGAAAAAAACAGCAGTTTAGTGATGATATATCTAATTCCAGTAAGAATAAAAACAAGATACACTACACGTAATTTAGGCATGTGAATCATCAAGTAGGCTCCTATCTCAATTACGTGTACTAGTAGATCATAAGACATAAATAATGAAGAAACGCTAATTATAGTGACTAGCCACAACCTAGGATCAAGGCCTAGATCACTCAATCTAATCATTGAAAGATGTTAGAGGATGTCTTACAGGGAAGCGCTTCGGTGATGGTCGTAGTAGAGTCTGATCCATCGATGAAGAAGGCGATGCAGATATAGGCGATCGGTTGGCGAAGAGGATATGGATCACAAGCGAGCAGTCGCGATGGCGTTTTCCAAAAACCTGATACGTCTCCTATACCGTGCAAGGACATGAGAAGATGTAGGCTTTGGAGTCCTGCTCTCCCGGCACCGATGGCACGTCGGCGGCGGGATAGGGAAGATGATGCGGCAACACATTAGCAAATGGCGAGAGAGGCGAAAAACTGTGTATTTTGTAGGCGACGTCTTGCCCCGTTTATATATACATGGTACTGCACACTTATGATAAATTAATCTACAATTAAGTAGGCGTGTTAATCACCATTAAGAGAGAATAATTGCTTACCATATTTGACCAGCGCAATTATCTCTTGCATAATAAAAATTTTGAGGAGCAAAAGGAACTGAGAGCCAGAGGCTGTGGAGCACCTCACGTCAACAAGGCTAGGCAAGTATGTCCTGGCATGGGTGCAAATAGAAGGGGATAGTGTTCTCTCCAAAACTAGTTATCTTGAGACATAAAGGAGAAGATATAATATAATCCTAAGTACGGATTGGCTAAGAAAGTATGATGCAGTATTGTACTGGCCGACAAGGAGAGTTAACTGAGGCATATATATGTGGCACCAAGATCGAGATTTGGTTCCACTAGAAAATCTTAGGAGAACACACTAAGCTTAACCAAGGACAAGAGCATCCGCATGTGTGTAAATTAAGTACAATGGAAGCATCAAACTGAAGCTACTGCATGGAAGAAGAGAAGAAGATGTCAAGGCGGAATTTTTCTCTCTCTTTTCCTAGGCCCTGAATCTCGAGGTCGAGATTCATTGTAAGGGGTAGAGTTGTAACACCCTAAAATTTGCAAATAAAACGACTTCCATTATTAATTCAATTCTAGTTTTTACTAATTAAAATGTATTAAAGTAGAAACTTGCATCATGTCTTTTGCTGCATATGTGTGAAAAATGAATTTTAACCTCGATAGAAGATCGTGTATTGTTTGAGAAATTAGGAGTTGACTCTGTCACCAAGCGGTATCGTAACCACCCTGGGCACCGTGGCCATCTGTCAGCCCTTTCAAGAGCCTTGGACGTGGAAACGTGAGAAGCCCATCATTGTTTGTCTCTGCTATATAAACAAAACCCTAGTCTCTTGTTCCCTGACCAAGAAACACACGCCGCCGCCATCCCTTGGGAAACCAGGAGCTTGCGCAGCTCATCGCTGCTGTCTTGCCGACAGGGAAACCCAGCTCCAATGATTTCTGTCAGATCGCTGAAGGACGATGTCAACCATCAACCACCATCGCCACTGCAAGTCATCGCCAAGCCATCATTCACTCTGGTGAAGCCTCACGGTGAGAAACGCAGAACCAATTAACTCGTTTGCATAGTTTTCTTATCACGTTATGAAGAGCTAGCCTGGGTTGTGCGTTTCCGACGAAGCGTATAGCTCCTGCAGTCATGGCGCCGCCGCTATAGTCTGTTGCCGCCGGCAGTTCTTAATTACTTGGTGCGATCTCATCTATGCACAACAACTCACGGCCATGATAATTAGCAGGTTATCCCTTTGTTAACAAGATAGCGACACATGCAGGCTGTAGTAGTTAGGTCCTGTACGTACGTATATCTCAGCTGATTTAGATTAGTTTATTGGCTACGCATCAGCATGACGTTGGGATGGCATCATAGGAAGTATTCCTATATAAACAATCTCGTATAGTGTTTCTATTTCTTAGAAAAAAACCATTTAGATTGTTAGTCTTATTACTTTTTCTCACAAGCTCCGATTTACGTAATTCTTGCGCTCAAGTGATCGTCGTGACATAGGCTTTTTAATGATGCAATTTGTTTACTGTCATGATATTATTTAGCTTGTTTCTTAGTGTGTTTATTGATTTCTTGTCGGTAGTTACGCGGTATAGAGCCGGTTCAAGAACCTGCGTACAATCTCCAGGATCAAGTGTTTGAGCCGCAATTAGAAGAAGGCAAGTGTCCTTGATCATATTGCTCCTATTTTAGAATGTGTCATTTTTACAAATTACATGCATGTGTCTTAATTTGAATCCTATATTATTGGTTTACTAGTTTTCTATTTTATTCCTTGAAGCATTTTGATGGGTAGTGTCTATGGTTTTGGGTAGGTTAATGCTTAGTTTGTTGTCATGTGGATGGGGACTAGTTAATTAACTTGGCAAATGCTCTACTTAATTATCTTGGGTTGGTAATTTTTAGCAACATGCAGTTTAGTATATCTGGACTGGCAGGATAGTTTGGTATGGTGTCGAGTGCATGAGATTTTGGTATGTGCTAGTCGTCAGTCTAGATTCTAAGGTCCGGTTCGTGGACATGTAACCCGGCTGAACATCGTAACCACGACGCTTAAATGGGTGCGGCTTAGCTAATTAAATAGTTCTTCTCTTATTTACTATATCACCATCTGGTTGTTATGTGACGTAAGAGGGGCTATGCGGTGAAGGAAAAATAGACTCCCCTGTTTTAGCGAATCCTTAACGGGGGTTTATAGGATAGGAGGCGCCATTGAAAGGCTTTTCAATGTGAACCTGGCTACACACCACGGAAGTGTGAAGTGCAATGAAGATCATTGACTCGTGGTGAATGTATGCAAACCTTGCAAAGATAAAATTGTGATTACAATCATGCTCATGGTCAAGAGCGAGATTGGACTTCTTCACGATTAGAGGGATGGTTGGTTGGTTGGTTGTTTTGGTAGCCAAGTGGCGAGTACTTGGTGAGTCGGTAGTCGGATTTGGGAAATCCGATGAGCTTGTGTCACCCTTATTGGTTCTGTTTGGAGCTTGGAGATTACACTTTGCTTTTATAAATATGTCAGGCGTAGTGCATTAAATATGAGTCAAGCCTTTCTTGATATTAGGCTGCATGTCATTTTATTTCCTTCACTTGCTGAGTACGACAAGTACTCAAGCTTGTCATATTCTGTTGTTGTTCGACATACTCACTGCTCAGACGTTAGAGGACAAGAGGACTTCAATGATGATGATGATTTCGACCCGAATGCACCGTACTAGGCTTGTGTTCCCCCGGACAACTGCTATGGCGAATGGAAGCCACTCCGCTAGTTAATCGTTTGCTACTGTTATGTTATTTTGCTTTAGACCAATGAGTCTTTATTGTAATAATGGTATAATGTTTACTTGGCTTTTATTAATAATGGTACATTTGATCTTGGCATACACGTGGAGTGCATCTGGTTTTGCCTTAAGAAAACCGGATGTGACAGGGCTCTGGTGCACCGGTTCACCATGGACTGGAAACATACTCCATCGGGGGTTCTAATCTGGGCCATTGATCTAATATTGGATGGCTGGGAGGGATTCCGGGGAGGCTGGCAGCGGCCGGCGCAGAACAAGGCGGCGACACCATGGGAGTTGGCACGGGAGTTCGCTAGGGCGGCGCGCTGGAGGCCTAGAAGATTCAGGGTCTATCCTAAACTGTAGATGAGGGAAAGGGAACTCTCATCGAGGCATTGCGTGGGTGGCCCGGGTGAGGGACTTGATGACAGGGTTGATGGCAAACGATCAACAGTGTCGAGGATCAGCTTCGTGTGAGGAAACTCGACGCTGCTGCTCCAAAGGGTGCAGTTCAACTCTAGTACTTCTAGTAAGTCGTCGGCATTGACCGGGACGACTTCTCTCCAAGCGACTCGCGTCAACGTTGTTTGACGGCTCCGGGGAAAACAATGGCCGAGGGAGATCTGATGCACAGCTGGGGCTAGGGATTTTCTCAGAGGAAAGGATGACGATGGGGATGCTTAGGGGCTGTTTTATAGGGGTAGGAGTCATCGGAAGGGTCATGTGGCTGGCAGGCAGCTCGGCTGCTACTATTAACAGAATAGCATGGACAATGACATGCGCGTTCCGAAGGATTGTGTACACTAATCAATCTACAACTTAAACCTGTTTGGTGGACATCTTGTGAAACACGTATAGGAAAAGTGGTTTTAGATGTTTTCTTACCTGATATGGAGATCGCAGGGCCAAAAGAGAGCAAGATCGCGAAGCAGCAGTTGGCGGGCCAAACGCGTTCCTAGAGTCACTGAGGCATATCTCGGCAAGGGCTCCTGTGAGCGCGAAGAAGACTTCCTAGAACACGACATGGATCAAAGTTTGAAGCTTAGGACCCTCGGGATTGATCGTTACAGGGCTCGAGTTTACCGTGTACGCGCGCAGTTGATGAACTGATAGGGAACAACGTTCATGGCGAACAAGATCGTTGTTTCTTCGATGCTCCAATTGATGCGAGATTTGCATATGTTGCAGAGGGCAACCTGGAACACGATCTGGTGAAGTTTCACATCGATTGGTTCAGCGGATCGTTGGGAATGTTGATGCCAACATGGCGCTTTGTTTCTGCGCGCGATGGGAGCAGAGGAGGCGACGAGGAATTTGGACTGCAATGATTGGGACAGAGAGAGGGGAGGCAGTGGGCATTGGCGTGCAAGGCAAGGGGCATCTTAGCTTCATTTTATAGGGCGTGGAGGCACTAGAAGGAAAAGGAAAAGCTTCTTCGGAGGTTAATTGGCCGCCTACGCCATTGATGGCCAATTGAGCTCCATAGTGCGGAATTAAAGCCAAAAGCTGGTGGAATTGGAAGAGGAGAAGGTGGCACATCCATTTGAGGCCTCGTTCGTTTGGGCTGGAATGGCCTATTTCAGAGCCCATTCCGACCGGATTAGAGTGACCTGTTTTGAAGTTGAACCTGATGTAAAATAATCATTCGGTTGGGCTGGCTTCGAAATACAAACCGGTCCGGAATGATCTTTTCTATCTCTAGATGGCCCGGAATATATCCCCACCTCACACCCTCTCTGGATTTTATCCTTTGAATGATTACTAGGTTTCAATGACAGCCTAGGATTCACTCAATCCTGACCCATATAAAAAACAGGGCTGAATGAAATACAAGCCTGCCGAACAAAGCCTGAAGGGTCCGAGGAGCCGGTTACTTGCATGTGGAGGCAGATCGACGACCGACGGCGGCGTCGGTTTCCTGGCGGCAGCCTTCGTGCGGGAGGACGAAGATGACGATGATCGCTAGGCTTCGATTGCAGCTCCGGGCTAGACTATCGTGGGTGGGCCGAGCTAGTTACTGGGCCAAGTAGGGTGGGAAAGAAGGAAAAAAGTGGGCTGCGGCAGGGAGAATTGGCCATGTGCCACGTGAGTGTTTCTTTCTATTCTCTTTTTCTTTTCTAATTTCTGATTTCTTTTTTATTTTCTATTGCCAACTCTAAAACAAAAACTACTCAAATTTTAAATATATTTTCACACACAAAAAAAATCCCTAATGTGAACTACTCCAACATGAATGCAACAAACAACATGTATTTTGCCTAAAGAAAATGATAGCAATCTAACTAATTGAAGTTAATTTTTAAACTATTATAAAAAATTATAAAATTTAGTAAAATTTATTAACACTTCGAAATTGAAATTTTAGATGTTACACCTCTTCCAGCAGTGATATCTAGGCAAATCCGCCCTTCTAGACAATTGAGTCACTTTCTCCTTTCGATCCCCGCTTGTTATTTTGCCGATCTAATCCTCTCATATTATGTAACTAGATAAGCTCGCACGCTCCACTGCATTGATAAAGTTATTCATCAGGTAACCATTGTTTTTTATCACCAAAAATATTGCATTCAACTTTCATCGGGATGCGTCAACTGTCGGCCATGTTTATTGAGCCCGTTAATGATAGTAATGGGATGCAGCCCGCTCTTTGTATTCTGGGCCTTCAGTTTGATATGGACTATTATTGTGAGTTATGCCACATACTATGTTTCAGTTGGCTAGACTGGTCTACGAACTAGTGGGATTTTCATCTGGGTTGAACGCGCACACCAGTTTCTTGATCACATCGACAAAAAGGACGGTGCTTTTTAGTTATTCCGAATAAGAAGGCATGGCCTCGAACGTGGAAGGGATTTTTTTGAACTGTTTTTTTCACTCGATGTCCTTTGTCCTCGTATGCAGGTGGGGGTAGATGGTGCAACACATGGACCAGTTCCATCCACATGTTACGATCCCGAGGCTTTTTTCCTTATGTGTATTTTTCTACCCACTAAAGTGGCATTCACACAGATCTTCCTCTTTATTTAGCTGTCCACAACATTCCGGGACGGAGGGCTTCCATACCTACTTCTTACCATGGAGCTTGCAAGCGCATCCTCCTTTGTCTGTTACCAATCTTCATCAAAGCCAATGTCAAGCTTTTAGCTGCCAGATCTCCCTGATCCACCTCCCTCCCTCTTCTTCTCCCTCTATTCTCATATCTACTTCATATCATACTACAATTCCTTTTGAGTTCTGATGTTCGTCGTATGAACTTATTTGGACACCAAATCTGTTCTCACCAACATTCCTCCTCCTTTGTTGTGGTCTTTGTGCAGCATGCGAGGATATTATCTCCTTTTCTGCTCTTCGATGTTGCAAAATCTCTCCAACCAGCCCTCTCCAAGCCTTCTCTTTCGTGACTCATCAGGTTACTGTTGTGTTTTACGATGGATCTAGACAACCTGTCTTCTCTTTTGTTGCCTCTTCACGGGGCTGGTGATAGATTTCCTGATGTTCATTAAGTCTGAGCAAATTTGTTGATTAAATCTGAGCATATATGCCTATGTCTTAATAGATATCCTGTTGTTCATTAAGTCTGAGCATATTTGTTCATGCATATGATACATTTCCTGATGTTGATTCAATTTGATCATATTTTTTCATATATATGATACATTTTTTGTTGTTGGTTAAATTTGAGCATATATGTCCATGCATGTTATTTCTACAGTTGATGATTAAGTCTGAGCATATTTTCATAGATGCCTCAAGAAGACAAGAGAAGCATACTTATCATTTAGGCTACTGTTCTAGTCACCGTTATGTATGCATTCATGTTTAGTATGTTGACTACATGTGTTGAACAATCACGTCATATGATTACTTATGCTCCAATGAGTGCAATGGATGAAATAAGGCTAAAGAACTTGAATAAAATTTATATTGTAATGATGTGGAATGTATTAACATGCTTAGGACGAGAAGAGTTGCAACTTGCTTAGGGATAGAAACTTTCTTAGAGACAACATACATAGCAGTGTTGAAGAGCAAGTTGCCATGTTCCTGCATTTTGTTGGCCACAACCAACATTTTAGAGTCATACACCAAATATGGAGGTGTTCTGCTGAGACAGTGAGCAGATATTTTAAGGAGGTTTTATATGATAGTAGTGAACTTAGAGAGGTTATGATTAAGCCTCCATCTAGTGACACAACATTTAATATCAGAAACAGTCACAGATGGTATCCATATTTTAAGGTAATCTTGTATATTTGTACTAAATCTTACATGCATTACTGAACTAATGCAACACAATTGTTGGATCCCATGTAGGATTGTGTGGGCGCAACAGATGGAACTCATATACATGCTAGAATAACAGAAAAGATGCAAGCCGCATTTAGGGGAGGAAGAATTACCCAACTCAAAATGTTCTAGCTGTAGTGGACTTTGATTTGAAGTTTACCTATGTATTAGCTAGTTGGGAGGGATCAACACATGATGCAACCATTTTTGCTGATGCACTAGAGAGGCATGACAGGTTACTAGTTCCACAAGGTAATCAAATTAATTAGTCACCCATATTAAAATGGATCAACACAACACTAGAACTAATACATTTGCATACTTGTTTCAGGTAAATTCTATCTAGTAGATGATGGATAAGTCCTCACTCAAATCATCTTCATTATCATCATTATCTTCTTCAATCATTGTCTTCTTCTTGCTTCTCAGCTTGAAGAGTTAGGTTGGATGGTTATGGATCATCCAAACCCGACTGATAGCTCTCGAAAGCAGTGATCTCCCCAAGCACATCCTTGATGGTCTTTTGTCTTGAGGTCACCTTGCAAGGTGTAGGTGATGATGGATTCATACTTGGGGTCCTTGAATAGCCTCATGAATCATCTTATCACATCAACAGGCTTGAGCTTGATGTCATCCTCAAGAGCATTGATCTCCTCCACTAGCACATGAAAATGAGAATAGACAGTGTTAGCTCTGTCATGTGGCAATCTAGTGAAGTTATCATACTTGTTCTTTTGCAGATAGTATCTTTCCTCTTTCACATCACTGGTACCCTCATGAATGCTTTGAATCTCAGTCCAGATACCATGTGTTGTCGATCTTGCATCTAATTTAGCAAAGACATCCTTAGAAATGCAATCAAACAGAGCATTCTTGGCCTTAGCGTTGTGCTTAATTAATTTAGGATCAAGCGGGTTCACATCCGCATTTGAATCAGGGGTCACCTTCCTTATCTCAGGATCAAGGGACTCAAGGTAGGCTTGCATACGAGCCTTCCAATAGTTGTAGTCCTTACCATTGAATATGGGAACACTCTTCATCTCTCTCGACATCCTTACTCAAGGCGGTGAAGCCTCTAGGTTGTGCACTTAGCTCTGATACCAATTCTAAGGACCGAAGGCATATCGAGAAGGGGTGTGAATTGGTAAGCCAACCATGATTATCAAATACTTCAATTTCACTCCACTAAATCCCGACAATCATTGCAACCTAACAATTCTAGTAGGCCAAGATCCTACACATGTTAGTGTTCATGATGAGTGTAAATGCGGAAATTAATCACACTAACCTATGCAAGCCACAAGTCAACCTATCCACTAGAGCACACAATTGAGGAATAGTAAAGAGGGGTCAAGGAATGCTTATGATTTTTTCTCGAGGTCTCTGAAGGATGTCGCCTTCCCCTAATCCTCGTTGGACCACTCCCGTCGGAGTGCTGGTTCCTCCCGCCACCTAGTCGAGTTCTCGCACACGCAATCACTCCCGGAGTGAAGACACGGTTGCGTCCCCACTGCCACCAAGGCACAAGATCGCCTCCCTTGAGAACTTGCCGAACTCGCCAAGCCAACACGAGCGCTCACTAGTGATGTCCCTATCAACGGCGGGCTCAAATCGTGTACAAACTTGTGACGGCCTTCACAACCAATCACGATAGGCTCGATCACCGACACCTAACCGGTCTAGGTCTCACCACAGACCAAGAGTAACAACCTAGATCACACTCTCAAGGACACCCTAGCCTTAGATATGGATAGAAGCTCAAGTTACTCTCACTAGCACTCTCAAGATATCCAATATCCTCTTCTAGTGCTTCTCTCTTTTCCTCTTGGCTCCTTACAAATGCTCCACATTTCCACTAGCCAAGAATGGTCTCTGAGACCCCAGCAACAAATTTATATAGGCTTCCAACCTCAAACTAGTCGTTGCTCCACAAAATCAACTTCCTAGACGCGCTGACCGGACTGTCCGGTCACTGCCTGACCAGACCGTCCGGTCACTTCTAGAACGGCTCCTAGAGTCGTTGGCTTCTCTGTCCCTACTGACTTCCATACTGAGCGGACCGTCTGGTCACTAGACAGGACCGTCTGGTCTGTCTAGCTTTCGCTCATTCTAGAGAGCGTCCAAAACTGCTCATCTCTGTTTTCGCTCCCATCCATACAAACCGGACCATCCGGTCTGTAGACCGTACTGTCTGGTCTGAGAAACCATGTGAATATGTGCCATGGTTTGCAATATGTGATGAGTAATTGATATTGGTTGAGTTCGGTGTTTGAGTTGAAATGCGGGAATCTGGGAATTGCATGAGTTTGTGCATGTCATGGTTTTGACTAACCAGAGTTGGTGAGGATGTTAGAGAGTTGCAGGAGATGGAAAATGTGTTTGCTTGTCTCATGATGTGTAGGTCACTGGAATCAACTTAGCGGTCAACGGCGAGAGGATCGAGCACAAGTAGGAGACTTGGGGCCGGACGATCGAGAGGCCGGGTGAAGTCAAGGGTGATCCACACCGTACACGTCGACAGGCAAGAAGCATGGGCGGTTTCGCGGTTGAGCCTCAAAACCGTGGGTGGTGATCAAGATGGCGGGGTTGACCAAGTCAAAGGTGATCGGGAGTCGGTGCAAGTAGAGGCTTCCAATGGATCGGAGACGGGAGAGACTTGCCGACGAGGAGGATCACAGGACGGGGTGACACGCGTCAAGATCGAGAAGTCATGCTTTAAGAAGCGTGCAAGGCGGTTTCCCGATTTGGGCCTCAAAACTGGTGGCACCATCATGGAGCTTGCGTCGAGGCGAAGCAAAGTTGTGAAGGGCTCGATGGCGTTCGGGCGAAGGAAAAAGTGTTAGACGGTTTTGCCCCTGGTGGTAGGTGGCAATGAGTTATAGGTCAAGGGTAGAGTTGTCTTGAACCCTAGCCTATATAAAGAGAGCTGTGGCTGGTGGGAGAGGTGTCTCTTCCCATTAGTCTTGTTATGACTTCATCCAAAGTGCTAGGAGAGGTCTTCATATAATAGAGAAGAGGAGAGGGTATGTGAGAGACATCTCTTTCTCTTCCAAATAGTGGGAGGAAGAGGGTGGCTTCCTAGCCATGTATCCATAGATCTTGTAAGCATGTTTCTATGATATGAGAATTATTTTCGTGCTCAAGATCTTCCTCTCTCACTAAATCCTGAATTTCTCTTTTGCTCTATTTTTGGAGTTATTTTCATGGGAATTTTTTATCTCCTTTTCGAGTGAGTTTTTGAGGCGGAATTCTTGAGGGATCTTAGTGCTATGATGAGCTAGAACAATCCCTCATGGGTCCTTGACCGAATCAAGAGCTCTAGCACCTTCGATTTGAAGGATTTCTCAAGTTTCCCTGTTTGGTATTCTTGGCACAAGATCTGAAATTCGTGATGAATCCTTGAGCCAATTGAGTGGATCTTCTAGGATTAGGGTTGTGATGTGTTGAGGATTGGTTGGTCCAAAATCGCACTTTTTGGGGATCATTTGATTGAGTTTTGGAGAGATTTGGGGGAAAATCGTGACAGTTTTCTGTTCTATCGGGATCGATCGACACTTCCGATCACCTGGACCAGCACTACCGGTGGGTTAGAACCCGGATCGACACTGCTGATGCCACGACCGGTATTGCCGGTGGCTTGGGTCAGAACCTCGCATTGGCACTACCGATAGACATGATCGACACTGTCGATAGTACCAATCGGCACTGCCGATGATCATCCAGTAATCTGTTTTGAGTGTGTTCTTCTACCGTGTCAATTCTTTGCTGCTCTCCTTTGTGTCCGCTGTGTTCCACTGCTGTTATTGATCACTCCTAGGGTTGACACATCACAAGTTGGTGTGTGTGGCTTCGGTGATCGGTTTAGAGGTTGGCTTGGGTTGTAATTGGGATACAGGCCAAGTTCTTGTAAAGAATTTTAATTGGCTCTTATTCACCCCCCCCCCCTTTGGTCGCCTTCTCGGTCCTTCACGGTCTCTATGGGCCTTCACGCTAACAGATTCCTCACAGTCCACTCTTTGATCCTCTAATGACCATATAGTCCGGTCTCTCTAGACCTTCTGTCCGGTCACTCTGTCTAGAAGCTGAAACTTCTCGTCCTTGCTTGACTTCGTTTCCTGTCTTCTTCCAACAGCTCCTTGGCTTCTCCACTGTCACCTAGTGCCTCTGACTTCTCTGAACATCCATGCACATCACCAACTAGTGTGACCTAAAGAGACATGACCTAGACCCATTTGACAGTCTGGCTTTTCCTATGGACTCAAAGCCCTAACAACTAGACAAATATTCCAAACACTTGCTCCGTAGCTTGTCCTTAGCCTTGATCCATCTCCATCAACCCTTGGACTCCATCAAACTCATCAAGCTCCATGCCTGTGTTCATTGTCATCAATTGCCAAGATAATCATCATCAAAAAGATTTATAGTAGAGTTTAGAGACGATTCCTGCATAGACAACACTCATGTAGATATTAGCCCACAATTTCATAGTTGTCATTAATCACCAAAACATTCATATCTCAGGGATCCAATCATCAATGGTCATGAAGCTTACACACCGATATAGGAAACCTGTCCTTCACCATTTGTTCCTTGAGAGAACGATAGTCAACGTAGAAACGCCAAGTGTGATCTGCTTTCCTGACGAGGAGCACGAGGGACAAAAATACGGACGTGTTGACCCGTACAATGCCTTAGGGCCAGCATCTCGTCGCACTGCCTCTCAATCTCATCTTTGAGCAATTGAGGATATTGGTACGGATGCACCGCCACCGATGCAGCATGAGGAAGGAGGTGTATGGTCATGTGGACGCGATGGCGCACCTGCTTGGCTCAAAAAAGATGTCATCAAAGGCGGCTAGTAGGGCCGCCAAGGCGTTGGAGTCGGCGGAGATGTGCATAGATTAATGTCGCATCACTGACACCAGTCCACCTCACCTGGCGTCCATGCAGCCAACAAGCCATGGAGCGGTCTTGAAAGTTCCACAGTATCGGCCCCAGCATGCGTAGCCACTGCACGCCGAGGATCAAGTCGAAGCCGTGGAGCGGCAGCACGTAGAGGTCGACGACAAATTGTTTGTTGTTGATGGAGACTAACGTGCGGGGGCACATGCCTAGAGTGCGCACCTTGTCGCTGTTCGTGACCTTAACCGAGAGGTCAGGCCGCGTCGTGATGCTTAGGCCCAAGTGCTCAAGCACAGCATCGTGGATGAAAGTGTGGGTGGATGCTGAATCCACCAAGGCAATGAAGGACTCGTTGCCCAACCTGGATGCACAGGCGCATCATATCGGCGACACCGATGTCGGTCGGTGCATGAAAAGAGATCCCTAGCTTGTCTGCCCATTGATCCACCTTGACCCCATCCTCCATCTTGAGGAGTAAGGCCCCCTTGCTGCTGATGCGGTGGCCAGGAGCGAACTTGTCCGTACAAAAGTAACATTCACTGTTAGCCCACTTGGCCGCCATCTCCTTTGGTGTGAGTTGTTTGAAACCAGGGCGCGGTGTCGTGCTGGCATTGGAGGAGGCGGAGGATCCGGTCGTGGGTGCAGACGCCGCTGGTGGAGTCGATCCAGCCAGTGCTTTGGATGGGGAACTCAGCGACTTCTACGACGGCTGGGACAGGGTCACCATCGCAGCCTCTCCTGTTGCAGCATTGCGCACCTCATATGATATGCGAGGCTCATCGTCGTCTGCAAATTGGTAGGAGCCTGGACCTCGACGTCTGTCTTCAGCGGGTCGCCTAAGCCTATCATGAACATGTTGATCTGCTACCTGGGCGACAAGTCATCATAGCGGCAAATCAGCTGGAGGAACTGCCATTGATAGTCTTCCACCGTGCCAGAGCTCCGTAGTTCCTTCAACTCTGCTAGTTGATTGGATCAGATCGGTGGGCCAAATCATAGGTTCAGAAAGTCGACGAAGCGGTTCCATGTAAGATCGGGATTGTACTGATCGAGTGCGAAGAACCACTCAGAGGCAATGCCATCTAAGTGCAGCGATGACGACCAGACCTTTTCTCCTCCTCCAGGGTCCGCATGCCACGGAAGTACGTGGCGCACTTGTTGATCCACGACAGTGGATCACTCTCATCGTCGTAGTGAGGGAAGTTGAGCTTGGTCCAGCGGTTATCCCCAGAGTTGCTCGAGCCACCAGAGCCACCCCTACTTACAAGACCCGACGAGGTGTCCTCAAAGGTGGCACGCCATTGCTCCTGTCGTGCTATGCGCGTGGCGTGGCCATCCAGCCTGGTTGTCATGGTGGTCGGTTGAGCAACGTTACCGTCGAGCCGGCCGTTGACCTTGTCTAGCCGAGTGTTCACAGACGCCATCTAAGTCAATAGAAGATCGAGCTTCTGCAAATCAGTGAGATCCCCGGGGTCGTCACTCATGGTGTCGAACATGGTGGTCGATGCGCCACTGGAATCTGATACCAAATTGATATGGCGTCAAGGTCTACGAGGAGAGTGAAAGGGGAGAACGTAGGAAGAGGTGAGACTGGGAATTAGAATGCAAGGGGTATCGGGGAGAATTGAGCGAGGAACTGTTGTTGTCGCCGGTGAGGAAGGATTTCTCCACCACGATGACCAAAGACAGCCCCGCCCAAGGAGAGACTTTGTTTCTTCGATAATGATCTTCCTAGGACTTGCCTTATAATTCAGTTGCCCAACTAGCTAACTCAATCTCTTACCAACTATCTAACAAATCCTGATTGATATTCTAACTGACTCTCCCTCCCTAACTTTATCTCCACAACAATATATTTGTGTGTAACGATCTAGAACACTCAAATTTCTAGCACATGATACACTCCTTTATGCCTTTTATAATTTTGCATTTTTGACTATACCTGATTCTTTGTTTGAGAGAGATGATAGTGTTTGACGACTAGTGGGTGGCTTTGGATGGGCGTGACGTGTTGACACTGGCTCAACCATAATCACACAACGATTGTTTTGTTGTATTTTTAAAATGTTTTTTCTAAATTTGATCATGCTTCTAATTTCTTTTTTTGTGAATTGATCATGTTTTCACATTGAGTTTATGTGAGGTAATAATATTCTACTTACTGGTGTTGTTAGTTTTTTGTTATCTCTATCTCTACTCCTTAAAAGCACGAGTCAAATCTTTTCTATATCCACACTTCTAATTATCCCAGTTAACCTCTCACAATCTAGACTAATCAAAATACACCCCACCAATTATACACAAAATTATTTCTATTACAAATCTAACGGACAAAAATTCTCATTAAGTGACTACATCCAATCTGACGTCTAAAAACGCTCAGATCCCCCGTCTCCCTTCCGCGGTTCCGCCCACACCGGCTGCTCCCCTCCCTGCGATTCCCTTTATCCGTAACTTTCCATCGCACAACCGGCAAAGGCGCCGTGACTCTGTCCACAAGCCAACGTGTCCCTCCTATGGCAGATCGTCGCCGCTCATGTTCAGATCGCTGTGCCGCGAAAAAGATCACGGAGAGCCTTTGAGCAATCATACCTTGCTCAAGCCTGTGCGGTGGACTTCAACAACGATGAAGGGACCGAGATCAGGAAAGCCGTGCAGGGGCACCCTACCTACGTGGACTTAGGGTGGCCTCCTCACCTCGCAACGTCCAGGACTATGATAGGAAGAGGCACGGTGGGGCAAAAATCTTGCCGGATTCGCTTCTGGGTGACCAATTCAATTGAGGGAAGCCATTATGACGGCTGACGAGAAGGAGAAGGTGCTCCGGTCCTGTTCCGGAGGGAAAACTTCTTGTCCCCCCTGCTAATTTCAAGTATCAGACTCTAATGTAGTACGTGGTGTTTTTGCTATCGGACGTATAGAATAGAACGGCAGCAACTTGGAATGCAAGCGAGTCAAATCGAGACAATGCTCAGATTCATTTTAATTAATATTTTTTATCAAAACATTCATTAAATAATTTGATTACTTGATTGATAATGTATCCTATGAGAACTTATTTTCTATGAGAACTATGAGAATTTCAATCAATATTGTAGGATTCTAAATTAATGGTCAAGAATAGAAATAAATTAGTTTAACACTTAATCTCCCGCTAATCTCACTCTAACACTTTCTTTGCGTTAAACCCCCCACCCTAATCCACCTAAATGAGCCAAGCCGATCGAGCGGCGGGCGTCGAGGCGCGAGCGATTATCTGCGCAGCGGCACAGCGCGCGCGGCGGCCTTGCTCGCGGTCCAGGCGGCTGGCCTCTTGCGGGCGGGCGAGCTTTGCGGGCGGGCGAGCTGTGCATGGCGAGGCTGCAGCTGTGCATGTGCATGTTGTGTGAATGTTGCACCCACACAGCAGCCTGCATTCGATGCTTTGCTGTCACTTTCTCACAATTTTTTCACTCTTCGTTTTCTCCCTCTTGCCTTATCACCATTATTTACATGATTCCTTTCCGGCAGGGAGGTGGCACAAAAAGAAAATATTACCTTGTCAAATGAGAAAAAAAAAACAAAACCTAGAAAAAAAGCAGCTTAAGAATAACATTCACAAAATGAATATTAGCTTACTCGTCAAAGTTGTGGTGGAAGCTAGAGCACGAAGATGGCTTTGGGGCTAATGGCAAGCGATAGTTACGAAAAAATATTTATAAAATATTCTGCTAGTTGATTGAAGTTCTCATAGTTTTCATAAAAAATCAGTTCTCATAGAATACGTTGTCTATTTGATTAGTCTCAGATCGTCTTCATCATCGATCAGAAAAAAACGTACAAGATACAACTCTCAAATCATTAAGTTCAATTCACTATGATTAGACTTGTGATTTTATCATTGATGGCATTATACCTTGTAATGGACCACTGAATTCTCTGGCCCAATTTTTCTTACGATGAATAGTAGGAATATTATTTAGTGGTTTTGCAACTAATACTTACTGCTATCACACATCTACTATATCATTTGAAGTGGATATTATTTAGTACTTGTCAGGTCATCTTGATTAAGTAGCAACAACAATGCCACAATTTTAATGATAAAACAATTAAATATAAACAAATTATATTTATATAAAAATTTAGAAAAGACGAAAGATAGTACAATTTTGACGCTCTGCTATTGGAACTTGGAATGGTTGGAAGCAGGAAGACCTTGGGATAGGTGAGATTTTTGGTATGTTAACCACAAAAACGGTGGGCTTCTACCGAATGATAAAATCGTTAGTTTTTTTAAAATAACCACGAAATCGTTACGTCTCTGATAAAATTATCTTGACCTATTTCTGAACAGAAATGCCCTTACCTTTCTTCTTCCTCTCTCCCTCTCTCTTCTCTCTCCTCTCTCTCCTCTCCATCTCTCTCTTCTCTCTTCTCTCTCTCCCGAACGCGCGTGGAGACCTTGACACCACGACCAAGCTCCATCAGTGGGTCGTCCTAGCGCGCGCAGGCCATAAGCTCATCTCCTCCTCTTGGCCTTTGCCGTCGCCTAGCCACTCGGTCTACAACGATGCCACCCTACAGTCATGGCGGTCTCCTCCGCCCGCCTCTTCCTCATCGTCGTGGCCGCTGCGGGGCACCGACGGGAGGGCTTCTGCTATGTCCGCATGAGCGGAGTCGGCGCGGTGCAATTTGTCATGCCCGTGCGCGAGCTCCTCGGCCTCGACCTAGGGCGCCGCATCGAGCGCAGAGTCACCGACCTCGTTGCTGAGATCGCTGTGTGGTGCGCCACCGATCACCGACGCACCCTCCTCTTCCACACCTTCAACAACATCGCTGGCTCATGTAAGGAATCTCGGCGACATGAGCGGCGCGATGGCTTGACAGTCTGACGGTCTGACTAGGGCGGCACGCGGGGGAGGCGGCAGGCACGGGGAGTTAGAGCGACGACATGTTCGGGAGAGAGAGAAGAAGAGAGAGAAAGAAAGATAAAGACATTTTGTACATAAAATAGGTCGAGATCATTTTATCAAAGAAACGATCATTTCATAATTAGTTTAGAAAAACCAACGGTTTTGTATTTATTCTGCAGAAGCATACCGGTTCGTGGCAACAAATCTCGGGATAGGCCGGCCTTCCTCCCCAACACCGAGAAACCGCCGCCGCACGGTACAATCAATTCAGAAATGGCGGCAGCAAAAAGCGTCCTGCCTCCACCCGCAGACTCATCGCCACCCGCCACGCCGCCAGTCTCCACAGCTCCCTTATCTGCCCCCGAGCTCCGGCGAGATGCCGGGGACCCGTCCCTCCGCGCGTTCTTCCTCCGAGCCGTGGACCCCTCCCGCCCTTCCTCATGGTCCGCCGCGGTGGCCGACCTCCTTGCGTCTGGCGACGCCGTCGCTGCGCTAACCGCCTTCGCCGCTGCCCTCCGGGCCAACCCGGCCGCGCTCCGACCGGCTCTTCCGCCGGCCCTCCGCGCCGCCGCCGCCGCCATCTCCCTCACCGCCGGTCGCCAGCTCCACCTCCTCGCTCTCCGTTCGGGCCTCTTCCCCTCCGACGCATACTCTGCGTCTGCTCTCCTGCACATGTACCACCATTGCTCCCGCCCCCACGACGCACGCAGGGCGTTCGACGAAATCCCCGCCCCCAACCCCGTCATTGTCACGGCTATGGCGTCTGGTTGCGTGCGCAACAACCTTGTCTACCCGGCACTTGCAATCTTCCGCTCCATGGTCGCTGCTAATTCCGCGGGGGTGGTGGACGAGGCTGCCGCGCTAGTGGCACTGTCCGCTTCAGCCCGTGTCCCAGACTGTGGCCTAACTGGTGGAATCCACGCCCTTGTTTCAAAGATTGGCTTGGACGGTAATGCTGGGGTTGCTAACACAATGCTAGATGCGTATGCCAAGGGTGGCACTCGTGACCTGGGAGCTGCAAGGAAGCTATTCGAAATGATGGAGAGGGATGTTGTATCCTGGAACACGATGATTGCATTGTACGCACAGAACGGGATGTCAGCAGAGGCACTCAGGCTGTATAGCAAGATGCTGAATGTCAGAGGTGGCATTAAATGCAATGCTGTGACGTTGTCAGCGGTGCTGCTGGCTTGCGCGCATGCTGGGACAATACAGACTGGAAAGTGCATTCATAATCAGGTGACCTCTTGCCTTGATCGTTTAGTTGGTTGGCTATTGGCAGGTGTTGTTAGGAATTAGCAATGGCGAAGCTAGAACTAAGGTTACGGTGGTGCCTTGCATACACAAATATTATGTTTTGGAGTATTAAATCAATAATTTAGGAGGTGCACTAATGATGAATATGAGCAAATTACTACTAAAGTTGACATTTACCTTGGTGCATGTGTACTAGGGTACTACCATGTAGCGTCGCCAATGGGAATTAGGATGCAATTCACCATGCTCACATCAGTTTGACTTGCTCTTGTTGAAGTTACGGGAAGCTATAACTATTAGGGGCTGTTCGTTTTCATGGACTACAACGCTAAAACTAAACTTTAGTCCAAATTTTAGCTCTAAGGAAATGAACGGGAGGACTAAAAGTAGAGCTAAAGTTTAGCTCTAGAGAAGAAAAAAGGCTAAAAGGAGGGCTAAACTTTAGCCCTCCTTGAGATGCTAAACTTTAGCTCAAATTTTAGGAGCTAAACTTTAGCTCCTCATGGAAACGAACACCGCTCCTAGTATGGTGAAAATTTAGTTATTGAGGACTTGGTGGTAGTTTATTCCTGTAGGAAAAGCCGACACCTTATGAGCCATCATTCCAGAGTCCTGTATGCATGATCATGAAAATCCTTGCTTAATAATGATCTTTTAGTAATATGAAATATTAAACATTGTACAAGTGTTTATGTGCCTTGTAAAGGGCACTCGTAAGTGAAGGAGTTATAAACTTCAACAAACAAATAGTTGATCTGCATATTTTGGACACCGCTAGAAAATGTAGGCATAGTAACAAATTACGTACTCATTTTTTTTTCAAAACCCAAATTATTGTGACCTAATCTCAACAGCTGCCTTGCTACTAGAGATCTATCTTTTTAGAATTTGACCATTAGCAGTTTTTTTAGTGATGATAAAAATGTATATGGTTTGACCAGTAACTTGAGTATACATATTTTGGGATTTTGAGTAATTAGTATGTCACTATGTTTTTCATACCAATTAAGTTAACTTCATTGATCTACACAATCATTGTCCTTTTATCTTTATGCATGTAACTGTTTTATGCTTACGCATCTGACCCATGATGGTTTAGGAAGGATACTGATCAAATAAATTATTCATGTGTTTCCATGCCCTTTGTCATATAGTAGTCCTATGTCATTCTTGCTATTTAACGTTTATGTGATTAAAGTTTCCTTATTATATTGACAGGTGGTAAGAATGGGTTTGGAGGACAATGTCTACGTGGGGACTTCTGTAGTTGATATGTACAGCAAGTGTGGAAGGGTTGAAATGGCAAGGAAGGCTTTCCAAAAGATCAAGGGAAAGAATATCCTTTCATGGTCTGCCATGATTGCTGGCTATGGCACGCATGGTCATGGGCTAGAAGCCCTAGAGGTTTTCAGTAAGATGAGGAGATCCGGACTAAAGCCTAACTACATAACTTTCATCTCAGTTTTAGCTGCTTGCAGTCATGCTGGTCTTTTGAATGAGGGTCGTTACTGGTACAGCACCATGAGAAGAGAATTTGGAATTGAACCTGGTGTGGAGCACTACGGATGCATGGTGGATCTTCTTGGGCGTGCCGGTTGTCTTGATGAGGCTTATGGGCTTATTAAAGAAATGAAGGTGGAACCTGATGCTGCTATGTGGGGAGCTCTTCTTAGTGCATGCCGAATCCACAAAAATGTTGAGCTTGCAGAAATTTCTGCAAAAAGATTATTTGAATTGGATATGACTAACTCTGGTTATTATGTCCTTTTGTCAAATATATATGCAGAAGTTGGAATGTGGAAAGATGTGGAGAGAATGAGAGTTCTGGTAAAAACCAGAGGAATAGAAAAGCCTCCGGGGTATAGCTCGGTTGAGCTGAAAGGTAAAATCCATTTGTTTTATGTTGGAGACAAGAGTCATCCTCAGCATAGAGAGATCTATGCTTACTTGGAGAAACTGCTTGAGAGAATGCAAGAAGCAGGGTACGTGCCAAATACGGGGTCTGTTTGTCATGATTTGGATGAAGAAGAGAAAGGGTCAATGTTGCGTATCCATAGTGAAAAGCTTGCTGTTGCTTTTGCACTAATGAATTCTGCACAGGGATCAGTAATACATGTCATAAAGAATCTCCGGGTCTGCACTGATTGCCATACAGCAATGAAGATTATTACAAAGCTTACTGATCGAGAGATAATTCTTAGAGATATACAACGTTTCCATCGCTTCAAAGATGGATCATGCTCATGTGGCGATTATTGGTGACATTGCAAAGGGGAGATGTTGTAATGCTATTTGGTGTCATCAGATACTGGGATAAAGGTGGTGCCATATGGTGCAGTGACGGCACCAATTGTATTTTGCCAACAGATAAAATCCAAATGCAGTTGTGATAAAGGTATGCCTCTTCAGACAGATTAGGGTATTTGTGGGGCAAAGGTTTTCAGGATATGTTGAAATTGCCTGGACTGCATTGCCAGCTGCGTCAGTTAATTTCTGTGAAGTGAGAATGAAATTTTGCACATTTTGGGGAGTTTTCTATGGTCCTCCAGAGTATGCTGGCACCTTCATATGAATGATCGATATGAATGGTGATATCAAAATGTTTTTGCATTGCCCATTGATGGAGACTAGGACTGGCTTGTTTACGAGTACATCAATGGATATTCTTTTATCAGAATGAATACTGATAGCATGTTCTAAAAGTACATGTCAGAAGCACTGCTGGAAACATCAGAAGCATGAGTTTCTTGATCCTTGGATTGTACATTGTATCTTATAGAGGCAAATGTGTGGCATGACCTATATACTATGTTCAGTAACATCATAAAAGATTTGTATTTATTCTCATTTAAATATGCAGTTGTGCTAATTAAAACATGACACTAAAACTTTAATGCCATTTTCATTCAGATTTCAGCATTTTAGAACTATCACCAACTGGTTAGTGCCTAGGTGAAAACAGAGTGTTTATGTGTCATTACTGATTCCATGGCTGCCATCAGGACATATATACATAATTTCATTTCTGTTGCAACTGATTTGAATGCTTCTACAATGGATTTTCTTTAAGGTTTGGTAGTCTTGGGTTGCTGTCTCAATTGTGTATTGGGATTTAATTTTTGGGAGTGTCTAATTTTCAATTGATTGAAAATAAGGGTTCCTTTCAATCACCGCTTTTAGCTCTTGGATCTAGATCCAATGGATACAAAAAGATAAAACTTTTCTATAGTCTATACATAACACTAATTAATACAAATAACAAATAACAAATAAAACAACATTTCTCTCTCTCTCTTTAGAATGTTGTTGATTGAAAGGGTGCTCTCTTTTCAATCGATTGAAAAGAAGCATTCCCGTTAATTTTTTGGGCGTAGAGCTCCTAGTTGGTATGGTTGGACTTCATGCAGAAGTTTCCTAATCTGTTGAATTCGTGTGAGTATGCAGTAGCCGGGGGGTTTCAGATGCTTTTAGGAGCAGTCTTGAAGGTTGTGATACATCTTTGAAAGTCCCTGGATTTCGCCTAGAGGGGGAGGGGGGGGAGGGGAGAGGGGTGGGTTGAATAGGCGTTCCTAAAAAGTTAACAGAACCCGAAACTGCCAAAACCAGACCTCTGGTTTTGTCAGAGAGCTTGAGATAAAATAAGATAATAAGAAAAACAATCAAGCTCTAAAGACAAGCAAGCTAAAAAAAACAAACACAGGAACTACCCCAAAGGGATCCACAAAGAACAAACCTCAAGAGACAAAGTTCCAAACCGGACCCACTTGTTTGGTAGACCGGACACACCGGTTTTCTCAGAATAGAAGGTAATTAACAACCTACTAACAACTTAGGCGGGTAAACAAGTAAGCACTTTACCATAAAAGCTAACAAGTCACACACAAAGTAGAATCACTAAGAATCTACACAATTTGTCAGCTATCAAAACCGAACACACCGGTTCTAGAACAGAGATAATGAAACAGGAATTACAGCGTGCCTCTGAGTTCTAGCAAACTTAATAGATTCTAATAAAGCACACAAGATTTAGCACAAGTAACCATAGAGGAGACAAGCACAACTACTCATGTAACTTAGTGAATCGCAATAAATAAAACAAGAACTCAAGAGAGCAAATTAAATGAAGCACATGGGGATTTGTTTGTTGATGTTCAACCACTTGCTTCCAAGTTGTCTACGTCTCTGTTGAGGATGCTTGAGCTGCTCAACAGCACGCTTCAAAGTTGGGTCTCTTTCAACCACTTTTTCGATTCATCTTTGCTTCTTTTCTTGCAGAGGCGAAACGAACCTTCAAAAACCTTTCCAAGACTCACCACAAGCTTGAAATCTCTAGGGCGACGCCTAGGCATCTAGGAGGTTTCACCTCCAAGAGTAACAAATGCTTAACGGATTAGC
Source organism: Eleusine indica (assembly GCA_030378355.1). NCBI lineage: Eukaryota > Viridiplantae > Streptophyta > Magnoliopsida > Poales > Poaceae > Eleusine > Eleusine indica. Next base: position 23,001,366 of record CM059500.1, read on the forward strand.
AACACAATGCTCAAGCATAAGATTTTCTCTTTTGTGCTCTCAGTCTCAATCTCTCTCAACCCAATACTTAGGATTTCTCACAAATCACTCAGACCTCACAAAAGAGGAGTTGGGAAGAGCTCATCAAGTCTTTGGATGTATTTTCTTTATGCACACTATCAACATCTTCCAAAGGAGGGGAAAGAAAGTATTTATACTTGTGCCGCAAAAACTAGCCGTTACACTGAACCAGTCAAAACTGGTCCCTCCGATTTTGTAAATAGGACCCTTCGGTTTCTCTGAACTAGCCGTTAGATATTTGAACCTTTGGTTTGGTAAATTAGACCAACCGGTTTTTCCAGAGTTAGCGAGACTACTGATTTGTGTGGTCATTGTGTTTCTCTGATCTCACTAAGATTTTTCTTTAAGCATGAAGACATCGTAAGCAAATCATGCAACATCCCTATTGATAGAGCGGCATGTCTAAACTCAAGATTAAATGAAAAGACTATACTTCAGTTTGAGCTTGCATTACTATGAATTTTGTCACTTCTTTTCTTTGATGCTTCAAGAGGATTGTCACATATGCTTTTTCTTGAGCATCATCACCCAGAGCTTGTGATTTGTAGTTTCTTCATCCATAAAATCAATTTCCACCTTTTGGTACACAAGTCACTTTATATCTTCATATTCTAATAATAATTAATACTTGGAAATGTAATACCACTTATAGCTTGACCGGTCCATTGCGATTGAGCTCCACCTTCCCTTCATCATAGCTTGGGTCCCTCGGTGCCAAGACTCTATCTTACCCTTCTCTCTTCCATGGTCTATCATGGTCAAGTCATGTCAATCCTTCACCATCTTGCTATCTTGAGCCATACATAACTTTTTCCATGGTCTATCGCGGTCAAGTCATGCCAATCCTTCACCATCTTGCTATCTTGAGCCATACATAACTTTATATCATAATTATGCCTTCATTTTAAATTCTTCTTTAAAATATTGATATGATCAAGTTGCTTCCAAGATTAATACCACAGAAGAATAGGACTTGACCACTTCTTTTTCTTGACTATGATGACTACACCAATTCATTGAGATCATCTCATATCAATGGTTTTTCATATCCCATATTCATTTCATACTTAGTTTGTTATAATATTGCTTATATGGATCCATTTATTTGACACTTCTTCATTTCATCACATAGGCCCATTTTCTTTATACAATTATGCATACCGAAGATGATCCTGTGTATTAATGCTAACTATATACTTTCATGTAAAATTTGCTCATATACTCAAAAATAGGATTAGTTTGTTTAATCATGTCGTCATACAATACACTAAAGCCCACTAGGATCATAGATGCGCTTTCAATCCTGCACAGTGAGTAGTTACCTGGGTATGTGGATGATCCTGACTTATATGGAAAGGAGCACAAGATTCACTTGCAAGCATGTGGAGATAATAGAGGATAGTCACCTTCAATGATTCTACACTGCAGCATGTAGCAGGTGTCCACATGAGGTAAATTCTATGAATTTTGATTTGAGTTTTGTCATGTATGATCTCTGAATGATGCTGTATTGTTTCGGCTGTTGTATGCGAAAACCCATGCATTCATGCAAATCAGCAGATGTGAAACACAACGGTGGTGAAGTCTGAAGGATAGCAATAGATGATTATTGCAGAACTGGAGAGGATATGACATCCGGAGAGGAGCACCATAAGCATGATTAGAAGTATTTTTACTGCAGCAAAACAAGATGGCCACGTAACTGAGTTTTTTTTTTCCATGCGATTTTTAGCGTCACGTATAAAAAACTGGAGGGACTACATTATCGAAGAAGCCTGTAATGAATCTTTGGAGAGTGTGCTGTCTGTTATGTCCACTGCGACTTTTACCTTGAAATGGTAGATCTGGAGTGCTGAAGAGCATGAGATGGTTGTTGTCTATATGCATTGGTGGGACATGTGAATACAATTCCACAGGATTTTAGTTTTCAAACATTGCTGGCTTTTCAGACAAGAAATTTGGTATCAACTTTGCTAATTTATGCACATAAGTCACGGCTACACATGGAAGGACTATTTGACAGTGCAAATAATAAAACTAGAGGGTATAAAGATCTAAAGAAACAATAATTCGAATATTGAGTTATGTGAACACTCAAAATCTCTACTGAGATAGATTTTGTTTAAAATTGTCATAATTCACACTTCTTCTCCAATCCAAAAGACTAAAAGGCTACAAATATTACGTAACACATCAGAGCTAAAGAATATGCTTTCCATTTGGAACGAGGGAACGCTATCCAGACTTAGAAACGAACTTCAAGAATAAAAGGGATGTCCTGGTATCGAAATCAGGTTTATGGATTTACGTATGTTAATACAATAGCACAATTGCATCAATATTCAATGTGTTTTGCCACAATTCTCATTTTGCTCACCAACACCAATTGGGTGCACAAAGGTCACCAATCAAATCAAACAAAGTATATACGAGAGGTGAAAAGCTTCATGCAGATATACCTGGCCAACGGGCCAGGCCATTTATTACCGGGCCGGCACGGCCCATCTAGTTAACGGGCTGTGCCGAGCCGGCACGACAAGCCTGTGGCTAGGCCGAGGCACAACTCGTCTTACACGAGCCATGTCGGGCCCATTGGCCCGATAGGCTTTCTGACCGCACCGGCCCGGAGTCCGATTAAATTTTATATGTTTTATTTATTATTCTAAATTTAATTATATATATAAATATATATATATATTATAAATAAATTTGAACTAAAAAATATGATTTTTAATATAAATATTGAAATATTAATCATTTTATTTGACGGATCGTGCCAGGCCGGGCCGTGCTTTGCGGGCTAAACAGGCAATGTTACGGGCTAGACGGGTCACACTAAACAAGCTGTGCTCGGACCATCCCATCGTGCCGGGGCTAGGCCGAAGCACGGCCCGTCCCATGCTTCGTATCGGCACAACCCATTTATTCTGGGCCATGCCATGTCTAGGCCGCTCTAAATGGGACGTGCCTCGTGCCAGCCTATTTAGCCCGGCCCAGATGGGCAGGTATACATGCAGAAGGCACTTGGGCAATAAATTATAGGTCCATCATTAATAAGCAGGGAATCCATGTAGCATATTTAGATCTTGTTTGGTAGGTGTTCACTTCAAACTCCAAGTGGACATAATGATCATCCACAATTACATTCATGAGCATTCTAGTGACGATGTGGATTTTGCTAACTATGATAGAGATCCAACATTTGTGGCTATAATACCGATATGTATAACAAGTATGTTGTGGGAACAAGTACCTCTGAAGAGTCAACTTCCGAATCAAGTTTTCACACCATGGACACTTTTTTGTGATACTATGACTATATCTCTATCTGTTGCGTGTATCCGGCCAACATACTTATTTTAAATTATCGTATTTATTTTTCTTAAGAAATTGAGTTATGCACAAGTGTATTTTTTTAATTTTCTTTGAATATTATAAGTAAAGAATAGTTAAATTATCCTCAACAATACATTCGTAGGGCAACAAAGTATTTTCACCCTCCATACCAATTTTTCTAGAGCTGGACACAAACTTCTACTCAAACACCCTAAAAAACAATTCCAACTCCAGGTAGAGCGGCTCCACCTTGAAGTTTTGGAGCAGAGTTGCTCAAAGCTATGCTAAACAGGTCTTTAAGAGTAGCATGCAAACTCCGTCGGCAAAAAACTTCAGCAGACTAGTAGTGACTTCTAATAAAATGAAGTTCTTGTTTCAATTCCCGTGCTGCTCTTGGCTCTGCTACATCAAGAAAAAGAAGAGCAAACCAAGGACCAAGAGGAAAAACATGCTTACAAGTATCTGCAAACAGCTATGATCATTTGTGTCAAATTGTACAGTCTAAACTTCAGATATGCCAAATGGCACTATGACTAATGATGTATAAGGAGTTCCATGTCAATATAAGTCATCAGCTGATTAGTTTTTTTTTGTCGCCATCTGTGACTTTTGTTTTGTGGATGCCGATCTCCTGCATCTGTTGTTCGACAGGCACAAGCCCAACTTCTGCCAGAAACCTACAACACAGAAACACCACTTCACTACATCATACAATAATAACAAAGAGTAAGATCCAGTTGGATGGGTCAGATGGGTCAGGGAGAAAAACGGACCTGTTAAGGAGAACAAATAGCACTGTGCCAATAGTTACAAGCAGAAGAACATGTCCAACAATCGCAAAGTTTTTTGATGAAAATGCTAGAGAAAGCATTGCAGTAAAACAGATGGCCAGTAGCAAAAATGTAATCTTGAGCACAAACCACGTAGGGGCCTATATATACAGTAAGATAGCAGTAATTAGACATTTATCAATACTAGCATTGTGCCCGTGCAACGGTCAAACAATTTTTATTTTTTAAGTCCAATGAAAATATTGCATATATTTGCTTTAACAGTTTTAGCATTAATTTAAAAAATTCATCCATACAATTAGAATGTTGGATTATCCTGTACAATGATATTGCAAGTGTGATAGCGCGGTTTGATTATTTAGAACTCCATTCAATGGGTTTTGAAAAATTTGACACGTAACTTTGACAATTCTACGTGTTATAGTATGAACTGGAACCTTTTGAATCTCAAGACACCTTTATGCTTTCTTAATTTCAATGTAAACCAGTACTCACAATGATTTTGACATATGATTATATTTCAATTAACTTTTATATTGCTAGAAGTATTAGAAACTTGATTATCACACTTCCAAATGCCTGACGAAACTGTCAAAGTCAAAACGGCGTATACCCTGCTAATTTCTCTTCCACTCATCATATCCTTGGTGCGCATAGTAATATAGTAGTATAGCAAAATTGCAAAACAATTGATGGCTGCACTTTGCAGTACTGCCTTATAAACAGGGTGGGAAAGCTTATCTTCTTCAAACCCTGCCCTCTCTGGCTCTCTCTCTCTCTCTCTCTCTCTCTCATGAGTACTGTACGGAGTGTGCTACTTCAAATCCACCATAGACCGCTGCTAGTTTCTTCAGCTCAACCCCTCCCTCAACCCAGCACAAGGGCAGGCTACCGGCTACTGCTCGTTCCACAAATCGCTAGCGCAGCACATTTTTCTTTCTAAAAATCATTTGCGGAGCGAAGTGTGATGCTAAGGGATACCCCAAATCCAGCAGTTAGATTTGATTAGCCAGCTCCATCAACTTCCTCCAGGTAGTCCTGTAATTCTGGACCGGGCTTTTCAGGCTGGCCCGAAGCACGACACATTTGGCCCAGCACGAGCACGGGCACGGCCCAAACAAAAATGGGCCCAGGCAGCACGGCCTGCACAACCGTGCCGTGCTTGGACCGTCAACCCGGCACAATGGGCCACCCGGGCACAACACGTTTTGGCGACGGCCTGGTAGGCACGCAGGCCGGCCCATTAAGCACGCGGCACGTAGGCCGGCCCGGTCCATTCCCGCACCCGGGCACTCCGCACTGCACAAAATGGAAGGTCCAAATAAAAGCCCCGCTCCCGGAAACCCTAAGCGCCTTCCCTCATTTCCTCCACCTCTGCCGCAAAGCGCCACAGTTCTCCCTCGCTCTCGTCTCTCGGCCTCTCGCTCTCAGATCTCACCGACGGCGACGACCGACGGCCTCCTCTGCTCCATGCGCTCGTGCCCTCCTCACTACTCAGCTCCTCCGTTGTCTGGTCCTCGCGCTCACGGCTCGCCTCCGCGCCTCTGCTGCGCTCCGCCTGCGCCGCAAAACGCAACCCTAGCCTCTCCCTCTCGCTCGCAGTCACAGATCTTGCCGTCCGGTGTCCGCCGAGCGCCGCGCTCTCTTTACCCAACATCATGCTCATGGTGTGCTAGCGCTGCTCCCTCTCCCTCTTGCTCTCGTTCTGGATCTAGCGCTGCTCCCTTTATCTCTTGCTCTCGCTCTGATCTAGCGCTGCTCCCTCTCCCTCTTGCTCTCGCTCTGGATCTAGTCGCGTTTGCGCCGCCACCGTTAATCCGTGATGCCGCTCGACCCTAGCGAGCAGTCACTTCGTCAAGCTCGGTATCTCTTGTTCGGGTCGACGTCGGGGACTCCAGATCCTGATTCGGCTACACCGACGCCGGGTTCGCCTACACCGACGAGTACGCCTGCGCCGACTAGTATGACTACGACACGCATCAATTCGTCTGATCCGGCAACTCCTATCGACGTCCCTGACCATGAACACGCTGCGCCGGCAGGCCGTTCGACGTCGAGTACCGCGGGCACGAGCGGGCGCGGACGGAAGAGGAAGAGGACGACGTCTAAAGCTTGGGAGGACTTCAAGCCGCTCTTCAAGAATGTCGATGGTAAGGAAGTCAGGTATGGCGCTGAATGTATCCATTGCAAGCATGTTTTGACTGTTGCATCTAGTGGTGGTACTAGCCATTTGCTCCGTCATAGTAAGACATGTTTAGGCAAAGTAGAATAATCTGCTAGGACCCAAACTTTGCTTCAGTTTAACCCTGATGGTTCAATTCGTTCGTAAGACATGTTTAGGCAACGTACTGGCCATTTGAACTTGTTTCTATTTCTCATCATTCTGGACGGGCCATCTGGGTTGTAACGTGCTCTCGGGCCGCAGCCAAGGCACGTGGGCTGGCATGGCACGGCCCGGTTTTTCTACCGTGCCGTGCCAGCTCGCTTCCATTCGTGCCGGGCCACGGCGGGCCCGTGCCGGGCGGCCTGGATTTACAGGACTACCTCCAAGTTCCAGCACTCCTCTGCACTTTCTCACTGGAGTAAATGTGATGCTAAGGGATACGCATATCCAGCAGTTAGATTTGATTTGCCAGCTCCAACAACTTCGTCCAGGTTCGAGCACTCCCCTGCGCTTTCTCACTGGAGTAAATGTAAAGGATGCAGGTCAGTGCAAGCTTACCGTGGGGCGTCGACTGAGCAGGAAGGATTAGGCTCCGAGATGGGGTGGTTGTTCTGCAAGGGGTTCTAGGAGGCTGTGGTGGAAGGAGGGAGAGCCTAGGTCCGCTGTTGAACCTGCCACCGTCCTCGTTCACCACCTCAACTGCTTGCCGCCGGATGAGGAGTCGACGAGATCTAGAGCTGAGTTTTTTATTCTTTTTTCTGGCTTTCCCTCATCTACGCTTGGGGAAATGACGCTGGGGCGCTGGGTTGGGTGTGTGAGATGTCTAATATGGTTCCACCTGTCAGCGCATCTATGACTCTACGAGAGTGACGGACGACCGACGACCACCAGACACCAGCAACTGGAATGTTTATAAGTACTCCCTCCGTTCCACTATCTAAGCATTTCTACCTTCCCGAGAAGGAAATAGCAGATACGGTAAAAGACCGTCGTGCCCTTCATTAAACAGACTCCGCCCATCGTCACTGTCAGACGAACAGGAATGCCAGGCGGGTCCCATCGGCGGAGGCAGAGAGACGAGCTCATCCGCCATGGCGCCGCAGCTCCGATTCGAGGCGTCTAGATGCTCCTGCGTGGCTGCGCCGCCAGCGCAGCTCTGGATCGAGGCAGTTACTGTGCTACCGCCGCCGCTCCCCTCCTGACATCTCTCCCCAAGATGACATCGCCCGCAGCTCTCGTAGTTGGAAAGGAGGTCCATGGTGGAGCTCGCCGTAGATGAAGACGAGGACCTGGACCTCGTGTTCAAGCTCAGGTGGCGCATCCAAGGGAAGAAGCTCCATGGCAGAGCTTGTCACAGATGAAGATGTCCGCCCGCCATTCTCTAGCTCGGCCTCTTCCGCCTGCTGCCCACGGCCGATGCTCTCTTGGCCAGCGACGGCGAGCTGCAGGACCTGGTGGTGCTGGAGAGAGAGAGGCAGCTAGCTGAGCCATGCTATGGAGGATGGGGGAAGAGGGAGGATAAGGCAGGTGGAGGCAGCTTCGGGAAGAAGGGTGCGGGATGGGCTGGTCCCCAGCCACGCGTCACTGGTATGGAGAGAATCCAAAGGAAAATGGGTCCCACAGTGGCTACAAATGCTTACACTCAGGAACAAATTCAAACTCCAGAAATGCTTAGATAGTGGAACGGAGGGAGTAGTAAAGATGTATAACACCAAATCTAAACAAATATGAGACAAGGTTAAGGTAGGGTGTGAGCCTAATTATTATGAATACTGTACACTAAAAACACTATATTGCTGTGATAGGATAAAGATTGAATACAGTAAACAGAGAGTGCATCGTAGTAATTCTGCAACTGAAGGGATATGATACTTACATTAACTCCAGATGACAATGCGCCCACCAAGACAGCTTCCGCAGATGACACTTCTTTTGAAGAGCGCCCTTCCATTTTGTTTTCTCCCAGATTACCACCACTAGCAGATATGTTCCCAATGTTTAGTATGACAACAAAAGCACAATTGCTAAACAGTATTTCCGTGCACAGCAATTTCAGACAAGAAAAGGCTGACCTCTAATGACACATTAGTAAATTAGAATTTTGGTTTGAGGACAGCAAAAAGAAAACCTCAATTCTCAAAGGTATTTTTGGCACAACAAACTTGCACGACGGCTTTGATTGTTCCTAGAATAAAATCATGCCTAATTAAACCGACAGAGGATAATGCTCAATTAAAGCAGAGGCGGACCGAGCAACAGGGCGAGATAGGGCACCCGTCCTACCTAATGGCACCGAAGAGAATCCCCTCCTCCGCGAGCTCCGCTCCCCAGGTCCCCTACCCGGCATTGGTGGCGCCGCTGCCTGCCTATTGAGTTTTTTTCCAGGAAGAACTGAATGCCCATGCCCATCCGCATCCCCGATTGGGATGTAATCTCCCTACAGCCCGCCACGGCACCCGCAACCACCACAGAGATAGAGGGTTGGGAGGCAGAGCTCAGCTCTCACCTGGAGGAGGAGGAGGAGGCAGTCTTGTGTTCCGTTCTGGCCGCGCGTGAGGCCGTGCGCTTGCTGCGAGCTCCGCCGGTGCATGCGGCGCCGATGTGGAGCCGCCGTCCCTGGGAGCTGTGATCTGAGGAGTTTTCTGTGTGGCGGGCTTCATAAGACATTGTCCCACAAAAAAGTCTATCCTATAAATATTAAACATCATTTCATTTAAATCTATCATGAAATCCATATATCTATCACATTCTAGCCGTTAATTTTCAACCGATTTAAATTTGTCCACTCGATCAAAACAGGTCCAATTGTCACGTAGAACATCTTTTATAGTACAAAACATGTAGTCTCTATCTTTACAACATATTAATTGAGGTGAGATCGTTTAGATCACTTTTTTCATATTCAGATGTGTCTGTAATGTTGTCGTATTTAAGTCTTTTTAAATTATTTTCTAATCCTTTGTTGAATTAGACTCCGATTTCAAATTAATATTTTATACTAACAACAATTAATCATCTATTGCTTTAACATCATATTTTAGATGGAAACTAATAACAAAATTTTCAATAATAACTCACTCCAAAATTATTATAATAAATATTATTTTTAAAACTAAAAAAGTAAAACAAAATAAAAATAGAGCAAATGCTCAAGTCAAAAAAATTAATTAATTAAAAACCTTTTATACTAACTATAAATTTTTTGAACAAAGATCCATGTGAACGCATGGATATTTTGCTAGTAATATACTAATTTAGTTACGGTCGTCTAACACGTTTTTTTGTGTCCGGAGGTGTGCGAGTCGTAACCCTTCAAAACTTTTTTTTCCAAATGATGTATTATTGTGTACGTATGGTGCTTGGTTTCCCTCCCCCTCGAATCGTTCCGAGTCCAAGGCCCGAACAACGAAACCTCGTGTTTATAAAAGAAAAAACACCAGATGCTTTTTGATTTGTTAAACCTGCCTAGGCCATCGGAGCGAGTTTTTTCTTTCTTTGTCAAGAAGCAGCTAGCAACAGCAGCCAATTCTGGATCGGGAGTGCTGGACGTCATCCCACTGCAGCTGCCTCCCTGATGAAGCCGACGACCCGTTGGTCGTGCGCCGCCAAGAACCCTAGCTCCCAAAGCTAGCTAGAAGACCACTGCGGATAAACAATCTTGTCACTCGTGTTCATCCTCTTGTTCTTTGGTCGACGATCGCCGTCCAGACTGTTTGACACCCGAATTTCCTGTCCCGATGAGCTCCCCTCGATTTAGTATCTGTTCCTCATTGTTGTCTTGTTTCCTCTTGGCTCTCTGTGAACCAGGCCTACCGTTTGCGCAGCTATCGCGAAACGCCGTCGTTGCCAGCATCGTCTCAAGGGCGATGTTCTCTCGGCCAACAAAGTCAAGTGGGCCATCCGGCCGGTGAACAGCTGACGTGGAGCGCGGCAGCACCGAAGGCATGTGCATGGCAACACGCGTTGAGGTTTCGGGGAAGGCTGGGCAGTTGCGGTGATCCTTCTCTCGGTACTAGTACGGAAAAGATTTAATAAATTTAACCCATTTAGCATGACGATGGTTCAGATTAGTTTGGATTCTAATATGTTTTAAAGTCTCATGATCAGAATGAATAATAAATTCGCGAGGCTATAAATAATGCTGCCATGTTTGTAAAGTTCTTACTAAAACATAAAGTTCTTTATCATAAGTGGAATATTTAAGAGCAGCATCACTTAACTTCTCACTAAAATAAGTAATGGGTTTATAATCTTGCAATAAAACAACACCAAAACTAATTTCACTAGCATCACATTCCAATTCAAACACTTTATCAAAATTAGGTAATTGTAAGAGAGGAACATAAGTAAACCGTTCCTTTAAAGTGTTGAATGCGTCGTCTTGTGGTGCGCCCCACTCAAATGGCGCACCCTTCTTGGTCAGCTCATGTAATGGTGCAGCAATAGAACTGAAATCCCGCACAAAACGACGATAGAAGCCTGCAAGACCAAGAAAACTACGAACCTGTGTGATCCTCGTCGGTTGGGGCCAACTCTGAATGGCGTCCACCTTGCTGCTATCGACCTCAATGCCCTGTGGAGTAACAACATATCCAAGAAACGAAACACGTTGCGTGCAAAAAGTGCATTTTTCCATGTTCCCAAACAAGTGAGCAGCACGCAAAGCATCAAAAACAGCACGCAAATGATCTAAATGCTCATTCATGGATTTGCTGTATATAAGGATATCATCAAAATAGACAACAACAAATATTCTAAGGAAAGGCTGAAGTACTTCATTCATTAAGCGCATAAAAGTGCTAGGAGCATTAGACAATCCAAACGGCATAACCAACCATCCATACAAGCCAAATTTAGTTTTAAAAGCCGTTTTCCATTCATCTCCTAATTTCATTCTTATTTGATGATAACCACTACGCAAATCAACCTTAGAGAAAATTGTGGCACCACTAAGTTCATCAAGCATATCATCAAGGCGTGGTATAGGATATCGATAACGAATTATAATATTGTTAATTCCATGACAATCTACACACATACGTCAAGAACCATCTTTCTTAGGAACAAGCAAAACAGGAACAGAACAAGGGCTGAGAGACTCACGAATGTAACCTTTATCAAGCAATTCCTGCACTTGACGCTGAATTTCTTTCGTCTCCTCAGGATTTGTGTGGTACGGGGCGTGATTAGGAAGCTGTGCGCCTGGAATTAAATCAATCTGATGTTCTATGCCACGAATAGGAGGAAGACTCGGTGGCAATTCAGCGAGAAAAACATCTTTATAGTCCTGCAAAAGGTTAGCAACAGTAGGAGGAATATACAACATAGGCGCCTCATCTAGTGAAACAAGCATACGAGAGCAAACTAGCGCATAGCAAAGCAGATTAGCATCATGTAATTCATCAAAATCAGCACGTGTAGCAAGCAAGATAGGATTATTCAATTTGATCTCATGTTGAACAGGTGCAACAGGAGGCGATGTAACCAATTTTGCAGCTTTTGTCGCTCGAGCAATTTCATCTTTAAGAACTTGTTCAGGTGTCATAGGATGAATAACAATTTTCTGACCCTTAAACATGAAGGAATAATAATTGGAGCGACCATGATGAACACTATCAACATCATATTGCCAAGTACGGCCAAGCAACAAAGAGCATGCTTCCATTGGAACAACATCACAATCTACAAAATCAGAATAGGCGCCAAGAGAGAAAGGAACACGTACCGAGCGCGTTACCTTTATTTTGCCGCCATCATTAAGCCATTGAACGTGATGATGAGGACATCAACGACATACGAATAATGACGACAGAAGATGGCGCGCCAAACCAAGCTGTCACGCCTCCACCTCTCGTCGTCGCGCCTCCTCGAGTTACGGATCCATCTTCTAACGAGATGACGACGTACAAGGGCCCAATCACTAGAGCTCGAGCCCAGGAATTGAAGACGGTTTTGATGCTAAGGAACGATGGCCCAGGATGATGTCGCCCGAAGGCCCACGTGGCCCAAGTCGCACGACTCCCTCTCCACCGCGCGCCTCTCCACTTCAGCCGGCCATAGATACCTCGTCCTCCCCCTATTTAGTCAAGGGCTGCGCCCCTTGCAATCTTCGAGTTTTGTTTTAAGTTTAGCTTAGCTATACATCCGTCTCTCGACGTGAATTCAGAACTCCACCTTCGTGCAATACATCAGATTGCTCGCCTCTAATTCTTGCTCGTTCTTCGATTGCGCGTAAGAATTGATCCTCGTGATCAGGTTGATCTTGTTTACCGCAAGGTTAATATCCTCCGAAAGTTGGTTCAGCGATTGCATTGGCGCTTCGGCTTGCTCGTCGTAGTCGGATCGTGAGGGTCAACATCCACCAAATCGAAGTTATCTCCACTCGCCGAAAGATCGGGCACTCTACACCTATCAAGTGGTATCAGATTCCAGTGTTTCTCGGTGAGTTTCATCCAAGTCCACATAAACCAAAAACTACAAAAAAAAAGTTTACCCTAGTACAGTTTTGAGCCTCGCACTTTCGTTCAATAATTTCCACGGCGGAAGGATACGACGATGATAGGAAGAAAACGATGAAACACAGTGTACCAGCAACGATCAAAAGCGAAAGCACAAAAACTCAACAACGTAAATTATTGAACGAAAGTGCGAGGCTCAAAACCGTACTAGGGTAAACTTTTTTTTTTTGTAGTTTTTGGTTTATGTGGACTTGGATAAAACTCACCGAGAAACACTGGAATCTGATACCACTTGATAGGTGTAGAGTGCCCGATCTTTCGGCGAGTGGAGATAACTTCGATTTGGTGGATGTTGACCCTCACGATCCGACTACGACGAGCAAGCCGAAGCGCCAATGCAATCGCTGAACCAACTTCCGGAGGATATTAACCTTGCGGTAAACAAGATCAACCTGATCACGAGGATCAATTCTTACGCGCAATCGAAGAATGAGCAAGAATTAGAGGCGAGCAATCTGATATATTGCACGAAGGTGGAGTTCTGAATTCACGTCGAGAGACGGATGTATAGCTAAGCTAAACTTAAAACAAAACTCAAAGATTGCAAGGGGCGCAGCTTTTGACTAAATAGGGGGAGGACGAGGCATCTAGGGCCGGCTGAAGTGGAGAGGCGCGCGGTGGAGAGGGAGTCGCGCGACTTGGGCCATGTGGGCCTTCGGGCGGTGTCATCCTGGGCCGTCGTTCCTTTGCATCAAAACCATCTTCAGTTCTTGGGCTCGAGCTCTAGTGATTGGGCCCTTGTACGTTGTCGTCTCGTTAGAAGATGGATTCGTAACTCGAGGAGACGCGACGACGAGAGGTGGAGGCGTGACAGCTTAGTTTGGCGCGCCATCTTCCGTCGTCATTATTCGTATGTCGTTGATGTCCTCATCATTGGTGATGCACAAGAATCTGAAGAAGGTGACTACAAGAACTATACTTTTGAAGCTGGTAACACCATCGTGGTCACCAAAGCATTAAGTGTTCAACTCAAAGATGAAGAACAAGAATAGAAGTTTAATTTATTTCAGACCGAAGCCAAAGTAAACAATAAGTTGGGAAAATTGATCATTGATGGTGGTAGCTGCCACAACCTTGCTAGCAAAGAAATGTGTAATAAATTGGGGCTGGCCATGATAAAACATCCCCATCCATATCATGTGCAATGGTTCAGCGATTGTGGAGATGTCAAGGTGCAATATATGGTGAGGGTCACTTTCAGCATACATGATTACATCGACACCGTTGAGTGCGATGTTGTGCCCATGACGGTATGTCACTTGCTGTTAGGGAGGCCGTGGCAATTTGATAGGCATGCTTTACATGATGGCCGAGAAAACACATATGCATTCAAATGGCAAGGGAAAGGTGTCAAGCTGCTGCCCATGACTCCCACTCAAATCATAGCAACCAACATGCAAAAGAAAATGAGTGAGTGCGAGAGAGAAAAGAAAAATGCTAGTGCTGTCCACAAATCGGTGAGTGAGTGCCACAAGACAAACATGAGTGGAATAAAAGAGCATGAGAGAAAAAGTATGGTTGCTATAGCCACAAAATCTGAGATGAGAGAAATGAGAGAAAATCCTAACATAACACATTTTGTACTCTTGTACAAAGATGCAATTCTTTCCACTAATGACATGGCCTCTCTTCGTAGTATTGTTTCCAATGTGTTGCAAGCATTAAATGATGTCTTTCCGGAGGAGGTACCTGCTGGCCTACCCCCACTTTGTGGGATTGAACATCAAATTGACCTCATCCCTGGAGCTTCTCTTCCAAACTAGCCACCGTACCGCACCAACCCAGAAGAAACAAAGGAAATTCAACAACAAGTGCAAGCACTCCTTGACAAAGGGTATGTACGTGAAAGCCTTAGTCCTTGTGCTATACCTATTATTCTTGTTCCAAAGAAAGATGGTACTTGGATAATATGTGTTGATTGTAGAGCTATTAACAATATCACTATCCGATATCGTCATCCCATTCCTAGGCTTGATGACATGCTTGATGAACTTTATGGTGCTATTATTTTCTCTAAGATTGACCTACATAGTGGATACCATCAGATTAGAATGAAGGAAGGAGATGAATGGAAAACAACCTTTAAAACAAAATTTGGTTTTTATGAGTGGTTAGTGATGCCTTTTGGTTTAACTAATGCACCTAGCACTTTTATGCGCTTAATAAATTATGTTTTGATGGCTTTCATTGGAAAATTTGTGGTGGTTTAATTTGATGACATATTGATATATAGCCGCACCATGGAGGAATATGTTGAGCACATCAAAATGGTGTTGGAGGTGCTTAGAACTGAAAAATTGTATGCAAACCTAGAAAAGTGCACCTTTTGCACTGACAAGGTTGTGTTCTTGGGCTTTGTTGTTTCGGGACAGGGGGTGGAGGTGGATGAATCCAAGGTCGAAGCTATCAAGAATTGGCTAACTCCTGTCAGTGTGAGCCAAGTGAGAAGCTTTCATGGTCTTGCCGGCTTCTACCGACGCTTTGTGAAGAATTTTAGCACCATTGCAGCCCCATTGAACGAGCTAACCAAGAAGGGTGTTGAATTTGTGTGGGTTAAGTCACAAGAAACTGTATTTCAAGAGCTAAAGAATTGTTTAACTTCTGCCCCATTGCTTTCCTTGCCTAATTTTAATAAATCCTTTAAGATAGAATGTGATGCTAGTGGGATAGGCATAGGAGGTGTCTTGATGCAAGAAGGCAAACCCATAGCATATTTTAGTGAGAAACTTGGTGGTGCTTAACTGAATTATACTGTTTATGACAAAGAATTATATGCTCTAGTTCGTGTGCTTGAAACTTGGCAACATTATCTTTGGCCTAAAGAATTTATCATCCATTCTGATCATGAGGCTTCAAAATATTTGAAGGGCCAAGCAAAACTGAACCGTAGGCATGCCAAATGGGTTGAGTTCATTGAGTCTTTTCCCTATGTTGATAGGTACAAGAAGGGGTAAGAAAATGTTGTTACTGATGCTTTATTGTGAAAAAGTGTTTTGCTTAATCAATTGGAGGTCAAGGTCCCAGGATTAGAAAACATAAAGGAGTTGTATGCTGCTGACCTTGTTTTTGCAGAACCATACTTGAAATGTCAACAAGGAAAAGGGTGGGACAAGTACCATTTGCACGATGGATTCTTGTTCCGAGCTAACAAATTATGTGTTCCAGATTTGTCTATTCGTTTGCTTTTATTGCAGGAATCACACATGGATGGTTTGATGGGCCACTTTGGGAGAGAAAAGACCTACTTGCTGCTGAGTGATCACTTCTATTGGCCAAAGATGAGACGTGATGTGGAGAGGTTTGTGCAGTGGTGTACAACTTGCCACAAGGCTAAATCAAAACTGAACCCCCACGGTTTGTATACTCCACTCCCCACCCCAAATGCTCCTTGGGAAGACATAAGCATGGACTTTGTTTTAGGATTACCAAGAACTAAGAAGGGGAGCGATTCAGTTTTTGTTGTTGTGGATAGGTTCTCTAAAATGGCACATTTTTATTCCCTGTCATAAGAGCGATGATGCATCGCATGTAGCTGACTTGTTTCAGGGAAATTGTGAGATTACATGGTGTGCCCAAGACCATTGTTTCAGACTGAGACGTGAAGTTCATGAGCTACTTTTGGAAGATGTTGTGGGCCAAGCTTGGCACAAAGTTGCTATTTTCAACAACTTGTCACCCACAAACTGATGGACAAACAGAGGTGGTTAATCATACACTCTCCATGCTGCTGTGAACAATGATCAAGAAGAACTTAAAGGAGTGGGAGGATTGCTTGCCACATGTTGAGTTTGCATATAACAGGGCAGTCCACTCGACAATGCAGTTGTGTCCATTTGAAGTCGTGTATGGTTTCAAACCCATTACGCCACTCGACTTGCTGCCACTTCTACTTCAAGAACATGCAAACATGGAGGCCTCCAAGAGGGCTGACTATGTGAAGAAAATCCACATGAAGACCAAGCAAGAGATTGAGAAGAAATCAGAGTACTATGCTGCAAAGGCAAACAAGAACCGTAAGAAGTTGATCTTTGAGCCCGGTGACTTAGTTTGGGTTCACCTTAGGAAGGACAAATTTCTAGAGAAATGAAAGTCTAAGTTGCTGCCCCGAGGTGATGGCCCATTCAAGGTCCTTGCAAGAATAAATGACAATGCCTACAAGACTGAGCTTTCGGGAGATGAATATACAGCTAGCAACACTTTCAATATTGCTGATTTGTCTCCATGCCATGGTCATGATCAATCGGAGTCAAGGTCAACTCTTTTTGAAGAAGGGGAGGATGATGAGGACATCCCTTGCTACTACATCTATGAGAGACCAATAACTTGAGCCAAAGCAAAGCAATTACAACATAAGATGAATCTTTTACTTAATGATTATGAACATGGATCTCATAACAGTCATGTACTACCTAATGGAGGTGCATTACTTGTCCTCAGGTTTGAAGCACAGGTCCAAGACATGGTGGCGACTTGATGCCCAAAGAGAGCAAGTTGAAGTCAATGTGCTGATGCCCAGATTCTATCCTTCCACTTTATAACGAATTTTGTATCATTCTGAGAGGTACCACCCCAAGTATTATACATGGATGGAAAGATCTTTAAGTCTACTTTCATATGAAACAAAAGCGCATCCATTGGAGCTCTGTGAAAAGAGTTATGCCCATTTTGGTGAAGTCTGTTCCAGAGACCCGCAGACTGCCCCAAGTTTGTGTATTTCGAGTTGGGATTTTTAGAAAGGCCCCTAGCCCAACTAGAAGGGATGTTCCTTGTATAAATAGCAATTGTACACCTGATTGAAACCCTAACCATGAATTGAACTCAGAAAAATAGAGAAGCCAAGTGCTCTTATCGTGGTTCAGGTTAGGCATCGACCAAAGTGTGTTGTTGTGTGAAATCATTTGTCAGAGGTGGCTGTTCTAGCAGCTGTTGGTGCCATCGATTCGTTAGGTTTCACGGGTCAGGTTACCCCTAGATCCTACGACGAGAAGATCGGGCAAGCCCCGCATCATTTTGTTTGCTTTTTTTTGCCTTTGCTTTCCTAAAGCTTTGCGCGTTGTGGTTGCATAAAGTAGAGTTGGATTTGCTTCGAAGCATAGTTTGAGGTATGCCTCGTAAGGGCCAAACTAGATCGCGCCTCCTCGCTCATTTTGCTTTGTCGGAAGTGTGTAACTATTCTCCTTGTTAATTTGATTGTTCGGTTTGGTTTAAGGATCTTGAGACATGGCTCGAGTTGCGTAAACGGCTTGACCCGATGAGACATCTTCGGAGGGGAACCAGCCTCCACCAGATTCTGAGATTGTTCCCGCGGAGGCTGAGGTAGACGCTGCCGTCGTCTGAAGCTTGGAAGAAACTCTGATTATTGGTCTTGAGGGTGGCACTCAGGATACTCCTCGAGCCTCTAGTGAAGACGTCAAAGAGGAGGAAGAAGACGACGATGGGGATGAAGAGGAGGATGAGGATGAAGAAGAGGATGAGGATGAAGAAGAGGATGAGGACGAGGAATTCCATCCTCCACGGGGGGGGGGGGGGGGGGGACAAAGTTGCCACTAACGCTCAGGCTCAAGGCTCAAGCCGCAAGATCCGGAGCTCCGATCCCATTGAGGAGAGTTTGGAAGGCATACTGGCTGAAATTAGTGACCTCCTGCCTTTTGGTGCCCTTGGCCATCATAAGGGTCGGAAAGGGAGGAACAAAGAAGGCGAGGAGCCGAGGCCTAGGACCTTTGTATTTGGCAAATCCCACTTTAGAGCTGTCGTGGTTACGAACCTCATCGAGCTGGGATGTTTCGCTACTGCTGAGGCTCGGCTACCTGGCCAGGAAGACATTCCCCACCGCAGCAAGATGAGGCTGTTATCTTCGAAGAGCACTTTACCGCTGGACTGCATTTTTCCCTGCTCATCCTTTGTGGGAGAGGTGTTGGACATATTTAATGTTCAACTTCACCATATCAGTTCCAGCTGCATAACTGCTTAGCAAATTTTCCTGGGGGATGCTTAGTTATCAAGGGAAACCTGATATCGAGGTGTTCTGTAAGTACTACTGCGCTCACTACCAGCCGAAGCTTATCAAAATCGACGGCATGACATACGAGGCAGAATTTGGTTGCATCACCTTTGTGCCTCGCTTTCAGCAAAGTGGTCAGTTTGTTAAGTGTAGTCGTAACCGCTGGGGTGACAAGTGGCATAAAAGCTGGTTATATGTTAAGGTTCCCTCGGAAGTTGCTGTTGTGGATGAGAAAGAAACAAAGGTTTTTCCTCTGGCCTCACGCCTTACCCTCTGCGAGCCTCGATCTGTGGATGGACAAGTACCTCAAGGTTGCAAGAATGACGCTGCCTTTTGCGTCGCTGCTTATAACTCCAGCGATCGTGATCTCGTCGAGGAATTTATTGCTGCTAACAAGTGGCCTCTGCGCGAAGGTTGTGCGATCCCAGGCTTTATTCAAAAGAAGATTTCTTGGAGGCCTGAAATTATTATACCATTTCCTGAGGTCCTTGTGGACAAGCGGGGCCTTGGTGACGATAAATTTTTGACTTTTTTTGCTCGGTGCTGGTGAAGTTATGGTGGGGCCTTACACCCATGAGGAGGACAAGCATACATGCGAGAGGACTTCACACAGCGGGGCCTCAACCGTGGTTTGGTTTTGGCTGGTATTACATATCCTGCTTGTGTTGTGCCTGGACCTCACGCTAAACGCACTCGGGCTCTTGGGAATGTTGGCTCTGAGGTTGTTGTGACAAAGAAAGGCAGAAAAAGGAAAGGCCCTGCCCTATCTCTGGCCAAAGCTGGCAAGAGAAAAACAGAGGAAGTGCTGCCTGCGGATGCTTCAAAGTGTGCGCATACTGCAATACCTCATCACAATTCCTCGGGCTATTCGGCCCTAGGTTTTCGCGCCGTGGGAACTTTGATAACTGCCGAGGCTATGGCGGATGCCTTCGATAGTAACGATGTTGGAGATGAAGATGTGGTTGTGAGTTCTCCCACTCCCACGTCGAATGCTGATACTGCACCTCCCCCTTCGAGTCATCAACCTATAGATCTGGCCGGCCGCTCCGTTGACACGGAGGTTGCTAATACTCTTGTTGATCTAAAGGGGCGATTTGTTTCCTGCTCTGGAATCGAAGCTCCGGTGCATGATTTGGCTCTCGATAGTGCCAGTCAAAAGGCTGCCGGGAAGGAGTCATCATCTTTCAAAAGAATTGGAGATTTTGCGGATCCTGAGGCATGGGCTGAACTGCGCTCCACCATAGATGACTCCGTGGCCACCGGTGCTGAAAAATTCGATATTAAGGACTTGCAAGTTAATTTTGCTCACATCCTGAGACACGTATGCAAATTTTCACTTTTTGGATTTCAATTTTGGTAATTTTCTTGCATGGTTTTTCACTTTTAACTTTATTTCAGGCTCATACCTTTGCTCGCATTGCGGCTGAGAAATCCAACCATGAGTTGATGTCGCTTGAAGGGGTGAAGCGCTCGTATGCAACGGAGAACGCCGCGCTAAAGGAAAGTGTTGCTTCTCTTTAGACTATGAAGGATGAGGCCACCCTCGACGCGACTGATGCGAAAAATGAGTTGGAAACTTTGTGAGCGGAAGTGGTTGAATTGAGGAAGTCTGCGACCCGCCTTGAAGCTGCTGAGGCCAAGGCTGCCACCCTTGCTGAGGAAAACAAAACTCCAATACATGCCGCGTCAACCTGCAATTACGGCTTTGTTGCTCAAGCTCTAGCGGCTCACCATAGGTATCGTGAAGCTTTGAGCTATGTGGGTGCGGAGCCTATGTATTTGACTAATGGGTCTGCTGTGAATGAAGAAGTTTACTTTAAATGGTTGGAAACTGAGTTTGCAGCACTCCCGGGAGTTATGGACAAGAGCAACAATTTTGGCTCGTTGCACACCGCCGAGGCTGCCTTTGGTCTGCTGGAGCGTAGGGGTTGCGCCCATTTCCGAGACATGGGGAAACAAGATTTCCCTATTAGGGCTGACGCTCGAGACAATTTGTAGCCCGACGCCTCCGCTGCTACAAAACGTCTGGCTATCAAGTTTTGGTGCGACCACGGTCATGAGGCTGCCCGATTAGCTGCGATCGAAAAAATACCTAGGTGCAAACTCAATTTTCAATAGTTATTTTTGTTATAATTCTGGTGCTTCGAAGGTGACGATCGCTTTTGATTTATTTAGGCTCGCAGCGCTGCTCTGGCAGCTAAATGGCCTTCGAGTGAAGGAGGTGGTCGAGAGGACCAGTCTCGGACCACGGATGTGGCGAGGGACAAAAGCGCACAATTGTCTCGCAAGGTTTAGATCCTGCTTTGACTTGATGCTTGTTGGCCGGCCGTTCATTTTGGATGGGATAGGGATTAAATTTTGTAACGGATGACATTGTAAAGGATAACTTTTAACGCTTGCTTTTGGACCTACGTAGGTGCCTGAAGAGCCGCCTGCGCAAGGTGACGAGGAAATTTCAACTAGTGATTCTTCCACGATGCGCATCCTTGGTGACTTGGACAGCGCTTCTGTTTTGGGAGCGCTTGATGGGGTAATGTTGCGATCACCTCAACAAGCTTGGAGGCTAGTTTAAGTGGCTTCGAGGCCTTGGATGCCGCTGACGCTGCCGATGAGGCTGCAAGTTTGGCTCGGTCTGGTTCGTTAAGGGGTGGTGTCGTTGCTTTAGATGCTGGAGTGGTTTGCGTGGGGATTATTCACATTTATTTGGACATTGGTCCTGATAGCCGGGGTCGAGCGGTCGACGTGCTCGAAGTGGTGCTAGTTTTAGTGGTCGACGATCCCCTCAAGGTGCTAGCATAGGTGCAACATGTAGTCACACCGGGGGTAGTCAATTGTCGTGCCAATGCAAAGTACTGATAGGTGTAGAGTGCCCGATCTTTCAGCGAGTGGAGATAACTTCGATTTGGTGGATGTTGACCCTCACGATCCGACTACGACGAGCAAGCCGAAGCGCCAATGCAATCGCTGAACCAACTTTCGGAGGATATTAACCTTGCGGTAAACAAGATCAACCTGATCATGAGGATCAATTCTTACGCGCAATCGAAGAACGAGCAAGAATTAGAAGCGAGCAATCTGATGTATTGCACGAAGGTGGAGTTCTGAATTCATGTCGAGAGACGGATGTATAGCTAAGCTAAACTTAAAACAAAACTCAAAGATTGCAAGGGGCGCAGCCCTTGACTAAATAGGGGAAGGACAAGGCATCTAGGGCCGGCTGAAGTGGAGAGGCGCGTGGTGGAGAGGGAGTCGCGCGACTTGGGCCATGTGGGCCTTCGGGCGGTGTTATCCTGGGCCGTCGTTCCTTAGCATCAAAACCGTCTTCAATTCCTGGGCTCGAGCTCTAGTGATTAGGCCCTTGTACGTCGTCGTCTCGTTAGAAGATGGATCCGTAACTCGAGGGGGCGCGACGACGAGAGGTGGAGGCGTGACAACTTGGTTTGGCACGCCATCTTCCGTCGTCATTATTCGTATGTCGTTAATGTCCTCATCAGACATACTGTGAATTGGTCTTGTGAGGTCATCTGTGCCCCTCCTTGAACCGCTGCGAGAGCGATGTGTGCTGAACGATGGTGGTAAGCCACTGGAACTTGACCTACCGTAGACTCCCCTGGGCCATTCACCGGTGCCCCAGGATGCACTAACACTTTCGTGAGGAATGGCGTGATCCCAAGAACCCATGCTTGGCTCCTCCCTCGGGAAGGACGCGTTGGTGTTCCTCTGTGATTTATTTCTAGTCATAGGACTAGAAACGTTGTTCCTACGAGCTGCAAAGCATGTCTCTAGAGGAATGCTTAATTCATCACAGTTATACAAATGAAAATCTGGGTTAGGTAACTGGATTTCATTTGCATAACCGGGAAAGAAATAAACCAAAGAGCCATCGGGTCCTTGTTTCAGAGAATGTCCCGATCTAAAAAATTGTTTTTCTATGACAGCCTGTTCAAAGTTTAAATCATTGATATGGCCGTTCCTAAGTAAACCAAGATTGTGCACATGGCGATAGATCAGGGACGTGAATTCAAAATCTCCTACTTGTTTGATAACTTTGACCCAATGCTTAACCATGGCTATTACAGACGAGACTTTGATTTTATTAACCATGTAGTAAAGAAGAAACAATTCATCCCCCCCGCACAGTTCTAACACCCTTTCTAGGGAACAAAGTCATCGCCAGCCATTTGTGCATAAAACACAAGGTCTGATTATGGATAGCCATCACGAGGGTATGCCCTGTTATTTCTTCCCAAAAACTGCTTTTGTTAAAACTGAAGTTTTTGGAATGAGATTCCAAAATAGCAATAGGAGAAAAACCTAGCAAATCACTGAATTGCCTCCAGGTGAGTGAGTTTTTCATTCCATTGAATCGGAACAAAATCCTATCACCTTCCCACTGAAGGGTGCATAAGAACTGAATGGTAAGTAGACGAGAGCAAGGCTCAACTACCGGAACAAAACCATACCATCCCACAACATGAAAGATAGAAGCAAATTCAGTGTCCATACCTATCTTGGAAAGAAAGCCTGGATCATATGTTCGCGTAGGAACGTAAGACCGGTCGGTGATCATCCGATAGATTTCACGTTCTCTCTTTCCAACCAAGTCGAGGTCACGGTCGGTGTTGAGTCGGAGTTGAACATTGCTGGTTTCAGCTCTACTTCTATTGGTTCCTCGACCGATGCGTCTTCTTCTAGCTCTTCCTCAAGACGGTGGCGACGAGAGCGAGTGATATACACCATTGAAGGTGTAGGACTTGCATTGCTTGGGCTTCATGTCACCTTGTTCTTCATCTTGCTTAAGGTTCACTTCATTTTGTTCATCGCTGCACACCTCAACAAACCAACACAAGAGCAACTCGAATGTGGGTTAAGGTTAGTGAAAAACACCAAACGAAAACTCCATTGGAAACTCTTGCAAGTGTGAAAAATGCAAGCCAAAGCAAATTTTTTTGGTGGAATATTCAGAGTGTTGATCAATGCAAAGGCTTGGAGAAAATGGAAGCAAATAGCTAGATCAAAGTAGAGAGGTGGAAGATGAGAATGGAGTGATGAAACACCCT
Source organism: Eleusine indica (assembly GCA_030378355.1). NCBI lineage: Eukaryota > Viridiplantae > Streptophyta > Magnoliopsida > Poales > Poaceae > Eleusine > Eleusine indica. Next base: position 23,025,296 of record CM059500.1, read on the forward strand.
CTCCCGGCCATTGCCTTAAATAGCAGAGCAAGGCAACGGTCTCATTGAGACATGGCCGTTGCCTACTAGCCGTTGGGGCAAGTGGGGCCAGAGAGCCGTTGCTCTATGGTCGGCCGACCAAGAGGTCAGGTCGGCCAAGCAGAGGTTGGCTCTTCCAGTCCACTGCTCTGGCCAGTGGGCCCTCTCGGGTTATGCTTCCTCAGGGGTGATGATAGGTGGGTCCTCTTCTATTTTGTCTCGGTGTTTCCCGAAGGAATCCCATGTAGCCATGTATGCAATCGGAGGGAGGTACAGTTGGCACCGTCTCATTGGCTAGACCTGTGTTTCCCCGGATTGTGCTCCATTTCTCCACATATATTGTATCGAATCCCTGCATGCACATATTTCTCCAAGGACAAGTAGAATATTATTATTCCTAACTAACATGCAAGTATAAAATGCTAAGTCTTCCTACTTTTATAGGTAGACTGTCAGAATTGGTATTTAACGACTGTCAACAAACCCCCCAAGCTGAACCATTGCTCGTCCCGAGTAAAGGCAAAACTCAGGTTTATGCTGATCAGGAGTTGCTACAATGTCTTATTCCTGACTTATACTCAAATGCACAACTAACACACTCTATAAAGAATTGAATAAGTTGTCACGAGTATTTCACCTTTTATTACCTGTGGGGTGTTGTAGCTTCTCCAAATCTTGAGCGGTTGGAAGACTAAATAGTTCGTAGGACTACCATTACATCTACACTTTTTGATAAACTTTAGCCTGGAGGTTAATCTTTTGTGATAAATCTAAGTTCCTCAGATGATTCACTCAGATCGCTCAAAGTGTATAAATTCCTCACCAAGGCTTATGATGCCTTAAAAATCCTACCTTTAAAGGCTGATATGTGTAGCTCCGGGTAAGGATAAATGTGGCATACCTGTATTTCATATGTTGTCAAGTCAAAAGAGTGGATCCAAGAGAAGATATTTCCTACAAGCATGATCAATATGTGCATGTGTGGTGGATTCGGTGGAGTGGAATGGAGACTCTTTTTATTTGTCTCTCCCTTTATTTGGCAGTATTTGCCATCTTTTTTTCTTTCTTTCTTTTTCTCTCAAGCTCTTCATGGAGCAAGAGTTCTCTTTTTTTTTTGTCAAGCTCTTCCTGGACCAAGAATCTTTTTCTCTATAGTTTTTTCGATAGCCATAACCTTGATTGCCTTTGGGAGAGATCAATCATGAAGACAAAGTCTTTATTTTGTGGATGGATGGTGTGACAGGAATGATTGCTAATTTCTAGTGTGGAAACTTAGCGTGATGTGCGCGGACTTGATCATGAATGCAGAGAATATTTCTTACTAGGGTCACGCAATTTTAACAAGGCCCAATGAAAATACAAGTAGCATATGTATAAGGTTTTGCAATATAGGACAACATATGGCTGTGGTAGGAAATTATATTATTGAGGAACTTGTCATTTTTCTCAAATTAATTTTCTAGGTGTTATGTTTCACAAATTGAGCAAGATCATAGCAGCCATAACTTACCATATCATATCTCCCAACAATCTAGAAGGATAATGCATATGCTACCCACTAGTGTGTTTGTGGTGAAATTTATATCATGCCAACAAACAAAAACTAGATAGACTTCTAAGTTGTAAACTGGGCATATGAAAGGAATAAAAGATATAGTCGTTGAGACATGGCCGTTGCTTACTAGCTGTTAGGGCAAGTGGGGCCAGAGAGCTGTTGCTCTTTGGTCGGCCGACCAACGGGTCAGGTCGGCCGACCAGTTGGTCGACCGACCAGAGGTTGGCTCCTCTAGTCCACTGCTCTAGCTAGTCGGCCCTATTGATGGTGGATCACAAGAAAGAAAATATGTTTCGAGGAAAAACATTTTCAATCTTTCTGCAAATTCAAAATCTCAAAAAGATAAACTCCAAAAAAATCCATTTTTTTTTGAAATTGGGTTGGAATAAATTCCAACATGCGGTGCAAAAAATCATATATGCAAATTCAAATGAAAAATTTCGAAAAGGGAAATATGGATAAATACCGTTTAACCTGCCAGCGAGGGTTCACCAATTTTGAGTCCGGCAGACGGGACTTTTTCTCCTTTGTCGTTTAGCTTGCCATTGGTGCATCCTTGTCCGAAGATGAGGACGTGCATGTCTTCTTCGGCTGCCACACCTTTTTTACCTTCTTGGGTGGTGTGGATGAAGGATTCTTCTTCACCGTCTGCTTCTTTGTCCAGAGCTCAAGCGTGCTTGTTGCCTTCTTTTTCTGGGCGACAAGAGTGGGGTTCTCTTGTCTCCAGAAGTTCAACATAGCTTCCTCTATGTTGTTCCTTCTGGGCCCCTCTTCTAGTTTCTCAATGTCTTGTGGATTCGGCCAGCTCTTGACTCCACCCATAAGGCAGGGCTAGAACTCAAACTCTTCTTCCTTGCCATTGAGGTCGAGATGGATTACTTCAGCCTCGACATCAATCTGTGCAGATGTGGTGCTCAAGAATGGCCGGCCAAGGATGAGCAGCGTACTCTTATTGACCTCCATGTTGAGCACCACAAAGTCCATAGGGATGATGTATCCGCGGATCTCAACCAAAACTTCCTCGACAATCCCTACGGGGTACCGTATTGACGAGTCTACGAGTTGTATTCACATTTGAGTTGGGATTAGGCCTATGAGGTTGAAGATAGCTCATGGCATGATGCTAATACTGGCTCCAAGGTTGCACAAGGCTTGCTCGAAAAATTTTGTCCCAATTGAACATGAGATCATCGGGCTCCCTGGATCGCCTTGAATGACTAGGATGATGTTCAACTCACCCTCTTCATCATTTCTTGCAAGGTTAGTATAGAGCGGGTTGCGAGTAGGATTACCCACAAGCATCACCGCATTCACATTTTCTGTGCTAGATTCGGGTTGCCCCCGAATTTTCCCAGTCCAAAGCAGGCAAAGCAACGACTATTTGAGCTAGCTGGGTTTCAAACATTTTATTAAAACTACGCTGACTCTTAAGTGAAGAAGAAAGGCCTTCTAACATAGCATTAATGCTCTCCAGATTCTTGTCTATAGAGGCAAACTTTTTACTATAGTTTTCATTTATTTTAGTTTGGCCTAAGGCAAGATCTTTCATGGAAGGTTGGTTAGGATTGAAAGAATTATTACCGTAGTTACCTCCTTGATAGGGGCATGGTTGCCAAACCTGACCTCCTTGAGGGCGATGCCCTTTGTTCATGAAGGCAACCTCCTCACGAGTCTCCGGGCATTCATTGCCCAAATGTCCCGTGTTGCCATAGACCTCGCATGTCATGCGACGGTCCAGAGCTTGTACTGTGCCTTTTAGGCTAGGGTCGTCGTGGATGTCGAGCTGCTTCAAGATAAGGTCCACTTTCATGACAAGCATATCTATCTCCTTAACGGTGTGCATGCCTCGTGCACGTGGTTGGAGTTGCTCATCATTCTAGCCTTGATTGGAGACCATCTTCTCAATTAACTCAATTGCCAGCTTGACGGTGAGTGAGAAAAAGGCTCCTCCAGCGGCGGCATCAATGTGTTGACGTCTTGAGGCCATCAGTCCATTGTAACGAGTATGTCAACTGACTTGCACAGCAAGGCTACGGCTCGAGTGACAAGCACAAACAAGGCACGTCAACTGGCTCGTAGAGCAGCGATGTTGGCTAGAACTGATCGTCTAGAGGATGAGTTAAAGTGGTCACGACCCAATCATCGGCTAGAACTGGTCAAATATAAACAATGAGTTGAAGCTGCGAGGAGATATTATGAAGTGGGTCAATCTATATTCAAGAAGAGTTTTTTCGGCATTCCACCAACAATCGACATAATCTATGACCCGAGTGACAAGCTATGAATGAGCATGTCAACTGGCTCACACAGCAACACTGCAGTCCAAGTGACAAGTCACGAACGAGACACGTCAACTGGCTCACACAGCAACAAGGCTACAACCCAAGAGACAAGCATCGAATGGGCACGTCAACTGGCTCGCACAGCAACAAGGCTACGACCCAAGTAACAAGTCATGACCAGGGCACGTCAACTTGCTTGTAGAGCAAGGAGGCTGGGCCTCGAGTGACAAGTCAGGAATGGGAATGTCAACTGGATCGTATTGCAACGAGGCTACGATTTGAGTGAGAAGCCACAAACGGGCTCGTCAACTGGCTTGCATAGCAACGAGGCTGTGGCTACAGTGACAAGCAAAGAACAATTATGTCAACTGACTCGCACAGCAAGGCTGCGGCTCGAGTGACAAGCACAAACAAGGCACATCAACTGGCTCGCAGAGCAACAATGTTGGCTAGAACCGATCGTCTAGAGGATGAGTTAAAGTGGTCACGACCCAATCATCAGCTAGAACTGGTCGAATATAGAGGATGAGTCGAAGCTACAAGGAGATATTATGAAGTGGGTGGGTCAATCTATATTCGAGAAGAGTTTCTTCAGCATACCACCAACAGTCAACATACTCTGCGACCCAAGTGACAAGCTATGAACGGGCGTGTCAACTGGCTCGCACAACGAGGCTATAGTCTGAGTAACAACTCATGAACGAGGCATGTCAACTAGATCACACAACAATGAGTCTGCAACCCGAGTGACAAGCATCGAACATGCACATCAACTAGCTCGCACAACAACAAGGCTACGACCCAAGTAACAAGTCATGACCAGGGCACGTCAACTGGCTCATAGAGCAAGGAGGCTGCGCCCCGAGTGACAAGTCATGAACGGGAATGTCAACTAGATTGTACTGCAACGAGGCTGCGACTCGAGTGAGAAGCTGCGAACGGGCTCGTCAATTGGCTTGGATACCAACAAGGCTACGACCAGAGTGACAAGCAATGAACGAGTATGTCAACTGACTCGCACAACAAGGCTGCGGCTTGAGTGACAAGCACAAACAAGGCACGTCAACTGGCTCGCAAAGCAGCAATGTTGGCTAGAACTAATTGTCTAGAGGATGAGTTAAAGTGGTCACGACCCAATCATCGGCTAGAACTGGTTGAATGTAGAGGATGAGTCGAAGCTATGAGAAGATATTATGAAGCAAGTCAATCTATATTCGAGAAGAGTTTTTTCGGCATACCACCAACAATCGACATACTCTACGACCCGAGGGAGAAGCTGCGAACAGGCATGTCAACTGGCTCGCATAGTGAGGCTGCGATTGTTGGTGTCTACTACGCTCTAAAGATCAAATCAATTAATTCCGCAAGTGCACGGAATCCCATTATAGCATTTCACCCAGGTGTATTCCAAGGTATCATATTTATTTCCACATGGAAGCTAGGCGTAAGATTATCTCAGCTTAACAACGATATGACTAAGGAATAATTCCAACTAACCAAAGACAGGAGTAAGGATAATCAACGATAGAGTGGGGTAGTAACACAGGAGAAATCGACACTAAGATAAATAAAGTGAATGGTTGATGAGGACATCAACGACATACAAATAATGACGACGGAAGATGGCGCGCCAAACCAAGCTGTCACGCCTCCACCTCTCGTCGTCGCGCCTCCTCGAGTTACGGATCCATCTTCTAACGAGACGACGACGTACAAGGGCCCAATCACTAGAGCTCGAGCCCAGGAATTGAAGACGGTTTTGATGCTAAGGAACGACGGCCCAGGATGATGTCGCCCGAAGACCCACGTGGCCCAAGTCGCACGACTCCCTCTCCACCGCGCGCCTCTCCACTACAGCCGGCCCTAGATGCCTCGTCCTCCCCCTATATAGTCAAGGGCTGCGCCCCTGGTAATCTTCGAGTTTTGTTTTAAGTTTAGCTTAGCTATACATCCGTCTCTCGACGTGAATTCAGAACTCCACCTTCGTGCAATACATCAGATTGCTCGCCTCTAATTCTTGCTCGTTCTTCGATTGCGCGTAAGAATTGATCCTCGTGATCAGGTTGATCTTGTTTACCGCAAGGTTAATATCCTTCGGAATTTGGTTCAGCGATTGCATTGGCGCTTTGGCTTGCTCGTCGTAGTCGGATCGTGAGGGTCAACATCCACCAAATCGAAGTTATCTCCACTCGCCGAAAGATCGGGCACTCTTCACCTATCAAGTGGTATCAGATTCCAGTGTTTCTCGGTGAGTTTTATCCAAGTCCACATAAACCGAAAACTACAAAAAAAAAAAGTTTACCTCAGTTTTTGTGCTTTCGCTTTCGTTCAATAATTTACGTTGTTGAGTTTTTGTGCTTTCGCTTTTGATCGTTGCTGGTACACTGTGTTTCATCGTTTTCTTCCTATCATCGTCGTATCCTTCCGCCGTGCCGCGTGTTTTTACCACCACAGTTTGCTTTTCGCCGCATCTGTTTACCCCGTCTCGCTTGCCAAATTTTTCCGCTGCACCATGAGTCCGGGTCAATCACTGCCTCGACGATCGAATCCTACTCGGTTACGTCGTGACCCGCTCGCCTCGCCCTGTGTTTAGTTCTGTTCGGTTTCGTGTGTCCCGCTCGCCTCGCTGATCGAGTCCTACTCGGTTATGTCATGACCCGCTCGCCTCGCCCTGTGTTTGGTTCTGTTCGGTTTTGTGTGTCCCTACTCCAGAGAGAGAGAGAGAGAGAGAGAGAGAGAGAGAGTCTCATCTTTTAATTACCGTTCTACCCCTGCCTCAAAAAAAAGCGCTTGTGCTTAATTGCTTATTTGAGGTCTCATTGTTTATATTTTAAGCAAAAAGTATAAAAAAAAACAGAAAAAAAAGAAAGGAAAAAAGAGAAAAAAAAGAGAAAAAAAGAAAAAAAAGAGAAAAAAAAGAGCAGCCGAGCAACACAGGCGACGCGTTCTTGCTGCACTTTGTTTTGATCCTTCTTCCTTCCTCTTGCACTTGTACCGGCAGCAATCTTTTCGCGTTTAGCACCAATATTCAGCTTTGCAGTTATTGTTTGAATTGTGCTAACCCTTGGATTGAGTGCAGCCTCCTAGCCCCACAAATTTTTTACTACGAGCAGGTTTTTGTTTCACCACGCAATCGCTCCTCCAATCTTTCACCGGTTTTACCTGTGGTTGCAGTTCATGCTTGCGTGCTTGGTAAGGACGGGTAAGAATTTGATAATAGCTTTTTGATTGTGCTTTTCATCCACCACTCACCTCTCGTTGTTGGATCCCGCTTTTTGTATTGCTTGTGTTTCTATGGCAGAAAACAGCTCGAAGTCGGAGGAGCTCACCCTTCAAGATGTCCAGGCACAGGTTGATGGTCTACAAAACGACATGAAGACGATGCACGAGAGACTTGACTCTACGGTCACTTCGTCGAATGAGCATTTTGATCAACTGGACCTCGCTGATACGGCTGCCCGCACCACGCTCGCGACGATCATGACTCGTCTTGAGGCCATGTCGACGCAGCTTGGGACCATGACGACGCAGCTCACGGAGTTGCAACATGCACGTGACTACGGCGCCGACACCGAGCAGGACGATGACAATCGCCGTGGTCGTGCTCGTAGGGTACGTGTTCCTATTAATGATTCTTTTGCCAAAATAAAATTTCGTATTCCCACTTTTAATGGCAAATATGATCCGGGTGCTTATCTTGATTGGGAATTAGAGGTTGAACAAAAATTTGCATGCCATGATATTCCTGCTAATTTACAAGTTAAGGCTGCTATTAGTGAATTTACTGAATTTGCTTTACTTTGGCGGCGTGAGTATAGACAAAGATATCCTGATAATATTCCAACCACTTGGACGGCATTAAAAGCTGCTATGCGTCATCATTTTGTGCCGTCATATTATGCTAGAGATTTGCTTAATCAAATGCAGCGTTTTCAACAAGGTTCACTTTCCGTAGAGGATTATTATCAAGCTTTGCAAAAGGGTATGATTCGCTGTGGTTTAGTTGAACTGGATGATGCTGCTATGGCTCGCTTTAGGGGTGGGTTAAATCGTGAAATTCAGAATATTCTTGATTATAAGCATTATGATGATATGACCACCTTATTTGAATATGCTTGTAAAGCTGAACGTGAAGTGCAGGATCGACAATCTTCGTCAAGACCTAACATTTTTGTAGGGTCCAAGACGCCTTCAGCTCCACGGTCGACACCTCCTTCCATGTCGCGCGACCACTCCTCGACCACGTCCAAGTCGAGTGCTCCATCCACGGCCAAATCTGCCTCGATCGTGACATCCTCCTCGTCGTCTGGACGAGCTCGTGATATTCAGTGTCACCGTTGCCGAGGATTTGGTCATGTGATACGCGATTGTCCAAATAAATGAACTATGTTGATTCGTGACGACGGTGGGTATTCTTCTGCTAGTGATTCTGAGGATATTCAGCAGACTATGCTTGCCACTAATCATGTAGATAATACGGAGCTTCATGTCGACTCTAGTGCCGCCGACAGGTATGCCACTCTTGTTGTGCAGCGTGTTCTTAGTACACAGGTTGTTCAGGATGAAAAGCATCAGCGCCACAACATTTTTCATATCAAAGGCGTTGTGCAAGAACGAGCGGTCCGTATAATCATCAATGGTGACAGTTGCAACAATTTGGCTAGTACGACCTTGGTGGAGCAGTTGTCATTGCCAACAAGGAAGCATCCACATCCTTATCACGTTCAATGGCTTAATGATGGCGGCAAAATAAAGGTAACGCGCTCGGTACGTGTTCCTTTCTCTCTTGGCACCTATTCTGATTTTGTAGATTGTGATGTTGTTCCAATGGAAGCATGCTCTTTGTTGCTTGGCCGTCCTTGGCAATATGATTTTGATAGTGTTCATCATGGTCGCTCCAATTATTATTCCTTCATGTTTAAGGGTCAGAAAATTGTTATTCATCCTATGACACCTGAACAAGTTCTTAAAGATGATATTGCTCGAGCGACAAAAGCTGCAAAATTGGTTACATCGCCTCCTGTTGCACCTGTTCAACATGAGATCAAATTGAATAACCCTATCTTGCTTGCTACACGTGCTGATTTTGATGAATTACATGATGCTAATCTGCTTTGCTATGCGCTAGTTTACTCTCATATGCTTGTTTCACTAGATGAGGCGCCTATGTTGCATATTCCTCCTGCTGTTGCTAACCTTTTGCAGGACTATAAAGATGTTTTTCCCGCTGAATTGCCGCCGGGTCTTCCTCCTATTCGTGGCATAGAACATCAGATTGATTTAATTCCAGGCGCACAGCTTCCTAATCGCGCCCCGTACCGCACAAATCCTGAGGAGACGAAAGAAATTCAGCGTCAAGTGCAGGCATTGCTTGATAAAGGTTACATTCGTGAGTCTCTCAGCCCTTGTTCGGTTCCTGTTTTGCTTGTTCCTAAGAAAGATGGTTCTTGGCGTATGTGTGTAGATTGTCGTGCAATGAACAATATTACAATTCGTTATCGATATCCTATACCACGCCTTGATGATATGCTTGATGAACTTAGTGGTGCCGCAATTTTCTCTAAGGTTGATTTACGTAGTGGTTACCATCAAATAAGAATGAAATTAGGAGATGAATGGAAAACGGCTTTTAAAACTAAATTAGGCTTGTATGAATGGTTGGTTATGCCGTTTGGATTGTCTAATGCTCCTAGCACTTTTATGCGCTTAATGAATGGAGTTCTTCGGTCTTTCATTGGAATATTTGTTGTTGTCTATTTTGATGATATCCTTATATACAGCAAATCCATGAATGAGCATTTAGATCATTTGCGTGCTGTTTTTGATGCTTTGGGTGCTGCTCACTTGTTTGGGAACATGGAAAAATGCACTTTTTGCATGCAACGTGTTTTGTTTCTTGGATATGTTGTTACTCCACAGGGCATTGAGGTCGATAGCAGCAAGGTGGACGCCATTCAGAGTTGGCCCCAACCGACGACGGTCACACAGGTTCGCAGTTTTCTTGGTCTTGCAGGCTTCTATCGTCGTTTTGTGCGGGATTTCAGTTCTATTGCTGCACCATTACATGAGCTGACCAAGAAGGGTGCGCCCTTTGAGTGGGGCGCACCACAAGACAATGCATTCAACACTTTAAAGGAACGGTTAACTCATGCTCCTCTCTTACAATTGCCTAATTTTGATAAAGTGTTTGAATTGGAATGTGATGCTAGTGGAATTGGTTTGGGTGCTGTTTTGTTGCAAGATCATAAACCCATAGCTTATTTTAGTGAGAAGTTAAGTGGTGCTGCTCTTAAATATTCCACTTATGATAAAGAACTTTATGCTTTAGTAAGAAAATATATTTCTTTTGAACCTGGTGATTTGGTTTGGTTGCACTTACGTAAAGATAGATTTCCTACTTTGCGTCGTTCTAAACTGATGCCTCGTGCTGCTGGTCCTTTTAAAGTGCTAACCAAGATTAACGATAATGCTTATGTTCTTGACTTGCCCATGGACTTTGGTGTTTCCACTAGTTTTAATGTTGCGGATTTAAAACTATACTTGGGTGAGGATGATGAGTTGCCGTCGAGGACAACTTCACTTCAAGAAGGGGAGGATAATGAGGACATCAACGACATACGAATAATGATGACGGAAGATGGCGCGCCAAACCAAGCTGTCACGCCTCCACCTCTCGTCGTCGCGCCTCCTCGAGTTACGGATCCATCTTCTAACGAGACGACGACGTACAAGGGCCCAATCACTAGAGCTTGAGCCCAGGAATTGAAGACGGTTTTGATGCTAAGGAACGACGGCCCAGGATGATGTCACCTGGAGGCCCACGTGGCCCAAGTCGCACGACTCCCTCTCCACCGCGCGCCTCTCCACTACAGCCGGCCCTAGATGCCTCGTCCTCCCCCTATATAGTCAAGGGCTGCGCCCCTTGTAATCTTCGAGTTTTGTTTTAAGTTTAGCTTAGCTATACATCCGTCTCTCGACGTGAATTCAGAACTCCACCTTCGTGCAATACATCAGATTGCTCGCCTCTAATTCTTGCTCGTTCTTCGATTGCGCGTCAGAAATGATCCTCGTGATCAGGTTGATCTTGTTTACCGCAAGGTTAATATCCTCCGGAAGTTGGTTCAGCGATTGCATTGGCGCTTCGGCTTGCTCGTCGTAGTCGGATCGTGAGGGTCAACATCCACCAAATCGAAGTTATCTCCACTCGCCGAAAGATCGGGCACTCTACACCTATCAGTACCTTGGTCAGTTTGTGCTGTTTTCTGTGGATTTGGGCCGGGAGGCCTAGTGCGTCGAGCGGCCTTGGATTAAGTCCATTTCCAAGCAACCTTGCATTGGACCTCTTGGACTGCACCATGGAGTCGGTTGGTGGGTGGGTTCACACCTCCTTCCTTGGTTTAGGGGTGGTAGGCCTCATACGCCAGGCAGCAACCTAGGTCGGGCTGCAGTCCGCGGCTGGATGGCCAAATTTGACTGAAAATCATGTGTCGGGCGGCCCGTTTCTCCCGGGTGGCCAGATCTGCCGGGCGGCCAAATTTCCTTCAAAATCAATGGCCGGGCGGCCTGTTTTCACCGGTCAGCAGCCTTTTTTGTGCACTTTGTTCCTGGGTCGCCCAAAATTGTTTGTAATGTCAAGATATGATTGGACCAACTGATCTTGGATGTTGATGAAGTCCTTGGCACATTTCGGGGAGTCGGGTGACCAGCGCCCAAAATTGTTTGCAATGTCAAGATATGATTGGACCGACTCATCTTGAATGTTGATGAAGTCCTTGGCACATTTCGGCGAGTCGGGTGACCAGTGGGGTTTTGTCGGGTGACGGTCCCGATCGATCGGCCGGGTGGTCATCCGAGCAGCCGATCAGGCCTCCGACCTTCATTCGGTTGATGGTTCTGGTCACCCGGCTGGGTGATGATCCCACTTGGAATTGACCTGGCCGGGGGATGATCCGGATGGCCGATTGCCCAGTTGAGCCATGATCTATCGAAATGACACAGCCAGGTGCTGATTTCAGCCATAAATGACACTGTTGGCCGGCTATTTTACAGTCGTGATCGGCCGACGGGGTGTTTCTTCATATTTTTCCGTATTTTGGCCTTGTATGACCTGCAAACACATATTTCACCAAAACTTGTGGAACTTTATTAGTTTAAGTAAATATTTATTGAACTTTGATCTTTTACCTTGCATTTCCCGACCGGTTGGTGGCCGATTATGGGTTTTATCGGCCGCTAACACCTCCCCAAGCTTAAACCTTTGCTCATCTCGAGCAAATGAAAACTTAGAGGTGATGGATCAGAATTTGCTTCGATATTAGAGCTTTATGAGGATCAAGTGCATAAACATATTGATAGGTGTAGAGTGCCCGATCTTTCGGCGAGTGGAGATAACTTCGATTTGGTGGATGTTGACCCTCACGATCCGACTACGACGAGCAAGCCGAAGCGCCAATGCAATCGCTGAACCAACTTCCGGAGGATATTAACCTTGCGGTAAACAAGATCAACCTGATCACGAGGATCAATTCTTACGCGCAATCGAAGAACGAGCAAGAATTAGAGGCGAGCAATCTGATGTATTGCACGAAGGTGGAGTTCTGAATTCACGTCGACAGACGGATGTATAGCTAAGCTAAACCTAAAACAAAACTCAAAGATTACAAGGGGCGCAGCCCTTGACTATATAGGGGTAGGACGAGGCATCTAGGGCCGGCTGAAGTGGAGAGGCGCGCGGTGGAGAGGGAGTCGTGCGACTTGGGCCACGTGGGCCTTCGGGCGACATCATCCTGGGCCGTCGTTCCTTAGCATCAAAACCGTCTTCAATTCCTGGGCTCGAGCTCTAGTGATTGGGCCCTTGTACGTCGTCGTCTCGTTAGAAGATGGATCCGTAACTCGAGGAGGCGCGACGACGAGAGGTGGAGGCGTGACAGCTTGGTTTGGCGCGCCATCTTCCGTCGTCATTATTCGTATGTCGTTGATGTCCTCATCATCCTCCCCTTCTTGAAGTGAAGTCGTCCTCGACGGCAACTCATCATCCTCACCCAAGTATGGTTTCAAATCTGCAACATTAAAACTAGTGGAAACACCAAACTCCATGGGCAAGTCAAGAACATAAGCATTATCGTTAATCTTGGTTAGCACTTTAAAAGGACCAGCAGCACGAGGCATCAGTTTAGAACGACGCAAAGTAGGAAATCTATCTTTACGCAAGTGCAACCAAACCAAATCACCAGGTTCAAAAGAAATATGTTTTCTACCTTTACTACCAGCAACTTGATACTTTTTATTAGCAATGGTAATGTTGTGTTGTGTTTCTTCATGCAATTGTTTCATGTGATCAATATGAGCAAGAGCATCAAGATGTGGTTCATCCTCAGCATCAATAGCAAACAAATCAATAGGCGCCTTAGGAACATAGCCATAAACAACCTCAAAAGGACACAACTTAGTGGCAGAATGTGTAGCACGATTATAAGCAAATTCAACATGAGGTAAACAATCTTCCCAGCGTCTCAAATTTTTATCTAAAACAGCTCTAAGCATAGCAGACAAAGTTCTATTTACTACCTCAGTTTGCCCATCAGTTTGAGGATGACAAGTAGTACTAAACAGCAGCTTAGTTCCTAATTTATTCCAAAGAGAACGCCAAAAATGACTAAGAAACTTAGCATCACGATCAGAGACAATTGTTTTAGGAATTCCATGCAATCTAACAATCTCTCTGAAGAACAATTCAGCTACATTTGAGGCATCATCAGTTTTATGACAAGGTATAAAGTGAGCCATTTTAGAGAAACGATCAACAACCACAAAAATACTGTCCCTCCCCTTCTTAGTGCGAGGCAATCCCAAAACAAAATCCATCGAAATATCAAGCCAAGGAGAAGAGGGAACAGGCAAGGGCATATACAAACCATGATTAGCCAAACGAGATTTAGCTTTTTGACATGTGGTACAGCGTGCAACAAGGCGCTCAACATCACGGCGCATCCGTGGCCAAAAGAAATGGTCGGCCAACACCTCATGTGTCTTGAAAACTCCGAAGTGACCCATAAGACCACCTCCATGCGCCTCCTGTAACAACAAAAGACGAACCGAGCTAGCTGGAATACACAGCTTGTTAGCACGAAACAGGAACCCATCCTGCATATGAAATTTGCCCCATGGTTTGCCATCCTTACAATGCATCATAATATCATGAAAATCAGCATCATTCACATATTGATCTTTCAAAGCTTGCAAACCAAAGATTTTAAAGTCTAATTGGGACAGCATCATATAACGACGAGACAAAGCATCGGCAATCACATTTTCCTTCCCGTTTTTATGTTTAATGATGTATGGAAAAGATTCAATAAATTCAACCCATTTAGCATGACGACGATTCAGATTAGTTTGGGTTCTAATATGTTTCAAAGCCTCATGATCAGAATGAATAATAAATTCGCGAGGCCATAAATAATGCTGCCATGTTTGCAAAGTTCTTACTAAAGCATAAAGTTCTTTCTCATAAGTGGAATATTTAAGAGCAGCACCACTTAACTTCTCACTAAAATAAGCAATGGGTTTATGATCTTGCAACAAAACAGCACCCAAACCAATTCCACTAGCATCACATTCCAATTCAAACACTTTATCAAAATTAGGCAATTGTAAGAGAGGAGCATGAGTTAACCGTTCCTTTAAAGTGTTGAATGCGTCGTCTTGTGGTGCGCCCCACTCAAATGGCGCACCCTTCTTGGTCAGCTCATGTAATGGTGCAGCAATAGAACTGAAATCCCGCACAAAACGACGATAGAAGCCTGCAAGACCAAGAAAACTACGAACCTGTGTGACCGTCGTCGGTTGGGGCCAACTCTGAATGGCGTCCACCTTGCTGCTATCGACCTCAATGCCCTGTGGAGTAACAACATATCCAAGAAACGAAACACGTTGCGTGCAAAAAGTGCATTTTTCCATGTTCCCAAACAAGTGAGCAGCATGCAAAGCATCAAAAACAGCACGCAAATGATCTAAATGCTCATTCATGGATTTGCTGTATATAAGGATATCATCAAAATAGACAACAACAAATATTCCAATGAAAGACCGAAGAACTTCATTCATTAAGCGCATAAAAGTGCTAGGAGCATTAGACAATCCAAACGGCATAACCAACCATTCATACAAGCCAAATTTAGTTTTAAAAGCCGTTTTCCATTCATCTCCTAATTTCATTCTTATTTGATGGTAACCACTACGTAAATCAACCTTAGAGAAAATTGTGGCACCACTAAGTTCATCAAGCATATCATCAAGGCGTGGTATAGGATATCGATAACGAATTGTAATATTGTTAATTGCACGACAATCTACACACATACGCCAAGAACCATCTTTCTTAGGAACAAGCAAAACAGGAACCGAACAAGGGCTGAGAGACTCACGAATGTGACCTTTATCAAGCAATGCCTGCACTTGACGCTGAATTTCTTTCGTCTCCTCAGGATTTGTGCGGTACGGGGCGCGATTAGGAAGCTGTGCGCCTGGAATTAAATCAATCTGATGTTCTATGCCACGAATAGGAGGAAGACCCGGCGGCAATTCAGCGGGAAAAACATCTTTATAGTCCTGCAAAAGGTTAGCAACGACAGGTGGAATATGCAACATAGGCGCCTCATCTAGTGAAACAAGCATACGAGAGCAAACTAGCGCATAGCAAAGCAGATTAGCATCATGTAATTCATCAAAATCAGCACGTGTAGCAAGCAAGATAGGGTTATTCAATTTGATCTCATGTTGAACAGGTGCAACAGGAGGCGATGTAACTAATTTTGCAGCTTTTGTCGCTCGAGCAATATCATCTTTAAGAACTTGTTCAGGTATCATAGGATGAATAACAATTTTCTGACCCTTAAACATGAAGGAATAATAATTGGAGCGACCATGACGAACACTATCAACATCATATTGCCAAGGACGGCCAAGCAACAAAGAGCATGCTTCCATTGGAACAACATCACAATCTACAAAATCAGAAAAGGTGCCAAGAGAGAAAGGAACACGTACCGAGCGCGTTACCTGTATTTTGTCGCCATCATTAAGCCATTGAACGTGATAAGGATGTGGATGCTTCCTTGTTGGTAATGACAACTGCTCCACCAAGGTCGTACTAGCCAAATTGTTGCAACTGCCACTATCGATGATTATACGGACTGCTCGTTCTTGCACAATGCCTTTGATATGAAAAATGTTGTGGCGCTGATGCTTTTCATCCTGAATGACCTGTGTACTAAGAACACGCTGCACAACAAGAGTGGCATACCTGTCGGCGGCACTAGAGTCGACATGAAGCTCTGTATTATCTGCATGATTAGTGGCAAGCATAGTCTACTGAATATCCTCAGAATCACTAGCAGAAGAATACCCACCGTCGTCACGAATCAACATAGTTCATTTGTTTGGACAATCGCGTATTACATGACCAAATCCTCGGCAACGGTGACCCTGAATATCACGAGCTCGATCTTTCGGCGAGTGGAGATAACTTCGATTTGGTGGATGTTGACCCTCACGATCCGACTACGACGAGCAAGCCGAAGCGCCAATGCAATCGCTGAACCAACTTCCGGAGGATATTAACCTTGCGGTAAACAAGATCAACCTGATCACGAGGATCAATTCTTACGCGCAATCGAAGAACGAGCAAGAGTTAGAGGCGAGCAATCTGATGTATTGCACGAAGGTGGAGTTCTGAATTCACGTCGAGAGACGGATGTATAGCTAAGCTAAACTTAAAACAAAACTCGAAGATTACAAGGGGCGCAGCCCTTGACTATACAGGGGGAGGACGAGGCATCTAGGGCCGGCTGAAGTGGAGAGGCGTGCGGTGGAGAGGGAGTCGTGCGACTTGGGCCACGTGGGCCTTCGGGCGACATCATCCTGGGCCGTCGTTCCTTAGCATCAAAACCGTCTTCAATTCCTAGGCTCGAGCTCTAGTGATTTGGCCCTTGTACGTCGTCGTCTCATTAGATGATGGATCCGTAACTCGAGGTGGCGCGACGACGAGAGGTGGAGACGTGACAGCTTGGTTTGGCGCGCCATCTTCCGTCGTCATTATTCGTATGTCGTTGATGTCCATATCATCATTTGGGTAATGATGGGTTGTATATGCCCTTACTTGTTCCCTCTTCTCCTTGGCATGATATTTCGATGGATTTTGTTTTAGGATTGCCTCGCACTAAGAAGGGGAGGGACAGTATTTTTATGGTTGTTGATCGTTTCCCTAAAATGGCTCACTTTATACCTTGTCATAAGACTGATGATGCCTCAAATGTTGCTGAATTGTTCTTTAGAGAGATTGTTAGATTGCATGGAATTCCTAAAACAATTGTCTCTGATCGTGATGCTAAGTTTCTTAGTCATTTTTGGCGTTCTCTTTGGAATAAATTAGGAACTAAGCTACTGTTTAGTACTACTTGTCATCCTCAAACTGATGGGCAAACTGAGGTAGTAAATAGAACTTTGTCTGCTATGCTTAGAGCTGTTCTAGATAAAAACTTGAGAAGTTGGAAAGATTGTTTACCTCATGTTGAATTTTCTTATAATCGTGCTACACATTCAGCCACTAAGATGTGTCCTTTTGAGGTTGTTTATGGCTATGTTCCTAGGGCGCCTATTGATTTATTTGCTATTGATGCTAAAGATGAACCACATGTTGATGCTCTTGCTCATATTAATCACATGAAACAATTGCATGAAGAAACACAACACAACATTGCCGTTGCTAATAAAAAGTATCAAGTTGCTGGTAGTAAAGGTAGAAAACATATTTCTTTTGAACCTGGTGATTTGGTTTGGTTGCACTTGCATAAAGATAGATTTCCTACTTTGCGTCATTCTAAATTGATGCCTCGTACTGCTGGTCCTTTTAAAGTGCTAACCAAGATTAACGATAATGCTTATGTTCTTGACTTGCCCATGGAGTTTGGTGTTTCCACTAGTTTTAATGTTGCAGATTTGAAACCATACTTGGGTGAGGATGATGAGTTGCCGTCGAGGACGACTTCACTTCAAGAAGGGGAGGATGATGAGGACATCAACGACATACGAATAATGACGATGGAAGATGGCGCGCCAAACCAAGTTGTCACGCCTCCACCTCTCGTCGTCGCGCCCCCTCGAGTTACGGATCCATCTTCTAACGAGACGACGACGTACAAGGGCCCAATCACTAGAGCTCGAGCCCAGCAATTGAAGACGGTTTTGATGCTAAGGAACAATGGCTCAGGATGACGCCGCCCGAAGGCCCACGTGGCCCATGTCGCGCGACTCTCTCTCCACCGCACGCCTCTCCACTTTAGCCGGCCCTAGATGCCTCGTCCTCCCCCTATTTAGTCATGGGTTGCGCCCCTTGCAATCTTTGAGTTTTGTTTTAAGTTTAGCTTAGCTATACATCCGTATCTCGACGTGAATTCAGAACTCCACCTTCGTGCAATACATCAGATTGCTCGCCTCCAATTCTTTCTCGTTCTTCGATTCCGAATAAGAATTGATCCTCGTGATCAGGTTGATCTTGTTTACCGCAAGGTTAATATCCTCCGTGATAGGTGTAGAGTGCCCGATCTTTCGGCGAGTGGAGATAACTTCGATTTGGTGGATGTTGACCCTCACGATCCGACTACGACGAGCAAGCCGAAGCGCCAATGCAATCGCTGAACCAACTTCCGGAGGATATTAACCTTGCGGTAAACAAGATCAACCTGATCACGAGGATCAATTCTTACGCGCAATCGAAGAACGAGCAAGAATTAGAGGCGAGCAATCTGATGTATTGCACGAAGGTGGAGTTCTGAATTCACGTCGAGAGACGGATGTATAGCTAAGCTAAACTTAAAACAAAACTCAAAGATTACAAGGGGCGCAGCCCTTGACTATATAGGGGGAGGACGAGGCATCTAGGGCCGGCTGAAGTGGAGGGGCGCGCGGTGGAGAGGGAGTCGTGCGACTTGGGCCACGTGGGCCTTCGGGCCACATCATCCTGGGCCGTCGTTCCTTAGCATCAAAACCGTCTTCAATTCCTGGGCTCGAGCTCTAGTGATTGGGCCCTTGTACGTCGTCGTCTCGTTAGAAGATGGATCCGTAACTCGAGGAGGCGCGACGACGAGAGGTGGAGGCGTGACATCTTGGTTTGTCGTGCCATCTTCCGTCGTCATTATTCGTATGTCGTTGATGTCCTCATCATCCTCCCCTTCTTGAAGTGAAGTCGTCCTCGACGGCAACTCATCATCCTCACCCAAGTATGGTTTCAAATCTGCAACATTAAAACTAGTGGAAACACCAAACTCCATGGGCAAGTCAATAACATAAGCATTATCGTTAATCTTGGTTAGCACTTTAAAAGGACCAGCAGCACGAGGCATCAGTTTAGAACGACGCAAAGTAGGAAATCTATCTTTACGCAAGTGCAACCAAACCAAATCACCAGGTTCAAAAGAAATATGTTTTCTACCTTTACTACCAGCAACTTGATACTTTTTATTAGCAATGGCAATGTTGTGTTGTGTTTCTTCATGCAATTGTTTCATGTGATCAATATGAGCAAGAGCATCAAGATGTGGTTCATCCTCAGCATCAATAGAAAACAAATCAATAGGCGCCTTAGGAACATAGCCATAAACAACCTCAAAAGGACACATCTTAGTGGCAGAATGTGTAGCACGATTATAAGCAAATTCAACATGAGGTAAACAATCTTCCCAGCGTCTCAAATTTTTATCTAAAACAGCTCTAAGCATAGCAGACAAAGTTCTATTTACTACCTCAGTTTGCCCATCAGTTTGAGGATGACAAGTAGTACTAAACAGCAGCTTAGTTCCTAATTTATTCCAAAGAGAACGCCAAAAATGACTAAGAAACTTAGCATCACGATCAGAGACAATTGTTTTAGGAATTCCATGCAATCTAACAATCTCTCTAAAGAACAATTCAGCAACATTTGAGGCATCATCAGTTTTATGACAAGGTATAAAGTGAGCCATTTTAGAGAAACGATCAACAACCACAAAAATACTGTCCCTCCCCTTCTTAGTGCGAGGCAATCCCAAAACAAAATCCATCGAAATATCAAGCCAAGGAGAAGAGGGAACAGGCAAGGGCATATACAAACCATGATTACCCAAACGAGATTTAGCTTTTTGACATGTGGTACAGCGTGCAACAAGGCGCTCAACATCACGGCGCATCCGTGGCCAAAAGAAATGGTCGGCCAACACCTCATGTGTCTTGAAAACTCCGAAGTGACCCATAAGACCACCTCCATGCGCCTCCTGTAACAACAAAAGACGAACCGAGCTAGCTGGAATACACAGCTTGTTAGCACGAAACAGGAACCCATCCTGCATATGAAATTTGCCCCAAGGTTTGCCATCCTTACAATGCATCATAATATCATGAAAATCAGCATCATTCACATATTGATCTTTCAAAGCGTGCAAACCAAAGATTTTAAAGTCTAATTGGGACAGCATCATATAACGACGAGACAAAGCATCGGCAATCACATTTTCCTTCCCGTTTTTATGTTTAATGATGTATGGAAAAGATTCAATAAATTCAACCCATTTAGCATGACGACGATTCAGATTAGTTTGGGTTCTAATATGTTTCAAAGCCTCATGATCAGAATGAATAATAAATTCGCGAGGCCATAAATAATGCTGCCATGTTTGCAAAGTTCTTACTAAAGCATAAAGTTCTTTATCATAAGTGGAATATTTAAGAGCAGCACCACTTAACTTCTCACTAAAATAAGCAATGGGTTTATGATCTTGCAACAAAACAGCACCCAAACCAATTCCACTAGCATCACATTCCAATTCAAACACTTTATCAAAATTAGGCAATTGTAAGAGAGGAGCATGAGTTAACCGTTCCTTTAAAGTGTTGAATGCGTCGTCTTGTGGTGCGCCCCACTCAAATGGCGCACCCTTCTTGGTCAGCTCATGTAATGGTGCAGCAATAGAACTGAAATCCCGCACAAAACGACGATAGAAGCCTGCAAGACCAAGAAAACTACGAACCTGTGTGACCGTCGTCGGTTGGGGCCAACTCTGAATGGCGTCCACCTTGCTGCTATCGACCTCAATGCCCTGTGGAGTAACAACATATCCAAGAAACGAAACACGTTGCGTGCAAAAAGTGCATTTTTCCATGTTCTCAAACAAGTGAGCAGCACGCAAAGCATCAAAAACAGCACGCAAATGCTCTAAATGCTCATTCATGGATTTGCTGTATATAAGGATATCATCAAAATAGACAACAACAAATATTCCAATGAAAGACCGAAGAACTTCATTCATTAAGCGCATAAAAGTGCTAGGAGCATTAGACAATCCAAACGGCATAACCAACCATTCATACAAGCCAAATTTAGTTTTAAAAGCCGTTTTCCATTCATCTCCTAATTTCATTCTTATTTGATGGTAACCACTACGTAAATCAACCTTAGAGAAAATTGCGGCACCACTAAGTTCATCAAGCATATCATCAAGGCGTGGTATAGGATATCGATAACGAATTGTAATATTGTTCATTGCACGACAATCTACACACATACGCCAAGAACCATCTTTCTTAGGAACAAGCAAAACAGGAACCGAACAAGGGCTGAGAGACTCACGAATGTAACCTTTATCAAGCAATGCCTGCACTTGACGCTGAATTTCTTTCGTCTCCTCAGGATTTGTGCGGTACGGGGCGCGATTAGGAAGCTGTGCGCCTGGAATTAAATCAATCTGATGTTCTATGCCACGAATAGGAGGAAGACCCGGTGGCAATTCAGCGGGAAAAACATCTTTATAGTCCTGCAAAAGGTTAGCAACAACAGGAGGAATATGCAACATAGGCGCCTCATCTAGTGAAACAAGCATACGAGAGCAAACTAGCGCATAGCAAAGCAGATTAGCATCATGTAATTCATCAAAATCAGCACGTGTAGCAAGCAAGATAGGGTTATTCAATTTGATCTCATGTTGAACAGGTGCAACAGGAGGCGATGTAACCAATTTTGCAGCTTTTGTCGCTCGAGCAATATCATCTTTAAGAACTTGTTCAGGTGTCATAGGATGAATAACAATTTTCTGACCCTTAAACATGAAGGAATAATAATTGGAGCGACCATGATGAACACTATCAACATCATATTGCCAAGGACGGCCAAGCAACAAAGAGCATGCTTCCATTGGAACAACATCACAATCTACAAAATCAGAATAGGCGCCAAGAGAGAAAGGAACACGTACCGAGCGCGTTACCTTTATTTTGCCGCCATCATTGAGCCATTGAACGTGATAAGGATGTGGATGCTTCCTTGTTGGCAATGACAACTGCTCCACCAAGGTCGTACTAGCCAAATTGTTGCAACTGCCACCATCGATGATTATACGGACCGCTCGTTTTTGCACAACGCCTTTGATATGAAAAATGTTGTGGCGCTGATGCTTTTCATCCTGAACGACCTGTGTACTAAGAACACGCTGCACAACAAGAGTGGCATACCTGTCGGCGGCACTAGAGTCGACATGAAGCTCCGTATTATCTGCATGATTAGTGGCAAGCATAGTCTGATGAATATCCTCAGAATCACTAGCAGAAGAATACCCACCGTCGTCACGAATCAATATAGTTCGTTTATTTGGACAATCACGTATCACATGACCAAATCCTCGGCAACGGTGACACTGAATATCCCGAGCTCGTCCAGACGACGAGGAGGACGGCACGAACGAGGCAGATTTGGCCGTGGATGGAGCACTCGACTTGGACGTGGTCGAGGAGTGGTCGCGTGACGTGGAAGGAGGTGTCGACCGTTGAGCTGAAGGCGTCTTGGACCCTACAAAAATGTTAGGTCTTGACGAAGATTGTCGATCCTGCACTTCACGTTCAGCTTTACAAGCATATTCAAATAAGGTGGTCATATCATCATAATGCTTATAATCAAGAATATTCTGAATTTCACGATTTAACCCACCCCTAAAGCGAGCCATAGCAGCATCATCCAGTTCAACTAAACCACAGCGAATCATACCCTTTTGCAAAGCTTGATAATAATCCTCTACGGAAAGTGAACCTTGTTGAAAACGCTGCATTTGATTAAGCAAATCTCTAGCATAATATGACGGCACAAAACGATGACGCATAGCAGCTTTTAATGCCGTCCAAGTGGCTGGAATATTATCAGGATATCTTTGTCTATACTCACGCCACCAAAGTAAAGCAAATTCAGTAAATTCACTAATAGCAGCCTTAACTTGTAAATTAGCAGGAATATCATGGCATGCAAATTTTTGTTCAACCTCTAATTCCCAATCAAGATAAGCACCCGGATCATATTTGCCATTAAAAGTGGGAATACGAAATTTTATTTTGGCAAAAGAATCATTAATAGGAACACGTACCCTACGAGCACGACCACGGCGATTGTCGTCGTCCTGCTCGGTGTCGGCGCCGTAGTCACGTGCATGTTGCAACTCCGTGAGCTGCGTCGTCATGGTCCCAAGCTGCGTCGACATGGCCTCAAGACGAGTCATGATCGTCGCGAGCGTGGTGCGGGCAGCCGTATCAGCGAGGTCCAGTTGATCAAAACGCTCATTCGACGAAGTGACCGTAGAGTCAAGTCTCTCGTGCATCGTCTTCATGTCGTTTTGTAGACCGTCAACCTGTGCCTGGACATCCTGGAGGGTGAGCTCCTCCGACTTCGAGCTGTTTTCTGCCATAGAAACACAAGCAATACAAAAAGCGGGATCCTACAACGAGAGGTGAGTGGTGGGTGAAAAGCTCAATCAAAAAGCTGTTATCAAATTCTTACCCGTCCTTACCAAGCACGCAAGCGTGAACTGCAACCACAGGTAAAACCGGTGGAAGATTGGAGGAGCGATTGCGTGGTGAAACAAAAACCTGCTCGTAGTAGAAAATTTGTGGGGCTAGGAGGCTGCACTCAATCCAAGGGTTAGCACAATTCAAACAATAACTGCAAAGCTGAATAATGGTGCTAAACGCGAAAAGATTGCTGCCGGTACAAGTGCAAGAGGAAGGAAAAAAAAGATCAAAACAAAGTGCAGCAAGAACGCGTCGCCTGTGTTGCTCGGCCGCTCTTTTTTTTTTCTCTTCTTTTTTTTTCTTTTTTTTTTCTTTTTTTTTCTTTTTTTCTCCTTTTTTTTAATACTTTTTGCTGAAAATATAAACAATGAGACCTCAAATAAGCAATTAAGCACAAGCACTCTCTCTCTCTCTCTCTCTCTCTCTCTCTAGAGTAGGAACAAACGAAACCGAGCAGAAACAAACACAGGGCGAGGCGAGCGGGTCACGATGTAACCGAGTAGGACTCGATCAGCGAGGCGAGCGGGACACACGAAACCGAACAGAACTAAACACAGGGCGAGGCGAGCGGGTCACGACGTAACCGAGTAGGACTCGATCGTCGAGGCAGTGATTGACCCGGACTCACGGTGCAGCGGATAAATTTGGCAAGCGAGACGGGATAAACAGATGCGGCGGAAAGCAAACTGTGGTGGTGAAAACACGCGGCACGGCGGAAGGATACGACGATGATAGGAAGAAAACGATGAAACACAGTGTACCAGCAACGATCAAAAGCGAAAGCACAAAAACTCAACAACGCAAATTATTGAACGAAAGTGCGAGGCTCAAAACCGTACTGGGGTAAACTTTTTTTTTTTTTGTAATTTTTGGTTTATGTGGACTTGGATAAAACTCACCGAGAAACACTGGAATCTGATACCACTTGATAGGTGTAGAGTGCCCGATCTTTCGGCGAGTGGAGATAACTTCGATTTGGTGGATGTTGACCCTCACGATCCGACTACGACGAGCAAGCCGAAGCGCCAATGCAATCGCTGAACCAACTTCCGGAGGATATTAACCTTGCGGTAAACAAGATCAACCTGATCACGAGGATCAATTCTTACGCGCAATCGAAGAACGAGCAAGAATTAGAGGCGAGCAATCTGATGTATTGCACGAAGGTGGAGTTCTGAATTCACGTCGAGAGACGGATGTATAGCTAAGCTAAACTTAAAACAAAACTCAAAGATTACAAGGGGCGCAGCCCTTGACTATATAGGGGGAGGACGAGGCATCTAGGGCCGGCTGAAGTGGAGGGGCGCGCGGTGGAGAGGGAGTCGTGCGACTTGGGCCACGTGGGCCTTCGGGCCACATCATCCTGGGCCGTCGTTCCTTAGCATCAAAACCGTCTTCAATTCCTGGGCTCGAGCTCTAGTGATTGGGCCCTTGTACGTCGTCGTCTCGTTAGAAGATGGATCCGTAACTCGAGGAGGCGCGACGACGAGAGGTGGAGGCGTGACATCTTGGTTTGTCGTGCCATCTTCCGTCGTCATTATTCGTATGTCGTTGATGTCCTCATCACTCCGGAAGTTGGTTCAGCGATTGCATTGGCGCTTCGGCTTGCTCGTCGTAGTCGGATCGTGAGGGTCAACATCCAATAAATCGAAGTTATCTCCACTCGCCGAAAGATCGGGCACTCTACACCTATCAAGGATCATTTCCCGCTTCCCTTCATTGATGAGATGTTAGAGCGGCTTGCAAACCACTCCTTCTTTTGTTTCCTTAATGCTTACTCTAGTTACCATGAAATTCCAATCCATCCCGATGATCAGAGCAAGACCATGTTCACGTGTCCATATGGAACATACGCATACCAAAGGATGTCATTTTGGCTTTGCAACGCCCCTGCATCTTTCCAAAGGTGCATAATATCAAATTTTTTTACATGAAAGAAGAAATCATGAAAGTCTTCATGGACAATTTCTTCTTCTATGGAAAAACGTTTGAACAGTGTCTGGAGAATTTAGACAAGGTCTTGACTAGATGCCAAGAGAAGGATCTGGTGCTGAATTGGGAAAAGTGCCACTTTATGGTCCAATAAGGCATAGTGCTAGGACACTTATTGTCCGAAAGGGGGATAGAGGTGGACAAAGAAAAAATAAAAGTTATAGAAAAGCTTCCACCTCCCATCAACATTAATGTATTCGTAGCTTCCTAGGCCATGCGGGGTACTATCGACGTTTCATTAAGGATTTCTCCTCAATTGCTAGACCCCTCACTAGCCTCTTAGCCAAAGATCAAAATGCTTAATGGTTGATCGAGGATCACCATCTAGAATGGAGTGTGGAGGGCCAGAGGAAAGAGGCTTAAGCATGAGAGATGATTGTTTAGTTATAAAAGGATGTGAAAATTCTTTCTCAAACCATGATCTCCTTATTTAGAATGCTTTGTCTCCTCACGAAGAGTGAGTTTTAGTGATCGAAGTGGAGACTTAAACATCACTGTCTCGAGTGAGAAAAGCTCGAGATTAGAACTCATTGTTGGATTTCTTATGCATGATGTGGCTGTGGTGAAAGCAAACTTCCTAACCTCTTTATTAAGGCTACCATGAGATCTACCTGTTTGGTATAACTTTTCTAGGGGGTAGCCTAGGAGAAGATCAAACTCAAAAGTAGCAAGGACGTGGAGGTCTATGCAAACTTCAACTTTGTCTATCTCAATTGGTACGACCCTTGCAATCCCCCGACATTTGGATAAGACTCCTGAAATGTCCTTGAAGTATGTGTCGGTTTGCTCGAGAGGTATGTCATCCAAGAGTTGGTATAGTATGTATTTACGAATGACACGAGCCTCTAAGATGGGATCATGAAGGGCTTCTATGGCATGTCCCTTTATATGATAGGATATGGTTGTGGAAGGAGAAGTGATTTGAATCTCTTTGGAATTGGGTCTTGCTTTCATCAACCGCTCATTGGTCACTAGCTCCTTTGGAATTTTTTCTTGGATAGAATTAGGAGGCCAAGGAGGTATCATATATTTATTTTCCCCAAGTTTAACATCAAGGCATGCTAGTGTCGGTGCATCTATGAGAAACATATCCATGGGATGCCTGATCCTCATATTAAAGTCATGAGCTTCAACAACATGGAAGTCTAGGACAACCTTAACGTCATCATGCCTAACGGGCATGTTTTCTATAACCCCATATCCTTCTAAAACATGGCCTTGGGGGATCCTAAAGGATTTTCTAATTGGTGCTAGAGGTTCATTGCCCAAATAGGCAAATGCAAATGATCCAGACATGATGTTGGCACCGATAGTGGGACTACACAGATCATCCACCATGGTTCCTCCAATGTAGCATTGAATGGCCGAGGAGGGAGAGTTAATGATAATAACCTCTCCTGACCAATCGTTGCTCATACTTGAAGTTAACTCCTTCACCACATCTTGGAGGATTACCTCCTTGATTGGATTAAGAGATGGAACATGAACCGGTGGTGTCTTTTGGCAGAAGAATTTTGAGGTGTTTATAGGATCACAAAGGGAAGCTTCCTCGATTTCATCTGGCAACCCTGAAGGTGGAATTTCTCTTTCATTTGAGAGGTATCAATAGTAAAGTCCTGAATTGTTATTGTTATGAGCTCAGACTCGACTGCTGAGGAACGCTGGAGGGTTGGCTTGTCTTTCCCTTGGATGCGTTGTTGATCTTCTTGGATGAGGAATGACCTAGAGGGGTAGGAGGGGGATGTTGCCAACAAATTATCAATTGGCTCACCCTTGGGAAAAAGTTCTGTCAAATGATTTTCCAATCGAGGGATCAGGACAAAAAAAGAGTTTCTCCCAAGTTTTATGTCGAGCCTACCTACAATCGGGGCATCAATGAAGACTTTCTCAATTGCATGCCTGTTGGTATTTCTTACGATCACAGATAAATCCACAAGCGCACGGATACCACTGTAGGATTTCACCTAAGAGTATTCCAAGGTATCAAATTCACAGGGAACGTGTGTGTCTAATCTTCTATCCTAATCCGTCCAAGGACAATAAGAATATGGTAGGCAGAGGGAACGTGTGTGTCTAAGCTTATAGAAGACTATAATACTCTAACCAAATAGAGCGATGATCCCGTAAGCAACTAAGGAAAGAACTTAATTAAAAAGGAAACTTAAATACCAAAGGAAGATCACGCATACTTCTAAGAAAGAAAAGAACCCGTCGAGGTACAAGCGTGTAGAAGGCATGGACAAGCCCGACGCTTCCCCGAACTCTCCCTCACTCTCTCCCTATTTTGTAAGCACTTTGGCAGTGCTAAAGACTTTTGTGTGGAGAGTGGGGGCACTCCCCTCCCTATATAGGGCCGAAAGGCGGTTCCTGGAGGTGGTAACCGCTGCCCTAAGCGGGGAAACCGACATAGAAAAGGTGGTGGTGAACCGCCACAAAAATATGGGCCTCATTGGGCCCACTCCACCTTTGGCCGAACAGGCCTGTTCGACCGAACATGAGTGGGGTCCAATGGCCCCCACTCTTCTCTGGCACAATGATAGGTGGGCCCTCTTGTCCCCTGACACCCTTAGTTCGGTTGTTGAGGCAGTTTCCTTCTGTATGTGGGCCATGCAATCCGTGTGTAGTCCCCTGATTGGCCGAGAGTGTGTTTTCTCCACTAATTAGTTGTGCATTCCCCCTAATATGTGGATAAATCACCTACATACAAATATTCACCAACACTAGTGGAAATTGTTAATAATAAACTCCTACCACTATGTTGGTTATTCCTTTTACGTTATTTATGCAAGGATTTGACGGTTGGATTTAGCATTTGAGGACCGTCAACAAACTCCCCCACACTTAGCCTTTGCTCGTCCTTGAGTAAAGGTTGTAGACTAAGGTGGATTGTAACTTCAATTTGTGTGATGGTAGCATGCAAATTATTCCATGTCATTCCTGTACCCATTAACTTTTGAACTGCCTATCATGCTACCTTGGGTGGTTGAGGAATGAAAACGGTCCTCACTCCAATCATCTTCACTCGTTCTGCTGTGTAACTTGAGTCTATGATTAGATTTTCAAAACAAATCATAGTTGTACTCCTCAAATCATGCTCTCAAATCGCTCAAAGTGTGTGGTTCCTCTCCAAGGCATTTGACGTTGCCTCTTTTTATCCTACTTCTAAATATGGCTTTACATGGAGCTCAAGGTAGGGGTGAAAAAGAGGCATATTTGTGTCTCATATATCACTAAGTCAAAAAACCAGATCCAAGGAGAACAATTCATGAACTTTTGATCAAGCATGTGCAGATGTGGATATGAGGATGGAAAATGGATGAATGAGAGTACTCCATTTTTTTAGATGCTCCCTCCCTCCTATTTGATAAGAATTTGAGAACATGGGCTAATTCATTCTCTCTTTTTTTTCTTTTTTTTTTGAATCATGAGTAACCCATGTCTCTTTCACAAGGATATTTAGAGAGGGAGTTCATTAGAATATGATGGAGTACTTTATTCAATGGATGGATGATGGACATTGTATTGCTATCTTCTGGTATAGAAGATGTAAGCTTCATGACCATTGATGATTGGATCCCCGAGGTATGAATGTTTTGGTGATAGATGACAACTATGAAATTGTGGGATAATATCTATACGAGTGTTGTCTATGCAAGAATCATCTCTAAACTCTACTACAAATCTTATGGATGATGGTTGCCTTAGCGATGGATGAGAATGACCACAAGCATGGAGGCTTGATGAGCTTGATGGAGTCCAATGGTTGATGGACATGGATCAAGGCTAAGGACAAGCTATGGAGCAAGTGTTTGGAACACTTGTGTAGTTGTTGGAGCTTTGAGTCCTTAAGAAAAACCGGACTATCAAGGGAGTCTAGGTCATGTCTCTTTGGATCATGCTAGTCGGTGATGTGCATGGATGCTCGGTGAAATCATAGGCACTAGGTGACAATGGTGAAGCCAAGGAGCTGTTGGAAGAAGCCGGGAAATGAAGTCAAGCGAGGACAAAGTGTTTCAGCTTCTGGACAGAGTGACCGGATAAAGGGGTCAGTGGTGACCGGACTGTACGGTCAATTGTAGATCAAAGAGCAGTCTGTGTGGGGTCTATCAGCGTGAAGGCCTATACTGATCGGACAGTACGGTCAGCATACCGGACGGTCCGGTCTATATAGAAGTGGCTCGGGACAGAAGGTGCAGAGAATGGGTGCTCTCTGGAATGGAAAGAGAAGTGACCGTACGGGCCGGACAGTATGGAAATCGCATGAGTATAGAGAGCTGCCAATTCTGGAGAGCCATTATAGAGAGATAGGACAGTCCGGTCATCAGGTCCAGGAAGGTGATTTCATGGAGCAACGACTAGTTGGAGGTTGGACGCCTATATAACTTCGTTGCTGGGGTCTTGGAGACCTCTCTTGGCCAATGGAATAGCTGAGACAAATTGCTAAGAGCCAAGAGGAAAAGAGAAGAGCACTAGGAGAGGATATTGGATATCTTGAGCGTGCTAGTGAGAGTAACTTGAGTATCTATCCACATCTTGGGCTAGGGTGTCCTTGAGGGTGTGATCTAGGTTGTTACTTGTGACACTCCTCGTGTCATTAGGGTCCCAAGGATATCACTTAGACAGCATAAGATCATAACTCCAAGAATTTGAATTTAAATTTTGCAATTCAAATTGAATTCAAATCCAATTGAATGACCTTTGCACTGCAAGTCCCAAATTTTCAGTAGAAGTCACCACTGCAAAAATTATATGTTGATGGTCTTGGTCAATTAGAATTTTGAGAATTTTCTCAGATTTTTAATCCATCTTTAAGGGCCTCAAATAAATGTTAGAATGGTTAAAACCCAGCTCTGTCCATAAAATTCCTGAGCAAATTTTAGTGGTAACTGTTGGTAGTTAGTATTTTTATTAAAACCAGCACATTATGGGGAGCCTTCCCTATTTTTGGTCTGATTTTAGCAGCTACGGATTAATTCTATCAAAAATAACAAATGCAGTAGGCTGATAGGAGTGGAAAAAGAAATGAAAAAGAAAAACACCCCACGGACCCCACCTATCAGCGACTCAAAAGAAACACACTCGGCCGCTGCCCGCTCCGCCCGACTCAGTGCGCGCCGCGTGGTCGCCGGCGTACGGCCAACGGCCGAAGCCGCGGATCGACGCCCCCACAGTTCCGACATCCTTCCTGTTCCCCCCCTGCAGTCCGAACACCAACCTGCCATTCTCTCTCTCGCACTCGCGACTCCTTTCCTCTGCTCTCTCTTCCGCCGAGGCGCTCGCCAGCACCGCCGCGCGAGCTCCCGGTGCCCGGCCGCTGCACCGCCTCCCCGCCCCTGCCGTGAGCACCACCAGCCTCGTGCCAACGCTCTGGTGCTCCCTGCGGAGCTGACGTCTTCGTTCTCCTCCGTGCCGCCGCGAATCGACCATTTCCTCCCCGCCTCCGACCGCCGCCCCTCCGTATCACCCGACCCCCACGGTGAGCCCCTGGCCGATTCCTTGCACGGGCGCGAGTGAAAGCCCTTCCTTCTCCTTCCCGACCTCACTCGGCCTTTTCCCGCGCAGCCATTCGTCCGGAACACCGCCGCCGACCGCCGGAGCTCCGCCTCATCGTCGCCGAGCTAACCCCGGTGAGCCACCCTCCCTCTTTTTGCGCATCACGTATCCCTCGGAGCTCGCTGGTGGTTACCCCGGCAGTGCTACCGCTGCCGCCTTCCC
Organism: Eleusine indica; assembly: GCA_030378355.1. Taxonomy (NCBI): domain Eukaryota; kingdom Viridiplantae; phylum Streptophyta; class Magnoliopsida; order Poales; family Poaceae; genus Eleusine; species Eleusine indica. Next base: position 23,056,715 of record CM059500.1, read on the forward strand.
TGCTGGCTGCCGTGCTCGCGCCACCACGCACGGCCGAGCGCCGCCGTCGCGCGCGCGCGCGCTCGGCTCGGCCGCGCTGGCCACTGGGCCGCGAAGGCCAGTGGGCCTGGCCTCGCTCTCGGGCCGTGCTTGGCCCAAAGCGCCCCCGCGCTCGTGCTCTCCCGCTGGACCGCGCGAGTCCCAGCCCACTGGGCTGCCGGGAGTGCGGCCCACGAAGTAAAAATCGGATTTTTTGATTTAATCATTTCTAGAAATAGGCTAAACTAGTAAAATGCATAGTAAATTGAATAATAAGAATTTTGTAGAAAAATAGATTTTGTTAGCCTTTTCTGGACTTGTACTAATAAGGAAAAATGCTAAATCACAGTGCTTGTTAATTGTACTGTTAGGATTTAATTAAATGAGAAAAACACGTCTAAATCGATAACTAATTCATTATTAGGTATTTTTGAGCAAACTAAAATTCTCTGAGTTCCCCTAGTCATGTACTGTTATAGAAAAATGCTAATACCGCATGTGGTAATATTTGTACCAGGGTTAAAATAAATAGGAAAAACACTAATAAAATTATAATTAATTACAGAGAGCTGGTAAAATATTAAAATATGATCACCAAGTAGGATTGACAGTTTTAGTCTCCCTGGAAAAATTTCATAAAGAAATTCTCTGTATATTAGCTGAAATTAATTTAATGCCCTTTTCCTTATAAGAATTAATAGGAATTATTGGCTTAGTGCATGATAGTGAAACTTAACAATTAAATCACTCCTGGTGTAACCTAATTATAATAAATCACCCCTGCCCATTTGAAGATCAGAATCATGTCAATTTAATAAATTATGCCCCGAGTGCAATTTTACCCGTTAATAAAAGAATGGCTCCGCTTTAGGGCTAGTTCACGGCTACTTAGTACCTTGCGAAGGTTTTGCTCGACACTCTAAAACACTAATTAATTAGCACCTACTGGTCATGGACATCACCTACGTAGCTTCACCCCGGCACACACAGACACACCGTACTTGGGTGCGACGTCGTCGCGATCAAGTACTGGAGTCCATGAAGGAAATACACGAAACACCTCACCCTATGCCTCCCCTAAATACGATACAATTGCTGAACTAATCAACACACCCCGCTCACGTCTACGAGTAATAGTGTACATTAACGTATTTATTGAGGAAGTGCCATGAATCTTCTCTCATAGCATCGTCTTTTGCATCATATAGATCACGCCGTGAACCACGTGGAGACGGGACCGGAGCAAGACCCAGAAGGAGCCGGAGGTGCCGTTGCTGAGCAAGAGCAGACCCAAGGCAAGCCCCGGTGCATAACCCCTGTTTTAAATTTTTATTCTATCACTAGCTAGGGATGTAAGTTTGCCTGTGCATTAAGTGATGGGAGTTGATTGAAACCCTAGCGTGGAGTAGGTCCCTCTTCCCGATTATTAGCCTCAGGACGGTAGCCGCTCTGCTTAAAGTAGGACGACTGTTTAGCGAGTGGTAAGGAGACAACTCGTAGATAGGAATTTTTATCACTGGGAAACGTGATTGGATGAAGGAAAGGGTGGATAGAATCACAATGAAGACCGGACGGGCAACTAGGTGGAAAGGGAAGGGCAGGTTGTCTTCAAGGTGGTAGCCCCGTCCGAGTCACCTAAGGCTACGCCTCGTGTCCGGCCCATGGGATCAAGTTTGAACGTACTGTTCGCATGCTGGAGATATGGGCCCAGTAAACCGACGTAGCTACGACTACCGCTTGGTCTGAAGATAGCCTTCTCTCTTCTTTGGTGGAACTGGGGCTGAGAGGAGGGAGCAATCCACCCACGGATGGCGGCACGGGGCGCATCACGTTGGGGGACCCTTCTCGGGGGAGTCTGGACCCGGAAGACCCTGCGGTACCGTGAGCGAAAGGTTGCTCCATGCTGATGAGGACATCAACGACATACGAATAATGACGACGGAAGATGGCGCGCCAAACCAAGCTGTCACGCCTCCACCTCTCGTCGTCGCACCTCCTCGAGTTACGGATCCATCTTCTAACGAGACGACGACGTACAAGGGCCCAATCACTAGAGCTCGAGCCCAGGAATTGAAGACGGTTTTGATGCTAAGGAACGACGGCCCAGGATGATGTCGCTCGAAGGCCCACGTGGCCCAAGTCGCACGACTCCCTCAACACCGCGCGCCTCTCCACTTCAGCCGGCCCTAGATGCCTCGTCCTCCCCCTATATAGTCAAGGGCTGCGCCCTTTATAATCTTTGAGTTTTGTTTTAAGTGTAGCTTAGCTATACATCCGTCTCTCGACGTGAATTCAGAACTCCACCTTCGTGCAATACATCAGATTGCTCGCCTCTAATTCTTGCTCGTTCTTCGATTGCGCGTAAGAATTGATCCTCGTGATCAGGTTGATCTTGTTTACCGCAAGGTTAATATCCTCCGGAAGTTGGTTCAGCGATTGCATTGGCGCTTCGGCTTGCTCGTCGTAGTCGGATCGTGAGGGTCAACATCCACCAAATCGAAGTTATCTCCACACGCCGAAAGATCGGGCACTCTACACCTATCAAGTGGTATCAGATTCCAGTGTTTCTCGGTGAGTTTTATCCAAGTCCAAATAAAAAGAAAACTACAACAAAAAAAGTTTACCCCAGTACTGTTTTGAGCCTTGCACTTTCGTTCAATAATTTGCGTTGTTGAGTTTTTGTGCTTTCGCTTTTGATCGTTGCTGGTACACTGTGTTTCATCGTTTTCTTCCTATCATCGTCATATCCTTCCGCCGTGCCGCGTGTTTTCACCACCACAGTTTGCTTTCTGCCGCATCTGTTTACCCCGTCTCGCTTGCCAAATTTTCCCACTGCACCGTGAGTCCGGGTCAATCACTGCCTCGACGATCGAGTCCTACTCGGTTACGTCGTGACCCGCTCGCCTCGCCCTGTGTTTAGTTCTGTTCGGTTTCGTGTGTCCCGCTCGCCTCGCTGATCGAGTCCTACTCGGTTACGTCGTGACCCGCTCGCCTCGCCCTGTGTTTAGTTCTGTTCGGTTTCGTGTGTCCTGCTCGCCTCGCTGATCGAGTCCTACTCGGTTACGTCGTGACCCGCTCGCCTCGCCCTGTGTTTGTTTCTGCTGGGTTTCGTTTGTTCCTACTCTAGAGAGAGAGAGAGAGAGAGAGAGAGAGTGCTTGTGCTTAATTGCTTATTTAAGGTCTCATTGTTTATATTTTCAGCAAAAAGTATTAAAAAAAGAGAAAAAAAAAAGAAAAAAAAAGAAAAAAAGAGAAAAAAAAAGAAAGAAAAAAAAAGAGCGGCCGAGCAACACAGGCGACGCGTTCTTGCTGCACTTTGTTTTGATCCTTTTTCCTTCCTCTTGCACTTGTACCGGCAGCAATCTTTTCGCGTTTAGCACCATTATTCAGCTTTGCAGTTATTGTTTGAATTGTGATAACCCTTGGATTGAGTGCAGCCTCCTAGCCCCACAAATTTTCTACTACGAGCAGGTTTTTGTTTCACCACGCAATCGCTCCTCCAATCTTCCACCGGTTTTACCTGTGGTTGCAGTTCACGCTTGCGTGCTTGGTAAGGACGGGTAAGAATTTCATAACAGCTTTTTGATTGAGCTTTTCACCCACCACTCACCTCTCGTTGTAGGATCCCGCTTTTTGTATTGCTTGTGTTTCTATGGCAGAAAACAGCTCGAAGTCGGAGGAGCTCACCCTCCAGGATGTCCAGGCACAGGTTGACGGTCTACAAAACGACATGAAGACGATGCACGAGAGACTTGACTCTACGGTCACTTCGTCGAATGAGCGTTTTGATCAACTGGACCTCGCTGATACGGCTGCCCGCACCACGCTCGCGACGATCATGACTCGTCTTGAGGCCATGTCGACGCAGCTTGGGACCATGACGACGCAGCTCACGGAGTTGCAACATGCACGTGACTACGGCGCCGACACCGAGCAGGACGACGACAATTGCTGTGGTCGTGCTCGTAGGGTACGTGTTCCTATTAATGATTCTTTTGCCAAAATAAAATTTCGTATTCCCACTTTTCATGGCAAATATGATCCGGGTGCTTATCTTGATTGGGAATTAGAGGTTGAACAAAAATTTGCATGCCATGATATTCCTGCTAATTTACAAGTTAAGGCTGCTATTAGTGAATTTACTGAATTTGCTTTACTTTGGTGGCGTGAGTATAGACAAAGATATCCTGATAATATTCCAGCCACTTGGACGGCATTAAAAGCTGCTATGCGTCATTGTTTTGTGCCGTCATATTATGCTAGAGATTTGCTTAATCAAATGCAGCGTTTTCAACAAGGTTCACTTTCCGTAGAGGATTATTATCAAGCTTTGCAAAAGGGTATGATTCGCTGTGGTTTAGTTGAACTGGATGATGCTGCTATGGCTCGCTTTAGGGGTGGGTTAAATCGTGAAATTCAGAATATTCTTGATTATAAGCATTATGATGATATGACCACCTTATTTGAATATGCTTGTAAAGCTGAACGTGAAGTGCAGGATCGACAATCTTCGTCAAGACCTAACATTTTTGTAGGGTCCAAGACGCCTTCAGCTCCACGGTCGACACCTCCTTCCACGTCGCGCGACCACTCCTCGACCACGTCCAAGTCGAGTGCTCCATCCACGGCCAAATCTGCCTCGTTCGTGCCGTCCTCCTCGTCGTCTGGACGAGCTCGTGATATTCAGTGTCACCGTTGCCGAGGATTTGGTCATGTGATACGTGATTGTCCAAATAAACGAACTATGTTGATTCGTGACGACGGTGGGTATTCTTCTGCTAGTGATTCTGAGGATATTCAGCAGACTATGCTTGCCACTAATCATGCAGATAATACGGAGCTTCATGTCGACTCTAGTGCCGCCGACAGGTATGCCACTCTTGTTGTGCAGCGTATTCTTAGTACACAGGTCGTTCAGGATGAAAAGCATCAGCGCCACAACATTTTTCATATCAAAGGCGTTGTGCAAGAACGAGCGGTCCGTATAATCATCGATGGTGGCAGTTGCAACAATTTGGCTAGTACGACCTTGGTGGAGCAGTTGTCATTGCCAACAAGGAAGCATCCACATCCTTATCACGTTCAATGGCTCAATGATGGCGGCAAAATAAAGGTAACGCGCTCGGTACGTGTTCCTTTCTCTCTTGGCGCCTATTCTGATTTTGTAGATTGTGATGTTGTTCCAATGGAAGCATGCTCTTTGTTGCTTGGCCGTCCTTGGCAATATGATGTTGATAGTGTTCATCATGGTCGCTCCAATTATTATTCCTTCATGTTTAAGGGTCAGAAAATTGTTATTCATCCTATGACACCTGAACAAGTTCTTAAAGATGATATTGCTCGAGCGACAAAAGCTGCAAAATTGGTTACATCGCCTCCTGTTGCACCTGTTCAACATGAGATCAAATTGAATAACCCTATCTTGCTTGCTACACGTGCTGATTTTGATGAATTACATGATGCTAATCTGCTTTGCTATGCGCTAGTTTGCTCTCGTATGCTTGTTTCACAAGATGAGGCGCCTATGTTGCATATTCCTCCTGCTGTTGCTAACCTTTTGCAGGACTATAAAGATGTTTTTCCCGCTGAATTGCCGCCGGGTCTTCCTCCTATTCGTGGCATAGAACATCAGATTGATTTAATTCCAGGCGCACAGCTTCCTAATCGCGCCCCGTACCGCACAAATCCTGAGGAGACGAAAGAAATTCAGCGTCAAGTGCAGGCATTGCTTGATAAAGGTTACATTCGTGAGTCTCTCAGCCCTTGTTCGGTTCCTGTTTTGCTTATTCTTAAGAAAGATGGTTCTTGGCGTATGTGTGTAGATTGTCGTGCAATTAACAATATTACAATTCGTTATCGATATCCTATACCACGCCTTGATGATATGCTTGATGAACTTAGTGGTGCCATAATTTTCTCTAAGGTTGATTTACGTAGTGGTTACCATCAAATAAGAATGAAATTAGGAGATGAATGGAAAACGGCTTTTAAAACTAAATTTGGCTTGTATGAATGGTTGGTTATGCCGTTTGGATTGTCTAATGCTCCTAGCACTTTTATGCGCTTAATGAATGAAGTTCTTCGGTCTTTCATTGGAATATTTGTTGTTGTCTATTTTGATGATATCCTTATATACACAAATCCATGAATGAGCATTTAGATCATTTGCATGCTGTTTTTGATGCTTTGCGTGCTGCTCACTTGTTTGGGAACATGGAAAAATGCACTTTTTGCACGCAACGTGTTTCGTTTCTTGGATATGTTGTTACTCCACAGGGCATTGAGGTCGATAGCAGCAAGGTGGACGCCATTCAGAGTTGGCCCCAACCGACGACGGTCACACAGGTTCGCAGTTTTCTTGGTCTTGTAGGCTTCTATCGTCGTTTTGTGCGGGATTTCAGTTCTATTGCTGCACCATTACATGAGCTGACCAAGAAGGGTGCGCCATTTGAGTGGGGCGCACCACAAGACGACGCATTCAACACTTTAAAGGAACGGTTAACTCATGCTCCTCTCTTACAATTGCCTAATTTTGATAAAGTGTTTGAATTGGAATGTGATGCTAGTGGAATTGGTTTGGGTGCTGTTTTGTTGCAAGATCATAAACCCATTGCTTATTTTAGTGAGAAGTTAAGTGGTGCTGCTCTTAAATATTCCACTTATGATAAAGAACTTTATGCTTTAGTAAGAACTTTGCAAACATGGCAGCATTATTTATGGCCTCGCGAATTTATTATTCATTCTGATCATGAGGCTTTGAAACATATTAGAACCCAAACTAATCTGAATCGTCGTCATGCTAAATGGGTTGAATTTATTGAATCTTTTCCATACATCATTAAACATAAAAACGGGAAGGAAAATGTGATTGCCGATGCTTTGTCTCGTCGTTATATGATGCTGTCCTAATTAGACTTTAAAATCTTCGGAGTTTTCAAGACACATGAGGTGTTGGCCGACCATTTCTTTTGGCCACGGATGCGCCGTGATGTTGAGCGCCTTGTTGCACGCTGTACTACATGTCAAAAAGCTAAATCTCGGTTGGGTAATCATGGTTTATATATGCCCTTGCCTGTTCCCTCTTCTCCTTGGCATGATATTTCGATGGATTTTGTTTTGGGATTGCCTCGCACTAAGAAGGGGAGGGATAGTATTTTTGTGGTTGTTGATCGTTTCTCTAAAATGGCTCACTTTATACCTTGTCATAAAACTGATGATGCCTCAAATGTTGCTGAATTGTTCTTTAGAGAGATTGTTAGATTGCATGGAATTCCTAAAACAATTGTCTCTGATCGTGATGCTAAGTTTCTTAGTCATTTTTGGCGTTCTGTTTGGAATAAATTAGGAACTAAGCTGCTGTTTAGTACTACTTGTCATCCTCAAACTGATGGGCAAACTGAGGTAGTAAATAGAACTTTGTCTGCTATGCTTAGAGCTGTTTTAGATAAAAATTTGAGACGCTGGGAAGATTGTTTACCTCATGTTGAATGCAATATAATCGTGCTACACATTCTGCCACTAAGATGTGTCCTTTTGAGGTTGTTTATGGCTATGTTCCTAAGGCGCCTATTGATTTGTTTGCTATTGATGCTGAAGATGAACCACATCTTGATGCTCTTGCTCATATTGGTCACATGAAACAATTGCATGAAGAAACACAACACAACATTGCCATTGCTAATAAAAAGTATCAAGTTGCTGGTAGTAAAGGTAGAAAACATATTTCTTTTGAACCTGGTGATTTGGTTTGGTTGCACTTGCGTAAAGATAGATTTCCTACTTTGCGTCGTTCTAAACTGATGCCTCGTGCTGCTGGTCCTTTTAAAGTGCTAACCAAGATTAACGATAATGCTTATGTCCTTGACTTGCCCATGGAGTTTGGTGTTTCCACTAGTTTTAATGTTGCAGATTTGAAACCATACTTGGGTGAGGATGATGAGTTGCCGTCGAGGACGACTTCCCTTCAAGAAGGGGAGGATGATGAGGACATCAACGACATACGAATAATGACGACGGAAGATGGTGCGCCAAACCAAGCTGTCACGCCTCCACCTCTCGTCGTCGCGCCTCCTCGAGTTACGGATCCATCTTCTAACGAGACGACGACGTACAAGGGCCCAATCACTAGAGCTCGAGCCCAGGAATTGAAGACGGTTTTGATGCTAAGGAACGACGGCCCAGGATGATGTTGCCCGAAGGCCCACGTGGCCCAAGTCGCACGACTCCCTCTCCACCGCGCGCCTCTCCACTTCAGCCGGCCCTAAATGCCTCGTCCTCCCCCTATATAGTCAAGGGCTGCGCCCCTTGTAATCTTTGAGTTTTGTTTTAAGTTTAGCTTAGCTATACATCCGTCTCTCGACGTGAATTTAGAACTCCACCTTCGTGCAATACATCAGATTGCTCGCCTCTAATTCTTGCTCGTTCTTCGATTGCGCGTAAGAATTGATCCTCGTGATCAGGTTGATCTTGTTTACCGCAAGGTTAATATCCTCCGGAAGTTGGTTCAGCGATTGAATTGGCGCTTCGGCTTGCTCGTCGTAGTCGGATCGTGAGGGTCAACATCCACCAAATCGAAGTTATCTCCACTCGCCGAAAGTTCGGGCACTCTACACCTATCAACTAGTTTTAATGTTGCAGATTTGAAACCACACTTGGGTGAGGATGATGAGTTGCCGTCGAGAACGACTTCACTTCAAGAAGGGGAGGATGATGAGGACATCAACGACATACGAATAATGACGACGGAAGATGGCGCGCCAAACCAAGCTGTCACGCCTCCACCTCTCGTCGTCGCGCCTCCTCGAGTTACGGATCCATCTTCTAACGAGACGACGACGTACAAGGGCCCAATCACTAGAGCTCGAGCCCAGGAATTGAAGACGGTTTTGATGCTAAGGAATGACGGCCTAGGATGATGTCGCCCGAAGGCCCACGTGGCCCAAGTCGCACGACTCCCTCTCCACCGCGCGCCTCTCCACTTCAGCCGGCCCTAGATGCCTCGTCCTCCCCCTATATAGTCAAGGGCTGCGCCCCTTGTAATCTTTGAGTTTTGTTTTAAGTTTAGCTTAGCTATACATCCGTCTCTCGACGTGAATTCAGAACTCCACCTTCGTGCAATACATCAGATTGCTCGCCTCTAATTCTTGCTCGTTCTTCGATTGCGCGTAAGAATTGATCCTCGTGATCAGGTTGATCTTGTTTACCGTAAGGTTAATATCCTCCGGAAGTTGGTTCAGCGATTGCATTGGCGCTTCGGCTTGCTCGTCGTAGTCGGATCGTGACGGTCAACATCCACCAAATCGAAGTTATGTCCACTCGCCGAAAGATCGGGCACTCTACACCTTTCACACCAGTTAGGAGTCTATTCTCAGATATAGTGCACACTACTTGAGCAGACCCTCAGGCAGCCCAAGAGTCAGCTACAACTCTACCTTCTTATGCTATAGATACTACACTTGTTACACCTCAGGTAGCTGAGGATCTTGCTCGGAGAGGCTTCACTCAGGAGGACATGGATGACCTTGCTCTTCTTCTGGCGACAGTTGCTGAGGAGACATCAAGAGTCACACCAGCAGTACAGGACAGAGGGTTTGAGTCACTAGTGGATCTCGCTTACTTTGAGCAGCTCGACGCTCAGGTGACACAGGCTCAGGCAGAGCAGCAGGATCCGGCATAGGAGCAACCCAGAACAGAGCCCTCAGAGAACATTGCTACATCACCTCCTTCAACCACGAGCGCTTAGTTGTTTTTCCTTCTCTTTTTTTTTCTTGTTGCCGAAGTGGGAGAAGACATAGAGATAGGGGGAGTGTGATCCTGTGACGATCGAGAGCCATTAGCTTGTATCTAGGGGGAGCATACATGTTCATTGGTTTTGGGAGTTAGATATACTTTTGGATCTTATTTTGATGGATTTATCGAGGTGTTCGTGGATTTTGATGAGTCATGTTTTTCATTCGCTTGTGTTTGACTCGCCATGATCTCACTTGGTGTATTTTCATTCGCAGTGCTTTGTCTTTCATTAATTATCTTGTTTGCCTGTGTATGATGCCATAATGATGATTGCTTGCTTTTCATTCCTTGCATGTTCATGCTATCCTGTTGCATAGCATCATTCATGTCTTGCAATTGCATGTCCATATACTTTATTTAATATCCTAACATGACATGCATGCATTATCATCTAGAGTGTGATTTTCTCTCTTTATCCTTTTAGCTCTTGATGATGCTTGATTGAGTAGGACCCTGGTCGTTCTTTCTTATGCTTTTCAGGTTCCTCTTGGTCGTAGTGTAGCTCTTTTAGCCTTGATGTTTTATGCTAAGTAGTGGTTGTTATCAATCACCAAAAAGGGGGAGATTGTAAGCTTCATGATCATTGATGATTGGATCCCCGAGGTATGAATGTTTTGGTGATAGATGACAACTAGGAAATTGTGGCCTAATATCTACAGGAGTGTTGTCTATGCAAGAATCATCTTTAAACTCTATTACAAATCTTATGGATGATGGTTGCCTTGGTGATGGATGACAATGACCACAAGCATGGAGTCTTGATGAGCTTGATGGACTCCAAGGGTTGATGGAGATGGATCAAGGCTAAGGACAAGCTATGCAGCAAGTGTTTGGAACACTTGTCTAGTTGTTAGGGCTTTGAGTCCATTGGAAAAATTGAACTATCAAGGGGGTCTAGGTCATGTCTCTTTAGGTCATGCTAGTCGGTGATGTTCATGGATGCTCGGTGAAATCACAGGCACTAGGTGACAGTGGAGAAGCCAAGGAACTGTTGGAAGAAGCCGGGAAATGAAGTCAAGCGAGGACGATGAGTTTCTGCTTCTAGACAGAGTGACTGGACAGAGGGGTTAGTGGTGACCGGATTGTACGGTCAATTGTAGACCAGAGAGCAGTCTGCGAGGAGTCTATCAGCGTGAAGGCTTATACTGACCAGATGGTACGGTCAGCATATCGGATGGTTCGGTCTGTATGGAAGTGGCTCAGGATAGAATGTGCAGAAAATGGGTGCTCTCTAGAATGGAGAGAGAAGGAAGTGACCGGACTATCCGGTCAATACGGAAATTGCTTGAGTGCAGAGAGCTATCAATTCTAGAGAGCCGTTACAGAGAGACCGGAGGATCCAGTCTGGCAGAGACCGGACAATCCGGTCATCAGGTCCAGAAAGGTGATTTCATGGAGCAACGAATAGTTGGAGGTTGGAAGCCTATATAACTTTGTTGCTATGGTCTTGGAGATCCCTCTTGGCCAGTGGAATAGCTGAGAGCATTTGGTAAGAGCCAAGAGGAAAAGAGAAGAGCACTAGGAGAGGATATTGGATATCTTGAGAGTGCGAGTGAGAGTAACTTGAGTATCTATGCACATCTAGGGCTAGGGTGTCCTTGAGGGTGTGATCTAGGTTGTTACTCTGGGTCTATGGTGAGACTTAGACCGGTTAGGTGTTGGTGATCGAGCCTTTCATGACTGGTTGTGAAGGCCGTCACATGTTTGTACCCGGTTTGAGCCTGCCTGTGATAGAGGCATCGCTAGTGAGTGCCCGTGTTGGCTCGAGGAGTCCGGCAAGTTCTCGAGGGAGGCGAGCTTGTGCCTTGGTGGTAGCGATGACGCAACCGTGTCTTCACTCCGAGAGTAATTGCTGGCTCGTGTGCGAGAACTCTACTTGGTGGCTGGAGGGACCAGCACTCCGGCAGGAGTGGTCCAGCGAGGATTAGGGGAAGGCGTCATCCTTCTCAGACCTCGATAAAAAATCATGAGTATTTCTTGACTCTCTCTTTACTATTCCGCAATTGTGTGCTCTAGTGAGTAGGTTCAATTGTGGCTTGCATAAGCTAGTGTGTTTAGCTTCCACATTTGCTCTCATCATGAACACTAGCATGTGTAGGGTCTTGCCCTAATAGATTTGTTAGGTTGCAACGATTGCCGGGAAATAGTGGTGAAATTAAAATATTCAGATTTGTGGTCGGCTTACCGATTCACCCCCCCCCCTTCTCGGTGCGCCTTCAGTCTTTACAGAAGATTTAGCATGTGGATGATGGATAGGGTGATGCTAACATCCAATGAAGAAGTATTAGAAAAGTGGTGTGCACATAACCTTGATCTAAAAGTCATAAAGAGTAACTCACTAGGGTCACAACAATTTGACAAAGTTCAACAAGACAACAAGTAGCATATGCATAAGGTTTTCAATGAGTTCATCATGTGGCCATGGTAGGAAGATATAATAACTGAGGAGTCAAGCTATTGATTTTAATTTTTGCAAGAAAAATTCCCAAGCATCAAGCATAAGAGCAAGATTCATTTCATCAAACCATATCTCATCCATCAACTACCTACGTGACACGCTTTCCTAAAGATATAGTTCACAAGCAACAGGTTTATGAACTTGCAATAAGGAGCACGCAAGCCAACCAAATAGAAGCATGATATAAAATGAGGGTTCCACAAGGTTCATTTTAATTTTTGAGTTAAATTTTTATGATTGATTCAAGAGGAAATAATTTTAACTCGCAAAACAAGGAGGTGAAGGGATTGAGTGCGCAAACCGTCGTAGTGAAGACGGTAGGAGCTGGAATCTGCCTGGCCACTATAGTCTTTTTCATGATGTTGACCTCATCTATTTGTGCATTGGAAAATCTGAGAGGCCTCCCCCACACTTGTTCTTGTACCTGGCTGCTTTTTATTCAAACAAACAAAAGATTATGGAGACAACAAGGACTCTATCAGGTCAAGGACCGGGGAGCCTAAATTTATTCAAATAAAAAACAAAGGGAGAAATGCTATGGTAGAGCCTTGATATCAATTAAATTGATCCTGTCGACCTCCTCACCTTGGTTCTCATCTGTCTCTAGGAAGACTTTTAAACGATGACCATTTACATTAAATAGGTTCCCTCCCTCATCTTTGATGAGGACATCAACGACATAAACCAAGCTGTCACGCCTCCACCTCTCGTCGTCGCGCCTCCTCGAGTTACGGATCCATCTTCTAACGAGACGACGACGTACAAGGGCCCAATCACTAGAGCTCGAGCCCAGGAACTGAAGACAGTTTTGATGCTAAGGAACGACGGCCCAGGATGTCGCCGCCCGAAGGCCCACATGGCCCAAGTCACGCGACTCCCTCTCCACCGCGCGCCTCTCCACTTCAGCCGGCCCTAGATGCCTCGTCCTCCCCCTATTTAGTCAAGGGCTGCGCCCCTTGCAATCTTTGAGTTTTGTTTTAAGTTTAGCTTAGCTATACATCTGTCTCTCGACGTGAATTCAGAACTCCACCTTCGTGCAATATATTAGATTGCTCGCCTCTAATTCTTGCTCGTTCTTCGATTGCGCGTATGAATTGATCCTCGTGATCAGGTTGACCTTGTTTACCGCAAGGTTAATATTCTCCGGAAGTTGGTTCAGCGATTGCATTGGCGCTTCGGCTTGCTCGTCGTAGTCGGATCGTGAGGGTCAACATCCACAAAATCGAAGTTATCTCCACTCGCCGAAAGATCGGGCACTCTACACCTATCAATCTTGGAGTGTGATTGCTCCATGTGATGCAGCATTAATGATGGTGAATGGTCCTTCCCATTTACTCCAAAGCTTCCCATGGCCGAACAACTTAACTCTGGAGTTGAAGAGCAGCACCTTGTCACCTGGCTTGAACTCCTTAGGCTTGATCCTCCTGTCGTGCCATCTTTTGGTTCTATCCTTATAAATCTTGGCACTGTGATAAGCCTTGTCTCTCCATTCCTCTAATTTGGACCGCTGCATTTTTCTCTATCTCCCAGCCTTCGTAAATTCCATGTTCCATTTTCAGATGGCCCAATGTGCTCTATGTTCTAGCTCGACTGGTAGATGACAAGTTTTTCCATACACGAGCTGGAAGGGAGACAGACCAATTAGTGTTTTGTATGCTGTCCTATATGCCCATAGTGCATCTGGTAACTTCATCTTCCATCCACACCCCATCTCATTCACGGTCTTCTGCAGGATGTTTTTGATTTGTTTATTTGAAGTTTTTACCTGCCCACTTGTCTGAGGGTGGTATGGAGTTGCAATGTTGTGTTGTACTTCAAGCTCTCTTAAGAAGTTCTGGAAGGTCTTATCAATGAAATGAGATAGTCCGTCACTTATCACCATCTGTGCGTTCCAAAACGAGGATAGATGATCTCATGGAGTATTCTTCGAGCGTGCTTGGAGTCGACAGCTCTCCATGGTATTGCTTCTACCCACATGGATACATACTCAACGGCCGCCAAGAGGTACTCGCGATCATTGGACTTTGGAAATGGTACCATGAAGTCAATACCCCATAAATCAAATAATTCCGCTTGAAGGTTGTATGTTAGGGGCCTTGTGATAGGTGTAGAGTGCCCGATCTTTCGGCGAGTGGAGATAACTTCGATTTGTTGGATGTCGACCCTCACGATCCGACTACGACGAGCAAGCCGAAGCGCCAATGCAATCGCTGAACCAACTTCCGGAGGATATTAACCTTGCGGTAAACAAGATCAACCTGATCACGAAGATCAATTCTTACGTGCAATCGAAGAACGAGCAAGAATTAGAGGCGAGCAATCTGATGTATTGCACGAAGGTGGAGTTCTGAATTCACGTCGAGAGACGGATGTATAGCTAAGCTAAACTTAAAACAAAACTCGAATATTGCAAGGGGCGCAGCCCTTGACTATATAGGGGGAGGACGAGGCATCTAGGGCCGGTTGAAGTGGAGAGGCGCGCGGTGGAGAGGGAGTCGTGCGACTTGGGCCACGTGGGCCTTCAGGCGGCATCATCCTGGGCCGTCGTTCCTTAGCATCAAAACCGTCTTCAATTCCTGGGCTCGAGCTCTAGTGATTGGGCCCTTGTACGTCATCGTCTCGTTAGAAGATGGATCCGTAACTCGAGGAGGCGCGATGACGAGAGGTGGAGGCGTGACAACTTGGTTTGGCGCGCCATTTTCCGTCGTCATTATTCGTATGTCGTTGATGTCCTCATCATCCTCCCCTTCTTGAAGTGAAGTCGTCCTCGACGGCAACTCATCATCCTCACCCAAGTATGGTTTCAAATCTGCAACATTAAAACTAGTGGAAACACCAAACTCCATGGGCAAGTCAAGAACATAAGCATTATTGTTAATCTTGGTTAGCACTTTAAAAGGACCAGCAGCACGAGGCATCAGTTTAGAACGACGTAAAGTAGAAAATCTATCTTTACGCAAGTGCAACCAAACCAAATCACCAGGTTCAAAAGAAATATGTTTTCTACCTTTACTACCAGCAACTTGATACTTTTTATTAGCAACGGCAATGTTGTGTTGTGTTTCTTCATGCAATTGTTTCATGTGATCAGAGCAAGAGCATTAAGATTGATGAGGACATCAACGACATACGAATAATGACGACGGAAGATGGTGCGCCAAACCAAGCTGTCACGCCTCCACCTCTCGTCGTCACCACCACAGTTTGCTTTCCGCCGCATCTGTTTACCCCGTCTCGCGTGCCAAGTTGTGGTCAGCCGATCGCTTGCCAAGTTTTTCCGCTGCACCGTGAGTCCGGGTCAATCACTGCCTCGTCGATCGAGTCCTACTCGGTTACGTCGTGACCCACTCGCCTCGCCCTTTGTTTGGTTCTGTTCGGTTTCGTGTGTCCCTACTCCAGAGAGAGAGAGAGAGCAAAAAGTATAAAAAAAAGAGAGAAAAAAAAAGAAAGAAAAAAAAGGAAAAAAAAAGAGAAAAAAAAGAGCGGCCGAGCAACACAGGCGACGCGTTCTTGCTGCACTTTGTTTTGATCCTTCTTCCTTCCTCTTGCACTTGTACCAGCAGCAATCTTTTCGTGTTTAGCACCATTATTTAGCTTTGCAGTTATTGTTTGAATTGTGCTAACCCTTGGATTGAGTGCAGCCTCCTAGCCCCACAAATTTTCTATTACGAGCAGGTTTTTGTTTTACCACGCAATCGCTCCTCTAATCTTCCACCGGTTTTACCTGTGGTTGCCGTTCACGCTTGCGTGCTTGGTAAGGACGGGTAAGAATTTGATAACACCTTTTTGATTGAGCTTTTCATCCACCACTCACCTCTCTTTGTAGGATCCCGCTTTTTGTATTGCTTGTGTTTCTATGGCAGAAAACAGCTCGAAGTCGGAGGAGCTCATCCTCCAGGATGTCCAGGCATAGGTAGATGGTCTACAAAACGACATGAAGAGGATGCACGAGAGACTTGACTCTACGGTCACTTCGTCAAATGAGCGTTTTGATCAACTGGACCTCGCTGATACGGCTGCCCGCACCACGCTCGCGACGATCATGACTCGTCTTGAGGCCATGTCGACGTAGCTTGGGACCATGATGACGCAGCTCATGGAGTTGCAACATGCACGTGACTACGGCGCCGACACCGAGCAGGACGACGACAATCGCCGTGGTCATGCTCGTAGGGTACGTGTTCCTATTAATGATTCTTTTGCCAAAATAAAATTTCGTATTCCCACTTTTAATGGCTAATATGATCCGGGTGCTTATCTTGATTAGGAATTAGAGGTTGAACAAAAATTTGCATGCCATGATATTCCTGCTAATTTACAAGTTAAGGCTGCTATTAATGAATTTGCTGAATTTGCTTTACTTTGGTGGCGTGAGTATAGACAGAGATATCCTCATAATAGTCCAGCCACTTGGACGGCATTAAAAGCTGCTATGCGTCATCGTTTTGTGCCGTCATATTATGCTAGAGATTTGCTTAATCAAATGCAGCGTTTTCAACAAGGTTCACTTTCCGTAGAGGATTATTATCAAGCTTTGCAAAAGGGTATGATTCGCTGTGGTTTAGTTGAACTGGATGCTGCTGCTATGGCTCGCTTTAGGGGTGGGTTAAATCATGAAATTTAGAATATTCTTGATTATAAGCATTATGATGATATGACCACCTTATTTGAATATGCTTGTAAAGCTGAACGTGAAGTGCAGGATCGATAATCTTCGTCAAGACCTAACATTTTTGTAGGGTCCAAGACGCCTTCAGCTCCACGGTCGACACCTCCTTCCACGTCGCGCGACCACTCCTCGACCACGTCCAAGTCGAGTGCTCCATCCACGGCCAAATCTGCCTCGATCGTGCCATCCTCCTCGTCGTCTGGACGAGCTCGTGATATTCAGTGTCACCGTTGCCGAGGATTTGGTCATGTGATACGCGATTGTCCAAATAAACGAACTATGTTGATTCGTGACGACGGTGGGTATTCTTCTGCTAGTGATTCTGAGGATTTTCAGCAGACTATGCTTGCCACTAATCATGCAGATAATACGGAGCTTCATGTCGACTCTAGTGCCGCCGACAGGTATGCCACTCTTGTTATGCAGCGTGTTCTTAGTACACAGGTCGTTCAGGATGAAAAGCATCAGCGCCACAACATTTTTCATATCAAAGGCATTGTGCAAGAACGAGCGGTCTGTATAATCATCGATGGTGGCAGTTGCAACAATTTGGCTAGTACGACCTTGGTGGAGCAGTTGTCACTGCCAACAAGGAAGCATTCACATCCTTATCACGTTCAATGGCTTGATGATGGCGGCAAAATAAAGGTAACGCGCTCGGTACGTGTTCCTTTCTCTCTTGGCGCCTATTCTGATTTTGTAGATTGTGATGTTGTTCCAATGGAAGCATGCTCTTTGTTGCTTGATGAACTTAGTGGTGCCACAATTTTCTCTAAGGTTGATTTGCGTAGTGGTTACCATCAAATAAGAATGAAATTAGGAGATGAATGGAAAACGGCTTTTAAAACTAAATTTGGCTTGTATGAATGGTTGGTTATGCCGTTAGGATTGTCTAATGCTCCTAGCACTTTTATGCGCTTAATGAATGAAGTTCTTCGGCCTTTCATTGGAATATTTGTTGTTGTCTATTTTGATGATATCCTTATATACAGCAAATCCATGAATGAGCATTTAGATCATTTGCGTGCTGTTTTTGATGCTTTGCGTGCTGCTCACTTGTTTGGGAACATGGAAAAATGCACTTTTTGCACGCAACGTGTTTCGTTTCTTGGATATGTTGTTACTCCATAGGGCATTGAGGTCGATAGCAGCAAGGTGGACGCCATTCAGAGTTGGCCCCAACCGACGACGGTCACACAGGTTCGCAGTTTTCTTGGTCTTGTAGGCTTCTATCGTCGTTTTGTGCGGGATTTCAGTTCTATTGCTGCACCATTACATGAGCTGACCAAGAAGGGTGCGCCATTTGAGTGGGGCGCACCACAAGACGACGCATTCAACACTTTAAAGGAACGGTTAACTCATGCTCCTCTCTTACAATTGCCTAATTTTGATAAAGTGTTTGAATTGGAATGTGATGCTAGTGGAATTGGTTTGGGTGCTGTTTTGTTGCAAGATCATAAACCCATTGCTTATTTTAGTGAGAAGTTAAGTGGTGCTGCTCTTAAATATTTCACTTATGATAAAGAACTTTATGCTTTAGTAAGAACTTTGCAAACATGGCAGCATTATTTATGGCCTCGTGAATTTATTATTCATTCTGATCATGAGGCTTTGAAACATATTAGAACCCAAACTAATCTGAATCGTCGTCATGCTAAATGGGTTGAATTTATTGAATCTTTTCCATACATCATTAAACATAAAAACGGGAAGGAAAATGTGATTGCCGATGCTTTGTCTCGTCGTTATATGATGCTGTCCCAATTAGACTTTAAAATCTTTGGTTTGCAAGCTTTGAAAGAGCAATATGTGAATGATGCTGATTTTCATGATATTATGATGCATTGTAAGGATGGCAAACCTTGGGGCAAATTTCATATGCAGGATGGGTTCCTGTTTCGTGCTAACAAGCTGTGTATTCCAGCTAGCTCGGTTCGTCTTTTGTTGTTACAGGAGGCGCACGGAGGTGGTCTTATGGGTCACTTCGGAGTTTTCAAGACACATGAGGTGTTGGCCGACACCTTTGATGAGGACATCAACGACATAAACCAAGCTGTCACGCCTCATCTTTGATGAGGACATCAACGACATAAACCAAGCTGTCACGCCTCCACCTCTCGTCGTCGCGCCTCCTCGAGTTACGGATCCATCTTCTAATGAGACGACGACGTACAAGGGCCCAATCACTAGAGCTCGAGCCCAGGAAGTGAAGACGGTTTTGATGCTAAGGAACGACGGCCCAGGATGATGTCGCCCGAAGGCCCACGTGGCCCAAGTCGCACGACTCCCTCTCCACCGCGCGCCTCTCCACTTCAGCCGGCCCTAGATGCCTCGTCCTCCCCCTATATAGTCAAGGGTTGCGCCCCTTGTAATCTTTGAGTTTTGTTTTAAGTTTAGCTTAGCTATACATCCGTCTCTCGACGTGAATTCAGAACTCCACATTCGTGCAATACATCAGATTGCTCGTCTCTAATTCTTGCTTGTTCTTCGATTGCGCGTAAGAATTGATCCTCGTGA
Organism: Eleusine indica; assembly: GCA_030378355.1. Classification (NCBI taxonomy): domain Eukaryota; kingdom Viridiplantae; phylum Streptophyta; class Magnoliopsida; order Poales; family Poaceae; genus Eleusine; species Eleusine indica. The sequence goes on from CM059500.1 coordinate 23,076,166, forward strand.
TCAGGTTGATCTTGTTTACCGCAAGGTTAATATCCTCCGAAAGTTGGTTCAGCGATTGCATTGGCGCTTCGGCTTGCTCGTCGTAGTCGGATCGTGAGGGTCAACATCCACCAAATCGAAGTTATCTCCACTCGCCGAAAGATCGGGCACTCTACACCTATCAAGTGGTATCAGATTCCAGTGTTTCTCGGTGAGTTTTATCCAAGTCCACATAAAAGAAACCTATAAAAAAAAGTTTACCCCAGTACAGTTTTGAGCCTTGCACTTTCGTTCAATAATTTGCGTTGTTAAGTTTTTGTGCTTTCGCTTTTGATCGTTGCTGGTACACTGTGATTCATCGTTTTCTTCCTATCATCGTCGTATCCTTCCGTCGTGCCGCGTGTTTTCACCACCATAGTTTGCTTTCCGCCGCATCTGTTTACCCCGTCTCGCTTGCCAAATTTTTCCGCTGCACCGTGAGTCCGGGTCAATCACTGCCTCGACGATCGAGTCCTACTCGGTTACGTCGTGACCCGCTCGCCTCGCCCTGTGTTTAGTTCTGTTCGGTTTCGTGTGTCCCGCTCGTCTCGCTGATCGAGTCCTACTCGTTTACGTCGTGACCCGCTCGCCTCGCCCTGTGTTTGGTTCTGTTCGGTTTCGTGTGTCCCTACTCCAGAGAGAGAGAGAGAGAGAGTCTCATCTTTTAATTACCGTTCTACCCCTGCCTCAAAAAAAAAGTGCTTGTGCTTAATTGCTTATTTGAGGTCTCATTGTTTATATTTTCAGCAAAAAGTATTAAAAAAAACAGAAAGAAAAAGTATAAAAAAAAAAGAGAAAAAAAAGAAAAAAAAAAGAAAAAAAAAAGAGCGGCCGAGCAACACAGGCGACGCGTTCTTGCTGCACTTTGTTTTGATCCTTTTTCCTTCCTCTTGCACTTGTATCGGCAGCAATCTTTTCGCGTTTAGCACCATTATTCGGCTTTGCAGTTATTGTTTGAATTGTGCTAACCCTTGGATTGAGTGCAGCCTCCTAGCCCCACAAATTTTCTACTACGAGCAGGTTTTTGTTTCACCACGCAATCGCTCCACCAATCTTCCACCGGTTTTACCTGTGGTTGCAGTTCACGCTTGCGTGCTTGGTAAGGACGGGTAAGAATTTCATAACAGCTTTTTGATTGAGCTTTTCATCCACCACTCACCTCTCGTTGTAGGATCCCGCTTTTTGTATTGCTTGTGTTTCTATGGCAGAAAACAGCTCGAAGTCGGAGGAGCTCACCCTCCAGGATGTCCAGGCACAGGTAGATGGTCTACAAAACGACATGAAGACGATGCACGAGAGACTTGACTCTACGGTCACTTCGTCGAATGAGCGTTTTGATCAACTGGACCTTGCTGATACGGCTGCCCGCACCACGCTCGCGACGATCATGACTCGTCTTGAGGCCATGTCGACGCAGCTTGGGACCATGACGACGCAGCTCACGGAGTTGCAACATGCACGTGACTACGGCGCCGACACCGAGCAGGACGACGACAATCGCCGTGGTCGTGCTCGTAGGGTACGTGTTCCTATTAATGATTCTTTTGCCAAAATAAAATTTCGTATTCCCACTTTTAATGGCAAATATGATCCGGGTGCTTATCTTGATTGGGAATTAGAGGTTGAACAAAAATTTGCATGCCATGATATTCCTGCTAATTTACAAGTTAAGGCTGCTATTAGTGAATTTACTGAATTTGCTTTACTTTGGTGGCGTGAGTATAGACAAAGATATCCTGATAATATTCCAGCCACTTGGACGGCATTAAAAGCTGCTATGCGTCATCGTTTTGTGCCATCATATTATGCTAGAGATTTGCTTAATCAAATGCAGCGTTTTCAACAAGGTTCACTTTCCGTAGAGGATTATTATCAAGCTTTGCAAAAGGGTATGATTCGCTGTGGTTTAGTTGAACTGGATGACGCTGCTATGGCTCGCTTTAGGGGTGGGTTAAATCGTGAAATTCAGAATATTCTTGATTATAAGCATTACGATGATATGACCACCTTATTTGAATATGCTTGTAAAGCTGAACGTGAAGTGCAGGATCGACAATCTTCGTCAAGACCTAACATTTTTGTAGGGTCCAAGACGCCTTCAGCTCCACGGTCGACACCTCCTTCCACGTCGCGCGACCACTCCTGGACCACGTCCAAGTCGAGTGCTCCATCCATGGCCAAATCTGCCTCGTTCGTGCCGTCCTCCTCGTCGTCTGGACGAGCTCGTGATATTCAGTGTCACCGTTGCCGAGGATTTGGTCATGTGATACGCGATTGTCCAAATAAACGAACTATGTTGATTCGTGACGACGGTGGGTATTCTTCTGCTAGTGATTCTGAGGATATTCAGCAGACTATGCTTGCCACTAATCACGCAGATAATACGGAGCTTCATGTCGACTCTAGTGCCGCCGACAGGTATGCCACTCTTGTTGTGCAGCGTGTTCTTAGTACACAGGTCGTTCAGGATGAAAAGCATCAGCGCCACAACATTTTTCATATCAAAGGCGTTGTGCAAGAACGAGCGGTCCGTATAATCATCGATGGTGGCAGTTGCAACAATTTGGCTAGTACGACCTTGGTGGAGCAGTTGTCATTGCCAACAAGGAAGCATCCACATCCTTATCACGTTCAATGGCTTAATGATGGCGGCAAAATAAAGGTAACACGCTCGGTACGTGTTCCTTTCTCTCTTGGCGCCTATTCTGATTTTGTAGATTGTGATGTTGTTCCAATGGAAGCATGCTCTTTGTTGCTTGGCCGTCCTTGGCAATATGATGTTGATAGTGTTCATCATGGTCGCTCCAATTATTATTCCTTCATGTTCAAGGGTCAGAAAATTGTTATTCATCCTATGACACCTGAACAAGTTCTTAAAGATGATATTGCTCGAGCGACAAAAGCTGCAAAATTGGTTACATCGCCTCCTGTTGCACCTGTTCAACATGAGATCAAATTGAATAACCCTATCTTGCATGCTACACGTGCTGATTTTGATGAATTACATGATGCTAATCTGCTTTGCTATGCGCTAGTTTGCTCTCGTATGCTTGTTTCACTAGATGAGGCGCCTATGTTGCATATTCCTCCTGCTGTTGCTAACCTTTTGCAGGTCTATAAAGATGTTTTTCCCACTGAATTGCCGCCGGGTCTTCCTCCTATTCGTGGCATAGAACATCAGATTGATTTAATTCCAGGCGCACAGCTTCCTAATCGCGCCCCGTACCGCACAAATCCTGAGGAGACGAAAGAAATTCAGCGTCAAGTGCAGGCATTCGTGATAAAGGTTCATTCGTGAGTCTCTCAGCCCTTGTTCGGTTCCTGTTTTGCTTGTTCCTAAGAAAGATGGTTCTTGGCGTATGTGTGTAGATTGTCGTGCAATTAACAATATTACAATTCGTTATCGATATCCTATACCACGTCTTGATGATATGCTTGATGAACTTAGTGGTGCCACAATTTTCTCTAAGGTTGATTTGCGTAGTGGTTACCATCAAATAAGAATGAAATTAGGAGATGAATGGAAAACGGCTTTTAAAACTAAATTTGGCTTGTATGAATGGTTGGTTATGCCGTTTGGATTGTCTAATGCTCCTAGCACTTTTATGCGCTTAATGAATGAAGTTCTTCGGCCTTTCATTGGAATATTTGTTGTTGTCTATTTTGATGATATCCTTATATACAGCAAATCCATGAATGAACATTTAGATCATTTGCGTGCTGTTTTTGATGCTTTGCGTGCTGCTCACTTGTTTGGGAACATGGAAAAATGCACTTTTTGCACGCAACGTGTTTCGTTTCTTGGATATGTTGTTACTCCACAGGGCATTGAGGTCGATAGCAGCAAGGTGGACGCCATTCAGAGTTGGCCCCAACCGACGACGGTCACACAGGTTCGCAGTTTTCTTGGTCTTGCAGGCTTCTATCGTCGTTTTGTGCGGGATTTCAGTTCTATTGCTGCACCATTACATGAGCTGACCAAGAAGGGTGCGCCATTTGAGTGGGACGCAACACAAGACGACGCATTCAACACTTTAAAGGAACGGTTAACTCATGCTCCTCTCTTACAATTGCCTAATTTTGATAAAGTGTTTGAATTGGAATGTGATGCTAGTGGAATTGGTTTGGGTGCTGTTTTGTTGCAAGATCATAAACCCATTGCTTATTTTAGTGAGAAGTTAAGTGGTGCTGCTCTTAAATATTCCACTTATGATAAAGAACTTTATGCTTTAGTAAGAACTTTGCAAACATGGCAGCATTATTTATGGCCTCGCGAATTTATTATTCATTCTGATCATGAGGCTTTGAAACATATTAGAACCCAAACTAATCTGAATCGTCGACATGCTAAATGTGTTGAATTTATTGAATCTTTTCCATACATCATTAAACATAAAAACGGGAAGGAAAATGTGATTGCCGATGCTTTGTCTCGTCGTTATATGATGCTGTCCCAATTAGACTTTAAAATCTTTGGTTTGCAAGCTTTGAAACATCAATATGTGAATGATGCTGATTTTCATGATATTATGATGCATTGTAAGGATGGCAAACCGTGGGGCAAATTTCATATGCAGGATGGGTTCCTGTTTCGTGCTAACAAGCTGTGTATTCCAGCTAGCTCGGTTCGTCTTTTGTTGTTACAGGAGGCGCATGGAGGTGGTCTTTTGGGTCACTTCGGAGTTTTCAAGACACATGAGGTGTTGGCCGACCATTTCTTTTGGCCACGGATGCGCCGTGATGTTGAGCGCCTTGTTGCACGCTGTACTACATGTCAAAAAGCTAAATCTTGTTTGGCTAATCATGGTTTGTATATGCCCTTGCCTGTTCCCTCTTCTCCTTGGCTTGATATTTCGATGGATTTTGTTTTGGGATTGCCTCGCACTAAGAAGGGGAGGGACAGTATTTTTGTGGTTGTTGATCGTTTCTCTAAAATGGCTCATTTTATACCTTGTCATAAAACTGATGATGCCTCAAATGTTGCTGAATTGTTCTTTAGAGAGATTGTTAGATTGCATGGAATTCCTAAAACAATTGTCTCTGATCGTGATGCTAAGTTTCTTAGTCATTTTTGGCGTTCTGTTTGGAATAAATTAGGAACTAAGCTGCTGTTTAGTACTACTTGTCATCCTCAAACTGATGGGCAAACTGAGGTAGTAAATAGAACTTTGTCTGCTATGCTTAGAGCTGTTTTAGATAAAAATTTGAGACGCTGGGAAGATTGTTTACCTCATGTTGAATTTGCTTATAATCGTGCTACACATTCTGCCACTAAGATGTGTCCTTTTGAGGTTGTTTATGGCTATGTTCCTAAGGCGCCTATTGATTTGTTTGTTATTGATGCTGAGGATGAACCACATCTTGATGCTCTTGCTCATATTGATCACATGAAACAATTGCATGAAGAAACACAACACAACATTGCCATTGCTAATAAAAAGTATCAAGTTGCTGGTAGTAAAGGTAGAAAACATATTTCTTTTGAACCTGGTAATTTGGTTTGATTGCTCTTGCGTAAAGATAGATTTCCTACTTTGCGTCGTTCTAAACTGATGCCTCGTGCTGCTGGTCCTTTTAAAGTGCTAACCAAGATTAACGATAATGCTTATGTTCTTGACTTGCCCATGGAGTTTGGTGTTTCCACTAGTTTTAATGTTGCAGATTTGAAACCATACTTGGGTGAGGATGATGAGTTGCCGTCGAGGACGACTTCACTTCAAGAAGGGGAGGATGATGGGGACATCAACGACATACGAATAATGACGACGGAAGATGGCGCGCCAAACCAAGCTGTCACGCCTCCACCTCTCGTCGTCGCGCCTCCTCGAGTTACGGATCCATCTTCTAACGAGACGACGACGTACAAGGGCCCAATCACTAGAGCTCGAGCCCAGGAATTGAAGACGGTATTGATGCTAAGGAACGACGGCCCAGGATGATGTCGCCCGAAGGCCCACGTGGCCCAAGTCGCACGACTCCCTCTCCACCGCGCGCCTCTCCACTTCAGCCGGCCCTAGATGCCTCGTCCTCCCCCTATATAGTCAAGAGCTACGCCCCTTGTAATCTTCGAGTTTTGTTTTAAGTTTAGCTTAGCTATACATCCGTCTCTCGACGTGAATTCAGACCTCCACCTTCGTGCAATACATCAGATTGCTCGCCTCTAATTCTTGCTCGTTCTTCGATTGCGCGTAAGAATTGATCCTCGTGATCAGGTTGATCTTGTTTACCGCAAGGTTAATATCCTCCGGAAGTTGGTTCAGCGATTGCATTGGCGCTTCGGCTTGCTCGTCGTAGTCGGATCGTGAGGGTCGACATCCACCAAATCGAAGTTATCTCCACTCGCTGAAAGATCGGGCACTCTACACCTATCAGATATTAGGAGAATTCTCAACTTCCCTCAACTATTCATCACTTAGAATGGAGGTTAAATCCTTCACGCTCTCCAATAGGAAGTGTTCTTCGAGGGGATCCGGGAGGGAAGAAGGTACCGAAGGCTTCTTCTCATAGCAGTAATTCGAGGTATTCCCATAGTCATCAAATATATTATCCTCGAATTCAAAAGTGAAGTCCAAAGGCGGAATTTCTTCCTCCCTTGGTGTTCGTGGTTCGGGCAAGGGCTCAATAGCTAAAGCTTGGGATAAACAAGGTGAAGGCTTGGGTTCGGCTAAAGAGGTTTCCTCACAGCTAGTGTTGACGTCATCCTTTGGTGGTTCAGGAAGGTCCTCGATGAAGAAAGTGTTTTCTAGAATATGATCTAGAAGGTCCTTACATTCTATCGTGGTCTTGTGTGCAAACGAACCTCCAGCAGAGATATCAAGATATAGGGCAGACTCCTTGTTAAGACCCAGACAAAAGTGTTGTAATAACACGTGGTCGGGTATAGACAATTCCGGGCCGAACTGAATTAAGATAAAAAAATCGAGCCCAGGCTGCACCTATGGATTCCTTCTCATGCTGCTGAAAGCAGAGGATTTCCCTTCATAGAGACGCGATACAGGATAAAGGAAAGAAAGCAAGACAAAATTTGTCTCTTAGTTCTATCCAATCACCGTTCACACTTCCTATGGTATGAGTGTACCATTGTTTCGCTTTCTGTGAGAGAAAAAAGGAAATAATTTCCACTTTAAGGTTTCTTGTGTCATGCCTGAGGTCATCAGACACGAGCTCAATTGCTCAAACTCCCGCAGATGGTGATATGGGTTTTCATGGTCAAGCCCGGAGAAGGATTGCTCTCGAACCATGGCTATAAAGCCAGGATAGAGTTCATAGCCAGATGCACGAATTGGGTTTGCAGAGGGAGGTGGCTCACAAAACTCACCCTTCGGAGCATAGAATTGGTATAAAGGTTGTGGCTCCTTCGTAGAAGTTGGAAATAGGAACGAAATAAAATAAAATAAAAAAGACATACAAGGACAAACTAGGTTCAAAGATAATTCAGCAACCGTTCCCCAGCAACGGCGCCAAAAAGCTTGTTGACTCCAATGGTCACTCATGGTAATAAACCGCAAGCATACGACTGTTAAAGTAGCTTTCACCCAGGAATATTCCAAGGGTATCGAAATCCACGGGGAATGTGTGTGGACTATCAAAGAATCGGGCTCGTCTAGGGACAACAAGAATATGGTAGGCGAGGGTAGAGAGGATTCTAGGATGGATTGGACCAAGGACAAGGTAAGGTCGAACTCTAATGCTTACTTCGGGCGCCGGCTTCCCCCTGGTCTGCCAGGACGTTCCGGCCTACAGCTCTACAACGTACCCGAACATGGAGGGTTACTAAGGACGGACAAGGCTGTCACAACCTGCCATCTACCTCTTCAATCCGTGGAGCATGCGGCAATCAAAGGTAATATATAGCCTAGACACCACGCCTATGCTACGAATTACTACTCTAATCTTGATCAAAGACTAAAGCATTCAATTACGAACGATGAACCCGTAAGCATGTAAAGAGCAGATCTTATTGAATCAAAGGAACAATACCATAGAAGAATCCTAAAGACTTACTTGAAATGGCAAGAATCCGTCGAGGTACAAGATTAGGGAAGAGTGCCGATAGGCCGTCACTTCCCCGAACTACCCCTCACTCTCTCCCTATTCTCTAAGCACTAAGGAGGTAGTGCTTCGCCTTCTGGAGTGGAGCTCAAGTGTTTCTCTTCGTGTGTAGGAGTGTGAAGCCACACCCTCCTATTTATAACCTCTATAAGTCGGCAAAGGGGAGTAACCGCCAAGAAAGACCATGGCGACCGCCTTCAGGGATCAACCAGAAGCCTCCACGTGCAAGCCCAGGAGAAAAGGGCGTAGGCCAGGGTCGGCCAACCTATGGCTGCGCCCTCCTGGCTTGTGCTTCCTCAGGGTGGCTGCCAGGTGGGTCCTCATCCCAGATGTTGGGGTCGTTTTGTGTGTTTCTTCGGTGTACTACTAAAAATGGGCCCTTCAATCCATGTGCTCTCTCCTGATTGGCTGAAGGTGTGTTTTCTCCCTTAATTACTTATGTTATATTAATACTCCATGGTAAATCACCTGCATACACATAATCACCAAAACTTATGGAATTTGTTAGTAATAAACTCCTACTACTAGTTGGTTATTTATTTTGTAGTTCTTATGCAAGCAAATGACGGTCATATTTAGCACTTAAGGACCATCAACAGTACATAGTAATAATGAAATTCATAGTGTTTGCATACCAGGGGTTGGAGTCTGTCACTTGCAGTAACATGTCATTGCGGAGGAAGTCATTTATCGAAATTTCCTGCATGTTAGTCACTTGCATACATGACAAATAATCCGCAACAGAAATCTCTACTCCTTTCTTACCTCTAATTTCAAGGTCAAATTCTTGGAGGAGAAGAGTCCATCTAATTAGCCTAGGATTAGCATCTTTCTTAGTGAGTAGGTATTTTAAAGCAGCATGATTAGTGTGAATGATAACCTTTGCTCCTACTAAGTAAGACCTAAACTTATCGATAGCAAAAACAATGGCAAGGAGCTCTTTTTCTATAGTGGCATGATTAAGCTGTGCTCCTGTCAAGGTCTTGCTAGCGTAGGCTATGGCGTGATGCTTTTTATCTTTGGTTTGGCCAAGAACGGCCCCAACAACATAGTCACTAGCATCACACATGATTTTGAAAGGCAGTGACCAATCGGGGAGTTGAATGATTGGAGTTGAGATGAGTGCCTTCTTAATGATATTAAAGGAATGTAGGCACTCATCAGGGAAATCAAAGGGAGCATCCTTAGCCAAAAGGCTAGTGAGGGGTCTAGCGATCTGGGAAAGGTCCTTAATAAAATGCAAATAAAACCCCGCATGTCCTAAGAAATTCAGATCCCCTTAACATTGATTGGAGGTGGAAGCCTTTCTATGACCTCTATCTTAGCTCTATCCACCTCAATCCCCCTATCGGACCCAAGGTGTCCTAAAACAATGCCCTCTGGGACCATAAAGTGGCACTTTTCCCAATTAAGTACCAAATCCTTTTCTTGGCATCTTTAGACCCTATCTAGGTTCTCAAGACAATGATTAATGTTTTCACATGAACAGAGAAGTCGTCCATCAAAACTTCCATGATTTCTTCGATCATGTCAGAGAAGATAGACATCTTGCACCTTTGGAACGAAGCGGGAGCATTACACAACCCGAATGACATTCTATGATAGGCATAGGTTTCGTAAGGGCATGTGAAGGTTGTCTTACTTTGATCATCAGGATGGATGGGAATTTGATGGTAACCAGAGTACTCATCAAGGAAGCAAAAGAAGGAATGATTGGCCACCCGCTCCAACATTTCATCAATGAAGGGCAGTGGGAAATGATCCTTCTTTGTTGCCTTGTTGAGCCTCCGGTAGTCGATGCACATCCTCTATCCCGTGATAGTGCATTGAGGGATCAACTCATTTCTAACGATCGTTATGCCTCCCTTCTTAGGCACTACTTGCACAGGACTAACCCAATCACTATGAGGAACTGGATAAAATATCCTGACGTGCAAAAGTTTCAAGACCTTCTTCTGAACAACCTCTCCCATTACATTAAGTTTAGCAGTTTCTTTCTCGGATAGCTTGTCACATATATATGATAACAGGGGCTTCTGGGTCACCATTTAGGAAAGCATAGTAGGCCAGAAGGCAAGGGCTTAAGCTCAATCGGAGGTTGTGAGGATGGTTCTTTAATGGGTAGCTCAATTGTCTACTGAAACTCATCCTCCTCTTGGATGAACTCTTTAGCATCTTTTAATAGTAGGGATTCGGGAGAATCAAAAGGGAGAATAGCCATTACTTTCTCGATTGGCTCATCCTCGGGGGGAGGATCTGGTAGGGAGTTCCTCAATCGGGAGATCGGGACATAAAATTTTTCCCCCTGAGTTTTATGTCAAGACTTCCAAACATCGGTACATCCATGAGTAATTTCTCAATGGGATGCCCGATTAAGACATCAAAGTCTTGAATGTCAAAGACATGGAAGTCTAGGACAGCCTCGACATTTGCGTGCCTTATGGTCACGTCTTGGAAAATCCCACATCCTTTCTAAAATAGGGCCAAAGGGGCTCTTGAAGGATTAACTAGTCGGTGCTAATGGCATATCGCCCAAAATGTCAAGTGCAAAGGTACTAGAAACTATGTTGGCACCAGCAGTGGGATTATAAAGAACTTCCACCGTGACTCCTCTAATGTCGCATCGAATGGTTGAAGCGAGAGAGCAAATCCAAAATACTTCACAGGATAGCTCAACCTCTCACAACCATTCATCACTCATAATTGAAGTTAACTCCTTCACCGTCTCTTGGGGGAATGCCTCTTCAAGCGGCTCAGGAGGGGACACAAGATTCGGGGGTTTCTTTTGGCAACAATACTTTGAGGTGTTTCCATAATTAGAGGGATGAATTTCTTCTTACCTAGGAATTCCCGGTTCGAGTGAGGGCTCAATGGTCGAATCTTGGGATATGCAAGGAATGGGTTTGGATTCGGCTATCAAGTGTTCCTCATGGCTAGACTTGGCTTCCTCCTGGAGGGGTTTGGCATGACCAGAAAAGAAGGAAGTGTTAGGATTTCTCTTCCTTCCATCGCGGTCTTGTAGACAAATGATCCTCTGGCAGCAATGTCAAGTTGTAGGGCAGCTTCCTTGTTCATACCCTCACGAAAATGCTGAAGCATCATCGGATTGGGATTGGCAGGATTGGGTCTGGATTTTGATAGCAAATAAGCCTAGCTAGGCTGCACCTAAAGATTCCTTCTCGCTCTGGTGAAAGCCGAGAATTTCCATATAAAGGGAGACAATACGAGACAAAGGGAAATAAGCGAGATAGAATTTATCTCAAAGTTCCTCCCAATTGCCATTTACACTCCTGACAGTATGAGTGTACCATTGTTTCGCCCTCTCCTTGAGGAAAAAGGGAAACAATTTCCACTTTAGTGTTTCATGTGTCATACCATTGATAAAGAGGCACAAACACAGTTGCTCAAATTCTCGCAAATGGTAGTGTGGTTTTCACTATCTAGGCTAGAGAAGGATTGCTCCTAACCATGGCTATAGAACCAAGGCAGAGTTCATGGCCGGATGAACTAATTGGGTCCGTAGATGGCGGTGGCTCATAGAACTCGCCCTTTGGAGCTGGGAGAGATTGGATAGTAGGTTGCTCCATTGTAGAAATGGGGAAAGAAATAAAGAAAGACAAAAAGATACAAGGACAAACAAGGTTCAAAGATAGAACAACAACCATTCCACGGCAACGGCGCCAGAAATGCTTGTTGGTATTTCTTACGATCACAGATAAATCCACAAGCGCACGGATACTGCTGTAGCACTTCACCTAAGAGTATTCCAAGGTATCGAATTCACAAGGAACGTGTGTGTCTAATCTTCTATCCTAATCCATCCAAGGACAACAAGAATATGGTAAGCAGAGGGTAGAGAGGACTCCTATGGTTAAGGATCTAAAAATAAGATAGGTTCAATCTATAATTGCTTACTTTGGGCACCGGCTTACCTGTGCATCCATAGGCGACTCCGGCCAACAGCTATATGCCGTACCCGAACGTGGAGGATTAATAAGGCCAGATAGGGCTGTACCACCTACCGTCTACCTCTACAAACCATGGGGCACGGGCAAACAAAGGTAACCTCTAGCCTAGACACCACGTCTACGCAATTAATTACTATCAAAATCTCAACATCATGCTTATAGAAGACTATACCACTCTAACTAAATAGAGTGATGATCCCGTAAGCAACTAAGGAAAGAACTTACTTAAAAAGGAAACTTAAATACCAAAGGAATATCACACATACTAACTAAGAAAGGAAATCATCCACCGAGGTACAAGCGTGGAGAAGTGTTGACGCGAAAATCACACGCGTGACCTGGGAGATCTGCTCAGCTCCAGTGCAGGCTCATTACAGAAACTGGGGCGTGGCAATCGATTTTCCTTGCAAATCGACAAAGAAAACAAAAGTTCAGATTCTACGGGTCACCGGCCTATGACAGGCCGATGAAGAAAGCCGATGATCACTATTAGTGAAAACCAGCCGATAGCCATAAACAGCAAATAATATTAAAATAAACTAAGCAGCTGATTCGTATCGACTTATCGGCAACTCAATAAATTATTATAAAATAAAGCATAAATGGTGCCGATAGGAATCGAACTAAAAGAACAGAGTCGATGAACTTATGATAGATATGCTAAAACATGCTCTGTTGATGAAGTGAAGTCGATAGGCCAGAGTCGATGGAAGTACAGTAATCATGCACAGAACTCTGCCTATTGATAGGTGCTGAGTCGATAGATCTTATAGCTGGTATTACAAATATGCCTTAAATCACAGATCTAACTTATTTGAATTAGGAGGGCGATCGACTAACAAAATATGTAAGAAATCAATCATAAATCAAAAGTCAATCGAACCATGATAATCTATCGGCTAAACGTCCTGATAGAACTCTATCGACTCTACCTATAAACGACTCGGACCTAGCCTTATCTGATGAGGACATCAACGACATACGAATAATGACGACGGAAGATGGCGCGCCAAACCAAGCTGTCACGCCTCCACCTCTCGTCGTCGCGCCTCCTCGAGTTACGGATCCATCTTCTAACGAGATGACGACGTACAAGGGCCCAATCACTAGAGCTCGAGCCCAGGAATTGAAGATGGTTTTGATGCTAAGGAACGACGGCCCAGGATGATGTCGCCCGAAGGCCCACGTGGCCCAAGTCGTACGACTCCCTCTCCACCGCGCGCCTCTCCACTTCAGCCGGCCCTAGATGCCTCGTCCTCCCCCTATATAGTCAAGGGCTGCGCCCCTTGTAATCTTTGAGTTTTGTTTTAAGTTTAGCTTAGCTATACATCCGTCTCTCGACGTGAATTCAGAACTCCACCTTCGTGCAATACATCAGATTGCTCGCCTCTAATTCTTGCTCGTTCTTCGATTGCGCGTAAGAATTGATCCTCGTGATCAGGTTGATCTTGTTTACCGCAAGGTTAATATCCTCTGGAAGTTGGTTCAGCGATTGCATTGGCGCTTCGGCTTGCTCGTCGTAGTCGGATCGTGAGGGTCAACATCCACCAAATCGAAGTTATCTCCACTCGCCGAAAGATCGGGCACTCTACACCTATCAAGTGGTATCAGATTCCAGTGTTTCTCGGTGAGTTTTATCCAAGTCCACATAAACCAAAAATTACAAAAAAAAAAGTTTACCCCAGTACGGTTTTGAGCCTCGCACTTTCGTTCAATAATTTGCGTTGTTGAGTTTTTGTGCTTTCGCTTTTGATCGTTGCTGGTACACTGTGTTTCATCGTTTTCTTCCTATCATCGTCGTATCCTTCCGCCGTGCCGCGTGTTTTCACCACCACAGTTTGCTTTCCGCCGCATCTGTTTATCCCGTCTCGCTTGCCAAATTTATCCGCTGCACCGTGAGTCCGGGTCAATCACTGCCTCGACGATCGAGTCCTACTCGGTTACGTCGTGACCCGCTCGCCTCGCCCTGTGTTTAGTTCTGTTCGGTTTCGTGTGTCCCGCTCGCCTCGCTGATCGAGTCCTACTCGGTTACATCGTGACCCGCTCGCCTCGCCCTGTGTTTGTTTCTGCTCGGTTTCGTTTGTTCCTACTCTTTTTATTACCGTTCTACCCCTGTCTCAAAAAAAAAAGTGCTTGTGCTTAATTGCTTATTTGAGGTCTCATTGTTTATATTTTCAGCAAAAAGTATTAAAAAAAAGGGAGAAAAAAAAGAAAAAAAAAAGAAAAAAAAAGAAAGAAAAAAAAAGAAGAGAAAAAAAAAAGAGCGGCCGAGCAACACAGGCGACGCGTTCTTGCTGCACTTTGTTTTGATCTTTTTTTTCCTTCCTCTTGCACTTGTACCGGCAGCAATCTTTTCGCGTTTAGCACCATTATTCAGCTTTGCAGTTATTGTTTGAATTGTGCTAACCCTTGGATTGAGTGCAGCCTCCTAGCCCCACAAATTTTCTACTACGAGCAGGTTTTTTTGTTTCACCACGCAATCGCTCCTCCAATCTTCCACCGGTTTTACTTGTGGTTGTAGTTCACGCTTGCGTGCTTGGTAAGGACGGGTAAGAATTTGATAACAGCTTTTTGATTGAGCTTTTCACCCACCACTCACCTCTCGTTGTAGGATCCCGCTTTTTGTATTGCTTGTGTTTCTATGGCAGAAAACAGCTCGAAGTCGGAGGAGCTCACCCTCCAGGATGTCCAGGCACAGGTTGACGGTCTACAAAACGACATGAAGACGATGCTTGCCACTAATCATGCAGATAATACGGAGCTTCATGTCGACTCTAGTGCCGCCGACAGGTATGCCACTCTTGTTGTGCAGCGTGTTCTTAGTACACAGGTCGTTCAGGATGAAAAGCATCAGCGCCACAACATTTTTCATATCAAAGGCGTTGTGCAAGAACGAGCGGTCCGTATAATCATCGATGGTGGCAGTTGCAACAATTTGGCTAGTACGACCTTGGTGGAGCAGTTGTCATTGCCAACAAGGAAGCATCCACATCCTTATCATGTTCAATGGCTCAATGATGGCGGCAAAATAAAGGTAACGCGCTCGGTACGTGTTCCTTTCTCTCTTGGCGCCTATTCTGATTTTGTAGATTGTGATGTTGTTCCAATGGAAGCATGCTCTTTGTTGCTTGGCCGTCCTTGGCAATATGATGTTGATAGTGTTCATCATGGTCGCTCCAATTATTATTCCTTCATGTTTAAGGGTCAGAAAATTGTTATTCATCCTATGACACCTGAACAAGTTCTTAAAGATGATATTGCTCGAGCGACAAAAGCTGCAAAATTGGTTACATCGCCTCCTGTTGCACCTGTTCAACATGAGATCAAATTGAATAACCCTATCTTGCTTGCTACACGTGCTGATTTTGATGAATTACATGATGCTAATCTGCTTTGCTATGCGCTAGTTTGCTCTCGTATGCTTGTTTCACTAGATGAGGCGCCTATGTTGCATATTCCTCCTGTTGTTGCTAACCTTTTGCAGGACTATAAAGATGTTTTTCCCGCTGAATTGCCGCCGGGTCTTCCTCCTATTCGTGGCATAGAACATCAGATTGATTTAATTCCAGGCGCACAGCTTCCTAATCGCGCCCCGTACCGCACAAATCCTGAGGAGACGAAAGAAATTCAGCGTCAAGTGCAGGCATTGCTTGATAAAGGTTACATTCGTGAGTCTCTCAGCCCTTGTTCGGTTCCTGTTTTGCTTGTTCCTAAGAAAGATGGTTCTTGGCGTATGTGTGTAGATTGTCGTGCAATTAACAATATTACAATTCGTTATCGATATCCTATACCACGCCTTGATGATATGCTTGATGAACTTAGTGGTGCCACAATTTTCTCTAAGGTTGATTTACGTAGTGGTTACCATCAAATAAGAATGAAATTAGGAGATGAATGGAAAACGGCTTTTAAAACTAAATTTGGCTTGTATGAATGGTTGGTTATGCCGTTTGGATTGTCTAATGCTCCTAGCACTTTTATGCGCTTAATGAATGAAGTTCTTCGGTCTTTCATTGGAATATTTGTTGTTGTCTATTTTGATGATATCCTTATATACAGCAAATCCATGAATGAGCATTTAGATCATTTGCGTGCTGTTTTTGATGCTTTGCGTGCTGCTCACTTGTTTGGGAACATGGAAAAATGCACTTTTTGCACGCAACGTGTTTCGTTTCTTGGATATGTTGTTACTCCACAGGGCATTGAGGTCGATAGCAGCAAGGTGGACGCCATTCAGAGTTGGCCCCAACCGACGACGGTCACACAGGTTCGCAGTTTTCTTGGTCTTCCAGGCTTCTATCGTCGTTTTGTGCGGGATTTCAGTGATGAGGACATCAACGACATACGAATAATGACGACGGAAGATGGCACGACAAACCAAGATGTCACGCCTCCACCTCTCGTCGTCGCGCCTCCTCGAGTTACGGATCCATCTTCTAAGGAGACGACGACGTACAAGGGCCCAATCACTAGAGCTCGAGCCCAGGAATTGAAGACGGTTTTGATGCTAAGGAACGACGGCCTAGGATGATGTGGCCCGAAGGCCCACGTGGCCCAAGTCGCACGACTCCCTCTCCACCGCGCGCCCCTCCACTTCAGCCGGCCCTAGATGCCTCGTCCTCCCCCTATATAGTCAAGGGCTGCGCCCCTTGTAATCTTTGAGTTTTGTTTTAAGTTTAGCTTAGCTATACATCCGTCTCTCGACGTGAATTCAGAACTCCACCTTCGTGCAATACATCAGATTGCTCGCCTCTAATTCTTGCTCGTTCTTCGATTGCGCGTAAGAATTGATCCTCGTGATCAGGTTGATCTTGTTTACCGCAAGGTTAATATCCTCCGGAAGTTGGTTCAGCGATTGC
The DNA here is from genome assembly GCA_030378355.1 of Eleusine indica. NCBI lineage: Eukaryota > Viridiplantae > Streptophyta > Magnoliopsida > Poales > Poaceae > Eleusine > Eleusine indica. The sequence goes on from CM059500.1 coordinate 23,093,063, forward strand.
ATTGGCGCTTCGGCTTGCTCGTCGTAGTCGGATCGTGAGGGTCAACATCCACCAAATCGAAGTTATCTCCACTCGCCGAAAGATCGGGCACTCTACACCTATCATTCAGTTCTATTGCTGCACCATTACATGAGCTGACCAAGAAGGGTGCGCCATTTGAGTGGGGCGCACCACAAGACGACGCATTCAACACTTTAAAGGAACGGTTAACTCATGCTCCTCTCTTACAATTGCCTAATTTTGATAAAGTGTTTGAACTGGAATGTGATGCTAGTGGAATTGGTTTGGGTGCTGTTTTGTTGCAAGATCATAAACCCATTGCTTATTTTAGTGAGAAGTTAAGTGGTGCTGCTCTTAAATATTCCACTTATGATAAAGAACTTTATGCTTTAGTAAGAACTTTGCAAACATGGCAGCATTATTTATGGCCTCGCGAATTTATTATTCATTCTGATCATGAGGCTTTGAAACATATTAGAACCCAAACTAATCTGAATCGTCGTCATGCTAAATGGGTTGAATTTATTGAATCTTTTCCATACATCATTAAACATAAAAACGGGAAGGAAAATGTGATTGCCGATGCTTTGTCTCGTCGTTATATGATGCTGTCCCAATCAGACTTTAAAATCTTTGGTTTGCAAGCTTTGAAAGATCAATATGTGAATGATGCTGATTTTCATGATATTTTGATGCATTGTAAGGATGGCAAACCTTGGGGCAAATTTCATATGCAGGATGGGTTCCTGTTTCGTGCTAACAAGCTGTGTATTCCAGCTAGCTCGGTTCGTCTTTTGTTGTTACAGGAGGCGCATGGAGGTGGTCTTATGGGTCACTTCGGAGTTTTCAAGACACATGAGGTGTTGGCCGACCATTTCTTTTGGCCACGGATGCGCCGTGATGTTGAGCGCCTTGTTGCACGCTGTACTACATGTCAAAAAGCTAAATCTCGTTTGGCTAATCATGATTTGAAACCATACTTGGGTGAGGATGATGAGTTGCCGTCGAGGACGACTTCACTTCAAGAAGGGGAGGATGATGAGGACATCAACGACATACGAATAATGACGACGGAAGATGGCGCGCCAAACCAAGCTGTCACGCCTCCACCTCTCGTCGTCGCGCCTCCTCGAGTTACGGATCCATCTTCTAACGAGACGACGACGTACAAGGGCCCAATCACTAGAGCTCGAGCCCAGGAATTGAAGATGGTTTTGATGCTAAGGAACGACGGCCCAGGATGATGTCGCCCGAAGGCCCACGTGGCCCAAGTCGTACGACTCCCTCTCCACCGCGTGCCTCTCCACTTCAGCCGGCCCTAGATGCCTCGTCCTCCCCCCATATAGTCAAGGGCTGCGCCCCTTGTAATCTTTGAGTTTTGTTTTAAGTTTAGCTTAGCTATACATCCGTCTCTCGACGTGAATTCAGAACTCCACCTTCGTGCAATACATCAGATTGCTCGCCTCTAATTCTTGCTCGTTCTTCGATTGCGCGTAAGAATTGATCCTCGTGATCAGGTTGATCTTGTTTACCGCAAGGCTAATATCCTCCGGAAGTTGGTTCAGCGATTGCATTGGCTGAGAAAAACAAAAAGAGCGGCCGAGCAACACAGGCGACGCGTTCTTGCTGCACTTTGTTTTGGTCCTTCTTCCTTCCTCTTGCACTTGTACCGGCAGCAATCTTTTCGCGTTTAGCACCATTATTCAGCTTTGCAGTTGTTGTTTGAATTGTGCTAACCCTTGGATTGAGTGCAGCCTCCTAGCCCCACAAATTTTCTACTACGAGCAGGTTTTTGTTTCACCACGCAATCGCTCCTCCAATCTTCCACCGGTTTTACCTGTGGTTGCAGTTCACGCTTGCGTGCTTGGTAAGGACGGGTAAGAATTTGATAACAGCTTTTTGATTGAGCTTTTCATCCACCACTCACCTCTCATTGTAGGATCCTGCTTTTTGTATTGCTTGTGTTTCTATGGCAGAAAACAGCTCGAAGTCGGAGGAGCTCACCCTCCAGGATGTCCAGGCACAGGTGGATGGTCTCCAAAACGACATGAAGACGATGCACGAGAGACTTGACTCTACGGTCACTTCGTCGAATGAGCGTTTTGATCAACTGGACCTCGCTGATACGGCTGCCCGCACCACGCTCGCGACAATCATGACTCGTCTTGAGGCCATGTCGACACAGCTTGGGACCATGACGACGCAGCTCACGGAGTTGCAAAATGCACGTGACTACGGCGCCGACACCGAGCAGGACGACGACAATCGCCGTGGTCGTGCTCGTAGGGTACGTGTTCCTATTAATGATTCTTTTGCCAAAATAAAATTTCGTATTCCCAATTTTAATGGCAAATATGATCCGGGTGCTTATCTTGATTGGAAATTAGAGGTTGAACAAAAATTTGCATGCCATGATATTCCTGCTAATTTACAAGTTAAGGCTGCTATTAGTGAATTTACTGAATTTGCTTTACTTTGGTGGCGTGAGTATAGACAAAGATATCCTGATAATATTCCAGCCACTTGGGCGGCATTAAAAGCTGCTATGCGTCATCGTTTTGTGCCGTCATATTATGCTAGAGATTTGCTTAATCAAATGCAGCGATTTCAACAAGGTTCACTTTCCGTAGAGGATTATTATCAAGCTTTGCAAAAGGGTATGATTCGCTGTGGTTTAGTTGAACTGGATGATGCTGCTATGGCTCGCTTTAGGGGTGGGTTAAATCGTGAAATTCAGAATATTCTTGATTATAAACATTATGATGATATGACCACCTTATTTGAATATGCTTGTAAAGCTGAACGTGAAGTGCAGGATCGACAATCTTCGTCAAGACCTAACATTTTTGTAGGGTCCAAGACGCCTTCAGCTCCACGGTCGACACCTCCTTCCACGCCGCGCGACCACTCCTCGACCACGTCCAAGTCGAGTGCTCCATCCACGGCCAAATCTGCCTCGATCGTGCCATCCTCCTCGTCGTCTGGACGAGCTCGTGATATTCAGTGTCACCGTTGCCGAGGATTTGGTCATGTGATACGCGATTGTCCAAATAAACGAACTATGTTGATTCGTGACGACGGTGGGTATTCTTCTGCTAGTGATTCTGAGGATATTCAGCAGACTATGCTTGCCACTAATCATGCAGATAATACGGAGCTTCATGTCGACTCTGGTGCCGCCGACAGGTATGCCACTCTTGTTGTGCAGCGTGTTCTTAGTACACAGGTCGTTCAGGATGAAAAGCATCAGCGCCACAACATTTTTCATATCAAAGGCGTTGTGCAAGAACGAGCGGTCCGTATAATCATCGATGGTGGCAGTTGCAACAATTTGGCTAGTACGACCTTGGTGGAGCAGTTGTCATTGCCAACAAGGAAGCATCCACATCCTTATCACGTTCAATGGCTTAATGATGGCGGCAAAATAAAGGTAACGCGCTCGGTACGTGTTCCTTTCTCTCTTGGCGCCTATTCTGATTTTGTAGATTGTGACGTTGTTCCAATGGAAACATGCTCTTTGTTGCTTGGCCGTCCTTGGCAATATGATGTTGATAGTGTTCGTCATGGTCGCTCCAATTATTATTCTTTCATGTTTAAGGGTCAGAAAATTGTTATTCATCCTATGACACCTGAACAAGTTCTTAAAGATGATATTGCTCGAGCGGCAAAAGCTGCAAAATTGGTTACATCGCCTCCTGTTACACCTGTTCAACATGAGATCAAATTGAATAACCCTATCTTGCTTGCTACACGTGCTGATTTTGATGAATTACATGATGCTAATATGCTTTGCTATGCGCTAGTTTGCTCTCGTATGCTTGTTTCACTAGATGAGGCGCCTATGTTGCATATTCCTCCTGCTGTTGCTAACCTTTTGCAGGACTATAAAGATGTTTTTCCCGCTGAATTGCCGCCGGGTCTTCCTCCTATTCGTGGCATAGAACCTCAGATTGATTTAATTCCAGGCGCGCAGCTTCCTAATCGCGCCCCGTACCGCACAAATCCTGAGGAGACGAAAGAAATTCAGCGTCAAGTGCAGGCATTGCTTGATAAAGGTTACATTCGTGAGTCTCTCAGCCCTTGTTCGGTTCCTGTTTTGCTTGTTCCTAAGAAAGATGGTTCTTGGCGTATGTGTGTAGATTGTCGTGCAATTAACAATATTACAATTCGTTATCGATATCCTATACACGCCTTGATGATATGCTTGATGAACTTAGTGGTGCCACAATTTTCTCTAAGGTTGATTTGCGTAGTGGTTACCATCAAATAAGAATGAAATTAGGAGATGAATGGAAAACGGCTTTTAAAACTAAATTTGGCTTGTATGAATGGTTGGTTATGCCGTTTGGATTGTCTAGTGCTCCTAGCACTTTTATGCGCTTAATGAATGAAGTTCTTCGGCGTTTCATTGGAATATTTGTTGTTGTCTATTTTGATGATATCCTTATATACAGCAAATCCATGAATGAGCATTTAGATCATTTGCGTGCTGTTTTTGATGCTTTGCGTGCTGCTCACTTGTTTGGGAACATGGAAAAATGCACTTTTTGCATGCAACGTGTTTCGTTTCTTGGATATGTTGTTACTCCACAGGGCATTGAGGTCGATAGCAGCAAGGTGGACGCCATTCAGAGTTGGCCCCAACCGACGACGGTCACATAGGTTCGCAGTTTTCTTGGTCTTGCAGGCTTCTATCGTCGTTTTGTGCGGGATTTCAGTTCTATTGCTGCACCATTGCATGAGCTGACCAAGAAGGGTGCGCCATTTGAGTGGGGCGCACCACAAGACGACGCATTCAACACTTTAAAGGAACGGTTAACTCATGCTCCTCTCTTACAATTGCCTAATTTTGATAAAGTGTTTGAATTGGAATGTGATGCTAGTGGAATTGGTTTGGGTGCTGTTTTGTTGCAAGATCATAAACCCATTGCTTATTTTAGTGAGAAGTTAAGTGGTGCTGCTCTTAAATATTCCACTTATGATAAAGAACTTTATGCTTTAGTAAGAACTTTGCAAACATGGCAGCATTATTTATGGCCTCGCGAATTTATTATTCATTCTGATCATGAGGCTTTGAAACATATTAGAACCCAAACTAATCTGAATCGTCGTCATGCTAAATGGGTTGAATTTATTGAATCTTTTCCATACATCATTAAACATAAAAACGGGAACGAAAATGTGATTGCCGATGCTTTGTCTCGTCGTTATATGATGCTGTTCCAATTAGACTTTAAAATCTTTGGTTTGCAAGCTTTGAAAGATCAATATGTGAATGATGCTGATTTGGCAAGCGAGACGGGGTAAACAGATGTGGCGGAAAGCAAACTGTGGTGGTGAAAACACGCTGATAGGTGTAGAGTGCCCGATCTTTCGGCGAGTGGAGATAACTTCGATTTGGTGGATGTTGACTCTCACGATCCGACTACGACGAGCAAGACGAAGCGCCAATGCAATCGCTGAACCAACTTCCGGAGGATATTAACCTTGCGGTAAACAAGATCAACCTGATCACGAGGATCAATTCTTACGCGCAATCAAAGAACAAGCAAGAATTAGAGGCGAGTAATCTGATGTATTGCACGAAGGTGGAGTTCTGAATTCACGTCGAGAGACGGATGTATAGCTAAGCTAAACTTAAAACAAAACTCGAAGATTGCAAGGGGCGCAGCCCTTGACTATATAGGGGGAGGACGAGGCATCTAGGACCGGCTGAAGTGGAGAGGCGCGCGGTGGAGAGGGAGTCGTGCGACTTGGGCCACGTGGGCCTTCGGGCGACATCATCCTGGGTCGTCGTTCCTTAGCATCAAAACCGTTCCTTTAAAGTGTTGAATGCGTCGTCTTGTGGTGCGTCCCACTCAAATGCCGCACCCTTCTTGGTCAGCTCATGTAATGGTGCAGCAATAGAACTGAAATCCCGCACAAAACGACGATAGAAGCCTGCAAGACCAAGAAAACTGCAAACCTGTGTGACCGTCGTCGGTTGGGGCCAACTCTGAATGGCGTCCACCTTGCTGCTATCGACCTCAATGCCCTGTGGAGTAACAACATATCCAAGAAACGAAACACGTTGCGTGCAAAAAGTGCATTTTTCCATGTTCCCAAACAAGTGAGCAGCACGCAAAGCATCAAAAACAGCACGCAAATGATCTAAATGCTCATTCATGGATTTGCTGTATATAAGGATATCATCAAAATACACAACAACAAATATTCCAATGAAAGGCCGAAGAACTTCATTCATTAAGCGCATAAGAGTGCTAGGAGCATTAGACAATCCAAACGGCATAACCAACCATTCATACAAGCCAAATTTAGTTTTGAAAGCCGTTTTCCATTCATCTCCTAATTTCATTCTTATTTGATGGTAACCACTACGTAAATCAACCTTAGAGAAAATTGTGGCACCACTAAGTTCATCAAGCATATCATCAAGGCGTGGTATAGGATATCGATAACGAATTGTAATATTGTTAATTGCACGACAATCTACACACATACGCCAAGAACCATCTTTCTTAGGAACAAGCAAAACAGGAACCGAACAAGGGCTGAGAGACTCACGAATGTAACCTTTATCAAGCAATGCCTGCACTTGACGCTGAATTTCTTTCGTCTCCTCAGGATTTGTGCGGTACGGGGCGCGATTAGGAAGCTGTGCGCCTGGAATTAAATCAATCTGATGTTCTATGCCACGAATAGGAGGAAGACCCGGCGGCAATTCAGCGGGAAAAACATCTTTATAGTCCTGCAAAAGGTTAGCAACAGCAGGAGGAATATTGAACATAGGCGCCTCATCTAGTGAAACAAGCATACGAGAGCAAACTAGCGCATAGCAAAGCAGATTAGCATCATGTAATTCATCAAAATCAGCACGTGTAGCAAGCAAGATAGGGTTATTCAATTTGATCTCATGTTGAACAGGTGCAACAGGTGGCGATGTAACCAATTTTGCAGCTTTTGTCGCTCGAGCAATATCATCTTTAAGAACTTGTTCAGGTGTCAAAGGATGAATAACAATTTTATGACCCTTAAACATGAAGGAATAATTATTGGAGCGACCATGATGAACACTATCAACATCATATTGCCAAGGACGGCCAAGCAACAAAGAGCATGCTTCCATTGGAACAACATCACAATCTACAAAATCAGAATAGGCGCCAAGAGAGAAAGGAACACATACCGAGCGCGTTACCTTTATTTTGCCGCCATCATTAAGCCATTGAACGTGATAAGGATGTGGATGCTTCCTTGTTGGCAATGACAACTGCTCCACCAAGGTCGTACTAGCCAAATTGTTGCAACTGCCACCATCGATGATTATACGGACCGCTCGTTCTTGCACAACGCCTTTGATATGAAAAATGTTGTGGCGCTGATGCTTTTCATCCTGAACGACCTGTGTACTAAGAACACGCTGCACAACAAGAGTGGCATACCTGTCGGTGGCACTAGAGTCGACATGAAGCTCCGTATTATCTGCATGATTAGTGGCAAGCATAGTCTGCTGAAAATGTTCAGAATCACTAGCCGAAGAATACCCACCGTCTTCACGAATCAACATAGTTCGTTTATTTGGACAATCGCGTATCACATGACCAAATCCTCGACAACGATGACACTGAATATCACGAGCTCGTCCAGACGACGAGGAGGATGGCACGATCGAGGCAGATTTGGCCGTGGATGGAGCACTCGACTTGGACGTGGTCGAGGAGTGGTCGCGCGACGTGGAAGGAGGTGTCGACCGTGGAGCTGAAGGCGTCTTGGACCCTACAAAAATGTTAGGTCTTGACGAAGATTGTCGATCCTGCACTTCACGTTCAGCTTTACAAGCATATTCAAATAAGGTGGTCATATCATCATAATGCTTATAATCAAGAATGTTCTGAATTTCATGATTTAACCCACCCCTAAAGCGAGCCATAGCAGCATCATCCAGTTCAACTAAACCACAGCGAGTCAAGTCTCTCGTGCATCGTCTTCATGTCATTTTGTAGACCATCAACCTGTGCCTGGACATCCTGGAGGGTGAGCTCCTCCGACTTCGAGCTGTTTTCTGCCATAGAAACACAAGCAATACAAAAAGCGGGATCCTACAACGAGAGGTGAGTGGTGGATGAAAAGCTCAATCAAAAAGCTGTTATCAAATTCTTACCCGTCCTTACCAAGCACGCAAGCGTGAACTGCAACCACAGGTAAAACCGGTGGAAGAATGGAGGAGCGATTGCGTGGTGAAACAAAAAGCTGCTCGTAGTAGAAAATTTGTGGGGCTAGGAGGCTGCACTCAATCCAAGGGTTAGCACAATTCAAACAATAATTGCAAAGCACTGTATTGGTGCTAAACGTGAAAAGATTGCTGCCGGTACAAGTGCAAGAGGAAGGAAGAAGGATCAAAACAAAGTGCAGCAAGAACGCGTCGCCTGTGTTGCTCGGCCGCTCCTTTTTTTTTCTCTTTTTTTTCTTTTCTTTTCTTTTTTTTTCTTTTTTTTTTTTTACTTTTTGCTGAAAATATAAACAATGAGACCTCAAATAAGCAATTAAGCACAAGTGCTTTTTTTTTAGGCAGGGGTAGAACGGTAATTAAAAGATGAGACTCTCTCTCTCTCTCTCTCTGGAGTAGGGACACACGAAACCGAACAGAACCAAACACAGGGCGAGGCGAGCGGGTCACGACGTAACCGAGTAGGACTCGATCAGCGAGGCGAGCGGGTCACGACGTAACCGAGTAGGACTCGATCGTCGAGGCAGTGATTGAGCCGGACTCACGGTGCAGTGGGAAAATTTGGCAAGCAAGACGGGGTAAACAGATGCGGCGGAAAGCAAACTGTGGTGGTGAAAACACGCGGCACGACGGAAGGATACGATGATGATAGGAAGAAAACGATGAAACACAGTGTACCAGCAACGATCAAAAGCGAAAGCACAAAAACTCAACAACGCAAATTATTGAACGAAAGTGCAAGGCTCAAAACCGTACTGGGCTAAACTTTTTTTGTTGTAGTTTTCTTTTTATGTGGACTTGGATAAAACTCACCGAGAAACACTGGAATCTGATACCACTTGATAGGTGTAGAGTGCCCGATCTTTCGGCGAGTGGAGATAACTTCGATTTGGTGGATGTTGACCCTCACGATCCGACTACGACGAGCAAGCCGAAGCGCCAATGCAATCGCTAAACCAACTTCCGGAGGATATTAACCTTGCGGTAAACAAGATCAACCTGATCACGAGGATCAATTCTTACGCGCAATCGAAGAACGAGCAAGAATTAGAGGCGAGCAATCTGATGTATTGCACGAAGGTGGAGTTCTGAATTCACGTCGAGAGACGGATGTATAGCTAAGCTAAACTTAAAACAAAACTCAAAGATTACAAGGGGCGCAGCCCTTGACTATATAGGGGGAGGACGAGGCATCTACGGCCGGCTGAAGTGGAGAGGCGCGCGGTGGAGAGGGAGTTGTGCGACTTGGGCCACGTGGGCCTTCGGGCGACATCATCCTGGGCCGTCGTTCCTTAGCATCAAAACCGTCTTCAATTCCTGGGCTCGAGCTCTAGTGATTGGGCCCTTGTACGTCGTCGTCTCATTAGAAGATGGATCCGTAACTCGAGGAGGCGCGACGACGAGAGGTGGAGGCGTGACAGCTTGGTTTGGCGCGCCATCTTCCGTCGTCATTATTCGTATGTCGTTGATGTCCTCATCATCTTGCCAACTGACTTGGCTTTGATCCACTTGGTGAACTTGTCGACGGCAACTAAAAAATAAGTAAACCCGCCTGGCGCCTTTTTAAAAGGACCGACAATGTCAAGCCCCTAGACTGCAAAGGGCCAGGTCATAGGTATCATCTGAAGTTGCTGCAAAGGCACATGGGTTTGCTAAGCGAAAAATTGACAGCCTTCATACGTCCAAATGACCTGGTGTGCATCTTTGACCGCCGTGGGCCAATAGAACCCTTGCTGGAAAGCCTTGCCGACCAAAGTCTTGGACGCAGTGTGATAACCACATGCTCCTGCATGGATTTCTGCCATCAATTCCTTGCCTTCTATAATAGAGATGCAACACAGCAGGATATTAGATCCTCCTCTGCGATATAGCAGGTCATCCACCATCACATATCCTATACTTCTGGCCTTCAACCTTTGTTGCTTGTGAGGATCCGTAGGCAGCGTACCCTTAGTCAAAAATTGAACAATCGGGTAGCACTAGTCTGTCTCCATATTCACATCAATTGCTAGTTCTGCAACGTCAGTTGTCAGCACATGGGGCCAAGGAGAGATAGTGGGTTGATCTAGGGTGTGTAGAAATACACCGGGTGGGACCATCGATCGTGATGACCCTATCCTTGCCAATTCATCAACAGCTCGATTGTTGTCATGAAGAACATGTATGAACTTGAATCCATCAAACTTATTCTCTAGCTTCCTGACCTCTTGGCAGTAAGCGGCCATGTTGTCGTCCACGTAGTTCCAATCCTTAGTCACCTGGTTGATTACCAAAGCTGAGTCACCGAAGATATCTAGGCGCTGAATCCTAAGGGATATGGCGATGTGCAGATCGTGTAGGAGAGCCTCATACTGTTCCGCGTTATTGGACGCTCAGAAATTTATCTGGAGGACATATCTGAGCTTCTCTCCTTGTGGTGAGATAAGATGCCATCCCTCGCACCTTGTAGTTGGAGCGAGCCATCAAAGTACAACCTCCAATACTCGATGTCTTGCGGTGCAGGTGGCAACTGAATGCCTGTCCACTCAGACATAAAGTCCGCCTAAGCTTGTCCCTTAATAGTTGAGCGAGCAACGAACATTATGGTGTATTCACCAAGTTTGACTACCCACTTAGCAACCTTGCCGACTACCTCGCGGTTATGAAGTACCTCTTCGAGTGGGAAAGATGTGTGGACTTCAATCGGATGAGCTTGAAAATAATGTTTCAACTTCCTCGAGGTGATCAAGAGCGCATAAAGGAGCTTCAGGATCTAGTGGTATCGTACTTTGGAGGCACTAAGAACCTCACTGACGAAGTACACCGGGTGCTGTACTTTTTGTACATGACCCTCTTCCTCTCGGTCGACAGCCAGAACGGTACCCAAGACCTGAGTTGTGGCTGAAACATAGAGCTGAATCTTCTCTTCTGGCTCCGGGAGCACCAAGACTGAGATATTACTGAGGTGAACCTTCAGCTCGTTCAAAGCCAACTACACCTCGTCTGTCCAGATGAAGTTGTCCTGCTTTTTGAACAGCTTGAAGAATGGCAGACCCCTAACTCCTAATCAGGAAATAAAGCAACTCAAGGCAGCCATGCAACCGGTCAGCTTCTGTACATCCCATTGAGAGTTAGGTGGCCCCATATGAAGGATCGCCTTGATCTTCTTTGGGTTAGCTTCTATGCCTCGCTTCAAAATAATATAGTCGAGTATCTTTCCTGAAGGTACCCCAAAAACACACTTCTTGGGATTCAACTTCATAGAGTATCGTCTCAGGTTGTCAAATGTCTCTGCCAGGTCAGAGATAAATTCTTCAACGTTCCGAGTCTTTACAATGATGTCGTCGACGTACGCTTCTGTATTTCGACCGATTTGAGTCTTGAGGCAGCGTTGAATACCAAGTTGGTAAGTCGCGGCAACGTTTTTTAGACCGAACGGTATAGTAATGTAGCAACATGCACCGAAGGGAGTTATAAAGGAAGTTTTGATTTGATCTTTGACTTTCAATTGTATCTGGTGATAGCCTTGATAGGCATCCAGAAAGGTTAAAAGCTCACACCCGGTTCTTTAGTCTACGATCTAATCGATGCATGGTAGAGTGAAGGGGTCTTTAGGGCAGACCTTGTTCAAATCGGTATAATCAACACACATATGCCACTCTTTCTTCTTCTTGGGTACAAGGACTGGATTAGCCAACCAATCAGGATGGTACACTTCCTTAATAAAATTAGCAGCTAAAACCCTAGCCATCTCCTTCTTCATGGCATCCTTGCAATCTTGAGTGAATCTTCTAAGTCGTTGCTGTGTAGCCCTAGGAAGCACCCTTAGTTCGTGCTCAATCTTTTCCCTAGGAACTCCCGGCATGTCAGAAGGCTGCCATGCAAAGATGTCCCTGTTTTCCTAGAGGAAAAGAGTGAGTGCGATTTCCTATTTCTCCCGGAGGTCTACCCCTGCATAAGTGACCTTAGCAGGGTCTTCAGGGCTGAGCGATATCTCCTTGGTTGGGACGTCGTCCGTCTAGAGATCCTCCTTGTTAGGCTTCTTCATGGGTACCTCCACAATAGCCTTCACCACTTCGCCAACTGCCCTCTGGATCTCAGATCGGTCGGACAACATCAACTGGCGGTCGGCCAACTCGCAACTCTGCACATCGCAATCCATTGAGTTCTAAAGATCCGAGTGGAGGGAGATGATTCCCTTGGGGCCTGGCATCTTTAAGGTGGTATGGATAATGGGGAACCGCCATGAATTTCGCTATCACCGGTCTGCCAAAGATAACATGATATGCAGACTCAAAAGTCGGCTACTTGAAAAGTAACCTGCTCGGTCCTGAAGTTCACTTGGGTGCCGAACATGATGGGCAGAGTGACTTGTCCTATAGGAATAGAGGTCTTGCCCGGCACAATACCATGAAAGGGGAAGAACTAGGCTGAAGGTAATTGACCGATAAACCTAGCTCCTTGAGGGTCTTGGTGAAGATTATGTCAAGGCTGCTTCCTCCATCGATGAGTATGATATTGAACTTGACCTCGTATGGATAAGAATTCTAATAAAGAGTACCATCTTACCCCTGGTCTACCAGGCGACTCCGACTTATAACTCTACTACGTACCTGAACAGGGAGGATTACTAAGGGCGGATATGATGAGGACATCAACGACATACGAATAATGACGACGGAAGATGGCGCGCCAAACCAAGCTGTCACGCCTCCACCTATTGTCGTCGCGCCTCCTCGAGTTACGGATCCATCTTCTAACGAGACGACGATGTACAAGGGCCCAATCACTAGAGCTCGAGCCCAGGAATTGAAGACGGTTTTGATGCTAAGGAACGATGGCCCAGGATGATGTCGCCCGAAGGCCCACGTGGCCCAAGTCGCACGACTCCCTCTCCACCGCACGCCTCTCCACTTCAGCCGGCCCTAGATGCCTCGTCCTCCCCCTATATAGTCAAGGGCTGCGCCCCTTGTAATTTTCGAGTTTTGTTTTAAGTTTAGCTTAACTATACATCCGTCTCTCGACGTGAATTCAGAACTCCACCTTCGTGCAATACATCAGATTGCTCGCCTCTAATTCTTGCTCGTTCTTCGATTGCGCGTAAGAATTGATCCTCATGATCAGGTTGATCTTGTTTACCGCAAGGTTAATATCCTCCGGAAGTTGGTTCAGCGATTGCATTGGCGCTTCGGCTTGCTCGTCGTAGTCGGATCGTGAGGGTCAATATCCACCAAATCGAAGTTATCTCCACTCGCCGAAAGATCGGGCACTCTACACCTATCAAGTGGTATCAGATTCCAGTGTTTCTCGGTGAGTTTTATCCAAGTCCACATAAAAAGAAAACTACAACAAAAAAAGTTTACCCCAGTACGGTTTCGAGCCTTGCACTTTCGTTCAATAATTTGCGTTGTTGAGTTTTTGTGCTTTCGCTTTTGATCGTTGCTGGTACACTGTGTTTCATCGTTTTCTTCCTATCATCGTCGTATCCTTCCGCCGTGCCACGTGTTTTCACCACCACAGTTTGCTTTCCGCCGCATCTGTTTACCCCGTCTCGCTTGCCAAATTTTCCCACTGCACTGTGAGTCCGGGTCAATCACTGCCTCGACGATCGAGTCCTACTCGGTTACGTCGTGACCCGCTCGCCTCGCCCTGTGTTTAGTTCTGTTCGGTTTCGTGTGTCCCGCTCGCCTCGCTGATCGAGTCCTACTCGGTTACGTCGTGACCCGCTCGCCTCGCCCTGTGTTTAGTTCTGTTCGGTTTCGTGTGTCCCGCTCGCCTCGCTGATCGAGTCCTACTCGATTACGCGTGACCCGCTCGCCTCGCCCTGTGTTTGTTTCTGCTTGGTTTCTTTTTATTACCGTTCTACCCCTGCCTCAAAAAAAAAGTGCTTGTGCTTAATTGCTTATTTGAGGTCTCATTGTTTATATTTTTAGCAAAAAGTATTAAAAAAAAGAAAAAAAAGAGAAAAAAAAAGAAAAAAAAAAGAGAAAAAAAAGAGCGGCCGAGCAACACAGGCGACGCGTTCTTGCTGCACTTTGTTTTGATCCTTTTTCCTTCCTCTTGCACTTGTACCGACAGCAATCTTTTCGCGTTTAGCACCATTATTCAGCTTTGCAGTTATTGTTTGAATTGTGCTAACCCTTGGATTGAGTGCAGCCTCCTAGCCCCACAAATTTTCTACTACGAGCAGGTTTTTGTTTCACCACGCAATCGCTCCACCAATCTTCCACCGGTTTTACCTGTGGTTGCAGTTCACGCTTGCGTGCTTGGTAAGGACGGGTAAGAATTTGATAACAGCTTTTTGATTGAGCTTTTCATCCACCACTCACCTCTCGTTGTAGGATCCCGCTTTTTGTATTGCTTGTGTTTCTATGGCAGAAAACAGCTCGAAGTCGGAGGAGCTCACCCTCCAGGATGTCCAGGCACAGGTTGATGGTCTATAAAATGACATGAAGACGATGCACGAGAGACTTGACTCGCTGTGGTTTAGTTGAACTGGATGATGCTGCTATGGCTCGCTTTAGGGGTGGGTTAAATCATGAAATTCAGAATATTCTTGATTATAAGCATTATGATGATATGACCACCTTATTTGAATATGCTTCTAAAGCTGAACGCGAAGTGCAGGATCGACAATCTTCGTCAAGACCTAACATTTTTGTAGGGTCCAAGACGCCTTCAGCTCGTTCAGGTATGCCACTCTTGTTGTGCAGCGTGTTCTTAGTACACAGGTCGTTCAGGATGAAAAGCATCAGCGCCACAACATTTTTCATATCAAAGGCGTTGTGCAAGAACGAGCGGTCCGTATAATCATCGATGGTGGCAGTTGCAATAATTTGGCTAGTACGACCTTGGTGGAGCAGTTGTCATTGCCAACAAGGAAGCATCCACATCCTTATCACGTTCAATGGCTTAATGATGGCGGCAAAATAAAGGTAACGCGCTCGGTACGTGTTCCTTTCTCTCTTGGCGCCTATTCTGATTTTGTAGATTGTGATGTTGTTCTAATGGAAGCATGCTCTTTGTTGCTTGGCCGTCCTTGGCAATATGATGTTGATAGTGTTCATTATGGTCGCTCCAATTATTATTCCTTCATGTTCAAGGGTCAGAAAATTGTTATTCATCCTATGACACCTGAACAAGTTCTTAAAGATGATATTGCTCGAGCAACAAAAGCTGCAAAATTGGTTACATCGCCTCCTGTTGCACCTGTTCAACATGAGATCAAATTGAATAACCCTATCTTGCTTGCTACACGTGCTGATTTTGATGAATTACATGAAATCTGCTTTGCTATGCGCTAGTTTGCTCTCGTATGCTTGTTTCACTAGATGAGGTGCCTATGTTGCATATTCCTCCTGCTGTTGCTAACCTTTTGCAGGTCTATAAAGATGTTTTTCCCACTGAATTGCTGCCGGGTCTTCCTCCTATTCGTGGCATAGAACATCAGATTGATTTAATTCCAGGCGCACAGCTTCCTAATCGCGCCCCGTACCGCACAAATCCTGAGGAGACGAAAGAAATTCAGCGTCAAGTGCAGGCATTGCTTGATAAAGGTTACATTCATGAGTCTCTCAGCCCTTGTTCGGTTCCTGTTTTGCTTGTTCCTAAGAAAGATGGTTCTTGGCGTATGTGTGTAGATTGTCGTGTAATTAACAATATTACAATTCGTTATCGATATCCTATACCACGCCTTGATGATATGCTTGATGAACTTAGTGGTGCCACAATTTTCTCCAAGGTTGATTTGCGTAGTGGTTACCATCAAATAAGAATGAAATTAGGAGATGAATGGAAAACGGTTTTTAAAACTAAATTTGGCTTGTATGAATGGTTGGTTATGCCGTTTGGATTGTCTAATGCTCCTAGCACTTTTATGCGCTTAATGAATGAAGTTCTTCGGCCTTTCATTGGAATATTTGTTGTTGTCTATTTTGATGATATCCTTATATACAGCAAATCCATGAATGAGCATTTAGATCATTTGCGTGCTGTTTTTGATGCTTTGCGTGCTGCTCACTTGTTTGGGAACATGGAAAAATGCACTTTTTGCACGCAACGTGTTTTGTTTCTTGGATATGTTGTTACTCCACAGGGCATTGAGGTCGATAGCAGCAAGGTGGACGCCATTCAGAGTTGGCCCCAACCGACGACGGTCACACAGGTTCGTAGTTTTCTTTGATGAGGACATCAACGACATACGAATAATGACGACGGAAGATGGCGCGCCAAACCAAGCTGTCACGCTTCCACCTCTCGTCGTCGCGCCTCCTCGAGTTACGGATCCATCTTCTAACGAGACGACGACGTACAAGGGCCCAATCACTAGAGCTCGAGCCCAGGAATTGAAGACGGTTTTGATGCTAAGGAACGACGGCCCAGGATGATGTCGCCCGAAGGCCCACGTGGCCCAAGTCGCACGACTCCCTCTCCACCGCGCACCTCTCCACTTCAGCCGGCCCTAGATGCCTCGTCCTCCCCCTATATAGTCAAGGGCTGCGCTCCTTGTAATCTTTGAGTTTTGTTTTAAGTTTAGCTTAGCTATACATCCGTCTCTCGACGTGAATTCAGAACTCCACCTTCGTGCAATACATCAGATTGCTCGCCTCTAATTCTTGCTCGTTCTTCGATTGCGCGTAAGAATTGATCCTCGTGATCAGGTTGATCTTGTTTACCGCAAGGTTAATATCCTCCGGAAGTTGGTTCAGCGATTGCATTGGCGCTTCGGCTTGCTCGTCGTAGTCGGATCGTGAGGGTCAACATCCACCAAATCGAAGTTATCTCCACTCGCCGAAAGATCGGGCACTCTACACCTATCATTCTTGGTCTTGCAGGCTTCTATCATCGTTTTGTGCGGGATTTCAGTTCTATTGCTGCACCATTACATGAGCTGACCAAGAAGGGTGCGCCATTTGAGTGGGACGCACCACAAGACGACGCATTCAACACTTTAAAGGAACGGTTAACTCATGCTCCTCTCTTACAATTGCCTAATTTTGATAAAGTGTTTGAATTGGAATGTGATGCTAGTGGAATTGGTTTGAGTGCTGTTTTGTTGCAAGATCATAAACCCATTGCTTATTTTAGTGAGAAGTTAAGTGGTGCTGCTCTTAAATATTCCACTTATGATAAAGAACTTTATGCTTTAGTAAGAACTTTGCAAACATGGCAGCATTATTTATGGCCTCGCGAATTTATTATTCATTCTGATCATGAGGCTTTGAAACATATTAGAACCCAAACTAATCTGAATCGTCGACATGCTAAATGGGTTGAATTTATTGAATCTTTTCCATACATCATTAAACATAAAAACGGGAAGGAAAATGTGATTGCCGATGCTTTGTCTCGTCGTTATGTGATGCTGTCCCAATTAGACTTTAAAATCTTTGGTTTGCAAGCTTTGAAAGATCAATATGTGAATGATGCTGATTTTCATGATATTATGATGCATTGTAAGGATGGCAAACCTTGGGGCAAATTTCATATGCAGGATGGGTTCCTGTTTCGTGCTAACAAGCTGTGTATTCCAGCTAGCTCGGTTCGTCTTTTGTTGTTACAGGAGGCGCATGGAGGTGGTCTTATGGGTCACTTCGGAGTTTTCAAGACACATGAGGTGTTGGCCGACCATTTCTTTTGGCCACGGATGCGCCGTGATGTTGAGCGCCTTGTTGCACGCTGTACTACATGTCAAAAAGCTAAATCTCGTTTGGGTAATCATGGTTTGTATATGCCCTTACCTGTTCCCTCTTCTCCTTGGCTTGATATTTCGATGGATTTTGTTTTGGGATTGCCTCGCACTAAGAAGGGGAGGGACAGTATTTTTGTGGTTGTTGATCGTTTCTCTAAAATGGCTCACTTTATACCTTGTCATAAAACAGATGATGCCTCAAATGTTGCTGAATTGTTCTTTAGAGAGATTGTTAGATTGCATGGAATTCCTAAAACAATTGTCTCTGATCGTGATGCTAAGTTTCTTAGTCATTTTTGGCGTTCTCTTTGGAATAAATTAGGAACTAAGCTGCTGTTTAGTACTACTTGTCATCCTCAAACTGATGGGCAAACTGAGGTAGTAAATAGAACTTTGTCTGCTATGCTTAGAGCTGTTTTAGATAAAAATTTGAGACGCTGGGAAGATTGTTTACCTCATGTTGAATTTGCTTATAATCATGCTACACATTCTGCCACTAAGATGTGTCCTTTTGAGGTTGTTTATGGCTATGTTCCTAAGGCGCCTATTGATTTGTTTGCTATTGATGCTGAGGATGAACCACATCTTGATGCTCTTGCTCATATTGATCACATGAAACAATTGCATGAAGAAACACAACACAACATTGCCATTGCTAATAAAAAGTATCAAGTTGCTGGTAGTAAAGGTAGAAAACATATTTCTTTTGAACCTGGTGATTTGGTTTGGTTCCACTTGCGTAAAGATAGATTTCCTACTTTGCGTCGTTCTAAACTGATGCCTCGTGCTGCTGGTCCTTTTAAAGTGCTAACCAAGATTAACGATAATGCTTATGTTCTTGACTTGCCCATGGAGTTTGGTGTTTCCACTAGTTTTAATGTTGCAGATTTGAAACCATACTTGGGTGAGGATGATGAGTTGCCGTCGAGGACGACTTCACTTCAAGAAGGGGAGGATGATGAGGACATCAACGACATACGAATAATGACGACGGAAGATGGCGCGCCAAACCAAGCTGTCACGCTTCCACCTCTCGTCGTCGCGCCTCCTCGAGTTACGGATCCATCTTCTAACGAGACGACGACGTACAAGGGCCCAATCACTAGAGCTCGAGCCCAGGAATTGAAGACGGTTTTGATGCTAAGGAACGACGGCCCAGGATGATGTCGCCCGAAGGCCCACGTGGCCCAAGTCGCACGACTCCCTCTCCACCGCGCGCCTCTCCACTTCAGCCGGCCCTAGATGCCTCGTCCTCCCCCTATATAGTCAAGGGCTGCGCTCCTTGTAATCTTTGAGTTTTGTTTTAAGTTTAGCTTAGCTATACATCCGTCTCTTGACGTGAATTCAGAACTCCACCTTCGTGCAATACATCAGATTGCTCGCCTCTAATTCTTGCTCGTTCTTCGATTGCGCGTAAGAATTGATCCTCGTGATCAGGTTGATCTTGTTTACCGCAAGGTTAATATCCTCCGGAAGTTGGTTCAGCGATTGCATTGGCGCTTCGGCTTGCTCGTCGTAGTCGGATCGTGAGGGTCAACATCCACCAAATCGAAGTTATCTCCACTCGCCGAAAGATCGGGCACTCTACACCTATCATTCTTGGTCTTGCAGGCTTCTATCATCGTTTTGTGCGGGATTTCAGTTCTATTGCTGCACCATTACATGAGCTGACCAAGAAGGGTGCGCCATTTGAGTGGGACGCACCACAAGACGACGCATTCAACACTTTAAAGGAACGGTTAACTCATGCTCCTCTCTTACAATTGCCTAATTTTGATAAAGTGTTTGAATTGGAATGTGATGCTAGTGGAATTGGTTTGAGTGCTGTTTTGTTGCAAGATCATAAACCCATTGCTTATTTTAGTGAGAAGTTAAGTGGTGCTGCTCTTAAATATTCCACTTATGATAAAGAACTTTATGCTTTAGTAAGAACTTTGCAAACATGGCAGCATTATTTATGGCCTCGCGAATTTATTATTCATTCTGATCATGAGGCTTTGAAACATATTAGAACCCAAACTAATCTGAATCGTCGACATGCTAAATGGGTTGAATTTATTGAATCTTTTCCATACATCATTAAACATAAAAACGGGAATGAAAATGTGATTGCCGATGCTTTGTCTCGTCGTTATATGATGCTGTCCCAATTAGACTTTAAAATCTTTGGTTTGCAAGCTTTGAAAGATCAATATGTGAATGATGCTGATTTTAATGATATGATGCATTGTAAGGATGGCAAACCTTGGGGCAAATTTCATATGCAGGATGGGTTCCTGTTTCGTGCTAACAAGCTGTGTATTCCAGCTAGCTCGGTTCGTCTTTTGTTGTTACAGGAGGCGCATGGAGGTGGTCTTATGGGTCACTTCGAAGTTTTCAAGACACATGAGGTGTTGGCCGACCATTTCTTTTGGCCACGGATGCGCCGTGATGTTGAGCGCCTTGTTGCACGCTGTACTACATGTCAAAAAGCTAAATCTCGTTTGGGTAATCATGGTTTGTATATGCCCTTGCCTGTTCCCTCTTCTCCTTGGCTTGATATTTCGATGGATTTTGTTTTGGGATTGCCTCGCACTAAGAAGGGGAGGGACAGTATTTTTGTGGTTGTTGATCGTTTTTTCTAAAATGGCTCACTTTATACCTTGTCATAAAACTCATGATGCCTCAAATGTTGCTGAATTGTTCTTTAGAGAGATTGTTAGATTGCATGGAATTCATTAAGCGCATAAAAGTGCTAGGAGCACTAGACAATCCAAACGGCATAACCAACCATTCATACAAGCCAAATTTAGTTTTAAAAGCCGTTTTCCATTCATCTCCTAATTTCATTCTTATTTGATGGTAACCACTACGCAAATCAACCTTAGAGAAAATTGTGGCACCACTAAGTTCATCAAGCATATCATCAAGGCGTGGTATAGGATATCGATAACGAATTGTAATATTGTTAATTGCACGACAATCTACACTCATACGCCAAGAACCATCTTTCTTAGGAACAAGCAAAACAGGAACCGAACAAGGGCTGAGAGACTCACGAATGTAACCTTTATCAAGCAATGCCTGCACTTGACGCTGAATTTCTTTCGTCTCCTCAGGATTTGTGCGGTACGGGGCGCGATTAGGATGCTGTGCGCCTGGAATTAAATCAATCTGATGTTCTATGCCACGAATAGGAGGAAGACCCGGCGGCAATTCAGTGGGAAAAACATCTTTATAGACCTGCAAAAGGTTAGCAACGGCAATAGGAATATGCAACATAGGCGCCTCATCTAGTGAAACAAGCATACGAGAGCAAACTAGCGCATAGCAAAGCAGATTAGCATCATGTAATTCATCAAAATCAGCACGTGTAGCAAGCAAGATAGGGTTATTCAATTTGATCTCATGTTGAACAGGTGCAACAGGAGGCGATGTAACCAATTTTGCAGCTTTTGTCGCTCGAGCAATGTCATCTTTAAGAACTTGTTTAGGTGTCATAGGATGAATAATAATTTTCTGACCCTTGAACATGAAGGAATAATAATTGGAGTGACCATGATGAACACTATCAACATCATATTACCAAGGACGGCCAAGCAACAAAGAGCATGCTTCCATTGGAACAACATCACAATCTACAAAATCAGAATAGGCGCCAAGAGAGAAAGGAACACGTACCGAGCGCGTTACCTTTATTTTGCCGCCATCATTAAGCCATTGAACGTGATAAGGATGTGGATGCTTCCTTGTTGGCAATGACAACTGCTCCACCAAGGTTGTACTAGCCAAATTGTTGCAACTGCCACCATCGATGATTATACGGACCGCTCGTTCTTGCACAACGCCTTTGATATGAAAAATGTTGTGGCGCTGATGCTTTTCATCCTGAACGACCTGTGTACTAAGAACACGCTGCACAACAAGAGTGGCATACCTGTCGGCGGCACTAGAGTCGACATGAAGCTCCGTATTATCTGCATGATTAGTGGCAAGCATAGTCTGCTGAATATCCTCAGAATCACTAGCAGAAGAATACCCACCGTCGTCACGAATCAACATAGTTCGTTTATTTGGACAATCGCGTATCACATGACCAAATCCTCGGCAACGGTGACACTGAATATCATGAGCTCGTCCAGACGACGAGGAGGACGGCACGAACGAGGCAGATTTGGCCGTGGATGGAGCACTCAACTTGGACATGGTCGAGGAGTGGTCGCGCGACGTGGAAGGAGGTGTCGACCGTGGAGCTGAAGGCGTCTTGGACCCTACAAAAATGTTAGGTCTTGACGAAGATTGTCGATCCTGCGCTTCACGTTCAGCTTTACAAGCATATTCAAATAAGGTGGTCATATCATCATAATGCTTATAATCAAGAATATTCTGAATTTCACGATTTAACCCACCCCTAAAGCGAGCCATAACAGCATCATCCAGTTCAACTAATCCACAGCGAATCAAACCCTTTTGCAAAGCTTGATAATAATCCTCTACGGAAAGTGAACCTTGTTGAAAACGCTGCATTTGATTAAGCAAATCTCTAGCATAATATGACGGCACAAAACGATGACGCATAGCAGCTTTTAATGCCGTCCAAGTGGCTGGAATATTATTAGGATATCTTTGTCTATACTCACGCCACTAAAGTAAAGCAAATTCAGTAAATTCACTAATAGCAGCCTTAACTTGTAAATTAGCAGGAATATCATGGCATGCAAATTTTTGTTCAACCTCTAATTCCCAATCAAGATAAGCACCCGGATCATATTTGCCACTAAAAGTGAGAATACGAAATTTTATTTTGGCAAAAGAATCATTAATAGGAACACGTGCCCTACGAGCACGACCACGGCGATTGTCGTCGTCCTGCTCGGTGTCGGCGCCGTAGTCACGTGCATGTTGCAACTCCGTGAGCTGCGTCGTCATGGTCCCAAGCTGCGTCGACATGGCCTCAAGACGAGTCATGATCGTCGCGAGCGTGGTGCGGGCAGCCGTATCAGCAAGATCCAGTTGATCAAAACGCTCATTCGACGAAGATGACCGTAGAGTCAAGTCTCTCGTGCATCGTCTTCATGTCGTTTTGTAGACCATCTACCTGTGCCTGGACATCCTGGAGGGTGAGCTCCTCCGACTTCGAGCTGTTTTCTGCCATAGAAACACAAGCAATACAAAAAGCGGGATCCTACAACGAGAGGTGAGTGGTGGATGAAAAGCTCAATCAAAAAGCTGTTATGAAATTCTTACCCGTCCTTACCAAGCACGCAAGCGTGAACTGCAACCACAGGTAAAACCGGTGGAAGATTGGTAGAGCGATTGCGTGGTAAAACAAAAACCTGCTCGTAGTAGAAAATTTGTGGGGCTAGGAGGCTGCACTCAATCCAAGGGTTAGCACAATTCAAACAATAACTGCAAAGCTGAATAATGGTGCTAAACGCGAAAAGATTGCTGCCGGTACAAGTGCAAGAGGAAGGAAAAAGGATCAAAACAAAGTGCAGCAAGAACGCGTCGCCTGTGTTGCTCGGCCGCTCTTTTTTTTTCTCTTTTTTTCTTTCTTTCTTTCTTTTTCTCTTTTTTTCTTTTTTTTTTATTTTTTTCTCTCTTTTTTAATACTTTTGGCTGAAAATATAAACAATGAGACCTCAAATAAGCAATTAAGCACAAGCGCTTTTTTTTTGAGGCAGGGGTAGAACGGTAATAAAAAGATGAGACTCTCTCTCTCTCTCTAGAGTAGGAACAACCGAAACCGAGCAGAAACAAACACAGGGCGAGGCGAGCGGGTCACGACGTAACCGAGTAGGACTCGATCAGCGAGGCGAGCGGGACACACGAAACCGAACAGAACTAAACACAGGGCGAGGCGAGCGGGTCACGACGTAACCGAGTAGGACTCGATCAGCGAGGCGAGCGGGACACACGAAACCGAACAGAACTAAACACAGGGCGAGGCGAGCGGGTCACGACGTAACCGAGTAGGACTCGATCGTCGAGGCAGTGATTGACCCGGACTCACGGTGCAGTGGGAAAATTTGGCAAGCGAGACGGGGTAAACAGATGCGGCGGAAAGCAAACTGTGGTGGTGAAAACACGCGGCACGGCGGAAGGATACGACGATGATAGGAAGAAAACGATGAAACACAGTGTACCAGCAACGATCAAAAGCGAAAGCACAAAAACTCAACAACGCAAATTATTGAACGAAAGTGCAAGGCTCAAAACCGTACTGGGGTAAACTTTTTTTGTTGTAGTTTTCTTTTTATGTGGACTTGGATAAAACTCACCGAGGAACACTGGAATCTGATACCACTTGATAGGTGTAGAGTGCCCGATCTTTCGGCGAGTGGAGATAACTTCGATTTGGTGGATGTTGACCCTCACGATCCGACTACGACGAGCAAGCCGAAGCGCCAATGCAATCGCTGAACCAAATTCCGGAGGATATTAACCTTGCGGTAAACAAGATCAACCTGATCACGAGGATCAATTCTTACGCGCAATCGAAGAACGAGCAAGAATTAGAGGCGAGCAATCTGATGTATTGCACGAAGGTGGAGTTCTGAATTCACGTCGATAGACGGATGTATAGCTAAGCTAAACTTAAAACAAAACTCCAAGATTACAGGGGCGCAGCCCTTGACTATATAGGGGGAGGACGAGGCATCTAGGGCCGGCTGAAGTGGAGAGGCGCGCGGTGGAGAGGGAGTCGTGCGACTTGGGCCACGTGGGCCTTCGGGCGACATCATCCTGGGCCGTCGTTCCTTAGCATCAAAACCGTCTTCAATTCCTGGGCTCGAGCTCTAGTGATTGGGCCCTTGTACGTCGTCGTCTCGTTAGAAGATGGATCCGTAACTCGAGGAGGCGCGACGACGAGAGGTGGAGGCGTGACAGCTTGGTTTGGTGCGCCATCTTCCGTCGTCATTATTCGTATGTCGTTGATGTCCTCATCAGCGAGGCGAGCGGGTCACGACGTAACCGAGTAGGACTCGATCAGCGAGGCGAGCGGGACACACGAAACCGAACAGAACTAAACACAGGGCGAGGTGAGCGGGTCACGACGTAACCGAGTAGGACTCGATCGTCGAGGCAGTGATTGACCCGGACTCACGGTGCAGTGGGAAAATTTGGCAAGCGAGACGGGGTAAACAGATGCGGCGGAAAGCAAACTGTGGTGGTGAAAACACGCGGCACGGCGGAAGGATACGACGATGATAGGAAGAAAACGATGAAACACAGTATACCAGCAACGATCAAAAGCGAAAGCACAAAAACTCAACAACGCAAATTATTGAACGAAAGTGCAAGGCTCAAAACCGTACTGGGGTAAACTTTCTTTGTTGTAGTTTTCTTTTTATGTGGACTTGGATAAAACTCACCGAGAAACACTGGAATCTGATATCACTTGATAGGTGTAGAGTGCCCGATCTTTCGGCGAGTGGAGATAACTTTGATTTGGTGGATGTTGACCGTTTCTCTAAAATGGCTCACTTTATACCTTGTCATAAAACTGATGATGCCTCAAATGTTGCTGAATTGTTCTTTAGAGAGATTGTTAGATTGCATGGAATTCCTAAAACAATTGTCTCTGATCGTGATGCTAAGTTTCTTAGTCATTTTTGGCGTTCTCTTTGGAATAAATTAGGAACTAAGCTGCTGTTTAGTACTACTTGTCATCCTCAAACTGATGGGCAAACTGAGGTAGTAAATAGAACTTTGTCTGCTATGCTTAGAGCTGTTTTAGATAAAAATTTGAGACGCTGAGAAGATTGTTTACCTCATGTTGAATTTGCTTATAATCATGCTACACATTCTGCCACTAAGATGTGTCCTTTTGAGGTTGTTTATGGCTATGTTCCTAAGGCGCCTATTGATTTGTTTGCTATTGATGCTGAGGATGAACCACATCTTGATGCTCTTGCTCATATTGATCACATGAAACAATTGCATGAAGAAACACAACACAACATTGCCATTGCTAATAAAAAGTATCAAGTTGCTGGTAGTAAAGGTAGAAAACATATTTCTTTTGAACCTGGTGATTTGGTTTGGTTGCACTTGCGTAAAGATAGATTTCCTACTTTGCGTCGTTCTAAACTGATGCCTCGTGCTGCTGGTCCTTTTAAAGTGCTAATCAAGATTAACGATAATGCTTATGTTCTTTACTTGCCCATAGAGTTTGGTGTTTCCACTAGTTTTAATGTTGCAGATTTGAAACCATACTTGGGTGAGGATGATGAGTTGCCGTCGAGGACGACTTCACTTCAAGAAGGGGAGGACGATGAGGACATCAACAACATACAAATAATGACGACGGAAGATGGCGCGCCAAACCAAGCTGTCACGCCTCCACCTCTCGTCGTCGCGCCTCCTCGAGCTACGGATCCATCTTCTAACGAGACGACGACGTACCAGGGCCCAATCACTAGAGCTCGAGCCCAGGAATTGAAGACGGTTTTGATGCTAAGGAACGACGGCCCAGGATGATGTCGCCTGAAGGCCCACGTGGCCAGGTCACACGACTCCCTCTCCACCGCGCGCCTCTCCACTTCAGACGGCCCTAGATGCCTCGTCCTCCCCCTATATAGTCAAGGGCTGCGCCCCTTGTAATCTTCGAGTTTTGTTTTAAGTTTAGCTTAGCTATACATCCGTCTCTCGACGTGAATTCAGAACTCCACCTTTGTGCAATACATCAGATTGCTCGCCTCTAATTCTTGCTTGTTCTTCGATTGCGCGTAAGAATTGATCCTCGTGATCAGGTTGATCTTGTTTACCGCAAGGTTAATATCCTCCGGAAGTTGGTTCAGCGATTGCATTGGCGCTTCGGCTTGCTCATCGTAGTCGGATCGTGAGGGTCAACATCCACCAAATCGATGTTATCTCCACTCGCCGAAAGATCGGGCACTCTACACCTATCAGGTTTCGTGTGTCCCAATTGCCTCGCTGATCGAGTCCTACTCGGTTACGTCGTGACCCGCTCGCCTCGCCCTGTGTTTGGTTCTGTTCGGTTTCGTGTGTCCCTACTCCAGAGAGAGAGAGAGAGTCTCATCTATTAATTACCGTTCTACCCCTGCCTCAAAAAAAAAAGCGCTTGTGCTTAATTGCTTATTTGAGGTCTCGTTGTTTATATTTTAAGCAAAAAGTATAAAAAAACGAGAAAAAAAAAGAAAGGAAAAAAAGAGAAAAAAAAGAAAAAAAAAGAGCAGCCGAGCAACACAGGCGACGCGTTCTTGCTGCACTTTGTTTTGATCCTTCTTCCTTCCTCTTGCACTTGTACCGGCAGCAATGTTTTCGCGTTTAGCACCAATATTCAGCTTTGCAGTTATTGTTTGAATTGTGCTAACCCTTGGATTGAGTGCAGCCTCCTAGCCCCACAAATTTTCTACTATGAGCAGGTTTTTGTTTCACCACGCAATCGCTCCACCAATCTTCCACCGGTTTTACCTGTGGTTGCAGTTCACGCTTGCGTGCTTGGTAAGGACGGGTAAGAATTTGATAATAGCTTTTTGATTGTGCTTTTTATCCACCACTCACCTCTCGTTGTAGGATCCCGCTTTTTGTATTGCTTGTGTTTCTATGGCAGAAAACAGCTCGAAGTCGGAGGAGCTCACCCTCCAGGATGTCCAGGCACAGGTTGATGGTCTACAAAACGACATGAAGACGATGCACGAGAGACTTGACTCTACGGTCACTTCGTCGAATGAGCGTTTTGATCAACTGGACCTCGCTGATACGGCTGCCCGCACCACGCTCGCGACGATCATGACTCGTCTTGAGGCCATGTCGACGCAGCTTGGAACCATGACGACGCAGCTCACGGAGTTGCAACATGCACGTGACTACGGCGCCGACACCGAGCAGGACGACGACAATCGCCGTGGTCGTGCTCGTACGGTACGTGTTCCTATTAATGATTCTTTTGCCAAAATAAAATTTCGTATTCCCACTTTTAATGGCAAATATGATCCGGGTGCTTATCTTGATTGGGAATTAAAGGTTGAACAAAAATTTGCATGCCATGATATTCCTGCTAATTTACAAGTTAAGGCTGCTATTAGTGAATTTACTGAATTTGCTTTACTTTGGTGGCGTGAGAATAGACAATGATATCCTGATAATATTCCAGCCACTTGGACGGCATTAAAAGCTGCTATGCGTCATTGTTTTGTGCCGTCATATTATGCTAGAGATTTGCTTAATCAAATGCAGCGTTTTCAACAAGGTTCACTTTCCGTAGAGGATTATTATCAAGCTTTGCAAAAGGGTTTGATTCGCTGTGGTTTAGTTGAACTGGATGATGCTGCTATGACTCGCTTTAGGGGTGGGTTAAATCGTGAAATTCAGAATATTCTTGATTATAAGCATTATGATGATATGACCACCTTATTTGAATATGCTTGTAAAGCTGAACGTGAAGGGCAGGATCGACAATCTTCATCAAGACCTAACATTTTTGTAGGGTCCAAGACGCCTTCAGCTCCACGGTCGACACCTCCTTCCACGTCGCGCGACCACTCCTCGACCACGTCCAAGTCGAGTGCTCCATCCACGGCCAAATCTGCCTCGATCGTGACATCCTCCTCGTCGTCTGGACGAGCTCGTGATATTCAGTGTCACCGTTGCCGAGGATTTGGTCATGTGATACGCGATTGTCCAAATAAACGAACTATGTTGATTCATGACGACGGTGGGTATTCTTCTGCTAGTGATTCTGAGGATATTCAGCAGACTATGCTTGCCACTAATCATGCAGATAATACGGAGCTTCATGTCGACTCTAGTGCCGCCGACAGGTATGCCACTCTTGTTGTGCAGCGTGTTCTTAGTACACAGGTCGTTCAGGATGAAAAGCATCAGCGCCACAACATTTTTCATATCAAAGGCGTTGTGCAAGAACGAGCGGTCCGTATAATCATCGATGGTGGCAGGTGCAACAATTTGGCTAGTACGACCTTGGTGGAGCAGTTGTCATTGCCAACAAGGAAGCATCCACATCCTTATCACGTTCAATGGCTTAATGATGGCGGCAAAATAAAGGTAACGCGCTCGGTACGTGTTCCTTTCTCTCTTGGCGCCTATTCTGATTTTGTAGATTGTGATGTTGTTCCAATGGAAGCATGCTCTTTGTTGCTTGGCCGTCCTTGGCAATATGATGTTGATAGTGTTCATCATGATCGCTCCAATTATTATTCCTTCATGTTTAAGGGTCAGAAAATTGTTATTCATCCTATGACACCTGAACAAGTTCTTAAAGATGACATTGCTCGAGCGACAAAAGCTGCAAAATTGGTTACATCGCCTCCTGTTGCACCTGTTCAACATGAGATCAAATTAAATAACCCTACCTTGCTTGCTACACGTGCTGATTTTGATGAATTACATGATGCTAATCTGCTTTGCTATGCGCTAGTTTACTCTCGTATGCTTGTTTCACTAGATGAGGCGCCTATGTTGCATATTCCTCCTGCTGTTGCTAACCTTTTGCAGGACTATAAAGATGTTTTTCTCACTGAATTGCCGCCGGGTCTTCCTCCTATTCGTGGCATAGAACATCAGATTGATTTAATTCCAGGCGCACAGCTTCCTAATCGCGCCCCGTACCGCACAAATCCTGAGGAGACGAAAGAAATTCAGCGTCAAGTGCAGGCATTGCTTGATAAATGTTACATTCGTGAGTCTCTCAGCCCTTGTTCGGTTCCTATTTTTCTTGTTCCTAAGAAAGAATGTTCTTGGCGTATGTGTGTAGATTGTCGTGCAATGAACAATATTACAATTCGTTATCGATATCCTATACCACGCCTTGATGATATGCTTGATGAACTTAGTGGTGCCGCAATTTTCTCTAAGGTTGATTTACGTAGTGGTTACCATCAAATAAGAATGAAATTAGGAGATGAATGGAAAACGGCTTTTAAAACTAAATTTGGCTTGTATGAATTGTTGGTTATGCCGTTTGGATTGTCTAATGCTCCTAGCACTTTTATGCGCTTAATGAATGAAGTTCTTCGGTCTTTCATTGGAATATTTGTTGTTGTCTATTTTGATGATATCCTTATATACAGCAAATCCATGAATGGGCATTTAGATCATTTGCGTGCTGTTTTTGATGCTTTGCGTGCTGCTCACTTGTTTGGGAACATGGAAAAATGCACTTTTTGCACGCAACGTGTTTTGTTTCTTGGATATGTTGTTACTCCACAGGGCATTGAGGTCGATAGCAGCAAGGTGGACGCCATTCAGAGTTGGCCCCAACCGACGACGGTCACACAGGTTCGCAGTTTTCTTGGTCTTGCAGGCTTCTATCGTCGTTTTGTGCGGGATTTCAGTTCTATTGCTGCACCATTACATGAGCTGACCAAGAAGGGTGCGCCCTTTGAGTGGGGCGCACCACAAGACAATGCATTCAACACTTTAAAGGAACGGTTAACTCATGCTCCTCTCTTACAATTGCCTAATTTTGATAAAGTGTTTGAATTGGAATGTGATGCTAGTGGAATTGGTTTGGGTGCTGTTTTGTTGCAAGATCATAAACCCATTGCTTATTTTAGTGAGAAGTTAAGTGGTGCTGCTCTTAAATATTCCACTTATGATAAAGAACTTTATGCTTTAGTAAGAACTTTGCAAACATGGCAGCATTATTTATGGCCTCGCAAATTTATTATTCATTCTGATCATGAGGCTTTGAAATATATTAGAACCCAAACTAATCTGAAACCGTCGTCATGCTAAATGGGTTGACGACGCGCCTCCACCTCTCGTCGTCGCGCCTCCTCGAGTTACGGATCCATCTTCTAACGAGACGACGACGTACAAGGGCCCAATCACTAGAGCTCGAGCCCAGGAATTGAAGACGGTTTTGATGCTAAGGAACGACAGCCCAGGATGACGCCGCCCGAAGGCCCACGTGGCCCAAGTCACGCGACTCCCTCTCCACCGTGCGCCTCTCCACTTCAGCCGGCCCTAGATGCCTCGTCCTCCCCCTATTTAGTCAAGGGCTGCACCCCTTGCAATCTTTGAGTTTTGTTTTAAGTTTAGCTTAGCTATACATCCGTCTCTCGACGTGAATTCAGAACTCCACCTTCGTGCAATACATCAGATTGCACGCCTCTAATTCTTGCTCGTTCTTCGATTGCGCGTAAGTATTGATCCTCCTGATCAGGTTGATCTTGTTTACCGCAAGGTTAATATCCTCCGGAAGTTGGTTCAGCGATTGCATTGGCGCTTTGGCTTGCTCGTCGTAGTCGGATCGTGAGGGTCGACATCCACCAAATCGAAGTTATCTCCACTCGCAGAAAGATCGGGCACTCTACACCTATCAGAACGCCTCTCCGGCGAGCTCCGGTGAGCCCTGCAATGGTGCCGCTGCCTCGGTAGTTGCAGGCAACCACCAGCCTCGCCGGACCTCTCTGAGCCATCCATTTGTTGATCTGTGATCTAGATTAAATGACCCCGAAGGGGTATGGGCCCGGTCCACCAAGGATCGTGGACCGGAGCCCTTGAGCCTGTCTACAAAACACCGTGGACTAAGTCCATAGTTTTAAGTATTTAATTTAATTCAAGTAATTCCAGGATAATGTTATTTTTGCACATAGGCCCCTCAATATTCTTTTCTAAACCAAATTTTCTTCAGAAGCATAAGTTAATTTACTTTTTAGCCCCTGAACTTTATATAAATAATATTTTAGCCCTAGAATTTTATAGAAACGCCCCTGAGCTTATTATTAATTATATTTCAGTCCAGTCTTTTTTACACTTAGGCCCCTACACATAATAAAAATTATGTTTGGGTCCTAAAATTTTGCAGAAACAACCCTAGACTTTTTAGTAATTTCTTTTTACTCCTAATATTTTACACTTTAGTCCCTGTAATTTTATAAAATTACAAATAGGTTCCTAAATCTTGCTGTTTTTACTTTTTAACCCCTAGAACATCAAACTAGCATAACTTTTCAACACTAACTCCGATTTAGGTGATTTTTGTGCTCATGGAATCGTCGGAACATGTACTATCTTTTGGAACTATTTTCATATTCATTAGTAAATGTTTGGTGTACTGTTCCTTATTTGTTTGTGTTTTACTTTTTTGGTACTTATCGATATTAGAAGAGGAGCAACTCCAGAATTTCCAGGACCTTGAGCTTGAGCAGCAGCTAGCGGGAGAACAAGGCAAGTGTCCTTGACCATATTGCACCTATTAAGGATATTAGTTTACTTTTCTTGCATGCTTGTCTAAATTTGAATCCTATGTTAGGGTTGCCTAGATTTGATTTGTCCTGTCCTTGATGCCTGGTTTGGGACTTGGTGGTTGAGTTTGGGTACGTCATGCTAGTGCAATACTTTGGGGGTATAAAATTGAATAATGATTAATTTAGACTAATGATCACTTAAACATAATCATCACTTGGGTTGGCAATCTTTTAAGCAATATGGATTATAGGTGACCCAAGTAGGAGGATGTTGATAATGGTGCGGGTGTGCACAGGTACGGGTAATGTGCTGCTTGGATTGTGGTAGTACCTGCTTGTGGTCATATGACCGGTTCGTGGAGCGGCCACCCAGGAAAATAGCACAAAGCACAGGGCTGATATGGGTAGGCATGGTCCAGTATTAGATGTCTTTCTAGTTTTGCGGGCGTTCAAGGAAGGAGGACAAGAGGGTCACTTTCGGCCTCAGGTGATGAAGGTATGCTTCTAGCCACAGCGCCAGAGGGGGCTTCTGTAGGGATGGTTAATTCCGCAGCGGTGAAACCTTAGCGGGGACGTTTTGCAAGCTGGGGAGCTCTTGTGTTGGCAACAGGGAGACTTTTGTCACTAACGGGTGATGGAATCACCAACCTGTGGGTAAAGTTGTCCAACCTCTACAGTGTAAAACTGTTATAACAGCCGTGCTTATGGTTAAGAGCGGCCTGGATCCTCACATGATTAGATGGATGGTTGGGTGGATTTGGTGGGTAACCAGATTTGGGTGGTACTGTAGGTGGGTAACCTGTAGTGTTCTGATATGGGTGGGTAACACATAGGTTTGCAATCGGTGGGCAACTGATAGTGTTAGACAGGTGGTTAACCTATTGGGCTATATTTTCACCTAGTAAATAGGATGCTTGTATAATTAGAGTCACAGGATAAGGATGCATAGTGCAGTAAACCAGTGTCAAGCCTATTCTTGTTTTAGCCTGCATGTCATTACTTTCCCCCACTTGCTAAGTACTTTATGTACTCACGTGTTATAGTTTTCCTGTGTTGTCGCTGCTATTATTCTGCTGCTCAGACGATGCTGGCGAGATGGACTACATGGACGAGGACTATTATGACTAGGAGTGCGACCCTCGGTGGACTGCGTGTGGCGTTATGGAGCCTTCCGCTGTTTTCTCTTATGACTTGATGTAATCCATACTATGTAATAATGATTTGAGATATTAATAATAGTGACATTGGTTTTTCTATTTATTCACTTTTGTCCCTATATGTGTGAAACTTGATCCTAGCACACATATAGTCTTGCATTCAGTATTGGCCTTAAAACCGGGTGTGACAGAGTGGTAATCAGAGCCATGTCGACCATAGGACGCAAGCCTAGTTATAAATGGTCGTTTTAAGTTTTTTAAAAGCTAAATTATAAAATCTTGCTTACTTATCCCTTCCATCGGCTTTCTTGTCTTTTTTCCATTTTTATTAAATACTTATTCCAAAATTTGATAGATGGTATGATCTAGTTTCTATGTGTTCCCATGTAGAGATAAAAGTTCGTTAGTTTCGTTGAGCTCTATCGAGCCTATCTGCTATGTTTTGGTGTGGTGTGCCATGTTTGATTTGGATCTTTGCTTGAGTGAAAGATTTGTTTTACAAAAATTAATATTTATTTTTAGAATTTAGGACTTGGGTTAATATCGGAAAATCTATCATATTCCTATCCATCCAACTCTTTAATGATCTTATCAGAATTCTCATCAGATGGTGAACACTAGGCGCAACAATGAGGATCCACCACCACCACCTCCTCGAAATATGGAGCAGCTTCTTGCTATGCAGACTCAGCTTCTTCACATCATGCAGCAGAACATGGTGCAAATGTAGCAGGGTCATCATCATCCACCTCCACCACCTAGAAACAAGCTTGGAGAATTTCAGAGGACCAAGCCTCCCACTTTCTCACATTCAGTAGAGCCTATGGATGCTGATGACTGGCTAAAGACCATCGAGAAGAAGTTGCAGGTGGTGAAATGTAACAATCATGAGAAGGTTCTTTTTGCTTCTCACCAGCTTGAGGGTCCTGCTGCTGATTGGTTGGATGCTTATGTGGAGGCTCATGAGAAGCCAGAGAGCATCAATTGACAGGAATTCAAGAAAAACTTCAGGTCACACCATGTGCCTCTGGGTGTGATGAAACTGAAGAAGAAGAAATTCCAAGACTTGAAGCAAGGCTCTATGTCTGTGAGTGTGTATGTCACTTGTTTCACCCAGTTGTCTCGCTATGCTCCTGACGAAGTGAATACAGATGAAAAGAAGCAATACTGCTTTATCAATGGCTTGAATGACGGTCTTGCTTATTCTCTGGAAGCTCGGGATTTCGTTAACTTCCAAGATAGGGTGGACAAGGCACTTGTGCTAGAGAACAGAAGAGGAATCATTGATCGCAAGCGCAAGATGGTATGACAGGGTCAGCAGGGATGTAGCTCCAGGCCTCGCTTGGGTTCTTCATCATCTGGACCTTTGTTCGGCCCTGGACAGTAGAGTGGCCAATAGAGGTCTCAATCCACTGGTCAGGGATTTAGTACTCCTCAGCGTAAGATCCAGCGTCTCAACTTTCAGACACGCCATACTCCTCAGCCACCACCTCAAAGGACAACTCCTACACAGAACACTGGTGGTAATGGAGCTTGTTTCCACTATGGCCAGATGGGACACTATGCCAGCAGGTGTCCTTAGAAGCGTGCCAACCACACACCAGCTCAGGATGCAAGCTATACTCCAAGCCACAATGCCAATTCTGCACCAACTCTAGCCAAGCAGAATCATGCTCATGCTTGTTTCAACCATGTGGCTATTGAGGATGCTGAGGAAGCTCCGGATGTCATTCTGGGTATGTTCCTTGTTAATGATAATAATGTAATCATGTTATTTAATTCTGGAGCATTACATTCATTCATATCTGCTACTAATGTTCAAAAACATAATCTTCCCATAGCTATGCTAAAGAATAGAATGATTGTTAGTTCCACTAGAGGAGAGATGAATGCAAAGCATGTCTGTCCTAAGTTGAATCTTAATATAAGGGGGGTAGACTTTTCTGCAAATCTCATAGTCCTTGAGTCTAAAGGAATTGATGTGATCCTTGGCATGGATTGGTTAAGCAAGCATAAGGTGACTTATTAATTGTGCTAGGAAGGCAGTCAAGCTTACAGACAGTACTAGAAAGGAATTGGAGTATGTGGCAAATGCACTCATCACTAGCAAAGGAGCAACCAATCGCATTGTGTTGAATCAACTTGATGCTACCTCGATCAAAGACATCAGGATTGTTAGTGAGTTCCTTGATGTTTTTCCAGAGGAAATACCAGGTATGCCACGTGACCATGACATCGAGTTTGTAATTGAATTAGTCCCTGGTACTGCTCCTATCTATAAGAGACCCTATAGAATGGCTGCTAATCAATTAGCTGAACTCAAAGAACAACTCCAGGAGTTGTTGGATAAGGGTTATATTCGTTATAGTGCATCTCCTTGGGGAGCGCATGTTATCTTTGTCCCCAAGAAGGATGGTACTCAGAGGATGTGTGTTGACTATCATTCTCTCAATGAGGTTACCATCAAGAACAAGTATTCCTTGCCTAGGATTGATGACTTGTTTGATCAGCTTAAAGGATCTTGAGTTTTCTCCAAGATTAACCTCCAATTTGGATATCATCAATTAAAGATCAGGGCAGCTAATATACCCAAGACTGTTTTCATCACTTGATATAGTTTATATGAGTATACGGTTATGTCATTTGGATTAACCAATGCTCCTACCTACTTCATGTATCTAATGAACAAGGTTTTCATGGAGTATTTGGACAAGTTTGTTGTGGTGTTCATTGATGACATCCTTATATTTTCAAAGAGTTAAGAGGAGCGTGATGAACATCTTCATCTGGTATTGCAAAAGCTGAGAGAGAATAAGCTATATGCTAAGCTAAATAAATGTGATTTCTGGATAAAGGAGGTCTCATTTCTTGGTCATATTATCTTTAAAGGGGGAGTGTCTGTGGACCCTAGCAAGGTGAAAGATGTGTTGAGCTGGAATACACCTCGGAGTGTTACAGACATTAGAAGTTTCCTTGGACTAGAAGGATATTACAGAAGATTCATAGAAGGATTTTGCAAGATAGCCAAGCCTATGTTTGAGTTGCTAGAAAAAGGAAAGACTTTTGAGTGGACACCGGAACGTGAAGCCAGCTTCCAGGAATTAAAGAAGAGACTTACCTCAGCACCTATCATAATCATGCCTGATATGGAGAAGCCTTTCTCAATCTATTGTGATGCTTCAGCGCAAGGTTTAGGATGTGTGCTCATGCAAGAAGGCCATGTGGTTGCCTATGCTTCAAGGCAATTGAGAAAACATGAGGAGAAATATCCAACCCATGACTTGGAATTAGCAGCAGTGGTTCATGCTCTAAAGATCTAGAGACATTACATCATTGGCAAAAGGTGTGAGATATATTCAGACCACACGAGTTTGAAATACATCTTCACCCAACTAGACTTGAACCTCAGGTAGAGAAGATGGTTGGAACTCATCAAAGATTATGATCTGGGAATCAACTACCATCCAGGCAACGCAAATGTTGTAGCGGACGCATTGAGCAGAAGGTCTTATCTCAATATGCTATCCACACGAGAGTTGCTACCTAAATTCTGTAAAGAATTTCAGAAGCTTAACCTGGGATGGGTGTCCAACATAGAAGTCATTGCAATGGAAGTTGACTCAACCTTAGAACAGGACATTCATAAAGGACAGCTTGAAGATGCTGAGGTCCAAGAAATCAAGCAACTCATTGAGAAGGACAAAGCTCCAGGTTTCACAGTGGATAATGAAGGAACTTTATGGTATAAGAAAAGGTTATGTGTGCTTGACATTAAAAAGATCAAGGAGTTGATATTATAGAAGCCCATGATTTAGCTTACTCCATTCATCTAGGAAGTACCAAGATGTATCATGACTTCAAGAGTCAATACTGGTGGTACGGAATGAAGAGAGCTGTAGGCGAACATGTTGCACTCTGCGACACTTGTCATTGAGTCAAGGCAGAAAGACCGGTAGGACTCTTGCAACCGTTGAAGATACCAGAATGGAAATGGGAAGAAATTTGCATGGATTTCATTATGGGATTACCCAAGACACAAGCTGGTTATGATTCTATATGGGTTATTGTGGATCGCTTGACCAAGGTTGCTCATTTCATCCCTCTCAAGACCACATACAGCGGACACAAGCTTGCAGAATTGTATATTTCCAGGATAGTTCCATGAAATACCTAAGAAGATAGTATCCGATAGAGGAACTCAATTCACCTCAAAGTTTTGGGAAAAGTTACATGAGTGCATGGATACAAGGCTGAATTTTAGTTCAGCATATCATCCCTAAACAGATGAACAGATGAAAAGAGTGAACCAAATTCTTGAGGATTTGTTGAGAGCTTGTGCACTAAAAGATAGCAAGAGTTGGGAAAAATGTCTGCCATATGTAGAGTTCTCCTACAACAACAACTATCAGGAAAGTTTAAAGATGTCTTCATTTGAGTTTTTATATGGACGAAAGTGTAGGACTCCTTTATTCTGGAATGAGACTGGTGAAAATCAAGTATTTGGGAGAGAGATTCTCTGAGACGCTGAAAGACAAGTTCATATTGTTAGGGAGAACTTGAAGCCTGCAAAGTCTAGACAGAAGAGCTATTCCGATCATAGAAGGAGAGACTTGAGCTTTGAAGTAGGTGATTATGTCTATATCAAAGTATCTCCCATGAGAGGACTTCGTCAATTTAAGGTCAGAGGAAAACTTGCACCGAGGTATATTGGTCCATTCAAGATCATAGAGCGTAGAGGTGAAGTTGCCTATCAGTTGGACCTACCACCACAGCTATCAGATGTGCATGATGTCTTCCACGTCTCATAGTTGCGGAAATGCGTGCGAATTCCTAAAGAGAAAATGCCGCTAGAATAGTTGGACATTGGCAAAGATCTTACATATCAAGAACATCCATTCAAGATTCTAAAAATATCAGAGAGAGCCACGAGGAACAAGAAATATTGTATGTGCCAAGTGCAATGCAGCAATCATACGGAAGAAGAAGCCACTTGGGAGCATGAAGATCAACTCAAAGCAGATTTTCTAGATTTCTTTTTTGATCAGCCCGAATCTCGAGGGCGAGATTCATCCTAAGGGGGATAGGTTTGTAACACCCTAATTTTCCTATTTTGACCAAACATTAATATTCCTAATTTTTTATTAAGGTGTTAATATTTTTCTTTAGCTAAAAAGATTATTTTCTTGATTTATTAAATTCAATAATTAAATTATTTCGTGTTTGTTGCATTCATGCTGGATTAGAATTGCAGTAGGTATTTTTACTTGTGTGGAAAATTATTTCAAATTTCGAGTAGAAAACGTTTTGTAGTTTAGATAGAATTTTTAAATAGTAAATACAAAAGAAACTAGAAATTAGAAAGAAAAAAAGAATGAAAAAGCTTCCTGGGTTTTTGGGCCAAAACCCCGCACCGAAGCCCATTTTTCTTCCCCTCTTCTCTTGTCTTGCGCTCAGCCTTCCTGGCAATTTGGGCCAAATCCCCCCCCCCCCCCCCGCCCCCCTCCTTCCCTATTTGGGCCTGGAAACGCCCAGCCAAGCTAGCGCAGCAAGCCAGCAGCCTCGGCCCAACAGGCCTGCATGCAGCCCAGCAGCCCACGCCCGCCTGTCTTCTAACTCTCGCCGTTTCTGTTCGAGTACCGCTGCTCAGGTAAACCAAACGCTGCCGCCGCTTCGCACCCTGCCTCCCCGGCTCCTAAACCACTGAACAAGCATGCAAACGGTCACACCATCTCCCCTCCCCACTCCCTGGCCCTCAAAGGCCTTAAACCGCGCACTCATGCGCATTACCGCGCGTCAATGGTGCACCCGCCATTGATGAGCCACTGAGTTCTAGCCCGCTCGTGTCCCCCTTTCTTCCCCTATAAAATGGGCCCCAGACATCGTCCTCCTCCCATGATTTGCCTCTGCTGGAACCCTACACTCATTCCCCTGTAGAAACGCTGCCTCGGCTATTTTCTTCCCCACCACCGATGAGCAGCGCCGCCGCACGCCTTTCTTCCGTCCCGGACATCCCGCAGCCCCCTAACCCCTTTGATCCGTGCGCGGGAGCACGAAAAGCACATCTTCGCCCTCTGCATCGAGCCGCGACCCCAAGAGCCCCATCCCCGACGAGCTCCATCAACGGCTACCGCCTCCCTCCGTCGCAAACGCCTTCCCGGCCATCCCCGACCACGCGCGACGCCACGGTGAGAAGCCCGGCCTCCCCCGCATCACTTTGCCCCTGCTTCCGTAGTGCCTAGGCCACTGGAGCACCTCTCCGGTGAGCTCTGCTGAGCCCCACAATGGTGCCGCCGCCTCTGTAGCTATAGGCAGCCGCCTGCCTCGCCGGACCTCTCTAAGTCGTCCATTTGTCCTTCTATGATCTAGATTAAAAGACCCCGAAGGGGTATGGACCCGATCGACCAAGGACCGTGTTCCGGAGCCCTTGAGCCGGTATACAAAACACCGTGGACTAAGTCCATAGTTTTAAGTATTTAATTTAATTCAAGTAATTCTAGGATAATGTTATTTTGCACATAGGCCCCCGAGTATTCTTTTAATTAGATTTCTAAACCAAATTTTCTTCAGAAACATAAGTTAATTTATATTTTAGCCCCTAAACTTTTTATAAATAATATTTCAGCCCTAGAATTTTATAGAAACACCCCTAAGCTTATTATTAATTATATTTCAGTCCTATCTTTTTTACACTTAGGCCCCTGCACTTAATAAAAATTATGTTTAGGTCCTAAATTTTTGCAGAAACAACCCTAGAGTTTCTAGTCCTAATATTTTACACTTTAGTCCCTATAATTTTACAGCACTACAAATAGGTTCCTAAATCTTGCTGTTTAACCCCTAGAACTTCAAACTAGCATAACTTTTCAACCGTAACTCCAATTTAGGTGCTTTTTGTGCTCACGGAATCTAAGGAACGTGTACTATCTTTTGGCACTATTTTCATAGTCATTAGTAAATGTTTGCTATACTGTTCCTTATTTGTCTGTGTTTTACTTTTCTGATATTTATCGACATTAGAACAGGAGCAGCTCCAGAATTTCCAGGACCTTGAGTTTGAGCAGCAGCTAGCGGGAGAACTGATAGGTGTAGAGTGCCCGATCTTTTGGCGAGTGGAGATAACTTCGATTTGGTGGATGTTGACCCTCACGATCCGACTACGACGAGCAAGCCGAAGCGCCAATGCAATCGCTAAACCAACTTCCGGAGGATATTAACCTTGCGGTAAACAAGATCAACCTGATCACGAGGATCAATTCTTATGCGCAATCGAAGAACGAGCAAGAATTAGAGGCGAGCAATCTGATATATTGCACGAAGGAGGAGTTCTGAATTCACGCCGAGAGACAGATGTATAGCTAAGCTAAACTTAAAACAAAACTCGAAGATTGCAAGGGGCGCAGCCCTTGACTATATAGGGGGGGGGGGACGAGGCATCTAGGGCCGGCTGAAGGGGAGAGGCGCGTGGTGGAGAGGGAGTCGCGCGACTTGGGCCACGTGGGCCTTCGGGCGGCATCATCCTGGGCCGTCGTTCCTTAGCATCAAAACCGTCTTCAATTCCTGGGCTCGAGCTCTAGTGATTGGGCCCTTGTACGTCGTCGTCTCGTTAGAAGATGGATCCGTAACTCGAGGAGGCGCGACGACGAGAGGTGGAGGCGTGACAGCTTGGTTTGGCGCGCCATCTTCCGTCGTCATTATTCGTATGTCGTTGATGTCCTCATCACTGTTGCTAACCTTTTGCATGTCTATAAAGATGTTTTTCCCACTGAATTGCCGCCGGGTCTTCCTCCTATTCGTGGCATAGAACATCAGATTGATTTAATTCCAGGCGCACAGCTTCCTAATCGCGCCCCGTACCGCACAAATCCTGAGGAGACGAAAGAAATTCAGCGTCAAGTGCAGGCATTGCTTGATAAAGGTTACATTCGTGAGTCTCTCAGCCCTTGTTCGGTTCCTGTTTTGCTTGTTCCTAAGAAAGATGGTTCTTGGTGTATGTGTGTAGATTGTCGTGCAATTAACAATATTACAATTCGTTATCGATATCCTATACCACGCCTTGATGATATGCTTGATGAACTTAGTGGTGCCACAATTTTCTCTAAGGTTGATTTGCGTAGTGGTTACCATCAAATAAGAATGAAATTAGGAGATGAATGGAAAACGGCTTTTAAAACTAAATTTGGCTTGTATGAATGGTTGGTTATGCCGTTTGGATTGTCTAATGCTCCTAGCACTTTTATGCGCTTAATGAATGAAGTTCTTCGGCCTTTCATTGGAATATTTGTTGTTGTCTATTTTGATGATATCCTTATATACAGCAAATCCATGAATGAGCATTTAGATCATTTGCGTGCTGTTTTTGATGCTTTGCGTGCTGCTCACTTGTTTGGGAACATGGAAAAATGCACTTTTTGCACGCAACGTGTTTCATTTCTTGGATATGTTGTTACTCCACAGGGCATTGAGGTCGAGAGCAGCAAGGTGGACGCCATTCAGAGTTGGCCCCAACCGACGACGGT
Organism: Eleusine indica; assembly: GCA_030378355.1. Taxonomy (NCBI): domain Eukaryota; kingdom Viridiplantae; phylum Streptophyta; class Magnoliopsida; order Poales; family Poaceae; genus Eleusine; species Eleusine indica. The sequence goes on from CM059500.1 coordinate 23,134,792, forward strand.
CACACAGGTTCACAGTTTTCTTGGTCTTGCAGGCTTCTATCGTCGTTTTGTGCGGGATTTCAGTTCTATTGCTGCACCATTACATGAGCTGACCAAGAAGGGTGCGCCATTTGAGTGGGACGCACCACAAGACGACGCATTCAACACTTTAAAGGAACGGTTAACTCATGCTCCTCTCTTACAATTGCCTAATTTTGATAAAGTGTTTGAATTGGAATGTGATGCTAGTGGAATTGGTTTGGGTGCTGTTTTGTTGCAAGATCATAAACCCATTGCTTATTTTAGTGAGAAGTTAAGTGGTGCTGCTCTTAAATATTCCACTTATGATAAAGAACTTTATGCTTTAGTAAGAACTTTGCAAACATGGCAGCATTATTTATGGCCTCGCGAATTTATTATTCATTCTGATCATGAGGCTTTGAAACATATTAGAACCCAAACTAATCTGAATCGTCGACATGCTAAATGGGTTGAATTTATTGAATCTTTTCCATACATCATTAAACATAAAAACGGGAAGGAAAATGTGATTGCCGATGCTTTGTCTCGTCGTTATATGATGCTGTCCCAATTAGACTTTAAAATCTTTGGTTTGCAAGCTTTAAAAGATCAATATGTGAATGATGCTGATTTTCATGATATTATGATGCATTGTAAGGATGGCAAACCTTGGGGCAAATTTCATATGCAGGATGGGTTCCTGTTTCGTGCTAACAAGCTGTGTATTCCAGCTAGCTCGGTTCGTCTTTTGTTGTTACAGGAGGCGCATAGAGGTGGTCTTATGGGTCACTTCGGAGTTTTCAAGACACATGAGGTGTTGGCCGACCATTTCTTTTGGCCATGGATGCGCCGTGATGTTGAGCGCCTTGTTGCACGCTGTACTACATGTCAAAAAGCTAAATCTCGTTTGGGTAATCATGGTTTGTATATGCCCTTGCCTGTTCCCTCTTCTCCTTGGCTTGATATTTCGATGGATTTTGTTTTGGGATTGCCTCGCACTAAGAAGGGGAGGGACAGTATTTTTGTGGTTGTTGATCGTTTCTCTAAAATGGCTCACTTTATACCTTGTCATAAAACTGATGATGCCTCAAATGTTGCTGAATTGTTCTTTAGAGAGATTGTTAGATTGCATGGAATTCCTAAAACAATTGTCTCTGATCGTGATGCTAAGTTTCTTAGTCATTTTTGGCGTTCTCTTTGGAATAAATTAGGAACTAAGCTGCTGTTTAGTACTACTTGTCATCCTCAAACTGATGGGCAAACTGAGGTAGTAAATAGAACTTTGTCTGCTATGCTTAGAGCTGTTTTAGATAAAAATTTGAGACGCTGGGAAGATTGTTTACCTCATGTTGAATTTGGTTATAATCGTGCTACACATTCTGCCACTAAGATGTGTCCTTTTGAGGTTGTTTATGGCTATGTTCCTAAGGCGCCTATTGATTTGTTTGCTATTGATGCTGAGGATGAACCACATCTTGATGCTCTTGCTCATATTGATCACATGAAACAATTGCATGAAGAAACACAACACAACATTGCCATTGCTAATAAAAAGTATCAAGTTGCTGGTAGTAAAGGTAGAAAACATATTTCTTTTGAACCTGGTGATTTGGTTTGGTTCCACTTGCGTAAAGATAGATTTCCTACTTTGCGTCGTTCTAAACTGATGCCTCGTGCTGCTGGTCCTTTTAAAGTGCTAACCAAGATTAACGATAATGCTTATGTTCTTGACTTGCCCATGGAGTTTGGTGTTTCCACTAGTTTTAATGTTGCAGATTTGAAACCATACTTGGGTGAGGATGATGAGTTGCCGTCGAGGACGACTTCACTTCAAGAAGGGGAGGATGATGAGGACATCAACGACATACGAATAATGACGACGGAAGATGGCGCGCCAAACCAAGCTGTCACGCCTCCACCTCTCGTCGTCACGCCTCCTCGAGTTACGGATCCATCTTCTAACGAGACGACGACGTACAAGGGCCCAATCACTAGAGCTCGAGCCTAGGAATTGAAGACGGTTTTGATGCTAAGGAACGACGGCCCAGGATGATGTCGCCCGAAGGCCCACGTGGCCCAAGTCGCACGACTCCCTCTCCACCGCGCGCCTCTCCACTTCAGCCGGCCCTAGATGCCTCGTCCTCCCCCTATATAGTCAAGGGCTGCGCCCCTGGTAATCTTTGAGTTTTGTTTTAAGTTTAGCTTAGCTATACATCCGTCTCTCGACGTGAATTCAGAACTCCACCTTCGTGCAATACATCAGATTGCTCGCCTCTAATTCTTGCTCGTTCTTCGATTGCGCGTAAGAATTGATCCTCGTGATCAGGTTGATCTTGTTTACCGCAAGGTTAATATCCTCCGGAAGTTGGTTCAGCGATTGCATTTACGCTTCGGCTTGCTCGTCGTAATCGGATCGTGAGGGTCAACATCCACCAAATCGAAGTTATCTCCACTCGCCGAAAGATCGGGCACTCTACACCTATCAAACAGCAGGAGGAATATGCAACATAGGCGCCTCATCTAGTGAAACAAGCATACGAGAGCAAACTAGCGCATAGCAAAGCAGATTAGCATCATGTAATTCATCAAAATCAGCACGTGTAGCAAGCAAGATAGGGTTATTCAATTTGATCTCATGTTGAACAGGTGCAACAGGAGGCGATGTAACCAATTTTGCAGCTTTTGTCGCTCGAGCAATATCATCTTTAAGAACTTGTTCAGGTGTCATAGGATGAATAACAATTTTCTGACCCTTGAACATGAAGGAATAATAATTGTAGCGACCATGATAAACACTATCAACATCATATTGCCAAGGACGGCCAAGCAACAAAGAGCATGCTTCCATTGGAACAACATCACAATCTACAAAATCAGAATAGGCGCCAAGAGAGAAAGGAACACGTACTGAGCGCGTTACCTTTATTTTGCCGCCATCATTAAGCCATTGAACGTGATAAGGATGTGGATGCTTCCTTGTTGGCAATGACAACTGCTCCACCAAGGTCGTACTAGCCAAATTGTTGCAACTGCCACCATCGATGATTATACGGACCGCTCGTTCTTGCACAACGCCTTTGATATGAAAAATGTTGTGGCGCTGATGCTTTTCATCCTGAACGACCTGTGTACTAAGAACACGCTGCACAACAAGAGTGGCATACCTGTCGGCGGCACTAGAGTCGACATGAAGCTCCGTATTATCTGCATGATTAGTGGCAAGCATAGTCTGCTGAATATCCTCAGAATCACTAGCAGAAGAATACCCACCGTCGTCACGAATCAACATAGTTCGTTTATTTGGACAATCGCGTATCACATGACCAAATCCTCGGCAACGATGACACTGAATATCACGAGCTCGTCCAGACGACGAGGAGGACGGCATGAACGAGGCAGATTTGGCCGTGGATGGAGCACTCGACTTGGACGTGGTTGAGGAGTGGTCGCGCGACGTGGAAGGAGGTGTCGACCGTGGAGCTGAAGTGATGAGAACATCAACGACATACGAATAATGACGATGGAAGATGGCGCGCCAAACCAAGCTGCCACGCCTCCACCTCTCGTCGTCGCGCCTCCTCGAGTTACGGATCCATCTTCTAACGAGACGACGACGTACAAGGGCCCAATCACTAGAGCTCGAGCCCAGGAATTGAAGACGGTTTTGATGCTAAGGAACGACGGCCCAGGATGATGTCGTCCGAAGGCCCACGTGCCCCAAGTCGCACGACTCCCTCTCCACCGCGCGCCTCTCCACTTCAGCCGGCCCTAGATGCCTCGTCCTCCCTCTATATAGTCAAGGGCTGCGCCCCTTGTAATCTTTGAGTTTTGTTTTAAGTTTAGCTTAGCTATACATCCGTCTCTCGACGTGAATTCAGAACTCCACCTTCGTGCAATACATCAGATTGCTCGCCTCTAATTCTTGCTCGTTCTTCGATTGCGCGTAAGAATTGATCCTCGTGATCAGGTTGATCTTGTTTACCGCAAGGTTAATATCCTCCGGAAGTTGGTTCAGCGATTGCATTGGCGCTTCGGCTTGCTCATCGTAGTCGGATCGTGAGGGTGAACATCCACCAAATCGAAGTTATCTCCACTCGCCGAAAGATCGGGCACTCTACACCAATCATGAAGGCGTCTTGGACCCTACAACAATGTTAGGTCTTGACGAAGATTGTCGATCCTGCACTTCACGTTCAGCTTTACAAGCATATTCAAATAAGGTGGTCATATCATCATAATGCTTATAATCAAGAATATTCTGAATTTCACGATTTAACCCACCCCTAAAGCGAGCCATAGCAGCATCATCCAATTCAACTAAACCACAGCGAATCATACCCTTTTGCAAAGCTTGATAATAATCCTCTACGGAAAGTGAACCTTGTTGAAAACGCTGCATTTGATTAAGCAAATCTCTAGCATAATATGACGGCACAAAACGATGACGCATAGCAGCTTTTAATGCCGTCCAAGTGGCTGGAATATGACGGCACAAAACAATTCTTACGCGCAATCGAAGAACGAGCAAGAATTAGAGGCGAGCAATCTGATGTATTGCACGAAGGTGGAGTTCTGAATTCACGTCGAGAGACGGATGTATAGCTAAGCTAAACTTGAAACAAAACTCAAAGATTACAAGGGGCGCAGCCCTTGACTATATAGGGGGAGGACGAGGCATCTAGGGCCGGTTGAAGTGGAGAGGCACGCGGTGGAGAGGGAGTCGTGCGACTTGGGCCACGTGGGCCTTCGGGCGACATCATCCTGGGCCGTCGTTCCTTAGCATCAAAACCGTCTTCAATTTCTAGGCTCGAGCTCTAGTGATTGGGCCCTTGTACGTCGTCGTCTCGTTAGAAGATGGATCCGTAACTCGAGGAGGCGCGACAACGAGAGGTGGAGGCGTGACAGCTTGGTTTGGCGCGCCATCTTCCGTCATCATTATTCGTATGTCGTTGATGTCCTCATCAACAGTGGAAACAAAGAAGAACTACAAAGACTCAAAACTGTCAAAGAAACGCACCAAAACAGATCAAGTCTGGATAGCCATCGGCAGTGCTGGTGCGGGGTTCTCAAAACTCTGGAAAAGAAACAGTCGGAGCGCATCGGCAGCGCCAGCCGTTGCTATTGGCAGCGCCGCTGCGGTGTTCAGACTCAAGCCACCGGTAGTGCCGATCGTGGCATCGTACTGCCGATCAGCATTCAGACCCACCGGCAGTGCCGGTCAACCCCCGACAGAACTAAAAACTGTCATTTTTTCCCTACAAATCTCTCCAAAACTCAACCAAATGATCTCCAAAACGTGCAATTTTTGGATCAGCCAATCCTCAACACATGATTCGGTCAAGGAAATTCGGAACTTGTGCCAGGAACACCAAAAAGGGGAAGCTTGAGAAAACCTTCAAATTGAAGGTGCTAGAGCTCTTGATTCGGTCAAGGACCCATGAAGGATTGTTCTAGCTCCTCATAGCACTAAGATCCCCAGGAAATCCGCCTCAAAAACTCACTCCAAAGATCAAAAATTCCCACAAAAATAGCTCCAAAAATAGAGAAAAAGTGAAATTCAGGATTTAGGGAGAGAGAAAGATCTTGAGCACGAAAATAATTCTCATATCATAGAAAATGCTTACAAGATCCATGGATACAAGGCAAGGAAGCCACCCTCTTCCTCCCACTATTTGGAAGAGAAAGAGATGTCTCTCACACACCCTCTCCTCTTTACTATTACATGAAGACCTCTCCTAGCACTTTGAATGAAGTCCTAACAAGGCTAATGGGAAGGGGCACCTCTACCACTAGCCACACCTCTCCTTATATAGGCCTAGGGTCCAAGACAACTCTACCCTTGACCTAATACTCATTGCCACCAACCACCAGGGGCAAAACCGTCCAACTCTTTTTCCTTCGCCCGAACGCCATCGAGACCTTCACAACTTTGCTTCACCTCGACGCAAGCTCCGTGATGGTGCCACGTGCCCCACCAACCACCGCCACCGGTTTTGAGGCCCAAACCGGGAAACCGCCTTGCATGCTTCTCAAAGCACGACTTCTTGATCTTGACGTGTGTCACCTCGTCCTGGGATCCTCCTCGTCGGCAAGTCTCTCCTGCCTCTGGTCCAATGGAAGCCTCTACTTGTACCGATCCCCGATCACCTTTGACTTAGTCAACCTTGCCATCTTGATCACCACCCACGTTTTTGAGGCTCAACCGTGAAACCATCTGTGCTTTTTGCCTCTCCACGTGTACGGTATGGATCACCCTTGACTTCATCCGGCCTCCTGATCGTCCGGCCCGTGACACCCTAGTGTCTCATCTCAATTTAATTAGCATGCCAGCATAGAATTTGATCTCAAGTAAAGCATGAAATGATAGAGCCATTTAACAAAAAAAATTTAGAATTTCCTTTAAGTTAAATAAAACCCCTGCAAAAAAATGTGAAGCAATTTAAATTTTTCCATAAAACATAAGCCCAATAATTACATCAGAAATATGAGAATAATAAAATAGAATTTTAGCCAAGAATTGAGAATTTTATCACATTAGGAAAAAAACCCTAAATAATTAAATTAAGCCAAGGATCATTTCAAGTTTAAATTTTAAATCGAATAAATTATTTCACCTTTTGGCCAAATAAAGTTTCCCATTAAATTTTACAGGTCATCAGGAGCCCAAATATAAAATTTTAGCCCTTTTTGACCCCTGGAGCTATTTAATTTGAATTAAAACAGAATCAAGGTCCTTTTTATAAACTATTCAAAAACCTAGGGGCCCCTCTGCAAAAGTTCCTGTCTCCTTCCTCCCGGCGCTCCCTCCCGCACGCGCGCTTGCATGATTCTCTGCCGCCACGCTCGTGCTGCCGTCCTTGGGACTCGACCCGCACTTCCGCACGCCCCCACTCGCTGCCGTCGCATCGCGGCTGCCCCGCGTCACCTTTCACCCGCTCGAGGCCACCGTGCCCTGTCGCTGCTCCCTATTTTCCGACACCGCATATTGTCATCGTCCTTTTTCTTCCACCCCAGGACTCAGAGCTGCACTCGCGCACCCGACCAACGTGTTGTCCCCCTCCGCGGCCCCTGCCACCGCACCGCACGCAGCAAGCTGCCGCCAAGGTGAGTCCTCTTTCGCCGCCTCGGGACTCACCGCCATGGCCGTTGCCGCGCTCCCAGATTCCCTGCATCAGGCCGCTCCCCCTCACGCGATAGCACTCGTCCCATCTCCGCTGCGCACCCCACCGCAACATGCCGCTAAAGGACGCAGGCTTGAGTTGCTTTTGCTGCCACCACGCTGACGCGACCTTTCCCTGACATTGCCGCAGCATCGCAAGTTCTGCGGCGCCTCTGCTGCTCCCAGCACCCGACCACGCGTGCACCCCCTCTACACAATCATAGCATCCCGTGACACCTCTCTCAGCCTCGTTCGGCCTATAAACAACCCCCCTTCCCTCCACCATTCCCGTATTCCATTGCTTCTCGTCTTTGCCGCCGATGAAAGCCTGAAGCTTGCCTCGCCACTGCTCCGCAGCATCCCCGAGCAAGACCAACTCCACACCCACCGGCACCTAATCCCCCACTAGCTACCATGCCAATGCCTGCCCTTTTGCTTGCAATAGCTGCGTGAATCGGAGTAAAATAAGAGAAGTGCCCCCCAGCGACCACGTCGACACCGCCGCAAAATTCCTCGCCTCTGGTGAGCCATATCCCCACCTTCTTCTTCGCGCATATGCTCGACTCACAAATGATTGTGCCTGATCTATTTCCCTTTTGTTTCCATACACAAGATCATTGGCATTCCGTTTTCCCCGGCCACCACCTCTGCTCCGCCATCGGAACCGCGCCGCCTCGCAGATGAACTCTGTGCTCCGGTCTTCCTCGACACCCCGTGAAGCTCCAGGCGAAGACGGAGTCCCATTTTGTGCCTTGTAGCAAAAACGCGACGTCGCCAAAGTTCCTCCTCCGCCGCTCATCGTCGACGACAACCTTTCAGTGAGATCCCCACCTCGCGATCAACACCACCCACTCCGCCTCGATCTGTTCTCCATAACCGTGCATTCGCGGTGAGCTTTCACCGTCTGTAGTCACCGGCAACGAGCCCTCCAGCGAGCTCCGGCCACGCGCCGCTCCGCTCCCCCGGTGCTGACTGGCACTTGCTGGCAGCCTGCGTGGCTCTGACTTGGAGCCGACGTGGCACCCACGTGTCTTTAAATAAACCAGAAAAACTAGAGAAATTTACAGAAAATGCTGAGAACTTCTAAGACTCATAGTAAATTCATTTCAACTCCAATGGACCTCAAACCAAGTTCTGTAGTTCCATAATAATGTGCTCTCTTTTATAAAAATGATAGCAAGCTACTTATGTCAAATTGTTTTTTAATAATTAGTTTATCTTTTGCAAACATCAATTAAATCCTTATAAATTCTAGAAATGCAATTTAATTCTAATCTTTTGCATGCACTGCTATTTCATGCTACTACATCACCTTGAATTTTAGTTAAGTCAAGATGGCCTTATGTCATGAACTTTGAATTAATTAATGCTTTAACTTGAATAAATGCTAGTAATTAATTTATTAATGTCCAGAAGCTGTAACTTGGTAAAACTGAAGTTCATGTATGTCCTTGTTCATGATAAATCACTCAAGTCCAGAATCATTTGTTTGCTATTTTAATTGCATTATGCTTCATAAAACTATTATAACCCTATCTAAATGGTTAACACACATAAAATGATGAAACTCTAATTTGCTTCTTTGAAGCATATGGCCTCTAGAACATGTTAATAACAATGTTATCACTTCAACACTTTAGTCATCATGATGAGGACATCAACGACATACGAATAATGACGACGGAAGATGGCGCGCCAAACCAAGCTGTCACGCCTCCACCTCTCGTCGTCACGCCTCCTCGAGTTACGGATCCATCTTCTAACGAGACGACGACGTACAAGGGCCCAATCACTAGAGCTCGAGCCCAGGAATTGAAGACGGTTTTGATGCTAAGGAACGACGGCCCAGGATGATGTCGCCCGAAGGCCCACGTGGCCCAAGTCGCACGACTCCCTCTCCACCGCGTGCCTCTCCACTTCAGCCGGCCCTAGATGCCTCGTCCTCCCCCTATATAGTCAAGGGCTGCGCCCCTTGTAATCTTTGAGTTTTGTTTTAAGTTTAGCTTAGCTATACATCCGTCTCTCGACGTGAATTTAGAACTCCACCTTCGTGCAATACATCAGATTGCTCGCCTCTAATTCTTGCTCGTTATTCCGATGGCGCGTAAGAATTGATCCTCGTGATCAGGTTGATCTTGTTTACAGCAAGGTTAATATCCTCCGGAAGTTGGTTCAGCGATTGCATTGGCGCTTCGGCTTGCTCGTCGTAGTCGTTCTGTGAGGGTCAACATCCACCAAATCGAAGTTATCTCCACTCGCCGAAAGATCGGGCACTTTACACCTATCAGATTTGGCCGTGGATGGAGCACTCGACTTGGACGTGGTCGAGGAGTGGTCGCGCGACGTGGAAGGAGGTGTCGACCGTGGAGCTGAAGGCGTCTTGGACCCTACAAAAATGTTAGGTCTTGACGAAGATTGTCGATCCTGCACTTCACGTTCAGCTTTACAAGCATATTCAAATAAGGTGGTCATATCATCATAATGCTTATAATCAAGAATATTCTGAATTTCACGATTTAACCCACCCCTAAAGCGAGCCATAGCAGCATCATCCAGTTCAACTAAACCACAGCGAATCATACCCTTTTGCAAAGCTTGATAATAATCCTCTACGGAAAGTAAACCTTGTTGAAAACGCTGCATTTGATTAAGCAAATCTCTAGCATAATATGATGGCACAAAACGATGACGCATAGCAGCTTTTAATGCCGTCCAAGTGGCTGGAATATTATCAGGATATCTTTGTCTATACTCACGCCACCAAAGTAAAGCAAATTCAGTAAATTCACTAATAGCAGCCTTAACTTGTAAATTAGCAGGAATATCATGGCATGCAAATTTTTGTTCAACCTCTAATTCCCAATCAAGATAAGCACCCGGATCATATTTGCCATTAAAAGTGGGAATACGAAAGTTTATTTTGGCAAAAGAATCATTAATAGGAACATGTACCCTACGAGCACGACCACGGCGATTGTCGTCGTCCTGCTAGGTGTCGGCGCTGTAGTCACGTGCATGTTGCAACTCCGTGAGCTGCGTCGTCATGGTCCCAAGCTGCGTCGACATGGCCTCAAGACGAGTCATGATCGTCGCGAGCGTGGTGCGGGCAGCCGTATCAGCGAGGTCCAGTTGATCAAAACGCTCATTCGACGAAGTGATCGTAGAGTCAAGTCTCTCGTGCATCGTCTTCATGTCGTTTTGTAGACCATCAACCTGTGCCTGGACATCCTGGAGGGTGAGCTCCTCCGACTTCGAGCTGTTTTCTACCATAGAAACACAAGCAATACAAAAAGCGGGATCCTACAACGAGAGGTGAGTGGTGGATGAAAAGCTCAATCAAAAAGCTGTTATGAAATTCTTACCCGTCCTTACCAAGCACGCAAGCGTGAACTGCAACCACAGGTAAAACCGGTGGAAGATTGGAGGAGCGATTGCGTGGTGAAACAAAAACCTGCTCGTAGTAGAAAATTTGTGGGGCTAGGAGGCTGCACTCAATCCAAGGGTTAGCACAATTCAAACAATATCTGCAAAGCTGAATAATGGTGCTAAACGCGAAAAGATTGCTGCCGGTACAAGTGCAAGAGGAAGGAAGAAGGATCAAAACAAAGTGCAGCAAGAACGCGTCGCCTGTGTTGCTCGGCCGCTCTTTTTTTTTCTCTTTTTTTCATTTTTTTTCCTTTCTATTTTTTCTCTTTTTTTTTCCTTTCTTTTTTTTTCGTGCCTCGTAGCAAAAACGCGACGTCACCGATGTGCCTCCTCCGCTACTCGTCGTCGACGACCACCTTCCAGTGAGATCCCGACCTCGCGATCAACACCAGCCACTCGGCCTCGATCTGTTCTCCATAACCGTGCATTCGCGACGAGCTTTCACCATTTGTAGTCGCCGGCAACGAGCCCTCCGACGAGCTCCGGCCGCGCGCCACTCCGCTCCGCCGGTGCTGACTGGCGCTTGCTGGCAGCCTGCATGGCTCTGACGTGGAGCCGACGTGGCAGCTAACGTGGCACCGGGTCTTGAAAGAAACCAGAAAACGAGAGAAATGTACAGAAAATGGTCAGAACTTCTAAAACTCATAGTAAATTCATTTCAACTCCAATGGACCTCAAACCAAGTTCTATAGTTCCATAATATTATGCTCTATTTTATAAAAATGATAGCAAGCTACTTATGTCAAAGTATTTTTTAATAATTAGTTTATCTATTGCAAACATTAATTAAATCCTTATAAATTCTAGAAATGCAATTTAATTCTAATCTTTTGCATGCACTGCTATTTCAAGCTACTACATCACCCTGAATTTTGGTAAAGTCAAAATTGCCTTATTTCATGCACTTTGAATTAATTAATGTTGTAACTTGTATAAATGCTAAATTAATTTATTAATGTCCAGAAGCTATAACTTGGTAAAAATGAAGTTCATGTATCTCCTTGTTCATGATAAATCACTCAAGTCCAGAATCATTTGTTTGCTATTTTAATTGCATTATTCTTCATAAAACTATTATAACCCAATCTAAATGGTGAACACACATAAAATAATGACACTCTAATTTGCTTCTTTGAAGCATATGGCCTCTAGAATGGCCTCTAGAACATGTTAATAATAATGTTATCACTTCAACACTGAAGTCATCATGCATCCATCATATCATTGCATGTAATGTTGTTACGACAATACCGTTAAACCATTGTTCATATATAGGTAACGACACTCAGGAGCAGGAGCCGGACTTCTTGCAGGACTAGGACTCCGGAGGGTAGGAGTCTACTGTAGTTGCTAACACTTATGCTGATCCAGGCAAGCCCGGATTGTATTCGCCTTTTTAAAGCTTCGCTAGTTTATATCACTACTAGTGTCTATTATTGTTTGTTGCACTAGGTCATAGGAGTTGATTTTAACCCACCTTGCATGTTGCCCCAATTGACCTACGCTTCTGTTATCAGAACCTTGGTAGGCTCGGTACTATATTGCTATGCTTAGTTAATAGTTTGGTAGATATTATTACTAAGGAATTGACTTGATCACTAAATTTGAACTTATAAAAGAAGTTTACTTTTGATGTTATGGTCGGGCAGGGATTATGCATGTGTAGACTTGCAGCAACACATGGGTGTTGACTGCGGTAGCCCTACCTTGCCCACCCTAGGACCCGTCCGTGGTTGGCCCCTTGATCAAATTTTGAACAGTACCAAATGCATGCTAGTTTATGGGTACTAGTAAACTGACGTAGCATTAAATACTTGCATTGGAGCACGGCTATGGTGCGTTGGTTGTTTGACCCTTCTGCTGCTGGAGTGGGCGGTCCATACCGTGAAGTACTGTTGGCAGGACGGCATGCCCACTCGACGTCACTGGATTCGGGTGAAGGTGTGAGTGTTTCTTGTGAAAGGTTGCCGTATACGACCTTAATTGGTGCATATACATCGTGTATTTCGGGTTTTCCTAGCTGGTGTAAATCAATTGCAATTGTTATCCCTCGTAGTAATGAGTACCGCTTGGTCACTGAGTCGTCACGTAGTTGCACATGATACTGCAGAAATGGATTATGTTGGTTATTGTTGATTATTATTATTACTACTCTTATGTTGTAGTTACTTCATGCACTGTGTTATTATCTCATGCTATCACTAAACTTACATTTCTGCTCAATCCAATTAAATTAGCAATTAAAATTTGATAGAACTAATAGGTTGTTTAGTGCAAGTCTTTTCAAACAAGCCACCCTATCAGAGCCAATGCTTGTCTAGGTCCTTTAACGGGTAAGTCTTGCCGAGTAATTAGTACTCAAGCTTTGTGCCTCTGCTGTTTTCAGGTAATGAAGAGATAGCATTGTCTATAGATGTGTTGCCTTGGGACATGCAGGTCCCTGAGGGTTGGACTGCCCACTGGGAGTCTGACCTGCCGCCGTAGTAACTATGTGTGCTGCTAGGGTGATGGTTCTTCGGGCATGAATCATCACTATGCTGTATCGTCGAGCTCGTAGTTTCTTATCGTTATTTGATTCTGCTGCTTTTCAAAACAAACTTGAACTTGTATCATTCCGCTGCATTTCAATCACCTTAATGATGTAATAATTCAACTTAAATTTGGATCATTGTTGTAATATCAAGTGTCTGCGTTATCAGCACCTTCGGGACCTCGATCCTCCGGGAAGGAGAGCCACATGGCCCCAAGTCTCCTACTTGTGCCCAATCCTCTCGCCGTTGACCGCCAAGTTGACTTAAGTGACCTACACATCATTAGACAAGCAAACACATTTCCCATCTCCTGCAAACTCTCCAACATCCTCACCAACTCCGATTAGTCAAAACCATGACATGCAAGAACTCATGCAATCCCCAGATTTCCACATTTCAACTCAAACACCAACTCAACTGATGAGGACATCACCCTTATGGATACACCTAGCACTCCGCCAACCAAAATGCAAGTTCATGCGCGACAACTGAATTTACGGGTGAGCTTGTTCCTAATGATTCCTTTATGTGATTTTGAGAACATATGGCTATCTAATGAATTAATTATTATGAGAACCATGGAGATGATTATGAGATAGCTAGGGAGGTGATTAGAGGCGTGATGGGCCAGCAAGGACGTGCAAGCCATGGTGGAGGCCCAATCAAAACCGACTTCGAGTCTGTTTCGGGGCCCAGGACCAGTCTGCACTAAAACGAATGCCCAGAACACATACGGACATGGATTTGGATGTTCTATATATGCCTAGAAAGATAACGAAAAGATCTTTCCAACCCAACTGGTCCCGTGTCAAAATTCCTCCCGAGCCATCGGAAATCGTCAAAATGAATCGACTTCCAGAATATGTCCTGGTGCTACGACACCGTAATCGGTCTTTGGGCCATGTATCGAGTTGAGCCCACTTAGGGCTGCGTCCAGGGGGTCTTGCACGACCCTAGGGTCCTCATATACAGCGGCCATCTCTTCATTAGGTTTGGGTTTTGCTTAGATTATTCTGTTCATAACAGTTTCGCCGTAATATCGGTTTGTGAGACCCCAACTTGTGAGATTCATCATAAACTTGCAAATTTGGTTGCATTTGTCTTTGTTCTTACTTGTGTTCTTGATTTGCAGGCAAGGATAAGCCTTCTCGGCGAGGTCAATCGTTCTTGGATGGTTGATAACCATAGGAGACGTTGTGCTGCGATTGCGGGGTTCAGAACGTGTCGTTCGGAAGCCGGATCGATTTGTGTATCGCCTCCGCCTTAATCAAGTTTACCAGACCTATCAGAAGATCGGGAACCCTTGTTCATATCAAGTGGTAATCAGAGCTTCAGATATACCGTTAGGTTCGTCTTTATCCTCGTTTATTTGTTCTATCCTATAGTCCAGAAAATTGCCCCACAAAAATATCGATTCGCCGTGTTTCCGCTGTCCTATACCCCATTGTGACTTGCAAATTTTTATTTCAGATTACTTCTCTGAATTTTAGTCCCTATAAAGTCATTGTGTTGCTGGTCTAGTCCTTGTTCTTTGGTCTTGTTTGAGTCGTGCATATCCTTGTCATAGGCAAACAAGGGAAAAAATCAGTGTTGCACATGTTGAGATAATAGTATTGCTGGAATTGTGTGCACTAAATATTTCTTTAACATCTAGCCTTCTACTTTCGTGTGCAAAAGAAAATTAGAGTGCTCTGCTGCTGTCTCATTGTGATCAAAAGCCAACCAATTAGTGCTTGATCTTGTTATAGAAGTTTGTTTTAGCTGTGCTATTACAAGAATCCTTTTGTTGCACTTGTAGTAATAAAAAAAATATTCTGGGGTTCCATTGGTTGTAAAACTTGTAATACCTTGCTGCAATTCTGATTCTCAAGAAAAGAAAAGAAAAAGGCAAAAGTGCACAAGAGAAAAAGGCGCACAAAAAAAAGGAAGTAGAAAAAAGAAAAGATACAAATTCAGAATTACTTGCATCCTTTGTGTCCTTTGTTGAGTCATTTGCTTGCTTGCTTGAACTAGGTCCGAGACAAGTTTAGGCCAGTGACATAGACTAGCTTGGGACTATTATTCAGTTTTACAACTTCTGAATTGAAATTATGCTAATCCTTGCTACCTAATATTGCCTATCCAAGCTCCATATATTTCCTTCTGAATGGGCACAAATTTTTATTGACTCTCGCAATCATCAGTTCACACTCTCCAAGGTATCCTTTGCTTGTTGTAATTAAGAACTTTGTAAGAGCTTGATAAGATGCTTCCCTTTGCTTGTTGAGAGTTTACACTGTGATCACATAGTAGTGATAGGAAAATATACTTCCGTGTGTTTTGTTGTTTGCTACTAACAATGACAGGTTACACCACTCATGGTGATGATTCAACGTCGTCTAATGAGAACAATATGAGTGATGTAGTACAACGAGTGCTCAGTCCTCAAATGGAGAAGGTAGAGCAAAATCAATTGAACAATTTATTCCAGACTCACTTTGTTATCAAGGATCGACGTTGTCGTGTTATCATTGATGGAGAGAGTGATGAGGACATCAACGACATACGAATAATGACAACGGAAGATGGCGCGCCAAACCAAGCTGTCACGCCTCCACCTCTCATCGTCGCGCCTCCTCGAGTTACGGATCCATCTTCTAACGAGACGACGACGTACAAGGGCCCAATCACTAGAGCTCGAGCCCAGGAATTGAAGACGGTTTTGATGCTAACGAACGACGGCCCAGGATGATGTCGCCCGAAGGCCCACGTGGCCCAAGTCGCACGACTCCCTCTCCACCGCGTGCCTCTCCACTTCAGCCGGCCCTAGATGCCTCGTCCTCCCCCTATATAGTCAAGGGCTGCGCCCCTTGTAATCTTCGAGTTTTGTTTTAAGTTTAGCTTAGCTATACATCCGTCTCTCGACGTGAATTCAGAACTCCACCTTCGTGCAATACATCAGATTGCTCGCCTCTAATTCTTGCTCGTTCTTTGATTGCGCGTAAGAATTGATCCTCGTGATCAGGTTGATCTTGTTTACCGCAAGGTTAATATCCTCCGGAAGTTGGTTCAGCGATTGCATTGGCGCTTCGGCTTGCTCGTCATAGTCGGATCGTGAGGGTCAACATCCACCAAATCGAAGTTATCTCCACTCGCCGAAAGATCGGGCACTCTACACCTATCAACGTACAAAAGCAAACCGACTTAACAACCGACCTTATAATGTCACTGGGTAGTGGGACCCACCCAGCAGGCCACCAGAGGCAGCAGCCCTCGAGGGGGCTCCCCCCTGTTCGGCCGAACAGGGGTGTTCGACCAAACGGGGAGTGGCCCTCCTGTTGCATCGATGCCATGTGCTGGCTCCTGGTGGCTCCCCAATGACGGTTGTGCACATTTGGTGGAAGTTACCGACTCCAGGAACCGCCTTTCAGTGCTATAAATAGAAGGGAGAGGCCTCATTCCAAGACACAAACCAAGAAGCATTACTCTCTTTACCATTTCGTGATTCCCTTTTGATTTAGTGGAGTTAGGCTTAGAATAGAGTCTTATTCAGTTCCCAAGTCTTCCATGGAGTTGTGGTATGGCTTTTGTATCTTTCTCCTTTTATAAGACTTTATTCTATTTAATACATTTAGTCTTTCTATATAGTTATATTTGGGTCATGTGTTTCTTATTGGATTATATGATCCATTCATGTATGTGGTTATTATGCTTGCATGTTAGTAATGTAGTCATACTATATTACCATGTTAGACATAAGCCCTTACTATAGTCTTTCTTTATGTCATTATAATGATGCATGACTAACGTGTGACTTAAATCATTTCCATGTGCTTAGTGTTCACTTAAATATGATTACTCCTTTTCTGATCCATCGCTTAAGAGATTAGGAGTATTGTTCTAGAGATGTAAGCATGGTTCATAGATCAATAGAATGCATGATTTGTCGTGTAGCCCACGGATTGCTAGGGGTAGGCAGTAGGTGGTGACAGCCCTATCTGTCATTTGAAGTCCCCCACGTTCGGCTATGCAATAGGCTCTTAGCCGGAATCGTACTGTGGATGCAGGGGAAAACTAGATGCCCAGGGTGTGATGATCTGATTGTCTTGCATAGTCATTATATCTATATAATGGTATATAATGTAGACTATGTAACTATATAAAAGCAACATAGGAACTTAGATCTTTCTTTGTCCTTCTCCACTAGACTAATATTTGTCTAACTTGAGTATGCTATCTGCGTGTCGACTACCATGTTTATCTTTATCCTTACCCATGTGTGGACTTTGTCTTATAATCCAATGTGCAATGTCTAGAAACATGGTAATTACACTGATCAATCATATGCCTTCCTTTGGATTAAAGAAATACGATACCCTAAATACTTCTAGGTGAAATGCTATAACGGTATTCTCCGTGCGCTTGAGGACTCTCTGCATTCATTAAAGATTACCAATATACATTTCTGGCTTTGTTTCTAAGGCAACTTAGTGACAACGCTTAGAGATGTCAACAGCGACCTAGAGAATTGCTTCATATGGACACTATTGGTCCTTCTCGGGTTCGCTCGGTGGGTGGCAAGTGGTACGTTCTTGCGATTGTTGATGACATTTCTCGCTACTTGAAAGGATCGAGTGACCGAGAAGGGGGGGGGGTGAATCGGGAACTCAAACTATGTACCTAATTCACCAATTCCTAAAATCGACCACTCAAACAACTCCTACACAATTCTAGTGGTGAGCACACTAACAAGATAATCCTATGAAAGGAAAGACGACCTAAGCATACTAGTGGATCACACAGCAGGCACACAGCTCCTATGCAAACTAGTAATCAAAGTGATGAGGACATCAACGACATACGAATAATGACGACGGAAGATGGCGCGCCAAACCAAGCTGTCACACCTTCACCTCTCGTCGTCGCGCCTCCTCGAGTTACGGATCCATCTTCTAACGAGACGACGACGTACAAGGGCCCAATCACTAGAGCTCGAGCCCAGGAATTGAAGACGGTTTTGATGCTAAGGAACGACGGCCCAGGATGATATCGCCCGAAGGCCCACGTGGCCCAAGTCGCACGACTCCCTCTCCACCGCGCGCCTCTCCACTTCAGCCGGCCCTAGATGCCTCATCCTCCCCCTATATAGTCAAGGGCTGCGCCCCTTGTAATCTTCGAGTTTTGTTTTAAGTTTAGCTTAGCTATACATCCGTCTCTCGACGTGAATTCAGAACTCCACCTTCGTGCAATACATCAGATTGCTCGCCTCTAATTCTTGCTCGTTCTTCGATTGCGCGTAAGAATTGATCCTCGTGATCAGGTTGATCTTGTTTACCACAAGGTTAATATCCTCCGGAAGTTGGTTCAGCGATTGCATTGGCGCTTCGGCTTGCTCGTCGTAGTCGGATCGTGAGGGTCGACATCCACCAAATCGAAGTTATCTCCACTCGCCGAAAGATCGGGCACTCTACACCTATCACAAAGAGCATGCGGAAGCGCACAACAAGCTAGCAAAGGAGCCTACTCATGCAAAGCTACTAAATCAATAAGTACATGGAACGTGATGAGGACATCAATGACATACAAATAATAACGACGGAAGATGGCGCGCCAAACCAAGTTGTCACGCCTCCACCTCTCGTCGTCGCGCCTCCTCGAGTTATGGATCCATCTTCTAACGAGACGACGACGTACACGGGCCCAACCACTAGAGCTCGAGCCCAGGAATTGAAGACGGTTTTGATGCTAAGGAACGACGGCCCAGGATGACGCCGCCCGAAGGCCCACATGGCCCAAGTCGCGCGACTCCCTCTCCACCGCGCGCCTCTCCACTTCAGCCGGCCCTAGATGCCTCGTCCTCCCCCTATTTAGTCAAGGGCTGCGCCCCTTGCAATCTTTGAGTTTTGTTTTAGTTTAGCTTAGCTATACATCAGTCTCTCGACGTGAATTCAGAACTCCACCTTCGTGCAATACATCAGATTGCTCGCCTCTAATTCTTGCTCGTTCTTCGATTGCGCGTAAGAATTGATCCTCGTGATCAGGTTGATCTTGTTTACCGCAAGGTTAATATCCTCTGAAAGTTGGTTCAGCGATTGCATTGGCGCTTCGACTTGCTCATCGTAGTCGGATCGTGAGGGTCGACATCCACCAAATCGAAGTTATCTCCACTCGCCGAAAGATCGGGCACTCTACACCTATCAAGTGGTATCAGATTCCAGTGTTTCTCGGTGAGTTTATCCAAGTCCACATAAACTGAAAACTATGAAAAAAAAAAGTTTACCCCCGTACGGTTTTGAGCCTCGCACTTTCGTTCAATAATTTGCGTTGTTGAGTTTTTGTGCTTTCGCTTTTGTTCGTTGCTGGTACACTGTGTTTCATCGTTTTCTTCCTATCATCGTCGTATCCTTCCACCGTGCCGCGTGTTTTCACCACCATAGTTTGCTTTCCGCCGCATCTGGTTTACCCCGTCTCGCTTGCCAAGTTGTGGTCAGCCGATCGCTTGCTAAGTTTTTCCGCTGCACCGTGAGTCCGGGTCAATCACTGCCTCGCCGATAGAGTCCTACTCGGTTACGTCGTGACCCGCTCGCCTCGCCCTGTGTTTGGTTCTGTTCGGTTTCGTGTGATGAGGACATCAACGACATACGAATAATGACGACGGAAGATGGCGCGCCAAACCAAGCTGTCACGCCTCCACCTCTCGTCGTCGCGCCTCCTCGAGTTACGGATCCATCTTCTAACGAGACGACGACGTACAAGGGCCCAATCACTAGAGCTCGAGCCCAGGAATTTAAGACGGTTTTGATGCTAAGGAACGACGGCCCAGGATGATGTCGCCCGAAGGCCCACGTGGCCCAAGTCGCACGACTCCCTCTCCACCGCGCGCCTCTCCACTTCAGCCGGCCCTAGATGCCTCGTCCTCCCCCTATATAGTCAAAGGCTACGCCCCTTGTAATCTTTGAGTTTTGTTTTAAGTTTAGCTTAGCTATACATCCGTCTCTCGACGTGAATTCAGAACTCCACCTTCGTGCAATACATCAGATTGCTCGCCTCTAATTCTTGCTCGTTCTTCGATTGCGCGTAAGAATTGATCCTCGTGATCAGGTTGATCTTGTTTACCGCAAGGTTAATATCCTCCGGAAGTTGGTTCAGCGATTGCATTGGCGCTTCGGCTTGCTCGTCGTAGTCGGATCGTGAGGGTCAACATCCACCAAATCGAAGTTATCTCCACTCGCCGAAAGATCGGGCACTCTACACCTATCAAGTGGTATCAGATTCCAGTGTTTCTCGGTGAGTTTTATCCAAGTCCACATAAACTGAAAACTACAAGAAGAAAAGTTTACCCCAGTACGGTTTTGAGCCGCGCACTTTCGTTCAATAATTTGCGTTGTTGAGTTTTTGTGCTTTCGCTTTTGATCGTTGCTGGTACAGTGTGTTTCATTGATTTCTTCCTATCATCGTCGTATCCTTCCGTCGTGATGCGTGTTTTCACCACCACAGTTTACTCGGTTACGTCGTGACCCGCTCGCCTCGCTGATCGAGTCCTACTCGGTTACGTCGTGACCCGCTCGCCTCGCCCTGTGTTTGGTTCTGTTCGGTTTCGTGTGTTGTTTTAATTACTGTTCTACCCCTGCCTCAAAAAAAAAGTGCTTGTGCTTAATTGCTTATTTGAGGTCTCATTGTTTATATTTTCAGCAAAAAGTATAAAAAAAGAAAGAAAAAAAAGAGAAAAAAAAAAGAAAGGAAAAAAAAGAGAAAAAAAAAGAGCGGCCGAGCAACACAGGCGACGCGTTCTTGCTGCACTTTGTTTTGATCCTTCTTCCTTCCTCTTGCACTTGTACCGGCAGCAATCTTTTCGCGTTTAGCACCATTATTCAGCTTTACAGTTATTGTTTGAATTGTGCTAGCCCTTGGATTGAGTGCAGCCTCCTAGCCCCACAAATTTTCTACTACGAGCAGGTTTTTGTTTCACCACGCAATCGCTCCTCCAATCTTCCACCGGTTTTACCTGTGGTTGCAGTTCAAGCTTGCGTGCTTGGTAAGGACGGGTAAGAATTTGATAACAGCTTTTTGATTGAGCTTTTCATCCACCACTCACCTCTCATTGTAGGATCCCGCTTTTTGTATTGCTTGTGTTTCTATGGCAGAAAACAGCTCGAAGTCGGAGGAGCTCACCCTCCAGGATGTCCAGGCACAGGTTGATGGTCTACAAAACGACATGAAGACGATGCACGAGAGACTTGACTCTACGGTCACTTCGTCGAATGAGCGTTTTGATCAACTGGACCTCGCTGATACGGCTGCCCGCACCACGCTCGCGACGATCATGACACGTCTTGAGGCCATGTCGACGCAGCTTGGGACCATGACGACGCAGCTCACGGAGTTGCAACATGCACCTGACTACGGCACCGACACCGAGCAGGACGACGACAATCGCCGTGGTCGTGCTCGTAGGGTACGTGTTCCTATTAATGATTCTTTTGCCAAAATAAAATTTCATATTCCCACTTTTAATGGCAAATATGATCCGGGTGCTTATCTTGATTGGGAATTAGAGGTTGAACAAAAATTTGCATGCCATGATATTCCTGCTAATTTACAAGTTAAGGCTGCTATTAGTGAATTTACTGAATTTGCTTTACTTTGGTGGCGTGAGTACAGACAAAGATATCCTGATAATATTCCAGCCACTTGGACGGCATTAAAAGCTGCTATGCGTCATCGTTTTGTGCCGTCATGTTATGCTAGAGATTTGCTTAATCAAATGCAGCGTTTTCAACAAGGTTCACTTTCCGTAGAGGATTATTATCAAGCTTTGCAAAAAGGTATGATTCGCTGTGGTTTAGTTGAACTGGATGATGCTGCTATGGCTCGCTGTAGGGTTGGGTTAAATCGTGAAATTCAGAATATTCTTGATTATAAGCATTATGATGATATGACCACCTTATTTGAATATGCTTGTAAAGCTGAACGTGAAGTGCAGGATCGACAATCTTCGTCAAGACCTAACATTTTTGTAGGGTCCAAGACGCCTTCAGCTCCACGGTCGACACCTCCTTCCACGTCGCGCGACCACTCCTCGACCACGTCCAAGTCGAGTGCTCCATCCACGGCCAAATCTGCCTCGATCGTGCCATCCTCCTCGTCGTCTGGACGAGCTCGTGATATTCAGTGTCACCGTTGCCGAGGATTTGGTCATGTGATACGCGATTGTCCAAATAAACGAACTATGTTGATTCGTGACAACGGTGGGTATTCTTCTGCTAGTGATTCTGAGGATATTCAGCAGACTATGCTTGCCACTAATCATGCAGATAATACGGAGCTTCATGTCGACTCTAGTGCCGCCGACAGGTATGCCACTCTTGTTGTGCAGCGTGTTCTTAGTACACAGGTCGTTCAGGATAAAAAGCATCAGCGCCACAACATTTTTCATATCAAAGGCGTTGTGCAAGAACGAGCGGTTCGTATAATCATCGATGGTGGCAATTGCAACAATTTGGCTAGTATGACCTTGGTGGAGCAGTTGTCATTGCCAACAAGGAAGCATCCACATCCTTATCACGTTCAATGGCTGAATGATGACGGCAAAATAAAGGTAACGCGCTCGGTACGTGTTCCTTTCTCTCTTGGCGCCTATTCTGATTTTGTAGATTGTGATGTTGTTCCAATGGAAGCATGCTCTTTGTTGCTTGGCCGTTCTTGGCAATATGATGTTGATAGTGTTCATCATGGTCGCTCCAATAATTATTCCTTCATGTTTAAGGGTCAGAAAATTGTTATTCATCCTATGACACCTGAACAAGTTCTTAAAGATGATATTGCTCGAGCGACAAAAGCTGCAAAATTGGTTACATCGCCTCCTGTTGCACCTGTTCAACATGAGATCAAATATTTTGATAAATTACATGATGCTAATCTGCTTTGCTATGTGCTAGTTTGCTCTCGTATGCTTGTTTCACTAGATGAGGCGCCTATGTTGCATATTCCTCCTGCTGTTGCTAACCTTTTATAGGACTATAAAGATGTTTTTCCCGCTGAATTGCCGCCGGGTCGTCCTCCTATTCGTGGCATAGAACATCAGATTGATTTAATTCCAGGCGCACAGCTTCCTAATCACGCCCCGTACCGCACAAATCCTGAGGAGACGAAAGAAATTCAGCGTCAAGTGCAGGCATTGCTTGATAAAGGTTACATTCGTGAGTCTCTCAGCCCTTGTTCGGTTCCTGTTTTGCTTGTTCCTAAGAAAGATGGTTCTTGGCATATGTGTGTAGATTGTCGTGCAATTAACACTATTACAATTCGTTATCGATATCCTATACCACGCCTTGATGATATGCTTGATGAACTTAGTGGTGCCACAATTTTCTCTAAGGTTGATTTGCGTAGTGGTTACCATCAAATAAGAATGAAATTAGGAGATGAATGGAAAACGGCTTTTAAAACTAAATTTGGCTTGTATGAATGGTTGGTTATGCCGTTTGGATTGTCTAATGCTCCTAGCACTTTTATGCGCTTAATGAATGAAGTTCTTCGGCCTTTCATTGGAATATTTGTTGTTGTCTATTTTGATGATATTCATATATACAGCAAATCCATGAATGAGCGTTTAGATCATTTGCGTGCTGTTTTTGATGCTTTGCGTGCTGCTCACTTGTTTGGGAACATGGAAAAATGCACTTTTTGCACGCAACGTGTTTTGTTTCTTGGATATGTTGTTACTCCACAGGGCATTGAGGTCGATAGCAGCAAGGTGGACGCCATTCAGAGTTGGCCCCAACCGACGACGGTCACACAGGTTCGTAGTTTTCTTGGTCTTGCAGGCTTCTATCGTCGTTTTGTGCGGGATTTCAGTTCTATTGCTGCACCATTACATGAGCTGACCAAGAAGGGTGCGCCATTTGAGTGGGGCGCACCACAAGACGACGCATTCAACACTTTAAAGGAACGGTTAACTCATGCTCCTCTCTTACAATTGCCTAATTTTGATAAAGTGTTTGAATTGGAATGTGATGCTAGTGGAATTGGTTTGGGTGCTGTTTTGTTGCAAGATCATAAACCCATTGCTTATTTTAGTGAGAAGTTAAGTGGTGCTGCTCTTAAATATTCCACTTATGATAAAGAACTTTATGCTTTAGTAAGAACTTTGCAAACATGGCAGCATTATTTATGGCCTCGTGAATTTATTATTCATTCTGATCATGAGGCTTTGAAACATATTAGAACCCAAACTAATCTGAATCGTCGTCATGCTAAATGGGTTGAATTTATTGAATCTTTTCCATACATCATTAAACATAAAAACGGGAAGGAAAATGTGATTGCCGATGCTTTGTCTCATCGTTATATGATGCTGTCCCAATTAGACTTTAAAATCTTTGGTTTGCAAGCTTTGAAAATCAATATGTGAATGATGCTGATTTTCATGATATTATGATGCATTGTAAGGATGGCAAACCTTGGGGCAAATTTCATATGCAGGATGGGTTCCTGTTTCGTGCTAACAAGCTGTGTATTCCAGCTAGCTCGGTTCGTCTTTTGTTGTTACAAGAGGCGCATGGAGATGGTCTAATGGGTCACTTCGGCGTTTTCAAGACACATGAGGTGTTCGCCGACCATTTCTTTTGGCCACGGATGCGCCGTGATGTTGAGCGCTTTGTTGCACGCTGTACTATATGTCAAAAAGCTAAATCTCGTTTGGGTAATCATGGTTTGTATTGCCGGTTCCCTCTTCTCCTTGGCTTGATATTTCGATGGATTTTGTTTTGGGATTGCCTCGCACTAAGAAGGGGAGGGACAGTATTTTTGTGGTTGTTGATCGTTTCTCTAAAATGGCTCACTTTATACCTTGTCATAAAACTGATGATGCCTCAAATGTTGCTGAATTGTTCTTTAGAGAGATTGTTAGATTGCATGGAATTCCTAAAACAATTGTCTCTGATCGTGATGCTAAGTTTCTTAGTCATTTTTGGCGTTCTCTTTGGAATAAATTAGGAACTAAGCTGCTGTTTTCTACTACTTGTCATCCTCAAACTGATGGGCAAACTGAGGTAGTAAATAGAATTTTGTCCGCTATGCTTAGAGCTGTTCTAGATAAAAACTTGAGACGTTGGGAAGATTGTTTACCTCCTGTTGAATTTGCTTATAATCGTGCTACACATTCTGCCACTAAGATGTGTCCTTTTGAGGTTGTTTATGGCTATGTTCCTAGGGCGCCTATTGATTTGTTTGCTATTGATGCTGAAGATGAACCCCATCTTGATGCTCTTGCTTATATTGATCACATGAAACAGTTTCCTGAAGAAACACAACACAACATTGCCATTGCTAATAAAAAGTATCAAGTTGCTGGTAGTAAAGGTAGAAAACATATTTCTTTTGAACCTGGTGATTTGGTTTGGTTGCACTTGCGTAAAGATAGATTTCCTACTTTGCGTCGTTCTAAACTGATGCCTCGTGCTGCTGGTCCTTTTAAAGTGCTAACCAAGATTAACGATAATGCTTATGTTCTTGACTTGCCCATGGAGTTTGGTGTTTCCACTAGTTTTAATGTTGCAGATTTGAAACCATACTTGGGTGAGGATGATGAGTTGCCGTCGAGGACGACTTCACTTCAAGAAGGGGAGGATGATGAGGACATCAACGACATACGAATAATGACAACGGAAGATGGCGCGCCAAACCAAGTTATCACGCCTCCACCTCTCGTCGTCGCGCCTCCTCGAGTTACGGATCCATCTTCTAAGGAGACGACGACGTACAAGGGCCCAATCACTAGAGCTCGAGCCCAGGAATTGAAGACGGTTTTGATGCTAAGGAACGACGGCCCAGGATGATGTGGCCCGAAGGCCCACGTGGCCCAAGTCGCACGACTCCCTCTCCACCGCGCGCCCCTCCACTTCAGCCGGCCCTAGATGCCTCGTCCTCCCCCTATATAGTCAAGGGCTGCGCCCCTTGTAATCTTTGAGTTTTGTTTTAAGTTTAGCTTAGCTATACATCCGTCTCTCGACGTGAATTCAGAACTCCACCTTCGTGCAATACATCAGATTGCTCGCCTCTAATTCTTGCTCGTTCTTCGATTGCGCCTAAGAATTGATCCTCGTGATCAGGTTGATCTTGTTTACCGCAAGGTTAATATCCTCCGGAAGTTGGTTCAGCGATTGCATTGGCGCTTCGGCTTGCTCGTCGTAGTCGGATCGTGAGGGTCAACATCCACCAAATCGAAGTTATCTCCACTCGCCGAAAGATCGGGCACTCTACACCTATCAAAAACTCACCGAGAAACACTGGAATCTGATACCACTTGATAGGTGTAGAGTGCCCGATCTTTCGGCGAGTGGAGATAACTTCGATTTGGTGGATGTTGACCCTCACGATCCGACTACGACGAGCAAGCCGAAGCGCCAATGCAATCGCTGAACCAACTTCCGGAGGATATTAACCTTGCGATAAACAAGATCAACCTAATCACGAGGATCAATTCTTGCGCGCAATCGAAGAACGAGCAAGAATTAGAGGCGAGCAATCTGATGTATTGCACGAAGGTGGAGTTCTGAATTCACGTCGAGAGACGGATGTATAGCTAAGCTAAACTTAAAACAAAACTCGAAGATTACAAGGGGCGCAGCCCTTGACTATATAGGGGGAGGACGAGGCATCTAGGGCCGGCTGAAGTGGAGAGGCGCGCGGTGGAGAGGGAGTCGTGCGACTTGGGCCACGTGGACCTTCGGGCGACATCATCCTGGGCCGTCGTTCCTTAGCATCAAAACCGTCTTCAATTCCTGGGCTCGAGCTCTAGTGATTGGGCCCTTGTACGTCGTCGTCTCGTTAGAAGATGGATCCGTAACTCGAGGAGGCGCGACGACGAGAGGTGGAGGCGTGACAGCTTGGTTTGGCGCGCCATCTTCCGTCGTCATTATTCGTATGTCGTTGATGTCCTCATCACTAACCTTAAACTAGCCATTGTTCCACGAGATCAGCTTTCTGGGCCTATCGACCGGACTGTACGGTCACTGCCTGACCAGACCGTCCGGTCACTGCAATCCTCGGCACCAGCGGCTCTGCCCTGCTGAACTCCTGTACTGACCGGACCATCCGGTCAGCTGACCGGACCGTCCGGTCAGTTTTTCTCTCGAGTCCAGAAACTTTCTTGGCGCTGCCTCCTCTCTGCCCTGTGTGAAGCCACACAGACCGGACAGTCCGGTCCTACAGCTCCCAACACAGATAGATTCCTCGCTGCCCACTGTAACTCCTAGACAAGTCCTCTTAGTGACCGTACAATCCGGTCTCCACTCACCCCTCTGTCCGGTCACTTCGTCCAGGAGCTGAAACTCCTCGTCCTCGCTTGACTTCGTTTCTTGGCTTCTCCGTACAGCTCCTTGGCATCTTCAATGTCATCTAGTGCCTGTGATTTCACCGAACAACCTTGCACATCACCGACTAGTCATGACCTAAAAGAAATAAGCTATACCCCCTTGATAGTCTGGTTTTTTCTATGGACTCAAAGCCCTTACAACTAGACAAGCGTTGCCAACATTTGCTCCATAGCTTGTCCTTAGCTTTGATCCATCTCCATCAACCCTTGGACTCCATCAAGCTCACAAGCCTCCCTGCTTGCGGTCATTGTCATCCATCGCTAAGGCCGCTGTCAACAATCATCAGAGTAGAAAAGGTTTCCTACACGGACAACACTCGTGTAGACATTAGTCATATTTCATGTTTGTCATTCATCACCAAAACATTCATACCTTGGGGTGACCTCAATGGTCATGATCCTTACACTACTATTGGGTATACTTTCTTGAGACCAAGGATGAAGTGTTTCAACACTTTTGGAGCTTGGCTTTGAGGTTGTTCAAAGAACTCCATGGTGCATTATGAGCTTAGCTTTGAGGTTGTTCAGGTGTCATAGGATGAATAACAATTTTCTAACCCTTAAACAAGAAGGAATAATAATTGGATCGACCATGATGAACACTATCAACATCATATTGCCAAGGACGGCCAAGCAACAAAGAACATGCTTCCATTGGAACAACATCACAATCTACCAAATCAGAATAGGCACTAAGAGAGAAAGGAACACGTACCGAGCGCGTTACCTTTATTTTGCCGCCATCATTAAGCCATTGAACGTGATAAGGATGTGGATGCTTCCTTGTTGGCAATGACAACTGCTCCACCAAGGTCGTACTAGCCAAATTGTTGCAACTGCCACCATCGATGATTATACGGACCGCTCGTTCTTGCACAACGCCTTTGATATGAAAAATGTTGTGGCGCTGATGCTTTTCATCCTGAACGACCTGTGTACTAAGAACACGCTGCACAACAAGAGTTGCATACCAGTCGGCGGCACTAGAGTCGACATGAAGCTCCGTATTATCTGCATGATTAGTGGCAAGCATAGTCTGCTGAATATCCTCAGAATCACTAGCAGAAGAATACCCACCGTCGTCACGAATCAACATAGTTCGTTTATTTGGACAATCGCGTATCACATGACCAAATCCTCGGCAACGGTGACACTGAATATCACGAGCTCGTCCAGACACCGAGGAGGACGGCACGATTGAGGCAGATTTGGCCGTGGATGGAGCACTCGACTTGGACGTGGTCGAGGAGTGGTCGCGCGACGTGGAAGGAGGTGTCGACCGTGGAGCTGAAGGCGTCTTGGACCCTACAAAAATGTTAGGTCTTGACGAAGATTGTCGATCCTACACTTCACGTTCAGCTTTACAAGCATATTCAAATAAGGTCGTCATATCATCATAATGCTTATAATCAAGAATGTTCTTGATAGGTGTAGAGTGCCCGATCTTTCGGCGAGTGGAGATAACTTCGATTTGGTGGATGTTGACCCTCACGATCCGACTACGACGAGCAAGCCGAAGCGCCAATGCAATCGCTGAACCAACTTCCGGAGGATATTAACCTTGCGGTAAACAAGATCAACCTGATCACGAGGATCAATTCTTACGCGCAATCGAAGAACGAGCAAGAATTAGAGGCGAGCAATCTGATGTATTGCACGAAGGTGGAGTTCTGAATTCACGTCAAGAGACGGATGTATAGCTAAGCTAAACTTAAAACAAAACTCAAAGATTACAAGGGGCGCAGCCCTTGACTATATAGGGGGAGGACGAGGCATCTAGGGCCGGCTGAAGTGGAGAGGCGCGCGGTGGAGAGGGAGTCGTGCGACTTGGGCCACGTGGGCCTTCGGGCGACATCATCCTGGGCCGTCGTTCCTTAGCATCAAAACCGTCTTCAATTCCTGGGCTCGAGCTCTAGTGATTGGGCCCTTGTACGTCGTCGTCTCGTTAGAAGATGGATCCGTAACTCGAGGAGGCGCGACAACGAGAGGTGGAGGCGTGACAGCTTGGTTTGGCGCGCCATCTTCCGTCGTCATTAATCGTATGTCGTTGATGTCCTCATCATCCTCTCCTTCTTGAAGTGAAGTCGTCCTCGACGGCAACTCATCATCCTCACTCAAGTATGGTTTCAAATCATGATTACCCAAACGAGATTTAGCTTTTTGACATGTAGTACAGCGTGCAACAAGGCGCTCAACATCACGGCGCATCCGTGGCCAAAAGAAATGGTCGGCCAACACCTCATGTGTCTTGAAAACTCCGAAGTGACCCATAAGACCACCTCCATGCGCCTCCTGTAACAACAAAAGACGAACCGAGCTAGCTGGAATACACAGCTTGTTAGCACGAAACAGGAACCCATCCTGCATATGAAATTTGCCCCAAGGTTTGCCATCCTTACAATGCATCATAATATCATGAAAATCAGCATCATTCACAAATGATCTTTCAAAGCTTGCAAACCAAAGATTTTAAAGTCTAATTGGGACAGCATCATATAACAACGAGACAAAGCATCGACAATCACATTTTCCTTCCCGTTTTTATGTTTAATGATGTATGGAAAAGATTCAATAAATTCAACCCATTTAGCATGTCGACGATTCAGATTAGTTTGGGTTCTAATATGTTTCAAAGCCTCATGATCAGAATGAATAATAAATTCATGAGGCCATAAATAATGCTGCCATGTTTGCAAAGTTCTTACTAAAGCATAAAGTTCTTTATCATAAGTGGAATATTTAAGAGCAGCACCACTTAACTTCTCACTAAAATAAGCAATGGGTTTATGATCTTGCAACAAAACAGCACCCAAACCAATTCCACTAGCATCACATTCCAATTCAAACCTGTGTGACCGTCGTCGGTTGCCAAGGACTTGTTCAGGTGTCATATGATGAATAACAATTTTCTGACCCTTGAACATGAAGGAATAATAATTGGAGCGACCATGATGAACACTATCAACATCATATTGCCAAGGACGGCCAAGCAACGAAGAGCATGCTTCCATTGGAACAACATCACAATCTACAAAATCAGAATAGGCGCCAAGAGAGAAAGGAACACGTACCGAGCGCGTTACCTTTATTTTGCCGCCATCATTAAGCCATTGAACGTGATAAGGATGTGGATGCTTCCTTGTTGGCAATGACAACTGCTCCACCAAGGTCGTACTAGCTAAATTGTTGCAACTGCCACCATCGATGATTATACGGACCGCTCGTTCTTGCACAACGCCTTTGATAAGAAATATCTTGTGGCGCTGATGCTTTTCATCCTGAACGACCTGTGTACTAAGAACACGCTGCACAACAAGAGTGGCATACCTGTCGGCGGCACTAGAGTCGACATGAAGCTCCGTATTATCTGCATGATTAGTGGCAAGCATAGTCTGCTGAATATCCTCAGAATCACTAGCAGAAGAATACCCACTGTCGTCACAAATCAACATAGTTCGTTTATTTGGACAATCGCGTATCACATGACCAAATCCTCGGCAACGGTGACACTGAATATCACAAGCTCGTCCAGACGACGAGGAGGACGGCACGAACGAGGCAGATTTGGCCGTGGATGGAGCACTCGACTTGGACGTGGTCGAGGAGTGGTCGCGCAACGTGGAAGGAGGTGTCGACCGTGGAGCTGAAGGCGTCTTGGACCCTACAAAAATGTTAGGTCTTGACGAAGATTGTCAATCCTGCACTTCACGTTCAGCTTTACAAGCATATTCAAATAAGGTGGTCATATCATCATAATGCTTATAATCAAGAATATTCTGAATTTCA
Organism: Eleusine indica; assembly: GCA_030378355.1. Taxonomy (NCBI): domain Eukaryota; kingdom Viridiplantae; phylum Streptophyta; class Magnoliopsida; order Poales; family Poaceae; genus Eleusine; species Eleusine indica. Next base: position 23,166,047 of record CM059500.1, read on the forward strand.
CGATTTAACCCACCCCTAAAGCGAGCCATAGCAGCATCATCCAGTTCAACTAAACCACAGCGAATCATACCCTTTTGCAAAGCTTGATAATAATCCTCTACGAAAAGTGAACCTTGTTGAAAACGCTGCATTTGATTAAGCAAATCTCTAGCATAATATGACGGCACAAAACGATAACGCATAGCAGCTGTTAATGCCATCCAAGTGGCTGGAATGATAGGTGTAGAGTGCCCGATCTTTCGGCGAGTGGAGATAACTTCGATTTGGTGGATGTTGACCCTCACGATCCGACTACGACGAGCAAGCCGAAGCGCCAATGCAATCGCTGAACCAACTTCCGGAGGATATTAACCTTGCGGTAAACAAGATCAACCTGATCACGAGGATCAATTCTTACGCGCAATCGAAGAACGAGCAAGAATTAGAGGCGAGCAATCTGATGTATTGCACGAAGGTGGAGTTCTGAATTCACGTCGAGAGACGGATGTATAGCTAAGCTAAACTTAAAACAAAACTCAAAGATTACAAGGGGCGCAGCCCTTGACTATATAGGGGGAGGACGAGGCATCTAGGGCCGGCTGAAGTGGAGAGGCACGAGGTGGAGAGGGAGTCGTACGACTTGGGCCACGTGGGCCTTCGGGCGACATCATCCTGGGCCGTCGTTCCTTAGCATCAAAACCGTCTTCAATTCCTGGGCTCGAGCTCTAGTGATTGGGCCCTTGTACGTCGTCGTCTCGTTAGAAGATGGATCCATAACTCAAGGAGGCGCGACGACGAGAGGTGGAGGCGTGACAGCTTGGTTTGGCGCGCCATCTTCTGTCGCCATTATTCGTATGTCGTTGATGTCCTCATCATCCTCCCCTTCTTGAAGTGAAGTCGTCCTCGACGGCAACTCATCATCCTCACCCAAGTATGGTTTCAAATCATGATTAGCCAAACGAGATTTAGCTTTTTGACATGTAGTACAGCGTGCAACAAGGCGCTCAACATCACGGCGCATCCGTGGCCAAAAGAAATGGTCGGCCAACACCTCATGTGTCTTGAAAACTCCGAAGTGACCCATAAGACCACCTCCATGCGCCTCCTGTAACAACAAAAGACGAACCGAGCTAGCTGGAATACACAGCTTGTTAGCACGAAACAGGAACCCATCCTGCATATGAAATTTGCCCCAAGGTTTACCATCCTTACAATGCATCAAAATATCATGAAAATCAGCATCATTCACATATTGATCTTTCAAAGCTTGCAAACCAAAGATTTTAAAGTCTAATTGGGACAGCATCATATAACGACGAGACAAAGCATCGGCAATCACATTTTCCTTCCCGTTTTTATGTTTAATGATGTATGGAAAAGATTCAATAAATTCAACCCATTTTGCATGACGACGATTCAGATTAGTTTGGGTTCTAATATGTTTCAAAGCCTCATGATCAGAATGAATAATAAATTCGCGAGGCCATAAATAATGCTGCCATGTTTGCAAAGTTCTTACTAAAGCATAAAGTTCTTTATCATAAGTGGAATATTTAAGAGCAGCACCACTTAACTTCTCACTAAAATAAGCAATGGGTTTATGATCTTGCAACAAAACAGCACCCAAACCAATTCCACTAGCATCACATTCCAGTTCAAACACTTTATCAAAATTAGGCAATTGTAAGAGAGGAGCATGAGTTAACCGTTCCTTTAAAGTGTTGAATGCGTCGTCTTGTGGTGCGCCCCACTCAAATGGCGCACCCTTCTTGGTCAGCTCATGTAATGGTGCAGCAATAGAACTGAAATCCCGCACAAAACGACGATAGAAGCCTGCAAGACCAAGAAAACTGCGAACCTGTGTGACCGTCGTCGGTTGGGGCCAACTCTGAATGGCGTCCACCTTGCTGCTATCGACCTCAATGCCCTGTGGAGTAACAACATATCCAAGAAACGAAACACGTTGCGTGCAAAAAGTGCATTTTTCCATGTTCCCAAACAAGTGAGCAGCACGCAAAGCATCAAAAACAGCACGCAAATGATCTAAATGCTCATTCATGGATTTGCTGTATATAAGGATATCATCAAAATAGACAACAACAAATATTCCAATGAAAGACCGAAGAACTTCATTCATTAAGCGCATAAAAGTGCTAGGAGCATTAGACAATCCAAACGGCATAACCAACCATTCATACAAGCCAAATTTAGTTTTAAAAGCCGTTTTCCATTCATCTCCTAATTTCATTCTTATTTGATGGTAACCACTACGTAAATCAACCTTAGAGAAAATTGTGGCACCACTAAGTTCATCAAGCATATCATCAAGGCGTGGTATAGGATATCGATAACGAATTGTAATATTGTTAATTGCACGACAATCTACACACATACGCCAAGAACCATCTTTCTTAGGAACAAGCAAAACAGGAACCGAACAAGGGCTGAGAGACTCACGAATGTAACCTTTATCAAGCAATGCCTGCACTTGACGCTGAATTTCTTTCGTCTCCTCAGGATTTGTGCGGTACGGGGCGCGATTAGGAAGCTGTGCGCCTGGAATTAAATCAATCTGATGTTCTATGCCACGAATAGGAGGAAGACCCGACGGCAATTCAGCGGGAAAAACATCTTTATAGTCCTGTAAAAGGTTAGCAACAACAGGAGGAATATGGAACATAGGCGCCTCATCTAGTGAAACAAGCATACGAGAGCAAACTAGCGCATAGCAAAGCAGATTAGCATCATGTAATTCATCAAAATCAGCACGTGTAGCAAGCAAGATAGGGTTATTCAATTTGATCTCATGTTGAACAGGTGCAACAGGAGGCGATGTAACCAATTTTGCAGCTTTTGTCGCTCGAGCAATATCATCTTTAAGAACTTGTTCAGGTGTCATAGGATGAATAACAATTTTCTGACCCTTAAACATGAAGGAATAATAATTGGAGCGACCATGATGAACACTATCAACATCATATTGCCAAGGACGGCCAAGCAACAAAGAGCATGCTTCCATTGGAACAACATCACAATCTACAAAATCAGAATAGGCGCCAAGAGAGAAAGGAACACGTACCGAGCGCGTTACCTTTATTTTGCCGCCATCATTAAGCCATTGAACGTGATAAGGATGTGGATGCTTCCTTGTTGGCAATGACAACTACTCCACCAAGGTCGTACTAGCCAAATTGTTGCAACTGCCACCATCGATGATTATACTCACCGCTCGTTCTTGCACAACGCCTTTGATATGAAAAATGTTGTGGCGCTGATGCTTTTCATCCTGAACGACCTGTGTACTAAGAACACGCTGCACAACAAGAGTTGCATACCTGTCGGCGGCACTAGAGTCGACATGAAGCTCCGTATTATCTGCATGATTAGTGGCAAGCATAGTCTGCTGAATATCCTCAGAATCACTAGCAGAAGAATACCCACCGTCGTCACGAATCAACATAGTTCGTTTATTTGGACAATCGCGTATCATATGACCAAATCCTCGGCAACGGTGACACTGAATATCACGAGCTCGTCCAGACGACGAGGAGGACGGCACGATCGAGGCAGATTTGGCCGTGGATGGAGCACTCGACTTGGACGTGGTCGAGGAGTGGTCGCGCGACGTGGAAGGAGGTGTCGGCCGTGGAGCTGAAGGCGTCTTGGACCCTACAAAAATGTTAGGTCTTGACGAAGATTGTCGATCCTGCACTTCACATTCAGCTTTACAAGCATATTCAAATAAGGTGGTCATATCATCATAATGCTTATAATCAAGAATGTTCTGAATGTCACGATTTAACCCACCCCTAAAGCGAGCCATAGCAGCATCATCCAGTTCGACTAAACCACAGCGAATCATACCCTTTTGCAAAGCTTGATAATAATCCTCTACGGAAAGTGAACCTTGTTGAAAACGCTGCATTTGATTAAGCAAATCTCTAGCATAATATGACGGCACAAAACGATGACGCATAGCAGCTTTTAATGCCGTCCAAGTGGCTGGAATATTATCAGGATATCTTTGTCTATACTCACGCCACCAAAGTAAAGCAAATTCAGTAAATTCACTAATAGCAGCCTTAACTTGTAAATTAGCAGGAATATCATGGCATGCAAATTTTTGTTCAACCTCTAATTCCCAATCAAGATAAGCACCCGGATCATATTTGCCATTAAAAGTGGGAATACGAAATTTTATTTTGGCAAAAGAATCATTAATAGGAACACGTACCCTACGAGCACGACCACGGCGATTGTCGTCGTCCTGCTCGGTGTCGGCGCCGTAGTCACGTGCATGTTGCAACTCCGTGAGCTGCGTCGTCATGGTCCCAAGCTGCGTCGACATGGCCTCAAGACGAGTCATGATCGTCGCGAGCGTGGTGCGGGCAGCCGTATCAGCGAGGTCCAGTTGATCAAAACGCTCATTCGACGAAGTGACCGTAGAGTCAAGTCTCTCGTGCATCGTCTTCATGTCGTTTTGTAGACCGTCAACCTGTGCCTGGACATCCTGGAGGGTGAGCTCCTCCGACTTCGAGCTGTTTTCTGCCATAGAAACACAAGCAATACAAAAAGCGGGATCCTACAACGAGAGGTGAGTGGTGGGTGAAAAGCTCAATCAAAAAGCTGTTATCAAATTCTTACCCGTCCTTACCAAGCACGCAAGCGTGAACTGCAACCACAGGTAAAACCGGTGGAAGATTGGAGGAGCGATTGCGTGGTGAAACAAAAACCTGCTCGTAGTAGAAAATTTGTGGGGCTAGGAGGCTGCACTCAATCCAAGGGTTAGCACAATTCAAACAATAACTGCAAAGCTGAATAATGGTGCTAAACGCGAAAAGATTGCTGCCGGTACAAGTGCAAGAGGAAGGAAAAAAAGGATCAAAACAAAGTGCAGCAAGAACGCGTCGCCTGTGTTGCTCGGCCGCTCTTTTTTTTTCTCTTTTTTTTTTCCTTTCTTTTTTATTTTCTCTTTTTTTTCTTTTTTTTTCTTTTTTTTTTAATACTTTTTGCTGAAAATATAAACAATGAGACCTCAAATAAGCAATTAAGCACAAGCACTTTTTTTTTTGAGGCAGGGGTAGAACGGGTCACGACGTAACCGAGTAGGACTCGATCGTCGAGGCAGTGATTGACCCGGACTCACGGTGCAGCGGATAAATTTGGCAAGCGAGACGGGATAAACAGATGCGGCGGAAAGCAAACTGTGGTGGTGAAAACACGCGGCACGGCGGAAGGATACGACGATGATAGGAAGAAAACGATGAAACACAGTGTACCAGCAACGATCAAAAGCGAAAGCACAAAAACTCAACAACGCAAATTATTGAACGAAAGTGCGAGGCTCAAAACCGTACTGGGGTAAACTTTTTTTTTTTTGTAATTTTTGGTTTATGTGGACTTGGATAAAACTCACCGAGAAACACTGGAATCTGATACCACTTGATAGGTGTAGAGTGCCCGATCTTTCGGCGAGTGGAGATAACTTCGATTTGGTGGATGTTGACCCTCACGATCCGACTACGACGAGCAAGCCGAAGCGCCAATGCAATCGCTGAACCAACTTCCGGAGGATATTAACCTTGCGGTAAACAAGATCAACCTGATCACGAGGATCAATTCTTACGCGCAATCGAAGAACGAGCAAGAATTAGAGGCGAGCAATCTGATGTATTGCACGAAGGTGGAGTTCTGAATTCACGTCGAGAGACGGATGTATAGCTAAGCTAAACTTAAAACAAAACTCAAAGATTACAAGGGGCGCAGCCCTTGACTATATAGGGGGAGGACGAGGCATCTAGGGCCGGCTGAAGTGGAGAGGCACGAGGTGGAGAGGGAGTCGTACGACTTGGGCCACGTGGGCCTTCGGGCGACATCATCCTGGGCCGTCGTTCCTTAGCATCAAAACCGTCTTCAATTCCTGGGCTCGAGCTCTAGTGATTGGGCCCTTGTACGTCGTCGTCTCGTTAGAAGATGGATCCATAACTCAAGGAGGCGCGACGACGAGAGGTGGAGGCGTGACAGCTTGGTTTGGCGCGCCATCTTCTGTCGCCATTATTCGTATGTCGTTGATGTCCTCATCATGGAATATTATCAGGATATCTTTGTCTATACTCACGCCACCAAAGTAAAGCAAATTCAGTAAATTCACTAATAGCAGCCTTAACTTGTAAATTAGCAGGAATTTCATGGCATGCAAATTTTTATTCAACCTCTAATTCCCAATCAAGATAAGCACCCGGATCATATTTGCCATTAAAAGTGAGAATACAAAATTTTATTTTGGCAAAAGAATCATTAATAGGAACACGTACCCTACGAGCACGACCACGGCGATTGTCGTCGTCCTGCTCGGCGTAGGCGCAGTAGTCACGTGCATTTTGCAACTCTGTGAGCTGCGTCGTCATGGTCCCAAGCTGCGCCGACATGGCCTCAAGACGAGTCATGATCGTCGCGAGCGTGGTGTGGGCAGCCGTATCAGCGAAGTCCAGTTGATCAAAACGCTCATTCGACGAAGTGACCGTAGAGTCAAGTCTCTCGTGCATCGTCTTCATGTCGTTTTGTAGACCATCAACCTGTGCCTGGACATCCTGGAGGGTGAGCTCCTCCGACTTCGAGCTATTTTCTGCCATAGAAACACAAGCAATACAAAAAGCAGGATCCTACAACGAGGTGAGTGGTGGATGAAAAGCTCAATCAAAAAGCTGTTATCAAATTCTTACCCGTCCTTACCAAACACGCAAGCGTGAACTGCAACCACAGGTAAAACCGGTGGAAGATTGGAGGAGCGATTGCGTGGTGAAACAAAAACCTACTCGTAGTAGAAAATTTGTGGGGCTGGGAGGCTGCACTCAATCCAAGGGTTAGCACAATTCAAACAATAACTGCAAAGCTGAATAATGGTGCTAAACGCGAAAAGATTGCTGCCGGTACAAGTGCAAGAGGAAGGAAGAAGGATCAAAACAAAGTGCAGCAAGAACGCGTCGCCTGTGTTGCTCGGCCGCTCTCTTTTTTTTCTTTCTTTCTTTTTCTTTTTTTTATACCTTTTTCTGAAAATATAAACAATGAGACCTCAAATGAGCAATTAAGCACAAGCGCTTTTTTTCTTTTTTTTGAGACTCTCTCTCTCTCTCTCTCTCTCTCTCTCTCTCTCTAGAGTAGGGAAACACGAAACCGAACAGAACCAAACACAGGGCGTGGCGAGCGGGTCACGACGTATCCGAGTAGGACTCGATCGGTGAGGTAGTGATTGACCCAGACTCACGGTGCAGCGGAAAAGCTTGGCAAGCGATCGACTGACCACAACTTGGCAAGCGATCGGCCAAGTAGGAGAGCGAGACGGGGTAAACAGATGCGGTGGAAAGCAAACTGTGGTGGTGAAACACACGGCACAGCGGAAGGATACGACGATGATAGGAAGAAAACAATAAAACACAGTGTACCAGCAACGATCAAAAGCGAAAGCACAAAAACTCAACAACGCAAATTATTGAATGAAAGTGCAAGGCTCAAAACCGTACTGGGGTAAACTTATTTTGTAGTTTTTGGTTTATGTGGACTTGGATAAAACTCACTGAGAGACACTGGAATCTGATACCACTTGATAGGTGTAGAGTGCCCGATCTTTCAGCGAGTGGAGATAACTTCGATTTGGTGGATGTTGACCCTCACGATCCGACTACGACGAGCAAGCCGAAGCGCCAATGCAATCGCTGAACCAACTTCCGGAGGATATTAACCTTGCGGTAAACAAGATCAACCTGATCACGAGGATCAATTCTTACGCGCAATCGAAGAACGAGCAAGAATTAGAGGCGAGCAATCTGATGTATTGCACGAAGGTGGAGTTCTGAATTCACGTCGAGAGACGGATGTATAGCTAAGCTAAACTTAAAACAAAACTCGAAGATTGCAAGGGGCACAGCCCTTGACTATATAGGGGGAGGACAAGGCATCTAGGGCCGACGGAAGTGGAGAGGCGCGCGGTGGAGAGGGAGTCGCGCGACTTGGGCCACATGGGCCTTCGGGCGGCATCATCCTGGGCCGTCGTTCCTTAGCATCAAAACCGTCTTCAATTCCTGGGCTCGAGCTCTAGTGATTGGGCCCTTGTACGTCATCGTATCGTTAGAAGATGGATCCGTAACTCGAGGAGGCGCGACGACGAGAGGTGGAGGCGTGACAGCTTGGTTTGGCGCGCCATCTTCCGTCGTCATTATTCGTATGTCGTTGATGTCCTCATCAGTGGAGGCGTGACAGCTTGGTTTCGCGCGCCATCTTCCGTCGTCATTATTCGTATGTCGTTGATGTCCTCATCAACCGGGAGAGACTTGCAAGTGGTCAGGATCACGGGATAAGGTGACATGCGTCAACATCAAGGAAGACACGCTTTGAGAAGCATGCATGGTGGTTTTCCGGTTTGGGCCTCCAAACTGGTGGCGGCGATTGGTGGTGCATGTGGCACCATCACGAAGCTTGTGTCAAGACATAGCAAAAATGTGAAGGGCCCGAAGGCATTCGGGCGCCATAAAAAGAGATGGACAAGTTTGTCCTTGGTGGTAGGTGGAAATGTATTGTAGGTCAACGGTAGTGTGGTGTTTAGGACAAACCCTAGGCCTATATAGGGAGAGGTAGGGCTGGTGGGAGAGGATGCCTCTTCCCATTAGCCTTGTGTTAGGGTTTCATTTCACAGAGCTAGGAGTGTGCTTCATGTTGTAGGGGAGAGGAGAGAGTGTGTGAGAGACAATCTTTTCTCTTCCAAAGAGTGGGAGGAAGAGGGTGGCTTCCTATACATGTATCCATGTATCTTCAATGGATGAATCAATGATATGAGGTTCAATTTGGTGCTCAAGTTCATCCTCTCTCCCTAAATCCCAAATTTGTCTTTTTCCCTATTTTCATGAGAATTTTCAATCTCCTTTATGAATGAGTTTTGGGATGGATTTCTTGGGTGGGTCTTGGTACTATGACGTGCTAGAACATCCCTATATGGGTCCTTGACCGAATCAAAGGCATGAGCACCTTTGATTTTGTGGATTTCTCCAAGTTCCTCTTTTTTGTGTTCTTGGCTCAAGATCTGCAATTCATGATGATTCTTTGAGCTTTTTGAGTGGATCTTTTTGGAGTAGAGTCGCTGGTCCAAATTTCATGATTTTTGGAGTTAGTTTGATAGGGCATTGGCATTTTTCTCCTCGAAGCACTGCCCCTGATTTGACCCTGAAGGAACATCCGTTGATGAAGGAACTTCCGTCGTGAACTTCCATCGACGAAGGAACTTCCGTCGTAAACTTCTGTCAATGAAGGAACTTCCATCGTGAACTTCCGTCAATGAAGGAACTTCCATCAGAGCTTATGTCGGAACTTCCATCAAGGTCCAGAATTGTAATTTCTTGGATCTCCCTTGTTTCCCTTTTGACCCTCTTGAGCTTCCACTATGTGTCCTATTATTTTGAGTCATTCCTAGGGTTAGCACATCAAAAGTTGGTGCGTGTGACCTTGGTGATTTGCTTAGAGGTTGGATTGGGTTCTAATTAGGACGTAAGCCAAGTTCTTGAGAAGAATTTTTATTGGCTCCCATTCACCTCCCCTCTGAGCACCTTCCTCGGTCCTACAATATACCTATAAAAGTGGAAAGACTTAGCATTTAATACTTGCATGTTAGTTAGGAATAATACAATTCCACTTGTCCTTGGAGATTCTGTGCATGCAAGGATTTGATGCAAAAGAAGTGGAGAAATGGAGCATAATCCTAGGAAACAGCGTTCTAGCTAATTAGACGATGCCAACTGGGATTCCTCCAGAGAACACCGACTAAAAACAAAAAAGGACCCACCTACCAGTCACCTAGAAAAAGCACAAAGCAAAAGGGCCCACTTGCTGGTTGGCCGACCTGGTCTTGAGCCCATTTCGAGCGGGCTTCCACGTGGTGCTTCCTCAGTGAATTCCTGACGTAGGTACATGGCTGTTCCATGGCGGTTACTCCTTAGTAGCAACCTATGGCCCCTACACATAGAAGGGGAGAGCTCCACTCCAAGACACACACTCAAGAGTTATTCATTTCCCTCTTTCACTTAGTAGTTTCCTAGTCCTAGTGGAGTTTAGTGTAGGAGGAGCCTTGCTCATGTCTCCAAGTCATAGGAATATTGGTTGGCCCTTGTATCTTTACCTTTATTCTATTTTATTATGACTTTATTCTATTCAATTAATATAGTTCTTCCATATAGTTATGCTTATGATATGTGTTTCTTGTTTGGTTATATATCATATTCATGCCATAGGACTTTATGCTTTCATGATGATATAGACTTGCTACATAAGTTGTTACATGACAATCATTGTTTATGCAGGCATATGTCATGATTGCTATAGAACTTGACTATAATATAAATGTTATAATGCTAGTTATACTTTAGCCTAGTTGTTATACTTCAACATGGGTTTGATATCCAATTAGGATTCCAATTGCTTAGCTCATGACTTGTTAATCCATAGGGTTAGAGTTATGTGTGCTTTAGTATTTGTTAATCCAATCGGTGGTTCTAGTGTTTGATCAATGCTAGAATTGTACTTAAATATGTAAGCGCGATGCTTAGATAGCTAGGTAGTATTGATCACCTTGTAATCCACGGTTTGTAGAGGTAGGAAGTAGGTGGTGACAGCCCTATCTGTCCATTGTACTCCTTCATGTTCAGTTACGACCTGTGTCCAAGACGGTGTTGCCTTGTGTATGCCGGGCATGAATCCGTACACGAAGTGTTGAAAGCATTAGACTATGACTAGTATAACTTTGCTTGTAATTGTTTGACTACGTGACTATATAGGTGATGAGGACATCAACAACATACGAATAATGACGACGGAAGATGGCGCGCCAAACCAAGCTGTCACGCCTCCACCTCTCGTCGTCGCGCCTCCTCGAGTTACGGATCCATCTTCTAACGAGACGACGACGTACAAGGGCCCAATCACTAGAGCTCGAGCCCAGGAATTGAAGACGGTTTTGATGCTAAGGAACGACGGCCCAGGATGATGTCGCCCGAAGGCCCACGTGGCCCAAGTCGCACGACTCCCTCTCCACCGCGTGCCTCTCCACTTCAGCCGGCCCTAGATGCCTCGTCCTCCCCCTATATAGTCAAGGGCTGCGCCCCTTGTAATCTTCGAGTTTTGTTTTAAGTTTAGCTTAGCTATACATCCGTCTCTCGACGTGAATTCAGAACTCCACCTTCGTGCAATACATCAGATTGCTCGCCTCTAATTCTTACTCGTTCTTCGATTGCGCGTAAGAATTGATCCTCGTGATCAGGTTGATCTTGTTTACCGCAAGGTTAATATCCTCCAGAAGTTGGTTCAGTGATTGCATTGGCGCTTCGGCTTGCTCGTCGTAGTCGGATCGTGAGGGTCAACATCGACCAAATCGAAGTTATCTCCACTCGCCGAAAGATCGGGCACTCTACACCTATCAAGTGGTATCAGATTCCAGTGTTTCTCGGTGAGTTTTATCCAAGTCCACATAAACCGAAAACTACAAAAAAAAGTTTACCCCAGTACGGTTTTGAGCCTCGCACTTTCGTTCAATAATTTGAGTTGTTGAGTTTTTGTGCTTTCGCTTTTGATCGTTGCTGGTACACTGTGTTTCATCGTTTTCTTCCTATCATCGTCGTATCCTTCCGCCGTGCCGCTTGTTTTCACCACCACAGTTTGCTTTCCGCCGCATCTGTTTACCCCGTCTCGCTTGCCAAGTTTTTCCGCTACACCGTGAGTCCGGGTCAATCACTGCCTCGACGATCGAGTCCTACTCGGTTACGTCGTGACCCGCTCGCCTCGCCCTGTGTTTAGTTCTGTTCGGTTTCATGTGCCCCGCTCGCCTCGCTGATCGAGTCCTACTCGGTTACGTCGTGACCCGCTCGCCTCGCCCTGTGTTTGTTTCTGCTCGGTTTCGTTTGTTCCTACTCTAGAGAGAGAGAGAGAGAGAGAAAGTATATATTTTTTAATTACCGTTCTACCCCTGCCTCAAAAAAAAGCGCTTGTGCTTAATTGCTTATTTGAGGTCTCATTGTTTATATTTTCAGAAAAAAGTATAAAAAAAAGAGAAAAAAAAGAAAGAAAAAAAAGAGAAAAAAAAAGAGAAAAAAAAGGGAGAAAAAAAAGAGCGGCCGAGCAACACAGGCGACGCGTTCTTGTTGCACTTTGTTTTGATCCTTCTTCCTTCCTCTTGCACTTGTACCGACAGCAATCTTTTCGTGTTTAGCACCATTATTCAGCTTTGCAGTTATTGTTTGAATTGTGCTAACCCTTGGATTGAGTGCAGCCTCCTAGCCCCACAAATTTTCTATTACGAGCAGGTTTTTGTTTCACCACGCAATCGCTCCTCCAATCTTCCACCGGTTTTACCTGTGGTTGCAGTTCACGCTTGCGTGCTTGGTAAGGACGGGTACGAATTTGATAACAGCTTTTTGATTGAGCTTTTCACCCACCACTCACCTCTTGTTGTAGGATCCCGCTTTTTGTATTGCTTGTGTTTCTATGGCAGAAAACAGCTCGAAGTCGGAGGAGCTCACCCTCCAGGATGTCCAGGCACAGGTTGACGGTCTACAAAACGACATGAAGACGATGCACGAGAGACTTGACTCTACGGTCACTTCGTCGAATGAGCGTTTTGATCAACTGGACCTCGCTGATACGGCTGCCCGCACCACGCTCGCGACGATCATGACTCGTCTTGAGGCCATGTCGACGCAGCTTGGGACCATGACGACGCAGCTCACGGAGTTGCAACATGCACGTGACTACGGCACCGACACCGAGCAGGACGACGACAATCGCCGTGGTCGTGCTCGTAGGGTACGTGTTCCTATTAATGATTCTTTTGCCAAAATAAAATTTCGTATTCCCACTTTTAATGGCAAATATGATCCGGGTGCTTATCTTGATTGGGAATTAGAGGTTGAACAAAAATTTGCATGCCATGATATTCCTGCTAATTTACAAGTTAAGGCTGCTATTAGTGAATTTACTGAATTTGCTTTACTTTGGTGGCGTGAGTATAGACAAAGATATCCTGATAATATTCCAGCCACTTGGACGGCATTAAAAGCTGCTATGCGTCATCGTTTTGTGCCGTCATATTATGCTAGAGATTTGCTTAATCAAATGCAGCGTTTTCAACAAGGTTCACTTTCCGTAGAGGATTATTATCAAGCTTTGCAAAAGGGTATGATTCGCTGTGGTTTAGTTGAACTGGATGATGCTGCTATGGCTCGCTTTAGGGGTGGGTTAAATCGTGAAATTCAGAATATTCTTGATTATAAGCATTATGATGATATGACCACCTTATTTGAATATGCTTGTAAAGCTGAACGTGAAGTGCAGGATCGACAATCTTCGTCAAGACCTAACATTTTTGTAGGGTCCAAGACGCCTTCAACTCCACGGTCGACACCTCCTTCCACGTCGCGCAACCACCCCTTGACCACGTCCAAGTCGAGTGCTCCATCCACGGCCAAATCTGCCTCGATCGTGCCGTCCTCCTCGTCGTCTGGACGAGCTCGTGATATTCAGTGTCACCGTTGCCGAGGATTTGGTCATGTGATACGCGATTGTCCCAATAAACGAACTATGTTGATTCGTGACGACGGTGGGTATTCTTCTGCTAGTGATTCTGAGGATATTCAGCAGACTATGCTTGCCACTAATCATGCAGATAATACGGAGCTTCATGTCGACTCTAGTGCGCCGACAGGTATGCCACTCTTGTTGTGCAGCGTGTTCTTAGTACACAGGTCGTTCAGGATGAAAAGCATCAGCGCCACAACATTTTTCATATCAAAGGCGTTGTGCAAGAACGAGCGGTGCGTATAATCATCGATGGTGGCAGTTGCAACAATTTGCCTAGTACGACCTTGGTGGAGCAGTTGTCATTGCCAACAAGGAAGCATCCGCATCCTTATCACGTTCAATGGCTTAATGATGGCGGCAAAATAAAGGTAACGCGCTCGGTACGTGTTCCTTTCTCTCTTGGCGCCTATTCTGATTTTGTAAATTGTGATGTTGTTCCAATGGAAGCATGCTCTTTGTTGCTTGGCCGTCCTTGGCAATATGATGTTGATAGTGTTCATCATGGTCGCTCCAATTATTATTCTTTAATGTTTAAGGGTCAGAAAATTATTATTCATCCTATGACACCTGAACAAGTTCTCAAAGATGATATTGCTCGAGCGACAAAAGCTGAAAATTGGTTACATCGCCTCCTGTTGCACCTGTTCAATATGAGATCAAATTGAATAACCCTATCTTGCTTGCTACACGTGCTGATTTTGATGAATTACATGATGCTAATCTGCTTTGCTATGCGCTAGTTTGCTCTCGTATGCTTGTTTCACTAGATGAGGCGCCTATGTTGCATATTCCTCCTGCTGTTGCTAACCTTTTGTAGGACTATAAAGATGTTTTTCCTGCTGAATTGCCACCGGGTCTTCCTCCTATTCGTGGCATAGAACATCAGATTGATTTAATTCCAGGCGCACAGCTTCTTAATCGCGCCCCATACCGCACAAATCCTGAGGAGACGAAAGAAATTCAGCGTCAAGTGCAGGCATTGCTTGATAAAGGTTACATTCGTGAGTCTCTCAGCCCTTGTTCGGTTCCTGTTTTGCTTGTTCCTAAGAAAGATGGTTCTTGGCGTATGTGTGTAGATTGTCGTGCAATTAACAATATTACAATTCGTTATCGATATCCTATACCACGCCTTGATGATATGCTTGATGAACTTAGTGGTGCCATAATTTTCTCTAAGGTTGATTTACGTAGTGGTTACCATCAAATAAGAATGAAATTAGGAGATGAATGGAAAACGGCTTTTAAAACTAAATTTGGCTTGTATGAATGGTTGGTTATGCCGTTTGGATTGTCTAATGCTCCTAGCACTTTTATGCGCTTAATGAATGAAGTTCTTCGGTCTTTCATTGGAATATTTGTTGTTGTCTATTTTGATGATATCCTTATATACAGCAAATGCATGAATGAGCATTTAGATCATTTGCGTGCTGTTTTTGATGCTTTGCGTGCTGCTCACTTGTTTGGGAACATGAAAAAATGCACTTTTTGCACGCAACGTGTTTTGTTTCTTGGATATGTTGTTACTCCACAGGGCATTGAGGTCGATAGCAGCAAGGTGGACGCCATTCAGAGTTGGCCACAACCGACGACGGTCACACAGGTTCGCAGTTTTCTTGGTCTTGCAGGCTTCTATCGTCGTTTTGTGCGGGATTTCAGTTCTATTGCTGCACCATTACATGAGCTGACCAAGAAGGGTGCGCCATTTGAGTGGGGCGCACCACAAGACGACGCATTCAACACTTTAAAGGAACGGTTAACTCATGCTCCTCTCTTACAATTGCCTAATTTTGATAAAGTGTTTGAATTGGAATGTGATGCTAGTGGAATTGGTTTGGGTGCTGTTTTGTTGCAAGATCATAAACCCATTGCTTATTTTAGTGAGAAGTTAAGTGGTGCTGCTCTTAAATATTCCACTTATGATAAAGAACTTTATGCTTTAGTAAGAACTTTGCAAACATGGCAGCATTATTAATGGCCTCGCGAATTTATTATTCATTCTGATCATGAGGCTTTGAAACATATTAGAACCCAAACTAATCTGAATCGTCGTCATGCTAAATGGGTTGAATTTATTGAATCTTTTCCATACATCATAAAACATAAAAACAGGAAGGAAAATGTGATTGCCGATGCTTTGTCTCGTCGTTATATGATGGTATCCCAATTAGACTTTAAAATCTTTGGTTTGTAAGCTTTGAAAGATCAATATGTGAATGATGTTGATTTTCATGATATTATGATGCATTGTAAGGATGGCAAACCCTAGGGCAAATTTCATATGCAGGATGGGTTCCTGTTTCGTGCTAACAAGCTGTGTATTCCAGCTAGCTCGGTTCGTCTTTTGTTGTTACAGGAGGCGCATGGAGGTGGTCTTATGGGTCACTTCGAAGTTTTCAAGACACATGAGGTGTTGGCCGACCATTTCTTTTGGCCACGGATGCGCCGTGATGTTGAGCGCCTTGTTGCACGCTGTATACATGTCAAAAAGCTAAATCTCGTTTGGGTAATCATGGTTTATATATGCCCTTGCCTGTTCCCTCTTCTCCTTGGCGTGATATTTCGATGGATTTTGTTTTGGGATTGCCTCGCACTAAGAAGGGGAGGGACAGTATTTTTGTGGTTGTTGATCGTTTCTCTAAAATGGCTCACTTTATACCTTGTCATAAAACTGATGATGCCTCAAATGTTGCTGAATTGTTCTTTAGAGAGATTGTTAGATTCCATGGAATTCCTAAAACAATTGTCTCTGATCGTGATGCTAAGTTTCTTAGTCATTTTTGGCGTTCTCTTTGGAATAAATTAGGAACTAAGCTGCTGTTTAGTACTTGTCATCCTCAAACTGATGGGCAAACTGAGGTAGTAAATAGAACTTTGTCTGCTATGCTTAGAGCTGTTTTAGATAAAAATTTGAGACGCTGGGAAGATTGTTTACCTCATGTTGAATTTGCTTATAATCGTGCTACACATTCTGCCACTAAGATGTGTCCTTTTGAGGTTGTTTATGGCTATGTTCCTAGGGCGCCTATTGATTTGTTTGCTATTGATGCTGAAGATGAACCACATCTTGATGCTCTTGCTCATATTGATCACATGAAACAATTGCATGAAGAAACACAACACAACATTGCCATTGCTAATAAAAAGTATCAAGTTGCTGGTAGTAAAGGTAGAAAACATATTTCTTTTGAACCTGGTGATTTGGTTTGGTTGCACTTGCGTAAAGATAGATTTCCTACTTTGCGTCGTTCTAAACTGATGCCTCGTGCTGCTGGTCCTTTTAAAATGCTAACCAAGATTAACGATAATGCTTATGTTCTTGACTTGCCCATGGAGTTTGGTGTTTCCACTAGTTTTAATGTTGCAGATTTGAAACCATACTTGGGTGAGGATGATGAGTTGCCGTCGAGGACGACTTCACTTCAAGAAGGGGAGGATGATGAGGACATCAACGACATACGAATAATGACGACGGAAGATGGCGCGCCAAACCAAGCTGGCACACCTTCACCTCTCGTCGTCGCGCCTCCTCGAGTTACAGATCCATCTTCTAACGAGACGACGACGTACAAGGACCCAATCACTAGAGCTCGAGCCCAGGAATTGAAGACGGTTTTGATGCTAAGGAACGACGGCCCAGGATGATGTCGCCCGAAGGCCCACGTGGCCCAAGTCGCACGACTCCCTCTCCACCGCGCGCCTCTCCACTTCAGCCGGCCCTAGATGCCTCGTCCTCCCCCTATATAGTCAAGGGCTGCGCCCCTCGTAATCTTCGAGTTTTGTTTTAAGTTTAGCTTAGCTATACATCCGTCTCTCGACGTGAATTCAGAACTCCACCTTCGTGCAATACATCAGATTGCTCGCCTCTAATTCTTCCTCGTTCTTCGATTGCGCGTAAGAATTGATCCTCGTAATCAGGTTGATCTTGTTTACCACAAGGTTAATATCCTCCGAAAGTTGGTTCAGCGATTACATTGGCGCTTCGGCTTGCTCGTCGTAGTCGGATCGTGAGGGTCGACATCCACCAAATCGAAGTTATCTCCACTCGCCGAAAGATCGGGCACTCTACACCTATCAAAGCCAATGAGGACGCCAATGCTCAGTTGCAACAGTTCTTAGAGTTGTGCAGCACCTTTACCCAACATGACTCCGGATGCCATTAGGCTCCATCTGTTCCTATTCTTGCTGCTAGGCAAAACCAAGCAATGGTTCTACACCAATAAGGAGGTTGTCAACACATAGGAGAAATGCTCTACTCCGTTCCTCGCAAAGTTCTTCCTATTGGGTTAAACTAACTCTTTACGGGGAAGAATTTCAAGTTTCCATCAGGTGGGTGGAGAAACAATACCAGAAGCGTGGGAAAGGCATCAGCAATATATCTTGGCCTGTCCCCATCATGGAATGGATAAATGGCTTATTATGTAGAATTCTGCAATGGACTGATAGCCTCAAGCCGTCATCACACTGATGCCGTTGCTGGAGGAGCCTTCTTCTCACTCACAGTCAAATTGGCAACCGAGTTAATTGAGAAGATGATCTCCAATCAAGGCTGGAATGATAAGCGACTCTAGCCATTGCGTGAGGCATGCACACCTTCAAGGAGACGGACATGCTCACCGCGAAAGTGGACCATATCTTGAAGCGGCTAGACAACCACGACGACCCCATCCTAATGGGCACAGTACAAGCTCTGGACCATTGCATGACATGTGAGGTCTATGGATACACGGGACATTCGGGCAATGACTGCTCGAAGACTAGTGAAGAGGTTGCGTTCGTGAACAACGGGTATCGCCCTCAAGTAGGTCAGGGGTGGCAACCACGCCCCTATCAAAAAGGTAACAATGGTTATTTTAACAATTCTTGCAATCCTAACCAACCTGATAGGTGTAGAGTGCCCGATCTTTCGGCGAGTGGAGATAACTTCGATTTGGTGGATGTTGACCCTCACGATCCGACTACGACGAGCAAGCCGAAGCGCCAATGCAATCGCTGAACCAACTTCCGGAGGATATTAACTTTGCGGTAAACAAGATCAACCTGATCACGAGGATCAATTCTTACGCGCAATCGAAGAACGAGCAAGAATTAGAGGCGAGCAATCTGATGTATTGCACGAAGGTGGAGTTCTGAATTCACGTCGAGAGACGGATGTATAGCTAAGCTAAACTTAAAACAAAACTCAAAGATTACAAGGGGCACAGCCCTTGACTATATAGGGGGAGGACGAGGCATCTAGGGCCGACTGAAGTGGAGAGGCGCGCGGTGGAGAGGGAGTCGTGCGACTTGGGCCACGTGGGCCTTCGGGCGACATCATCCTGGGCCGTCGTTCCTTAGCATCAAAATCGTCTTCAATTCCTGGGCTCGAGCTCTAGTGATTGGGCCCTTGTCCGTCGTCGTCTCATTAGAAGATGGATCCGTAACTCGAGGAGGCGCGACGATGAGAGGTGGAGGCGTGACAGCTTGGTTTGGCACGCCATCTTCCGTCGTCATTATTCGTATGTCGTTGATGTCCTCATCAGAGGCGATGTTACCAATTTTGCAGCTTTTGTCGCTCGAGCAATATCATCTTTAAGAACTTGTTCAGGTGTCATAGGATGAATAACAATTTTCTGACCCTTAAACATGAAGGAATAATAATTGGAGCGACCATGATGAACACTATCAACATCATATTGCCAAGGACGGCCAAGCAACAAAGAGCATGCTTCCATTGGAACAACATCACATTCTACAAAATCAGAATAGGCGCCAAGAGAGAAAGGAACACGTACCGAGCGCGTTACCTTTATTTTGCCGCCATCATTAAGCCATTGAACGTGATAAGGATGCGGATGCTTCCTTGTTGGCAATGACAACTGCTCCACCAAGGTCGTACTAGCCAAATTGTTGCAACTGCCACCATCGATGATTATACGCACCGCTCGTTCTAGCACAACGCCTTTGATATGAAAAATGTTGTGGCGCTGATGCTTTTCATCCTGAACGACCTGTGTACTAAGAACACGCTGCACAACAAAAGTTGCATACCTGTCGGCGGCACTAGAGTCGACATGAAGCTCCGTATTATCTGCATGATTAGTGGCAAGCATAGTCTGCTGAATATCCTCAGAATCACTAGCAGAAGAATACCCACCGTCGTCACGAATCAACATAGTTCGTTTATTTGGCCAATCGCGTATCACATGACCAAATCCTCGGTAACGATGACACTGAATATCACGAGCTCGTCCAGACGACGAGGAGGACGGCACGATCGAGGCAGATTTGACCGTGGATGGAGCACTCGACTTGGACGTGGTCGAGGAGTGGTCGCGCGACGTGGAAGGAGGTGTCGACCGTGGAGCTGAAGGCGTCTTGGACCCTACAAAAATCTTAGGTCTTGACGAAGATTGTCGATCCTGCACTTCACGTTCAGCTTTGCAAGCATATTCAAATAAGGTGGTCATATCATCATAATGCTTATAATCAAGAATGTTCTGAATTTCATGATTTAACCCACCCCTAAAGCGAGCCAGAGCAGCATCATCCAGTTCAACTAAACCACAGCGAATCATACCCTTTTGCAAAGCTTGATAATAATCCTCTACAGAAAGTGAACCTTGTTGAAAACGCTGCATTTGATTAAGCAAATCTCTAGCATAATATGACGACACAAAACGATGACGCATAGCAGCTTTTAATGCCGCCCAAGTGGCTGTAATATTATCAGGATATCTTTATCTATACTCACGCCACCAAAGTAAAGCAAATTCAGTAAATTCACTAATAGCAGCCTTAACTTGTAAATTAGCAGGAATATCATGGCTTGCAAATTTTTGTTCAACCTCTAATTCCCAATCAAGATAAGCACCCGGATCATATTTGCCATTAAAAGTGGAAATACGAAATTTTATTTTGGCAAAAGAATCATTAATAGGAACACGTACCCTACGAGCACGACCACGGCGATTGCCGTCGTCCTGCTCGGTGTCGGCGCCGTAGTCACGTGCATGTTGTAGCTCCGTGAGCTGCGTCGTCATGGTCCCAAGCTGCGTCGACATGGCCTCAAGACGAGTCATGATCGTCGCGAGCGTGGTGCGGGCAGCCGTATCAGCGAGGTCCAGTTGATCAAAACGCTCATTCGACGAAGTGACCGTAGAGTCAAGCCTCTCGTGCATCGTCTTCATGTCGTTTTGTAGACCATCAACCTGTGCCTGGACATCCTGGAGGGTGAGCTCCTCCGACTTCGAGCTGTTTTCTGCCATAGAAACACAAGCAATACAAAAAGCGGGATCCTACAACGAGAGGTGAGTGGTGGATGAAAAGCTCAATCAAAAAGCTGTTATCAAATTCTTACCCGTCCTTACCAAGCACGCAAGCATGAACTGCAACCACAGGTAAAACCGGTGGAAGATTGGAGGAGCGATTGCATGGTGAAACAAAAACCTGCTCGTAGTAGAAAATTTGTGGGCTAGGAGGCTGCACTGAATCCAAGGGTTAGCACAATTCAAACAATAACTGCAAAGCTGAATAATGGTGCTAAATGGGAAAAGATTGCTGCCGGTACAAGTGCAAGAGGAAGGAAGAAGGATCAAAACAAAGTGCAGCAAGAACGCGTCGCCTGTGTTGCTCGGCCGCTCTTTTTTTTCTCTTTTTTTTTCTTTCTTTTTTTTTGATGCCTTTTTCTGAAAATATAAACAATGAGACCTCAAATGAGCAATTAAGCACAAGCTCTCTCTCTCTCTCTCGCTCTCTAGAGTAGGGACATACGAAACCGAACAGAACCAAACACAGGGCAAGGTGAGCGGGTTACGACGTAACCGAGTAGGACTCGATCGGTGAGGCAGTGATTGACCCGGACTCACGGTGCAGCGGAAAAGCTTGGCAAGCGATCGGCTGACCACAACTTGGCAAGCGAGACGGGGTAAACAGATGTGTTTGACCTTACCATGTTGGACTGGGTTTTTGGCTAAGCATATGGCACTAGAGTTATCACACATGAGTGGAACACTCTTAAAGGTTAACCCATAGTCTCTCATGATGGATACTATCCATAGGATTTGTGAGCAGCAGCTAGCAGCAGCAACATTGATAGGTGTAGAGTGCCCGATCTTTCGGCGAGTAGAGATAACTTTGATTTGGTGGATGTCGACCCTCACGATCCGACTACGACGAGCAAGCCGAAGCGCCAATGCAATCGCTGAACCAACTTCCAGAGGATATTAACCTTGCGGTAAACAAGATCAACCTGATCACGAGGATCAATTCTTACGCGCAATCGAAGAACGAGCAAGAATTAGAGGCGAGCAATCTGATGTATTGCACGAAGGTGGAGTTCTGAATTCACGTCGAGAGACAGATGTATATCTAAGCTAAACTTAAAACAAAACTCAAAGATTGCAAGGGGCGCAGCCCTTGACTAAATAGGGGGAGGACGAGGCATCTAGGGCCGGCTGAAGTGGAGAGGCGCGCGGTGGAGAGGAAGTCGCGCGACTTGGGCCACGTGGGCCTTCGGGCGGCGTCATCCTGGGCCGTCGTTCCTTAGCATCAAAACCGTCTTCAGTTCCTAGGCTCGAGCTCTAGTGATTGGGCCCTTGTACGTCGTCGTCTTGTTAGAAGATGGATCCGTAACTCGTGGAGGCGCGACGACGAGAGGTGGAGGCGTGACAGCTTGGTTTGGCGTGACAGTTTATGAGATTTTAGCTTGCTATACAACTGCTCACTGTTGGTGGTTTTTAGATGCCCATTTTATCTACCAAAAAGGGATGTTCTGCGTCTTAATTTGGTGGTTTGGACTAACAATTAACCCCATATTTGCATATATTTGTAGTTGTTCTGATTTGGACATAATCGTAGGAAACAGGTATAAAACAGGACAATTATGGATAAAGAGCTGAAGAGTAATGAAGATTGGCCAGATTCGAAGCCGCGCTGATCGGCGCAACCCTTGCGTCAATTGGCGGACGAGGAAAAGATGACGAAAACACGATCCGGTCCAGGAAAGATGAAGGCCCAGCCCAGTATGAGTTAGAGTCGGTGGAAGTTGACCTAATCCCGTCGAGTATAAAAGGAAGATAATTATCAAAAGCCAAGGACGACCAAGGAGGGAGGCGATCGCGAGAATCAGTTATTAAAACTAGGGTTCCAGGATATTGGCGGCGGAGGTTCGTCAACACCTATGAGATCCATCAGAAGGGAGGTCGCGTCGATCCGCGCGACGCTTGCGCCGATCGGCTCGTGCGCGTTCCAGCGCTATTTCTCACCCCTCTGCTATGTTTAGCGGAAGGATGAGTGAGTAGTCTCATATTCTCTTCTCTGGTGCAGGGATCTGGTCATGTAACTCTCATACTTGTTGATACTCTTTCGATGAATTTAATCTATGTGATGAACTTTATTGCACATCTATCTATCCCTTTCATTAGTGTATCGGCCAATACACTTGATGAGGACATCAACGACATACGAATAATGACGACGGAAGATGGCGCGCCAAACCAAGCTGTCACGCCTCCACCTCTCGTCGTCGCGCCTCCTCGAGTTACGGATCCATCTTCTAACGAGACGACGACGTACAAGGGCCCAATCACTAGAGCGCGAGCCCAGGAATTGAAGACGGTTTTGGTGCTAAGGAACGACGGCCCAGGATGATGTCGCCCGAAGGCCCACGTGGCCCAAGTCGCACAACTCCCTCTCCACCGCGCGCCTCTCCACTTCAGCCGGCCCTAGATGCCTCGTCCTCCCCCTATATAGTCAAGGGCTGCGCCCCTTGTAATCTTTGAGTTTTGTTTTAAGTTTAGCTTAGCTATACATCCGTCTCTCGACGTGAATTCAGAACTCCACCTTCGTGCAATACATCAGATTGCTCGCCTCTAATTCTTGCTCGTTCTTCGATTGCGCGTAAGAATTGATCCTCGTGATCAGGTTGATCTTGTTTACCGCAAGGTTAATATCCTCCGGAAGTTGGTTCAGCGATTGCATTGGCGCTTCGGCTTGCTCGTCGTAGTCGGATCGTGAGGGTCAACATCCACCAAATCGAAGTTATCTCCACTCGCCGAAAGATCGGGCACTCTACACCTATCAACACTTTTGCCCATTACATAGTGCAAGAAACCGGTGGGGAGCTAATAGCCTCTGTAGTGATAGCCGGGGTGAACGAAACCACCATGTCTTGTAGAATATTAGAGTCGTCACTCGAGTTGATAAGAATAAGGTTGCATGCTAGTGAACCAATCCGAAGGAGAGAATCCTTCATTATTCTGTTGCCTCTTCAATAACATTCACCTTCCACTTTCTCACCATTATTATTCACACCAACCAACCCATTGCAATTTGTTAGTAACCTTTTAATAGTATTAGTTTCGCTCGTTCCCAATGGATTTGATAACCTTGGAATACTCTGAGGGAAAAAGAGCTACAACTGTACACCGTCCTCTTGCGGTATATAAGTGGGTGCGTAATTACGACCAACAAGCCCTTTTTCTGGCGCCGTTGCTAGGGAACAAGCCAGTTCTTTTACTATTAATATTTTACTAACGTCTAATCCTCTCTTTTCTAGTTGTTTTCGTTTTTGTGTTTTGTGTGAATTTTCAGGATGAGTATGACAAGACCTTCTCGGACACTCAGGGAACTTTCTCTACCATCTCCAGACGTGCTGGTGCCTCAACCCTCAGATGAGAAGGCCACGGCCTCCTCGTATGTGTTGAACCCCATTATCATTAGCATGGCCGAAGCTAACAAGTTCTTTGGAGCGAAAGAGGAGAACCCATATACTCACTTACAAGATTTGGAGGCACTTTGCCAAACATTCCATCATGAAGGAGTGCCTCGGGATCTTTATAGGTGGCTGCTTTTCCCATTCCCTTTGGGAGGAAAAGCCAAAGAGTGGCACAAGGCAGCATCTCGAGAAGCAAAAGGTAAGTGGAGTGAGTTAGTTGGAAATTTTTGTCTCCACTATTTTCCTTTGCCAAAGGTGTAGAAGTTGAGATGGGAAGTGGTCAACTTCTTACAAGAAGATGAAGAATCTCTCGCGGAAGCCTGGACGCGTTTTCAAACATTGTTGAAACAAGGACCTGACCTTGGCATTGATGAGAATATGTGCGCTCAGACCTTCTACATGGCCATAAACAAGGCATCGAGGATGCATTTGGACGGATCGGCCGGAGGAAGTTTTTTGAGATTGACAGCCAAGGTAGGGATCGAATTGTTAGGCAAAATTGCCGAGAATGAAGCTTTGCACAAGCATTGGGAAGAATATCTAGAACCAAATCGGCAATGCCTAGAAGTTATGAAGAAGGAAGAGTCGCCAGCTGAACAGGTCTTGATGTATGAGAGCAGATCAATTATTACTTTGGAGCAAATCGAAGAGATAAAGCCCGTCAGACCCGCCTCTATGGACCTGACATGTGCGCCGATCGACGCAGTCTCTAAGCCGATCGGCACAGTCGCGATAACAGGAGAATCGATCACCCTGACGACTCCGTCAAGTAGAAAGGAATATACCAAGATAGAAGCTGCGATTCTGGACAACCACCTGAAGGAATTTGAAGGGAATTTTGCTAAACCGAAGGGGAATAGAACATTGGCGAATGCTAGACCACTTGACGAATTTGAGCCAATGGACTGGATTCCCATTGATTTTTCACAAGAATTGCTTAATATGAGAAGATCCTTCAGTCCGCAATACGCCTCCGAAGCCGGAATTGAGTATAATTTCCCAAGTAATCGCCTCAAGTCGGAAGTTTTTGATCAAGAGATTATTGGGAGAGTTCTAGGGAAGCTTTACAAGGATGATATAGAGCTTGATGGAACAGAGGTGAAACAAGCGAAGAGATTGCTAGATAGTTGCTTTGAGCCAGCCCCCTACGAAAGATTATGTGGTGTGTATGCTGTAGGTGTCACTGAAGAGGAAAAAGAAGAACCGTACATACCCTGTGAGATATTAGGGAAGAAATTTCCGAAAGCCTTGTGTGATTTTGGCTCCCGTGTCAGCTTGATGACTTACGATGCATTCATTAGCATGCCTTATGGAACTCAACAGCGGCTGATGGGGACTGAACTTGAGCTGATCATGGTGGATGGTAGGAAAACCAAACCACTGGGAGTGATCAAGAATGTCGAAATTGAGATCAGCTCGAAAACAATGCCGGTAGATTTCTTCGTTCTAGACAATAAAGAACCTGGGGTTGAAGATATCATTCAGGGAAGGCCATTCTTAAGATTAGTATAAGCTGTTTTGGATGCTAGGAAAGGTCAAATCACGCTACACCTGGGAGAGGAAGAAGTGCAATTTTAATTTAATGATCCATCTCATCAAGACACTTCTTACTATCAGGAATTCTGCCCAGAGGAAGACGAGAGGATAGGGATAGATATGGGAGACCCACTGGACCACATCATGCGTGGAACTGACAAGTATACTGCCAGCACCGATCGGCGCGACCCTTGCGCCGACCGGCTGAATCATACTGCCAGCGCCGATCGGCGCGACCCTTGTGCCAATCGGCTGAATCATACTGGCAGCGCCGATCGGCGCGACCCTTGCGCCGATCGGCTCAATCATACTGGCAGCGCCGATCGGCGCGACCCTTGCGCCGATTGGCTCAATCATACTGGCAGCACCGATCGGCGTGACCCTTGCGCCGATTGGCTCAATCATATTGGCAGCGCCGATCGGCTCAACCAGGAAAATCCTTAATTTGAACCTCTCGGGGAGCTGGATCCAGACGAAGCGCCAGAAGTGGAATAGAAGGAACTTCCGAAGGAGCTACGCTATGAATATCTAGAAATAAATAGAACATATCCAGTTATTGTGAACAACGCCCTAACAAAAGAAGAAACAAAGAGGCTTCTTGTTGTGCTCAAAACGTTATGAAGGCCATTGGTTACACATTGGATGACATCATGGGAATCAGCCCCGCATTTTGCACCCACAAGATTAACTTGGAGGAGAATACTAAACCAATGGTTGAAGGGATGTGAAGGTTGAAGGAATCAATGAAGCCAGTGGTTAAAAAGGAGATTTTGAAGCTGCTTAATGCAGGTATGATCTACCCTGTTGCTGATAGTGAATGGGTTAGTCCAGTGCATTGTGTACCCAAGAAAGGAGGGTTGACAGTAGTGCCTAACGAGAATAATGAGTTGATCCCTCAAAGGACTGTAACTGGATGGAGAATGTGCATAGATTATAGAAGTTTGAACAAAGTGACGAAGAAAGATCACTATCCTCTTCCGTTCATTGATGAGATGCTTGAAAGATTAGCAAGGAATTCATACTTTTGTTATTTGGATGGATATAGTGGTTTCTTTCAAATACCGGTAAGACCAGAAGATCAGTAGAAAACTACTTTTACTTGCCCTTTTGGGACATATGCATATAGAGGGATGCCATTTGGTCTTTGCAACGCGCCTGCAACATTTCAAAGATGCATGAATGCATTGTTCGCTGAATTCATAGAAGATATTATGGAGGTATTTATGGATGACTTCTCCGTGCATGGTGCTGATTTTGATAGCTGTTTGGAGAATTTGGAGAAGGTTTTGAAAAGGTGTGTTGAATGCGACTTAGTTCTTAATTGGGAGAAGTGTCACTTCATGGTAACAAAAGGGATAATACTTGGTTATGTCATATCTAAAAGAGGGATAGAGGTTGATAAGGCAAAGGTATCTACAGTCGAGAAATTACCTCTCCCTACTGATCTTACAACTTTGAGGAGTTTTCTTGGACATGCCAACTTCTATCGCAGATTTGTTAAGGATTATTTGAAGATTGCTAAACCCCTGACAGAATTATAAAGCAAGATACAGAATTTGTTATGGACGAGGAAAGACTCTTGGCCTTCAGAAGATTAAAGGAAGCTCTATGCTCTGCACCCGTTATGCAGCCACCTGATTGGAGTTTCCCTTTTGAAATTATGTGTGATGCAAGCGACTATGCAGTTGGAGCTGTTCTTGGACAACAGAAGAAAGGTAAAGTGCATGCTATTTATTATGCTAGCAAAACTTTGAATGAGGCGCAGATCAATTATACAATAACTGAGAAAGAGATGTTAGCTGTTATATTTTTTTTTGAGAAGTTTAGATCCTACATTCTAAATTCTAAGGTGATTGTATATACTGATCATGCTGCTATAAGATACTTGGTTTCAAAAAAGGAGTCTAAGCCTCGGTTAATGCGATGGGTATTGATGCTGCAAGAATTTGATTTGGAGATAAGAGATAAGAAAGAAGTAGAACATTCTGTAGCAGATCACTTATCTCGTCTTGAATCACCATCGACAAGAGCAGTTGTTTGCCGCATTTGATCGTAGAGAAAACTGGATGATGGATATTATCAAAGGTTTCAAGGGACAAACTGATCTGATGAACAAGAACACAAGGAAAAGAGTTAATAGTGAAATGAGAAAATTTATATGGGCTGACCCATACTTGTATAGGTATTGCGAGGACGGAGCAGTACGGAGATGTGTACCCAGAGAAGAAAGAGCAAGCATTTTAGCAAAATGTCATTCTTCGGATTATGGGGGACATTATGGCTACTTCAGAACATAGGCAAAGATATGGGCGAGTGGATTCTATTGGCCTACTATGCATGAAGATGCAAAAAGGTATGTTGCAACATGTGCTTAATGCCAACAAATAGGGAATGTTAACAACAGGAATGCAATGCCTCTTAAGTACAATCTTCAAGTCGATATCTTTGATGTTTGGGGTATGGATTTTATGGGACCCTTTGTGAATTCTCATGGTTTCGAGTACATATTGGTCGTCGTTGATTATGTCTCCAAGTGGGTCGAAGCAATGGCATGCAAGGCTAATACTACAAGAGAATCAAGGAGTATACTTCAGGAGCAGATATTTCCTAGGTACGGGGTGATGAGGACATCAACGACATACGAATAATGACGACGGAAGATGGCGCGCCAAACCAAGCTGTCACGCCTCCACCTCTCGTCGTCGCGCCTCCTCGAGTTACGGATCCATCTTCTAACGAGACGACGACGCACAAGGGCCCAATCACTAGAGCTCGAGCCCAGGAATTGAAGACGGTTTTGATGCTAAGGAACGACGGCCCAGGATGATGTCGCCCGAAGGCCCACGTGGCCCAAGTCGCACGACTCCCTCTCCACCGCGCGCCTCTCCACTTCAGCCGGCCCTAGATGCCTCGTCCTCCCCCTATATAGTCAAGGGCTGCGCCCCTTGTAATCTTTGAGTTTTGTTTTAAGTTTAGCTTAGCTATACATCCGTCTCTCGACGTGAATTCAGAACTCCACCTTCGTGCAATACATCAGATTGCTCGCCTCTAATTCTTGCTCGTTCTTCGATTGCGCGTAAGAATTGATCCTCGTGATCAGGTTGATCTTGTTTACCACAAGGTTAATATCCTCCGGAAGTTGGTTCAACGATTGCATTGGCGCTTCGGCTTGCTCGTCGTAGTCGGATCGTGAGGGTCAACATCCACCAAATTGAAGTTATCTCCACTCGCCGAAAGATCGGGCACTCTACACCTATCAAGTGGTATCAGATTCCAGTGTTTCTCGGTGAGTTTTATCCAAGTCCACATAAACCAGAAACTACAAAAAAAAAGTTTACCCCAGTACGGTTTTGAGCCTTGCACTTTCGTTCAATAATTTGCGTTGTTGAGTTTTTGTGCTTTCGCTTTTGATCGTTGCTGGTACACTGTGTTTCATCGTTTTCTTCCTATCATCGTCGTATCCCTCCGCCGTGCCGCGTGTTTTCACCATCACAGTTTGCTTTCCGCCGCATCTGTTTATCCCGTCTCGCTTGCCAAATTTATCCGCTGCACCGTGAGTCCGGGTCAATCACTGCCTCGACGATCGAGTCCTACTCGGTTACGTCGTGACCCGCTCGCCTCACTGATCGAGTCCTACTCGGTTACGTCGTGACCCGCTCGCCTCGCCCTGTGTTTAGTTCTGTTCGGTTTCGTGTGTCCCGCTCGCCTCGCTGATCGAGTCCTACTCGGTTACATCGTGACCCGCTCGCCTCGCCCTGTGTTTGTTTCTGTTCGGTTTCGTTTGTTCCTACTCTAGAGAGAGAGAGAGAGAGAGAGTCTCATCTTTTAATTACCATTCTACCCCTGCCTCAAAAACAAAAGTGCCTGTGCTTAATTGCTTATTTGAGGTCTCATTGTTTATATTTTCAGCAAAAAGTATTAAAAAAAAAAGAGAAAAAAAAAGAAAAAAAAAAGAAAAAAAAAAGAGAAAAAAAAAGAAAAAAAAAGAGAAAAAAAAAGAGAGCGGCCGAGCAACACAGGCGACGCGTTCTTGCTGCACTTTGTTTTGATCCTTTTTTTCCTTCCTCTTGCACTTGTACCGGCAGCAATCTTTTCGCGTTTAGCACCATTATTCAGCTTTGCAGTTATTGTTTGAATTGTGCTAACCCTTGGATTGAGTGCAGCCTCCTAGCCCCACAAATTTTCTACTACGAGCAGGTTTTTGTTTCACCACGCAATCGCTCCTCCAATCTTCCACCGGTTTTACCTGTGGTTGCAGTTCACGCTTGCGTGCTTGGTAAGGACGGGTACGAATTTGATAACAGCTTTTTGATTGAGCTTTTCACCCACCACTCACCTCTTGTTGTAGGATCCCGCTTTTTGTATTGCTTGTGTTTCTATGGCAGAAAACAGCTCGAAGTCGGAGGAGCTCACCCTCCAGGATGTCCAGGCACAGGTTGACGGTCTACAAAACGACATGAAGACGATGCACGAGAGACTTGACTCTACGGTCACTTCGTCGAATGAGCGTTTTGATCAACTGGACCTCGCTGATACGGCTGCCCGCACCACGCTCGCGACGATCATGACTCGTCTTGAGGCCATGTCGACGCAGCTTGGGACCATGACGACGCAGCTCACGGAGTTGCAACATGCACGTGACTACGGCACCGACACCGAGCAGGACGACGACAATCGCCGTGGTCGTGCTCGTAGGGTACGTGTTCCTATTAATGATTCTTTTGCCAAAATAAAATTTCGTATTCCCACTTTTAATGGCAAATATGATCCGGGTGCTTATCTTGATTGGGAATTAGAGGTTGAACAAAAATTTGCATGCCATGATATTCCTGCTAATTTACAAGTTAAGGCTGCTATTAGTGAATTTACTGAATTTGCTTTACTTTGGTGGCGTGAGTATAGACAAAGATATCCTGATAATATTCCAGCCACTTGGACGGCATTAAAAGCTGCTATGCGTCATCGTTTTGTGCCGTCATATTATGCTAGAGATTTGCTTAATCAAATGCAGCGTTTTCAACAAGGTTCACTTTCCGTAGAGGATTATTATCAAGCTTTGCAAAAGGGTATGATTCGCTGTGGTTTAGTTGAACTGGATGATGCTGCTATGGCTCGCTTTAGGGGTGGGTTAAATCGTGAAATTCAGAATATTCTTGATTATAAGCATTATGATGATATGACCACCTTATTTGAATATGCTTGTAAAGCTGAACGTGAAGTGCAGGATCGACAATCTTCGTCAAGACCTAACATTTTTGTAGGGTCCAAGACGCCTTCAACTCCACGGTCGACACCTCCTTCCACGTCACGCGACCACTCCTCAACCACGTCCAAGTCGAGTGCTCCATCCACGGCCAAATCTGCCTCGTTCGTGCCGTCCTCCTCGTCGTCTGGACGAGCTCGTGATATTCAGTGTCACCGTTGCCGAGGATTTGGTCATGTGATACGTGATTGTCCAAATAAATGAACTATGTTGATTCGTGACGACGGTGGGTATTCTTCTGCTAGTGATTCTGAGGATATTCAGCAGACTATGCTTGCCACTAATCATGCAGATAATACGGAGCTTCATGTCGACTCTAGTGCCGCCGACAGGTATGCCACTCTTGTTGTGCAGCGTGTTCTTAGTACACAGGTCGTTCAGGATGAAAAGCATCAGCGCCACAACATTTTTCATATCAAAGGCGTTGTGCAAGAATGAGCGGTCCGTATAATCATCGATGGTGGCAGTTGCAACAATTTGGCTAGTACGACATTGGTGGAGCAGTTGTCATTGCCAACAAGGAAGCATCCACATCCTTATCACGTTCAATGGCTCAATGATGGCGGCAAAATAAAGGTAACGCGCTCGGTACGTGTTCCTTTCTCTCTTGGCGCCTACTCTGATTTTGTAGATTGTGATGTTGTTCCAATGGAAGCATGCTCTTTGTTGCTTGGCCGTCCTTGGCAATATGATGTTGATAGTGTTCATCATGGTCGCTCCAATTATTATTCCTTCATGTTTAAGGGTCAGAAAATTGTTATTCATCCTATGACACCTGAACAAGTTCTTAAAGATGATATTGCTCGAGCGACAAAAGCTGCAAAATTGGTTACATCGCCTCCTGTTGCACCTGTTCAACATGAGATCAAATTGAATAACCCTATCTTGCTTGCTACACGTGCTGATTTTGATGAATTACATGATGCTAATCTGCTTTGCTATGCGCTAGTTTGCTCTCGTATGCTTGTTTCACTAGATGAGGCGCCTATGTTGCATATTCCACCTGTTGTTGCTAACCTTTTGCAGGACTATAAAGATGTTTTTCCCGCTGAATTGCCGCCGGGTCTTCCTCCTATTCGTGGCATAGAACATCAGATTGATTTAATTCCAGGCGCACAGCTTCCTAATCGCGCCCCGTACCGCACAAATCCTGAGGAGACGAAAGAAATTCAGCGTCAAGTGCAGGCATTGCTTGATAAAGGTTACATTCGTGAGTCTCTCAGCCCTTGTTCGGTTCCTGTTTTGCTTGTTCCTAAGAAAGATGGTTCTTGGCGTATGTGTGTAGATTGTAGTGCAATTAACAATATTACAATTCGTTATCGATATCCTATACCACGCCTTGATGATATGCTTGATGAACTTAGTGGTGCCACAATTTTCTCTAAGGTTGATTTACGTAGTGGTTACCATCAAATAAGAATGAAATTAGGAGATGAACGGAAAACGGCTTTTAAAACTAAATTTGGCTTGTATGAATGGTTGGTTATGCCGTTTGGATTGTCTAATGCTCCTAGCACTTTTATGCGCTTAATGAATGAAGTTCTTCGGTCTTTCATTGGAATATTTGTTGTTGTCTATTTTGATGATATCCTTATATACAGCAAATCCATGAATGAGCATTTAGATCATTTGCGTGCTGTTTTTGATGCTTTGCGTGCTGCTCACTTGTTTGGGAACATGGAAAAATGCACTTTTTGCACGCAACGTGTTTCGTTTCTTGGATATGTTGTTACTCCACAGGGCATTGAGGTCGATAGCAGCAAGGTGGACGCCATTCAGAGTTGGCCCCAACCGACGACGGTCACACAGGTTCGCAGTTTTCTTGGTCTTGCAGGCTTCTATCGTCGTTTTGTGCGGGATTTCAGTTCTATTGCTGCACCATTACATGAGCTGACCAAGAAGGGTGCGCCATTTGAGTGGGGCGCACCACAAGACGACGCATTCAACACTTTAAAGGAACGGTTAACTCATGCTCCTCTCTTACAATTGCCTAATTTTGATAAAGTGTTTGAATTGGAATGCGATGCTAGTGGAATTGGTTTGGGTGCTGTTTTGTTGCAAGATCATAAACCCATTGCTTATTTTAGTGAGAAGTTAAGTGGTGCTGCTCTTAAATATTTCACTTATGATAAAGAACTTTATGCTTTAGTAAGAACTTTGCAAACATGGCAGCATTATTTATGGCCTCGCGAATTTATTATTCATTCTGATCATGAGGCTTTGAAACATATTAGAACCCAAACTAATCTGAACCGTCGTCATGCTAAATGGGTTGAATTTATTGAATCTTTCTCGTACATCATTAAACATAAAAACGAGAAGGAAAATGTGATTGCCGATGCTTTGTCTCAGCGTTATATGATGCTGTCCCAATTAGACTTTAAAATCTTTGGTTTGCAAGCTTTGAAAGATCAATATGTGAATGATGCTGATTTTCATGATATTATGATGCATTGTAAGGATGGCAAACCTTGGGGCAAATTTCATATGCAGGATGGGTTCCTGTTTCGTGCTAAGAAGCTGTGTATTCCAGCTAGCTCGGTTAGTCTTTTATTGTTACAGGAGGCGCATGGAGGTGGTCTTATGGGTCACTTCGGAGTTTTCAAGACACATGAGGTGTTGGCCGACCATTTCTTTTGGCCACGGATGCGCCGTGATGTTGAGCGCCTTGTTGCACGCTGTACTACATGTCAAAAAGCTAAATCTCGTTGGGGTAATCATGGTTTGTATATGCCCTTGCCTGTTCCCTCTTCTCCTTGGCATGATATTTCGATGGATTTTGTTTTGGGATTGCCTCGCACTAAGAAGGGGAGGGACAGTATTTTTGTGGCTGTTGATCGTTTCTCTAAAATGGCTCACTTTATACCTTGTCATAAAACTGATGATGCCTCAAATGTTGCTGAATTGCTCTTTAGAGAGATTGTTAGATTGCATGGAATTCCTAAAACAATTGTCTCTGATTGTGATGCTAAGTTTCTTAGTCATTTTTGGCATTCTCTTTAGAATAAATTAGGAACTAAGCTGCTGTTTGGTACTACTTGTCATCCTCAAACTGATGGGCAAACTGAGGTAGTAAATAGAACTTTGTCTGCTATGCTTAGAGCTGTTCTAGATAAAAACTTGAGACGTTGGGAAGATTGTTTACCTCATGTTGAATTTGCTTATAATCGTGCTACACATTCTGCCACTAAGATGTGTCCTTTTGAGGTTGTTTATGGCTATGTTCCTAGGGCGCCTATTGATTTGTTTGCTATTGATGCTGAAGATGAACCACATCTTGATGCTCTTGCTCATATTGATCACATGAAACGATTGCATGAAGAAACACAATACAACATTGCCGTTGCTAATAAAAAGTATCAAGTTGCTGGTAGTAGAGGTAGAAAACTTATTTCTTTTGAACCTGGTGATTTGGTTTGGTTGCACTTGCGTAAAGATAGATTTCCTAGTTTGCGTCGTTCTAAACTGATGCCTCGTGCTGCTGGTCCTTTTAAAGTGCTAACCAAGATTAACGATAATGCTTATGTTCTTGACTTGCCCATGGAGTTTGGTGTTTCCACTAGTTTTAGTGTTGCAGATTTGAAAACATACTTGGGTGAGGATGATGAGTTGCCGTCGAGGACGACTTTACTTCAAGAAGGGGAGGATGATGAGGACATCAACGACATACGAATAATGACGACGGAAGATGGCGCGCCAAACCAAGCTATCATGCCTCCACCTCTCGTCGTCGCGCCTCCTCGAGTTACGGATCCATCTTCTAACGAGACGACGACATACAAGGGCCCAATCACTAGAGATCGAGCCCAGGAATTGAAGACGGTTTTGATGCTAAGGAACGACGGTCCAGGATGATGCCGCCCGAAGGCCCACGTGACCCAAGTCGCATGACTCCCTCTCCACCGCGCGCCTCTCCACTTCAGCCGGCCCTATATGCCTCATCCTCCCCCTATTTAGTCAAGGGCTGTGCCCCTTGCAATCTTTGAGTTTTGTTTTAAGTTTAGCTTAGCTATACATCCGTCTCTCGACGTGAATTCAGAACTCCACCTTCGTGCAATACATCAGATTGCTCGCCTCTAATTCTTGCTCGTTCTTCGATTGCGCGTACAAATTGATCGTCGTGATCAGGTTGATCTTGTTTACCGCAAGGTTAATATCCTCCGGAAGTTGGTTCAGCGATTGCATTGGCGCTTCAGCTTGCTCGTCGTAGTCGGATTGTGAGGGTCGACATCCACCAAATCGAAGTTATCTCCACTCGCCGAAAGATCGGGCACTCTACACCTATCAATCTAGGGCCGGCTGAAGTGGAGAGGCGCGCGGTGGAGAGGAAGTCGTGCGACTTGGGCCACGTGGGCCTTTGGGCGGCATCATCCTGGGCCGTCGTTCCTTAGCATCAAAACCGTCTTCAATTCCTAGGCTCGAGCTCTAGTGATTGGGCCCTTGTATGTCGTCGTCTCGTTAGAAGATGGATCCGTAACTCGAGGAGGCGCGACGACGAGAGGTGGAGGCGTGATAGCTTGGTTTGACGCGCCATCTTGCGTCGTCATTATTCGTATGTCGTTGATGTCCTCATCAGCAGGATGGAGAGCTAGTCACCTGGAAATAGGGGATGAAATCGCTTCTCGTGGGGAATGTGTACAACCTCTGCAGAGTGAAAACTGTCATGATAGCCGTGCTCACGGTCAAGAGCGGCATGGATCCTCACAAGATTAGCGGGTTATGGGATGGAATGGATGGGATTGGATCTGGCTTGGATAGCACCCTATGGATTAATGGTTGGGATGACCTCACCTAGTAATTAGGATGCTTAGGAAATTAAAAGCTCATACAATAAACCCCTATAAGCTTTCCTTGACTATAGCCTCATGTCATCTTTTCCCCCATTTGCTGAGTACGACATGTACTCACCCTTGCTATATTCTACGTTGGTGCTCAACCACAGGAGAAGACTGGAGCCACTATGAAGACGATGGAGGCGAGTACTAGGCGATGATCCACCAGTCGGTGCCTATGGAGTCTTGGGACGTCTACGCTAGTTTATTTTCGCTGCTTTGATGCACTTTTCTTTTAGACCTATGGGTCCTTTTGTAATAAACATACGATGTAATAATTAAATGATATGGATATTTATTCTGTTTACCATTAATGATGTATCGTATGTGTGTGTAACTTGATCCTGGGCACACATACGGCTACACCCGTTTTGCTTATTAAAATGGGTGTGACAAGGTGTTTCATCAATTTCGGAGCTTAGCTTTGAGGTTGTTCAAGCAACTCCCTGGTGCATTTCGAGCAATTCACAGTGATAATGGCACTGAGTTCAAGAACTCCTCCTTTGATGCTTTCTGCCTTGAGCATGGTATTGAGCATCAATTTTCAGCACCTCATGTCCCTCAGCATAATGGTGTGGTCGAAAGAAAGAACAAAATCTTGGTGGAGATGGCCCGGACGATGCTCGATGAGCATAGGACTCCGAGGCGGTTATGGGCTGAGGCTATCAGCACCGCTTGCTATGTTTCCAATCGGGTTTTCTTGCGCTCAATGCTTAATGTGACTTCCTATGAGCTACGCTTTGGGAGGACGCCATTTGTTTCTCATTTGTGAGCCTTTGGTTGCAAGTGCTTTATTCTCAAACGTGGCAATGTTGATAAGTTTGAGTCGAGATCTTCTGATGGCATTTTTATTGGTTACACTCTTCATGGACAATCTTATAGAGTTTTGAATTTGGAAACTAACACCATCATGGAGTCCTGTGATGTATCCTTTAATGAATCAAATTCTTGTGCAAGCAATGTGATTTAGACTGTAGGTACCAAGGAAATAGAGGAGAGCATCTTTGTAGAAGAGGATCTACAGGGCTTGGATGATGACGATGATGAGTCATTACATCCCACATCCGAGCTTGTTCCTACTGCTTCCACTACTCCAGCAGAGGGTCCAAAAGCTTCTGCATCGACTTCAGTCGCTGTCGGGCCAGCTCGAGCTATGGTTGAGGGGGAGGTACGCTCTGAGAGAGAGAGAGAGAGAGAGAGAGAGAGAGAGAGAGAGAGGCCCCTAGCCACATTCAGCATCAAGATCGACCTCAAAAGATGATCGGTTATCTCTATAAGAGGACAACAAGGTCAAGGACTGCACATCTCGCTTGCTTTACCAATTCTCTCTTTGTTGCAACCTTTGAACCCCGGGATGTTGGACACGCACTATCTGATGAACATTGGTTTAATGCCATGCACGAAGAGTTGGAGAACTTTGAGAGAAACAGAGTGTGAACCCTAGTATAGCCTCCTGTTGGTGTCAATGTCATAGGAACCATGTGGGTGTTCAAAAACAAGCATGGGGAAGATGGTGAGGTTGTGAGAAACAAGGCTAGGCTTGTTGCTCAAGGTTTTAGCCAAGTGGAGAGCTTAGACTTTAGGGAAACCTTTGCTCTTGTTGCACGCATGCAAGCCATTAGGATCTTGCTTGCATTTGTTGCGTCCAAGGGCATTAAGCTCTACAAAATGGATGTCAAGAGTGCTTTCCTAAATGGCTACATAGAGGAAGAGGTTTATGTCAAATAACCACCTGGCTTTGTGTACCACAAATACCCAAACTGAGTGTACAAGCTTCAGAAGGCTTTGTACGGGCTAAAGCAAGCACCCAGGACATGGTATGCTAGGCTTAAGAGCTTCTTGCTAGAGCAGGGGTATGTGATGGGGTGTGTCGATAAAACCTTGTTCACTCTAAAGCATGGCAATGACGTTCTAATGGTTCAGATATACGTGGATGATATCATGTTTGGTGGTTCCTCTCATGCTCTTGTGTCTAGATTTCAGGAAGCCATGGAAAGTGAATTTCAGATGACGATGCTGGGTGAGCTCACCTTCTTCCTTGGACTTCAAATCAAGCAATACAAACATGGCACCTTCATACATCAAGGAGGATCACATCCAAATGGCTCAGCAGTTAGAATTTGAAAAGAGATTGAAATACGAACTCGAATAAACACATCCAAATGGTTCGAACATAAAGAAAAGGTGAAAAGTAGCCATCTAGCATAAGGAGGATCACAAAAGCTGAGAGTTGGCAAAAAAAGCGATTCAAGAACGTGACAATCGCAAAGATTGTGAAAAGCACATGAAAACGCTCAAGGACATGATATGCTCCCCCTCAACTTGTGGTAGGTCTCATATAATGCAAAATGGTTCAACTTAACTTTCTTAGCATTATTTGTGCATGACCCAATATTTTCTCTCCCTTTGGCAATGAACTCATCAAAGAAGCAAAAGAACAAGTATACAGTGCATGAAAATGCAAACCTAAGGAGCTTCAACAATTATGCAAACAAGCATTTAACCTTGCTAATCATAAACATAGAGCTATGAAGTGTAAAGGCAATAGCACACGATCATACAAAGACCAAAAATAGAAAGCAAGGCATAAACACCAAGAGCTATACAAGCTAAGCAAAAAGATTGACTAGCTTAGATAGAATCAAATTTACTCCTCATGAGAAAAGCTGGCACCGCATGTGTAAGTACTCGTATCCGAGGCAATACAAGTATCAAGTGAATCATGAGAATCTAGCCAGTCTCAATCTCAACCAAGGCAACAAGCATTCACAGAAAATAAGGTCTACAAATGGTCACATATGCAACAGAGACTCATAAGAAAAGAGAAAAGTATTATTTTTATATGATCCTCATGTAGCTTCTAATCTGTGCGGAGGGTTGCATGTCTGGGTACGACAAACACCCCGAGGCTTCAAAGCATAATTTTTGGATTTAGCATTTTTATGTTACTTCTAATCCATGCGGAGGGTCGCACGGCTGGGTACGGCAAACACCCCAAGGCTTCAAAGAACAATCAACTTATCTTGCAAATTAAAAGCATAAGGATGAGCATGCCTTTGCGGCAAAAGGAACAAACGTTCCCACAATGTTCTAGACTAGCCTCAACACAAGTCTTGACAGGGATAAAAGCAATTATACACATGGTGAGCAAGTTTTAGCAAGATTAGTTCATAAGGTTCACAAAAAGCCAAGTTCACCTTTAAGATTAGCAAGTTGCTCAAATAAGTCTATAATAGGCCATCTAGAAAATCTAAGCATGAGAGATTGCTATCACATCCAGACAAGTTAGCTCAAGTTTAATCATAGCAATGAGAAATGCAAGAAAGCATAAAAGATAAAGCTCATCTACCAATGCATATATTACATATGAGATGCAATGCAAAAAAAGTAAGATACATATATACAAGAGAATACCAACTCCCCCTCAAATGATGCCATAAGGATGACAAACGCGAAGCTCCCCCCGAAGAAAAGCGAATCGTGAAGCATCTAGGGGCTTGGTAAGGAAATCAGCCAGTTGTTTTTTGGTGTCGATGTATTTGAGGTCAACATCTCCCTTCTCAACATTGTCTCTCAAAAAGTGGAATCGCACATTAATGTGTTTGACCTTACCATGTTGGATTGGGTTTTTGGCTAAGCATATGGCACTGGAGTTATCACACATGAATGGAGCACTCTTAAAGCTTAACCCATAGTCTCTCATGGTGGACACTATCCATAGGATTTGTGAGCAGCAGCTAGCAGTAGCAACATACTCAGCCATTAGGATCTTGCTTGCATCTCCTTACAAGAAGATCAACAGATCAAAGAAGTACCCAAGAAATGGCAAGTCCGCATCTGAATACCTAATCAGATCAAGAGATGAAGATGCAGAGTACCAGAGACCAAACTCAAGGGTGTACTTGAGATACCTGAAGATGCGCTTGAAAGCTTTGCGATGAGTCACCCTTGGGGAAGCTTGAAAGCGAGCACAATGACACACCACAAAGTGTATGTCTGGTCTTGTCACCGTCAGGTACAAGAGGGAGCCGATCATGCTCCTGTACTCCCTTTGGTCTATCGCTTCATAGTATTCGTCTGGGTCAAGTGCCGTTGTAGTGGACATTGGTGTTGACAACGGCTTCACATTGACCATGTCGAACTTTTTCAGGAGATCCTTCATGTACTTGGCTTGATGTATGAAAGTGCCTTGCTTGCACTACTTGATTTTAAGTCCAAGAAAGAAGGTGAGCTCGCCCATCATTGAAATCTAAAATTCACTTTCCATAGCTTCTTGAAATGTAGACACAAGAGCATGAGAGGAACCTCCAAAGATGATATTATCCACGTAAATCTGAACCATTAGAAAGTCATTGTCATGGTTTAGAGTGAACAAGGTTTTGTCAACACACCCCATGACATACCCGCACTCTAGCAAGAAGGTCTTAAGCCTAGCGTATCATGCCCTAGGTGCTTGTTTCAGCCCATACAAAGCCTTTTGAAGCTTGTATACATGGTTTGGGTATTTGTGGTGCTCAAAGCCAGGTGGTTGTTTCACATAAACCTCTTCCTCTACAAAACCATTTAGGAAAGCACTCTTGACATCCATTTGATAGAGCCTAATGCTCATAGAGGCAACAAATGCAAGCACGATCCTAATGGCTTCTATGCGTGCAACAAGAGCAAAGGTTTCCCCATAGTCTAAGCCCTCAACTTGTCTAAAGCCCTGAGCAACAAGCCTAGCCTTATTTCTCACTACCTCACCATCTTCCCCATGCTTGTTTTTGAACACCCACTTGGTTCCTATGACATTGACACCAACAGGAGGCTCTACTAGGGTCCACACATTGTGATGAGGACATCAACGACATACGAATAATGACGACAGAAGATGGCGCGCCAAACCAAGCTGTCACGCCTCCACCTCTCGTCGTCGCGCCTCCTCGAGTTACGGATCCATCTTCTAACGAGACGACGACGTACAAGGGCCCAATCACTAGAGCTCGAGCCCAGGAATTGAAGACGGTTTTGATGCTAAGGAACGACGGCCCAGGATGATGTCGCCCGAAGGCCCACGTGGTCCAAGTCGCACGACTCCCTCTCCACCGCGCGCCTCTCCACTTCAGCCGGCCCTAGATGCCTCGTCCTCCCCCTATATAGTCAAGGGCTGCGCCCCTTGTAATCTTTGAGTTTTGTTTTAAGTTTAGCTTAGCTATACATCCGTCTCTCGACGTGAATTCAGAACTCCACCTTCGTGCAATACATCAGCTTGCTCGCCTCTAATTCTTGCTCGTTCTTCAATTGCGCGTAAGAATTGATCCTCGTGATCAGGTTGATCTTGTTTACCGCAAGGTTAATATCCTCCGGAAGTTGGTTCAGCGATTGCATTGGCGCTTCGGCTTGCTCGTCGTAGTCGGATCGTGGGGGTCGACATCCACCAAATCGAAGTTATCTCCACTCGCCGAAAGATCGGGCACTCTACACCTATCAGGTCGCGCGACGTGGAAGGAGGTCTCGACCGTGGAGCTGAGGGCGTCTTGGACCCTACAAAAATGTTAGGTCTTGACGAAGATTGTCGATCCTGCACTTCACGTTCAGCTTTACAAGCATATTCAAATAAGGTGGTCATATCATCATAATGCTTATAATCAAGAATATTCTAAATTTCACGATTTAACCCACCCCTAAAGCGAGCCATAGCAGCATCATCCAGTTCAACTAAACGACAGCGAATCATACCCTTTTGCAAAGCTTGATAATAATCCTCTACGGAAAGTGAACCTTGTTGAAAACGCTGCATTTGATTAAGCAAATCTCTAGCATAATATGACGGCACAAAATGATGACGCATAGCAGCTTTTACTGCCGTCTAAGTGGCTGGAATATTATCAGGATATCTTTGTCTATACTCACGCCACCAAAGTAAAGCAAATTCAGTAAATTCACTAATAGCAGCCTTAACTTGTAAATTAGCAGGAATATCATGGCATGCAAATTTTTGTTCAACCTCGAATTCCCAATCAAGATAAGCACCCGGATCATATTTGCCATTAAAAGTGGGAATACAAAATTTTATTTTGGCAAAAGAATCATTAATAGGAACACGTACCCTACGAGCACGACCACGGCGATTGCCGTCGTCCTGCTCGGTGTCGGCGCCGTAGTCACGTGCATGTTGTAGCTCCGTGAGCTGCGTCGTCATGGTCCCAAGCTGCGTCGACATGGCCTCAAGACGAGTCATGATCGTCGCGAGCGTGGTGCGGGCAGCCGTATCAGCGAGGTCCAGTTGATCAAAACGCTCATTCGACGAAGTGACCGTAGAGTCAAGTCTCTCGTGCATCGTCTTCATGTCGTTTTGTAGACCATCAACCTGTGCCTGGACATCCTGCAGGGTGAGCTCCTCCGACTTCGAGCTGTTTTCTGCCATAGAAACACAAGCAATACAAAAAGCGGGATCCTACAACGAGAGGTGAGTGGTGGATGAAAAGCTCAATCAAAAAGCTGTTATGAAATTCTTACCCGTCCTTACCAAGCACGCAAGCGTGAACTGCAACCACAGGTAAAACCGGTGGAAGATTGGTGGAGCGATTGCGTGGTGAAACAAAAACCTGCTCGTAGTAGAAAATTTGTGGGGCTAGGAGGCTGCACTCAATCCAAGGGTTAGCACAATTCAAACAATAACTGCAAAGCTGAATAATGGTGCTAAACGCGAAAAGATTGCTGCCGGTACAAGTGCAAGAGGAAGGAAGAAGGATCAAAACAAAGTGCAGCAAGAACGCGTCGCCTGTGTTGCTCGGCCGCTCTTTTTTTTTCTTTTTTTTCTTTTTTTTTACTCTTTTTTTTCTCTTTTTTTATACTTTTTGCTGAAAATATAAATAATGAGACCTCAAATAAGCAATTAAGCACAAGCGCTTTTTTTTGAGGCAGGGGTAGAACGGTAATTAAAAGACCACAAGCTCTCTCTCTCTCTGGAGTAGGGACACATGAAACCGAACAGAACTAAACACAGGGCGAGGCGAGCAGGGTCACGACGTAACCGAGTAGGACTCGATCAGCGAGGCGAGCGGGACACACGAAACCGAACAGAACTAAACACAGGGCGAGGCGAGCGGGTCACGACGTAACCGAGTAGGACTCGATCAGCGAGGCGGTGATTGACCCGGACTCACGGTGCAGCGGAAAAATTTGGCAAGCGAGACGGGGTAAACAGATGCGGCGGAAAGCAAACTGTGGTGGTGAAAACACGCGGCACGGCGGAAGGATACGACGATGATAGGAAGAAAACGATGAATCACAGTGTACCAGCAACGATCAAAAGCGAAAGCACAAAAACTCAACAACGCAAATTATTGAACGAAAGAGCGAGGCTCAAAACCGTACTGGGGTAAACTTTTTTTGTAGTTTTCGGTTTATGTGGACTTGGATAAAACTCACCGAGAAACACTGGAATCTGATACCACTTGATAGGTGTAGAGTGCCCGATCTTTCGGCGAGTGGAGATAACTTTGATTTAGTGGATGTCGACCCTCACGATCCGACTACGACGAGCAAGCCGAAGTGCCAATGCAATCGCTGAACCAACTTCCAGAGGATATTAACCTTGCGGTAAAC
This sequence comes from Eleusine indica, assembly GCA_030378355.1. Lineage (NCBI taxonomy): Eukaryota > Viridiplantae > Streptophyta > Magnoliopsida > Poales > Poaceae > Eleusine > Eleusine indica. The sequence goes on from CM059500.1 coordinate 23,209,551, forward strand.
AAGATCAACCTGATCACGAGGATCAATTCTTACGCGCAATCAAAGAACGAGCAAGAATTAGAGGCGAGCAATCTGATGTATTCACGAAGGTGGAGTTCTGAATTCACGTCGAGAGACGGATGTATAGCTAAGCTAAACTTAAAACAAAACTCGAAGATTACAAGGGGCGCAGCCCTTGACTATATAGGGGGAGGACGAGGCATCTAGGGCCGGCTGAAGTGGAGAGGCGCGCGGTGGAGAGGGAGTCGTGCGACTTGGGCCACGTGGGCCTTCGGGCGACATCATCCTGGGCTGTCGTTCCTTAGCATCAAAACCGTCTTCAATTCCTGGGCTTGAGCTCTAGTGATTGGGCCCTTGTACGTCGTTGTCTCGTTAGAAGATGGATCCGTAACTCGAGGAGGCGCGACGACGAGAGGTGGAGGCGTGACAGCTTGGTTTGGCGTGCCATCTTCCGTCGTCATTATTCGTATGTCGTTGATGTCCTCATCAAGCATTTGGTACGGTCCGTGAGGAAAAGTGGAGAGCACTAGAAGGAGATATTGCATATCTTGAGAGTGCTTGTGAGAGTAAATTGAGCATCTTTCACATCTAAGGCTAGGGTGTCTTTGAGGGTGTGATCTAGGTTGTTACTCTTGGTCTATGGTGAGACCTAGACCGGTTAGGTGTCGGTGATCGAGCCTATCGTGATCAGCTGTGAAGGTTGTCACACGTTTGTACATGGTTGGAGCCCTCCGTTGAAAGGGGCATCGCTAGTGAGCGCCGGTGTCGGCTCGGGGAGTCCGGCAAGTTCTCGAGGGAGGCGAGTTTATGCCTTGGTGGCAGCGATGACGCAACCGTGTCTTCACTCCGGGAGTGATTGCAGGCTCATGTGCGAGAACTCCATTTGGTGGCGGGAGGGACCGGTACTCCGGAGGGAGTGGTCCAACGAGGAGTAGGGGAAGGCGCAATCCTTCCGAGACCTCGAGAAAAAATCATTAGCATCCCTTGACCTTCTCTTTACTATTCCGCAATTGTGTGCTCTAGTGGGTAGGTTGACTTGTGGCTTGCATAGGCTAGTGTGTTTAGCTTCTGCATTTGCACTCATCATGAACACTAGCATGTGTAGGGTCTTGGCCTACTAGAATTATTAGGTTGCAACGATTGCTCGGATCTAGTGGTGTGAAATTGAAGTATTCGGATTCATGGTTGGCTTACCGATTAACCCCCCCCCCCCCCCTCTCTCGGTACGCCTTCGGTCCTTACACACACTGCAAACGTCTAGGGGGAGTAGAGCTTGCTGACGACCTAGCGAGTGCTATGTTTCTACTGCTGCACCCTAAACACTTCCCTAGGACTCTAGATAGGATGGCTGACGAGGCCCGTGTGGTGAGAGAGGTTCTTGCCAAGTCCCTGATTCCCAGAGCTGGATACAAAGACCATGTGATGATCTTATAGCAATAGATTATAAACTACGTGATTAGGCACACTGTTTTTGACTTAGTGAACTTGATACTAGCACAGATGAAGGATGTGATATATCATAGGATAGGTCAGCATCAGCTACCCTTTGGACCCTATATCTGCAGACTCTTGAGGTTTAGGGGGATCATGTCTGAGGGGATATAGGATGATCCGCCTCTTCAGACTGAGAGGTATGAGCCTATAACTCTAGGGACCAGGAGGATGCTCTCCAAGACTATGACACCGTGAGAGGGCAACTCACCAGAGAGAGGAGCTTTAGTGCACTTGGAGGTGGAGGATATAGAGGTTTAGCAGACTAGAAGACCACACACTGCAGAGGCTAGGAGCACAGGTGCTCCACGGACTACAGACGCAGCTCCATCAGCCACCACTCTGGACATGGCATACGTACTCACTCAGATTGAGCAACTCAGGGCAGCCAGCACGTAGTAGATGCAGAGGTTTGACATGTTAGAGTGTGTGCTTGCTATGACTAGCATTCACTTGTAGAAGATGGCTTAGGCCATCACTGACTTAGCACAGGGCCAGTCAGCACTTTTACAGCTTGCTCAGTCAAGAGGACTGCCACCGCTTGAACCCTTCCCCACAGTTACACTGCCAGCTCAGCTACGCTCTCAGAATGTGCAGCAGTAGTAGAGTCAACTCTTTCCATATACGTCCATGATGACAGCTCTGACCACTCCTTCCACTAGCCAGGGCATAGCTGGACCAGGCACTAGTTAGTTTGTCGGTCCCATGATAGATGGAGCTGGACCTTCTTCTGCACCAGCCTTGTCTCCACTGTTGGTGTCTGGGTATTCTATGTCTGTAATGTTTGCCACTTTGCCTCCTTCACATTAGTGGCAGCACAGAGTGCCTCGACCATTGCAACAGTTGTATCAGCACCTTCTCTGCCAGTGTCTCGGAAACTTACCTTGACAAAGGCAGTTGATGAGCGAGCAGCTCTAGCCCCAGCACCAACACCACAGACAGCAGTCCCGGACTGATGAGGACATCACCCATATGGATACACCCAACATTCTGCTATCTCAAATGGTAATTCATGTGAATTTACGGGTGAGCATGTTACTAGTGATTTCTTTATATGATTTTGAGAACATATAGCTACCTAATGAATTAGGAACCATGGAGATGATGATGAGATAGCTGTGAAGGTGATTGGAGGTGTGATGGGCCAGCAAGGATGTCCAAGGCAAGATGGAGGCTCAAATAATGTTAACTTCCAATCCGACTCGGACTCTAGGAGTAGGTCACACTAAAACAGACGCCCAGAACGAATAAAGGCTCGAATTGAGACGTCCTATATATGCCTAGAAATATAATGACAAGACCTTTCCAATCCAACCGGTCTCATATCCAAATTCAGTAGGAGTCATCAGGAATCATCAGAACAAGTCAACGTCCAGAATCTGTCCCAGTGCTATGACACCATATTCGGCCTTTGGGCCATGTATCGAGTTGAGCCCACTTTTGGTTTCGTCTGGGGGATCATACATGACCCTAGGGTCCTCATATACAGCCACTGCCTCTTCAGTAGAGTTTGGGTTTTGCTTAGATTATTCTGTTGAGAACAGTTTTGTGGTTACATCGGTTTATGAGACCCCAACTTATGAGATTTAACATATACTTGCAAATTTGGATGCATTCTTCTTTGTTCTTGCTTGTGTTCTTGATTTGTAGGAAAGGATAATCCTTCTTGGAGAGGTCAATCATGCACCATTGGTTGATAATGGAGGAGACGTTGTGCTGTGATTGGGCAGTTCGAAAGCCAGATCGATTTGTGTATCGCCTCTGCCTTAATTAAGTTTACTAGAACCTTTAGGAAGATTAGGAACCCGTGTCCACATCATGTGGTATCAGAGATTTAGGTACACCATTAGGTTCACCCTTATCCTTGTTATTTTATTTTATCCTATAGTCCAGAAAATTGCCCCACAAAATATTATTTCGTCGTGTTTCTGCTGTCCTATACCGCTTTGTGCTCTATGATTTTGATTTCAGTTCTTGCATTGTTGAGTTTGTGTCCTTTGTTTAGGCATTGTTGCTAGTTTAGATTTTTCTTTTCTCGTACAGTCATCCCGTGTCAAATTTTGATCATGATGAGGACATCAACGACATACGAATAATGACGACGGAAGATGGCGCGCCAAACCAAGCTGTCACGCCTCCACCTCTCGTCGTCGCGCCTCCTCGAGTTACGGATCCATCTTCTAACGAGACGACAACGTACAAGGGCCCAATCACTAGAGCTCAAGCCCAGGAATTGAAGACGGTTTTGATGCTAAGGAACGACGGCCCAGGATGATGTCGCTCGAAGGCCCACGTGGCCCAAGTCGCACGACTCCCTCTCCACCGCGCGCCTCTCCACTTCAGCCGGCCCTAGATGCCTCGTCCTCCCCCTATATAGTCAAGGGCTGCGCCCCTTGTAATCTTCGAGTTTTGTTTTAAGTTTAGCTTAGCTATACATCCGTCTCTCGACGTGAATTCAGAACTCCACCTTCGTGCAATACATCAGATTGCTCGCCTCTAATTCTTGCTCGTTCTTCGATTGCACATAAGAATTGATCCTCGTGATCAGGTTGATCTTGTTTACCGCAAGGTTAATATCCTCCGGAAGTTGGTTTAGCGATTGCATTGGCGCTTCGGCTTGCTCGTCGTAGTCGGATCGTGAGGGTCAACATCCACCAAATCGAAGTTATCTCCACTCGCCGAAAGATCGGGCACTCTACACCTATCAGATCAGGTCTGGTGTTTGATCCAATTGGATCTTCAAGTTTTGTGTTGTGAAAAAGAAATATGTCCTGCTAGTGGGCCAATCTTGTCTTCACCATTAGCAGATCATTCGTGTGTACGTGGCTGAGAGTTGAAATATATTGGATCACATGATATTCTTTGGTTCTAAATTTTTTTGCGGTAATCATTGCTACGATGACCCTTGCTTCCTAAGAGTGTGCATTAGTTTTGCACTTGCGTAGTGTGTTGGTTCCAAAAGAAACATATGACCCTGCTACAGCCATTGTCAACCCCTTGTTGAGATTGCATTAGTTCCTTTACTGAAACTTGATCGACACAGATTATTTTCCAAAGCATCATTTTATTTCGCTGCACACACAAAGATTTATGTGCTTCTGAATAGGTGTGCATGTGTATTGCTCTAAAAAGGAGTTGACTTGTGTTTGAAGTGAAAGCCTACGGCACTTCTGAAAATGATAAGAAAAAAAGGCAAAGGTGCAGACAAAAAAATTGAAGAAAAAGCCACACCTAAAAAAAAGGAAGAAAAAAAAATAGAGAAGAAAATCAGAGTGCTTGCATCCTTGCTGAGTCTAGAGTACTATCTTATATTTCCATTGCAAGCTTTTGCTTTTTTGACAACGGGTTTAAGCCAGCAACATAGACTTGTATTTTTTTACTATTATTCAACTCTGCATATCTGATTTCTATTATTGCTAATCCTTCCTACTACAAATTGCCTACCTAGCTCCGTATATATCCTTCTGAACAGGAAAAAAATTTTTACTCTTGCAATCATTGCTTGATAGTTTCCAAGGTATACTTTGCCTTACTGTTAAGAACTTTGTAAGAGCTTGGCAAGATGCTTCCATTTGCTGGTTGAGAGTTTCCATTGTGATCACATTGTAGTTAAAGGGAAATATACTTTTGTGTGTTTTCTTGTTTGCTACTAACAATGACAGGGTACAACACTCATGGTGATGAGTCGATGGCATCTAATGATGATCATAGGAGTGTTGCAGCACAGCGAGTGCTCAGTTTTGAAATGGAGAAGGTAGAGCAAAATCAATTGAACAACTTGTTCCAGACTCACTTTGTTGTGAAGGATCGGCGATGTTGTGTCATCATTGATGGAGAGAGTAGCCGCAACATCACAAGTTTGGAGTTGGTTGAGAAACTTGATTTGATCACTCAACCACATCCATGTCCGTACTACATCCAATGGCTATATTCTTGTCATAAGACAAGGTAGATAAAATTGCACGCATTGAATTTTTTTATTGGTTCTTATAAGGATAGTGCAGAATTTGATATAGTACCTATGCAAGCATGTCATTTGTTATTGAGTAAACCTTAGATTTTTACAAACAATGTTTTACATAATAACATTAATAATAGCTACCCATTTAAATACAATGGTAGAAGAGTTACTCTTAAACATATGACGGCTGCTGAAATTTTAGAAGAAGATAATCAAAGGCTTGAGAGAAGAAAGAATGAACCGTTTAAGAAAGAATGGTTTGTTTCAAACGTTGCAACACTTTCATCAAAATCTGAATTAATAGAGGATGTACAAATTTACTTTTCTCATGTTGCAACTAGTACATTTCAGCATGTACAAAAAGAAGATGATAGTGGGAAAGATAAAGAACAGGTTGTTGCTTCAGGTAAGAGCTTGCTTGATGTGATGAATTGTTCCAACAATCTTGCTGTATTGGAACCTTATGATAATTTTCCTTTGTTAATAGTTGATTTATCTACTGGTCCTTGTGATAAAGAGGAGTTGTGTGTCAATGCTCCACTTATACCTTTGCCACAACAAATGAATGAGCTTGATATTTTTTATTATGATTAACCTACTAGTGCTGAAATTAGACATTTAATTTTAGTTTCATGCGAAAGAGACGAGAAGAAATTATTGTCTCATCTAAATACTTTGGGTTATATTGAATTTGATGTTTGTTGACGGTCATTAAATACCAATTCCGACCATCAATATAGGCACAAATAAGGGAAGACTTAGCATTTCATACACACATGTTTGCTATGATTAATAAGATTCCACTTGTCCTTGGAGATTTATGTGCATGCAGAGAATATATATACAAGGAGTGGAGAAATGGAGCAAGATCCATGAAATAACATTTCGACCAATAGGAGAGCGCCAACCAAACTCCCCACGAATCAATGGCATGGCTATACAGAACTGCGCGGGAGGAAACCGACTTAACAGAAGATGGGACCCACCAACTAGCTACCTTAAGGAAGCACACCCCTAGGTCGGCCGACCTAGAGGATTGGTCGGCCGACCAAGTCTTGTGGCGGTTCGGCCTCCCCTTACACGTGTCGCTCCCTCAGCCCTTTGCCAACGTTGGTGCGCCAAAGTTCAGTGGCGGTTACTCCCGCAAACTGACATTTGGGCACTATAAAAGGAGGGGAGTGCCTCCCACTTCAACACATGTCAAGAAGAACACATTCTTTAGCATTGTACTTAGTCTTCAGGTCCTAGTGGAGTTTAGGATAGAGGAGAGCTGACTAGAGGTCATTGATCTAGTCTTGGAGTCTTGAAGTCTTGGGTATAGTTCCACACTATCCCTCTCTAGGAGGACTTATTCCTTTTATTAATATATTTATCTTCTTTACTCTTATGGGTTGTCTTTATACTAGTGTGATAATCATGTACCTTTTATATGGTTGTAGCCTAGTCATGTTTGGTTGCTTTATGCTTAACATACTCATACTAGTCAGTCTATGCTTTTGCACTCGTCCAATGCATATTGTGGTTAGACATGCTTTAGTCCATAACTTGTTAAACCCTAGGGTTAATGTTATGTGTGCTATAGTCATTAGCTTGATTATCCGTAGGGTCAAAGTTATGCATGTCTTAGCCCTTGGCTTGTTGATCCGTAGGGTCGGAGTTATGCATTCTCTAATACTTGACTCGTTGGTCCATCGGATTAGAGTTAAGTATATTCTTGCTCTCGACTTGTTGTGATGAGGACATCAACGACATACGAATAATGACAACGGAAGATGGCGCAGCAAACCAAGCTGTCACGCCTCCACCTCTCGTCGTCGCGCCTCCTCGAGTTACGGATCCATCTTCTAACGAGACGACGACGTACAAGGGCCCAATCACTAGAGCTCGAGCCCAGGAATTGAAGACGGTTTTGATGCTAAGGAACGACGGCCCAGGATGATGTCACCGAAGGCCCACGTGGCCCAAGTCGCACGACTCCCTCTCCACCGCGCGCCTCTCCACTTCAGCCGGCCCTAGATGCCTCGTCCTCCCCCTATATAGTCAAGGGCTGCGCCCCTTGTAATCTTTGTGTTTTGTTTTAAGTTTAGCTTAGCTATACATCCGTCTCTCGACGTGAATTCAGAACTCCACCTTCGTGCAATACATCAGATTGCTCGCCTCTAATTCTTGCTCGTTCTTCGATTGCGCGTAAGAATTGATCCTCGTGATCAGGTTGATCTTGTTTACCGCAAGGTTAATATCCTCCGGAAGTTGGTTCAGCGATTGCATTGGCGCTTCGGCTTGCTCTTCGTAGTCGGATCGTGAGGGTCAACATCCACCAAATCGAAGTTATCTACACTCGCTGAAAGATCGGGCACTCTACACCTATCATGTTGGTCTGAAGGACCATTATCCCATGGGAATCGAGAATATTATTTAGCAATGTAAGCATGGTGCTTAGGTTGGTAAATATCTTTGAGTGCTTGGTTGCCTCACAAACAGGAACGTGAGTACTTTGCTCCCTCTATTGACAACGTGGCTATTGGGCCAAATGTCAACACTAGGAACAGAAACTTCAGCCTCATAGCCGGCCTAATCTACATGGTGCAGGCCAACCCATTAAGTGAGGCGGCCAATGAAGACACAAATGCTCACCTTCAATAATTCCTGGAAATGTGCAACACTCTATCCATCGATGTAGTCAATCAAGATGCCATCCAACTCCGTCTGTTTCCCTTTTCCCTCTCAAGGAATGCGAGACAGTTGTTCTATGCCAACTCAAGTGTTGTGGCTACCTAGAATGATTGCTCCATAGCGTTCATCAAGAAATTCTTCCCGATAGGCAAAACCCATGCCCTTCATGGAAAAGTTTCAATCTTCTAGCTAGCAGAAGAGGGATCCATTACTAGATCTTGGGAGAGGTTTCAAGAGTAGATGTTAGCATTCCTACAACATGGAATAAATGATTGGTCAATTTTGACCATCTTCTATCACGGTTTGGCATCAACAACCCGTGATCATCTCGAAGCTGCTGCCAAAGGAGACTTCTTCTCACTTACCGCTACTCAAGCAAAAGAATGAATTGACAAAATAGTCTCCAACCAAGGTTGGGATGAGGATCATTTGCAACCCTGCTAGAAGGATGAGCATACCAACAAGTAGATGGAGATGCTCAATGCTAAGCTGGACCTCATCACAAAGCATGTAGATGAATACTCCCACAAGAAGATGGAGATGCACGACATTCAAGCCGTGGAATGTATGAAGCATGAAGTCAACCGTAACATGGAGGATGATCACCATAGAGCATATGAGGACATGTCGTGCAACACCAATAGGAGTTATCCACAACGAGGTTGAGGGTGGAAACAATGCCCTTATAAACATGGAGGTAACAAAAGCAATCTTAATACTTCCGATTATAGTTTCCCCTCCTTGAGAGATATTATTCATGGCCAACCCAAGCTAAATGAAATACTATTTAAAAAGCTAGAGGCTCATGAGAAAATTTTAGAACATGTCAATACTATGGTAGAAACCTTCTCTTCATTCTTTGAGCACCAACAACAATTTAATGAATCATTAGAAACTAAGTTGGCTCAACTAGCTGTTGTTGTTTCCTCTGTGAGAACTGTCAATATGATGAATCCGAGAGGATGTGAATCCACTCGTGAACAGTCGTATACTAACCATGATGCATGAAACTACATAAAGGAAGAGAAGTTATCCAACACCACCAAGAAAGAAGGACACAAGGGGAAGAGGCTTCACACAAGTGCTATGAAAAGACAGCCACAACACCAATGCGAGAACTCGTCTGCATCCTCATCTTCAGGATCAGACACCGCGCCACCAAGTTAAATGCAATGGAGAGAAGTCCTGCTCATTGAACTTAAAATTGGTGAGCCCTTCCCAAAGGTAAATTGGTACTTATCTCATATTTGCTTTCCATCAATTTTTGGATTTCCATTTGCATTTCCATTGTTGAATTTTTCGACCACATCTGCATGTTGGAATTTACTCCAACCCATTTCCCTTCTCCAAAATTATATAAAAAATATATAATAGAATTTCAGAGTTCATCTTTTGAGAAATGAGAGTACAAAAGATCGAAAATGTTTTTTCTTGAAATATATTTTCTTTCTTGTGGACCACCACAAGTAGGGCCCATGGACCAGAGCAGAGGAGTAGAGGAGCCTTTCCCTGGTCGGGCGACCAGCCCTATTGGTCGGCTGACCATAGAAAAATGGCTCTGTGGCCCCACTTGCCCCAACTGCTAGCTTGCAACTGTCATGTCCCAATATGACTGTTTGTTCGCTCTACATTTTGAGGCAAGGCCCATGAGAGGAAGTTCTTCACCATATTTACATATTTAACCTCTCCATTATGCTCTGGCCATTTGTTGTCATTTTCTCCACTCTCTGGCATCACTCTGAAATTCTGCCAAAAATAGTTTCTTTGAGTTTTATTTGCATATTCATGTTGCCTTCAATCCTACATAAGAACAAACTCCATGGGGGCTTCATAACCATCGAGTACTTGACTTGTTGATCCATCGGTCAGAGTTAAGTGCACTCTTATTCTCGACTTGTTGATCCGAAGGGTCAAAGTCCCATGAGAAATAAGAGTAGTTGTTCTTGTGTACCCTTGCTCTCTAGTTGCAGCCAAGACCTCAAATGCTCCATCAACACGTTGCGGCAAACTATGAGCAAGAGCCAGCTTGGGGGTAGTCCCCCCCCACCCCCCACCCCCCCCCCCCCCCCGCCCTAATGTGAAGGTAACATGTATCATTTCCCTTTTCAATCACCACATGCATGATAATCTAAAAACAACAAAAAGATTTGTTTCCATTTTGATAGGTGTAGAGTGCCCGATCTTTCGGCGAGTAGAGATAACTTCGATTTGGTGGATGTTGACCCTCACGATCCGACTACGACGAGCAAGCCGAAGCGCCAATGCAATCGCTGAACCAACTTCCGGAGGATATTAACCTTGTGGTAAACAAGATCAACCTGATCACGAGGATCAATTCTTACGCGCAATCGAAGAACGAGCAAGAATTAGAGGCGAGCAATCTGATGTATTGCACGAAGGTGGAGTTCTGAATTCACGTCGAGAGACGGATGTATAGCTAAGCTAAACTTAAAACAAAACTCAAAGATTACAAGGGGCGCAGCCCTTGACTATATAGGGGGAGGACGAGGCATTTAGGGCCGGCTGAAGTGGAGAGGCGCGCGGTGGAGAGGGAGTCGTGCGACTTGGGCCACGTGGGCCTTCGGGCGACATCATCCTGGGCCGTCGTTCCTTAGCATCAAAACCGTCTTCAATTCCTGGGCTCGAGCTCTAGTGATTGGGCCCTTGTACGTCGTCGTCTCGTTAGAAGATGGATCCGTAACTCGAGGAGGCGCGACGACAAGAGGTGGAGGCGTGACAGCTTGGTTTGGCGCGCCATCTTCGATCGTCATTATTCGTATGTCGTTGATGTCCTCATCATCCTCCCCTTCTTGAAGTGAAGTCGTCCTCGACGGCAACTCATCATCCTCACCCAAGTATGGTTTCAAATCTGCAACATTAAAACTAGTGGAAACACCAAACTCCATGGGCAAGTCAAGAACATAAGCATTATCGTTAATCTTGGTTAGCACTTTAAAAGGACCAGCAGCACGAGGCATCAGTTTAGAACGACGCAAAGTAGGAAATCTATCTTTACGCAAGTGCAACCAAACCAAATCACCAGGTTCAAAAGAAATATGTTTTCTACCTTTACTACCAGCAACTTGATACTTTTTATTAGCAATGGTAATGTTGTGTTGTGTTTCTTCATGCAATTGTTTCATGTGATCAATATGAGCAAGAGCATCAAGATGTGGTTCATCCTCAGCATCAATAGCAAACAAATCAATAGGCGCCTTAGGAACATAGCCATAAACAACCTCAAAAGGACACAACTTAGTGGCAGAATGTGTAGCACGATTATAAGCAAATTCAACATGAGGTAAACAATCTTCCCAGCGTTTCAAATTTTTATCTAAAACAGCTCTAAGCATAGCAGACAAAGTTCTATTTACTACCTCAGTTTGCCCATCAGTTTGAGGATGACAAGTAGTACTAAACAGCAGCTTAGTTCCTAATTTATTCCAAAGAGAACGCCAAAAATGACTAAGAAACTTAGCATCACGATCAGAGACAATTGTTTTAGGAATTCCATGCAATCTAACAATCTCTCTAAAGAACAATTCAGCAACATTTGAGGCATCATCAGTTTTATGACAAGGTATAAAGTGAGCCATTTTAGAGAAACGATCAACAACCACAAAAATACTGTCCCTCCCCTTCTTAGTGCGAGGCAATCCCAAAACAAAATCCATCGAAATATCAAGCCAAGGAGAAGAGGGAACAGACAAGGGCATATACAAACCATGATTAGCCAAACGAGATTTAGCTTTTTGACATGTGGTACAGCGTGCAACAAGGCGCTCAATATCACGGCGCATCCGTGGCCAAAAGAAATGGTCGGCCAACACCTCATGTGTCTTGAAAACTCCGAAGTGACCCATAAGACCACCTCCATGCGCCTCCTGTAACAACAAAAGACGAACCGAGCTAGCTGGAATACACAGCTTGTTAGCACGAAACAGGAACCCATCCTGCATATGAAATTTGACCCAAGGTTTGCCATCCTTACAATGCATCATAATATCATGAAAATCAGCATCATTCACATATTGATCTTTCAAAGCTTGCAAACCAAAGATTTTAAAGTCTAATTGGGACAGCATCATATAACGACGAGACAAAGCATCGGCAATCACATTTTCCTTCCCGTTTTTATGTTTAATGATGTATGGAAAAGATTCAATAAATTCAACCCATTTAGCATGACGACGATTCAGATTAGTTTGGGTTCTAATATGTTTCAAAGCCTCATGATCAGAATGAATAATAAATTCGCGAGGCCATAAATAATGCTGCCATGTTTGCAAAGTTCTTACTAAAGCATAAAGTTCTTTATCATAAGTGGAATATTTAAGAGCAGCACCACTTAACTTCTCACTAAAATAAGCAATGGGTTTATGATCTTGCAACAAAACAGGACCCAAACCAATTCCACTAGCATCACATTCCAATTCAAACACTTTATCAAAATTAGGCAATTGTAAGAGAGGAGCATGAGTTAACCGTTCCTTTAAAGTGTTGAATGCGTCGTCTTGTGGTGCGTCCCACTCAAATGGCACACCCTTCTTGGTCAGCTCATGTAATGGCGCAGCAATAGAACTGAAATCCCGCACAAAACGACGATAGAAGCCTGCAAGACCAAGAAAACTGCAAACCTGTGTGACCGTCGTCGGTTGGGGCCAACTCTGAATGGCGTCCACCTTGCTGCTATCGACTCAATGCCCTGTGGAGTAACAACATATCCAAGAAACGAAACACGTTGCGTGCAAAAAGTGCATTTTTCCATGTTCCCAAACAAGTGAGCAGCACGCAAAGCATCAAAAACAGCAAGCAAATGATCTAAATGCTCATTCATGGATTTGCTGTATATAAGGATATCATCAAAATAGACAACAACAAATATTCCAATGAAAGGCCGAAGAACTTCATTCATTAAGCGCATAAAAGTGCTAGGAGCATTAGACAATCCAAACGGCATAACCAACCATTCATACAAGCCAAATTTAGTTTTAAAAGCCGTTTTCCATTCATCTCCTAATTTCATTCTTATTTGATGGTAACCACTACGCAAATCAACCTTAGAGAAAATTGTGGCACCACTAAGTTCATCAAGCATATCATCAAGGCGTGGTATAGGATATCGATAACGAATTGTAATATTGTTAATTGCATGACAATCTACACACATACGCCAAGAACCATCTTTCTTAGGAACAAGCAAAACAGGAACCGAACAAGGGCTGAGAGACTCACGAATGTAACCTTTATCAAGCAATGACTGCACTTGACGCTGAATTTCTTTCGTCTCCTCAGGATTTGTGCGGTACGGGGCGCGATTAGGAAGCTGTGCGCCTGGAATTAAATCAATCTGATGTTCTATGCCACGAATAGGAGGAAGACCCGGTGGCAATTCAGTGGGAAAAACATCTTTATAGACCTGCAAAAGGTTAGCAACAGCAGGAGGAATATGCAACATAGGTGCCTCATCTAGTGAAACAAGCATACGAGAGCAAACTAGCGCATAGCAAAGCAGATTAGCATCATGTAATTCATCAAAATTAGCACGTGTAGCAAGCAAGATAGGGTTATTCAATTTGATCTCATGTTGAACAGGTGCAACAGGAGGCGATGTAACCAATTTTGCAGCTTTTGTCGCTCGAGCAATATCATCTTTAAGAACTTGTTCAGGTGTCATAGGATGAATAAAAATTTTCTGACCCTTGAACATGAAGGAATAATAATTGGAGCGACCATGATGAACACTATCAACATCATATTGCCAAGGACGGCCAAGCAACAAAGAGCATGCTTCCATTGGAACAACATCACAATCTACAAAATCAGAATAGGCGCCAAGAGAGAAAGGAACACGTACCGAGCGCGTTACCTTTATTTTGCCGCCATCATTAAGCCATTGAACGTGATAAGGATGTGGATGCTTCCTTGTTGGCAATGACAACTGCTCCACCAAGGTCGTACTAGCCAAATTGTTGCAACTGCCACCATCGATGATTATACGGACCGCTCGTTCTTGCACAACGCCTTTGATATGAAAAATGTTGTGGCGCTGATGCTTTTCATCCTAAACGACCTGTGTACTAAGAACACGCTGCACAACAAGAGTGGCATACCTGTCGGCGGCACTAGAGTCGACATGAAGCTCCGTATTATCTGCATGATTAGTGGCAAGCATAGTCTGCTGAATATCCTCAGAATCACTAGCAGAAGAATACCCACCGTCGTCACGAATCAACATAGTTCGTTTATTTGGACAATCGCGTATCACATGACCAAATCCTCGGCAACGGTGACACTGAATATCACGAGCTCGTCCAGACGACGAGGAGGATGGCACGAACGAGGCAGATTTGGCCGTGGATGGAGCACTCGACTTGGACGTGGTCGAGGAGTGGTCGCGCGACGTGGAAGGAGGTGTCGACCGTGGAGCTGAAGGCGTCTTGGACCCTACAAAAATGTTAGGTCTTGACGAAGATTGTCGATCCTGCACTTCACGCTCAGCTTTACAAGCATATTCAAATAAGGTGGTCATATCATCATAATGCTTATAATCAAGAATATTCTGAATTCCACGATTTAACCCACCCCTAAAGCGAGCCATAGCAGCATCATCCAATTCAACTAAACCACAGCGAATCATACCCTTTTGCAAAGCTTGATAATAATCCTCTACGGAAAGTGAACCTTGTTGAAAACGCTGCATTTGATTAAGCAAATCTCTAGCATAGTATGACGACACAAAACGATGACGCATAGCAGCTCTTAATGCCGTCCAAGTGGCTGGAATATTATCAGGATATCTTTGTCTATACTCACGCCACCAAAGTAAAGCAAATTCAGTAAATTCACTAATAGCAGCCTTAACTTGTAAATTAGCAGGAATATCATGGCATGCAAATTTTTGTTCAACCTCTAATTCCCAATCAAGATAAGCACCTGGATCATATTTGCCATTAAAAGTGGGTATACGAAATTTTATTTTGGTATACCACGGCGATTGTGACCGTATCAGCAAGGTCCAGTTGATCAAAACGCTCATTCGACGAAGTGACCGTAGAGTCAAGTCTCTCGTGCATTGTCTTCATGTCGTTTTGTAGACCATCTACCTGTGCCTAGACATCCTGGAGGGTGAGCTCCTCCGACTTCGAGCTGTTTTCTGCCATAGAAACACAAGCAATACAAAAAGCGGGATCCTACAACGAGAGGTGAGTGGTGGATGAAAAGCTCAATCAAAAAGCTGTTATCAAATTCTTACCCGTCCTTACCAAGCACGCAAGCGTGAACTGCAACCACAGGTAAAACCGGTGGAAGATTGGAGGAGCGATTGCGTGGTGAAACAAAAACCTGCTCGTAGTAGAAAATTTGTGGGGCTAGGAGGCTGCACTCAATCCAAGGGTTAGCACAATTCAAACAATAACTGCAAAGCTGAATAATGGTGCTAAACGCGAAAAGATTGCTGCCGGTACAAGTGCAAGAGGAAGGAAGAAGGATCAAAACAAAGTGCAGCAAGAACGCGTCGCTTGTGTTGCTCGGCCGCTCTTTTTTTTTCTTTTTTTCTCTCTTTTTTTTTATACTTTTTGCTGAAAATATAAACAATGAGACCTCAAATAAGCAATTAAGCACAAGCGCTTTTTTTTTTGAGGCAGGGGTAGAACGGTAATTAAAAGATGAGACTCTCTCTCTCTCTCTCTCTCTCTCTCTCTGGAGTAGGGACACACGAAACCGAACAGAACCATACACAGGGCGAGGCGAGCGGGTCACGACGTAACCGAGTAGGACTCGATCAGCGAGGCGAGTGATTGACCCGGACTCACGGTGCAGCGGAAAAACTTGGCAAGCGATCGGCTGACCACAACTTGGCAAGCGAGACGGGGTAAACAGATGCGGCGGAAAGCAAACTGTGGTGGTGAAAACACGCGGCACGGCGGAAGGATACGACGATGATAGGAAGAAAACGATGAAACACAGTGTACCAGCAACGATCAAAAGCGAAAGCACAAAAACTCAACAACGCAAATTATTGAACGAAAGTGCGAGGCTCAAAACCGTACTGGGGTAAACTTTTTTTTTGTAGTTTTCGGTTTATGTGCACTTGGATAGAACTCACCGAGAAACACTGGAATCTGATACCACTTGATAGGTATAGAGTGCCCGATCTTTCGGCGAGTGGGGATAACTTTGATTTGGTGGATGTCGACCCTCACGATCCGACTACGACGAGCAAGTCAAAGCGCCAATGCAATCGCTGAACCAACTTCCGGAGGATATTAACCTTGCGGTAAACAAGATCAACCTGATCACGAGGATCAATTCTTACGCGCAATCGAAGAACGAGCAAGAATTAGAGGCGAGCAATCTGATGTATTGCACGAAGGTGGAGTTCTGAATTCACATCGAGAGACGGATGTATAGCTAAGCTAAACTTAAAACAAAACTCGAAGATTACAAGGGGCATAGCCCTTGACTATATAGGGGGAGGACGAGGCATCTAGGGCTGGCTGAAGTGGAGAGGCGCGCGGTGGAGAGGGAGTCGTGCGACTTGGGCCACGTGGGCCTTCGGGCGATATTATCCTGGGCCGTCGTTCCTTAGCATCAAAACCGTCTTCAATTCCTGGGCTCGAGCTCTAGTGATTGGGCCCTTGTACGTCGTCGTCTCGTTAGAAGATGGATCCGTAACTCGAGGAGGCGCGACGACGAGAGGTGGAGGCGTGACAGCTTGGTTTGGCGCACCATCTTCCGTCGTCATTATTCGTATGTCGTTGATGTCCTGATCAGACAACAGGATTACAATTGGAGCAATGATTATGTGGTGCCAGCACAGACGTGAAAGACATGTACGTTCCTAGAGATTGGCAGCATGAATCAAGAAAACACTTTCATTAAAATATGTACAGAGATCAAGAGGACGATCAAGACATGATATAATGGATTGAACACAAACCAAAAATTAGATCAAGGGGCTGAATCATGATGAACCTATGTAGCGATGGTTGAACGGCTAACTGTGTTCCCGGGCGATTAGTTAATGATCTGAATGAATCCTCTGGTGGAGAAGGAAAGAACTTGCAGGAACACATGCTGGTATGGTGCCTCCATCTGAAATATAAAAGGATGGATTAGAATGGTTGGTGGAATTTCTGGTCATGCGCATTGAACATGACCGGAAAAGAGCAACGTTCATGTGCAGACATCATGACAAAGATCTGCCTGGTCGGGACGATAGGCTGCTGTTTTTATAATATAAACATGGGTATATATCACGAAGAGGACAGGGACAAGTTGATTTGATCAAGAGTTCACCTGAATGAGAGATCGGGTGGCTGGATTTTGATGAGATGGTTCAGCGGCAGGGCGAACGCCAAAGGCGTTCCAGGAGGAACCATGGAAGATCTCAAGGAATACTTTGGTGTCCATGCAGAGGACTTCTTGGAACACGATTGGGAATGGTTTTCAAAGATTATAAGTCTGTGTAATGAGCAGAACATGAATGTAATTATGATTTTGCGTGCATAATGCGTGCAGAATACAGAACAACAAATATGGCAGATACGTTCTTGGTCGCCTCGGGGCTGTTCTAGGTGTGACAATCTTTGGATATGTAGTAGGACGACTTGGAGAACCGGCTGATCAAAGTGGAGCTCGTTTTATTTGGTAGGTCACTGGGAACGACTTGTCGAATTTTGGGCATTGTGGCTGGAGTGTGGCCGCGCGCAGACAACATGATGAAGATGTCCGCGTTCCCGGAGATAGGCTGAAGGATAAAGGAACAAGTTGGACACGAATATTGGCGATGATGTGGAACCTGACAACCGCATGGTGGTGTGGACAGAAGTTCACCTGATTTTGAGATAGCTGGGTTGAAAGATGGCAAGCTTGCACCATGGCTGATCGGATGCCAACGGCGTTCCTGGGCGCGTCAGGGCTTATCTCGGGGAAAGCTCATGTGGTGACGTCCTTAGTTTCCTGGAACACATCATGGTATAAAGTTGATATCAGGGACGCATCAGTATTGGGTGGAATTGAAGAAGAAATACCGATATAGGCGCTGGATGCGCCCAGAACAGAGAGGAGTGGCCATTGCAAACAGGATCCCCGTCGTGTCTGAACTTCAATGGATGCGATATTTGGATATGTTGTTGGTAACATCATGGTTCATCTCCTGGGAAAATTTCGTGGTGTTTAATTGGCTAGATCAACGGAACGAGGATTGTAATTTGGGGCGTTGGGGCTGGACAGACAGATGGCAACATATGAACTTGATCCCTGTGGATGGGAATGAAGGTGAGGGGCCAAGGGAACTCATGAAACAGGATAAGGGACATCCAGGGGTAACTTTGGAGGCCTAGGAGGGGAGGGGAAAGGGCAGGAATGGGAGCTTAATGGTCTGCAACCATTCAGGTCCAATAGTGGACTGTGAGTGGACCGGTTTCATCATTTTGATAGTGGAGATGAAGGTGAACGAAATGGGCTGCCAAATTAATGATTAATGGGTGTGAGTGTTGTTTTATTAAGGACCAATATGAGCTACATGACCTCCACGGTCAGCTAGAGGAAAAATGAGTGTCGGGAAGAAATAAACGAACATAAATATTGTCGCTCTAGACATTGGGTGTAGTTAAGCTTCTAGGCTTGATTAAATATTGCTTTACTTGGTATGTGAAGGATCAAGATAGAAAGAAGAAATGTAGAATCAAATGGGTGGATGGGTTGACTTGTTTATAGGGGCATGAGTTGGAATGAGACAAAGTGTTAGGAAAGGTTGAAGATTAATGGGGAGATAGAAAAACTTTAGAGTGAGAAAATATGTTAGGAGAAGGAAAAAAATCATATGTGAAAATTGCCTTTGAAAAGGCTCACAACCCGAATTTGGAAAACGCGAGTGTGACAGGCGGATAAACAGAGGAGCTTCGTTCCAGAGGTATTTCGAAATGACGTCGGTTGAAATTGAACCAGTCATATCGCCTAAGACGACCATGGCAATCATCTGTAGCGATCTTCACCATTTCTCCATTCATATGGTCCAAAACATACAAACATGGTGGACCCACTTTATTGTCTCCTTCTCGTACAATATACCAAAACGGATAATTTTCTCCCAAAAAAAGAGAGCGTTCACTTTGCAAACCTATTAACTCTGTCCTTCCACCGACTACTCTCTCATATAATTTTAGGCCATCCACTGTCATGCATGTTGACTGCTGCCTCTGTAATTGCCTATCAGTTCGTCTTTCCCGGAATTCTCCCCACAGCTGGATGATCATAGGCCGGTTATGAGCTGACCGCGCAACATACCAAAATGGATAATTTGCTCCAAAAAATAAAAAGAGCATTCACTCTGCAAACCTATCAACTCCGTCCATCCACTGTCTACTCTCTCATATGTTTTGGACGAGCAAAAGAGGGACCCTGGACTTATTCACGAGTTCCAACGGGCTTCCTAACCAGGTTTCAAACCCTCATGGTTCCCCACTGATAGAGTGCCACCACGTACCCTTCTCAGTAAGCAGCATCCATAAATCTTAATGGATATCGGTGTGAAAATGGCAACGTCGTCCATATGCCATCAGTCTTTTCATGGTACATGATGTGTCTTGAAGAGAACAGAAGGATCACAAAGGGACCACCATCCTTTCGGGGTGTCTTACAAAGGACTGCGCGCTCGATGAACATAGGTCCACGACCACCAGCATCACTCACGACAGCAGACAACAACTCCTTATTTCCAACACTGTTCGATGACAATGGTGGTAGTGGGGTACTCTTGCCAGTGATTGGGTTGACCAAGCTCAGGGAGAACTCCTAATCAATAAGGACAAGCCAGTCATCCTTTATAGCCAACCAACTATAGCCCTTTAGCACCTCAAGAACTGACTGATGTGAGGTCATCCCTTCCCCGATAATATGCAGCCCAAAAGGTCCAAATATAACATCAGACTCTTCTATCTAGCCTGCTGGTGTGGATGCCGACGTCAGTAGAATAGGGATGTTAGTATCGGCTGCAATTGCGACGCCTCCCAACGACCCGAAGTCATCACAATAGTGTAATATTGCAATGAAAATACCCCTATTGCAACATTTTCGCAGCGTTGCAAAAGACCTGAAACCTTGTAGTGGTGGAGAGTATTACGATTTTGGTGTACGCTTGTGGTACGTTAAGGATTGATACTTTTGGAGTATCTTCTGATATCTTATTGATATTCATGATTTTTGTTGAGTTGTGCTTCCATTTGTTGTTTTAACTAATGTGTGTTTTGGAGGACGTTTATTCTTTAGTGCACTATTGCCTTGATGATATATGTTTTGTAGGAATTTATTCTTTTACTACATCATCATGTAGTGGTTGGAAACCCCAAAGTATGAATGTTTTGGTGTTTGGAAACCCCATGGTATGAATGTTTTGGTGATTGAGTAACAACATTAAATGGTTACTAATGTCTACATCTAGTGTTGTGGATGTAGAACGGACTATCAACTCAAAACAATAACATGGTGAATGTCGCCTTGATGATCAATTGGGACTCGGTGGAGTGCCATGGAGATCTTAATGGAGTATCACGGTGATGGAGATGGATCAAGGCTAAGGACAGCTAGGTCCAAGTGTGTGTGATCACTTGGCTAGTGTGTAGGCTTGAGTTGATGAGGACATCAACGACATACGAATAATGACGACGGAAGATGGCGCGCCAAACCAAGCTATCACGCCTCCACCTCTCGTCGTCGCGCCTCCTCGAGTTACGGATCCATCTTCTAACGAGACGACGACGTACAAGGGCCCAATCACTAGAGCTTGAGCCCAGGAATTGAAGACGGTTTTGATGCTAAGGAACGACGGCCCAGGATGATGTCGCCCGAAGGCCCACGTGGCCCAAGTCGCACGACTCCCTCTCCATCGCGCGCCTCTCCACTTCAGCCGGCCCTAGATGCCTCGTCCTCCCCCTATATAGTCAAGGGCTGCGCCCCTTGTAATCTTCGAGTTTTGTTTTAAGTTTAGCTTAGCTATACATCCGTCTCTCGACGTGAATTCAGAACTCCACCTTCGTGCAATACATCAGATTGCTCGCCTCTAATTCTTGCTCGTTCTTCGATTGCGCGTAAGAATTGATCCTCGTGATCAGGTTGATCTTGTTTACCGCAAGGTTAATATCCTCCGGAAGTTGGTTCAGCGATTGCATTGACGCTTCGGCTTGCTCGTCGTAGTCGGATCGTGAGGGTCAACATCCACCAAATTGAAGTTATCTCCACTCGCCGAAAGATCGGGCACTCTACCCCTATCAAGTGGTATCAAATTCCAGTGTTTCTCGGTGAGTTTCATCCAAGTCCACATAAACCAAAAACTTCAAAAAAAAAAAAGTTTACCCCAGTACGGTTTTGAGCCTCGCACTTTCGTTCAATAATTTGCGTTGTTGAGTTTTTGTGCTTTCGTTTTTGATCGTTGCTGGTACACTGTGTTTCATCGTTTTCTTCCTATCATCGTCGTATCCTTCCGCCGTGCCGCGTGTTTTCACCACCACAGTTTGCTTTCCGCCGCATCTGTTTACCCTGTCTCGCTTGCCAAATTTTCCCACTGCACCGTGAGTCCGGGTCAATCACTGCCTCGACGATCGAGTCCTACTCGGTTACGTCGTGACCCGCTCGCCTCGCCCTGTGTTTAGTTCTGTTCGGTTTCGTGTGTCCCGCTCGCCTCGCTGATCGAGTCCTACTCGGTTACGTCGTGACCCGCTCGCCTCGCCCTGTGTTTAGCTCTGTTCGGTTTCGTGTGTCCCGCTCGCCTCGCTGATCGAGTCCTACTCGGTTACGTCGTGACCCGCTCGCCTCGCCCTGTGTTTGTTTCTGCTCGGTTTCGTTTGTTCCTACTCTAGAGAGAGAGAGAGAAAGAGAGAAAGTGCTTGTGCTTAATTGCTTATTTGAGGTCTCATTGTTTATATTTTCAGCAAAAAGTATTAAAAAAAAGAGAAAAAAAAGAAAAAAAAGAAAAAAAAGAGAAAAAAAAAGAGCGGCCGAGCAACACAGGCGACGCGTTCTTGTTGCACTTTGTTTTGATCCTTTTTCCTTCCTCTTGCACTTGTACAGGTAGCAATCTTTTCGCGTTTAGCACCATTATTCAGCTTTACAGTTATTGTTTGAATTGTGCTAACCCTTGCATTGAGTGCAGCCTCCTAGCCCCACAAATTTTCTACTACGAGCAGGTTTTTGTTTCACCACGCAATCGCTCCACCAATCTTTCACCGGTTTTACCTGTGGTTGCAGTTCACGCTTGCGTGCTTGGTAAGGACGGGTAAGAATTTCATAACAGCTTTTTGATTGAGCCTTTCATCCACCACTCACCTCTCGTTGTAGGATCCCGCTTTTTGTATTGCTTGTGTTTCTATGGCAGAAAACAGCTCGAAGTCAGAGGAGCTCACCCTCCAGGATGTCCAGGCACAGGTAGATGGTCTACAAAACGACATGAAGACGATGCACGAGAGACTTGACTCTACGGTCACTTCGTCGAATGAGCGTTTTGATCAACTGGACCTTGCTGATACGGCTGCCCGCACCACGCTCGCGACGATCATGACTCGTCTTGAGGCCGTGTCGACGCAGCTTGGGACCATGACGACGGAGCTCACGGAGTTGCAACATGCACGTGACTACGGCGCCGACACCGAGCAGGACGACGACAATCGCCGTGGTCGTGCTCGTAGGGTACGTGTTCCTATTAATGATTCTTTTGCCAAAATAAAATTTCGTATTCCCACTTTTAATGGCAAATATGATCTGGGTGCTTATCTTGATTGGGAATTAGAGGTTGAACAAAAATTTGCATGCCATGATATTCCTGCTAATTTACAAGTTAAGGCTGCTATTAGTGAATTTACTGAATTCGCTTTACTTTGGTGGCGTGAGTATAGACAAAGATATCCTGATAATATTCCAGCCACTTCGACGGCATTAAAAGCTGCTATGCGTCATCGTTTTGTGCCATCATATTATGCTAGAGATTTTCTTAATCAAATGCAGCGTTTTCAACAAGGTTCACTTTCCGTAGAGGATTATTATCAAGCTTTGCAAAAGGGTATGATTCGCTGTGGTTTAGTTGAACTGGATGATGCTGCTATGGCTCGCTTTAGGGGTGGGTTAAATCGTGAAATTCAGAATATTCTTGATTATAAGCATTATGATGATATGACCACCTTATTTGAATATGCTTGTAAAGCTGAACGTGAAGTGCAGGATCGACAATCTTCGTCAAGACCTAACATTTTTGTAGGGTCCAAGACGCCTTCAGCTCCACGGTCGACACCTCCTTCCACGTCGCGCGACCACTCCTCGACCACGTCCAAGTCGAGTGCTCCATCCACGGCCAAATCTGCCTCGTTCGTGCCGTCCTCCTCGTCGTCTGGACGAGCTCGTGATATTCAGTGTCACCGTTGCCGAGGATTTGGTCATGTGATACGCGATTGTCCAAATAAACGAACTATGTTGATTCGTGACGACGGTGGGTATTCTTCTGCTAGTGATTCTGAGGATATTCAGCAGACTATGCTTGCCACTAATCATGCAGATAATACGGAGCTTCATGTCGACTCTAGTGCCGCCAACAGGTATGCCACTCTTGTTGTGCAGCGTGTTCTTAGTACACAGGTCGTTCAGGATGAAAAGCATCAGCGCCACAACATTTTTCATATCAAAGGCGTTGTGCAAGAACGAGCGGTCCGTATAATCATCGATGGTGGCAGTTGCAACAATTTGGCTAGTACGACCTTGGTGGAGCAGTTGTCATTGCCAACAAGGAAGCATCCACATCCTTATCACGTTCAATGGCTAATGATGGCGGCAAAATAAAGGTAACGCGCTCGGTACGTGTTCCTTTCTCTCTTGGCGCCTATTCTGATTTTGTAGATTGTGATGTTGTTCCAATGGAAGCATGCTCTTTGTTGCTTGGCCGTCCTTGGCAATATGATGTCGATAGTGTTCATCATGGTCGCTCCAATTATTATTCCTTCATGTTCAAGGGTCAGAAAATTGTTATTCATCCTATGACACCTGAACAAGTTCTTAAAGATGATATTGCTCGAGCGACAAAAGCTGCAAAATTGGTAACATCGCCTCCTGTTGCACCTGTTCAACATGAGATCAAATTGAATAACCCTATCTTGCTTGCTACACGTGCTGATTTTAATGAATTACATGATGCTAATCTGCTTTGCTATGCGCTAGTTTGCTCTCGTATGCTTGTTTCACTAGATGAGGCACCTATATTGCATATTCCTCCTGCTGTTGCTAACCTTTTGCTGGTCTATAAAGATGTTTTTCCCACTGAATTGCCGCCGGGTCTTCCTCCTATTCATGGCATAGAACATCAGATTGATTTAATTCCAGGCGCACAGCTTCCTAATCGCGCCCCGTACCGCACAAATCCTGAGGAGACGAAAGAAATTCAGCGTCAAGTGCAGGCATTGCTTGATAAAGGTTACATTCGTGAGTCTCTCAGCCCTTGTTCGGTTCCTGTTTTGCTTGTTCCTAAGAAAGATGGTTCTTGGCGTATGTGTGTAGATTGTCGTGCAATTAACAATATTACAATTCGTTATCGATATCCTATACCATGCCTTGATGATATGCTTGATGAGCTTAGTGGTGCCACAATTTTCTCTAAGGTTGATTTGCGTAGTGGTTACCATCAAATAAGAATGAAATTAGGAGATGAATGGAAAACGGCTTTTAAAACTAAATTTGGCTTGTATGAATGGTTGGTTATGCCGTTTGGATTGTCTAATGCTCCTAGCACTTTTATGCGCTTAATGAATGAAGTTCTTCGGCCTTTCATTGGAATATTTGTTGTTGTCTATTTTGATGATATCCTTATATACAGCAAATCCATGAATGAGCATTTAGATCATTTGCGTGCTGTTTTTGATGCTTTGCGTGCTGCTCACTTGTTTGGGAACATGGAAAAATGCACTTTTTGCACGCAACGTGTTTCGTTTCTTGGATATGTTGTTACTCCACAGGGCATTGAGGTCGATAGCAGCAAGGTGGACGCCATTCAGAGTTGGCCCCAACCGACGACGGTCACACAGGTTTGCAGTTTTCTTGGTCTTGCAGGCTTCTATCATCGTTTTGTGCGGGATTTCAGTTCTATTGCTGCACCATTACATGAGCTGACCAAGAAGGGTCCGCCATTTGAGTGGGACGCACCACAAGACGACGCATTCAACACTTTAAAGGAACGGTTAACTCATGCTCCTCTCTTACAATTGCCTAATTTTGATAAAGTGTTTGAATTGGAATGTGATGCTAGTGGAATTGGTTTGGGTGCTGTTTTGTTGCAAGATCATAAACCCATTGCTTATTTTAGTGAGAAGTTAAGTGGTGCTGCTCTTAAATATTCCACTTATGATAAAGAACTTTATGCTTTAGTAAGAACTTTGCAAACATGGCAGCATTATTTATGGCCTCGCGAATTTATTATTCATTCTGATCATGAGGCTTTGAAACATATTAGAACCCAAACTAATCTGAATCGTCGTCATGCTAAATGGGTTGAATTTATTGAATCTTTTCCATACATCATTAAACATAAAAACGGGAAGGAAAATGTGATTGCCGATGCTTTGTCTCGTCGTTATATGATGCTGTCCCAATTAGACTTTAAAATCTTTGGTTTGCAAGCTTTGAAAGATCAATATGTGAATGATGCTGATTTTCATGATATTATGATGCATTGTAAGGATGGCAAACCTTGGGGCAAATTTCATATGCAGGATGGGTTCCTGTTTCGTGCTAACAAGCTGTGTATTCCAGCTAGCTCGGTTCGTCTTTTGTTGTTACAGGAGGCGCATGGAGGTGGTCTTATGGGTCACTTCGGAGTTTTCAAGACACATGAGGTGTTGGCCGACCATTTCTTTTGGCCACGGATGCGCCGTGATGTTGAGCGCCTTGTTGCACGCTGTACTACATGTCAAAAAGCTAAATCTCGTTTGGGTAATCATGGTTTGTATATGCCCTTGCCTGTTCCCTCTTCTCCTTGGCTTGATATTTCGATGGATTTTGTTTTGGGATTGCCTCGCACTAAGAAGGGGAGGGACAGTATTTTTGTGGTTGTTGATCGTTTCTCTAAAATGGCTCACTTTATACCTTGTCATAAAACTGATGATGCCTCAAATGTTGCTGAATTGTTCTTTAGAGAGATTGTTAGATTGCATGGAATTCCTAAAACAATTGTCTCTGATCGTGATGCTAAGTTTCTTAGTCATTTTTGGCGTTCTCTTTGGAATAAATTAGGAACTAAGCTGCTGTTTAGTACTACTTGTCATCCTCAAACTGATGGGCAAACTGAGGTAGTAAATAGAACTTTGTCTGTTATGCTTAGAGCTGTTTTAGATAAAAATTTGAGACGCTGGGAAGATTGTTTACCTCATATTGAATTTGCTTATAATCGTGCTACACATTCTGCCACTAAGATGTGTCCTTTTGAGGTTGTTTATGGCTATGTTCCTAAGGCGCCTATTGATTTGTTTGCTATTGATGCTGAGGATGAACCACATCTTGATGCTCTTGCTCATATTGATCACATGAAACAATTGCATGAAGAAACACAACACAACATTGCCATTGCTAATAAAAAGTATCAAGTTGCTGGTAGTAAAGGTAGAAAACATATTTCTTTTGAACCTGGTGATTTGGTTTGGTTGCACTTGCGTAAAGATAGATTTCCTACTTTGCGTCGTTCTAAACTGATGCCTCGTGCTGCTGGTCCTTTTAAAGTGCTAACCAAGATTAACGATAATGCTTATGTTCTTGACTTGCCCATGGAGTTTGGTGTTTCCACTAGTTTTAATGTTGCAGATTTGAAACCATACTTGGGTGAGGATGATGAGTTGCCGTCGAGGACGACTTCACTTCAAGAAGGGGAGGATGATGAGGACATCAACGACATACGAATAATGACGACGGAAGATGGCGCGCCAAACCAAGCTGTCACGCCTCCACCTCTCGTCGTCTCGAGTTACGGATCCATCTTCTAACGAGACGACGACGTACAAGGGCCCAATCACTAGAGCTCGAGCCCAGGAATTGAAGACGGTTTTGATGCTAAGGAACCACGGCCTAGGATGATGTCGCCCGAAGGCCCACGTGGCCCAAGTCGCACGACTCCCTCTCCACCGCGCGCCTCTCCACTTCAGCCGGCCCTAGATGCCTCGTCCTCCCCCTATATAGTCAAGAGCTGCGCCCCTTGTAATCTTCGAGTTTTGTTTTAAGTTTAGCTTAGCTATACATCCGTCTCTCGACGTGAATTCAGACCTCCACCTTCGTGCAATACATCAGATTGCTCGCCTCTAATTCTTGCTCGTTCTTCGATTGCGCGTAAGAATTGATCCTCGTGATCAGGTTGATCTTGTTTACCGCAAGGTTAATATCCTCCGGAAGTTGGTTCAGCGATTGCATTGGCGCTTCGGCTTGCTCGTCGTAGTCGGATCGTGAGGGTCGACATCCACCAAATCGAAGTTATCTCCACTCGCTGAAAGATCGGGCACTCTACACCTATCAGATATTAGGAGAATTCTCAACTTCCCTCAACTATTCATCACTTAGAATGGAGGTTAAATCCTTCACGCTCTCCAATAGGAAGTGTTCTTCGAGGGGATCGGGGAGGGAAGAAGGTACCGAAGGCTTCTTCTCATAGCAGTAATTCGAGGTATTCCCATAGTCATCAAATATATTATCCTCGAATTCAAAAGTGAAGTCCAAAGGCGGAATTTCTTCCTCCCTTGGTGTTCGTGGTTCGGGCAAGGGCTCAATAGCTAAAGCTTGGGATAAACAAGGTGAAGGCTTGGGTTTGGCTAAAGAGGTTTCCTCACAGCTAGTGTTGACGTCATCCTTTGGTGGTTCAGGAAGGTCCTCGATGAAGAAAGTATTTTCTAGAATATGATCTAGAAGGTCCTTACATTCTATCGTGGTCTTGTGTGCAAACGAACCTCCAGCAGAGATATCAAGATATAGGGCAGACTCCTTGTTAAGACCCAGACAAAAGTGTTGTAATAACACGTGGTCGGGTATAGACAATTCCGGACCGAACTGAATTAAGATAAAAAAATCGAGCCCAGGCTGCACCTATGGATTCCTTCTCATGCTGCTGAAAGCAGAGGATTTCCCTTCATAGAGACGCGATACAGGATAAAGGAAAGAAAGCAAGACAAAATTTGTCTCTTAGTTCTATCCAATCACCGTTCACACTTCCTATGGTATGAGTGTACCATTGTTTCGCTTTCTGTGAGAGAAAAAAGGAAATAATTTCCACTTTAAGGTTTCTTGTGTCATGCCTGAGGTCATCAGACACGAGCTCAATTGCTCAAACTCCCGCAGATGGTGATATGGGTTTTCATGGTCAAGCCCGGAGAAGGATTGCTCTCGAACCATGGCTATAAAGCCAGGATAGAGTTCATAGCCAGATGCACGAATTGGGTTTGCAGAGGGAGGTGGCTCACAAAACTCACCCTTCGGAGCATAGAATTGGTATAAAGGTTGTGGCTCCTTCGTAGAAGTTGGAAATAGGAACGAAATAAAATAAAATAAAAAAGACATACAAGGACAAACTAGGTTCAAAGATAATTCAGCAACCGTTCCCCAGCAACGGCGCCAAAAAGCTTGTTGACTCCAATGGTCACTCATGGTAATAAACCGCAAGCATACGACTGTTAAAGTAGCTTTCACCCAGGAATATTCCAAGGGTGATAGGTGTAGAGTGCCCGATCTTTCGGCGAGTGGAGATAACTTCGATTTGGTGGATGTTGACCCTCACGATCCGACTACGACGAGCAAGCCGAAGCGCCAATGCAATCGCTGAACCAACTTCCGGAGGATATTAACCTTGCGGTAAACAAGATCAACCTGATCACGAGGATCAATTCTTACGCGCAATCGAAGAACGAGCAAAATTAGAGGCGAGCAATCTGATGTATTGCACGAAGGTGGAGTTCTGAATTCACGTCGAGAGACGGATGTATAGCTAAGCTAAACTTAAAACAAAACTCAAAGATTACAAGGGGCGCAGCCCTTGACTATATAGGGGGAGGACGAGGCATCTAGGGCCGGCTGAAGTGGAGGGGCGCGCGGTGGAGAGGGAGTCGTGCGACTTGGGCCACGTGGGCCTTCGGGCCACATCATCCTGGGCCGTCGTTCCTTAGCATCAAAACCGTCTTCAATTCCTGGGCTCGAGCTCTAGTGATTGGGCCCTTGTATGTCGTCGTCTCGTTAGAAGATGGATCCGTAACTCGAGGAGGCGCGACGACGAGAGGTGGAGGCGTGACATCTTGGTTTGTCGTGCCATCTTCCGTCGTCATTATTCGTATGTCGTTGATGTCCTCATCATCCTCCCCTTCTTGAAGTGAAGTCGTCCTCGACGGCAACTCATCATCCTCACCCAAGTATGGTTTCAAATCTGCAACATTAAAACTAGTGGAAACACCAAACTCCATGGGCAAGTCAAGAACATAAGCATTATCGTTAATCTTGGTTAGCACTTTAAAAGGACCAGCAGCACGAGGCATCAGTTTAGAACGACGCAAAGTAGGAAATCTATCTTTACGCAAGTGCAACCAAACCAAATCACCAGGTTCAAAAGAAATATGTTTTCTACCTTTACTACCAGCAACTTGATACTTTTTATTAGCAATGGCAATGTTGTGTTGTGTTTCTTCATGCAATTGTTTCATGTGATCAATATGAGCAAGAGCATCAAGATGTGGTTCATCCTCAGCATCAATAGAAAACAAATCAATAGGCGCCTTAGGAACATAGCCATAAACAACCTCAAAAGGACACATCTTAGTGGCAGAATGTGTAGCACGATTATAAGCAAATTCAACATGAGGTAAACAATCTTCCCAGCGTCTCAAATTTTTATCTAAAACAGCTCTAAGCATAGCAGACAAAGTTCTATTTACTACCTCAGTTTGCCCATCAGTTTGAGGATGACAAGTAGTACTAAACAGCAGCTTAGTTCCTAATTTATTCCAAAGAGAACGCCAAAAATGACTAAGAAACTTAGCATCACGATCAGAGACAATTGTTTTAGGAATTCCATGCAATCTAACAATCTCTCTAAAGAACAATTCAGCAACATTTGAGGCATCATCAGTTTTATGACAAGGTATAAAGTGAGCCATTTTAGAGAAACGATCAACAACCACAAAAATACTGTCCCTCCCCTTCTTAGTGCGAGGCAATCCCAAAACAAAATCCATCGAAATATCAAGCCAAGGAGAAGAGGGAACAGGCAAGGGCATATACAAACCATGATTACCCAAACGAGATTTAGCTTTTTGACATGTGGTACAGCGTGCAACAAGGCGCTCAACATCACGGCGCATCCGTGGCCAAAAGAAATGGTCGGCCAACACCTCATGTGTCTTGAAAACTCCGAAGTGACCCATAAGACCACCTCCATGCGCCTCCTGTAACAACAAAAGACGAACCGAGCTAGCTGGAATACACAGCTTGTTAGCACGAAACAGGAACCCATCCTGCATATGAAATTTGCCCCAAGGTTTGCCATCCTTACAATGCATCATAATATCATGAAAATCAGCATCATTCACATATTGATCTTTCAAAGCGTGCAAACCAAAGATTTTAAAGTCTAATTGGGACAGCATTATATAACGACGAGACAAAGCATCGGCAATCACATTTTCCTTCCCGTTTTTATGTTTAATGATGTATGGAAAAGATTCAATAAATTCAACCCATTTAGCATGACGACGATTCAGATTAGTTTGGGTTCTAATATGTTTCAAAGCCTCATGATCAGAATGAATAATAAATTCGCGAGGCCATAAATAATGCTGCCATGTTTGCAAAGTTCTTACTAAAGCATAAAGTTCTTTATCATAAGTGGAATATTTAAGAGCAGCACCACTTAACTTCTCACTAAAATAAGCAATGGGTTTATGATCTTGCAACAAAACAGCACCCAAACCAATTCCACTAGCATCACATTCCAATTCAAACACTTTATCAAAATTAGGCAATTGTAAGAGAGGAGCATGAGTTAACCGTTCCTTTAAAGTGTTGAATGCGTCGTCTTGTGGTGCGCCCCACTCAAATGGCGCACCCTTCTTGGTCAGCTCATGTAATGGTGCAGCAATAGAACTGAAATCCCGCACAAAACGACGATAGAAGCCTGCAAGACCAAGAAAACTACGAACCTGTGTGACCGTCGTCGGTTGGGGCCAACTCTGAATGGCGTCCACCTTGCTGCTATCGACCTCAATGCCCTGTGGAGTAACAACATATCCAAGAAACGAAACACGTTGCGTGCAAAAAGTGCATTTTTCCATGTTCCCAAACAAGTGAGCAGCACGCAAAGCATCAAAAACAGCACGCAAATGCTCTAAATGCTCATTCATGGATTTGCTGTATATAAGGATATCATCAAAATAGACAACAACAAATATTCCAATGAAAGACCGAAGAACTTCATTCATTAAGCGCATAAAAGTGCTAGGAGCATTAGACAATCCAAACGGCATAACCAACCATTCATACAAGCCAAATTTAGTTTTAAAAGCCGTTTTCCATTCATCTCCTAATTTCATTCTTATTTGATGGTAACCACTACGTAAATCAACCTTAGAGAAAATTGTGGCACCACTAAGTTCATCAAGCATATCATCAAGGCGTGGTATAGGATATCGATAACGAATTGTAATATTGTTAATTGCACGACAATCTACACACATACGCCAAGAACCATCTTTCTTAGGAACAAGCAAAATAGGAACCGAACAAGGGCTGAGAGACTCACGAATGTAACCTTTATCAAGCAATGCCTGCACTTGACGCTGAATTTCTTTCGTCTCCTCAGGATTTGTGCGGTACGGGGCGCGATTAGGAAGCTGTGCGCCTGGAATTAAATCAATCTGATGTTCTATGCCACGAATAGGAGGAAGACCCGGCGGCAATTCAGCGGGAAAAACATCTTTATAGTCCTGCAAAAGGTTAGCAACAACAGGAGGAATATGCAACATAGGCGCCTCATCTAGTGAAACAAGCATACGAGAGCAAACTAGCGCATAGCAAAGCAGATTAGCATCATGTAATTCATCAAAATCAGCACGTGTAGCAAGCAAGATAGGGTTATTCAATTTGATCTCATGTTGAACAGGTGCAACAGGAGGCGATGTAACCAATTTTGCAGCTTTTGTCGCTCGAGCAATATCATCTTTAAGAACTTGTTCAGGTGTCATAGGATGAATAACAATTTTCTGACCCTTAAACATGAAGGAATAATAATTGGAGCGACCATGATGAACACTATCAACATCATATTGCCAAGGACGGCCAAGCAACAAAGAGCATGCTTCCATTGGAACAACATCACAATCTACAAAATCAGAATAGGCGCCAAGAGAGAAAGGAACACGTACCGAGCGCGTTACCTTTATTTTGCCGCCATCATTGAGCCATTGAACGTGATAAGGATGTGGATGCTTCCTTGTTGGCAATGACAACTGCTCCACCAAGGTCGTACTAGCCAAATTGTTGCAACTACCACCATCGATGATTATACGGACCGCTCGTTCTTGCACAACGCCTTTGATATGAAAAATGTTGTGGCGCTGATGCTTTTCATCCTGAACGACCTGTGTACTAAGAACACGCTGCACAACAAGAGTGGCATACCTGTCGGCGGCACTAGAGTCGACATGAAGCTCCGTATTATCTGCATGATTAGTGGCAAGCATAGTCTGATGAATATCCTCAGAATCACTAGCAGAAGAATACCCACCGTCGTCACGAATCAACATAGTTCGTTTATTTGGACAATCACGTATCACATGACCAAATCCTCGGCAACGGTGACACTGAATATCCCGAGCTCGTCCAGACGACGAGGAGGACGGCACGAACGAGGCAGATTTGGCCGTGGATGGAGCACTCGACTTGGACGTGGTCGAGGAGTGGTCGCGCGACGTGGAAGGAGGTGTCGACCGTGGAGCTGAAGGCGTCTTGGACCCTACAAAAATGTTAGGTCTTGACGAAGATTGTCGATCCTGCACTTCACGTTCAGCTTTACAAGCATATTCAAATAAGGTGGTCATATCATCATAATGCTTATAATCAAGAATATTCTGAATTTCACGATTTAACCCACCCCTAAAGCGAGCCATAGCAGCATCATCCAGTTCAACTAAACCACAGCGAATCATACCCTTTTGCAAAGCTTGATAATAATCCTCTACGGAAAGTGAACCTTGTTGAAAACGCTGCATTTGATTAAGCAAATCTCTAGCATAATATGACGGCACAAAACGATGACGCATAGCAGCTTTTAATGCCGTCCAAGTGGCTGGAATATTATCAGGATATCTTTGTCTATACTCACGCCACCAAAGTAAAGCAAATTCAGTAAATTCACTAATAGCAGCCTTAACTTGTAAATTAGCAGGAATATCATGGCATGCAAATTTTTGTTCAACCTCTAATTCCCAATCAAGATAAGCACCCGGATCATATTTGCCATTAAAAGTGGGAATACGAAATTTTATTTTGGCAAAAGAATCATTAATAGGAACACGTACCCTACGAGCACGACCACGGCGATTGTCGTCGTCCTGCTCGGTGTCGGCGCCGTAGTCACGTGCATGTTGCAACTCCGTGAGCTGCGTCGTCATGGTCCCAAGCTGCGTCGACATGGCCTCAAGACGAGTCATGATCGTTGCGAGCGTGGTGCGGGCAGCCGTATCAGCGAGGTCCAGTTGATCAAAACGCTCATTCGACGAAGTGACCGTAGAGTCAAGTCTCTCGTGCATCGTCTTCATGTCGTTTTGTAGACCGTCAACCTGTGCCTGGACATCCTGGAGGGTGAGCTCCTCCGACTTCGAGCTGTTTTCTGCCATAGAAACACAAGCAATACAAAAAGCGGGATCCTACAACGAGAGGTGAGTGGTGGGTGAAAAGCTCAATCAAAAAGCTGTTATCAAATTCTTACCCGTCCTTACCAAGCACGCAAGCGTGAACTGCAACCACAGGTAAAACCGGTGGAAGATTGGAGGAGCGATTGCGTGGTGAAACAAAAACCTGCTCGTAGTAGAAAATTTGTGGGCTAGGAGGCTGCACTCAATCCAAGGGTTAGCACAATTCAAACAATAACTGCAAAGCTGAATAATGGTGCTAAACGCGAAAAGATTGCTGCCGGTACAAGTGCAAGAGGAAGGAAAAAAAGGATCAAAACAAAGTGCAGCAAGAACGCGTCGCCTGTGTTGCTCGGCCGCTCTTTTTTTTTCTCTTTTTTTTTCTTTCTTTTTTTTCTCTTTTTTTTTCTTTTCTTTTTCTTTTTTTTTCTCCTTTTTTTTAATACTTTTTGCTGAAAATATAAACAATGAGACCTCAAATAAGCAATTAAGCACAAGCACTTTCTCTCTTTCTCTCTCTCTCTCTAGAGTAGGAACAAACGAAACCGAGCAGAAACAAACACAGGGCGAGGCGAGCGGGTCACGATGTAACCGAGTAGGATTCGATCAGCGAGGCGAGCGGGACACACGAAACCGAACAGAAACAAACACAGGGCGAGGCGAGCGGGTCACGACGTAACCGAGTAGGACTCGATCAGTGAGGCGAGCGGGTCACGACGTAACCGAGTAGGACTCGATCGTCGAGGCAGTGATTGACCCGGACTCACGGTGCAGCGGATAAATTTGGCAAGCGAGACGGGATAAACAGATGCGGCGGAAAGCAAACTGTGATGGTGAAAACACGCGGCACGGCGGAGGGATACGACGATGATAGGAAGAAAACGATGAAACACAGTGTACCAGCAACGATCAAAAGCGAAAGCACAAAAACTCAACAACGCAAATTATTGAACGAAAGTGCGAGGCTCAAAACCGTACTGGGGTAAACTTTTTTTTGTAATTTTTGGTTTATGTGGACTTGGATAAAACTCACCGAGAAACACTGGAATCTGATACCACTTGATAGGTGTAGAGTGCCCGATCTTTCGGCGAGTGGAGATAACTTCGATTTGGTGGATGTTGACCCTCACGATCCGACTACGACGAGCAAGCCGAAGCGCCAATGCAATCGCTGAACCAACTTCCGGAGGATATTAACCTTGCGGTAAACAAGATCAACCTGATCACGAGGATCAATTCTTACGCGCAATCGAAGAACGAGCAAGAATTAGAGGCGAGCAATCTGATGTATTGCACGAAGGTGGAGTTCTGAATTCACGTCGAGAGACGGATGTATAGCTAAGCTAAACTTAAAACAAAACTCAAAGATTACAAGGGGCGCAGCCCTTGACTATATAGGGGGAGGACGAGGCATCTAGGGCCGGCTGAAGTGGAGGGGCGCGCGGTGGAGAGGGAGTCGTGCGACTTGGGCCACGTGGGCCTTCGGGCCACATCATCCTGGGCCGTCGTTCCTTAGCATCAAAACCGTCTTCAATTCCTGGGCTCGAGCTCTAGTGATTGGGCCCTTGTATGTCGTCGTCTCGTTAGAAGATGGATCCGTAACTCGAGGAGGCGCGACGACGAGAGGTGGAGGCGTGACATCTTGGTTTGTCGTGCCATCTTCCGTCGTCATTATTCGTATGTCGTTGATGTCCTCATCAAAGGGTATCGAAATCCACGGGGAATGTGTGTGGACTATCAAAGAATCGGGCTCGTCTAGGGACAACAAGAATATGGTAGGCGAGGGTAGAGAGGATTCTAGGATGGATTGGACCAAGGACAAGGTAAGGTCGAACTCTAATGCTTACTTCGGGCGCCGGCTTCCCCCTGGTCTGCCAGGACGTTCCGGCCTACAGCTCTACAACGTACCCGAACATGGAGGGTTACTAAGGACGGACAAGGCTGTCACAACCTGCCATCTACCTCTTCAATCCGTGGAGCATGCGGCAATCAAAGGTAATATATAGCCTAGACACCACGCCTATGCTACGAATTACTACTCTAATCTTGATCAAAGACTAAAGCATTCAATTACGAACGATGAACCCGTAAGCATGTAAAGAGCAGATCTTATTGAATCAAAGGAACAATACCATAGAAGAATCCTAAAGACTTACTTGAAATGGCAAGAATCCGTCGAGGTACAAGATTAGGGAAGAGTGCCGATAGGCCGGCACTTCCCCGAACTACCCCTCACTCTCTCCCTATTCTCTAAGCACTAAGGAGGTAGTGCTTCGCCTTCTGGAGTGGAGCTCAAGTGTTTCTCTTCGTGTGTAGGAGTGTGAAGCCACACCCTCCTATTTATAACCTCTATAAGTCGGCAAAGGGGAGTAACCGCCAAGAAAGACCATGGCGACCGCCTTCAGGGATCAACCAGAAGCCTCCACGTGCAAGCCCAGGAGAAAAGGGCGTAGGCCAGGGTCGGCCAACCTGTGGCTGCGCCCTCCTGGCTTGTGCTTCCTCAGGGTGGCTGCCAGGTGGGTCCTCATCCCAGATGTTGGGGTCGTTTTGTGTGTTTCTTCGGTGTACTACTAAAAATGGGCCCTTCAATCCATGTGCTCTCTCCTGATTGGCTGAAGGTGTGTTTTCTCCCTTAATTACTTATGTTATATTAATACTCCATGGTAAATCACCTGCATACACATAATCACCAAAACTTATGGAATTTGTTAGTAATAAACTCCTACTACTAGTTGGTTATTTATTTTGTAGTTCTTATGCAAGCAAATGACGGTCATATTTAGCACTTAAGGACCATCAACAGTACATAGTAATAATGAAATTCATAGTGTTTGCATACCAGGGGTTGGAGTCTGTCACTTGCAGTAACATGTCATTGCGGAGGAAGTCATTTATCGAAATTTCCTGCATGTTAGTCACTTGCATACATGACAAATAATCCGCAACAGAAATCTCTACTCCTTTCTTACCTCTAATTTCAAGGTCAAATTCTTGGAGGAGAAGAGTCCATCTAATTAGCCTAGGATTAGCATCTTTCTTAGTGAGTAGGTATTTTAAAGCAGCATGATTAGTGTGAATGATAACCTTTGCTCCTACTAAGTAAGACCTAAACTTATCGATAGCAAAAACAATGGCAAGGAGCTCTTTTTCTATAGTGGCATGATTAAGCTGTGCTCCTGTCAAGGTCTTGCTAGCGTAGGCTATGGCGTGATGCTTTTTATCTTTGGTTTGGCCAAGAACGGCCCCAACAACATAGTCACTAGCATCACACATGATTTTGAAAGGCAGTGACCAATCGGGGAGTTGAATGATTGGAGTTGAGATGAGTGCCTTCTTAATGATATTAAAGGAATGTAGGCACTCATCAGGGAAATCAAAGGGAGCATCCTTAGCCAAAAGGCTAGTGAGGGGTCTAGCGATCTGGGAAAGGTCCTTAATAAAATGCAAATAAAACCCCGCATGTCCTAAGAAATTCAGATCCCCTTAACATTGATTGGAGGTGGAAGCCTTTCTATGACCTCTATCTTAGCTCTATCCACCTCAATCCCCCTATCGGACCCAAGGTGTCCTAAAACAATGCCCTCTGGGACCATAAAGTGGCACTTTTCCCAATTAAGTACCAAATCCTTTTCTTGGCATCTTTAGACCCTATCTAGGTTCTCAAGACAATGATTAATGTTTTCACATGAACAGAGAAGTCGTCCATCAAAACTTCCATGATTTCTTCGATCATGTCAGAGAAGATAGACATCTTGCACCTTTGGAATGAAGCGGGAGCATTACACAACCCGAATGACATTCTATGATAGGCATAGGTTTCGTAAGGGCATGTGAAGGTTGTCTTACTTTGATCATCAGGATGGATGGGAATTTGATGGTAACCAGAGTACTCATCAAGGAAGCAAAAGAAGGAATGATTGGCCACCCGCTCCAACATTTCATCAATGAAGGGCAGTGGGAAATGATCCTTCTTTGTTGCCTTGTTGAGCCTCCGGTAGTCGATGCACATCCTCTATCCCGTGATAGTGCATTGAGGGATCAACTCATTTCTAACGATCGTTATGCCTCCCTTCTTAGGCACTACTTGCACAGGACTAACCCAATCACTATGAGGAACTGGATAAAATATCCTGACGTGCAAAAGTTTCAAGACCTTCTTCTGAACAACCTCTCCCATTACATTAAGTTTAGCAGTTTCTTTCTCGGATAGCTTGTCACATATATATGATAACAGGGGCTTCTGGGTCACCATTTAGGAAAGCATAGTAGGCCAGAAGGCAAGGGCTTAAGCTCAATCGGAGGTTGTGAGGATGGTTCTTTAATGGGTAGCTCAATTGTCTACTGAAACTCATCCTCCTCTTGGATGAACTCTTTAGCATCTTTTAATAGTAGGGATTCGGGAGAATCAAAAGGGAGAATAGCCATTACTTTCTCGATTGGCTCATCCTCGGGGGGAGGATCTGGTAGGGAGTTCCTCAATCGGGAGATCGGGACATAAAATTTTTCCCCCTGAGTTTTATGTCAAGACTTCCAAACATCGGTACATCCATGAGTAATTTCTCAATGGGATGCCCGATTAAGACATCAAAGTCTTGAATGTCAAAGACATGGAAGTCTAGGACAGCCTCGACATTTGCGTGCCTTATGGTCACGTCTTGGAAAATCCCACATCCTTTCTAAAATAGGGCCAAAGGGGCTCTTGAAGGATTAACTAGTCGGTGCTAATGGCATATCGCCCAAAATGTCAAGTGCAAAGGTACTAGAAACTATGTTGGCACCAGCAGTGGGATTATAAAGAACTTCCACCGTGACTCCTCTAATGTCGCATCGAATGGTTGAAGCGAGAGAGCAAATCCAAAATACTTCACAGGATAGCTCAACCTCTCACAACCATTCATCACTCATAATTGAAGTTAACTCCTTCACCGTCTCTTGGGGGAATGCCTCTTCAAGCGGCTCAGGAGGGGACACAAGATTCGGGGGTTTCTTTTGGCAACAATACTTTGAGGTGTTTCCATAATTAGAGGGATGAATTTCTTCTTACCTAGGAATTCCCGGTTCGAGTGAGGGCTCAATGGTCGAATCTTGGGATATGCAAGGAATGGGTTTGGATTCGGCTATCAAGTGTTCCTCATGGCTAGACTTGGCTTCCTCCTGGAGGGGTTTGGCATGACCAGAAAAGAAGGAAGTGTTAGGATTTCTCTTCCTTCCATCGCGGTCTTGTAGACAAATGATCCTCTGGCAGCAATGTCAAGTTGTAGGGCAGCTTCCTTGTTCATACCCTCACGAAAATGCTGAAGCATCATCGGATTGGGATTGGCAGCATTGGGTCTGGATTTTGATAGCAAATAAGCCTAGCTAGGCTGCACCTAAAGATTCCTTCTCGCTCTGGTGAAAGCCGAGAATTTCCATATAAAGGGAGACAATACGAGACAAAGGGAAATAAGCGAGATAGAATTTATCTCAAAGTTCCTCCCAATTGCCATTTACACTCCTGACAGTATGAGTGTACCATTGTTTCACCCTCTCCTTGAGGAAAAAGGGAAACAATTTCCACTTTAGTGTTTCATGTGTCATACCATTGATAAAGAGGCACAAACACAGTTGCTCAAATTCTCGCAAATGGTAGTGTGGTTTTCACTATCTAGGCTAGAGAAGGATTGCTCCTAACCATGGCTATAGAACCAAGGCAGAGTTCATGGCCGGATGAACTAATTGGGTCCGTAGATGGCGGTGGCTCATAGAACTCGCCCTTTGGAGCTGGGAGAGATTGGATAGTAGGTTGCTCCATTGTAGAAATGGGGAAAGAAATAAAGAAAGACAAAAAGATACAAGGACAAACAAGGTTCAAAGATAGAACAACAACCATTCCACGGCAACGGCGCCAGAAATGCTTGTTGGTATTTCTTACGATCACAGATAAATCCACAAGCGCACGGATACTGCTGTAGCACTTCACCTAAGAGTATTCCAAGGTATCGAATTCACAAGGAACGTGTGTGTCTAATCTTCTATCCTAATCCATCCAAGGACAACAAGAATATGGTAAGCAGAGGGTAGAGAGGACTCCTATGGTTAAGGATCTAAAAATAAGATAGGTTCAATCTATAATTGCTTACTTTGGGCACCGGCTTACCTGTGCATCCATAGGCGACTCCGGCCAACAGCTATATGCCGTACCCGAACGTGGAGGATTAATAAGGCCAGATAGGGCTGTACCACCTACCGTCTACCTCTACAAACCATGGGGCACGGGCAAACAAAGGTAACCTCTAGCCTAGACACCACGTCTACGCAATTAATTACTATCAAAATCTCAACATCATGCTTATAGAAGACTATACCACTCTAACTAAATAGAGTGATGATCCCGTAAGCAACTAAGGAAAGAACTTACTTAAAAAGGAAACTTAAATACCAAAGGAATATCACAAATACTAACTAAGAAAGGAAATCATCCACCGAGGTACAAGCGTGGAGAAGTGTTGACGCGAAAATCACACGCGTGACCTGGGAGATCTGCTCAGCTCCAGTGCAGGCTCATTACAGAAACTGGGGCGTGGCAATCGATTTTCCTTGCAAATCGACAAAGAAAACAAAAGTTCAGATTCTACGGGTCACCGGCCTATGACAGGCCGATGAAGAAAGCCGATGATCACTATTAGTGAAAACCAGCCGATAGCCATAAACAGCAAATAATATTAAAATAAACTAAGCAGCTGATTCGTATCGACTTATCGGCAACTCAATAAATTATTATAAAATAAAGCATAAATGGTGCCGATAGGAATCGAACTAAAAGAACAGAGTCGATGAACTTATGATAGATATGCTAAAACATGCTCTGTTGATGAAGTGAAGTCGATAGGCCAGAGTCGATGGAAGTACAGTAATCATGCACAGAACTCTGCCTATTGATAGGTGCTGAGTCGATAGATCTTATAGCTGGTATTACAAATATGCCTTAAATCACAGATCTAACTTATTTGAATTAGGGGGGGCGATCGACTAACAAAATATGTAAGAAATCAATCATAAATCAAAAGTCAATCGAACCATGATAATCTATCGGCTAAACGTCCTGATAGAACTCTATCGACTCTACCTATAAACGACTCGGACCTAGCCTTATCAACCCAACAAGAGATCAACACTGATGTAGTCTTGCTGATTCGAATAGATTGAACCTAATTGAGACAGTGTTCAAACACAGAAAATAGAGCTAGATTCAAGCTATTTATAAAATCAACAGAGTGACTCGAGTAAAAGATCTAAACTATACTCATAAAACCTCCTAAAAATTGCAATAGATTGGGCTTAGCCAAGACAGTATTGCAATTGAAAGTCGATAGAATAAGCACAACAAAGATCTAATTACCGGATAACTAGTAATCCTAACAATAACAACTAGAATATCAAACAAATGAGAAAGTTCTAGTTGAGATTGATAGAATTACCGAGGTTGACTAATCCAAGTCTCTCACCGAGATTAGAGCCGATGCAGCTCGCGCGAGACGAGGATTTCGTTGAGTAGGAAAGGTTGGCGATACGCCGAATTGTATTGAACGAAGGTGTCTTTTTTCGTATAGACCCTATTACATATTTATAACCCCATGCAAGGGGTTCTGACCCGATTCGGTCTGGACTCTCAAAACCGACTTGATCTATTTCTAAACAAACTCTGAACTGAAAATAGAAACAGATAAAATAAATCTGTCGGGCCCACTTTTATTTCCTTTGACCGATGAGCTTCGCTAATCTCCAGCCAATTCTTGCCTTCGCACCGCTGACCACTGGGACCGGTCAAAATTCGGCTTCAACACATGCCCCTCGAGTCCGGGGTATGAAATCCTTTGTGCGCCGGATTTAATCTCCTTATTTACCGCGCGCTTTTATCATCCTACCACTTCATGATCCAGCCACCTGTGAGTCGTCCGTTCGTCAGACTTCGTCTCTTAATAAACTTCCCAACTACTCATGGCTCTTTAATTGCAACTTGCCGTTTCTCTGCATCGAACCGACTACTGTCTTTATTTTTTACCGTCCTTTCGGTTATCTTTCCCTCTCAAACCTTATCGCTTCCTCTTGATGAAGCAACGTTTAGATTCCTCAAAGGCCAAGCTCAGACTCTATAAATAGGCCCTTCTGCTAGCATCCTTTTCTCATCTCAATTTAACACTTTCAACCATGGGTCTTCTCTTGAGAGCCTTGATGGAAAAGTACCATCTATCTCCAAATCTGCTAAGTGTGTTGTGGCGAATACTCTTTGTCTCTTCTGCCCCTAGTGTGATCCTTTCAATCCAAAATCTACAGCTACCCCCACTCAGAAATCAACTCACTAGTTCCCTTTAAATGGAGGCACAGGTGTCACGAATGGCATCGGCAGGGTGGCACTCTCTTCCCCTTGTCCGGCGGGTGATGTCTGATGACGACGACTCTCTTCCAGGGAACCATAGGAAGTTGCTAATGTATTTTTCCTCCCTTTATGTACCTCCTTTCTTGTATTTGGGAGGATAATAATTACATCTTCATCCTCTCGCCGTAATAGGAGAATAGGTTTTTTTAGAAACTGATCACCTGCGAGTAATCCACCCATCTTCATCCTGTAACAATGGCTATCAGTAACTTCTTCTATGAGCGATACTCTCAATATTGTTACTGGACGAATATTCTATAATATGTATTATCCTTGTTTTTGACTGTGGCATCAATATTTTTCCTGCTAAGGGCAATATTCTCAATATCGGCCATCTCAAGTCGATGAGCATCCATTGGCTATCCACACGGATAAAATTTCCCACATTGGCCATGATCCAGTAATCGAATTCATGTGCCAACTCAAATGCTCGGATGATATTTCTTCAAGTAT
Organism: Eleusine indica; assembly: GCA_030378355.1. Lineage (NCBI taxonomy): Eukaryota > Viridiplantae > Streptophyta > Magnoliopsida > Poales > Poaceae > Eleusine > Eleusine indica. The sequence goes on from CM059500.1 coordinate 23,252,443, forward strand.
TTACCATTAGTCGCTCTTTCGAACTCTTCTCCATCTATTCCTTGCAAAAAATATGCATTGCCCGGCGCGCATCAACTTACTTTGAACGGCCCTTCCCATGTTGGTGACCATTTTCCAAATTGACTATCTCTAGAACCGATGGGCACGATCAACTTCTAGACAAGATCCCCCTCTAAGAATGTCTTAGACACCACCTTTTTATTATAAAACCTGGACACACGAGCTTTATTTTCTTGAATCTTTTCCAGAGCCGTCATCCGGTGTTGCACGACATCTTCTAACTCATCATTTATTGTATGTCGATACTCATCGGCTGATAGCTGATCTTGCAACTCTACTCTTCTTGACCCCAGATTCGTCTCCCACGGTAAAACTGCCTCATGTCCATACACTAACTGATAGGGTGGTACCTTGATTGATCCATGACAAACCATCCTGTAAGCCCATAATGATTCTGCCAATGTAGTATGCCACTTCTTTGGTTGTTCCTCTATTTTCCTTTTAATCAACTTAATCAAACTCTTGTTGGACGCCTCTGCTTGTCCATTGGCTTGAGCATAATAAGGCGATGAATTCAACAGCTTGATACCCATACCATCGGCAAAGTTTTGAAACTCTTCCGAAGTAAAGACAGAACCTTGATCAGTCCTAATAGTCTGCGGCACACCAAACCTATATATAATATGCTCCTTCACAAAGTTGATTACATCATTAGTTGTAACATTCTTCATAGGAACTGCCTCAACCCACTTTGTGAAGTAATCTGTAGCCGCCAAAATATATTTATGACCCTTACTAGATGCTGGATAAATTTGGCCAATCATATCCATACCCCATCCTCTAAACGGCCATGACTTAATAATTGGATTCATAGCCGATGTCGGTGCTCTCTGAATTGCTCCAAACTTCTGACAATCCTGACACCCCTTATAATACTTGAAACAATCTTCCAGCATGGTAGGCCAATAATATCTAGTTCAGCAACCATCTCATCTTATGGGCAGATTGATGTGTACCACAAATGCCTTCATGGACTTCACACATAACAACTTTGGCTTCTTCTTGATTTAAACATCTGAGCAATACACCATCAACTATCTAATAATAAAGTTTTTCTTCTAATAAAACATACCTCAACGCCATATATCGAATCTTCCGAGGAGTTCGTTGAGCTGGATCCTTGAGGTATTGGACAATCTTGGATCTTCAATCTTCTTCATCGACATTAGCTATATCAACAATAACTCCACTAGTGTTCAATTGATAGCCCGATGCCTTCTGCGCTAGGTCATTTGCTTCCATATTTTGTTCCCTTGGGACATGCTTGAATCTTACTGTTTTGAACTGTTGCAGCACCTCCTGACACTTGGCATAAAACACTCTCAATATATCATCTTTGCATTCAAACTCTCCAACCAGCTACCCGAGCACCAGTAATGAATCTCCCACGACTTCAACACAATCGACTCCAGCTTCCTTCAATATCTGCAATCCCTTAAGCACAACTCTATATTCAACTTGATTATTAGTCAATATCTCAACAGCAAATGCAAACTCAAATCTTGCCCCCTGAGGCGATATGACCACGACCCAATACCACATCCATTCTTGAAAACATAACCATCAAAAAATAAAAACCACGGCACCGACTCTACCATTGACACTTCAGATCCACAATGCTCAACAGCTAAATCAGCCAGAACTTGACCTTTGACTACTTTGGCAGACTCATACGTAAGATCATATTCGGCTAGACCAAGCATCCACTTACCAATTCTCCGTGTTAAAATAGGAGCTGATAGCATATATTTGATGACATCGGCTTTGCAAACCACCACACATTCATTTGATAACAGATAATGCCTTAACTTCACACATGAGAAGTACAAACATAAACATAATCTTTCAAACTCAGTGTGCCTGGTTTCAACATCAATCAATCTTCGGCTTAAGTAATATAACCCTTTCTCTGCCATCTTGTTCTTGAATTAAAGTTGACCCAATCGACTTCTTGTTAGCCGCAAGATAAAGCTTGAAGGACAGTCCTTTTCTTGGTGGACTAATACAGGAGGCAAAACCAAATACTTCTTGATATCATCCAAGGCTTTCTGGTGTTCTGGTTCCCATACGAACTTCTGATTGGCCTTCAGCTTCAACAATGGTGTGAACACATCGAGTCTCCCTGATAAGTTCGAAATAAATCTTCTAATGAAATTTACTTTGCCAATTAACGACTGAAGCTCTGTCTTGTTAATCGGCAGTTCAATGTCATTGATAGCCTTCATACTCTTCGGCCTGATCTCAATCCCTCTCTCATGCACAATGAAACCCAAAAACTGACCAGCTGATACGCCAAAAGCACACTTTTTTGGATTCATCTTCAAACCATACTTTCTAGTCTTCTCAAGTACTTCCCGCAAATCGAATATATGATCATCTACCCTTTTAGATTTGACTACCACGTCATCAATATAAATCTCAACTAACCTGCCAATTATATCATGGAAAATATAATTCATGGCTCTCTGATACATGGCTCCAGCATTCTTCAATCCAAACGTCATGACGACCCATTCATATAATCCAAGAGCTCCAGGACGCACGAAAACAATTTTCGATATATCTTCTTCTGCCATAAAAATCTGATTATAACCAGCATTACCATCCATAAAACTAACAATCTTATGCCCTGCTGCTGCATCAACCAAAAGATCCGCTATCGGCATTAGGTAGTCCTCTTTTGGTGTAACCCTGTTCTGATAGGTGTAGAGTGCCCGATCTTTCGGCGAGTGGAGATAACTTCGATTAGGTGGATGTTGACCCTCACGATCCGACTACGACGAGCAAGCCGAAGCGCCAATGCAATCGCTGAACCAACTTCCGGAGGATATTAACCTTGCGGTAAACAAGATCAACCTGATCACGAGGATCAATTCTTGCGCGCAATCGAAGAACGAGCAAGAATTAGAGGCGAGCAATCTGATGTATTGCACGAAGGTGGAGTTCTGAATTCACGTCGAGAGACGGATGTATAGCTAAGCTAAACTTAAAACAAAACTCAAAGATTACAAGGGGCGCAGCCCTTGACTATATAGGGGGAGGACGAGGCATCTAGGGCCGGCTGAAGTGGAGGGGCGCGCGGTGGAGAGGGAGTCGTGCGACTTGGGCCACGTGGGCCTTCGGGCCACATCATCCTGGGCCGTCGTTCCTTAGCATCAAAACCGTCTTCAATTCCTGGGCTCGAGCTCTAGTGATTGGGCCCTTGTACGTCGTCGTCTCGTTAGAAGATGGATCCGTAACTCGAGGAGGCGCGACGACGAGAGGTGGAGGCGTGACATCTTGGTTTGTCGTGCCATCTGATGAGGACATCAACGACATACGAATAATGACGACGGAAGATGGCGCCGCATCTTTTTATTACCGTTCTACCCCTGCCTCAAAAAAAAAAAGTGCTTGTGCTTAATTGCTTGTTTGAGGTCTCATTGTTTATATTTTCAGCAAAAAGTATTAAAAAAAAAAGAAAAAAAAAAGAAAAAAAAAGAGACAAAAAAAGAAAAAAAAAAAAGAGAAAAAAAAAAGAGCGGCCGAGCAACACAGGCGACGCGTTCTTGCTGCACTTTGTTTCGATCCTTTTTTTTTTTTCCTTCCTCTTGCACTTGTACCGGCAGCAATCTTTTCGTGTTTAGCACAATTATTCAGCTTTGCAGTTATTGTTTGAATTGTGCTAACCCTTGGATTGAGTGCAGCCTCCTAGCCCCACAAATTTTCTACTACGAGCAGGTTTTTGTTTCACCACGCAATCGCTCCTCCAATCTTCCACCGGTTTTACCTGTGGTTGCAGTTCACGCTTGCGTGCTTGGTAAGGACGGGTAAGAATTTGATAACAGCTTTTTGATTAAGCTTTTCACCCACCACTCACCTCTCGTTGTAGGATCCTGCTTTTTGTATTGCTTGTGTTTCTATGGCAGAAAATAGCTCGAAGTCGGAGGAGCTCACCCTCCAGGATGTCCAGGCACAGGTTGACGGTCTACAAAACGACATGAAGACGATGCACGAGAGACTTGACTCTACGGTCACTTCGTCGAATGAGCGTTTTGATCAACTGGACCTCGCTGATACGGCTGCCCGCACCACGCTCGCGACGATCATGACTCGTCTTGAGGCCATGTCGACGCAGCTTGGGACCATGACGACGCAGCTCACGGAGTTGCAACAGGCACATGACTACGGCGCCGACACCGAGCAGGACGACGACAATCGCCGTGGTCGTGCTCGTAGGGTACGTGTTCCTATTAATGATTCTTTTGCCAAAATAAAATTTCGTATTCCCACTTTTAATGGCAAATATGATCCGGGTGCTTATCTTGATTGGGAATTAGAGGTTGAACAAAAATTTGCATGCCATGATATTCCTGCTAATTTACAAGTTAAGGCTGCTATTAGTGAATTTACTGAATTTGCTTTACTTTGGTGGCGTGAGTATAGACAAAGATATCCTGATAATATTCCAGCCACTTGGACGGCATTAAAAGCTGCTATGCGTCATCGTTTTGTGCCGTCATATTATGCTAGAGATTTGCTTAATCAAATGCAGCGTTTTCAACAAGGTTCACTTTCCGTAGAGGATTATTATCAAGCTTTGCAAAAGGGTATGATTCGCTGTGGTTTAGTTGAACTGGATGATGCTGCTATGGCTCGCTTTAGGGGTGGGTTAAATCGTGAAATTCAGAATATTCTTGATTATAAGCATTATGATGATATGACCACCTTATTTGAATATGCTTGTAAAGCTGAACGTGAAGTGCAGGATCGACAATCTTCGTCAAGACCTAACATTTTTGTAGGGTCCAAGACGCCTTCAGCTCCACGGTCGACACCTCCTTCCACGTCGCGCGACCACTCCTCGACCACGTCCAAGTCGAGTGCTCCATCCACGGCCAAATCTGCCTCGTTCGTGCCGTCCTCCTCGTCGTCTGGACGAGCTCGTGATATTCAGTGTCACCGTTGCCGAGGATTTGGTCATGTGATACGTGATTGTCCAAATAAACGAACTATGTTGATTCGTGACGACGGTGGGTATTCTTCTGCTAGTGATTCTGAGGATATTCAGCAGACTATGCTTGCCACTAATCATGCAGATAATACGGAGCTTCATGTCGACTCTAGTGCCGCCGACAGGTATGCCACTCTTGTTGTGCAGCGTGTTCTTAGTACACAGGTCGTTCAGGATGAAAAGCATCAGCGCCACAACATTTTTCATATCAAAGGCGTTGTGCAAGAACGAGCGGTCCGTATAATCATTGATGGTGGCAGTTGCAACAATTTGGCTAGTACGACCTTGGTGGAGCAGTTGTCATTGCCAACAAGGAAGCATCCACATCCTTATCACGTTCAATGGCTCAATGATGGCGGCAAAATAAAGGTAACACGCTCAGTACGTGTTCCTTTCTCTCTTGGCGCCTATTCTGATTTTGTAGATTGTGATGTTGTTCCAATGGAAGCATGCTCTTTGTTGCTTGGCCGTCCTTGGCAATATGATGTTGATAGTGTTCATCATGGTCGCTCCAATTATTATTCCTTCATGTTCAAGGGTCAGAAAATTGTTATTCATCCTATGACACCTGAACAAGTCCTTAAAGATGATATTGCTCGAGCGACAAAAGCTGCAAAATTGGTTACATCGCCTCCTGTTACACCTGTTCAACATGAGATCAAATTGAATAACCCTATCTTGCTTGCTACACGTGCTGATTTTGATGAATTACATGATGCTAATCTGCTTTGCTATGCGCTAGTTTGCTCTCGTATGCTTGTTTCACTAGATGAGGCGCCTATGTTGCATATTCCTCCTGTTGTTGCTAACCTTTTGCAGGACTATAAAGATGTTTTTCCCGCTGAATTGCGGCCGGGTCTTCCTCCTATTCGTGACATAGAACATCAGATTGATTTAATTCCAGGCGCACAGCTTCCTAATCGCGCCCCGTACCGCACAAATCCTGTGGAGACGAAAGAAATTCAGCGTCAAGTGCAGGCATTGCTTGATAAAGGTTACATTCGTGAGTCTCTCAGCCCTTGTTCGGTTCCTGTTTTGCTTGTTCCTAAGAAAGATGGTTCTTGGCGTATGTGTGTAGATTGTCGTGCAATTAACAATATTACAATTCGTTATCGATATCCTATACCACGCCTTGATGATATGCTGGATGAACTTAGTGGTGCCACAATTTTCTCTAAGGTTGATTTACGTAGTGGTTACCATCAAATAAGAATGAAATTAGGAGATGAATGGAAAACGGCTTTTAAAACTAAATTTGGCTTGTATGAATGGTTGGTTATGCCGTTTGGATTGTCTAATGCTCCCAGCACTTTTATGCGCTTAATGAATGAAGTTCTTCGGTCTTTCATTGGAATATTTGTTGTTGTCTATTTTGATGATATCCTTATATACAGCAAATCCATAAATGAGCATTTAGATCATTTGCGTGCTGTTTTTGATGCTTTGCGTGCTGCTCACTTGTTTGGGAACATGGAAAAATGCACTTTTTGCACGCAACGTGTTTCGTTTCTTGGATATGTTGTTACTCCACAGGGCATTGAGGTCGATAGCAGCAAGGTGGACGCCATTCAGAGTTGGCCCCAACCGACGACGGTCACACAGGTTCGCAGTTTTCTTGGTCTTGCAGGCTTCTATCGTCGTTTTGTGCGGGATTTCAGTTCTATTGCTGCACCATTACATGAGCTGACCAAGAAGGGTGCGCCATTTGAGTGGGACGCACCACAAGACGACGCATTCAACACTTTAAAGGAACGGTTAACTCATGCTCCTCTCTTACAATTGCCTAATTTTGATAAAGTGTTTGAATTGGAATGTGATGCTAGTGGAATTGGTTTGGGTGCAGTTTTGTTGCAAGATCATAAACCCATTGCTTATTTTAGTGAGAAGTTAAGTGGTGCTGCTCTAAAATATTCCACTTATGATAAAGAACTTTATGCTTTAGTAAGAACTTTGCAAACATGGCAGCATTATTTATGGCCTCGCGAATTTATTATTCATTCTGATCATGAGGCTTTGAAACATATTAGAACCCAAACTAATCTGAATCGTCGACATGCTAAATGGGTTGAATTTATTGAATCTTTTCCATACATCATTAAACATAAAAACGGGAAGGAAAATGTGATTGCCGATGCTTTGTCTCGTCGTTATGTGATGCTGTCCCAATTAGACTTTAAAATCTTTGGTTTGCAAGCTTTAAAAGATCAATATGTGAATGATGCTGATTTTCATGATATTATGATGCATTGTAAGGATGGCAAACCTTGGGGCAAATTTCATATGCAGGATGGGTTCCTGTTTCGTGCTAACAAGCTGTGTATTCCAGCTAGCTCGGTTCGTCTTTTGTTGTTACAGGAGGCGCATGGAGGTGGTCTTATGGGTCACTTCGGAGTTTTCAAGACACATGAGGTGTTGGCCGACCATTTCTTTTGGCCACGGATGCGCCGTGATGTTGAGCGCCTTGTTGCACGCTGTACTACATGTCAAAAAGCTAAATCTCATTTGGGTAATCATGGTTTGTATATGCCCTTGCCTGTTCCCTCTTCTCCTTGGCTTGATATTTCGATGGATTTTGTTTTGGGATTGCCTCGCACTAAGAAGGGGAGGGACAGTATTTTTGTGGTTGTTGATCGTTTCTCTAAAATGGCTCACTTTATACCTTGTCATAAAACAGATGATGCCTCAAATGTTGCTGAATTGTTCTTTAGAGAGATTGTTAGATTGCATGGAATTCCTAAAACAATTGTCTCTGATCGTGATGCTAAGTTTCTTAGTCATTTTTGGCGTTCTCTTTGGAATAAATTAGGAACTATGCTACTGTTTAGTACTACTTGTCATCCTCAAACTGATGGGCAAACTGAGGTAGTAAATAGAACTTTGTCTGCTATGCTTAGAGCTGTTTTAGATAAAAATTTGAGACGCTGGGAAGATTGTTTACCTCATGTTGAATTTGCTTATAATCATGCTACACATTCTGCCACTAAGATGTGTCCTTTTGAGGTTGTTTATGGCTATGTTCCTAAGGCGCCTATTGATTTGTTTGCTATTGATGCTGAGGATGAACCACATCTTGATGCTCTTGCTCATATTGATCACATGAAACAATTGTATGAAGAAACACAACACAACATTGCCATTGCTAATAAAAAGTATCAAGTTGCTGGTAGTAAAGGTAGAAAACATATTTCTTTTGAACCTGGTGATTTGGTTTGGTTGCACTTGCGTAAAGATAGATTTCCTACTTTGCGTCGTTCTAAACTGATGCCTCGTGCTGCTGGTCCTTTTAAAGTGCTAACCAAGATTAACGATAATGCTTATGTTCTTGACTTGCCCATGGAGTTTGGTGTTTCCACTAGTTTTAATGTTGCAGATTTGAAACCATACTTGGGTGAGGATGATGAGTTGCCGTCGAGGACGACTTCACTTCAAGAAGGGGAGGATGATGAGGACATCAACGACATACGAATAATGACGACGGAAGATGGCGCGCCAAACCAAGCTGTCACGCTTCCACCTCTCGTCGTCGCGCCTCCTCGAGTTACGGATCCATCTTCTAACGAGACGACGACGTACAAGGGCCCAATCACTAGAGCTCGAGCCCAGGAATTGAAGACGGTTTTGATGCTAAGGAACGACGGCCCAGGATGATGTCGCCCGAAGGCCCACGTGGCCCAAGTCGCACGACTCCCTCTCCACCGCGCGCCTCTCCACTTCAGCCGGCCCTAGATGCCTCGTCCTCCCCCTATATAGTCAAGGGCTGCGCCCCTTGTAATCTTTGAGTTTTGTTTTAAGTTTAGCTTAGCTATACATCCGTCTCTCGACGTGAATTCAGAACTCCACCTTCGTGCAATACATCAGATTGCTCGCCTCTAATTCTTGCTCGTTCTTCGATTGCGCGTAAGAATTGATCCTCGTGATCAGGTTGATCTTGTTTACCGCAAGGTTAATATCCTCCGGAAGTTGGTTCAGCGATTGCATTGGCGCTTCGGCTTGCTCGTCGTAGTCGGATCGTGAGGGTCAACATCCACCAAATCGAAGTTATCTCCACTCGCCGAAAGATCGGGCACTCTACACCTATCACCATCTTCCGTCGTCATTATTCGTATGTCGTTGATGTCCTCATCATCCTCCCCTTCTTGAAGTGAAGTCGTCCTCGACGGCAACCCATCATCCTCACCCAAGTATGGTTTCAAATCTGCAACATTAAAACTAGTGGAAACACCAAACTCCATGGGCAAGTCAAGAACATAAGCATTATCGTTAATCTTGGTTAGCACTTTAAAAGGACCAGCAGCACGAGGCATCAGTTTAGAACGACGCAAAGTAGGAAATCTATCTTTACGCAAGTGCAACCAAACCAAATCACCAGGTTCAAAAGAAATATGTTTTCTACCTTTACTACCAGCAACTTGATACTTTTTATTAGCAATGGCAATGTTGTGTTGTGTTTCTTCATGCAATTGTTTCATGTGATCAATATGAGCAAGAGCATCAAGATGTGGTTCATCCTCAGCATCAATAGAAAACAAATCAATAGGCGCCTTAGGAACATAGCCATAAACAACCTCAAAAGGACACATCTTAGTGGCAGAATGTGTAGCACGATTATAAGCAAATTCAACATGAGGTAAACAATCTTCCCAGCGTCTCAAATTTTTATCTAAAACAGCTCTAAGCATAGCAGACAAAGTTCTATTTACTACCTCAGTTTGCCCATCAGTTTGAGGATGACAAGTAGTACTAAACAGCAGCTTAGTTCCTAATTTATTCCAAAGAGAACGCCAAAAATGACTAAGAAACTTAGCATCACGATCAGAGACAATTGTTTTAGGAATTCCATGCAATCTAACAATCTCTCTAAAGAACAATTCAGCAACATTTGAGGCATCATCAGTTTTATGACAAGGTATAAAGTGAGCCATTTTAGAGAAACGATCAACAACCACAAAAATACTGTCCCTCCCCTTCTTAGTGCGAGGCAATCCCAAAACAAAATCCATCAAAATATCAAGCCAAGGAGAAGAGGGAACAGGCAAGGGCATATACAAACCATGATTACCCAAACGAGATTTAGCTTTTTGACATGTGGTACAGCGTGCAACAAGGCGCTCAACATCACGGCGCATCCGTGGCCAAAAGAAATGGTCGGCCAACACCTCATGTGTCTTGAAAACTCCGAAGTGACCCATAAGACCACCTCCATGCGCCTCCTGTAACAACAAAAGACGAACCGAGCTAGCTGGAATACACAGCTTGTTAGCACGAAACAGGAACCCATCCTGCATATGAAATTTGCCCCAAGGTTTGCCATCCTTACAATGCATCATAATATCATGAAAATCAGCATCATTCACATATTGATCTTTCAAAGCGTGCAAACCAAAGATTTTAAAGTCTAATTGGGACAGCATCATATAACGACGAGACAAAGCATCGGCAATCACATTTTCCTTCCCGTTTTTATGTTTAATGATGTATGGAAAAGATTCAATAAATTCAACCCATTTAGCATGACGACGATTCAGATTAGTTTGGGTTCTAATATGTTTCAAAGCCTCATGATCAGAATGAATAATAAATTCGCGAGGCCATAAATAATGCTGCCATGTTTGCAAAGTTCTTACTAAAGCATAAAGTTCTTTATCATAAGTGGAATGTTTAAGAGCAGCACCACTTAACTTCTCACTAAAATAAGCAATGGGTTTATGATCTTGCAACAAAACAGCACCCAAACCAATTCCACTAGCATCACATTCCAATTCAAACACTTTATCAAAATTAGGCAATTGTAAGAGAGGAGCATGAGTTAACCGTTCCTTTAAAGTGTTGAATGCGTCGTCTTGTGGTGCGCCCCACTCAAATGGCGCACCCTTCTTGGTCAGCTCATGTAATGGTGCAGCAATAGAACTGAAATCCCGCACAAAACGACGGTAGAAGCCTGCAAGACCAAGAAAACTACGAACCTGTGTGACCGTCGTCGGTTGGGGCCAACTCTGAATGGCGTCCACCTTGCTGCTATCGACCTCAATGCCCTGTGGAGTAACAACATATCCAAGAAACGAAACACGTTGCGTGCAAAAAGTGCATTTTTCCATGTTCCCAAACAAGTGAGCAGCACGCAAAGCATCAAAAACAGCACGCAAATGCTCTAAATGCTCATTCATGGATTTGCTGTATATAAGGATATCATCAAAATAGACAACAACAAATATTCCAATGAAAGACCGAAGAACTTCATTCATTAAGCGCATAAAAGTGCTAGGAGCATTAGACAATCCAAACGGCATTACCAACCATTCATACAAGCCAAATTTAGTTTTAAAAGCCGTTTTCCATTCATCTCCTAATTTCATTCTTATTTGATGGTAACCACTACGTAAATCAACCTTAGAGAAAATTGTGGCACCACTAAGTTCATCAAGCATATCATCAAGGCGTGGTATAGGATATCGATAACGAATTGTAATATTGTTAATTGCACGACAATCTACACACATACGCCAAGAACCATCTTTCTTAGGAACAAGCAAAACAGGAACCGAACAAGGGCTGAGAGACTCACGAATGTAACCTTTATCAAGCAATGCCTGCACTTGACGCTGAATTTCTTTCGTCTCCTCAGGATTTGTGCGGTACGGGGCGCGATTAGGAAGCTGTGCGCCTGGAATTAAATCAATCTGATGTTCTATGCCACGAATAGGAGGAAGACCCGGCGGCAATTCAGCGGGAAAAACATCTTTATAGTCCTGCAAAAGGTTAGCAACAACAGGAGGAATATGCAACATAGGCGCCTCATCTAGTGAAACAAGCATACGAGAGCAAACTAGCGCATAGCAAAGCAGATTAGCATCATGTAATTCATCAAAATCAGCACGTGTAGCAAGCAAGATAGGGTTATTCAATTTGATCTCATGTTGAACAGGTGTAACAGGAGGCGATGTAACCAATTTTGCAGCTTTTGTCGCTCGAGCAATATCATCTTTAAGGACTTGTTCAGGTGTCATAGGATGAATAACAATTTTCTGACCCTTGAACATGAAGGAATAATAATTGGAGCGACCATGATGAACACTATCAACATCATATTGCCAAGGACGGCCAAGCAACAAAGAGCATGCTTCCATTGGAACAACATCACAATCTACAAAATCAGAATAGGCGCCAAGAGAGAAAGGAACACGTACTGAGCGTGTTACCTTTATTTTGCCGCCATCATTGAGCCATTGAACGTGATAAGGATGTGGATGCTTCCTTGTTGGCAATGACAACTGCTCCACCAAGGTCGTACTAGCCAAATTGTTGCAACTGCCACCATCGATGATTATACGGACCGCTCGTTCTTGCACAACGCCTTTGATATGAAAAATGTTGTGGCGCTGATGCTTTTCATCCTGAACGACCTGTGTACTAAGAACACGCTGCACAACAAGAGTGGCATACCTGTCGGCGGCATTAGAGTCGACATGAAGCTCCGTATTATCTGCATGATTAGTGGCAAGCATAGTCTGATGAATATCCTCAGAATCACTAGCAGAAGAATACCCACCGTCGTCACGAAACCGAACAGAACTAAACACAGGGCGAGGCGAGCGGGTCACGACGTAACCGAGTAGGACTCGATCAGCGAGGCGAGCGGGACACACGAAACCGAACAGAACTAAACACAGGGCGAGGCGAGCGGGTCACGACGTAACCGAGTAGGACTCGATCGTCGAGGCAGTGATTGACCCGGACTCACGGTGCAGCGGATAAATTTGGCAAGCGAGACGGGATAAACAGATGCGGCGGAAAGCAAACTGTGGTGGTGAAAACACGCGGCACGGCGGAAGGATACGACGATGATAGGAAGAAAACGATGAAACACAGTGTACCAGCAACGATCAAAAGCGAAAGCACAAAAACTCAACAACGCAAATTATTGAACGAAAGTGCGAGGCTCAAAACCGTACTGGGGTAAACTTTTTTTTTTTTGTAATTTTTGGTTTATGTGGACTTGGATAAAAATCACCGAGAAACACTGGAATCTGATACCACTTGATAGGTGTAGAGTGCCCGATCTTTCGGCGAGTGGAGATAACTTCGATTTGGTGGATGTTGACCCTCACGATCCGACTACGACGAGCAAGCCGAAGCGCCAATGCAATCGCTGAACCAACTTCCGGAGGATATTAACCTTGCGGTAAACAAGATCAACCTGATCACGAGGATCAATTCTTACGCGCAATCGAAGAACGAGCAAGAATTAGAGGCGAGCAATCTGATGTATTGCACGAAGGTGGAGTTCTGAATTCACGTCGAGAGACGGATGTATAGCTAAGCTAAACTTAAAACAAAACTCAAAGATTACAAGGGGCGCAGCCCTTGACTATATAGGGGGAGGACGAGGCATCTAGGGCTGGCTGAAGTGGAGGGGCGCGCGGTGGAGAGGGAGTCGTGCGACTTGGGCCACGTGGGCCTTCGGGCCACATCATCCTGGGCCGTCGTTCCTTAGCATCAAAACCGTCTTCAATTCCTGGGCTCGAGCTCTAGTGATTGGGCCCTTGTATGTCGTCGTCTCGTTAGAAGATGGATCCGTAACTCGAGGAGGCGCGACGACGAGATACGAATAATGACGACGGAAGATCTTGGTTTGTCGTGACATCTTGGTTTGTCGTGCCATCTTCCGTCGTCATTATTCGTTTGTCGTGCCATCTTCCGTCGTCATTATTCGTATCTCGTCGTCGCGCCTCCTCGAGTTACGGATCCATCTTCTAACGAGACGACGACGCACAAGGGCCCAATCACTAGAGCTCGAGCCCAGGAATTGAAGACGGTTTTGATGCTAAGGAACGACGGCCCAGGATGATGTCGCCCGAAGGCCCACGTGGCCCAAGTCGCACGACTCCCTCTCCACCGCGCGCCTCTCCACTTCAGCCGGCCCTAGATGCCTCGTCCTCCCCCTATATAGTCAAGGGCTGCGCCCCTTGTAATCTTTGAGTTTTGTTTTAAGTTTAGCTTAGCTATACATCCGTCTCTCGACGTGAATTCAGAACTCCACCTTCGTGCAATACATCAGATTGCTCGCCTCTAATTCTTGCTCGTTCTTCGATTGCGCGTAAGAATTGATCCTCGTGATCAGGTTGATCTTGTTTACCGCAAGGTTAATATCCTCCGGAAGTTGGTTCAGCGATTGCATTGGCGCTTCGGCTTGCTCGTCGTAGTCGGATCGTGAGGGTCAACATCCACCAAATCGAAGTTATCTCCACTCGCCGAAAGATCGGGCACTCTACACCTATCAAAGGAGGTCTCATTTCTTGGTCATATTATCTTTAAAGGGGGAGTGTCTGTGGACCCTAGCAAGGTGAAAGATGTGTTGAGCTGGAATACACCTCGGAGTGTTACAGACATTAGAAGTTTCCTTGGACTAGAAGGATATTACAGAAGATTCATAGAAGGATTTTGCAAGATAGCCAAGCCCATGTTTGAGTTGCTAGAAAAAGGAAAGACTTTTGAGTGGACACCGGAACGTGAAGCCAGCTTCCAGGAATTAAAGAAGAGACTTACCTCAGCACCTATCATAATCATGCCTGATATGGAGAAGCCTTTCTCAATCTATTGTGATGCTTCAGCGCAAGGTTTAGGATGTGTGCTCATGCAAGAAGGCCATGTGGTTGCCTATGCTTCAAGGCAATTGAGAAAACATGAGGAGAAATATCCAACCCATGACTTGGAATTAGCAGCAGTGGTTCATGCTCTGAAGATCTAGAGACATTACATCATTGGCAAAAGGTGTGAGATATATTCAGACCACACGAGTTTGAAATACATCTTCACCCAACTAGACTTGAACCTCAGGTAGAGAAGATGGTTGGAACTCATCAAAGATTATGATCTGGGAATCAACTACCATCCAGGCAACGCAAATGTTGTAGCGGACGCATTGAGCAGAAGGTCTTATCTCAATATGCTATCCACACGAGAGTTGCTACCTAAATTCTGTAAAGAATTTCAGAAGCTTAACCTGGGATGGGTGTCCAACATAGAAGTCATTGCAATGGAAGTTGACTCAACCTTAGAACAGGACATTCATAAAGGACAGCTTGAAGATGCTGAGGTCCAAGAAATCAAGCAACTCATTGAGAAGGACAAAGCTCCAGGTTTCACAGTGGATAATGAAGGAACTTTATGGTATAAGAAAAGGTTATGTGTGCTTGACATTAAAAAGATCAAGGAGTTGATATTATAGAAGCCCATGATTTAGCTTACTCCATTCATCTAGGAAGTACCAAGATGTATCATGACTTCAAGAGTCAATACTGGTGGTACGGAATGAAGAGAGCTGTAGGCGAACATGTTGCACTCTGCGACACTTGTCATTGAGTCAAGGCAGAAAGACCGGCAGGACTCTTGCAACCGTTGAAGATACCAGAATGGAAATGGGAAGAAATTTGCATGGATTTCATTATGGGATTACCCAAGACACAAGCTGGTTATGATTCTATATGGGTTATTGTGGATCGCTTGACCAAGGTTGCTCATTTCATCCCTCTCAAGACCACATACAGCGGACACAAGCTTGCAGAATTGTATATTTCCAGGATAGTTCCATGAAATACCTAAGAAGATAGTATCCGATAGAGGAACTCAATTCACCTCAAAGTTTTGGGAAAAGTTACATGAGTGCATGGATACAAGGCTGAATTTTAGTTCAGCATATCATCCCTAAACAGATGAACAGATGAAAAGAGTGAACCAAATTCTTGAGGATTTGTTGAGAGCTTGTGCACTAAAAGATAGCAAGAGTTGGGAAAAATGTCTGCCATATGTAGAGTTCTCCTACAACAACAACTATCAGGAAAGTTTAAAGATGTCTTCATTTGAGTTTTTATATGGACGAAAGTGTAGGACTCCTTTATTCTGGAATGAGACTGGTGAAAATCAAGTATTTGGGAGAGAGATTCTCTGAGACGCTGAAAGACAAGTTCATATTGTTAGGGAGAACTTGAAGCCTGCAAAGTCTAGACAGAAGAGCTATTCCGATCATAGAAGGAGAGACTTGAGCTTTGAAGTAGGTGATTATGTCTATATCAAAGTATCTCCCATGAGAGGACTTCGTCAATTTAAGGTCAGAGGAAAACTTGCACCGAGGTATATTGGTCCATTCAAGATCATAGAGCGTAGAGGTGAAGTTGCCTATCAGTTGGACCTACCACCACAGCTATCAGATGTGCATGATGTCTTCCACGTCTCATAGTTGCGGAAATGCGTGCGAATTCCTAAAGAGAAAATGCCGCTAGAATAGTTGGACATTGGCAAAGATCTTACATATCAAGAACATCCATTCAAGATTCTAAAAATATCAGAGAGAGCCACGAGGAACAAGAAATATTGTATGTGCCAAGTGCAATGCAGCAATCATACGGAAGAAGAAGCCACTTGGGAGCATGAAGATCAACTCAAAGCAGATTTTCTAGATTTCTTTTTTGATCAGCCCGAATCTCGAGGGCGAGATTCATCCTAAGGGGGATAGGTTTGTAACACCCTAATTTTCCTATTTTGACCAAACATTAATATTCCTAATTTTTTATTAAGGTGTTAATATTTTTCTTTAGCTAAAAAGATTATTTTCTTGATTTATTAAATTCAATAATTAAATTATTTCGTGTTTGTTGCATTCATGCTGGATTAGAATTGCAGTAGGTATTTTTACTTGTGTGGAAAATTATTTCAAATTTCGAGTAGAAAACGTTTTGTAGTTTAGATAGAATTTTTAAATAGTAAATACAAAAGAAACTAGAAATTAGAAAGAAAAAAAAGAATGAAAAAGCTTCCTGGGTTTTTGGGCCAAAACCCCGCACCGAAGCCCATTTTTCTTCCCCTCTTCTCTTGTCTTGCGCTCAGCCTTTCTGGCAATTTGGGCCAAATCCCCCCCCCCCCCGCCCCCCTCCTTCCCTATTTGGGCCTGGAAACGCCCAGCCAAGCTAGCGCAGCAAGCCAGCAGCCTCGGCCCAACAGGCCTGCATGCAGCCCAGCAGCCCACGCCCGCCTGTCTTCTAACTCTCGCCGTTTCTGTTCGAGTACCGCTGCTCAGGTAAACCAAACGCTGCCGCCGCTTCGCACCCTGCCTCCCCGGCTCCTAAACCACTGAACAAGCATGCAAACGGTCACACCATCTCCCCTCCCCACTCCCTGGCCCTCAAAGGCCTTAAACCGCGCACTCATGCGCATTACCGCGCGTCAATGGTGCACCCGCCATTGATGAGCCACTGAGTTCTAGCCCGCTCGTGTCCCCCTTTCTTCCCCTATAAAATGGGCCCCAGACATCGTCCTCCTCCCATGATTTGCCTCTGCTGGAACCCTACACTCATTCCCCTGTAGAAACGCTGCCTCGGCTATTTTCTTCCCCACCACCGATGAGCAGCGCCGCCGCACGCCTTTCTTCCGTCCCGGACATCCCGCAGCCCCCTAACCCCTTTGATCCGTGCGCGGGAGCACGAAAAGCACATCTTCGCCCTCTGCATCGAGCCGCGACCCCAAGAGCCCCATCCCCGACGAGCTCCATCAACGGCTACCGCCTCCCTCCGTCGCAAACGCCTTCCCGGCCATCCCCGACCACGCGCGACGCCACGGTGAGAAGCCCGGCCTCCCCCGCATCACTTTGCCCCTGCTTCCGTAGTGCCTAGGCCACTGGAGCACCTCTCCGGTGAGCTCTGCTGAGCCCCACAATGGTGCCGCCGCCTCTGTAGCTATAGGCAGCCGCCTGCCTCGCCGGACCTCTCTAAGTCGTCCATTTGTCCTTCTATGATCTAGATTAAAAGACCCCGAAGGGGTATGGACCCGATCGACCAAGGACCGTGTTCCGGAGCCCTTGAGCCGGTATAAAAAACACCGTGGACTAAGTCCATAGTTTTAAGTATTTAATTTAATTCAAGTAATTCTAGGATAATGTTATTTTGCACATAGGCCCCCGAGTATTCTTTTAATTAGATTTCTAAACCAAATTTTCTTCAGAAACATAAGTTAATTTATATTTTAGCCCCTAAACTTTTTATAAATAATATTTCAGCCCTAGAATTTTATAGAAACACCCCTAAGCTTATTATTAATTATATTTCAGTCCTATCTTTTTTACACTTAGGCCCCTGCACTTAATAAAAATTATGTTTAGGTCCTAAATTTTTGCAGAAACAACCCTAGAGTTTCTAGTCCTAATATTTTACACTTTAGTCCCTATAATTTTACAGCACTACAAATAGGTTCCTAAATCTTGCTGTTTAACCCCTAGAACTTCAAACTAGCATAACTTTTCAACCGTAACTCCAATTTAGGTGCTTTTTGTGCTCACGGAATCTAAGGAACGTGTACTATCTTTTGGCACTATTTTCATAGTCATTAGTAAATGTTTGCTATACTGTTCCTTATTTGTCTGTGTTTTACTTTTCTGATATTTATCGACATTAGAACACGAGCAGCTCCAGAATTTCCAGGACCTTGAGTTTGAGCAGCAGCTAGCGGGAGAACTGATAGGTGTAGAGTGCCCGATCTTTTGGCGAGTGGAGATAACTTCGATTTGGTGGATGTTGACCCTCACGATCCGACTACGACGAGCAAGCCGAAGCGCCAATGCAATCGCTAAACCAACTTCCGGAGGATATTAACCTTGCGGTAAACAAGATCAACCTGATCACGAGGATCAATTCTTATGCGCAATCGAAGAACGAGCAAGAATTAGAGGCGAGCAATCTGATATATTGCACGAAGGAGGAGTTCTGAATTCACGTCGAGAGACAGATGTATAGCTAAGCTAAACTTAAAACAAAACTCGAAGATTGCAAGGGGCGCAGCCCTTGACTATATAGGGGGGGGGGGGACGAGGCATCTAGGGCCGGCTGAAGGGGAGAGGCGCGCGGTGGAGAGGGAGTCGCGCGACTTGGGCCACGTGGGCCTTCGGGCGGCATCATCCTGGGCCGTCGTTCCAGGATCGGGTCCTTGTACATCGTTGTCTCGTTAGAAGATGGATCCGTAACTCGAGGAGGCGCGACGACGAGAGGTGGAAGCGTGATAGCTTGGTTTGGCGCGCCATCTTCCGTCGTCATTATTCGTATGTTGTTAATGTCCTCATCATCCTCCCCTTCTTGAAGTGAAGTCGTGATAGATGTAGAGTGCCCGATCTTTCGGCGAGTGGAGATAACTTCGATTTGGTGGATGTTGACCCTCACGATCCGACTACGACGAGCAAGCCGAAGTGCCAATGCAATCGCTGAACCAACTTCCGGAAGATATTAACCTTGTGGTAAACAAGATTAACCTGATCACGAGGATCAATTCTTACGCGTAATTGAAGAACGAGCAAGAATTAGAGGCGAGCAATCTGATGTATTGCACGAAGGTGGAGTTCTGAATTCACGTCGAGAGACGGATGTATAGCTAAGCTAAACTTAAAACAAAACTCAAAGATTACAAGGGGCGCAGCCCTTGACTATATAGGGGGAGGACGAGGCATCTAGGGCCGGCTGAAGTGGAGAGGCGCGCGGTGGAGAGGGAGTCGTGCGACTTGGGCCACGTGGGCCTTCGGGCGACATCATCCTGGGCCGTCGTTCCTTAGCATCAAAACCGTCTTCAATTCCTGGGCTCGAGCTCTAGTGATTGGGCCCTTGTACTTCGTCGTCTCGATGCAGCGGAAAAACTTGGCAAGCGATCGGCTGACCACAACTTGGCAAGCGAGACGGGGTAAACAGATGCGGCGGAAAGCAAACTGTGGTGGTGAAAACACGCGGCACGGCGGAAGGATACGACGATGATAGGAAGAAAACGATGAAACACAGTGTACCATCAAGAATCAAAAGCGAAAGCACAAAAACTCAACAACGCAAATTATTGAACGAAAGTGCAAGGCTCAAAACCGTACTGGGGTAAACTTTTTTTTTGTAGTTTTCGGTTTATGTGGACTTGGATAAAACTCACCGAGAAACACTGGAATCTGATACCACTTGATAGGTGTAGAGTGCCTGATCTTTCGGCGAGTGGAGATAACTTTGATTTGGTGGATGTTGACCCTCACGATCCGACTACGACGAGCAAGCCGAAGCGCCAATGTAATCGCTGAACCAACTTTCGAAGGATATTAACCTTGCGGTAAACAAGATCAACCTGATCACGAGGATCAATTCTTACGCGCAATCGAAGAACGAGCAAGAATTAGAGGCGAGCAATCTGATGTATTGCACGAAGGTGGAGTTCTGAATTCACGTCGAGAGACGGATGTATAGCTAAGCTAAACATAAAACAAAGCTCAAAGATTACAAGGGGCGCAGCCCTTGACTATATAGGGGGAGGACGAGGCATCTAGGGCCGGCGGAAGTGGAGAGGCGCGCGGTGGAGAGGGAGTCGTGCTAATTGGGCCACGTGGGCCTTCGGGCGACACGATCCTGGGCCGTCGTTCCTTAGCATCAAAACCGTCTTCAATTCCTGGGCTCGAGCTCTAGTGATTGGGCCGTTGTACGTCGTCATCTCGTTAGAAGATGGATCCGTAACTCGAGGAGGCGCGACGACGAGAGGTGGAGGCGTGACAGCTTGGTTTGGCGCGCCATCTTCCGTCGTCATTATTCGTATGTCGTTGATGTCGTCATCAAGTTGTCCTCGACGGCAACTCATCATCCTCACCCAAGTATGGTTTCAAATCTGCAACATTAAAACTAGTGGAAACACCAAACTCCATGGGCAAGTCAAGAACATAAGCATTATCGTTAATCTTGGTTAGCACTTTAAAAGGACCAGCAGCACGAGGCATCAGTTTAGAACGACGCAAAGTAGGAAATCTATCTTTACGCAAGTGCAATCAAACCAAATCACCAGGTACAAAAGAAATATGTTTTCTACCTTTACTACCAGCAACTTGATACTTTTTATTAGCAACGGCAATGTTGTGTTGTGTTTCTTCATGCAATTGTTTCATATGATCAATATGAGCAAGAGCATCAACATGTGGTTCATCTTCAGCATCAATAGCAAACAAATCAATAGGCGCCCTAGGAACATAGCCATAAACAACCTCAAAAGGACACATCTTAGTGGCAGAATGTGTAGCACGATTATAAGCAAATTCAACATGAGGTAAACAATCTTCCCAACGTCTCAAGTTTTTATCTAAAACAGCTCTAAGCATAGCAGACAAAGTTCTATTTACTACCTCAGTTTGCCCATCAGTTTGAGGATGACAAGTAGTACTAAACAGCAGCTTAGTACCTAATTTATTCCAAAGAGAACGCCAAAAATGACTAAGAAACTTAGCATCACAATCAGATACAATTGTTTTAGGAATTCTATGCAATCTAACAATCTCTCTAAAGAACAATTCAGCAACATTTGAGGCATCATCAGTTTTATGACAAGGTATAAAGCGAGTCATTTTAGAGAAACGATCAACAACCACAAAAATACTGTCCCTCCCCTTCTTAGTACGAGGCAATCCCAAAACAAAATCCATCAAAATATCATGCCAAGAAGAAGAGGGAACAGGCAAGGGCATATACAAACCATGATTACCCAAACGAGATTTAGCTTTTTGACATGTAGTACAGCGTGCAACAAGGCGCTCAACATCACGGCGCATCCGTGGCCAAAAGAAATGGTCGGCCAACACCTCATGTGTCTTGAAAACTCCGAAGTGACCCATAAGACCACCTCCATCCGCCTCCTGTAACAACAAAAGACGAACCGAGCTAGCTGGAATACACAGCTTGTTAGCATGAAACAGGAACCCATCCTGCATATGAAATTTGCCCCAAGGTTTGCCATCCTTACAATGCATCATAATATCATCAAAATCAGTATCATTCACATATTGATCTCTCAAAGCTTGCAAACTGATAGGTGTAGAGTGCCCGATCTTTCGACGAGTGGAGATAACTTCGATTTGGTGGATGTCGACCCTCACGATCCGACTACGACGAGCAAGCCGAAGCGCCAATGCAATCGCTGAACCAACTTCCGGAGGATATTAACCTTGCGGTAAACAAGATCAACCTGATCAGGAGGATCAATTCTTACGCGCAATCGAAGAACGAGCAAGAATTAAAGGCGAGCAATCTGATGTATTGCACGAAGGTGGAGTTCTGAATTCACGTCGAGAGACGGATGTATAGCTAAGCTAAACTTAAAACAAAACTCGAAGATTACAAGGGGCACAGCCCTTGACTATATAGGGGGAGGACGAGGCATCTAGGGCCGGCGGAAGTGGAGAGGCGCGCGGTGGAGAGGGAGTCGTGCGACTTGGGCCACGTGGGCCTTCGGGCGACATCATCCTAGGCCGTCGTTCCTTAGCATCAAAACCGTCTTCAATTCCTGGGCTCGAGCTCTAGTGATTGGGCCGTTGTACGTCCTCGTCTCGTTAGAAGATGGATCCGTAACTCGAGGAGGCGCGACGACGAGAGGTGGAGGCGTGACAGCTTGGTTTGGCGCGCCATCTTCCGTCGTTATTATTCGTATGTCGTTGATGTCCTCATTGATGAGAAAAGTGCTTGTGCTTAATTGCTTATTTGAGGTCTCATTGTTTATATTTTCAGCAAAAAGTATTAAAAAAAGAGAGAGAAAAAAAGAAAAAAAAAAGAAAAAAAAAGAGAGAAAAAAAAAGAAAGAAAAAAACAGAAAAAAAAGAGCGGCCGAGCAACACAGGCGACGCGTTCTTGCTGCACTTTGTTTTGATCTTTTTTTCTTCCTCTTGCACTTGTACCGGCAGCAATCTTTTCGCGTTTAGCACCATTATTCAGCTTTGCAGTTATTGTTTTAATTGTGCTAACCCTTGGATTGAGTGCAGCCTCCTAGCCCCACAAATTTTCTACTACGAGCAGGTTTTTGTTTCACCACGCAATCGCTCCACCAATCTTCCACCGGTTTTACCTGTGGTTGCAGTTCACGCTTGCGTGCTTGGTAAGGACGGGTAAGAATTTCATAACAGCTTTTTGATTGAGCTTTTCATCCACCACTCACCTCTCGTTGTAGGATCCCGCTTTTTGTATTGCTTGTGTTTCTATGGCAGAAAACAGCTCGAAGTCGGAGGAGCTCACCCTCCAGGATGTCCAGGCACAGGTAGATGGTCTACAAAACGACATGAAGACGATGCACGAGAGACTTGACTCTACGGTCACTTCGTCGAATGAGCGTTTTGATCAACTGGACCATGCTGATACGGCTGCCCGCACCACGCTCGCGACGATCATGACTCGTCTTGAGGCCATGTCGACGCAGCTTGGGACCATGACGACGCAGCTCACGGAGTTGCAACATGCACGTGACTACGGCGCCGACACCGAGCAGGACGAGGACAATCGCCGTGGTCGTGCTCGTAGGGTACGTGTTCCTATTAATGATTCTTTTGCCAAAATAAAATTTCGTATTCCCACTTTTAATGGCAAATATGATCCGGGTGCTTATCTTGATTGGGAATTAGAGGTTGAACAAAAATTTGCATGCCATGATATTCTTGCTAATTTACAAGTTAAGGCTGCTATTAGTGAATTTACTGAATTTGCTTTACTTTGGTGGCGTGAGTATAGACAAAGATATCCTGATAATATTCCAGCCACTTGGACGGCATTAAAAGCTGCTATGCGTCATCGTTTTGTGCCGTCATATTATGCTAGAGATTTGCTTAATCAAATGCAGCGTTTTCAACAATGTTTACTTTCCATAGAGGATTATTATCAAGCTTTGCAAAAGGGTATGATTCGCTGTGGTTTAGTTGAACTGGATGCTGCTGCTATGGCTCGCTTTAGGGGTGGGTTAAATCGTGAAATTCAGAACATTCTTGATTATAAGCATTATGATGATATGACCACCTTATTTGAATATGCTTGTAAAGCTGAACGTGAAGTGCAGGATCGACAATCTTCGTCAAGACCTAACATTTTTGTAGGGTCCAAGACGCCTTCAGCTCCACGGCCGACACCTCCTTCCACGTCGCGCGACCACTCCTCGACCACGTCCAAGTCGAGTGCTCCATCCACGGCCAAATCTGCCTCGATCGTGCCGTCCTCCTCGTCGTCTGGACGAGCTTGTGATATTCAGTGTCACCGTTCCCGAGGATTTGGTCATGTGATACGCGATTGTCCAAATAAACGAACTATGTTGATTCGTGACGACGGTGGGTATTCTTCTGCTAGTGATTCTGAGGATATTCAGCAGACTATGCTTGCCACTAATCATGCAGATAATACGGAGCTTCATGTCGACTCTAGTGCCGCCGATAGGTATGCAACTCTTGTTGTGCAGCGTGTTCTTAGTACACAGGTTGTTCAGGATGAAAAGCATCAGCGCCACAACATTTTTCATATAAAAGGCGTTGTGCAAGAACGAGCGGTGCGTATAATCATCGATGGTGGCAGTTGCAACAATTTGGCTAGTACGACCTTGGTGGAGCAGTTGTCATTGCCAACAAGGAAGCATCCACATCCTTATCATGTTCAATGGCTTAATGATGGCGGCAAAATAAAGGTAACGTGCTCGGTACGTGTTCCTTTCTCTCTTGGCGCCTATTCTGATTTTGTAGATTGTGATGTTGTTCCAATGGAAGCATGCCCTTTGTTGCTTGGCCGTCCTTGGCAATATGATGTTGATAGTGTTCATCATGGTCGCTCCAATTATTATTCCTTCATGTTTAAGGGTCAGAAAATTGTTATTCATCCTATGACACCTGAACAAGTTCTTTAAAGATGATATTGCTCGAGCGACAAAAGCTGCAAAATTGGTTACATTGCCTCCTGTTGCACCTGTTCAACATGAGATCAAATTGAATAACCCTATCTTGCTTGCTACACGTGCTGATTTTAATGAATTACATGATGCTAATCTGCTTTGCTATGCGCTAGTTTGCTCTCGTATGCTTGTTTCATTAGATGAGGCGCCTATGTTGCATATTCCTCCTGCTGTTGCTAACCTTTTGCAGGACTATAAAGATGTTTTTCCCACTGAATTACCGTCGGGTCTTCCTCCTATTCGTGACATAGAACATCAAATTGATTTAATTCCAGGCGCGCAGCTTCCTAATCGCGCCCCGTACCGCACAAATCCTGAGGAGACGAAAGAAATTCAGCGTCAAGTGCAGGCATTGCTTGATAAAGGTTACATTCGTGAGTCTCTCAGCCCTTGTTCGGTTCCTGTTTTGCTTGTTCCTAAGAAAGATGGTTCTTGGCGTATGTGTGTAGATTGTCGTGCAATTAACAATATTACAATTCGTTATCGATATCCTATACCACGCCTTGATGATATGCTTGATGAACTTAGTGGTGCCACAATTTTCTCTAAGGTTGATTTGCGTAGTGGTTACCATCAAATAAGAATGAAATTAGGAGATGAATGGAAAACGGCTTTTAAAACTAAATTTGGCTTGTATGAATGGTTGGTTATGCCGTTTGGATTGTCTAATGCTCCTAGCACTTTTATGCGCTTAATGAATGAAGTTCTTCGGCCTTTCATTGGAATATTTGTTGTTGTCTATTTTCATGATATCCTTATATACAGCAAATCCATGAATGAGTATTTAGATCATTTGCGTGCTGTTTTTGATACTTTGCGTGCTGCTCACTTGTTTGGAAACATGGAAAAATGCACTTTTTGCACGCAACGTGTTTCATTTCTTGGATATGTTGTTACTCCACAGGGCATTGAGGTCGATAGCAGCAAGGTGGACGCCATTCAGAGTTGGCCCCAACCGACGACGGTCACACAGGTTCGCAGTTTTCTTGGTCTTGCAGGCTTCTATCGTCGTTTTGTGCGGGATTTCAGTTCTATTGCTGCACCATTACATGAGCTGACCAAGAAGGGTGCGCCATTTGAGTGGGGCGCACCACAAGACGACGCATTCAACACTTTAAAGGAACGGTTAACTCATGCTCCTCTCTTACAATTGTCTAATTTTGATAAAGTGTTTGAATTGGAATGTGATGCTAGTGGAATTGGTTTGGGTGCTGTTTTGTTGCAAGATCATAAACCCATTGCTTATTTTAGTGAGAAGTTAAGTGGTGCTGCTCTTAAATATTCCACTTATGATAAAGAACTTTATGCTTTAGTACGAACTTTGCAAACATGGAAGCATTATTTATGGCCTCGCGAATTTATTATTCATTCTGATCATGAGGCTTTGAAACATATTAGAACCCAAACTAATCTGAATCGTCGTCATGCTAAATGGGTTGAATTTATTGAATCTTTTCCATACATCATTAAACATAAAAACGGGAAGGAAAATGTGATTGCCGATGCTTTGTCTCGTCGTTATCTGATGCTGTCCCAATTAGACTTTAAAATCTTTGGTTTGCAAGCTTTGAAAGATCAATATGTGAACGATGCTGATTTGGCAAGCGAGACGGGGTAAACAGATGTGGCGGAAAGCAAACTGTGGTGGTGAAAACACGCTGATAGGTGTAGAGTGCCCGATCTTTCGGCGAGTGGAGATAACTTCGATTTGGTGGATGTTGACTCTCACGATCCGACTACGACGAGCAAGACGAAGCGCCAATGCAATCGCTGAACCAACTTCCGGAGGATATTAACCTTGCGGTAAACAAGATCAACCTGATCACGAGGATCAATTCTTACGCGCAATCAAAGAACGAGCAAGAATTAGAGGCGAGTAATCTGATGTATTGCACGAAGGTGGAGTTCTGAATTCACGTCGAGAGATGGATGTATAGCTAAGCTAAACTTAAAACAAAACTCGAAGATTGCAAGGGGCGCAGCCCTTGACTATATAGGGGGAGGACGAGGCATCTAGGACCGGCTGAAGTGGAGAGGCGCGCGGTGGAGAGGGAGTCGTGCGACTTGGGCCACGTGGGCATTCGGGCGACATCATCCTGGGTCGTCGTTCCTTAGCATCAAAACCGTCTTCAATTCCTGGGCTCGAGCTCTAGTGATTGGGCTCTTGTACGTCGTCGTCTCGTTAGATGATGGATCCGTAACTCGAGGAGTCGCGACGACGAGAGGTGGAGGCGTGACAGTTTGGTTTGGCGCGCCATCTTCCGTCGTCATTATTCGTATGTCGTTGATGTTCTCATCACATGTAGCAGCTTGGACTCGAGCTCTTTGACTTTGAGGGTTTGAGCTTCCAACTCATTAGTGAGCTTGGGGCACTTTTGATATGCATCCAAAAGAGTTGGTCTAGCTTTAAATTCATCATGCTCTTTAAGGGCACTCTCAAGCTGTCTGGCAACTTGAGCATGCACACTTTCCCTCTCACTCAGATCATTTATCACAACTTGACAAGACTCACACTCAACATGAGAATTTTTAGCAAGCTTGGACCTAAGCGAAATGATCTCATACTCAGCATTCTCATGAACAGCGCTGCAAAGCTTATCATCTTGCATGAGCAAAACATCGCGCAAATGATCAAGTTCAGAAGAGAGCTCATTAAGAGTGGGAGGTACCTCGCTTGTGTTGGAGTCAAAGCTAGAGTCGGTGTCGTGGACATTCTTTGCCATGAAGCGAAGCCCGGTGAAGTCATCCTTCCTCTTGACTCGTGGCTTCTCAACCACCTCCTTAGAGCTTGTAAGGCCTTCGCTTGATGTGAGGTCGATGTCGCTCAAGGTGGCAATACAGGTGCGTGCAATGGCCTTGGCGAACTTCTTGGAGTTCTTGCCTTTCTTGTAGAAGCGGTTCTTCTTCTGCTTGAAATCTTCAGTGTTGTTGTCATGGTACTCGGCCTTCTTCTTCTTCTTGGGACTGTCAGCAATGAAGTTGATGTGTACAAGGGTTCCCGATCTTCCGATAGGTTCTGATAATCTTGATTAAGGCGGAGGCGATACACAAATCGATCCGGCTTCCGAATGACACGTTCTGAACCCCGCAATCGCAGCACAACGTCTCCTCTGGTTATCAACCATTCAAGAACGATTGACCTCGCCGAGAAGGCTTATCCTTGCCTGCAAATCAAGAACACAAGCAAGAACAAAGAAGAATGCAACCAAATTTGCAAGTATACGATGAATCTCACAAGTTGGAGTCTCACAAACCGATCAAACGGCAAAACTGTTATCAACAGAATAATCTAAGCAAAACCCAAACCCTAATGAAGAGGCGGCAGCTGTATATGAGGACCCTAGGGTCGTGCAAGACCCCCTGGACGCAGCCCTAAGTGGGCTCAACTCGATACATGGCCCATAGACCGATTATGGTGTCGCAGCACCAGGACAGATTCTGTAAGTCAATTTGTTTCGGCGATTGCTGACGCCTCGGGACGAATTTTGACATGGGACCAGTTGGGTTGGAAAGTTCTTTTCGTCATCTTTCCAGGCATATATAGAACGTTCAAATCCGGGTCCGTATGCGTCCTGGGTGTCCGTTTTAGTGCAGACTGGTCCTGAGCTCCGAAACAGACTCGAAGTCGGTTTTGATTGGGCCTCCACCTTGGCTTGGACGTCCTTGCTGGCCCATCACGACTCCAATCACCTACCCAGCTATGTCATCATCATCTCCATGGTTCCTAACAACAATTAATTCATTAGATAGCAATCTATTCTCAAAACCACATAATAAAAACATTAGAAACGATCTCACCTGTAAATTCAGGTGATGCACATGAACTTTCATCTTAGTTGGAGGAGTGTTGTGTGTATCCATGGGTGTGATGTACTCATCATTCTCCCCCTTTTGAATTAGAGTCGTCCCGGACTCGATCTCATCCCTTTCTCCCAATAGTGGTCTGAAATCTGAAATATAAAATATAAAACTATTCCCAAACTTGGGATGCAACTCATATTTATATGCATTATGAAATTTGTCATCACAATGAGAATCTATAGTAGAAGGTATTCCATGCAAATTGATAACCTCTTTGAAACCTTGGTGAGCAATATGAGCATCATTCTTACTCTTATGACAAAATTGACAATGTGTTATCTTAGAAACACTAGAAAAACTTGACATGGCATGGTAATTGTTACTGCACTTTTCAAGTTGGTCATTTAATTGTATAACCCAAGGAGGTTTCAATTTTGAACAAATATAAACTCTATGCACCATAAACAAACCTCTATAATCATAGTTTCCAATAGCATAAAAAATGTTTCTTGTCAATAAAGTCAATTCAGTTTGAGAAAATACTTTCTTCTCCGTGGTATTTAGATCATAAAGAACATCAAATTCAATATAACCCAAAGTATTTAGAGAAGAAAATAATTTTTGCTCATCCTTTTGACATGTAACTAAAATCAAATGTTTAATTTCAGCACTAGTGGGTGAATCATAAGCAAAAGCATCAAGCTCATTCATTTGTTGTGGCAAAGGTATAAGTGAAGCATTGACACACAACTCCTCTTTATCACAAGGACCACTAGGTAAATCAACTTGTGACAAAGGAACATGATCATAAGGTTTCAATAGAGCAAGACTATTGGAACAATCCATCACATCAAGAAAGCTCTTACCTAAAGCAACAATCTGTTCTTTATCTTTCCCACTATCATCTTTTTTATGTATATGCTGAAAAGTATTAGTTGCAACAAGAGGCAAAGAAATATGTTCATCCTCTAGCAATTTAGATTTTGATGGAAGTGTTGCATCATTTGAAATAGCCCATTCTATTCTAAATGGTTCGTTCTTTCTTCTCTCAAGTCTTTATTGATCCTCTTCTAAAATTTCAGCAGCAGACATAGGTTTAAGAGTAACTCTTCTACCATTGTATTTAAATGAATAGCTATTAGCAATGGTATTGTGCAAAGCATTATTTGTAGAAATCCAAGGCTTACTCAATAACAAATGACATGCTTGCATAGGCACTATATCAAAATCTGCACAATCCTTATAAGAACCAATAAAAAATTCAATGCGTGCAATTTTATCTACCTTTATCTTACCACAAGAATTTACCCATTGGATGTAGTATGGACATGGGTGTGGCTGTGTGGTCAAGCCGAGCTTCTCGACCAATTCCAAGCTTGCGATGTTGTTGCTACTCTCTCCATCAATGATGACACGACAACGTTGATCCTTCACAACAAAGTGAGTCTGAAACAAGTTGTTCATTTGATTTTGCTCTACCTTCTCCGTTTGAGAACTAAACACTCGTTGTGCTACAACACTTGTATCAACCTCATTTGACACCATCAACTCATCACCATCGGTGTTGTAACCTGTCATTATTAATAGAAAACAAGAAAACACACAAGAGTATATTTTCCTATCACTACTGTTTGATCATGGTGGAAACTCTCAACAAGCAAATGACAGCACCTAACTGAGTTCTTACAAGATTCTTAGTAGCAAAACAGAGGATACCTTGGAGAGTGTGATCCGATGATTGCGAGGGTCCAAAGTTCTGTGCCTATTCAGAAGGATATATATGGAGCTAGGTAGGCCATTTATAGTAGCAAGGATTAGCAAAATTTTAATTCAGAAATTGCAAAACTGAATAATAGTCCCAAGCTAGTCTATGTCACTGGGCTAAACTTGTCTCAGACCTAGTTCAAGCAAGCAAGCAAATGGCTCAACAAAGGACACAAAGGCTGCAAGTAATTCTCAATTTTTTTCTCTTCTCCTTTCTTTTTTTCTTTTGTTATAGGTGCGACTTTTTCTTCTTATTTTTTTTTTCAGCACCTCTTTGCCTTTTACTTCTTTCATGATTTTTTTGATATAGAACTGCAGCAAGAGTTGCGAACTTTATAGCACAAAGGAAAAACCTAAACTTTCTTGTTTGCACTCTTTACGTAAGGAATAGATGTACATGTAGAACAGAATCGACAATTCTCATATGCAATAACGTGCAACAATCTCTTGACTCAAGGAACAACGTGCAACAGAAAACACTCTAAGTTTCTTTTACACACAAAAAATAGAAGGCTAGATGTTAAATAAATATTTAGTGCAAACAATTCCAGCAGTACAATTCTTTCAACGTGTGTAACAATCTGATTTTTTTTTCATGATTGTCTATGAACAAGGACACACACGACTCAAACAAGACCAAAGAACAAGTACTAGACCAACAACACAATGACCTTGTAGGGACTAAAATTCAGAGAAGCAAACTAAACTGAAAATTGCAAAGCACAAGGGGGTGTAGGACAGCGGAAACACGACGAACAAATATTTTTGTACGGCAATTTTCTGGACTCTAGGATTGAACAAAATAACAAGGATAAGGCAAACCTAACAGTGTACTTGAAGCTCTGATACCACTTGATGTGTACAAGGGTTCCCGATCTTCCGATAGGTTCTGATAATCTTGATTAAGGCGGAGGCGATACACAAATCGATCCGGCTTCCGAACGACACGTTCTGAACCCCGCAATCGCAGCACAACGTCTCCTCTGGTTATCAACCGTTCAAGAATGATTGACCTCGCCGAGAAGGCTTATCCTTGCCTGCAAATCAAGAACACAAGCAAGAACAAAGAAGAATGCAACCAAATTTGCAAGTATACGATGAATTTCACAAGTTGGAGTCTCACAAACCGATCAAACGGCAAAACTGTTATCAACAGAATAATCTAAGCAAAACCCAAACCCTAATGAAGAGGCGGCGGCTGTATATGAGGACCCTAGGGTCGTGCAAGACCCCCTGGACGCAGCCCTAAGTGGGCTCAACTCGATACATGGCCCAAAGACCGATTATGGTGTCGCAGCACCATGACAGATTCTGTAAGTCGATTTGTTTCGGCGATTGCTGACGCCTCGGGACGAATTTTGACATGGGACCAGTTGGGTTGGAAAGTTCTTTTCGTCATCTTTCCAGGCATATATAGAACGTCCAAATCCGGGTCCGTATGCGTCCTGGGTGTCCGTTTTAGTGCAGACTGGTCCTGGGCTCCGAAACAGACTCGAAAGTCGGTATTGATTGGGCCTCCACCTTGGCTTGAACGTCCTTGCTGGCCCATCACGCCACCAATCACCTACCCAGCTATGTCATCATCATCTCCATGGTTCCTAACAACAATTAATTCATTAGATAGCAATCTATTCTCAAAACCACATAATAAAAACATTAGAAACGATCTCACCTGTAAATTCAGGTGATGCACATGAACTTTTATCTTAGTTGGAGGAGTGTTGTTTGTATTCATGGGTGTGATGTACTCATCAGAATATCCTGGGTCACCACATTCGAAGCAGGTTCTTCAACCACCTCCTCTTCTCTCCTTGTGGTTGTTGTAGAACTTCCTGAACTTCCTTGTGAGCAAGGACACCTCCTCATCAGGAATGCACTCCATCTATTCATCAGAAGCTGCAACAAGAGAAGAAAGAGCAAACTCCAAAGAGGACTTGTCAAGTGAGGGGTTAGTTCCATAAGAAGCACCACTATGACTACCCTTTTGAGAGCTAGAAAGCAAAGCCATGCTAGAAGCAGGATTACCAATGATAGGTGTAGAGTGCCCGATCTTTCGGCGAGTGGAGATAACTTCGATTTGGTGGATGTTGACCCTCACGATCCGACTACGATGAGCAAGCCGAAGCGCCAATGCAATCGCTGAACCAACTTCCGGAGGATATTAACCTTGCGGTAAATAAGATCAACCTGATCACGAGGATCAATTCTTACACGCAATCGAAGAACGAGCAAGAATTAGAGGCGAGCAATCTGATGTATTGCACGAAGGTGGAGTTCTGAATTCACGTCGAGAGACGGATGTATAGCTAAGCTAAACTTAAAAAAAAACTCAAAAATTACAAGGGGCGCAGCCCCTTGACTATATAGGGGGAGGACGAGGCATCTAGGGCCGGCTGAAGTGGAGAGGCGCGCGGTGGAGAGGGAGTCGTGCGACTTGGGCCACGTGGGCCTTCAGGCGACATCATCCTGGGCCGTCGTTCCTTAGCATCAAAACCGTCTTCAATTCCTGGGCTCGAGCTCTAGTGATTGGGCCCTTGTACGTCGTCGTCTCGTTAGAAGATGGATCCGTAACTCGAGGAGGCGCGACGACGAGAGGTGGAGGCGTGACAGCTTGGTTTGGCGCGCCATCTTCCGTCGTCATTATTCGTATGTCGTTGATGTCCTCATCACTGTTGCTAACCTTTTGCAGGTCTATAAAGATGTTTTTCCCACTGAATTGCCGCCGGGTCTTCCTCCTATTCGTGGCATAGAACATCAGATTGATTTAATTCCAGGCGCACAGCTTCCTAATCGCGCCCCGTACCGCACAAATCCTGAGGAGACGAAAGAAATTCAGCGTCAAGTGCAGGCATTGCTTGATAAAGGTTACATTCGTGAGTCTCTCAGCCCTTGTTCGGTTCCTGTTTTGCTTGTTCCTAAGAAAGATGATTCTTGGCGTATGTGTGTAGATTGTCGTGCAATTAACAATATTATAATTCGTTATCGATATCCTATACCACGCCTTGATGATATGCTTGATGAACTTAGTGGTGCCACAATTTTCTCTAAGGTTGATTTGTGTAGTGGTTACCATCAAATAAGAATGAAATTAGGAGATGAATGGAAAACGGCTTTTAAAACTAAATTTGGCTTGTATGAATGGTTGGTTATGCCGTTTGGATTGTCTAATGCTCCTAGCACTTTTATGCGCTTAATGAATGAAGTTCTTCGGCCTTTCATTGGAATATTTGTTGTTGTCTATTTTGATGATATCCTTATATACAGCAAATCCATGAATAAGCATTTAGATCATTTGCGTGCTGTTTTTGATGCTTTGCGTGCTGCTCACTTGTTTGGGAACATGGAAAAATGCACTTTTTGCACGCAACGTGTTTCATTTCTTGGATATGTTGTTACTCCACAGGGCATTGAGGTCGAGAGCAGCAAGGTGGACGCCATTCAGAGTTGGCCCCAACCGACGACGGTCACACAGGTTCGCAGTTTTCTTGGTCTTGCAGGCTTCTATCGTCGTTTTGTGCGGGATTTCAGTTCTATTGCTGCACCATTACATGAGCTGACCAAGAAGGGTGCGCCATTTGAGTGGGACGCACCACAAGACGACGCATTCAACACTTTAAAGGAACGGTTAACTCATGCTCCTCTCTTACAATTGCCTAATTTTGATAAAGTGTTTGAATTGGAATGTGATGCTAGTGGAATTGGTTTGGGTGCTGTTTTGTTGCAAGATCATAAACCCATTGCTTATTTTAGTGAGAAGTTAAGTGGTGCTGCTCTTAAATATTCCACTTATGATAAAGAACTTTATGCTTTAGTAAGAACTTTGCAAACATGGCAGCATTATTTATGGCCTCGCGAATTTATTATTCATTCTGATCATGAGGCTTTGAAACATATTAGAACCCAAACTAATCTGAATCGTCGACATGCTAAATGGGTTGAATTTATTGAATCTTTTCCATACATCATTAAACATAAAAACGGGAAGGAAAATGTGATTGCCGATGCTTTGTCTCGTCGTTATATGATGCTGTCCCAATTAGACTTTAAAATCTTTGGTTTGCAAGCTTTAAAAGATCAATATGTGAATGATGCTGATTTTCATGATATTATGATGCATTGTAAGGATGGCAAACCTTGGGGCAAATTTCATATGCAGGATGGGTTCCTGTTTCGTGCTAACAAGCTGTGTATTCCAGCTAGCTCGGTTCGTCTTTTGTTGTTACAGGAGGCGCATAGAGGTGGTCTTATGGGTCACTTCGGAGTTTTCAAGACACATGAGGTGTTGGCCGACCATTTCTTTTGGCCATGGATGCGCCGTGATGTTGAGCGCCTTGTTGCACGCTGTACTACATGTCAAAAAGCTAAATCTCGTTTGGGTAATCATGGTTTGTATATGCCCTTGCCTGTTCCCTCTTCTCCTTGGCTTGATATTTCGATGGATTTTGTTTTGGGATTGCCTCGCACTAAGAAGGGGAGGGACAGTATTTTTGTGGTTGTTGATCGTTTCTCTAAAATGGCTCACTTTATACCTTGTCATAAAACTGATGATGCCTCAAATGTTGCTAAATTGTTCTTTAGAGAGATTGTTAGATTGCATGGAATTCCTAAAACAATTGTCTCTGATCGTGATGCTAAGTTTCTTAGTCATTTTTGGCGTTCTCTTTGGAATAAATTAGGAACTAAGCTGCTGTTTAGTACTACTTGTCATCCTCAAACTGATGGGCAAACTGAGGTAGTAAATAGAACTTTGTCTGCTATGCTTAGAGCTGTTTTAGATAAAAATTTGAGACGCTGGGAAGATTGTTTACCTCATGTTGAATTTGCTTATAATCGTGCTACACATTCTGCCACTAAGATGTGTCCTTTTGAGGTTGTTTATGGCTATGTTCCTAAGGCGCCTATTGATTTGTTTGCTATTGATGCTGAGGATGAACCACATCTTGATGCTCTTGCTCATATTGATCACATGAAACAATTGCATGAAGAAACACAACACAACATTGCCATTGCTAATAAAAAGTATCAAGTTGCTGGTAGTAAAGGTAGAAAACATATTTCTTTTGTACCTGGTGATTTGGTTTGGTTCCACTTGCGTAAAGATAGATTTCCTACTTTGCGTCGTTCTAAACTGATGCCGCGTGTTTTCACCACCACAGTTTGCTTTCCGCCGCATCTGTTTACCCCGTCTCGCTTGCCAAGTTGTGGTCAGCCGATCGCTTGCCAAGTTTTTCCGCTGCATCGAGACGACGAAGTACAAGGGCCCAATCACTAGAGCTCGAGCCCAGGAATTGAAGACGGTTTTGATGCTAAGGAACGACGGCCCAGGATGATGTCGCCCGAAGGCCCACGTGGCCCAAGTCGCACGACTCCCTCTCCACCGCGCGCCTCTCCACTTCAGCCGGCCCTAGATGCCTCGTCCTCCCCCTATATAGTCAAGGGCTGCGCCCCTTGTAATCTTTGAGTTTTGTTTTAAGTTTAGCTTAGCTATACATCCGTCTCTCGACGTGAATTCAGAACTCCACCTTCGTGCAATACATCAGATTGCTCGCCTCTAATTCTTGCTCGTTCTTCGATTGCGCGTAAGAATTGATCCTCGTGATCAGGTTGATCTTGTTTACCGCAAGGTTAATATCCTCCGGAAGTTGGTTCAGCGATTGCATTTACGCTTCGGCTTGCTCGTCGTAATCGGATCGTGAGGGTCAACATCCACCAAATCGAAGTTATCTCCACTCGCCGAAAGATCGGGCACTCTACACCTATCAAACAGCAGGAGGAATATGCAACATAGGCGCCTCATCTAGTGAAACAAGCATACGAGAGCAAACTAGCGCATAGCAAAGCAGATTAGCATCATGTAATTCATCAAAATCAGCACGTGTAGCAAGCAAGATAGGGTTATTCAATTTGATCTCATGTTGAACAGGTGCAACAGGAGGCGATGTAACCAATTTTGCAGCTTTTGTCGCTCGAGCAATATCATCTTTAAGAACTTGTTCAGGTGTCATAGGATGAATAACAATTTTCTGACCCTTGAACATGAAGGAATAATAATTGTAGCGACCATGATAAACACTATCAACATCATATTGCCAAGGACGGCCAAGCAACAAAGAGCATGCTTCCATTGGAACAACATCACAATCTACAAAATCAGAATAGGCGCCAAGAGAGAAAGGAACACGTACTGAGCGCGTTACCTTTATTTTGCCGCCATCATTAAGCCATTGAACGTGATAAGGATGTGGATGCTTCCTTGTTGGCAATGACAACTGCTCCACCAAGGTCGTACTAGCCAAATTGTTGCAACTGCCACCATCGATGATTATACGGACCGCTCGTTCTTGCACAACGCCTTTGATATGAAAAATGTTGTGGCGCTGATGCTTTTCATCCTGAACGACCTGTGTACTAAGAACACGCTGCACAACAAGAGTGGCATACCTGTCGGCGGCACTAGAGTCGACATGAAGCTCCGTATTATCTGCATGATTAGTGGCAAGCATAGTCTGCTGAATATCCTCAGAATCACTAGCAGAAGAATACCCACCGTCGTCACGAATCAACATAGTTCGTTTATTTGGACAATCGCGTATCACATGACCAAATCCTCGGCAACGATGACACTGAATATCACGAGCTCGTCCAGACGACGAGGAGGACGGCACGATCGAGGCAGATTTGGCCGTGGATGGAGCACTCGACTTGGACGTGGTCGAGGAGTGGTCGCGCGACGTGGAAGGAGGTGCCAACCGTGGAGCTGAAGGCATCTTGGACCCTACAAAAATGTTAGGTCTTGACGAAGATTGTCGATCCTGCACTTCACGTTCAGCTTTACAAGCATATTCAAATAAGGTGGTCATATCATCATAATGTTTATAATCAAGAATATTCTGAATTTCACGATTTAACCCACCCCTAAAGCGAGCCATAGCAGCATCATCCAATTCAACTAAACCACAGCGAATCATACCCCTTTGCAAAGCTTGATAATAATCCTCTACGGAAAGGGAACCTTGTTGAAATCGCTGCATTTGATTAAGCAAATCTCTAGCATAATATGACGGCACAAAACGATGACGCATAGCAGCTTTTAATGCCGCCCAAGTGGCTTGAATATTATCAGGATATCTTTGTCTATACTCACGCCACCAAGGTAAAGCAAATTCAGTAAATTCACTAATAGCAGCCTTAACTTGTAAATTAGCAGGAATATCATGGCATGCAAATTTTTGTTCAACCTCTAATTCCCAATCAAGATAAGCACCCGGATCATATTTGCCATTAAAAGTGGGAATACGAAATTTTATTTTGGCAAAAGAATCATTAATAGGAACACGTACCCTACGAGCACGACCACGGCGATTGTCGTTGTCCTGCTCGGTGTCGGCGCCGTAGTCACGTGCATTTTGCAACTCCGTGAGCTGCGTCGTCATGGTCCCAAGCTGTGTCGACATGGCCTCAAGACGAGTCATGATTGTCGCGAGCGTGGTGCGGGCAGCCGTATCAGCGAGGTCCAGTTGATCAAAACGCTCATTCGACGAAGTGACCGTAGAGTCAAGTCTCTCGTGCATCGTCTTCATGTCGTTTTGTAGACCATCAACCTGTGCCTGGACATCCTGGAGGGTGAGCTCCTCCGACTTCGAGCTGTTTTCTGCCATAGAAACACAAGCAATACAAAAAGCAGGATCCTACAACGAGAGGTGAGTGGTGGATGAAAAGCTCAATCAAAAAGCTGTTATCAAATTCTTACCCGTCCTTACCAAGCACGCAAGCATGAACTGCCAGCACAGGTAAAACCGGTGGAAGATTGGAGGAGCGATTGCGTGGTGAAACGAAAACCTGCTCGTAGTAGAAAATTTGTGGGGCTAGGAGGCTGCACTCAATCCAAGGGTTAGCACAATTCAAACAACAACTGCAAAGCTGAATAATGGTGCTAAACGTGAAAAGATTGCTGCCGGTACAAGTGCAAGAGGAAGGAAGAAGGACCAAAACAAAGTGCAGCAAGAACGCGTCGCCTCTGTTGCTCGGTCGCTCTTTTTTTTTCTCTTTTTTTTTTCTTTTTTTTCTTTTCTTTTTCTTTTTTTTCTCTTTTTTTTTATACTTTTTGCTGAAAATATAAACAATGAGACCTCAAATAAGCAATTAAGCACAAGCGCTTTCTCTCTCTCTCTCTCTCTAGAGTAGGAACAAACGAAACCGAGCAGAAACAAACACAGGGCGAGGCGAGCGGGTCACGACGTAACCGAGTAGGACTCGATCGGCGAGACAAGCGGGTCACACGAAACCGAACAGAACTAAACACAGGGCGAGGCGAGCGGGTCACGACGTAACCGAGTAGGACTCGATCAGCGAGGCAAGCGGGTCTCGACGTAACCGAGTAGGACTCGATCGTCAAGGCAGTGATTGACCCGGACTCACGGTGCAGCGGAAAAACTTGGCAAGCGAGACGGGGTAAACAGATGCGGCGGAAAGCAAACTGTAGTGGTGAAAACACGCGGCACGGCGGAAGGATACGACGATGATAGGAAGAAAACGATGAAACACAGTGTACCAGCAACGATCAAAAGCGAAAGCACAAAAACTCAACAACGCAAATTATTGAACGAAAGTGCGAGGCTCAAAACCATACTGGGGTAAACTTTTTTTTGTAGTTTTTGGTTTATGTGGACTTGGATAAAACTCACCGAGAAACACTGGAATCTGATACCACTTGATAGGTGTAGAGTGCCCGATCTTTCGACGAGTGGAGATAACTTCGATTTGGTGGATGTTGACCCTCACGATCCGACTACGACGAGCAAGCCGAAGCGCCAATGCAATCGCTGAACCAACTTCCAGAGGATATTAACCTTGCGGTAAACAAGATCAACTTGATCACGAGGATCAATTCTTACGCGCAATCGAAGAACGAGCAAGAATTAGAGGCGAGCAATCTGATGTATTGCACGAAGGTGGAGTTCTGAATTCACGTCGAGAGACGGATGTATAGCTAAGCTAAACTTGAAACAAAACTCAAAGATTACAAGGGGCGCAGCCCTTGACTATATAGGGGGAGGACGAGGCATCTAGGGCCGGTTGAAGTGGAGAGGCACGCGGTGGAGAGGGAGTCGTGCGACTTGGGCCACGTGGGCCTTCAGGCGACATCATCCTGGGCCGTCGTTCCTTAGCATCAAAACCGTCTTCAATTCCTAGGCTCGAGCTCTAGTGATTGGGCCCTTGTACGTCGTCGTCTCGTTAGAAGATGGATCCGTAACTCGAGGAGGCGCGACAACGAGAGGTGGAGGCGTGACAGCTTGGTTTGGCGCGCCATCTTCCGTCGTCATTATTCGTATGTCGTTGATGTCCTCATCAACAGTGGAAACAAAGAAGAACTACAAAGACTCAAAACTGTCAAAGAAACGCACCAAAACAGATCAAGTCTGGATAGCCATCGGCAGTGCTGGTGCGGGGTTCTCAAAACTCTGGAAAAGAAACAGTCGGAGCGCATCGGCAGCGCCAGCCGTTGCTATTGGCAGCGCCGCTGCGGTGTTCAGACTCAAGCCACCGGTAGTGCCGATCGTGGCATCGTACTGCCGATCAGCATTCAGACCCAACGGCAGTGCCGGTCAACCCCCGACAGAACTAAAAACTGTCATTTTTTCCCTACAAATCTCTCCAAAACTCAACCAAATGATCTCCAAAACGTGCGATTTTTGGATCAGCCAATCCTCAACACATGATTCGGTCAAGGAAATTCGGAACTTGTGCCAGGAACACCAAAAAGGGGAAGCTTGAGAAAACCTTCAAATTGAAGGTGCTAGAGCTCTTGATTCGGTCAAGGACCCATGAAGGATTGTTCTAGCTCCTCATAGCACTAAGATCCCCAGGAAATCCGCCTCAAAAACTCACTCCAAAGATAAAAAATTCCCACAAAAATAGCTCCAAAAATAGAGAAAAAGTGAAATTCAGGATTTAGGGAGAGAGAAAGATCTTGAGCACGAAAATAATTCTCATATCATAGAAAATGCTTACAAGATCCATGGATACAAGGCAAGGAAGCCAACCTCTTCCTCCCACTATTTGGAAGAGAAAGAGATGTCTCTCACACACCCTCTCCTCTTCACTATTACATGAAGACCTCTCCTAGCACTTTGAATGAAGTCCTAACAAGGCTAATGGGAAGGGGCACCTCTACCACTAGCCACACCTCTCCTTATATAGGCCTAGGGTCCAAGACAACTCTACCCTTGACCTAATACTCATTGCCACCTACCACCAGGGGCAAAACCGTCCAACTCTTTTTCCTTCGCCCGAACGCCATCGAGACCTTCACAACTTTGCTTCACCTCGACGCAAGCTCCGTGATGGTGCCACGTGCCCCACCAACCACCGCCACCGGTTTTGAGGCCCAAACCGGGAAACCGCCTTGCATGCTTCTCAAAGCACGACTTCTTGATCTTGACGTGTGTCACCTCGTCCTGGGATCCTCCTCGTCGGCAAGTCTCTCCTGCCTCTGGTCCAATGGAAGCCTCTACTTGTACCGATCCCCGATCACCTTTGACTTAGTCAACCTTGCCATCTTGATCACCACCC
Source organism: Eleusine indica (assembly GCA_030378355.1). NCBI lineage: Eukaryota > Viridiplantae > Streptophyta > Magnoliopsida > Poales > Poaceae > Eleusine > Eleusine indica. The sequence goes on from CM059500.1 coordinate 23,293,364, forward strand.
ACGTTTTTGAGGCTCAACCGTGAAACCATCTATGCTTTTTGCCTCTCCACGTGTACGGTATGGATCACCCTTGACTTCATCCGGCCTCCTGATCGTCCGGCCCGTGACACCCTAGTGTCTCATCTCAATTTAATTAGCATGCCAGCATAGAATTTGATCTCAAGTAAAGCATGAAATGATAGAGCCATTTAACAAAAAAAATTTAGAATTTCCTTTAAGTTAAATAAAACCCCTGCAAAAAAATGTGAAGCAATTTAAATTTTTCCATAAAACATAAGCCAAATAATTACATCAGAAATATGAGAATAATAAAATAGAATTTTAGCCAAGAATTGAGAATTTTATCACATTAGGAAAAAAACCCTAAATAATTAAATTAAGCCAAGGATCATTTCAAGTTTAAATTTTAAATCGAATAAATTATTTCACCTTTTGGCCAAATAAAGTTTCCCATTAAATTTTACAGGTCATCAGGAGCCCAAATATAAAATTTTAGCCCTTTTTGACCCCTGGAGCTATTTAATTTGAATTAAAACAGAATCAAGGTCCTTTTTATAAACTATTCAAAAACCTAGGGGCCCCTCTGCAAAAGTTCCTGTCTCCTTCCTCCCGGCGCTCCCTCCCGCACGCGCGCTTGCATGATTCTCTGCCGCCACGCTCGTGCTGCCGTCCTTGGGACTCGACCCGCACTTCCGCACGCCCCCACTCGCTGCCGTCGCATCGCCGCTGCCCCGCGTCACCTTTCACCCGCTCGAGGCCACCGTGCCCTGTCGCTGCTCCCTATTTTCCGACACCGCATATTGTCATCGTCCTTTTTCTTCCACCCCAGGACTCAGAGCTGCACTCGCGCACCCGACCAACGTGTTGTCCCCCTCCGCGGCCCCTGCCACCGCACCGCGCGCAGCAAGCTGCCGCCAAGGTGAGTCCTCTTTCGCCGCCTCGGGACTCACCGCCATGGCCGTTGCCGCGCTCCCAGATTCCCTGCATCAGGCCGCTCCCCCTCACGCGATAGCACTCGTCCCATCTCCGCTGCGCACCCCACCGCAACATGCCGCTAAAGGACGCAGGCTTGAGTTGCTTTTGCTGCCACCACGCTGACGCGACCTTTCCCTGACATTGCCGTAGCATCGCAAGTTCTGCGGCGCCTCTGCTGCTCCCAGCACCCGACCACGCGTGCACCCCCTCTACACAATCATAGCATCCCGTGACACCTCTCTCAGCCTCGTTCGGCCTATAAACAACCCCCCTTCCCTCCACCATTCCCGTATTCCATTGCTTCTCGTCTTTGCCGCCGATGAAAGCCTGAAGCTTGCCTCGCCACTGCTCCGCAGCATCCCCGAGCAAGACCAACTCCACACCCACCGGCACCTAATCCCCCACTAGCTACCATGCCAATGCCTGCCCTTTTGCTTGCAATAGCTGCGTGAATCGGAGTAAAATAAGAGAAGTGCCCCCCAGCGACCACGTCGACGCCGCCGCAAAATTCCTCGCCTCTGGTGAGCCATATCCCCACCTTCTTCTTCGCGCATATGCTCGACTCACAAATGATTGTGCCTGATCTGTTTCCCTTTTGTTTCCATACACAAGATCATTGGCATTCCGTTTTCCCCGGCCACCACCTCTGCTCCGCCATCGGAACCGCGCCGCCTCGCAGATGAACTCTGTGCTCCGGTCTTCCTCGACACCCCGTGAAGCTCCAGGCGAAGACGGAGTCCCATTTTGTGCCTTGTAGCAAAAACGCGACGTCGCCAAAGTTCCTCCTCCGCCGCTCATCGTCGACGACAACCTTTCAGTGAGATCCCCACCTCGCGATCAACACCACCCACTCCGCCTCGATCTGTTCTCCATAACCGTGTATTCGCGGCGAGCTTTCACCGTCTGTAGTCACCGGCAACGAGCCCTCCAGCGAGCTCCGGCCACGCGCCGCTCCGCTCCCCCGGTGCTGACTGGCACTTGCTGGCAGCCTGCGTGGCTCTGACTTGGAGCCGACGTGGCACCCACGTGTCTTTAAATAAACCAGAAAAACTAGAGAAATTTACAGAAAATGCTGAGAACTTCTAAGACTCATAGTAAATTCATTTCAACTCCAATGGACCTCAAACCAAGTTCTGTAGTTCCATAATAATGTGCTCTCTTTTATAAAAATGATAGCAAGCTACTTATGTCAAATTGTTTTTTAATAATTAGTTTATCTTTTGCAAACATCAATTAAATCCTTATAAATTCTAGAAATGCAATTTAATTCTAATCTTTTGCATGCACTGCTATTTCATGCTACTACATCACCTTGAATTTTAGTTAAGTCAAGATGGCCTTATGTCATGAACTTTGAATTAATTAATGCTTTAACTTGAATAAATGCTAGTAATTAATTTATTAATGTCCAGAAGCTGTAACTTGGTAAAACTGAAGTTCATGTATGTCCTTGTTCATGATAAATCACTCAAGTCCAGAATCATTTGTTTGCTATTTTAATTGCATTATGCTTCATAAAACTATTATAACCCTATCTAAATGGTTAACACACATAAAATGATGAAACTCTAATTTGCTTCTTTGAAGCATATGGCCTCTAGAACATGTTAATAACAATGTTATCACTTCAAGACTTTAGTCATCATGATGAGGACATCAACGACATACGAATAATGACGACGGAAGATGGCGCGCCAAACCAAGCTGTCACGCCTCCACCTCTCGTCGTCACGCCTCCTCGAGTTACGGATCCATCTTCTAACGAGACGACGACGTACAAGGGCCCAATCACTAGAGCTCGAGCCCAGGAATTGAAGACGGTTTTGATGCTAAGGAACGACGGCCTAGGATGATGTCGCCCGAAGGCCCACGTGGCCCAAGTCGCACGACTCCCTCTCCACCGCGCGCCTCTCCACTTCAGCCGGCCCTAGATGCCTCGTCCTCCCCCTATATAGTCAAGGGCTGCGCCCCTTGTAATCTTTGAGTTTTGTTTTAAGTTTAGCTTAGCTATACATCCGTCTCTCGACGTGAATTTAGAACTCCACCTTCGTGCAATACATCAGATTGCTCGCCTCTAATTCTTGCTCGTTATTCCGATGGCGCGTAAGAATTGATCCTCGTGATCAGGTTGATCTTGTTTACCGCAAGGTTAATATCCTCCGGAAGTTGGTTCAGCGATTGCATTGGCGCTTCGGCTTGCTCGTCGTAGTCGGATCGTGAGGGTCAACATCCACCAAATCGAAGTTATCTCCACTCGCCGAAAGATCGGGCACTTTACACCTATCAGATTTGGCCGTGGATGGAGCACTCGACTTGGACGTGGTCGAGGAGTGGTCGCGCGACGTGGAAGGAGGTATCGACCGTGGAGCTGAAGGCGTCTTGGACCCTACAAAAATGTTAGGTCTTGACGAAGATTGTCGATCCTGCACTTCACGTTCAGCTTTACTAGCATATTCAAATAAGGTGGTCATATCATCATAATGCTTATAATCAAGAATATTCTGAATTTCACGATTTAACCCACCCCTAAAGCGAGCCATAGCAGCATCATCCAGTTCAACTAAACCACAGCGAATCATACCCTTTTGCAAAGCTTGATAATAATCCTCTACGGAAAGTAAACCTTGTTGAAAACGCTGCATTTGATTAAGCAAATCTCTAGCATAATATGATGGCACAAAACGATGACGCATAGCAGCTTTTAATGCCGTCCAAGTGGCTGGAATATTATCAGGATATCTTTGTCTATACTCACGCCACCAAAGTAAAGCAAATTCAGTAAATTCACTAATAGCAGCCTTAACTTGTAAATTAGCAGGAATATCATGGCATGCAAATTTTTGTTCAACCTCTAATTCCCAATCAAGATAAGCACCCGGATCATATTTGCCATTAAAAGTGGGAATACGAAATTTTATTTTGGCAAAAGAATCATTAATAGGAACATGTACCCTACGAGCACGACCACGGCGATTGTCGTCGTCCTGCTCGGTGTCGGCGCTGTAGTCACGTGCATGTTGCAACTCCGTGAGCTGCGTCGTCATGGTCCCAAGCTGCGTCGACATGGCCTCAAGACGAGTCATGATCGTCGCGAGCGTGGTGCGGGCAGCCGTATCAGCGAGGTCCAGTTGATCAAAATGCTCATTCGACGAAGTGATCGTAGAGTCAAGTCTCTCGTGCATCGTCTTCATGTCGTTTTGTAGACCATCAACCTGTGCCTGGACATCCTGGAGGGTGAGCTCCTCCGACTTCGAGCTGTTTTCTACCATAGAAACACAAGCAATACAAAAAGCGGGATCCTACAACGAGAGGTGAGTGGTGGATGAAAAGCTCAATCAAAAAGCTGTTATGAAATTCTTACCCGTCCTTACCAAGCACGCAAGCGTGAACTGCAACCACAGGTAAAACCGGTGGAAGATTGGAGGAGCGATTGCGTGGTGAAACAAAAACCTGCTCGTAGTAGAAAATTTGTGGGGCTAGGAGGCTGCACTCAATCCAAGGGTTAGCACAATTCAAACAATAACTGCAAAGCTGAATAATGGTGCTAAACGCGAAAAGATTGCTGCCGGTACAAGTGCAAGAGGAAGGAAGAAGGATCAAAACAAAGTGCAGCAAGAACGCGTCGCCTGTGTTGCTCGGCCGCTCTTTTTTTTTCTCTTTTTTTCATTTTTTTTCCTTTCTGTTTTTTCTCTTTTTTTTTCCTTTCTTTTTTTTTCGTGCCTCGTAGCAAAAACGCGACGTCACCGATGTGCCTCCTCCGCTACTCGTCGTCGACGACCACCTTCCAGTGAGATCCCGACCTCGCGATCAACACCAGCCACTCGGCCTCGATCTGTTCTCCATAACCGTGCATTCGCGACGAGCTTTCACCATTTGTAGTCGCCGGCAACGAGCCCTCCAACGAGCTCCGGCCGCGCGCCACTCCGCTCCGCCGGTGCTGACTGGCGCTTGCTGGCAGCCTGCATGGCTCTGACGTGGAGCCGACGTGGCAGCTAACGTGGCACCCACGGGTCTTGAAAGAAACCAGAAAACGAGAGAAATGTACAGAAAATGGTCAGAACTTCTAAAACTCATAGTAAATTCATTTCAACTCCAATGGACCTCAAACCAAGTTCTATAGTTCCATAATATTATGCTCTATTTTATAAAAATGATAGCAAGCTACTTATGTCAAAGTATTTTTTAATAATTAGTTTATCTATTGCAAACATTAATTAAATCCTTATAAATTCTAGAAATGCAATTTAATTCTAATCTTTTGCATGCACTGCTATTTCAAGCTACTACATCACCCTGAATTTTGGTAAAGTCAAAATTGCCTTATTTCATGCACTTTGAATTAATTAATGTTGTAACTTGTATAAATGCTAAATTAATTTATTAATGTCCAGAAGCTATAACTTGGTAAAAATGAAGTTCATGTATCTCCTTGTTCATGATAAATCACTCAAGTCCAGAATCATTTGTTTGCTATTTTAATTGCATTATTCTTCATAAAACTATTATAACCCAATCTAAATGGTGAACACACATAAAATAATGACACTCTAATTTGCTTCTTTGAAGCATATGGCCTCTAGAATGGCCTCTAGAACATGTTAATAATAATGTTATCACTTCAACACTGAAGTCATCATGCATCCATCATATCATTGCATGTAATGTTGTTACGACAATACCGTTAAACCATTGTTCATATATAGGTAACGACACTCAGGAGCAGGAGCCGGACTTCTAGCAGGACTAGGACTCCGGAGGGTAGGAGTCTACTGTAGTTGCTAACACTTATGCTGATCCAGGCAAGCCCGGATTGTATTCGCCTTTTTAAAGCTTCGCTAGTTTATATCACTACTAGTGTCTATTATTGTTTGTTGCACTAGGTCATAGGAGTTGATTTTAACCCACCTTGCATGTTGCCCCAATTGACCTACGCTTCTGTTATCAGAACCTTGGTAGGCTCGGTACTATATTGCTATGCTTAGTTAATAGTTTGGTAGATATTATTACTAAGGAATTGACTTGATCACTAAATTTGAACTTATAAAAGAAGTTTACTTTTGATGTTATGGTCGGGCAGGGATTATGCATGTGTAGACTTGCAGCAACACATGGGTGTTGACTGCGGTAGCCCTACCTTGCCCACCCTAGGACCCGTCCGTGGTTGGCCCCTTGATCAAATTTTGAACAGTACCAAATGCATGCTAGTTTATGGGTACTAGTAAACTGACGTAGCATTAAATACTTGCATTGGAGCACGGCTATGGTGCGTTGGTTGTTTGACCCTTCTGCTGCTGGAGTGGGCGGTCCATACCGTGAAGTACTGTTGGCAGGACGGCATGCCCACTCGACGTCACTGGATTCGGGTGAAGGTGTGAGTGTTTCTTGTGAAAGGTTGCCGTATACGACCTTAATTGGTGCATATACATCGTGTATTTCGGGTTTTCCTAGCTGGTGTAAATCAATTGCAATTGTTATCCCTCGTAGTAATGAGTACCGCTTGGTCACTGAGTCGTCACGTAGTTGCACATGATACTGTGGAAATGGATTATGTTGGTTATTGTTGATTATTATTATTACTACTCTTATGTTGTAGTTACTTCATGCACTGTGTTATTATCTCATGCTATCACTAAACTTACATTTCTGCTCAATCCAATTAAATTAGCAATTAAAATTTGATAGAACTAATAGGTTGTTTAGTGCGAGTCTTTTCAAACAAGCCACCCTATCAGAGCCAATGCTTGTCTAGGTCCTTTGACGGGTAAGTCTTGCCGAGTAATTAGTACTCAAGCTTTGTGCCTCTGCTGTTTTCAGGTAATGAAGAGATAGCATTGTCTATAGATGTGTTGCCTTGGGACATGCAGGTCCCTGAGGGTTGGACTGCCCACTGGGAGTCTGACCTGCCGCCGTAGTAACTATGTGTGCTGCTAGGGTGATGGTTCTTCGGGCATGAATCATCACTATGCTGTATCGTCGAGCTCGTAGTTTCTTATCGTTATTTGATTCTGCTGCTTTTCAAAACAAACTTGAACTTGTATCATTCCGCTGCATTTCAATCACCTTAATGATGTAATAATTCAACTTAAATTTGGATCATTGTTGTAATATCAAGTGTCTGCGTTATCAGCACCTTCGGGACCTCGATCCTCCGGGAAGGAGAGCCACATGGCCCCAAGTCTCCTACTTGTGCCCAATCCTCTCGCCGTTGACCGCCAAGTTGACTTAAGTGACCTACACATCATTAGACAAGCAAACACATTTCCCATCTCCTGCAAACTCTCCAACATCCTCACCAACTCCGATTAGTCAAAACCATGACATGCAAGAACTCATGCAATCCCCAGCTTTCCACATTTCAACTCAAACACCAACTCAACTGATGAGGACATCACCCTTATGGATACACCTAGCACTCCGCCAACCAAAATGCAAGTTCATGCGCGACAACTGAATTTACGGGTGAGCTTGTTCCTAATGATTCCTTTATGTGATTTTGAGAACATATGGCTATCTAATGAATTAATTATTATGAGAACCATGGAGATGATTATGAGATAGCTAGGGAGGTGATTAGAGGCGTGATGGGCCAGCAAGGACGTGCAAGCCATGGTGGAGGCCCAATCAAAACCGACTTCGAGTCTGTTTCGGGGCCCAGGACCAGTCTGCACTAAAACGAATGCCCAGAACACATACGGACATGGATTTGGATGTTCTATATATGCCTAGAAAGATAACGAAAAGATCTTTCCAACCCAACTGGTCCCGTGTCAAAATTCCTCCCGAGCCATCGGAAATCGTCGAAATGATTCGACTTCCAGAATATGTCCTGGTGCTACGACACCGTAATCGGTCTTTGGGCCATGTATCGAGTTGAGCCCACTTAGGGCTGCGTCCAGGGGGTCTTGCACGACCCTAGGGTCCTCATATACAGCGGCCATCTCTTCATTAGGTTTGGGTTTTGCTTAGATTATTCTGTTCATAACAGTTTCGCCATAATATCGGTTTGTGAGACCCCAACTTGTGAGATTCATCATAAACTTGCAAATTTGGTTGCATTTGTCTTTGTTCTTACTTGTGTTCTTGATTTGCAGGCAAGGATAAGCCTTCTCGGCGAGGTCAATCGTTCTTGGATGGTTGATAACCATAGGAGACGTTGTGCTGTGATTGCGGGGTTCAGAACGTGTCGTTCGGAAGCCGGATCGATTTGTGTATCGCCTCCGCCTTAATCAAGTTTACCAGACCTATCAGAAGATCGGGAACCCTTGTTCATATCAAGTGGTAATCAGAGCTTCAGATATACCGTTAGGTTTGTCTTTATCCTCGTTTATTTGTTCTATCCTATAGTCCAGAAAATTGCCCCACAAAAATATCGATTCGCCGTGTTTCCGCTGTCCTATACCCCATTGTGACTTGCAAATTTTTATTTCAGATTACTTCTCTGAATTTTAGTCCCTATAAAGTCATTGTGTTGCTGGTCTATTCCTTGTTCTTTGGTCTTGTTTGAGTCGTGCATATCCTTGTCATAGGCAAACAAGGGAAAAAATCAGTGTTGCACATGTTGAGATAATAGTATTGCTGGAATTGTGTGCACTAAATATTTCTTTAACATCTAGCCTTCTACTTTCGGGTGCAAAAGAAAATTAGAGTGCTCTGCTGCTGTCTCATTGTGATCAAAAGCCAACCAATTAGTGCTTGATCTTGTTATAGAAGTTTGTTTTAGCTGTGCTATTACAAGAATCCTTTTGTTGCACTTGTAGTAATAAAAAAAATATTCTGGGGTTCCATTGGTTGTAAAACTTGTAATACCTTGCTGCAATTCTGATTCTCAAGAAAAGAAAAGAAAAAGGCAAAAGTGCACAAGAGAAAAAGCCGCACAAAAAAAAGGAAGTAGAAAAAAGAAAAGATACAAATTCAGAATTACTTGCATCCTTTGTGTCCTTTGTTGAGTCATTTGCTTGCTTGCTTGAACTAGGTCCGAGACAAGTTTAGGCCGGTGACATAGACTAGCTTGGGACTATTATTCAGTTTTACAACTTCTGAATTGAAATTATGCTAATCCTTGCTACCTAATATTGCCTATCCAAGCTCCATATATTTCCTTCTGAATGGGCACAAATTTTTATTGACTCTCGCAATCATCAGTTCACACTCTCCAAGGTATCCTTTGCTTGTTGTAATTAAGAACTTTGTAAGAGCTTGATAAGATGCTTCCCTTTGCTTGTTGAGAGTTTACACTGTGATCACATAGTAGTGATAGGAAAATATACTTCCGTGTGTTTTGTTGTTTGCTACTAACAATGACAGGTTACACCACTCATGGTGATGATTCAACGTCGTCTAATGAGAACAATATGAGTGATGTAGTACAACGAGTGCTCAGTCCTCAAATGGAGAAGGTAGAGCAAAATCAATTGAACAATTTATTCCAGACTCACTTTGTTATCAAGGATCGACGTTGTCGTGTTATCATTGATGGAGAGAGTGATGAGGACATCAACGACATACGAATAATGACAACGGAAGATGGCGCGCCAAACCAAGCTGTCACGCCTCCACCTCTCATCGTCGCGCCTCCTCGAGTTACGGATCCATCTTCTAACGAGACGACGACGTACAACGGCCCAATCACTAGAGCTCGAGCCCAGGAATTGAAGACGGTTTTGATGCTAACGAACGACGGCCCAGGATGATGTCGCTCGAAGGCCCACGTGGCCCAAGTCGCACGACTCCCTCTCCACCGCGCGCCTCTCCACTTCAGCCGGCCCTAGATGCCTCGTCCTCCCCCTATATAGTCAAGGGCTGCGCCCCTTGTAATCTTCGAGTTTTGTTTTAAGTTTAGCTTAGCTATACATCCGTCTCTCGACGTGAATTCAGAACTCCACCTTCGTGCAATACATCAGATTGCTCGCCTCTAATTCTTGCTCGTTCTTTGATTGCGCGTAAGAATTGATCCTCGTGATCAGGTTGATCTTGTTTACCGCAAGGTTAATATCCTCCGGAAGTTGGTTCAGCGATTGCATTGGCGCTTCGGCTTGCTCGTCATAGTCGGATCGTGAGGGTCAACATCCACCAAATCGAAGTTATCTCCACTCGCCGAAAGATCGGGCACTCTACACCTATCAACGTACAAAAGCAAACCGACTTAACAACCGACCTTATAATGTCACTGGGTAGTGGGACCCACCCAGCAGGCCACCAGAGGCAGCAGCCCTCGAGGGGGCTCCCCCCTGTTCGGCCGAACAGGGGTGTTCGACCAAACGGGGAGTGGCCCTCCTGTTGCATCGATGCCATGTGCTGGCCCCTGGTGGCTCCCCAATGACGGTTGTGCACATTTGGTGGAAGTTACCGACTCCAGGAACCGCCTTTCAGTGCTATAAATAGAAGGGAGAGGCCTCATTCCAAGACACAAACCAAGAAGCATTACTCTCTTTACCATTTCGTGATTCCCTTTTGATTTAGTGGAGTTAGGCTTAGAATAGAGTCTTATTCAGTTCCCAAGTCTTCCATGGAGTTGTGGTATGGCTCTTGTATCTTTCTCCTTTTATAAGACTTTATTCTATTTAATACATTTAGTCTTTCTATATAGTTATATTTGGGTCATGTGTTTCTTATTGGATTATATGATCCATTCATGTATGTGGTTATTATGCTTGCATGTTAGTAATGTAGTCATACTATATTACCATGTTAGACATAAGCCCTTACTATAGTCTTTCTTTATGTCATTATAATGATGCATGACTAACGTGTGACTTAAATCATTTCCATGTGCTTAGTGTTCACTTAAATATGATTACTCCTTTTCTGATCCATCGCTTAAGAGATTAGGAGTATTGTTCTAGAGATGTAAGCATGGTTCATAGATCAATAGAATGCATGATTTGTCGTGTAGCCCACGGATTGCTAGGGGTAGGCAGTAGGTGGTGACAGCCCTATCTGTCCTTTGAAGTCCCCCACGTTCGGCTATGCAATAGGCTCTTAGCCGGAATCGTACTGTGGATGCAGGGGAAAACTAGATGCCCAGGGTGTGATGATCTGATTGTCTTGCATAGTCATTATATCTATATAATGGTATATAATGTAGACTATGTAACTATATAAAAGCAACATAGGAACTTAGATCTTTCTTTGTCCTTCTTCACTAGACTAATATTTGTCTAACTTGAGTATGCTATCTGCGTGTCGACTACCATGTTTATCTTTATCCTTACCCATGTGTGGACTTTGTCTTATAATCCAATGTGCAATGTCTAGAAACATGGTAATTACACTGATCAATCATATGCCTTCCTTTGGATTAAAGAAATACGATACCCTAAATACTTCTAGGTGAAATGCTACAACGGTATTCTCCGTGCGCTTGAGGACTCTCTGCATTCATTAAAGATTACCAATATACATTTCTGGCTTTGTTTCTAAGGCAACTTAGTGACAACGCTTAGAGATGTCAACAGCGACCTAGAGAATTGCTTCATATGGACACTATTGGTCCTTCTCGGGTTCGCTCGGTGGGTGGCAAGTGGTACGTTCCTGCGATTGTTGATGACATTTCTCGCTACTTGAAAGGATCGAGTGACCGAGAAGGGGGGGGGTGAATCGGGAACTCAAACTATGTACCTAATTCACCAATTCCTAAAATCGACCACTCAAACAACTCCTACACAATTCTAGTGGTGAGCACACTAACAAGATAATCCTATGAAAGGAAAGACGACCTAAGCATACTAGTGGATCACACAGCAGGCACACAGCTCCTATGCAAACTAGTAATCAAAGTGATGAGGACATCAACGACATACGAATAATGACGACGGAAGATGGCGCGCCAAACCAAGCTGTCACACCTTCACCTCTCGTCGTCGCGCCTCCTCGAGTTACGGATCCATCTTCTAACGAGACGACGACGTACAAGGGCCCAATCACTAGAGCTCGAGCCCAGGAATTGAAGACGGTTTTGATGCTAAGGAACGACGGCCCAGGATGATATCGCCCGAAGGCCCACGTGGCCCAAGTCGCACGACTCCCTCTCCACCGCGCGCCTCTCCACTTCAGCCGGCCCTAGATGCCTCGTCCTCCCCCTATATAGTCAAGGGCTGCGCCCCTTGTAATCTTCGAGTTTTGTTTTAAGTTTAGCTTAGCTATACATCCGTCTCTCGACGTGAATTCAGAACTCCACCTTCGTGCAATACATCAGATTGCTCGCCTCTAATTCTTGCTCGTTCTTCGATTGCGCGTAAGAATTGATCCTCGTGATCAGGTTGATCTTGTTTACCACAAGGTTAATATCCTCCGGAAGTTGGTTCAGCGATTGCATTGGCGCTTCGGCTTGCTCGTCGTAGTCGGATCGTGAGGGTCGACATCCACCAAATCGAAGTTATCTCCACTCGCCGAAAGATCGGGCACTCTACACCTATCACAAAGAGCATGCGGAAGCGCACAACAAGCTAGCAAAGGAGCCTACTCATGCAAAGCTACTAAATCAATAAGTACATGGAACGTGATAAGGACATCAACGACATACAAATAATAACGACGGAAGATGGCGCGCCAAACCAAGTTGTCACGCCTCCACCTCTCGTCGTCGCGCCTCCTCGAGTTATGGATCCATCTTCTAACGAGACGACGACGTACACGGGCCCAACCACTAGAGCTCGAGCCCAGGAATTGAAGACGGTTTTGATGCTAAGGAACGACGGCCCAGGATGACGCCGCCCGAAGGCCCACATGGCCCAAGTCGCGCGACTCCCTCTCCACCGCGCGCCTCTCCACTTCAGCCGGCCCTAGATGCCTCGTCCTCCCCCTATTTAGTCAAGGGCTGCGCCCCTTGCAATCTTTGAGTTTTGTTTTAGTTTAGCTTAGCTATACATCAGTCTCTCGACGTGAATTCAGAACTCCACCTTCGTGCAATACATCAGATTGCTCGCCTCTAATTCTTGCTCGTTCTTCGATTGCGCGTAAGAATTGATCCTCGTGATCAGGTTGATCTTGTTTACCGCAAGGTTAATATCCTCTGAAAGTTGGTTCAGCGATTGCATTGGCGCTTCGACTTGCTCATCGTAGTCGGATCGTGAGGGTCGACATCCACCAAATCGAAGTTATCTCCACTCGCCGAAAGATCGGGCCCTCTACACCTATCAAGTGGTATCAGATTCCAGTGTTTCTCGGTGAGTTTATCCAAGTCCACATAAACTGAAAACTATGAAAAAAAAAAGTTTACCCCCGTACGGTTTTGAGCCTCGCACTTTCGTTCAATAATTTGCGTTGTTGAGTTTTTGTGCTTTCGCTTTTGTTCGTTGCTGGTACACTGTGTTTCATCGTTTTCTTCCTATCATCGTCGTATCCTTCCACCGTGCCGCGTGTTTTCACCACCACAGTTTGCTTTCCGCCGCATCTGGTTTACCCCGTCTCGCTTGTCAAGTTGTGGTCAGCCGATCGCTTGCTAAGTTTTTCCGCTGCACCGTGAGTCCGGGTCAATCACTGCCTCGCCGATAGAGTCCTACTCGGTTACGTCGTGACCCGCTCGCCTCGCCCTGTGTTTGGTTCTGTTCGGTTTCGTGTGATGAGGACATCAACGATATACGAATAATGACGACGGAAGATGGCGCGCCAAACCAAGCTGTCACGCCTCCACCTCTCGTCGTCGCGCCTCCTCGAGTTACGGATCCATCTTCTAACGAGACGACGACGTACAAGGGCCCAATCACTAGAGCTCGAGCCCAGGAATTTAAGACGGTTTTGATGCTAAGGAACGACGGCCCAGGATGATGTCGCCCGAAGGCCCACGTGGCCCAAGTCGCACGACTCCCTCTCCACCGCGCGCCTCTCCACTTCAGCCGGCCCTAGATGCCTCGTCCTCCCCCTATATAGTCAAAGGCTACGCCCCTTGTAATCTTTGAGTTTTGTTTTAAGTTTAGCTTAGCTATACATCCGTCTCTCGACGTGAATTCAGAACTCCACCTTCGTGCAATACATCAGATTGCTCGCCTCTAATTCTTGCTCGTTCTTCGATTGCGCGTAAGAATTGATCCTCGTGATCAGGTTGATCTTGTTTACCGTAAGGTTAATATCCTCCGGAAGTTGGTTCAGCGATTGCATTGGCGTTTCGGCTTGCTCGTCGTAGTCAGATCGTGAGGGTCAACATCCACCAAATCGAAGTTATCTCCACTCGCCGAAAGATCGGGCACTCTACACCTATCAAGTGGTATCAGATTCCAGTGTTTCTCGGTGAGTTTTATCCAAGTCCACATAAACTGAAAACTACAAGAAGAAAAGTTTACCCCAGTACGGTTTTGAGCCGCGCACTTTCGTTCAATAATTTGCGTTGTTGAGTTTTTGTGCTTTCGCTTTTGATCGTTGCTGGTACACTGTGTTTCATTGATTTCTTCCTATCATCGTCGTATCCTTCCGTCGTGATGCGTGTTTTCACCACCACAGTTTACTCGGTTACGTCGTGACCCGCTCGCCTCGCTGATCGAGTCCTACTCGGTTACGTCGTGACCCGCTCGCCTCGCCCTGTGTTTGGTTCTGTTCGGTTTCGTGTGTTCTTTTAATTACTGTTCTACCCCTGCCTCAAAAAAAAAGTGCTTGTGCTTAATTGCTTATTTGAGGTCTCATTGTTTATATTTTCAGCAAAAAGTATAAAAAAAAGAAAGAAAAAAAAGAAAAAAAAGAGAAAAAAAAAAGAAAGGAAAAAAAGAGAAAAAAAAAGAGCGGCCGAGCAACACAGGCGACGCGTTCTTGCTGCACTTTGTTTTGATCCTTCTTCCTTCCTCTTGCACTTGTACCGGCAGCAATCTTTTCGCGTTTAACACCATTATTCAGCTTTACAGTTATTGTTTGAATTGTGCTAGCCCTTGGATTGAGTGCAGCCTCCTAGCCCCACAAATTTTCTACTACGAGCAGGTTTTTGTTTCACCACGCAATCGCTCCTCCAATCTTCCACCGGTTTTACCTGTGGTTGCAGTTCAAGCTTGCGTGCTTGGTAAGGACGGGTAAGAATTTGATAACAGCTTTTTGATTGAGCTTTTCATCCACCACTCACCTCTCATTGTAGGATCCCGCTTGATGAGGACATCAACGACATACGAATAATGACGACGGAAGATGGCACGACAAACCAAGATGTCACGCCTCCACCTCTCGTCGTCGCGCCTCCTCGAGTTACGGATCCATCTTCTAACGAGACGACGACATACAAGGGCCCAATCACTAGAGCTCGAGCCCAGGAATTGAAGACGGTTTTGATGCTAAGGAACGACGGCCCAGGATGATGTGGCCCAAAGGCCCACGTGGCCCAAGTCGCACGACTCCCTCTCCACCGCGCGCCCCTCCACTTCAGCCGGCCCTAGATGCCTCGTCCTCCCCCTATATAGTCAAGGGCTGCGCCCCTTGTAATCTTTGAGTTTTGTTTTAAGTTTAGCTTAGCTATACATCCGTCTCTCGACGTGAATTCAGAACTCCACCTTCGTGCAATACATCAGATTGCTCGCCTCTAATTCTTGCTCGTTCTTCGATTGCGCGTAAGAATTGATCCTCGTGATCAGGTTGATCTTGTTTACCGCAAGGTTAATATCCTCCGGAAGTTGGTTCAGCGATTGCATTGGCGCTTCGGCTTGCTCGTCGTAGTCGGATCGTGAGGGTCAACATCCACCAAATCGAAGTTATCTCCACTCGCCGAAAGATCGGGCACTCTACACCTATCAAGTGGTATCAGATTCCAGTGTTTCTCGGTGAGTTTTATCCAAGTCCACATAAACCAAAAATTACAAAAAAAAAAAGTTTACCCCAGTACGGTTTTGAGCCTCGCACTTTCGTTCAATAATTTGCGTTGTTGAGTTTTTGTGCTTTCGCTTTTGATCGTTGCTGGTACACTGTGTTTCATCGTTTTCTTCCTATCATCGTCGTATCCTTCCGCCGTGCCGCGTGTTTTCACCACCACAGTTTGCTTTCCGCCGCATCTGTTTATCCCGTCTCGCTTGGCAAATTTATCCGCTGCACCGTGAGTCCGGGTCAATCACTGCCTCGACGATCGAGTCCTACTCGGTTACGTCGTGACCCGCTCACCTCACTGATCGAGTCCTACTCGGTTACGTCGTGACCCGCTCGCCTCGCCCTGTGTTTGTTTCTGTTCGGTTTCGTGTGTCCCGCTCGCCTCGCTGATCGAGTCCTACTCGGTTACATCGTGACCCGCTCGCCTCGCCCTGTGTTTAGTTTTGTTCGGTTTCGTGTGTCCCGCTCGCCTCGCTGATCTTTTTATTACCGTTCTACCCCTGCCTCAAAAAAAAAAGTGCTTGTGCTTAATTGCTTATTTGAGGTCTCATTGTTTATATTTTCAGCAAAAAGTATTAAAAAAGGAGAAAAAAAAGAAAAAAAAAGAAAAAAAAAGAAAAAAAAAAGAAGAGAAAAAAAAAAAGAGCGGCCGAGCAACAGAGGCGACGCGTTCTTGCTGCACTTTGTTTTGATCTTTTTTTTCCTTCCTCTTGCACTTGTACCGGCAGCAATCTTTTCGCGTTTAGCACCATTATTCAGCTTTGCAGTTATTGTTTGAATTGTGCTAACCCTTGGATTGAGTGCAGCCTCCTAGCCCCACAAATTTTCTACTACGAGCAGGTTTTTGTTTCACCACGCAATCGCTCCTCCAATCTTCCACCGGTTTTACCTGTGGTTGCAGTTCACGCTTGCGTGCTTGGTAAGGACGGGTAAGAATTTGATAACAGCTTTTTGATTGAGCTTTTCACCCACCACTCACCTCTCGTTGTAGGATCCCGCTTTTTGTATTGCTTGTGTTTCTATGGCAGAAAACAGCTCGAAGTCGGAGGAGCTCACCCTCCAGGATGTCCAGGCACAGGTTGACGGTCTACAAAACGACATGAAGACGATGCACGAGAGACTTGACTCTACGGTCACTTCGTCGAATGAGCGTTTTGATCAACTGGACCTCGCTGATACGGCTGCCCGCACCACGCTCGCGACGATCATGACTCGTCTTGAGGCCATGTCGACGCAGCTTGGGACCATGACGACGCAGCTCACGGAGTTGCAACATGCACGTGACTACGGCGCCGACACCGAGCAGGACGACGACAATCGCCGTGGTCGTGCTCGTAGGGTACGTGTTCCTATTAATGATTCTTTTGCCAAAATAAAATTTCGTATTCCCACTTTTAATGGCAAATATGATCCGGGTGCTTATCTTGATTGGGAATTAGAGGTTGAACAAAAATTTGCATGCCATGATATTCCTGCTAATTTACAAGTTAAGGCTGCTATTAGTGAATTTACTGAATTTGCTTTACTTTGGTGGCGTGAGTATAGACAAAGATATCCTGATAATATTCCAGCCACTTGGACGGCATTAAAAGCTGCTATGCGTCATCGTTTTGTGCCGTCATATTATGCTAGAGATTTGCTTAATCAAATGCAGAGTTTTCAACAAGGTTCACTTTCCGTAGAGGATTATTATCAAGCTTTGCAAAAGGGTATGATTCGCTGTGGTTTAGTTGAACTGGATGATGCTGCTATGGCTCGCTTTAGGGGTGGGTTAAATCGTGAAATTCAGAATATTCTTGATTATAAGCATTATGATGATATGACCACCTTATTTGAATATGCTTGTAAAGCTGAACGTGAAGTGCAGGATCGACAATCTTCGTCAAGACCTAACATTTTTGTAGGGTCCAAGACGCCTTCAGCTCCACGGTCGACACCTCCTTCCACGTCACGCGACCACTCCTCGACCACGTCCAAGTCGAGTGCTCCATCCACGGCCAAATCTGCCTCGTTCGTGCCGTCCTCCTCGTCGTCTGGACGAGCTCGTGATATTCAGTGTCACCGTTGCCGAGGATTTGGTCATGTGATACGTGATTGTCCAAATAAACGAACTATGTTGATTCGTGACGACGGTGGGTATTCTTCTGCTAGTGATTCTGAGGATATTCAGCAGACTATGCTTGCCACTAATCATGCAGATAATACGGAGCTTCATGTCGACTCTAGTGCCGCCGACAGGTATGCCACTCTTGTTGTGCAGCGTGTTCTTAGTACACAGGTCGTTCAGGATGAAAAGCATCAGCGCCACAACATTTTTCATATCAAAGGCGTTGTGCAAGAACGAGCGGTCCGTATAATCATCGATGGTGGCAGTTGCAACAATTTGGCTAGTACGACATTGGTGGAGCAGTTGTCATTGCCAACAAGTAAGCATCCACATCCTTATCACGTTCAATGGCTCAATGATGGCGGCAAAATAAAGGTAACGCGCTCGGTACGTGTTCCTTTCTCTCTTGGCGCCTATTCTGATTTTGTAGATTGTGATGTTGTTCCAATGAAAGCATGCTCTTTGTTGCTTGGCCGTCCTTGGCAATATGATGTTGATAGTGTTCATCATGGTCGCTCCAATTATTATTCCTTCATGTTTAAGGGTCAGAAAATTGTTATTCATCCTATGACACCTGAACAAGTTCTTAAAGATGATATTGCTCGAGCGACAAAAGCTGCAAAATTGGTTACATCGCCTCCTGTTGCACCTGTTCAACATGAGATCAAATTGAATAACCCTATCTTGCTTGCTACATGTGCTGATTTTGATGAATTACATGATGCTAATCTGCTTTGCTATGCGCTAGTTTGCTCTCGTATGCTTGTTTCACTAGATGAGGCGCCTATGTTGCATATTCCACCTGTTGTTGCTAACCTTTTGCAGGACTATAAAGATGTTTTTCCCGCTGAATTGCCGCTGGGTCTTCCTCCTATTCGTGGCATAGAACATCAGATTGATTTAATTCCAGGCGCACAGCTTCCTAATCGCGCCCCGTACCGCACAAATCCTGAGGACACGAAAGAAATTCAGCGTCAAGTGCAGGCATTGCTTGATAAAGGTTACATTCGTGAGTCTCTCAGCCCTTGTTCGGTTCCTGTTTTGCTTGTTCCTAAGAAAGATGGTTCTTGGCGTATGTGTGTAGATTGTCGTGCAATTAACAATATTACAATTCGTTATCGATATCCTATACCACGCCTTGATGATATGCTTGATGAACTTAGTGGTGCCACAATTTTCTCTAAGGTTGATTTACGTAGTGGTTACCATCAAATAAGAATGAAATTAGGAGATGAATGGAAAACGGCTTTTAAAACTAAATTTGGCTTGTATGAATGGTTGGTTATGCCGTTTGGATTGTCTAATGCTCCTAGCACTTTTATGCGCTTAATGAATGAAGTTCTTCGGTCTTTCATTGGAATATTTGTTGTTGTCTATTTTGATGATATCCTTATATACAGCAAATCCATGAATGAGCATTTAGATCATTTGCGTGCTGTTTTTGATGCTTTGCGTGCTGCTCACTTGTTTGGGAACATGGAAAAATGCACTTTTTGCACGCAACGTGTTTCGTTTCTTGGATATGTTGTTACTCCACAGGGCATTGAGGTCGATAGCAGCAAGGTGGACGCCATTCAGAGTTGGCCCCAACCGACGACGGTCACACAGGTTCGCAGTTTTCTTGGTCTTGCAGGCTTCTATCGTCGTTTTGTGCGGGATTTCAGTTCTATTGCTGCACCATTACATGAGCTGACCAAGAAGGGTGCGTCATTTGAGTGGGGCGCACCACAAGACGACGCATTCAACACTTTAAAGGAACGGTTAACTCATGCTCCTCTCTTACAATTGCCTAATTTTGATAAAGTGTTTGAATTGGAATGTGATGCTAGTGGAATTGGTTTGGGTGCTGTTTTGTTGCAAGATCATAAACCCATTGCTTATTTTAGTGAGAAGTTAAGTGGTGCTGCTCTTAAATATTCCACTTATGATAAAGAACTTTATGCTTTAGTAAGAACTTTGCAAACATGGCAGCATTATTTATGGCCTCGCGAATTTATTATTCATTCTGATCATGAGGCTTTGAAACATATTAGAACCCAAACTAATCTGAATCGTCGTCATGCTAAATGGGTTGAATTTATTGAATCTTTTCCATACATCATTAAACATAAAAACGGGAAGGAAAATGTGATTGCCGATGCTTTGTCTCGTCGTTATATGATGCTGTCCCAATTAGACTTTAAAATCTTTGGTTTGCACGCTTTGAAAGATCAATATGTGAATGATGCTGATTTTCATGATATTATGATGCATTGTAAGGATGGCAAACCTTGGGGCAAATTTCATATGCAGGATGGGTTCCTGTTTCGTGCTAACAAGCTGTGTATTCCAGCTAGCTCGGTTCGTCTTTTGTTGTTACAGGAGGCGCATGGAGGTGGTCTTATGGGTCACTTCGGAGTTTTCAAGACACATGAGGTGTTGGCCGACCATTTCTTTTGGCCACGGATGCGTCGTGATGTTGAGCGCCTTGTTGCACGCTGTACCACATGTCAAAAAGCTAAATCTCGTTTGGGTAATCATGATTTGAAACCATACTTGGGTAAGGATGATGAGTTGCCGTCGAGGACGACTTCACTTCAAGAAGGGGAGGATGATGAGGACATCAACGACATACGAATAATGACGACGGAAGATGGCACGACAAACCAAGATGTCACGCCTCCACCTCTCGTCGTCGCGCCTCCTCGAGTTACGGATCCATCTTCTAACGAGACGACGACATACAAGGGCCCAATCACTAGAGCTCGAGCCCAGGAATTGAAGACGGTTTTGATGCTAAGGAACGACGGCCCAGGATGATGTGGCCCAAAGGCCCACGTGGCCCAAGTCGCACGACTCCCTCTCCACCGCGCGCCCCTCCACTTCAGCCGGCCCTAGATGCCTCGTCCTCCCCCTATATAGTCAAGGGCTGCGCCCCTTGTAATCTTTGAGTTTTGTTTTAAGTTTAGCTTAGCTATACATCCGTCTCTCGACGTGAATTCAGAACTCCACCTTCGTGCAATACATCAGATTGCTCGCCTCTAATTCTTGCTCGTTCTTCGATTGCGCGTAAGAATTGATCCTCGTGATCAGGTTGATCTTGTTTACCGCAAGGTTGATATCCTCCGGAAGTTGGTTCAGCGATTGCATTGGCGCTTCGGCTTGCTCGTCGTAGTCGGATCGTGAGGGTCAACATCCACCAAATCGAAGTTATCTCCACTCGCCGAAAGATCGGGCACTCTACACCTATCACCGCTTTTTGTATTGCTTGTGTTTCTATGGCAGAAAACAGCTCGAAGTCGGAGGAGCTCACCCTCCAGGATGTCCAGGCACAGGTTGATGGTCTACAAAACGACATGAAGACGATGCACGAGAGACTTGACTCTACGGTCACTTCGTCGAATGAGCGTTTTGATCAACTGGACCTCGCTGATACGGCTGCCCGCACCACGCTCGCGACGATCATGACACGTCTTGAGGCCATGTCGACGCAGCTTGGGACCATGACGACGCAGCTCACGGAGTTGCAACATGCACCTGACTACGGCACCGACACCGAGCAGGACGACGACAATCGCCGTGGTCGTGCTCGTAGGGTACGTGTTCCTATTAATGATTCTTTTGCCAAAATAAAATTTCGTATTCCCACTTTTAATGGCAAATATGATCCGGGTGCTTATCTTGATTGGGAATTAGAGGTTGAACAAAAATTTGCATGCCATGATATTCCTGCTAATTTACAAGTTAAGGCTGCTATTAGTGAATTTACTGAATTTGCTTTACTTTGGTGGCGTGAGTACAGACAAAGATATCCTGATAATATTCCAGCCACTTGGACGGCATTAAAAGCTGCTATGCGTCATCGTTTTGTGCCGTCATGTTATGCTAGAGATTTGCTTAATCAAATGCAGCGTTTTCAACAAGGTTCACTTTCCGTAGAGGATTATTATCAAGCTTTGCAAAAAGGTATGATTCGCTGTGGTTTAGTTGAACTGGATGATGCTGCTATGGCTCGCTGTAGGGTTGGGTTAAATCGTGAAATTCAGAATATTCTTGATTATAAGCATTATGATGATATGACCACCTTATTTGAATATGCTTGTAAAGCTGAACGTGAAGTGCAGGATCGACAATCTTCGTCAAGACCTAACATTTTTGTAGGGTCCAAGACGCCTTCAGCTCCACGGTCGACACCTCCTTCCACGTCGCGCGACCACTCCTCGACCACGTCCAAGTCGAGTGCTCCATCCACGGCCAAATCTGCCTCGATCGTGCCATCCTCCTCGTCGTCTGGACGAGCTCGTGATATTCAGTGTCACCGTTGCCGAGGATTTGGTCATGTGATACGCGATTGTCCAAATAAACGAACTATGTTGATTCGTGACAACGGTGGGTATTCTTCTGCTAGTGATTCTGAGGATATTCAACAGACTATGCTTGCCACTAATCATGCAGATAATACGGAGCTTCATGTCGACTCTAGTGCCGCCGACAGGTATGCCACTCTTGTTGTGCAGCGTGTTCTTAGTACACAGGTCGTTCAGGATAAAAAGCATCAGCGTCACAACATTTTTCATATCAAAGGCGTTGTGCAAGAACGAGCGGTTCGTATAATCATCGATGGTGGCAATTGCAACAATTTGGCTAGTACGACCAATGCAATCGCTGAACCAACTTTCGGAGGATATCAACCTGATCACGAGGATCAATTCTTAGGCGCAATCGAAGAACGAGCAAGAATTAGAGGCGAGCAATCTGATGTATTGCACGAAGGTGGAGTTCTGAATCCTCCACCAAGGTCGTACTAGCCAAATTGTTGCAACTGCCACCATCGATGGTTATACGGACCGCTCGTTCTTGCACAACGCCTTTGATATGAAAAATGTTGTGGCGCTGATGCTTTTCATCCTGAACGACCTGTGTACTAAGAACACGCTGCACAACAAGAGTGGCATACCTGTCGGCGGCACTAGAGTCGACATGAAGCTCCGTATTATCTGCATGATTAGTGGCAAGCATAGTCTGCTGAATATCCTCAGAATCACTAGCAGAATAATACCCACCGTCGTCACGAATCAACATAGTTCGTTTATTTGGACAATCGCGTATCACATGACCAAATCCTCGGCAACGGTGACACTGAATATCACGAGCTCGTCCAGACGACGAGGAGGACGGCACGATCGAGGCAGATTTGGCCGTGGATGGAGCACTCAACTTGGTTGTGGTCGAGGAGTGGTCTCGCGACGTGGAAGGAGGTGTCGACCGTGGAGCTGAAGGCGTCTTGGACCCTACAAAAATGTTAGGTCTTGACGAAGATTGTCGATCCTGCACTTCACGTTCAGCTTTACAAGCATATTCAAATAAGGTGGTCATATCATCATAATGCTTATAATCAAGAATATTCTGAATTTCATGATTTAACCCACCCCTAAAGTGAGCCATAGCAGCATCATCCAGTTCAACTAAACCACAGCGAATCATACCCTTTTGCAAAGCTTGATAATAATCCTCTACAGAAAGTGAACCTTGTTGAAAACGCTGCATTTGATTAAGCAAATCTCTAGCATAATATGACGGCACAAAACGATGACGCATAGCAGCTTTTAATGCCGTCCAAGTGGCTGGAATATTACCAGGATATCTTTGTCTATACTCACGCCACCAAAGTAAAGCAAATTCAGTAAATTCACTAATAGCAGCCTTAACTTGTAAATTAGCAGGAATATCATGGCATGCAAATTTTTGTTCAACCTCTAATTCCCAATCAAGATAAGCACCCGGATCATATTTGCCATTAAAAGTGGGAATACGAAATTTTATTTTGGCAAAAGAATCATTAATAGGAACACGTACCCTACGAGCACGACCACGGCGATTGTCGTCGTCCTGCTCGGTGTCGGCGCCGTAGTCACGTGCATGTTGCAACTCCGTGAGCTGCGTCGTCATGGTCCCAAGCTGCGTCGACATGGCCTCAAGACGAGTCATGATCGTCGCGAGCGTGGTGCGGGCAGCCGTATCATCAAGGTCCAGTTGATCAAAACGCTCATTCGACGAAGTGACCGTAGAGTCAAGTCTCTCATGCATCGTCTTCATGTCGTTTTGTAGACCATCAACCTGTGCCTGGACATCCTGGAGGGTGAGCTCCTCCGACTTCGAGCTGTTTTCTGCCATTGAAACACAAGCAATAATAAAAGCGGGATCCTACAACGAGAGGTGAGTGGTGGATGAAAAGCTCAATCAAAAAGCTGTTATCAAATTCTTACCCGTCCTTACCAAGCACGCAAGCGTGAACTGCAACCACAGGTCAAACCGGTGGAAGATTGGAGGAGCGATTGCGTGGTGAAACAAAAACCAGCTCGTAATAGAAAATTTGTGGGGCTAGGAGGCTGCACTCAATCCAAGGGTTAGCATAATTCAAACAATAACTGCAAAGCTGAATAATGGTGCTAAACGCGAAAAGATTGCTGCCGGTACAAGTGCAAGAGGAAGGAAGAAGGATCAAAAACAAAGTGCAGCAAGAACGCGTCGCCTGTGTTGCTCGGCCGCTCTCTTTTTTTTCTCTTTTTTTATTTTTTTCTTATTTTTAATACTTTTTGCTGAAAATATAAACAATGAGACCTCAAATAAGCAATTAAGCACAAGCGCTTTTTTTTTTAGGCAGAGGTAGAACGGTAATTAAAAGATGAGACTCTCTCTCTCTCTCTCTCTCTCTCTCTCTCTGGAGTAGGGACACACGAAACCGAACAGAACTAAACACAGGGCGAGGCGAGCGGGTCACGACGTAACCGAGTAGGACTCGATCAGCGAGGCGAGCGGGACACATGAAACCGAACAGAACTAAACACAGGGCGAGGCGAGCGGGTCACGGCGTAACCGAGTAGGACTCGATCAGCGAGGCGAGCGGGTCACGACGTAACCGAGTAGGACTCGATCGTCGAGGCAGTGATTGACCCGGACTCACGGTGCAGCGGAAAAACTTGGCAAGCGAGACGAGGTAAACAGATGCGGCGGAAAGCAAACTGTGGTGGTGAAAACACGCGGCACGGCGGAAGGATACGACGATGATAGGAAGAAAACGATGAAACACAGTGTACCAGCAACGATCAAAAGCGAAAGCACAAAAACTCAACAACGCAAATTATTGAACGAAAGTGCGAGGCTCCAAACCGTACTGAGGTAAACTTTTTTTTTGTAGTTTTCGGTTTATGTGGACTTGGATAAAACTCACCGAGAAACACTGGAATCTGATACCACTTGATAGGTGTAGAGTGCCCGATCTTTCGGCGAGTGGAGATAACTTCGATTT
Source organism: Eleusine indica (assembly GCA_030378355.1). Lineage (NCBI taxonomy): Eukaryota > Viridiplantae > Streptophyta > Magnoliopsida > Poales > Poaceae > Eleusine > Eleusine indica. The sequence goes on from CM059500.1 coordinate 23,318,503, forward strand.
GGTGGATGTTGACCCTCACGATCCGACTACGACGAGCAAGCCGAAGCGCCAATGCAATCGCTGAACCAACTTCCGGAGGATATTAACCTTGCGATAAACAAGATCAACCTAATCACGAGGATCAATTCTTGCGCGCAATCGAAGAACGAGCAAGAATTAGAGGCGAGCAATCTGATGTATTGCACGAAGGTGGAGTTCTGAATTCACGTCGAGAGACGGATGTATAGCTAAGCTAAACTTAAAACAAAACTCGAAGATTACAAGGGGCGCAGCCCTTGACTATATAGGGGGAGGACGAGGCATCTAGGGCCGGCTGAAGTGGAGAGGCGCGCGGTGGAGAGGGAGTCGTGCGACTTGGGCCACGTGGACCTTCGGGCGACATCATCCTGGGCCGTCGTTCCTTAGCATCAAAACCGTCTTCAATTCCTAGGCTCGAGCTCTAGTGATTGGGCCCTTGTACGTCGTCGTCTCGTTAGAAGATGGATCCGTAACTCGAGGAGGCGCGACGACGAGAGGTGGAGGCGTGACAGCTTGGTTTGGCGCGCCATCTTCCGTCGTCATTATTCGTATGTCGTTGATGTCCTCATCACTAACCTTAAACTAGCCATTGTTCCACGAGATCAGCTTTCTGGGCCTATCGACCGGACTGTACGGTCACTGCCTGACCAGACCGTCCGGTCACTGCAATCCTCGGCACCAGCGGCTCTGCCCTGCTGAACTCCTGTACTGACCGGACCATCCGGTCAGCTGACCGGACCGTCCGGTCAGTTTTTCTCTCGAGTCCAGAAACTTTCTTGGCGCTGCCTCCTCTCTGCCCTGTGTGAAGCCACACAGACCGGACAGTCCGGTCCTACAGCTCCCAACACAGATAGATTCCTCGCTGCCCACTGTAACTCCTAGACAAGTCCTCTTAGTGACCGTACAATCCGGTCTCCACTCACCCCTCTGTCCGGTCACTTCGTCCAGGAGCTGAAACTCCTCGTCCTCGCTTGACTTCGTTTCTTGGCTTCTCCGTACAGCTCCTTGGCATCTTCAATGTCATCTAGTGCCTGTGATTTCACCGAACAACCTTGCACATCACCGACTAGTCATGACCTAAAAGAAATAAGCTATACCCCCTTGATAGTCTGGTTTTTTCTATGGACTCAAAGCCCTTACAACTAGACAAGCGTTGCCAACATTTGCTCCATAGCTTGTCCTTAGCTTTGATCCATCTCCATCAACCCTTGGACTCCATCAAGCTCACAAGCCTCCCTGCTTGCGGTCATTGTCATCCATCGCTAAGGCCGCTGTCAACAATCATCAGAGTAGAAAAGGTTTCCTACACGGACAACACTCGTGTAGACATTAGTCATATTTCATGTTTGTCATTCATCACCAAAACATTCATACCTTGGGGTGACCTCAATGGTCATGATCCTTACACTACTATTGGGTATACTTTCTTGAGACCAAGGATGAAGTGTTTCAACACTTTTGGAGCTTGGCTTTGAGGTTGTTCAAAGAACTCCATGGTGCATTATGAGCTTAGCTTTGAGGTTGTTCAGGTGTCATAGGATGAATAACAATTTTCTAACCCTTAAACAAGAAGGAATAATAATTGGATCGACCATGATGAACACTATCAACATCATATTGCCAAGGACGGCCAAGCAACAAAGAACATGCTTCCATTGGAACAACATCACAATCTACCAAATCAGAATAGGCACTAAGAGAGAAAGGAACACGTACCGAGCGCGTTACCTTTATTTTGCCGCCATCATTAAGCCATTGAACGTGATAAGGATGTGGATGCTTCCTTGTTGGCAATGACAACTGCTCCACCAAGGTCGTACTAGCCAAATTGTTGCAACTGCCACCATCGATGATTATACGGACCGCTCGTTCTTGCACAACGCCTTTGATATGAAAAATGTTGTGGCGCTGATGCTTTTCATCCTGAACGACCTGTGTACTAAGAACACGCTGCACAACAAGAGTTGCATACCAATCGGCGGCACTAGAGTCGACATGAAGCTCCGTATTATCTGCATGATTAGTGGCAAGCATAGTCTGCTGAATATCCTCAGAATCACTAGCAGAAGAATACCCACCGTCGTCACGAATCAACATAGTTCGTTTATTTGGACAATCGCGTATCACATGACCAAATCCTCGGCAACGGTGACACTGAATATCACGAGCTCGTCCAGACACCGAGGAGGACGGCACGATTGAGGCAGATTTGGCCGTGGATGGAGCACTCGACTTGGACGTGGTCGAGGAGTGGTCGCGCGACGTGGAAGGAGGTGTCGACCGTGGAGCTGAAGGCGTCTTGGACCCTACAAAAATGTTAGGTCTTGACGAAGATTGTCGATCCTGCACTTCACGTTCAGCTTTACAAGCATATTCAAATAAGGTCGTCATATCATCATAATGCTTATAATCAAGAATGTTCTTGATAGGTGTAGAGTGCCCGATCTTTCGGCGAGTGGAGATAACTTCGATTTGGTGGATGTTGACCCTCACGATCTGACTACGACGAGCAAGCCGAAGCGCCAATGCAATCGCTGAACCAACTTCCGGAGGATATTAACCTTGCGGTAAACAAGATCAACCTGATCACGAGGATCAATTCTTACGCGCAATCGAAGAACGAGCAAGAATTAGAGGCGAGCAATCTGATGTATTGCACGAAGGTGGAGTTCTGAATTCACGTCGAGAGACGGATGTATAGCTAAGCTAAACTTAAAACAAAACTCAAAGATTACAAGGGGCGCAGCCCTTGACTATATAGGGGGAGGACGAGGCATCTAGGGCCGGCTGAAGTGGAGAGGCGCGCGGTGGAGAGGGAGTCGTGCGACTTGGGCCACGTGGGCCTTCGGGCGACATCATCCTGGGCCGTCGTTCCTTAGCATCAAAACCGTCTTCAATTCCTGGGCTCGAGCTCTAGTGATTGGGCCCTTGTACGTCGTCGTCTCGTTAGAAGATGGATCCGTAACTCGAGGAGGTGCGACAACGAGAGGTGGAGGCGTGACAGCTTGGTTTGGCGCGCCATCTTCCGTCGTCATTAATCGTATGTCGTTGATGTCCTCATCATCCTCCCCTTCTTGAAGTGAAGTCGTCCTCGACGGCAACTCATCATCCTCACTCAAGTATGGTTTCAAATCATGATTACCCAAACGAGATTTAGCTTTTTGACATGTAGTACAGCGTGCAACAAGGCGCTCAACATCACGGCGCATCCGTGGCCAAAAGAAATGGTCGGCCAACACCTCATGTGTCTTGAAAACTCCGAAGTGACCCATAAGACCACCTCCATGCGCCTCCTGTAACAACAAAAGACGAACCGAGCTAGCTGGAATACACAGCTTGTTAGCACGAAACAGGAACCCATCCTGCATATGAAATTTGCCCCAAGGTTTGCCATCCTTACAATGCATCATAATATCATGAAAATCAGCATCATTCACAAATGATCTTTCAAAGCTTGCAAACCAAAGATTTTAAAGTCTAATTGGGACAGCATCATATAACAACGAGACAAAGCATCGACAATCACATTTTCCTTCCCGTTTTTATGTTTAATGATGTATGGAAAAGATTCAATAAATTCAACCCATTTAGCATGTCGACGATTCAGATTAGTTTGGGTTCTAATATGTTTCAAAGCCTCATGATCAGAATGAATAATAAATTCATGAGGCCATAAATAATGCTGCCATGTTTGCAAAGTTCTTACTAAAGCATAAAGTTCTTTATCATAAGTGGAATATTTAAGAGCAGCACCACTTAACTTCTCACTAAAATAAGCAATGGGTTTATGATCTTGCAACAAAACAGCACCCAAACCAATTCCACTAGCATCACATTCCAATTCAAACCTGTGTGACCGTCGTCGGTTGCCAAGGACTTGTTCAGGTGTCATATGATGAATAACAATTTTCTGACCCTTGAACATGAAGGAATAATAATTGGAGCGACCATGATGAACACTATCAACATCATATTGCCAAGGACGGCCAAGCAACGAAGAGCATGCTTCCATTGGAACAACATCACAATCTACAAAATCAGAATAGGCGCCAAGAGAGAAAGGAACACGTACCGAGCGCGTTACCTTTATTTTGCCGCCATCATTAAGCCATTGAACGTGATAAGGATGTGGATGCTTCCTTGTTGGCAATGACAACTGCTCCACCAAGGTCGTACTAGCTAAATTGTTGCAACTGCCACCATCGATGATTATACGGACCGCTCGTTCTTGCACAACGCCTTTGATATGAAATATGTTGTGGCGCTGATGCTTTTCATCCTGAACGACCTGTGTACTAAGAACACGCTGCACAACAAGAGTGGCATACCTGTCGGCGGCACTAGAGTCGACATGAAGCTCCGTATTATCTGCATGATTAGTGGCAAGCATAGTCTGCTGAATATCCTCAGAATCACTAGCAGAAGAATACCCACCGTCGTCACAAATCAACATAGTTCGTTTATTTGGACAATCGCGTATCACATGACCAAATCCTCGGCAACGGTGACACTGAATATCACAAGCTCGTCCAGACGACGAGGAGGACGGCACGAACGAGGCAGATTTGGCCGTGGATGGAGCACTCGACTTGGACGTGGTCGAGGAGTGGTCGCGCGACGTGGAAGGAGGTGTCGACCGTGGAGCTGAAGGCGTCTTGGACCCTACAAAAATGTTAGGTCTTGACGAAGATTGTCAATGCTGCACTTCACGTTCAGCTTTACAAGCATATTCAAATAAGGTGGTCATATCATCATAATGCTTATAATCAAGAATATTCTGAATTTCACGATTTAACCCACCCCTAAAGCGAGCCATAGCAGCATCATCCAGTTCAACTAAACCACAGCGAATCATACCCTTTTGCAAAGCTTGATAATAATCCTCTACGGAAAGTGAACCTTGTTGAAAACGCTGCATTTGATTAAGCAAATCTCTAGCATAATATGACGGCACAAAACGATAACGCATAGCAGCTGTTAATGCCATCCAAGTGGCTGGAATATTATCAGGATATCTTTGTCTATACTCACGCCACCAAAGTAAAGCAAATTCAGTAAATTCACTAATAGCAGCCTTAACTTGTAAATTAGCAGGAATTTCATGGCATGCAAATTTTTATTCAACCTCTAATTCCCAATCAAGATAAGCACCCGGATCATATTTGCCATTAAAAGTGAGAATACAAAATTTTATTTTGGCAAAAGAATCATTAATAGGAACACGTACCCTACGAGCACGACCACGGCGATTGTCGTCGTCCTGCTCGGCGTAGGCACAGTAGTCACGTGCATTTTGCAACTCTGTGAGCTGCGTCGTCATGGTCCCAAGCTGCGTCGACATGGCCTCAAGACGAGTCATGATCGTCGCGAGCGTGGTGTGGGCAGCCGTATCAGCGAAGTCCAGTTGATCAAAACGCTCATTCGACGAAGTGACCGTAGAGTCAAGTCTCTCGTGCATCGTCTTCATGTTGTTTTGTAGACCATCAACCTGTGCCTGGACATCCTGGAGGGTGAGCTCCTCCGACTTCGAGCTATTTTCTGCCATAGAAACACAAGCAATACAAAAAGCAGGATCCTACAACGAGGTGAGTGGTGGATGAAAAGCTCAATCAAAAAGCTGTTATCAAATTCTTACCCGTCCTTACCAAACACGCAAGCGTGAACTGCAACCACAGGTAAAACCGGTGGAAGATTGGAGGAGCGATTGCGTGGTGAAACAAAAACCTACTCGTAGTAGAAAATTTGTGGGGCTGGGAGGCTGCACTCAATCCAAGGGTTAGCACAATTCAAACAATAACTGCAAAGCTGAATAATGGTGCTAAACGCGAAAAGATTGCTGCCGCTACAAGTGCAAGAGGAAGGAAGAAGGATCAAAACAAAGTGCAGCAAGAACGCGTCGCCTGTGTTGCTCGGCCGCTCTCTTTTTTTTCTTTCTTTCTTTTTCTTTTTTTTATACCTTTTTCTGAAAATATAAACAATGAGACCTCAAATGAGCAATTAAGCACAAGCGCTTTTTTTCTTTTTTTGAGACTCTCTCTCTCTCTCTCTCTCTCTCTCTCTCTCTCTCTAGAGTAGGGAAACACGAAACCGAACAGAACCAAACACAGGGCGTGGCGAGCGGGTCACGACGTAACCGAGTAGGACTCGATCGGTGAGGTAGTGATTGACCCAGACTCACGGTGCAGCGGAAAAGCTTGGCAAGCGATCGACTGACCACAACTTGGCAAGCGATCGGCCAAGTAGGAGAGCGAGACGGGGTAAACAGATGCGGTGGAAAGCAAACTGTGGTGGTGAAACACACGGCACAGCGGAAGGATACGACGATGATAGGAAGAAAACAATAAAACACAGTGTACCAGCAACGATCAAAAGCGAAAGCACAAAAACTCAACAACGCAAATTATTGAATGAAAGTGCAAGGCTCAAAACCGTACTGGGGTAAACTTATTTTGTAGTTTTTGGTTTATGTGGACTTGGATAAAACTCACTGAGAGACACTGGAATCTGATACCACTTGATAGGTGTAGAGTGCCCGATCTTTCAGCGAGTGGAGATAACTTCGATTTGGTGGATGTTGACCCTCACGATCCGACTACGACGAGCAAGCCGAAGCGCCAATGCAATCGCTGAACCAACTTCCGGAGGATATTAACCTTGCGGTAAACAAGATCAACCTGATCACGAGGATCAATTCTTACGCGCAATCGAAGAACGAGCAAGAATTAGAGGCGAGCAATCTGATGTATTGCACGAAGGTGGAGTTCTGAATTCACGTCGAGAGACGGATGTATAGCTAAGCTAAACTTAAAACAACACTCGAAGATTGCAAGGGGCACAGCCCTTGACTATATAGGGTGAGGACGAGGCATCTAGGGCCGACGGAAGTGGAGAGGCGCGCGGTGGAGAGGGAGTCGCGCGACTTGGGCCACATGGGCCTTCGGGCGGCATCATCCTGGGCCGTCGTTCCTTAGCATCAAAACCGTCTTCAATTCCTGGGCTCGAGCTCTAGTGATTGGGCCCTTGTACGTCATCGTATCGTTAGAAGATGGATCCGTAACTCGAGGAGGCGCGACGACGAGAGGTGGAGGCGTGACAGCTTGGTTTGGCGCGCCATCTTCCGTCGTCATTATTCGTATGTCGTTGATGTCCTCATCAGTGGAGGCGTGACAGCTTGGTTTCGCGCGCCATCTTCCGTCGTCATTATTCGTATGTCGTTGATGTCCTCATCAACCGGGAGAGACTTGCAAGTGGTCAGGATCACGGGATAAGGTGACATGCGTCAACATCAAGGAAGACACGCTTTGAGAAGCATGCATGGTGGTTTTCCGGTTTGGGCCTCCAAACTGGTGGCGGCGATTGGTGGTGCATGTGGCACCATCACGAAGCTTGTGTCAAGACATAGCAAAAATGTGAAGGGCCCGAAGGCATTCGGGCGCCATAAAAAGAGATGGACAAGTTTGTCCTTGGTGGTAGGTGGAAATGTATTGTAGGTCAACGGTAGTGTGGTGTTTAGGACAAACCCTAGGCCTATATAGGGAGAGGTAGGGCTGGTGGGAGAGGATGCCTCTTCCCATTAGCCTTGTGTTAGGGTTTCATTTCACAGAGCTAGGAGTGTGCTTCATGTTGTAGGGGAGAGGAGAGAGTGTGTGAGAGACAATCTTTTCTCTTCCAAAGAGTGGGAGGAAGAGGGTGGCTTCCTATACATGTATCCATGTATCTTCAATGGATGAATCAATGATATGAGGTTCAATTTGGTGCTCAAGTTCATCCTCTCTCCCTAAATCCCAAATTTGTCTTTTTCCCTATTTTCAGAGCTATTTTCATGAGAATTTTCAATCTCCTTTATGAATGAGTTTTGGGATGGATTTCTTGGGTGGGTCTTGGTACTATGACGTGCTAGAACATCCCTATATGGGTCCTTGACCGAATCAAAGGCATGAGCACCTTTGATTTTGTGGATTTCTCCAAGTTCCTCTTTTTTGTGTTCTTGGCTCAAGATCTGCAATTCATGATGATTCTTTGAGCTTTTTGAGTGGATCTTTTTGGAGTAGAGTCGCTGGTCCAAATTTCATGATTTTTGGAGTTAGTTTGATAGGGCATTGGCATTTTTCTCCTCGAAGCACTGCCCCTGATTTGACCCTGAAGGAACATCCGTTGATGAAGGAACTTCCGTCGTGAACTTCCATCGACGAAGGAACTTCCGTCGTAAACTTCTGTCAATGAAGGAACTTCCGTCGTGAACTTCCGTCAATGAAGGAACTTCCATCAGAGCTTATGTCGGAACTTCCATCAAGGTCCAGAATTGTAATTTCTTGGATCTCCCTTGTTTCCCTTTTGACCCTCTTGAGCTTCCGCTATGTGTCCTATTATTTTGAGTCATTCCTAGGGTTAGCACATCAAAAGTTGGTGCGTGTGACCTTGGTGATTTGCTTAGAGGTTGGATTGGGTTCTAATTAGGACGTAAGCCAAGTTCTTGAGAAGAATTTTTATTGGCTCCCATTCACCTCCCCTCTGAGCACCTTCCTCGGTCCTACAATATACCTATAAAAGTGGGAAGACTTAGCATTTAATACTTGCATGTTAGTTAGGAATAATACAATTCCACTTGTCCTTGGAGATTCTGTGCATGCAAGGATTTGATGCAAAAGAAGTGGAGAAATGGAGCATAATCCTAGGAAACAGCGTTCTAGCTAATTAGACGATGCCAACTGGGATTCCTCCAGAGAACACCGACTAAAAACAAAAAAGGACCCACCTACCAGTCACCTAGAAAAAGCACAAAGCAAAAGGGCCCACTTGCTGGTTGGCCGACCTGGTCTTGAGCCCATTTCGAGCGGGCTTCCACGTGGTGCTTCCTCAGTGAATTCCTGACGTCGGTACATGGCTGTTCCATGGCGGTTACTCCTTAGTAGCAACCTATGGCCCCTACACATAGAAGGGGAGAGCTCCACTCCAAGACACACACTCAAGAGTTATTCATTTCCCTCTTTCACTTAGTAGTTTCCTAGTCCTAGTGGAGTTTAGTGTAGGAGGAGCCTTGCTCATGTCTCCAAGTCATAGGAATATTGGTTGGCCCTTGTATCTTTACCTTTATTCTATTTTATTATGACTTTATTCTATTCAATTAATATAGTTCTTCCATATAGTTATGCTTATGATATGTGTTTCTTGTTTGGTTATATATCATATTCATGCCATAGGACTTTATGCTTTCATGATGATATAGACTTGCTACATAAGTTGTTACATGACAATCATTGTTTATGCAGGCATATGTCATGATTGCTATAGAACTTGACTATAATATAAATGTTATAATGCTAGTTATACTTTAGCCTAGTTGTTATACTTCAACATGGGTTTGATATCCAATTAGGATTCCAATTGCTTAGCTCATGACTTGTTAATCCATAGTGATAGGTGTAGAGTGCCCGATCTTTCGGCGAGTGGAGATAACTTCGATTTGGTGGATGTTGACCCTCACGATCCGACTACGACGAGCAAGCCGAAGCGCCAATGCAATCGCTGAACCAACTTCCGGAGGATATTAACCTTGCGGTAAACAAGATCAACCTGATCACGAGGATCAATTCTTACGCGCAATCGAAGAACGAGCAAGAATTAGAGGCGAGCAATCTGATGTATTGCACGAAGGTGGAGTTCTGAATTCACGTCGAGAGACGGATGTATAGCTAAGCTAAACTTAAAACAAAACTCAAAGATTACAAGGGGCGCAGCCCTTGACTATATAGGGGGAGGACGAGGCATCTAGGGCCGGCTGAAGTGGAGGGGCGCGCGGTGGAGAGGGAGTCGTGCGACTTGGGCCACGTGGGCCTTCGGGCCACATCATCCTGGGCCGTCGTTCCTTAGCATCAAAACCGTCTTCAATTCCTGGGCTCGAGCTCTAGTGATTGGGCCCTTGTACGTCGTCGTCTCGTTAGAAGATGGATCCGTAACTCGAGGAGGCGCGACGACGAGAGGTGGAGGCGTGACATCTTGGTTTGTCGTGCCATCTTCCGTCGTCATTATTCGTATGTCGTTGATGTCCTCATCACATAGGGTTAGAGTTATGTGTGCTTTAGTATTTGTTAATCCAATCGGTGGTTCTAGTGTTTGATCAATGCTAGAATTGTACTTAAATATGTAAGCGCGATGCTTAGATAGCTAGGTAGTATTGATCACCTTGTAATCCACGGTTTGTAGAGGTAGGAAGTAGGTGGTGACAGCCCTATCTGTCCATTGTACTCCTTCATGTTCAGTTACGACCTGTGTCCAAGACGGTGTTGCCTTGTGTATGCCGGGCATGAATCCGTACACGAAGTGTTGAAAGCATTAGACTATGACTAGTATAACTTTGCTTGTAATTGTTTGACTACGTGACTATATAGGTGATGAGGACATCAACAACATACGAATAATGACGACGGAAGATGGCGCGCCAAACCAAGCTGTCACGCCTCCACCTCTCGTCGTCGCGCCTCCTCGAGTTACGGATCCATCTTCTAACGAGACGACGACGTACAAGGGCCCAATCACTAGAGCTCGAGCCCAGGAATTGAAGACGGTTTTGATGCTAAGGAACGACGGCCCAGGATGATGTCGCCCGAAGGCCCACGTGGCCCAAGTCGCACGACTACCTCTCCACCGCGTGCCTCTCCACTTCAGCCGGCCCTAGATGCCTTGTCCTCCCCCTATATAGTCAAGGGCTGCGCCCCTTGTAATCTTCGAGTTTTGTTTTAAGTTTAGCTTAGCTATACATCCGTCTCTCGACGTGAATTCAGAACTCCACCTTCGTGCAATACATCAGATTGCTCGCCTCTAATTCTTACTCGTTCTTCGATTGCGCGTAAGAATTGATCCTCGTGATCAGGTTGATCTTGTTTACCGCAAGGTTAATATCCTCCAGAAGTTGGTTCAGTGATTGCATTGGCGCTTCGGCTTGCTCGTCGTAGTCGGATCGTGAGGGTCAACATCGACCAAATCGAAGTTATCTCCACTCGCCGAAAGATCGGGCACTCTACACCTATCAAGTGGTATCAGATTCCAGTGTTTCTCGGTGAGTTTTATCCAAGTCCACATAAACCAAAAACTACAAAAAAAAGTTTACCCCAGTACGGTTTTGAGCCTCGCACTTTCGTTCAATAATTTGAGTTGTTGAGTTTTTGTGCTTTCGCTTTTGATCGTTGCTGGTACACTGTGTTTCATCGTTTTCTTCCTATCATCGTCGTATCCTTCCGCCGTGCCGCTTGTTTTCACCACCACAGTTTGCTTTCCGCCGCATCTGTTTACCCCGTCTCGCTTGCCAAGTTTTTCCGCTACACCGTGAGTCCGGGTCAATCACTGCCTCGACGATCGAGTCCTACTCGGTTACGTCGTGACCCGCTCGCCTTGCTGATCGAGTCCTACTCGATTACGTCGTGACCCGCTCGCCTCGCCCTGTGTTTAGTTCTGTTCGGTTTCATGTGTCCCGCTCGCCTCGCTGATCGAGTCCTACTCGGTTACGTCGTGACCCGCTCACCTCGCCCTGTGTTTGTTTCTGCTCGGTTTCGTTTGTTCCTACTCTAGAGAGAGAGAGAGAGAGAGAGAAAGTATATATTTTTTAATTACCGTTCTACCCCTGCCTCAAAAAAAAAGCGCTTGTGCTTAATTGCTTATTTGAGGTCTCATTGTTTATATTTTCAGCAAAAAGTATAAAAAAAAGAGAAAAAAAAGAAAGAAAAAAAAGAGAAAAAAAAAGAGAAAAAAAAGGGAGAAAAAAAAGAGCGGCCGAGCAACACAGGCGACGCGTTCTTGTTGCACTTTGTTTTGATCCTTCTTCCTTCCTCTTGCACTTGTACCGACAGCAATCTTTTCGTGTTTAGCACCATTATTCAGCTTTGCAGTTATTGTTTGAATTGTGCTAACCCTTGGATTGAGTGCAGCCTCCTAACCCCACAAATTTTCTATTACGAGCAGGTTTTTGTTTCACCACGCAATCGCTCCTCCAATCTTCCACCGGTTTTACATGTGGTTGCAGTTCACGCTTGCGTGCTTGGTAAGGACGGGTAAGAATTTGATAACAGCTTTTTGATTGAGCTTTTCATCCACCACTCACCTCTCGTTGTAGGATCCCGCTTTTTGTATTGCTTGTGTTTCTATGGCAGAAAACAGCTCGAAGTCGGAGGAGCTCACCCTCCAAGATGTCCAGGCACAGGTTGATGGTCTACCAAACGACATGAAGACGATGCACGAGAGACTTGACTCTACGGTCACTTCGTCGAATGAGCGTTTTGATCAACTGGACCTCGCTGATACGGCTGCCCGCACCACGCTCGTGACGATCATGACTCGTCTTGAGGCCATGTCGACGCAACTTGGGACCATGACGACGCAGCTCACGGAGTTGCAACATGCACGTGACTACGGCGCCGACACCGAGCAGGACGACGACAATCGCCGTGGTCGTGCTCGTAGGGTACGTGTTCCTATTAATGATTCTTTTGCCAAAATAAAATTTCGTATTCCCACTTTTAATGGCAAATATAATCTGGGTGCTTATCTTGATTGGGAATTAGAGGTTGAACAAAAATTTGCATGCCATGATATTCCTGCTAATTTACAAGTTAAGGCTGCTATTAGTGAATTTACTGAATTTGCTTTACTTTGGTGGCGTGAGTATAGACAAAGATATCCTGATAATATTCCAGCCACTTGGACGGCATTAAAAGCTGCTATGCGTCATCGTTTTGTGCCGTCATATTATGCTAGAGATTTGCTTAATCAAATGCAGCGTTTTCAACAAGTTTCACTTTCCGTAGAGGATTATTATCAAGCTTTGCAAAAGGGTATGATTCGCTGTGGTTTAGTTGAACTGGATGATGCTGCTATGGCTCGCTTTAGGGGTGGGTTAAATCGTGAAATTCAGAATATTCTTGATTATAAGCATTATGATGATATGACCACCTTATTTGAATATGCTTGTAAAGCTGAACGTGAAGTGCAGGATCGACAATCTTCGTCAAGACCTAACATTTTTGTAGGGTCCAAGACGTCTTCAGCTCCACGGTCGACACCTCCTTCCACGTCGCGCGACCACCCCTTGACCACGTCCAAGTCGAGTGCTCCATCCACGGCCAAATCTGCCTCGATCGTGCCGTCCTCCTCGTCGTCTGGACGAGCTCGTGATATTCAGTGTCACCGTTGCCGAGGATTTGGTCATGTGATACGCGATTGTCCCAATAAACGAACTATGTTGATTCGTGACGACGGTGGGTATTCTTCTGCTAGTGATTCTGAGGATATTCAGCAGACTATGCTTGCCACTAATCATGCAGATAATACGGAGCTTCATGTCGACTCTAGTGCGCCGACAGGTATGCCACTCTTGTTGTGCAGCGTGTTCTTAGTACACAGGTCGTTCAGGATGAAAAGCATCAGCGCCACAACATTTTTCATATCAAAGGCGTTGTGCAAGAACGAGCGGTGCGTATAATCATCGATGGTGGCAGTTGCAACAATTTGCCTAGTACGACCTTGGTGGAGCAGTTGTCATTGCCAACAAGGAAGCATCCGCATCCTTATCACGTTCAATGGCTTAATGATGGCGGCAAAATAAAGGTAACGCGCTCGGTACGTGTTCCTTTCTCTCTTGGCGCCTATTCTGATTTTGTAGATTGTGATGTTGTTCCAATGGAAGCATGCTCTTTGTTGCTTGGCCGCCCTTGGCAATATGATGTTGATAGTGTTCATCATGGTCGCTCCAATTATTATTCTTTAATGTTTAAGGGTCAGAAAATTATTATTCATCCTATGACACCTGAACAAGTTCTCAAAGATGATATTGCTCGAGCGACAAAAGCTGCAAAATTGGTTACATCGCCTCCTGTTGCACCTGTTCAACATGAGATCAAATTGAATAACCCTATCTTGCTTGCTACACGTGCTGATTTTAATGAATTACATGATGCTAATCTGCTTTGCTATGCGCTAGTTTGCTCTCGTATGCTTGTTTCACTAGATGAGGCGCCTATGTTGCATATTCCTCCTGCTGTTGCTAACCTTTTGTAGGACTATAAAGATGTTTTTTCTGCTGAATTGCCACCGGGTCTTCCTCCTATTCGTGGCATAGAACATCAGATTGATTTAATTCCAGGCGCACAGCTTCCTAATCGCGCCCCGTACCGCACAAATCCTGAGGAGACGAAAGAAATTCAGCGTCAAGTGCAGGCATTGCTTGATAAAGGTTACATTCGTGAGTCTCTCAGCCCTTGTTCGGTTCCTGTTTTGCTTGTTCCTAAGAAAGATGGTTCTTGGCGTATGTGTGTAGATTGTCGTGCAATTAACAATATTACAATTCGTTATCGATATCCTATACCACGCCTTGATGATATGCTTGATGAACTTAGTGGTGCCACAATTTTCTCTAAGGTTGATTTACGTAGTGGTTACCATCAAATAAGAATGAAATTAGGAGATGAATGGAAAACGGCTTTTAAAACTAAATTTGGCTTGTATGAATGGTTGGTTATGCCGTTTGGATTGTCTAATGCTCCTAGCACTTTTATGCGCTTAATGAATGAAGTTCTTCGGTCTTTCATTGGAATATTTGTTGTTGTCTATTTTGATGATATCCTTATATACAGCAAATGCATGAATGAGCATTTAGATCATTTGCGTGCTGTTTTTGATGCTTTGCGTGCTGCTCACTTGTTTGGAAACATGGAAAAATGCACTTTTTGCACGCAACGTGTTTTGTTTCTTGGATATGTTGTTACTCCACAGGGCATTGAGGTCGATAGCAGCAAGGTGGACGCCATTCAGAGTTGGCCAAAACCGACGACGGTCACACAGGTTCGCAATTTTCTTGGTCTTGCAGGCTTCTATCGTCGTTTTGTGCGGGATTTCAGTTCTATTGCTGCACCATTACATGAGCTGACCAAGAAGGGTGCGCCATTTGAGTGGGGCGCACCACAAGACGACGCATTCAACACTTTAAAGGAACGGTTAACTCATGCTCCTCTCTTACAATTGCCTAATTTTGATAAAGTGTTTGAATTGGAATGTGATGCTAGTGGAATTGGTTTGGGTGCTGTTTTGTTGCAAGATCATAAACCCATTGCTTATTTTAGTGAGAAGTTAAGTGGTGCTGCTCTTAAATATTCCACTTATGATAAAGAACTTTATGCTTTAGTAAGAACTTTGCAAACATGGCAGCATTATTAATGGCCTCGCGAATTTATTATTCATTCTGATCATGAGGCTTTGAAACATATTAGAACCCAAACTAATCTGAATCGTCGTCATGCTAAATGGGTTGAATTTATTGAATCTTTTCCATACATCATAAAACATAAAAACGGGAAGGAAAATGTGATTGCCGATGCTTTGTCTCGTCGTTATATGATGGTATCCCAATTAGACTTTAAAATCTTTGGTTTGTAAGCTTTGAAAGATCAATATGTGAATGATGCTGATTTTCATGATATTATGATGCATTGTAAGGATGGCAAACCCTAGGGCAAATTTCATATGCAGGATGGGTTCCTGTTTCGTGCTAACAAGCTGTGTATTCCAGCTAGCTCGGTTCGTCTTTTGTTGTTACAGGAGGCGCATGGAGGTGGTCTTATGGGTCACTTCGGAGTTTTCAAGACACATGAGGTGTTGGCCGACCATTTCTTTTGGCCACGGATGCGCCGTGATGTTGAGCGCCTTGTTGCACGCTGTATACATGTCAAAAAGCTAAATCTCGTTTGGGTAATCATGGTTTATATATGCCCTTGCCTGTTCCCTCTTCTCCTTGGCGTGATATTTCGATGGATTTTGTTTTGGGATTGCCTCGCACTAAGAAGGGGACGGACAGTATTTTTGTGGTTGTTGATCGTTTCTCTAAAATGGCTCACTTTATACCTTGTCATAAAACTGATGATGCCTCAAATGTTGCTGAATTGTTCTTTAGAGAGATTGTTAGATTCCATGGAATTCCTAAAACAATTGTCTCTGATCGTGATGCTAAGTTTCTTAGTCATTTTTGGCGTTCTCTTTGGAATAAATTAGGAACTAAGCTGCTGTTTAGTACTTGTCATCCTCAAACTGATGGGCAAACTGAGGTAGTAAATAGAACTTTGTCGGCTATGCTTAGAGCTGTTTTAGATAAAAATTTGAGACGCTGGGAAGATTGTTTACCTCATGTTGAATTTGCTTATAATCGTGCTACACATTCTGCCACTAAGATGTGTCCTTTTGAGGTTGTTTATGGCTATGTTCCTAGGGCGCCTATTGATTTGTTTGCTATTGATGCTGAAGATGAACCACATCTTGATGCTCTTGCTCATATTGATCACATGAAACAATTGCATGAAGAAACACAACACAACATTACCATTGCTAATAAAAAGTATCAAGTTGCTGGTAGTAAAGGTAGAAAACATATTTCTTTTGAACCTGGTGATTTGGTTTGGTTGCACTTGCGTAAAGATAGATTTCCTACTTTGCGTCGTTCTAAACTGATGCCTCGTGCTGCTGGTCCTTTTAAAATGCTAACCAAGATTAACGATAATGCTTATGTTCTTGACTTGCCCATGGAGTTTGGTGTTTCCACTAGTTTTAATGTTGCAGATTTGAAACCATACTTGGGTGAGGATGATGAGTTGCCGTCGAGGACGACTTCACTTCAAGAAGGGGAGGATGATGAGGACATCAACGACATACGAATAATGACGACGGAAGATGGCGCGCCAAACCAAGCTGTCACACCTTCACCTCTCGTCGTCGCGCCTCCTCGAGTTACAGATCCATCTTCTAACGAGACGACGACGTACAAGGGCCCAATCACTAGAGCTCGAGCCCAGGAATTGAAGACGGTTTTGATGCTAAGGAACGACGGCCCAGGATGATGTCGCCCGAAGGCCCACGTGGCCCAAGTCGCACGACTCCCTCTCCACCGCGCGCCTCTCCACTTCAGCCGGCCCTAGATGCCTCGTCCTCCCCCTATATAGTCAAGGGCTGCGCCCCTCGTAATCTTCGAGTTTTGTTTTAAGTTTAGCTTAGCTATACATCCGTCTCTCGACGTGAATTCAGAACTCCACCTTCGTGCAATACATCAGATTGCTCGCCTCTAATTCTTCCTCGTTCTTCGATTGCGCGTAAGAATTGATCCTCGTGATCAGGTTGATCTTGTTTACCACAAGGTTAATATCCTCCGAAAGTTGGTTCAGCGATTACATTGGCGCTTCGGCTTGCTCGTCGTAGTCGGATCGTGAGGGTCGACATCCACCAAATCGAAGTTATCTCCACTCGCCGAAAGATCAGGCACTCTACACCTATCAAAGCCAATGAGGACGCCAATGCTCAGTTGCAACAGTTCTTAGAGTTGTGCAGCACCTTTACCCAACATGACTCCGGATGCCATTAGGCTCCATCTGTTCCTATTCTTGCTGCTAGGCAAAACCAAGCAATGGTTCTACACCAATAAGGAGGTTGTCAACACATAGGAGAAATGCTCTACTCCGTTCCTCGCAAAGTTCTTCCTATTGGGTTAAACTAACTCTTTACGGGGAAGAATTTCAAGTTTCCATCAGGTGGGTGGAGAAACAATACCAGAAGCGTGGGAAAGGCATCAGCAATATATCTTGGCCTGTCCCCATCATGGAATGGATAAATGGCTTATTATGTAGAATTCTGCAATGGACTGATAGCCTCAAGCCGTCATCACACTGATGCCGTTGCTGGAGGAGCCTTCTTCTCACTCACAGTCAAATTGGCAACCGAGTTAATTGAGAAGATGATCTCCAATCAAGGCTGGAATGATAAGCGACTCTAGCCACTGCGTGAGGCATGCACACCTTCAAGGAGACGGACATGCTCACCGCGAAAGTGGACCATATCTTGAAGCGGCTAGACAACCACGACGACCCCATCCTAATGGGCACAGTACAAGCTCTGGACCATTGCATGACATGTGAGGTCTATGGATACACGGGACATTCGGGCAATGACTGCTCGAAGACTAGTGAAGAGGTTGCGTTCGTGAACAACGGGTATCGCCCTCAAGTAGGTCAGGGGTGGCAACCACGCCCCTATCAAAAAGGTAACAATGGTTATTTTAACAATTCTTGCAATCCTAACCAACCTGATAGGTGTAGAGTGCCCGATCTTTCGGCGAGTGGAGATAACTTCGATTTGGTGGATGTTGACCCTCACGATCCGACTACGACGAGCAAGCCGAAGCGCCAATGCAATCGCTGAACCAACTTCCGGAGGATATTAACTTTGCGGTAAACAAGATCAACCTGATCACGAGGATCAATTCTTACGCGCAATCGAAGAACGAGCAAGAATTAGAGGCGAGCAATCTGATGTATTGCACGAAGGTGGAGTTCTGAATTCACGTCGAGAGACGGATGTATAGCTAAGCTAAACTTAAAACAAAACTCAAAGATTACAAGGGGCGCAGCCCTTGACTATATAGGGGGAGGACGAGGCATCTAGGGCCGGCTGAAGTGGAGAGGCGCGCGGTGGAGAGGGAGTCGTGCGACTTGGGCCACGTGGGCCTTCGGGCGACATCATCCTGGGCCGTCGTTCCTTAGCATCAAAATCGTCTTCAATTCCTGGGCTCGAGCTCTAGTGATTGGGCCCTTGTACGTCGTCGTCTCGTTAGAAGATGGATCCGTAACTCGAGGAGGCGCGACGATGAGAGGTGGAGGCGTGACAGCTTGGTTTGGCGCGCCATCTTCCGTCGTCATTATTCGTATGTCGTTGATGTCCTCATCAGAGGCGATGTAACCAATTTTGCAGCTTTTGTCGCTCGAGCAATATCATCTTTAAGAACTTGTTCAGGTGTCATAGGATGAATAACAATTTTCTGACCCTTAAACATGAAGGAATAATAATTGGAGCGACCATGATGAACACTATCAACATCATATTGCCAAGGACGGCCAAGCAACAAAGAGCATGCTTCCATTGGAACAACATCACATTCTACAAAATCAGAATAGGCGCCAAGAGAGAAAGGAACACGTACCGAGCGCGTTACCTTTATTTTGCCGCCATCATTAAGCCATTGAACGTGATAAGGATGCGGATGCTTCCTTGTTGGCAATGACAACTGCTCCACCAAGGTCGTACTAGGCAAATTGTTGCAACTGCCACCATCGATGATTATACGCACCGCTCGTTCTAGCACAACGCCTTTGATATGAAAAATGTTGTGGCACTGATGCTTTTCATCCTGAACGACCTGTGTACTAAGAACACGCTGCACAACAAAAGTTGCATACCTGTCGGCGGCACTAGAGTCGACATGAAGCTCCGTATTATCTGCATGATTAGTGGCAAGCATAGTCTGCTGAATATCCTCAGAATCACTAGCAGAAGAATACCCACCGTCGTCACGAATCAACATAGTTCGTTTATTTGGCCAATCGCGTATCACATGACCAAATCCTCGGTAACGATGACACTGAATATCACGAGCTCGTCCAGACGACGAGGAGGACGGCACGATCGAGGCAGATTTGACCGTGGATGGAGCACTCGACTTGGACGTGGTCGAGGAGTGGTCGCGCGACGTGGAAGGAGGTGTCGACCGTGGAGCTGAAGGCGTCTTGGACCCTACAAAAATCTTAGGTCTTGACGAAGATTGTCGATCCTGCACTTCATGTTCAGCTTTGCAAGCATATTCAAATAAGGTGGTCATATCATCATAATGCTTATAATCAAGAATGTTCTGAATTTCATGATTTAACCCACCCCTAAAGCGAGCCATAGCAGCATCATCCAGTTCAACTAAACCACAGCGAATCATACCCTTTTGCAAAGCTTGATAATAATCCTCTACAGAAAGTGAACCTTGTTGAAAACGCTGCATTTGATTAAGCAAATCTCTAGCATAATATGACGACACAAAACGATGACGCATAGCAGCTTTTAATGCCGCCCAAGTGGCTGGAATATTATCAGGATATCTTTATCTATACTCACGCCACCAAAGTAAAGCAAATTCAGTAAATTCACTAATAGCAGCCTTAACTTGTAAATTAGCAGGAATATCATGGCTTGCAAATTTTTGTTCAACCTCTAATTCCCAATCAAGATAAGCACCCGGATCATATTTGCCATTAAAAGTGGGAATACGAAATTTTATTTTGGCAAAAGAATCATTAATAGGAACACGTACCCTACGAGCACGACCACGGCGATTGCCGTCGTCCTGCTCGGTGTCGGCGCCGTAGTCACGTGCATGTTGTAGCTCCGTGAGCTGCGTCGTCATGGTCCCAAGCTGCGTCGACATGGCCTCAAGACGAGTCATGATCGTCGCGAGCGTGGTGCGGGAAGCCGTATCAGCGAGGTCCAGTTGATCAAAACGCTCATTCGACGAAGTGACCGTAGAGTCAAGCCTCTCGTGCATCGTCTTCATGTCGTTTTGTAGACCATCAACCTGTGCCTGGACATCCTGGAGGGTGAGCTCCTTCGACTTCGAGCTGTTTTCTGCCATAGAAACACAAGCAATACAAAAAGCGGGATCCTACAACGAGAGGTGAGTGGTGGATGAAAAGCTCAATCAAAAAGCTGTTATCAAATTCTTACCCGTCCTTACCAAGCACGCAAGCATGAACTGCAACCACAGGTAAAACCGGTGGAAGATTGGAGGAGCGATTGCATGGTGAAACAAAAACCTGCTCGTAGTAGAAAATTTGTGGGCTAGGAGGCTGCACTGAATCCAAGGGTTAGCACAATTCAAACAATAACTGCAAAGCTGAATAATGGTGCTAAATGGGAAAAGATTGCTGCCGGTACAAGTGCAAGAGGAAGGAAGAAGGATCAAAACAAAGTGCAGCAAGAACGCGTCGCCTGTGTTGCTCGGCCGCTCTTTTTTTTCTCTTTTTTTTTCTTTCTTTTTTTTTGATGCCTTTTTCTGAAAATATAAACAATGAGACCTCAAATGAGCAATTAAGCACAAGCTCTCTCTCTCTCTCTCGCTCTCTAGAGTAGGGACATACGAAACCGAACAGAACCAAACACAGGGCAAGGTGAGCGGGTTACGACGTAACCGAGTAGGACTCGATCGGTGAGGCAGTGATTGACCCGGACTCACGGTGCAGCGGAAAAGCTTGGCAAGCGATCGGCTGACCACAACTTGGCAAGCGAGACGGGGTAAACAGATGTGTTTGACCTTACCATGTTGGACTGGGTTTTTGGCTAAGCATATGGCACTAGAGTTATCACACATGAGTGGAACACTCTTAAAGGTTAACCCATAGTCTCTCATGATGGATACTATCCATAGGATTTGTGAGCAGCAGCTAGCAGCAGCAACATTGATAGGTGTAGAGTGCCCGATCTTTCGGCGAGTAGAGATAACTTCGATTTGGTGGATGTCGACCCTCACGATCCGACTACGACGAGCAAGCCGAAGCGCCAATGCAATCGCTGAACCAACTTCCAGAGGATATTAACCTTGCGGTAAACAAGATCAACCTGATCACGAGGATCAATTCTTACGCGCAATCGAAGAACGAGCAAGAATTAGAGGCGAGCAATCTGATGTATTGCACGAAGGTGGAGTTCTGAATTCACGTCGAGAGACAGATGTATATCTAAGCTAAACTTAAAACAAAACTCAAAGATTGCAAGGGGCGCAGCCCTTGACTAAATAGGGGGAGGACGAGGCATCTAGGGCCGGCTGAAGTGGAGAGGCGCGCGGTGGAGAGGAAGTCGCGCGACTTGGGCCACGTGGGCCTTCGGGCGGCGTCATCCTGGGCCGTCGTTCCTTAGCATCAAAACCGTCTTCAGTTCCTAGGCTCGAGCTCTAGTGATTGGGCCCTTGTACGTCGTCGTCTTGTTAGAAGATGGATCCGTAACTCGAGGAGGCGCGACGACGAGAGGTGGAGGCGTGACAGCTTGGTTTGGCGTGACAGTTTATGAGATTTTAGCTTGCTATACAACTGCTCACTGTTGGTGGTTTTTAGATGCCCATTTTATCTACCAAAAAGGGATGTTCTGCGTCTTAATTTGGTGGTTTGGACTAACAATTAACCCCATATTTGCATATATTTGTAGTTGTTCTGATTTGGACATAATCGTAGGAAACAGGTATAAAACAGGACAATTATGGATAAAGAGCTGAAGAGTAATGAAGATTGGCCAGATTCGAAGCCGCGCTGATCGGCGCAACCCTTGCGTCGATTGGCGGACGAGGAAAAGATGACGAAAACACGATCCGGTCCAGGAAAGATGAAGGCCCAGCCCAGTATGAGTTAGAGTCGGTGGAAGTTGACCTAATCCCGTCGAGTATAAAAGGAAGATAATTATCAAAAGCCAAGGACGACCAAGGAGGGAGGCGATCGCGAGAATCAGTTATTAAAACTAGGGTTCCAGGATATTGGCGGCGGAGGTTCGTCAACACCTATGAGATCCATCAGAAGGGAGGTCGCGTCGATCCGCGCGACGCTTGCGCCGATCGGCTCGTGCGCGTTCCAGCGCTATTTCTCACCCCTCTGCTATGTCTAGCGGAAGGATGAGTGAGTAGTCTCATATTCTCTTCTCTGGTGCAGGGATCTGGTCATGTAACTCTCATACTTGTTGATACTCTTTCGATGAATTTAATCTATGTGATGAACTTTATTGCACATCTATCTATCCCTTTCATTAGTGTATCGGCCAATACACTTTTGCCCATTACATAGTGCAAGAAACCGGTGGGGAGCTAATAGCCTCTGTAGTGATAGCCGGGGTGAACGAAACCACCATGTCTTGTAGAATATTAGAGTCATCACTCGAGTTGATAAGAATAAGGTTGCATGCTAGTGAACCAATCCGAAGGAGAGAATCCTTCATTATTCTGTTGCCTCTTCAATAACATTCACCTTCCACTTTCTCACCGTTATTATTCACACCAACCAACCCATTGCAATTTGTTAGTAACCTTTTAATAGTATTAGTTTCGCTCGTTCCCAATGGATTTGATAACCTTGGAGTACTCTGAGGGAAAAAGAGCTACAACTGTACACCGTCCTCTTGCGGTATATAAGTGGGTGCGTAATTACGACCAACAAGCCCTTTTTCTGGCGCCGTTGCTAGGGAACAAGCCAGTTCTTTTACTATTAATATTTTACTAACGTCTAATCCTCTCTTTTCTAGTTGTTTTCGTTTTTGTGTTTTGTGTGAATTTTCAGGATGAGTATGACAAGACCTTCTCGGACACTCAGGGAACTTTCTCTACCATCTCCAGACGTGCTGGTGCCTCAACCCTCAGATGAGAAGGCCACGGCCTCCTCGTATGTGTTGAACCCCATTATCATTAGCATGGCCGAAGCTAACAAGTTCTTTGGAGCGAAAGAGGAGAACCCATATACTCACTTACAAGATTTGGAGGCACTTTGCCAAACATTCCATCATGAAGGAGTGCCTCGGGATCTTTATAGGTGGCTGCTTTTCCCATTCCCTTTGGGAGGAAAAGCCAAAGAGTGGCACAAGGCAGCATCTCGAGAAGCAAAAGGTAAGTGGAGTGAGTTAGTTGGAAATTTTTGTCTCCACTATTTTCCTTTGCCAAAGGTGTAGAAGTTGAGATGGGAAGTGGTCAACTTCTTACAAGAAGATGAAGAATCTCTCGCGGAAGCCTGGACGCGTTTTCAAACATTGTTGAAACAAGGACCTGACCTTGGCATTGATGAGAATATGTGCGCTCAGACCTTCTACATGGCCATAAACAAGGCATCGAGGATGCATTTGGACGGATCGGCCGGAGGAAGTTTTTTGAGATTGACAGCCAAGGTAGGGATCGAATTGTTAGGCAAAATTGCCGAGAATGAAGCTTTGCACAAGCATTGGGAAGAATATCTAGAACCAAATCGGCAATGCCTAGAAGTTATGAAGAAGGAAGAGTCGCCAGCTGAACAGGTCTTGATGTATGAGAGCAGATCAATGATTACTTTGGAGCAAATCGAAGAGATAAAGCCCGTCAGACCCGCCTCTATGGACCTGACATGTGCGCCGATCGACGCAGTCTCTAAGCCGATCGGCACAGTCGCGATAACAGGAGAACCGATCACCCTGACGACTCCGTCAAGTAGAAAGGAATATACCAAGATAGAAGCTGCGATTCTGGACAACCACCTGAAGGAATTTGAAGGGAATTTTGCTAAACCGAAGGGGAATAGAACATTGGCGAATGCTAGACCACTTGACGAATTTGAGCCAATGGACTGGATTCCCATTGATTTTTCACAAGAATTGCTTAATATGAGAAGATCCTTCAGTCCGCAATACGCCTCCGAAGCCGGAATTGAGTATAATTTCCCAAGTAATCGCCTCAAGTCGGAAGTTTTTGATCAAGAGATTATTGGGAGAGTTCTAGGGAAGCTTTACAAGGATGATATAGAGCTTGATGGAACAGAGGTGAAACAAGCGAAGAGATTGCTAGATAGTTGCTTTGAGCCAGCCCCCTACGAAAGATTATGTGGTGTGTATGCTGTAGGTGTCACTGAAGAGGAAAAAGAAGAACCGTACATACCCTGTTAGATATTTGGGAAGAAATTTCCGAAAGCCTTGTGTGATTTTGGCTCCCGTGTCAGCTTGATGACTTACGATGCATTCATTAGCATGCCTTATGGAACTCAACAGCGGCTGATGGGGACTGAACTTGAGCTGATCATGGTGGATGGTAGGAAAACCAAGCCACTGGGAGTGATCAAGAATGTCGAAATTGAGATCAGCTCGAAAACAATGCCGGTAGATTTCTTCGTTCTAGACAATAAAGAACCTGGGGTTGAAGATATCATTCAGGGAAGGCCATTCTTAAGATTAGTATAAGCTGTTTTGGATGCTAGGAAAGGTCAAATCACGCTACACCTGGGAGAGGAAGAAGTGCAATTTTAATTTAATGATCCATCTCATCAAGACACTTCTTACTATCAGGAATTCTGCCCAGAGGAAGACGAGAGGATAGGGATAGATATGGGAGACCCACTGGACCACATCATGCGTGGAACTGACAAGTATACTGCCAGCGCCGATCGGCGCGACCCTTGCGCCGACCGGCTGAATCATACTGCCAGCGCCGATCGGCGCGACCCTTGTGCCAATCGGCTGAATCATACTGGCAGCGCCGATCGGCGCGACCCTTGCGCCGATCGGCTCAATCATACTGGCAGCGCCGATCGGCGCGACCCTTGCGCCGATTGGCTCAATCATACTGGCAGCACCGATCGGCGTGACCCTTGCGCCGATTGGCTCAATCATATTGGCAGCGCCGATCGGCTCAACCAGGAAAATCCTTAATTTGAACCTCTCGGGGAGCTGGATCTAGACGAAGCGCCAGAAGTGGAATAGAAGGAACTTCCGAAGGAGCTACGCTATGAATATCTAGAAATAAATAGAACATATCCAGTTATTGTGAACAACGCCCTAACAAAAGAAGAAACAGAGAGGCTTCTTGTTGTGCTCAAAACGTATAAGAAGGCCATTGGTTACACATTGGATGACATCATGGGAATCAGCCCCGCATTTTGCACCCACAAGATTAACTTGGAGGAGAATACTAAACCAATGGTTGAAGGGATGTGAAGGTTGAAGGAATCAATGAAGCCAGTGGTTAAAAAGGAGATTTTGAAGCTGCTTAATGCAGGTATGATCTACCCTGTTGCTGATAGTGAATGGGTTGGTCCAGTGCATTGTGTACCCAAGAAAGGAGGGTTGACAGTAGTGCCTAACGAGAATAATGAGTTGATCCCTCAAAGGACTGTAACTGGATGGAGAATGTGCATAGATTATAGAAGTTTGAACAAAGTGACGAAGAAAGATCACTATCCTCTTCCGTTCATTGATGAGATGCTTGAAAGATTAGCAAGGAATTCATACTTTTGTTATTTGGATGGATATAGTGGTTTCTTTCAAATACCGGTAAGACCAGAAGATCAGTAGAAAACTACTTTTACTTGCCCTTTTGGGACATATGCATATAGAGGGATGCCATTTGGTCTTTGCAACGCGCCTGCAACATTTCAAAGATGCATGAATGCAATGTTCGCTGAATTCATAGAAGATATTATGGAGGTATTTATGGATGACTTCTCCGTGCATGGTGCTGATTTTGATAGCTGTTTGGAGAATTTGGAGAAGGTTTTGAAAAGGTGTGTTGAATGCGACTTAGTTCTTAATTGGGAGAAGTGTCACTTCATGGTAACAAAAGGGATAATACTTGGTTATGTCATATCTAAAAGAGGGATAGAGGTTGATAAGGCAAAGGTATCTACAGTCGAGAAATTACCTCCCCCTACTGATCTTACAACTTTGAGGAGTTTTCTTGGACATGCCAACTTCTATCGCAGATTTGTTAAGGATTATTTGAAGATTGCTAAACCCCTGACAGAATTATAAAGCAAGATACAGAATTTGTTATGGACGAGGAAAGACTCTTGGCCTTCAGAAGATTAAAGGAAGCTCTATGCTCTGCACCCGTTATGCAGCCACCTGATTGGAGTTTCCCTTTTGAAATTATGTGTGATGCAAGCGACTATGCAGTTGGAGCTGTTCTTGGACAACAGAAGAAAGGTAAAGTGCATGCTATTTATTATGCTAGCAAAACTTTGAATGAGGCGCAGATCAATTATACAATAACTGAGAAAGAGATGTTAGCTGTTATATTTTTTTTTGAGAAGTTTAGATCCTACATTCTAAATTCTAAGGTGATTGTATATACTGATCATGCTGCTATAAGATACTTGGTTTCAAAAAAGGAGTCTAAGCCTCGGTTAATGCGATGGGTATTGATGCTGCAAGAATTTGATTTGGAGATAAGAGATAAGAAAGAAGTAGAACATTCTGTAGCAGATCACTTATCTCGTCTTGAATCACCATCGACAAGAGCAGTTGTTTGCCGCATTTGATCGTAGAGAAAACTGGATGATGGATATTATCAAAGGTTTCAAGGGACAAACTGATCTGATGAACAAGAACACAAGGAAAAGAGTTAATAGTGAAATGAGAAAATTTATATGGGCTGACCCATACTTGTATAGGTATTGCGAGGACGGAGCAGTACGGAGATGTGTACCCAGAGAAGAAAGAGCAAGCATTTTAGCAAAATGTCATTCTTCGGATTATGGGGGACATTATGGCTACTTCAGAACATAGGCAAAGATATGGGCGAGTGGATTCTATTGGCCTACTATGCATGAAGATGCAAAAAGGTATGTTGCAACATGTGCTTAATGCCAACAAATAGGGAATGTTAACAATAGGAATGCAATGCCTCTTAAGTACAATCTTCAAGTCGATATCTTTGATGTTTGGGGTATGGATTTTATGGGACCCTTTGTGAATTCTCATGGTTTCGAGTACATATTGGTCGTCGTTGATTATGTCTCCAAGTGGGTCGAAGCAATGGCATGCAAGGCTAATACTACAAGAGAATCAAGGAGTATACTTCAGGAGCAGATATTTCCTAGGTACGGGGTACCGAGGATAATAATTACAGATGGAGGATCCCATTTTACAGGAGGAGAATTTGCTAGGTTTTTAACCAAATCTGAAGTTGAACATAGAATTGGAACAGCCTACCATCCCCAGACAAATGGACAAGCAGAAACTTCAAATAGGCAATTAAAGGGAATTCTGCAGAAGATTGTTACAAAGGAAGGAAAAGATTGGGCCATGAAGCTTAATGGAGCATTATGGGCATATAGGACGGCATTCAAGACACCAATTGGTATGACACCGTACCAATTCATCTATGGGAAATTGTGTCACCTACCGGTGGAATTGGAACATAAGGCTTATTGGGCTATAAAGGAAATGAATTTGGATCTTGATGCCGCCGGCATGAAAAGGAAGATACAACTAAGTGAATTGGAAGAGATGCGATCACGTGCATATGAAAATGCAGCCATATACAAAGAGAAAACAAAGAAGTGGTACGATAAGAAGCTTTTGAAGAAGGAATTCAAGGAAGGAGATCAGGTGCTCCTATTTAATTCGCGATTCAGATTATTTGGTAAAGGCAAACTGCGAAGCAAATGGGAGGGACCTTATCTTGTGAATACGGTGTTACCTTCAAGAGCGGTAATCATAATGGATGGCAAGAGAAACAAGTACACGGTGAACGGACAACATCTAAAGGGATACCTAGAACCCGACACATTTGAATTAAAATCTTTTGATGTGTATTTCACTGCTTAGTACCCCGTGTGGTCGAGCTTAATGACGTAAAACAAAAGCTTGTATGTATTTTAATTTCCGTAGTGATTTGGCATTTAGTGTACCGCGCCGATCGGCGCGTTGCTGCTACTCAGCTTGAGAGTGCCCTTAAGGAGCTTGATGAATTCAAAGGTAGACCAACTCTTTTGGGTGCATGTCAGAATTGCCCCAAGCTCCCTTGAGTCCAAGAGCTTGAGTCCAAGCTGCTAGATGAGACTTGCTCGAAAGTTCTCCCACCACCATGTATAACGTGTGGCTTTCTCAAGGATAATCTTACAATCACCAGAGAGGGAAACAAGAACCTAACTCAAGAAAATGACTATCTCATCTCTTGTCTCAAAAGAACCCTAGTGGGCGATGAAAAGATCGAGAGTGATTTGTTAAGAGTTAATGATGAGGACATCACCGACATACGAATAATGACGACGGAAGATGGCGCGCCAAACCAAGCTGTCACGCTTCCACCTCTCGTCGTCGCGCCTCCTCGAGTTACGGATCCATCTTCTAACGAGACGACGACGTACAAGGGCCCAATCACTAGAGCTCGAGCCCAGGAATTGAAGACGGTTTTGATGCTAAGGAACGACGGCCCAGGATGATGTCGCCCGAAGGCCCACGTCGCACGACTCCCTCTCCACCGCGCCCCTCTCCACTTCAGCCGGCCCTAGATGCCTCGTCCTCCCCCTATATAGTCAAGGGCTGCGCCCCTTGTAATCTTTGAGTTTTGTTTTAAGTTTAGCTTAGCTATACATCCGTCTCTCGACGTGAATTCAGAACTCCACCTTCGTGCAATACATCAGATTGCTCGCCTCTAATTCTTGCTCGTTCTTCGATTGCGCGTAAGAATTGATCCTCGTGATCAGGTTGATCTTGTTTACCGCAAGGTTAATATCCTCCGGAAGTTGGTTCAGCGATTGCATTGGCGCTTCGGCTTGCTCGTCGTAGTCGGATCGTGAGGGTCAACATCCACCAAATCGAAGTTATCTCCACTCGCCGAAAGATCGGGCACTCTACACCTATCACCGAAGGCCCACGTGGCCCAAGTCGCACGACTCCCTCTCCACCGCGCGCCTCTCCACTTCAGCCGGCCCTAGATGCCTCGTCCTCCCCCTATATAGTCAAGGGCTGCGCCCCTTGTAATCTTTGAGTTTTGTTTTAAGTTTAGCTTAGCTATACATCCGTCTCTCGACGTGAATTCAGAACTCCACCTTCGTGCAATACATCAGATTGCTCGCCTCTAATTCTTGCTCGTTCTTCGATTGCGCGTAAGAATTGATCCTCGTGATCAGGTTGATCTTGTTTACCGCAAGGTTAATATCCTCCGGAAGTTGGTTCAGCGATTGCATTGGCGCTTCGGCTTGCTCGTCGTAGTCGGATCGTGAGGGTCAACATCCACCAAATCGAAGTTATCTCCACTCGCCGAAAGATCGGGCACTCTACACCTATCACCGAAGGCCCACGTGGCCCAAGTCGCACGACTCCCTCTCCACCGCGCGCCTCTCCACTTCAGCCGGCCCTAGATGCCTCGTCCTCCCCCTATATAGTCAAGGGCTGCGCCCCTTGTAATCTTTGAGTTTTGTTTTAAGTTTAGCTTAGCTATACATCCGTCTCTCGACGTGAATTCAGAACTCCACCTTCGTGCAATACATCAGATTGCTCGCCTCTAATTCTTGCTCGTTCTTCGATTGCGCGTAAGAATTGATCCTCGTGATCAGGTTGATCTTGTTTACCGCAAGGTTAATATCCTCCGGAAGTTGGTTCAGCGATTGCATTGGCGCTTCGGCTTGCTCGTCGTAGTCGGATCGTGAGGGTCAACATCCACCAAATCGAAGTTATCTCCACTCGCCGAAAGATCGGGCACTCTACACCTATCAAGTGGTATCAGATTCCAGTGTTTCTCGGTGAGTTTTATCCAAGTCCACATAAAAAGAAAACTACAACAAAAAAAGTTTACCCCAGTACGGTTTTGAGCCTTGCACTTTCGTTCAATAATTTGCGTTGTTGAGTTTTTGTGCTTTCGCTTTTGATCGTTGCTGGTACACTATGTTTCATCGTTTTCTTCCTGTCATCGTCGTATCCTTCCGCCGTGCCGCTTGTTTTCACCACCACAGTTTGCTTTCCGCCGCATCTGTTTACCCCGTCTCGCTTGCCAAATTTTCCCACTGCACCGTGAGTCCGGGTCAATCACTGCCTCGATGATCGAGTCCTACCCGGTTACGTCGTGACCCGCTCGCCTCGCCCTGTGTTTAGTTCTGTTCGGTTTCGTGTGTCCCGCTCGCCTCGCTAATCGAGTCCTACTTGGTTACGTCGTGACCCGCTCGCCTCGCCCTGTGTTTAGTTCTGTTCAGTTTCGTGTGTCCCACTCGCCTCGCTGATCGAGTCCTACTCGGTTACGTCGTGACCCGCTCGCCTCGCCCTGTGTTTGTTTCTGCTCGGTTTCGTTTGTTCCTACTCTAGAGAGAGAGAGAGAGAGAGAGAGTCTCATCTTTTAATTACCATTCTACCCCTGCCTCAAAAAAAAAGCGCTTGTGCTTAATTGCTTATTTGAGGTCTCATTGTTTATATTTTCAGCAAAAGTATAAAAAAAAAGAGAAAAAAAAAGAAAAAAAAAAGAAAAAAAAGAGAAAAAAAAAGAGCGGCCGAGCAACACAGGCGACGCGTTCTTGCTGCACTTTGTTTTGATCCTTTTTCCTTCCTCTTGCACTTGTACCGGCAGCAATCTTTTCGCGTTTAGCACCATTATTCAGCTTTGCACTTATTGTTTGAATTGTGCTAACCCTGATTGAGTGCAGCCTCCTAGCCCCACAAATTTTCTACTACGAGCAGGTATTTGTTTCACCACGTAATCGCTCCACCAATCTTCCACCGGTTTTACCTGTGGTTGCAGTTCACGCTTGCGTGCTTGGTAAGGACGGGTAAGAATTTGATAACAGCTTTTTGATTGAGCTTTTCATCCACCACTCACCTCTCGTTGTAGGATCCCGCTTTTTATATTGCTTATGTTTCTATGGCAGAAAACAGCTCGAAGTCGGAGGAGCTCACCCTCCAGGATGTCCCGCCACAGGTAGATGGTCTACAAAACGACATGAAGACGATGCACGAGAGACTTGACTCTACGGTCACTTCGTCGAATGAGCGTTTTGATCAACTGGACCTTGCTGATACGGCTGCCCGCACCATGCTCGCGACGATCATGACTCGTCTTGAGGCCATGTCGACGCAGCTTGGGACCATGACGACGCAGCTCACGGAGTTGCAACATGCACGTGACTTGATAGGTGTAGAGTGCCCGATCTTTCGGCGAGTGGAGATAACTTCGATTTGGTGGATGTTGACCCTCACGATCCGACTACGACGAGCAAGCCGAAGCGCCAATGCAATCGCTGAACCAACTTCCGGAGGATATTAACCTTGCGGTAAACAAGATCAACCTGATCACGAGGATCAATTCTTACGCGCAATCGAAGAACGAGCAAGAATTAGAGGCGAGCAATCTGATGTATTGCACGAAGATGGAGTTCTGAATTCACGTCGAGAGACGGATGTATAGCTAAGCTAAACTTAAAACAAAACTCCAAGATTACAAGGGGCGCAGCCCTTGACTATATAGGGGGAGGACGAGGCATCTAGGGCCGGCTGAAGTGGAGAGGCACGAGGTGGAGAGGGAGTCGTACGACTTGGGCCACGTGGGCCTTCGGGCGACATCATCCTGGGCCGTCGTTCCTTAGCATCAAAACCGTCTTCAATTCCTGGGCTCGAGCTCTAGTGATTGGGCCCTTGTACGTCGTCGTCTCGTTAGAAGATGGATCCATAACTCAAGGAGGCGCGACGACGAGAGGTGGAGGCGTGACAGCTTGGTTTGGCGCGCCATCTTCTGTCGCCATTATTCGTATGTCGTTGATGTCCTCATCATCCTCCCCTTCTTGAAGTGAAGTCGTCCTCGACGGCAACTCATCATCCTCACCCAAGTATGGTTTCAAATCATGATTAGCCAAACAAGATTTAGCTTTTTGACATGTAGTACAGCATGCAACAAGGCGCTCAACATCACGGCGCATCCGTGGCCAAAAGAAATGGTCGGCCAACACCTCATGTGTCTTGAAAACTCCGAAGTGACCCATAAGACCACCTCCATGCGCCTCCTGTAACAACAAAAGACGAACCGAGCTAGCTGGAATACACAGCTTGTTAGCACGAAACAGGAACCCATCCTGCATATGAAATTTGCCCCAAGGTTTGCCATCCTTACAATGCATCAAAATATCATGAAAATCAGCATCATTCACATATTGATCTTTCAAAGCTTGCAAACCAAAGATTTTAAAGTCTAATTGGGACAGCATCATATAACGACGAGACAAAGCATCGGCAATCACATTTTCCTTCCCGTTTTTATGTTTAATGATGTATGGAAAAGATTCAATAAATTCAACCCATTTAGCATGACGACGATTCAGATTAGTTTGGGTTCTAATATGTTTCAAAGCCTCATGATCAGAATGAATAATAAATTCGCGAGGCCATAAATAATGCTGCCATGTTTGCAAAGTTCTTACTAAAGCATAAAGTTCTTTATCATAAGTGGAATATTTAAGAGCAGCACCACTTAACTTCTCACTAAAATAAGCAATGGGTTTATGATCTTGCAACAAAACAGCACCCAAACCAATTCCACTAGCATCACATTCCAGTTCAAACACTTTATCAAAATTAGGCAATTGTAAGAGAGGAGCATGAGTTAACCGTTCCTTTAAAGTGTTGAATGCGTCGTCTTGTGGTGCGCCCCACTCAAATGGCGCACCCTTCTTGGTCAGCTCATGTAATGGTGCAGCAATAGAACTGAAATCCCGCACAAAACGACGATAGAAGCCTGCAAGACCAAGAAAACTGCGAACCTGTGTGACCGTCGTCGGTTGGGGCCAACTCTGAATGGCGTCCACCTTGCTGCTATCGACCTCAATGCCCTGTGGAGTAACAACATATCCAAGAAACGAAACACGTTGCGTGCAAAAAGTGCATTTTTCCATGTTCCCAAACAAGTGAGCAGCACGCAAAGCATCAAAAACAGCACGCAAATGCTCTAAATGCTCATTCATGGATTTGCTGTATATAAGGATATCATCAAAATAGACAACAACAAATATTCCAATGAAAGACCGAAGAACTTCATTCATTAAGCGCATAAAAGTGCTAGGAGCATTAGACAATCCAAACGGCATAACCAACCATTCATACAAGCCAAATTTAGTTTTAAAAGCCGTTTTCCATTCATCTCCTAATTTCATTCTTATTTGATGATAACCACTACGTAAATCAACCTTAGAGAAAATTGTGGCACCACTAAGTTCATCAAGCATATCATCAAGGCGTGGTATAGGATATCGATAACGAATTGTAATATTGTTAATTGCACGACAATCTACACACATACGCCAAGAACCATCTTTCTTAGGAACAAGCAAAACAGGAACCGAACAAGGGCTGAGAGACTCACGAATGTAACCTTTATCAAGCAATGCCTGCACTTGACGCTGAATTTCTTTCGTCTCCTCAGGATTTGTGCGGTACGGGGCGCGATTAGGAAGCTGTGCGCCTGGAATTAAATCAATCTGATGTTCTATGCCACGAATAGGAGGAAGACCCGGCGGCAATTCAGCGGGAAAAACATCTTTATAGTCCTGCAAAAGGTTAGCAACAACAGGAGGAATATGCAACATAGGCGCCTCATCTAGTGAAACAAGCATACGAGAGCAAACTAGCGCATAGCAAAGCAGATTAGCATCATGTAATTCATCAAAATCAGCACGTGTAGCAAGCAAGATAGGGTTATTCAATTTGATCTCATGTTGAACAGGTGCAACAGGAGGCGATGTAACCAATTTTGCAGCTTTTGTCGCTCGAGCAATATCATCTTTAAGAACTTGTTCAGGTGTCATAGGATGAATAACAATTTTCTGACCCTTAAACATGAAGGAATAATAATTGGAGCGACCATGATGAACACTATCAACATCATATTGCCAAGGACGGCCAAGCAACAAAGAGCATGCTTCCATTGGAACAACATCACAATCTACAAAATCAGAATAGGCGCCAAGAGAGAAAGGAACACGTACCGAGCGCGTTACCTTTATTTTGCCGCCATCGTTGAGCCATTGAACGTGATAAGGATGTGGATGCTTCCTTGTTGGCAATGACAACTGCTCCACCAAGGTCGTACTAGCCAAATTGTTGCAACTGCCACCATCGATGATTATACGGACCGCTCGTTCTTGCACAACGCCTTTGATATGAAAAATGTTGTGGCGCTGATGCTTTTCATCCTGAACGACCTGTGTACTAAGAACACGCTGCACAACAAGAGTGGCATACCTGTCGGCGGCACTAGAGTCGACATGAAGCTCCGTATTATCTGCATGATTAGTGGCAAGCATAGTCTGATGAATATCCTCAGAATCACTAGCAGAAGAATACCCACCGTCGTCACGAATCAACATAGTTCGTTTATTTGGACAATCACGTATCACATGACCAAATCCTCGGCAACGGTGACACTGAATATCCCGAGCTCGTCCAGACGACGAGGAGGACGGCACGAACGAGGCAGATTTGGCCGTGGATGGAGCACTCGACTTGGACGTGGTCGAGGAGTGGTCGCGCGACGTGGAAGGAGGTGTCGACCATGGAGCTGAAGGCGTCTTGGACCCTACAAAAATGTTAGGTCTTGACGAAGATTGTCGATCCTGCACTTCACGTTCAGCTTTACAAGCATATTCAAATAAGGTGGTCATATCATCATAATGCTTATAATCAAGAATATTCTGAATTTCACGATTTAACCCACCCCTAAAGCGAGCCATAGCAGCATCATCCAGTTCAACTAAACCACAGCGAATCATACCCTTTTGCAAAGCTTGATAATAATCCTCTACGGAAAGTGAACCTTGTTGAAAACGCTGCATTTGATTAAGCAAATCTCTAGCATAATATGACGGCACAAAACGATGACGCATAGCAGCTTTTAATGCCGTCCAAGTGGCTAGAATATTATCAGGATATCTTTGTCTATACTCACGCCACCAAAGTAAAGCAAATTCAGTAAATTCACTAATAGCAGCCTTAACTTGTAAATTAGCAGGAATATCATGGCATGCAAATTTTTGTTCAACCTCTAATTCCCAATCAAGATAAGCACCCGGATCATATTTGCCATTAAAAGTGGGAATACGAAATTTTATTTTGGCAAAAGAATCATTAATAGGAACACGTACCCTACGAGCACGACCACGGCGATTGTCGTCGTCCTGCTCGGTGTCGGCGCCGTAGTCACGTGCATGTTGCAACTCCGTGAGCTGCGTCGTCATGGTCCCAAGCTGCGTCGACATGGCCTCAAGACGAGTCGTGATCGTCGCGAGCGTGGTGCGGGCAGCTGTATCAGCAAGGTCCAGTTGATCAAAACGCTCATTCGACGAAGTGACCGTAGAGTCAAGTCTCTCGTGCATCGTCTTCATGTCGTTTTGTAGACCATCTACTTGTGCCTGGACATCCTGGAGGGTGAGCTCCTCCGACTTCGAGCTGTTTTCTGCCATAGAAACACAAGCAATACAAAAAGCGGAATCCTACAACGAGAGGTGAGTGGTGGATGAAAAGCTCAATCAAAAAGCTGTTATGAAATTCTTACCCGTCCTTACCAAGCACGCAAGCGTGAACTGCAACCACAGGTAAAACCGGTGGAAGATTGGTGGAGCGATTGCGTGGTGAAACAAAAACCTGCTCGTAGTAGAAAATTTGTGGGGCTAGGAGGCTGCACTCAATCCAAGGGTTAGCACAATTCAAACAATAACTGCAAAGCTGAATAATGGTGCTAAACGCGAAAAGATTGCTGCCGGTACAAGTGCAAGAGGAAGGAAAAAAGGATCAAAACAAAGTGCAGCAAGAACGCGTCGCCTGTGTTGCTCGGCCGCTCTTTTTTTTTTCTCTTCTTTTTTTTTTCTTTCTTTTTTTTTCTCTTTTTTTTCTTTTTTTTTCTTTTTTTCTCCTTTTTTTAATACTTTTTGCTGAAAATATAAACAATGAGACCTCAAATAAGCAATTAAGCACAAGCACTTTTTTTTTTGAGGCAGGGGTAGAACGGTAATAAAAAGATGAGACTCTCTCTCTCTCTCTCTCTCTCTAGAGTAGGAACAAACGAAACCGAGCAGAAACAAACACAGGGCGAGGCGAGCGGGTCACGACGTAACCGAGTAGGACTCGATCAGCGAGGCGAGCGGGACACACGAAACCGAGCAGAACTAAACACAGGGCGAGGCGAGCGGGTCACGACGTAACCGAGTAGGACTCGATCGTCGAGGCAGTGATTGACCCGGACTCACGGTGCAGCGGATAAATTTGGCAAGCGAGACGGGATAAACAGATGCGGCGGAAAGCAAACTGTGGTGGTGAAAACACGCGGCACGGCGGAAGGATACGACGATGATAGGAAGAAAACGATGAAACACAGTGTACCAGCAACGATCAAAAGCGAAAGCACAAAAACTCAACAACGCAAATTATTGAACGAAAGTGCGAGGCTCAAAACCGTACTGGGGTAAACTTTTTTTTTTGTAATTTTTGGTTTATGTGGACTTGGATAAAACTCACCGAGAAACACTGGAATCTGATACCACTTGATAGGTGTAGAGTGCCCGATCTTTCGGCGAGTGGAGATAACTTCGATTTGGTGGATGTTGACCCTCACGATCCGACTACGACGAGCAAGCCGAAGCGCCAATGCAATCGCTGAACCAACTTCCGGAGGATATTAACCTTGCGGTAAACAAGATCAACCTGATCACGAGGATCAATTCTTACGCGCAATCGAAGAACGAGCAAGAATTAGAGGCGAGCAATCTGATGTATTGCACGAAGATGGAGTTCTGAATTCACGTCGAGAGACGGATGTATAGCTAAGCTAAACTTAAAACAAAACTCCAAGATTACAAGGGGCGCAGCCCTTGACTATATAGGGGGAGGACGAGGCATCTAGGGCCGGCTGAAGTGGAGAGGCACGAGGTGGAGAGGGAGTCGTACGACTTGGGCCACGTGGGCCTTCGGGCGACATCATCCTGGGCCGTCGTTCCTTAGCATCAAAACCGTCTTCAATTCCTGGGCTCGAGCTCTAGTGATTGGGCCCTTGTACGTCGTCGTCTCGTTAGAAGATGGATCCATAACTCAAGGAGGCGCGACGACGAGAGGTGGAGGCGTGACAGCTTGGTTTGGCGCGCCATCTTCTGTCGCCATTATTCGTATGTCGTTGATGTCCTCATCATGACTACGGCGCCGACACCGAGCAGGACGACGACAATCGCCGTGGTCGTGCTCGTAGGGTACGTGTTCCTATTAATGATTCTTTTGCCAAAATAAAATTTCGTATTCCCACTTTTAATGGCAAATATGATCCGGGTGCTTATCTTGATTGGGAATTAGAGGTTGAACAAAAATTTGCATGCCATGATATTCCTGCTAATTTACAAGTTAAGGCTGCTATTAGTGAATTTACTGAATTTGCTTTACTTTGGTGGCGTGAGTATAGACAAAGATATCCTGATAATATTCCAGCCACTTGGACGGCATTAAAAGCTGCTATGCGTCATCGTTTTGTGCCGTCATATTATGCTAGAGATTTGCTTACTCAAATGCATGCCCTTTGTTGCTTGGCCGTCCTTGGCAATATGATGTTGATAGTGTTCATCATGGTCGCTCCAATTATTATTCCTTCATGTTCAAGGGTCAGAAAATTGTTATTCATCCTATGACACCTGAACAAGTTCTTAAAGATGATATTGCTCGAGCGACAAAAGCTGCAAAATTGGTTACATCGCCTCCTGTTGCACCTGTTCAACATGAGATCAAATTGAATAACCCTATCTTGCTTGCTACACGTGCTGATTTTAATGAATTACATGATGCTAATCTGCTTTGCTATGCGCTAGTTTGCTCTCGTATGCTTGTTTCACTAGATGAGGCGCCTATGTTGCATATTCCACCTGCTGTTGCTAACCTTTTGCAGGACTATAAAGATGTTTTTCCCACTGAATTGCCACCGGGTCTTCCTCCTATTCGTGGCATAGAACATCAGATTGATTTAATTCCAGGCGCGCAGCTTCCTAATCGCGCCCCGTACCGCGCAAATCCTGAGGAGACGAAAGAAATTCAGCGTCAAGTGCAGGCATTGCTTGATAAAGGTTACATTCATGAGTCTCTCAGCCCTTGTTCGGTTCCTGTTTTGCTTGTTCCTAAGAAAGATGGTTCTTGGCGTATGTGTGTAGATTGTCGTGCAATTAACAATATTACAATTCGTTATCGATATCCTATACCACGCCTTGATGATATGCTTGATGAACTTAGTGGTGCCACAATTTTCTCTAAGGTTGATTTGCGTAGTGGTTACCATCAAATAAGAATGAAATTAGGAGATGAATGGAAAACGGCTTTTAAAACTAAATTTGGCTTATATGAATGGTTGGTTATGCCGTTTGGATTGTCTAATGCTCCTAGCACTTTTATGCGCTTAATGAATGAAGTTGTTCGGCCTTTCATTGGAATATTTGTTGTTGTCTATTTTGATGATATCCTTATATACAGCAAATCCATGAATGAGCATTTAGATCATTTGCGTGCTGTTTTTGATGCTTTGTGTGCTGCTCACTTGTTTGGGAACATGGAAAAATGCACTTTTTGCACGCAACGTGTTTCGTTTCTTGGATATGTTCTTACTCCACAGGGCATTGAGGTCGATAGCAGCAAGGTGGACGCCATTCAGAGTTGGCCCCAACCGACGACGGTCACACAGGTTCGCAGTTTTCTTGGTCTTGCAGGCTTCTATCGTCGTTTTGTGCGGGATTTCAGTTCTATTGCTGCACCATTACATGAGCTGACCAAGAAGGGTGCGCCATTTGAGTGGGGCGCACCACAAGACGACGCATTCAACACTTTAAAGGAACGGTTAACTCATGCTCCTCTCTTACAATTGCCTAATTTTGATAAAGTGTTTGAATTGGAATGTGATGCTAGTGGAATTGGTTTGGGTGCTGTTTTGTTGCAAGATCATAAACCCATTGCTTATTTTAGTGAGAAGTTAAGTGGTGCTGCTCTTAAATATTCCACTTATGATAAAGAACTTTATGCTTTAGTAAGAACTTTACAAACATGGCAGCATTATTTATGGCCTCGCGAATTTATTATTCATTCTGATCATGAGGCTTTGAAACATATTAGAACCCAAACTAATCTGAACCGTCGTCATGCTAAATGGGTTGAATTTATTGAATCTTTCCCGTACATCATTAAACATAAAAACGGGAAGGAAAATGTGATTGCCGATGCTTTGTCTCAGCGTCATATGATGCTGTCCCAATTAGACTTTAAAATCTTTGGTTTGCAAGCTTTGAAAGATCAATATGTGAATGATGCTGATTTTCATGATATTATGATGCATTGTAAGGATGGCAAACCTTGGGGCAAATTTCATATGCAGGATGGGTTCCTGTTTCGTGCTAAGAAGCTGTGTATTCCAGCTAGCTCGGTTAGTCTTTTATTGTTACAGGAGGCGCATGGAGGTGGTCTTATGGGTCACTTCGGAGTTTTCAAGACACATGAGGTGTTGGCCGACCATTTCTTTTGGCCACGGATGCGCCGTGATGTTGAGCGCCTTGTTGCACGCTGTACTACATGTCAAAAAGCTAAATCTCGTTGGGGTAATCATGGTTTGTATATGCCCTTGCCTGTTCCCTCTTCTCCTTGGCATGATATTTCGATGGATTTTGTTTTGGGATTGCCTCGCACTAAGAAGGGGAGGGACAGTATTTTTGTGGCTGTTGATCGTTTCTCTAAAATGGCTCACTTTATACCTTGTCATAAAACTGATGATGCCTCAAATGTTGCTGAATTGCTCTTTAGAGAGATTGTTAGATTGCATGGAATTCCTAAAACAATTGTCTCTGATTGTGATGCTAAGTTTCTTAGTCATTTTTGGCATTCTCTTTAGAATAAATTAGGAACTAAGCTGCTGTTTGGTACTACTTGTCATCCTCAAACTAATGGGCAAACTGAGGTAGTAAATAGAACTTTGTCTGCTATGCTTAGAGCTGTTTTAGATAAAAATTTGAGACGCTGGGAAGATTGTTTACCTCATGTTGAATTTGCTTATAATCGTGCTACACATTCTGCCACTAAGATGTGTCCTTTTGAGGTTGTTTATGGCTATGTTCCTAGGGCGCCTATTGATTTGTTTGCTATTGATGCTGAAGATGAACCACATCTTGATGCTCTTGCTCATATTGATCACATGAAACAATTGCATGAAGAAACACAACACAACATTACCATTGCTAATAAAAAGTATCAAGTTGCTGGTAGTAAAGGTAGAAAACATATTTCTTTTGAACCTGGTGATTTGGTTTGGTTGCACTTGCGTAAAGATAGATTTCCTACTTTGCGTCGTTCTAAACTGATGCCTCGTGCTGCTGGTCCTTTTAAAGTGCTAACCAAGATTAACGATAATGCTTATGTTCTTGACTTGCCCATGGAGTTTGGTGTTTCCACTAGTTTTAGTGTTGCAGATTTGAAACCATACTTGGGTGAGGATGATGAGTTGCCGTCGAGGACGACTTTACTTCAAGAAGGGGAGGATGATGAGGACATCAACGACATTCGAATAATGACGACAGAAGATGGCGCGCCAAACCAAGCTGTCACGCCTCCACCTCTCGTCGTCGCGCCTCCTCGAGTTACGGATCCATCTTCTAACGAGACGACGACATACAAGGGCCCAATCACTAGAGATCGAGCCCAGGAATTGAAGACGGTTTTGATGCTAAGGAACGACGGCCCAGGATGATGTCGCCCGAAGGCCCACGTGACCCAAGTCGCACGACTCCCTCTCCACCGCGCGCCTCTCCACTTCAGCCGGCCCTAGATGCCTCGTCCTCCCCCTATTTAGTCAAGGGCTGCGCCCCTTGTAATCTTTGAGTTTTGTTTTAAGTTTAGCTTAGCTATACATCCGTCTCTCGACGTGAATTCAGAACTCCACCTTCGTGCAATACATCAGATTGCTCGCCTCTAATTCTTGCTCGTTCTTCGATTGCGCGTAAGAATTGATCCTCGTGATCAGGTTGATCTTGTTTACCGCAAGGTTAATATCCTCCGGAAGTTGGTTCAGCGATTGCATTGGCGCTTCGGCTTGCTCGTCGTAGTCGGATCGTGAGGGTCAACATCCACCAAATCAAAGTTATCTCCACTCGCCGAAAGATCGGGCACTCTACACCTATCAGCACGATTATAAGCAAATTCAACATGAGGTAAACAATCTTCCCAGCGTCTCAAATTTTTATCTAAAACAGCTCTAAGCATAGCAGACAAAGTTCTATTTACTACCTCAGTTTGCCCATCAGTTTGAGGATGACAAGTAGTACTAAACAGCAGCTTAGTTCCTAATTTATTCCAAAGAGAACGCCAAAAATGACTAAGAAACTTAGCATCACGATCAGAGACAATTGTTTTAGGAATTCCATGCAATCTAACAATCTCTCTAAAGAATAATTCAGCAACATTTGGGGCATCATCAGTTTTATGACAAGGTATAAAGTGAGCCATTTTAGAGAAACGATCCACAACCACAAAAATACTGTCCCTCCCCTTCTTAGTGCGAGGCAATCCCAAAACAAAATCCATCGAAATATCATGCCAAGGAGAAGAGGGAACAGACAAGGGCATATACAAACCATGATTACCCAAACGAGATTTAGCTTTTTGACATGTAGTACAGCGTGCAACAAGGCGCTCAACATCAGGGCGCATCCGTGGCCAAAAAAAATGGTCGGCCAACACCTCATGTGTCATGAAAACTTCGAAGTGACCCATAAGACCACCTCCATGTGCCTCCTGTAACAACAAAAGACGAACCGAGCTAGCTGGAATACACAGCTTGTTAGCACGAAACAGGAACCCATCCTGCATATGAAATTTGCCCCAAGGTTTGCCATCCTTACAATGCATCATAATATCATGAAAATCAGCATCATTCACATATTGATCTTTCAAAGCTTGCAAACCAAAGATTTTAAAGTCTAATTGGGACAGCATCATATAACGACGAGACAAAGCATCGGCAATCACATTTTCCTTCCCGTTTTTATGTTTAATGATGTATGGAAAAGATTCAATAAATTCAACCCATTTAGCATGACGACGATTCAGATTAGTTTGGGTTCTAATATGTTTCAAAGCCTCATGATCAGAATGAATAATAAATTCGTGAGGCCATAAATAATGCTGCCATGTTTGCAAAGTTCTTACTAAAGCATAAAGTTCTTTATCATAAGTGGAATATTTAAGAGCAGCACCACTTAACTTCTCACTAAAATAAGCTATGGGTTTATGATCTTGCAACAAAACAGCACCTAAACCAATTCCACTAGCATCACATTCCAATTCAAACACTTTATCAAAATTAGGCAATTGTAAGAGAGGAGCATGAGTTAACCGTTCCTTTAAAGTGTTGAATGCGTCGTCTTGTGGTGCGCCCCACTCAAATGGCGCACCCTTCTTGGTCAGCTCATGTAATGGTGCAGCAATAGAACTGAAGTCCCGCACAAAACGACGATAGAAGCCTGCAAGACCAAGAAAACTGCGAACCTGTGTGACCGTCGTCGATTGGGGCCAACTCTGAATGGCGTCCACCTTGCTGCTATCGACCTCAATGCCCTGTGGAGTAACAACATATCCAAGAAACGAAACACGTTGCATGCAAAAAGTGCATTTTTCCATGTTCCCAAACAAGTGAGCAGCACGCAAAGCATCAAAAACAGCACGCAAATGATCTAAATGCTCATTCATGGATTTGCTGTATATAAGGATATCATCAAAATAGACAACAACAAATATTCCAATAAAAGACCGAAGAACTTCATTCATTAAGCGCATAAAAGTGCTAGGAGCATTAGACAATCCAAACGGCATAACCAACCATTCATACAAGCCAAATTTAGTTTTAAAAGCCGTTTTCCATTCATCTCCTAATTTCATTCTTATTTGATGGTAACCACTACGTAAATCAACCTTAGAGCAAATTGTGGCACCACTAAGTTCATTAAGCATATCATCAAGGCGTGGTATAGGATATCGATAACGAATTGTAATATTGTTAATTGCACGACAATCTACACACTCACGCCAAGAACCATCTTTCTTAGGAACAAGCAAAACAGGAACCGAACAAGGGCTGAGAGACTCACGAATGTAACCTTTATCAAGCAATGCCTGCACTTGACGCTGAATTTCTTTCGTCTCCTAAGGATTTGTGCGGTAC
The DNA here is from genome assembly GCA_030378355.1 of Eleusine indica. Lineage (NCBI taxonomy): Eukaryota > Viridiplantae > Streptophyta > Magnoliopsida > Poales > Poaceae > Eleusine > Eleusine indica. The sequence continues at coordinate 23,362,040 of CM059500.1, forward strand.
GGGGCGCGATTAGGAAGCTGTGCGCCTGGAATTAAATCAATCTCATGTTCTATGCCACGAATAGGAGGAAGACCCGACGGCAATTCAGCGGGAAAAACATCTTTATAGTCCTGCAAAAGGTTAGCAACAGCAGGAGGAATATGCATCATAGGCGCCTCATCTAGTGAAACAAGCATACGAGAGCAAACTAGCGCATAGCAAAGCAGATTAGCATCATGTAATTCATCAAAATCAGCACGTGTAGCAAGCAAGATAGGGTTATTCAATTTGATCTCATGTTGAACAGGTGCAACAGGAGGCGATGTAACCAACTTTGCAGCTTTTGTCGCTCGAGCAATATCATCTTTAAGAACTTATTCAGGTGTCATAGGATGAATAACAATTTTCTGACCCTTAAACATGAAGGAATAATAATTGGAGCGACCATGATGAACACTATCCACATCATATTGCCAAGGACGGCCAAGCAACAAAGAGCATGCTTCCATTGGAACAACATCACAATCTACAAAATCAGAATAGGCGCCAAGAGAGAAAGGAACACGTACCGAGCGTGTTACCTTTATTTTGCCGCCATCATTAAGCCATTGAACGTGATAAGGATGTGGATGCTTCCTTGTTGGCAATGACAACTGCTCCACCAAGGTCGTATTAGCCAAATTGTTGCAACTGCCACCATCGATGATTATTCGGACCGCTCGTTCTTGCACAACGCCTTTGATATGAAAAATGTTGTGGCGCTGATGCTTTTCATCCTGAACGACCTGTGTACCAAGAACACGCTGCACAACAAGAGTGGTGATAGGTGTAGAGAGCCCGATCTTTCGGCGAGTGGAGATAACTTCGATTTGGTGGATATTGACCCTCACGATCCGACTACGACGAGCAAGCCGAAGCGCCAATGCAATCGCTAAACCAACTTCCGGAGGATATTAACCTTGCGGTAAAGAGGATCAACCTGATCACGAGGATCAATTCTTACGCGCAATCGAAGAACGAGCAAGAATTAGAGGCGAGCAATCTGATGTATTGCACGATGGTGGAGTTCTGAATTCACGTCGAGAGACGGATGTATAGCTAAGCTAAACTTAAAACAAAACTCGAAGATTACAAGGGGCGCAGCCCTTGACTATATAGGGGGAGGACGAGGCATCTAGGGCCGGCTGAAGTGGAGAGGCGCGCGGTGGAGAGGGAGTCGTGCGACTTGGGCCACGTAGGCCTTCGGGCGACATCATCCTGGGCCGTCGTTCCTTAGCATCAAAACCGTCTTCAATTCCGGGGCTCGAGCTCTAGTGATTGGGCCCTTGTACGTCGTCGTCTCGTTAGAAGATGGATCTGTAACTCGAGGAGGCGCAACGACGAGAGGTGGAGGCGTGACAGCTTGGTTTGGCGCGCCATCTTCCGTCGTCATTATTCGTATGTCGTTGATGTCCTCATCAAGTGGCATACCTGTCGGCGGCACTAGAGTCGACATGAAGCTCCGTATTATCTGCATGATTAGTGGCAAGCATAGTCTGCTGTATATCCTCAGAATCACTAGCAGAAGAATACCCACCGTCGTCACGAATCAACATAGTTCGTTTATTTGGACAATCGCGTATCACATGACCAAATCCTCGGCAACGGTGACACTGAATATCATGAGCTCGTCCAGACGACGAGGAGGACGGCACGAACGAGGCAGATTTGGCCGTGGATGGAGCACTCGACTTGGACGTGGTCGAGGAGTGGTCGTGATGAGGACATCAACGACATACGAATAATGACGACGGAAGATGGCGCGCCAAACCAAGCTGTCACACCTTCACCTCTCGTCGTCGCGCCTCCTCGAGTTACGGATCCATCTTCTAACGAGACGACGACGTACAAGGGCCCAATCACTAGAGCTCGAGCCCAGGAATTGAAGACGGTTTTGATGCTAAGGAACGACGGCCCAGGATGATGTCGCCCGAAGGCCCACGTGGCCCAAGTCGCACGACTCCCTCTCCACCGCGCGCCTCTCCACTTCAGCCGGCCCTAGATGCCTCGTCCTCCCCCTATATAGTCAAGGGCTGCGCCCCTTGTAATCTTTGAGTTTTGTTTTAAGTTTAGCTTAGCTATACATCCGTCTCTCGACGTGAATTCAGAACTCCACCTTCGTGCAATACATCAGATTGCTCGCCTCTAATTCTTGCTCGTTCTTCGATTGCGCGTAAGAATTGATCCTCGTGATCAGGTTGATCTTGTTTACCGCAAGGTTAATATCCTCCGGAAGTTGGTTCAGCGATTGCATTGGCGCTTCGGCTTGCTCGTCGTAGTCGGATCGTGAGGGTCAACATCCACCAAATCAAAGTTATCTCCACTCGCCGAAAGATCGGGCACTCTACACCTATCAAGTGGTATCAGATTCCAGTGTTTCTCGGTGAGTTTTATCCAAGTCCATATAAACCAGAAACTACAAAAAAAAAGTTTACCCCAGTACGGTTTTGAGCCTTGCACTTTCGTTCAATAATTTGCGTTGTTGAGTTTTTGTGCTTTCGCTTTTGATCGTTGCTGGTACACTGTGTTTCATTGTTTTCTTCCTATCATCGTCGTATCCTTCCGCCGTGCCGCGTGTTTTCACCACCACAGTTTGCTTTCCGCCGCATCTGTTTACCCCGTCTCGCTTGCCAAATTTTCCCACTGCACCGTGAGTCCGGGTCAATCACTGCCTCGACGATCGAGTCCTACTCGGTTACGTCGTGACCCGCTCGCCTCGCCCTGTGTTTAGTTCTGTTCGGTTTCGTGTGTCCCGTTCGCCTCGCTGATCGAGTCCTACTCGGTTACGTCGTGACCCGCTCGCCTTGCCCTGTGTTTAGTTCTGTTCGGTTTCGTGTGTCCCGCTCGCCTCGCTGATCGAGTCCTACTCGGTTACGTCGTGACCCGCTCGCCTCGCCCTGTGTTTGTTTCAGCTCGGTTTCGTTTGTTCCTACTCTAGAGAGAGAGAGAGAGAGAGAGAGAGTCTCATCTTTTTATTACCGTTCTACCCCTGCCTCAAAAAAAAGTGCTTGTGCTTAATTGCTTATTTGAGGTCTCATTGTTTATATTTTCAGCAAAAAAGTATTAAAAAAAAAGAGAAAAAAAAGAGAAAAAAAAAGAAAAAAAAAAGAGAAAAAAAACAAGAGCGGCCGAGTAACACAGGCGACGCGTTCTTGCTGCACTTTGTTTTGATCCGTTTTCGTTCCTCTTGCACTTGTACCGGCAGCAATCTTTTCACGTTTAGCACCATTATTCAGCTTTGCAGTTATTGTTTGAATTGTGCTAACCCTTGGATTGAGTGCAGCCTCCTAGCCCCACAAATTTTCTACTACGAGCAGGTTTTTGTTTCACCACGCAATCGCTCCACCAATCTTCCACCGGTTTTACCTGTGGTTGCAGTTCACGCTTGCGTGCTTGGTAAGGACGGGTAAGAATTTCATAACAGCTTTTTGATTGAGCTTTTCATCCACCACTCACCTCTCGTTGTAGGATCCCACTTTTTGTATTGCTTGTGTTTCTATGGCAGAAAACAGCTCGAAGTCGGAGGAGCTCACCCTCCAGGATGTCCAGGCACAGGTAGATGGTCTACAAAACGACATGAAGACGATGCACGAGAGACTTGACTCTACGGTCACTTCGTCGAATGAGCGTTTTGATCAACTGGACCTTGCTGACACGGCTGCCCGCACCACGCTCGCGACGATCATGACTCGTCTTAAGGCCATGTTGACGCAGCTTGGGACCATGACGACGCAGCTCACGGAGTTGCAACATGCACGTGACTACGGCGCCGACACCGAGCAGGATGACGACAATCGCCGTGGTCGTGCTCGTAGGGTACGTGTTCCTATTAATGATTCTTTTGCCAAAATAAAATTTTGTATTCCCACTTTTAATGGCAAATATGATCCGGGTGCTTATCTTGATTGGGAATTAGAGGTTGAACAAAAATTTGCATGCCATGATATTCCTGCTAATTTACAAGTTAAGGCTGCTATTAGTGAATTTACTGAATTTGCTTTACTTTGGTGGCGTGAGTATAGACAAAGATATCCTGATAATATTCCAGCCACTTGGACGGCATTAAAAGCTGCTATGCGTCATCGTTTTGTGCCGTCATATTATGCTAGAGATTTGCTTAATCAAATGCAGCGTTTTCAACAAGGTTCACTTTCTGTAGAGGATTATTATCAAGCTTTGCAAAAGGGTATGATTCGCTGTGGTTTAGTTGAACTGGATGCTGCTGCTATGGCTCGCTTTAGGGGTGGGTTAAATCGTGAAATTCAGTATATTCTTGATTATAAGCATTATGATGATATGACCACCTTATTTGAATATGCTTGTAAAGCTGAACGTGAAGTGCAGGATCGACAATCTTCGTCAAGACCTAACATTTTTGTAGGGTCCAAGACGCCTTCAGCTCCACGGTTGACACCTCCTTCCACGTCGCGCGACCACTCCTCGACCACGTCCAAGTCGAGTGCTCCATCCACGGCCAAATCTGCCTCGTTCGTGCCGTCCTCCTCGTCGTCTGGACGAGCTCGTGATATTCAGTGTCACCGTTGCCGAGGATTTGGTCATGTGATACGCGATTGTCCAAATAAACGAACTATGTTGATTCGTGACGACGGTGGGTATTCTTCTGCTAGTGATTCTGAGGATATTCAGCAGACTATGCTTGCCACTAATCATGCAGATAATACGGAGCTTCATGTCGACTCTACTGCCGCCGACAGGTATGCCACTCTTGTTGTGCAGCGTGTTCTTAGTACACAGGTCGTTCAGGATGAAAAGCATCAGCGCCACAACATTTTTCATATCAAAGGCGTTGTGCAAGAACGAGCGGTCCGTATAATCATCGATGGTGGCAGTTGCAACAATTTGGCTAGTACGACCTTGGTGGAGCAGTTGTCATTGCCAACAAGGAAGCATCCACATCCTTATCACGTTCAATGGCTTAATGATGGCGGCAAAATAAAGGTAACGCGCTCGGTACGTGTTCCTTTCTCTCTTGGCGTCTATTCTGATTTTGTAGATTGTGATGTTGTTCCAATGGAAGCATGCTCTTTGTTGCTTGGCCGTCCTTGGCAATATGATGTCGATAGTGTTCATCATGGTCGCTCCAATTATTATTCCTTCATGTTCAAGGGTCAGAAAATTGTTATTCATCCTATGACACCTGAACAAGTTCTTAAAGATGATATTGCTCGAGCGACAAAAGCTGCAAAATTGGTTACATCGCCTCCTGTTGCACCTGTTCAATATGAGATCAAATTGAATAACCCTATCTTGCTTGCTACTCGTGCTGATTTTGATGAATTACATGATGCTAATCTGCTTTGCTATGCGCTAGTTTGCTCTCGTATGCTTGTTTCACTAGATGAGGCGCCTATGTTGCATATTCCTCCTGCTGTTGCTAACCTTTTGCAGGACTATAAAGATGTTTTTCCCGCTGAATTGCCGTCGGGTCTTCCTCCTATTTGTGGCATAGAACATCAGATTGATTTAATTCTAGGCGCACAGCTTCCTAATCGCGCCCCGTACCGCACAAATCCTTAGGAGACGAAAGAAATTCAGTGTCAAGTGCAGGCATTGCTTGATAAAGGTTACATTCGTGAGTCTCTCAGCCCTTGTTCGGTTCCTGTTTTGCTTGTTCCTAAGAAAGATGGTTCTTGGCGTGTGTGTGTAGATTGTCGTGCAATTAACAATATTACAATTCGTTATCGATATCCTATACCACGCCTTGATGATATGCTTAATGAACTTAGTGGTGCCACAATTTGCTCTAAGGTTGATTTACGTAGTGGTTACCATCAAATAAGAATGAAATTAGGAGATGAATGGAAAACGGCTTTTAAAACTAAATTTGGCTTGTATGAATGGTTGGTTATGCCGTTTGGATTGTCTAATGCTCCTAGCACTTTTATGCGCTTAATGAATGAAGTTCTTCGGCCTTTCATTGGAATATTTGTTGTTGTCTATTTTGATGATATCCTTATATACAGCAAATCCATGAATGAGCATTTAGATCATTTGCGTGCTGTTTTTGATGCTTCGTGCTGCTCACTTGTTTGGGAACATGGAAAAATGCACTTTTTGCATGCAACGTGTTTCGTTTCTTGGATATGTTGTTACTCCACAGGGCATTGAGGTCGATAGCAGCAAGGTGGACGCCATTCAGAGTTGGCCCCAATCGACGACGGTCACACAGGTTCGCAGTTTTCTTGGTCTTGCAGGCTTCTATCGTCGTTTTGTGCGGGACTTCAGTTCTATTGCTGCACATTACATGAGCTGACCAAGAAGGGTGCGCCATTTGAGTGGGGCGCACCACAAGACGACGCATTCAACACTTTAAAGGAACGGTTAACTTTATGCTTTAGTAAGAACTTTGCAAACATGGCAGCATTATTTATGGCCTCGCGAATTTATTATTCATTCTGATCATGAGGCTTTGAAACATATTAGAACCCAAACTAATCTGAATCGTCGTCATGCTAAATGGGTTGAATTTATTGAATCTTTTCCATACATCATTAAACATAAAAACGGGAAGGAAAATGTGATTGCCGATGGTTTGTCTCGTCGTTATATGATGCTGTCCCAATTAGACTTTAAAATCTTTGGTTTGCAAGCTTTGAAAGATCAATATGTGAATGATGCTGATTTTCATGATATTTTGATGCATTGTAAGGATGGCAAACCTTGGGGCAAATTTCATATGCAGGATGGGTTCCTGTTTCGTGCTAACAAGCTGTGTATTCCAGCTAGCTCGGTTCGTCTTTTGTTGTTACAGGAGGCGCATGGAGGTGGTCTTATGGGTCACTTCGGAGTTTTCAAGACACATGAGGTGTTGGCCGACCATTTCTTTTGGCCACGGATGCGCCGTGATGTTGAGCGCCTTGTTGCACGCTGTACTACATGTCAAAAAGCTAAATCTCGTTTGGGTAATCATGGTTTGTATATGCCCTTGCCTGTTCCCTCTTCTCCTTGGCATGATATTTCGATGGATTTTGTTTTGGGATTGCCTCGCACTAAGAAGGGGAGGGACAGTATTTTTGTGGTTGTTGATCGTTTCTCTAAAATGGCTCACTTTATACCTTGTCATAAAACTGATGATGCCTCAAATATTGATGAATTGTTCTTTAGAGAGATTGTTAGATTGCATGGAATTCCTAAAACAATTGTCTCTGATCGTGATGCTAAGTTTCTTAGTCATTTTTGGCGTTCTCTTTGGAATAAATTAGGAACTAAGCTGCTGTTTAGTACTACTTGTCATCCTCAAACTGATGGGCAAACTGAGGTAGTAAATAGAACTTTGTCTGCTATGCTTAGAGCTGTTTTAGATAAAAATTTGAGACGTTGGGAAGATTGTTTACCTCATGTTGAATTTGCTTATAATCGTGCTACACATTCTGCCACTAAGATGTGTCCTTTTGAGGTTGTTTATGGCTATGTTCCTAAGGCGCCTATTGATTTGTTTGCTATTGATGCTGAAGATGAACCACATCTTGATGCTCTTGCTCATATTGATCACATGAAACAATTGCATGAAGAAACACAACACAACATTGCCATTGCTAATAAAAAGTATCAAGTTGCTGGTAGTAAAGGTAGAAAAGATATTTTTTTTGAACCTGGTGATTTGGTTTGGTTGCACTTGCGTAAAGATAGATTTCCTACTTTGCGTCGTTCTAAACTGATGCCTCGTGCTGCTGGTCCTTTTAAAGTGCTAACCAAGATTAACGATAATGCTTATGTTCTTGACTTGCCCATGGAGTTTGGTGTTTCCACTAGTTTTAATGTTACAGATTTCAAACCATACTTGGGTGAGGATGATGAGTTGCCGTCGAGGACGACTTCACTTCAAGAAGGGGAGGATGATGAGGACATCAACGACATACGAATAATGACGACGGAAGATGGCGCGCCAAACCAAGCTGTCACACCTTCACCTCTCGTCGTCGCGCCTCCTCGAGTTACGGATCCATCTTCTAACGAGACGACGACGTACAAGGGCCCAATCACTAGAGCTCGAGCCCAGGAATTGAAGACGGTTTTGATGCTAAGGAACGACGGCCCAGGATGATGTCGCCCGAAGGCCCACGTGGCCCAAGTCGCACGACTCCCTCTCCACCGCGCGCCTCTCCACTTCAGCCGGCCCTAGATGCCTCGTCCTCCCCCTATATAGTCAAGGGCTACGCCCCTTGTAATCTTCGAGTTTTGTTTTAAGTTTAGCTTAGCTATACATCCGTCTCTCGACGTGAATTCAGAACTCCACCTTCGTGCAATACATCAGATTGCTCGCCTCTAATTCTTGCTCGTTCTTCGATTGCGCGTAAGAATTGATCCTCGTGATCAGGTTGATCTTGTTTACCACAAGGTTAATATCCTCCGGAAGTTGGTTCATCGATTGCATTGGCGCTTCGGCTTGCTCGTCGTAGTCGGATCGTGGGGGTCGACATCCACCAAATCGAAGTTATCTCCACTCGCCGAAAGATCGGGCACTCTACACCTATCAGGTCGCGCGACGTGGAAGGAGGTGTCGACCGTGGAGCTGAGGGCGTCCTTGACCCTACAAAAATGTTAGGTCTTGACGAAGATTGTCGATCCTGCACTTCACGTTCAGCTTTACAAGCATATTCAAATAAGGTGGTCATATCATCATAATGCTTATAATCAAGAATATTCTAAATTTCACGATTTAACCCACCCCTAAAGCGAGCCATAGCAGCATCATCCAGTTCAACTAAACGACAGCGAATCATACCCTTTTGCAAAGCTTGATAATAATCCTCTACGGAAAGTGAACCTTGTTGAAAACGCTGCATTTGATTAAGCAAATCTCTAGCATAATATGACGGCACAAAATGATGACGCATAGCAGCTTTTAATGCCGTCTAAGTGGCTGGAATATTATCAGGATATCTTTGTCTATACTCACGCCACCAAAGTAAAGCAAATTCAGTAAATTCACTAATAGCAGCCTTAACTTGTAAATTAGCAGGAATATCATGGCATGCAAATTTTTGTTCAACCTCGAATTCCCAATCAAGATAAGCACCCGGATCATATTTGCCATTAAAAGTGGGAATACGAAATTTTATTTTGGTAAAAGAATCATTAATAGGAACACGTACCCTATAAGCACGACCACGGCGATTGTCATCGTCCTGCTCGGTGTCGGCGCCGTAGTCATGTGCATGTTGCAACTCCGTGAGCTGCGTCGTCATGGTCCCAAGCTACGTCGACATGGCCTCAAGACGAGTCATGATCGTCGCGAGTGTGGTGCGGGCAGCCGTATCAGCGAGGTCCAGTTGATCAAAACGCTCATTCGACGAAGTGACCGTAGAGTCAAGTCTCTCGTGCATCGTCTTCATGTCGTTTTGTAGACCATCAACCTGTGCCTGGACATCCTGCATGGTGAGCTCCTCCGACTTCGAGCTGTTTTCTGCCATAGAAACACAAGCAATACAAAAAGCGGGATCCTACAACGAGAGGTGAGTGGTGGATGAAAAGCTCAATCAAAAAGCTGTTATCAAATTCTTACCCGTCATTGCCAAGCACGCAAGCGTGAACTGCAACCACAGGTAAAACCGGTGGAAGATTGGAGGAGCGATTGCGTGGTGAAACAAAAACCTGTTCGTAGTAGAAAATTTATGGGGCTAGGAGGCTGCACTCAATCCAAGGGTTAGCACAATTCAAACAATAACTGCAAAGCTGAATAATGGTGCTAAACGCGAAAAGATTGCTGCCGGTACAAGTGCAAGAGGAAGGAAGAAGGATCAAAACAAAGTGCAGCAAGAACGCGTCGCCTGTGTTGCTCGGCCGCTCTTTTTTTTTCTTTTTTTTCTTTTTTTTTACTCTTTTTTTTCTCTTTTTTTATACTTTTTGCTGAAAATATAAATAATGAGACCTCAAATAAGCAATTAAGCACAAGCGCTTTTTTTTGAGGCAGGGGTAGAACGGTAATTAAAAGACCACAAGCTCTCTCTCTCTCTGGAGTAGGGACACATGAAACCGAACAGAACTAAACACAGGGCGAGGCGAGCAGGGTCACGACGTAACCGAGTAGGACTCGATCAGCGAGGCGAGCGGGACACACGAAACCGAACAGAACTAAACACAGGGCGAGGCGAGCGGGTCACGACGTAACCGAGTAGGACTCGATCAGCGAGGCGGTGATTGACCCGGACTCACGGTGCAGCGGAAAAATTTGGCAAGCGAGACGGGGTAAACAGATGCGGCGGAAAGCAAACTGTGGTGGTGAAAACACGCGGCACGGCGGAAGGATACGACGATGATAGGAAGAAAACGATGAATCACAGTGTACCAGCAACGATCAAAAGCGAAAGCACAAAAACTCAACAACGCAAATTATTGAACGAAAGAGCGAGGCTCAAAACCGTACTGGGGTAAACTTTTTTTGTAGTTTTCGGTTTATGTGGACTTGGATAAAACTCACCGAGAAACACTGGAATCTGATACCACTTGATAGGTGTAGAGTGCCCGATCTTTCGGCGAGTGGAGATAACTTTGATTTAGTGGATGTCGACCCTCACGATCCGACTACGACGAGCAAGCCGAAGTGCCAATGCAATCGCTGAACCAACTTCCAGAGGATATTAACCTTGCGGTAAACAAGATCAACCTGATCACGAGGATCAATTCTTACGCGCAATGAAAGAACGAGCAAGAATTAGAGGCGAGCAATCTGATGTATTCACGAAGGTGGAGTTCTGAATTCACGTCGAGAGACGGATGTATAGCTAAGCTAAACTTAAAACAAAACTCGAAGATTACAAGGGGCGCAGCCCTTGACTATATAGGGGGAGGACGAGGCATCTAGGGCCGGCTGAAGTGGAGAGGCGCGCGGTGGAGAGGGAGTCGTGCGACTTGGGCCACGTGGGCCTTCGGGTGACATCATCCTGGGCTGTCGTTCCTTAGCATCAAAACCGTCTTCAATTCCTGGGCTCGAGCTCTAGTGATTGGGCCCTTGTACGTCGTTGTCTCGTTAGAAGATGGATCCGTAACTCGAGGAGGCGCGACGACGAGAGGTGGAGGCGTGACAGCTTGGTTTGGCGTGCCATCTTCCGTCGTCATTATTCGTATGTCGTTGATGTCCTCATCAAGCATTTGGTACGGTCCGTGAGGAAAAGTGGAGAGCACTAGAAGGAGATATTGCATATCTTGAGAGTGCTTGTGAGAGTAAATTGAGCATCTTTCACATCTAAGGCTAGGGTGTCTTTGAGGGTGTGATCTAGGTTGTTACTCTTGGTCTATGGTGAGACCTAGACCGGTTAGGTGTCGGTGATCGAGCCTATCGTGATCAGCTGTGAAGGTTGTCACACGTTTGTACATGGTTGGAGCCCTCCGTTGAAAGGGGCATCGCTAGTGAGCGCCGGTGTCGGCTCGGGGAGTCCGGCAAGTTCTCGAGGGAGGCGAGTTTATGCCTTGGTGGCAGCGATGACGCAACCGTGTCTTCACTCCGGGAGTGATTGCAGGCTCATGTGCGAGAACTCCATTTGGTGGCGGGAGGGACCGGTACTCCGGAGGGAGTGGTCCAACGAGGAGTAGGGGAAGGCGCAATCCTTCCGAGACCTCGAGAAAAAATCATTAGCATCCCTTGACCTTCTCTTTACTATTCCGCAATTGTGTGCTCTAGTGGGTAGGTTGACTTGTGGCTTGCATAGGCTAGTGTGTTTAGCTTCTGCATTTGCACTCATCATGAACACTAGCATGTGTAGGGTCTTGGCCTACTAGAATTATTAGGTTGCAACGATTGCTCGGATCTAGTGGTGTGAAATTGAAGTATTCGGATTCATGGTTGGCTTACCGATTAACCCCCCCCCCCCCCTCTCTCGGTACGCCTTCGGTCCTTACACACACTGCAAACGTCTAGGGGAGTAGAGCTTGCTGACGACCTAGCGAGTGCTATGTTTCTACTGCTGCACCCTAAACACTTCCCTAGGACTCTAGATAGGATGGCTGACGAGGCCCGTGTGGTGAGAGAGGTTCTTGCCAAGTCCCTGATTCCCAGAGCTGGATACAAAGACCATGTGATGATCTTATAGCAATAGATTATAAACTACGTGATTAGGCACACTGTTTTTGACTTAGTGAACTTGATACTAGCACAGATGAAGGATGTGATATATCATAGGATAGGTCAGCATCAGCTACCCTTTGGACCCTATATCTGCAGACTCTTGAGGTTTAGGGGGATCATGTCTGAGGGGATATAGGATGATCCGCCTCTTCAGACTGAGAGGTATGAGCCTATAACTCTAGGGACCAGGAGGATGCTCTCCAAGACTATGACACCGTGAGAGGGCAACTCACCAGAGAGAGGAGCTTTAGTGCACTTGGAGGTGGAGGATATAGAGGTTTAGCAGACTAGAAGACCACACACTGCAGAGGCTAGGAGCACAGGTGCTCCACGGACTACAGACGCAGCTCCATCAGCCACCACTCTGGACATGGCATACGTACTCACTCAGATTGAGCAACTCAGGGCAGCCAGCACGTAGTAGATGCAGAGGTTTGACATGTTAGAGTGTGTGCTTGCTATGACTAGCATTCACTTGTAGAAGATGGCTTAGGCCATCACTGACTTAGCACAGGGCCAGTCAGCACTTTTACAGCTTGCTCAGTCAAGAGGACTGCCACCGCTTGAACCCTTCCCCACAGTTACACTGCCAGCTCAGCTACGCTCTCAGAATGTGCAGCAGTAGTAGAGTCAACTCTTTCCATATACGTCCATGATGACAGCTCTGACCACTCCTTCCACTAGCCAGGGCATAGCTGGACCAGGCACTAGTTAGTTTGTCGGTCCCATGATAGATGGAGCTGGACCTTCTTCTGCACCAGCCTTGTCTCCACTGTTGGTGTCTGGGTATTCTATGTCTGCAATGTTTGCCACTTTGCCTCCTTCACATTAGTGGCAGCACAGAGTGCCTCGACCATTGCAACAGTTGTATCAGCACCTTCTCTGCCAGTGTCTCGGAAACTTACCTTGACAAAGGCAGTTGATGAGCGAGCAGCTCTAGCCCCAGCACCAACACCACAGACAGCAGTCCCGGACTGATGAGGACATCACCCATATGGATACACCCAACATTCTGCTATCTCAAATGGTAATTCATGTGAATTTACGGGTGAGCATGTTACTAGTGATTTCTTTATATGATTTTGAGAACATATAGCTACCTAATGAATTAGGAACCATGGAGATGATGATGAGATAGCTGTGAAGGTGATTGGAGGTGTGATGGGCCAGCAAGGATGTCCAAGGCAAGATGGAGGCTCAAATAATGTTAACTTCCAATCCGACTCGGACTCTAGGAGTAGGTCACACTAAAACAGACGCCCAGAACGAATAAAGGCTCGAATTGAGACGTCCTATATATGCCTAGAAATATAATGACAAGACCTTTCCAATCCAACCGGTCTCATATCCAAATTCAGTAGGAGTCATCAGGAATCATCAGAACAAGTCAACGTCCAGAATCTGTCCCAGTGCTATGACACCATATTCGGCCTTTGGGCCATGTATCGAGTTGAGCCCACTTTTGGTTTCGTCTGGGGGATCATACATGACCCTAGGGTCCTCATATACAGCCACTGCCTCTTCAGTAGAGTTTGGGTTTTGCTTAGATTATTCTGTTGAGAACAGTTTTGTGGTTACATCGGTTTATGAGACCCCAACTTATGAGATTTAACATATACTTGCAAATTTGGATGCATTCTTCTTTGTTCTTGCTTGTGTTCTTGATTTGTAGGAAAGGATAATCCTTCTTGGAGAGGTCAATCGTGCACCATTGGTTGATAATGGAGGAGACGTTGTGCTGTGATTGGGCAGTTCGAAAGCCAGATCGATTTGTGTATCGCCTCTGCCTTAATTAAGTTTACTAGAACCTTTAGGAAGATTAGGAACCCGTGTCCACATCATGTGGTATCAGAGATTTAGGTACACCATTAGGTTCACCCTTATCCTTGTTATTTTATTTTATCCTATAGTCTAGAAAATTGCCCCACAAAATATTATTTTGTCGTGTTTCTGCTGTCCTATACCGCTTTGTGCTCTATGATTTTGATTTCAGTTCTTGCATTGTTGAGTTTGTGTCCTTTGTTTAGGCATTGTTGCTAGTTTAGATTTTTCTTTTCTCGTACAGTCATCCCGTGTCAAATTTTGATCATGATGAGGACATCAACGACATACGAATAATGACGACGGAAGATGGCGCGCCAAACCAAGCTGTCACGCCTCCACCTCTCGTCGTCGCGCCTCCTCGAGTTACGGATCCATCTTCTAACGAGACGACAACGTACAAGGGCCCAATCACTAGAGCTCAAGCCCAGGAATTGAAGACGGTTTTGATGCTAAGGAACGACGGCCTAGGATGATGTCGCTCGAAGGCCCACGTGGCCCAAGTCGCACGACTCCCTCTCCACCGCGCGCCTCTCCACTTCAGCCGGCCCTAGATGCCTCGTCCTCCCCCTATATAGTCAAGGGCTGCGCCCCTTGTAATCTTCGAGTTTTGTTTTAAGTTTAGCTTAGCTATACATCCGTCTCTCGACGTGAATTCAGAACTCCACCTTCGTGCAATACATCAGATTGCTCGCCTCTAATTCTTGCTCGTTCTTCGATTGCGCATAAGAATTGATCCTCGTGATCAGGTTGATCTTGTTTACCGCAAGGTTAATATCCTCCGGAAGTTGGTTTAGCGATTGCATTGGCGCTTCGGCTTGCTCGTCGTAGTCGGATCGTGAGGGTCAACATCCACCAAATCGAAGTTATCTCCACTCGCCGAAAGATCGGGCACTCTACACCTATCAGATCAGGTCTGGTGTTTGATCCAATTGGATCTTCAAGTTTTGTGTTGTGAAAAAGAAATATGTCCTGCTAGTGGGCCAATCTTGTCTTCACCATTAGCAGATCATTCGTGTGTACGTGGCTGAGAGTTGAAATATATTGGATCACATGATATTCTTTGGTTCTAAATTTTTTTGCGGTAATCATTGCTACGATGACCCTTGCTTCCTAAGAGTGTGCATTAGTTTTGCACTTGCGTAGTGTGTTGGTTCCAAAAGAAACATATGACCCTGCTACAGCCATTGTCAACCCCTTGTTGAGATTGCATTAGTTCCTTTACTGAAACTTGATCGACACAGATTATTTTCCAAAGCATCATTTTATTTCGCTGCACACACAAAGATTTATGTGCTTCTGAATAGGTGTGCATGTGTATTGCTCTAAAAAGGAGTTGACTTGTGTTTGAAGTGAAAGCCTACGGCACTTCTGAAAATGATAAGAAAAAAAGGCAAAGGTGCAGACAAAAAAATTGAAGAAAAAGCCACACCTAAAAAAAAGGAAGAAAAAAAAATAGAGAAGAAAATCAGAGTGCTTGCATCCTTGCTGAGTCTAGAGTACTATCTTATATTTCCATTGCAAGCTTTTGCTTTTTTGACAACAGGTTTAAGCCAGCAACATAGACTTGTATTTTTTTACTATTATTCAACTCTGCATATCTGATTTCTATTATTGCTAATCCTTCCTACTACAAATTGCCTACCTAGCTCCGTATATATCCTTCTGAACAGGAAAAAAAATTTTACTCTTGCAATCATTGCTTGATAGTTTCCAAGGTATACTTTGCCTTACTGTTAAGAACTTTGTAAGAGCTTGGCAAGATGCTTCCATTTGCTGGTTGAGAGTTTCCATTGTGATCACATTGTAGTTAAAGGGAAATATACTTTTGTGTGTTTTCTTGTTTGCTACTAACAATGACAGGGTACAACACTCATGGTGATGAGTCGATGGCATCTAATGATGATCATAGGAGTGTTGCAGCACAGCGAGTGCTCAGTTTTGAAATGGAGAAGGTAGAGCAAAATCAATTGAACAACTTGTTCCAGACTCACTTTGTTGTGAAGGATCGGCGATGTTGTGTCATCATTGATGGAGAGAGTAGCCGCAACATCACAAGTTTGGAGTTGGTTGAGAAACTTGATTTGATCACTCAACCACATCCATGTCCGTACTACATCCAATGGCTATATTCTTGTCATAAGACAAGGTAGATAAAATTGCACACATTGAATTTTTTTATTGGTTCTTATAAGGATAGTGCAGAATTTGATATAGTACCTATGCAAGCATGTCATTTGTTATTGAGTAAACCTTAGATTTTTACAAACAATGTTTTACATAATAACATTAATAATAGCTACCCATTTAAATACAATGGTAGAAGAGTTACTCTTAAACATATGACGGCTGCTGAAATTTTAGAAGAAGATAATCAAAGGCTTGAGAGAAGAAAGAATGAACCGTTTAAGAAAGAATGGTTTGTTTCAAACGTTGCAACACTTTCATCAAAATCTGAATTAATAGAGGATGTACAAATTTACTTTTCTCATGTTGCAACTAGTACATTTCAGCATGTACAAAAAGAAGATGATAGTGGGAAAGATAAAGAACAGGTTGTTGCTTCAGGTAAGAGCTTGCTTGATGTGATGAATTGTTCCAACAATCTTGCTGTATTGGAACCTTATGATAATTTTCCTTTGTTAATAGTTGATTTATCTACTGGTCCTTGTGATAAAGAGGAGTTGTGTGTCAATGCTCCACTTATACCTTTGCCACAACAAATGAATGAGCTTGATATTTTTTATTATGATTAACCTACTAGTGCTGAAATTAGACATTTAATTTTAGTTTCATGCGAAAGAGACGAGAAGAAATTATTGTCTCATCTAAATACTTTGGGTTATATTGAATTTGATGTTTGTTGACGGTCATTAAATACCAATTCCGACCATCAATATAGGCACAAATAAGGGAAGACTTAGCATTTCATACACACATGTTTGCTATGATTAATAAGATTCCACTTGTCCTTGGAGATTTATGTGCATGCAGAGAATATATATAAAAGGAGTGGAGAAATGGAGCAAGATCCATGAAATAACATTTCGACCAATAGGAGAGCGCCAACCAAACTCCCCACGAATCAATGGCATGGCTATACAGAACTGCGCGGGAGGAAACCGACTTAACAGAAGATGGGACCCACCAACTAGCTACCTTAAGGAAGCACACCCCTAGGTCGGCCGACCTAGAGGATTGGTCGGCCGACCAAGTCTTGTGGCGGTTCGGCCTCCCCTTACACGTGTCGCTCCCTCAGCCCTTTGCCAACGTTGGTGCGCCAAAGTTCAGTGGCGGTTACTCCCGCAAACTGACATTTGGGCACTATAAAAGGAGGGGAGTGCCTCCCACTTCAACACATGTCAAGAAGAACACATTCTTTAGCATTGTACTTAGTCTTCAGGTCCTAGTGGAGTTTAGGATAGAGGAGAGCTGACTAGAGGTCATTGATCTAGTCTTGGAGTCTTGAAGTCTTGGGTATAGTTCCACACTATCCCTCTCTAGGAGGACTTATTCCTTTTATTAATATATTTATCTTCTTTACTCTTATGGGTTGTCTTTATACTAGTGTGATAATCATGTACCTTTTATATGGTTGTAGCCTAGTCATGTTTGGTTGCTTTATGCTTAACATACTCATACTAGTCAGTCTATGCTTTTGCACTCGTCCAATGCATATTGTGGTTAGACATGCTTTAGTCCATAACTTGTTAAACCCTAGGGTTAATGTTATGTGTGCTATAGTCATTAGCTTGATTATCCGTAGGGTCAAAGTTATGCATGTCTTAGCCCTTGGCTTGTTGATCCGTAGGGTCGGAGTTATGCATTCTCTAATACTTGACTCGTTGGTCCATCGGATTAGAGTTAAGTATATTCTTGCTCTCGACTTGTTGTGATGAGGACATCAACGACATACGAATAATGACGACGGAAGATGGCGCGCCAAACCAAGCTGTCACGCCTCCACCTCTCGTCGTCGCGCCTCCTCGAGTTACGGATCCATCTTCTAACGAGACGACGACGTACAAGGGCCCAATCACTAGAGCTCGAGCCCAGGAATTGAAGACGGTTTTGATGCTAAGGAACGACGGCCCAGGATGATGTCGCCCGAAGGCCCACGTGGCCCAAGTCGCACGACTCCCTCTCCACCGCGCGCCTCTCCACTTCAGCCGGCCCTAGATGCCTCGTCCTCCCCCTATATAGTCAAGGGCTGCGCCCCTTGTAATCTTTGAGTTTTGTTTTAAGTTTAGCTTAGCTATACATCCGTCTCTCGACGTGAATTCAGAACTCCACCTTCGTGCAATACATCAGATTGCTCGCCTCTAATTCTTGCTCGTTCTTCGATTGCGCGTAAGAATTGATCCTCGTGATCAGGTTGATCTTGTTTACCGCAAGGTTAATATCCTCCGGAAGTTGGTTCAGCGATTGCATTGGCGCTTCGGCTTGCTCGTCGTAGTCGGATCGTGAGGGTCAACATCCACCAAATCGAAGTTATCTCCACTCGCCGAAAGATCGGGCACTCTACACCTATCATCCTCCCCCTATATAGTCAAGGGCTGCGCCCCTTGTAATCTTCGAGTTTTGTTTTAAGTTTAGCTTAGCTATACATCCGTCTCTCGACGTGAATTCAGAACTCCACCTTCGTGCAATACATCAGATTGCTCGCCTCTAATTCTTGCTCGTTCTTCGATTGCGCGTAAGAATTGATCCTCGTGATCAGGTTGATCTTGTTTACCGCAAGGTTAATATCCTCCGGAAGTTGGTTCAGCGATTGCATTGACGCTTCGGCTTGCTCGTCGTAGTCGGATCGTGAGGGTCAACATCCACCAAATTGAAGTTATCTCCACTCGCCGAAAGATCGGGCACTCTACCCCTATCAAGTGGTATCAAATTCCAGTGTTTCTCGGTGAGTTTCATCCAAGTCCACATAAACCAAAAACTTCAAAAAAAAAAAAAGTTTACCCCAGTACGGTTTTGAGCCTCGCACTTTCGTTCAATAATTTGCGTTGTTGAGTTTTTGTGCTTTCGTTTTTGATCGTTGCTGGTACACTGTGTTTCATCGTTTTCTTCCTATCATCGTCGTATCCTTCCGCCGTGCCGCGTGTTTTCACCACCACAGTTTGCTTTCCGCCGCATCTGTTTACCCTGTCTCGCTTGCCAAATTTTCCCACTGCACCGTGAGTCCGGGTCAATCACTGCCTCGACGATCGAGTCCTACTCGGTTACGTCGTGACCCGCTCGCCTCGCCCTGTGTTTAGTTCTGTTCGGTTTCGTGTGTCCCGCTCGCCTCGCTGATCGAGTCCTACTCAGTTACGTCGTGACCCGCTCGCCTCGCCCTGTGTTTAGCTCTGTTCGGTTTCGTGTGTCCCGCTCGCCTCGCTGATCGAGTCCTACTCGGTTACGTCGTGACCCGCTCGCCTCGCCCTGTGTTTGTTTCTGCTCGGTTTCGTTTGTTCCTACTCTAGAGAGAGAGAGAGAAAGAGAGAAAGTGCTTGTGCTTAATTGCTTATTTGAGGTCTCATTGTTTATATTTTCAGCAAAAAGTATTAAAAAAAAGAGAAAAAAAAGAAAAAAAAAGAAAAAAAAGAGAAAAAAAAAGAGCGGCCGAGCAACACAGGCGACGCGTTCTTGTTGCACTTTGTTTTGATCCTTTTTCCTTCCTCTTGCACTTGTACAGGTAGCAATCTTTTCGCGTTTAGCACCATTATTCAGCTTTACAGTTATTGTTTGAATTGTGCTAACCCTTGCATTGAGTGCAGCCTCCTAGCCCCACAAATTTTCTACTACGAGCAGGTTTTTGTTTCACCACGCAATCGCTCCACCAATCTTCCACCGGTTTTACCTGTGGTTGCAGTTCACGCTTGCGTGCTTGGTAAGGACGGGTAAGAATTTCATAACAGCTTTTTGATTGAGCCTTTCATCCACCACTCACCTCTCGTTGTAGGATCCCGCTTTTTGTATTGCTTGTGTTTCTATGGCAGAAAACAGCTCGAAGTCAGAGGAGCTCACCCTCCAGGATGTCCAGGCACAGGTAGATGGTCTACAAAACGACATGAAGACGATGCACGAGAGACTTGACTCTACGGTCACTTCGTCGAATGAGCGTTTTGATCAACTGGACCTTGCTGATACGGCTGCCCGCACCACGCTCGCGACGATCATGACTCGTCTTGAGGCCGTGTCGACGCAGCTTGGGACCATGACGACGCAGCTCACGGAGTTGCAACATGCACGTGACTACGGCGCCGACACCGAGCAGGACGATGACAATCGCCGTGGTCGTGCTCGTAGGGTACGTGTTCCTATTAATGATTCTTTTGCCAAAATAAAATTTCGTATTCCCACTTTTAATGGCAAATATGATCCGGGTGCTTATCTTGATTGGGAATTAGAGGTTGAACAAAAATTTGCATGCCATGATATTCCTACTAATTTACAAGTTAAGGCTGCTATTAGTGAATTTACTGAATTTGCTTTACTTTGGTGGCGTGAGTATAGACAAAGATATCCTGATAATATTCCAGCCACTTCGACGGCATTAAAAGCTGCTATGCGTCATCGTTTTGTTCCGTCATATTATGCTAGAGATTTGCTTAATCAAATGCAGCGTTTTCAACAAGGTTCACTTTCCGTAGAGGATTATTATCAAGCTTTGCAAAAGGGTATGATTCGCTGTGGTTTAGTTGAACTGGATGATGCTGCTATGGCTCGCTTTAGGGGTGGGTTAAATCGTGAAATTCAGAATATTCTTGATTATAAGCATTATGATGATATGACCACCTTATTTGAATATGCTTGTAAAGCTGAACGTTAAGTGCAGGATCGACAATCTTCGTCAAGACCTAACATTTTTGTAGGGTCCAAGACGCCTTCAGCTCCACGGTCGACACCTCCTTCCACGTCGCGCGACCACTCCTCGACCACGTCCAAGTCGAGTGCTCCATCCACGGCCAAATCTGCCTCGTTCGTGCCGTCCTCCTCGTCGTCTGGACGAGCTCGTGATATTTAGTGTCACCGTTGCCGAGGATTTGGTCATGTGATACGCGATTGTCCAAATAAACGAACTATGTTGATTCGTGACGACGGTGGGTATTCTTCTGCTAGTGATTCTGAGGATATTCAGCAGACTATGCTTGCCACTAATCATGCAGATAATACGGAGCTTCATGTCGACTCTAGTGCCGCCAACAGGTATGCCACTCTTGTTGTGCAGCGTGTTCTTAGTACACAGGTCGTTCAGGATGAAAAGCATCAGCGCCACAACATTTTTCATATCAAAGGCGTTGTGCAAGAACGAGCGGTCCGTATAATCATCGATGGTGGCAGTTGCAACAATTTGGCTAGTACGACCTTGGTGGAGCAGTTGTCATTGCCAACAAGGAAGCATCCACATCCTTATCACGTTCAATGGCTAATGATGGCGGCAAAATAAAGGTAACGCGCTCGGTACGTGTTCCTTTCTCTCTTGGCGCCTATTCTGATTTTGTAGATTGTGATGTTGTTCCAATGGAAGCATGCTCTTTGTTGCTTGGCCGTCCTTGGCAATATGATGTCGATAGTGTTCATCATGGTCGCTCCAATTATTATTCCTTCATGTTCAAGGGTCAGAAAATTGTTATTCATCCTATGACACCTGAACAAGTTCTTAAAGATGATATTGCTCGAGCGACAAAAGCTGCAAAATTGGTAACATCGCCTCCTGTTGCACCTGTTCAACATGAGATCAAATTGAATAACCCTATCTTGCTTGCTACACGTGCTGATTTTAATGAATTACATGATGCTAATCTGCTTTGCTATGCGCTAGTTTGCTCTCGTATGCTTGTTTCACTAGATGAGGCACCTATGTTGCATATTCCTCCTGCTGTTGCTAACCTTTTGCTGGTCTATAAAGATGTTTTTCCCACTGAATTGCCACCGGGTCTTCCTCCTATTCGTGGCATAGAACATCAGATTGATTTAATTCCAGGCGCACAGCTTCCTAATCGCGCCCCGTACCGCACAAATCCTGAGGAGACGAAAGAAATTCAGCGTCAAGTGCAGGCATTGCTTGATAAAGGTTACATTCGTGAGTCTCTCAGCCCTTGTTCGGTTCCTGTTTTGCTTGTTCCTAAGAAAGATGGTTCTTGGCGTATGTGTGTAGATTGTCGTGCAATTAACAATATTACAATTCGTTATCGATATCCTATACCATGCCTTGATGATATACTTGATGAGCTTAGTGGTGCCACAATTTTCTCTAAGGTTGATTTGCGTAGTGGTTACCATCAAATAAGAATGAAATTAGGAGATGAATGGAAAACGGCTTTTAAAACTAAATTTGGCTTGTATGAATGGTTGGTTATGCCGTTTGGATTGTCTAATGCTCCTAGCACTTTTATGCGCTTAATGAATGAAGTTCTTCGGCCTTTCATTGGAATATTTGTTGTTGTCTATTTTGATGATATCCTTATATACAGCAAATCCATGAATGAGCATTTAGATCATTTGCGTGCTGTTTTTGATGCTTTGCGTGCTGCTCACTTGTTTGGGAACATGGAAAAATGCACTTTTTGCACGCAACGTGTTTCGTTTCTTGGATATGTTGTTACTCCACAGGGCATTGAGGTCGATAGCAGCAAGGTGGACGCCATTCAGAGTTGGCCCCAACCGACGACGGTCACACAGGTTTGCAGTTTTCTTGGTCTTGCAGGCTTCTATCATCGTTTTGTGCGGGATTTCAGTTCTATTGCTGCACCATTACATGAGCTGACCAAGAAGGGTGCGCCATTTGAGTGGGACGCACCACAAGACGACGCATTCAACACTTTAAAGGAACGGTTAACTCATGCTCCTCTCTTACAATTGCCTGATTTTGATAAAGTGTTTGAATTGGAATGTGATGCTAGTGGAATTGGTTTGGGTGCTGTTTTGTTGCAAGATCATAAACCCATTGCTTATTTTAGTGAGAAGTTAAGTGGTGCTGCTCTTAAATATTCCACTTATGATAAAGAACTTCATGCTTTAGTAAGAACTTTGCAAACATGGCAGCATTATTTATGGCCTCGCGAATTTATTATTCATTCTGATCATGAGGCTTTGAAACATATTAGAACCCAAACTAATCTGAATCGTCGTCATGCTAAATGGGTTGAATTTATTGAATCTTTTCCATACATCATTAAACATAAAAACGGGAAGGAAAATGTGATTGCCGATGCTTTGTCTCGTTGTTATATGATGCTGTCCCAATTAGACTTTAAAATCTTTGCTTTGCAAGCTTTGAAAGATCAATATGTGAATGATGCTGATTTTCATGATATTATGATGCATTGTAAGGATGGCAAACCATGGGGCAAATTTCATATGCAGGATGGGTTCCTGTTTCGTGCTAACAAGCTGTGTATTCCAGCTAGCTCGGTTCGTCTTTTGTTGTTACAGGAGGCGCATGGAGGTGGTCTTATGGGTCACTTCGGAGTTTTCAAGACACATGAGGTGTTGGCCGACCATTTCTTTTGGCCACGGATGCGCCGTGATGTTGAGCGCCTTGTTGCACGCTGTACTACATGTCAAAAAGCTAAATCTCGTTTGGGTAATCATGGTTTGTATATGCCCTTGCCTGTTCCCTCTTCTCCTTGGCTTGATATTTCGATGGATTTTGTTTTGGGATTGCCTCGCACTAAGAAGGGGAGGGACAGTATTTTTGTGGTTGTTGATCGTTTCTCTAAAATGGCTCACTTTATACCTTGTCATAAAACTGATGATGCCTCAAATGTTGCTGAATTGTTCTTTAGAGAGATTGTTAGATTGCATGGAATTCCTAAAACAATTGTCTCTGATCGTGATGCTAAGTTTCTTAGTCATTTTTGGCGTTCTCTTTGGAATAAATTAGGAACTAAGCTGCTGTTTAGTGCTACTTGTCATCCTCAAACTGATGGGCAAACTGAGGTAGTAAATAGAACTTTGTCTGTTATGCTTAGAGCTGTTTTAGATAAAAATTTGAGACGCTGGGAAGATTGTTTACCTCATATTGAATTTGCTTATAATCGTGCTACACATTCTGCCACTAAGATGTGTCCTTTTGAGGTTGTTTATGGCTATGTTCCTAAGGCGCCTATTGATTTGTTTGCTATTGATGCTGAGGATGAACCACATCTTGATGCTCTTGCTCATATTGATCACATGAAACAATTGCATGAAGAAACACAACACAACATTGCCATTGCTAATAAAAAGTATCAAGTTGCTGGTAGTAAAGGTAGAAAACATATTTCTTTTGAACCTGGTGATTTGGTTTGGTTGCACTTGCGTAAAGATAGATTTCCTACTTTGCGTCGTTCTAAACTGATGCCTCGTGCTGCTGGTCCTTTTAAAGTGCTAACCAAGATTAACGATAATGCTTATGTTCTTGACTTACCCATGGAGTTTGGTGTTTCCACTAGTTTTAATGTTGCAGATTTGAAACCATACTTGGGTGAGGATGATGAGTTGCCGTCGAGGACGACTTCACTTCAAGAAGGGGAGGATGATGAGGACATCAACGACATACGAATAATGACGACGGAAGATGGCGCGCCAAACCAAGCTGTCACGCCTCCACCTCTCGTCGTCGCGCCTCCTCGAGTTACGGATCCATCTTCTAACGAGACGACGACGTACAAGGGCCCAATCACTAGAGCTCGAGCCCAGGAATTGAAGACGGTTTTGATGCTAAGGAACGACGGCGTAGGATGATGTCGCCCGAAGGCCCACGTGGCCCAAGTCGCACGACTCCCTCTCCACCGCGCGCCTCTCCACTTCAGCCGGCCCTAGATGCCTCGTGATAGGTGTAGAGTGCCCGATCTTTCGGCGAGTGGAGATAACTTCGATTTGGTGGATGTCGACCCTCACGATCCGACTACGACGAGCAAGCCGAAGCGCCAATGCAATCACTGAACCAACTTCCGGAGGATATTAACCTTGCGGTAAACAAGATCAACCTGATCACGAGGATCAATTCTTACGCGCAATCGAAGAACGAGCAAGAATTAGAGGCGAGCAATCTGATGTATTGCACGAAGGTGGAGTTCTGAATTCACGTCGAGAGACGGATGTATAGCTAAGCTAAACTTAAAACAAAACTCGAAGATTACAAGGGGCGCAGCCCTTGACTATATAGGGGGAGGACGAGGCATCTAGGGCCGGCTGAAGTGGAGAGGCGCGCGGTGGAGAGGGAGTCGTGCGACTTGGGCCACGTGGGCCTTCGGGCGACATCATCCTGGGCCGTCGTTCCTTAGCATCAAAACCGTCTTCAATTCCTGCGCTCGAGCTCTAGTGATTGGGCCTTTGTACGTCATCGTCTCGTTAGAAGATGGATCCGTAACTCGAGGAGGCGCGACGACGAGAGGTGGAGGCGTGACAGCTTGGTTTGGCGCGCCATCTTCCGTCGTCATTATTCGTATGTCGTTGATGTCCTCATCATCCTCCCCTTCTTGAAGTGAAGTCGTCCTCGACGGCAACTCATCATCCTCACCCAAGTATGGTTTCAAATCTGCAACATTAAAACTAGTGGAAACACCAAACTCCATGGGCAAGTCAAGAACATAAGCATTATCGTTAATCTTGGTTAGCACTTTAAAAGGACCAGCAGCACGAGGCATCAGTTTAGAACGACGCAAAGTAGGAAATCTATCTTTACGCAAGTGCAACCAAACCAAATCACCAGGTTCAAAAGAAATATGTTTTCTACCTTTACTACCAGCAACTTGATACTTTTCATTAGCAATGGCAATGTTGTGTTGTGTTTCTTCATGCAATTGTTTCATGTGATCAATATGAGCAAGAGCATCAAGATGTGGTTCATCCTCAGCATCAATAGCAAACAAATCAATTGGCGCCTTAGGAACATAGCCATGAACAACCTCAAAAGGACACATCTTAGTGGCAGAATGTGTAGCACGATTATAAGCAAATTCAACATGAGGTAAACAATCTTCCCAGCGTCTAAAATTTTTATCTAAAAAAGCTCTAAGCATAGCAGACAAAGTTCTATTTACTACCTCAGTTTGCCCATCAGTTTGAGGATGACAAGTAGTACTAAACAGCAGCTTAGTTCCTAATTTATTCCAAAGAGAACGCCAAAAATGACTAAGAAACTTAGCATCACGATCAGAGACAATTGTTTTAGGAATTCCATGCAATCTAACAATCTCTCTAAAGAACAATTCAGCAACATTTGAGGCATCATCAGTTTTATGACAAGGTATAAAGTGAGCCATTTTAGAGAAACGATCAACAACCACAAAAATACTGTCCCTCCCTGATAGGTGTAAAGTGCCCGATCTTTCGGCGAGTGGAGATAACTTCGATTTAGTGGATGTGTCTTGAAAACTCCGAAGTGACCCATAAGACCACCTCCATGCGCCTCCTGTAACAACAAAAGACGAACCGAGCTAGCTGGAATACACAGCTTGTTAGCACGAAACAGGAACCCATCCTGCATATGAAATTTGCCCCAAGGTTTCCCATCCTTACAATGCATCATAATATCATGAAAATCAGCATCATTCACATATTGATCTTTCAAAGCTTGCAAACCAAAGATTTTAAAGTCTAATTGGGACAGCATCATATAACGACGAGACAAAGCATCGGCAATCACATTTTCCTTCCCGTTTTTATGTTTAATGATGTATGGAAAAGATTCAATAAATTCAACCCATTTAGCATGACGACGATTCAGATTAGTTTGGGTTCTAATATGTTTCAAAGCCTCATGATCAGAATGAATAATAAATTCGCGAGGCCATAAATAATGCTGCCATGTTTGCAAAGTTCTTACTAAAGCATAAAGTTCTTTATCATAAGTGGAATATTTAAGAGCAGCACCACTTAACTTCTCACTAAAATAAGCAATGGGTTTATGATCTTGCAACAAAACAGCACCCAAACCAATTCCACTAGCATCACATTCCAATTCAAACACTTTATCAAAATTAGGCAATTGTAAGAGAGGAGCATGAGTTAACCGTTCCTTTAAAGTGTTGAATGCATCGTCTTGTGGTGCGCCCCACTCAAATGGCGCACCCTTCTTGGTCAGCTCATGTAATGGTGCAGCAATAGAACTGAAATCCCGCACAAAACGACGATAGAAGCCTGCAAGACCAAGAAAACTGCGAACCTGTGTGACCGTCGTCGGTTGGGGCCAGCTCTGAATGGCGTCCACCTTGCTGCTATCGACCTCAATGCCCTGTGGAGTAACAACATATCCAAGAAACGAAACACGTTGCGTGCAAAAAGTGCATTTTTCCATGTTCCCAAACAAGTGAGCAGCACGCAAAGCACCAAAAACAGCACGTAAATGATCTAAATGCTCATTCATGGATTTGCTGTATATAAGGATATCATCAAAATAGACAACAACAAATATTCCAATGAAAGGCCGAAGAACTTCATTCATTAAGCGCATAAAAGTGCTAGGAGCATTAGACAATCCAAACGGCATAACCAACCATTCATACAAGCCAAATTTAGTTTTAAAAGCCGTTTTCCATTCATCTCCTAATTTCATTCTTATTTGATGGTAACCACTACGCAAATCAACCTTAGAGAAAATTGTGGCACGACTAAGTTCATCAAGCATATCATCAAGGCGTGGTATAGGATATCGATAACGAATTGTAATATTGTTAATTGCACGACAATCTACACACATACGCCAAGAACCATCTTTCTTAGGAACAAGCAAAACAGGAACCGAACAAGGGCTGAGAGACTCACGAATGTAACCTTTATCAAGCAATGCCTGCACTTGACGCTGAATTTCTTTCGTCTCCTCAGGATTTGTGCGGTACGGAGCGCGATTAGGAAGCTGTGCGCCTGGAATTAAATCAATCTGATGTTCTATGCCACGAATAGGAGGAAGACCCGGCGGCAATTCAGCGGGAAAAAACATCTTTATAGTCCTGCAAAAGGTTAGCAACAGCAGGAGGAATGTGCAACATAGGCGCCTCATCTAGTGAAACAAGCATACGAGAGCAAACTAGCGCATAGCAAAGCAGATTAGCATCATGTAATTCATCAAAATCAGCACGTGTAGCAAGCAAGATAGGGTTATTCAATTTGATCTCGTGTTGAACAGGTGCAACAGGAGGCGATGTAACCAATTTTGTAGCTTTTGTCGCTCGAGCAATATCATCTTTAAGAACTTGTTCAGGTGTCATAGGATGAATAATAATTTTCTGACCCTTAAACATGAAGGAATAATAATTGGAGCGACCATGATGAACACTATCAACATCATATTGCCAAGGACGGCCAAGCAACAAAGAGCATGCTTCCATTGGAACAACATCACAATCTACAAAATCAGAATAGGCGCCAAGAGAGAAAGGAACACGTACCGAGCGCGTTACCTTTATTTTGCCGCCATCATTAAGCCATTGAACGTGATAAGGATGTGGATGCTTCCTTGTTGGCAATGACAACTGCTCCACCAAGGTCGTACTAGCCAAATTGTTGCAACTGCCACCATCGATGATTATACGGACCGCTCGTTCTTGCACAACGCCTTTGATATGAAAAATGTGGTGGCGCTAATGCTTTTCAACCTGAACGACCTGTGTACTAAGAACACGCTGCACAACAAGAGTGGCATACCTGTCGGCGGCACTAGAGTCGACATGAAGCTCCGTATTATCTGCATGATTAGTGGCAAGCATAGTCTGCTGAATATCCTCAGAATCACTAGCAGAAGAATACCCACCGTCGTCACGAATCAACATAGTTCGTTTATTTGGACAATCGCGTATCACATGACCAAATCCTCGGCAACGGTGACACTGAATATCACGAGCTCGTCCAGACGACGAGGAGGATGGCACGATTGAGGCAGATTTGGCCGTGGATGGAGCACTCGACTTGGACGTGGTCGAGGAGTGGTCGCGCGGCGTGGAAGGAGGTGCCGACCGTGGAGCTGAAGGCGTCTTAGACCCTACAAAAATGTTAGGTCTTGACGAAGATTGTCGATCCTGCACTTCACATTCAGCTTTACAAGCATATTCAAATAAGGTGGTCATATCATCATAATGTTTATAATCAAGAATATTCTGAATTTCACGATTTAACCCACCCCTAAAGCGAGCCATAGCAGCATCATCTAGTTCAACTAAACCACAGCGAATCATACCCTTTTGCAAAGCTTGATAATAATCCTCTACGGAAAGGGAACCTTGTTGAAATCGCTGCATTTGATTAAGCAAATCTCTAGCATAATATGACGGCACAAAACAATGACGCATAGCAGCTTTTAATGCCGCCCAAGTGGCTGGAATATTATCAGGATATCTTTGTCTATACTCACGCCACCAAAGTAAAGCAAATTCAGTAAATTCACTAATAGCAGCCTTAACTTGTAAATTAGCAGGAATATCATGGCATGCAAATTTTTGTTCAACCTCTAATTCCCAATCAAGATAAGCACCCGGATCATATTTGCCATTAAAAGTGGGAATACGAAATTTTATTTTGGCAAAAGAATCATTAATAGGAACACGTACCCTACGAGCACGACCACGACGATTGTCGTCGTCCTGCTCGGTGTCGGCGCCGTAGTCACGTGCATTTTGCAACTCCGTGAGCTGCGTCGTCATGGTCCCAAGCTGTGTCGACATGGCCTCAAGACGAGTCATGATTGTCGCGAGCGTGGTGCGGGCAGCCGTATCAGCGAGGTCCAGTTGATCAAAACGCTCATTCGACGAAGTGACCGTAGAGTCAAGTCTCTCGTGCATCGTCTTCATGTCGTTTTGTAGACCATCAACCTATGCCTGGACATCCTGGAGGGTGAGCTCCTCCGACTTCGAGCTTTTTTCTGCCATAGAAACACAAGCAATACAAAAAGCAGGATCCTACAACGAGAGGTGAGTGGTGGATGAAAAGCTCAATCAAAAAGCTGTTATCAAATTCTTACCCGTCCTTACCAAGCACGCAAGCGTGAACTGCAACCACAGGTAAAACCAGTGGAAGATTGGAGGAGCGATTGCGTGGTGAA
Source organism: Eleusine indica (assembly GCA_030378355.1). NCBI lineage: Eukaryota > Viridiplantae > Streptophyta > Magnoliopsida > Poales > Poaceae > Eleusine > Eleusine indica. The sequence goes on from CM059500.1 coordinate 23,391,970, forward strand.
ACAAAAACCTGCTCGTAGTAGAAAATTTGTGGGGCTAGGAGGCTGCACTCAATCCAAGGGTTAGCACAATTCAAACAACAACTGCAAAGCTGAATAATGGTGCTAAACGCGAAAAGATTGCTGCCGGTACAAGTGCAAGAGGAAGGAAGAAGGACCAAAACAAAGTGCAGCAAGAATGCGTCGCCTCTGTTGCTCGGTCGCTCTTTTTTTTTTCTCTTTTTTTTTCTTTTTTTTTCTTTTTTTCTTTTTTTTCTTTCTTTTTTTGTTTCTCTTTTTTTTTATACTTTTTGCTGAAAATATAAACAATGAGACCTCAAATAAGCAATTAAGCACAAGCGCTTTTTTTTTGAGGCAGGGGTAGAACGGTAATAAACGATACTCTCTCTCTCTCTCTCTCTCTAGAGTAGGAACAAACGAAACCGAGCAGAAACAAACACAGGGCGAGGCGAGCGGGTCACGACGTAACCGAGTAGGACTCGATCGGCAAGACAAGCGGGTCACACGAAACCGAACAGAACTAAACACAGGGCGAGGCGAGCGGGTCACGACGTAACCGAGTAGGACTCGATCAGCGAGGCGAGCGGGTCACGACGTAACCGAGTAGGACTCGATCGTCAAGGCAGTGATTGATAATCACCCGGACTCACGGTGCAGCGGATAAATTTGGCAAGCGAGACGGGATAAACAGATGCGGCGGAAAGCAAACTGTGGTGGTGAAAACACGCGGCACGGCGGAAGGATACGACGATGATAGGAAGAAAACGATGAAACACAGTGTACCAGCAACGATCAAAAGCGAAAGCACAAAAACTCAACAACGCAAATTATTGAACGAAAGTGCGAGGCTCAAAACCGTACTGGGGTAAACTTTTTTTTTTTTTGTAATTTTTGGTTTATGTGGACTTGGATAAAACTCACCGAGAAACACTGGAATCTGATACCACTTGATAGGTGTAGAGTGCCCGATCTTTCGGCGAGTGGAGATAACTTCGATTTGGTGGATGTTGACCCTCACGATCCGACTACGACGAGCAAGCCGAAGCGCCAATGCAATCGCTGAACCAACTTCCGGAGGATATTAACCTTGCGGTAAACAAGATCAACCTGATCACGAGGATCAATTCTTACGCGCAATCGAAGAACGAGCAAGAATTAGAGGCGAGCAATCTGATGTATTGCACGAAGGTGGAGTTCTGAATTCACGTCGAGAGACGGATGTATAGCTAAGCTAAACTTAAAACAAAACTCAAAGATTACAAGGGGCGCAGCCCTTGACTAGATAGGGGGAGGACGAGGCATCTAGGGCCGGCTGAAGTGGAGGGGCGCGCGGTGGAGAGGGAGTCGTGCGACTTGGGCCACGTGGGCCTTCGGGCCACATCATCCTGGGCCGTCGTTCCTTAGCATCAAAACCGTCTTCAATTCCTGGGCTCGAGCTCTAGTGATTGGGCCCTTGTACGTCGTCGTCTCGTTAGAAGATGGATCCGTAACTCGAGGAGGCGCGACGACGAGAGGTGGAGGCGTGACATCTTGGTTTGTCGTGCCATCTTCCGTCGTCATTATTCGTATGTCGTTGATGTCCTCATCAAGATGATCGGGACTGGCGCAAAAACCATGATGAAGACAATCGGCGTCGTCGTCATAGTGATGACATAGGCCCTTGCCATAATCGTCGCATGTCTTCATCTTCCTGGTCATTAGACCGACGACAGAGGTCGGTCACCCTTAACAAGGATCAATTCGATGGAATCAAGTCTTACATACCAGAGCTTCATATCGCTTGGTGGCTAAAAGGATTAAAGCTGGTCCCCATCGGGAAGTATGATGGTTAGACCAACCCTCGGGAGTGGCTTCAACTTTACAGCATGGCGATTCGGGCGGCAGGAGGTGACACCTATGTGATGGCTAACTATCTACCGGTCTGTCTCGAGCCAGCCGTTCGGATTTGGCTCACATCACTCCCAGAGAGATCGATTACTTCACGGGGCGGCCTCAACAAGAAGTTCATTGAGAGCTTCCAAGCTACCTACAATCGGTCGGGCAATCACTTCGACCTCACCCGGATCAAGCAGAAGGCTGACGAATCCCTACGCGACTACATCAAGCGGTTCTGTGCCAAGAAGATTGAGATCCCTAATGTCTCGGACCAACAGATCATTGCAGCCTTCCAAGGAGGTGTTCAAAGCGATGAGCTAGTTCGGGAGATCGGTCGGAGGAATCATGACCTCAGGCTGACCGTTCGGGAGTGCTTCGAGATCACAGATAAGTTCGCATCCAAAGAATCGGACTTGTATGAGATCCGAGGCAAAGGCAAGGAGAAGCGCTCGGACAAACCGGAATCCTCCTAAAAGGACAAGAAGTGAAAGATTAAGAACATGGTCGTTGCAGTAGACCGAACGAGGAAAAATCCTCAGACGAACCAGCAGACCATGGACGACTTGCTGAGTGCCCCATGCCTATGGCATCCAAAGGGAGACCACAAAGCAAAGGACTGTTACCGCTTGAAGGGCTTCGCGACTGCCACGCTAAAGGTGGCCAAAGATCCGCCAAGGCACAACGGCAAGGGTAAAGCTAATGACGCTGACGGCAAGGACGAGGATGGAGGGTTCCAGGAGCCCCGGAAGGAACTCAATTTCATCTTCAGAGGCCCGGATGCCTACACATCCAAGCGCAAGCAAAAGCTAGAGCTAAGTGAGATCAACTCCAAGCGCCTTAGTACATGAGGTGGTCTGAAGTACCGATTACTTTTGATCGGTCGGATCACCCTAGGCACCTGCCCAAGCCAGGTCACTATCCGCTAGTGCTTGCGGCAACGATGAAGGGGATCAAGTTCAACAAAGTACTCATCAATGGAGGAAGCAGTCTGGACTTGATCTTCACCATGACCCTTAAGGAGTTAGACTTGTCGGTCAGTGACTTGCAGCCGAGTTCCTCTCCCTTTCAAGGGATCGTGCCTGGCAAGACTTTTGTTCCTATAGGACAGATCACTCTATCAGTCACCTTTGGGACCTGTGAGAACTTCAGGGCTGAGTGTGTCATCTTCTAGGTAGCCGACTTTGAGTCTGCTTAGCACGCCATCCTTAGCAGACCAGCGACGGCAAAATTCATGGCGGTCCCGCACTACCCGAATCTCACTCTCAAGATGCCAGGGCCCAAGGGAATCATCTCCCTCCACTATGACCTTTAGAATTCTTTCGATTGCGATGTGTAGAGTTGTGAGATAGCCAACCGATAGTTGATGTTGTTGATGAGGACATCAACGACATACGAATAATGACGACGGAAGATGGCGCGCCAAACCAAGCTGTCACGCCTCCACCTCTCGTCGTCGCGCCTCCTCGAGTTACGGATCCATCTTCTAACGAGACAACGACGTACAAGGGCCCAATCACTAGAGCTCGAGCCCAGGAATTGAAGACGGTTTTGATGCTAAGGAACGACGGCCCAGGATGATGTCGCCCGAAGGCCCACGTGGCCCAAGTCGCACGACTCCCTCTCCACCGCGCGCCTCTCCACTTCAGCCGGCCCTAGATGCCTCGTCCTCCCCCTATATAGTCAAGGGCTGCGCCCCTTGTAATCTTTGAGTTTGGTTTTAAGTTTAGCTTAGCTATACATCCGTCTCTCGACGTGAATTCAGAACTCCACCTTCGTGCAATACATCAGATTGCTCGCCTCTAATTCTTGCTCGTTCTTCGATTGCGCGTAAGAATTGATCCTCGTGATCAGGTTGATCTTGTTTACCGCAAGGTTAATATCCTCCGGAAGTTGGTTCAGCGATTGCATTGGCGCTTCGGCTTGCTCGTCGTAGTCGGATCGTGAGGGTCAACATCCACCAAATCGAAGTTATCTCCACTCGCCGAAAGATCGGGCACTCTACACCTATCAAGTGGTATCAGATTCCAGTGTTTCTCGGTGAGTTTTATCCAAGTCCACATAAAAAGAGAACTACAACAAAAAAAGTTTACCCCAGTACGGTTTTGAGCCTTGCACTTTCGTTCAATAATTTGCGTTGTTGAGTTTTTGTGCTTTCGCTTTTGATCGTTGCTGGTACACTGTGTTTCATTGTTTTCTTCCTATCATCGTCGTATCCTTCCGCCGTGCCGCGTGTTTTCACCACCACAGTTTGCTTTCCGCCGCATCTGTTTACCCCGTCTCGCTTGCCAAATTTTCCTGCTGCACCGTGAGTCCGGGTCAATCACTGCCTCGACGATCGAGTCCTACTCGGTTACGTCGTGACCCGCTCGCCTCGCGCTGTGTTTAGTTCTGTTCGGTTTCGTGTGTCCCGCTCGCCTCGCTGATCGAGTCCTACTCGGTTACGTCGTGACCCGCTCACCTCGCCCTGTGTTTAGTTCTGTTCGGTTTCGTGTGTCCCGCTCGCCTCGCTGATCGAGTCCTACTCGGTTACGTCGTGACCCGCTCGCCTCGCCCTGTGTTTGTTTCTGCTCGGTTTCGTTTGTTCCTACTCTAGAGAGAGAGAGAGAGAGAGAGTATCGTTTATTACCGTTCTACCCCTGCCTCAAAAAAAAAGTGCTTGTGCTTAATTGCTTATTTGAGGTCTCATTGTTTATATTTTCAGCAAAAAGTATTACAAAAAGAGAAAAAAAAGAAAGAAAAAGAGAAAAAAAAAGAAAGAAAAAAAAGAGAAAAAAAAGAGCGGCCGAGCAACACAGGCGACGCGTTCTTGCTGCACTTTGTTTTGATCCTTTTTCCTTCCTCTTGCACTTGTACCGGCAGCAATCTTTTCGCGTTTAGCACCATTATTCAGCTTTGCAGTTATTGTTTGAATTGTGCTAACCCTTGGATTGAGTGCAGCCTCCTAGCCCCACAAATTTTCTACTACGAGCAGGTTTTTGTTTCACCACGCAATCGCTCCACCAATCTTCCACCGGTTTTACCTGTGGTTGCAGTTCACGCTTGCGTGCTTGGTAAGGACGGGTAAGAATTTCATAACAGCTTTTTGATTGAGCTTTTCATCCACCACTCACCTCTCGTTGTAGGATCCCGCTTTTTGTATTGCTTGTGTTTCTATGGCAGAAAACAGCTCGAAGTCGGAGGAGCTCACCCTCCAGGATGTCCAGGCACAGGTAGATGGTCTACAAAACGACATGAAGACGATGCACGAGAGACTTGACTCTACGGTCACTTCGTCGAATGAGCGTTTTGATCAACTGGACCTTGCTGATACGGCTGCCCGCACCACGCTCGCGACGATCATGACTCGTGTTGAGGCCATGTCGACGCAGCTTGGGACCATGACGACGCAGCTCACGGAGTTGCAACATGCACGTGACTACGGCGCCGACACCGAGCAGGACGACGACAATCGCCGTGGTCGTGCTCGTAGGGTACGTGTTCCTATTAATGATTCTTTTGCCAAAATAAAATTTCGTATTCCCACTTTTAATGGCAAATATGATCCGGGTGCTTATCTTGATTGGGAATTAGAGGTTGAACAAAAATTTGCATGCCATGATATTCCTGCTAATTTACAAGTTAAGGCTGCTATTAGTGAATTTACTGAATTTGCTTTACTTTGGTGGCGTGAGTATAGACAAAGATATCCTGATAATATTCCAGCCACTTGGACGGCATTAAAAGCTGCTATGCGTCATCGTTTTGTGCCGTCATATTATGCTAGAGATTTGCTTAATCAAATGCAGCGTTTTCGACAAGGTTCACTTTCCGTAGAGGATTATTATCAAGCTTTGCAAAAGGGTATGATTCGTTGTGGTTTAGTTGAACTGGATGATGCTGCTATGGCTCGCTTTAGGGGTGGGTTAAATCGTGAAATTCAGAATATTCTTGATTATAAGCATTATGATGATATGACCACCTTATTTGAATATGCTTGTAAAACTGAACGTGAAGTGCAGGATCGACAATCTTCGTCAAGACCTAACATTTTTGTAGGGTCCAAGACGCCTTCAGCTCCACGGTCGACACCTCCTTCCACGTCGCGCGACCACTCCTCTACCACGTCCAAGTCGAGTGCTCCATCCACGGCCAAATTTGCGTAGTGGCCTTTCATTGGAATATTTGTTGTTGTCTATTTTGATGATATCCTTATATACAGCAAATCCATGAATGAGCATTTAGATCATTTGCGTGCAGTTTTTGATGCTTTGCGTGCTGCTCACTTGTTTGGGAACATGGAAAAATGCACTTTTTGCACGCAACGTGTTTCGTTTCTTGGATATGTTGTTACTCCACAGGGCATTGAGGTCGATAGCAGCAAGGTGGACGCCTTTCAGAGTTGGCCCCAACCGACGACGGTCACACAGGTTTGCAGTTTTCTTGGTCCTGCAGGCTTCTATCGTCGTTTTGTGCGGGATTTCAGTTCTATTGCTGCACCATTACATGAGCTGACCAAGAAGGGTGCGCCATTTGAGTGGGACGCACCACAAGACGACGCATTCAACACTTTAAAGGAACGGTTAACTCATGCTCCTCTCTTACAATTGCCTAATTTTGATAAAGTGTTTGAATTGGAATGTGATGCTAGTGGAATTGGTTTGGGTGCTGTTTTGTTGCAAGATCATAAACCCATTGCTTATTTTAGTGAGAAGTTAAGTGGTGCTGCTCTTAAATATTCCACTTATGATAAAGAACTTTATGCTTTAGTAAGAACTTTGCAAACATGGCAGCATTATTTATGGCCTCGCGAATTTATTATTCATTCTGATCATGAGGCTTTGAAACATATTAGAACCCAAACTAATCTGAATCGTCGACATGCTAAATGGGTTGAATTTATTGAATCTTTTCCATACATCATTAAACATAAAAACGGGAAGGAAAATGTGATTGCTGATGCTTTGTCTCGTCGTTATATGATGCTGTCCCAATTAGACTTTAAAATCTTTGGTTTGCAAGCTTTGAAAGATCAATATGTGAATGATGCTGATTTTCATGATATTATGATGCATTGTAAGGATGGCAAACCTTGGGGCAAATTTCATATGCAGGATGGGTTCCTGTTTCGTGCTAACAAGCTGTGTATTCCAGCTAGCTCGGTTCGTGTTTTGTTGTTACAGGAGGCGCATGGAGGTGGTCTTATGGGTCACTTCGGAGTTTTCAAGACACATGAGGTGTTGGCCGACCATTTCTTTTGGCCACGGATGCGCCGTGATGTTGAGCGCCTTGTTGCACGCTGTACTACATGTCAAAAAGCTAAATCTCGTTTGGGTAATCATGGTTTGTATATGCCCTTGCCTGTTCCCTCTTCTCCTTGGCATGATATTTCGATGGATTTTGTTTTGGGATTGCCTCGCACTAAGAAGGGGAGGGACAGTATTTTTGTGGTTGTTGATCGTTTCTCTAAAATGGCTCACTTTATACCTTGTCATAAAACTGATGATGCCTCAAATGTTGCTGAATTGTTCTTTAGAGAGATTGTTAGATTGTATGGAATTCCTAAAACAATTGTCTCTGATCGTGATGCTAAGTTTCTTAGTCATTTTTGGCGTTCTCTTTGGAATAAATTAGGAACTAAGCTGCTGCTTAGTACTACTTGTCATCCTCAAACTGATGGGCAAACTGAGGTAGTAAATAGAACTTTGTCTGCTATGCTTAGAGCTGTTTTAGATAAAAATTTGAGACGCTGGAAATATTGTTTACCTCATGTTGAATTTGCTTATAATCGTGCTACACATTCTGCCACTAAGATGTGTCCTTTTGAGGTTGTTTATGGCTATGTTCCTAAGGCGCCTATTGATTTGTTTGCTATTGATGCTCAGGATGAACCACATCTTGATGCTCTTGCTCATATTGATCACATGAAACAATTGCATGAAGAAACACAACACAACATTGCCATTGCTAATAAAAAGTATCAAGTTGCTGCTAGTAAAGGTAGAAAACATATTTCTTTTGAACCTGGTGATTTGGTTTGGTTGCACTTGCGTAAAGATAGATTTCCTACTTTGCGTCCTTCTAAACTGATGCCTCGTGCTGCTGGTCCTTTTAAAGTGCTAACCAAGATTAACGATAATGCTTATGTTCTTGACTTGCCCATGGAGTTTGGTGTTTGCACTAGTTTTAATGTTGCAGATTTGAAACCATACTTGGGTGAGGATGATGAGTTGCCGTCGAGGACGACTTCACTTCAAGAAGGGGAGGATGATGAGGACATCAACGACATACGAATAATGACGACGGAAGATGGCGCGCCAAACCAAGCTGTCACGCCTCCACCTCTCGTCGTCGTGCCTCCTCGAGTTACGGATCCATCTTCTAACGAGACGACGACGTACAAAGGCCCAATCACTAGAGCTCGAGCGCAGGAATTGAAGACGGTTTTGATGCTAAGGAACGACGGCCCAGGATGATGTCGCCCGAAGGCCCACGTGGCCCAAGTCACACGACTCCCTCTCCACCGCGCGCCTCTCCACTTCAGCCGGCCCTAGATGCCTCGTCCTCCCCCTATATAGTCAAGGGCTGCGCCCCTTGTAATCTTTGAGTTTTGTTTTAAGTTTAGCTTAGCTATACATCCATCTCTCGACGTGAATTCAGAACTCCACCTTCGTGCAATACATCAGATTGCTCGCCTCTAATTCTTGCTCGTTCTTCGATTGCGTGTAAGAATTGATCCTCGTGATCAGGTTGATCTTGTTTACCGCAAGGTTAATATCCTCCGGAAGTTGGTTCAGCGATTGCATTGGCGCTTCGGCTTGCTCGTCGTAGTCGTATCGTGAGGGTCAACATCCACCAAATCGAAGTTATCTCCACTCGCCGAAAGATCGGGCACTCTACACCTATCACAAGCTAGTATGCAAAGACAAGCGGAAGCACACAACAAGCTAGCAAAGGAGCCTATTCATGCAAATCTAGTAGATCATCAAGTACAAGATAAGCACACAAGCATGAGTAGCACAATACATACTAGGGTGATCAATTAAGCCAAAGCAACTCCTAAACATGCTAGGAATCAAGTGAAAGCTAAGCACAACTAACAAGTAGAGAAGCCTATTCATGCAAGTCTATAAGGAAATTAACAAGAGCAAGGTAAGCACACAAGCATGAATAGCATGGTATGTAAATGCGAAAGGTAAAGGCATCAAAGTAAGGAGTAGAGTAAGAGATGGCTCATAATATTTTTTCCCGAGGTCTCGGAAGGATGGCGCCTTCCCCTACTCCTCATTGGACCACTCCAGCCGGAGTACCGGTCCCTCCCTCCACAAAGTGGAGTTCTCGCACACGAGGCCGCAATCACTCCCGGAGTGAAGACACGGTTGCGTCACCACTGCCACCAAGGCACAAGCTCGCCTCCCTCGAGAACTTTCTGGACTCTCCAAGCCGAAATGGGCGCTCACTTGCGATACCCCTTTCAACGGCGGGCTCAAATCGTGTACAAACGTGTGACGACTTTCACAACCAATCTCGATAGGCTCGATCATCGACACCTAACCAGTCTAGGTCTCACCATAGATGAAGAGTAACAACCTAGATCACACCCTCTAGACACCCTATCCTTAGATGTGCAAGATGATCTTGTTACTCTCACTAGCACTCTTAAGATATCCAATATCTTCTCCTAGTGCTCCTCTCTTGGCCCTTTGGCTCCCAACTGACGCTCCTAATGGCCAAAGGCAATCTCCAAAACCCCAGCAACGAAGTTATATAAGCTTCCAACCTCAAACTAGTTGTAGCTCCATGAAACAGCCTTCTGGATGTACTAACCGGACAGTCCAGTCTCCACTAGACAGCTCCTCCGGAGCCGTTGCTCTCTGCCCGCTGTTTCCTCCATACAGATCATACAGTCCGGTCTATAGGCCGTACAATCCGGTCTTCATCGCTGAAACTCCAAACAGAGCCGTTGCAACCACTTCCTCGTCTGCTCCTGAATTGTTTTCATAGACCGTACAGTCCGGTCTATAGACCGTATAGTCCGGTCTATAGACCGTACAGTCAGGTCTCTACAACTCTGCGCCAACAGATTTCCTCGCGACCAACTTCTTCCCTGTTCTGGAGTCCTCTTGATGATCGGACTGTCCGGTCTCTAGCACCTCTTTGTCCCGTCTTCATCTGGAGAAGCTAAAACTCCTCATCCTCGCTTGACTTCGTTTTTCGGCTTCTTCCAACAGCTCCTTGGCTTGTTCACTATGACCTAGTGCATGTGATTTCACTGAGCATCCATGCACATCACTAACTAGCATGACCTAAAGAGACATGACCTAGACCCCCTTGATAGTATGGTTTTTCCTACGGACTCGAAGCCCTAAAAACTAGACAAGTGTTCCAAACACTTGCTCCATAGCTTGTTCTTAGCCTTGATCCATCTCCATCAACCCTTGGACTCCATCAAACTCATCGAGCCTTCATGCTTGTGGTCATTGTCATCAACCGCCAAGGCAACCGTCAATGATCATCATTAAGTAGAAGAAGTTTCCTACACACACAATACTCGTGTAGACATTATTCACATTTCATGTTTGTCATCAATACTCGTGTAGACATTATTCACATTTCATGTTTATCATTCATGTGTAGACATTATTCATATTTCATGTTTGTCATTCATCACCAAAAGATTCATACCTTGTGGTGACCTTAATGGTCATGAACCTTACACCATCGCACTAGTCGAAGATGAGGCCGAGCACGGCCACGGTGGGTTCGGTTGAATCATCCTTGCATCTAGCTTGGTCACCGTATGGTATGGTGCTCTATGCAGTGTTGTTCATCATATGTTGGTGTTGGTTGTAGTTACGCACCATAGTATTCCCTCCTATGGTTCAGGTAACTAGTATGCAACCCGCACTCATAGGTTTATCTGGTGAGTTTAGTATTCCACAGGACATGGTGGTTCCGCTCACTCTGGCCCTATCACAGCGGAAGCTAATCATTCCCCACTAGTTTCTTGCACTATGTGATCTTCACAGCAAAGTCAGACGCCTAATAGTGCTAATAGATTCATATATGAATCATGCACAATCTCATAGAAATAAGTTCATCACACATAGACTAATCACACCAAATAAATTCATAAGAGTTGAGAGTTTACAAAGCTAGGTTTCCTTCCCCATGGGAGAGAATATGAAGACTAATCACTCATTCTGCCAAGATCCATCAGCATGGTTTGGTAGATGAGAGAATACAATGTGAGATTCATAGGTGCCGATCGGCATGGCAGTGCCGATTGACGCATTCGTCCTTCCCGGAGGTGATGGTTGGTGATTGTCTCTGTCACCACCGCAACTCCTCCAAACCCTAGGTTCAGAGTTTTTCTTGATCGATACCCTTAGGCGATGATTCCTTCTCTTTATATAGTCATGTTTCGGGGTCTAGTTGTGCCGATACCAACTCCAATCCCATCCTGGGCTTTAATCCTGTAGAATTCTTCTCTAATTCGGACCTACTCCATATGTGCCGACCGGCACATGGACCGTGTTGATAGGCACGGCCTTCCATGTTCTAGTCCTTGGCCCAAATTCATGCCTCTTGGTCCATAATTCCTTTGTTTCACCTATTTCCTTCATAAAACACAGAAAGCCAGAAAACCATAGATATATGCAATATTTGGGGTTTAATTGTTAGTAAACCAATAAAATAAAGTGTAAAATACCTTAAATATGGCTTAATAAAGCGCTAACAGTTGGCCGGTAATGTCCTTTGTTGCGTGTATGAAATCTTGAGGATCTCCCCCACACTTGTTTGCTTGCCTGCATTTTTATTCGACACAAGAAAAACAAAATGAAAGGGTTAAAAGCAAAAGGGACTCTATCGGCTTTATGGGCGCTGTAGAGTCACAACTTTATTATTAAGTTTTTTTATACCCTTAAAATGAAAGGCCCCGAAGGCAAATATACCTTCGAAACATGTACTTGCAATTATTTAAAAAAAAGGAAAAAGGGAAATGATAATCCAGGCCATCTCCTAACAGTGCTTATTTTATTGTCAGAAGCTTGACCATGCGGACTTCATATTGCAGCTATCATTGGCGTTGTATTTCTCATCTCACCGCCAATTGTTGATGTATCAATGGAGTCTTAGCTTCAAGGCTAGTTCCAACATGTCGCTACGAGATTTGCAATATTTATGATAAACACAAGCATCTACAACCATCCTTCTAAATGTTTTGCTAACTAAGGGCTTCAGGTGGTCGTAGTCCTTGTAGGTGCTTGTAGCAATAATCTTGATTGACTTTAGAGATTCCTTGTATGAGCATGTATCTTGTGGTTGTTCAAGGAAGTAGCTTCCATGCTCATTAGTTGAATCATTTCCTCTTGTCTCTAGAGTCAACTGCTCAAGCAATCCAATGGCACAAAGGTTCTCCTCCTGAATAATTTCATCGATAAAGATCATGGTTCATTCTTGATCACCATAGAGAATGGACTATTGTGGGCTAGAGGAAATAGGGCAAGAAGGAATATCGTATAGTTTCAAAAGGATTAAGAGTTTCATATGAATCATCTCCTTGTTGGGTGCAAAGCTTCGCGTCCTCATAAAGAACAAGCCTCGATGATGAGGACATCAACGACATACGAATAATGACGACGGAAGATGGCGCGCGAAACCAAGCTGTCACGCCTCCACCTCTCGTCGTCGCGCCTCCTCGAGTTACGGATCCATCTTCTAACGAGACGACGACGTACAAGGGCCCAATCACTAGAGCTCGAGCCCAGGAATTGAAGACGGTTTTGATGCTAAGGAACGATGGCCCAGGATGATGTCGCCCGAAGGCCCACGTGGCCCAAGTCGCACGACTCCCTCTCCACCGCGCGCCTCTCCACTTCAGCCGGCCCTAGATGCCTCGTCCTCCCTTTATATAGTCAAGGGCTGCGCCCCTTGTAATCTTCGAGTTTTGTTTTAAGTTTAGCTTAGCTATACATCCGTCTCTCGACGTGAATTCAGAACTCCACCTTCGTGCAATACATCAGATTGCTCGCCTCTAATTCTTGCTCGTTCTTCGATTGCGCGTAAGAATTGATCCTCGTGATCAGGTTGATCTTGTTTACCGCAAGGTTAATATCCTCCGGAAGTTGGTTCAGCGATTGCATTGGCGCTTTGGCTTGCTCGTCGTAGTCGGATCGTGAGGGTCGACATCCACCAAATCGAAGTTATCTCCACTCGCCGAAAGATCGGGCACTCTACGGCGCCGACACCAAATCGAAGTTGCAACATGCACGTGACTACGGCGCCGACACCGAGCAGGACGACGACAATTGCCGTGGTCGTGCTCGTAGGGTACGTGTTCCTATTAATGATTCTTTTGCCAAAATAAAATTTCGTATTCCCACTTTTAATGGCAAATATGATCCGGGTGCTTATCTTGATTGGGAATTAGAGGTTGAACAAAAATTTGCATGCCATGATATTCCTGCTAATTTACAAGTTAAGGCTGCTATTAGTGAATTTACTGAATTTGCTTTACTTTGGTGGCGTGAGTATAGACAAAGATATCCTAATAATATTCCAGCCACTTGGACGGCATTAAAAGCTGCTATGCGTCATCGTTTACCGCAAGGTTAATATCCTCCGGAAGTTGGTTCAGCGACGAGCAAGCCGAAGCGCCAATGCAATCGCTGAACCAACTTCCGGAGGATATTAACCTTGCGGTAAACAAGATCAACCTGATCACGAGGATCAATTCTTACGCGCAATCGAAGAACGAGCAAGAATTAGAGGCGAGCAATCTGATGTATTGCACGAAGATGGAGTTCTGAATTCACGTCGAGAGACGGATGTATAGCTAAGCTAAACTTAAAACAAAACTCAAAGATTACAAGGGGCGCAGCCCTTGATTATATAGGGGGAGGACGAGGCATCTAGGGCCGGCTGAAGTGGAGAGGCACGCGGTGGAGAGGGAGTCGTGCGACTTGGGCCTCGTGGGCCTTCGGGCGACATCATCCTGGGCCGTCGTTCCTTAGCATCAAAACCGTCTTCAATTCCTGGGCTCGAGCTCTAGTGATTGGGCCCTTGTACGTCGTCGTCTCGTTAGAAGATGGATCCATAACTCGAGGAGGCGCGACGACGAGAGGTGGAGGCGTGACAGCTTGGTTTGGCGCGCCATCTTCTGTCGTCATTATTCGTATGTCGTTGATGTCCTCATCAGTCATATTATGCTAGAGATTTGCTTAATCAAATGCAGCGTTTTCAACAAGGTTCACTTTCCGTAGAGGATTATTATCAAGCTTTGCAAAAGGGTATGATTCGCTGTGGTTTAGTTGAACTGGATGATGCTGCTATGGCTCGCTTTAGGGGTGGGTTAAATCGTGAAATTCAGAATATTCTTGATTATAAGCATTATGATGATATGACCACCTTATTTGAATATGCTTGTAAAGCTGAACGTGAAGTGCAGGATCGACAATCTTCATCAAGACCTAACATTTTTGTAGGGTCCAAGACGCCTTCAGCTCCACGGTCGACACCTCCTTCCACGTCGCGCGACCACTCCTCGACCACGTCCAAGTCGAGTGCTCCATCCACGGCCAAATCTGCCTCGTTCGTGCCGTCCTCCTCGTCGTCTGGACGAGCTCGTGATATTCAGTGTCACCGTTGCCGAGGATTTGGTCATGTGATACGCGATTGTCCAAATAAACGAACTATGTTGATTCGTGACGACGGTGGGTATTCTTCTGCTAGTGATTCTGAGGATATTTAGCAGACTATGCTTGCCACTAATCATGCAGATAATACGGAGCTTCATGTCGACTCTAGTGCCGCCGACAAGTATGCCACTCTTGTAGTGCAGCGTGTTCTTAGTACACAGGTCGTTCAGGATGAAAAGCATCAGTGCCACAACATTTTTCATATCAAAGATGTTGTGCAAGAACGAGCGGTCCGTATAATCATCGATGGTGGCAGTTGCAATAATTTGGCTAGTACAACCTTGGTGGAGCAGTTGTCAATGCCAACAAGGAAGCATCCACATCCTTATCACATTCAATGGCTTAATGATGGCGGCAAAATAAAGGTAACGCGCTCGGTACGTGTTCCTTTCTCTCTTGGCGCCTATTCTGATTTTGTAGATTGTGATGTTGTCCCAATGGAAGCATGCTCTTTGTTGCTTGGCCGTCCTTGGCAATATGATATTGATAGTGTTCATCATGGTCGCTCCAATTATTATTCCTTCATGTATAAGGGTCAGAAAATTGTTATTCATCCTAGGACACCTGAACAAGTTCTTAAAGATGATATTGCTTGAGCGACAAAAGCTGCAAAATTGGTTACATCGCCTCCTGTTGCTCCTGTTCAATATGAGATCAAATTGAATAACCCTATCTTGCTTGCTACACGTACTGATTTTGATGAATTACATGATGCTAATCTGCTTTGCTATGCGCTAGTTTGCTCTCGTATGCTTGTTTCACTCGATGAGGCGCCTATGTTGCATATTCCTCCTGCTGTTGCTAACCTTTTGCAGGACTATAAAGATTTTTTTCCCGCTGAATTGCCGCCGGGTCTTCCTCCTATTCGTGGCATAGAACATCAGATTGATTTAATTCTAGGCGCACAGCTTCCTAATCGCGCCCCATACCGCACAAATCCTGAGGAGACGAAAGAAATTCAGCGTCAAGTGCAGGCATTGCTTGATAAAGGTTACATTCGTGAGTCTCTCAGCCCTTGTTCGGTTCCTGTTTTGCTTGTTTCTAAGAAAGATGGTTCTTGGCGTATGTGTGTAGATTGTCGTTTAATTAACAATATTACAATTCGTTATCGATATCCTATACCACGCCTTGATGATATGCTTGATGAACTTAGTGGTGCCACAATTTTCTCTAAGGTTGATTTACGTAGTGGTTACCATCAAATAAGAATGAAATTAGGAGATGAATGGAAAACGGCTTTTAAAACTAAATTTGGCTTGTATGAATGGTTGGTTATGCCGTTTGGATTGTCTAATGCTCCTAGCACTTTTATGCGCTTAATGAATGAAGTTCTTCGGTCTTTCATTGGAATATTTGTAGTTGTCTATTTTGATGCTATCCTTATATACAGCAAATCCATGAATGAGCATTTAGATCATTTGCGTGCTGTTTTTGATGCTTTGCGTGCTGCTCACTTGTTTGGGAACATGGAAAAATGCACTTTTTGCACGCAACGTGATGAGGACATCAACGACATACGAATAATGACGACAGAAGATGGCGCGCCAAACCAAGCTGTCACGCCTCCACCTCTCGTCGTCGCGCCTCCTCGAGTTACGGATCCATCTTCTAACGAGACGACGACGTACAAGGGCCCAATCACTAGAGCTCGAGCCCAGGAATTGAAGACGGTTTTGATGCTAAGGAACGACGGCCCAGGATGATGTCGCCCGAAGGCCCACGAGGCCCAAGTCGCACGACTCCCTCTCCACCGCGTGCCTCTCCACTTCAGCCGGCCCTAGATGCCTCGTCCTCCCCCTATATAATCAAGGGCTGCGCCCCTTGTAATCTTTGAGTTTTGTTTTAAGTTTAGCTTAGCTATACATCCGTCTCTCGACGTGAATTCAGAACTCCACCTTCGTGCAATACATCAGATTGCTCGCCTCTAATTCTTGCTCGTTCTTCGATTGCGCGTAAGAATTGATCCTCGTGATCAGGTTGATCTTGTTTACCGCAAGGTTAATATCCTCCGGAAGTTGGTTCAGCGATTGCATTGGCGCTTCGGCTTGCTCGTCGTAGTCGGATCGTGAGGGTCAACATCCACCAAATCGAAGTTATCTCCACTCGCCGAAAGATCGGGCACTCTACACCTATCAAGTGGTATCAGATTCCAGTGTTTCTCGGTGAGTTTTATCCAAGTCCACATAAACCAAAAATTACAAAAAAAAAGTTTACCCCAGTACGGTTTTGAGCCTCGCACTTTCGTTCAATAATTTGCGTTGTTGAGTTTTTGTGCTTTCGCTTTTGATCGTTGCTGGTACACTGTGTTTTATCGTTTTCTTCCTATCATCGTCGTATCCTTCCGCCGTGCCGCGTGTTTTCACCATCACAGTTTGCTTTCCGCCGCATCTGTTTTCTCCACATCATATCATCGACCGTGAGTCCGGGTCGATCACTGCCTCGACGATCGAGTCCTACTCGGTTACGTCGTGATCCGCTCGCCTCACTGATCGAGTCCTACTCGGTTACATCGTGACCCACTCGTATCGCCCTGTGTTTGTTTCTGCTCGGTTTCGTTTGTTCCTACTCTAGAGAGAGAGAGAGAGAGTATCTTTTTATTACTGTTCTACCCCTGCCTCAAAAAAAAAAGTGCTTGTGCTTAATTGCTTATTTGAGGTCTCATTGTTTATATTTTCAGCAAAAAGTATTAAAAAAAAAGAGAAAAAAAAAGAAAGAAAAAGAGAAAAAAAAAAGAAAGAAAAAAAAAGAGAAAAAAAAAGAGCAGCCGAGCAACACAGGCGACGCGTTCTTGCTGCACTTTGTTTTGATCCTTTTTTTTCCTTCCTCTTGCACTTGTACCGGCAGCAATCTTTTCACGTTTAGCACCATTATTCAGCTTTGCAGTTATTGTTTGAATTGTGCTAACCCTTGGATTGAGTGCAGCCTCCTAGCCCCACAAATTTTCTACTACGAGCAGGTTTTTGTTTCACCACGCAATCGCTCCTCCAATCTTCCACCGGTTTTACCTGTGGTTGCAGTTCACGCTTGCGTGCTTGGTAAGGACGGGTAAGAATTTGATAACAGCTTTTTGATTGAGCTTTTCACCCACCACTCACCTCTCGTTGTAGGATCCCGCTTTTTGTATTGCTTGTGTTTCTATGGCAGAAAACAGCTCGAAGTCGGAGGAGCTCACCCTCCAGGATGTCCAGGCACAGGTTGACGGTCTACAAAACGACATGAAGACGATGCACGAGAGACTTGACTCTACGGTCACTTCGTCGAATGAGCGTTTTGATCAACTGGACCTCGCTGATACGGCTGCCCGCACCACGCTCGCGACGATCATGACTCGTCTTGAGGCCATGTCGACGCAGCTTGGGACCATGACGACGCAGCTCACGGAGTTGCAACATGCACGTGACTACGGCGCCGACACCGAGCAGGACGACGACAATCGCCGTGGTCGTGCTCGTAGGGTACGTGTTCCTATTAATGATTCTTTTTGATAGGTGTAGAGTGCCCGATCTTTCGGCGAGTGGAGATAACTTCGATTTGGTGGATGTTGACCCTCACGATCCGACTACGACGAGCAAGCCGAAGCGCCAATGCAATCGCTGAACCAACTTCCGGAGGATATTAACCTTGCGGTAAACAAGATCAACCTGATCACGAGGATCAATTCTTACGCGCAATCGAAGAACGAGCAAGAATTAGAGGCGAGCAATCTGATGTATTGCACGAAGGTGGAGTTCTGAATTCACGTCGAGAGACGGATGTATAGCTAAGCTAAACTTAAAACAAAACTCAAAGATTACAAGGGGCGCAGCCCTTGACTATATAGGGGGAGGACGAGGCATCTAGGGCCGGCTGAAGTGGAGGGGCGCGCGGTGGAGAGGGAGTCGTGCGACTTGGGCCACGTGGGCCTTCGGGCCACATCATCCTGGGCCGTCGTTCCTTAGCATCAAAACCGTCTTCAATTCCTGGGCTCGAGCTCTAGTGATTGGGCCCTTGTATGTCGTCGTCTCGTTAGAAGATGGATCCGTAACTCGAGGAGGCGCGACGACGAGAGGTGGAGGCGTGACATCTTGGTTTGTCGTGCCATCTTCCGTCGTCATTATTCGTATGTCGTTGATGTCCTCATCATCCTCCCCTTCTTGAAGTGAAGTCGTCCTCGACGGCAACTCATCATCCTCACCCAAGTATGGTTTCAAATCTGCAACATTAAAACTAGTGGAAACACCAAACTCCATGGGCAAGTCAAGAACATAAGCATTATCGTTAATCTTGGTTAGCACTTTAAAAGGACCAGCAGCACGAGGCATCAGTTTAGAACGACGCAAAGTAGGAAATCTATCTTTACGCAAGTGCAACCAAACCAAATCACCAGGTTCAAAAGAAATATGTTTTCTACCTTTACTACCAGCAACTTGATACTTTTTATTAGCAATGGCAATGTTGTGTTGTGTTTCTTCATGCAATTGTTTCATGTGATCAATATGAGCAAGAGCATCAAGATGTGGTTCATCCTCAGCATCAATAGAAAACAAATCAATAGGCGCCTTAGGAACATAGCCATAAACAACCTCAAAAGGACACATCTTAGTGGCAGAATGTGTAGCACGATTATAAGCAAATTCAACATGAGGTAAACAATCTTCCCAGCGTCTCAAATTTTTATCTAAAACAGCTCTAAGCATAGCAGACAAAGTTCTATTTACTACCTCAGTTTGCCCATCAGTTTGAGGATGACAAGTAGTACTAAACAGCAGCTTAGTTCCTAATTTATTCCAAAGAGAACGCCAAAAATGACTAAGAAACTTAGCATCACGATCAGAGACAATTGTTTTAGGAATTCCATGCAATCTAACAATCTCTCTAAAGAACAATTCAGCAACATTTGAGGCATCATCAGTTTTATGACAAGGTATAAAGTGAGCCATTTTAGAGAAACGATCAACAACCACAAAAATACTGTCCCTCCCCTTCTTAGTGCGAGGCAATCCCAAAACAAAATCCATCGAAATATCAAGCCAAGGAGAAGAGGGAACAGGCAAGGGCATATACAAACCATGATTACCCAAACGAGATTTAGCTTTTTGACATGTGGTACAGCGTGCAACAAGGCGCTCAACATCACGGCGCATCCGTGGCCAAAAGAAATGGTCGGCCAACACCTCATGTGTCTTGAAAACTCCGAAGTGACCCATAAGACCACCTCCATGCGCCTCCTGTAACAACAAAAGACGAACCGAGCTAGCTGGAATACACAGCTTGTTAGCACGAAACAGGAACCCATCCTGCATATGAAATTTGCCCCAAGGTTTGCCATCCTTACAATGCATCATAATATCATGAAAATCAGCATCATTCACATATTGATCTTTCAAAGCGTGCAAACCAAAGATTTTAAAGTCTAATTGGGACAGCATCATATAACGACGAGACAAAGCATCGGCAATCACATTTTCCTTCCCGTTTTTATGTTTAATGATGTATGGAAAAGATTCAATAAATTCAACCCATTTAGCATGACGACGATTCAGATTAGTTTGGGTTCTAATATGTTTCAAAGCCTCATGATCAGAATGAATAATAAATTCGCGAGGCCATAAATAATGCTGCCATGTTTGCAAAGTTCTTACTAAAGCATAAAGTTCTTTATCATAAGTGGAATATTTAAGAGCAGCACCACTTAACTTCTCACTAAAATAAGCAACGGGTTTATGATCTTGCAACAAAACACCACCCAAACCAATTCCACTAGCATCACATTCCAATTCAAACACTTTATCAAAATTAGGCAATTGTAAGAGAGGAGCATGAGTTAACCGTTCCTTTAAAGTGTTGAATGCGTCGTCTTGTGGTGCGTCCCACTCAAATGGCGCACCCTTCTTGGTCAGCTCATGTAATGGTGCAGCAATAGAACTGAAATCCCGCACAAAACGACGATAGAAGCCTGCAAGACCAAGAAAACTGCGAACCTGTGTGACCGTCGTCGGTTGGGGCCAACTCTGAATGGCGTCCACCTTGCTGCTATCGACCTCAATGCCCTGTGGAGTAACAACATGATGAGGACATCAACGACATACGAATAATGACGACGGAAGATGGCACGACAAACCAAGATGTCACGCCTCCACCTCTCGTCGTCGCGCCTCCTCGAGTTACGGATCCATCTTCTAACGAGACGACGACGTACAAGGGCCCAATCACTAGAGCTCGAGCCCAGGAATTGAAGACGGTTTTGATGCTAAGGAACGACGGCCCAGGATGATGTGGCCCGAAGGCCCACGTGGCCCAAGTCGCACGACTCCCTCTCCACCGCGCGCCCCTCCACTTCAGCCGGCCCTAGATGCCTCGTCCTCCGCCTATATAGTCAAGGGCTGCGCCCCTTGTAATCTTTGAGTTTTGTTTTAAGTTTAGCTTAGCTATACATCCGTCTCTCGACGTGAATTCAGAACTCCACCTTCGTGCAATACATCAGATTGCTCGCCTCTAATTCTTGCTCGTTCTTCGATTGCGCGTAAGAATTGATCCTCGTGATCAGGTTGATCTTGTTTACCGCAAGGTTAATATCCTCCGGAAGTTGGTTCAGCGATTGCATTGGCGCTTCGGCTTGCTCGTCGTAGTCGGATCGTGAGGGTCAACATCCACCAAATCGAAGTTATCTCCACTCGCCGAAAGATCGGGCACTCTACACCTATCAAGTGGTATCAGATTCCAGTGTTTCTCGGTGAGTTTTATCCAAGTCCACATAAACCAAAAATTACAAAAAAAAAAGTTTACCCCAGTACGGTTTTGAGCCTCGCACTTTCGTTCAATAATTTGCGTTGTTGAGTTTTTCTGCTTTCGCTTTTGATCGTTGCTGGTACACTGTGTTTCATCGTTTTCTTCCTATCATCGTCGTATCCTTCCGCCGTGCCGCGTGTTTTCACCACCACAGTTTGCTTTCCGCCGCATCTGTTTATCCCGTCTCGCTTGCCAATTTTATCCGCTGCACCGTGAGTCCGGGTCAACCACTGCCTCGACGATCGAGTCCTACTCGGTTACGTCGTGACCCGCTCGCCTCGCCCTGTGTTTAGTTCTGCTCGGTTTCGTGTGTCCCGCTCGCCTCGCTGATCGAGTCCTACTCGGTTACGTCGTGACCCGCTCGCCTCGCCCTGTGTTTGTTTCTGCTCGGTTTCGTTTGTTCCTACTCTAGAGAGAGAGAGAGAGAGAGAGTATTTTTTTATTACTGTTCTACCCCTGCCTCAAAAAAAAAGTTCTTGTGCTTAATTGCTTATTTGAGGTCTCATTGTTTATATTTTCAGCAAAAAGTATTAAAAAAAGGAGAAAAAAAAGAAAAAAAAAGAAAAAAAAGAGAAAAAAAAAGAAAGAAAAAAAAAGAAGAGAAAAAAAAAGAGCGGCCGAGCAACACAGGCGACGCGTTCTTGCTGCACTTTGTTTTGATCCTTTTTTCCTTCCTCTTGCACTTGTACCGGTAGCAATCTTTTCGCGTTTAGCACCATTATTCAGCTTTGCAGTTATTGTTTGAATTGTGCTAACCCTTGGATTGAGTGCAGCCTCCTAGCCCCACAAATTTTCTACTACGAGCAGGTTTTTGTTTCACCATGCAATCGCTCCTCCAATCTTCCACCGGTTTTACCTGTGGTTGCAGTTCACGCTTGCGTGCTTGGTAAGGACGGGTAAGAATTTGATAACAGCTTTTTGATTGAGCTTTTCACCCACCACTCACCTCTCGTTGTAGGATCCCGCTTTTTGTATTGCTTGTGTTTCTATGGCAGAAAACAGCTCGAAGTCGGAGGAGCTCACCCTCCAGGATGTCCAGGCACAGGTTGACGGTCTACAAAACGACATGCAGACGATGCACGAGAGACTTGACTCTACGGTCACTTCGTCGAATGAGCGTTTTGATCAACTGGACCTCGCTGATACGGCTGCCCGCACCACGCTCGCAACGATCATGACTCGTCTTGAGGCCATGTCGACGCAGCTTGGGACCATGACGACGCAGCTCACGGAGTTGCAACATGCACGTGACTACGGCGCCGACACCGAGCAGGACGACGACAATCGCCGTGGTCGTGCTCGTAGGGTACGTGTTCCTATTAATGATTCTTTTGCCAAAATAAAATTTCGTATTCCCACTTTTAATGGCAAATATGATCCGGGTGCTTATCTTGATTGGGAATTAGAGGTTGAACAAAAATTTGCATGCCATGATATTCCTGCTAATTTACAAGTTAAGGCTGCTATTAGTGAATTTACTGAATTTGCTTTACTTTGGTGGCGTGAGTATAGACAAAGATATCCTGATAATATTCCAGCCACTTGGACGGCATTAAAAGCTGCTATGCGTCATCGTTTTGTGCCGTCATATTATGCTAGAGATTTGCTTAATCAAATGCAGCGTTTTCAACAAGGTTCACTTTCCGTAGAGGATTATTATCAAGCTTTGCAAAAGGGTATGATTCGCTGTGGTTTAGTTGAACTGGATGATGCTGCTATGGCTCGCTTTAGGGGTGGGTTAAATCGTGAAATTCAGAATATTCTTGATTATAAGCATTATGATGATATGACCACCTTATTTGAATATGCTTGTAAAGCTGAACGTGAAGTGCAGGATCGACAATCTTCGTCAAGACCTAACATTTTTGTAGGGTCCAAGACGCCTTCAGCTCCATGGTCGACACCTCCTTCCACGTCGCGCGACCACTCCTCGACCACGTCCAAGTCGAGTGCTCCATCCACGGCCAAATCTGCCTCGTTCGTGCCGTCCTCCTCGTCGTCTGGACGAGCTCGGGATATTCAGTGTCACCGTTGCCGAGGATTTGGTCATGTGATACGTGATTGTCCAAATAAACGAACTATGTTGATTCATGACGACGGTGGGTATTCTTCTGCTAGTGATACTGAGGATATTCATCAGACTATGCTTGCCACTAATCATGCAGATAATACGGAGCTTCATGTCGACTCTAGTGCCGCCGACAGGTATGCCACTCTTGTTGTGCAGCGTGTTCTTAGTACACAGGTCGTTCAGGATGAAAAGCATCAGCGCCACAACATTTTTCATATCAAAGGCGTTGTGCAAGAACGAGCGGTCCGTATAATCATCGATGGTGGCAGTTGCAACAATTTGGCTAGTACGACCTTGGTGGAGCAGTTGTCATTGCCAACAAGGAAGCATCCACATCCTTATCACGTTCAATGGCTCAATGATGGCGGCAAAATAAAGGTAACGCGCTCGGTACATGTTCCTTTCTCTCTTGGCGCCTATTCTGATTTTGTAGATTGTGATGTTGTTCCAATGGAAGCATGCTCTTTGTTGCTTGGCCGTCCTTGGCAATATGATATTGATAGTGTTCATCATGGTCGCTCCAATTATTATTCCTTCATGTTTAAGGGTCAGAAAATTGTTATTCATCCTATGACACCTGAACAAGTTCTTAAAGATGATATTGCTCGAGCGACAAAAGCTGCAAAATTGGTTACATCGCCTCCTGTTGCACCTGTTCAACATGAGATCAAATTGAATAACCCTATCTTGCTTGCTACACGTGCTGATTTTGATGAATTACATGATGCTAATCTGCTTTGCTATGCGCTAGTTTGCTCTCGTATGCTTGTTTCACTAGATGAGGCGCCTATGTTGCATATTCCTCCTGTTGTTGCTAACCTTTTGCAGGACTATAAAGATGTTTTTCCCGCTGAATTGCCGCCGGGTCTTCCTCCTATTCGTGGCATAGAACATCAGATTGATTTAATTCCAGGCGCACAGCTTCCTAATCGCGCCCCGTACCGCACAAATCCTGAGGAGACGAAAGAAATTCAGCGTCAAGTGCAGGCATTGCTTGATAAAGGTTACATTCGTGAGTCTCTAAGCCCTTGTTCGGTTCCTGTTTTGCTTGTTCCTAAGAAAGATGGTTCTTGGCGTATGTGTGTAGATTGTCGTGCAATTAACAATATTACAATTCGTTATCGATATCCTATACCACGCCTTGATGATATGCTTGATGAACTTAGTGGTGCCACAATTTTCTCTAAGGTTGATTTACGTAGTGGTTACCATCAAATAAGAATGAAATTAGGAGATGAATGGAAAACGGCTTTTAAAACTAAATTTAGCTTGTATGAATGGTTGGTTATGCCGTTTGGATTGTCTAATGCTCCTAGCACTTTTATGCGCTTAATGAATGAAGTTCTTCGGTCTTTCATTGGAATATTTGTTGTTGTCTATTTTGATGATATCCTTATAGACAGCAAATCCATGAATGAGCATTTAGAGCATTTGCGTGCTGTTTTTGATGCTTTGCGTGCTGCTCACTTGTTTGGGAACATGGAAAAATGCACTTTTTGCACGCAACGTGTTTCGTTTCTTGGATATGTTGTTACTCCACAGGGCATTGAGGTCGATAGCAGCAAGGTGGACGCCATTCAGAGTTGGCCCCAACCGACGACGGTCACACAGGTTCGCAGTTTTCTTGGTCTTGCAGGCTTCTATCGTCGTTTTGTGCGGGATTTCAGTTCTATTGCTGCACCATTACATGAGCTGACCAAGAAGGGTGCGCCATTTGAGTGGGGCGCACCACAAGACGACGCATTCAACACTTTAAAGGAACGGTTAACTCATGCTCCTCTCTTACAATTGCCTAATTTTGATAAAGTGTTTGAATTAGAATGTGATGCTAGTGGAATTGGTTTGGGTTCTGTTTTGTTGCCAGATCATAAACCCATTGCTTATTTTAGTGAGAAGTTAAGTGGTGCTGCTCTTAAATATTCCACTTATGATAAAGAACTTTATGCTTTAGTAAGAACTTTGCAAACATGGCAGCATTATTTATGGCCTCGCGAATTTATTATTCATTCTGATCATGAGGCTTTGAAACATATTAGAACCCAAACTAATCTGAATCGTCGTCATGCTAAATGGGTTGAATTTATTGAATCTTTTCCATACATCATTAAACATAAAAACGGGAAGGAAAATGTGATTGCCGATGCTTTGTCTCGTCGTTATATGATGCTGTCCCAATTAGACTTTAAAATCTTTGGTTTGCAAGCTTTGAAAGATCAATATGTGAATGATGCTGATTTTCATGATATTATGTTGCATTGTAAGGATGGCAAACCTTGGGGCAAATTTCATATGCAGGATGGGTTCCTGTTTCGTGCTAACAAGCTGTGTATTCCAGCTAGCTCGGTTCGTCTTTTGTTGTTACAGGAGGCGCATGGAGGTGGTCTTATGGGTCACTTCGGAGTTTTCAAGACACATGAGGTGTTGGCCGACCATTTCTTTTGGCCACGGATGCGCCGTGATGTTGAGCGCCTTGTTGCACGCTGTACCACATGTCAAAAAGCTAAATCTCGTTTGGGTAATCATGGTTTGTATATGCCCTTGCCTGTTCCCTCTTCTCCTTGGCTTGATATTTCGATGGATTTTGTTTTGGGATTGCCTCGCACTAAGAAGGGGAGGGACAGTAGTTTTATACCTTGTCATAAAACTGATGATGCCTCAAATGTTGCTGAATTGTTCTTTAGAGAGATTGTTAGATTGCATGGAATTCCTAAAACAATTGTCTCTGATCGTGATGCTAAGTTTCTTAGTCATTTTTGGCGTTCTCTTTGGAATAAATTAGGAACTAAGTTGCTGTTTAGTACTACTTGTCATCCTCAAACTGATGGGCAAACTGAGGTAGTAAATAGAACTTTGTCTGCTATGCTTAGAGCTGTTTTAGATAAAAATTTGAGACGCTGGGAAGATTGTTTACCTCATGTTGAATTTGCTTATAATCGTGTTACACATTCTGCCACTAAGATGTGTCCTTTTGAGGTTGTTTATGGCTATGTTCCTAAGGCGCCTATTGATTTGTTTGCTATTGATGCTGAGGATGAACCACATCTTGATGCTCTTGCTCATATTGATCACATGAAACAATTGCATGAAGAAACACAACACAACATTGCCATTGCTAATAAAAAGTATCAAATTGCTGGTAGTAAAGGTAGAAAACATATTTCTTTTGAACCTGGTGATTTGGTTTGGTTGCACTTGCGTAAAGATAGATTTCCTACTTTGCGTCGTTCTAAACTGATGCCTCGTGCTGCTGGTCCTTTTAAAGTGCTAACCAAGATTAACGATAATGCTTATGTTCTTGACTTGCCCATGGAGTTTGGTGTTTTCACTAGTTTTAATGTTGCAGATTTGAAACCATACTTGGGTGAGGATGATGAGTTGCCGTCGAGGACGACTTCACTTCAAGAAGGGGAGGATGATGAGGACATCAACGACATACGAATAATGACGACGGAAGATGGCACGACAAACCAAGATGTCACGCCTCCACCTCTCGTCGTCGCGCCTCCTCGAGTTACGGATCCATCTTCTAACGAGACGACGACGTACAAGGGCCCAATCACTAGAGCTCGAGCCCAGGAATTGAAGACGGTTTTGATGCTAAGGAACGACGGCCCAGGATGATGTGGCCCGAAGGCCCACGTGGCCCAAGTCGCACGACTCCCTCTCCACCGCGCGCCCCTCCACTTCAGCCGGCCCTAGATGCCTCGTCCTCCGCCTATATAGTCAAGGGCTGCGCCCCTTGTAATCTTTGAGTTTTGTTTTAAGTTTAGCTTAGCTATACATCCGTCTCTCGACGTGAATTCAGAACTCCACCTTCGTGCAATACATCAGATTGCTCGCCTCTAATTCTTGCTCGTTCTTCGATTGCGCGTAAGAATTGATCCTCGTGATCAGGTTGATCTTGTTTACCGCAAGGTTAATATCCTCCGGAAGTTGGTTCAGCGATTGCATTGGCGCTTCGGCTTGCTCGTCGTAGTCGGATCGTGAGGGTCCACATCCACCAAATCGAAGTTATCTCCACTCGCCGAAAGATCGGGCACTCTACACCTATCACAACATATCCAAGAAACGAAACACGTTGCGTGCAAAAAGTGCATTTTTCCATGTTCCCAAACAAGTGAGCAGCACGCAAAGCATCAAAAACAGCACGCAAATGATCTAAATGCTCATTCATGAATTTGCTGTATATAAGGATATCATCAAAATAGACAACAACAAATATTCCAATGAAAGACCGAAGAACTTCATTCATTAAGCGCATAAAAGTGCTAGGAGCATTAGACAATCCAAACGGCATAACCAACCATTCATACAAGCCAAATTTAGTTTTAAAAGCCGTTTTCCATTCATCTCCTAATTTCATTCTTATTTGATGGTAACCACTACGTAAATCAACCTTAGAGAAAATTGTGGCACCACTAAGTTCATCAAGCATATCATCAAGGCGTGGTATAGGATATCGATAACGAATTGTAATATTGTTAATTGCACGACAATCTACACACATACGCCAAGAACCATCTTTCTTAGGAACAAGCAAAACAGGAACCGAACAAGGGCTGAGAGACTCACGAATGTAACCTTTATCAAGCAATGCCTGCACTTGACGCTGAATTTCTTTCGTCTCCTCAGGATTTGTGCGGTACGGGGCGCGATTAGGAAGCTGTGCGCCTGGAATTAAATCAATCTGATGTTCTATGCCACGAATAGGAGGAAGACCCGGTGGCAATTCAGCAGGAAAAACATCTTTATAGTCCTGCAAAAGGTTAGCAACAGCAGGAGGAATATGCAACATAGGCGCCTCATCTAGTGAAACAAGCATACGAGAGCAAACTAGCGCATAGCAAAGCAGATTAGCATCATGTAATTCATCAAAATCAGCACGTGTAGCAAGCAAGATAGGGTTATTCAATTTGATCTCATATTGAACAGGTGCAACAGGAGGCGATGTAACCAATTTTGCAGCTTTTGTCGCTCGAGCAATATCATCTTTAAGAACTTGTTCAGGTGTCATAGGATGAATAACAATTTTCTGACCCTTGAACATGAAGGAATAATAATTGGAGCGACCATGATGAACACTATCGACATCATATTGCCAAGGACGGCCAAGCAACAAAGAGCATGCTTCCATTGGAACAACATCACAATCTACAAAATCAGAATAGGCGCCAAGAGAGAAAGGAACACGTACCGAGCGCGTTACCTTTATTTTGCCGCCATCATTAAGCCATTGAACGTGATAAGGATGTGGATGCTTCCTTGTTGGCAATGACAACTGCTCCACCAAGGTCGTACTAGCCGAATTGTTGCAACTGCCACCATCGATGATTATACGGACCGCTCGTTCTTGCACAACGCCTTTGATATGAAAAATGTTGTGGCGCTGATGCTTTTCATCCTGAACGACCTGTGTACTAAGAACACACTGCGCAACAAGAGTGACATACCTGTCGGCGGCACTAGAGTCGACATGAAGCTCCGTATTATCTGCATGATTAGTGGCAAGCATAGTCTGCTGAATATCCTCAGAATCACTAGCAGAAGAATACCCACCGTCGTCACGAATCAACATAGTTCGTTTATTTGGACAATCGCGTATCATATGACCAAATCCTCGGCAACGGTGACACTGAATATCACGAGCTCGTCCAGACGACGAGGAGGACGGCACGAACGAGGCAGATTTGGCCGTGGATGGAGCACTCGACTTGGACGTGGTCGAGGAGTGGTCGCGCGATGTGGAAGGAGGTGTCGACCGTGGAGCTGAAGGCGTCTTGGACCCTACAAAAATGTTAGGTCTTGACGAAGATTGTCGATCCTGCACTTCACGTTTAGCTTTACAAGCATATTCAAATAAGGTGGTCATATCATCATAATGCTTATAATCAAGAATATTCTGAATTTCACGATTTAACCCACCCCTAAAGCGAGCCATAGCAGCATCATCCAGTTCAACTAAACCACAGCGAATCATACCCTTTTGCAAAGCTTGATAATAATCCTCTACAGAAAGTGAACCTTGTTGAAAACGCTGCATTTGATTAAGCAAATCTCTAGCATAATATGACGGCACAAAACGATGACGCATAGCAGCTTTTAATGCCGTCCAAGTGGCTGGAATATTATCAGGATATCTTTGTCTATACTCACGCCACCAAAGTAAAGCAAATTCTGTAAATTCACTAATAGCAGCCTTAACTTGTAAATTAGCAGGAATATCATGGCATGCAAATTTTTGTTCAACCTCTAATTCCCAATCAAGATAAGCACCCGGATCATATTTGCCATTAAAAGTGGGAATACGAAATTTTATTTTGGCAAAAGAATCATTAATAGGAACACGTACCCTACGAGCACGACCACGGCGATTGTCGTCATCCTGGTCGGTGTCAGCGCCGTAGTCACGTGCATGTTGCAACTCCGTGAGCTGCGTCGTCATGGTCCCAAGCTGCGTCGACATGGCCTCAAGACGAGTCATGATCGTCGCGAGCGTGGTGCGGGCAGCCGTATCAGCAAGGTCCAGTTGATCAAAACGCTCATTCGACGAAGTGACCGTAGAGTCAAGTCTCTCGTGCATCGTCTTCATGTCATTTTGTAGACCATCTACCTGTGCCTGGACATCCTGGAGGGTGAGCTCCTCCGACTTCGAGCTGTTTTCTGCCATAGAAACACAAGCAATACAAAAAGCGGGATCCTACAACGAGAGGTGAGTGGTGGATGAAAAGCTCAATGAAAAAGCTGTTATCAAATTCTTACCCGTCCTTACCAAGCACGCAAGCGTGAACTGCAACCACAGGTAAAACCGGTGGAAGATTGGTGGAGCGATTGCGTGGTGAAACAAAAACCTGCTCGTAGTCGAAATTTTGTGGGGCTAGGAGGCTGCACTCAATCCAAGGGTTAGCACAATTCAAACAATAACTGCAAAGCTGAATAATGGCGCTAAACGCGAAAAGATTGCTGCCGGTACAAGTGCAAGAGGAAGGAAAAAGGATCAAAACAAAGTGCAGCAAGAACGCATCGCCTGTGTTACTCGGCCGCTCTTGTTTTTTTTCTCTTTTTTTTTCTTTTTTTTCTCTTTTTTTCTCTTTTTTTTTCTTTTGTTTCTCTTTTTTTTAATACTTTTTTGCTGAAAATATAAACAATGAGACCTCAAATAAGCAATTAAGCACAAGCACTTTTTTTTTTGAGGCAGGGGTAGAACGGTAATAAATGATACTCTCTCTCTCTCTCTCTCTCTAGAGTAGGAACAAACGAAACCGAGCTGAAACAAACACAGGGCAAGGCGAGCGGGTCACGACGTAACCGAGTAGGACTCGATCAGCGAGGCGAGCGGGACACACGAAACCGAAAATAGAACTAAACACTGGGCGAGGCGAGCGGGTCACGACGTAACCGAGTAGGACTCGATCGTCGAGGCAGTGATTTACCCGGACTCACGGTGCAGCGGAAAAATTTGGCAAGCGAGACGGGGTAAACAGATGTGGCGGAAAGCAAACTATGGTGGTGAAAACACGCGGCACGGCGGAAGGATACGACGATGATAGGAAGAAAACGATGAAACACAGTGTACCAGCAACGATCAAAAGCGAAAGCACAAAAACTCAACAACGCAAATTATTGAACGAAAGTGCAAGGCTCAAAACCGTACTGGGGTAAACTTTTTTTTTTTGTAGTTTTTGGTTTATGTCGACTTGGATAAAACTCACTGAGAAACACTGGAATCTGATACCACTTGATAGGTGTAGAGTGCCCGATCTTTCGGCGAGTGGAGATAACTTCGATTTGGTGGATGTCGACCCTCACGATCCGACTACGACGAGCAAGCCGAAGCGCCAATGCAATCGCTGAACCAACTTCCGGAGGATATTAACCTTGCGGTAAACAAGATCAACCTGATCACGAGGATCAATTCTTACGCGCAATCGAAGAACGAGCAAGAATTAGAGGCGAGCAATCTGATGTATTGCACGAAGGTGGAGTTCTGAATTCACGTCGAGAGACGGATGTATAGCTAAGCTAAACTTAAAACAAAACTCAAAGATTACAAGGGGCGCAGCCCTTGACTATATAGGGGGAGGACGAGGCATCTAGGGCCGGCTGAAGTGGAGAGGCGCGCGGTGGAGAGGGAGTCGTGCGACTTGGGCCACGTGGGCCCTCGGGCGACATCATCCTGGGCCGTCGTTCCTTAGCATCAAAACCGTCTTCAATTCCTGGGCTCGAGCTCTAGTGATTGGGCCCTTGTACGTCGTCGTCTCGTTAGAAGATGGATCCGTAACTCGAGGAGGCGCGACGACGAGAGGTGGAAGCGTGACAGCTTGGTTTGGTGCGCCATCTTCCGTCGTCATTATTCGTATGTCGTTGATGTCCTCATCAGGATATATAGCTAAGCTAAGCTTAAAACAAAACTCAAAGATTACAAGGGGCGCAGCCCTTGACTATATAGGGGGAGGACAAGGCATCTAGGGCCGGCTGAAGTGGAGAGGCGCGCGGTGGAGAGGGAGTCGTGTGACTTGGGCCACGTGGGCCTTCGGGCGACATCACCCTGGGCCGTCGTTCCTTAGCATCAAAACCGTCTTCAATTCCTAGGCTCGAGCTCTAGTGATTGGGCCCTTGTACATCGTTGTCTCGTTAGAAGATGGATCCGTAACTCGAGGAGGCACGACGACGAGAGGTGGAGGCGTGACAGCTTGGTTTGGCGCGCCATCTTCCGTCGTCATTATTCGTATGTCGTTGATGTCCTCATCAAATCTGATGTATTGCACGAAGGTGGAGTTCTGAAGTCACGTCGAGAGACGGATGTATAGCTAAGCTAAACTTAAAACAAAACTCGAAGATTACAAGGGGCGCAGCCCTTGACTATATAGGCATCTAGGGCCGGCTGAAGTGGAGAGGCGCGCGGTGGAGAGGGAGTCGTGCGACTTGGGCCACGTCGGCCTTCGGGCGACATCATCCTAGGCCGCCGTTCCTTAGCATCAAAACCGTCTTCAATTCCTGGGCTCGAGCTCTAGTGATTGGGCCCTTGTACGTCGTCGTCTCGTTAGAAGATCGATCCGTAACTCGAGGAGGCGCGACAATGAGAGGTGGAGGCGTGACAGCTTGGTTTGGCGCGCCATCTTCCGTCGTCATTATTCGTATGTCGTTGATGTCCTCATCACGGGGTAAACATATGCGGCGGAAAGCAAACTGTGGTGGTGAAAACACGCGGCACGGCGGAAGGGTACGACGATGATAGGAAGAAAACGATGAAACACAGTGTACCAACAACGATCAAAAGCAAAAGCACAAAAACTCAACAACGCAAATTATTGAACGAAAGTGCGAGGCTCAAAACCGTACTGGGGTAAACTTTTTTTTGTAGTTTTCGGTTTATGTGGACTTGGATAAAACTCACCGAGAAACACTGGAATCTGATACCACTTGATAGGTGTAGAGTGCCCGATCTTTCGGCGAGTGGAGATAACTTTGATTTGGTGGATGTTGACCCTCACGATCCGACTACGACGAGCAAGCCGAAGCGCCAATGCAATCGCTGAACCAACTTCCGGAGGATATTAACCTTGCGGTAAACAAGATCAACCTGATCACGAGGATCAATTTTTACGCGCAATCGAAGAACGAGCAAGAATTAGAGGCGAGCAATCTGATGTATTGCACGAAGGTGGAGTTCTGAATTCACGTCGAGAGACGGATGTATAGCTAAGGTAAACTTAAAACAAAACTCAAAGATTACAAGGGGCGCAGCCCTTGACTATATAGGGGGAGGACGAGGCATCTAGGGCCGGCTGAAGTGGAGAGGCGCGCGGTGGAGAGGGAGTCGTGTGACTTGGGCCACGTGGGCCTTCGGGCGACATCACCCTGGGCCGTCGTTCCTTAGCATCAAAACCGTCTTCAATTCCTAGGCTCAAGCTCTAGTGATTGGGCCCTTGTACATCGTTGTCTCGTTAGAAGATGGATCCGTAACTCGAGGAGGCACGACGACGAGAGGTGGAGGCGTGACAGCTTGGTTTGGCGCGCCATCTTCCGTCGTCATTATTCGTATGTCGTTGATGTCCTCATCAAATCTGATGTATTGCACGAAGGTGGAGTTCTGAAGTCACGTCGAGAGACGGATGTATAGCTAAGCTAAACTTAAAACAAAACTCAAAGATTACAAGGGGCGCAGCCCTTGACTATATAGGCATCTAGGGCCGGCTGAAGTGGAGAGGCGCGCGGTGGAGAGGGAGTCGTGCGACTTGGGCCACGTCGGCCTTCGGGCGACATCATCCTAGGCCGCCGTTCCTTAGCATCAAAACCGTCTTCAATTCCTGGGCTCGAGCTCTAGTGATTGGGCCCTTGTACGTCGTCGTCTCGTTAGAAGATGGATCCGTAACTCGAGGAGGCGCGACAATGAGAGGTGGAGGCGTGACAGCTTGGTTTGGCGCGCCATCTTCCGTCGTCATTATTCGTATGTCGTTGATGTCCTCATCACGGGGTAAACATATGCGGCGGAAAGCAAACTGTGGTGGTGAAAACACGCGGCACGGCGGAAGGGTACGACGACGATAGGAAGAAAACGATGAAACACAGTGTACCAACAACGATCAAAAGCGAAAGCACAAAAACTCAACAACGCAAATTATTGAACGAAAGTGCGAGGCTCAAAACCGTACTGGGGTAAACTTTTTTTTTTGTAATTTTTGGTTTATGTGGACTTGGATAAAACTCACCGAGAAACACTGGAATCTGATACCACTTGATAGGTGTAGAGTGCCCGATCTTTCGGCGAGTGGAGATAACTTTGATTTGGTGGATGTTGACCCTCACGATCCGACTACGACGAGCAAGCCGAAGCGCCAATGCAATCGCTGAACCAACTTCCGGAGGATATTAACCTTGCGGTAAACAAGATCAACCTGATCACGAGGATCAATTTTTACGCGCAATCGAAGAACGAGCAAGAATTAGAGGCGAGCAATCTGATGTATTGCACGAAGGTGGAGTTCTGAATTCACGTCGAGAGACGGATGTATAGCTAAGGTAAACTTAAAACAAAACTCAAAGATTACAAGGGGCGCAGCCCTTGACTATATAGGGGGAGGACGAGGCATCTAGGGCCGGCTGAAGTGGAGAGGCGCGCGGTGGAGAGGGAGTCGTGTGACTTGGGCCACGTGGGCCTTCGGGCGACATCACCCTGGGCCGTCGTTCCTTAGCATCAAAACCGTCTTCAATTCCTAGGCTCAAGCTCTAGTGATTGGGCCCTTGTACATCGTTGTCTCGTTAGAAGATGGATCCGTAACTCGAGGAGGCACGACGACGAGAGGTGGAGGCGTGACAGCTTGGTTTGGCGCGCCATCTTCCGTCGTCATTATTCGTATGTCGTTGATGTCCTCATCAAATCTGATGTATTGCACGAAGGTGGAGTTCTGAAGTCACGTCGAGAGACGGATGTATAGCTAAGCTAAACTTAAAACAAAACTCAAAGATTACAAGGGGCGCAGCCCTTGACTATATAGGCATCTAGGGCCGGCTGAAGTGGAGAGGCGCGCGGTGGAGAGGGAGTCGTGCGACTTGGGCCACGTCGGCCTTCGGGCGACATCATCCTAGGCCGCCGTTCCTTAGCATCAAAACCGTCTTCAATTCCTGGGCTCGAGCTCTAGTGATTGGGCCCTTGTACGTCGTCGTCTCGTTAGAAGATGGATCCGTAACTCGAGGAGGCGCGACAATGAGAGGTGGAGGCGTGACAGCTTGGTTTGGCGCGCCATCTTCCGTCGTCATTATTCGTATGTCGTTGATGTCCTCATCACGGGGTAAACATATGCGGCGGAAAGCAAACTGTGGTGGTGAAAACACGCAGCACGGCGGAAGGGTACGACGATGATAGGAAGAAAACGATGAAACACAGTGTACCAACAACGATCAAAAGCGAAAGCACAAAAACTCAACAACGCAAATTATTGAACGAAAGTGCGAGGCTCAAAACCGTACTGGGGTAAACTTTTTTTTGTAGTTTTCGGTTTATGTGGACTTGGATAAAACTCACCGAGAAACACTGGAATCTGAGACCACTTGATAGGTGTAGAGTGCCCGATCTTTCGGCGAGTGGAGATAACTTCGATTTGGTGGATGTTGACCCTCACGATCCGACTATGACGAGCAAGCCGAAGCGCCAATGCAATCGCTGAACCAACTTCCGGAGGATATTAACCTTGCGGTAAACAAGATCAACCTGATCACGAGGATCAGTTCTTACGCGCAATCGAAGAACGAGCAAGAATTAGAGGCGAGCAATCTGATGTATTGCACGAAGGTGGAGTTCTGAATTCACGTCGAGAGACGGATGTATAGCTAAGGTAAACTTAAAACAAAACTCAAAGATTACAAGGGGCGCAGCCCTTGACTATATAGGGGGAGGACGAGGCATCTAGGGCCGGCTGAAGTGGAGAGGCGCGCGGTGGAGAGGGAGTCGTGCGACTTGGGCCACGTGGGCCTTCGGGCGACATCATCCTGGGCCGTCGTTCCTTAGCATCAAAACCGTCTTCAATTCCTGGGCTCGAGCTCTAGTGATTGGGCCCTTGTACGTCGTCGTCTCGTTAGAAGATGGATCCGTAACTCGAGGAGGCGCGACGACGAGAGGTGGAGGCGTGACAGCTTGGTTTGGCGCGCCATCTTTCGTCGTCATTATTCGTATGTCGTTGATGTCCTCATCATCGTGATATTCAGTGTCACCGTTGCCGAGGATTTGGTCATGTGATACGCGATTGTCCAAATAAACGAACTATGCTTGCCGAGGATTTGATTCGTGACGACGGTGGGTATTCTTCTGCTAGTGATTCTGAGGATATTCAGCAGACTATGCTTGCCACTAATCATGCAGATAATACGGAGCTTCATGTCGACTCTAGTGCCGCCGACAGGTATGCCACTCTTGTTGTGCAGCGTGTTCTTAGTACACAGGTCGTTCAGGATGAAAAGCATCAGCGCCACAACATTTTTCATATCAAAGGCGTTGTGCAAGAACGAGCGGTCCGTATAATCATCGATGGTGGCAGTTGCAACAATTTGGCTAGTACGACCTTGGTGGAGCAGTTGTCATTGCCAACAAGGAAGCATCCACATCCTTATCACGTTCAATGGCTTAATGATGGCGGCAAAATAAAGGTAACGCGCTCGGTACGTGTTCCTTTCTCTCTTGGCGCCTATTCTGATTTTGTAGATTGTGATGTTGTTCCAATGGAAGCATGCTCTTTGTTTCTTGGCCGTCCTTGGCAATATGATGTTGATAGTATTCATCATGGTCGCTCCAATTATTATTCCTTCATTTTTAAGGGTCAGAAAATTGTTATTCATCCTATGACACCTGAACAAGTTCTTAAAGATGATATTGCTCGAGCGACAAAAGCTGCAAAATTGGTTACATCGCCTCCTGTTGCACCTGTTCAACATGAGATCAAATTGAATAATCCTATCTTGCTTGCTACACGTGCTGATTTTGATGAATTACATGATGCTAATCTGCTTTGCTATGCGCTAGTTTGCTCTCGTATGCTTGTTTCACTAGATGAGGCGCCTATGTTGCATATTCCTCCTGCTGTTGCTAACGTTTTGCAGGACTATAAAGATGTTTTTCCCACTGAATTGCCGTCGGGTCTTCCTCCTATTCGTGGCATAGAACATCAGATTGATTTAATTCCAGGCGCGCAGCTTCCTAATTGCGCCCCGTACCGCACAAATCCTGAGGAGACGAAAGAAATTCAGCGTCAAGTGCAGGCATTGCTTGATAAAGGTTACATTCGTGAGTCTCTCAGCCCTTGTTCGGTTCCTTTTTTGCTTGTTCCTAAGAAAGATGGTTCTTGGCGTATGTGTGTAGATTGTCGTGCAATTAACAATATTACAATTCGTTATCGATATCCTATTCCACGCCTTGATGATATGCTTGATGAACTTAGTGGTGCCACAATTTTCTCTAAGGTTGATTTGCGTAGTGGTTACCATCAAATAAGGATGAAATTAGGAGATGAATGGAAAACGGCTTTTAAAACTAAATTTGGCTTGTATGAATGGTTGGTTATGCCGTTTGGATTGTCTAATGCTCCTAGCACTTTTATGCGCTTAATGAATGAAGTTCTTCGGCCTTTCATTGGAATATTTGTTGTTGTCTATTTTGATGATATCCTTATATACAGCAAATCCATGAATGAGCATTTAGATCATTTGCGTGCTGTTTTTGATGCTTTGCGTGCTGCTCACTTGTTTGGGAACATGGAAAATGCACTTTTTGCACGCAACGTGTTTCGTTTCTTGGATATGTTGTTACTCCACAGGGCATTGAGGTCGATAACAGCAAGGTGGACGCCATTCAGAGTTGGCCCCAACCGACGACGGTCACACAGGTTCGTAATTTTCTTGGTCTTGCAGGCTTCTATCGTCGTTTTGTGCGGGATTTCAGTTCTATTGCTGCACCATTACATGAGCTGACCAAGAAGGGTGCGCCATTTGAGTGGGACGCACCACAAGACGACGCATTCAACACTTTAAAGGAACGGTTAACTCATGCTCCTCTCTTACAATTGCCTAATTTTGATAAAGTGTTTGAATTGGAATGTGATGCTAGTGGAATTGGTTTGGGTGGTGTTTTGTTGCAAGATCATAAACCCGTTGCTTATTTTAGTGAGAAGTTAAGTGGTGCTGCTCTTAAATATTCCACTTATGATAAAGAACTTTATGCTTTAGTAAGAACTTTGCAAACATGGCAGCATTATTTATGGCCTCGCGAATTTGTTATTCATTATGATCATGAGGCTTTGAAACATCTTAGAACCCAAACTAATCTGAATCGTCGACATGCTAAATGGGTTGAATTTATTGAATCTTTTCCATACATCATTAAACATAAAAACAGGAAGGAAAATGTGATTGCCGATGCTTTGTCTCGTCGTTATATGATGCTGTCCCAATTAGACTTTGAAATCTTTGGTTTGCAAGCTTTGAAAGATCAATATGTGAATGATGATGATTTTCATGATATTATTGATAGGTGTAGAGTGCCCGATCTTTCGGCGAGTGGAGATAACTTCGATTTGGTGGATGTTGACCCTCACGATCCGACTACGACGAGCAAGCCGAAGCGCCAATGCAATCGCTGAACCAACTTCCGGAGGATATTAACCTTGCGGTAAACAAGATCAACCTGATCACGAGGATCAATACTTACGCGCAATCGAAGAACGAGCAAGAATTAGAGGCGAGCAATCTGATGTATTGCACGAAGGTGGAGTTCTGAATTCACGTCGAGAGACGGATGTATAGCTAAGCTAAACTTAAAACAAAACTCAAAGATTACAAGGGGCGCAGCCCTTGACTATATAGGGGTAGGACGAGGCATCTAGGGCCGGCTGAAGTGGAGAGGCGCGCGGTGGAGAGGGAGTCGTGCGACTTGGGCCACGTGGGCCTTCGAGCGACATCATCCTGGGCCGTCGTTCCTTAGCATCAAAACCGTCTTCAATTCCTGGGCTCGAGCTCTAGTGATTGGGCCCTTGTACGTCGTCGTCTCGTTAGAAGATGGATCCGTAACTCGAGGAGGCGCGACGACGAGAGGTGGAGGCGTGACAGCTTGGTTTGGCGCGCCATCTTCCGTCGTCATTATTCGTATGTCGTTGATGTCCTCATCAATTATGATGCATTGTAAGGATGGCAAACCTTGGGGCAAATTTCATATGCAGGATGGGTTCCTGTTTCGTGCTAACAAGCTGTGTATTGCAGCTAGCTCAGTTCGTCTTTTGTTGTTACAGGAGGCGCATGGAGGTGGTCTTATGGGTCACTTCGGAGTTTTCAAGACACATGAGGTGTTGGCCGACCATTTCTTTTGGCCACGGATGCGCCGTGATGTTGAGCGCCTTATTGCACGCTGTACTACATGTCAAAAAGCTAAATCTCGTTTGGGTAATCATGGTTTGTATATGCCCTTGCCTGTTCCCTCTTCTCCTTGGCATGATATTTCGATGGATTTTGTTTTGGGATTGCCTCGCACTAAGAAGGGGAGGGACAGTATTTTTGTGGTTCTTTATCATTTCTCTAAAATGGGTCACTTTATACCTTTTCATAAAACTGATGATGCCTCAAATGTTGCTGAATTGTTTTTTAGAGAGATTGTTAGATTGCATGGAATTCCTAAAACAATTGTCTCTGATCGTGATGCTAAGTTTCTTAGTCATTTTTGGCGTTCTCTTTGGAATAAATTAGGAACTAAGCTGCTGTTTAGTACTACTTGTCATCCTCAAACTGATGGGCAAACTGAGGTAGTAAATAGAACTTTGTCTGCTATGCTTAGAGCTGTTTTAGATAAAAATTTGAGACGCTGGGAAGATTGTTTACCTCATGTTGAATTTGCTTATAATCGTGCTACACATTCTGCCACTAAGATGTGTCCTTTTGAGGTTGTTTATGGCTATGTTCGTAAGGCGCCTATTGATTTGTTTGCTATTGATGCTGAAGATGAACCACATCTTGATGCTCTTGCTCATATTGATCACATGAAATAATTGCATGAAGAAACACAACACAACATTGCCATGCTAATAAAAAGTATCAAGTTGCTGGTAGTAAAGGTAGAAAATATATTTCTTTTGAACCTGGTGACTTGGTTTGGTTGCACTTGCGTAAAGATAGATTTTCTACTTTGCGTCGTTCTAAACTGATGCCTCGTGCTGCTGGTCCTTTTAAAGTGCTAACCAAGATTAACGATAATGCTTATGTTCTTGACTTGCCCATGGAGTTTGGTGTTTCCACTAGTTTTAATGTTGCAGATTTGAAACCATACTTGGGTGAGGATGATGAGTTGCCGTCGAGGACGACTTCACTTCAAGAAGGGGAGGATGATGAGGACATCAACGACATACGAATAATGACGACGGAAGATGGCGCGCCAAACCAAGCTGTCACGCCTCCACCTCTCGTCGTCGCGCCTCCTCGAGTTACGGATCCATCTTCTAACAAGACGACGACGTACAAGGGCCCAATCACTAGAGCTCGAGCCCAGGAATTGAAGACGGTTTTGATGCTAAGGAACGACGGCCCAGGATGATGTCGCCCGAAGGCCCACGTGGCCCAAGTCGCACGACTCCTTCTCCACCGCGCGCCTGTCCACTTCAGCCGGCCCTAGATGCCTCGTCCTCCCCCTATATAGTCAAGGGCTGCGCCCCTTGTAATCTTTGAGTTTTGTTTTAAGTTTAGCTTAGCTATACATCCGTCTCTCGACGTGAATTCAGAACTCCACCTTCGTGCAATACATTAGATTGCTCGCCTCTAATTCTTGCTCGTTCTTCGATTGCGCGTAAGAATTGATCCTCGTGATCAGGTTGATCTTGTTTACCGCAAGGTTAATATCCTCCGGAAGTTGGTTCAGCAATTGCATTGGCGCTTCGACTTGCTCGTCGTAGTCGGATCGTGAGGGTCGACATCTACCAAATCGAAGTTATCCCCACTCGCCGAAAGATCGGGCACTCTACACCTATCAGTGTACTTGTTCTTCTCTTCTTCGGCCCTGTTGTCAGCTGCCTCTGCTTGAATTCTTTGCACTGACTGACGCTCAACGCGGGCTTAGGCTTCTAGTACTTGGTATTGGTGGAATTCAATGTATGCCACCGGCTACAATACTGAAACCAGACCAGTGGGCAGGAAGTCTTTTATCTCAAGGTATCTTGCTCTGATTGGGCCAGCATCCAAGACTAGATTCTTGATGGGGATGTCGAGTCGATGGTAGATATCTTGTAAAGCAGCGCGGACTTCGGGAGCCAAGTATATTGATGAAGTGCATTTGGAGATTTGAACCTAAAAAGAGAGAGATTGGATTGTTAAGAAGATGGCAGTCAAATATATATTATTAAGACAAGAGGGATTGATTCTTACTGCTTTTTCTGGAGTCGATGAGGGGATCGGGGTATTGTGGTCAGGAATCAATGAAGAAGTCAGAACATTCGACGATTCAAGGATATATGTGATGATGGCCGATGACCGGAATTCCTAACGACACAAAGAATTAAGACTTGACAAGGATAAAGGGTTGAGTTGTAGATCAAAGAATAGTACCTACGGATCGACCCAAGGAATCAAAGCCAGAGTTGATGAAGGAGCATGTACTGGTTCATCGACTTCCCCTGATGAAGCAGTGTTGATGGGAGGGGAGTCGATACAAGTAGTATGCTCGGAAGGATGATCTGATATAGTGGCGCTGTTAGCATGTACAATCTCCTGAGAAAAAGTGGCAAGGGTAAATAATACTTTGGCAAAGAGATAATTGTGAAAAAAGAGAAGTGTTTATACTATGGCTGCTGAAGATGAAGGATGCTCTATCGGCTTGGGTAGATTTGATAGATTTTCTGGCGGTAATATAGTACCCAGAGTCGATAGATCCGTTGTCGATGGAGTGGTAGAAGTTGATGGCAATGTCTGAAAGACAAAAAATTTATTGAGTTGAGAATTGATGAAGACCATATGTGTTATAAGATTATTACCTGCGTGGCTTGGGCAAGACTAGCAGCGACTTCTTGGGCTACTTCTTGAATAACAGCCGAAGTCGATGGAGCAGTCTGTTAAATAAAAGAAAGAGTTGAGATAATAAAATTACGAGGAGTTTTACTAAAGGGATTGTTACCTGAGTTGATGCAGAATCGGTTGAATTTGGTGGAGCTGGTAAAGGGATTGTGATCCTAGCGCGCTTTTGCTGCTCAGCTGCCTGGGTCGATTGGGTTCCAGTGCTGGCTTTCCTTTTTGTTGACTGCTTCCTCACAGCTTTGCGATTTGTCTTCATCAGGCCTCGACCACTAAGAAGTTGAGTAGGAGTTGGAGCATCACAGCCAATGTTGGGATTATTGGTCGTTCGACAATATACGATCGGCTTCCCGCTATTGCTCACAGTTGGAGGAATTATGGTCGGGTCCTGCATCAGAAAGAAATCAATTATAAAAGTTGATGAAAGTATACTTCAAATTGATATGAAATAGAGACTTACTGTGTCCACAACGTCAATGAGGTGGCCAGTCAGCTGGTTCCAGAAAAGGTGCTTCTTCCATTCTTTCCACCAGGACTTGAACAATGTAGAATGGGGGGCAGCAGTTGAATATTGGCCGAGTTGCCCATCGGGATCTTTGAGGCCATGTCATAGATCTTCTTGTATTCAAGAGGACTTCTGAGCGCATGTCTGGCCCGAAGACGACCGAAAAAGAAGGAACCGGCGGGAAGCCGACCAAGGCCGAGTTGACAGGAAATCGCCGTAGGGTTGTAAAACTCATATGAACAAGTTCTGAGTTGTCCGCCATGGAAGTCGACGGGCAAGATGCCAGGTCTGATGGAAGCTTCAAAGATGAGGGTTGATTCTTTGTCCTGTAGAGGATTATCTGGGCAAAAGATGGAAGGGTTTGCAAACTCCAGGTCTCCCTATGGGAACCATATCCGCTTATCTGCTTGAATATTGTTGTAGAAGAGGGTGAAATAAATGTTGAAGTCTTCTCTGGACATCCGAAATCTAGGAATTACCATGGCAGCTTCGCCAGAGATGTACAACGACGCATTGGGATTTCCTCACCCTCTACCGCATCTGTTGATGGGAATGAGTTTTCTAAAAAGGGGTCCAACTTCATGGCCCGAGAATAGTAGACATTGAGCCAGAGCTGTATGAACCACCATGGGCCCCCCGCTTGGATGGTTTGGTTGGTCTGGAGGCTGACGGTGGTGCAGTGTAAGAGTTGGTATACAGAGCCCAAGTGAAACCTACCCAAGGGAAATTTGTTGTCATCGGCCAAGATATCAGCTATGCCCAAGAAGTTGGTAGTGGGCACACAAGATGAGCCGCAGAAGATGAAATGTTCGAGCCAAAGATTTAAAAATGCGGATAGCTCTCGGTTGGAGACTGATCCGGTCTTCTAGTGAGTGGCAATATACTTGGGCTAGCTATTTGATCCCTTGGTGTCAAACTTGCGTTGTTTGTGGTTGCTTTTGATAAGGAAGGGATCATAATACTGGTCGACGTTCAAACCAGTTAACAACATCACATCCATAAGGGAGGGTGTCGTAGGACCTTGGTTGAATACGAAGGCATTCAGGGCATCAGACCAAAAATAAGAGGTTGCCGCCAGTATCAGTTCATTCTTAGCCATATCAACCAGCAAAACTGGCAGTGCCATATCGATTTGGGCATCTAGAAGAGTGGCGGCACGAGCATTAGTAACCCTACGATACCAGTTTCTCCAACCCGGAATTAGTGATGGCCATGATCTAAAAATAGTTTTCCACGGTTCAGGGGTGGCTAGGGTTGATTTGAGAGGAATCCGGTTGGTTTCACAGTTGATAAGTTCCGTGGGATCAAAATCATTACAGGGGCCTAGGTAAAAATGGTTCTGATCGACATCCGAGGGTATGCAGATCTGGTTCTCGAGTTCCTTGTACAAGCAAAAGACA
Source organism: Eleusine indica (assembly GCA_030378355.1). Classification (NCBI taxonomy): domain Eukaryota; kingdom Viridiplantae; phylum Streptophyta; class Magnoliopsida; order Poales; family Poaceae; genus Eleusine; species Eleusine indica. The sequence continues at coordinate 23,435,791 of CM059500.1, forward strand.
AAATTTGATGAGGACATCAATGACATACGAATAATGACGACGGAAGATGGCACGCCAAACCAAGTTGTCACGCCTCCACCTCTCGTCGTCGCGCCTCCTCGAGTTACGGATCCATCTTCTAATGAGACGATGACGTACAAGGGCCCAATCACTAGAGCTCGAGCCCAGGAATTGAAGACGGTTTTGATGCTAAGGAACGACGGCCCAGGATGACGTCGCCCGAAGGCCCACGTGGCCTAAGTCGCACGACTCCCTCTCCACCGCGCGCCTCTCCACTTCAGCCGGCCCTAGATGCCTCGTCCTCCCCCTATATAGTCAAGGGCTGCGCCCCTTGTAATCTTCGAGTTTTGTTTTAAGTTTAGCTTAGCTATACATCCGTCTCTCGACGTGAATTCAGAACTCCACCTTCGTGCAATACATCAGATTGCTCGCCTCTAATTCTTGCTCGTTCTTCGATTGCGCGTAAGAATTGATCCTCGTGATCAGGTTGATCTTGTTTACCACAAGGTTAATATCCTCCGGATGTTGGTTCAGCGATTGCATTGGCGCTTCGGCTTGCTCGTCGTAGTCAGATCATGAGGGTCAACATCCACTAAATCGAAGTTATCTCCACTCGCCGAAAGATCGGGCACTGTACACCTATCAAGTGGTATCAGATTCTAGTGTTTCTCGGTGAGTTTCATCCAAGTCCACATAAACCAAAATCTACAAAAAAAAAGTTTACCCTAGTACGGTTTTGAGCCTCGCACTTTCGTTCAGTAATTTGCGTTGTTGAGTTTTTGTGCTTTCGCTTTTGATCGTTGCTGGTACACAGTGTTTCATCGTTTTCTTCCTATCATCATCGTATCCTTCCGCCGTGCCGCGTGTTTTCACCACCATAGTTTGCTTTCCGCCGCATCTGTTTACCCCGTCTCGCTTGCCAAATTTTTCCGCTGCACCGTGAGTCCGGGTCAATCACTGCCTCGACGATCGAGTCCTACTCGGTTACGTCGTGACCCGCTCGCCTCGCCCAGTGTTTGGTTTTGTTCGGTTTCGTGTGTCCCTACTCCAGAGAGAGAGAGAGAGAGAGTTCTTTTAATTACCGTTCTACCCCTGCCTCAAAAAAAAAGCGCTTGTGCTTAATTGCTTATTTGAGGTCTCATTGTTTATATTTTCAGCAAAAAGTATAAAAAGAAAGAGAAAAAAAAGAGCGGCCGAGCAACACAAGCGACGCGTTCTTGCTGCACTTTGTTTTGATCCTTCTTCCTTCCTCTTGCACTTGTACCGACAGCAATCTTTTCGCGTTTAGCATAATTATGCAGCTTTGCAGTTATTGTTTGAATTGTGCTAACCCTTGGATTGAGTGCAGCCTCCTAGCCCCACAAATTTTCTACTACGAGCAGGTTTTTGTTTCACCACGCAATCGCTCCTCTAATCTTTCACCGGTTTTACCTGTGGTTGCAGTTCACGCTTGCGTGCTTGGTAAGGACGGGTAAGAATTTGATAACAGCTTTTTGATTGAGCTTTTCATCCACCACTCACCTCTCGTTGTAGGATCCCGCATTTTGTATTGCTTGTGTTTCTATGGCAGAAAACAGCTCGAAGTCGGAGGAGCTCACCCTCGAGGATGTCCAGGCACAGGTTGATGGTCGACAAAATGACATGAAGACGATGCACGAGAGACTTGACTCTACGGTCACTTCGTCGAATGAGCGTTTTGATCAACTGGACCTCGCTGATACGGCTGCCCGCACCACGCTCGCGACGATCATGACTCGTCTTGAGGCCATGTCGACGCAGCTTGGGACCATGACGACGCAGCTCATGGAGTTGCAACATGCACGTGACTATGGCGCCGACACCGAGTAGGACGACGACAATCGCCGTGGTCGTGCTCGTAGGGTACGTGTTCCTCTTAATGATTATTTTGCCAAAATAAAATTTCGTATTCCCACTTTTAATGGCAAATATGATCCGGGTGCTTATCTTGATTGGGAATTAGAGGTTGAACAAAAATTTGCATGCCATGATATTCCTGCTAATTTACAAGTTAAGGCTGCTATTAGTGAATTTACTGAATTTGCTTTACTTTGGTGGCGTGAGTATAGACAAAGATATCCTGATAATATTCCAGCCACTTGGATGGCATTAAAAGCTGGTATGCGTCATCGTTTTGTGCCGTCATATTATGCTAGAGATTTGCTTAATCAAATGCAGCATTTTCAACAAGGTTCACTTTCCGTAGAGGATTATTATCAAGCTTTACAAAAGGGTATGATTCGCTGTGGTTTAGTTGAACTGGATGATGCTGCTATGGCTCGCTTTAGGGGTGGGTTAAATCGTGAAATTCAGAATATTCTTGATTATAAGCATTATGATGATATGACCACCTTATTTGAATATGCTTGTAAAGCTGAACGTGAAGTGCAGGATCAAAAATCTTCGTCAAGACCTAACATTTTTATAGGGTCCAAGACGCCTTCAGCTCCACGGTCGACACCTCCTTCCACGTCGCGCGACCACTCCTCGACCACGTCCAAGTCGAGTGCTCCATCCACGGCCAAATCTGCCTCGATCGTGCCGTCCTCCTCGTCATCTGGACGAGCTCATGATATTCAGTGTCACCGTTGCCGAGGATTTGGTCATGTGATACGCGATTGTCCAAATAAACGAACTATGTTGATTCGTGACGACGGTGGGTATTCTTCTGCTAGTGATTCTGAGGATATTCAGCAGACTATGCTTGCCACTAATCATGCAGATAATACGGAGCTTCATGTCGACTCTAGTGCCGCCGACAGGTATGCCACTCTTGTTGTGCAGCGTGTTCTTAGTATACAGGTCGTTCAAGATGAAAAGAATCAGCGCCACAACATTTTTCATATCAAAGACGTTGTGCAAGAACGAGCAGTCCGTATAATCATCGATGGTGGCAGTTGCAACAATTTGGCTAGTACGACCTTGGTGGAGCAGTTGTCATTGCCAACAAGGAAGCATCCACATCCTTATCACGTTCAATGGCTTAATGATGGCGGCAAAATAAAGGTAACGCGCTCGATACGTGTTCCTTTCTCTCTTGGCGCCTATTCTGATTTCGTAGATTGTGATGTTGTTCCAATGGAAGCATGCTCTTTGTTGCTTGGCCGTCCTTGGCAATATGATGTTGATAGTGTTCATCATGGTCGCTCCAATTATTATTCCTTCATGTTTAAGGGTCAGAAAATTGTTATTCATCCTATGACACCTGAACAAGTTCTTAAAGATGATATTGCTCGAGCGACAAAAGCTGCAAAATTGGTTACATCGCCTCCTGTTGCACCTGTTCAACATGAGATCATATTGAATAACCCTATCTTGCTTGCTACACGTGCTGATTTTGATGAATTACATGATGCTAATCTGCATTGCTATGCGCTAGTTTGCTCTCGTATGCTTGTTTCACTAGATGAGGCGCCTATGTTGCATATTCCTCCTGCTGTTGCTAACCTTTTGCAGGACTATAAACATGTTTTTCCCGCTGAATTGCCGCCGGGTCTTCCTCCTATTCGTGGCATAGAACATCAGATTGATTTAATTCCAGGCGCACAGCTTCCTAATCGCGCCCTGTACCGCACAAATCCTGAGGAGACGAAAGAAATTCAGCGTCAAGTGCAGGCATTGCTTGATAAAGGTTACATTCGTGAGTCTCTCAGCCCTTGTTCGGTTCCTATTTTGCTTGTTCTTAAGAAAGATGGTTCTTGGCGTATGTGTGTAGATTGTCGTGCAATTAACAATATTACAATTCGTTATCGATATCCTATACCACGCCTTGATGATATGCTTGATGAACTTAGTGGTGCCACAATTTTCTCTAAGGTTGATTTGCGTAGTGGTTACCATCAAATAAGAATGAAATTAGGAGATGAATGGAAAACGGCTTTTAAAACTAAATTTGGCTTATATGAATGGTTGGTTATGCCGTTTGGATTGTCTAATGCTCCTAGCACTTTTATGCGCTTAATGAATGATGCTGAAGATGAACCACATCTTGATGCTCTTGCTCATATTGATCACATGAAACAATTGCATGAAGAAACACAACACAACATTGCCATTGCTAATAAAAAGTATCAAGTTGCTGGTAGTAAAGGTAGAAAACATATTTCTTTTGAACCTGGTGATTTGGTTTGGTCGCACTTGCGTAAAGATAGATTTCCTACTTTGCGTCGTTCTAAACTGATGCCTCGTGCTGCTGGTCCTTTTAAAGTGCTAACCAAGATTAACGATAATGCTTATGTTCTTAACTTGCCCATGGAGTTTGGTGTTTCCACTAGTTTTAATGTTGCAGATTTGAAACCATACTTGGGTGAGGATGATGAGTTGCCGTCGAGGACGACTTCATTTCAAGAATGGGAGGATGATGAGGACATCAACGACATACGAATAATGACGACAGAAGATGGCACGCCAAACCAAGCTGTCATGCCTCCACCTCTCGTCGTCGCGCCTCCTCGAGTTACGGATCCGTCTTCTAACGAGACGACGACGTACAAGGGCCCAATCACTAGAGCTCGAGCCCAGGAATTGAAGACGGTTTTGATGCTAAGGAACGACGGCCCAGGATGATGTCGCCCGAAGGCCCACGTGGCCCAAGTCGCACGACTCCCTCTCCACCGCCCGCCTCTCCACTTCAGCCGGCCCTAGATGCCTCGTCCTCCCCCTATATAGTCAAGGGCTACGCCCCTTGTAATCTTTGAGTTTTGTTTTAAGTTTAGCTTAGCTATACATCCGTCTCTCGACGTGAATTCAGAACTCCACCTTCGTGCAATACATCAGATTGCTCGCCTCTAATTCTTGCTCGTTCTTCGATTGCGCGTAAGAATTGATCCTCGTGATCAGGTTGAACTTGTTTACCGCAAGGTTAATATCCTCCGGAAGTTGGTTCAGCAATTGCATTGGCGCTTCGGCTTGCTCGTCGTAGTCGGATCGTGAGGGTCGACATCCACCAAATCGAAGTTATCTCCACTCGCCGAAAGATCGGGCACTCTACACCTATCACACGTGGGCCTTCGGGTGACATCATCCTGGGCCGTCGTTCCTTAGCATCAAAACCGTCTTCAATTCCTGGGCTCGAGTTCTAGTGATTGGGCCCTTGTACGTCGTCATCTTGTTAGATGATGGATCCGTAACTCGAGGAGGCGCGACGACGAGAGATGGAGGCGTGACAGCTTGGTTTGGCACGCCATCTTCCGTCGTCATTATTCGTATTTCGTTGATGTCCTCATCACTTATATACCGCAAGAGGACGGTGTACAGTTGTAGCTCTTTTTCCCTCAAAGTATTCCAAGGTTATCGAATCCACAGGGAACGAGCGGAACTAATATTATTAAAAGGTTACTAACAAATTGCAATGTGTTGGTTGGTGTGAATGATGACGGTGAGAAAGTGGAAGGTGAATGTTATTGAAGAGTTAACAGGATGATGAAGGATTCTCTCCTTAGGATTGGTTCACTAGCATGCAACCTTATTCTTATCAACTCAAGTGATGACTCTAATATTCTACAAGACATGGTGGTTTCGTTCACCCCGGCTGTCACTACAGAGGCTATTAGCTCCCCACTGGTTTCTTGCACTATGCAATGGGCAAAAGTGTATTGGCCGATACACTAATGAAAAGGATAGATAGATGTGCAATAAAGTTCATCACATAGATTAAATTCATCGAGAGAGTATCAACAAGCATGAGAGTTACATGACCAGATCCCCGCACCAGAGAAGAGAATATGAGACTACTCACTCATCCTTCTGCTAGACATAGCAGAGGGGGTGAGAAATAGCGCTGGAACATGCACGAGCCGATTGGTGCAAGGGCCGCGCCGATCGGCACGACCTCCCTTCTGGTGGATTTCATCGGTGTTGATGAACCTCCGCCGCCAATATCATGGAACCGTAGTTTTAATAACTGGTTCTCACGATTGCCATCTCCCCCCTTCCTTCTCTTGGCTCTTGATAATTATCTTCCTTTTATACTCGACGGGATTAGGTCAACTTCCACCGTCTCTGACTCATACTGGGCTGGGCCTTCGTCTTTCCTGGACCGAATCATGTTTTAGTCAACTTTTTCTCCTGCGCCGATCGGCGCATGGGTCACGTCGATCGGCGCGGCTCCGTATCTGGCCCATCTTCGTTACGCTTCAGCTCTTTATCCATAATTGCCCTGTTTTACACTTGTTTCCTCGATTACATCCAAAACAGAACAACTACAAATATATGCAAATATGGGATTAATTGTTAGTCCAAACCACCAAATTAAGACGCAAAACATCCCTTTTTGGTAGATAAAATGGGCATCTAGAAACCACCAACAGTCGTTTCTCAAAAATAATCCATAAAAGTCATATGTGCAAGAATATAAATTTGCAAGAGGGCACAGGTAAATTTTTCAGAAGTGACATCCATTTTCATTAGTTCGAGACTGATTACATAATAGTTAAAACGGCAACGTCACACTAACTCCTACTTAAATGTGCCAACGCTTAGCTACGGTACTGCGGTCACACTATGCAAGACACATGATCCTACATCCGAACTCGAGATACTTATATATTACATGAACACAACACAGGGCGTAGCGACTCATCTACTCCTAGTCTAATTCTTCCAGCTCTTCTGGTTCTTCTAGTTCCATAGTCTCTTTCGGTTCTTCCGGATCCATCATTTCTACATCATTATTATCTGCCGGTTCCATTTCTTCATCTACTTGTTCTCCATACTCCATAGGTATCTCATCCCAGTTATCTATAATCGGAAGATGGGCAGCTTTGAAAGCATCAAATTCAGCTTGTAGCTCCTCCATTTCGTATTCCATTAAATCTGCTTCTCCGATAGCTTGGTCACGTGCCTCACTGATCAAATCCATTTCTTCATTCTTTGCTTGGATTTGTTGGTTCAATTCTGAAATTTCCACATCCTTAGCTTGCTTTTCTGCTTCCGGAAGCCGGAGGGCAAAATGGTACATGTCCAGCCATCGGCACAAGTTTGTGCATAAAGCGAAAGTGGAGAGGCCATAATGCTCTATTATGGGCAGCATAGGATTGTGGTGGCGGTGGGTTGGATCAAAGATGAAGTCTACACGTCGATTCCATTCAAAGTCATTTACATCGTTGATGGGCAACAATGCGACAGGTGTTCCAGCAACATCATGCTTGCGGTCTTCGCAGAATCGAGTGAGTGCCTTGAAAGCAGCAATATTCCAAGTGGTGAGCAAATCGGTCCTAGTGATGCTAATGGTCCAGGACTCCCATGTCAGTGTATCCGAATAGTTTGTGGGAACTGCCACATGGATGACACAAGAGGTGACTCCATGCTCCTGAAATTCCTTGCCAACATAAGTGGGTGGGATGTCATAACCAAAGCCACGGAGAACATTCCAAAACAGACGTGTCATCCCAGTGAACTCTAGGGCGTCGGTGATTTCCCAACCGGGTGGGGTCTGGTCATTGTTTTCAGCCATCTACAAGGAAAGTATTTTTCATTGAGTCAAACCTTCCTCACAATAAAAAGGCATTTCATGTGAAGTGCTATGAAATATAGAGGCAAAGTTTTAGTTTACATTTTCCAGCTTCAAGGGGCAATAATACGGAAACGTGTTTTAAAACCGATTCTGTCTTGATTGTACAGCAGTCAGAAAAGTGAGTATTTTGACCAGAAAATGAAACCTTCAGAACTGGTGCTTGCCACCATGTTATAGTATACTTTCATAGCTTTCCATATTATATTTATACTCCCAAAAATTCCAAGTAAAACTGGACTTATGAATTTTACAAGTTTAGGTTGGCAGATTCTAATTCTGGATGACAGGGTCTCGGCCCTAGTGGACAGAGGAAAAATAATTAATTGGTATAACCTATTGGAGGTGAAAGTGGACTTCTAAGGCTTTCCAGATTGGGTTTAAACACTTAAAACTTCAAAGTACAACTCTAGTTATGAAATTTTTAAGTTCAGAGTTATGCTGAAAATAGTGTGTTGGCAGATTGTACCTGCTCTTTGTTTTGGGGTTGTTTCTGTTGTGATCGAAATTTAATTTAAACTTCAGGTGACAGAGGGTGTTTAGAACTTTCCAAAAATTATTTATATGCCTCATTTGGTTGAGTAAATTGGTAAATATAAATTTTTAAAGTTAACAGCTAAAAACAGGACAGATTCTTGTTAACTTAACAATTGGACTTGTATTTCGAAATTTTTGTACTCAACGTGCTTAGAAAATTTTATTTAGAGGTTGGTGAACAAGGAGAGAACCAAATTTTAGTTTAGTTATACAGGGATGCATGATGTAAAACTTTCAATTTATTAACCTATCATTCCTCACAATACAACACGTATTTTGCCGGTACTTAGTGGCACGAAAGTTTGGTGACGACCCGCTCTCATCACGTAAGTCAATCTAAGTGTTGTACTAATGGTGTTAGTGTACTTGCAGAAGATTCATTGCAGAAACAATACATCAAGTTCAAAAGAAACTACGAAAAGAAGCATAATCCTACTTGGCAACAGTTCATGAAACGAACCGCCTTGCGAAGCCACGGTCCTTGCAAGTGGACCCATGCTCAAAAAGCTACCATGATGAGCATCACTAAGTAAAAGTTGGCACGGTTTATGAAAGAAACCGTCTCGCGAAACCATAGCCCTCGCGAGCGAACTCTATGCTCCAATACTTGTTCACGGAACCAAAAATAAAATATGTTGGCGACAATTCATGGAAGGAATCATCCCGCAAAGCCACAGTCCTTGCGAGCGAACTTTAAATGACAATGAAAAGCCATATAATAAACCAACTCAAGCATAACCCGTTAGCTTGTCACCAACCCTAACTCCTAATAGAGGCAATACTAACATATCCTCACACGTAAACATCGTATTTTTTTGAAAATACGTTTTAATTTGTTGTATTATCATGGACCATGGCTCTGATACTAGCTGAGGCGCCCCTTCCCGGAGGATCGAGGTCCCGAAGATGCTGATAGCGCAGACACTAGATAATACAACAATGGTTCAAATTTAAGTTGAATTATTACATCATTAAGGGGATCAAAGTGCAGCGGAATGATACAAGTTCAAGTTTGTTTTGGAAAACAGCGTGATGAGGACATCAACGACATACGAATAATGATGACGGAAGATGGCGCGCCAAACCAAGCTGTCACGCCTCCACCTCTCGTCGTCGCGCCTCCTCGAGTTACGGATCCATCTTCTAACGAGACGACGACGTACAAGGGCCCAATCACTAGAGCTCGAGCCCAGGAATTGAAGACGGTTTTGATGCTAAGGAATGACGGCCCAGGATGATGTCGCCCGAAGGCCCACGTGGCCCAAGTCGCACGACTCCCTCTCCACCGCGCGCCTCTCCACTTCAGCCGGCCCTAGATGCCTCGTCCTCCCCCTATATATTCAAGGGCTGCGCCCCTTGTATTCTTCGAGTTTTTTTTATGTTTAGCTTAGCTATACATCCGTCTCCTGACGTGAATTCAGAACTCCACCTTCGTGCAATACATCAGATTGCTCGCCTCTAATTCTTGCTCGTTCTTCGATTGCGCGTAAGAATTGATCCTCGTGATCAGGTTGATCTTGTTTACCGCAAGGTTAATATCCTCCGGAAGTTGGTTCAGCGATTGCATTGGCGCTTCGACTTGCTCGTCGTAGTCGGATCGTGAGGGTCAACATCCACCAAATCGAAGTCATCTCCACTCGCCGAAAGATCAGGCACTCTACACCTATCACAGCGGAAGCAAATAACGATAAGAAATATGAGCTAGACGATGAAGCATAGTGATGACTCATGCCCGAAGAACCATCACCCTAGCAGCACACACAATCACTACGGCGGCAGGTCAGACTTCCAGTGGGCAGTCCAACCTTCAGGGACCTGCATATCCCAAGGCAACACATCTACAGGAAATTCTATCTCTTCAGTACCTGAAAACCACAGAGGCACAAAGCCTCAGTACTAATTACTCAGCAAGACTTACCCATCAAAGGACCTAGACATGCATTGGCTCTAATAGGGTGGCTTGTTTGAAAGGACTCGCACTAAGCAACCTATTAGTTCTATCAAGTTTTATTTAGCTAATTTAAATTGGTTGAGCTGAAATGTAACTTTAGTGATAGCTTGAGATAATATCATAGTACATAAAGTAAATGCCACATAAGAGCAATAATACTAATAATCAACAATAACCAACATAATCCATTTCCATAGTATCATGTGCAACTACGTGATGACTCAGTGACCAAGTGGTACTCATTACTGTGAGTGACAGCAATTGCAATCGATTTATACCAGCTGGGAAAACCCAAGATACACGACACATACGCACCAATTAAGGTCGTATATGGCAACCTTTCGCAAGAAAAGAACTTACACCTCAGACCGGGTGTGGTGACATCCAGTGGGCATGTCGTTCTGCCAACAGTACTTCGTGGTATGAACCGCCCACTCCAAAAAACAGAAGGGTCAATAACCAATCCACCTTAACCGATCCTATTGCAAGTAATTTTGAATGCTACATCGATTTACTAGTACCCATAAACTAGCATGCATTCGGTACTGTTCAAACTTGATCAAGGGGCTGACCACGGACGGGTCCTAGGGTGGGCAAGGCAGGGTGATAGGTGTAGAGTGCCCGATCTTTCGGCGAGTGGAGATAACTTCGATTTGGTGGATGTTGACCCTCACGATCCGACTACGACGAGCAAGCCGAAGCGCCAATGCAATCGCTGAACCAACTTCCGAAGGATATTAACCTTGCGGTAAACAAGATCAACCTGATCACGAGGATCAATTCTTACGCGCAATCGAAGAACGAGCAAGAATTAGAGGCGAGCAATCTGATGTATTGCACGAAGGTGGAGTTCTGAATTCACGTCGAGAGACGGATGTATAGCTAAGCTAAACTTAAAACAAAACTCAAAGATTACAAGGGGCGCAGCCCTTGACTATATAGGGGGAGGACGAGGCATCTAGGGCCGGCTGAAGTGGAGGGGCGCGCGGTGGAGAGGGAGTCGTGCGACTTGGGCCACGTGGGCCTTCGGGCCACATCATCCTGGGCCGTCGTTCCTTAGCATCAAAACCGTCTTCAATTCCTGGGCTCGAGCTCTAGTAATTGGGCCCTTGTACGTCGTCGTCTCGTTAGAAGATGGATCCGTAACTCGAGGAGGCGCGACGACGAGAGGTGGAGGCGTGACATCTTGGTTTGTCGTGCCATCTTCCGTCGTCATTATTCGTATGTCGTTGATGTCCTCATCATCCTCCCCTTCTTGAAGTGAAGTCGTCCTCGACGGCAACTCATCATCCTCACCCAAGTATGGTTTCAAATCTGCAACATTAAAACTAGTGGAAACACCAAACTCCATGGGCAAGTCAAGAACATAAGCATTATCGTTAATCTTGGTTAGCACTTTAAAAGGACCAGCAGCACGAGGCATCAGTTTAGAACGACGCAAAGTAGGAAATCTATCTTTACGCAAGTGCAACCAAACCAAATCACCAGGTTCAAAAGAAATATGTTTTCTACCTTTACTACCAGCAACTTGATACTTTTTATTAGCAATGGCAATGTTGTGTTGTGTTTCTTCATGCAATTGTTTCATGTGATCAATATGAGCAAGAGCATCAAGATGTGGTTCATCCTCAGCATCAATAGAAAACAAATCAATAGGCGCCTTAGGAACATAGCCATAAACAACCTCAAAAGGACACATCTTAGTGGCAGAATGTGTAGCACGATTATAAGCAAATTCAACATGAGGTAAACAATCTTCCCAGCGTCTCAAATTTTTATCTAAAACAGCTCTAAGCATAGCAGACAAAGTTCTATTTACTACCTCAGTTTGCCCATCAGTTTGAGGATGACAAGTAGTACTAAACAGCAGCTTAGTTCCTAATTTATTCCAAAGAGAACGCCAAAAATGACTAAGAAACTTAGCATCACGATCAGAGACAATTGTTTTAGGAATTCCATGCAATCTAACAATCTCTCTAAAGAACAATTCAGCAACATTTGAGGCATCATCAGTTTTATGACAAGGTATAAAGTGAGCCATTTTAGAGAAACGATCAACAACCACAAAAATACTGTCCCTCCCCTTCTTAGTGCGAGGCAATCCCAAAACAAAATCCATCGAAATATCAAGCCAAGGAGAAGAGGGAACAGGCAAGGGCATATACAAACCATGATTACCCAAACGAGATCTAGCTTTTTGACATGTGGTACAGCGTGCAACAAGGCGCTCAACATCACGGCGCATCCGTGGCCAAAAGAAATGGTCGGCCAACACCTCATGTGTCTTGAAAACTCCGAAGTGACCCATAAGACCACCTCCATGCGCCTCCTGTAACAACAAAAGACGAACCGAGCTAGCTGGAATACACAGCTTGTTAGCACGAAACAGGAACCCATCCTGCATATGAAATTTGCCCCAAGGTTTGCCATCCTTACAATGCATCATAATATCATGAAAATCAGCATCATTCACATATTGATCTTTCAAAGCGTGCAAACCAAAGATTTTAAAGTCTAATTGGGACAGCATCATATAACGACGAGACAAAGCATCGGCAATCACATTTTCCTTCCCGTTTTTATGTTTAATGATGTATGGAAAAGATTCAATAAATTCAACCCATTTAGCATGACGACGATTCAGATTAGTTTGGGTTCTAATATGTTTCAAAGCCTCATGATCAGAATGAATAATAAATTCGCGAGGCCATAAATAATGCTGCCATGTTTGCAAAGTTCTTACTAAAGCATAAAGTTCTTTATCATAAGTGGAATATTTAAGAGCAGCACCACTTAACTTCTCACTAAAATAAGCAATGGGTTTATGATCTTGCAACAAAACAGCACCCAAACCAATTCCACTAGCATCACATTCCAATTCAAACACTTTATCAAAATTAGGCAATTGTAAGAGAGGAGCATGAGTTAACCGTTCCTTTAAAGTGTTGAATGCGTCGTCTTGTGGTGCGCCCCACTCAAATGGCGCACCCTTCTTGGTCAGCTCATGTAATGGTGCAGCAATAGAACTGAAATCCCGCACAAAACGACGATAGAAGCCTGCAAGACCAAGAAAACTACGAACCTGTGTGACCGTCGTCGGTTGGGGCCAACTCTGAATGGCGTCCACCTTGCTGCTATCGACCTCAATGCCCTGTGGAGTAACAACATATCCAAGAAACGAAACACGTTGCGTGCAAAAAGTGCATTTTTCCATGTTCCCAAACAAGTGAGCAGCACGCAAAGCATCAAAAACAGCACGCAAATGCTCTAAATGCTCATTCATGGATTTGCTGTATATAAGGATATCATCAAAATAGACAACAACAAATATTCCAATGAAAGACCGAAGAACTTCATTCATTAAGCGCATAAAAGTGCTAGGAGCATTAGACAATCCAAACGGCATAACCAACCATTCATACAAGCCAAATTTAGTTTTAAAAGCCGTTTTCCATTCATCTCCTAATTTCATTCTTATTTGATGGTAACCACTACGTAAATCAACCTTAGAGAAAATTGTGGCACCACTAAGTTCATCAAGCATATCATCAAGGCGTGGTATAGGATATCGATAACGAATTGTAATATTGTTAATTGCACGACAATCTACACACATACGCCAAGAACCATCTTTCTTAGGAACAAGCAAAACAGGAACCGAACAAGGGCTGAGAGACTCACGAATGTAACCTTTATCAAGCAATGCCTGCACTTGACGCTGAATTTCTTTTGTCTCCTCAGGATTTGTGCGGTACGGGGCGCGATTAGGAAGCTGTGCGCCTGGAATTAAATCAATCTGATGTTCTATGCCACGAATAGGAGGAAGACCCGGCGGCAATTCAGCGGGAAAAACATCTTTATAGTCCTGCAAAAGGTTAGCAACAACAGGAGGAATATGCAACATAGGCGCCTCATCTAGTGAAACAAGCATACGAGAGCAAACTAGCGCATAGCAAAGCAGATTAGCATCATGTAATTCATCAAAATCAGCACGTGTAGCAAGCAAGATAGGGTTATTCAATTTGATCTCATGTTGAACAGGTGCAACAGGAGGCGATGTAACCAATTTTGCAGCTTTTGTCGCTCGAGCAATATCATCTTTAAGAACTTGTTCAGGTGTCATAGGATGAATAACAATTTTCTGACCCTTAAACATGAAGGAATAATAATTGGAGCGACCATGATGAACACTATCAACATCATATTGCCAAGGACGGCCAAGCAACAAAGAGCATGCTTCCATTGGAACAACATCACAATCTACAAAATCAGAATAGGCGCCAAGAGAGAAAGGAACACGTACCGAGCGCGTTACCTTTATTTTGCCGCCATCATTGAGCCATTGAACGTGATAAGGATGTGGATGCTTCCTTGTTGGCAATGACAACTGCTCCACCAAGGTCGTACTAGCCAAATTGTTGCAACTGCCACCATCGATGATTATACGGACCGCTCGTTCTTGCACAACGCCTTTGATATGAAAAATGTTGTGGCGCTGATGCTTTTCATCCTGAACGACCTGTGTACTAAGAACACGCTGCACAACAAGAGTGGCATACCTGTCGGCGGCACTAGAGTCGACATGAAGCTCCGTATTATCTGCATGATTAGTGGCAAGCATAGTCTGATGAATATCCTCAGAATCACTAGCAGAAGAATACCCACCGTCGTCACGAATCAACATAGTTCGTTTATTTGGACAATCACGTATCACATGACCAAATCCTCGGCAACGGTGACACTGAATATCCCGAGCTCGTCCAGACGACGAGGAGGACGGCACGAACGAGGCAGATTTGGCCGTGGATGGAGCACTCGACTTGGACGTGGTCGAGGAGTGGTCGCGTGACGTGGAAGGAGGTGTCGACCGTGGAGCTGAAGGCGTCTTGGACCCTACAAAAATGTTAGGTCTTGACGAAGATTGTCGATCCTGCACTTCACGTTCAGCTTTACAAGCATATTCAAATAAGGTGGTCATATCATCATAATGCTTATAATCAAGAATATTCTGAATTTCACGATTTAACCCACCCCTAAAGCGAGCCATAGCAGCATCATCCAGTTCAACTAAACCACAGCGAATCATATCCTTTTGCAAAGCTTGATAATAATCCTCTACGGAAAGTGAACCTTGTTGAAAACGCTGCATTTGATTAAGCAAATCTCTAGCATAATATGACGGCACAAAACGATGACGCATAGCAGCTTTTAATGCCGTCCAAGTGGCTGGAATATTATCAGGATATCTTTGTCTATACTCACGCCACCAAAGTAAAGCAAATTCAGTAAATTCACTAATAGCAGCCTTAACTTGTAAATTAGCAGGAATATCATGGCATGCAAATTTTTGTTCAACCTCTAATTCCCAATCAAGATAAGCACCCGGATCATATTTGCCATTAAAAGTGGGAATACGAAATTTTATTTTGGCAAAAGAATCATTAATAGGAACACGTACCCTACGAGCACGACCACGGCGATTGTCGTCGTCCTGCTCGGTGTCGGCGCCGTAGTCACGTGCATGTTGCAACTCCGTGAGCTGCGTCGTCATGGTCCCAAGCTGCGTCGACATGGCCTCAAGACGAGTCATGATCGTCGCGAGCGTGGTGCGGGCAGCCGTATCAGCGAGGTCCAGTTGATCAAAACGCTCATTCGACGAAGTGACCGTAGAGTCAAGTCTCTCGTGCATCGTCTTCATGTCGTTTTGTAGACCGTCAACCTGTGCCTGGACATCCTGGAGGGTGAGCTCCTCCGACTTCGAGCTGTTTTCTGCCATAGAAACACAAGCAATACAAAAAGCGGGATCCTACAACGAGAGGTGAGTGGTGGGTGAAAAGCTCAATCAAAAAGCTGTTATCAAATTCTTACCCGTCCTTACCAAGCACGCAAGCGTGAACTGCAACCACAGGTAAAACCGGTGGAAGATTGGAGGAGCGATTGCGTGGTGAAACAAAAACCTGCTCGTAGTAGAAAATTTGTGGGGCTAGGAGGCTGCACTCAATCCAAGGGTTAGCACAATTCAAACAATAACTGCAAAGCTGAATAATGGTGCGAAACGCGAAAAGATTGCTGCCGGTACAAGTGCAAGAGGAAGGAAAAAAAAGATCAAAACAAAGTGCAGCAAGAACGCGTCGCTTGTGTTGCTCGGCCGCTCTTTTTTTTTTTCTCTTCTTTTTTTTTTCTTTCTTTTTTTCTTTCTTTTTTTTCTTTTTTTTTTCTTTTTTTTCTCCTTTTTTTTAATACTTTTTGCTGAAAATATAAACAATGAGACCTCAAATAAGCAATTAAGCACAAGCACTTTTTTTTTTGAGGCAGGGGTAGAACGGTAATAAAAAGATACTCTCTCTCTCTCTCTCTCTATAGTAGGAACAAACGAAACCGAGCAGAAACAAACACAGGGCGAGGCGAGCGGGTCACGATGTAACCGAGTAGGACTCGATCAGCGAGGCGAGCGGGACACACGAAACCGAACAGAACTAAACACAGGGCGAGGCGAGCGGGTCACGACGTAACCGAGTAGGACTCGATCGTCGAGGCAGTGATTGACCCGGACTCACGGTGCAGCGGATAAATTTGGCAAGCGAGACGGGATAAACAGATGCGGCGGAAAGCAAACTGTGGTGGTGAAAACACGCGGCACGGTGGAAGGATACGACGATGATAGGAAGAAAACGATGAAACACAGTGTACCAGCAACGATCAAAAGCGAAAGCACAAAAACTCAACAACGCAAATTATTGAACGAAAGTGCGAGGCTCAAAACCGTACTGGGGTAAACTTTTTTTTTTTGTAATTTTTGGTTTATGTGGACTTGGATAAAACTCACCGAGAAACACTGGAATCTGATACCACTTGATAGGTGTAGAGTGCCCGATCTTTCGGCGAGTGGAGATAACTTCGATTTGGTGGATGTTGACCCTCACGATCCGACTACGACGAGCAAGCCGAAGCGCCAATGCAATCGCTGAACCAACTTCCGAAGGATATTAACCTTGCGGTAAACAAGATCAACCTGATCACGAGGATCAATTCTTACGCGCAATCGAAGAACGAGCAAGAATTAGAGGCGAGCAATCTGATGTATTGCACGAAGGTGGAGTTCTGAATTCACGTCGAGAGACGGATGTATAGCTAAGCTAAACTTAAAACAAAACTCAAAGATTACAAGGGGCGCAGCCCTTGACTATATAGGGGGAGGACGAGGCATCTAGGGCCGGCTGAAGTGGAGGGGCGCGCGGTGGAGAGGGAGTCGTGCGACTTGGGCCACGTGGGCCTTCGGGCCACATCATCCTGGGCCGTCGTTCCTTAGCATCAAAACCGTCTTCAATTCCTGGGCTCGAGCTCTAGTAATTGGCCCTTGTACGTCGTCGTCTCGTTAGAAGATGGATCCGTAACTCGAGGAGGCGCGACGACGAGAGGTGGAGGCGTGACATCTTGGTTTGTCGTGCCATCTTCCGTCGTCATTATTCGTATGTCGTTGATGTCCTCATCACAGGGCTACCATAGTCAACACCCATGTGTGGCTGCAAACCTATACATGCATGATCCCTGCCCGGCCATAATATCAAAAGTAAACTTCTTTTCTTAAGTTTAGGTTTAGTGATCAAGTTTATTCCTTACTAACAATATCTACCGAACTATTAACTAAGCATAGCAATACAGTACCGAGCCTACCAAGGATCTATTGACAGTAGCATAGGTCAATTGGGGTAACATGCAAGGTGGGTTTCAATCAACTTCTATGACCTAATGCAACAATTAACATAGACACTAGTAGCATTGTAAACTAGCAAAACTTAAAAAAAAAGCGAATGCAAACTGGGGCTTGCCTTGATCGATACTAGTGTTAGCAACCTCTACTTCTTGCTCTTGAGAGTCAATATCCTTCTGAAAATCCTCTTCTTGCTCCTGGTTGTCGTTACCTATATGATGGAAAAATGTGTTAACGGTATTATTATAACACCATTACATGTAATGATATGGTGGATGCATAAGGCAGTAGTGTTTTAGTGCCAACAATCTTATTAATATGTTGTCGAAAACATATGCTTCAGACAAGTGAAGTTGTTATTAAGATTTTATGTGTAGATACAATTTATGCAGTTAAATAGGGTAATATAGTGATATGAGCAATTAATTTATTTAGTACAGTAATATGTGTTTCTGGACATGGATGATTTACTGTGGATAGAGGCACACATGAGTAATTTTTACACCAAGTTTCATGGGCATAACAATTATATTTTAATTACTATCAATTTCTTAAGCAGGAACACTAAATAAATTCTAGAGCTCAGAATAATTATTATTTTGCTAAACAAAATTTCATGGTGATATCTAATCATGAGTTTACTAAGCGTGCCAAAAATCATGATTTAATTGTGTTCCTAGAATTTCTAGTGAATTAATAAGTGTTTTGTCAATAAAATTAAATCAGTAAAAATAGATGTACAGAGACAACTTGTTATAATTTTTCTAAAATAAAGAAGATTATTATGAGACTAACAAAATTTGTTTGAGGTCCATTGGATTTCGGATTCATTTACTATGAGTTTTGGAAGTTTTTAGCATTTTCTGGGTTTTCTGTTAATTTCCTGGGATTAGCTATTAACAGGTCAGCGCCTCATGGCGGCCACGTAAGCGCCAGTCAGCCCGCTGGAGCAGAGGCTGGGCTCACCGGAGGGCTCGCCGCTGAGCGCGTCGATGGGAGGAATCTCATCGCGGGAGTGCGGGAACGACGTATTCGTAGTGGCGCTTCGGTCGGAGGGGTTCGCGGGGAGAGAAGCTCACCAGAGCAGGGTCGTCGTTGAGAGGCGGCGGTTGGCAATGTTCGGCGTGCGAGTGGCACAGGGCACCAAATCAGTCGCCGTTTGTTGCTATGGCTTCACGGCGACAAGTAGGGGCTCAACATTGGGTCAGCGTTCGTCGAGGTGGGCCGGAAGGTGGTGCTCACCGGTTAGGCGGCTCGATTTTGCCGGCGCCAGAGCAGAGTCGGTGGAAAACTGCAAATGCGAGCAAATCGTTGATCAAACTTGATGCAAATGGGGTCAGAGGGTAACGCTGAATGGCCGCGAACAAGTGAGAGCCAGAAATAGGCCGAGAGGCTTACTATGCTCGATGGAATTGGAGTCGGGGCAACGGGGATCGCCGGAGTAGGTTCAAGGGGAAAACTCGAATTACGCACGATACTCACGAAATGGAGGGGAACAGTGGCCAAGGTGAGTTGTAGACGAAGTACACGCAGCGTATGGGTGAGTTGGTAGGCAGGAGGGGCACCAGAGGGGTGGTAGCACGATCAGGCTCAGAGCTCAATAATGGCGGTGGACTAGGCTCGAAAGAGAAAGGCCAAGGAGAGGGGTTTCATGGCCGAGTGATTCCGGGGTGGGCGGCAGGGTTGGCCAGTGGTTGAGCGCACCGGTTTGCATGCTGCCGGAGCGATGGGATCGGTCAGGCGCGGGGGTGGCCGAGCGGTGCAGTAGAGGTCACCTCGGCATTGGGCAGGGGAGAAAGTAACTCGCGATCGTGTCGTCTTGTAGGTGTCGCGGCCGGGAAGCAGGAAAAGAGGGGTGGCGGACGGGACGGGACGACCAGGCGGCGCTGTAGCGGCGAGGAGTACTGAGGCGGAGTGAAGGCAGGTCGTGGCGTACGCTGACGGGTGGCGCTTGTGCCAATGGAGAAGAAGAAAAGGAGTTTCCCTCTGCGCCCTTCTATTCTTTCCAAAATTGCATATAGGTCCCTGATTTCAATTAATTCCAAATAATATAGCTAGATACATTTAAAAATCACGAAATTTGGTACACTGGTTATTTATGGTGTTTGTAACCATTTAGTGAAGACAAATTTCTAATTTGCATCATAAATATTTAAAAATTAATATTTGCATTATATAGGTTCTTAAGCTTAAATTGATTATTTGGGGTATTTGTATTTAAGCTAAAATGCTTAATTAATTTATAAAATTCTATTTTATCATTATATTGCTGGGGATAGAAATATTTGCCATATGTTCTATTAGAAATTTTTAAGTTGCTTCATAACCCTGGTTGCAGGGTTTTTAATTAACTTGTAATTAATTAAATTTGAGTTTCAACTTAACACTTCATGCTTCACTTAAATTACATTTTTATGAGCATTATACTTGTTAAGTAGAAAAGAGACACCTGGATGTCACACTTTAGGCTCTTTAAATTCCCTTGGTGGCATAGCTACCGAGATCAATGCAGTTAATTATGTCTCCCCTAGATGTTGGTTAGCGACTTCCCATTTTGTTCTAGGATTCTTCATTTTTGTGGGCCATTTGTGGCATGTAGGAAGAGCCCGAGCTGCTGCAGCAGGCTTTGAAAAGGGAATTGATCGTGATTTGGAACCTGTTCTTTACATGACCCCTCTTAACTAAAATTTTCTTATTTCTACCAGTTCTACTGTTTTTTTCTTTTCTGGCTCAATTATTCCATCTAGTCGAGCCATTCATTTTTTTTATAAAAGAATGATATAAGGAAGCAGAACAAAGAAAAACATATAATGAAACAAATATATTAAATAAACAAAAGGAGAGAGAGGGATTCAAACCCTCCATAATTCCTAGAACTATACCGGTTTTCAAGACCGGGACTATCAACCACTCAGCCATCTCTCCACAGCCTAATCCCTATTTTATTCCTATAAATTGAACATAGCCATATGAAATGCTCTACTAATTAACTTCTAGAATATCTCAGATGCAAGTCCACTTTTGCTATATCTCTCTATACTGTATACACGGATACAGAATGTGCTATATCCGTTTGTAAAATAAAGGCTAAATCCCCTCACATAAGCAAATAAAATAAAAGCGGTAAGGAAAAAGTTTTAAAGCGGAGAACCAATGGATTCATTGTTAAACCCCTCCTACTTCTTGTATTTTAGTACAATACTGATTAAGTGAGAGATCAAATATAAATATGTAGTCAACCTTATTTAATGGTAGCTTGGAGGATTCTAAATATGACTACTGCTTTCCAGTTAGCTGTTTTTGCATTAATTACGACTTCCTTGGTCTTAGTAATTAGTGTACCTCTTGTATTTGCTTCTCCTGATAGTTGGTGAAATAATAAAAACGTTGTATTTTCTGGTACATCATTATGGACTGGATTAGTCTTTCTGGTAGCTATTCTAAATTCTCTCAATTCTTGAATTTGTTTAGTATTTAATAGCCTGATACAAAAAAAAACTCTAATAGAAAATGAACGGTCAACCCAGACATAGAAGGTCGACCCAGGCGGATATATCCTATAAAATATATACCGTAGCGAGCATAGTTCAATGTAGCGAGCGTAGTTCAATGGTAAAACATCTCCTTGCCAAGGACAAGGTATGCGTTCGATTCTGTCGCTAGCCAGCTTAATTTAATAAGGTACTATGTGTTGACACCGGATTTTGGCCTGAGGCTGATGCAAGACGGGTGCAAGAAAGAAAAATACTGCCCAAAGAAATTCATATACATGATTATGGAAGGATATAGAAGATTAGTATCGTCATGACTGAAATATTTTATTACTCAGATATGCAAGATATGGATGCTACACGGAAGAGTTTGATGTGGGACCAGCTTAGGGAGATCACGTATGAATACAAGGTTTCCATTATTTATATGACATGATTAGCTAAATAGCATGCAAGGAAAAGTAAATGGTGACAAGGAAGGCATGACAAGATTTAACGGGTGTACGGGAGTTGTAGATGAGCAGGACTCTTGTGCGTGGCTTATGTGCGTTATCAAGGAAGGAAGAAGCTAGCTCCGTGGACTCTTCGATCTATACACGTGTTCACGTTGTGTATGTCAAGGACCAAGGACTTCGGGGTACAAAGAAAGAAAGACATTACGGATGTTCACATGCCGGATACAATATTCCTTATTTTGTTTAATAGTGTCAGGATAGAATTAGATTAGGCAATTATTAAAATCTGTACGTGCCTTCAAGGCCAAGTCAAGCCACCCTATAAATATAAAGGGACCGGCTATTGTAAAGATATCTCAGAACCAATACAACTTCAGCGCATCGCCACCCTTTTCGACGAGTTCTTCGTCCCGTGCGAGCTGCATCGGCTCCGATCTTCGCGAGGATTAGGACCTCATCATAATTTGGTAATCATGTCTCTCTAATTATGACTTTCTCGGTTCAGTCCGATATTATAATTAGTTTAATGTGATCGCCTAGTTATCCAACATTTTGATCTATCTCGAGTTTTCTATCTGTTCTTGGCTGCATGCTCCATCGGTTAGGTCTGACCTATCGTAGCTATGATTAGATGAACAAGCAGAGATGATTAGAGAGCTTAGAGTCACTCCTGGGTCCATCAATTAGGTAAGGGAGGCGCTAGCCAATCTAATCATCATGGCTGCATCAGTTAGGTCCGACCTCATGGTGATCGGCTCCGTTAGCGTCAATCTGGCTGAAGCGGTGGATCCAGGGGTTCTTCCGGGATGTTTAGCCGGATAATTATCATGGTCAATACACGTGTCTGGCATTGGATCACGCATCAGCATACTTATGCATGGTTAGTTATGTTGATCAGTGAAGTAATTAGTTCCATTGCTCTTTCTCAAGGCTGCATTGGTTATGTCCAAACCTCTTGGGATCAGTTAGGGCTGCATTGGTTGAATCTGAACTCCTGCTGCATAGAACTAGTAACAGATCTGATGAACGCAATGAGTTGTGTATGAGTCGATTGATGTTAATTCAGGAGCCCTGCTTGTTATAGTATTTATTCGACCCTTTGCTAGGAGTATAATCATGTCGATGGCTTGTTCCCGGGATATCATTTGTCTGTTTGCCGATATGCTATTACTCTTGCTTTCTTGCAGTCAATTTGTTAATCAGTGTATCTGCGATTGTCCATGTTTATTTAATAGATCATTGCTTGTTCTTATGCTATCGATGTATTTTGGCTAGGTTTTCTACTGATTAGTTACAATGCTCTGCTTTAACCTTTCCATATTGTCGATGCATGTTTTTACCTTGTCGGCCCTGTTTAGTACACTTAATTGTCTTGGCCAATGGGATCTGCTTATATTGGCGTGTCGGCTTGGTGCCTATTGACCAGATCGGCTCCGTGGCCTGCATCCTGGTTGTTCCTAATCAGTATACCGATTAGGCTATCTGTAGTCCTACCGATGGGTTGTTCGAGGCTCAGTCGATGGGTCAGTCGCCAAGCTGATGGGCTTGCACTGCATATTAGTTGTCGGCCTACTAGTGCGCTTGTGATAGGTGTAGAGTGCCCGATCTTTCGGCGAGTGGAGATAACTTCGATTTGGTGAATGTTGACCCTCACGATCCGACTACGACGAGCAAGCCGAAGCGCCAATGCAATCGCTGAACCAACTTCCGGAGGATATTAACCTTGCGGTAAACAAGATCAACCTGATCACGAGGACCAATTCTTACGCGCAATCGAAGAACGAGCAAGAATTAGAGGCGAGCAATCTGATGTATTGCACGAAGGTGGAGTTCTGAATTCACGTCGAGAGACGGATGTATAGCTAAGCTAAACTTAAAACAAAACTCAAAGATTACAAGGGGCGCAGCCCTTGACTATATAGGGGGAGGACGAGGCATCTAGGGCCGGCAGAAGTGGAGAGGCGCGCGGTGGAGAGGGAGTCGTGCGACTTGGGCCACGTGGGTCTTCGGGCAACATCATCCTGGGCCGTCGTTCCTTAGCATCAAAACCGTCTTCAATTCCTGGGCTCGAGCTCTAGTGATTGGGCTCTTGTACGTCGTCGTCTCGTTAGAAGATGGATCCGTAACTCGAGGAGACGCGACGATGAGAGGTGGAGGCGTGACAGCTTGGTTTGGCACGCCATCTTCCGTCGTCATTATTCGTATGTCGTTGATGTCCTCATCATCCTCCCCTTCTTGAAGTGAAGTCGTCCTCGACGGCAACTCATCATCCTCACCCAAGTATGGTTTCAAATCTGCAACATTAAAACTAGTGGAAACACCAAACTCCATGGGCAAGTCAAGAACATAAGCATTATCGTTAATCTTGGTTAGCACTTTAAAAGGACCAGCAGCACGAGGCATCAGTTTAGAACGACGCAAAGTAGGAAATCTATCTTTATGCAAGTGCAACCAAACCAAATCACCAGGTTCAAAAGAAATATGTTTCCTACCTTTACTACCAGCAACTTGATACTTTTTATTAGCAATGGCAATGTTGTGTTGTGTTTCTTCATGCAATTGTTTCATGTGATCAATATGAGCAAGAGCATCAAGATGTGGTTCATCCTCAGCATCAATAGCAAACAAATCAATAGGCGCCTTAGGAACATAGCCATAAACAACCTCAAAAGGACACATCTTAGTGGCAGAATGTGTAGCACGATTATAAGCAAATTCAACATGAGGTAAACAATCTTCCCAGCGTCTCAAATTTTTATCTAAAACAGCTCTAAGCATAGCAGACAAAGTTCTATTTACTACCTTAGTTTGCCCATCAGTTTGAGGATGACAAGTAGTACTAAACAGCAGCTTAGTTCCTAATTTATTCCAAAGAGAACACCAAAAATGACTAAGAAACTTAGCATCACGATCAGAGACAATTGTTTTAGGAATTCCATGCAATCTAACAATCTCTCTAAAGAACAATTCAGCAACATTTGAGGCATCATCAGTTTTATGACAAGGTATAAAGTGAGCCATTTTAGAGAGACGATCAACAACCACAAAAATACTGTCCCTCCCCTTCTTAGTGCGAGGCAATCCCAAAACAAAATCCATCGAAATATCATGCCAAGGAGAAGAGGGAACAGGCAAGGGCATATACAAACCATGATTACCCAAACGAGATTTAGCTTTTTGACATGTAGTACAGCGTGCAACAAGGCGCTCAACATCACGACGCATCCGTGGCCAAAAGAAATGGTCGGCCAACACCTCATGTGTCTTGAAAACTCCGAAGTGACCCAAAAGACCACCTCCATGCGCCTCCTGTAACAACAAAAGACGAACCGAGCTAGCTGGAATACACAGCTTGTTAGCACGAAACAGGAACCCATCCTGCATATGAAATTTGCCCCAAGGTTTGCCATCCTTACAATGCATCATAATATCATGAAAATCAGCATCATTCACATATTGATCTTTCAAAGCTTGCAAACCAAAGATTTTAAAGTCTAATTGGGACAGCATCATATAACGACGAGACAAAGCATCGGCAATCACATTTTCCTTCCCGTTTTTATGTTTAATGATGTATGGAAAAGATTCAATAAATTCAACCCATTTAGCATGACGACGATTCAGATTAGTTTGAGTTCTAATATGTTTCAAAGCCTCATGATCAGAATGAATAATAAATTCGCGAGGCCATAAATAATGCTGCCATGTTTGCAAAGTTCTTACTAAAGAATAAAGTTCTTTTATCATAAGTGGAATATTTAAGAGCTGCACCACTTAACTTCTCACTAAAATAAGCTATGGGTTTATGATCTTGCAACAAAACAGCACCCAAACCAATTCCACTAGCATCACATTCCAATTCAAACACTTTATCAAAATTAGGCAATTGTAAGAGAGGAGCATGAGTTAACCGTTCCTTTAAAGTGTTGAATGCGTCGTCTTGTGGTGCGCCCCACTCAAATGGCGCACCCTTCTTGGTCAGCTCATGTAATGGTGCAGCAATAGAACTGAAATCCCGCACAAAACGACGATAGAAGCCTGCAAGACCAAGAAAACTGCGAACCTGTGTGACCGTCGTCGGTTGGGGCCAACTCTGAATGGCGTCCACCTTGCTGCTATCGACCTCAATGCCCTGTGGAGTAACAACATATCCAAGAAACGAAACACGTTGCGTGCAAAAAGTGCATTTTTCCATGTTCCCAAACAAGTGAGCAGCACGCAAAGCATCAAAAACAACACGCAAATGCTCTAAATGCTCATTCATGGATTTGCTGTATATAAGGATATCATCAAAATAGACAACAACAAATATTCCAATGAAAGACCGAAGAACTTCATTCATTAAGCGCATAAAAGTGCTAGGAGCATTAGACAATCCAAACGGCATAACCAACCATTCATACAAGCCAAATTTAGTTTCAAAAGCCGTTTTCCATTCATCTCCTAATTTCATTCTTATTTGATGGTAACTACTACGTAAATCAACCTTAGAGAAAATTGTGGCACCACTAAGTTCATCAAGCATATCATCAAGGCGTGGTATAGGATATCGATAACGAATTGTAATATTGTTAATTGCACGACAATCTACACACATACGCCAAGAACCATCTTTCTTAGGAACAAGCAAAACAGGAACCGAACAAGGGCTGAGAGACTCACGAATGTAACCTTTATCAAGCAATGCCTGCACTTGACGCTGAATTTCTTTCGTCTCCTCAGGATTTGTGCGGTACGGGGCGCGATTAGGAAGCTGTGCGCCTGGAATTAAATCAATCTGATGTTCTATGCCACGAATAGGAGGAAGACCCGGCGGCAATTCAGCAGGAAAAGCATCTTTATAGTCCTGCAAAAGGTTAGCAACAGCAGGAGAAATATGCAACATAGGCGCCTCATCTAGTGAAACAAGCATACTAGAGCAAACTAGCGCATAGCAAAGCAGATTAGCATCATGTAATTCATCAAAATCAGCACGTGTAGCAAGCAAGATAGGGTTATTCAATTTGATCTCATGTTGAACAGGTGCAACAGGAGGCGATGTAACCAATTTTACAGCTTTTGTCGCTCGAGCAATATCATCTTTAAGAACTTGTTCAGGTGTCATAGGATGAATAACAATTTTCTGACCCTTAAACATGAAGGAATAATAATTGGAGCGACCATGATAAACACTATCAACATCATATTGCCAAGGACGGCAAAGCAACAAAGAGCATGCTTCCATTGGAACAACATCACAATCTACAAAATCAGAATAGGCACCAAGAGAGAAAGGAACACGTACCGAGCGTGTTACCTTTATTTTGCCGCCATCATTAAGCCATTGAACGTGATAAGGATGTGGATGCTTCCTTGTTGGCAATGACAACTGCTCCACCAAGGTCGTACTAGCCAAATTGTTGCAACTGCCACCATCGATGATTATACGGACCGCTCGTTCTTGCACAACGCCTTTGATATGAAAAATGTTGTGGCGCTGATGCTTTTCATCATGAACGACCTGTGTACTAAGAACACGCTGCACAACAAGAGTGGCATACCTGTCGGCGGCACTAGAGTCGACATGAAGCTCCGTATTATCTGCATGATTAGTGGCAAGCATAGACTGCTGAATATCCTCAGAATCACTACCAGAAGAATACCCACCGTCGTCACGAATAAACATAGTTCGTTTATTTGGACAATCACGTATCACATGACCAAATCCTCGGCAACGGTGACACTGAATATCACGAGCTTGTCCAGACGACGAGGAGGATGGCACGATCGAGGCAGATTTGGCCGTGGATGGAGCACTCGACTTGGACGTGGTCGAGGAGTGGTCGCGCGACGTGGAAGGAGGTGTCGACCGTGGAGCTGAAGGCGTCTTGGACCCTACAAAAATGTTAGGTCTTGACGAAGATTGTCGATCCTGCACTTCACGTTCAGCTTTACAAGCATATTCAAATAAGGTGGTCATATCATCATAATGCTTATAATCAAGAATATTCTGAATTTCACGATTTAACCCACCCCTAAAGCGAGCCATAGCAGCATCATCCAGTTCAACTAAACCACAGCGAATCATACCCTTTTGCAAAGCTTGATAATAATCCTCTACGGAAAGTGAACCTTGTTGAAAACGCTGCATTTGATTAAGCAAATCTCTAGCATAATATGACGGCACAAATCGATGACGCATAGCAGCTTTTAATGCCGTCCAAGTGGCTGGAATATTATCAGGATATCTTTGTCTATACTCACGCCACCAAAGTAAAGCAAATTCAGTAAATTCACTAATAGCAGCCTTAACTTGTAAATTAGCAGGAATATCATGGCATGCAAATTTTTGTTCAACCTCTAATTCCCAATCAAGATAAGCACCCGGATCATATTTGCCATTAAATGTGGGAATACGAAATTTTATTTTGGCAAAAGAATCATTAATAGGAACACGTACCCTACGAGCACGACCACGGCGATTGTCATCGTCCTGCTCGGTGTCGGCGCCGTAGTCACGTGCATGTTGCAACTCCGTGAGCTGCGTCGTCATGGTCCCAAGCTGCGTCGACATGGCCTCAAGACGAGTCATGATCGTCGCGAGCGTGGTGCGGGCAGCCGTATCAGCGAGGTCCAGTTGATCAAAACGCTCATTCGACGAAGTGACCGTAGAGTCAAGTCTCTCGTGCATCGTCTTCATGTCGTTTTGTAGACCATCAACCTGTGCCTGGACATCCTGGAGGGTGAGCTCCTCCGACTTCGAGCTGTTTTCTGCCATAGAAACACAAGCAATACAAAAAGCGGGATACTACAACGAGAGGTGAGTGGTGGATGAAATGCTCAATCAAAAAGCTGTTATCAAATTCTTACCCGTCCTTACCAAGCACGCAAGCGTGAACTGCAACCACAGGTAAAACCGGTGGAAGATTGGAGGAGCGATTGCGTGGTGAAACAAAAACCTGCTCGTAGTAGAAAATTTGTGGGGCTAGGAGGCTGCACTCAATCCAAGGGTTAGCACAATTCAAACAATAACTGCAAAGCTGAATAATGGTGCTAAACGCGAAAAGATTGCTGCCGGTACAATTGCAAGAGGAAGGAAGAAGGATCAAAACAAAGTGCAGCCAGAACGCGTCGCCTGTGTTGCTCGGCCGCTCTTTTTTTTTTCTCTTTTTTTTTCTTTTTTTCTCTCTTTTTTTTTCTCTTTTTTTCTCTTTCTTTTTTTTTCTTTTTTTAATACTTTTTGCTGAAAATATAAACAATGAGACCTCAAATAAGCAATTAAGCACAAGCGCTTTTTTTAGGCAGGGGTAGAACGGTAATAAAAAGATACTCTCTGTCTCTCTCTCTCTCTCTAGAGTAGGAACAAACGAAACCGAGCAGAAACAAACACAGGGCGAGGCGAGCGGGTCACGACGTAACCGAGTAGGACTCGATCAGCGAGGCGAGCGGGACACACGAAACCGAACAGAACTAAACACAGGGCGAGGCGAGCGGGTCACGACGTAACCGAGTAGGACTCGATCAGCAAGGCGAGTGGATCACGACGTAACCAAGTAGGACTCGATCAGCGAGGCGAGTGGGTCACGACGTAACCGAGTAGGACTCGATCGGCGAGGCAGTGATTGACCCGCACTCACGGTGCAGCGGAAGAACTTGGCAAGCGAGACGGGGTAAACAGATGCGGCGGAAAGCAAGCTGTGGTGGTGAAAACACGCGGCTGGGCGGAAGGATACGACGATGATAGGAAGAAAACGATGAAACACAGTGTACCAGCAACGATCAAAAGCGAAAGCACAAAAACTCAACAACGCAAATTATTGAACGAAAGTGCGAGGCTCAAAACCGTACTGGGGTAAACTTTTTTTTGTAATTTTCGGTTTATGTGGACTTGGATAAAACTAACCGAGAAACACTAGAACCTGATACCACTTGATAGGTGTAGAGTGCCCGATCTTTCGGCGAGTGGAGATAACTTTGATTTGGTGGATGTTGACCCTCACGATCGGACTACGACGAGCAAGCCGAAGCGCCAATGCAATCGCTGAACCAACTTCCGGAGGATATTAACCTTGCGGTAAACAAGATCAACCTGATCACGAGGATCAATTCTTACGCGCAATCGAAGAACGAGCAAGAATTAGAGGCGAGCAATCTGATGTATTGCACGAAGGTGGAGTTCTGAATTCACGTCGAGAGACGGATGTATAGCTAAGCTAAACTTAAAACAAAACTCGAAGATTACAAGGGGCGCAGCCCTTGACTATATAGGGGGAGGACGAGGCATCTAGGGCCGGCTGAAGTGGAGAGGCGCGCGGTGGAGAGGGAGTCGTGCGACTTGGGCCACGTGGGCCTTCGAGCGACATCATCCTGGGCCGTCGTTCCTTAGCATCAAAACCGTCTTCAATTCCTGGGCTCGAGCTCTAGTGATTGGGCCCTTGTACGTCGTCGTCTCGTTAGAACATGGATCCGTAAGTCGAGGAGGCGCGACGACGAGAGGTGGAGGCGTGACAGCTTGGTTTGGCGCGCCATCTTCCGTCGTCATTATTCGTATGTCATTGATGTCCTCATCACCTCTCGAGACTGCAGGTCGCGAGCTCGATTCCTTGCACCCACATTCTGCTTCTTTTTTTTTCTGTTGTTACTTTGCATGGTTCTATATACGCATGGTGCTCTTTTTTCCTAATTTTGCGCTTGTATTTTTTGTTTACCATGCTTGGAGTGTGTAGGGTGCACATGTTTTTTTTCCTTTTGCTGTGCATGCCACCAGACTTCCTTTTTTTGAGAGTGCACGGATTAAAGAGCCTAAATTTCTCGCTTCTGCTACCGAAGTTCCTACCTCTCCGCATCTTTGCTCACGACCATGGGGATCTCAATCTGGACTCCATGGAGGTTTTCACATCACCGTTTAAAGTTTGGAGCTTCTGCTACCCAAGTTCCTACCTAATGAATGGTCCAAAATCTGTCAATTTCCTAAAACGAGTTGAATCCCGTCCCAAAGCATGACTTCGGTCAAACCCGGTCCCATCGCTTGACTTTGCTCAATTGCGGTCTCATGGCCCTGCAAGGAGTAATGATGGTCACATCGCTTGACTCGAATCAAGGTGAGCGGTGCCGCCTAGGTCGAGATTGACTGGCTCTCCTCGCCCTGTGTTGCAATGGACTCACCAGCCTACGATGGGGGAAGCACGCACACGCAAAGGTTCGGTCGTCAAAGCAAGCAAGCCCGCGCACATGCAACCATCCACAATGCATTAGTGCTTGAAGGAATCAAGAAGGAATATTCCTGATCAAGCATCAATGCCTCCACTATAGGGAAGGGTGGTTGTCTGCTTGAAGCAAAAATCTGGGCATTGGTGCATGTTCAAGCACCTGCTGCTAAATGTTAAAATATTATTTTTTATCAAATGTGTGCTTTGGAGCTTGGAGGATGAAATACTGGAGACGTACTAGGTGATTTTATCTAGGCATCGATGCCAGGGCTGTAGCGAAGTGGAGAAACCAAGCATCGCTGCCACATGCACATGAATTGACGGGTGAGGCGACAATCCAACTGTGGATGGTCCTGCGCATACACAGTGGCAGCAGTCCTGCTGACATGCGTCAATGGATCCGGCTCCGTAGTGGATTGCATGTCACTTAGTTGTCTTCTTTTGCGTTGTTTACTCAGAGAGAGGGAGAGAGAGGAATGGAGAGAGAGAGAGATCACATGCCTTGAAACTTTCATACTACTAGTAGAGTAGGAGACAGAGAAAGAGAGAGAGAGAGAGAGAGAGAGAGAGAGAGAAAGAGCAATGGGCATCCTCATCAGATATCAGAATAGAATCAAATATCAGAAGCGAATGAGCAGCAGAAGGATCATGGACAGTGGTGCATTGAGGGCTTTTGGGACGCTAGGGAAAACTACCTGGCACAGGCAGCTCCACCAGAGTCCACATCCTTTGCAGTTGTGCATTAGCATCTCCACCAGGTGTCTGATTTTGTCAGCCTGGGGTTGGATTTGATTGTCTGGGCCAGGCAGCAACTCCCAGGCAAAAATGAAACAGGCCATCACTGTTATACTACTCATGTGTGATCTGGCATGTTGAGCACAATAGATGGTTTCATATGGCCCACTGATATGTGGGGTCCGGTAGTCGGCGCCGGGTTGTTCATAGTTCACCTGTTTCTTCCTCAGTTCTTCTTCTTGTCGGCGATGGTCCGATAGTCGGTGACAATTTTCGTTGGCCCATCCATAGTTTTCGTAATATAGAGATGGATTCCTTTGTCCACGTCCCTATTCTCATTTACTTGGCGCAACTGTCCTCCTCCTCCACAGACGCACAAGAGAAGCAGAGGAGCCACGCCCGAACACTAGCCATGTTTCCCAAGATGAGCGCATGAGTTAAGTCGAGACGTTTCCCAAGAGAAGTGGGGAGACACGCTCGCGTAGTTTGCACAACCCACGTTTTCTCGAGAGTAGCAGAGGAGGCGAGACGACACACTCTCTCATCACGCACTAATTCCCCACTCCCCTCCTACAAGCACATCATGGCTAGCTCTAGTGCTCCATCCAGCCACCGCTCTCCGGCCGGCGTTGGCTCAAGCGGCGAACCTGGCGGCAGCCGTTAGCGTCCTTGTTCGCCGTCTCCTGACTCACCGACTGGAGGACCCATCAGCGGTTGAGGAAGGCCACTTGCAACAAAGCGATGGCGGACTATCTTGGGATAGCCTTACAGGAGAGCATAGTTTGGATTTAGAAGATGTATTTAGTCATATAGTGGCGCTGAATATATCTTGGGTTTTTCGTTGGCTTTGTGTCACACCCGGTTTCAATGACCGAAACCAAATGCATCTGTATGCATGCCCAGGATCAAGTTTTCACGCACACAGGACAATTATTGTGATAAAAGAACAATATCTTTATTAAATTGATAACATTATTACAAAGGTGACCCGTAGGTCAAAAGTAAAAGATTACATTGCAGCGGTTACTCTAAGTGTTGGTGTCCTTTAGTTTTCACAGGAAGTCGACCGGAAGACCGCATGCCTAGTCTCCTCCAGCAATGTGGTATGGTGCAAGGGTGAGTACATGTCGTACTCAGCAAGTGGGGGAAAAGATGACATGGGGCTAAAGAAAAGGAAGGCTTGTAGGGGGTTTATTGCATGA
This sequence comes from Eleusine indica, assembly GCA_030378355.1. Classification (NCBI taxonomy): domain Eukaryota; kingdom Viridiplantae; phylum Streptophyta; class Magnoliopsida; order Poales; family Poaceae; genus Eleusine; species Eleusine indica. The sequence continues at coordinate 23,468,589 of CM059500.1, forward strand.
GCTTTTAATTTTCTAAGCATCCTAATTACTAGGTGAGGTCATCCCAACCATCCAATCACCGGGTCCTATCCAAGTCAAGTCCAATCCCATCCACCAATCCCAACCATTCCATCCCATAACCAACTAATCTTGTGAGGGATCCAGGCCACTCGTGACCGTGAGCACGGCTGTCATGATAGTTTTACACTCTACAGAGGTTGCACCACTTTACCCAGAAGTCGTGATTTCGTCCCCTGTTGCCAGGTGGACTAGAATCTCCATGTTGCCATGCTGGCCAAGCACTAGCACACTTCCTTAGGTGTGTGGCCAGGAGATCACTACGAGGCTTTTACAAAAGGTCTCCCAGTACATGTTAGCCACTAAGGTTTCACTCCCGTCCATAAGTGATAGCCTATCAGCAAGCAACTCATCACCCCAGGAGCCCCCTCTTGAGCCATTCAGATACAAGGACAGTCCTCTTGATTTCCATTCCCCGCTCCACCAAATGTTGCACCGACACTGGGAGAACTCCTAATTAATCAGCCAAGCTGTTCCATAAAAGCCTTGTGATGGCACTGTTGTCTTGGGTTACAGCTCCAAGAACCGGTTTCTAGGATCTACAACAAGCATACCACCACCCAACATGTGCCATCGGCACCACATCCATTCCATCCAGCTTTTGTAGATCCCTAAGTCCATGTTGCTAAAAAAATTATGAAATTATCCCCAATATGTCATTGTTCATTAGTCAACATTAATTAAACCCAACAACCCAATAAGCAACTAAGCATGTCTACCCATAGCTAATTAAACCACTAGTTCAAGGCGACAAGGATAAGATAAAGCAAATACTAGTAAACCCTAACAATAGGTACCCATTCATTTGACACAAGCATGCAGTCCTAAAGTAACATTCATAATAGGTACAAAATGCATCAAGGACACTTGCCTGAACTTAGATATTGCTGCTCAGTGATAACAAATCTTGATCTTCGTCCTCGTATGATTCCCGTGCGTAAAACTCCTAGTTGCACAAGACATACAAAGCATACACATAATAAATACACAATGCAAGGTATGAGACAATTAGGTATGATTGAACAAAGATTACAATTATCTAGTTTGTTTGATACAAGAACATAGGCGGAAGAATCATCTAAATCGGGATTGTGGATCAAAAGATATGCAAGGTTGAAGCTGCAAGGATTGCAGCTGCGCACAGACAGTGCAAAACATATGTCCACGTTTCCAATGATTGGCTCTGGTTCTCAAGGAATAATTTGAATAGCAATATTCCTAGTGACGTGGAACATGTGAAACGCAAGGTGAATTGTTCAGAAGTCACCTATACTAGAGATCGATTAGCTGCATGATGGTGAGGTCGTCCAGCGGCAGATCAAGCACAGATCGCGTTTCTCGTTGCACCAGGATTGTTTTAGGAGAACCCTATGGTGGAGGTGATCACAAGACCCTGAAACACAATTAGGAGTGTTGGTTGTATCAAGAACATATCTGGATTGGGAGAAAAGGTGATGGTTTTACCGTCGTGCATGCTGGATTCGCCCAGATCAGGGAGCAACTGCCATTGCGATGTAGATCCCGGAGGCATACAACGTCCAATGGTGCTGATTTTTGGATATGTTGTAGAGGACATCTGGGCGCACCTCCATGTCACATTTGGCGGCATTTGGATGGGTGGATCACCAATAACGCTGACGTCAATCTGCGGCAGCATTGCTGGATGCGAAAGTAGGGTGGAGCGGCGGCAGCCTAGCGGCGTGGTGAGGGTTTGAGGGTGGTGGGAATTTTGTGGGAGGGGCCAGGTATTTATAGGAGAGGTGAGGGCAGGTGGGGTAACAATATGGAAATGAAATTAAGAGGAATAAATGCATTTTATTGGAGGCAAACATGAAAGGCATAGGAAATATGGAATGGAAATTATTCTCTTGTTCTTTCCTTATGAATGTTTATGGAAGGTGGAGATTCTTTGCATAGAAATGTTTATGGAAGGTGGGGTAAACATGGAGGGTATGACATCTAGGTACGTCCATGCGATTGGTAAGATGAATGGGGATGAAAATGAGTCTGGATACATCAACGACATGTAGGGTGAAATATGTGATGAAACAAGTTTGGAAGAAAGTGTTCGACGATGCATTCACGTAAGTCACGGAGATAGGGATAGTTGAGCCCTCTTCTAAAACAAAATGTAGATTCGAAAAATTTGATTGAAAGGATTTCAATTTTCTCAAATTAACATGGAATACAAAAATGACAAAATACTGAAATAAAATAAAATAAAATAATTTTACTTATTTCGAAAGGTTTTGGTTCAAAACTGATAACTTTTGTGACATAGAGCAATCTTTTCAACCCAACAAAATGTTTGTTAATTTGCAAAGTTTCTTATAAATAGTTTCAAAATTTGAGAAATCTAAATATATTGTTTGAAAGCGGTTCACATTCCAAAATAGGAAATTTTGGGTTGTGACACTTTGCTTCTGCAGGTAAAGGTGATGACCAGCCAGGAGGAACCAAAACCCAATAAATGGCAAGTCGTGGTTGCGGCCTGCCACTCTCTCTTGGAGCCTGACTGCGGCGTCAAGGTCGCCTTGGATGCAGACGATGACAAGTGCTTCGTGTTGTGCAGGGAGCGCTCGCATGCTGATCAGTTGGATTATGAAACGTTGATTCAAGTCAATGATAATCGCTACTCTGTTTGCTTCCATCGGAAGGAAGTTCTTCAATTGTACAATGAGGATGCTGATCAAGTTCATGGATTTAACATTCGCCACGGCTTGAGGGGACAGGGGAACATAGAACTCATAGGCCATAAGAGAACTCATGGAACTATTAGGCCATAAGTGATCTGGATGATGTAGTGCTTTCTTTAGTTTCCTTCTTTCTGAACTTTGTTTGTTGAAAACTTTGTAATTTCTTCGCTAAGTTAATGAAATTTCCTGTTGTTGAATTCCTTCTAATTAGGGCATCTCCAAAAAAATTTAATTCGATGACCTCTAGAGTGGTTCAGAGCAGAGACAATATAGAGACGGGTTCCCTTGAAATCCGTCCCTATATGGCCAATATAGAAACGTTGAACTTTTATCTGAATTTAAATGAAACTTTTTCCTGAATTCACATGAAACTTTTATCTATCACATAGACCCATTTACATCATGACAGTCCAGTTTGATTTTGTTCTCTTTTGACCAAACTCCTTATGGTACTATTTGTCACATATTTATATACTATGTCATATATACTCCATGTCCGACATACATTGATGGAAGCATTCATCCCAAAAAGTTTGGAAATATTATGGAGGACCGAGAAGGCGACCAGAGAGGTGGATGGGAGCCAATTAAAATTCTTATCAAGAACTTGGCCTATGTCTCGATTCTAACTGAACCCAACCCTAAAACAAGTCACCTAGGTTACACACAACAACTTATGATGTGCAAACCCTAGGAATGACTGGCACCAATGGAAGAGAAGAGGAGAAGCAAAAGAAAACAGCTAGGACCAAAGACTATCAAAGAAAAGCAAGCAAAATAGGTCACCCTGGACTACCATCGGCAGTACCGATCATAGGCATCGGCAATGCCGAATGGCACTATCGGCAATGCCGCTCATGTCCATCGGCAGTGCTGATGCGGGGTTCGGACCCAAGCCACCAGCAGTGCCGGTCGTGGCATCGGCAGTGCCGATCCGGGTTCTGACCCACTGGCAGTGCCAGTCTAGGTGATCGGCATTGCCGATCGACCCCCGACAGAATAAAAAACAATCGCAATTTTCCCAAAAATCTCACCAAAAGTCAACCAAATGATCTCCAAAACAAGTGATTTTTGGACCAGGGTATCCTCAAGTCACTGTTACCTTCCTCCAACATGATCCACTCAAATAGCACAAGAAATCATCACGAATTTCAGATCTCATGCCAAGAACACCAAAAAGGGAAAACTTGAGAAATCTACGAAATCGAAGGTGCTAGAGCTCTTGATTTGGTCAAGGACCTATATAGGAATGTTCTAGCTCATCATAGAACCAAGATCCCGAAGAATTTCACGCCAAAAACTCACCCAAAAATCAGATCGTAAATTCCAACAAAAATAGCTCCAAAAATAGAGAAAAAGATAACTTTGGGATTTAGAGAGAGATGATGATCTTGACCGCGAAATTGAACCTCATATCATTGATTCAAGAATTCAAGATACATGATTACATGGCTAGGAAGCCACCCTCTTTGTCCCACTATTTGGAAGAGCAGGAGATATCTCTCACACACCCACTACTCTCCTCTACAGCATGAAGCACAATCCTAGAACAAGACTAATGGGAACAGACGCCTCTCTCACCATCCCTATCTCTCCTTATATAGGCCTAAGGGTTGTCCTAAAGAGCACTCTACCATTGACCTACAATACATGGCCGCCTACCATCAAGGGAAAACTTATCAATCTCTTTCCTCATCGCCCGAACGCCCTAGGGCCCTTCACGTCTTTGCTTCGCCTCGACTCATGCTCCATGATGGTGCCACGTGCACCTCCAATCGCTGCCACCGGTTTTGAGGTCCAAACCGGGAAACCACCTTATACGCTTCTCAATGTCGACGCATGTCACCTTGTCCCGCGATCTTGACCACCGGCAAGTCTCTCCTGGTCCTGCTCCATTAGGTCCCCTTGTCACTTGCACCGGCATCTCGTTCACCTTGACTTGGTCAACACGCCGTCTTCATCACCTCCACAGTTTTGAGGCTCAACCGCTAAACTGTCCGTGCTTCTTGCCTCTCCATGTGTACGGTGTGGATCACCCTTGACTTCACCGAGCCTCCCGATCGTTCGGCCCCAAGTCCCCTACTTCTGCCTGATCCTCTCGCCGTTGACCGCCAGGTTGACTCTATTGACCTACACATCATGAGACAAGAAAACACATTTCCCATCTTCTGCAACTTCTATAACATCTTTACCAACTCCGGTTAGGCACAACCATAACCAAGGACAAACTTTTGCAATCCTCAAATACCCTCATTTCAACTCAAACACCAAATCAGCCCAAGTCAATTACCCATCACATATTACAAACCATGGCACATATTAACATGGTTTCTCAATCTCCCCCTTGATGAGTACATTGACAACACAAAATGCACAAAGATTAGAGATTGAAATGCGAAACCGAATAAGCACATCCAAATGGCTCAAACCCAAAGAAAAGGTGAAAAGTATACATCTAGCATAAGAGGGATCACAAAACCAAGAGTTTGACAGATAAAGCCACTTGAGAACGCAAGATTGCAAAGATTATGAAAAGCACATGAAAACTCTCAAGGACATGATATGCTCCCCCGCAACTTGTGGTAGGTCTCATGTAAAGCAAAATGGGTCATTTTAAGTTTCATAGCATGATTTGAGCATGACCCCATATTTTCTCCCCCTTTGGCAATGAACTCATCAAAGAAGCAAAAGAACAAGCATGCAATGCATGAAAATTGAAACCTAAGGAGCTTCAACAATTATGCCAACAAGCATTTAACCTTGCTAATCATAAATATGGAGCTACAAAGTGTAAAAGCAATAGCTCACAATCATACAATGATAAAAAATAGATAGCATGACATAAACACGAAGAGCTATACAAGCTAAGTAGAAAGATTGACTAGATTAGATAGAATCAAATTAGCTCATCATGAGAAAGGCTGCCACCACATATATAAGTACTCCCATCCAAGGAAAAACAAAAATTAAGTGAATCAAAAGAAAACTAGCCAGTCCCAATCTCAACCAAGGCAACAAGTATTCATAGAAAATAAGCTCTACAAACGCTCACATATGTAACAGAGACTCAATAGGGAGAGAGAAAGACATTATTATTAGTTGATCCTCATGTAACTTCTAATCCAAGCGGAGGGTCGCACGACTAGGTACGACAAACACCCCGAGGCTTCGAAGTACAATTTTTGGATTTAGCATTTTTATGTAACTTCTAATCCATGCGGAGGGTCGCACGTCTGGGTACAGCAAACACCCCCAGGCTTCAAAGTACAATTTTTCATTTGATCAACTTAACTTGCAAACTAAAAGCAGAAAATTGAGCATGCCTTTGCAGAAAAATTGAACAAACGTTCCCATAATATCCCATCATGAGCTAAACATCTGCAAAGCCACATTTCACAAACACAAGGTGCCAAAGCCAAGACATCCTCTAGGCTAGACTCAATACAAGTTTTGACAAGGATAAAAGCAATTATTCACATAGTGAGCAAGATTTAGCAAGATTAGTTCATAAGGTTCATAAAAAGCCAAGTTCACCTTTAAGATTAGCAAGTTGCTCAAAAAGAGTCTATAACCGGCCATCTAGAAAATCTAAGCATGGGAGATTGCTATCACATCCACACAACTTAGCTCAAGCTCAATTATAGCAATGAAAAATGCAAGAAGGCATAAAGGTAAAGCTCATCTATAAATGCATATATTACATATGAGATGCAATGCAAAAATGTAAGATACATATATACAAACGAGCATCAACTCCCCCTCAAATGATGCCATAGGGATGGAAAACACCAAGCCCCCCCCCCCCCCCCCTCCCGAAGAAAAGCAAATCTCGAAGCATCTAGGGGCTTGGTGAGAATATCAGCCAATTGGTGTTTAGTGTTAATGTATTTGAGCTCAACATCACCTTTCTTAACATTATCTCTTAGGAAGTGGAATCTCACATTTATGTGTTTGATCTTACCATGTAGGATTGTGTTTTTGGCTAGGAAAATGGCACTGGAGTTAGCACACATAGGTGGAACACACTTGAAGGTTAACCCAAAGTCTCTCATGGTGGAAACCATCCATAGGATTTGAGAACAGCAACTAGCAGCACCAACATACTCAACTTCGGTTGTGGATTGGGCTACACTAGATTGCTTGCGAGAAGACTAACAAACCAAGGAAGTACCCAAGAAATGGCAAGTACCAGAAGTGCTCTTCCTATCAATTCTACACCTAGCAAAGTCCGCATCCGAATACCCAATGAGATCAAGAGAAGAAGATGCAAAGTACCAAAGACCAAACTCAAGGGTGTATTTGAGATACCTGAAGATGCGCTTGACAACTTTACGATGAGTCACCCTTAGGGAAGCTTGAAAGCGAGCATAAAGACATACCGTAAAGTGTATGTCGGGTCTTGTCGCCATCAGGTACAAGAGGGAGCCGATCATGCTCATGTACTCCCTTTGGTCCATAGCTTCACAGTCTTCGTCTGGGTCAAGTGTCGTTGTAGTGGACATTGGTGTTGACCGCGGCTTCACATTGACGATGTCAAACTTCTTTAGGAGATCCTTCCTGTACTTGGCTTGATGTATGAAGGTGCCTTGCTTGCATTGCTTGATTTGAAGTACAAGGAAGAAGGTGAGCTCGCCCATCATCTACATCAGAAATTCACTTTCCATGGCTTCCTGAAACCTAGACATAAGAGCATGAGAAGAACCTACAAAGATGATATCGTCCACATTGCCATGCTTCAGAGTGAACAAGGTTTTGTCAACACACCCCATGACGTACCCGCGCTCTACAAGAAGGTCTTAAGCCTAGCATACCAAGCCCTGGATGCTTGCTTTAGTCCGTACAAAGCCTTCTGAAGCTTGTACACTCGGTTTGGGTACTTGTGGTGCTCAAAGCCAGGTGGTTGTTTGACATAAACCTCTTCCTCTACGTAGCCATTTAGGAAAGCACTCTTGACATCCATTTGGTAGAGCATAATGCCCTTAGACGCAGCAAAGGCAAGCAAGATCCTAATGGCGTCTACGCGTGCAATAGGAGGAAAGGTTTCCCTGTAGTCTAAACCCTCCACTTGGCAAAAACCTTGAGCAACAAGCCTAGCCTTGTTCCTATGACATTGACACCAACAGGAGGCTCTACTAGGGTCCACACACTGTTTCTCTCAAAGTTCTCCAACTCTTCGTGCACGGCATTAACCCAATGTTCATCTGATAGTGCGTGTCCAACATCCCGAGGTTCAAAGGTGGGAAAAAAATAGAGAATTGGTAAAACAGGCGAGATATGCAGACCTTGACCTTGTTGTCCTCTCATGGAGATTATCGATTATTTGTTGAGGAGGATGCTCATTTTGAATGCAGAGTGGGGCCTCTATCTCAGAGCGTACCTCCCCCTCAACCATAGCTGGAGCTGGCTCGACAGCGACTGAAGTCAATGTAGGAGCTTCTGAATCCTCTGCTGGTGTAGTGGAAGCAGCAGGAACAAGCCCAAATGCGGGATATGATGACTCATCATCATCATCATCATCATCATCATCATCATCATCATCATCATCATCATTCAAGCCCTGTAGGTCCTCTTCTACAAAGATGCTCTCCTCCATTTCCTTGGTACCTGCAGTCTCATATCATTAATTCATAAAGTCAAGATACATGGATACATGGCTCGGAAGCCACCCTCTTCCTCCTATTATTTGGAAGAGCAAGAGATGTCTCTCACACACCCACTACTCTCCTCTAATATATGAAGACCTCTCTTAGCACTTTGAATGAAGACCTAAGGCAAGGCTAAGTGAAAGAGAGGAACCTCTTCCACCAGCCCTACCTCTTCTTATATAGGCCTAGGGGTTGTCCTAAAGACCATCCTACCCCTCACCTACAATACATTGCCACCTACCATAAGGGGCATAACCGTCCATCTTTTTCCTCGTCGCCCGAACGCAATAGAGCCCTTCATGACTTTGCTTCGCCTCGACGCAAGCTCCGCGATGGTGCCACGTGCACCTCCATTCGCTACCACCGGTTTTGAGGCCCAAACCGGAAAACCGCCTTGTACGTTTCTCGAAGCATGACTTCTTGATCTTGACGTGTGTCACCTCGTCCCGTGATCCTCCTCGTTGGCAAGTCTCTCCCGCCTCCGGTCCATTGGAAGCCTCTACTTGCACCGACGCCTGATCACCTTTGACTTCGTCAACCCTATCGTCGCGATCACCACCCATGGTTTTGGGGCTCAACCGCGAAACCGTCCGTGCTTCTTGCCTCTCCATGTGTACGGTATGGATCACCCTTCATTTCACCCGACATCCCAAGTCTCCTAGTTGTGCCCGATCCTCTCGCCGTTGACCGCCAAGTTAACTCCAGTGACCTACACATCATGAGACAAGCAAACACATTTCCCATCTCCTGCAAACTCTCCAACTTCATTACCAACTCTGGTTAGTCGAAACCATGATATGCACAAACCCATGCAATCCCCAAATTCCCGCATTTCAACTCAAACACTGAATTCAACCAATGTCAATTACTCATCACATATTGCAAACCATGGCACATATCCACATGATTTCTCAATCTCCCCCTTGATGAGTACATTGACAACATCAAATGCACAAAGCTTAGAGATTTGAAATGCGAAGCCGAATAAGCACATCCAAATGGCCAAACCCAAAGAAAAGGTGAAAAGTAGCCATCTAGCATAAGAGGGATCACAAAACCAAGAGTTGACAAAGAAAGCCACTCGAGAATGCAAAGACTGCAAAGATGGTGAAAAGCGCATGAAAAATGCTCAAGGACATGATATGCTCTCCCTCAACTTGTGGTAGGTCTCATGTAATGCAAAATGGATCATTTTAAGTTTCTTAGCAATATTTGTGCTTGACCTAATATTTTCTCCCCCTTTGGCAATGAACTCATCAAAGAGGCAAAAGAACAAGCAAACATGCAATGCATGAAAATGCAAACCTAAGGAGCTTCAATAAATACGCCAGCAAGTATTTAACCGTGCTAATCATAAACATAGAGCTATGAAGTGTAAAGGCAATAGCTCACAATCATACAAAGACCAAAAATAGATAGCAAGGCATAAACACCAAGAGCTATACAAGCTAAGCAAAAAGATTGACTAGCTTAGATAGAATCAAATTTACTCCTCATGAGAAAATCTGCCACCACATGTGTAAGTACTCCTATCCAAGACAAAACAAGTATCAAGTGAATCATGAGAATCTAGCCAGTCTCAATCTCAACCAAGGCAACAAGCATTCACAGAAAATAAGCTCTACAGATGCTAACATATGCAATAGAGACTCATAAGAAGAGAAAAGCATTATTCTTATATGATCCTCATGTAGCTTCTAATCCGTACGGAGGGTCGCACGACTGGGTACGACAAACACCCCGAGGCTTCAAAGGATAATTTTTAGATTTAGCTTTTTTATGTTACTTTTAATCCATGTGGAGGGTCACACGACTGGGTACGACAAACATCCCGAGGTTTCAAAGCACAATCAACTTAATTTGCAAATTAAAAGCATAAGGTTGAGCATGCCTTTGCGACAAAGGAGCAAACGTTCCCACAATGTTCCATCATGAGCTAAACATTTGCAAAGCCACATTTCGCAAACACAAGATGTCAAAGCCAAGATATCCTCTAGACTAGCCTCAATACAAGTCTTGAGAGGGATAAAAGGAATTATACACATGGTGAGCAAGTCTTAGCAAGATTCGTTCATAAGGTTCACAAGAAGCTAAGTTTGCCTTTAAGATTAGCAAGTTTCTCAAAAGAGTCTATAACAAGCCATCTAGAAAGCATAAGAATCAAAGCTCATCTACCAATGCATATATTACATATGAGATGCAATGCGAAAAGATAAGATACATATATACAAGAGAACACCAACTCCCCCTCAAATGATGCCATAAGGATGGCAAGCATAAAGCTTCAAATCATCAAAGCACAAGAGCAACTAATCTCAAAGCTTCAACAACGAGCAACTCCCCCTTAACCAAGCCAGTCTCCCCCTCAACAAAACAAATATTTAATCAATTGAAAAGAGGGCACAAGACTATAGAAATAGCATAACTCGTGATTCGTGAAAAAGTAAGGGAAGTTCAATGATGATGTCATAAGAAGCATAAAACTCAATAGAGAAGCACATATGCAGATTTTGCAAAGCATGAGAAGATATAGCATGGGTCACACTGGGAAACATGAAACTGTGATGCAAGATGCCAGAGTATATATAAAGCTAGCAAGATACAAGATGAGTGAATCAAGATCTACACATGCTAGTCAGAACAATATGCATGCAAAGCACAATCTAGGGAAAGAGAGAACTAAAGCCAGATACAAGAAATACATGCCAAGATGATAAAGTGAGCACAAGAACAAGCACCTTACACCACAAGTAATGTATATGAAGGTAAAAGGGTGAGTGTATGAGAAAGCTCGTAGAGTAGGTGAAGACATACAAGCCCCTTTGAGGCCATGAAAAAGGTACGAAGAACCATCACATCTCAATCATGGAAAAGATTAAGATCCATCAACCTCATGTTCTCCTTCCTTCACCTGCTGCCTACAAAGAACGAGAAGGAAAGATCGATGGATCGATGGCTCGTTACTAACTCCTATTACTAGTTTGATATTTTTGTTTTTCGTTTCTTTCTTTTCGTATGCTGATGATGAACTAGCCAGTGGTGGTGAACTAGCCAATGCTATTTTGTGAATGTATATATATTAGGTCATAATATATATGTGTCTTGCTTGTTTTTCATTATCTTCGCCTAAAAAGCACGCTAGTTATTCTGACATGCATATAATATATTGAGCATTGAGCACACTTAGTATTAATAAGCATTCAGCAAGAACATATATTTAGGCTCCGGGGATGACATAGAAATACCATTGCATACCATGTAACAAATGAAGCATTCCTTACGTAAGTACAACATAATTTCAGAATAATAAAGTGGCATTCATTACATAAGTCATCCTAACACTAGATAAGTTCATTCATACATGCCAAAGTTGATTATTTGTTATTCTTGTACACTCTGTCCATCACCTTCTTCTTCAGAATACTTCGAAGATCCTCTGCCCTAGCCATGATCTGAAGTTATACAAGGCACATAGTTTATAAGTATATATAGCATGTCGAACTATATGATTTTGTAATCAACAAGAAGGACCATCACGTCCTTGCAAGACAACACCTCGTGAGGTCTAACATCGCTGCTTTCATAAGTGAACGTAAACTTGATGAGCATTTTTCCAATCTGAGGTCACATTGGACTTCAGATCCTGGTGGCACATCCATGTCAGCCATGAAATCGAAGACGAGTTCAGATTTCTTCTTCCTTTTGTCTTTGAATCCTAGTGGCACATCGGGGAAGTTGGGCTTAAGGACCTATAATAAAGAGATTAATGAAATGAGATAATCATAATTTTCTGAAGGATAGCATGATTTAAAATTGATGTAAGCATGTAAAATTAACATATAGCATAAATCAAAGTTCTAGTACAAATAAAACTAAAAGTGCATTAATAAATCTATCTAATTACTCTAACAAATTAATCAAGTGAAGCAGAGGGTAGTCACAGATCGATACAAATAGCAAAAAACAAACTAGCAGTACAATTAATAAGCCTCCAATTGCATTGATTAACGAATCTAAAAACACATTAATCAATCTATCTAAATACTCTCACAGATTAATCAAGTGAAGCACATAGTACGCACACACGAATTCGTGGCGATGGCTGATGCAGAGGCTGTTGTTGTTCCCTTCCCTTTCTTCCTCGCACTCGCGATGGCTGAGGCAGAGGCTTCTGTAAGCCTCTTCCCTTTGTCCATGGCGTTCGAGGCGCGCGGTTGCTGAGGCTGAGGAAGAGGCGTGGCGCGAGTTGCCATTTCTAACGTCGTCACAAAGTTTCCTTAGCAACAAAGCCAGAAATGTTTATTGGTAATCTTTAACGAATGTAGAGAGTCTGCAAGCGCACGGAGAATACCGATGTAGCATTTCACCTGGAAGTATTCAGGGTATCATATTTGTTTATCCCGAAGGAAGGCATATGATTGATCAGAGTAATTACCATATTTCTAAACATTGCACATTGGATTATGGGACAAAGTCCTCACAGGGGTCAGGATAAAGATAAACATGGTAGGGGACACACAGATAGCAAACTCAAGTTACATAAATATTAGTTTAGTTGAGAAGGACAAAGAAAGAGCTAAGTTCCTATGTTGCTTTTATATAGTTACATAGTCTATATTATATATTATTATATAGATACATTGACAATGTAAGACAATCAGATCATCACACCCTGGGCATCTGGTTTTCCCCTGCATCCATATTACGATTCTGGCCAAGAGTCTATTGCATAGCCGAATGCAAGGGATTTCAAAGGACAGATAGGGCTGTCACCACCTACTGCCTACCCCTAGCAAACCGTGGCCTACACAACAAATAATGCATTCTATTGATCTAAACACCACGCTTACATCTTTAGAGCAATACTCCTAATCCCCTAAGCGATGGATCAGAAAAGGAGTAATAAAATTTAAGTGAACACTAAGCATATGGAAATGATCTAAGTCACACATTAGTCATGCATCATTATAATGACATAAATAAAGACTATAGTAAGGGCTTATGTCTAACATGGTAATATAGTATGACTACGTTACTAACATGCAAGCATAACAACCACATATATGAATGGATCATATAATCAAACAAGAAACACATGACCCAAACATAACTATATAGAAAGACTAAATATATTAAATAGAATAAAGTCTTACAAAAGGAGAATGATACAAGAGCCATACCACAACTCCAAAGAAGACTTGGGACTGAAGAAGACTCTATCTAAGCCTAACTCCACTAAAACTAAAAGGGAATCATGAAATGGTAATGCTTATTGGTGTGTGTTGAGGAGTGAGCCACACCCTTCCTTTTATAGTTGTCCAAAGGCGGTTCTAAGGTCGGTAACTCCCTCCCTAAGGGGGACAACCGCCTTTGGGGAGTCGGTGGAGAACTTACTGAAGTAGTTGGGCCCCACTGGGCTCACCTGTTGTTCGGCCGACCAGGGGTTGGTCCTAGTGCCCCCCCCCCCCCCCCCCGGCTCTTCTAGCACACTGGTGGGTGGCCCCCTTTGACTCCTCCATGGCTTAGCCCTTCTGTATGTCGGTTTGGTGCTGTAGGTGGGCCAGTTGATCCGTGGGAATCCCCATTGGCGAACTCCGATTGGTCGACGTTGTGTTTCTTCGCCATAATGGTGTGTTTTCTCCTCTCTTTTGATATTTCTCCTGCATGTCAGTGATTCTCCAAGCAATAGTGGATATATACTAATTCTAACTAACATGCATGGTGGAAATATACGATCCTTCTTTATTTTGAGTAATGTTGATGGCCGGAAGTGGTATTTAATGACCGTCAACGGGGTGGGGTATGAGGAGTCGAAAAGGGTGGCCGACGGAGATGCCGCGGTCACTGCACTACGTGAGAAGCGCCCACATACTTTGACCAGCTGGTTCCATGACTGGTGCTGCCGGTGTTTAGACATTGTCGACAGTCGTGGCTGCCCCCGAGGTCGAAAAGGATGGCTGCTGGCGTCGTAGGGGAGACTGAGGATGAGAAGTTGAATCAACGATGGGATGTTTTGGTGAGGAGATGAATAGTTATGCTTGAGAGCATAGAGGAGTGTGCTTCGGTTGGGTTTATAAGTTTAGTAGGGAATGACACAGTTGTTTACTCCTATAGTGACTAACTTGTGCGACTACCATGGCCAGCAGAGAGAGTGTGTTCTTTGACACCCAGTCTTTTTTTTGAACTGTTTGGACACCCTATCAAGACTGATGAGTGACGATAATTTAAATAAATTTGCAATAACACGACCAGCTCTTTGTCATACCCCATGATGAGGACATCAACGACATACGAATAATGACGACGGAAGATGGCGCGCCAAACCAAGCTGTCACACCTCCACCTCTCGTCGTCGCGCCTCCTCGAGTTACGGATCCATCTTCTAACGAGACGACGACGTACAAGGGCCCAATCACTAGATCTCGAGCCCAGGAATTGAAGACGGTTTTGATGCTAAGGAACAACGGCCCAGGATGATGTCGCCCGAAGGCCCACGTGGCCCAAGTCGCACGACTCCCTCTCCACCGCGCGCCTCTCCACTTCAGCCGGCCCTAGATGCCTCGTCCTCCCCCTATATAGTCAAGGGCTGCGCCCCTTGTAATCTTTGAGTTTTGTTTTAAGTTTAGCTTAGCTATACATCCGTCTCTCGACGTGAATTCAGAACTCCACCTTCGTGCAATACATCAGATTGCTCGCCTCTAATTCTTGCTCGTTCTTCGATTGCACGTAAGAATTGATCCTCGTGATCAGGTTGATCTTGTTTACCGCAAGGTTAATATCCTCCGGAAGTTGGTTCAGCGATTACATTGGCGCTTCGGCTTGCTCGTCGTAGTCGGATCGTGAGGGTCAACATCCACCAAATCGAAGTTATCTCCACTCGCCGAAAGATCGGGCACTCTACACCTATCAAGTGGTATCAGATTCCAGTGTTTCTCGGTGAGTTTTATCCAAGTCCACATAAAAAGAAAACTACAACAAAAAAAGTTTACCCCAGTACGGTTTTGAGCCTTGCACTTTCGTTCAATAATTTGCGTTGTTGAGTTTTTATGCTTTCGCTTTTGATCGTTGCTGGTACACTGTGTTTCATTGTTTCTCCCTATCATCGTCGTATCCTTCCGCCGTGCCGCGTGTTTTCACCACCACAGTTTGCTTTCCGCCACATCTGTTTACCCCGTCTCGCTTGCCAAATTTTCCCACTGCACCGTGAGTCCGGGTCAATCACTGCCTCGACGATCGAGTCCTACTCGGTTACGTCGTGACCCGCTCGCCTCGCCCTGTGTTTAGTTCTGTTCGGTTTCGTGTGTCCCGCTCGCCTCGCTGATCGAGTCCTACTCGGTTACGTCGTGACCCGCTCACCTCGCCCTGTGTTTGTTTCTGCTCGGTTTCGTTTGTTCCTACTCTAGAGAGAGAGAGAGAGAAAAAAATAAGAAAAAAGTGCTTGTGCTTAATTGCTTATTTGAGGTCTCATTGTTTATATTTTCAGCAAAAAGTATTAAAAAAAAGAGAAAAAAAAGAAAAAAAGAGAAAAAAAAAGAAAGAAAAAAAAACAGAAAAAAAAAGAGCGGCCGAGCAACACAGGCGACGCGTTCTTGCTGCACTTTGTTTTGATCCTTTTTCCTTCCTCTTGCACTTGTACCGGTAGCAATCTTTTCGCGTTTAGCACCATTATTCAGCTTTGCAGTTATTGTTTGAATTGTGCTAACCCTTGGATTGAGTGCAGCCTCCTAGCCCCACAAATTTTCTACTACGAGCAGGTTTTTGTTTCACCACGCAATCGCTCCACCAATCTTCCACCGGTTTTACCTGTGGTTGCAGTTCACGCTTGCGTGCTTGGTAAGGACGGGTAAGAATTCCATAACAGCTTTTTGATTGAGCTTTTCATCCACCAACGAGAGGTGAGTGGTGGATGAAAAGCTCAATCAAAAAGCTGTTATCAAATTCTTACCCGTCCTTACCAAGCACGCAAGCGTGAACTGCAACCACAGGTAAAACCGGTGGAAGATTGGAGGAGCGATTGCGTGGTGAAACAAATACCTGCTCGTAGTAGAAAATTTATGGGGCTAGGAGGCTGCACTCAATCCAAGGGTTAGCACAATTCAAACAATAAGTGCAAAGCTGAATAATGGTGCTAAACGCGAAAAGATTGCTGCCGGTACAAGTCCAAGAGGAAGGAAGAAGGATCAAAACAAAGTGCAGCAAGAACGCGTCGCCTGTGTTGCTCGGCCGCTCTTTTTTTTCTTTTTTTTTTCTTTTTTTTCTTTCTTTTTTTTCTCTTTTTTTTCTTTTTTCTCTCTTTTTTTTATACTTTTTGCTGAAAATATAAACAATGAGACCTCAAATAAGCAATTAAGCACAAGCGCTTTTTTTTTGAGGCAGGGGTAGAACGGTAATTAAAAGAAACCGAGCAGGGACAAACGAAACCGAGCAGAAACAAACACAGGGCGAGGCGAGCGGGTCACGACGTAACCGAGTAGGACTCGATCAGCGAGGCGAGCGGGACACACGAAACCGAACAGAACTAAACACAGGGCGAGGCGAGCGGGTCACGACGTAACCGAGTAGGACTCGATCAGCGAGGCGAGCGGGTCACGACGTAACCGAGTAGGACTCGATCGGCGCGGCAGTGATTGACCCGGACTCACGGTGCAGCGGAAAAACTTGGCAAGCGATTGGCTGACCACAACTTGGCAAGCGAGACGGGGTAAACAGATGCGGCGGAAAGCAAACTGTGGTGGTGAAAACACGCGACACGGCGGAAGGATACGACGATGATAGGAAGAAAACGATGAAACACAGTGTACCAGCAACGATCAAAAGTGAAAGCACAAAAACTCAACAACGCAAATTATTGAACGAAAGTGCTAGGCTCAAAACCGTACTGGGGTAAACTTTTTTTTTTTTGAAGTTTTTGGTTTATGTGGACTTGGATGAAACTCACCGAGAAACATTGGAATCTGATACCACTTGATAGGTGTAGAGTGCCCGATCTTTCGGTGAGTGGAGATAACTTCGATTTGGTGGATGTCGACCCTCACGATCCGACTACGACGAGCAAGCCGAAGCGCCAATGCAATCGCTGAACCAACTTCCGGAGGATATTAACCTTGCGGTAAACAAGATCAACCTGATCACGAGGATCAATTCTTACGCGCAATCGAAGAACGAGCAAGAATTAGAGGCGAGCAATTTGATGTATTGCACGAAGGTGGAGTTCTGAATTCACGTCGAGAGATGGATGTATAGCTAAGCTAAACTTAAAACAAAACTCGAAGATTACAAGGGGCGCAGCCCTTGACTATATAGGGGGAGGACGAGGCATCTAGGGCCGGCTGAAGTGGAGAGGCGCGCGATGGAGAGGGAGTCGTGCGACTTGGGCCACGTGGGCCTTCAGGCGACATCATCCTGGGCCGTCGTTCCTTAGCATCAAAACCGTCTTCAATTCCTGGGCTCGAGCTCTAGTGATTGGGCCCTTGTACGTAGTCGTCTCGTTAGAAGATGGATCCCTAACTCGAGGAGGCGCGACGACGAGAGGTGGAGGCGTGACAGCTTGGTTTGGCGCGCCATCTTCCGTCGTCATTATTCGTATGTCATTGATGTCCTCATCACGAGAGCTCATAGAACTTTTCGTTATTTGCTTCCGTTGTTTTCAAACTATCTTAAGTTGTAATATTCCACTGCACTTCAGTACTCTATTTATATAAGAACTTAACTTAAAATGGACAAATGTTGTATTATCAAGTGTCTGCGTTATCAGCACCTTGTGGACCTCAATCTTCTGGGAAGTGATGAGGACATCAACGACATACGAATAATGACGACGGAAGATGGCGCGCCAAACCAAGCTGTCACGCCTCCACCTCTCGTCGTCGCGCCTCCTCGAGTTACGGATCCATCTTCTAACGAGACGACGACGTACAAGGGCCCAATCACTAGAGCTCGAGCCCAGGAATTGAAGACGGTTTTGATGCTAAGGAACGACGGCCCAGGATGATGTCGCCCGAAGGCCCACGTGGCCCAAGTCGCACGACTCCCTCTCCACCGCGCGCCTCTCCACTTCAGCCGGCCCTAGATGCCTCGTCCTCCCCCTATATAGTCAAGGGCTGCGCCCCTTGTAATCTTTGAGTTTTGTTTTAAGTTTAGCTTAGCTATACATCCGTCTCTCGACGTGAATTCAGAACTCCACCTTCGTGCAATACATCAGATTGCTCGCCTCTAATTCTTGCTCGTTCTTCGATTGCGCGTAAGAATTGATCCTCGTGATCAGGTTGATCTTGTTTACCGCAAGGTTAATATCCTCCGGAAGTTGGTTCAGCGATTGCATTGGCGCTTCGGCTTGCTCGTCGTAGTCGGATCGTGAGGGTCAACATCCACCAAATCGAAGTTATCTCCACTCGCCGAAAGATCGGGCACTCTACACCTATCAAGTGGTATCAGATTCCAGTGTTTCTCGGTGAGTTTTATCCAAGTCCACATAAACCAAAAATTACAAAAAAAAGTTTACCCCAGTACGGTTTTGAGCCTCGCACTTTCGTTCAATAATTTGCGTTGTTGAGTTTTTGTGCTTTCGCTTTTGATCGTTGCTGGTACACTGTGTTTCATCGTTTTCTTCCTATCATCGTCGTATCCCTCCGCCGTGCCGCGTGTTTTCACCATCACAGTTTGCTTTCCGCCGCATCTGTTTATCCCGTCTCGCTTGCCAAATTTATCCGCTGCACCGTGAGTCCGGGTCAATCACTGCCTCGACGATCGAGTCCTACTCGGTTACGTCGTGACCGCTCGCCTCACTGATCGAGTCCTACTCGGTTACGTCGTGACCCGCTCGCCTCGCCCTGTGTTTGTTTCTGTTCGGTTTTGTGTGTCCCGCTCGCCTCGCTGATCGAGTCCTACTCGGTTACATCGTGACCCGCTCGCCTCGCCCTGTGTTTGTTTCTGCTCGGTTTCGTTTGTTCCTACTCTAGAGAGAGAGAGAGAGAGAGAGTATCTTTTTATTACCGTTCTACCCCTGCCTCAAAAAAAAAAGTGCTTGTGCTTAATTGCTTATTTGAGGTCTCATTGTTTATATTTTCAGCAAAAAGTATTAAAAAAAAAAGAGAAAAAAAAAGAAAAAAAAAGAAAAAAGAAAAAAAGAGAAAAAAAAAAAGAGAGAAAAGAAAAAAGAGCGGCCGAGCAACACAGGCGACGCGTTCTTGCTGCACTTTGTTTTGATCCTTTTTTTTTCCTTCCTCTTGCACTTGTACCGGCAGCAATCTTTTCGCGTTTAGCACCATTATTCAGCTCTGCAGTTATAGTTTGAATTGTGCTAACCCTTGGATTGAGTGCAGCCTCCTAGCCCCACAAATTTTCTACTACGAGCAGGTTTTTGTTTCACCACGCAATCGCTCCTCCAATCTTCCACCGGTTTTACCTGTGGTTGCAGTTCACGCTTGCGTGCTTGGTAAGGACGGGTAAGAATTTGATAACAGCTTTTTGATTGAGCTTTTCACCCACCACTCACCTCTCGTTGTAGGATCCCGCTTTTTGTATTGCTTGTGTTTCTATGGCAGAAAACAGCTCGAAGTCGGAGGAGCTCACCCTCCAGGATGTCCAGGCACAGGTTGACGGTCTACAAAACGACATGAAGACGATGCACGAGAGACTTGACTCTACGGTCACTTCGTCGAATGAGCGTTTTGATCAACTGGACCTCGCTGATACGGCTGCCCGCACCACGCTCGCGACGATCATGACTCGTCTTGAGGCCATGTCGACGCAGCTTGGGACCATGACGACGCAGCTCACGGAGTTGCAACATGCACGTGACTACGGCGCCGACACCGAGCAGGACGACGACAATCGTCGTGGTCGTGCTCGTAGGGTACGTGTTCCTATTAATGATTCTTTTGCCAAAATAAAATTTCGTATTCCCACTTTTAATGGCAAATATGATCCGGGTGCTTATCTTGATTGGGAATTAGAGGTTGAACAAAAATTTGCATGCCATGATATTCCTGCTAATTTACAAGTTAAGGCTGCTATTAGTGAATTTACTGAATTTGCTTTACTTTGGTGGCGTGAGTATAGACAAAGATATCCTGATAATATTCCAGCCACTTGGACGGCATTAAAAGCTGCTATGCGTCATCGTTTTGTGCCGTCATATTATGCTAGAGATTTGCTTAATCAAATGCAGCGTTTTCAACAAGGTTCACTTTCCGTAGAGGATTATTATCAAGCTTTGCAAAAGGGTATGATTCGCTGTGGTTTAGTTGAACTGGATGATGCTGCTATGGCTCGCTTTAGGGGTGGGTTAAATCGTGAAATTCAGAATATTCTTGATTATAAGCATTATGATGATATGACCACCTTATTTGAATATGCTTGTAAAGCTGAACGTGAAGTGCAGGATCGACAATCTTCGTCAAGACCTAACATTTTTGTAGGGTCCAAGACGCCTTCAGCTCCACGGTCGACACCTCCTTCCACGTCGCGCGACCACTCCTCGACCACGTCCAAGTCGAGTGCTCCATCCACGGCCAAATCTGCCTCGTTCGTGCCGTCCTCCTCGTCGTCTGGACGAGCTCGTGATATTCAGTGTCACCGTTGCCGAGGGTTTGGTCATGTGATACGCGATTGTCCAAATAAACGAACTATGTTGATTCGTGACGACGGTGGGTATTCTTCTGCTAGTGATTCTGAGGATATTCAGCAGACTATGCTTGCCACTAATCATGCAGATAATACGGAGCTTCATGTCGACTCTAGTGCCGCCGACAGGTATGCCACTCTTGTTGTGCAGCGTGTTCTTAGTACACAGGTCGTTCAGGATGAAAAGCATCAGCGCCACAACATTTTTCATATCAAAGGCGTTGTGCAAGAACGAGCGGTCCGTATAATCATCGATGGTGGCAGTTGCAACAATTTGGCTAGTACGACCTTGGTGGAGCAGTTGTCATTGCCAACAAGGAAGCATCCACATCCTTATCACGTTCAATGGCTTAATGATGGCGGCAAAATAAAGGTAACGCGCTCGGTACGTGTTCCTTTCTCTCTTGGCGCCTATTCTGATTTTGTAGATTGTGATGTTGTTCCAATGGAAGCATGCTCTTTGTTGCTTGGCCGTCCTTGGCAATATGATGTTGATAGTGTTCATCATGGTCGCTCCAATTATTATTCCTTCATGTTCAAGGGTCAGAAAATTGTTATTCATCCTATGACACCTGAACAAGTTCTTAAAGATGATATTGCTCGAGCGACAAAAGCTGCAAAATTGGTTACATCGCCTCCTGTTGCACCTGTTCAACATGAGATCAAATTGAATAACCCTATCTTGCTTGCTACACGTGCTGATTTTGATGAATTACATGATGCTAATCTGCTTTGCTATGCGCTGGTTTGCTCTCGTATGCTTGTTTCACTAGATGAGGCGCCTATGTTGCATATTCCTCCTGCTGTTGCTAACCTTTTGCAGGTCTATAAAGATGTTTTTCCCCCTGAATTGCCGCCGGGTCTTCCTCCTATTCGTGGCATAGAACATCAGATTGATTTAATTCCAGGCGCACAGCTTCCTAATCGCGCCCCGTACCGCACAAATCCTGAGGAGACGAAAGAAATTCAGCGTCAAGTGCAGGCATTGCTTGATAAAGGTTACATTCGTGAGTCTCTCAGCCCTTGTTCGGTTCCTGTTTTGCTTGTTCCTAAGAAAGATGGTTCTTGGCGTATGTGTGTAGATTGTCGTGCAATTAACAATATTACAATTCGTTATCGATATCCTATACCACGCCTTGATGATATGCTTGATGAACTTAGTGGTGCCACAATTTTCTCTAAGGTTGATTTGCGTAGTGGTTACCATCAAATAAGAATGAAATTAGGAGATGAATGGAAAACGGCTTTTAAAACTAAATTTGGCTTGTATGAATGGTTGGTTATGCCGTTTGGATTGTCTAATGCTCCTAGCACTTTTATGCGCTTAATGAATGAAGTTCTTCGGCCTTTCATTGGAATATTTGTTGTTGTCTATTTTGATGATATCCTTATATACAGCAAATCCATAAATGAGCATTTAGATCATTTGCGTGCTGTTTTTGATGCTTTGCGTGCTGCTCACTTGTTTGGGAACATGGAAAAATGCACTTTTTGCACGCAACGTGTTTCGTTTCTTGGATATGTTGTTACTCCACAGGGCATTGAGGTCGATAGCAGCAAGGTGGATGCCATTCAGAGTTGGCCCCAACCGACGACGGTCACACAGGTTCGCAGTTTTCTTGGTCTTGCAGGCTTCTATCGTCGTTTTGTGCGGGATTTCAGTTCTATTGCTGCACCATTACATGAGCTGACCAAGAAGGGTGCGCCATTTGAGTGGGACGCACCACAAGACGACGCATTCAACACTTTAAAGGAACGGTTAACTCATGCTCCTCTCTTACAATTGCCTAATTTTGATAAAGTGTTTGAATTGGAATGTGATGCTAGTGGAATTGGTTTGGGTGCTGTTTTGTTGCAAGATCATAAACCCATTGCTTATTTTAGTGAGAAGTTAAGTGGTGCTGCTCTTAAATATTCCACTTATGATAAAGAACTTTATGCTTTAGTAAGAACTTTGCAAACATGGCAGCATTATTTATGGCCTCGCGAATTTATTATTCATTCTGATCATGAGGCTTTGAAACATATTAGAACCCAAACTAATCTGAATCGTCGACATGCTAAATGGGTTGAATTTATTGAATCTTTTCCATACATCATTAAACATAAAAACGGGAAGGAAAATGTGATTGCCGATGCTTTGTCTCGTCGTTATGTGATGCTGTCTCAATTAGACTTTAAAATCTTTGGTTTGCAAGCTTTGAAAGATCAATATGTGAATGATGCTGATTTTCATGATATTATGATGCATTGTAAGGATGGCAAACCTTGGGGCAAATTTCATATGCAGGATGGGTTCCTGTTTCGTGCTAACAAGCTGTGTATTCCAGCTAGCTCGGTTCGTCTTTTGTTGTTACAGGAGGCGCATGGAGGTGGTCTTATGGGTCACTTCGGAGTTTTCAAGACACATGAGGTGTTGGCCGACCATTTCTTTTGGCCACGGATGCGCCGTGATGTTGAGCGCCTTGTTGCACGCTGTACTACATGTCAAAAAGCTAAATCTCGTTTGGGTAATCATGGTTTGTATATGCCCTTGCCTGTTCCCTCTTCTCCTTGGCTTGATATTTCGATGGATTTTGTTTTGGGATTGCCTCGCACTAAGAAGGGGAGGGACAGTATTTTTGTGGTTGTTGATCGTTTCTCTAAAATGGCTCACTTTATACCTTGTCATAAAACAGATGATGCCTCAAATGTTGCTGAATTGTTCTTTAGAGAGATTGTTAGATTGCATGGAATTCCTAAAACAATTGTCTCTGATCGTGATGCTAAGTTTCTTAGTCATTTTTGGCGTTCTCTTTGGAATAAATTAGGAACTAAGTTGCTGTTTAGTACTACTTGTCATCCTCAAACTGATGGGCAAACTGAGGTAGTAAATAGAACTTTGTCTGCTATGCTTAGAGCTGTTTTAGATAAAAATTTGAGACGCTGGGAAGATTGTTTACCTCATGTTGAATTTGCTTATAATCATGCTACACATTCTGCCACTAAGATGTGTCCTTTTGAGGTTGTTTATGGCTATGTTCCTAAGGCGCCTATTGATTTGTTTGCTATTGATGCTGAGGATGAACCACATCTTGATGCTCTTGCTCATATTGATCACATGAAACAATTGCATGAAGAAACACAACACAACATTGCCATTGCTAATAAAAAGTATCAAGTTGCTGGTAGTAAAGGTAGAAAACATATTTCTTTTGAACCTGGTGATTTGGTTTGGTTGCACTTGCGTAAAGATAGATTTCCTACTTTGCGTCGTTCTAAACTGATGCCTCGTGCTGCTGGTCCTTTTAAAGTGCTAACCAAGATTAACGATAATGCTTATGTTCTTGACTTGCCCATGGAGTTTGGTGTTTCCACTAGTTTTAATGTTGCAGATTTGAAACCATACTTGGGTGAGGATGATGAGTTGCCGTCGAGGACGACTTCACTTCAAGAAGGGGAGGATGATGAGGACATCAACGACATACGAATAATGACGACGGAAGATGGCGCGCCAAACCAAGCTGTCACGCCTCCACCTCTCGTCGTCGCGCCTCCTCGAGTTACGGATCCATCTTCTAACGAGACGACGACGTACAAGGGCCCAATCACTAGAGCTCGAGCCCAGGAATTGAAGACGGTTTTGATGCTAAGGAACGACGGCCCAGGATGATGTCGCCCGAAGGCCCACGTGGCCCAAGTCGCACGACTCCCTCTCCACCGCGCGCCTCTCCACTTCAGCCGGCCCTAGATGCCTCGTCCTCCCCCTATATAGTCAAGGGCTGCGCCCCTTGTAATCTTTGAGTTTTGTTTTAAGTTTAGCTTAGCTATACATCCGTCTCTCGACGTGAATTTAGAACTCCACCTTCGTGCAATACATCAGATTGCTCGCCTCTAATTCTTGCTCGTTCTTCGATTGCGCGTAAGAATTGATCCTCGTGATCAGGTTGATCTTGTTTACCGCAAGGTTAATATCCTCCGGAAGTTGGTTCAGCGATTGCATTGGCGCTTCGGCTTGCTCGTCGTAGTCGGATCGTGAGGGTCAACATCCACCAAATCGAAGTTATCTCCACTCGCCGAAAGATCGGGCACTCTACACCTATCAGGAAGGATCGCCTCAGCTGGTATCACAGCCGTAGTCCATGATAATACAATAAATAAATTGTATTTTTAAAAACTACAATATATGCGAGTGAGGATACGTTAGTATTGCCCATATTAGAATATTAGAGTTGGTGACAAAGCTAACCCTGGGTTATGTTTGTTCAAATATTGCATCCACGACTTCTTCAAACGAAGCTACGTGCGTGCTTGACCGACACGCATGTTATTGATGCATGTGCCCGTAGGCGGATATGGGACACTGTTGGCTCGTGACTTATCAAGGTGCGATCCTTTTCCATGAATTGTTACTAGTAGAACTGTGCTGATTTTCATAGTTTCTTTTGAATTTGATGTATTGTTTTTGTAATGGATCTTCTGCAGGTACACTAACGCTGTTAGTACAAAATGTAGCTTGACTTATGTGTTAAGTGCGGGTCATCACCAAAATTTCGTGCCGCTAAGTACCGGCAAAAATAATGTGTTGTGTTATGAGGAACGATAGGTTAATAAATTGAAATTTTGCATCATGCATCTCTGTATAACTCCACTAAAATTTTTCTCTTATCTTGCCCACCCACCTCTGAATATAAAAAATCTAACTTTGCTAATTGCAAAATACTGAATTTGCGAGTCCAATTGTTAAGTTAGCAACAATCTATCCTGTTTTTAGTTGTCAACTTCAAAAATTCATAGTTATTTATTTACTCAACCAAATAAGGCATATAATTACTTGTTAGAAGGATCTTACTATGCTCTATCACCCAATGTCAAAATCAAATTTTGACCATAACAGGAACAACCCCAGAACAGAGAGCAAACACAATTTGTCAATCCACTGTTTTCAGCATAACCCTGAACTTAGAAATTTCATAACTGGAGTTGTACTTCGAATTTTTAAGGGTTTAAGCCCAATCTGGAAGGCCTTAGAAGTATATTTCATCTCCAATAGGTTTTACCAATTAATTATTTTCCCCTGTCCACTAGAGTTGAAACAGCGAGCCCCTGTCATTCAGAAATAGAATCTGCCGACCTGAACTTGTAAAATTCATAAGTCCAGTTTTACTTCGAATTGTTGGGATTATAAATACAATATGAAAAGCTATGAAAGTCTACTATAACATGGTGCCATGAACCAGTTCTGAAGATTTCATTTGCTGGTCGATATACTCACTTTTCTGACCGCTGCACAGTCAAGACAGGATCTGTTATAAAAATCCGTTTCAGTATTATTGCCCCTTGAAGCTGGAAAATGTAAACTAAAACTTTGTCTCTGTATTTTATAGCACTTTACATGAAATGCATTTTTACTGTAAGGAAGGTTTGACTCAATCAAAAATACTTTCCATATAGATGGCTGCAAACAATGAACAAACCCCATCAGGTTGGGAGATCACTGACGGCCTGGAGTTCACCGGGATGACTCATCTGTTTTGGAGATTTCTGCGTGGCTTTGGTTATGACATCCCTCCCACTTATGTTGGCAAGGAATTTTAGGAGAATGAAGTCCCCTCTTGTGTCATCCATGTGGCGGTTCCCACCAACTATTCGGTTACTCTAGCATGGGAGTCCTGGACCATTAAAGTCACTGGGACAGATTTGCTTGGCACTTGGGGTTCTGCTGCTTTCAAGGCACTCACTCGGTTATGTGAAGATCGCAAGCATGATGTGGCTGGAACACCTATCGCATTGCTGCCCATCAATGATGTGAATGATTTTGAATGGAATCGGCGTGTGGACTTCATCTTTGTCCAAACCACGACCACCATGATCCTATGCTGCCTACAATAGAGTATTATGGCCTCTCCACATTTGCTTTGTGCACAAACTTGTGCCGGCGGCTGGACGTGTATCATACTGCACTTCGGCTTTTAGAAGCGGAAAAGCAAGCTAAGGATGTGGAAATTTCAGAACTGAACCAACAAATCCAAGCAAAGAATGAAGAGATGGATGAGATTATAGAAGAGCGTGATCAAGCCTTGTAGGATGCAGAGAGTTTTGAGCATGATATGATCGAGGCTCAAGATGACTTGAATGCATTCAAAGCTGCCCATTTTCCTATTGAAGGGAATTGGGATGAGATCATCTTGGAGTATGGAGAACAAGAGGATATAGAGATGGCACCTGCTGATAATAATGATGTAGAAATGAAGGATTCGGAAGAACCAGAAGAGCCTATGGAACCGGAAGAACCAAAAGAGCTGGAAGAGATAGACCAGGAGTAGATGAGTCACTACACCATGTGTTGTGTTCTTGTAATATATGTATCTCGAGTTCGGACGTAGGATCGCGTGTCTTGCATAGTGTGTCCGCAATACCGTAGCTAGACGTTGGCACTTACATGTAAGAGTCAGTGTGACATTGTCTTTTAACAATCATGTAATCAGTCTTGAACTAATGAAAATGGTGGTCACTTCTGCAATTTTTATTTCTTCCCTCTTGCAATCTTATATCTTTTGCTCATTTGTCTTTATGGATTATTTTGAGAGATGACTAATGTGCAACCATGTAAATTGCAGCATGGTGCGTACTCGGAACCAGGATGAGCCCGAGAGCTCCCAGCAGGGAGGTGCTGCACAGCCCACTATGGCCGAATTAATCGCTGTTGTGCTCACCTGTCAGCAATGTGATTCCAAGACACTTCACCAATTGGTGGAGAATACGTCCCACTTGAGTGGACATGGAGGTAACAACAACAACCAGCCTCGTCAATGCTCATACTCGGATTTTCTGGGTACCCATCCAACGACATTCGAGCGTGCCAGAGAGCCTCTAGATGCTGATCACTGGCTGCGTCAGACCGAGTCAAAATTCGGTCTGCTGGACTGCACTGAGCACTAGAAGGTGTTGTTCGCCGCAAAGCAACTCCAGGGCTCTACTAGTGCCTGGTGGGCAAATTATGAAGCTTCTCTGCCCGCTGGACGCCGGATTGAGTGGAATGAGTTCAAGACTGCATTTCATGATCATTTCATTCCAGCTGGCCTCATGCAGAGGAAGTTCCAGGAGTTTATGGATCTGAAAAAAGGAGGGAGGAATGTCCTCTAATATTCTGAAGCTTTCAACCACCTCGCCCAGTATGCTACTAAGTATGTTAATACTGAGGAGAAGAAAAGATATGCATTCTTACATGGAATGAATGCCACGCTGAGGGAACGTCTGACTTGGCAGAGGACTGGCACATACAATGACCTGGTCAATGCTGCTATTGTCTAGGAAGGTGCTATGTGCCAAGATCATAAAAGAAAGGCCCCTGCTAGTGGCTCTGCTGCCCCACAAGCGAAAGACCGTCTGATTTATATTTCACCTACTGGACAGCGTTTCCGGGCATCACCACAACAGCAATTTTAGCGCCCTTATACTCAGAATTACTCGAGGCCACCGCAGCAGCAAAACGTCCCACCTCGTGCACCATACCAGCAGCAAAGCAATCAGTATTGTGCACCATATCCGCAGCACGGAAATTAAAATGCTCGCGCTCCACCGCCTGCTGATCATGGAGGCAACTATCTGTGCTACAACTACGGTCGTACCGGCCACTTTGCTAAGAACTGTACTGCACCTAGGCTCAAAAAGAACAATAATAATCAGTGCCAGAACCAGGACAAGTCGAAGAATGCACCATCTCGTGTTGCTCAAGTCAATTACACCAGTGCTGAAGACATTCTTCAGGGCGAACCTGTGCTGACCGGTACGCTCTCACTCTATCGCCAGCTTGTCCTTGCACTTTTTGCTTCCGATGCTATGCATAATTTCATTAGCAAAGCTTGTGTGCAAAAACATAATCTCCACACCATCACCATAATTAAATGCTACACCATCCGCTCTCCTACTGGACAAATTCTTGCTAACGAAGTATTATGTAAAGCTCCACTAGAAATAAATCAAAAGTTTTACCCCACCGATTTCATCATGCTCAAAAATCAGGAAATCGATCTAATCATAGGCATGATCTGGATGAAAATTCATAGAGCCATGCTAGACATTGAGCTTCATATCGTTCACTTAAACTCTCCCTTGCATGGTCGAGACACACTCTCTCTAAATACCGATTCATCGAAAAATCCGGTTGCCTATTACTTGGAAGGTCAATCATTAGAAAGTATTCTTGTCATTTGTGAGTTCCTGAACATGTTTCCTGAGGATATCTCTGGCCTCCCACCTGACTGTGAAGTGGAATTTCAGATAGAGCTACAACCGGGAACTTCCCCTGATAGGTGTAGAGTGCCCGATCTTTCGGCGAGTGGAGATAACTTCGATTTGGTGGATGTCGACCCTCACGATCCGACTACGACGAGCAAGCCGAAGCGCCAATGCAATCGCTGAACCAACTTCCGGAGGATATTAACCTTGCGATAAACAAGATCAACCTGATCACGAGGATCAATTCTTACGCGCAATCGAAGAACGAGCAAGAATTAGAGGCGAGCAATCTGATGTATTGCACGAAGGTGGAGTTCTGAATTCACGTCGAGAGACGGATGTATAGCTAAGCTAAACTTAAAACAAAACTCAAAGATTACAAGGGGCGCAGCCCTTGACTATATAGGGGGAGGACGAGGCATCTAGGGCCGGCTGAAGTGGAGAGGCGCGCGGTGGAGAGGGAGTCGTGCGACTTGGGCCACGTGGGCCTTTGGGCGACATCATCCTGGGCCGTCGTTCCTTAGCATCAAAACCGTCTTCAATTCCTGGGCTCGAGCTCTAGTGATTGGGCCCTTGTACGTCGTCGTCTCGTTAGAAGATGGATCCGTAACTCGAGGAGGCGCGACGACGAGAGGTGGAGGCGTGACAGCTTGGTTTGGCGCGCCATCTTCCGTCGTCATTATTCGTATGTCGTTGATGTCCTCATCATCCCCAATATCGCATCGTCCGTATAAAATGCCCCCAAATGAGCTTCAAAATTGAAAAAGCAATTGAATGAGTTATTAGAGAAGGGATTCATTCACCCAAGCACTTCACCTTGGGGCTGTCCAGCTATTTTTTGTGAAGAAGAAGGATAAGTCTCTACGCCTTGTAGTTGATTATCGACCACTAAATGAAGTTACGATGAAAAATAAATACCCGCTGCCCCGAATTGATATTCTTTTTGATCAATTGGTTGGTGCCAAGGTCTTTTAAAAAATCGACCTTCGCTCGGGCTATCATCAAATCAAGATTAGAGCAGAAGATATTCAAAAGACCGCTTTCTCCACTAGATACGAGTTATTTGAGTATCTTGTGATGTCATTCGGATTAACCAATGCTCCTGCCGATTTTATGTACCTTATGAACTCGGTATTCATGCCAGAGCTGGACAAATATTGTATTATCAAGTGTCTGCGTTATCAGCATCTTTGGGACATCGATCTTCTGGGAAGGGTCGC
Source organism: Eleusine indica (assembly GCA_030378355.1). NCBI lineage: Eukaryota > Viridiplantae > Streptophyta > Magnoliopsida > Poales > Poaceae > Eleusine > Eleusine indica. Next base: position 23,499,051 of record CM059500.1, read on the forward strand.
CTCAAGCGAAAGGTTGCCATATACGACCTTAATTGGTGCGTATGTGTCATGTATCTCGGGTTTTTCCCAGCTGCTGTAAATCAATTCCAATTGTTGTCACTCACAGTAATGAGTACCGTTTGGTCACTGAGTCATCACGTAGTTCTCATGATACTAAGAAATTGATTATATTGTCTTATGATGATTATTATTGCTGTTGTTCTTATATTATATTTACTTCATGCTATGCTTTACTTTTCTTGTATTGCTCCACTAAATTTATATTCCTATTCTATACAATGAAACTTGGCTAAATAAAATTGATAGAACTAATAGGATGCTTAGTGCAAGTCTTTTAAAACAGCCATCCTATTAGAGCCAATGCATGTCTAAGTCTTTTGACGGGTAAGTCTTGCTGAGTAATTACTACTAAGGCTTTGTGCCATTGTTGTTTTTCAGATAATCAAGAAATAAAATTGCTTGTAGATGTGATGCCTTGGGACATGCAAGTCCCTGAGGGTTGGACTGCCCACTGGGAGTCTGACCTGCCGCCGCAGTGACTGTTGTGTCCTGCTAGGGTAATGGTTCTATGGGCATGAAACATTACTACCGCTGTATCATTGAGAGCTCATAGAACTTTTTGTTATTTGCTTCCGCTGTTTTCGAACTATCTTAAATTGTAATATTCCGTTAAACTTCAGTACTCTATTTATGTAATAACATAACTTAAAATGGACAAATATTGTATTATCAAGTGTCTACGTTATCAGCACCTTTGGGACCTTGATGTTTTAGGAAGGGTCGCCTCAGCTGGTATCAGAGCTGACCCTTGTGGTTTCACAGGCGCGTGGGATCACAGTTGCACAGGCATGGTGTGCTTGGCTGGTGTGGGCCCGGAGTGGTCACACAACATGGCACATGCGCTGGCACTAGGCACACGGACATGGCCAAGAGGGAAAAGTTCCTGGATTAGGGTTGACCGATGAGGACATCGATCTTCCAAGGGGGTGAGAGTGTAACATCCCAGCTCAGGGCTCAATAGGATTGATAGAATACTCATACCAACAAGTTGCAACTTCTTTCTAGAAGCTCATCCCCAAAGAATTCCACGGTTAAGCATGCTTGACCCGAAGCAATTTAGGGATGGGTGAGCGACCGGAAAGTGTCCCGAGTGATAGGTGTAGAGTGCCCGATCTTTCGGTGAGTGGAGATAACTTCGATTCGGTGGATGTTGACCCTCACGATCCGACTACGACGAGCAAGCCAAAGCGCCAATGCAATCGCTGAACCAACTTCCGGAGGATATTAACCTTGCGGTAAACAAGATCAACCTGATCACGAGGATCAATTCTTACGCGTAATCGAAGAACGAGCAAGAATTAGAGGCGAGCAATCTGATGTATTGCACGAAGGTGGAGTTCTGAATTCACGTCGAGAGACGGATGTATAACTAAGCTAAACTTAAAACAAAACTCAAAGATTACAAGGGGCGCAGCCCTTGACTATATAGGGGGAGGACGAGGCATCTAGGACCGGCTGAAGTGGAGAGGCGCGCGGTGGAGAGGGAGTCGTGCGACTTGGGCCACGTGGGCCTTCGGGCGACATCATCCTGGGCCGTCGTTCCTTAGCATCAAAACCGTCTTCAATTCCTGGGCTCGAGCTCTAGTGATTGGGCCCTTGTACGTCGTCGTCTCGTTAGAAGATGGATACGTAACTCGAGGAGGCGCGACGACGAGAGGTGGAGGCGTGACAGCTTGGTTTGGCGCGCCATCTTCCGTCGTCATTATTCGTATGTCGTTGATGTCCTCATCACCGAGTGCGCACAAGTGCGGTCAAAGTGCGTAGAAAAGGCATATGTTGGTCTGTGAGGGCAGTCTTGAGGTCCTAGAGAGCTGCCAGATGTAAGCAGGCCCAGCCTCGGAGGGGCGGGACATTATAGTTGGTATCAGAGCTGACCCTCATGGATTCACGGGCACGTAGGATCGCAGTTGCATAGGCATAGTGTGCATGGCTGGTGTGGGCCCAGAGAGTGGTCACACAGCATGGCACATGCGTTGGCACTGTGCACACGGACGTGGCCAAGAGGGGACGTTCCTGGCTTGGGGTTGATCGATGAGGACGTGGTCTTCTAAGGGGGTGAGAGTGTGATATCATATACATTATGATCCAAAGTATGGGCTTAATAGGATAGACATGTGCCAAATAATTACACCATCAGTATGGGGACAATAAAATGGAATTTTGATCCAAAGTTGAGCACTTTATCATATCAGAAAATACCCCAAATAATTAATTTAAACCTAGGAACCTTTTATATTTAAAATTTAATTCTAAAATAACTATACCAGTTCTGACCAAAGGGACCCCACCACAGTGTTCTATACATTATGGAGGACCTGTGTACAAAATCCCAATTCAATTGGAGCCTTGTAGCTATTCAATTTGGAATAAGATAGAACCAGGGACATTATGGAGGTTTGTAGCTATTTAATTTAAAATAACAGAGAACGAGGGACTGATTTGTGATTTCAGCAAACCTTGAGGGACGCAGAGAAAAGTGCTGCCTCTTCTTCCTCCATTGGCTCAGGCGCAGCACGGGAGCCCCCCCCCCCCAGCGCAAGCCACGACATTGCATTACTCCGACGTCGGGACTTGGACCGCTACAGCGCTGCCTGGTCATCTCGTCCCATCCGCCACCCCTATTTTCCCGTTCCCGGCCATGACACACCATCCCGCCATCAATTGTTTGCCGCTCTAGCTGCCTAGCATGGCCGCAGCAGGAGCTTGCCAATCCCCTCGCGCCCAGCCGCTCCCAGTCTTCCGAAAGCGGGCAAAACCGTGTGTGCATGCCCACGGACTGCAACCACCCCGCCGTGCTCCCTCTCAGCCATAAAAACCCCCTCCCTACCTCAATTTCTTTTTCCCCATTTCGCCATTACAGAGCTCAAACTCGAGCTTGGGCCCTACGATTCCCACTGCCTCCCCAATGGTTGTAAACCCACCAATGCCTACGCCTGCTCCCCCTCTACCTCCCCATATCCCTTCTTGGCCAAATCCTCTCGCCCATTGGCTGAATCGAGCGAAAATTAGCGTCGAGCACCTCCGGCGACCCCCACCGCTGCTGGCCAAAATTGACTGCCCTCAATGAGTCTTGTCGCCCCATTCTTCTTCTCTCAAGTGTGAGAATACCTGGCGCACCCCTTTGACCATTTGCCTCTCGGTTTCATGGTGCGAGCTTGGAACAACTCTGCTTTTCCCCAGCCGTTCTCCCTCGTGCCACCCCTGCCCGTGCTACTCATCGACGAGCTCAACCCTCTGGCCCTCCTCGATGTACTAGAACATGATGTCGATCCTCAATTCGCTGCCGTGAACCTCCAGGATGAAACCGCGACTCCTTTTCTACATTGTACCACCCGCGCGACACCGCCGAAGATCTTGCTCCGCCCCCTCTCACCGTCGTTGACCCTCCGGTGAGAATCCCACCTCACGAACCCCACCAATCTGCGCGCCTCGGCCTCCTCTTTCCCCAGTTGAACACGGAGTCAAGCTCCGCTGCTCGTAGCGCCCGGCGGCGAGCCCTCCGGCAAGCTCTGCCGCCGCCCCGGTGGTGCCACAGTGAGGGCCACGCGAAGTGGGTCACGTGTGGCCACAGCCATTCCTGATCACAACTTTGTACCCCAGCGCGTTGCTGCGTTCTAACTGGTCCACCAAAAATCCTATTGTTAATCTGATCTGTAAATTGCAGAAAATGCTAAAAACTTGCAAAACCCATAGTAAATAAACTAGGAATCCAATGAGGCCCAAACAAACTTTGTTAGGTTCATCTTGTAGTGCCTTATTTTGGTAAAATCATAAACTATTGCCTCTGTACATATATGTGTAATAATGCATTTACTTATCAAAACACCAAATAAATCACAAGAAAATATAGAATCATTAACTAAATCTGATTTTTGTAATACCTTGTTAAAACATGTTTATTTATCACCCGGATTTTTGGTTAATCTAAATATGCATTATGTCATGCTCTAGGATTTATTTAGCACTTTAGCTTATAAAAATACTAATAATTCAATAGCTAATATCCGGAAGCTAAAACTTGGTGAAAATAAACTTTATATATTTCTATTTTTATAGAAAATCACTCCTGTCCATAGACATATTTTTACTATATTAATTGAATTATTTGCTCTCATGACTATAATAACCCTATTTAAATGCTTTAGGAAAAATTTGCACCTTAACTCTTGATAACCACTGTACTTGTCTGAAGCATATGTCTTCCTGAACATATTAAGTAGATTGATTATCATATTAACATCACTGCATTCTTGCATGAGCATACCGTTGCATGTTATGATGTTATTGTAATACCGTTAACACATTTTTCATCCTATAGGTAACGACAACCAGGAGCAAGAAGGGGATTTTCATCCTAGATTGCTAACACTAGTGTAGATCAAGGCAAGCCCCGGTTTGCATTCGCCTTTTTACAAAGTTGCTAGTTTGATAAATCACTACTAGTGTCTATATGTGATTGTTGCATTAGGTCAATAGAGTTGATTGAAAACCCACCTTGCATGATACCCAAATGACCCATGCTACTGTTATATGAGTCCTGGTAGGAATCGGTACTGCGTTGCTATGCTTAGTAATTAACTAGAATCGGTAGTTTATTATTCTTATTGAAGGAATGAACTTGATCACTAAATTTGAACTAATAGAAATAAGTTTACTTTTGATGTTATGACCGGGCAGGGATAATGCATATGTAGGTTTACAGCAACATATGGGTGTTGGCTGCGGTAGCCCTGCCTTGTGGAAACTAGGACTCGTCCGTTGTTGGTCCCTTGATCAAGTATTGAACAGTACTGAATGCATGCTAGTTTATGGGCACTAGTAAACCGATGTAGCATTAAAATTACTTGCAATAGGAATGGTTAAGGTGCATTGGTTATTGACTCTTCTACTACTGGAGTGGGCGGTTCATACCACAAAGTACTGTTGGCAGAACGACATGCCCACTCGATGTCACCACAACCCGAACTGAAGTGTGAGTTCTTTTATTGTGAAAGGTTGCCATATACGACCTTAATTGGTGCATATGTGTCGTGTATCTCAAGATTTTCCCAGCTGGTGTAAATCAATTGCAATTGTTGTCGCTCACAGTAATGAGTGCCGCTTGGTCACTAAGTCATCATGTAGTTCACATGATACTGAGAAATTGATTATATTGCCTTATGATGATTATTATTGCTGCTGTTCTTATATTGTATTTACTTCATGCTATGCTTTACTATTCTTGAATTGCTCTACTAGATTTATATTCCTGTTCTATACAATAAAACTTGGCTAAATAAAATTGATAGAACTAATAGGATGCTTAGTGCAAGTATTTTAAAACAGCCATCCTATTAGAGCCAATGCATGTCTAGGTCTTTTGATGCGTAAGTCTTGCTAAGTAATTAGTACTCAGGCTTTTTGCCATTGTTGTTTTTTAGGTAATGAAGAAATAGAATTGCTTGTAGATGTGATGCCTTGGGACATGCAAGTCCCTAAGGGTTGGACTGCCCACTGGGAGTCTGACCTGCCGCCGTAGTGACTGTTGTGTGTTGCTAGGGTAATGATTCTATGGGAATCAATCAATACTACCGCTGTATCATTGAGAGCTCGTAGAACTTTTTGTTATTTGCTTCTGCTGTTTTCGAACTATCTTAAATTATAAATTCCGCTACACTTCAGTACTCTATTTATGTAATAACTTAACTTAAAATGCACAAATGTTATATTATCAAGTGTCTGCGTTATCAGCACCTTTGGGACCTCGATCTTCTGGGAGGGGTCACCTCATACAGTGATTGGAAAAAGCAATTCTTTGTGATATGATGTCTCCAACAGTCTGAGAGGTAAATCCCACCTAGCACTAACGCCCTCAAAGATTCGCCTACCAAGAGAGAAGAAATCCAACTTTACCTCACCTCTCTCCTCACAATGCAAAATGCCTACTCGTTTGCCTTTTCTGTTGGATCTCAGTTTGGTGATGCGCAATGTAAATTGAGATGCATATTTGGCCCTATGTTTGTTGCATATTTGGCAATGGTCGCACGATTGACCCCATTTTATTGCATATTTGGTCCTATTTTTACATGTAATAGGGTGAATCGTGCAATTTGTTTCCAAAAACCATGGTCAAATGTGCAATCCCTAAAAAAGAGGGTGAAACATGCAATTGAACTAGAAAATAGGGTCATTGGCGCAATTGTCCCATGCAAAAACAAGCAAAGAGAGAAATTATCATATTGCCCCTATGAAATGTAGCCTTCCCTTCTAAAAAATACCACTTACTATTTTAAATTCAATTGGAAGTAATTTGCACATTTGGATGTTTTAACAAAAAAAGTTATTATGAAGCCCTCCATATATGTACGATCGTGTTTTGAGAGATGATGTACGCTGTGACAATCCAGTTTGAATCCATTTGCATCGTGACAATCCAGTTTGAATCTTTCTCTCTTTCGACCCAACTCGTCCTTATGGTCACATTTTCACATGTTTATAGCTCACTAATTAACAAAGATGTGCTTGGCTATGAGAGAAGTACATACACGCACGAGAGAATTTTGGCCGGCGTGGATACCATCTAGAGCTGCCATGGCATTTTAGGCGGAAGCGTGTTTGCCTCCTATCACAACACGTGGTGCATTCTCTGGCACTCATGTGCCATGTTGACCATAACGACAACCTAGGGCAGTGGATGGTGAGTGGGCCAGTGGGCACTCACGGCCCACACGCAGCAGCAGCAGTCCTGCTGGAGAGAGAGAGAGAGAGAGAGAGAGAGTAGCGGGCATCCTCATATGGTGTCTGAATCACTTGATTCTTTTTTATTCTGAATTCATATGAAATTTTTATCTATCACATAGATCCAATTTGCCTTGTGATAGTCTAGTTTGATTTTGCTCTGTTTCGACCAGATTCCTTATGGTACTATTTGTCACATGTTTATATAGCTCACTAACAAAGATGTGTTTGGCTATGAGATATAGTGTCTATACCAACCATACACCTCCCTACATATAGAATGATGAGGACATCAACGACATACGAATAATGACGACGGAAGATGGCGCGCCAAACCAAGCTGTCACGCCTCCACCTCTCGTCGTCGCGCCTCCTCGAGTTACGGATCCATCTTCGAACGAGACGACGACGTACAAGGGCCCAATCACTAGAGCTCGAGCCTAGGAATTGAAGACGGTTTTGATGCTAAGGAACGACGGCCTAGGATGATGTCGCCCGAAGGCCCACGTGGCCCAAGTCGCACGACTCCCTCTCCACCGCGCGCCTCTCCACTTCAGCCGGCCTTAGATGCCTCGTTCTCCCCCTATATAGTCAAGGGCTGCGCCCCTTGTAATCTTCGAGTTTTGTTTTAAGTTTAGCTTAGCTATACATCCGTCTTTCGACGTGAATTCAGAACTCCACCTTCGTGCAATACATCATATTGCTCGCCTCTAATTCTTGTGATAGGTGTAGAGTGCCCGATCTTTCGGCGAGTGGAGATAACTTCGATTTGGTGGATGTTGACCCTCACGATCCGACTACGACGAGCAAGCCGAAGCGCCAATGCAATCGCTGAACCAACTTCCAGAGGATATTAACCTTGCGGTAAACAAGATCAACCTGATCACGAGGATCAATTCTTACGCGTAATCGAAGAACGAGCAAGAATTAGAGGCGAGCAATCTGATGTATTGCACGAAGGTGGAGTTCTGAATTCACGTCGAGAGACGGATGTATAGCTAAGCTAAACTTAAAACAAAACTCAAAGATTACAAGGGGCGCAGCCCTTGACTATATAGGGGGAGGACGAGGCATCTAGGGCTGGCTGAAGTGGAGAGGCGCGCGGTGGAGAGGGAGTCGTGCGACTTGGGCCACGTGGGCCTTCGGGCGACATCATCCTGGGCCATCGTTCCTTAGCATCAAAACCGTCATCAATTCCTGGGCTCAAGCTCTAGTGATTGGGCCCTTGTACGTCGTCGTCTCGTTAGAAGATGGATCCGTAACTCGAGGAGGCGCGACCACGAGAGGTGAAGGTGTGACAGCTTGGTTTGGCGCGCCATCTTCCGTCGTCATTATTCGTATGTCGTTGATGTCCTCATCATCCTCCCCTTCTTGAAGTGAAGTCGTCCTCGACGGCAACTCATCATCCTCACCCAAGTATGGTTTCAAATCTGCAACATTAAAACTAGTGGTAACACCAAACTCCATGGGCAAGTCAACAACATAAGCATTATCGTTAATCTTGGTTAGCACTTTAAAAGGACCAGCAGCACGACGCATCAGTTTAGAACGACGCAAAGTAGGAAATCTATCTTTACGCAAGTGCAACCAAACCAAATCACCAGGTTCAAAAGAAATATGTTTTCTACCTTTACTACCAGCAACTTGATACTTTTTATTAGCAATGGCAATGTTGTGTTGTGTTTCTTCATGCAATTGTTTCATGTGATCAATATGAGCAAGAGCATCAAGATGTGGTTCATCTTCAGCATCAATAGCAAACAAATCAATAGGCGCCTTAGGAACATAGCCATAAACAACCTCAAAAGGACACATCTTAGTGGCAGAATGTGTAGCACGATTATAAGCAAATTCAACATGAGGTAAACAATCTTCCCAACGTCTCAAATTTTTATCTAAAACAGCTCTAAGCATAGCAGACAAAGTTCTATTTACTACCTCAGTTTGCCCATCAGTTTGAGGATGACAAGTAGTACTAAACAGCAGCTTAGTTCCTAATTTATTCCAAAGAGAACGCCAAAAAATGACTAAGAAACTTAGCATCACGATCAGAGACAATTGTTTTAGGAATTCCATGCAATCTAACAATCTCTCTAAAGAATAATTCAGCAACATTTGAGGCATCATCAGTTTTATGACAAGGTATAAAGTGAGCCATTTTAGAGAAACGATCAACAACCACAAAAATACTGTCCCTCCCCTTCTTAGTGCGAGGCAATCCCAAAACAAAATCCATCGAAATATCATGCCAAGGAGAAGAGGGAACAGGCAAGGGCATATACAAACCATGATTACCCAAACGAGATTTAGCTTTTTGACATGTAGTACAGCGTGCAACAAGGCGCTCAACATCACGGCGCATCCGTGGCCAAAAGAAATGGTCGGCCAACACCTCATGTGTCTTGAAAACTCCGAAGTGACCCATAAGACCACCTCCATGCGCCTCCTGTAACAACAAAAGACGAACCGAGCTAGCTGGAATACACAGCTTGTTAGCACGAAACAGGAACCCATCCTGCATATGAAATTTGCCCCAAGGTTTGCCATCCTTACAATGCATCATAATATCATGAAAATCAGCATCATTCACATATTGATCTTTCAAAGCTTGCAAACCAAAGATTTTAAAGTCTAATTGGGACAGCATCATATAACGACGAGACAAAGCATCGGCAATCACATTTTCCTTCCCGTTTTTATGTTTAATGATGTATGGAAAAGATTCAATAAATTCAACCCATTTAGCATGACGACGATTCAGATTAGTTTGGGTTCTAATATGTTTCAAAGCCTCATGATCAGAATGAATAATAAATTCGTGAGGCCATATATAATGCTGCCATGTTTGCAAAGTTCTTACTAAAGCATAAAGTACTTTATCATAAGTGGAATATTAAGAGCAGCACCACTTAACTTCTCACTAAAATAAGCAATGGGTTTATGATCTTGCAACAAAACAGCACCCAAACCAATTCCACTAGCATCACATTCCAATTCAAACACTTTATAAAAATTAGGCAATTGTAAGAGAGGAGCATGAGTTAACCGTTCCTTTAAAGTGTTGAATGCGTCGTCTTGTGGTGCGCCCCACTCAAATGGCGCACCCTTCTTGGTCAGCTCATGTAATGGTGCAGCAATAGAACTGAAATCCCACACAAAACGACGATAGAAGCCTGCAAGACCAAGAAAACTACGAACCTGTGTGACCGTCGTCGGTTGGGGCCAACTCTGAATGGCGTCCACCTTGCTGCTATCGACCTCAATGCCTTGTGAAGTAACAACATATCCAAGAAACGAAACACGTTGCGTGCAAAAAGTGCATTTTTCCATGTTCCCAAACAAGTGAGCAGCACGCAAAGCATCAAAAACAGCACGCAAATGATCTAAATGCTCATTCATGGATTTGCTGTATATAAGGATATCATCAAAATAGACAACAACAAATATTCCAATGAAAGGCCGAAGAACTTCATTCATTAAGCGCATAAAAGTGCTAGGAGCATTAGACAATCCAAACGGCATAACCAACCATTCATACAAGCCAAATTTAGTTTTAAAAGCCGTTTTCCATTCATCTCCTAATTTCATTCTTATTTGATGGTAACCACTACGCAACTCAACCTTAGAGAAAATTGTGGCACCACTAAGTTCATCAAGCATATCATCAAGGCGTGGTATAGGATATCGATAACGAATTGTAATATTGTTAATTGCACGATAATCTACACACATTCGCCAAGAACCATCTTTCTTAGGAACAAGCAAAACAGGAACCGAACAAGGGCTGAGAGACTCACGAATGTAACCTTTATCAAGCAATGCCTGCACTTGACGCTGAATTTCTTTCGCCTCCTCGGGATTTGTGCGGTACGGGGCGCGATTAGGAAGCTGCGCGCCTGGAATTAAATCAATCTGATGTTCTATGCCACGAAGAGGAGGAAGACCCGGCGGCAATTCAGTGGGAAAAACATCTTTATAGTCCTGCAAAAGGTTAGCAACAGCAGGAGGAATATGCAACATAGGCGCCTCATCTAGTGAAACAAGCATACGAGAGCAAACTAGCGCATAGCAAAGCAGATTAGCATCATGTAATTCATCAAAATCAGCACGTGTAGCAAGCAAGATAGGGTTATTCAATTTGATCTCATATTGAACAGGTGCAACAGGAGGCGATGTAACCAATTTTGCAGCTTTTGTCGCTCGAGCAATATCGTCTTTAAGAACTTGTTCAGGTGTCATAGGATGAATAACAATTTTCTGACCCTTGAACATGAAGGAATAATAATTGGAGCGACCATGATGAACACTATCGACATCATATTGCCAAGGACGGCCAAGCAACAAAGAGCATGCTTCCATTGGAACAACATCACAATCTACAAAATCAGAACAGGCGCCAAGAGAGAAAGGAACACGTACCGAGCGCGTTACCTTTATTTTGCCGCCATCATTAAGCCATTGAACGTGATAAGGATGTGGATGCTTCCTTGTTGGCAATGACAACTGCTCCACCAAGCTCGTACTAGCCAAATTGTTGCAACTGCCACCATCGATGATTATACGGACCGCTCGTTCTTGCACAACGCCTTTGATATGAAAAATGTTGTGGCGCTGATGCTTTTCATCCTGAACGACCTGTGTACTAAAAACACGCTGCACAACAAGAGTGGCATACCTGTCGGCGGCACCAGAGTCGACATGAAGCTCCGTATTATCTGCATGATTAGTGGCAAGCATAGTCTGCTGAATATCCTCAGAATCACTAGCAGAAGAATACCCACCGTCGTCACGAATCAACATAGTTCGTTTATTTGGACAATCGCGTATCACATGACCAAATCCTCGGCAACGGTGACACTGAATATCACGAGCTCGTCCAGACGACGAGGAGGACGGCACGAACGAGGCAGATTTGGCCGTGGATGGAGCACTCGACTTGGACGTGGTCGAGGAGTGGTCGCGCGACGTGGAAGGAGGTGTCGACCGTGGAGCTGAAGGCGTCTTGGACCCTACAAAAATGTTAGGTCTTGACGAAGATTGTCGATCCTACACTTCACGTTCAGCTTTACAAGCATATTCAAATAAGGTGGTCATATCATCATAATGCTTATAATCAAGAATATTCTGAATTTCACGATTTAACCCACCCCTAAAGCGAGCCATAGCAGCATCATCCAGTTCAACTAAACCACAGCGAATCATACCATTTTGCAAAGCTTGATAATAATCCTCTACAGAAAGTGAACCTTGTTGAAAATGCTGCATTTGATTAAGCAAATCTCTAGCATAATATGACGGCACAAAACGATGACGCATAGCAGCTTTTAATGCCGTCCAAGTGGCTGGAATATTATCAGGATATCTTTGTCTATACTCACGCCACCAAAGTAAAGCAAATTCAGTAAATTCACTAATAGCAGCCTTAACTTGTAAATTAGCAGGAATATCATGGCATGCAAATTTTTGTTCAACCTCTAATTCCCAATCAAGATAAGCACCCGGATCATATTTGCCATTAAAAGTGGGAATACGAAATTTTATTTTGGCAAAAGAATCATTAATAGGAACACGTACCCTACGAGCACGACCACGGCGATTGTCGTCATCCTGCTCGGTGTCGGCGCCGTAGTCACGTGCATGTTGCAACTCCGTGAGCTGCGTCGTCATGGTCCCAAGCTGCGTCGACATGGCCTCAAGACGAGTCATGATCGTCGCGAGCATGGTGCGGGCAGCCGTATCAGCAAGGTCCAGTTGATCAAAACGCTCATTCGACGAAGTGACCGTAGAGTCAAGTCTCTCATGCATCGTCTTCATGTCGTTTTGTAGACCATCTACCTGTGCCTGGACATCCTGGAGGGTGAGCTCCTCCGACTTCGAGCTGTTTTCTGCCATAGAAACACAAGCAATACAAAAAGCGGGATCCTACAACGAGAGGTGAGTGGTGGAGGAAAAGCTCAATCAAAAAGCTGTTATCAAATTCTTACCCGTCCTTACCAAGCACGCAAGCGTGAACTGCAACCACAGGTAAAACCGGTGGAAGATTGGTGGAGCGATTGCGTGGTGAAACAAAAACCTGCTCGTAGTAGAAAATTTGTGGGGCTAGGAGGCTGCACTCAATCCAAGGGTTAGCACAATTCAAACAATAACTGCAAAGCTGAATAATGGTGCTAAACGCGAAAAGATTGCTGCCGGTACAAGTGCAAGAGGAAGGAAAAAGGATCAAAACAAAGTGCAGCAAGAACGCGTCGCCTGTGTTACTCGGCCGCTCCTGTTTTTTTTTCTCTTTTTTTTTCTTTTTTTTCTCTTTTTTTTTCTTTTTTTTCCTCTTTTTTTTAATACTTTTTTGCTGAAAATATAAACAATGAGACCTCAAATAAGCAATTAAGCACAAGCACTTTTTTTTTGAGGCAGGGGTAGAACGGTAATAAACGATACTCTCTCTCTCTCTCTCTCTCTAGAGTAGGAACAAACGAAACCGAGCTGAAACAAACACAGGGCGAGGCGAGCGGGTCACGACGTTACCGAGTAGGACTCGATCAGCGAGGCGAGCGGGACACACGAAACCGAACAGAACTAAACACAGGGCAAGGCGAGCGGGTCACGACGTAACCGAGTAGGACTCGATCAGCAAGGCGAACGGGACACACGAAACCGAACAGAACTAAACACAGGGCGAGGCGAGCGGGTCACGACGTCACCGAGTAGGACTCGATCGTCGAGGTAGTGATTGACATGGACTCACGGTGCAGTGGGAAAATTTGGCAAGCGAGACGGGGTAAACAGATGCGGCGGAAAGCAAACTGTGGTGGTGAAAACACGCGGCACGGGGGAAGGATACGACGATGATAGGAAGAAAACGATGAAACACAGTGTACCAGCAACGATCAAAAGCGAAAGCACAAAAACTCAACAACGCAAATTATTGAACGAAAGTGCAAGGCTCAAAACCGTACTGGGGTAAACTTTTTTTTTGTAGTTTCTGGTTTATGTGGACTTGGATAAAACTCACCGAGAAACACTGGAATCTGATACCACTTGATAGGTGTAGAGTGCCCAATCTTTCGGCGAGTGGAGATAACTTCGATTTGGTGGATGTTGACTCTCACGATCCGACTACGACGAGCAAGCCGAAGCGCCAATGCAATCGCTGAACCAACTTCCGGAGGATATTAACCTTGCGGTAAACAAGATCAACCTGATCACGAGGATCAATTCTTACGCGCAATCGAAGAACGAGCAAGAATTAGAGGCGAGCAATCTGATGTACTGCACGAAGGTGGAGTTCTGAATTCACGTCGAGAGACGGATGTATAGCTAAGCTAAACTTAAAACAAAACTCAAAGATTACAAGGGGCGCAGCCCTTGACTATATAGGGGGAGGACGAGGCATCTAGGGCTGGCTGAAGTGGAGAGGCGCGCGGTGGAGAGGGAGTCGTGCGACTTGGACCACGTGGGCCTTCGGGCGACATCATCCTGGGCTGTCGTTCCTTAGCATCAAAACCGTCTTCAATTCCTGGGCTCGAGCTCTAGTGATTGGGCCCTTGTACGTCATCGTCTCGTTAGAAGATGGATCCGTAACTCGAGGAGGCGCGACGACGAGAGGTGAAGGTGTGACAGCTTGGTTTGGCGCGCCATCTTCCGTCGTCATTATTCGTATGTCGTTGATGTCCTCATCATCTTGCTCGTTCTTCGATTGCGCGTAAGAATTGATCTTGTTTACCGCAAGGTTAATATCCTCCGGAAGTTGGTTCAGTGATTGCATTGGCGCTTCGGCTTGCTCGTCGTAGTCAGATTGTGAGGGTCAACATCCACCAAATCGAAGTTATCTCCACTCGCCGAAAGATCGGGCACTCTACACCTATCAAGTGGTATCAGATTCCAGTGTTTCTCGGTGAGTTTATCCAAGTCCACATAAACTGAAAACTACAAAAAAAAAGTTTACCCCAGTACGGTTTTGAGCCTCGCACTTTCGTTCAATAATTTGCGTTGTTGAGTTTTTGAGCCTTCGCTTTTGATCGTTGCTGGTACACTGTGTTTTATCGTTTTCTTCCTATCATCGTCGTATCCTTCCGCCGTGCCGCGTGTTTTCACCACCACAGTTTGCTTTCCGGCGTATCTGTTTACCCCGTCTCGCTTGCCAAGTTGTGATCAGTCGATCGCTTGCCAAGTTTTTCCGCTGCACCGTGAGTCCAGGTCAATCACTGCCTCGTCGATCAAGTCCTACTCGGTTACGTCGTGACCCACTCGCCTCGCCGATCAAGTCCTACTTGGTTACGTCGTGACCCGCTCGCCTCACCCTGTGTTTGGTTCTGTTCAGTTTCGTGTGTCCCTACTCAAGAGAGAGAGAGAGAGAGAGAGAGAGAGAGTATCCCATGCCGCATCTTTTAATTACTATTCTACCCCTGCCTAAAAAAAAGCGCTTGTGCTTAATTGCTTATTTGAGGTCTCATTGTTTATATTTTCAGCAAAAAGTATTAAAAAAAAGAGAAAAAAAAGAGAAAGAAAAAAAAGAAAAAAAAGAGAAGAAAAAGAGCGGCCGAGCAACACAGGCGACGCGTTCTTGCTGCACTTTGTTTTGATCCTTCTTCCTTCCTGTTGCACTTGTACCGGCAGCAATCTTTTCGCGTTTAGCACCATTATTCAGCTTTGCAGTTATTGTTTGCATTGTGCTAACCCTTGGATTGAGTGCAGCCTCCTAGCCCCACAAATTTTCTACTACGAGCAGGTTTTTGTTTCACCACGCAATCGTTCCTCCAATCTTCCACCGGTTTTACCTGTGGTTGCAGTTCACGCTTGTGTGCTTGGTAAGGACGGGTAAGAATTTGATAACAGCTTTTTGATTGAGCTTTTCATCCACCACTCACCTCTCGTTGTAGGATCCCGCTTTTTGTATTGCTTGTGTTTCTATGGCAGAAAACAGCTCGAAGTCGGAGGAGCTCACCCTCCAGGATGTCCAGGCACAGGTTGATGGTCTACAAAACGACATGAAGACGATGCACGAGAGACTTGACTCTACGGTCACTTCGTCGAATGAGCATTTTGATCAACTGGACCTCGCTGATACGGCTGCCCGCACCACACTAGCGACGATCATGACTCGTCTTGACGCCATGTCGACGCAGCTTGGGACCATGACGACGTAGCTCACGGAGTTGCAACATGCACGTGACTACGGCGCCGACACCGAGCAGGACGATGACAATCGCCGTGGTCGTGCTCATAGGGTACGTGTTCCTATTAATGATTCTTTTGCCAAAATAAAATTTCGTATTCCCACTTTTAATGGCAAATATGATCCGGGTGCTTATCTTGATTGGGAATTAGAGGTTGAACAAAAATTTGCATGCCATGATATTCCTGCTAATTTACAAGTTAAGGTTGCTATTAGTGAATTTACTGAATTTGCTTTACTTTGGTGGCGTGAGTATAGACAAAGATATCCTCATAATATTCCAGCCACTTGGACGGCATTAAAAGCTGTTATGCGTCATCGTTTTGTGCCGTCATATTATGCTAGAGATTTGCTTAATCAAATACAGCGCTTTCAACAAGGTTCACTTTCCGTAGAGGATTATTATCAAGCTTTGCAAAAGGGTATGATTCGTTGTGGTTTAGTTGAACTGGATGATGCTGCTATGGCTCGCTTTAGGGGTGGGTTAAATCGTGAAATTTAGAATATTCTTGATTATAAGCATTATGATGATATGACCATCTTATCTGAATATGCTTGTAAAGCTGAACATGAAGTGCAGGATCGACAATCTTCGTCAAGACCTAACATTTTTGTAGGGTCCAAGACGCCTTCAGCTCCTCGGTCGACACCTCCTTCCACGTCGCGCGACCACTCCTCGACCACGTCCAAGTCGAGTGCTCCATCCACGGCCAAATCTGCCTCGATCGTGCCAGCCTCCTCCTCGTCTGGACGAGCTCGTGATATTCAGTGTCACCGTTGTCGAGGATTTGGTCATGTGATACGCGATTGTCCAAATAAATGAACTATGTTGATTCGTGACGACGGTGGGTATTCTTCTGCGAGTGATTCTGAGGATATTCAGCAGACTATGCTTGCCACTAATCATGCAGATAATACGGAGCTTCATGTCGACTCTAGTGCCGCCGACAGGTATGCCACTCTTGTTGTGCAGCGTGTTCTTAGTACACAGGTCGTTCAGGATGAAAAGCATCAGCGCCACAACATTTTTCATATCAAAGGCGTTGTGCAAGAACGAGCGGTCCGTATCATCATCGATGGTGGCAGTTGCAACAATTTGGCTAGTACGACCTTGGTGGAGCAGTTGTCATTGCTAACAAGGAAGCATCCACACCCTTATCACGTTCAATGGCTTAATGATGGCGGCAAAATAAAGGTAACGCGCTCGGTACGTGTTCCTTTCTCTCTTGGTGCCTATTCTGATTTTGTAGATTGTGATGTTGTTCCAATGGAAGCATGCTCTTTGTTGCTTGGCCGTCCTTGGCAATATGATGTTGATAGTGTTCATCATGGTCGCTCCAATTATTATTCCTTCATGTTTAAGGGTCAGAAAATTGTTATTCATCCTATGAAGTTTGGTGTTTCCACTAGTTTTAATGTTGCAGATTTGAAACCATACTTGGGTGAGGATGATGCGTTGCCGTCGAGGACGACTTCACTTCAAGAAGGGGAGGATGATGAGGACATCAACGACATACGAATAATGACGACGGAAGATGGCGCGCCAAACCAAGCTGTCACGCCTCCACCTCTCGTCGTCGCGCCTCCTCGAGTTACGGATCCATCTTCTAACGAGACGAGGACGTACAAGGGCCCAATCACTAGAGCTCGAGCCCAGGAATTGAAGACGGTTTTGATGCTAAGGAACGACGGCCCAGGATGATGTCGCCCGAAGGCCCACGTGGCCCAAGTCGCACGACTCCCTCTCCACCGCGCGCCTCTCCACTTCAGCCGGCCCTAGATGCCTCGTCCTCCCACTATATAGTCAAGGGCTGTGCCCCTTGTAATCTTCGAGTTTTGTTTTAAGTTTAGCTTAGCTATACATCCGTCTCTCGACGTGAATTCAGAACTCCACCTTCGTGCAATACATCAGATTGCTCGCCTCTAATTCTAGCTCGTTCTTCGATTGCGCGTAAGAATTGATCCTCGTGATCAGGTTGATCTTGTTTACCGCAAGGTTAATATCCTCCGGAAGTTGGTTCAGCGATTGCATTGGCGCTTCGGCTTGCTCGTCGTAGTCGGATCGTGAGGGTCAACATCCACCAAATCGAAGTTATCTCCACTCGCCGAAAGATCGGGCACTCTACACCTATCAAAGTCAAAGTGGTCTCATATTCCCATCACATTCACCGAGTCAGATCTCAACCTCAAAGCTTATCCGCATGTTGATGCATTTGTAATCGAAGCTCACATCCACACCTGGATGGTCAGTAAAGTTCTCAGAGGCAATGGCAGCCAGGCAGACATACTGTTCATAAACACCTTTGAGCAAATGGGCCTCAGCAAAAGTTCCATGCAGCTATCAAACATACCACTCATAGGCTTCGGCGGAAAAAAAATCACTCCCATGGGCACAGTCTCCCTTCCAGTATCATTCGGCAACACCCAAAACCCTCGAACAGAATATGTAACATTCGATGTGGTGGATCTCTGCCACCCATTTAACGTCATATTTTCTCGAGGCACAATTAACACCTTCGAAGCCGTCATCCACAGTGCATAGCTATGCATGAAGATTCCAGCAGCCGGAGGGGTTATCACAGTCAAAGGAGATCAGCAGATGGCAAGAGACATAGAAAACGGTTATCCACCAGGGGAAAGAAACTGCAACAACATACAGGTTTTCAGCCAAGAGCAGCTAGAGGATGAAGAGAGAACCCGAAAAGCTCGTGAGCAGCATAAAGCGAACGCAAGAGGAGAGACACAATGTCATGACAAAGAAAAGGTTGTAGTTCAGCCAAAGGAAGAAACCAAAAAAGTACTCCTCGAAGGACAAGTCCTTGGCCAGTTCGTCATAGTAGGCTCTGGCTTAGAACCCGAAGAAGAGAAAGAACTGCTAGCATTTCTGAGTAAGAACAAGGATGTATTCGCCTGGTCTTCAGCAGACCTCGAAGGTGTGGACAGAAGCATCATAGAGCACAAGCCTCCGTGCTTGCGGTCATTGTCGTCAATCGCCAAGGCAACCATCATCCATATGATTTGTAGTAGAGTTTAGAGATGATTTCTGCATAGACAACACTCGAGATATTAGCCCACAATTTCATAGTTGTCATCTATCACCAAAACATTCATATCTTGTGATGAGGACATCAACGACATACGAATAATGACGATGGAAGATGGCGCGCCAAACCAAGCTGTCACGCCTCCACCTCTCGTCATCGCGCCTCCTCGAGTTACGGATCCATCTTCTAACGAGACGACGACGTACAAGGGCCCAATCACTAGAGCTCGAGCCTAGGAATTGAAGACGGTTTTGATGCTAAGGAACGACGGCCCAGGATGATGTCGCCCGAAGGCCCACATGGCTCAAGTCACACGACTCCCTCTCCACCACGCGCCTCTCCACTTCAGCCGGCCCTAGATGCCTCGTCCTCCCCCTATATAGTCAAGGGCTGCGCCCCTTGTAATCTTTGAGTTTTGTTTTAAGTTTAGCTTAGCTATACATCCGTCTCTCGACGTGAATTCAGAACTCCACCTTATTTGAATATGCTTGTAAAGCTGAACGTGAAGTGCAGGATCGACAATCTTCGTCAAGACCTAACATTTTTGTAGGGTCCAAGACGCCTTCAGCTCCACGGTCGACACCTCCATCCACGTCGCGCGACCACTCCTCGACCACGTCCAAGTCGAGTGCTCCATCCACGGCCAAATCTGCCTCGTTCGTGCCGTCCTCCTCGTCGTCTGGATGAGCTCGTGATATTCAGTGTCACCGTTGCCGAGGATTTGGTCATGTGATACGCGATTGTCCAAATAAACGAACTATGTTGATTCGTGACGACGGTGGGTCTTCTTCTGCTAGTGATTCTGAGGATATTCAGCAGACTATGCTTGCCACTAATCATGCAGATAATACGGAGCTTCATGTCGACTCTAGCGCCGCCGACAGGTATGCCACTCTTGTTGTGGAGCGTGTTCTTAGTACACAGGTCGTTCAGGATGAAAAGCATCAGCGCCACAACATTTTTCATATCAAAGGCGTTGTGCAAGAACGAGCGGTCCGTATAATCATCGATGGTGGCAGTTGCAACAATTTGGCTAGTACGACCTTGGTGGAGCAGTTGTCATTGCCAACAAGGAAGCATCCACATCCTTATCACGTTCAATGGTTTAATGATGGCGGCAAAATAAAGGTAACGCGCTCGGTACGTGTTCCTTTCTCTCTTGGTGCCTATTCTGATTTTGTAGATTGTGATTTTGTTCCAATGAAAGCATGCTCTTTGTTGCTTGGCCATCCTTGGCAATATGATGTTGATAGTGTTCATCATGGTCGGTCCAATTATTATTCCTTCATGTTCAAGGGTCAGAAAATTGTTATTCATCCTATGACACCTGAACAAGTTCTTAAAGATGATATTGCTCGAGCGACAAAAGCTGCAAAATTGGTTACATCGCCTCCTGTTGCACCTGTTCAACATGAGATCAAATTGAATAACCCTATCTTGCTTGCTACACGTGCTGATTTTGATGAATTATATGATGCTAGTCTGCTTTGCTATGCGCTAGTTTGCTCTCGTATGCTTGTTTCACTAGATGAGGCGCCTATGTTGCATATTCCTCCTGCTGTTGCTAACCTTTTGCAGGTCTATAAAGATGTTTTTCCCACTGAATTGCCGCCGGGTCTTCCTCCTATTCGTGGCATAGAACATCAGATTGATTTAATTCCAGGCGCACAACTTCCTAATCGCGCCCCGTACCGCATTAATCCTGAGGAGACGAAAGAAATTCAGCGTCAAGTGCAGGCATTGCTTGATAAAGGTTACATTCGTGAGTCTCTCAGCCCTTGTTCGGTTCCTGTTTTGCTTGTTCCTAAGAAAGATGGTTCTTGGCGTATGTGTGTAGATTGTCGTGCAATTCACAATATTACAATTCGTTATCGATATCCTATACCACGCCTTGATGATATGCGTGATGAACTTAGTGGTGCCATAATTTTCTCTAAGGTTGATTTGCGTAGTGGTTACCATCAAATAAGAATGAAATTAGGAGATGAATGGAAAACGGCTTTTAAAACTAAATTTGGCTTGTATGAATGTTTGGTTATGCCGTTTGGATTGTCTAATGCTCCTAGCACTTTTATGCGCTTAATGAATGAAGTTCTTCGGCCTTTCATTGGAATATTTGTTGTTGTCTATTTTGATGATATCCTTGTATACAGCAAATCCATGAATGAGCATTTAGATCATTTGCGTGCTATTTTTGATGCTTTGCGTGCTGCTCACTTGTTTGGGAACATGGAAAAATGCACTTTTTGCACGCAACGTGTTTCGTTTCTTGGATATGTTGTTACTCCACAGGGCATTGAGGTCGATAGCAGCAAGGTGGACGCCATTCAGAGTTGGCCCCAACCGACGACGGTCACTCAGGTTCGCAGTTTTCTTGGTCTTGCAGGCTTCTATCGTCGTTTTGTGCGGGATTTCAGTTCTATTGCTGCACCATTACATCAGCTGACCAAGAAGGGTGCGCCATTTGAGTGGGGCGCACCACAAGACGACGCATTCAACACTTTAAAGGAATGGTAAACTCATGCTCCTCTCTTACAATTGCCTAATTTTGATAAAGTGTTTGAATTGGAATATGATGCTAGTGGAATTGGTTTGGGTGCTGTTTTGTTACAAGATCATAAACCCATTGCTTATTTTAGTGAGAAGTTAAGTGGTGCTGCTCTTAAATATTCCACTTATGATAAAGAACTTTATGCTTTAGTAAGAACTTTGCAAACATGGCAGCATTATTTATGGCCTCACGAATTTATTATTCATTCTGATCATGAGGCTTTGAAACATATTAGAACCCAAACTAATCTGAATCGTCGTCATGCTAAATGGGTTGAATTTATTGAATCTTTTCCATACATCATTAAACATAAAAACGGGAAGGAAAATGTGATTGCCGATGCTTTGTCTCGTCGTTATATGATGCTGTCCCAATTAGACTTTAAAATCTTTGGTTTGCAAGCTTTGAAAGATCAATATGTGAATGATGCTGATTTTCATGATATTATGATGCATTGTAAGGATGGCAAACCTTGGGGCAAATTTCATATGCAGGATGGGTTCCTGTTTCGTGCTAACAAGCTGTGTATTCCAGCTACCTCGGTTCGTCTTTTGTTGTTACAGGAGGCGCATGGAGGTGGTCTTATGGGTCACTTCGGAGTTTTCAAGACACATGAGGTGTTGGCCGACCATTTCTTTTGGCCACGGATGCGCCGTGATGTTGAGCGCCTTGTTGCACGCTGTACTACATGTCAAAAAGCTAAATCTCGTTTGGGTAATCATGGTTTGTATATGCCCTTGCCTGTTCCCTCTTCTCCTTGGCTTGATATTTCGATGGATTTTGTTTTGGGATTGCCTCGCACTAAGAAGGGGAGGGACAGTATTTTTGTGGTTATTGATCGTTTCTCTAAAATGGCTTACTTTATACCTTGTCATAAAACTGATGATGCCTCAAATGTTGCTGAATTATTCTTTAGAGAGATTGTTAGATTGCATGGAATTCCTAAAACAATTGTCTCTGATCGTGATGCTAAGTTTCTTAGTCATTTTTGGCGTTCTCTTTGGAATAAATTAGGAACTAAGCTGCTGTTTAGTACTACTTGTCATCCTCAAACTGATGGGCAAACTGAGGTAGTAAATAGAACTTTGTCTGCTATGCTTAGAGGTGTTTTAGATAAAAATTTGAGACGCTGGGAAGATTGTTTACCTCATGTTGAATTTGCTTATAATCGTGCTACACATTCTGCCACTAAGATGTGTCCTTTTGAGGTTGTTTATGGCTATGTTCCTAAGGCGTCTATTGATTTGTTTGCTATTGATGCTGAGGATCAACCACATCTTGATGCTCTTGCTCATATTGATCACATGAAACAATTGCATGAAGAAACACAACACTACATTGCCATTGCTAATAAAAAGTATCAAGTTGCTGGTAGTAAAGGTAGAAAACATATTTCTTTTGAACCTGGTGATTTGGTTTGGTTGCACTTGCGTAAAGATAGATTTTCTACTTTGCGTCGTTCTAAACTGATGCCTCGTGCTGCTGGTCCTTTTAAAGTGCTAACCAAGATTAACGATAATGCTTATGTTCTTGACTTGCCCATGGAGTTTGGTGTTTCCACTAGTTTTAATGTTGCAGATTTGAAACCATACTTGGGTGAGGATGATGAGTTGCCGTCGAGGACGACTTCACTTCAAGAAGGGGAGGATGATGAGGACATCAACGACATACGAATAATGACGACGGAAGATGGCGCGCCAAACCAAGCTGTCACGCCTCCACCTCTCGTCGTCGCGCCTCCTCGAGTTACGGATCCATCTTCTAACGAGACGACGACGTACAAGGGCCCAATCACTAGAGCTCGAGCCCAGGAATTGAAGACGGTTTTGATGCTAAGGAACGACGGCCCAGGATGATGTCACACGAAGGCCCACGTGGCCCAAGTCGCACGACTCCCTCTCCACCGCGCGCCTCTCCACTTCAGCCGGCCCTAGATGCCTTGTCCTCCCCCTATATAGTCAAGGGCTGCGCCCCTTGTAATCTTTGAGTTTTGTTTTAAGTTTAGCTTAGCTATACATCCGTCTCTCGACGTGAATTCAGAACTCCACCTTCGTGCAATACATCAGATTGCTCGCCTCTAATTCTTGCTCGTTCTTCGATTGCGCGTAAGAATTGATCCTCGTGATCAGGTTGATCTTGTTTACCGCAAGGTTAATATCCTCCGGAAGTTGCTTAAATTACTAGATCTACTTGAGTAGCCCTTGTTTTGTTATTTCCTATTGTCATAGCGTTCCTTTTATTCTACTGTTGTAGTCAATTATCACATAGTAACAACGAAACCACTTAAACCTAGACTTCACACGACTGTCTGTTTATCCATCGGCACTGTCGATCGCCCATCAGCAGTGGCCATCGGCACTACCGATCACCGTCACCAGCACTGCCGGTCAGTCTAAGAAATTTGTTTAAGTCCAATTTCATAGGATTTTTAGATTTGCGTATTCACCCCCCCCCCTCTAGGCAACTTTCACTAGATGGCACTTTTTGTAGGTTTGAGGCCATTGTGTGCAACTTGCGGGCTTGTGGTAACCTTGTGTACAATGATAATGATAGATTGATGAGGACATCAACGACATACGAATAATGACGACGGAAGATGGCACGCCAAACCAAGCTGTCACGCCTCCACCTCTCGTCGTCGCGCCTCCTCGAGTTACGGATCCATCATCTAACGAGACGACGACGTACAAGGGCCCAATCACTAGAGCTCGAGCCCAGGAATTGAAGACGGTTTTCATACTAAGGAACGACGGCCGAGGATCATGTCGCCCGAAGGCCCACGTGGCCCAAGTCGCATGACTCCCTCTCCACCGCGCGCCTCTCCACTTCAGCCGGCCCTAGACGCCTCGTCCTCCCCCTATATAGTCAAGGGCTGCGCCCCTTGTAATCTTCGAGTTTTGTTTTAAGTTTAGCTTAGCTATACATCCATCTCTCGACGTGAATTCAGAACTCCACCTTCGTGCAATACATCAGATTGCTCGCCTCTAATTCTTGCTCGTTCTTCGATTGCGCGTAAGAATTGATCCTCGTGATCAGGTTGATCTTGTTTACCGCAAGGTTAATATCCTCCGGAAGTTGATGAGGACATCAACGACATACGAATAATGACGATGGAAGATGGCGCGCCAAACCAAGCTGTCACGCCTCCACCTCTCGTCGTCGCGCCTCCTCGAGTTACGGATCCATCTTCTAACGAGACGACGACGTACAAGGGCCCAATCACTAGAGCTCGAGCCCAGGAATTGAAGACGGTTTTGATGCTAAGGAACGACGGCCCAGGATGATGTCGCCCGAAGGCCCACGTGGCCCAAGTCGCACGACTCCCTCTCCACCGCGCGCCTCTCCACTTCAGCCAGCCCTAGATGCCTCATCCTCCCCCTATATAGTCAAGGGCTGCGCCCCTTGTAATCTTTGAGTTTTGTTTTAAGTTTAGCTTAGCTATACATCCGTCTCTCGACGTCAATTCAGAACTCCACCTTCGTGCAATACATCAGATTGCTCGCCTCTAATTCTTGCTCGTTCTTCGATTGCGCGTAAGAATTGATCCTCGTGATCAGGTTGATCTTGTTTACCGTAAGGTTAATATCCTCCGGAAGTTGGTTCAGCGATTGCATTGGCGCTTCGGCTTGCTCGTCGTAGTCGGATCGTGAGGGTCAATATCCACCAAATCAAATTTATCTCCACTGGCCGAAAGATCGGGCACTCTACACCTATCAAGTGGTATCAGATTCCAGTGTTTCTCGGTGAGTTTTGTTTTAAGTTTAGCTTAGCTATACATCCATCTCTCGACGTGAATTCAGAACTCCACCTTCGTGCAATACATCAGATTGCTCGCCTCTAATTCTTGCTCGTTCTTCGATTGCGTTGTTGAGCCTCAGTACGGTTTTGAGCCTCCCACTTTCGTTCAATAATTTGCGTTGTTGAGTTTTTGTGCTTTCGCTTTTGATCGTTGCTGGTACACTGTGTTTCATCGTTTTCTTCCTATCATCGTCGTATCCTTCCGCCGTGCCGCGTGTTTTCACCCCCACAGTTTGCTTTCCGCCGCATCTGTTTACCCCGTCTCGCTTGCCAAGTTCTTCCGCTGCACCGTGAGTCCGGGTCAATAACTGCCTCGCCGATCGAGTCCTACTCGGTTACGTCGTGACCCGCTCGCCTCGCCCTGTGTTTAGTTCTGTTCGGTTTCGTGTGTCCCGCTCGCCTCGCTGATCGAGTCCTACTCGGTTACGTCGTGACCCGCTCGCCTCGCCCTGTGTTTGTTTCTGCTCGGTTTCGTTTGTTCCTACTCTAGAGAGAGAGAGAGAGAGAGAGAGACTCACGAATAAAAGCGCTTGTGAATGGGAGCCAATTAAAATTCCTGAGATACTGAAGGACCGAGAAGGCAACCAAAGGAGGGGGGGTGAATGGGAGCCAATTAAAATTCTTCACAAGAACTTAGCCTATATACCAATTACAACCAAACACAACCTCTAACCACGTCACCAAGATTACACACACCAACTTGTGATGTGCTAACCCTAGGAATGACACAAACCAAAAGGACACATAGTGAAAGATCAAGAGGGACAAAAAGAGAAACAAGGAAGATCCAAGAAATCACAAAACTGAGCTTGACGGAAGTTCCGTGGTACCCGACGGAGGTTCCAAAGTCCTCGGCAAAGGTTCTGACACTCGCGGAAGTTCTGGGCGATGAAAGTTCTGTCACTCATGGAAGTTCCGTGGTCCTTGACAGAAGTTCCATCATGGTGACGGAAGTTCTGTCCTAGCGATGGAAGTTCTGTCCTGGGCAAAACAGTAGCTCCATTTCGGAAATAAAGTTGCCAAAACCCTATCAAACGAACTCCAAAAATCACGAAATTTGAACCAGATCATCCTTAATACATCACGACACTCCTCTAAAGAGATCCACTCAGATAGCACAAGGAATCATCATAAATTTCAGATCTCATGCCAAGAACACTAAAAAGGGGAAACTTGAGAAAACTTTGAAATCGAAGGTGCTAGAGCTCTTGATTCGGTCAAGTACCAATATAGGATTGTTCTAGCTCATCATAGGACCAAGATCCTCAAGAAATCTGACCCAAAAACTCACCCAAAAATGAGATTGAATATTCCCACGAAAATAGAGAAAAAGAGAAATTTAGGATTTAGGGAGAAAGGAAGAACTTGAGCACAAATTTGAATCTCATATCATTGATTCATCAAGTCAAGATGCATGGATACATGGTTAGGAAGCCACCCTCTTCTGCCCACTATTTGGAAGAGAAAGAGATGTCTCTCACACACCCACTCCTCTCCTCTATTACATGAAGACCTCTCTTAGCACTTTGAATGAAGATCTAAGGCAAGGCTAAGGAAAAGAGAGGCACCTCTTTTACCAGCCCTACCTCTCCTTATATAGGCCTAGGGGGTATCCTAAAGACCATCCTACCCCTCACCTACAATACACTACCACCTACTACCAGGGGCATAATCATCCAACTTTTTCCTTGTCGCCCGAACGTCATCGAGCCCTTCACGACTTTGCTTCGCCTCAACGCAAGCTCCACGATGGTGCCACGTGCACCTCCAATCGCCGCCACCGGTTTTGAGGCCCAAACCGGGGAACCACCTTGCATGTTTCTCAAAGCATGACTTCTTGATCTTGACGCGTGTCACCTCGTCCCTTGATCCTCCTCGTCGACAAGTCTCTCCCGCGTCCATTCCATTGGAAGCCTCTACTTGCACCGACGCCTGATCACCTTTGACTTGGTCAACCCTAACGTCTTGATCACCACCCACGGTTTTGAGGCTCAACCGTGAAACCGTCTGTGCTCCTTGCCTCTCCACGTTTATGGTGTGGATCACCCTTGACTTCACCCGGCCTCCTGATCGTCCGGACCCAAGTCTCCTACTTGTGCCCGATCCTCTCACCGTTAACCGCCAAGTTGACTCCAGTGACCTACACATCATGAGACAAGCAAACACATTTCCCATATCCTGCAACTCTCCAACATCCTCACCAACTCCGGTTAGTCAAAACCATGACATGCACAGCCTCATGCAATCCCCAGATTCCCGTATTTCAACTCAAACACAAATTTCACCAAAGTCAATTACTCATCACATATTGCAAACCATGGCATATCTCAACATGTTTTCTCAATCTCCCCCTTGATGAGTACATTGACAACATCAAATGCACAAGATTACAGATTTGAAATGTGAGACCGAATAAGCACATCCAAATGGCCAAACTCAAAGAAAAGGTGAAAGATAGCCATCTAGCATAAGAGGGATCACAAAACCAAGAGTTGACAAAGAAAGCCACTCGAGAACGCCAAGATTGTGAAAAGCACATGAAAAGCGCTCAAGAACATGATATACTCCCCCTCAACTTGTATTAGGTCTCATGTAGTACAAAATAGATCATGTTAAGTTTCTTAGCATTATTTGTGCATGACCCAGTATTTTCTCCCCCTTTGGCAATAAACTCATCAAAGAAGCAAAAGAACAAGCAAAAATACATGAAAATGCAAGCCTAAGGAACTTCAACAATTATGCAAACAAGCATTTAACTTTGCTAATCAAAAACATAGAGCCATGAAGTGTAAAAGCAATAACTCACCATCATACAAAGATCAAAAATAGATAGCAAGGCATAATCACCAAGAGCTATACAAGCTAAGCAAAAAGATTTACTAACTTAGTTATAATAAAATTTGCTCATCATGAGAAAAGCTACCACCACATGTGTAGGTACTCCCATCCAAGGCAAAACAAGTATCAAGTGAATCAAAAGAATCTAGCCAGTCACAATCTCAATCAAGGCAACAAGCATTAGCAGAAAATAAGCTCTCCAAACGCTCATATATGCAACAAAGACTCATAAGAAACGAGAAAAGCATTATTCTTATGTGATCCTCATGTATCTTCTAATCCGTAAAGAGGGTCACACGACTGGGTACGACAAACACCCCAAGGCTTCGAAGTACAATGTTTGGATTTAGCATTTTTATGTTACTTCTAATCCATGCGGAGGGTCACACGACTAGGTACGGCAAACACCCCAAGGCTTCGAAGCACAATCAATTTATTTTGCAAATTAAAAGCATAAGGATGAGCATGCCTTTGCAGTAAAAGGAACAAACGTTCCCACAATGTTCCATCATGAGCTAAACATTTGCAAAGCCACATTTCGCAAACACAAGGTGCCAAGGTTAAGATATCCTCTAGACTAGCCTCAACACAAGTCTTGACAGGATAAAAGCAATTATGCACATGGTGAGCAAGTCTTAACAAGATTAGTTCATAAGGTTCACAAGAAGTTCAGTTCACCTTTAAGATTAGCAAGTTGCTCAAAAGAGTCTATAACAAGCCATCTAGAAAATCTAAGCATGAGAGATTACTATCACATCCACACAACTTAGCTCAAGCTCAATCATAGCAAAGAGAAATGCAAGAAAGCATAAGAATCAAAGCTCATCTACCAATGCATATATTACATATAAGACGTAATGCGAAAAGATAAGATACATATATACAAGAGAACACCAACTCCCCTGATGAGGACATCAACGACATACGAATAATGGCGACAGAAGATGGCGCGCCAAACCAAGCTGTCACGCCTCCACCTCTCGTCGTCGCGCCTCCTTGAGTTATGGATCCATCTTCTAACGAGACGACGACGTACAAGGGCCCAATCACTAGAGCTCGAGCCCAGGAATTGAAGACGGTTTTGATGCTAAGGAACGACGGCCCAGGATGATGTCGCCCGAAGGCCCACGTGGCCCAAGTCGTACGACTCCCTCTCCACCTCGTGCCTCTCCACTTCAGCCGGCCCTAGATGCCTCGTCCTCCCCCTATATAGTCAAGGGCTGCGCCCCTTGTAATCTTTGAGTTTTGTTTTAAGTTTAGCTTAGCTATACATCCGTCTCTCGACGTGAATTCAGAACTCCACCTTCGTGCAATACATCAGATTGCTCGCCTCTAATTCTTGCTCGTTCTTCGATTGCGCGTAAGAATTGATCCTCGTGATCAGGTTGATCTTGTTTACCGCAAGGTTAATATCCTCCGGAAGTTGGTTCAGCGATTGCATTGGCGCTTCGGCTTGCTCGTCGTAGTCGGATCGTGAGGGTCAACATCCACCAAATCGAAGTTATCTCCACTCGCCGAAAGATC
Source organism: Eleusine indica (assembly GCA_030378355.1). NCBI lineage: Eukaryota > Viridiplantae > Streptophyta > Magnoliopsida > Poales > Poaceae > Eleusine > Eleusine indica. The sequence continues at coordinate 23,528,755 of CM059500.1, forward strand.
GGGCACTCTACACCTATCAAGTGGTATCAGATTCCAGTGTTTCTCGGTGAGTTTTATCCAAGTCCACATAAACCAAAAACTACAAAAAAAAAGTTTACCCCAGTACGGTTTTGAGCCTCGCACTTTCGTTCAATAATTTGCGTTGTTGAGTTTTTGTGCTTTCGCTTTTGATCGTTGCTGGTACACTGTGTTTCACCGTATCTTCCTATCGTCGTCGTATCCTTCCTCCGTGTCGCGTGTTTTCACCACCACAGTTTGCTTTCCGCCGCATCTGTTTACCCCGCCTCGCTGATCGAGTCCTACTCGGTTACGTCGTGACCCACTCGCCTCGCTGATCGAGTCCTACTCGGTTACGTCGTGACCCACTCGCCTCGCTGATCGAGTCCTACTCGGTTACGTCGTGACCCACTCGCCTCGCTGATCGAGTCCTACTCGGTCAGCTCGGTTTCGTTTTTTCCTACTCTAGAGAGAGAGAGAGAGAGAGTATCTTTTTATTACCGTTCTACCCCTGCCTCAAAAAAAAAGTGCTTGTGCTTAATTGCTTATTTGAGGTCTCATTGTTTATATTTTCAGCAAAAAGTATTAAAGAAAAGAGAAAAAAAAAGAAAAAAAAAGAGAAAAAAAAAAGAAAGGAAAAAAAAAAGAGAAAAAAAAAAAGAGCGGCCGAGCAACACAGGCGACGCGTTCTTGCTGCACTTTGTTTTGATCCTTTTTCCTTCCTCTTGCACTTGTACCGGCAGCAATCTTTACGCGTTTAGCACCATTATTCAGCTTTGCAGTTATTGTTTGAATTGTGCTAACCCTTGTATTGAGTGCAGCCTCCTAGCCCCACAAATTTTCTACTACGAGCAGGTTTTTGTTTCACCACGCAATCGCTCCTCCAATCTTCCACCGGTTTTACCTGTGGTTGCAGTTCACGCTTGCGTGCTTGGTAAGGACGGGTAAGAATTTCATAACAGCTTTTTGATTGAGCTTTTCACCCACCACTCACCTCTCGTTGTAGGATCCCGCTTTTTGTATTGCTTGTGTTTCTATGGCAGAAAACAGCTCGAAGTCGGAGGAGCTCACCCTCCAGGATGTCCAGGCACAGGTTGACGGTCTACAAAACGACATGAAGACGATGCACGAGAGACTTGACTCTACGGTCACTTCGTCGAATGAGCGTTTTGATCAACTGGACCTCGCTGATACGGCTGCCCGCACCACGCTCGCGACGATCATGACTCGTCTTGAGGCCATGTCGACGCAGCTTGGGACCATGACGACGCAGCTCACGGAGTTGCAACATGCACGTGACTACGGCGCCGACACCGAGCAGGACGACGACAATCGCCGTGGTCGTGCTCGTAGGGTACGTGTTCCTATTAATGATTCTTTTGCCAAAATAAAATTTCGTATTCCCACTTTTAATGGCAAATATGATCCGGGTGCTTATCTTGATTGGGAATTAGAGGTTGAACAAAAATTTGCATGCCATGATATTCCTGCTAATTTACAAGTTAAGGCTGCTATTAGTGAATTTACTGAATTTGCTTTACTTTGGTGGCGTGAGTATAGACAAAGATATCCTGATAATATTCCAGCCACTTGGACGGCATTAAAAGCTGCTATGCGTCATCGTTTTGTGCCGTCATATTATGCTAGAGATTTGCTTAATCAAATGCAGCGTTTTCAACAAGGTTCACTTTCCGTAGAGGATTATTATCAAGCTTTGCAAAAGGGTATGATTCGCTGTGGTTTAGTTGAACTAGATGATGCTGCTATGGCTCGCTTTAGGGGTGGGTTAAATCGTGAAATTCAGAATATTCTTGATTATAAGCATTATGATGATATGACCACCTTATTTGAATATGCTTGTAAAGCTGAACGTGAAGTGCAGGATCGACAATCTTCGTCAAGACCTAACATTTTTGTAGGGTCCAAGACGCCTTCAGCTCCACGGCCGACACCTCCTTCCACGTCGCGCGACCACTCCTCGACCACGTCCAAGTCGAGTGCTCCATCCACGGCCAAATCTGCCTCGATCGTGCCGTCCTCCTCGTCGTCTGGACGAGCTCGTGATATTTAGTGTCACCGTTGCCGAGGATTTGGTCATATGATACGCGATTGTCCAAATAAACGAACTATGTTGATTCGTGACGACGGTGGGTATTCTTCTGCTAGTGATTCTGAGGATATTCAGCAGACTATGCTTGCCACTAATCATGCAGATAATACGGAGCTTCATGTCGACTCTAGTGCCGCCGACAGGTATGCAACTCTTGTTGTGCAGCGTGTTCTTAGTACACAGGTCGTTCAGGATGAAAAGCATCAGCGCCACAACATTTTTCATATCAAAGGCGTTGTGCAAGAACGAGCGGTGAGTATAATCATCGATGGTGGCAGTTGCAACAATTTGGCTAGTACGACCTTGGTGGAGCAGTTGTCATTGCCAACAAGGAAGCATCCACATCCTTATCACGTTCAATGGCTTAATGATGGCGGCAAAATAAAGGTAACGCGCTCGGTACGTGTTCCTTTCTCTCTTGGCGCCTATTCTGATTTTGTAGATTGTGATGTTGTTCCAATGGAAGCATGCTCTTTGTTGCTTGGCCGTCCTTGGCAATATGATGTTGATAGTGTTCATCATGGTCGCTCCAATTATTATTCCTTCATGTTTAAGGGTCAGAAAATTGTTATTCATCCTATGACACCTGAACAAGTTCTTAAAGATGATATTGCTCGAGCGACAAAAGCTGCAAAATTGGTTACATCGCCTCCTGTTGCACCTGTTCAACATGAGATCAAATTGAATAACCCTATCTTGCTTGCTACACGTGCTGATTTTGATGAATTACATGATGCTAATCTGCTTTGCTATGCGCTAGTTTGCTCTCGTATGCTTGTTTCACTAGATGAGGCGCCTATGTTGCATATTCCTCCTGTTGTTGCTAACCTTTTGCAGGACTATAAAGATGTTTTTCCCGCTGAATTGCCGTCGGGTCTTCCTCCTATTCGTGGCATAGAACATCAGATTGATTTAATTCCAGGCGCACAGCTTCCTAATCGCGCCCCGTACCGCACAAATCCTGAGGAGACGAAAGAAATTCAGCGTCAAGTGCAGGCATTGCTTGATAAAGGTTACATTCGTGAGTCTCTCAGCCCTTGTTCGGTTCCTGTTTTGCTTGTTCCTAAGAAAGATGGTTCTTGGCGTATGTGTGTAGATTGTCGTGCAATTAACAATATTACAATTCGTTATCGATATCCTATACCACGCCTTGATGATATGCTTGATGAACTTAGTGGTGCCACAATTTTCTCTAAGGTTGATTTACGTAGTGGTTACCATCAAATAAGAATGAAATTAGGAGATGAATGGAAAACGGCTTTTAAAACTAAATTTGGCTTGTATGAATGGTTGGTTATGCCGTTTGGATTGTCTAATGCTCCTAGCACTTTTATGCGCTTAATGAATGAAGTTCTTCGGTCTTTCATTGGAATATTTGTTGTTGTCTATTTTGATGATATCCTTATATACAGCAAATCCATGAATGAGCATTTAGAGCATTTGCGTGCTGTTTTTGATGCTTTGCGTGCTGCTCACTTGTTTGGGAACATGGAAAAATGCACTTTTTGCACGCAACGTGTTTCGTTTCTTGGATATGTTGTTACTCCACAGGGCATTGAGGTCAATAGCAGCAAGGTGGACGCCATTCAGAGTTGGCCCCAACCGACGACGGTCACACAGGTTCGCAGTTTTCTTGGTCTTGCAGGCTTCTATCGTCATTTTGTGCGGGATTTCAGTTCTATTGCTGCACCATTACATGAGCTGACCAAGAAGGGTGCGCCATTTGAGTGGGGCGCACCACAAGACGACGCATTCAACACTTTAAAGGAACGGTTAACTCATGCTCCTCTCTTACAATTGCCTAATTTTGATAAAGTGTTTGAACTGGAATGTGATGCTAGTGGAATTGGTTTGGGTGCTGTTTTGTTGCAAGATCATAAACCCATTGCTTATTTTAGTGAGAAGTTAAGTGGTGCTGCTCTTAAATATTCCACTTATGATAAAGAACTTTATGCTTTAGTAAGAACTTTGCAAACATGGCAGCATTATTTATGGCCTCGCGAATTTATTATTCATTCTGATCATGAGGCTTTGAAACATATTAGAACCCAAACTAATCTGAATCGTCGTCATGCTAAATGGGTTGAATTTATTGAATCTTTTCCATACATCATTAAACATAAAAACGGGAAGGAAAATGTGATTGCCGATGCTTTGTCTCGTCGTTATATGATGCTGTCCCAATTAGACTTTAAAATCTTTGGTTTGCAAGCTTTGAAAGATCAATATGTGAATGATGCTGATTTTCATGATATTTTGATGCATTGTAAGGATGGTAAACCTTGGGGCAAATTTCATATGCAGGATGGGTTCCTGTTTCGTGCTAACAAGCTGTGTATTCCAGCTAGCTCGGTTCGTCTTTTGTTGTTACAGGAGGCGCATGGAGGTGGTCTTATGGGTCACTTCGGAGTTTTCAAGACACATGAGGTGTTGGCCGACCATTTCTTTTGGCCACGGATGCGCCGTGATGTTGAGCGCCTTGTTGCACGCTGTACTACATGTCAAAAAGCTAAATCTCGTTTGGCTAATCATGATTTGAAACCATACTTGGGTGAGGATGATGAGTTGCCGTCGAGGACGACTTCACTTCAAGAAGGGGAGGATGATGAGGACATCAACGACATACGAATAATGGCGACAGAAGATGGCGCGCCAAACCAAGCTGTCACGCCTCCACCTCTCGTCGTCGCGCCTCCTTGAGTTATGGATCCATCTTCTAACGAGACGACGACGTACAAGGGCCCAATCACTAGAGCTCGAGCCCAGGAATTGAAGACGGTTTTGATGCTAAGGAACGACGGCCCAGGATGATGTCGCCCGAAGGCCCACGTGGCCCAAGTCGTACGACTCCCTCTCCACCTCGTGCCTCTCCACTTCAGCCGGCCCTAGATGCCTCGTCCTCCCCCTATATAGTCAAGGGCTGCGCCCCTTGTAATCTTTGAGTTTTGTTTTAAGTTTAGCTTAGCTATACATCCGTCTCTCGACGTGAATTCAGAACTCCACCTTCGTGCAATACATCAGATTGCTCGCCTCTAATTCTTGCTCGTTCTTCGATTGCGCGTAAGAATTGATCCTCGTGATCAGGTTGATCTTGTTTACCGCAAGGTTAATATCCTCCGGAAGTTGGTTCAGCGATTGCATTGGCGCTTCGGCTTGCTCGTCGTAGTCGGATCGTGAGGGTCAACATCCACCAAATCGAAGTTATCTCCACTCGCCGAAAGATCGGGCACTCTACACCTATCATCCCCCTCAAATGATGCCATAAGGATGGCAAACACCAAGCCCCCTCTGAAAAAAAGCAAATCTCGAAGCATCTAGGGGCTTGGTGAGAATATCAACCAATTAGTTTTTGGTGTTGATGTATTTGACCTCAACATCTCCCTTCTCAACATTATCTCTCAGGAAGTGAAGATGCGCTTGACAGCCTTACGATGAGTCACCCTTGGGGAAGCCTGAAAGTGAGCACAAAGATACACTGCAAAGTGTATGTCAGGTCTCGTTGCCGTCAGGTACAAGAGGGAGCCAATCATGCTCCTGTAGTCCCTTTGGTCCACCGCTTCATAGTCTTCATCAGGGTCAAGTGTCATTGTTGTGGACATTGGTGTTGACAACGACTTCACATTGAGCATGTTGAACTTCTTCAGAAGATCCTTCATGTACTTGGCTTGATGTATGAAGGTGCCTTGCTTGCACTGCTTGATTTGAAGTCCAAGAAAGCAGGTGTGCTCGTCCATCATCGACATCTGAAATTCACTTTCCATAGCTTCCTGAATTTGGACACAAGAGCATGAGAGGAACCTCCAAAGATGATATCATCCACGTAAATCTGAACTATTAGAAAGTCAATGTCATGCTTTAAAGTGAACAAGGTTTTGTCAACACACCCCATGACATACCCACGCTCTAGCAAGAAGGCCTTAAGCCTATAATACCATGCCCTAGGTGCTTGCTTTAGCCTGTACAAAACCTTTTGAAGCTTGTACACACGGTTTGGCTATTTGTGGTGCTCAAAGCCAGGTGGTTGTCTCACATAAACCTCTTCCTCTATGAAACCATTTAGGAAAGCACTCTTGACATCTATTTGGTAGTGTCTAATGCCCTTAGAGGCAGAAAATGCAAGCAAGATCCTAATGGCTTCTATGCGTGCAATAGGAGCAAAGGTTTCCCCGTAGTATAAGCCCTCCACTTGACTGAAACCCTGGGCATTAAGCCTAGCCTTGTTTCTAACAACCTCACCATCTTCCCCATGCTTATTTTTGAAAGCCCACTTGGTTCCTATGACATTGACACCAACAGGAGGCTCTACTAGGGTCCACACTTTGTTTCTCTCAAAGTTTTCAAACTCCTCATGCATGGCATTAACCCAACGTTCATCAAATAATGCGTGTCCAACATCCCGAGGTTCAAAGGTGGCAAGAAAGAGAGAATTATTAAAGCAGGCGAGATGTGCAGTGATAGGTGTAGAGTGCCCGATCTTTCGGCGAGTGGAGATAACTTCGATTTGGTGGATGTTGACCCTCACGATCCGACTACGACGAGCAAGCCGAAGCGCCAATGCAATCGCTGAACCAACTTCCGGAGGATATTAACCTTGCGGTAAACAAGATCAACCTGATCACGAGGATCAATTCTTACGCGCAATCGAAGAACGAGCAAGAATTAGAGGCGAGCAATCTGATGTATTGCACGAAGGTGGAGTTCTGAATTCACGTCGAGAGACGGATGTATAGCTAAGCTAAACTTAAAACAAAACTCCAAGATTACAAGGGGCGCAGCCCTTGAGTATATAGGGGGAGGACGAGGCATCTAGGGCCGGCTGAAGTGGAGAGGCGCGCGGTGGAGAGGAAGTCGTGCGACTTGGGCCACGTGGGCCTTCGGGCGACATCATCCTGGGCCGTCGTTCCTTAGCATCAAAACCGTCTTCAATTCCTGGGCTCGAGCTCTAGTGATTGGGCCCTTGTACGTCGTCGTCTCGTTAGAAGATGGATTCGTAACTCGAGGAGGCGCGACGACGAGAGGTGGAAGCGTGACAGCTTGGTTTGGCGCGCCATCTTCCGTCGTCATTATTCGTATGTCGTTGATGTCCTCATCATCCTCCCCTTCTTGAAGTGAAGTCGTCCTCGACGGCAACTCATCATCCTCACCCAAGTATGGTTTCAAATCTGCAACATTAAAACTAGTGGAAACACCAAACTCCATGGGCAAGTCAAGAACATAAGCATTATCATTAATCTTGGTTAGCACTTTAAAAGGACCAGCAGCACGAGGCATCAGTTTAGAACGACGCAAAGTAGGAAATCTATTTTTACGCAAGTGCAACCAAACCAAATCACCAGGTTCAAAAGAAATATGTTTTCTACCTTTACTACCAGCAACTTGATACTTTTTATTAGCAATGGCAATGTTGTGTTGTGTTTCTTCATGCAATTGTTTCATGTGATCAATATGAGCAAGAGCATCAAGATGTGGTTCATCCTCAGCATCAATAGCAAACAAATCAATAGGCGCCTTAGGAACATAGCCATAAACAACCTCAAAAGGACACATCTTAGTGGCAGAATGTGTAGCACGATTATAAGCAAATTCAACATGAGGTAAACAATCTTCCCAACAAATTTTTATCTAGAACAGCTCTAAGCATAGCAGACAAAGTTCTATTTACTACCTCAATTTGCCCATCAGTTTGAGGATGACAAGTAGTACTAAACAGCAGCTTAGTTCCTAATTTATTCCAAAGAGAATGCCAAAAATGACTAAGAAACTTAGCATCACGATCAGAGACAATTGTTTTAGGAATTCCATGCAATCTAACAATCTCTCTAAAGAACAATTCAGCAACATTTGAGGCATCATCAGTTTTATGACAAGGTATAAAGTGAGCCATTTTAGAGAAACGATCAACAACCACAAAAATACTGTCCCTCCCCTTCTTAGTGCGAGGCAATCCCAAAACAAAATCCATCGAAATATCAAGCCAAGGAGAAGAGGGAACAGGCAAGGGCATATACAAACCATGATTACCCAAACGAGATTTAGCTTTTTGACATGTAGTACAGCGTGCAACAAGGCGCTCAACATCACGGCGCATCCGTGGCCAAAAGAAATGGTCGGCCAACACCTCATGTGTCTTGAAAACTCCGAAGTGACCCATAAGACCACCTCCATGCACCTCCTGTAACAACAAAAGACGAACCGAGCTAGCTGGAATACACAGCTTGTTAGCACGAAACAGGAACCCATCCTGCATATGAAATTTGCCCCAAGGTTTGCCATCCTTACAATGCATCATAATATCATGAAAATCAGCATCATTCACATATTGATCTTTCAAAGCTTGCAAACCAAAGATTTTAAAGTCTAATTGGGACAGCATCACATAACGACGAGACAAAGCATCGGCAATCACATTTTCCTTCCCGTTTTTATGTTTAATGATGTATGGAAAAGATTCAATAAATTCAACCCATTTAGCATGTCGACGATTCAGATTAGTTTGGGTTCTAATATGTTTCAAAGCCTCATGATCAGAATGAATAATAAATTCGCGAGGCCATAAATAATGCTGCCATGTTTGCAAAGTTCTTACTAAAGCATAAAGTTCTTTATCATAAGTGGAATATTTTAGAGCAGCACCACTTAACTTCTCACTAAAATAAGCAATGGGTTTATGATCTTGCAACAAAACAGCACCCAAACCAATTCCACTAGCATCACATTCCAATTCAAACACTTTATCAAAATTAGGCAATTGTAAGAGAGGAGCATGAGTTAACCGTTCCTTTAAAGTGTTGAATGCGTCGTCTTGTGGTGCGCCCCACTCAAATGGCGCACCCTTCTTGGTCAGCTCATGTAATGGTGCAGCAATAGAACTGAAATCCCGCACAAAACGACGATAGAAGCCTGCAAGACCAAGAAAACTACGAACCTGTGTGACCGTCGTCGGTTGGGGCCAACTCTGAATGGCGTCCACCTTGCTGCTATCGACCTCAATGCCCTGTGGAGTAACAACATATCCAAGAAACGAAACACGTTGCGTGCAAAAAGTGCATTTTTCCATGTTCCCAAACAAGTGAGCAGCACGCAAAGCATCAAAAACAGCACGCAAATGATCTAAATGCTCATTTATGGATTTGCTGTATATAAGGATATCATCAAAATAGACAACAACAAATATTCCAATGAAAGACCGAAGAACTTCATTCATTAAGCGCATAAAAGTGCTAGGAGCATTAGACAATCCAAACGGCATAACCAACCATTCATACAAGCCAAATTTAGTTTTAAAAGCCGTTTTCCATTCATCTCCTAATTTCATTCTTATTTGATGGTAACCACTACGTAAATCAACCTTAGAGAAAATTGTGGCACCACTAAGTTCATCAAGCATATCATCAAGGCGTGGTATAGGATATCGATAACGAATTGTAATATTGTTAATTGCACGACAATCTACACACATACGCCAAGAACCATCTTTCTTAGGAACAAGCAAAACAGGAACCGAACAAGGGCTGAGAGACTCACGAATGTAACCTTTATCAAGCAATGCCTGCACTTGACGCTGAATTTCTTTCGTCTCCTCAGGATTTGTGCGGTACGGGGCGCGATTAGGAAGCTGTGCGCCTGGAATTAAATCAATCTGATGTTCTATGCCACGAATAGGAGGAAGACCCGGCGGCAATTCAGCGGGAAAAACATCTTTATAGTCCTGCAAAAGGTTAGCAACAACAGGAGGAATATGCAACATAGGCGCCTCATCTAGTGAAACAAGCATACGAGAGCAAACTAGCGCATAGCAAAGCAGATTAGCATCATGTAATTCATCAAAATCAGCACGTGTAGCAAGCAAGATAGGGTTATTCAATTTGATCTCATGTTGAACAGGTGTAACAGGAGGCGATGTAACCAATTTTGCAGCTTTTGTCGCTCGAGCAATATCATCTTTAAGGACTTGTTCAGGTGTCATAGGATGAATAACAATTTTCTGACCCTTGAACATGAAGGAATAATAATTGGAGCGACCATGATGAACACTATCAACATCATATTGCCAAGGACGGCCAAGCAACAAAGAGCATGCTTCCATTGGAACAACATCACAATCTACAAAATCAGAATAGGCGCCAAGAGAGAAAGGAACACGTACCGAGCGCGTTACCTTTATTTTGCCGCCATCATTGAGCCATTGAACGTGATAAGGATGTGGATGCTTCCTTGTTGGCAATGACAACTGCTCCACCAAGGTCGTACTAGCCAAATTGTTGCAACTGCCACCATCAATGATTATACGGACCGCTCGTTCTTGAACAACGCCTTTGATATGAAAAATGTTGTGGCGCTGATGCTTTTCATCCTGAACGACCTGTGTACTAAGAACACGCTGCACAACAAGAGTGGCATACCTGTCGGCGGCACTAGAGTCGACATGAAGCTCCGTATTATCTGCATGATTAGTGGCAAGCATAGTCTGCTGAATATCCTCAGAATCACTAGCAGAAGAATACCCACCGTCGTCACGAATCAACATAGTTCGTTTATTTGGACAATCACGTATCACATGACCAAATCCTCGGCAACGGTGACACTGAATATCACGAGCTCGTCCAGACGACGAGGAGGACGGCACGAACGAGGCAGATTTGGCCGTGGATGGAGCACTCGGCTTGGACGTGGTCGAGGAGTGGTCGCGCGACGTGGAAGGAGGTGTCGACCGTGGAGCTGAAGGCGTCTTGGACCCTACAAAAATGTTAGGTCTTGACGAAGATTGTCGATCCTGCACTTCACGTTCAGCTTTACAAGCATATTCAAATAAGGTGGTCATATCATCATAATGCTTATAATCAAGAATATTCTGAATTTCACGATTTAACCCACCCCTAAAGCGAGCCATAGCAGCATCATCCAGTTCAACTAAACCACAGCGAATCATACCCTTTTGCAAAGCTTGATAATAATCCTCTACGGAAAGTGAACCTTGTTGAAAACGCTGCATTTGATTAAGCAAATCTCTAGCATAATATGACGGCACAAAACGATGACGCATAGCAGCTTTTAATGCCGTCCAAGTGGCTGGAATATTATCAGGATATCTTTGTCTATACTCACGCCACCAAAGTAAAGCAAATTCAGTAAATTCACTAATAGCAGCCTTAACTTGTAAATTAGCAGGAATATCATGGCATGCAAATTTTTGTTCAACCTCTAATTCCCAATCAAGATAAGCACCCGGATCATATTTGCCATTAAAAGTGGGAATACGAAATTTTATTTTGGCAAAAGAATCATTAATAGGAACACGTACCCTACGAGCACGACCACGGCGATTGTCGTCGTCCTGCTCGGTGTCGGCGCCGTAGTCATGTGCCTGTTGCAACTCCGTGAGCTGCGTCGTCATGGTCCCAAGCTGCGTCGACATGGCCTCAAGACGAGTCATGATCGTCGCGAGCGTGGTGCGGGCAGCCGTATCAGCGAGGTCCAGTTGATCAAAACGCTCATTCGACGAAGTGACCGTAGAGTCAAGTCTCTCGTGCATCGTCTTCATGTCGTTTTGTAGACCGTCAACCTGTGCCTGGACATCCTGGAGGGTGAGCTCCTCCGACTTCGAGCTATTTTCTGCCATAGAAACACAAGCAATACAAAAAGCAGGATCCTACAACGAGAGGTGAGTGGTGGGTGAAAAGCTTAATCAAAAAGCTGTTATCAAATTCTTACCCGTCCTTACCAAGCACGCAAGCGTGAACTGCAACCATAGGTAAAACCGGTGGAAGATTGGAGGAGCGATTGCGTGGTGAAACAAAAACCTGCTCGTAGTAGAAAATTTGTGGGGCTAGGAGGCTGCACTCAATCCAAGGGTTAGCACAATTCAAACAATAACTGCAAAGCTGAATAATGGTGCTAAACGCGAAAAGATTGCTGCCGGTACAAGTGCAAGAGGAAGGAAAAAAAAAAAGGATCAAAACAAAGTGCAGCAAGAACGCGTCGCCTGTGTTGCTCGGCCGCTCTTTTTTTTTCTCTTTTTTTTTTCTTTCTTTTTTTTTTCTCTTTTTCTTTCTTTTTTTTTCTCTTTTTTTTTTTAATACTTTTTGCTGAAAATATAAACAATGAGACCTCAAATAAGCAATTAAGCACAAGCACTTTTTTTTTTGAGGCAGGGGTAGAACGGTAATAAAAAGATACTCTCTCTCTCTCTCTCTCTCTCTCTAGAGTAGGAACAAACGAAACCGAGCAGAAACAAACACAGGGCGAGGCGAGCGGGTCACGACGTAACCGAGTAGGACTCGATCAGCGAGGCGAGCGGGACACACGAAGCCGAACAGAACTAAACACAGGGCGAGGCGAGCGGGTCACGACGTAACCGAGTAGGACTCGATCAGCGAGGCGAGCGGGACACAACGTAACCGAGTAGGACTCGATCAGCGAGGCGAGCGGGACACGACGTAACCGAGTAGGACTCGATCGTCGAGGCAGTGATTGACCCGGATTCACGGTGCAGCGGATAAATTTGGCAAGCGAGACAGGATAAACAGATGCGGCGGAAAGCAAACTGTGGTGGTGAAAACACGCGGCACGGCGGAAGGATACGACGATGATAGGAAGAAAACGATGAAACACAGTGTACCAGCAACGATCAAAAGCGAAAGCACAAAAACTCAACCACGCAAATTATTGAACGAAAGTGCGAGGCTCAAAACCGTACTGGGGTAAACTTTTTTTTTTGTAATTTTTGGTTTATGTGGACTTGGATAAAACTCACCGAGAAACACTGGAATCTGATACCACTTGATAGGTGTAGAGTGCCCGATCTTTCGGCGAGTGGAGATAACTTCGATTTGGTGGATGTTGACCCTCACGATCCGACTACGACGAGCAAGCCGAAGCGCCAATGCAATCGCTGAACCAACTTCCGGAGGATATTAACCTTGCGGTAAACAAGATCAACCTGATCACGAGGATCAATTCTTACGCGCAATCGAAGAACGAGCAAGAATTAGAGGCGAGCAATCTGATGTATTGCACGAAGGTGGAGTTCTGAATTCACGTCGAGAGACGGATGTATAGCTAAGCTAAACTTAAAACAAAACTCCAAGATTACAAGGGGCGCAGCCCTTGAGTATATAGGGGGAGGACGAGGCATCTAGGGCCGGCTGAAGTGGAGAGGCGCGCGGTGGAGAGGAAGTCGTGCGACTTGGGCCACGTGGGCCTTCGGGCGACATCATCCTGGGCCGTCGTTCCTTAGCATCAAAACCGTCTTCAATTCCTGGGCTCGAGCTCTAGTGATTGGGCCCTTGTACGTCGTCGTCTCGTTAGAAGATGGATCCGTAACTCGAGGAGGCGCGACGACGAGAGGTGGAAGCGTGACAGCTTGGTTTGGCGCGCCATCTTCCGTCGTCATTATTCGTATGTCGTTGATGTCCTCATCATGCAGACCTTGACCTTGTTGTCCTCTCATAGAGATTACCGATCATCTGTTGAGGTGGATGTTGACGCTGAATGTGGTGAGGAGCCTCTCTCTTAGAGTGTACCTCCCCCTCAACCATAGTTGGAGCTTGCTCAATAGCTGCTGAGGTCGATGTAGAAGCTTCTGGACCCTTTGTTGGAGTGGAGGAAGCAACAGGAACAAGCTCGGATGTGGTATGGAATGACTCATCATCGTCATCATCCAAGCCCTGTAGGTCCTCTTCTACAAAGATACTCTCCTCCATCTCCCTGTTACCTACAGTCTCAACCACATTGCTTGCACAAGAGTTTGATTCATCAAAGATTACATCGCAAGACTCTACGATGGTGTTAGTTTCCAAATTCAAAACACTGTAAGAATGGCCATGAAGGGTGTAGCCAAGAAAGATGCCATCGGAAGATCTCGACTCAAACGTATCAAGATTGCCACGCTTGAGAATGAAGCACTTGCAACCAAAAGCGCGTAAATGAGAAACAGATGGCTTCCTCCCAAAGCATAGCTCATAGGAAGTCACGTTAAGAATTGAGCGCAAGAAAACTGATTGGAAACATAGCAAGCAATGCTAATGGCCTCAGCCTAGAACCGCCTCGGAGTCCTATGCTCATCGAGCATCGTCCGGGCCATTTCCACCAAGGTTCTGTTCTTTCTTTCGACCACACCATTCTGTTGAGAGACACGAGGTGCTGAAAACTGATGCTCAATTCCATGCTCAAGACAAAAAGCATCAAAGGAGGAGTTCTTGAACTCGGTGCCATTATCACTGCGAATTGCTCGTAATTCACAAGTAAGTTCCTTGAACAACCTCAAAGCTAAGCTCCGAAAGTGATGAAACACTTCATCCTTGCTCTCAAGAAAGTAAACCCAAGAGTAGCGAGAATAGTCATCAACAATCACAAGAACATTCCCCTTCCCACCCGCCGAACGAACCCGAGAAGGACCAACAGTGTCCTTGTGAAGCAACTCTCTAGGGCGTTCAGTCATCACTAAATTAATTGGTGGATGAAAAGCGGCAATCATTTTCCCATGACGACAAGGAGCACAAACCAAATCCTTATCAAACTTGAGCTTAGGCAATCCTCGGATCAAACCTAGGCCACTCAAGCGACAAAGCAAGTCAAAGCTCATGTGATCTAGTCTCCTATGCCATTTCTAGAGCTCAGAAGAAGATTGAGCAAACAAGCACTTGTGAGAACCAGGAGAGACAGCAAACTCAGCCTAAAAAACCTTCCAAACCAACATCAAGCAACTGAGAGACAGAAAGGAGATTGTACTTGAGATGCTCAACCAAACCAACATCCTTGAGAGTGCATTTTTCATTTACCTTTGCCGCGCCTCTTGCCTTCATTCTCCCTCTCTTGTCATCTCCAAAGGTCACATACTCCAGGCGCTTCAAGGGAGTGAGGCTGGAGAACCACTTTGCATCTCCGGTCATGTGGCGCGAACACCCGGAGTCCATTAGCCATTTGTTCTCCAAGCCTCCACCTGCTACCTACAAAGAACGAGAACGAAAGATTGATGACTCAGTGCTAGGGTTAGAAAGAAAACTCTTGGGAAGCCAGCACTGAATCACATGACTTGTAGGAGTTATCACAGTTCTTTGCACATTACCAGTCGAACGCGTGGGACAAGAACCATGATGGGGAAAGCATGGCCTGTCAAAGTGTCTCGACTCAAACCTGTGGTTGTGAGGATAGAAATCATATGTGTGAAAGCCAAATCCACGCGAGCGATGCTCACCATGATGGGGAAAACGTGGGGCACCAAAGCGCTGCTGCGCAAAGCCTCTATTTTGTGAATCAAAGCCATATGAGGAATGACCCTGTCCATGATAGGCACGAGAAAGAGAGAGAGGCTGAAAACCAACAAAATCATCATGATGCACATTCCTAGTTAACTCAGCTTGTATCCTCTTAATCCTCTTACACCTATAACAGTACTCATCCAAGTGACCCTTGCGGCCATAGAACATGTAAATGTAGACACTCTCATGTTTAGGCTTAGCTTGCACAGTGGGTTTGGGTTTTGGCTTCTCGGCTTGCTTTGGGTTGAAGGAAGGATTGGTGATGTGAACAAGGGTTCCTGATCTTCCGAAAGGTTCTTGGAAAGTTGATTTGGTTGGAGGCGACACACAAATCGATCCGGCTTCAGAACAGCACGTTCTAAACCCCGCAATCGCAGCACGACGTCTCCTCTGGTTATCAACCGTCCAAGGACGATTGACCTCGCCGAGAAGGCTAATCCCTGCCTATGAATCAAGAACACAAGCAAGAACAACGAAGAATGCAACACAATTGCAGATGTATGATTAAACTCTCGAAGTTGGGGTCTCACAAACCGATGAACGGCGACACTATTTTTGAACAGAATTGATCTAAGCAAAACCCAAACCCTAATGAAGAGGCGGCGGCTGTATATGAGGACCCTAGGGTCGTGCAAGACCCCCTGGACGCAGCCCTAAGTGGGCTCAACTCGATACATGGCCCAAAGACCGATTACGGTGTCCTCATTTAGGGTCTCACAAACCGATGAACGGCGACACTATTTTTGAACAGAATTGATCTAAGAAAAACCCAAACCCTAATGAAGAGGCGGCGGCTGTATATGAGGACCCTAGGGTCGTGCAAGACCCCCTGGACGCAGCCCTAAGTGGGCTCAACTCGATATATGGCCCAAAGACCGATTACGGTGTCGCAGCACCAGGACAGATTCTGGAAGTCGAATTTGTTCGGCGATTTCCGACAGCTCGGGATGAATTTTGACATGGGACCGGTTGAGTTGGAAAGGTATTTCGTTATCTTTCCAGGCATATATAGAACGTCCAAATCGGAGTCCGTATGCGACCTGGGCATCCATTTTAGTTCAGACTGGTCCTAGGCTCCGAAACAGACTCGAAGTCGGTTTTGATTGGGCCTCCACCTTGGCTTGGACGTCCTTGCTGGCCCATCAGGCCTCCAATCACCTCCCTAGCTATCTCATCATCATCTCCATGGTTCCTAACAACAATTAATTCATTAGGTAGCAATCTATTCTAAAAACTGATAGGTGTAGAGTGCCCGATCTTTCGGCGAGTGGAGATAACTTCGATTTGGTGGATGTTGACCCTCACGATCCGACTACGACGAGCTAGCCGAAGCGCCAATGCAATCGCTGAACCAACTTCCGGAGGATATTAACCTTGCGGTAAACAAGATCAACCTGATCACGAGGATCAATTCTTACGCGTAATCGAAGAACGAGCAAGAATTAGAGGCGAGCAATCTGATGTATTGCACGAAGGTGGAGTTCTGAATTCACGTCGAGAGACGGATGTATAACTAAGCTAAACTTAAAACAAAACTCAAAGATTACAAGGGGCGCAGCCCTTGACTATATAGGGGGAGGACGAGGCATCTAGGGCCGGCTGAAGTGGAGAGGCGCGCGGTGGAGAGGGAGTCGTGCGACTTGGGCCACGTGGGCCTTCGGGCGACATCATCCTAGGCCGTCGTTCCTTAGCATCAAAACCGTCTTCAATTCTTGGGCTCGAGCTCCAGTGATTGGGCCCTTGTACGTCGTCGTCTCGTTAGATGATGGATCCGTAACTCGAGGAGGCACGACGACGAGAGGTGGAGGCGTGACAGCTTGGTTTGGCGCGCCATCTTCCGTCGTCATTATTCGTATGTCGTTGATGTCCTCATCAAAAACCATATCATAAAAACATTAGAAACGATCTCACCTGTAAATTCAGGTGATGCACATGAACTTTCATCTTAGTTGGAGGAGTGTAGTGTGTATCCATAGGTGTGATGTACTCATCAATTGGGGTTAGGTGGATAGTATGTGTTAGTGGGTTTGATGGATTGTTTGATAGGTGTAGAGTGCCCGATCTTTCGGCGAGTGGAGATAACTTCGATTTGGTGGATGTTGACCCTCACGATCCGACTACGACGAGCTAGCCGAAGCGCCAATGCAATCGCTGAACCAACTTCCGGAGGATATTAACCTTGCGGTAAACAAGATCAACCTGATCACGAGGATCAATTCTTACGCGCAATCGAAGAACGAGCAAGAATTAGAGGCGAGCAATCTGATATATTGCACGAAGGTGGAGTTCTAAATTCACGTCGAGAGACGGATGTATAGCTAAGCTAAACTGAAAACAAAACTCAAAGATTACAAGGGGCGCAGCCCTTGACTATATAGGGGGAGGACGAGGCATCTAGGGCCGGCTGAAGTGGAGAGGCGCGCGGTGGAGAGGGAGTCGTGCGACTTGGGCCACGTGGGCCTTCGGGCGACATCATCCTGGGCCGTCGTTCCATAGCATCAAAACCGTCTTCAATTCCTGGGCTCGAGCTCTAGTGATTGGGCCCTTGTACGTCGTCGTCTCGTTAGAAGATGGATCCGTAACTCGAGGAGGCGAGACGACGAGAGGTGGAGGCGTGACACCTTGGTTTGGCGCGCCATCTTCCGTCGTCATTATTCGTATGTCGTTGATGTCCTCATCATCCTCCCCTTCTTAAAGTGAAGTCGTCCTCGACGGCAACTCATCATCCTCACCCAAGTATGGTTTCAAATCTGCAACATTAAAACTAGTGGAAACACCAAACTCCATGGGCAAGTCAAGAACATAAGCATTATCGTTTATCTTGGTTAGCACTTTAAAAGGACCAGCAGCACGAGGCATCAGTTTAGAACGACGGAAAGTAGGAAATCTATCTTTACGTAAGTGCAACCAAACCAAATCACCAGGTTCAAAAGAAATATGTTTTCTACCTTTACTACCAGCAACTTGATACTTTTTATTAGCAATGGCAATGTTGTGTTGTGTTTCTTCATGCAATTGTTTCATGTGATCAATATGAGCAAGAGCATCAAGATGTGGTTCATCCTCAGCATCAATAGCAAACAAATCAATAGGCGCCTTAGGAACATAGCCATAAACAACCTCAAAAGGACACATCTTAGTGGCAGAATGTGTAGCACGATTATAAGCAAATTCAACATGAGGTAAACAATCTTCCCAGCGTCTCAAATTTTTATCTAAAACAGCTCTAAGCATAGCAGACAAAGTTCTATTTACTACTTCAGTTTGCCCATCAGTTTGAGGATGACAAGTAGTACTAAACAGCAGCTTAGTTCCTAATTTATTCCAAAGAGAACGCCAAAAATGACTAAGAAACTTAGCATCAAGATCAGAGACAATTGTTTTAGAAATTCCATGCAATCTAACAATCTCTCTAAAGAATAATTCAGCAACATTTGAGGCATCATCAGTTTTATGACAAGGTATAAAATGAGCCATTTTAGAGAAACGATCAACAACCACAAAAATACTGTCCCTCCCCTTCTTAGTGCGAGGCAATCCCAAAACAAAATCCATCGAAATATCATGCCAAGGAGAAGAGGGAACAGGCAAGGGCATATACAAACCATGATTACCCAAATGAGATTTAGCTTTTTGACTTGTAGTACAGCGTGCAACAAGGCGCTCAACATCATGGTGCATCTGTGGCCAAAAGAAATGGTCGGCCAACACCTCATGTGTCTTGAAAACTCCGAAGTGACCCATAAGACCACCTCCATGCGCCTCCTGTAACAACAAAAGACGAACCGAGCTAGCTGGAATACACAGCTTGTTAGCACGAAACAGGAACCCATCCTGCATATGAAATTTGTCCCATGGTTTGCCATCCTTACAATGCATCATAATATCATGAAAATCAGCATCATTCACATATTGATCTTTCAAAGCTTGCAAACCAAAGATTTTAAAGTCTAATTGGGACAGCATCATATAACGACGAGACAAAGCATCGGCAATCACATTTTCCTTCCCGTTTTTATGTTTAATGATGTATGGAAAAGATTCAATAAATTCAACCCATGTAGCATGTCGACGATTCAGATTAGTTTGGGTTCTAATATGTTTCAAAGCCTCATGATCAGAATGAATAATAAATTCGCGAGGCCATAAATAATGCTGCCATGTTTACAAAGTTCTTACTAAAGCATAAAGTTCTTTATCATAAGTGGAATATTTAAGAGCAGCACCACTTAACTTCTCACTAAAATAAGCAATGGGTTTATGATCTTGCAACAAAACAGCACCCAAACCAATTCCACTAGCATCACATTCCAATTCAAACACTTTATCAAAATTAGGCAATTGTAAGAGAGGAGCATGAGTTAACCGTTCCTTTAAAGTGTTGAATGCGTCGTCTTGTGGTGCGTCCCACTCAAATGGCGCACCCTTCTTGGTCAGCTCATGTAATGGTGCAGCAATAGAACTGAAATCCCGCACAAAACGACGATAGAAGCCTGCAAGACCAAGAAAACTGCGAACCTGTGTGACCGTCGTCGGTTGGGGCCAACTCTGAATGGCGTCCACCTTGCTGCTATCGACCTCAATGCCCTGTGGAGTAACAACATATCCAAGAAACAAAACACGTTGCGTGCAAAAAGTGCATTTTTCCATGTTCCCAAACAAGTGAGCAGCACGCAAAGCATCAAAAACAGCACGCAAATGATCTAAATTCTCATTCATGGATTTGCTGTATATAAGGATATCATCAAAATAGACAATAACAAATATTCCAATGAAAGGCCGAAGAACTTCATTCATTAAGCGCATAAAAGTGCTAGGAGCATTAGACAATCCAAACGGCATAACCAACCATTCATACAAGCCAAATTTAGTTTTAAAAGCCGTTTTCCATTCATCTCCTAATTTCATTCTTATTTGATGGTAACCACTACGTAAATCAACCTTAGAGAAAATTGTGGCACCACTAAGTTCATCAAGCATATCATCAAGGCGTGGTATAGGATATCGATAACGAATTGTAATATTGTTAATTGCACGACAATCTACACACATACGCCAAGAACCATCTTTCTTAGGAACAAGCAAAACAGGAACCGAACAAGGGCTGAGAGACTCACGAATGTAACCTTTATCAAGCAATGCCTGCACTTGACGCTGAATTTCTTTCGTCTCCTCAGGATTTGTGCGGTACGGGGCGCGATTAGGAAGCTGTGCGCCTGGAATTAAATCAATCTGATGTTCCATGCCACGAATAGGAGGAAGACCCGGCGGCAATTCAGCGGGAAAAACATCTTTATAGTCCTGCAAAAGGTTAGCAACAACAGGAGGAATATGCAACATAGGCGCCTCATCTAGTGAAACAAGCATACGAGAGCAAACTAGCGCATAGCAAAGCAGATTAGCATCATGTAATTCATCAAAATCAGCACGTGTAGCAAGCAAGATAGGGTTATTCAATTTGATCTCATGTTGAATAGGTGCAACAGGAGGCGATGTAACCAATTTTGCAGCTTTTGTCGCTCGAGCAATATCATCTTTAAGAACTTGTTCAGGTGTCATAGGATGAATAACAATTTTCTGACCCTTAAACATGAAGGAATAATAATTGGAGCGACCATGATGAACACTATCAACATCATATTGCCAAGGACGGCCAAGCAACAAAGAGCATGCTTCCATTGGAACAACATCACAATCTACAAAATCAGAATAGGCGCCAAGAGAGAAAGGAACACGTACCGAGCGCGTTACCTTTATTTTGCCGCCATCATTGAGCCATTGAACGTGATAAGGATGTGGATGCTTCCTTGTTGGCAATGACAACTGCTCCACCAAGGTCGTACTAGCCAAATTGTTGCAACTGCCACCATCGATGATTATACGGACCGCTCGTTCTTGCACAACGCCTTTGATATGAAAAATGTTGTGGCGCTGATGCTTTTCATCCTGAACGACCTGTGTACTAAGAACACGCTGCACAACAAGAGTGGCATACCTGTCGGCGGCACTAGAGTCGACATGAAGCTCCGTATTATCTACATGATTAGTGGCAAGCATAGTCTGATGAATATCCTCAGAATCACTAGCAGAAGAATACCCACCGTCGTCACGAATCAACATAGTTCGTTTATTTGGACAATCACGTATCACATGACCAAATCCTCGGCAACGGTGACACTGAATATCCCGAGCTCGTCCAGACGACGAGGAGGACGGCACGAACGAGGCAGATTTGGCCGTGGATGGAGCACTCGACTTGGACGTGGTCGAGGAGTGGTCGCGTTGATGAGGACATCAACGACATACGAATAATGACGACGGAAGATGGCGCGCCAAACCAAGCTGTCACGCTTCCACCTCTCGTCGTCGCGCCTCCTCGAGTTACGGATCCATCTTCTAACGAGACGACGACGTACAAGGGCCCAATCACTAGAGCTCGAGCCCAGGAATTGAAGACGGTTTTGATGCTAAGGAACGACGGCCCAGGATGATGTCGCCCGAAGGCCCACGTGGCCCAAGTCGCACGACTCCCTCTCCACCGCGCGCCTCTCCACTTCAGCCGGCCCTAGATGCCTCGTCCTCCCCCTATATAGTCAAGGGCTGCGCCCCTTGTAATCTTTGAGTTTTGTTTTAAGTTTAGCTTAGCTATACATCCGTCTCTCGACGTGAATTCAGAACTCCACCTTCGTGCAATACATCAGATTGCTCGCCTCTAATTCTTGCTCGTTCTTCGATTGCGCGTAAGAATTGATCCTCGTGATCAGGTTGATCTTGTTTACCGCAAGGTTAATATCCTCCGGAAGTTGGTTCAGCGATTGCATTGGCGCTTCGGCTTGCTCGTCGTAGTCGGATCGTGAGGGTCAACATCCACCAAATCGAAGTTATCTCCACTCGCCGAAAGATCGGGCACTCTACACCTATCAAGTGGTATCAGATTCCAGTGTTTCTCGGTGAGTTTTATCCAAGTCCACATAAACCAAAAATTACAAAAAAAAAGTTTACCCCAGTACGGTTTTGAGCCTCGCACTTTCGTTCACTAATTTGCGTTGTTGAGTTTTTGTGCTTTCGCTTTTGATCGTTGCTGGTACACTGTGTTTCATCGTTTTCTTCCTATCATCGTCGTATCCTTCCGCCGTGCCGCGTGTTTTCACCACCACAGTTTGCTTTCCGCCGCATCTGTTTATCCTGTCTCGCTTGCCAAATTTATCCGCTGCACCGTGAGTCCGGGTCAATCACTGCCTCGATGATCGAGTCCTACTCGGTTACGTCGTGTCCCGCTCGCCTCGCTGATCGAGTCCTACTCGGTTACGTCGTGACCCGCTCGCCTCGCCCTGTGTTTAGTTCTGTTCGGCTTCGTGTGTCCCGCTCGCCTCGCTGATCGAGTCCTACTCGGTTACGTCGTGACCCGCTCGCCTCGCCCTGTGTTTAGTTCTGTTCGGCTTCGTGTGTCCCGCTCGCCTCGCTGATCGAGTCCTACTCGGTTACGTCGTGACCCGCTCGCCTCGCCCTGTGTTTGTTTCTGCTCGGTTTCGTTTGTTCCTACTCTAGAGAGAGAGAGAGAGAGAGAGAGAGTCTCATCTTTTTATTACCGTTCTACCCCTGCCTCAAAAAAAAAAGTGCTTGTGCTTAATTGCTTATTTGAGGTCTCATTGTTTATATTTTCAGCAAAAAGTATTAAAAAAAAAAAGAGAAAAAAAAAGAAAGAAAAAGAGAAAAAAAAAGAAAGAAAAAAAAAAGAGAAAAAAAAAGAGCGGCCGAGCAACACAGGCGACGCATTCTTGCTGCACTTTGTTTTGATCCTTTTTTTTTTTCCTTCCTCTTGCACTTGTACCGGCAGCAATCTTTTCGCGTTTAGCACCATTATTCAGCTTTGCAGTTATTGTTTGAATTGTGCTAACCCTTGGATTGAGTGCGCGCCATCTTCCGTCGTCATTATTCGTATGTCGTTGATGTCCTCATCATTGTTCCTCATCCTTGTAGCTAGAGCTAGGCACAAACTTACCCACATTCTCACTCTCCTTGTCACACCTCTCAAATCCCATGCCCAAGTTGTAGGTTGACCTACTGGCACTTTCTTTGACTCTTGCTAAGTTACTCTCAATCTTCTCCTCACTCACTAGGGTTCTTTGGAGACGAGAGATGAGATAGTCATTTTCTTGAGTTAGGATTTTGTTTTCCTCTTTAGTAATTGCAAGCTTATCCTTAAGAGAATCACACACTACACATGATGGTGGGAGAACTTTCAAGCGAGTCTCATCTAGTAGCTTGTACTCGAGCTCTTTGATTTTTGAGGGTTGGAGCTTCCAACTCATTAGTGAGCATGAGGCATTTCTGACATGCACCCAAAAGAGTTGGTCTAGCTTTGAATTCATCGAGCTCTTTAAGGGCACTCTCAAGCTGACTGGCAACTTGAGCATGCACACTTTCCCTCTAACTGATATCATTCATCACAACTTGACAAGACTCACACTCAACATCAGCATTTTTAGCAAGCTTGGACCTAAGCGAAGTGATCTCACACTCAGCACTCTCCAACTTAGACTTAAACTCTCTATTCTCACAAACAGCGTTGTGAAGCTTATCATCTTGCATGAGCAGAACATTGCGCAAATGATCAAGTTCAGAAGAGACCTCATCAAAAGTGGGAGGTACCTCGCTGGTGCCGGAGTCGGAGCCAGAGTCGGTGTCGTGATCGTTCTATGCCATGAAGCAAAGCCCGGTGAAGTCGTCCTTCCTCTTGTCTCGTGGCTTCTCAACCTCCTCCTTCGAGCTTGTAAGGCCTTCAGTTGATGTGAGGTCCACATCGCTCAAGGCGGCAACGCAGGCGCGTGCACTGGCCTTGGCAAACTTCTTGGAGTTCTTGCCTTTCTTATAGAAGCGGTTCTTCTTCTGCTTGAAGTCTTCAGTGTTGTTGTCGTGGTACCCGAACCTTCTTCTTCTTCTTGGGACAGTCAGCAATGAAGTGTCCCGGGTCACCACACTTGAAGTAGGTTCTTGAACCAACTCCTCTTCTCTCCTTGTGGTTGTTGTAGAACTTCCTGAACTTCCTTGTGAGCGAGGACAGCTCCTTGTCAGGAATGCACTCCATCTGTTCATCGGAAGATGCAACAAGAGAAGAAAGAGCAAACTCCCAAGAAGACTTGTCAAGTGTGTGGTTAGTATCATAAGAAGCACCACTGTGACTACCCTTTTGAGAGCTAGAAAGCAAAGCCATGCTAGAAGCAGGATTAGCAAGATTAGGACGAGACTTTCTAGATAGTTCATGAGATTTTAGCTTGCTATACAGCTGCTCACAGTCCAGGGTATTGAAATCGGCAGTTTCTTCTAGTGCAGCAATCTTAACCCCCCAAGCACTTTCATCCAGAGAATACAACAGTTGGTTAGATCTATCATTATCATTGTACACAAGGTTACCACAAGCCCGCAAGTTGCACACAATGGCCTCAAACCTATAAAAAGTGCCATCTAGTGAAAGTTGCCTAGAGGGGGGGGGGGGTGAATAGGCAAATCTAAAAATCCTACGAAATTGGACTTAAACAAATTTCTTAGACTGACCGGCAGTGCCGATGTCGGTGATCGGTAGTGCCGATGGCCACTACCGATGGGCGATCGACAGTGCTGATGGATAAACAGACAGTCGTGTGAAATCTAGGTTTAAGTGGTTTCGTTGTTACTATGTGATAATTGACTACAACAGTAGAATAAAAGGAACGCTATGACAATAGGAAATAACAAAACAAGGGCTACTCAAGTAGATCTAGCAATTTAAGTAAATATAAGAACAAACCCTAGATAATGAGTAATTAAACAACAAATAAATAAAAGAGCACACGGAGACATAAGATTTGTTACCGAAGTTTGGGTTCACAAAGAACCGTACGTCTCCGTTGAGAAGTCCACAAAGGACCGGGTCTCTTTCAACCCTATTCTCACTCAAGCGACCAAAAAGATCGAGCTCGAGTTCTCCACTAGCAAATCCCTTGCGGGATGGGTGATACAAACTCCTGAGGCGTTACCACACAAGTTGGAAGCTCTAAGGGCACCTCTAACCGTCTAGGACCAAAGCTCTAAGAGTAACAAGCACAAGTTACAAAGATGATTAAACCGAATGCTCAAGAGTAGAGGGGTGCTCTTTTCACTAGGAATCAATGGCTCACTTGATGAGGACATCAACGACATACGAATAATGACGACGGAAGATGGCGCGCCAAACCAAGCTGTCACGCCTACACCTCTCGTCGTCGCGCCTCCTCGAGTTACGGATCCATCTTCTAACGAGACGACGACGTACAAGGGCCCAATCACTAGAGCTCGAGCCCAGGAATTGAAGACGGTTTTGATGCTAAGGAACGACGGCCTAGGATGATGTCGCCCGAAGGCCCACGTGGCCCAAGTCGCACGACTCCCTCTCCACCGCTCGCCTCTCCACTTCAGCCGGCCCTAGATGCCTGGTCCTCCCCCTATATAGTCAAGGGCTACGCCCCTTGTAATCTTTGAGTTTTGTTTTAAGTTTAGCTTAGCTATACATCCGTCTCTCGACGTGAATTCAGAACTCCACCTTCGTGCAATACATCAGATTGCTCACCTCTAATTCTTGCTCGTTCTTCAATTGCGCGTAAGAATTGATCCTCGTGATCAGGTTGATCTTGTTTACCGCAAGGTTAATATCCTCCGGAAGTTGGTTCAGCGATTGCATTGGCGCTTCGGCTTGCTCGTCATAGTCGGATCGTGAGGGTCAACATCCACCAAATCGAAGTTATCTCCACTCGCCGAAAGATCGGGCACTCTACACCTATCAAGTGGTATCAGATTCCAGTGTTTCTCGGTGAGTTTTATCCAAGTCCACATAAAAAGAAAACTACAACAAAAAAAGTTTACCCCAGTACGGTTTTGAGCCTTGCACTTTCGTTCAATAATTTGCGTTGTTGAGTTTTTGTGCTTTCGCTTTTGATCGTTGCTGGTACACTGTGTTTCATCGTTTTCTTCCTATCATCGTCGTATCCTTCCGCCGTGCCGCGTGTTTTCACCACCACAGTTTGCTTTCCGCCGCATCTGTTTACCCCGTCTCGCTTGCCAAATTTTCCCACTGCACCGTGAGTCCGGGTCAATCACTGCCTCGACGATCGAGTTCTACTCGGTTACGTCGTGACCCGCTCGCCTCGCCCTGTGTTTAGTTCTGTTCGGTTTCGTGTGTCCCGCTCGCCTCGCTGAGCGAGTCCTACTCGGTTACGTCATGACCCGCTCGCCTCGCCCTGTGTTTAGTTCTGTTCGGTTTCGTGTGTCCCGCTCGCCTCGCTGATCGAGTCCTACTCGGTTACGTCGTGACCCGCTCGCCTCGCCCTGTGTTTGTTTCTGCTCGGTTTCGTTTGTTCCTACTCTAGAGAGAGAGAGAGAGAGAGAGTCTCATCTTTTAATTACCATTCTACCCCTGCTTAAAAAAAAGCGCTTGTGCTTAATTGCTTATTTGAGGTCTCATTGTTTATATTTTCAGCAAAAAGTATTAAAAAATAAGAAAAAAAAGAAAAAAAAAGAGAAAAAAAAAGAAAGAAAAAAAATAGAGAAAAAAAAAGAGCGGCCGAGCAACACAGGCGACGCGTTCTTGCTGCTCTTTGTTTTGATCCTTTTTCCTTCCTCTTGCACTTGTACCGGCATCAATCTTTTCGCATTTAGCACCATTATTTAGCTTTGCAGTTATTGTTTGAATTGTGCTAACCCTTGGATTGAGTACAGCCTCCTAGCCCCACAAATTTTCTACTACGAGCAGGTTTTTGTTTCACCACGCAATCGCTCCACCAATCTTCCACCGGTTTTACCTGTGGTTGCAGTTCACGCTTGCGTGCTTGGTAATGACGGGTAAGAATTTGATAACAGCTTTTTGATTGAGCTTTTCATCCACCACTCACCTCTCGTTGTAGGATCCCGCTTTTTGTATTGCTTGTGTTTCTATGGCAGAAAACAGCTCGAAGTCGGAGGAGCTCACCCTCCAGGATGTCCAGGCACAGGTAGATGGTCTACAAAACGACATGAAGACGATGCACGAGAGACTTGACTCTACGGTCACTTCGTCGAATGAGCGTTTTGATCAACTGGACCTTACTGATACGGCTGCTCGCACCACGCTCGCGACGATCATGACTCGTCTTGAGGCCATGTCGACGCAGCTTGGGACCATGACGACGCAGCTCACGGAGTTGCAACATGCACGTGACTACGACGCCGACACCGAGCAGGACGACGACAAAAGTGCCAAATGATTTTCGGGTTCTAGCGAGGTGGCACGAAGTGGGGTGAGGGCCTTTTATACAAGTGGCTCAAAAAGAGTCGTTGGCCTGTCTGGACGCCCCGCACCGGCACTGCCGATCGAGCCATCAGCATTGCCGGTAGGGTTTCTGACACACTGTCATAGATCTGCACGCAAGGATTCGGCCCGCACCAGCGCTGTCGATCAAGACATCGGCACTGCCAATGACGCAGCCACAGAGAAGACAAGACATCTCTGGAGACCTTGACCAGCACTGCCGATCGCAGCCAGCCAGGTTACTGTGCAAAGGTTTAGTATTGTCTATTATAAGAATCCTTACGCATAGACTTGACTTGATTGGTACCCTCATGGTACATGTAAAGCTTTGCCCAAATGGCATGTGCAGTATCAAGATGAGCAACACGGTCATGTTCATTCCTACCTAGAGCAAAAAGCAGGATATTGACGGCTTTGGAGTTGTTTTCATACCTGGTTAACTCACCTGCAGATGTAGTGTTGAGGTCTTTTGGTATAGCACACTCCTTCTCAACGATCTCCCAAATTGGACGTCCTTGGCTTAAGAGATAAGCCTTGGTCCGTGACTTCCAGTAGGGAAAGTCCTCTCCATCAAACATCTAGAGCTTGACTGCATGCTTCTCCATGTCGCCCTCGGATCACAAAGCCGGTCAAGGTCAACTAGTAATCAAACCGGCTCTAATACCAATTGAAGGACCGAGAAGGCGACCAGGGGGGGTGAATGGGAGCCAATTAAAATTCTTCACAAGAACTTGGCCTAGATCCCAATTACTACCCAACCCAACCTCTAACCGAGTCACCAAGATTACACACACCAACATATGATGTGCTAACCCTAGGAATGACTCAAACCAAAAGCACACATAGCAGAAACTTAAGAGGGACAAAAAGAGAAGCAAGGAAGATCCGAGAAATCACAACACTAGCTTGACAGAAGTTTCGTGGTACCCGATGAAAGTTTTGAAGTCCCTAGAAAAGGTTCTGACTCTCACGGAAGTTTCGGGCAACGGAAGTTCTATCACTCACGGAAGTTCTGTGGTCCTTGACGGAAGTTCCGTCATGGTGACGGAAGTTCTGTCCTGGCGACGGAAGTTCTGTCATGGGCAAAACAGCAGCTCTGTTTCGAAAACAAAATTGCCAAAACCCTATCAAATGAACTCCCAAAATCATGAAATTTGGATCAGATCATCCTCAATACATCACGACACTCCTCTAAAGAGATCCACTCAAATAGCACAAGAAATCATCATGGATTTCAGATCTCGTTCCAAGAACACCGAAAAGGGGAAACTTGAGAAAACTTTGAAATCGAAGGTGCTAGAGCTCTTGATTAGATCAAGGACCCATATAGGATTGTTCTAGCTCATCATAGCACCAAGATCCTCAAGAAATCCGACCCAAACACTCACCCAAAAATGAGATCGAAAATTCCCACGAAAATAGCTCCCAAAATAGAGAAAAAGAGAAGTTCGGGAGTTAGGGAGAAAAGAAGAACTTGAGCACAAATTTGAATCTCATATCGTTAATTCATCAAGTCAAGATATATGGATACATGGCTAGGAAGCCACCCTCTTCCTCCCACTATTTGGAAGAGAAAGAGATGTCTCTCGCACACCCACTCCTCTCCTCTATTACATGAAGACCTCTCCTAGCACTTTGAATGAAGACCTGAGGCAAGGCTAAGGGAAAGAGAGGCACCTCTTCCACCAGCCCAACCTCTCCTTATATAGGCTTAGGGGTTTTCCTAAAGACCATCCAACCCCTCAACAACAATACACTGCCACCTACCACCAGGGGCATAACCGTTCAACTTTTTCCTCATCGCTTGAACACCATCGAGCCCTTCACGACTTTGCTTCGCTTCGAAGCAAGCTCCGCGATGGTGCCACGTGCACCTCCAATAGCTGCTAACGGTTTTGAGGCCCAAACCGGGAAACCACCTTGAACGCTTCTCAAAGCACGACTTCTTGATCCTGACGCGTGTCACCTCGTCCCGTGATCCTCCTCGTTGGCAAGTCTCTCCCGCCTCCGGTCCATTGGAAGCCTCTACTTGCACCGACGCTCGATCACCTTTGACTTGATCAACCCCATCGTCTTGATCACCACCCACGGTGTTGAGGCTCAACCGTGAAACCGTCCGTGCTCCTTGCCTCTCCACATGTACGGTGTGGATCACCCTTGACTTCACCTGGCCTCCTGATCGTCCGGTCCCAAGTCTCCTACTTGTGCCCGATCCTCTCGCTGTTGACTGCCAAGTTGACTCAGTGACCTACACATCATGAGACAAGCAAAGACATTTCCCATCTCCTACAACTCTTCAACATCCTCACCAACTCCGGTTAGTCAAAACCATGACATGCACAACCTCATGTAATCCCTAGATTCCCGCATTTCAACTCAAATACAAATTCCGCCAAAGTCAATTACTCATCACATATTGCAAACCATGGCATATCTCAACACGGTTTCTCAGATACCATGTTGAGAGTGGTGACATTTGATCTCAAATACATTGACACTAAACACCAGTTGGCTAATATTCTCACCAAGCCCCTAGATGCTTAAAGATTTGCTTTTCTACGGGGGGAGCTTGGTGTTTGCCATCCTTATGGCATCATTTGACGGGGAGTTTCTCTTGTTGTATATATGTATCTTACATTTTCACATTGCATCTCATATGTAATATATGCATTTGTAGATGAGCTTTGATTCTTATGCCTTCTTGTATTTCTCATTGCTATGATTGAGCTTGAGCTAAGTTGTGTGGATGTGATAGCAGTCTCTCTGTTGGCACTTCCCTAGTGCCCCTTTTATATGTGAATATTACCCCAATTAGAGCATAATTGATACTAATTTAGGCCATTTACCTGTGATATTGTCCAAATATTTGTATATGTGTTGTTTTGGAGCTTTATTGCAGAAACAGGTAAAATTGGTGATTAATGCAATAATGGAGAAGACAGGAGTCCAGAACTGACAAAAAGCACTGAAGAAGCCCAGTGCGCCGATCGGCGCAATCCATGAGCCGATCGGCGCAAGGGTGTTTTGGCCCACAGAAGTGACCGAGGCCCATTCCACATGTTTATGGAAGTTATCTACGCAAGACACTTGAAGATATTTGTCTAGAAGATTTATGGAACTTCAAGAAGATTTATGTAACTTCAAGATCTCAACATGCAGTACAAGACTTTATCTCGAAGGAAAAAGCCCACATGGCAGCTGTGGAAGACAGAGGAACCGACTCGGGGAAGAAACCAGAGAAGACACGGCTTGCGTCGATCGGCGCAATCCTGCACCGATCGGCGCAACCTCCTTATTTGCTAGAAACCGAGTCCTTTACGAGTAGAACCCCTATAATTACTTGTAAACCCTCGCCGTAGAGAGAGGAGGTGACAGAGGGACACCAGATCCGTGAGTTAGAGCCATCGGGGCTTGCCCCGTTAGAATAGATGTCTAGTTGAGTTTCAAGAACCATTGGAGTTAAGAGTTGATCCGTCAAGGTAGGCCATCTCGACGGGGATGAATCTTACTCTATATATGTCAAGGATGATTGAATATGTTGATGATGGTTTTGGTGATTTGTCTATCTTGATTCTATAATCATGCATGTGCTTATTCCAATTGTGATGAGGACATCAACGACATACGAATAATGACGACAGAAGATGGCGCGCCAAACCAAGCTGTCACGCCTCCACCTCTCGTCGTCGCGCCTCCTCGAGTTATGGATCCATCTTCTAACGAGACGACGACGTACAAGGGCCCAATCACAAGAGCTCGAGCCCAGGAATTGAAGACGGTTTTGATGCTAAGGAACGACGGCCCAGGATGATGTCGCCCGAAGGCCCACGAGGCCCAAGTCGCACGACTCCCTCTCCACCGCGTGCCTCTCCACTTCAGCCGGCCCTAGATGCCTCGTCCTCCCCCTATATAATCAAGGGCTGCGCCCCTTGTAATCTTTGAGTTTTGTTTTAAGTTTAGCTTAGCTATACATCCGTCTCTCGACGTGAATTCAGAACTCCATCTTCGTGCAATACATCAGATTGCTCGCCTCTAATTCTTGCTCGTTCTTCGATTGCGCGTAAGAATTGATCCTCGTGATCAGGTTGATCTTGTTTACCGCAAGGTTAATATCCTCCGGAAGTTGGTTCAGCGATTGCATTGGCGCTTCGGCTTGCTCGTCGTAGTCGGATCGTGAGGGTCAACATCCACCAAATCGAAGTTATCTCCACTCGCCGAAAGATCGGGCACTCTACACCTATCAAGTGGTATCAGATTCCAGTGTTTCTCGGTGAGTTTTATCCAAGTCCACATAAACCAAAAATTACAAAAAAAAAGTTTACCCCAGTACGGTTTTGAGCCTCGCACTTTCGTTCAATAATTTGCGTTGTTGAGTTTTTGTGCTTTCGCTTTTGATCGTTGCTGGTACACTGTGTTTTATCGTTTTCTTCCTATCATCGTCGTATCCTTCCGCCGTGCCGCGTGTTTTCACCATCACAGTTTGCTTTCCGCCGCATCTGTTTTCTCCACATCATATCATCGACCGTGAGTCCGGGTCGATCACTGCCTCGACGATCGAGTCCTACTCGGTTACGTCGTGATCCGCTCGCCTCACTGATCGAGTCCTACTCGGTTACATCGTGACCCACTCGTATCGCCCTGTGTTTGTTTCTGCTCGGTTTCGTTTGTTCCTACTCTAGAGAGAGAGAGAGAGAGAGGAAAAAAAAAGTGCTTGTGCTTAATTGCTTATTTGAGGTCTCATTGTTTATATTTTCAGCAAAAAGTATTAAAAAAAAAGAGAAAAAAAAAAGAAAGAAAAAGAGAAAAAAAAAAGAAAGAAAAAAAAAAGAGAAAAAAAAAGAGCGGCCGAGCAACACAGGCGACGCGTTCTTGCTGCACTTTGTTTTGATCCTTTTTTTTTCCTTCCTCTTGCACTTGTACCGGCAGCAATCTTTTCGCGTTTAGCACCATTATTCAGCTTTGCAGTTATTGTTTGAATTGTGCTAACCCATGGATTGAGTGCAGCCTCCTAGCCCCACAAATTTTCTACTACGAGCAGGTTTTTGTTTCACCACGCAATCGCTCCTTCAATCTTCCACCGGTTTTACCTGTGGTTGCAGTTCACGCTTGCGTGCTTGGTAAGGACGGGTAAGAATTTGATAACAGCTTTTTGATTGAGCTTTTCACCCACCACTCACCTCTCGTTGTAGGATCCCGCTTTTTGTATTGCTTGTGTTTCTATGGCAGAAAACAGCTCGAAGTCGGAGGAGCTCACCCTCCAGGATGTCCAGGCACAGGTTGACGGTTTACAAAACGACATGAAGACGATGCACGAGAGACTTGACTCTACGGTCACTTCGTCGAATGAGCGTTTTGATCAACTGGACCTCGCTGATACGGCTGCCCGCACCACGCTCGCGACGATCATGACTCGTCTTGAGGCCATGTCGACGCAGCTTGGGACCATGACGACGCAGCTCACGGAGTTGCAACATGCACGTGACTACGGCGCCGACACCGAGCAGGACGACGACAATCGCCGTGGTCGTGCTCGTAGGGTACGTGTTCCTATTAATGATTCTTTTGCCAAAATAAAATTTCGTATTCCCACTTTTAATGGCAAATATGATCCGGGTGCTTATCTTGATTGGGAATTAGAGGTTGAACAAAAATTTGCATGCCATGATATTCCTGCTAATTTACAAGTTAAGGCTGCTATTAGTGAATTTACTGAATTTGCTTTACTTTGGTGGCGTGAGTATAGACAAAGATATCCTGATAATATTCCAGCCACTTGGACGGCATTAAAAGCTGCTATGCGTCATCGTTTTGTGCCGTCATATTATGCTAGAGATTTGCTTAATCAAATGCAGCGTTTTCAACAAGGTTCACTTTCCGTAGAGGATTATTATCAAGCTTTACAAAAGGGTATGATTCGCTGTGGTTTAGTTGAACTGGATGATGCTGCTATGGCTCGCTTTAGGGGTGGGTTAAATCGTGAAATTCAGAACATTCTTGATTATAAGCATTATGATGATATGACCACCTTATTTGAATATGCTTGTAAAGCTGAACGTGAAGTGCAGGATCGACAATCTTCGTCAAGACCTAACATTTTTGTAGGGTCCAAGACGCCTTCAGCTCCACGGTCGACACCTCCTTCCACGTCGCGCGACCACTCCTCGACCACGTCCAAGTCGAGTGCTCCATGATAGGTGTAGAGTGCCCGATCTTTCGGCGAGTGGAGATAACTTCGATTTGGTGGATGTTGACCCTCACGATCCGACTACGACGAGCAAGCCGAAGCGCCAATGCAATCGCTGAACCAACTTCCGGAGGATATTAACCTTGCGGTAAACAAGATCAACCTGATCACGAGGATCAATTCTTACGCGCAATCGAAGAACGAGCAAGAATTAGAGGCGAGCAATCTGATGTATTGCACGAAGGTGGAGTTCTGAATTCACGTCGAGAGACGGATGTATAGCTAAACTAAACTTAAAACAAAACTCAAAGATTACAAGGGGCGCAGCCCTTGACTATATAGGGGGAGGACGAGGCATCTAGGGCCGGCTGAAGTGGAGGGGCGCGCGGTGGAGAGGGAGTCGTGCGACTTGGGCCACGTGGGCCTTCGGGCCACATCATCCTGGGCCGTCGTTCCTTAGCATCAAAACCGTCTTCAATTCCTGGGCTCGAGCTCTAGTGATTGGGCCCTTGTACGTCGTCGTCTCGTTAGAAGATGGATCCGTAACTCGAGGAGGCGCGACGACGAGAGGTGGAGGCGTGACATCTTGGTTTGTCGTGCCATCTTCCGTCGTCATTATTCGTATGTCGTTGATGTCCTCATCATCCTCCCCTTCTTGAAGTGAAGTCGTCCTCGACGGCAACTCATCATCCTCACCCAAGTATGGTTTCAAATCTGCAACATTAAAACTAGTGGAAACACCAAACTCCATGGGCAAGTCAAGAACATAAGCATTATCGTTAATCTTGGTTAGCACTTTAAAAGGACCAGCAGCACGAGGCATCAGTTTAGAACGACGCAAAGTAGGAAATCTATCTTTACGCAAGTGCAACCAAACCAAATCACCAGGTTCAAAAGAAATATGTTTTCTACCTTTACTACCAGCAACTTGATACTTTTTATTAGCAATGGCAATGTTGTGTTGTGTTTCTTCATGCAATTGTTTCATGTGATCAATATGAGCAAGAGCATCAAGATGTGGTTCATCCTCAGCATCAATAGAAAACAAATCAATAGGCGCCTTAGGAACATAGCCATAAACAACCTCAAAAGGACACATCTTAGTGGCAGAATGTGTAGCACGATTATAAGCAAATTCAACATGAGGTAAACAATCTTCCCAGCGTCTCAAATTTTTATCTAAAACAGCTCTAAGCATAGCAGACAAAGTTCTATTTACTACCTCAGTTTGCCCATCAGTTTGAGGATGACAAGTAGTACTAAACAGCAGCTTAGTTCCTAATTTATTCCAAAGAGAACGCCAAAAATGACTAAGAAACTTAGCATCACGATCAGAGACAATTGTTTTAGGAATTCCATGCAATCTAACAATCTCTCTAAAGAACAATTCAGCAACATTTGAGGCATCATCAGTTTTATGACAAGGTATAAAGTGAGCCATTTTAGAGAAACGATCAACAACCACAAAAATACTGTCCCTCTCCTTCTTAGTGCGAGGCAATCCCAAAACAAAATCCATCGAAATATCAAGCCAAGGAGAAGAGGGAACAGGCAAGGGCATATACAAACCATGATTACCCAAACGAGATTTAGCTTTTTGACATGTGGTACAGCGTGCAACAAGGCGCTCAACATCACGGCGCATCCGTGGCCAAAAGAAATGGTCGGCCAACACCTCATGTGTCTTGAAAACTCCGAAGTGACCCATAAGACCACCTCCATGCGCCTCCTGTAACAACAAAAGACGAACCGAGCTAGCTGGAATACACAGCTTGTTAGCACGAAACAGGAACCCATCCTGCATATGAAATTTACCCCAAGGTTTGCCATCCTTACAATGCATCATAATATCATGAAAATCAGCATCATTCACATATTGATCTTTCAAAGCGTGCAAACCAAAGATTTTAAAGTCTAATTGGGACAGCATCATATAACGACGAGACAAAGCATCGGCAATCACATTTTCCTTCCCGTTTTTATGTTTAATGATGTATGGAAAAGATTCAATAAATTCAACCCATTTAGCATGACGACGATTCAGATTAGTTTGGGTTCTAATATGTTTCAAAGCCTCATGATCAGAATGAATAATAAATTCGCGAGGCCATAAATAATGCTGCCATGTTTGCAAAGTTCTTACTAAAGCATAAAGTTCTTTATCATAAGTGGAATATTTAAGAGCAGCACCACTTAACTTCTCACTAAAATAAGCAATGGGTTTATGATCTTGCAACAAAACAGCACCCAAACCAATTCCACTAGCATCACATTCCAATTCAAACACTTTATCAAAATTAGGCAATTGTAAGAGAGGAGCATGAGTTAACCGTTCCTTTAAAGTGTTGAATGCGTCGTCTTGTGGTGCGCCCCACTCAAATGGCGCACCCTTCTTGGTCAGCTCATGTAATGGTGCAGCAATAGAACTGAAATCCCGCACAAAACGACGATAGAAGCCTGCAAGACCAAGAAAACTACGAACCTGTGTGACCGTCGTCGGTTGGGGCCAACTCTGAATGGCGTCCACCTTGCTGCTATCGACCTCAATGCCCTGTGGAGTAACAACATATCCAAGAAACGAAACACGTTGCGTGCAAAAAGTGCATTTTTCCATGTTCCCAAACAAGTGAGCAGCACGCAAAGCATCAAAAACAGCACGCAAATGCTCTAAATGCTCATTCATGGATTTGCTGTATATAAGGATATCATCAAAATAGACAACAACAAATATTCCAATGAAAGACCGAAGAACTTCATTCATTAAGCGCATAAAAGTGCTAGGAGCATTAGACAATCCAAACGGCATAACCAACCATTCATACAAGCCAAATTTAGTTTTAAAAGCCGTTTTCCATTCATCTCCTAATTTCATTCTTATTTGATGGTAACCACTACGTAAATCAACCTTAGAGAAAATTGTGGCACCACTAAGTTCATCAAGCATATCATCAAGGCGTGGTATAGGATATCGATAACGAATTGTAATATTGTTAATTGCACGACAATCTACACACATACGCCAAGAACCATCTTTCTTAGGAACAAGCAAAACAGGAACCGAACAAGGGCTGAGAGACTCACGAATGTAACCTTTATCAAGCAATGCCTGCACTTGACGCTGAATTTCTTTCGTCTCCTCAGGATTTGTGCGGTACGGGGCGCGATTAGGAAGCTGTGCGCCTGGAATTAAATCAATCTGATGTTCTATGCCACGAATAGGAGGAAGACCCGGCGGCAATTCAGCGGGAAAAACATCTTTATAGTCCTGCAAAAGGTTAGCAACAACAGGAGGAATATGCAACATAGGCGCCTCATCTAGTGAAACAAGCATACGAGAGCAAACTAGCGCATAGCAAAGCAGATTAGCATCATGTAATTCATCAAAATCAGCACGTGTAGCAAGCAAGATAGGGTTATTCAATTTGATCTCATGTTGAACAGGTGCAACAGGAGGCGATGTAACCAATTTTGCAGCTTTTGTCGCTCGAGCAATATCATCTTTAAGAACTTGTTCAGGTGTCATAGGATGAATAACAATTTTCTGACCCTTAAACATGAAGGAATAATAATTGGAGCGACCATGATGAACACTATCAACATCATATTGCCAAGGACGGCCAAGCAACAAAGAGCATGCTTCCATTGGAACAACATCACAATCTACAAAATCAGAATAGGCGCCAAGAGAGAAAGGAACACGTACCGAGCGCGTTACCTTTATTTTGCCGCCATCATTGAGCCATTGAACGTGATAAGGATGTGGATGCTTCCTTGTTGGCAATGACAACTGCTCCACCAAGGTCGTACTAGCCAAATTGTTGCAACTGCCACCATCGATGATTATACGGACCGCTCGTTCTTGCACAACGCCTTTGATATGAAAAATGTTGTGGCGCTGATGCTTTTCATCCTGAACGACCTGTGTACTAAGAACACGCTGCACAACAAGAGTGGCATACCTGTCGGCGGCACTAGAGTCGACATGAAGCTCCGTATTATCTGCATGATTAGTGGCAAGCATAGTCTGATGAATATCCTCAGAATCACTAGCAGAAGAATACCCACCGTCGTCACGAATCAACATAGTTCGTTTATTTGGACAATCACGTATCACATGACCAAATCCTCGGCAACGGTGACACTGAATATCCCGAGCTCGTCCAGACGACGAGGAGGACGGCACGAACGAGGCAGATTTGGCCGTGGATGGAGCACTCGACTTGGACGTGGTCGAGGAGTGGTCGCGTGACGTGGAAGGAGGTGTCGACCGTGGAGCTGAAGGCGTCTTGGACCCTACAAAAATGTTAGGTCTTGACGAAGATTGTCGATCCTGCACTTCACGTTCAGCTTTACAAGCATATTCAAATAAGGTGGTCATATCATCATAATGCTTATAATCAAGAATATTCTGAATTTCACGATTTAACCCACCCCTAAAGCGAGCCATAGCAGCATCATCCAGTTCAACTAAACCACAGCGAATCATACCCTTTTGCAAAGCTTGATAATAATCCTCTACGGAAAGTGAACCTTGTTGAAAACGCTGCATTTGATTAAGCAAATCTCTAGCATAATATGACGGCTAAAAACGATGACGCATAGCAGCTTTTAATGCCGTCCAAGTGGCTGGAATATTATCAGGATATCTTTGTCTATACTCACGCCACCAAAGTAAAGCAAATTCAGTAAATTCACTAATAGCAGCCTTAACTTGTAAATTAGCAGGAATATCATGGCATGCAAATTTTTGTTCAACCTCTAATTCCCAATCAAGATAAGCACCCGGATCATATTTGCCATTAAAAGTGGGAATACGAAATTTTATTTTGGCAAAAGAATCATTAATAGGAACACGTACCCTACGAGCACGACCACGGCGATTGTCGGCGCCGTAGTCACGTGCATGTTGCAACTCCGTGAGCTGCGTCGTCATGGTCCCAAGCTGCGTCGACATGGCCTCAAGACGAGTCATGATCGTCGCGAGCGTGGTGCGGGCAGCCGTATCAGCGAGGTCCAGTTGATCAAAACGCTCATTCGACGAAGTGACCGTAGAGTCAAGTCTCTCGTGCATCGTCTTCATGTCGTTTTGTAGACCGTCAACCTGTGCCTGGACATCCTGGAGGGTGAGCTCCTCCGACTTCGAGCTGTTTTCTGCGATAGAAACACAAGCAATACAAAAAGCGGGATCCTACAACGAGAGGTGAGTGGTGGGTGAAAAGCTCAATCAAAAAGCTGTTATCAAATTCTTACCCGTCCTTACCAAGCACGCAAGCGTGAACTGCAACCACAGGTAAAACCGGTGGAAGATTGGAGGAGCGATTGCGTGGTGAAACAAAAACCTGCTCGTAGTAGAAAATTTGTGGGGCTAGGAGGCTGCACTCAATCCAAGGGTTAGCACAATTCAAACAATAGCTGCAAAGCTGAATAATGCTGCTAAACGCGAAAAGATTGCTGCCGGTACAAGTGCAAGAGGAAGGAAAAAAAAGATCAAAACAAAGTGCAGCAAGAACGCGTCGCCTGTGTTGCTCGGCCGCTCTTTTTTTTTTTCTCTTCTTTTTTTTTTCTTTTTTTTTTCTTTTTTTTCTTTTTTTTCTCCTTTTTTTTAATACTTTTTGCTGAAAATATAAACAATGAGACCTCAAATAAGCAATTAAGCACAAGCACTTTTTTTTTTGAGGCAGGGGTAGAACGGTAATAAAAAGATGAGACTCTCTCTCTCTCTCTCTCTCTCTCTAGAGTAGGAACAAACGAAACCGAGCAGAAACAAACACAGGGCGAGGCGAGCGGGTCACGATGTAACCGAGTAGGACTCGATCAGCGAGGCGAGCGGGACACACGAAACCGAACAGAACTAAACACAGGGCGAGGCGAGCGGGTCACGACGTAACCGAGTAGGACTCGATCGTCGAGGCAGTGATTGACCCGGACTCACGGTGCAGCGGATAAATTTGGCAAGCGAGACGGGATAAACAGATGCGGCGGAAAGCAAACTGTGGTGGTGAAAACACGCGGCACGGCGGAAGGATACGACGATGATAGGAAGAAAATGATGAAACACAGTGTACCAGCAACGATCAAAAGCGAAAGCACAAAAACTCAACAACGCAAATTATTGAACGAAAGTGCGAGGCTCAAAACCGTACTGGGGTAAACTTTTTTTTTTGTAATTTTTGGTTTATGTGGACTTGGATAAAACTCACCGAGAAACACTGGAATCTGATACCACTTGATAGGTGTAGAGTGCCCGATCTTTCGGCGAGTGGAGATAACTTCGATTTGGTGGATGTTGACCCTCACGATCCGACTACGACGAGCAAGCCGAAGCGCCAATGCAATCGCTGAACCAACTTCCGGAGGATATTAACCTTGCGGTAAACAAGATCAACCTGATCACGAGGATCAATTCTTACGCGCAATCGAAGAACGAGCAAGAATTAGAGGCGAGCAATCTGATGTATTGCACGAAGGTGGAGTTCTGAATTCACGTCGAGAGACGGATGTATAGCTAAGCTAAACTTAAAACAAAACTCAAAGATTACAAGGGGCGCAGCCCTTGACTATATAGGGGGAGGACGAGGCATCTAGGGCCGGCTGAAGTGGAGGGGCGCGCGGTGGAGAGGGAGTCGTGCGACTTGGGCCACGTGGGCCTTCGGGCCACATCATCCTGGGCCGTCGTTCCTTAGCATCAAAACCGTCTTCAATTCCTGGGCTCGAGCTCTAGTGATTGGGCCCTTGTACGTCGTCGTCTCGTTAGAAGATGGATCCGTAACTCGAGGAGGCGCGACGACGAGAGGTGGAGGCGTGACATCTTGGTTTGTCGTGCCATCTTCCGTCGTCATTATTCGTATGTCGTTGATGTCCTCATCACTCCATCCACGGCCAAATCTGCCTCGTTCGTGCCGTCCTCCTCGTCGTCTGGACGAGCTCGTGATATTCAGTGTCACCGTTGCCGAGGATTTGGTCATGTGATACGTGATTGTCCAAATAAACGAACTATGTTGATTCGTGACGACGGTGGGTATTCTTCTGCTAGTGATTCTGAGGATATTCAGCAGACTATGCTTGCCACTAATCATGCAGATAATACGGAGCTTCATGTCGACTCTAGTGCCGCCGACAGGTATGCCACTCTTGTTGTGCAGCGTGTTCTTAGTACACAGGTCGTTCAGGATGAAAAGCATCAGCGCCACAACATTTTTCATATCAAAGGCGTTGTACAAGAACGAGCGGTCCGTATAATCATCGATGGTGGCAGTTGCAACAATTTGGCTAGTACGACAATGGTGGAGCAGTTGACATTGCCAACAAGGAAGCATCCACATCCTTATCACGTTCAATGGCTCAATGATGGCGGCAAAATAAAGGTAACGCGCTCGGTACGTGTTCCTTTCTCTCTTGGCGCCTATTCTGATTTTGTAGATTGTGATGTTGTTCCAATGGAAGCATGCTCTTTGTTGCTTGGCCGTCCTTGGCAATATGACGTCGATAGTGTTCATCATGGTCGCTCCAATTATTATTCCTTCATGTTCAAGGGTCAGAAAATTGTTATTCATCCTATGACACCTGAACAAGTTCTTAAAGATGATATTGCTCGAGCGACAAAAGCTGCAAAATTGGTTACATCGCCTCCTGTTGCACCTGTTCAACATGAGATCAAATTGAATAACCCTATCTTGCTTGCTACACGTGCTGATTTTGATGAATTACATGATGCTAATCTGCTTTGCTATGCGCTAGTTTGCTCTCGTATGCTTGTTTCACTAGATGAGGCGCCTATGTTGCATATTCCATCTGTTGTTGCTAACCTTTTGCAGGACTATAAAGATGTTTTTCCCGCTGAATTGCCGCCGGGTCTTCCTCCTATTCGTGGCATAGAACATCAGATTGATTTAATTCCAGGCGCACAGCTTCCTAATCGCGCCCCGTACCGCACAAATCCTGAGGAGACGAAAGAAATTCAGCGTCAAGTGCAGGCATTACTTGATAAAGGTTACATTCGTGAGTCTCTCAGCCCTTGTTCGGTTCCTGTTTTGCTTGTTCCTAAGAAAGATGGTTCTTGGCGTATGTGTGTAGATTGTCGTGCAATTAACAATATTACAATTCGTTATCGATATCCTATACCACGCCTTGATGATATGCTTGATGAACTTAGTGGTGCCACAATTTTCTCTAAGGTTGATTTACGTAGTGGTTACCATCAAATAAGAATGAAATTAGGAGATGAATGGAAAACGGCTTTTAAAACTAAATTTGGCTTGTATGAATGGTTGGTTATGCCGTTTGGATTGTCTAATGCTCCTAGCACTTTTATGCGCTTAATGAATGAAGTTCTTCGGTCTTTCATTGGAATATTTGTTGTTGTCTATTTTGATGATATCCTTATATACAGCAAATCCATGAATGAGCATTTAGATCATTTGCGTGCTGTTTTTGATGCTTTGCGTGCTGCTCACTTGTTTGGGAACATGGAAAAATGCACTTTTTGCACGCAACGTGTTTCGTTTCTTGGATATGTTGTTACTCCACAGGGCATTGAGGTCGATAGCAGCAAGGTGGACGCCATTCAGAGTTGGCCCCAACCGACGACGGTCACACAGGTTCGCAGTTTTCTTGGTCTTGCAGACTTCTATCGTCGTTTTGTGCGGGATTTCAGTTCTATTGCTGCACCATTACATGAGCTGACCAAGAAGGGTGCGCCATTTGAGTGGGGCGCACCACAAGACGACGCATTCAACACTTTAAAGGAACGGTTAACTCATGCTCCTCTCTTACAATTGCCTAATTTTGATAAAGTGTTTGAATTGGAATGTGATGCTAGTGGAATTGGTTTGGGTGCTGTTTTGTTGCAAGATCATAAACCCATTGCTTATTTTAGTGAGAAGTTAAGTGGTGCTGCTCTTAAATATTCCACTTATGATAAAGAACTTTATGCTTTAGTAAGAACTTTGCAAACATGGCAGCATTATTTATGGCCACGCGAATTTATTATTCATTCTGATCATGAGGCTTTGAAACATATTAGAACCCAAACTAATCTGAATCGTCGTCATGCTAAATGGGTTGAATTTATTGAATCTTTTCCATACATCATTAAACATAAAAACGGGAAGGAAAATGTGATTGCCGATGCTTTGTCTCGTCGTTATATGATGCTGTCCCAATTAGACTTTAAAATCTTTGGTTTGCAAGCTTTGAAAGATCAATATGTGAATGATGCTGATTTTCATGATATTATGATGCATTGTAAGGATGGGAAACCTTGGGGCAAATTTCATATGCAGGATGGGTTCCTGTTTCGTGCTAACAAGCTGTGTATTCCAGCTAGCTCGGTTCGTCTTTTGTTGTTACAGGAGGCGCATGGAGGTGGTCTTATGGGTCACTTCGGAGTTTTCAAGACACATGAGGTGTTGGCCGGCGATTTCTTTTGGCCACGGATGCGCCGTGATGTTGAGCGCCTTGTTGCACGCTGTACCACATGTCAAAAAGCTAAATCTCGTTTGGCTAATCATGGTTTGTATATGCCCTT
Source organism: Eleusine indica (assembly GCA_030378355.1). NCBI lineage: Eukaryota > Viridiplantae > Streptophyta > Magnoliopsida > Poales > Poaceae > Eleusine > Eleusine indica. The sequence continues at coordinate 23,572,129 of CM059500.1, forward strand.
GCCTGTTCCCTCTTCTCCTTGGCTTGATATTTCGATGGATTTTGTTTTGGGATTGCCTCGCACTAAGAAGGGGAGGGACAGTATTTTTGTGGTTGTTGATCGTTTCTCTAAAATGGCTCACTTTATACCTTGTCATAAAACTGATGATGCCTCAAATGTTGCTGAATTGTTCTTTAGAGAGATTGTTAGATTGCATGGAATTCCTAAAACAATTGTCTCTGATCGTGATGCTAAGTTTCTTAGTCATTTTTGGCGTTCTCTTTGGAATAAATTAGGAACTAAGCTGCTGTTTAGTACTACTTGTCATCCTCAAACTGATGGGCAAACTGAGGTAGTAAATAGAACTTTGTCTGCTATGCTTAGAGCTGTTTTAGATAAAAATTTGAGACGCTGGGAAGATTGTTTACCTCATGTTGAATTTGCTTATAATCGTGCTACACATTCTGCCACTAAGTTGTGTCCTTTTGAGGTTGTTTATGGCTATGTTCCTAAGGCGCCTATTGATTTGTTTGCTATTGATGCTGAGGATGAACCACATCTTGATGCTCTTGCTCATATTGATCACATGAAACAATTGCATGAAGAAACACAACACAACATTACCATTGCTAATAAAAAGTATCAAGTTGCTGGTAGTAAAGGTAGAAAACATATTTCTTTTGAACCTGGTGATTTGGTTTGGTTGCACTTGCGTAAAGATAGATTTCCTACTTTGCGTCGTTCTAAACTGATGCCTCGTGCTGCTGGTCCTTTTAAAGTGCTAACCAAGATTAACGATAATGCTTATGTTCTTGACTTGCCCATGGAGTTTGGTGTTTCCACTAGTTTTAATGTTGCAGATTTGAAACCATACTTGGGTGAGGATGATGAGTTGCCGTCGAGGACGACTTCACTTCAAGAAGGGGAGGATGATGAGGACATCAACGACATACGAATAATGACGACAGAAGATGGCGCGCCAAACCAAGCTGTCACGCCTCCACCTCTCGTCGTCGCGCCTCCTCGAGTTATGGATCCATCTTCTAACGAGACGACGACGTACAAGGGCCCAATCACTAGAGCTCGAGCCCAGGAATTGAAGACGGTTTTGATGCTAAGGAACGACGGCCCAGGATGATGTCGCCCGAAGGCCCACGAGGCCCAAGTCGCACGACTCCCTCTCCACCGCGTGCCTCTCCACTTCAGCCGGCCCTAGATGCCTCGTCCTCCCCCTATATAATCAAGGGCTGCGCCCCTTGTAATCTTTGAGTTTTGTTTTAAGTTTAGCTTAGCTATACATCCGTCTCTCGACGTGAATTCAGAACTCCATCTTCGTGCAATACATCAGATTGCTCGCCTCTAATTCTTGCTCGTTCTTCGATTGCGCGTAAGAATTGATCCTCGTGATCAGGTTGATCTTGTTTACCGCAAGGTTAATATCCTCCGGAAGTTGGTTCAGCGATTGCATTGGCGCTTCGGCTTGCTCGTCGTAGTCGGATCGTGAGGGTCAACATCCACCAAATCGAAGTTATCTCCACTCGCCGAAAGATCGGGCACTCTACACCTATCAAATTGCTTAGTTCTAGGCTAAGTAAGTAGATATTATCTTAATCATGGCGATTAGGATGGTGTTCGGATATTGTATTGATTATGGTTGCTTGATGATGCTAGTAGTGTGGTTTAGCGGTGATAGCACTAAGCCTGCGCAGCACTATTGGATAGTTGAGTAGGGTAAGATACTCACGCGATTAAGGGTTTCCTCTCGGCAGCGATAAATCAGGAGCCGCTCGGAAAGCAGGGTGGTCTTACATTGATCTATGTAATTACCCATTATGATGCTATTCAACTAGACTTTCTGGTTACGATCTTACTAGTTGATATCTGGCTACTCACTTAACAGCATAGGTTTACAAGATCTGGCACACTTTGGCTCAGATTCACTGGGTGCCGATCGGCTCAACTCCTGCGTGATGAGGACATCAAGGACATACGAATAATGACGACGGAAGATGGCGCGCCAAACCAAGCTGTCACGCCTCCACCTCTCGTCGTCGCGCCTCCTCGAGTTACGGATCCATCTTCTAACGAGACGACGACGTACAAGGGCCCAATCACTAGAGCTCGAGCCCAGGAATTGAAGACGGTTTTGATGCTAAGGAACGACGGCCTAGGATGATGTCGCCCGAAGGCCCACGTGGCCCAAGTCGCACGACTCCCTCTCCACCGCGCGCCTCTCCACTTCAGCCGGCCCTAGATGCCTCGTCCTCCCCCTATATAGTGATAGGTGTAGAGTGCCCGATCTTTCGGCGAGTGGAGATAACTTCGATTTGGTGGATGTTGACCCTCACGATCCGACTACGACGAGCAAGCCGAAGCGCCAATGCAATCGCTGAACCAACTTCCGGAGGATATTAACCTTGCGGTAAACAAGATCAACCTGATCACGAGGATCAATTCTTACGCGCAATCGAAGAACGAGCAAGAATTAGAGGCGAGCAATCTGATGTATTGCACGAAGGTGGAGTTCTGAATTCACGTCGAGAGACGGATGTATAGCTAAGCTAAACTTAAAACAAAACTCAAAGATTACAAGGGGCGCAGCCCTTGACTATATAGGGGGAGGACGAGGCATCTAGGGCCGGCTGAAGTGGAGGGGCGCGCGGTGGAGAGGGAGTCGTGCGACTTGGGCCACGTGGGCCTTCGGGCCACATCATCCTGGGCCGTCGTTCCTTAGCATCAAAACCGTCTTCAATTCCTGGGCTCGAGCTCTAGTGATTGGGCCCTTGTACGTCGTCGTCTCGTTAGAAGATGGATCCGTAACTCGAGGAGGCGCGACGACGAGAGGTGGAGGCGTGACATCTTGGTTTGTCGTGCCATCTTCCGTCGTCATTATTCGTATGTCGTTGATGTCCTCATCATCCTCCCCTTCTTGAAGTGAAGTCGTCCTCGACGGCAACTCATCATCCTCACCCAAGTATGGTTTCAAATCTGCAACATTAAAACTAGTGGAAACACCAAACTCCATGGGCAAGTCAAGAACATAAGCATTATCGTTAATCTTGGTTAGCACTTTAAAAGGACCAGCAGCACGAGGCATCAGTTTAGAACGACGCAAAGTAGGAAATCTATCTTTACGCAAGTGCAACCAAACCAAATCACCAGGTTCAAAAGAAATATGTTTTCTACCTTTACTACCAGCAACTTGATACTTTTTATTAGCAATGGCAATGTTGTGTTGTGTTTCTTCATGCAATTGTTTCATGTGATCAATATGAGCAAGAGCATCAAGATGTGGTTCATCCTCAGCATCAATAGAAAACAAATCAATAGGCGCCTTAGGAACATAGCCATAAACAACCTCAAAAGGACACATCTTAGTGGCAGAATGTGTAGCACGATTATAAGCAAATTCAACATGAGGTAAACAATCTTCCCAGCGTCTCAAATTTTTATCTAAAATATAACGACGAGACAAAGCATCGGCAATCACATTTTCCTTCCCGTTTTTATGTTTAATGATGTATGGAAAAGATTCAATAAATTCAACCCATTTAGCATGACGACGATTCAGATTAGTTTGGGTTCTAATATGTTTCAAAGCCTCATGATCAGAATGAATAATAAATTCGCGAGGCCATAAATAATGCTGCCATGTTTGCAAAGTTCTTACTAAAGCATAAAGTTCTTTATCATAAGTGGAATATTTAAGAGCAGCACCACTTAACTTCTCACTAAAATAAGCAATGGGTTTATGATCTTGCAACAAAACAGCACCCAAACCAATTCCACTAGCATCACATTCCAATTCAAACACTTTATCAAAATTAGGCAATTGTAAGAGAGGAGCATGAGTTAACCGTTCCTTTAAAGTGTTGAATGCGTCGTCTTGTGGTGCGCCCCACTCAAATGGCGCACCCTTCTTGGTCAGCTCATGTAATGGTGCAGCAATAGAACTGAAATCCCGCACAAAACGACGATAGAAGCCTGCAAGACCAAGAAAACTACGAACCTGTGTGACCGTCGTCGGTTGGGGCCAACTCTGAATGGCGTCCACCTTGCTGCTATCGACCTCAATGCCCTGTGGAGTAACAACATATCCAAGAAACGAAACACGTTGCGTGCAAAAAGTGCATTTTTCCATGTTCCCAAACAAGTGAGCAGCACGCAAAGCATCAAAAACAGCACGCAAATGCTCTAAATGCTCATTCATGGATTTGCTGTATATAAGGATATCATCAAAATAGACAACAACAAATATTCCAATGAAAGACCGAAGAACTTCATTCATTAAGCGCATAAAAGTGCTAGGAGCATTAGACAATCCAAACGGCATAACCAACCATTCATACAAGCCAAATTTAGTTTTAAAAGCCGTTTTCCATTCATCTCCTAATTTCATTCTTATTTGATGGTAACCACTACGTAAATCAACCTTAGAGAAAATTGTGGCACCACTAAGTTCATCAAGCATATCATCAAGGCGTGGTATAGGATATCGATAACGAATTGTAATATTGTTAATTGCACGACAATCTACACACATACGCCAAGAACCATCTTTCTTAGGAACAAGCAAAACAGGAACCGAACAAGGGCTGAGAGACTCACGAATGTAACCTTTATCAAGCAATGCCTGCACTTGACGCTGAATTTCTTTCGTCTCCTCAGGATTTGTGCGGTACGGGGCGCGATTAGGAAGCTGTGCGCCTGGAATTAAATCAATCTGATGTTCTATGCCACGAATAGGAGGAAGACCCGGCGGCAATTCAGCGGGAAAAACATCTTTATAGTCCTGCAAAAGGTTAGCAACAACAGGAGGAATATGCAACATAGGCGCCTCATCTAGTGAAACAAGCATACGAGAGCAAACTAGCGCATAGCAAAGCAGATTAGCATCATGTAATTCATCAAAATCAGCACGTGTAGCAAGCAAGATAGGGTTATTCAATTTGATCTCATGTTGAACAGGTGCAACAGGAGGCGATGTAACCAATTTTGCAGCTTTTGTCGCTCGAGCAATATCATCTTTAAGAACTTGTTCAGGTGTCATAGGATGAATAACAATTTTCTGACCCTTAAACATGAAGGAATAATAATTGGAGCGACCATGATGAACACTATCAATATCATATTGCCAAGGACGGCCAAGCAACAAAGAGCATGCTTCCATTGGAACAACATCACAATCTACAAAATCAGAATAGGCGCCAAGAGAGAAAGGAACACGTACCGAGCGCGTTACCTTTATTTTGCCGCCATCATTGAGCCATTGAACGTGATAAGGATGTGGATGCTTCCTTGTTGGCAATGACAACTGCTCCACCAAGGTCGTACTAGCCAAATTGTTGCAACTGCCACCATCGATGATTATACGGACCGCTCGTTCTTGCACAACGCCTTTGATATGAAAAATGTTGTGGCGCTGATGCTTTTCATCCTGAACGACCTGTGTACTAAGAACACGCTGCACAACAAGAGTGGCATACCTGTCGGCGGCACTAGAGTCGACATGAAGCTCCGTATTATCTGCATGATTAGTGGCAAGCATAGTCTGATGAATATCCTCAGAATCACTAGCAGAAGAATACCCACCGTCGTCACGAATCAACATAGTTCGTTTATTTGGACAATCACGTATCACATGACCAAATCCTCGGCAACGGTGACACTGAATATCCCGAGCTCGTCCAGACGACGAGGAGGACGGCACGAACGAGGCAGATTTGGCCGTGGATGGAGCACTCGACTTGGACGTGGTCGAGGAGTGGTCGCGTGACGTGGAAGGAGGTGTCGACCGTGGAGCTGAAGGCGTCTTGGACCCTACAAAAATGTTAGGTCTTGACGAAGATTGTCGATCCTGCACTTCACGTTCAGCTTTACAAGCATATTCAAATAAGGTGGTCATATCATCATAATGCTTATAATCAAGAATATTCTGAATTTCACGATTTAACCCACCCCTAAAGCGAGCCATAGCAGCATCATCCAGTTCAACTAAACCACAGCGAATCATACCCTTTTGCAAAGCTTGATAATAATCCTCTACGGAAAGTGAACCTTGTTGAAAACGCTGCATTTGATTAAGCAAATCTCTAGCATAATATGACGGCACAAAACGATGACGCATAGCAGCTTTTAATGCCGTCCAAGTGGCTGGAATATTATCAGGATATCTTTGTCTATACTCACGCCACCAAAGTAAAGCAAATTCAGTAAATTCACTAATAGCAGCCTTAAATTGTAAATTAGCAGGAATATCATGGCATGCAAATTTTTGTTCAACCTCTAATTCCCAATCAAGATAAGCACCCGGATCATATTTGCCATTAAAAGTGGGAATACGAAATTTTATTTTGGCAAAAGAATCATTAATAGGAACGCGTACCCTACGAGCACGACCACGGCGATTGTCGTCGTCCTGCTCGGTGTCGGCGCCGTAGTCACGTGCATGTTGCAACTCCGTGAGCTGCGTCGTCATGGTCCCAAGCTGCGTCGACATGGCCTCAAGACGAGTCATGATCGTCGCGAGCATGGTGCGGGCAGCCGTATCAGCGAGGTCCAGTTGATCAAAACGCTCATTCGACGAAGTGACCGTAGAGTCAAGTCTCTCATGCATCGTCTTCATGTCGTTTTGTAGACCGTCAACCTGTGCCTGGACATCCTGGAGGGTGAGCTCCTCCGACTTCGAGCTGTTTTCTGCCATAGAAACACAAGCAATACAAAAAGCGGGATCCTACAACGAGAGGTGAGTGGTGGGTGAAAAGCTCAATCAAAAAGCTGTTATCAAATTCTTACCCGTCCTTACCAAGCACGCAAGCGTGAACTGCAACCACAGGTAAAACCGGTGGAAGATTGGAGGAGCGATTGCGTGGTGAAACAAAAACCTGCTCGTAGTAGAAAATTTGTGGGGCTAGGAGGCTGCACTCAATCCAAGGGTTAGCACAATTCAAACAATAACTGCAAAGCTGAATAATGGTGCTAAACGCGAAAAGATTGCTGCCGGTACAAGTGCAAGAGGAAGGAAAAAAAAGATCAAAACAAAGTGCAGCAAGAACGCGTCGCTTGTGTTGCTCGGCCGCTCTTTTTTTTTTCTCTTCTTTTTTTTTCTTTCTTTTTTTGTTCTTTTTTTTTCTTTTTTCTTCTTCTTTTTTTTAATACTTTTTGCTGAAAATATAAACAATGAGACCTCAAATAAGCAATTAAGCACAAGCACTTTTTTTTTTGAGGCAGGGGTAGAACGGTAATAAAAAGATGAGACTCTCTCTCTCTCTCTCTCTCTCTCTAGAGTAGGAACAAACGAAACCGAGCAGAAACAAACACAGGGCGAGGCGAGCGGGTCACGATGTAACCGAGTAGGACTCGATCAGCGAGGCGAGCGGGACACACGAAACCGAACAGAACTAAACATAGGGCGAGGTGAGCGGGTCGTAACCGAGTAGGACTCGATCGTCGAGGCAGTGATTGACCCGGACTCACGGTGCAGCGGATAAATTTGGCAAGCGAGACGGGATAAACAGATGCGGCGGAAAGCAAACTGTGGTGGTGAAAACACGCGGCACGGCGGAAGGATACGACGATGATAGGAAGAAAACGATGAAACACAGTGTACCAGCAACGATCAAAAGCGAAAGCACAAAAACTCAACAACGCAAATTATTGAACGAAAGTGCGAGGCTCAAAACCGTACTGGGGTAAACTTTTTTTTTTTGTAATTTTTGGTTTATGTGGACTTGGATAAAACTCACCGAGAAACACTGGAATCTGATACCACTTGATAGGTGTAGAGTGCCCGATCTTTCGGCGAGTGGAGATAACTTCGATTTGGTGGATGTTGACCCTCACGATCCGACTACGACGAGCAAGCCGAAGCGCCAATGCAATCGCTGAACCAACTTCCGGAGGATATTAACCTTGCGGTAAACAAGATCAACCTGATCACGAGGATCAATTCTTACGCGCAATCGAAGAACGAGCAAGAATTAGAGGCGAGCAATCTGATGTATTGCACGAAGGTGGAGTTCTGAATTCACGTCGAGAGACGGATGTATAGCTAAGCTAAACTTAAAACAAAACTCAAAGATTACAAGGGGCGCAGCCCTTGACTATATAGGGGGAGGACGAGGCATCTAGGGCCGGCTGAAGTGGAGGGGCGCGCGGTGGAGAGGGAGTCGTGCGACTTGGGCCACGTGGGCCTTCGGGCCACATCATCCTGGGCCGTCGTTCCTTAGCATCAAAACCGTCTTCAATTCCTGGGCTCGAGCTCTAGTGATTGGGCCCTTGTACGTCGTCGTCTCGTTAGAAGATGGATCCGTAACTCGAGGAGGCGCGACGACGAGAGGTGGAGGCGTGACATCTTGGTTTGTCGTGCCATCTTCCGTCGTCATTATTCGTATGTCGTTGATGTCCTCATCATATAGTCAAGGGCTGCGCCCCTTGTAATCTTTGAGTTTTGTTTTAAGTTTAGCTTAGCTATACATCCGTCTCTCGACGTGAATTCAGAACTCCACCTTCGTGCAATACATCAGATTGCTCGCCTCTAATTCTTGCTCGTTCTTCGATTGCGTGTAAGAATTGATCCTCGTGATCAGGTTGATCTTGTTTACCGCAAGGTTAATATCCTCCGGAAGTTGGTTCAGCGATTGCATTGGCGCTTCGGCTTGCTCGTCGTAGTCGGATCGTGAGCGTCAACATCCACCAAATCGAAGTTATCTCCACTCGTCGAAAGATCGAGCACTCTACACCTATCAAGTGGTATCAGATTCCAGTGTTTCTCGGTGAGTTTTATCCAAGTCCACATAAAAAGAAAACTACAACAAAAAAAGTTTACCCCAGTACGGTTTTGAGCCTTGCACTTTCGTTCAATAATTTCCGTTGTTGAGTTTTTGTGCTTTCGCTTTTGATCGTTGCTGGTACACTGTGTTTCATCGTTTTCTTCCTATCATCGTCGTATCCTTCCGCCGTGCCGCGTGTTTTCACCACCACAGTTTGCTTTCCGCCGCATCTGTTTACCCCCGTCTCGCTTGCCAAGTTCTTCCGCTGCACCGTGAGTCCGGGTCAATCACTGCCTCGCCGATCGAGTCCTACTCGGTTACGTCGTGACCCACTCGCCTCGCTGATCGAGTCCTACTTGGTTACGTCGTGACCCACTCGCCTCGCAGATCGAGTCCTACTCGGTTACGTCGTGACCCGCTCGCCTCGCCCTGTGTTTAGTTCTGTTCGGTTTCGTGTGTCCCGCTCGCCTCGCTGATGGAGTCCTACTCGGTTACGTCGTGACCCGCTCGCCTCGCCCTGTGTTTGTTTCTGCTCGGTTTCATTTGTTCCTACTTTTTATTACCGTTCTAACCCTGCCTCAAAAAAAAAGTGCTTGTGCTTAATTGCTTATTTGAGGTCTCATTGTTTATATTTTCAGCAAAAAGTATTAAAAAAAAGAGAAAAAAAAAGAAAAAAAAAGAAAAAAAAGAGAAAAAAAAAGAGAGAAAAAAAAGAGCGGCCGAGCAACACAGGCGACGCGTTCTTGCTGCACTTTGTTTTGATCCTTTTTCCTTCCTCTTGCACTTGTACCGGCAGCAATCTTTTCGCGTTTAGCACCATTATTCAGCTTTGCAGTTATTGTTTGCATTGTGCTAACCCTTGGATTGAGTGCAGCCTCCTAGCCCCACAAATTTTCTACTACGAGCAGGTTTTTGTTTCACCACGCAATCGCTCCACCAATCTTCCACCGGTTTTACCTGTGGTTGCAGTTCACGCTTGCGTGCTTGGTAAGGACGGGTAAGAATTTCATAACAGCTTTTTGATTGAGCTTTTCATCCACCACTCACCTCTCGTTGTAGGATCCCGCTTTTTGTATTGCTTGTGTTTCTATGGCAGAAAACAGCTCGAAGTCGGAGGAGCTCACCCTCCAGGATGTCCAGGCACAGGTAGATGGTCTACAAAACGACATGAAGACGATGCACGAGAGACTTGACTCTACGGTCACTTCGTCGAATGAGCGTTTTGATCAACTGGACCTTGCTGATACGGCTGCCCGCACCACGCTCGCGACGATCATGACTCGTCTTGAGGCCATGTCGACGCAGCTTGGGACCATGACGACGCAGCTCACGGAGTTGCAACATGCACGTGACTACGGCGCCGACACCGAGCAGGACGACGACAATCGCCGTGGTCGTGCTCGTAGGGTACGTGTTCCTATTAATGATTCTTTTGCCAAAATAAAATTTCGTATTCCCCTTTTTAATGGCAAATATGATCCGGGTGCTTATCTTGATTGGGAATTAGAGGTTGAACAAAAATTTGCATGCCATGATATTCCTGCTAATTTACAAGTTAAGGCTGCTATTAGTGAATTTACTGAATTTGCTTTACTTTGGTGGCGTGAGTATAGACAAAGATATCGTGATAATATTCCAGCCACTTGGACGGCATTAAAAGTTGCTATGCGTCATCGTTTTGTGCCGTCATATTATGCTAGAGATTTGCTTAATCAAATGCAGCGTTTTCAACAAGGTTCACTTTCCGTAGAGGATTATTATCAAGCTTTGCAAAAGGATATGATTCACTGTGGTTTAGTTGAACTGGATGATGCTGCTATGGCTCGCTTTAGGGGTGGGTTAAATCGTGAAATTCAGAATATTCTTGATTATAAGCATTATGATGATATGACCACCTTATTTGAATATGCTTGTAAAGCTGAACGTGAAGTGCAGGATCGACAATCTTCGTCAAGACCTAACATTTTTGTAGGGTCCAAGACGCCTTCAGCTCCACGGTCGGCACCTCCTTCCACGCCGCGCGACCACTCCTCGACCACGTCCAAGTCGAGTGCTCCATCCACGGCCAAATCTGCCTCGATCGTGCCATCCTCCTCGTCGTCTGGACGAGCTCGTGATATTCAGTGTCACCGTTGCCGAGGATTTGGTCATGTGATACGCGATTGTCCAAATAAACGAACTATGTTGATTCGTGACGACGGTGGGTATTCTTCTACTAGTGATTCTGAGGATATTCAGCAGACTATGCTTGCCACTAATCATGCAGATAATACAGAGCTTCATGTCGACTCTAGTGCCGCCAACAGGTATGCCACTCTTGTTGTGCAGCGTGTTCTTAGTACACAGGTCGTTTAGGATGAAAAGCATCAGCGCCACAACATTTTTCATATCAAAGGCGTTGTGCAACAACGAGCGGTCCGTATAATCATCGATGGTGGTAGTTGCAACAATTTGGCTAGTACGACCTTGGTGGAGCAGTTGTCATTGCCAACAAGGAAGCATCCACATCCTTATCACGTTCAATGGATTAATGATGGCGGCAAAATAAAGGTAATGCGCTCCGTACGTGTTCCTTTCTCTCTTGGCGCCTATTCTGATTTTATAGATTGTGATGTTGTTCCAATGGAAGCATGCTCTTTGTTGCTTGGCCGTCCTTGGCAATATGATGTTGATAGTGTTCATCATGGTCGCTCCAATTATTATTCCTTCATGTTCAAGAGTCAGAAAATTGTTATTCATCCTATGACACCTGAACAAGTTCTTAAAGATGATATTGCTCGAGCGACAAAAGCTGCAAAATTGGTTACATCGCCTCCTGTTGCACCTGTTCAACATGAGATCAAATTGAATAACCCTATCTTGCTTGCTACACGTGCTGATTTTGATGAATTACATGATGCTAATCTGCTTTGCTATGCGCTAGTTTGCTCTCGTATGCTTGTTTCACTAGATGAGGCGCCTATGTTGCATATTCCTCCTGCTGTTGCTAACCTTTTACAGGTCTATAAAGATGTTTTTCCCACTGAATTACCGCCGGGTCTTCCTCCTATTCGTGGCATAGAATATCAGATTGATTTAATTCCAGGCGCACAGCTTCCTAATCGCGCCCCGTACCGCACAAATCCTGAGGAGACGAAAGAAATTCAGCGTCAAGTGCAGGCATTGCTTGATAAAGGTTACATTCGTGAGTCTCTCAGCCCTTGTTCGGTTCCTGTTTTGCTTGTTCCTAAGAAAGATGGTTCTTGGCGTATGTGTGTAGATTGTCGTGCAATTAACAATATTACAATTCGTTATCGATATCCTATACCACGCCTTGATGATATGCTTGATGAACTTAGTGGTGCCACAATTTTCTCTAAGGTTGATTTGCGTAGTGGTTACCATCAAATAAGAATGAAATTAGGAGATGAATGGAAAACGGCATTTAAAACTAAATTTGGCTTGTATGAATGGTTGGTTATGCCGTTTGGATTGTCTAATGCTCCTAGCACTTTTATGCGCTTAATGAATGAAGTTCTTCGGCCTTTCGTTGGAATATTTGTTGTTGTCTATTTTGATGATATCCTTATATACAGCAAATCCATGAATGAGCATTTACATCATTTGCGTGCTGTTTTTGATGCTTTGCGTGCTGCTCACTTGTTTGGGAACATGGAAAAATGCACTTTTTGCACGCAACGTGTTTCGTTTCTTGGATATGTTGTTACTCCAGAGGGCATTGAGGTCGATAGCAGCAAGGTGGACGCCATTCAGAGTTGGCCCCAACCGACGACGGTCACACAGGTTCGCAGTTTTCTTGGTCTTGCAGGCTTCTATCGTCGTTTTGTGCGGGATTTCAGTTCTATTGCTGCACCATTACATGAGCTGACCAAGAAGGGTGCGCCATTTGAGTGGGGCGCACCACAAGACGACGCATTCAACACTTTAAAGGAACGGTTAACTCATGCTCCTCTCTTACAATTGCCTAATTTTGATAAAGTGTTTGAATTGGAATGTGATGCTAGTGGAATTGGTTTGGGTGCTGTTTTGTTGCAAGATCATAAACCCATTGCTTATTTTAGTGAGAAGTTAAGTGGTGCTGCTCTTAAATATTCCACTTATGATAAAGAACTTTATGCTTTAGTAAGAACTTTGCAAACATGGCAGCATTATTTATGGCCTCGCGAATTTATTATTCATTCTGATCATGAGGCTTTGAAACATATTAGAACCCAAACTAATCTGAATCGTCGTCATGCTAAATGGGTTGAATTTATTGAATCTTTTCCATACATCATTAAACATAAAAACGGGAAGGAAAATGTGATTGCCGATGCTTTGTCTCGTCGTTATATGATGCTGTCCCAATTAGACTTTAAAATCTTTGGTTTGCAAGCTTTGAAAGATCAATATGTGAATGATGCTGATTTTCATGATATTATGATGCATTGTAAGGATGGGAAACCTTGGGGCAAATTTCATATGCAGGATGGGTTCCTGTTTCGTGCTAACAAGCTGTGTATTCCAGCTAGCTCGGTTCGTCTTTTGTTGTTACAGGAGGCGCATGGAGGTGGTCTTATGGGTCACTTCGGAGTTTTTAAGACACATGAGGTGTTGGCCGACCATTTCTTTTGGCCACGGATGCGCCGTGATGTTGAGCGCCTTGTTGCACGCTGTACCACATGTCAAAAAGCTAAATCTCGTTTGGCTAATCATGGTTTGTATATGCCCTTGCCTGTTCCCTCTTCTCCTTGGCTTGATATTTCGATGGATTTTGTTTTGGGATTGCCTCGCACTAAGAAGGGGAGGGACAGTATTTTTGTGGTTGTTGATCGTTTCTCTAAAATGGCTCACTTTATACCTTGTCATAAAACTGATGATGCCTCAAATGTTGCTGAATTGTTCTTCAGAGAGATTGTTAGATTGCATGGAATTCCTAAAACAATTGTCTCTGATCGTGATGCTAAGTTTCTTAGTCATTTTTGGCGTTCTCTTTGGAATAAATTAGGAACTAAGCTGCTGTTTAGTACTACTTGTCATCCTCAAACTGATGGGCAAACTGAGGTAGTAAATAGAACTTTGTCTGCTATGCTTAGAGCTGTTTTAGATAAAAATTTGAGACGCTGGGAAGATTGTTTACCTCATGTTGAATTTGCTTATAATCGTGCTACACATTCTGCCACAAAGTTGTGTCCTTTTGAGGTTGTTTATGGCTATGTTCCTAAGGCGCCTATTGATTTGTTTGCTATTGATGCTGAGGATGAACCACATCTTGATGCTCTTGCTCATATTGATCACATGAAACAATTGCATGAAGAAACACAACACAACATTACCATTGCTAATAAAAAGTATCAAGTTGCTGGTAGTAAAGGTAAAAAACATATTTCTTTTGAACCTGGTGATTTGGTTTGGTTGCACTTGCGTAAAGATAGATTTCCTACTTTGCGTCGTTCTAAACTGATGCCTCGTGCTGCTGGTCCTTTTAAAGTGCTAACCAAGATTAACGATAATGCTTATGTTCTTGACTTGCCCATGGAGTTTGGTGTTTCCACTAGTTTTAATGTTGCAGATTTGAAACCATACTTGGGTGAGGATGATGAGTTGCCGTCGAGGACGACTTCACTTCAAGAAGGGGAGGATGATGAGGACATCAACGACATACGAATAATGACGACGGAAGATGGCGCGCCAAACCAAGCTGTCACGCCTCCACCTCTCGTCGTCGCGCCTCCTCGAGTTACGGATCCATCTTCTAACGAGACGACGACGTACAAGGGCCCAATCACTAGAGCTCGAGCCCAGGAATTGAAGACGGTTTTGATGCTAAGGAACGACGGCCCAGGATGATGTCGCCCGAAGGCCCACGTGGCCCAAGTCGCACGACTCCCTCTCCACCGCGCGCCTCTCCACTTCAGCCGGCCCTAGATGCCTCGTCCTCCCCCTATATAGTCAAGGGCTGCGCCCCTTGTAATCTTTGAGTTTTGTTTTAAGTTTAGCTTAGCTATACATCCGTCTCTCGACGTGAATTCAGAACTCCACCTTCGTGCAATACATCAGATTGCTCGCCTCTAATTCTTGCTCGTTCTTCGATTGCGCGTAAGAATTGATCCTCGTGATCAGGTTGATCTTGTTTACCGCAAGGTTAATATCCTCCGGAAGTTGGTTCAGCGATTGCATTGGCGCTTCGGCTTGCTCGTCGTAGTCGGATCGTGAGGGTCAACATCCACCAAATCGAAGTTATCTCCACTCGCCGAAAGATCGGGCACTCTACACCTATCAGGAGGCGTGACAGCTTGGTTTGGCGCGCCATCTTCCGTCGTCATTATTCGTATGTCGTTCATGTCCTCATCATCCTCCCCTTTTTGAGGTGATGTCGTCCTCGACGGCAACTCATCATCCTCACCCAAGTATGGTTTCAAATCTGCAACATTAAAACTGGTGGAAACACCAAACTCCATGGGCAAGTCAAGAACATAAGCATTATCATTAATCTTGGTTAGCACTTTAAAAGGACCAGCAGCACGAGGCATCAGTTTAGAACGACGCAAAGTAGGAAATCTATCTTTACGCAAGTGCAACCAAACCAAATCACCAGGTTCAAAAGAAATATGTTTTCTACCTTTACTACCAGCAACTTGATACTTTTTATTAGCAATGGCAATGTTGTGTTGTGTTTCTTCATGCAATTGTTTCATGTGATCAATATGAGCAAGAGCATCAAGATGTGGTTCATCCTCAGCATCAATAGCAAACAAATCAATAGGCGCCTTAGGAACATAGCCATAAACAACCTCAAAAGGACACATCTTAGTGGCAGAATGTGTAGCACGATTATAGGCAAATTCAACATGAGATAAACAATCTTCCCAGCGTCTCAAATTTTTATTTAAAACAGCTCTAAGCATAGCAGACAAAGTTCTATTTACTACCTCAGTTTGCCCATCAGTTTGAGGATGACAAGTAGTACTAAACAGCAGCTTAGTTCCTAATTTATTCCAAAGAGAACGCCAAAAATGACTAAGAAACTTAGCATCACGATCAGAGATAATTGTTTTAGGAATTCCATGCAATCTAACAATCTCTCTAAAGAACAATTCAGCAACATTTGAGGCATCATCAGTTTTATGACAAGGTATAAAGTGAGCCATTTTAGAGAAACGATCAACAACCACAAAAATACTGTCCCTCCCCTTCTTAGTGCGAGGCAATCCCAAAACAAAATCCATCAAAATATCATGCCAAGGAGAAGAGGGAACAGGCAAGGGCATATACAAACCATGATTACCCAAACGAGATTTAGCTTTTTGACATGTAGTACAGCGTGCAACAAGGCGCTCAACATCACGGCGCATCCGTGGCCAAAAGAAATGGTCGGCCAACACCTCATGTGTCTTGAAAACTCCGAAGTGACCCATAAGACCACCTCCATGCGCCTCTTGTAACAACAAAAGACGAACCGAGCTAGCTGGAATACACAGCTTGTTAGCACGAAACAGGAACCCATCCTGCATATGAAAATTGCCCCAAGGTTTGCCATCCTTATAATGCATCATAATATCATGAAAATCAGCATCATTCACATATTGATCTTTCAAAGCTTGCAAACCAAAGATTTTAAAGTCTAATTGGGACAGCATCATATAACGACGAGACAAAGCATCGGCAATCACAATTTCCTTCCCGTCTTTATGTTTAATGATGTATGGAAAAGATTCAATAAATTCAACCCATTTAGCATGTCGACGATTCAGATTAGTTTGGGTTCTAATATGTTTCAAAGCCTCATGATCAGAATGAATAATAAATTCGCGAGGCCATAAATAATGCTGCCATGTTTGCAAAGTTCTTACTAAAGCATAAAGTTCTTTATCATAAGTGGAATATTTAAGAGCAGCACCACTTAACTTCTCACTAAAATAAGCAATGGGTTTATGATCTTGCAACAAAACAGCACCCAAACCAATTCCACTAGCATCACATTCCAATTCAAACACTTTATCAAAATTAGGCAATTGTAAGAGAGGAGCATGAGTTAACCGTTCCTTTAAAGTGTTGAATGCGTCGTCTTGTGGTGCGTCCCACTCAAATGGCGCACCCTTCTTGGTCAGCTCATGTAATGGTGCAGCAATAGAACTGAAATCCCGCACAAAACGACGATAGAAGCCTGCAAGACCAAGAAAACTGCGAACCTGTGTGACCGTCGTCGGTTGGGGCCAACTCTGAATGGCGTCCACCTTGCTGCTATCGACCTCAATGCCCTGTGGAGTAACAACATATCCAAGAAACGAAACACGTTGCGTGCAAAAAGTGCATTTTTCCATGTTCCCAAACAAGTGAGCAGCACGCAAAGCATCAAAAACAGCACGCAAATGATCTAAATGCTCATTCATGGATTTGCTGTATATAAGGATATCATCAAAATAGACAACAACAAATATTCCAATGAAAGGCCGAAGAACTTCATTCATTAAGCGCATAAAAGTGCTAGGAGCATTAGACAATCCAAACGGCATAACCAACTATTCATACAAGCCAAATTTAGTTTTAAAAGCCGTTTTCCATTCATCTCCTAATTTCATTCTTATTTGATGGTAACCACTACGTAAATCAACCTTAGAGAAAATTGTGGCACCACTAAGTTCATCAAGCATATCATCAAGGCGTGGTACAGGATATCGATAACGAATTGTAATATTGTTAATTGCACGACAATCTACACACATACGCCAAGAACCATCTTTCTTAGGAACAAGCAAAACAGGAACCGAACAAGAGCTGAGAGACTCACGAATGTAACCTTTATCAAGCAATGCCTGCACTTGACGCTGAATTTCTTTCGTCTCCTCAGGATTTGTGCGGTACAGGGTGCGATTAGGAAGCTGTGCGCCTGGAATTAAATCAATCTGATGTTCTATGCCACGAATAGGAGGAAGACCCGGCGGCAATTCAGTGGGAAAAACATCTTTATAGACCTGCAAAAGGTTAGCAACAGCAGGAGGAATATGCAACATAGGCGCCTCATCTAGTGAAACAAGCATACGAGAGCAAACTAGCGCATAGCAAAGCAGATTAGCATCATGTAATTCATCAAAATCAGCACGTGTAGCAAGCAAGATAGGGTTATTCAATTTGATCTCATGTTGAACAGGTGCAACAGGAGGCGATGTAACCAATTTTGCAGCTTTTGTCGCTCGAGCAATATCATCTTTAAGAACTTGTTCAGGTGTCATAGGATGAATAACAATTTTCTGACCCTTGAACATGAAGGAATAATAATTGGAGCGACCATGATGAACACTATCAACATCATATTGCCAAGGACGGCCAAGCAACAAAGAGCATGCTTCCATTGGAACAACATCACAATCTACAAAATCAGAATAGGCGCCAAGAGAGAAAGGAACACGTACCGAGTGCGTTACCTTTATTTTGCCCCCATCATTAAGCCATTGAACGTGATAAGGATGTGGATGCTTCCTTGTTGGCAATGACAGCTGCTCCACCAAGGTCGTACTAGCCAAATTGTTGCAACTGCCACCATCGATGATTATACGGACCGCTCGTTCTTGCACAACGCCTTTGATATGAAAAATGTTGTGGCGCTGATGCTTTTCATCCTAAACGACCTGTGTACTAAGAACACGCTGCACAACAAGAGTGGCATACCTGTCGGCGGCACTAGAGTCGACATGAAGCTCCGTATTATCTGCATGATTAGTGGCAAGCATAGTCTGCTGAATATCCTCAGAATCACTAGCAGAAGAATACCCACCGTCGTCACGAATCAACATAGTTCGTTTATTTGGACAATCGCGTATCACATGACCAAATCCTCGGCAACGGTGACACTGAATATCACGAGCTCGTCCAGACGACGAGGAGGACGGCACGAACGAGGCAGATTTGGCCGTGGATGGAGCACTCGACTTGGACGTGGTCGAGGAGTGGTCGCGTGACGTGGAAGGAGGTGTCGACCGTGGAGCTGAAGGCGTCTTGGACCCTACAAAAATGTTAGGTCTTGACGAAGATTGTCGATCCTGCACTTCACGTTCAGCTTTACAAGCATATTCAAATAAGGTGGTCATATCATCATAATGCTTATAATCAAGAATATTCTGAATTTCACGATTTAACCCACCCCTAAAGCGAGCCATAGCAGCATCATCCAGTTCAACTAAACCACAGCGAATCATACCCTTTTGCAAAGCTTGATAATAATCCTCTACGGAAAGTGAACCTTGTTGAAAACGCTGCATTTGATTAAGCAAATCTCTAGCATAATATGACGGCACAAAACGATGACGCATAGCAGCTTTTAATGCCGTCCAAGTGGCTGGAATATTATCAGGATATCTTTGTCTATACTCACGCCGCCAAAGTAAAGCAAATTCAGTAAATTCACTAATAGCAGCCTTAACTTGTAAATTAGCAGGAATATCATGGCATGCAAATTTTTGTTCAACCTCTAATTCCCAATCAAGATAAGCACCCGGATCATATTTGCCATTAAAAGTGGGAATACGAAATTTTATTTTGGCAAAAGAATCATTAATAGGAACACGTACCCTACGAGCACGACCACGGCGATTGTCGTCGTCCTGCTCGGTGTCGGCGCCGTAGTCACGTACATGTTGCAACTCCGTGAGCTGCGTCGTCATGGTCCCAAGCTGCGTCGACATGGCCTCAAGACGAGTCGTGATCATCGCGAGCGTGGTGCGGGCAGCCGTATCAGCAAGGTCCAGTTGATCAAAACGCTCATTCGACGAAGTGACCGTAGAGTCAAGTCTCTCGTGCATCGTCTTCATGTCGTTTTGTAGACCATCTACTTGTGCCTGGACATCCTGGAGGGTGAGCTCCTCCGACTTCAAGCTGTTTTCTGCCATAGAAACACAAGCAATACAAAAAGCGGGATCCTACAACGAGAGGTGAGTGGTGGATGAAAAGCTCAATCAAAAAGCTGTTATGAAATTCTTACCCGTCCTTACCAAGCACGCAAGCGTGAACTGCAACCACAGGTAAAACCGGTGGAAGATTGGTGGAGCGATTGCGTGGTGAAACAAAAACCTTCTCGTAGTAGAAAATTTGTGGGGCTAGGAGGCTACACTCAATCCAAGGGTTAGCACAATTCAAACAATAACTGCAAAGCTGAATAATGGTACTAAACGCGAAAAGATTGCTGCTGGTACAAGTGCAAGAGGAAGGAAAAAGGATCAAAACAAAGTGCAGCAAGAACGCGTCGCCTGTGTTGCTCGGCCGCTCTTTTTTTTTCTTTTTTTCTCTTTTTTTTAATACTTTTTGCTGAAAATATAAACAATGAGACCTCAAATAAGCAATTAAGCACAAGCACTTTTTTTTTGAGGCAGGGGTAGAACGGTAATAAAAAGAACCAAACACAGGGCTAGGCGAGCGGGTCACGACGTAACCGAGTAGGACTCGATCAGCGAGGTGAGCGAGACACACGAAACCGAACAGAACTAAACACAGGGCGAGGCGAGCGGGTCACGACGTAACCGAGTAGGACTCGATCAGCGAGGCGAGCGGGACACACGAAATCCGAAACCGAACAGAACTAAACACAGGGCGAGGCGAGCGGGTCACGACGTAACCGAGTAGGACTCAATCAGCGAGGCGAGCGGGACACACGAAACCGAACAGAACTAAACACAGGGCGAGGCGAGCGGGTCACGACGTAACCGAGTAGGACTCGATCGTCGAGGCAGTGATTGACCCGGACTCACGGTGCAATGGGAAAATTTGGCAAGCGAGACGGGGTAAACAGATGCGGTGGAAAGCAAACTGTGGTGGTGAAAACACGCGGCACGGCGGAAGGATACGACGATGATAGGAAGAAAACGATGAAACACAGTGTACCAGCAACGATCAAAAGCGAAAGCACAAAAACTCAACAACGCAAATTATTGAACGAAAGTGCAAGGCTCAAAACCGTACTGGGTTAAACTTTTTTTTTTGTAGTTTTCTTTTTATGTGGACTTGGATAAAACTCACCGAGAAACACTGGAATCTGATACCACTTGATAGGTGTAGAGTGCCCGATCTTTCGACGAGTGGAGATAACTTCGATTTGGTGGATGTTGACCCTCACGATCCGACTACGACGAGCAAGCCGAAGCGTCAATGCAATCGCTGAACCAACTTCCGGAGGATATTAACCTTGCGGTAAACAAGATCAACCTGATCACGAGGATCAATTCTTACGCGCAATCGAAGAACGATCAAGAATTAGAGGCGAGCAATCTGATGTATTGCACGAAGGTGGAGTTCTGAATTCACGTCGAGAGACGGATGTATAGCTAAGCTAAACTTAAGACAAAACAATAAGATTACAAGGGGCGCAGCCCTTGACTATATAGGGGGAGGACGAGGCATCTAGGGCCGGCTGAAGTGGAGAGGCGCGCGGTGGAGAGGGAGTCGTGCGACTTGGGCCACGTTGACCTTCGGGCGACATCATCCTGGGCCGTCGTTCCTTAGCATCAAAACCGTCTTCAATTCCTGGGCTCGAGCTCTAGTGATTGGGCTCTTGTACGTCGTCGTCTCGTTAGAAGATGGATCCGTAACTCGAGGAGGCGCGACGACGAGAGGTGGAGGCGTGACAGCTTGGTTTGGCGCGCCATCTTCCGTCGTCATTATTCGTATGTCGTTGATGTCCTCATCAAAGACTATGTCATATAAATTAGATTATAGTGACGGTATATAACAAGCATGACAATAGTAGTATAATAAATATAAACTACTATCACACAAGTGGGCTATACTATCACATATATGGATCACAATATCAAAAAAGAAACTCATGACCCAAACACAACTATATGAAAAGATGACATTTATTATAAAGAGCAAATTCTTATAAAAGGGAAATGATACAAGAGCCCTACAATTGACTTGAAGAACTAGAGAGCTCTAGACTCAGCCTAACTCCACTAAGACTTGAGAACAACTAAGTAGCAAGAGAAGGAATTCTTCTTATGGTGTGTGTGTGAGTGTAAAGCCACATCCTCCTATTTATAGCCTCTATAGGTCAGCAAAAGGGAGTAACTGCCAATAATATCCATGCCCACTGCCTTCAAGGATCAACCAGGAGCCTCCACATGCAAGACCAGGAGGAAAGGCCGCATGCCTGGGTCGGCCGACCTTTGGGGGTCGGCCGACCTGTGGCTGGGCCCTCCTGGGTTGTGGTTCCTCAGGGTGGCTGCCAGGTGGGTGCTCATCCCAGATGTCAGGGTAGTTTTGTGTGTTTCTTCGGTATGGTACTGAAAATGGGCCCTTCAATCCATGGGATGTCCAGTTGGTTCTCTTTCATTGGTTGAAAGTGTGTTTCTTTGCCTTTTGGGTGTGTTTCCTTCATATTTCCTCCTGCATGCAAATAATTCCCAAGTACAAGTGGAACTACATTATTGTAAACAAATATGCGTGTATGAAATGTCAAGTTCTCCTTTATTTGAGCATTTTTTATGGATGAAAATGGTACTTAACAGCCGTCAACAAACTCCCCCAAGCTGAACCTTTGCTCGTTCCGAAGCAAAGATAAAACTTAAGTTGTTGATCAGGAGTTGCTACAATGTCCTACTCCTCAATAATACTAAGTGCACAACAAAGATACTTTTCCTTGAATTAAATATGTTGGTACAGTATTCACCCATTTACCTTGATCATCATGGGGCTTTTAACACCTCATTGTCTTGGGCGGTTGAGAGATAGAACAATTGTAGGGCATTAATTACTTGCTCTCTATTCCACTATCTTACTCCGGAGGTTTTTAATAGATTTTGCAAATAAAACCAAGTTCCCCAAATGATTCTCTCGGATCGCTCAAAAGTGTATGATTCCTCACCAAGGCAAAGTGTTGCCTAAAATCACCTACTTCTAATAAGGCTTATATGGAGCTCAAGGTAGGGATAATTGAAGCATACTTGTTCACATACTATTGCTATGTCAAAAGACCGGATCCTAGAAAAATCAATTCACACAATTTTGATCAAGACGTGCAAGTGTGTGGGAAACACGGTGGAATGATAGATGCAATGAATAACTCCTTTTTGAATTTCTTTCGTCTCTTTTGGAATTTTTCTAGGACATGGCTATCTTTTGATTGCTCTTCTTTGGAGCATCCATTTATTTTCTTTTTGCATAGCCATATTCCTAGTTTGCAATGATAACTGAGAGAGGAATTTTTGCAATGAACATATGGAGTATTTCTTTCAGGTGGATGGAAGTGGTGGTGGCTTTCTTCCGGTGTAAAAGAATAGCTCATGGTGGTGGATATGGTGTCTGCTATCTTCCACTTTAGAAGAATAGCTCATGGCGGTGGATGTGTGTATGTGATCTTGATCAAGAAAGCATGAAAAAAGTCTTACCTGGGGCACAACAATTTTGACTTAGCTCAATGTGAAACAAGCAACATATGTATAAGGTTTTTCAAATAAGCACTACATATGGCTTTGGTAGGAATTTTCATCATTGAGGAACTTATCAATTTAACATTTTAAAAAATAAAACTCCAGAATTCAAGCTTTACTTTGAGCAAGATCATAGCAGCCCTATTCACCATATCATATCTCCCAACAACTTAGAACTAGAGAATGTATGTGCTACCCACAAGTTTCAAGTTCAAGGTAAAATTTTAGCCAACAAACTTAATTCTTGGGAGAGTACTAAGTTGTAAACCAATGTTAGAGAGGAATAAAATAGAGCAACTATTCATTATTTCAACATAGGAAAACTGTTAGGTGTAGAGTGCCCCATCTTTCGGCGAGTGGAGATAACTTCGATTTGGTGGATGTTGACCCTCACGATCCGACTACGACGAGCAAGCCGAAGCGCCAATGCAATCGCTGAACCAACTTCCGGAGTATATTAACCTTGCGGTAAACAAGATCAACCTGATCACGAGGATCAATTCTTACGCGCAATCGAAGAACGAGCAAGAATTAGAGGCGAGCAATCTGATGTATTGCACGAAGGTGGAGTTCTGAATTCACGTCGAGAGACGGATGTATAGCTAAGCTAAACTTAAAACAAAACTCCAAGATTACAAGGGGTGCAACCCTTGACTATATAGGGGGAGGATGAGGCATCTAGGGCCGGCTGAAGTGGAGAGGCGCGCGGTGGAGAGGGAGTCGTGCGACTTGGGCCACGTGGGCCTTCGGGCGACATCATCGTGGGCCCTCGTTCCTTAGCATCAAAACCGTCTTCAATTCCTGGGCTCGAGCTCTAGTGATTGGGCCCTTGTACGTCGTCGTCTCGTTAGAAGATGGATCCGTAACTCGAGGAGGCGCGACGACGAGAGGTGGAGGCGTGACAGCTTGGTTTGGCACGCCATCTTCCGTCGTCATTATTCGTATGTCGTTGATGTCCTCATCATCCTCCCCTTCTTGAAGTGAAGTCGTCCTCGACGGCAACTCATCATCCTCACCCAAGTATGGTTTCAAATCTGCAACATTAAAACTAGTGGAAACACCAAACTCCATGGGCAAGTCAAGAACATAAGCATTATCGTTAATCTTGGTTAGCACTTTAAAAGGACCAGCAGCACGAGGCATCAGTTTAGAACGACGCAAAGTAGGAAATCTATCTTTACGCAAGTGCAACCAAACCAAATCACCAGGTTCAGAAGAAATATGTTTTCTACCTTTACTAGCAGCAACTTGATACTTTTTATTAGCAATGGCAATGTTGTGTTGTGTTTCTTCATGCAATTGTTTCATATGATCAATATGAGCAAGAGCATCAAGATGTGGTTCATCCTCAGCATCAATAGCAAAGAAATCAATAGGCGCCTTAGGAACATAGCCATAAACAACCTCAAAAGGACACATCTTAGTGGCAGAATGTGTAGCACGATTATAAGCAAATTCAACATGAGGTAAACAATCTTCCCAGCGTCTCAAATTTTTATCTAAAACAGCTCTAAGCATAGCAGAGAAAGTTCTATTTACTACCTCAGTTTGCCCATCAGTTTGAGGATGACAAGTAGTACTAAACAGCAGCTTAGTTCCTAATTTATTCCAAAGAGAACGCCAAAAATGACTAAGAAACTTAGCATCACGATTAGAGACAATTGTTTTAGGAATTCCATGCAATCTAACAATCTCTCTAAAGAACAATTCAGCAACATTTGAGGCATCATCAGTTTTATGACAAGGTATAAAGTGAGCCATTTTAGAGAAACGATCAACAACCACAAAAATACTGTCCCTCCCCTTCTTAGTGCGAGGCAATCCCAAAACAAAATCCATCGAAATATCATGCCAAGGAGAAGAGGGAACAGGCAAGGTATATACAAACCATGATTACCCAAACGAGATTTAGCTTTTTGACATATAGTACAGCGTGCAACAAGGCGCTTAACATCACGGCGCATCCGTGGCCAAAAGAAATGGTCGGCCAACACCTCATGTGTCTTGAAAACTCCGAAGTGACCCATAAGACCACCTCCATGCGCCTCCTGTAACAACAAAAGACGAACCGAGCTAGCTGGAATACGCAGCTTGTTAGCACGAAACAGGAACCCATCCTGCATATGAAATTTTCCCCAAGGTTTGCCATCCTTACAATGCATCATAATATCATGAAAATCAGCATCATTCACATATTGATCTTTCAAAGCTTGCAAACCAAAGATTTTAAAGTCTAATTGGGACAGCATCATATAACGACGAGACAAAGCATCGGCAATCACATTTTCCTTCCCGTTTTTATGTTTAATGATGTATGGAAAAGATTCAATAAATTCAACCCATTTAGCATGTCGACGATTCAGATTAGTTTGGGTTCTAATATGTTTCAAAGCCTCATGATCAGAATGAATAATAAATTCGCGAGGCCATAAATAATGCTGCCATGTTTGCAAAGTTCTTACTAAAGCATAAAGTTCTTTATCATAAGTGGAATATTTAAGAGCAGCACCACTTAACTTCTCACTAAAATAAGCAATGGGTTTATGATCTTGCAACAAAACAGCACCCAAACCAATTCCACTAGCATCACATTCCAATTCAAACACTTTATCAAAATTAGGCAATTGTAAGAGAGGAGCATGAGTTAACCGTTCCTTTAAAGTGTTGAATGCGTCGTCTTGTGGTGCGTCCCACTCAAATGGCGCACCCTTCTTGGTCAGCTCATGTAATGGTGCAGCAATAGAACTGAAATCCCGCACAAAACGACGATAGAAGCCTGCAAGTGATGAGGACATCAACGACATACGAATAATGACGACGGAAGATGGTGCGCCAAACCAAGCTGTCACGCCTCCACCTCTCGTCGTCGCGCCTCCTCGGGTTACGGATCCATCTTCTAACGAGACGACGACGTACAAGGGCCCAATCACTAGAGCTCGAGCCCAGGAATTGAAGACGGTTTTGATGCTAAGGAACGACGGCCCAGGATGATGTCGCCCGAAGGCCCACGTGGCCCAAGTCGCACGACTCCCTCTCCACCGCGCGCCTCTCCACTTCAGCCGGCCCTTGATGCCTCGTCCTCCCCCTATATAGTCAAGGGCTGCGCCCCTTGTAACCTTTGAGTTTTGTTTTAAGTTTAGCTTAGCTATACATCCGTCTCTCGACGTGAATTCAGAACTCCACCTTCGTGCAATACATCAGATTGCTCGCCTCTAATTCTTGCTCGTTCTTCGATTGCGCGTAAGAACTGATCCTCGTGATCAGGTTGATCTTGTTTACCGCAAGGTTAATATCCTCCGGAAGTTGGTTCAGCGATTGCATTGGCGCTTCGGCTTGCTCGTCGTAGTCGGATCGTGAGGGTCAACATCCACTAAATCGAAGTTATCTCCACTCGCCGAAAGATCGGGCACTTTACACCTATCAAGTGGTATCAGATTCCAGTGTTTCTCGGTGAGTTTTATCCAAGTCCACATAAACCGAAAACTACAAAAAAAAGTTTACCCCAGTACGGTTTTGAGCCTCGCACTTTCGTTCAATAATTTGCGTTGTTGAGTTTTTGTGCTTTCGCTTTTGATCGTTGCAAGTACACTGTGTTTCATCGTTTTCTTGCTATCATCGTCGTATCCTTCCGCCGTGCCGCGTGTTTTCACCACCACAGTTTGCTTTCCGTCGCATCTGTTTACCCCGTCTCGCTTGCCAAGTTCTTCCGCTGCACCGTGAGTCCGGGTCAATCACTGCCTCGCCGATCGAGTCCTACTCGGTTACGTCGTGACCCACTCGCCTCGCTGATCGAGTCCTACTCGGTTACGCCGTGACCCGCTCGCCTCGCGCTGTGTTTAGTTCTGTTCGGTTTCGTGTGTCCCGCTCGCCTCGCTGATCGAGTCCTACTCGGTTTATATTTGAGGTCTCAAAAAAAAAGTGCTTGTGCTTAATTGCTTATTTGAGGTCTCATTGTTTATATTTTCAGCAAAAAGTATTAAAAAAAAAAAGAAAAAAAAAGAAAAAAAAGAGAAAAAAAAAGAAAGAAAAAAAAAAGAGCGGCCGAGCTGAATATCCTCAGAATCACTAGCAGAAGAATACCCACCGTCATCACGAATCAACATAGTTCGTTTATTTGGACAATCACGTATCACATGACCAAATCCTCGGCAACGGTGACACTGAATATCACGAGCTCGTCCAGACGACGAGGAGGACGGCACGAACGAGCGGTCCGTATAATCATCGATGGTGGCAGTTGCAACAATTTGGCTAGTACGACCTTGGTGGAGCAGTTGTCATTGCCAACAAGGAAGCATCCACATCCTTATCACGTTCAATGGCTCAATGATGGCGGCAAAATAAAGGTAACGCGCTCGGTACGTGTTCCTTTCTCTCTTGGCGCCTATTCTGATTTTGTAGATTGTGATGTTGTTCCAATAGAAGCATGCTCTTTGTTGCTTGGCCGTCCTTGGCAATATGATGTTGATAGTGTTCATCATGGTCGCTCCAATTATTATTCCTTCATGTTTAAGGGTCAGAAAATTGTTATTCATCCTATGACACCTGAACAAGTTCTTAAAGATGATATTGCTCGAGCGACAAAAGCTGCAAAATTGGTTACATCGCCTCCTGTTGCACCTGTTCAACATGAGATCAAATTGAATAACCCTATCTTGCTTGCTACACGTGCTGATTTTGATGAATTACATGATGCTAATCTGCTTTGCTATGCGCTAGTTTGCTCTCGTATGCTTGTTTCACTAGATGAGGCGCCTATGTTGCATATTCCTCCTGCTGTTGCTAACCTTTTGCAGGACTATAAAGTTGTTTTTCCCGCTGAATTGCCGCCGGGTCTTCCTCCTATTCGTGGCATAGAACATCAGATTGATTTAATTCCAGGCGCACAGCTTCCTAATCGCGCCCCGTACCGCACAAATCCTGAGGAGACGAAAGAAATTCAGCGTCAAGTGCAGGCATTGCTTGATAAAGGTTACATTCGTGAGTCTCTCAGCCCTTGTTCGGTTCCTGTTTTGCTTATTCCTAAGAAAGATGGTTCTTGGCGTATGTGTGTAGATTGTCGTGCAATTAACAATATTACAATTCGTTATCGATATCCTGTACCACGCCTTGATGATATGCTTGATGAACTTAGTGGTGCCACAATTTTCTCTAAGGTTGATTTACGTAGTGGTTACCATCAAATAAGAATGAAATTAGGAGATGAATGGAAAACGGCTTTTAAAACTAAATTTGGCTTGTATGAATGGTTGGTTATGCCGTTTGGATTGTCTAATGCTCCTAGCACTTTTATGCGCTTAATGAATGAAGTTCTTCGGTCTTTCATTGGAATATTTGTTGTTGTCTATTTTGATGATATCCTTATATACAGCAAATCCATGAATGAGCATTTAGATCATTTGCGTGCTGTTTTTGATGCTTTGCGTGCTGCTCACTTGTTTGGGAACATGAAAAAATGCACTTTTTGCACGCAACGTGTTTCGTTTCTTGGATATGTTGTTACTCCACAGGGCATTGAGGTCGATAGCAGCAAGGTGGACGCCATTCAGAGTTGGCCCCAACCGACGACGGTCACACAGGTTCGCAGTTTTCTTGGTCTTGCAGGCTTCTATCGTCGTTTTGTGCGGGATTTCAGTTCTATTGCTGCACCATTACATGAGCTGACCAAGAAGGGTGCGCCATTTGAGTGGGGCGCACCACAAGACGACGCATTCAACACTTTAAAGGAACGGTTAACTCATGCTCCTCTCTTACAATTGCCTAATTTTGATAAAGTGTTTGAATTGGAATGTGATGCTAGTGGAATTGGTTTGGGTGCTATTTTGTTGCAAGATCATAAACCCATTGCTTATTTTAGTGAGAAGTTAAGTGGTGCTGCTCTTAAATATTCCACTTATGATAAAGAACTTTATGCTTTAGTAAGAACTTTGCAAACATGGCAGCATTATTTATGGCCTCGCGAATTTATTATTCATTCTGATCATGAGGCTTTGAAACATATTAGAACCCAAACTAATCTGAATCGTCGTCATGCTAAATGGGTTGAATTTATTGAATCTTTTCCATACATCATTAAACATAAAAACGGGAAGGAAAATGTGATTGCCGATGCTTTGTCTCGTCGTTATATGATGCTGTCCCAATTAGACTTTAAAATCTTTGGTTTGCAAGCTTTGAAAGATCAATATGTGAATGATGTTGATTTTCATGATATTATGATGCATTGTAAGGATGGGAAACCTTGGGGCAAATTTCATATGCAGGATGGGTTGCTGTTTCGTGCTAACAAGCTGTGTATTCCAGCTAGCTCGGTTCGTCTTTTGTTGTTACAGGAGGCGCATGGAGGTGGTCTTATGGGTCACTTCGGAGTTTTCAAGACACATGAGGTGTTGGCCGACCATTTCTTTTGGCCACGGATGCGCCGTGATGTTGAGCGCCTTGTTGCACGCTGTACTACATGTCAAAAAGCTAAATCTCGTTTGGGTAATCATGGTTTGTATATGCCCTTGCCTGTTCCCTCTTCTCCTTGGCATGATATTTCGATGGATTTTGTTTTGGGATTGCCTCGCACTAAGAAGGGGAGGGACAGTATTTTTGTGGTTGTTGATCGTTTCTCTAAAATGGCTCACTCTATACCTTGTCATAAAACTGATGATGCCTCAAATGTTGCTGAATTGTTCTTTAGAGAGATTGTTAGATTGCATGGAATTCCTAAAACAATTGTCGCTGATCGTGATGCTAAGTTTCTTAGTCATTTTTGGCGTTCTCTTTGGAATAAATTAGGAACTAAGCTGCTGTTTAGTACTACTTGTCATCCTCAAACTGATGGGCAAACTGAGGTAGTAAATAGAACTTTGTCTGCTATGTTAGAGCTGTTTTAGATAAAAATTTGAGACGCTGGGAAGATTGTTTTACCTCATGTTGAATTTGCTTATAATCGTGCTACACATTCTGCCACTAAGATGTGTCCTTTTGAGGTTGTTTATGGCTATGTTCCTAAGGCGCCTATTGATTTGTTTGCTATTGATGCTGAAGATGAACCACATCTTGATGCTCTTGCTCATATTGGTCACATGAAACAATTGCATGAAGAAACACAACATAACATTGCCATTGCTAATAAAAAGTATCAAGTTGCTGGTAGTAAAGGTAGAAAACATATTTCTTTTGAACCTGGTGATTTGGTTTGGTTGCACTTGCGTAAAGATAGATTTCCTACTTTGCGTCGTTCTAAACTGATGCCTCGTGCTGCTGGTCCTTTTAAAGTGCTAACCAAGATTAACGATAATGCTTATGTTCTTGACTTGCCCATGGAGTTTGGTGTTTCCACTAGTTTTAATGTTGCAGATTTGAAACCATACTTGGGTGAGGATGATGAGTTGCCGTCGAGGACGACTTCACTTCAAGAAGGGGAGGATGATGAGGACATCAACGACATACGAATAATGACGACGGAAGATGGTGCGCCAAACCAAGCTGTCACGCCTCCACCTCTCGTCGTCGCGCCTCCTCGAGTTACGGATCCATCTTCTAACGAGACGACGACGTACAAGGGCCCAATCACTAGAGCTCGAGCCCAGGAATTGAAGACGGTTTTGATGCTAAGGAACGACGGCCCAGGATGATGTCGCCCGAAGGCCCACGTGGCCCAAGTCGCACGACTCCCTCTCCACCGCACGCCTCTCCACTTCAGCCGGCCCTAGATGCCTCGTCCTCCCCCTATATAGTCAAGGGCTGCGCCCCTTGTAACCTTTGAGTTTTGTTTTAAGTTTAGCTTAGCTATACATCCGTCTCTCGACGTGAATTCAGAACTCCACCTTCGTGCAATACATCAGATTGCTCGCCTCTAATTCTTGCTCGTTCTTCGATTGCGCGTAAGAACTGATCCTCGTGATCAGGTTGATCTTGTTTACCGCAAGGTTAATATCCTCCGGAAGTTGGTTCAGCGATTGCATTGGCGCTTCGGCTTGCTCGTCGTAGTCGGATCGTGAGGGTCAACATCCACTAAATCGAAGTTATCTCCACTCGCCGAAAGATCGGGCACTTTACACCTATCAGCAAGACCAAGAAAACTGCGAACCTGTGTGACCGTCGTCGGTTGGGGCCAACTCTGAATGGCGTCCACCTTGCTGCTATCGACCTCAATGCCCTGTGGAGTAACAACATATCCAAGAAACGAAACACGTTGCGTGCAAAAAGTGCATTTTTCCATGTTCCCAAACAAGTGAGCAGCACGCAAAGCATCAAAAACAGCACGCAAATGATCTAAATGCTCATTCATAGATTTGCTGTATATAAGGATATCATCAAAATAGACAACAACAAATATTCCAATGAAAGGCCGAAGAACTTCATTCATTAAGCGCATAAAATTGTGGCACCACTAAGTTCATCAAGCATATCATCAAGGCGTGGTATAGGATATCGATAACGAATTGTAATATTGTTAATTGCACGACAATCTACACACATACGCCAAGAACCATCTTTCTTAGGAACAAGCAAAACAGGAACCGAACAAGGGCTGAGAGACTCACGAATGTAACCTTTATCAAGCAATGCCTGCACTTGACGCTGAATTTCTTTCGTCTCCTCAGGATTTGTGCGGTACAGGGCGCGATTAGGAAGCTGTGCGCCTGGAATTAATTCAATCTGATGTTCTATGCCACGAATAGGAGGAAGACCCGGCGGCAATTCAGTGGGAAAAACATCTTTATAGACCTGCAAAAGGTTAGCAACAGCAGGAGGAATATGCAACATAGGCGCCTCATCTAGTGAAACAAGCATACGAGAGCAAACTAGCGCATAGCAAAGCAGATTAGCATCATGTAATTCATCAAAATCAGCACGTGTAGCAAGCAAGATAGGGTTATTCAATTTGATCTCATGGTGAACAGGTGCAACAGGAGGCGATGTAACCAATTTTACAGCTTTTGTCGCTCGAGCAATATCATCTTTAAGAACTTGTTCAGGTGTCATAGGATGAATAACAATTTTCTGACCCTTGAACATGAAGGAATAATAATTGGAGCGACCATGATGAACACTATCAACATCATATTGCCAAGGACGGCCAAGCAACAAAGAGCATGCTTCCATTGGAACAACATCACAATCTACAAAATCAGAATAGGCGCCAAGAGAGAAAGGAACACGTACCAAGCGCGTTACCTTTATTTTGCCCCCATCATTAAGCCATTGAACGTGATAAGGATGTGGATGCTTCCTTGTTGGCAATGACAGCTGCTCCACCAAGGTCGTACTAGCCAAATTGTTGCAACTGCCACCATCGATGATTATACGGACCGCTCGTTCTTGCACAACGCCTTTGATATGAAAAATGTTGTGGCGCTGATGCTTTTCATCCTAAACGACCTGTGTACTAAGAACACGCTGCACAACAAGAGTGGCATACCTGTCGGCGGCACTAGAGTCGACATGAAGCTCCGTATTATCTGCATGATTAGTGGCAAGCATAGTCTGCTGAATATCCTCAGAATCACT
Organism: Eleusine indica; assembly: GCA_030378355.1. Lineage (NCBI taxonomy): Eukaryota > Viridiplantae > Streptophyta > Magnoliopsida > Poales > Poaceae > Eleusine > Eleusine indica. The sequence continues at coordinate 23,604,782 of CM059500.1, forward strand.
AGCGGAAGAATACCCACCGTCGTCACGAATCAACATAGTTCGTTTATTTGGACAATCGCGTATCACATGACCAAATCCTCGGCAACGGTGACACTGAATATCACGAGCTCGTCCAGACGACGAGGAGGACGGCACGAACGAGGCAGATTTGGCTGTGGATGGAGCACTCGACTTGGACGTGGTCGAGGAGTGGTCGCGCGACGTGGAAGGAGGTGTCGACCGTGGAGCTGAAGGCGTCTTGGACCCTACAAAAATGTTAGGTCTTGACGAAGATTGTCGATCCTGCACTTCACGTTCAGCTTTACAAGCATATTCAAATAAGGTGGTCATATCATCATAATGCTTATAATCAAGAATATTCTGAATTTCACGATTTAACCCACCCTTAAAGCGAGCCATAGCAGCATCATCCAGTTCAACTAAACCACAGCGAATCATACCCTTTTGCAAAGCTTGATAATAATCCTCTACGGAAAGTGAACCTTGTTGAAAACGCTGCATTTGATTAAGCAAATCTCTAGCATAATATGACGGCACAAAACGATGACGCATAGCAGCTTTTAATGCCGTCCAAGTGGCTGGAATATTATCAGGATATCTTTGTCTATACTCACGCCGCCAAAGTAAAGCAAATTCAGTAAATTCACTAATAGCAGCCTTAACTTGTAAATTAGCAGAAATATCATGGCATGCAAATTTTTGTTCAACCTCTAATTCCCAATCAAGATAAGCACCCGGATCATATTTGCCATTAAAAGTGGGAATACGAAATTTTATTTTGGCAAAAGAATCATTAATAGGAACACGTACCCTACAAGCACGACCACGGCGATTGTCGTCGTCCTGCTCGGTGTCGGCGCCGTAGTCACGTGCATGTTGCAACTCCGTGAGCTGCGTCAACATGGCCTCAAGACGAGTCATGATCGTCGCGAGCGTGGTGCGGGCAGCCGTATCAGCGAGGTCCAGTTGATCAAAACGCTCATTCGACGAAGTGACCGTAGAGTCAAGTCTCTCGTGCATCGTCTTCATGTCGTTTTATAGACCATCAACCTGTGCCTGGACATCCTGGAGAGTGAGCTCCTCCGACTTCGAGTAGTTTTCTGCCATAGAAACACAAGCAATATAAAAAGCGGGATCCTACAACGAGAGGTGAGTGATGGATGAAAAGCTCAATCAAAAAGCTGTTATCAAATTCTTACCCGTCCTTACCAAGCACGCAAGCGTGAACTGCAACCACAGGTAAAACCGGTGGAAGATTGGAGGAGCGATTGCGTGGTGAAACAAAAACCTGCTCGTAGTAGAAAATTTGTGGAGCTAGGAGGCTGCACTCAATCCAAGGGTTAGCACAATTCAAACAATAACTGCAAAGCTGAATAATGGTGCTAAACGCGAAAAGATTGCTGCCGGTACAAGTGCAAGAGGAAGGAAGAAGGATCAAAACAAAGTGCAGCAAGAACGTGTCGCCTGTGTTGCTCGGCCGCTCTTTTTTTTTCTCTTTTTTGTTCTTTTTTTCTTTTTTTCTCTTTTTTTTTTATACTTTTTGCTGAAAATATAAACATTGAGACCTCAAATAAGCAATTAAGCAGAAGCGCTTTTTTTTTTAGGTAGGGGTAGAACGGTAATTAAAAGAACCAAACACAGGGCTAGGCGAGCGGGTCACGACGTAACCGAGTAGGACTCGATCAGCGAGGTGAGCGAGACACATTAAACTGAACAGAACTAAACACAGGGCGAGGCGAGCGGGTCACGACGTAACCGAGTAGGACTCGATCAGCGAGGCGAGCGGGTCACGACGTAACCGAGTAGGACTCAATCGTCGAGGCAGTGATTGACCCGGACTCACGGTGCAGCGGAAAAACTTGGCAAGCGATTGGCTGACCACAACTTGGCAAGCGAGACGGGGTAAACAGATGCGGCGGAAAGCAAACTGTGGTGGTGAAAACACGCGGCACGGCGGAAGGATACGATGATGATAGGAAGAAAACGATGAAACACAGTGTACCAGCAAAGATCAAAAGCGAAAGCACAAAAACTCAACAACGCAAATTATTGAACGAAAGTGCGAGGCTCAAAACCGTACTGGGGTAAACTTTTTTTTTGTAGTTTTTGGTTTATGTGGACTTGGATAAAACTCACCGAGAAACACTGGAATCTGATACCACTTGTTAGGTGTAGAGTGCCCGATCTTTTGGCGAGTGGAGATAACTTCGATTTGGTGGATGTTGACCCTCACGATCCGACTACGACGAGCAAGCCGAAGGGCCAATGCAATCGCTGAACCAACTTCCGGAGGATATTAACCTTCCGGTAAACAAGATCAACCTGATCACGAGGATCAATTCTTACGCGCAATCGAAGAACGAGCAAGAATTAGAGGCGAGCAATCTGATGTATTGCACGAAGCTGGAGTTCTGAATTCACGTCGAGAGACGGATGTATAGCTAAGCTAAACTTAAAACCAAACTCCAAGATTACAAGGGGCGCAGCCCTTGACTATATAGGGGGAGGACAAGGCATCTAGGGCCGGCTGAAGTGAAGAGGCGCGCGGTGGAGAGGGAGTCGTGCGACTTGGGCCACGTGGGCCTTCGGGCGACATCATCCTGGGCCGTCGTTCCTTAGCATCAAAACCATCTTCAGTTCCTGGGCTCGAGCTCTAGTGATTGGGCCCTTGTACGTCGTCGTCTCGTTAGAAGATGGATCCGTAACTCGAGGAGGCGCGACGACGAAAGGTGGACGCGTGACAGCTTGGTTTGGCGCGCCATCTTCCGTCGTCATTATTCGTATGTCGTTGATGTCCTCATCAAAAACTATACACATTCTTACCGCGCATGAAAAAGCTAAAGAAAATATTTTTGGTCTTTTTTTCATCTTCTCATTTTTTTTTATTTTCAGATTTTATATTTTCTTTGGATTTTTTGATTTTCTAATGCAAAAATGAAAACAAGAGAAACATACAAGTTACCGTGAGATGGGGATCCTCCCCCAAGCTTGTTCTTGCTCACATTTGCTGGTTCGGGTCGTACCATTGGGAGCGAAAGAAGGCGTCCCAATTGCTTTCATTCTGGGCCATCATAGCGTTGAGTTGGCGGAATTGGTTGTCGCTGAAATTCTTCCATTGTTGGGTGTCGGTGACGTGCTGCGAGAGAGTTTGTTGCATACTCTCGGTGCGCAAGTCGATGTCGTCCACCCGCCTTGTTAATTCGGCCATCCCAAAATTGAGTTCACGGAACCCATGGGATGAGAATGACCTATGAGCAAAGGATAGCACTCCGCTCGAGCTTGATGATGTGTGCATGGGGTAGTCGTGCTGAGATCCCCATGCACCGACCTGCCATGATGATCCTCCGGACTTGTCCGGTGATGGGGGCTGATCCCAACCCGTACCTCCGATTGGGGTGTGGAACCCCGGTGTGGCCGTCATGCTTCTCCGTTGTCGGGTTGGTCGTTCGGAGACGCTGTCCCTACGAGAATCTCCCCTTACCTCGAGAGGGAATGTTAGTGCCCGATAGTGATACAAACGAAGACCCGAGTTAGGTAATGGGTATTCGTTCATATACCCGGGAAAATAATAGACCAAGGTATCATCCGGACCACGCTTCAAAGTATGTCCATGCACAAAATAATCCTCGCCTATGTATTCTCTGTCCGCACTCAAATATTCAATTTGAACATTTTCGAGCATTTCACATTTTTTAGCAATGCGAGTATTTAAGGAAGTGCACTCAATTGGTCCTTTCAGTTTTATATTTTCTAACCATTGGTCAATCATGCATTCCACGGGAGAAACTCTAATTCTTTTGACCATGGCATACAGTAGTTTTAGTTCATCTTTACGGACAATCCTAATATCATGTCGAGGAAACAAGGTCATGGCCAACCAAACATGCATGAATCTCAAAGTGGGATTATGGATGGCACTTGTTCTAGGCTTTGGACCCCAATCATTTCCAGTAATTTGTTTCCAAAAACTTTCCTTATGAAAACTTTTCAATGCTTTGTCTAAGTCTACTCTACATTTGACATTTAGACCAAGCATAGAATTAAGGTGGGTCCAAGGAACAAAACGTTCTTGCCTAAACAAGCGAAAAGAAATGCCTTCATCATGTTTTCTAAGGGTGCACAAAAACTGCATAGTAAGCAAACGAGAACCTTCCTCGTTTACGTCTATGAAATCAGTCCAACCCATAGTGTGAAAAACAGTGGCAAATTCTTCTTACATACCTATTTTCTCGAGGAAGTCCGGGTCAAAATGTCAGGTGTGGGCGAATGGCCGGTCTCTCAGGAGCTCGATGGCTTGTCCTTCACGGTCGTCGATGATGTCGAGGTGCTCCTCGGAGGTGAGCATGGCTGGCATTTCTTCCTCCGGAATTTCAGCTTCAGAGTCGCCATGTTCTGAACTCAAGGTAAGCTCGACGGAGGGCGTCCGGCTCATGCTTGCCCGAGAACTCTTCTTCTTCTTCCCCCCGACTGCTTGCTTGATTCGATTGAGCATGGCTGCACACAAGAACAAACAAAAACAAGAACGACCTTGCGTTCGGGTTAATGTTAGTGAAAACAAACCCGAACCCTCTCGAACTTGATTTTGATTCTCACAATCAATTTGAAAATGCACAAAATAGAGGGGAACTATTTTTTTGGGGGGTTTTGGGGCAGTAGCTAAGTGAAGAACACGAAATATTGAAGAGCAACAAAGTGAGCAAAGGAGGAGAGTGAAGAATGAGCTTGGAATGGTGAAGCTCCTCCTCCTGGTTGGTTTTTATAGCCCAAACACCAGAATGGCAGCAAGAAATGGATAGAGCAACGGCTATAGAGCCGTTGGGAAAAAGCTAGGGACAAAAAGGTGGGACCAGGGGGTCGGTCGACCTGCCAGTGGGCCCTCTTGGCTCCTTTCTATTTCCAGGATGTTCCCCAACGGCTAGTGAATCTAGCCAGTGCAGCCATTTTGCTCAGATTGCTCGACAAAAATTCTTTTCAAAAAGACAAACCCAAAAACTTATTTTTATATATTTTTTTAAATATACATATGATTGGAAAAATTCCAATATGCAAGATGGTTGAAAAATTCAAATATGCAAAATGCAAAAGTTGGAAATGAATCTAAACATGTTGGAAAGCAAATATGGAATTGAAGAAAATAAATATGGATAAATACCAATTTAACCTCTCGGCGAGGGCTTACCCATTTAAGTCCGACGAGCGGGACTTTTCTCCGACGTTTAGATCGATGTGGTGTCGTCCGGTCCTGAAGATGAGGACACGGAGATGATGCTTCTTGCTTCACTCGCCACACCTTCTTGGTCTTTTTTGCCGGAGTGGTCGGCGGCTTTGCAGACTTCGGAGCCTGTGGCTTGGCACGTGGCTCCAACCTCCTCACCGTCACACGTCGTGGTGACACTTTTTCCTTCTCGAGGAATTTCTTCATGAATGTTATGAGGCTGTCCTTCTTTGGGGGCGTGACTTCGACTTCCTTGATGTTGTTCGAGTTTGGCCCATACTTGATGCGGATCATATTGCATTGCTCCTTCTATGGCCGAAAATCAAACTTCTCCTCCTTGCCATTGATATGGAAACGGATTTCTCCGGCTCCAACATCAATGCGAGCATCCGCGGTGCTGACGAATGGCCATCCAAAGATGAGCGGTGTTTCCTTACCGACATCCATGTCGAGTACCACGAAATCGACGGGAATGAAGCAATCCTGAATTTTTACTGGAATATCTGCGACAATTCCGGCCGGGTAGCGGACCGAGGAATCGGCCAGCTGGAGCTGCATCGGCGTGGGGGATAAGGCTGTATGGTTCAGCCTGTCGAAGACGTCCTTCGGCATGACGCTCACGCTCGCCCTCAGATCACACAGGGCAGTCCCATGTACTTCTCCCTTGGCCTGATCGTCCATCTTCTTCATGAGGAGATCTATCTTAGCGGCAAGCATGTCAACCTCCTTGACGGAGTGCATGCCCCGCGGACGTGGTTGGAGGCGATCTTCACTCCAACCTTGGTTGGACACCATTTTCTCGATCACCTCCTTTGCCTTGCTCACAGTGAGCGAGAAGAAGGCTCCACCAGCAGCAGCGTCGAGGTGATCACGGGCCGACGGAGTGAGCCCATTGTAGAAGTTCTAGATGATAAGCCAGTCATCCATCCTATGGTGTGGGCATGCCAAGATGTACTCTTGGAGCCTCTCCCACGCCTCAGGAATCGACTCCTTCGACTCCTGCTGGAAGCTCGAAATCTTTCCACGGAGGGCATTGGTTTTTCCCAATGGGAAAAACTTCACAAGGAACGCGGCAGAACATTTTTCCCAAGTGTTTACAGCATCAAGGTTCTCATAGAACCACTGTCTTGCCCTCCCGAGGAGAGAAAACGGGAACAGTCAAAGACGAACAGCGTCGGGGGTGACATCCTTCATCTTGAAAGTGTTGCAAATCTCCAGGAATTTTTGCAGATGAGCACTTGCGTCCTCATTGGCCTTCCCACATAATGGGTTGGCCTGCACCATGGTGATGAGACCCGTCTTGATCTCAAAGTTCGCATCTCCCACTTTGCCAGCTGGACCAACAGGAACATTGGCAGCAGAGGGAGCGGAGAACTCGCGGAGGGTCTTTTGGGCCAATGGCTCAAAGCTTGGTGGTGCGGAAGTGACGGGTTCGCTTGACCGAGGTTGCTTTTGAGGAGGGGTGAGCCTAGCTCGTGCCCTTCTCAAGAGTGATTCTTGTTCTTCGGTGAAGTTTGTTGGCAAGTCAAAACTAGTCATACACTACCCTGTTTTCATACAAAATGTAGAAAACAAAGCAAGGTTAGCCTGCTTAGGATATGGCCTTATAATTGTAACATAAATATGTACATTAGTAATTTATTAATCATACGCCTTCCCCGGCAACGGTGCCAGAAATGCTTGTTGACTTTTGCTAAGCCATACTAATAAATCATCGCTGGCAAGGTGCCATAAATGCTTCATTAGTAAGTCCTAGAGCCAATTAGGTAAAATCCGCAAGCGCACGGAAAATATTATTGTAGCATTTCACCCGGAAGTATTCAGGATATCGTATTTGTTTATCCCAAAGGAAGGCAATGAATAAGAAGGCTTTCTTATGCAGATATTTACATTGTGAATTGATAAGGATCATCTAACCAAGGTAGGCAAGCAATGGATAATGACGAGGTAGTGTGACACACAGAAGATTCTATCTCAAATATAAATAAATAAAGCCAAGTGGAGAAAGAACTAAGCTAAGCTACTCCTACAGTACTTTCAGATACAGTTGTATAGCCTAAGTTCTATACACAAACACGCTTATACTCAGGTTCAACAGTTATTAACATAACACTTCAGGCACGGACCTACCCCTGCATCCATAGGCGACTTCCGCTAAGATCCTACGCACTAGCCGAGCGTGGAGGAGTTCAAAGGACGGACAGGACTGTCACCTCCTGCCGCCTACCTCAGCTAACCGGTAGACTAACGAATAATTTGTGCAAATCAATTATCCAAGTACCATACTTGCATAATCAAAGAGCACTCTACCCCTCCATGGTTATATTAACGAACCAGAGCTATCATATAAATATGATCACCAAACCCATGTCATGTCATAACAATGAATCCTAAGCATAAAGACTATGTCATATAAGTTGGACTATAGTGACGGTATATAACAAGCATGACAATAGTAGTATAATAAATATAAACTACTATCACACAAGTGGGCTATACTATCACATATATGGATCACAATATCAAACAAGAAACTCATGACCCAAACACAACTATATGAAAAGATGACATTTATTAAATAGAGCAAAGTCTTATAAGAGGGAAATGATACAAGAGCCATACCAATTTCTCCAAGAGAAGACTTGAAGAACTAGAGAGCTCTAGACTTAGCCTAACTCCACTAAGACTTGAGAACAACTGATAGGTGTAGAGTGCCCGATCTTTCGGCGAGTGGAGATAACTTCAATTTGGTGGATGTTGACCCTCACGATCCAACTATGACGAGCAAGCCGAAGCGCCAATGCAATCGCTGAACCAACTTCCGGAGGATATTAACCTTGCGGTAAACAAGATCAACCTGATCACGAGGATCAATTCTTACGCGCAATCGAAGAACGAGCAAGAATTAGAGGCGAGCAATCTGATGTATTGCACGAAGGTGGAGTTCTGAATTCACATCAAGAGACGGATGTATAGCTAAGCTAAACTTAAAACAAAACTCCAAGATTACAAGGGGCACAGCCCTTGACTATATAGGGGGAGGACGAGGCATCTAGGGCCGGCTGAAGTGGAGAGGCGCGCGGTGAAGAGGGAGTCGTGCGACTTGGGCCACGTGGGCCTTCGGGCCAGATCATCCTGGGCCGTCGTTCCTTAGCATCAAAACCATCTTCAATTCCTGGGATCGAGCTCTAGTGATTGGGCCCTTGTACGTCGTCGCCTCGTTAGAAGATGGATCCGTAACTCGAGGAGGCGCGACAACGAGAGGTGGAGGCGTGACAGCTTGGTTTGGCGCGCCATCTTCCGTCATCATCATTCGTATGTCGTTGATGTCCTCATCATCCTCCCCTTCTTGAAGTGAAGTCGTCCTCGACGGCAACTCATCATCCTCACCCAAGTATGGTTTCAAATCTGCAACATTAAAACTAGTGGAAACACCAAACTCCATGGGCAAGTCAAGAACATAAGCATTATCGTTAATCTTGGTTAGCACTTTAAAAGGACCAGCAGCACGAGGCATCAGTTTAGAACGACGCAAAGTAGGAAATCTATCTTTACGCAAGTGCAACCAAACCAAATCACCAGGTTCAAAAGAAATATGTTTTCTACCTTTACTACCAGCAACTTGATACTTTTTATTAGCAATGGCAATGTTGTGTTGTGTTTCTTCATGCAATTGTTTCATGTGATCAATATGAGCAAGAGCATCAAGATGTGGTTCATCTTCAGCATCAATAGCAAACAAATCAATAGGCGCCTTAGGAACATAGCCATAAACAACCTCAAAAGGACACATCTTAGTGGCAGAATGTGTAGCACGATTATAGGCAAATTCAACATGAGGTAAACAATCTTCCCAGCGTCTCAAATTTTTATCTAAAACAGCTCTAAGCATAGCAGACAAAGTTCTATTTACTACCTTAGTTTGCCCATCAGTTTGAGGATGACAAGTAGTACTAAACAGCAGCTTAGTTCCTAATTTATTCCAAAGAGAACGCCAAAAATGACTAAGAAACTTAGCATCACGATCAGAGACAATTGTTTTAGGAATTCCATGCAATCTAACAATCTCTCTAAAGAACAATTCAGCAACATTTGAGGCATCATCAGTTTTATGACAAGGTATAAAGTGAGCCATTTTAGAGAAACGATCAACAACCACAAAAATACTGTCCCTCCCCTTCTTAGTGCGAGGCAATCCCAAAACAAAATCCATCGAAATATCATGCCAAGGAGAAGAGGGAACAGGCAAGGGCATATACAAACCATGATTACCCAAACGAGATTTAGCTTTTTGACATGTAGTACAGCGTGCAACAAGGCGCTCAACATCACGACGCATCCGTGGCCAAAAGAAATGGTCGGCCAACACCTCATGTGTCTTGAAAACTCCGAAGTGACCCAAAAGACCACCTCCATGCGCCTCCTGTAACAACAAAAGACGAACCGAGCTAGCTGGAATACACAGCTTGTTAGCACGAAACAGGAACCCATCCTGCATATGAAATTTGCCCCAAGGTTTGCCATCCTTACAATGCATCATAATATCATGAAAATCAGCATCATTCACATATTGATCTTTCAAAGCTTGCAAACCAAAGATTTTAAAGTCTAATTGGGACAGCATCATATAACGACGAGACAAAGCATCGGCAATCACATTTTCCTTCCCGTTTTTATGTTTAATGATGTATGGAAAAGATTCAATAAATTCAACCCATTTAGCATGACAACGATTCAGATTAGTTTGGGTTCTAATATGTTTCAAAGCCTCATGATCAGAATGAATACTAAATTCGCGAGGCCATAAACAATGCTGCCATGTTTACAAAGTTCTTACTAAAGCATAAAGTTCTTTATCATACGTGGAATATTTAAGAGCAGCACCACTTAACTTCTCACTAAAATAAGCAATGGGTTTATGGTCTTGCAACAAAACAGCACCCAAACCAATTCCACTAGCATCACATTCCAATTCAAACACTTTATCAAAATTAGGCAATTGTAAGAGAGGAGCATGAGTTAACCGTTCCTTTAAAGTGTTGAATGCGTCGTCTTGTGGTGCGCCCCACTCAAATGGCGCACCCTTCTTGGTCAGCTCATGTAATGGTGCAGCAATAGAACTGAAATCCCGCACAAAACAATGATAGAAGCCTGCAAGACCAAGAAAACTGCGAACCTGTGTGACCGTCGTCGGTTGGGGCCAACTCTGAATGGCGTCCACCTTGCTGCTATCGACCTCAATGCCCTGTGGAGTAACAACATATCCAAGAAACGAAACACGTTGCGTGCAAAAAGTGCATTTTTCCATGTTCCCAAACAGGTGAGCAACACGCAAAGCATCAAAAACAGCACGCAAATGATCTAAATGCTCATTCATGGATTTGCTGTATATAAGGATATCATCAAAATAGACAACAACAAATATTCCAATGAAAGGCTGAAGAACTTCATTCATTAAGCGCATAAAAGTGCTAGGAGCAGTAGACAATCCAAACGGCATAACCAACCATTCATACAAGCTAAATTTAATTTTAAAAGCCGTTTTCCATTCATCTCCTAATTTCATTCTTATTTGATGGTAACCACTACGTAAATCAACCTTAGAGAAAATTGTGGCACCACTAAGTTCATCAAGCATATCATCAAGGCGTGGTATAGGATATCGATAACGAATTGTAATATTGTTAATTGCACGACAATCTACACACATACGCCAAGAACCATCTTTCTTAGGAACAAGCAAAACAGGAACCGAACAAGGGCTGAGAGACTCACGAATGTAACCTTTATCAAGCAATGCCTGCACTTGACGCTGAATTTCTTTCGTCTCCTTAGGATTTGTGCGGTACGGGGCGCGATTAGGAAGCTGTGCGCCTGGAATTAAATCAATCTGATGTTCTATGCCACGAATAGGAGGAAGACCCGGCGGCAATTCAGCGGGAAAAACATCTTTATAGTCCTGCAAAAGGTTAGCAACAGCAGGAGGAATATGCAACATAGGCGCCTCATCTAGTGAAACAAGCATACGAGAGCAAACTAGCGCATAGCAAAGCAGATTAGCATCATGTAATTCATCAAAATCAGCACGTGTAGCAAGCAAGATAGGGTTATTCAATTTGATCTCATGTTGAACAGGTGCAACAGGAGGCGATGTAACCAATTTTGCAGCTTTTGTCGCTCGAGCAATATCATCTTTAAGAACTTGTTCAGGTGTCATAGGATGAATAACAATTTTCTGACCCTTAAACATGAAGGAATAATAATTGGAGCGACCATCATGAACACTATCAACATCATATTGCCAAGGACGGCCAAGCAACAAAGAGCATGCTTCCATTGGAACAACATCACAATCTACAAAATCAGAATAGGCGCCAAGAGAGAAAGAAACACGTACCGAGCGCGTTACCTTTATTTTGCCGCCATCATTAAGCCATTGAACGTGATAAGGATGTGGATGCTTCCTTGTTGGCAATGACAACTGCTACACCAAGGTCGTACTAGCCAAATTGTTGCAACTGCCACCATCGATGATTATACGGACCGCTCGTTCTTGCACAACGCCTTTGATATAAAAAATGTTGTGGCGCTGATGCTTTTCATCCTGAACGACCTGTGTACTAAGAACACGCTGCACAACAAGAGTGGCATACCTGTCGGCGGCACTAGAGTCGACATGAAACTCCGTATTATCTGCATGATTAGTGGCAAGCATAGTCTGCTGAATATCCTCAGAATCACTAGCAGAAGAATACCCACCGTCGTCATGAATCAACATAGTTCGTTTATTTGGACAATCGCGTATCACATGACCAAATCCTCGGCAACGGTGACACTGAATATCACGAGCTCGTCCAGACGACGAGGAGGACGGCACGAACGAGGCAGATTTGGCCGTGGATGGAGCACTCGACTTGGACGTGGTCGAGGAGTGGTCGCGCGACGTGGAAGGAGGTGTCGACCGTGGAGCTGAAGGCGTCTTGGACCCTACAAAAATGTTAGGTCTTGACGAAGATTGTCGATCCTGCACTTCACGTTCAGCTTTACAAGCATATTCAAATAAGGTGGTCATATCATCATAATGCTTATAATCAAGAATATTCTGAATTTCACGATTTAACCCACCCCTAAAGCGAGCCATAGCAGCATCATCCAGTTCAACTAAACCACAGCGAATCATACCCTTTTGCAAAGCTTGATAATAATCCTCTAAGGAAAGTGAACCTTGTTGAAAACGCTGCATTTGATTAAACAAATCTCTAGCATAATATGACGGCACAAAACGATGACGCATAGCAGCTTTTAATGCCGTCCAAGTGGCTAGAATATTATCAGGATATCTTTGTCTATACTCACGCCACCAAAGTAAAGCAAATTCAGTAAATTCACTAATAGCAGCCTTAACTTGTAAATTAGCAGGAATATCATGGCATGCAAATTTTTGTTCAACCTCTAATTCCCAATCAAGATAAGCACCCGGATCATATTTGCCATTAAAAGTGGGAATACGAAATTTTATTTTGGCAAAAGAATCATTAATAGGAACACGTACCCTACGAGCACGACCACGGCGATTGTCATCGTCCTGCTCGGTGTCGGCGCCGTAGTCACGTGCATTTTGCAACTCCGTGAGCTGCGTCGTCATGGTCCCAAGCTGTGTTGACATGGCCTCAAGACGAGTCATGATCGTCGCGAGCGTGGTGCGGGCAGCCGTATCAGCGAGATCCAGTTGATCAAAACGCTCATTGGACGAAGTGACCGTAGAGTCAAGTCTCTCGTGCATCGTCTTCATGTCGTTTTGTAGACCATCAACCTGTGCCTGGACATCCTGGAGGGTGAGCTCCTCCGACTTCAAGCTGTTTCCTGCCATAGAAACACAAGCAATACAAAAAGCGGGATCCTGCAACGAGAGGTGAGTGGTGGATGAAAAGCTCAATCAAAAAGCTGTTATCAAATTCTTACCCGTCCTTACCAAGCACGCAAGCGTGAACTGCTACCACAAGTAAAACCGGTGGAAGATTGGAGGAGCGATTGCGTGGTGAAACAAAAACCTGCTCGTAGTAGAAAATTTGTGGGGCTCGGAGGCTGCACTCAATCCACGGGTTAGCACAATTCAAACAATAACTGCAAAGCTGAATAATGGTGCTAAACGTGAAAAGATTGCTACCGGTACAAGTGCAAGAGGAAGGAAGAAGGATCAAAACAAAGTGCAGCAAGAACGCGTCGCCTGTGTTGCTCGGCCACTCTTTTTTTTTCTTTTTTTTTCTCCTTTTTTTTATACTTTTTGCTGAAAATATAAACAATGAGACCTCAAATAAGCAATTAAGCACAAGCGCTTTTTTTTTAGGCAGGGGTAGAACGGTAATTAAAAGAACTCTCTCTCTCTCTCTCTCTCTCTCTCTCTCTGGAGTAGGGACACACGAAACCGAACAGAACCAAACACTGGGCGAGGCGAGCGGGTCACGATGTAACCGAGTAGGACTCGATCGTCGAGACAGTGATTGACCCGGACTCACGGTGCAGCGGAAAAATTTGGCAAGCGAGACGGGGTAAACAGATGCGGCGGAAAGCAAACTATGGTGGTGAAAACACGCGGCACGGCGGAAGGATACAACGATGATAGGAAGAAAACGATGAAACACAGTGTACCAGCAACGATCAAAAGCGAAAGCACAAAAACTCAACAACGCAAATTATTGAACGAAAGTGCGAGGCTCAAAACCGTACTGGGGTAAACTTTTTTTTGTAGTTTTCGGTTTATGTGGACTTGGATAAAACTCACCGAGAAACACTGGAATCTGATACCACTTGATAGGTGTAGAGTGCCCGATCTTTCGGCGAGTGGAGATAACTTCGATTTGGTGGATGTTGACCCTCACGATCCGACTACGACGAGCAAGCCGAAGCGCCAATGCAATCGCTGAACCAACTTCCGGAGGATATTAACCTTGCGGTAAACAAGATCAACCTGATCACGAGGATCAATTCTTACACGCAATCGAAGAACGAGCAAGAATTAGAGGCGAGCAATCTGATGTATTGCACGAAGGTGGAGTTCTGAATTCACGTCGAGAGACGGATATATAGCTAAGCGAAACTTAAAACAAAACTCCAAGATTACAAGGGGCACAGCCCTTGACTATATAGGGGGAGGACGAGGCATCTAGGGCCGGCTGAAGTGGAGAGGCGCGCGGTGAAGAGGGAGTCGTGCGACTTGGGCTTTGTGGGCCTTCGGGCGACTTGATCCTGGGCCGTCGTTCCTTAGCATCAAAACCGTCTTCAATTCCTGGGCTCGAGCTCTAGTGATTGGGCCCTTGTACGTCGTCGCCTCGTTAGAAGCTGGATCCGTAACTCGAGGAGGCGCGACGACGAGAGGTGGAGGCGTGACAGCTTGGTTTGGCGCGCCATCTTCCGTCGTCATTATTCGTATGTCGTTGATGTCCTCATCAACAACCAAGTAGCAAGAGAAGGAATTCTTCTTGTGGTGTGTGTGTGAGTGTAAAGCCACACCCTCCTATTTATAGCCTCTATAGATCGGCAAAGGGGAGTAACCACCAAGAATATTCCTGCCCACCGCCTTCAGGGATCAACCAGGAGCCTCCACGTGCAAGCCCAAGAGGAAAGGCCGCATGCCTGGGTGGGCCGACCTGTGGCTGGGCCCTCCTGGGTTGTGGTTCCTCAGGGTGGCTACCAGGTGGGTCCTCATCCCAGATGTCGGGGTAGTTTTGTGTGTTTCTTTGGTGTGGTACTGAAAATGGGCCCTTCAATCCATGGGATGTCCAGTTGGCGCTCTCTCATTGGTCAAAAGTGTGGTTCTTTGCCTTTTGGGTGTGTTTCCTTTATTTGTCCTCCTGCATGCAAATAATTCCCAAGTACAAGTGGAACTACATTATTGTAAACAAATATGCGTGTATGAAATGCCAAGTTCTCCTTTATTTGAGCATAGTTGACGGATGAAAGTGGTACTTAACAGCCGTCAACACTAGGTCTCCGCATAGACCAAGAGTAACAACCTAGATCACACCCTCAAGGACACAGTAGCCTTAGATGTGCAAGATGCTCTTATTATTGTCACTAGCACTCTCATGATATCCAATATCCTCTCCTAGTGCTTTTCTCTTTTTCTCTTGAACCTTACCAAATGCTCTCAGGTATTCCACTGGCCAAGAGAGGTCTCAAGACCCTAGCAACTAAGTTATATAGGCTTCCTACCTCTAACTAGCCGTTGCTCCACGAAATCACCTTTCTGGACCTGATAACCGGGCTGTCCTGTCACTGCCAGACCGGACCGTTCAGTCTCTCCTGGAATGGCTCCCCGAGCCGTTGGCTTCGCACTCCCTAGGTGATCTCCACACTGACCGAACCATCCGGTCACTCTGTCTGTCGGACATGACTGATGTGTCGGACAAGTCCATCGGACTCCAGAGAGCTGCTTCCTCTTTGACCTATGCTTTACCCGCACAGACCGGACCGTCCGGTCTCTATTGTCTGCAGCATAGACATATTCCTTGCTAAGTCTTCTCTCTGGACTGCCTTCTCCTTTAGTGATTGTATAGTCTAGTCTCCATTGAACCCTCTGTCCGGTCACTCTGTCCAGAAGCTGAAACTTCTCGTCCTCGCTTGACTTTGTTTCCCGGCTTCTCCGAACAGCTCCTTGGTTTGTTCACTGCCACCTATTGCTTGTGATTGCACTGAGCATCCATGCACATCACTGACTAGTCATGACCTAAGAAGACATGACCTAGACCCCCTTGATAGTCTGGTTTTTCCTATGGACTCAAAGCCCTAACAACTAGACAAGTGTTCCCAACACTTGCTCTATAGCTTGTCCTTAGCCTTGATCCATCTTCATCAACCCTTGGACTCCATCAAGCTCATCAAGCCTCCATGCTAGTGGTCATTGTCATCAATTGCCAAGGCAACCATCATCAATATGATTTCTAATAGAGTTTAGAGATGATTCCTGCATAGACAACAGTCGTGTAGATATTAGCTTACAATATCATAGTTGTCATCTATCACCAAAACATCCATACCTCGGGATCCAATCATCAATGGTCATGAAGATTACACTTATCTTGAAGCGGCTCAACATCCACGATGATCCGAGCTTGAAGAGCACAGTACAAGCTATGGCCCATCGCATGACGTGCGAGGTCTGTGGAAACACGAGACATTCGGGCAACGATTGCCCAGAGACTCGTGAGGAGGCTGCATTCCTGAACAACGGGTATCACCCTCAAGGAGGTCAGGGCTTGCAACCACGCCCCTATCAAGGAGATAACAATGGTTATTTCAATAATTCTTTCAATCCTAACCAACCTTCCTTGAAAGATCTTGTCTTGGGCCAAACTAAAATTAATGAAAACTATAGTATAAAGTTTGCCTCCACTGAAAAGAGATTAGAAAATATTAATGCTAAGTTAGAAGGCCTTTCTTCTTCTTATAAGAGCCAGCTAAGCTTTAATAAAATGTTTGGAACTCAGCTAGCTCAAATAGCTGCTGCTTTGCCTGTTTTGAACTGTGGGAAAATTCTAGGGCAATCCGATTCTACCACATAAAATGTTAATGCGGTGATGACGCGTGGAGATAAGCCCACCCGCGACCCGCCATATCCTAACAATGCAGGGACAACTAGTGAGAGGACGGATAGACCCTCTGATGAAGTGGTTCATAGCGGGAAGACTGCTCCACACGAGTTTTATGACCCAAGCACTCTGTCGTTTCCTCGCAGAAACAGGAAGCCAACTGTGGATGAACAATTTGCCCGCTTTGTTGAAGTTATCAAGAAGATCCGTATCAACGTGCCTTTGGTGGACACGATGCAAGTTCCAACCTATGCTAGCTACCTCAAGGATGTGTTGAGCAACAAACGTCCAATGCCCACCTCAGAGATCATCAAGCTTATAGAAGATTTGTCAAAATTTTCCTTTTTTTTCTTGTTGAATAATGCCAAATCAAATACAAAAAATATCCAAAAATAAAAAGTTAAAAGGAAATGAATTAGTTAATTCAATAAAAAAGAAAAGAGGACTCGCACTTGATTTCATTACCTAAGCAAATCCCATTCACTCGTTTACTCATGGAATGAGTCCGGTGGAAAGTTCAATCAATCTTTTTTTTGATAGATATTTTTCCTTTTCTCAAGGATCTTTGCCTCTTCTACTTTTCTGTCTAGGAAGTTGCTTTTTCTAATAAACATTGGTTACATTTCTTTATGCTATTTCTACTCGTCACCGGTTTATGGATGAGTGCTATTGGCATAGTTGGCCTGGCTCTGAACCTACGTGCCTATGACTTCGTTTCCCAGGAAATCCGTGCAGCGAAAGATCCTAAATTTGAGACTTTCTACACCAAAAATTTTCTTTTAATTGAAGCTATTCGTGCGTGGATGGGGTTTAGGGTTTAGGGTAAGTCTGATAAGCGTGTCTTGGGACGACACGCTAATAGGATCTCCAATAGCGGGAGACGGAAGATTCATATGAGAAAGCATAATTAAACGAGCTTGTGCTTGAGCTTCCAAGGATAAAGGTAGATGAACATCCATTTGATCCCCATCAAAGTCCGCATTGAAACCCTTACACACTAATGGATGTAAACAAATAGTACGCCCCTCTACTAAAGTGGGTTGGAAGGCCTGTATGCCTAATCTATGCAGGGTAGGTGCTCTATTCAATAGCACAGGATGCCCCCGCATAACTTCTTGAAGTATTTCCCATACATTGGGTTCCTTTTGACAAATTTTCCTTTTGGCAATCCTGACATTAGAAGTAGCACGTTTCATGATTAAATCATGAATTACAAATAGCTGAAAACGCTTTATTGCTATCTCTAACAGTAATCCACATTGATGTAATGAAAGCGAAGGACCCACAACAATGACAGAACGCCCCGAGTAATTGACCTATTTCCCAAGCAGAGTCTCACGAAACCTCCCCTCTTTACCCTCAATTACATCTAAAAGTGACTTGTATACTTTATTGTGAGCATCCCTCGTCGGTTGCCCGCGAGACCCACTATCAAGAAGTGTATCCACGGCTTCTTGTACCAATTTTTCCTGACACATTACTAAATCTGCTGGTGTTAATTCACTTATTTTTAAAAGATAGGCAAGGTTGTTGTTCTGATGGATAACTCTCCTATAAAGTTCATTAATATCCGAAGTCACCACTTTATCCCTAGACCTATAAACAATAGGTCTCAAATCGGGAGGAAGAATCGGTAATAAGCACAAAACCATCCATTCTGGTTCTACATTTGTTTGAATAAAATGTTTCACCAATTGCATTCATCTAATTAAAAAAACTTTTCTTATTCATCTTTTTCTATCTTCCTATTCATCTCCACTATACCCCTCGTCTTCTAATTCGTCCCATTCAACCAAGGAATTCTCTATAATAATTCGCAAATCCAAATCCGCTAATTGTTCTTTAATAGCACCTGCTCCTTTCGCAATTTCTCGATTTTGAAATGTTGCAAAGCCCAGGGTAGGAAAAAAGGGAGAAATGTTGTGGTTACAGGATGAAATTTCATCTTCGAATAAACCTCGTAATCGTAAGAAAGTCGGTTTTTTAGCACTAGGCCTAGCAAAAGAGAAATCTTCGTATACTAGGCCTTCCAATTTCTTAAGGGGTTTATCTATAAGATTCACGATATAACTAGGAAGACCTTTCAAATACCACACATGAGTCACTCTACATGCGAGTTTGATGTATCCCATTTGATATCTTTGTATCCAAAAAACAACAAATTCTACCGCGCATTTTTGACAAAATCTTTCGTCTTAATTTTCAGCTACGCTCGCTTGAGAATTTCCACAAGAACAAATTCCACTTTTTATGGGTCCAAAGTTTGTTTCACAAAACAATCCATCTTTTTTTGGTTTATCGGTTTTATAATGAAAAGTGGAGGGCCTTGTGACTTCGCCAACGACTTCTCCATTAGGTAGGATTTTGTTAGCCCATGCCTTTATTTGTTGAGGGGAAACGAGTCCAATTTGAAGTTGTTTATGTTTATATTGGTGAATCATAAAATAGAAATAAGAAAAGAATTTATATTTATTCTGATTAAACATCCTCCTTATTAACTTGAAAGTTCTTCTCAGATACAAGGAAATGGTTCAGTTCTAGAGCTAAAGATCGTAGCTCTCGAACGATCACTTGAAAATATTCTAGAGGATCCTCGTGATTAGGCACTCCTTTTCCCTAGATCATAGCATTAAGTATTTCTTGGTGAGCTATAAGATAATCAGATTTATAAGTAAGTATCTCTTGTAAAATATGAGCAACCCCAGATCCTTCTAAAGCCCAAATTTCCATGTCTCCTTCTCGTTGTCCCCCTTGTTTGGCTCTTCCTCTAACGGGTTGTTGGGTAACAAGTGAGTAGGGTCCCGTAGAACATCCATGTTGGGTAACAAGAAGATGGATCCGTAACTCGAGGAGGCGCGACGACGAGAGGTGGAGGCGTGACAGCTTGGTTTGGCGCGCCATCTTCCGTCGTCATCATTCGTATGTCGTTGATGTCCTCACCATCCTCCCCTTCTTGAAGTGAAGTCGTCCTCGACAGCAACTCATCATCCTCACCCAAGTGATGAGGACATCAACGACATACGAATAATGACGACGGAAGATGGCGCGCCAAACCAAGCTGTCACGCCTCCGCCTCTCGTCGTCGCGCCTCCTCGAGTTACGGATCCATCTTCTAACGAGACGACGACGTACAAGAGCCCAATCACTAGAGCTCGAGCCCAGGAATTGAAGACGGTTTTGATGCTAAGGAACGACGGCCCAGGATGATGTCGCCCGAAGACCCACGTGGCCCAAGTCGCACGACTCCCTCTCCACCGCGCGCCTCTCCACTTCAGCCGGCCCTAGATGCCTCGTCCTCCCCCTATATAGTCAAGGGCTGCGCCCCTTGTAATCTTTGAGTTTTGTTTTAAGTTTAGCTTAGCTATACATCCGTCTCTCGACGTGAATTCAGAACTCCACCTTCGTGCAATACATCAGATTGCTCGCCTCTAATTCTTGCTCGTTCTTCGATTGCGCGTAAGAATTGATCCTCGTGATCAGGTTGATCTTGTTTACCGCAAGGTTAATATCCTCCGGAAGTTGGTTCAGCGATTGCATTGGCGCTTCGGCTTGCTCGTCGTAGTCGGATCGTGAGGGTCAACATCCACCAAATCGAAGTTATCTCCACTCGTTGAAAGATCGGGCACTCTACACCTATCATTATGCTCCTATGATCATTTTGGCAGAAGAATCACTTAATTCGGAGTTACGAGTAAAAAGTTATGAAGGCTTAAAGATACAATGTTAAAATAGTAAAATCATAAAAAGTAGTACTAACAGGTAGTATTAGTTACTATGATCACGTTGGCGCAAGAATTACTTAATTTCGGGTTACGGTTGAAAAGTTATGAAGGTTTGAAGTTTTAGGGCTAAAATGGTAAAAACAGGCAGGTGTAGGGACCTAAAAGTAATTTCTGAAAAGTACAGGGACTAATTTGTAAAATAACAAGGTGAAAATAACCTATCATAAAATCTAGGGACTAAAATGTAATTTATAACAAGTTCAGGGACTAAAGTGTAAAAAGATAGGACCTAAATATAATTAAAAATAAGTCCAGGGGGTTTTGTAAACATATAGGGTCAAAATAATAATTCTAGTAAAATACAGGGGTGTTTCTATAAAAATATAGTGCTAAAATAATTTTTATGAAGTTCAGAGACTTAAATACAATTTTCTAAAGCTTCTGCACAAAAACAGGGGCATAAATATAATTTAAATTAAACACTGGGGCCTAAATGCAAAAGTCCTAACAATATCCAGCAATTAACTGAGTTAATTTAAATCTAAAAGGGGTGGACCAGGTCTACGGTTACTGTGGACCCGTGATCCACTGGTCCACGGTGGACCGATTACATAGGGGTATGTAATCTGGCTCGCTGGATCAAGATCCAACGGCCAGGAACAGAATCTGGGGGTGATGGTCGCCGGCGACCACGGAAGACGGCGGCGTGGTGGCAGAGCTCGCCGGAGTTGGCCGGGACGGCGCTCCGGTGGTCGGGATAGGGGGCCGAGGGGCTCGGGAGAGAGAGGAGGTGACGGCGAACTCACCTAGCGTGCCGCGCCGGCGAGGAGAGGGTTGAGGAGGGGCTCGTGACGGCAATGACGGGTCGGAGATCATCGGCGAAGTCGGGGAGGGCGCCTATGTCGATGGGAGGGGGCTGGGATCAGCTTGCGATGGTCCTCGAGCACCTACTATGCACGGCGACGTGTCAAATCGGACCGGGACGCGTTGGAGGGGAGGAATCGGGGAGGCGACGTGCAGCGGCGCCGGAGCAAAGCAGAGAGGGGGGAAAGGTTCAAGCTCGGCCGGGTGAGGTGCTGGGGGTCCTCGGGGGTCGAATTTATAGGGGGGGGAGGCTAGGGCAGCGCGCGGCATCGGGGGAGCAGAGGCCGGCGGTGGTGCTCGCTTTCCAATATTTGACGGCGGCGGCGCGGGGAAGTTGGGGGAAAGCAGGGAAAGCGGCGCGAGGAATCACGGCGATCACACCCGGGCTGTAGGGGGATGCGGGGCGAGCGCGCGAGGGGCGGGATTTGAACGGGGCGGCAGAGAAAGGAAGGAGGGCGAGATTGGCGGGAGGAAAGAGATGACAATGTGGGCCCGCTTGTCGGCGAGAAAGGGAGAGGGGGGGGGCGGTTTTCGGGGGGGGGGGGGGTGGCGCCTTCTGCGCGGCGTGGAGGCTGGCTGGGCCGTTGCCCCGTGGGCTGGCAGGCCGAGAGGGAAAGAGCGGGGGAAAGAGGGGAGAAAGGAGACGGGGTTTCGGGATGGGCCAGAAGGAGAGTTTCGGCCCATTCTGGTTTTCCTCCTTATTCTTTTCCTTTTCTATTTCTTTTCCCTCCTATTTCTATTCTAAAATTCCTTGTACTTTATTTAGTAATTAACTAAATGCTCAATGCATTTAAAAATCTACATGGCAATGACATGATATGCAAAAATGCAATAAGTTAATTATAATTATTTTAGAAATTAATTTGACCAGGCTATTTTATTAATTACTCAATGCTAATAATTGGCATTTTTTTGAAATTGCAAAAGTAGGGTGTTACACGCGCTTTCGTAATCCAATACAATACGAAGAATTTTACTTCCCCTGCTGAAATATCTTGGGTTCTTTGAAAGATTTTAAAATCAAAACGATAACCTTGCTCCTCAAATGATTCTCTCTAATCACTCGATATATGGGTGGTTCCTCACCGAGACATTAGGTTGCCTCATTTTTTCCTACTTCTAATAAGGCTTTTTTGTGGAGCTCGGGTAAGGGATAAATGAGGCATACATGCAACACATATTTTGCTAAATCAAAAGACCGGACCCATAGAAAAAACATTTCATACAATCTGATCAAGATGTGCATGTGTGTGGAAAATATGGTGGAATAATGGTGGAATGGAATGGTACTCCTTTTAGTAAACTCTACCTTTTGAGGTACACGTGCATGGCCACTCTTTTCTTTTTCTTTTTCTTTTTTTGCTCCACTTCATGGTGGCCAGGTTTTTTTTGTTGCAATGGTTATACACGGTTACATAGATAATCGATAGAATTTTCAATCACAAACAGCATGAAGTATTTTCATTTTCTGGTGAATGGATGGAATGAAAAAAAAATTAAAAATTGTTGATATCTCCTAGTGTAGGAGCATCTGAATAAGGTGGAGAAGATTGTGCCGTGAATCTTGCTCAAGAAAGCATGAAAGGAATTTCACAAAGGTCACAATAATTTTGATAAAGCTCAATATGAAAACATACAGCAGAGATGAAGAGTTTTGCAATAGAGATTCAACATATGGCTCTAGTAGGAATTTATCATATTATTGAGGGGCAAAGTTATTATTTTTTTTTTGTAAAATAAAACTCCCAAGTATTTAGCAGAAAGAGGTAAGGTTTCTTCATACCATATCATGATGTAGCCTGGTGATATCCACGAGTTCATCAATGCCCTCCAGCTGATGTAGTGCGGCTAGGCCATCACCCACCCTTGTCGCCTGGCCTCACCGGTTGCAAATAGTGGTAGTTGAATACAACCCATCGAGGAGCCGACATCGCGACAGCTTGGTTGGAGTAGAGGTAATCGCCAAGTTGCGATCAGCAGCTCTTGCTGATGTCTTTGATGCTTTTCTTCCTCAATCGGCTAGAAATTCTCAGGCTAAGATGTTTTAGCCGATTGTATGTAATATATCCTAGGTGCTATACTGCCCTGTTGCTTTTAGTCATCTTGAACCCATCGACTGTTCATTGATATTGGCTTCTTCATGGTCATTGACCAATACTCTAACTCAATCCTCTGCACCAGTCTTGTCGGACTATGTTGATTTAAAGCCGATATTCCCCACATAGCAATTGGCGCTTCTATTCAATCATCAGACCAATGCTGCTTCAATACAGGGATGATATACTTTATCTCCAATATGCCATCTCTCATTGACTTTGAATAGAATAATCCATAGCCATGGTGCTGGATAATTAAGGTTTTCCTCTAATAAATCATGCCGCTTCATTGCAACATCCTTGCCTTGAATATTGACGCTGACCAGAATTGGCTAGCAATTGGACTTCCAGCCAATGATGAAGTTTGCTCATAACCTCGAATACTGAGGCAGCCTGAGACAATGAGTCATGTGCCGGCCAATCATACGCATCTCTTTCCATATCGCTGGTATCCAATACCATTGTTGTAATGAACCGATTGTGAGAGAGAAACCAAACGACCGATGTCTGGAAATTGAAAATGTATTCCAACTACACCAGATCTAAATTTATCTCATGCATATACAGCCGATGATCAACTATATTCTCCAAATCTGTCGTTTGAGAGTCATCGGCTTTTTAATGTAGAATTTGAGTCGCCTATGCTCTCCTTCCCATTGATTTGCTTACCCGGATGCATGCACATGTACTTCTAAACTATTATTCCATCAGTGATGTCAACAAGAGCATACCAGCCGATGGTGAGTACTAAAAGTCCATGACGAGCAGTCCTCCCAAGTCGTAATCACACATCGGCCCGGTACTGCATATTACTGATGATAGCTAAAACACTCCAATTTGTTGCTATAATAATCATTGAAACGAGCTCCCGGAGATGGTATGGTATAAGGAAGTCAATGCTGCATCTTCCTAAGACGATGTACCTTATCACGAAGATATAGCAGACCAACCTTGCTTCCCATCAACGCTAACCGTCTCCTGTCCTTGCGCAGTCTGATCATATATTAAAGAAAACCCTCCTTCCTTGCGCTAGACGTTGACTACTTTCCTCTTTCCTTCTTGTTACCAATCGACCTTTCGGAGATTGAACTGCTCCTTCATGGTCTCCGTAAGTTTTACCACCAATCTTCAGATGTGCTCTGTGGCTGAGGCATCATATGAGGGATGTCATGTGCTTGATAGGTCCAGGTATTTTGAATAGTCTGATTGAACTTCCCTCCGAGCGTGTTCGGTTGAGCCGATAGCATGGCAGGTAGTGTTGGTTGAATGAATGGCTGACCTACACCAGCTATCGGCTGTCCTGATGGTGGTGCTGTAGTTCTATCAAACTGAACTGTTGGCTGCGTCATATTTGTTTGACTCTGCTATCCTGAGAAATTCCAGAAATCTGATCCCATGTGGTAACCTCTTAGGATCGAAGAGAACATTGCTGGATGTGGTACTGTCCTCAACCTCTCTGAAGTTACTACAGCTGGCATGGTCTTCTCTGTTTTTGTGGTGCTGTTGGTTGCACCATCCTTCTGTATTTCAGGCGCCTTCTCAGTGTTGAGCGTCGCTCCTTAAGCCGATGCGGTCGGCCAGTCACCGCTGAAGCCCCCGGGCTTATAGACTGAAGAGGGAGTGCCATAATGAATAGGGCATGCCAAACGCTTGTTGACTAGAAGGTGGCACAGGCGTTGGCAATATCGGCTGTGGCCCGGACTGTCCCGGCTTCATTGGAGTAACAAGAGCTGAAGAGTATGATGGGCCGTTCAATCCAGGATCTTTCAATAGGGAATCATCAACCGTCTGCTTGATTATATTCTAGAACGAGTTCATAAGCACTTCAGACTGATTGACGAAAGCATTGTGTACCGCTTATTTGTGGACTATCTTATTTGCATGACCTTGTTTTGCAGCTTCTTTCACCAAAGCTTGGTATTCTGTTTCAGATATGACTCTTGGAGGTAGTGTTTTTGATATCACTCTTCCGCGATTGGTCCTTAGAGTCTTGAAGTATTCAACTTGGCCATTTGCCAGATATTCTTGGAATTCCTGCTGTTGTTTGTCCGTCATCAGCAAAGACGGCAAGATCTCATTGTGAACTGACAGCTTGGCGTACTGAATCTTTTCTACGACCTGCCCTTTTGAGTCAAGAAGAATTGGATCTCCTGCTTCATTGTGCCTGGGCCTGCCATCTTCCTCGAGCTTGTGCATGAGCGTCATGTTGCTGATTGAACTTTGCTTCAGGTTCCACGCCTTGTCTCCCCTGGTTATCTGAAGCCACAAATCATAATAGGAGTTATATCCTGCCGGCACCACTTATGTTAGGCACTGCATGCTCATATTTCCACCTGATCTCAGCCAACATATACTTTTCTGCATAATACTCTGCTACAGTATTTTGACTGCCATCGGCTCCCCCTCAAGTTACACCATGACAATATTTGTGAATAAAATATTCTGGCTAGTCAGTCGATGATTAAAATTCCAAAACCCGTCCCCCGAGACCTTTTCCATGTTCAAGCCGATGGAGAGAAAACAGTCAGTACAACACACAATTCCATCGACCAACTGGCTTTTTACTCTGAGTGTCGATGCCATCTAAATCTCATGAACAGGAATAATCATGATCATCGACTTCTCCACTGTCATCCACCACTACATCATCCTTACCATCGGCTTAGGTGTTAATCATAATGGCTTTGTTACATGTAGCCGATGGACAATACAAATACCTTCCTGATGTTCTTGAAGTATCATCTCTTGAGTTGATAAGTTTCTTCCTCACGTCATACATGCATGCCCAAGCGAATCGATGAAGAAAGAGATGCTAGCAGGCGCTTAAAAATGAAAAACAAACCTGCTCTGTCTGAACTGATGCTAACTCCTTTCTCCTCTGTGACAACGATCAGACTTGAACTGCACAACCTCGGTTCAGAAAACTCATACACATGATTCTTGATGCGATTGGTACTTTTGTCTACTCTCCTTGATCTGCTGAACTAACTTATACATCTGTTGTTAAACGAATATTTAGCACCCTGTTCTTCCTGACGTGTCTCCGTGTTGATATGCGTTAGCCATAGCAGTTGACTCTATTAATTAGCATGCAAACATGGCAGACAAACTAGGCTTCAATGCTTTGTGGTGGCAAGTTGATGGAAACTGGGCAAGTCAATGGAATAGAAGCAAGTCGCTTATCCATCCAATAGAGCAGATCGGCATCGCGGCTAGAAGCAGCAAAACCAGTGTTTTTCTTGCTTCTCTGTCAAAGGAAATTCTTAACTGACATTTGCCTTCTAAATTACTGAGTCAATGGTGAGTTGAAACACACTAGCCAATGGTGTGGATCATAGTGCCTGCCAGCCGAAACGACATCTCTTGATCCTCCGAGTGTAATATATCTTACTGCATCGGCTCTTCAAGAAACATGTTGTTGATGAGATAAATCATGGCTGATGTACTAACAACTTGTCCCTTCACGCCTTCTTGGTCTGTCCTCATCAGAGGAATTCTCGAATATTCCAACCTTCTTGTATGTAAATTGATGAGGACATCAATGACATACGAATAATGACGACGGAAGATGGCGCGCCAAACCAAGCTGTCACGCCTCCACCTCTCGTCTTCGTGCCTCCTCGAGTTACGGATCCATCTTCTAACGAGACGACGACGTACAAGGGCCCAATCACTAGAGCTCGAGCCCAGGAATTGAAGACGGTTTTGATGCTAAGGAACGACGGTCCACGATGATGTCGCCCGAAGGCCCACGTGGCCCAAGTCGCACGACTCCCTCTCCACTTCAGCCGGCCCTAGATGCCTCGTCCTCCCCCTATATAGTCAAGGGCTGCGCCCCTTGTAATCTTCGAGTTTTGTTTTAAGTTTAGCTTAGCTCTACATCCGTCTCTCGACGTGAATTCAGAACTCCACATTCGTGCAATACATCAGATTGCTTGCCTCTAATTCTTGCTTGTTCTTGGATTGCGCGTAAGAATTGATCCTCGTGATCAGGTTGATCTTGTTTACTGCAAGGTTAATATCCTCCGGAAGTTGGTTCAGCGATTACATTGGCGCTTCGGCTTGCTCGTCGTAGTCGGATCGTGAGGGTCAACATCCACTAAATCGAAGTTATCTCCACTCGCCGAAAGATCGGGCACTCTACACCTATCATAAATGATATCGCTTTTGACCACAGTATCAAGCCGATGGTGAAGTAGCAACACATAACTCATCGACTTTGCACGAGAAGATACCACGTTGCAGTACTATGCTATCTCCAATGCCGATGCTCCCAAGTCCGGCCAGAACCAGCTTTGAATAAATAGTTACGGCTTCTTTACTCGTCATTAGCCACTGTATCAAGTTTATATTCGATCTACTCTTCAAGCATTAACACAGGCCAGCTTTTAAATCTGGATGGTCCTTTAACCTGAATTGCACAAGCATGAAAATCCTGAACAGATTACTTCACGAGACGCCTATGATCTTCAGTTAACTTCGTCATAATATCCGGAATCACATCATTGGAATCTTGATCTTCAGTCATGACCATCAGATGGTATATATGAATCAACTACGCTAGTCACCAGAGCGATATATTGACCATGCCCCACCTCATGCATTAATCTTTTCAATATTTAATTCCTTAACCGGATTTGCTATTGACTTCAAGTGTTGGCAAGGAAAAAAGCAGATCTCATAAGATTGATCGAAACTCTTTTCACGCCCTCATCATCTTTTTTTTTGTTAACTGAATCCGCTGTCGAGATCAAGTATTTCTTCTGCTATAGACTCCTCACATCAGCTTCAATAATACCTCGTGTACTCATCTTAATTTTGCTGCCGTAAGCATCGACCTTCTGACCACCTCTCCCGATGCACCCACATCGGCTTTGCCCCCCGAGACAAACATAAGCCGATGCCGAGTCTTCTTGATTGTTGAATAATAAAGATGAGTCCCACTTTTTTCTTTTGAGCATCAAACATGCCAGTAATCTTGTCTCACCCCGTCCAATAAGCTTCTTTCGACAATATATTTTCTTTACTCAAAATATAGTAGAATCAACCATCGGCTCTACAACAAGCTCTTCGTTGTAACTAATATACAACTGGAACAGAGCCGATACTGTCACAAGGCTCCAAATCCCACTCAGAGCATCGTCATATCAGAGCAAGCCACAGATAATAGAGATGTGTCCCACCGGGCGTGCCATAAAGCGTGTTGACGTGAAAATCGCACGCGTGACCTAAGAGATTTTCTTAACTCTAGTACAGACTCAACACAAAGAAACCGAAGCGTGCCTGTTAATTTTTCCGGCAAATCGACAAAGAGACAAACGATCAAATAACATTGGGTCAACGGCCATGCTAAGGCCGATGATAGGGGGTGGTCGCTAGGCCACATCAAACTAAGCGGCAATCGTACAAGCTGATGAGGACATCAACGACATACGAATAATGACGACGGAAGATGGCGCGCCAAACCAAGCTGTCACGCCTCCACCTCTCGTCGTCGCGCCTCCTCGAGTTACGGATCCATCTTCTAACGAGACGACGACGTACAAGGGCCCAATCACTAGAGCTCGAGCCCAGGAATTAAAGACGGTTTTGATGCTAAGGAACGACTGCCCAGGATGATGTCGCCCGAAGGCCCACGTGGCCCAAGTCGCACGACTCTCTCTCCACCGCGCGCCTCTCCACTTCAGCCGGCCCTAGATGCCTCATCCTCCCCCTATATAGTCAAGGGCTGCGCCCCTTGTAATCTTTGAGTTTTGTTTTAAGTTTAGCTTAGCTATACATCCGTCTCTCGACGTGAATTCAGAACTCCACCTTCGTGCAATACATCAGATTGCTCGCCTCTAATTCTTGCTCGTTCTTCGATTGCGCATAAGAATTGGTCCTCGTGATCAGGTTGATCTTGTTTACCGCAAGGTTAATATCCTCCGGAAGTTGGTTCAGCGATTGCATTGGCGCTTCGGCTTGCTCGTCGTAGTCGGATCGTGAGGGTCAACATCCCCCAAATCAAAGTTATCTCCACTCGCCGAAAGATCGGGCACTCTACACCTATCAAGTGGTATCAGATTCCAGTGTTTCTCGGTGAGTTTTATCCAAGTCCACATAAACCAAAAACTACAAAAAAAAAAGTTTACCCCAGTATGGTTTTGAGCCTCGCACTTTCGTTCAATAATTTGCGTTGTTGAGTTTTTGTGCTTTCGCTTTTGATCGTTGCTGGTATACTGTGTTTCATCGTTTTCTTCCTATCATCGTCGTATCCTTCCGCCGTGCCGCATGTTTTCACCACCACAGTTTGCTTTCCGCCACATCTGTTTACCCCGTCTCGCTTGCCAAATTTTTTCGCTGCACCGTGAGTCCGGGTAAATCACTTCCTCGACGATCGAGTCCTACTCGGTTACGTCGTGACCCGCTCGCCTCGTTGATCGAGTCCTACTCGGTTACGTCGTGACCCGCTCGCCTCGCCCTGTGTTTAGTTCTGTTCGGTTTCGTGTGTCCCGCTCGCCTCGCTGATCGAGTCCTACTCGGTTACGTCGTGACCCGCTCGCCTCGCCTTGTGTTTGTTTCTGCTCGGTTTCGTTTGTTCCTACTCTAGAGAGAGAGAGAGAGAGAGAGAGAGTCTCTTTTAATTACCGTTCTACCCCTGCCTCAAAAAAAAAGTGCTTGTGCTTAATTGCTTATTTGAGGTCTCATTGTTTATATTTTCAGCAAAAAGTATTAAAAAAAAGAGAAAAAAAAGAAAAAAAAAGAGAAAAAAAAATAAAGAAAAAAAAAAGAGCGGCCGAGCAACACAGGCGACGCGTTCTTGCTGCACTTTGTTTTGATCATTTTTCCTTCCTCTTGCACTTGTACCGGCAGCAATCTTTTCGCGTTTAGCACCATTATTCAGCTTTGCAGTTATTGTTTGAATTGTGCTAACCCTTGGATTGAGTGCAGCCTCCTAGCCCCACAAATTTTCTACTACGAGCAGGTTTTTGTTTCACCACGCAATCGCTCCACCAATCTTCCACCGGTTTTACCTGTGGTTGCAGTTCACGCTTGCGTGCTTGGTAAGGACGGGTAAGAATTTCATAACAGCTTTTTGATTGAGCTTTTCATCCACCACTCACCTCTCGTTGTAGGATCCCGCTTTTTGTATTGCTTGTGTTTCTATGGCAGAAAATAGCTCGAAGTCGGAGGAGCTCACCCTCCAGGATGTCCAGGCACAGGTAGATGGTCTACAAAACGACATGAAGACGATGCACGAGAGACTTGACTCTACGGTCACTTCGTCGAATGAGCGTTTTGATCAACTGGACCTTGCTGATACGGCTGCCCGCACCACGCTCGCGACGATCATGACTCGTCTTGAGGCCATGTTGACGCAGCTTGGGACCATGACGACGCAGCTCACGGAGTTGCAACATGCACGTGACTACGGCGCCGACACCGAGCAGGACGACGACAATCGCCGTGGTCGTGCTCGTAGGGTACGTGTTCCTATTAATGATTCTTTTGCCAAAATAAAATTTCGTACTCCCACTTTTAATGGCAAATATGATCCGGGTGCTTATCTTGATTGGGAACTAGAGGTTGAACAAAAATTTGCATGCCATGATATTCCTGCTAATTTACAAGTTAAGGCTGCTATTAGTGAATTTACTGAATTTGCTTTACTTTGGTGGCGTGAGTATAGACAAAGATATCCTGATAATATTCCAGCCACTTGGACGGCATTAAAAGCTGCTATGCGTCATCGTTTTGTGCCGTCATATTATGCTAGAGATTTGCTTAATCAAATGCAGCGTTTTCAACAAGGTTCACTTTTCGTAGAGGATTATTATCAAGCTTTGCAAAAGGGTAGGATTCGCTGTGGTTTAGTTGAACTGGATGATGCTGCTATGGCTCGCTTTAGGGGTGGGTTAAATCGTGAAATTCTGAATATTCTTGATTATAAGCATTATGACCACCTTATTTGAATATGCTTGTAAAGCTGAACGTGAAGTGCAGGATCGACAATCTTCGTCAAGACCTAACATTTTTGTAGGGTCCAAGACGCCTTCAGCTCCACGGTCGACACCTCCTTCCACGTCGCGCGACCACTCCTCGACCACGTCCAAGTTGAGTGCTCCATCCACGGCCAAATCTGCCTCGTTCGTGCCGTCCTCCTCGTCGTCTGGACGAGCTCGTGATATTCAGTGTCACCGTTGCCGAGGATTTGGTCATGTGATACGCGATTGTCCAAATAAACGAACTATGTTGATTCGTGACGACGGTGGGTATTCTTCTGCTAGTGATTCTGAGGATATTCAGCAGACTATGCTTGCCACTAATCATGCAGATAATACGGAGCTTCATGTCGACTCTAGTGCCGCCGACAGGTATGCCACTCTTGTTGTGCAGCGTGTTCTTAGTACACAGGTCGTTCAGGATGGAAAGCATCAGCGCCACAACATTTTTCATATCAAAGGCGTTGTGCAAGAACGAGCGGTCCGTATAATCATCGATGGTGGCAGTTGCAACAATTTGGCTAGTACGACCTTGGTGGAGCAGTTGTCATTGCAAACAAGGAAGCATCCACATCCTTATCACGTTCAATGGCTTAATGATGGCGGCAAAATAAAGGTAACTCGCTCGGTACGTGTTCCTTTCTCTCTTGGCGCCTATTCTGATTTTGTAGATTGTGATGTTGTTCCAATGGAAGCATGCTCTTTGTTGCTTGGCCGTCCTTGGCAATATGATGTTGATAGTGTTCATCATGGTCGCTCCAATTATTATTCCTTCATGTTCAAGGGTCAGAAAATTGTTATTCATCCTATGACACCTGAACAAGTTCTTAAAGATGATATTGGTCGAGCGACAAAAGCTGCAAAATTGGTTACATCGCCTCCTGTTGCACCTGTTCAACATGAGATCAAATTGAATAACCCTATCTTGCTTGCTACACGTGCTGATTTTGATGAATTACATGATGCTAATCTGCTTTGCTATGCGCTAGTTTGCTCTCGTATGCTTGTTTCACTAGATGAGGCGCCTATGTTGCATATTCCTCCTGCTGTTGCTAACCTTTTGCAGGTCTATAAAGATGTTTTTCCCACTGAATTGCCGCCGGGTCTTCCTCCTATTCGTGGCATAGAACATCAGATTGATTTAATTCCAGGCGCACAGCTTCCTAATCGCGCCCCGTACCGCACAAATCCTGAGGAGACGAAAGAAATTCAGCGTCAAGTGCAGGCATTGCTTGATAAAGGTTACATTCGTGAGTCTCTCAGCCCTTGTTCGGTTCCTGTTTTGCTTGTTCCTAAGAAAGATGGTTCTTGGCGTATGTGTGTAGATTGTCGTGCAATTAACAATATTACAATTCGTTATCGATATCCTATACCACGCCTTGATGATATGCTTGATGAACTTAGTGGTGCCACAATTTTCTCTAAGGTTGATTTACGTAGTAGTTACCATCAAATAAGAATGAAATTAGGAGATGAATGGAAAACGGCTTTTGAAACTAAATTTGGCTTGTATGAATGGTTGGTTATGCCGTTTGGATTGTCTAATGCTCCTAGCACTTTTATGCGCTTAATGAATGAAGTTCTTCGGTCTTTCATTGGAATATTTGTTGTTGTCTATTTTGATGATATCCTTATATACAGCAAATCCATGAATGAGCATTTAGAGCATTTGCGTGTTGTTTTTGATGCTTTGCGTGCTGCTCACTTGTTTGGGAACATGGAAAAATGCACTTTTTGCACGCAACGTGTTTCGTTTCTTGGATATGTTGTTACTCCACAGGGCATTGAGGTCGATAGCAGCAAGGTGGACGCCATTCAGAGTTGGCCCCAACCGACAACGGTCACACAGGTTCGCAGTTTTCTTGGTCTTGCAGGCTTCTATCGTCGTTTTGTGCGGGATTTCAGTTCTATTGCTGCACCATTACATGAGCTGACCAAGAAGGGTGCGCCATTTGAGTGGGGCGCACCACAAGACGACGCATTCAACACTTTAAAGGAACGGTTAACTCATGCTCCTCTCTTACAATTGCCTAATTTTGATAAAGTGTTTGAATTGGAATGTGATGCTAGTGGAATTGGTTTGGGTGCTGTTTTGTTGCAAGATCATAAACCCATAGCTTATTTTAGTGAGAAGTTAAGTGGTGCAGCTCTTAAATATTCCACTTATGATAAAAGAACTTTATTCTTTAGTAAGAACTTTGCAAACATGGCAGCATTATTTATGGCCTCGCGAATTTATTATTCATTCTGATCATGAGGCTTTGAAACATATTAGAACTCAAACTAATCTGAATCGTCGTCATGCTAAATGGGTTGAATTTATTGAATCTTTTCCATACATCATTAAACATAAAAACGGGAAGGAAAATGTGATTGCCGATGCTTTGTCTCGTCGTTATATGATGCTGTCCCAATTAGACTTTAAAATCTTTGGTTTGCAAGCTTTGAAAGATCAATATGTGAATGATGCTGATTTTCATGATATTATGATGCATTGTAAGGATGGCAAACCTTGGGGCAAATTTCATATGCAGGATGGGTTCCTGTTTCGTGCTAACAAGCTGTGTATTCCAGCTAGCTCGGTTCGTCTTTTGTTGTTACAGGAGGCGCATGGAGGTGGTCTTTTGGGTCACTTCGGAGTTTTCAAGACACATGAGGTGTTGGCCGACCATTTCTTTTGGCCACGGATGCGTCGTGATGTTGAGCGCCTTGTTGCACGCTGTACTACATGTCAAAAAGCTAAATCTCGTTTGGGTAATCATGGTTTGTATATGCCCTTGCCTGTTCCCTCTTCTCCTTGGCATGATATTTCGATGGATTTTGTTTTGGGATTGCCTCGCACTAAGAAGGGGAGGGACAGTATTTTTGTGGTTGTTGATCGTTTCTCTAAAATGGCTCACTTTATACCTTGTCATAAAACTGATGATGCCTCAAATGTTGCTGAATTATTCTTTAGAGAGATTGTTAGATTGCATGGAATTCCTAAAACAATTGTCTCTGATCGTGATGCTAAGTTTCTTAGTCATTTTTGGTGTTCTCTTTGGAATAAATTAGGAACTAAGCTGCTGTTTAGTACTACTTGTCATCCTCAAACTGATGGGCAAACTAAGGTAGTAAATAGAACTTTGTCTGCTATGCTTAGAGCTGTTTTAGATAAAAATTTGAGACGCTGGGAAGATTGTTTACCTCATGTTGAATTTGCTTATAATCGTGCTACACATTCTGCCACTAAGATGTGTCCTTTTGAGGTTGTTTATGGCTATGTTCCTAAGGCGTCTATTGATTTGTTTGCTATTGATGCTGAAGATGAACCACATCTTGATGCTCTTGCTCATATTGATCACATGAAACAATTGCATGAAGAAACACAACACAACATTGCCATTGCTAATAAAAAGTATCAAGTTGCTGGTAGTAAAGGTAGAAAACATATTTCTTTTGAACCTGGTGATTTGGTTTGGTTGCACTTGCGTAAAGATAGATTTCCTACTTTGCGTCGTTCTAAACTGATGCCTCGTGCTGCTGGTCCTTTTAAAGTGCTAACCAAGATTAGCGATAATGCTTATGTTCTTGACTTGCCCATGGAGTTTGGTGTTTCCACTAGTTTTAATGTTGCAGATTTGAAACCATACTTGGGTGAGGATGATGAGTTGCCGTCGAGGACGACTTCGCTTCAAGAAGGGGAGGATGATGAGGACATCAATGACATACGAATAATGACGATGGAAGATGGCGCGCCAAACCAAGCTGTCACGCCTCCACCTCTCGTCGTCGCGCCTCCTCGAGTTACGGATCCATCTTCTAACGAGACGACGACGTGCAAGGGCCCAATCACTAGAGCTCGAGCCCAGGAATTGAAGACGGTTTTGATGCTAAGGAACGACGGCCCAGGATGATGTCGCTCGAAGGCCCACGTGGCCCAAGTCGCACGACTCCCTCTCCACCGCGCGCCTCTCCACTTCAGCCGGCCCTAGATGCCTCGTCCTCCCCCTATATATTCAAGGGCTGCGCCCCTTGTAATCTTCGAGTTTTGTTTTAAGTTTAGCTTAGCTATACATCCGTCTCTCGACGTGAATTCAGAACTCCACCTTCGTGCAATACATCAGATTGCTCGCCTCTAATTCTTGCTCGTTCTTCGATTGCGCGTAAGAATTGATCCTCGTAATCAGGTTGATCTTGTTTACCGCAAGGTTAATATCCTCCGGAAGTTGGTTCAGCGATTGCATTGGCGCTTCGGCTTGCTCGTCGTAGTCGGATAGTGAGGGTCAACATCCACCAAATCGAAGTTATCTCCACTCGCCGAAAGATCGGGCACTCTACACCTATCAAGAGGTGAGTAGATAGCCAGTCAAACAACGAGTTAATGTTGAGAAGAATGGACCCGAAACTATATTCAATGGCAGGGATGGAAAACCATCATCTAATTAATCACTCATTGGTATGCTAAATGTTGTCTAAAACAAGATGCATTACAGAACCAGATGGAGTATATGACTCATACCAGGCGGGAGGTAAATAGGATTTTTTTCCTTTTCTTAATACCAGCATGGGGCCCGCTTAATACCAGCATGGGGCCCCTAGTCCGTCCTCAGCTCCAACGTCATCAGTCAACCTAGAACAGTCGCTGGTGACGCGGCCAAGGCATTCAGCAGCAGGAAGACTATAGCTTAGGTGACCCAACCTATTGGTGATCTTCTACTACGCTCGTCGGGGACGCGCGCGGCAAGGATTGTGGACACCGGCCTTGTCCTGCACCCCGCCTCCTGAAACAGGCGCCATCCACGATAAGGTCGAGATCTTCTAATACTTTATGTGATTGGGGCTTATTGGTAGATTAGTTAATCTGAGTAGTTTCTTTTTTTAGGAGAGTAGTTTCGATCGTTTGTTTATTAGTCCGCCATCAGCAACCTTTTCTCATGTTTTAGGAATTTGTTAATTAGTTCCTTTAATTTAGCTTTAATTTCACTGGTGGCGGTCGAGAACGACAATCAGAGTTGGATGCTGTCGACACAAAGAGATCAGGCTTGGTAGGACGGATTTGAAGAATTCATTAAAAACACCTTTGGGTGCACTTATCCAGGAGAGGCTGCGAAATGTCCATGTACTAGGTGTGGCTGCATGGCATTCAGAACAAAGGTTGAGGTTGAACAACACCTGCTTAGCAGAGGGTTTCCTAAGGATTTCATAGCACAGAAACATTGTTTTCGTTGTCGTGCTAGTGAGCCTATGGTTCTGGATGATAGTCAGGATTTTACTAATGAAGGCCAGCCTGCTCTTGATGGCTCCTCTGTTAAAAAATCTGATTGACTCACTAATCAATGGTGCTATCCATGGAGAGCTTAGCAGAAGTAGCAATAATACCGAGGAGCCAAATGATTGAGCAAAGTTTTTTTTCAAATTAATGCAAGAAGCACAGAAAGAATTGTACCCAGGTTGTAAGGAGGCTACAAA
The DNA here is from genome assembly GCA_030378355.1 of Eleusine indica. Classification (NCBI taxonomy): domain Eukaryota; kingdom Viridiplantae; phylum Streptophyta; class Magnoliopsida; order Poales; family Poaceae; genus Eleusine; species Eleusine indica. Next base: position 23,641,700 of record CM059500.1, read on the forward strand.
AGTATCTTTCATTGTGAGGCTATTTTAGATTAAGTGCATGTTCGGCATTAGCAACAATGCTATGGAGCACATCCTTCGGTTAATATGTCTTTTGCTCCCCAATGGACATTGTGTCCCAGATACATTGGAAAAAGTTTGAAAGGTAGTTCGAGAACTGGGCCTGGACTATGTGAAGATTCATGCTTGTGTTAACGACTGTGTGTTCTTTCGTGGTGAATACCAGGATCTGCATGAGTGTCCAACATGCGGACAGAGTAGGTGGAAAAATGCTGATCCAAAGGGGCACACAGAGGGTGGTGCCACTCATGATGGTGGAGTAAAGAAGAAGAAGCTCTTTCCTCAAAAAATATTGAGGTACTTTCCACTTATTCCTCGGCTTCAAAGATTATATATGAACATGACCACATCGAAGCAAATGCTTTGGCATGCTACAGAATTGGTTGAAGATGGGAAAGTTCGGCACCCGACCAACTCATGGGCATGGAAGCATGTAGATGGCATGTATAAGGACTTTGCATCAGAGCCAAATAATGTTAGGTTGGGACTTGCGTCAGATGGCTTCAATCCATATGGGATATTGAATATGAATTACACTACATGGTCGGTGCTCCTAATTCCCTATAACGTGCCTCCATAGTTGTGCTTGAAACAGTCTTATTGGATGATGTCAATGCTGATTCCATGGCCTAGATCTCTATGAATTAACATTGATATGTATTTTTAGCCTCTGATCAATGAGCTGAAAGTTCTCTGGATTAAAGGAGTTATGACTTAGGATGCAAAAGCGAAAGAGAATTTTAATCTACATGCAGTTCTACTTTGGACAATAAATGATTTTCCTGCATATGCGATGTTATCTGGTTGGAGCACAAAAGGAAAGTTTGCTTGTCCTTATTGTCACAAGGATACTGATTACTTGTGGTTACAACATGGTAGAAAGCATTTCTATATGGGGCATCACCGTTTTTTTGCCTTCAGGCCACAGGTGGCGGATGAACAATGTGAGCTTCAATGACAGTGTTGAAGAGGGGGAGCCTCCAGTGCCGCTAACAAGTGAACAAGTTTTACAGCATTACGAGAGTTTTGAGCAAGCATGTTTTGGAAAGACTACTGCAGGGAAGAGGAAGCAGCGAGATGAAGATATTAGGTGGCACAACTGGAGGAAGAAGAGTGTTTTTTTTTTCAGCTTCCTTACTAGAAATCATTGTTGAGACACCATCATCTTGATGTCATGCACATTGAGAAGAATATTTGTGAGAGCTTGATAGTGACTTTGCTTGGTTTAGCTGGTAAATATAAGGATGGTGATAGGCTCGACTTGATCTGCAAGAATTGGGTATAAGGAAGGATCGACATTCATTGCAAGAGAAAGGTAAATACACTTTGCCACCAGCGTTGTACACGTTAGGAAATGATGAGAAGGAATTTTTTTGTAATTTTCTACAACATATTCAGATGCCAGATGGGTATGCCTCCCATATCAGGAGGTGTGTTGACATCAGTGGCTATAAGGTGACTTTTAACTACACTTAAAAGTCATGACTACCATGTTTTATTACAAAACTTCTACTCTTGGTGGTACGCAACATATTGCCTGCGGATGTAGTGGTCAGGATCATTGAACTCAACAGGTTTTTTATCGCAATATGTTCAAAGGAGCTTGAGGATGCTGAACTTGAAAAACTTGACAAATCTATTAGAGAGACCCTTTGTCACCTTGAGATGATTTTTTCCCCCTGCGTTTTTCGATATTATGATGCACTTATTAGTTCATCTTGTTTGGAAGGCTAAGTATGGTGGCCCAGGTTGCTACAGATGGATGTATCGAGTTGAGAGGTACCTGCATACCCTCAAGGCCTACGTGAGGAACAAAGCGTGTCCCGAAGGTTCAATAGCAGAGGGATATCTCTCAGAGGAGTGCCTTACATTTTGTTCTCGCTTCTTTGAAGATGTTAGTACAAAGCTCAATCGACCAGAGCGGCAAGAAAAAAAGGTTGTTAGTGAACCACCTTCTGATGGTATAAGTGTATTCGGCAGCAGGGACTACAGTAAAAAGACTCCTTCTCAGCTCGAGAAAGCTGAGCCTCAAGAATTTCAGAAGATGAAGCACTACATATTATTCAACAGTAATGAGTGCATTGAATGGATAAAGTAAGTCGTTGCATGTGACATATGATTGTTTTTTTAAAAACATGTGTTGTCACTACAAGAAATGTAACCTTCTTTGACATTTCATTTTTATTGCAAAAGAAGAGAAATACATCGCTATACTATGTTTTACGACATTCATGCAATGAAAATCTGTTTGTCGCCTATTCCATGTAATATTATAACTTCAGCGATGTTTCTATTCTTTTTTATCGTAGTTGTTCTGCAACGATCGTAGTAAAACGTCGTAAAGTGCGACGATGGCAATTTGACGTGGCACTGATTTGGCATGGTCCATTGTCGGCCCATTTAATGAACCAGGCCCATCCCAGACAGACCAGGCCATTTTATGTTGTGGCCCAAAGTACATCATTGCCCATTTCATATGAATGACCAAACCTATCCTCTATTGTGGGTCGGACCTAGTTTATTTTTTTAGCACAATTTATATGGATCATATTGCACAATGGGCCTAGTCTATATTGTTTTTCCAGTCTGGTTAACATTCCAACTCATAATCAAATTAAGGACAAACCAAATAAGAAAGCAATATTATAATTCCAACAATCACATTATCCGTTAATACCAGAAATACACATACGAACAATCACGTTATCCAGATCATACATATAAGATATGACAATTAAATTCCAGCTACAACTCTCAAAAGTCAAAATGGAACCGTAACTACTTACTAGCATGCCAAAACCCAACAATACCAACTCGCACTATCAAGTCTCACAAATTACAGCAAACTAGCAAAATAAACAGATCACAAAATATGTGTAGTCAACAGTGACATCCAGAAGTTCAGCTTAGTAACATGGTCAGATTTGGACTGCTGTTTGCAGAAAATAGAATGGCCTGATCTGCAAGAAACACAAACAATAGGTTTGACTCAGATATATTGTTCTGATTATTTCAGTAAATCTTACATAGCTTACTAAATAATATACAAAATGCACATAGCAGCCGTGAATCTATAAAGTAACTAGCAACTGAAATGACACAAAGATGTAGAACTAGTACGGTACCCAACTAGAAGACTATTATAAGGCAATTTAGCGCTGATACAAATGTCATGCAACTGCTACTAAGAAATTAATAATAATAATTAAAACAACAGTTATTTACCTATACAGAGTAGCACTTGGGTTTATCTGTTATGATAAAGAAAAAACATTTGCGGCAAGCAAGACACAACTTTTGTCAGCACGAAACTTTCTAATTATATAACACCATACTGCACAAGTTATTTGTAAACGGACCTAGGAACAGGACCAATGAGTTGTTGCAGGGCAGACAACCATTGAATCTTGGTGCATCACAGATGTCGCTCTGAATTATTTCTCGAGATCGTTAGTCCATGAGATTTGCTGCTGTGTGTTATCACCATGCTAATCTGAACCTCTACAGAAAGCTAGGATAAATGTTGTCGCTCATAAGACAGTAATGAAATACAAAGTCTCAAGAAGTCGCAATCCATCGTTTTAAGAAAAAGGAGAACGAACAGAAACAGGTAAGAACCTACTGCAAAGAAAATATGTGAAGAGATGCAATCCGTCTACAGCTCTCCTTTCTCCCTTAGCATCTTTAGAGACCCTGCAGCACGCAACGCAAGCAACCATCCGATGCCTCAGTGTCTGTCTAATACGAGACAAGCAAATGCATGGAAGAAGAAGTTCGTAAAGAGGAAAAGAAACAAAATACCTCGCGCATGCCAGAGCCACAACACCTTGGGCAGGGTCAGTTAACGACGCACGGGAGGAAGCAGATGCAGTCGCCCTGTCTCTTCTCGCCGGCCTACTCGCCTGGTGCCGCCCGAGATTCATTGAAGACAAGGATGCCACCGGGAACATGGAGGCAGAGCACTCCACCAGATCTACATCGGCGGATCGATCGACCTTCGCCTAGATCCAGACTCACTCGCAAAGAAGTCGCACACCACCTGGTGAAAGGGAGACGACTCGGATCCGCGAAGAGGACGTTGCATTGCTGCCGCAGCTAGAAAAATGGAGGCAGCCTAGATCCAACGCTGAAAGGGAACTGTTGGCTTGGTGCCGCCCCGGATGCGTCGACTAAGAGGGCGCCGCCGCGCTAGACCCGATGAGGAGGACAGCCCGCCTCCGTGAGGGGCCCTGACACCGCTGCTGCCAAGCACTCCTATGCACCGCTGTGTCGGAGGACCAGCTGCCTCCGCCTCCGTCAGTGGGGCACAAGAGCACTCCACCATTCGGGAAGAAATAGAGTCGGAAGTGAGGGAGGTTGCAGAGGCATACCCATGTTGTCGCCGACGATTTCAATTGATTTACGTTATTTATAGCTTCATCTCCGTATTATTCAAAATTCCTCATGTTGTTTCTAGAAGTCTTATATTCTGCTATTTGTGCCTCCAGACCATCATTATTATACTCTTGCAGCTAGAAGCAAGGAATTCAAAAGAAAACATCAGTCCAATCCATTTTGTTTGTGTGTTCTGCTCCTTCACTTTTGTTTATTATCTAGCCATGTTCTTGGCCTGTGTATAGTTCTTATACGAACTGTTTTTTTTTTCTTCAGGCATGCATGTATTCTTTAGTAGTAGGAGTAGGTCATTATTTGGTGTCTAGGCATTCAGAGGGGCTGCATAAGGACCCCGGCATCCCTTGACTTCTCCCGGTTACGCCACTTGATGACCTTGTCTTCTTCACCATATTTCATGTGTCTTAGTCCGGGAGGAAAAACGGCTTCTCAGTGGAATATTTGTAGAGTCGGTTGGGTGTTGATTTCTGCCGTAAACGACCCTATTGGCCGGGTTCTAATTTCATCCATAAACGACCCTGTCGGCAGGGTCCGGATTTCAGCCGTAAACGACCCTGTCGGTCGGGTCGGCCGGGTCCTAATTTCAGCCGTAAACAACCCTGTCAGTCGGGTCCTAATTTCTGCTATAAACGATCAAGTCGGCCGAGTCCTGATTTCAGCCGTAAACAACCCTGTCGGCTGTTAGGAAACAGCTGTCTCACAGCCGTGATCGGCTAACAAGGTATTTTCACATGTTTTTTTTTTGTGCATATTTTGACCTTGTAGCACCTGTAACCACATATTTCATCAAAACTTGTGGAACTCATTAGTACAAAGGTTATTTTCATTACATTGTTAGTTAAGATCCACCTTTTTATGGTAAATGAGTCGTCGAAACAGGGAATTTACGACTACCAACAGTCAGCAGGGCTTGGGAGCGTGAGGCGGCGTGCGGGAGCGCGAGGCGGTGCTCTTAGGGTGCACCTGAGCGCAGCCTGCGGGAGCACGAGGAGGCGAGTGGAAGCGCGAGGCGGCACCACCGTTGGTCGACGTGCAGGAGCATTTCAAGCGCGAGGCGGCGTCATCGCTGGGCGGGCGGGTGGGCGTCATGAACAGGGTGAGGAGCACGGCGGTTCGGGAACTGAATGGGCAAGTGTGGGTCTGAAGTTGCACTGGGCGGGTGGGCGCCTTGAATGGGGTGCGGGTGTTGTTTGATGGGCACTGAAATGGCGGGTGTGCACTGAACGGGGTGAGGAGCGCGAGGTTCCGAGAAGACGAAGAGCGCCCGCGTCGGTGCGCATGCATGGAGTGGTTCCCAGAAAACAAAGCCCCTATCGGGGAAGTTCAACGCGTGGACACAATCGACCCTGCCTTCCATGACCACCGCCTTCCATGACCCCTCGCCATCCATGACCAGCACATTGACTCGGCCTCCGCCTACCATGAATGACATATGGGTCTAGTCCCAAGATGGCCCCATCCGTAAGCGAGTCCGCCTTGGAGGAGTATGTGGGCCAACGAGACATACGGCCTTTCTCCACGCCTCGCCTTCCTTAACCGCGCATTGACCTCAACCGTTCCACCACCATGTCGCGCCTCTGCGCACATCCATCATCAATCGCTCCTTTCGCATATGCTCGCCTCGCTCTCCTGTTCACTGAACAATGGGCCTCGCCTCACTCATGAACCCAACGATAATTAAGTGAACGGTCCTCACCTATTGCCGCCTCGCATCGCCTTCCTCGCCTATGAACTACTCCTTCGTCTTTCTCGCTTCTACTCCCATCGCCCTTCCTCCCCTTCCTTGTCGTCTCGCCTTCCTCGCTGTTGCAGTATCCATGGCCTCAGGGTGATCTCCTCCGCGCTCGTCATCCTTGGTGAGTGATCATCAACGCCCTCATAATCCATACATAGGGGTTTTGTGTGTTCTTTAGCCTCTTTATATATAGGATTAGGAAATATTTGCTTTGTTTTGGTTAAATGCTATCTGTTGGGAAAATTTAGGGTAGGATTTCATCAAGTATTGTAGTAGATCTGTTTATTTGTGACTGAAGTGTTCTTGGGGAATTTTTCGTATTGTTCTTGCATTTTTAATGTATATTATATATATAGTTTTAGGCGCTATAGAGATAACATTTTCTCGGTAGATTTGCTTTGGTTGAGCTTTTTCCTAATGCTGGATTTGATATATATGTAGGTCGGTGGTAATCGCCGCCATAGTCGATCGCCACCGTTGTCCCGCTCCTCATTGCCTCCGCCTTCACCGGCAGCAGACCACCATCGGAGAATAGGAATGGCCATGATGCTACTCCCATCGGGCGCCGGGGTGGTGATGCTCCTGGCTGAGATGCAGGCCACGGGCACGGCGGCGCGCTCACCATCTCCAGCGCCGCCCTCCTGGACCAGTTCATCGTGGCGCCCCACGTCCGCGCCCGTTCCCCTTCTCCGGATCCGGCGTCGCGGCCTGCCTGCGCCCATTCGCCGTCTCCGGCCTCGCCGCTCGCTCGCGTCGGCCGTTCAGCATCTCCGGCACGCCGTTCCCGCTCCTGCTCCCCGTTGCTGGAGTGGTCTTCCGGCTACGTGATAGGTGTAGAGTGCCCGATCTTTCGGCGAGTGGAGATAACTTCGATTTGGTGGATGTCGACCCTCACGATCCGACTACGACGAGCAAGTCGAAGCGCCAATGCAATCGCTGAACCAACTTTCGGAGGATATTAACCTTGCGGTAAACAAGATCAACCTGATCTCGAGGATCAATTCTTATGCGCAATCAAAGAACGAGCAAGAATTAGAGGCGAGCAATCTGATGTATTGCACGAAGGTGGAGTTCTGAATTCACGTCGAGAGATGGATGTATAGCTAAGCTAAACTTAAAACAAAACTCGAAGATTGCAAGGGGCGCAGCCCTTGATTATATAGGGGGAGGACGAGGCATCTAGGGCCGGCTGAAGTGGAGAGGCGCGCGGTGGAGAGGGAGTCGCGCGACTTGGGCCACATGGGCCTTCGGGCGGCATCATCCTGGGCCGTCGTTCCTTAGCATCGAAACCGTCTTCAATTCCTGGGCTCGAGCTCTAGTGATTGGGCCCTTGTACGTCATCATCTCGTTAGGAGATGGATCCGTAACTCGAGGAGGCGCGACGACGAGAGGTGGAGGCATGACAACTTGGTTTGGCGCGCCATCTTTCGTCGTCATTATTCGTATGTCGTTGATGTCCTCATCATCCTCCCCTTCTTGAAGTGAAGTCGTCCTCGACGGCAACTCATCATCCTCACCCAAGTATGGTTTCAAATCTACAACATTAAAACTAGTGGAAACACCAAACTCCATGGGCAAGTCAAAAACATAAGCATTATCGTTAATCTTAGTTAGCACTTTAAAAGGACCAGCAGCACGAGGCATCAGTTTAGAACGACGCAAAGTAGGAAATCTATCTTTACGCAAGTGCAACCAAACCAAATCACCAGGTTCAAAAGAAATATGTTTTCTACCTTTACTACCAGCAACTTGATACTTTTTATTAGCAACGGCAATGTTGTGTTGTGTTTCTTTATGCAATTGTTTCATGTGATCAATATGAGCAAGAGCATCAAGATGTGGTTCATCTTCAGCATCAATAGCAAACAAATCAATAGGCGCCTTAGGAACATAGCCATAAACAACCTCAAAAGGACACATCTTAGTGGCAGAATGTGTAGCACGATTACAAGCAAATTCAACATGAGGTAAACAATCTTTCCAACATCTCAAATTTTTATCTAGAACAGCTCTAAGCATAGCAGATAAAGTTCTATTTACTACCTCAGTTTGCCCATCAGTTTGAGGATGACAAGTAGTACTAAACAGCAGCTTAGTTCCTAATTTATTCCAAAGAGAACGCCAAAAATGACTAAGAAACTTAGCATCACGATCAGAGACAATTGTTTTTAGGAATTCCATGCAATCTAACAATCTCTCTAAAGAACAATTCCGCAACATTTGAGGCATCATCAGTTTTATGACAAGGTATAAAGTGAGCCATTTTAGAGAAACGATCAACAACCACAAAAATATTGTCCCTCCCCTTCTTAGTGTGAGGCAATCCCAAAAAAAAATCCATCAAAATATCATGCCAAGGAGAAGAGGGAACAGGCAAGGGCATATACAAACCATGATTACCCAAACGAGATTTAACTTTTTGACATGTAGTACAGCGTGCAACAAGGCGCTCAACATCACGGCGCATCCGTGGCCAAAAGAAATGGTCGGCCAACACCTCATGTGTCTTGAAAACTCCGAAGTGACCCATAAGACCACCTCCATGCGCCTCCTGTAACAACAAAAGACGAACCGAGCTAGCTGGAATACACAGCTTGTTAGCACGAAACAGGAACCCATCCTGCATATGAAATTTGCCCCAAGGTTTGCCATCCTTACAATGCATCATAATATCATGAAAATCAGCATCATTCACATATTGATCTTTCAAAGCTTGCAAACCAAAGATTTTAAAGTCTATTTGGGACAGCATCATATAACGACGAGACAAAGCATCGGCAATCACATTTTTCTTCCCGTTTTTATGTTTAATGATGTACGAAAAAGATTCATTAAACTCAACCCATTTAGCATGACGACGGTTCAGATTAGTTTGGGTTCTAATATGTTTCAAAGCCTCATGATCAGAATGAATAATAAATTCACAAGGCCATAAATAATACTGCCATGTTTGCAAAGTTCTTACTAAAGCATAAAGTTCTTTATCATAAGTGGAATATTTAAGAGCAGCACCACTTAACTTCTCACTAAAATAAGCAATGGGTTTATGATCTTGCAACAAAATAGCACCCAAACCAATTCCACTAGCATCACATTCCAATTCAAACACTTTATCAAAATTAGGCAATTGTAAGAGAGGAGCATGAGCTAACCGTTCCTTTAAAGTGTTGAATGCGTCGTCTTGTGGTGCGCCCTACTCAAATGGCGCACCCTTCTTGGTCAGCTCATGTAATAGTGCAGCAATAGAACTGAAATCCCGCACAAAACGACGATAGAAGCCTGCAAGACCAAGAAAACTGCGAACCTGTGTGACCGTCGTCGGTTGGGACCAACTCTGAATGGCGTCCACCTTGCTGCTATCGACCTCAATGCCCTGTGGAGTAACAACATATCCAAGAAACGAAACAAGTTACGTGCAAAAAGTGCATTTTTTCATGTTCCCAAATAAGTGAGCAGCACGCAAAGCATCAAAAACAGCACGCAAATGATCTAAATGCTCATTTATGGATTTGCTGTATATAAGGATATCATCAAAATAGACAACAACAGATATTCCAATGAAAGGCCGAAGAACTTCATTCATTAAGCGTATAAAAGTGCTAGGAGCATTAGACAATCCAAACGGCATAACCAACCATTCATACAAGCCAAATTTAGTTGTAAAAGTCGTTTTCCATTCATCTTCTAATTTCATTCTTATCTGATGATAACCACTACGCAAATCAACCTTAGAGAAAATTGTGGCACCACTACGTTCATCAAGCATATCATCAAGGCGTGGTATAGGATATCGATAACGAATTGTAATATTGTTAATTGCACGACAATCTACACACATACGCCAAAAACCATCTTTCTTAGGAACAAGCAAAACAGGAACCGAACAAGGGCTGAGAGACTCACGAATGTAACCTTTATCAAGCAATGCCTGCACTTGACGCTGAATTTCTTTCGTCTCCTTAGGATTTGTGCGGTACGGGGCGCGATTAGGGAGCTGTGCGCCTGGAATTAAATCAATCTGATGTTCTATGTCACGAATAGGAGGAAGACCCGGTGGCAATTTAGCGGGAAAAACATCTTTATAGTCCTGCAAAAGGTTAGCAACAGCAGGAGGAATATGCAACATAGGCGCCTCATCTAGTGAAACAAGCATACGAGAGCAAACTAGCGCATAGCAAAGCAGATTAGCATCATGTAATTCATCAAAATCAGCACGTGTAGCAAGCAAGATATAGTTATTCAATTTGATCTCATGTTGAACAGGTGCAACAAGAGGCGATGTAACCAATTTTGCAGCTTTTGTCACTCGAGCAATATCATCTTTAAGAACTTGTTCAGGTGTCATAGGATGAATAACAATTTTCTGACCCTTAAACATGAAGGAATAATAATTGGATCGACCATGATGAACACTATCAACATCATATTGCCAAGGACGGCCAAGCAACAAAGAACATGCTTCCATTGGAACAACATCACAATCTACAAAATCAGAATAGGCGCTAAGAGAGAAAGGAACACGTATCGAGCGCGTTACCTTTATTTTGCCGCCATCATTAAGCCATTGAACGTGATAAGGATGTGGATGCTTCCTTGTTGGCAATGACAACTGCTCCACCAAGGTCGTACTAGCCAAATTGTTGCAACTGCCACCATTGATGATTATACGGACCGCTCGTTCTTGCACAATGCCTTTGATATGCAAAATATTGTGGCGCTGATGCTTTTCATCCTGAACGACCTGTGTACTAAGAACACGCTGCACAACAAGAGTTGTGATAGGTGTAGAGTGCCCGATCTTTCGGCGAGTGGAGATAACTTTGATTTGGTGGATGTTGACCCTCACGATCCGACTACGACGAGCAAGCCGAAGCGCCAATGCAATCGCTGAACCAACTTTCGGAGGATATTAACCTTGCGGTAAACAAGATCAACCTGATCACGAGGATCAATTCTTACGCGTAATCGAAGAACGAGCAAGAATTAGAGGCGAGCAATCTGATGTATTGCACGAAGGTGGAGTTCTGAATTCACGTCGAGAGACGGATGTATAGCTAGGCTAAACTTAAAACAAAACTCGAAGATTACAAGGGGCGCAACCCTTGACTATATAGGGGGAGGACGAGGCATCTAGGGCCGGCTGAGGACATCAACGACATACGAATAATGACGATGGAAGATGGCGCGCCAAACCAAGCTGTCACACCTTCACCTCTCGTCGTCGCGCCTCCTCGAGTTACGGATCCATCTTCTAACGAGACGACGACGTACAAGGGCCCAATCACTAGAGCTCGAGCCCAGGAATTGAAGACGGTTTTGATGCTAAGGAACGACGGCCCAGGATGATGTCGCCCGAAGGCCCACGTGGCCCAAGTCGCACGACTCCCTCTCCACCGCGCGCCTCTCCACTTCAGCCGGCCCTAGATGCCTCGTCCTCCCCCTATATAGTCAAGGGCTGCGCCCCTTGTAATCTTCGAGTTTTGTTTTAAGTTTAGCTTAGCTATACATCCGTCTGTCGACGTGAATTCAGAACTCCACCTTCGTGCAATACATCAGATTGCTCGCCTCTAATTCTTGCTCGTTCTTCGATTGCGCGTAAGAATTGATCCTCGTGATCAGGTTGATCTTGTTTACCACAAGGTTAATATCCTCCGGAAGTTGGTTCAGCGATTGCATTGGCGCTTCGGCTTGCTCGTTATTATTCGTATGTCGTTGATGTGCTCATCACTACGTCTCCACCGACTCCGATGACCCCCTCGCCGGACAGATCCCAAAGGATGCCAACATGCGCCTCATGTTCGTCTACATGATGAAAGATGGCAGGGCCATTTTCCGGTGCCCCATCTGCATCAGCAAGATGCAGCAGGAGACGGACTATGCCAGCATGCAGTCACACATCCTTGGCATCGTGAGTTCCAACTCACGGAAGCATGATGCGAAGGAGATTAGCCGCCACCGTTGTCTCGCCAGGAACAAAGGCTGGATGTGAAGTGCATGCTCATGGTGTCTGTCGCTCGTTCTCTCCATGCATGGTCGTGATGGTGTCAGTTACTTATTATGCTGCTGTTTTTAATTTATGTCATTCTATGTTTGTCTTGAACTATTGTTGTTTACTTATGCTGAACTATGTTTATCCTGATCATGTGCTATTATGTATTATTTTTTTTTTCAATTTCATGTGCTGATGTGATGTAAAATGGTGAATCACATGTGCTCAACATTGAATTGTGTGGGTTTAAAATGGTTGCCTTTGTGGGCCGCATTTCATTCATGGGCCGCATGGCCATTAAGAGGTTTTTTTTTTAAAAAAAGAAAATCTTCCCCTGTTTATAATCCCCATGACATCCTAGTCAAAGCCAGAGTGCAACTCCCGCATAAGAGCTTGTTCGGCTATTCCATGCCTAGCATGGATTAGCCATGGATTGGGTGGGATTGGATACTTTGCAAGTTAGGTATGGATTCATTCCCACTCATTCCACTCCAATCCTCATCAATCCCACCCTAACCAAACAGGCCCTAAGTTGGAGGAGGTAAATAGAACTTTTTTCCTTAATATAAGCAAAAGGGCGTACAACATTGTGTACCCAGAAGCCCATTTAGAAGCCCATGAAATGCCTCTCCATGAGACACCTCCCCCATTCATATCCTGCTCTAAAAAACCCTCAACGTCTCGTCTCTCACCCCTCCTCCTCTCTCGTCATCTTTCAACTACTCCTCTATCATCGTCTTGGTCTCCGCTTCCATCTTCTGTAGAGGCCCAAGAAAACAGGGTAAAGGAGTGATCCTGAGATGCCCAGTCATCGTCATGGCCGAGCACGAAGATCCTCTCGCGGTAAAACGCTGCAAATTGCCTTCGAACGGCCTCGGTGTAGAGGAGTCTGAACCAGAAGGATCTCATCATAACTCGGAGCAATTGTATTTTACCTTTTCCACCCCTTTTTCCATTGGGTTGTTTTAGCGCATGCAATCTCACGCGTTCCTGCCCTCCTAGACCAGGGTGGAATTCGTGCCAGAGCCGTACTGCATATTTTGGAGAACTGATCGACATGTGCTAAAAGCAAAATTAGGCCCTCAGTTCAAGTATATTAATATAATTAAAATTCTTTTATTTTTCCCATTTAATTACGCATTTCTTAGATATTCTATCCATAGTTATAGGCATATTCTTGTTTGCGAGGAAGAAGATTGATAGGTGCCACATCGTTTTATTTTTTTGTGGGCTGGTTTGTGGGCTTTGTCGGCTGCCTGTTGATGTTGAGGCTTAATACCTTTCTGTGATGAATCATTTACTCAAAGAATTGGCCAATCTATTTTCTACAGTCAAGTATTATTTATTTATCTCCTTTGAGTATATATCGTGGTCTAAAGATTTTTATCTCTTCTGTAACAATGGATAGACAGATCGATAGGAATATACTTTAGCGTAACTTTTGACCTGCTTTATAGTTTCTGTTACAATATTAATGGCTTGGGCGTGAATAATGTGATTCATGCCATTGTTCCACGGTCATCCGTAGCATTCGCTGCCTCTTTCTCTTTCGGAGAGTATTGTCATATTGGTGGACAGGATTGTAGCCATTAGGCTGATGACTATTGGAAAGCAAGAACTCAATCAGGTGAAAGATCAGCATGGCTTGGTATCTGGTGTCCCTATGCTACTAACGTTGGCATCCACACCAGAAGGCCAGATAGAAGATGAGCCTAGTGTAATTTCTAGATCTTTTGGGCTGCATATTATCAGGGAAGAGACGACCTCACATCAGTTAGTTCTTGAGGTGCTGAAGGGACGTAGTTGGTTGGCTTCAAAGGATGACTGGCTCATCACTATTGATCAGGAGTTCTCCCTAAGCTTGGTCAACCCAATCACTGGCAAGAGTATCCCACTGCCACAGTTGTTGCCAAACAATGATGGAAATGAGGAGTTGCTGTCTGATGTCATGAATGATGCAGGTGGTCATGGACCTCTGTTCAACGAGCGCGCAGTCCTCTGTAAGACACCCAGGCAAGATGGTGGTCCCTTTCTGATCCTTCTGTTCTTTTCAGGAAACATCATGTACCATGAGAAGACTGATGGCATGTGGATGACATTACCAAATTCAGACCGATATGCAAAAAGATTAGTGGATGGTGCTTACTGGGAAGAGCAGTACATGGTGGCAATCGGTCGGTGGGGTTCCATGAAGGTTTGGGACCTGTACATGGAGCCCATTATTACAGAATCTCCTCAATGGGTCAAGGGTCCCCCTTATGCTTGTCTAGTGTACTACAGACGCGACCACGAGGCCACAATGTTTCTTGCGTGGCCAGTTGGTAACCGGCCTACGATCATCTAGCTGTGGGGAGATTTTTGGGGAACACGAACCGAAAGGCAACTACAGAGCCATGAGTCAACGTGCAGTATAGTGGATGGCGTGGCATTATATGAGAGAGTATACGGTCGATGGACAGAGTTGAGAGGTTTGCAGCATGAACGCTCTCTTTTTCTAGGAGCTAATTATCCATTTTGGTTTGTTGTACCAGAAGGAGACAAGAGAGTGGGTCTGCCATGTCTGTATGTATTGGACCATATATTTGGAGAAATGGTGAAGATCCGTGCTGATGATCACCACGGTCATGTCAGGCACTATGACAGGTTTGATTTCACCTGGCGTCATTCTAAACCATGTCCGCAAGCCCCTCTGTTTATCTGCCCCTACCCATCTTCAAGTAGCCACCCCCCTTTATTGTTATTAGTCTTTGATGTTTAGTTTAGGGGGTGTTCGTTTCCATGAGGTGCTAAAGTTTATCCCCTAAAATTTGGCTAAACTTTAGCACCTCTTGGAGGGCTAAAGTTTAGCCCTCAAGCCTTCTTTTCTCTCTTGTGGTAAACTTTAGTCCAAATTTTAGCACACATGTTCGTTTTCCTTGTGCTAAACTTTAGGCTAAAGTTTAGCTTTAGCCCTTTAGCCCTAGGAAACGAACACCACCTTAGCTTGTAATTAATGATGTCAGCACTCAGATTATATTTTAACTTGTGAATCCTTCATGTTTTATGTTGTTTTCATGATGCTCTCAATTATTATGGGCAAAGTAGGCTGAGTGATCATTGTCCCTTGACTTTAACTTAATATGTTCAGAGAGAATACCCCATTGGGCGACTTTAGTTTAATTTTTGTTGTGATACCATGATAATGCAATGGCAGACATTTTCGTTGCAATATG
This sequence comes from Eleusine indica, assembly GCA_030378355.1. Taxonomy (NCBI): domain Eukaryota; kingdom Viridiplantae; phylum Streptophyta; class Magnoliopsida; order Poales; family Poaceae; genus Eleusine; species Eleusine indica. The sequence goes on from CM059500.1 coordinate 23,657,085, forward strand.
TAAGACGCAGTTGCAACTCCCTCCACCTTCGTTGCTATATTGATGCATTGTTGCAACAACAAACATTTGCATTGCAATATATAAGACCCAGTCACAACCAGACGAATTTTCATTGCTATATCTATGCATTGTTGCAACGACTAAAAATTTCATTACAATATGTAAGACCCAGTCGCAACCAGACAAATTTTTGTTGCTATATCTATGCATTATTGCAACGACTAAGAATTTTGTTGCAATATGTAAGACCCCATCGCAATCACAAAGATTTTCATTGCTATACCTATGCCTCTTATTGCAATACCTTGTTCTTCTGTTGCGAAATGACCTTATTGCAACAATTACCGGAAAGCTTTGCAAAAATGTCATCCTAATTACAATGCACATGCAACTGTGGCGATATATCCAATCTATCGTAACTAAAATCACCTTTCGTTGCAATTAGCCATGTCTATTGCAACGAAAATCACATTGTTGTGATTAATATCATAGAATTAGCCCTAAAACCTTGTAGAGTGGTAGGCGTGGATTTCTCCAAGTGCAAGGTGCACGGTTCGAGTCTCCTCTTTTGCATCACGTTTTTGATGATTTTATGAGAGGGGATGATGTGGACAGGACCGGTCGACATGCCGCCTACGGTCTGGTGAGCTCGGCGCCCATGGCCAGTCGACGTGGTGTCGTGGTCGAGTCACCTGGCAATGACAATAATGGTTTGGCGGCAAGCAAGCTTATAGTATAGAATTAGAATATGTTACACCAAATTGCTACAACGTCTTGCATAGCGCCGTCGTTTGATCACAGTTATCTCAACCACGAGGTGTGGGTTCAAGTTTGCATCTCCACTTTTTTTTTGAAATTTTGCCACATGGCAGTAGGGATGCTAATATTTCCAAGAAAATAAATAAAATAATTTTATGACATACAACTTGTGTCATATATTTTATGACATTCACAAATACGCCTTATGACATAACAATTATGGTCATTGGGTGATATTGGAGTACATGTATGACATTTGTTATCACATATGGTTTTTTTGTCATTAAATCAAAATAGGTAATACATAATGTCACAAAATGAATTATATAGTTACATTATGCTCTATTGTCATACTAAATACGTGGAAAAGTCACACATTTCTTGTAGTGTTCCTTGGCCATGAGGCATGCACCACTCCTCTTTGATGTTGACTCTTTGCTTGGTTGATGGTGCTTATTAATTTTTGATGTCCCTTTTGATTTCTGAGGAAAACCTGTCTGACCTATTACCAAAACCGGTCTGACTTGTTTTTCCTGAGAGTCCTCAACTTTTTGCTTTTGGCCATCTTGACACTTGGACAGTGTCTGCGTCACTGTTGAGTCATCATTCTTGTACTTTGAGAATTTTTCTTTCCATGCCATCCAAAGAAGATGAGCGTCTTTTACGAAACCATGCTCCTTATAGATCATCATATCAAGATCTACACTTAAAGCACTCAACAAGGCATTAGTAGCTTGAGCATTTTGTTACAAGCATTTTTCTTCATCATTGGAGCAATTATCCCAATTATAATTTGGGGAACAAATACTTACATCCACAATGCTCAATAAAATAGGATCAATAGCCTTGAGTTCTTATAGCATGCATTTACACCAAGACACATAATTTAGCCATCAAGCAAAAGAGGTTCTTGATAATTTTCACCTTCCAAGGACATTGTTTCTCACAGTGGTTAGGCCTTTATGTGAGTCCTTGCTCTGATACTAATTGAAAGCACCTTGATGTCGCCTAGAGGGGGAGGGGGTGAATAGTCGAAATATGCAATTTTATAAGTTAAAACAGAAATTACTACAAAACCGGTCAGACCGGTTAGTAAAACCGGTCAGACCTATTTTGACAAGGAACATAAAAATTTATGTGTTGAGTGTAACTCAAACCGATACTCGAAGTAGTGCTCCAATAGATGTTCCTTGCCGATGCACCAAGCCTCTGCACAACAAAAACAAGCACACCAAAGTAGACCGAAGCGGAAACACAACCTGAGTTAGAAAACAAACAAGGGAAGCAAACTGAACAAGGAGACACAAGTGTTTGTTTGCCGAAGTTCAGATTCACCACGTGAACCCTACGTTTCTGTTGAGGAAGCTTGAGCTGCTCAAAAGCCAACTTCAAGACAGGTCTCTTTCAACCACTTTCCCTGGTCTACTAGCTTGATTTTTTTTCCTTGTGGAGGCATGATTGCAGCTCTCCCAAACTGGCCCGTAGCTCACCACAACTTGGGAGCTCATGGGTACCACATAGCCATCTAGGAGGTTTCACCTCCAAGAGTAACAAATGCTTCACAAAATGCTTGACACAGCTACAAAGTGCTCGAGGCTTGGTAATGCTCACTTAGCTCAAATATCTCAACCCAACTCAAAGATTTTCACCAAATCACTCAAGTCTCACAAAGAGGTGCTGGGGAGAGCTCAATATGGCCGTTGGTATGTTCTGAGATACTCTAGAATCAACAGCCCATGAAGGAGGGGGAAGAGGGGTATTTAAACCCTTTCCCAAAAACTAGCCATTAGAACTGTCAGTCAAAACCGGTCTGACCGGTTTCAGAAATCGGTCTGACCTATTTTAGAAACCGGTCAGACCTGTTTCTGACTAGCACACCAACACAACTTACACAAAGCACCACACTCAAAGCAGGGCTAAAACCCTAGATGTCCAAAACCGGTCTGACCTGTTTGCCAAACCAGTCATACATGTTTTGCACAAACCAACAATCTGAAAAGGGTAGATTTCAAGGTTTTTCTCTGATGGCTTCTACTATAGGAATTGAGAACTTTAGACTTCATCAAAACATCTATGTTGCATCCCCCTTGATAGAATGGAAAATCTATACTCAAGATAAAAACAAAAGTATATTTCATGTTTCTTGAGCTTGTAGTCTTCATACTTGCCTCTTTATCTTTTATCACTTTATTTGGGGCTGTCAACATGTTTATCACTTGAGCAAATCTAGATGAAGCTAATGACTATCAATGTTGACTTTATTTGATCAATGTTATACTTGTCATCCATATATCATCTTTGTCTTCTTCACTTGATGCATTAACATTTTGCTTCATGAGAATTGTCCACATGAGTAGTATTTGAGCACATCCATCTTGAGCTGATGACTATGGTTAATGAATTCATTTAGCCAATATTGCACTTCTTATCCATAGAACACCTTATGTTCTTATTTCAACAAATGATTGACACTTAGAAATATATGGTTCTTCATGGCTAGTTTGATCCATCAGAATCAACTCTACTTGCTCTTCTCCATTACATTGGTCCTTTGGCACCAAGCCTCTTGCTTGCCCTTCCCCAATGTACGGCCCATAGCAGCCATGTTATTCCTTCATCCACTTGCCATACTTATCCGCACAAATCCTTGTGCCCTACAATATGTCCACAACCTCTTTTGTCTTGTTGAAATTTGATTGATATTTCCATGGTAGGTCATGTCAATCTTCATTTCATAATTATCATAAGAGAAACATATCAAGATATGATCATACAACCATGTATGTTTCTCATTTTTGCTCACTTGTTTGTTGTACATCATAAATCATTATCTTATGGAACATGTGATCTCATACAAATGATATCCATAAGCTTGACTTTGAATGATTATCCACACTAGTACTACAATACAATTCCTGCTCATCATCTCAATAAACATATTAGACCATCAATCATGTAGTCAATCAACTCACCAAAACCCACTAGGGGCCTAGATGCACTTTTAGTTACATCACGAGACTCTAAGAGTGAATAGACTAAGACATCAGGCGCTTCAGACCTTATCACCAAAAATTTTTATCCTATTTTATGGTATGTGTATCCTAGATAGACACAATCAACCGTCTTAGGTCTAAGTTTGCATTTATTGATTATTGGTATGCTAAGCATGGCCAAACAGCCCCATGTACACAAATATGAGAGTGAGGGCTTTCTTCCTTTCCATCCTACATACGGAGTGATATCACTATTCTTAGTGGGAGCTCTATTCAGAACATGACATGTTGTCAAAACACTCTCTCCCCACCATACTTTTGGTAAGCCGGAATTTCTTAACATGGTGTTCACCAAGTCCCTCAATGCATGGTTCTTCCTTTCAGCAACTCCATTAGATTGTGGTGAGTAGGGAGGTGTTCCTTCATGAATAATTCCATTCTCTGAATAGAAAAGATCAAACTCATTGGAAAAATGCTCTCCTCCACGATCAGACCTAACACATTTCATTTTCTTTTCTAGTTTATTTTCTACCTCAGCCTTGTAGGCCTCAAAACATTCAAATGCCTCATACTTAGTTCATAGTAGAAACACATAACAATACCTAGTTGTATCATCACTTAAGTCAGAAAGTACCTTTTCCCTCCTTTTGTGAACACACCATTCATCTCATAAAGATCAGAATGTATGAGTTCTAATAGTGTCAAGTTTCTCTCGTCTATAGCTTTGTGAGGCTTATGAGGTTGCTTTGCTTGCACACAAGCTTGACACTTAGAAACTTTGACAATAGAGAACTTAGGAATTAAACTCAGACTACATAGCCGATTCATACAACCAAAATTTACATGACACAAACGAGAATGCCATACATTAGTCTCAGAATTGTTTGAATCACATGCATGGTTCACAACCTTGTTACAAAAATCAGAAAGGGAAAAGTGGAACAATCCTCCACTATCATAGCCTTTGCTAATCAATTGGCCAAATCTCAAAATGACTACTTCATTCGACTTAAACACCAACTTGCATCCATCTCAACAGAGGAGGGATCCATTAACGAGGTTCTTGTTTATTAAGGGGGGCATGCTGCACATTCTTCAGCCGCATGATCTTTCCTGATGTGAACATTAGATCAACTGAACCAACACCAAAAGCAATAGCATGTGAGCCATTCCCCATCATGACAGATGAACCTCATGTGACCTGCTAAGAAGAAAACATAGAGATATCAACACAAACATGAATATTGACTCCTGTATCTACCCACCAATCATTAAATTGATATACAGAAAATACACTAGGTAAATTACCATACCCAGATGCTCCATTGGAGTCACCAATAGTCACATTCCCTTGCTGGATTTTCTTGCCTTTGTAGTTGCGACACTTCTTGGCAAAATGCCCATTCTCTCCACACACAAAGCACACAATCTCATCCATGTCCATCATCTTCTTATTATCTTAAATTGAGTAGTCTCAATAGACTTTCCTTTTCCTTTTTGGTTCTTCCTGACAGTGTACTGCATCACATTGGCGCTAGACTGACCTTTAGGTGCTCTCAGTGGTGCATCCTTTGCCCGAGCCTCGACGGAGATGTTCTGTGTTTTATGCTTCAGAGATGTGGCATAGCTCCTCCAAGATGAAGGTAACTTGGTAATAATGCCCCCAGCCACAAATTTGTCACGCAATTTGCAACATAGCTGATTGAGCTCCCTCACAATGTGTCGAGACTTGATCTCGACACTAGACATAGGGTAGTTCACCTATGATGATTTATATGTAGAATAGAGGTATGCGCGAGATCGAGAGACGATGTTAACACAAGACGCCGATTTATACAGGTTCGGGCCTCCCAAAGGATAATAACGCTATGTCCTGTGTTCTATGGTATTTGTATTGATATGTCTAGATCACAGATCTAGACGAGGAGGGTAGACCTAGACGTGATGTCTAGTTCCATGTTATCACCGATCTCCCTTGAGGGAGGCCCCTGCCCCGCCTTATATATCTGGGGGGACAGGGTTACATGGCAGAGTCCTAGTTGGGCTACTATACATAGCCAAGTAGAAGTCTATCTCTACTTTCCATTTATGTGAGGTATCCCCGGTACGTATCATCGACAAAAGCCCCCGAGAGTCTTGCAAGCTTGATGATAATCTTTAGTAGTTTCTCGACTGGTTTGTGTCATGTAGAATGCTTCAGCTTTATATCGGCGAGCTTGTAAGGGTCTCAAATATCCAAAAATGTCTTTCGAGAAATCAACTGATGCACCAAATAGGTGCACCTAATTAGGTGTAGCCCCTACTCTTGTATCATTTGGAAATTGCAAATAATGCAAGATTCCAAAACAAGAATAGTCGTGTTGGCTCTCTTTAAGGAAAAATCGCTCGAATCATAAAATTCGAGTGATAAATATCTCAGTAGAGTGACATCAATCACTACCGAGTCATAAATGATTTAGACATGTGACTTCAATCACTGCTTAGTGGTAAATGACTCGAACCAATGACTTCAATCATTGTCGACCGAGCGATATTGAGTTCAAACGGGTGACATCAATCACAACCGAGTGAACATGGCCTCATGACATCAATCATAGCCAAATGACATAAATTTTGGGCGAGTGGCCTATGAGTGATTATGAATCAAATGGGTGACTTCAATCACAGCCGAGTGAATGAGGCTTAATGACATCAATCATAGCCACGTACTAAATTACCATGACTTCAATTATGATTAAGTAACCTTTCCTTAAGAATAGTAATCACTCGTATCTTTGAGCTTTATTTTCACTATTCTAGACTTACTTCAATCAGTCAAGTGATGCTCGACATTTCGCGTTTATGACCATCAAGTCATAGCGACATGATCATCAAATCAAGCTTTGAATGATTATGACATCAACCATTTTTTATAAAGCACTTCTTTTCAAAGAAGGACATATTGAATGAGTGACCATCAAGCCACTATTATATGATCATCAAATCATATATTTTCATTTATTATGGCATCAACCATAAATTTGATAAAAAATGCTTCTCTTCAAAGAAGCCCCCGAGACAATCGTCGTTATGAGTAGCAGCTGCGCTCAACTCAGAATATCATGTCTGAGTGACAGCGGTGCTCAACTCAAGACGATAAGGTCGAGTGAAGAAGGCAATCGAGGTTGTTGTATCCGCCAATCGCTAAAGAAGTGATGACTGAGTGAAACCGACTAGGGATGAAAGCAAAAGTGGTAATTATGGGTTTATCGATGCTCGTTTTCGTATTTTATCAACCATAACACACGAAAATGATATTCCGAAGAAGTGGAAGCAAAAATGGTAGTAAATCATGGAAGTGGTAATGAAAACAATTTTGAAGTCTTCCGACCATTTTCGAAAATTTCCACATTAACATGGAAATTACCGTAGAGTAATATAGGTAATCACCGTATTCAGTATTTTGATTATAGCAAATCTCTTTAGAAGACAAGTGATTCATCTAGCCTAAAACAAATCATAAATTTCTCAACATAAATTTTGTCTATGTTTTATTTGCAACTGCAATTTTTTATACATGTTCATATAATTATTCAATAATCAATACGCTACAACCAGTTTATCATAGTCCTTGTGTCGTCGTCGAGACGCAAGCATGACATCTTCAATTTCCCTATTTTATCAGTGCCGTACTTCATGATTCATGTTTCTGATTGTTAATATCAATTCCCGATCAAAACCGTCTGTTTTAGTTACAATAATATTATTTCCAATACCGAAATACCGACGCCATATTCGTTTCTATCAATACCGTTATCGATTTCATTTTCGGGAAAAAATATGAAAGCAAAAACAATTGAGCCTTCTTCCGATCGTTTCCGACCGCTTTCATCCCTAAAACCGACGGTCTGATATGTGGCCGACCGATGGTGGCGGTCTGATGAGGACATCAACGACATACGAATAATGACGACGGAAGATGGCGCGCCAAACCAAGCTATCACGCCTCCACCTCTCGTCGTCGCGCCTCCTCGAGTTACGGATCCATCTTCTAACGAGACGACAACGTACAAAGGCCCAATCACTAGAGCTCGAGCCCAAGAACTGAAGACGGTTTTGATGCTAAGGAACGACGGCCCAGGATGACGCTGCCCGAAGGCCCACATGGCCCAAGTCGCGCGACTCCCTCTCCACCGCGTGCCTCTCCACTTCAGCCGGCCCTAGATGCCTCGTCCTCCCCCTATTTAGTCAAGGGTTGCGCCCCTTGCAATCTTTGAGTTTTGTTTTAAGTTTAGCTTAGCTATACATCCGTCTCTCGACGTGAATTCAGAACTCCACCTTCGTGCAATATATCAGATTGCTCGCCTCTAATTCTTGCTTGTTCTTCGATTGCGTGTAAGAATTGATCCTCGTGATCAGGTTGATCTTTTTTACCGCAAGGTTAATATCCTCTGGAAGTTGGTTCAGCGATTGCATTGGCGCTTCGGCTTGCTCGTCGTAGTCGGATCGTGAGGGTCAACATCCACCAAATCAAAGTTATCTCCACTCGCCGAAAGATCGGGCACTCTACACCTATCAAGTGGTATCAGATTCCAGTGTTTCTCGGTGAGTTTTATCCAAGTCCACATAAACCGAAAACTACAAAAAAAAGTTTACCCCAGTACGGTTTTGAGCCTCGCACTTTTGTTCAATAATTTACGTTGTTGAGTTTTTGTGCTTTCACTTTTGATCGTTGCTGGTACACTGTGTTTCATTGTTTTCTTCTTATCATCGTCGTATCCTTCCGCCGTGCCGCGTGTTTCACCACCACAGTTTGCTTTCCACCGCATCTGTTTACCCCGTCTCGCTCTCCTACTTGGCCGATCGCTTGCCAAGTTGTGGTCAGCCGATCGCATGCCAAGTTTTTCCGCTGCACCGTGTGTCCGGGTCAATCACTGCCTCGCCGATCGAGTCCTACTCGGTTACGTCATAACCCGCTCGCCTTGCCCTGTGTTTGTTTCTACTCGGTTTCATTTGTTTTACCGTTCTACCCCTGCCTCAGAAAAAAAAGCGCTTGTGCGTAATTGCTCATTTGAGGTCTTATTGTTTATATTTTCAGAAAAAGGTATCAAGAAAAGAGAAAAAAAAAGAGCGGCCGAGCAACACAGGCGACGCGTTCTTGCTGCACTTTGTTTTGATCCTTCTTCCTTCCTCTTGCACTTGTACCGGCAGCAATCTTTTCGTGTTTAGCACCATTATTCAGCTTTGCAGTTATTGTTTGAATTGTGGTAACCCTTGGATTGAGTGCAGCCTCCTAGCCCCACAAATTTTCTACTACGAGCAGGTTTTTGTTTCACCACGCAATCGCTCCTCCAATCTTCCACCCCTAAAGCGAGCCATAGCAGCATCATCGAGTTCAACTAAACCACAGCGAATCATACCCTTTTGCAAAGCTTGATAATAATCCTCTACGGAAAGTGAACCTTGTTGAAAACGCTGCATTTGATTAAGCAAATGATAGGTGTAGAGTGCCCGATCTTTCGGCGAGTGGAGATAACTTCGATTTGGTGGATGTTGACCCTCACGATCCGACTACGACGAGCAAGCCGAAGCGCCAATGCAATCGCTGAACCAACTTCCGGAGGATATTAACCTTGCGGTAAACAAGATCAACCTGATCACGAGGATCAATTCTTACGCGCAATCGAAGAACGAGCAAGAATTAGAGGCGAGCAATCTGATGTATTGCACGAAGGTGGAGTTCTGAATTCATGTCGAGAGACGGATGTATAGCTAAGCTAAACTTAAAACAAAACTCGAAGATAACAAGGGGCGCAGCCCTTGACTATATAGGGGGAGGACGAGGCATCTAGGGCCGGCTGAAGTGGAGAGGCGCGCGGTGGAGAGGGAGTCGTGCGACTTGGGCCACGTGGGCCTTCGGGCGACATCATCCTGGGCCGTCGTTCCTTAGCATCAAAACCGTCTTCAATTCCTGGGCTCGAGCTCTAGTGATTGGGCCCTTGTACGTCGTCGTCTCGTTAGAAGATGGATCCGTAACTCGAGGAGGCGCGACGACGAGAGGTGGAGGCGTGACAGCTTGGTTTGGCGCGCCATCTTCCGTCGTCATTATTCGTATGTCGTTGATGTCCTCATCATCCTCCCCTTCTTGAAGTGAAGTCGTCCTCGACGGCAACTCATCATCCTCACCCAAGTATGGTTTCAAATCTGCAACATTAAAACTAGTGGAAACACCAAACTCCATGGGCAAGTCAAGAACATAAGCATTATCGTTAATCTTGGTTAGCACTTTAAAAGGACCAGCAGCACGAGGCATCAGTTTAGAACGACGCAAAGTAGGAAATCTATCTTTACGCAAGTGCAACCAAACCAAATCACCAGGTTCAAAAGAAATATGTTTTCTACCTTTACTACCAGCAACTTGATACTTTTTATTAGCAATGGTAATGTTGTGTTGTGTTTCTTCATGCAATTGTTTCATGTGATCAATATGAGCAAGAGCATCAAGATGTGGTTCATCCTCAGCATCAATAGCAAACAAATCAATAGGCGCCTTAGGAACATAGCCATAAACAACCTCAAAAGGACACAACTTAGTGGCAGAATGTGTAGCACGATTATAAGCAAATTCAACATGAGGTAAACAATCTTCCCAGCGTCTCAAATTTTTATCTAAAACAGCTCTAAGCATAGCAGACAAAGTTCTATTTACTACCTCAGTTTGCCCATCAGTTTGAGGATGACAAGTAGTACTAAACAGCAGCTTAGTTCCTAATTTATTCCAAAGAGAACGCCAAAAATGACTAAGAAACTTAGCATCACGATCAGAGACAATTGTTTTAGGAATTCCATGCAATCTAACAATCTCTCTGAAGAACAATTCAGCAACATTTGAGGCATCATCAGTTTTATGACAAGGTATAAAGTGAGCCATTTTAGAGAAACGATCAACAACCACAAAAATACTGTCCCTCCCCTTCTTAGTGCGAGGCAATCCCAAAACAAAATCCATCGAAATATCAAGCCAAGGAGAAGAGGGAACAGGCAAGGGCATATACAAACCATGATTAGCCAAACGAGATTTAGCTTTTTGACATGTGGTACAGCGTGCAACAAGGCGCTCAACATCACGGCGTATCCGTGGCCAAAAGAAATGGTCGGCCAACACCTCATGTGTCTTGAAAACTCCGAAGTGACCCATAAGACCACCTCCATGCGCCTCCTGTAACAACAAAAGACGAACCGAGCTAGCTGGAATACACAGCTTGTTAGCACGAAACAGGAACCCATCCTGCATATGAAATTTGCCCCAAGGTTTCCCATCCTTACAATGCATCATAATATCATGAAAATCAGCATCATTCACATATTGATCTTTCAAAGCTTGCAAACCAAAGATTTTAAAGTCTAATTGGGACAGCATCATATAACGACGAGACAAAGCATCGGCAATCACATTTTCCTTCCCGTTTTTATGTTTAATGATGTATGGAAAAGATTCAATAAATTCAACCCATTTAGCATGACGACGATTCAGATTAGTTTGGGTTCTAATATGTTTCAAAGCCAAATTTAGTTTTAAAAGCCGTTTTCCATTCATCTCCTAATTTCATTCTTATTTGATGGTAACCACTACGTAAATCAACCTTAGAGAAAATTGTGGCACCACTAAGTTCATCAAGCATATCATCAAGGCGTGGTATAGGATATCGATAACGAATTGTAATATTGTTAATTGCACGACAATCTACACACATACGCCAAGAACCATCTTTCTTAGGAACAAGCAAAACAGGAACCGAACAAGGGCTGAGAGACTCACGAATGTAACCTTTATCAAGCAATGCCTGCACTTGACGCTGAATTTCTTTCGTCTCCTCAGGATTTGAGCGGTACGGGGCGCGATTAGGAAGCTGTGCGCCTGGAATTAAATCAATCTGATGTTCTATGCCACGAATAGGAGGAAGACCCGGCGGCAATTCAGCGGGAAAAACATCTTTATAGTCCTGCAAAAGGTTAGCAACAACAGGTGGAATATGCAACATAGGCGCCTCATCTAGTGAAACAAGCATACGAGAGCAAACTAGCGCATAGCAAAGCAGATTAGCATCATGTAATTCATCAAAATCAGCACGTGTAGCAAGCAAGATAGGGTTATTCAATTTGATCTCATGTTGAACAGGTGCAACAGGATGCGATGTAACCAATTTTGCAGCTTTTGTCGCTCGAGCAATATCATCTTTAAGAACTTGTTCAGGTGTCATAGGATGAATAACAATTTTCTGACCCTTAAACATGAAGGAATAATAATTGGAGCGACCATGATGAACACTATCAACATCATATTGCCAAGGACGGCCAAGCAACAAAGAGCATGCTTCCATTGGAACAACATCACAATCTACAAAATCAGAATAGGCGCCAAGAGAGAAAGGAACACGTACCGAGCGCGTTACCTTTATTTTGCCGCCATCATTGAGCCATGGAACGTGATAAGGATGTGGATGCTTCCTTGTTGGCAATGACAACTGCTCCACCAATGTCGTACTAGCCAAATTGTTGCAACTGCCACCATCGATGATTATACGGACCGCTCGTTCTTGCACAACACCTTTGATATGAAAAATGTTGTGGCGCTGATGCTTTTCATCCTGAACGACCTGTGTACTAAGAACACGCTGCACAACAAGAGTGGCATACCTGTCGGCGGCACTAGAGTCGACATGAAGCTCCATATTATCTGCATGATTAGTGGCAAGCAAAGTCTGCTGAATGTCCTCAGAATCACTAGCAGAAGAATACCCACCGTCGTCACGAATCAACATAGTTCGTTTATTTGGACAATCACGTATCACATGACCAAATCCTCGGCAACGGTGACACTGAATATCACGAGCTCGTCCAGACGACGAGGAGGACGGCACGAACGAGGCAGATTTGGCCGTGGATGGAGCACTCGACTTGGACGTGGTCGAGGAGTGGTCGCACGACGTGGAAGGAGGTGTCGACCGTGGAGCTGAAGGCGTCTTGGACCCTACAAAAATGTTAGGTCTTGACGAAGATTGTCGATCCTGCACTTCACGTTCAGCTTTACAAGCATATTCAAATAAGGTGGTCATATCATCATAATGCTTATAATCAAGAATATTCTGAATTTCACGATTTAACCCACCCCTAAAGCGAGCCATAGCAGCATCATCCAGTTCAACTAAACCACAGCGAATCATACCCTTTTGCAAAGCTTGATAATAATCCTCTACGGAAAGTGAACCTTGTTGAAAACGCTGCATTTGATTAAGCAAATCTCTAGCATAATATGACGGCACAAAACGATGACGCATAGCAGCTTTTAATGCCGTCCAAGTGGCTGGAATATTATCAGGATATCTTTGTCTATACTCACGCCACCAAAGAAAAGCAAATTCAGTAAATTCACTAATAGCAGCCTTAACTTGTAAATTAGCAGGAATATCATGGCATGCAAATTTTTGTTCAACCTCTAATTCCCAATCAAGATAAGCACCCGGATCATATTTGCCATTAAAAGTGGGAATACGAAATTTTATTTTGGCAAAAGAATCATTAATAGGAACACGTACCCTACGAGCACGACCACGGCGATTGTCGTCGTCCTGCTCGGTGTCGGCGCCGTAGTCACGTGCATGTTGCAACTCCGTGAGCTGCGTCGTCATGGTCCCAAGCTGCGTCGACATGGCCTCAAGACGAGTCATGATCGTCGCGAGCGTGGTGCGGGCAGCCGTATCAGCGAGGTCCAGTTGATCAAAACGCTCATTCGATGAAGTGACCGTAGAGTCAAGTCTCTCGTGCATCGTCTTCATGTTGTTTTGTAGACCATCTACCTGTGCCTGGACATCCTGGAGGGTGAGCTCCTCCGACTTCGAGCTGTTTTCTGCCATAGAAACACAAGCAATACAAAAAGCGGGATCCTACAACGAGAGGTGAGTGGTGGATGAAAAGCTCAATCAAAAAGCTGTTATGAAATTTTTACCCGTCCTTACCAAGCACGCAAGCGTGAACTGCAACCACAGGTAAAACCGGTGGAAGATTGGTGGAGCGATTACGTGGTGAAACAAAAACCTGCTCGTAGTAGAAAATTTGTGGGGCTAGGAGGCTGCACTCAATCCAAGGGTTAGCACAATTCAAACAATAACTGCAAAGCTGAATAATGGTGCTAAACGCGAAAAGATTGCTGCCGGTACAAGTGCAAGAGGAAGGAAAAAGGATCAAAACAAAGTGCAGCAAGAACGCGTCGCCTGTGTTGCTCGGCCGCTCTTTTTTTTTTCTCTTTTTTTTCTTTCCTTTTTTTCTCTTTTTTTCTCTTTTTTTTCTCTCTTTTTTTTAATACTTTTTCCTGAAAATATAAACAATGAGACCTCAAATAAGCAATTAAGCACAAGCACTTTTTTTATTGAGGCAGGGGTAGAACGGTAATAAAAAGAAACCGAGCAAATTAAGCACAAGCACTCTCTCTCTCTCTCTCTCTCTAGAGTAGGAACAAATGAAACCGAGCAGAAACAAACACTGGGCGAGGCGAGCGGGTCACGACGTAACCGAGTAGGACTCGATCAGCGAGGCGAGCGGGACACACGAAACCGAACAGAACTAAACACAGGGCGAGGCGAGCGGGTCACGACGTAACCGAGTAGGACTCGATCAGCGAGGCGAGCAGGACACACGAAACCGAACAGAACTAAACACAGGGCGAGGCGAGCGGGTCACGACGTAACCGAGTAGGACTCGATCGTCGAGGCAGTGATTGACCCGGACTCACGGTGCAGTGGGAAAATTTGGCAAGCGAGACGGGGTAAACAGATGCGGCGGAAAGCAAACTGTGGTGGTGAAAACACGCGGCACGGCGGAAGGATACGACGATGATAGGAAGAAAACGATGAAACACAGTGTACCAGCAATGATCAAAAGCGAAAGCACAAAAACTCAACAACGCAAATTATTGAACGAAAGTGCAAGGCTCAAAACCGTACTGGGGTAAACTTTTTTTTGTAGTTTTCGGTTTATGTGGACTTGGATAAAACTCACCGAGAAACACTGGAATCTGATACCACTTGATAGGTGTAGAGTGCCCGATCTTTCGGCGAGTGGAGATAACTTCGATTTGGTGGATGTTGACCCTCACGATCCGACTACGACAAGCAAGCCGAAGCGCCAATGCAATCGCTGAACCAACTTCCGGAGGATATTAACCTTGCAGTAAACAAGATCAACCTGATCACGAGGATCAATTCTTACGCGCAATCGAAGAACGAGCAAGAATTAGAGGCGAGCAATCTGATGTATTGTACGAAGGTGGAGTTCTGAATTCACGTCGAGAGACGGATGTATAGCTAAGCTAAACTTAAAACAAAACTCAAAGATTACAAGGGGCGCAGCCCTTGACTATATAGGGGGAGGACGAGGCATCTAGGGCCGGCTGAAGTGGAGAGGTAGTCATGCGACTTGGGCCACGTGGGCCTTCGGGCGACATCATCCCGGGCCGTCGTTCCTTAGCATCAAAACCGTCTTCAATTCCTGGGCTCGAGCTCTAGTGATTGGGCCCTTGTACGTCGTCGTCTCGTTAGAAGATGGATCCGTAACTCGAGGAGGCGCAACGACGAGAGGTGGAGGCGTGACAGCTTGGTTTGGCGCGCCATCTTCCGTCGTCATTATTCGTATGTCGTTGATGTCCTCATCAGGTTTTACCTGTGGTTGCAATTCACGCTTGCGTGCTTGGTAAGGACGGGTAAGAATTTGATAACATCTTTTTGATTGAGCTTTTCATCGACCACTCACCTCTCGTTGTAGGATCCCGCTTTTTGTATTGCTTGTGTTTCTATGGCAGAAAACAGCTCGAAGTCGGAGGAGCTCACCCTCCAGGATGTCCAGGCACAGGTTGATGGTCTACAAAACGACATGAAGACGATGCACGAGAGACTTGACTCTACGGTCACTTCGTCGAATGAGCGTTTTGATCAACTGGACCTCGCTGATACGGCTGCCCGCACCACGCTCGCGATGATCATGACTCGTCTTGAGGCCATGTCGATGCAGCTTGGGACCATGACGACGCAGCTCACGGAGTTGCAACATGCACGTGACTACGGCGCCGACACCGAGCAGGACGATGACAATCGCCGTGGTCGTGCTCGTAGGGTACGTGTTCCTATTAATGATTCTTTTGCCAAAATAAAATTTCATATTCCCACTTTTAATGCCAAATATGATCCGGGTGCTTATCTTGATTGGGAATTAGAGGTTGAACAAAAATTTACATGCCATGATATTCCTGCTAATTTACAAGTTAAGGCTGCTATTAGTGAATTTACTGAATTTGCTTTACTTTGGTGGCGTGAGTATAGACAAAGATATCCTGATAATATTCCAGCCACTTGGACGGCATTAAAAGCTGCTATGCGTCATCGTTTTGTGCCGTCATATTATGCTAGAGATTTGCTTAATCAAATGCAGCGTTTTCAACAAGGTTCACTTTTCGTAGAGGATTATTATCAAGCTTTGCAAAAGGGTATGATTCGCTGTGGTTTAGTTGAACTGGATTATGCTGCTATGGCTCGCTTTAGGGGTGGGTTAAATTGTGAAATTCAGAATATTCTTGGTTATAAGCATTATGATGATATGACCACCTTATTTGAATATGCTTGTAAAGCTGAACGTGAAGTGCAGGATCGACAATCTTCGTCAAGACCTAACACTTTTGTAGGGTCCAAGACGCCTTCAGATCCACGGTCGACACCTCCTTCCACGCCGCGCAACCACTCCTTGACCACGTCCAAGTCGAGTGCTCCATCCACGGCCAAATCTGCCTCGATCGTGCCGTCCTCCTCGTCGTCTGGATGAGCTCGTGATATTCAGTGTCACCGTTGCCGAGGATTTGGTCATGTGATACGCGAATGTCCAAATAAATGAACTATGTTGATTCGTGACGACGGTGGGTATTCTTCTGCTAGTGATTCTGAGGATATTCACCAGACTATGCTTGCCACTAATCATGCGGATAATACAGAGCTTCATGTCGACTCTAGTGCCGCCGACAAGTATGCCACTCTTGTTGTGCAGCGTGTTCTTAGTACACAGGTCGTTCAGGATGAAAAGCATCAGCGTCACAACATTTTTCATATCAAAGGCGTTGTGCAAGAACGAGTGGTCCGTATAATCATCGATGGTGGCAGTTGCAAAAATTTGGCTAGTACGACCTTGATGGAGCAGTTGTCATTACCAACAAGGAAGCATCCACATCCTTATCACGTTCAATGGCTTAATGATGGCGGCAAAATAAAGGTAACGCGCTCGGTACGTGTTCCATTCTCTCTTGGCGCCTATTCTGATTTTGTAGATTGTGATGTTGTTCCAATGGAAGCATGCTCTTTGTTGCTTGGCCGTCCTTGGCAATATGATGTTAATAGTGTTCATCATGGTCGCTCCAATTATTATTCCTTCATGTTTATGGGTTAGAAAATTGTTATTCATCCTATGACACCTGATCAAGTTTTTAAAGATGATATTGCTCGAGCGACAAAAGCTGCAAAATTGGTTACATCGCCTCCTTTTGCACCTGTTCAACATGAGATCAAATTGAATAACCCTATCTTGCTTGCTACACGTGCTGATTTTGTGAATTACATGATACTAATCTGCTTTACTATGCGCTAGTTTGCTCTTTATGCTTGTTTCACTATATGAGGCGTCTATGTTGCATATTCCTCCTGCTGTTGCTAACCTTTTGCAGGACTATAAAGATGTTTTTCCCGCTGAATTGCCGCCGGGTCTTCCTCCTATTCATGGCATAGAACATCAGATTGATTTAATTCCAGGCGCACAGCTTCCTAATCGCGCCCCGTACCGCACAAATCCTGAGGAGACGAAAGAAATTCAGCGTCAAGTGCAGGCATTGCTTGATAAAGGTTACATTCGTGAGTCTCTCAGCCCTTGTTCGGTTCCTGTTTTGCTTGTTCCTAAGAAAGATGGTTCTTGGCGTATGTGTGTAGATTGTCGTGCAATTAACAATATTACAATTCGTTATCGATATCCTATACCACGCCTTGATGATATGCTTGATGAACTTAGTGGTGCCACAATTTTCTCTAAGGTTGATTTACGTAGTGGTTACCATCAAATAAGAATGAAATTAGGAGATGAATGGAAAACGGCTTTTAAAACTAAATTTGGCTTGTATGAATGGTTGGTTATGCCGTTTGGATTGTCTAATGCTCCTAGCACTTTTATGCGCTTAATGAATGAAGTTCTTCGGCCTTTCATTGGAATATTTGTTGTTGTCTATTTTGATGATATCCTTATATACAGCAAATCCATGAATGAGCATTTAGATCATTTGTGTGCTGTTTTTGATGCTTTGCGTGCTGCTCACTTGTTTGGGAACATGGAAAAATGCACTTTTTGCACGCAACGTGTTTCGTTTCTTGGATATGTTGTTACTCCACAGGGCATTGAGGTCGATAGCAGCAAGGTGGACGCCATTCAGAGTTGGCCCCAACCGACCACGGTCACACAGGTTCGCAGTTTTCTTGGTCTTTGATGAGGACATCAACGACATACGAATAATGACGACGGAAGATGGCACGACAAACCAAGATGTCACGCCTCCACCTCTCGTCGTCGCGCCTCCTCGAGTTACGGATCCATCTTCTAACGAGACGACGACATACAAGGGCCCAATCACTAGAGCTCGAGCCCAGGAATTGAAGACGGTTTTGATGCTAAGGAACGACGGCCCAGGATGATGTGGCCCGAAGGCCCACGTGGCCCAAGTCGCACGACTCCCTCTCCACCGCGCGCCCCTCCACTTCAGCCGGCCCTAGATGCCTCGTCCTCCCCCTATATAGTCAAGGGCTGCGCCCCTTGTAATCTTTGAGTTTTGTTTTAAGTTTAGCTTAGCTATACATCCGTCTCTCGACGTGAATTCAGAACTCCACCTTCGTGCAATACATCAGATTGCTCGCCTCTAATTCTTGCTCGTTCTTCGATTGCGCGTAAGAATTGATCCTCGTGATCAGGTTGATCTTGTTTACCGCAAGGTTAATATCCTCCGGAAGTTGGTTCAGCGATTGCATTGGCGCTTCGGCTTGCTCGTCGTAGTCGGATCGTGAGGGTCAACATCCACCAAATCGAAGTTATCTCCACTCGCCGAAAGATCGGGCACTCTACACCTATCAAGTGGTATCAGATTCCAGTGTTTCTCGGTGAGTTTTATCCAAGTCCACATAAACCAAAAATTACAAAAAAAAAAGTTTACCCCAGTACGGTTTTGAGCCTCGCACTTTCGTTCAATAATTTGCGTTGTTGAGTTTTTGTGCTTTCGCTTTTGATCGTTGCTGGTACACTGTGTTTCATCGTTTTCTTCCTATCATCGTCGTATCCTTCCGCCGTGCCGCGTGTTTTCACCACCACAGTTTGCTTTCCGCCGCATCTGTTTATCCCGTCTCGCTTGCCAAATTTATCCGCTGCACCGTGAGTCCGGGTCAATCACTGCCTCGACGATCGAGTCCTACTCGGTTACGTCGTGACCCGCTCGCCTCGCCCTGTGTTTAGTTCTGTTCGGTTTCGTGTGTCCCGCTCGCCTCGCTGATCGAGTCCTACTCGGTTACGTCGTGACCCGCTCGCCTCGCCCTGTGTTTGTTTCTGCTCGGTTTCGTTTGTTCCTACTCTTTTTATTACCGTTCTACCCCTGCCTCAAAAAAAAAAGTGCTTGTGCTTAATTGCTTATTTGAGGTCTCATTGTTTATATTTTCAGCAAAAAGTATTAAAAAAAGGAGAAAAAAAAAGAAAAGAAAAAAAAAAGAAGAGAAAAAAAAAAGAGCGGCCGAGCAACACAGGCGACGCGTTCTTGCTGCACTTTGTTTTGATCTTTTTTTTCCTTCCTCTTGCACTTGTACCGGCAGCAATCTTTTCGCGTTTAGCACCATTATTCAGCTTTGCAGTTATTGTTTGAATTGTGCTAACCCTTGGATTGAGTGCAGCCTCCTAGCCCCACAAATTTTCTACTACGAGCAGGTTTTTGTTTCACCACGCAATCGCTCCTCCAATCTTCCACCGGTTTTACCTGTGGTTGCAGTTCACGCTTGCGTGCTTGGTAAGGACGGGTAAGAATTTGATAACAGCTTTTTGATTGAGCTTTTCACCCACCACTCACCTCTCGTTGTAGGATCCCGCTTTTTGTATTGCTTGTGTTTCTATGGCAGAAAACAGCTCGAAGTCGGAGGAGCTCACCCTCCAGGATGTCCAGGCACAGGTTGACGGTCTACAAAACGACATGAAGACGATGCACGAGAGACTTGACTCTACGGTCACTTCGTTGAATGAGCGTTTTGATCAACTGGACCTCGCTGATACGGCTGCCCGCACCACGCTCGCGACGATCATGACTCGTCTTGAGGCCATGTCGACGCAGCTTGGGACCATGACGACGCAGCTCACGGAGTTGCAACATGCACGTGACTACGGCGCCGACACCGAGCAGGACGACGACAATCGCCGTGGTCGTGCTCGTAGGGTACGTGTTCCTATTAATGATTCTTTTGCCAAAATAAAATTTCGTATTCCCACTTTTAATGGCAAATATGATCCGAGTGCTTATCTTGATTGGGAATTAGAGGTTGAACAAAAATTTGCATGCCATGATATTCCTGCTAATTTACAAGTTAAGGCTGCTATTAGTGAATTTACTGAATTTGCTTTACTTTGGTGGCGTGAGTATAGACAAAGATATCCTGATAATATTCCAGCCACTTGGACGGCATTAAAAGCTGCTATGCGTCATCGTTTTGTGCCGTCATATTATGCTAGAGATTTGCTTAATCAAATGCAGCGTTTTCAACAAGGTTCACTTTCCGTAGAGGATTATTATCAAGCTTTGCAAAAGGGTATGATTCGCTGTGGTTTAGTTGAACTGGATGATGCTGCTATGGCTCGCTTTAGGGGTGGGTTAAATCGTGAAATTCAGAATATTCTTGATTATAAGCATTATGATGATATGACCACCTTATTTGAATATGCTTGTAAAGCTGAACGTGAAGTGCAGGATCGACAATCTTCGTCAAGACCTAACATTTTTGTAGGGTCCAAGACGCCTTCAGCTCCACGGTCGACACCTCCTTCCACGTCACGCGACCACTCCTCGACCACGTCCAAGTCGAGTGCTCCATCCACGGCCAAATCTGCCTCGTTCGTGCCGTCCTCCTCGTCGTCTGGACGAGCTCGGGATATTCAGTGTCACCGTTGCTGAGGATTTGGTCATGTGATACGTGATTGTCCAAATAAACGAACTATGTTGATTCGTGACGACGGTGGGTATTCTTCTGCTAGTGATTCTGAGGATATTCATCAGACTATGCTTGCCACTAATCATGCAGATAATACGGAGCTTCATGTCGACTCTAGTGCCGCCGACAGGTATGCCACTCTTGTTGTGCAGCGTGTTCTTAGTACACAGGTCGTTCAGGATGAAAAGCATCAGCGCCACAACATTTTTCATATCAAAGGCGTTGTGCAAGAACGAGCGGTCCGTATAATCATCGATGGTGGCAGTTGCAACAATTTGGCTAGTACGACCTTGGTGGAGCAGTTGTCATTGCCAACAAGGAAGCATCCACATCCTTATCACGTTCAATGGCTCAATGATGGCGGCAAAATAAAGGTAACGCGCTCGGTACGTGTTCCTTTCTCTCTTGGCGCCTATTCTGATTTTGTAGATTGTGATGTTGTTCCAATGGAAGCATGCTCTTTGTTGCTTGGCCGTCCTTGGCAATATGATGTTGATAGTGTTCATCATGGTCGCTCCAATTATTATTCCTTCATGTTTAAGGGTCAGAAAATTGTTATTCATCCTATGACACCTGAACAAGTTCTTAAAGATGATATTGCTCGAGCGACAAAAGCTGCAAAATTGGTTACATCGCCTCCTGTTGCACCTGTTCAACATAAGATCAAATTGAATAACCCTATCTTGCTTGCTACACGTGCTGATTTTGATGAATTACATGATGCTAATCTGCTTTGCTATGCGCTAGTTTGCTCTCGTATGCTTGTTTCACTAGATGAGGCGCCTATGTTGCATATTCCTCCTGTTGTTGCTAACCTTTTGCAGGACTATAAAGATGTTTTTCCCGCTGAATTGCCGCTGGGTCTTCCTCCTATTCGTGGCATAGAACATCAGATTGATTTAATTCCACGCGCACAGCTTCCTAATCGCGCCCCGTACCGCACAAATCCTGAGGAGACGAAAGAAATTCAGCGTCAAGTGCAGGCATTGCTTGATAAAGGTTACATTCGTGAGTCTCTCAGCCCTTGTTCGGTTCCTGTTTTGCTTGTTCCTAAGAAAGATGGTTCTTGGCGTATGTGTGTAGATTGTCGTGCAATTAACAATATTACAATTCGTTATCGATATCCTATACCACGCCTTGATGATATGCTTGATGAACTTAGTGGTGCCACAATTTTCTCTAAGGTTGATTTACGTAGTGGTTACCATCAAATAAGAATGAAACTAGGAGATGAATGGAAAACGGCTTTTAAAACTAAATTTGGCTTGTATGAATGGTTGGTTATGCCGTTTGGATTGTCTAATGCTCCTAGCACTTTTATGCGCTTAATGAATGAAGTTCTTCGGTCTTTCATTGGAATATTTGTTGTTGTCTATTTTGATGATATCCTTATATACAGCAAATCCATGAATGAGCATTTAGAGCATTTGCGTGCTGTTTTTGATGCTTTGCGTGCTGCTCACTTGTTTGGGAACATGGAAAAATGCACTTTTTGCACGCAACGTGTTTCGTTTCTTGGATATGTTGTTACTCCACAGGGCATTGAGGTCGATAGCAGCAAGGTGGACGCCATTCAGAGTTGGCCCCAACCGACGACGGTCACACAGGTTCGTAGTTTTCTTGGTCTTGCAGGCTTCTATCGTCGTTTTGTGCGGGATTTCAGTTCTATTGCTGCACCATTACATGAGCTGACCAAGAAGGGTGCGCCATTTGAGTGGGGCGCACCACAAGACGACGCATTCAACACTTTAAAGGAACGGTTAACTCATGCTCCTCTCTTACAATTGCCTAATTTTGATAAAGTGTTTGAATTGGAATGTGATGCTAGTGGAATTGGTTTGGGTGCTGTTTTGTTGCAAGATCATAAACCCATTGCTTATTTTAGTGAGAAGTTAAGTGGTGCTGCTCTTAAATATTCCACTTATGATAAAGAACTTTATGCTTTAGTAAGAACTTTGCAAACATGGCAGCATTATTTATGGCCTCGCGAATTTATTATTCATTCTGATCATGAGGCTTTGAAACATATTAGAACCCAAACTAATCTGAATCGTCGTCATGCTAAATGGGTTGAATTTATTGAATCTTTTCCATACATCATTAAACATAAAAACGGGAAGGAAAATGTGATTGCCGATGCTTTGTCTCGTCGTTATATGATGCTGTCCCAATTAGACTTTAAAATCTTTGGTTTGCACGCTTTGAAAGATCAATATGTGAATGATGCTGATTTTCATGATATTATGATGCATTGTAAGGATGGCAAACCTTGGGGCAAATTTCATATGCAGGATGGGTTCCTGTTTCGTGCTAACAAGCTGTGTATTCCAGCTAGCTCGGTTCGTCTTTTGTTGTTACAGGAGGCGCATGGAGGTGGTCTTATGGGTCACTTCGGAGTTTTCAAGACACATGAGGTGTTGGCCGACCATTTCTTTTGGCCACGGATGCGCCGTGATGTTGAGCGCCTTGTTGCACGCTGTACCACATGTCAAAAAGCTAAATCTCGTTTGGGTAATCATGGTTTGTATATGCCCTTGCCTGTTCCCTCTTCTCCTTGGCTTGATATTTCGATGGATTTTGTTTTGGGATTGCCTCGCACTAAGAAGGGGAGGGACAGTATTTTTGTGGTTGTTGATCGTTTCTCTAAAATGGCTCACTTTATACCTTGTCATAAAACTGATGATGCCTCAAATGTTGCTGAATTGTTCTTTAGAGAGATTGTTAGATTGCATGGAATTCCTAAAACAATTGTCTCTGATCGTGATGCTAAGTTTCTTAGTCATTTTTGGCGTTCTCTTTGGAATAAATTAGGAACTAAGCTGCTGTTTAGTACTACTTGTCATCCTCAAACTGATGGGCAAACTGAGGTAGTAAATAGAACTTTGTCTGCTATGCTTAGAGCTGTTTTAGATAAAAACTTGAGACGTTGGGAAGATTGTTTACCTCATGTTGAATTTGCTTATAATCGTGCTACACATTCTGCCACTAAGATGTGTCCTTTTGAGGTTGTTTATGGCTATGTTCCTAAGGCGCCTATTGATTTGTTTTCTATTGATGCTGAGGATGAACCACATCTTGATGCTCTTGCTCATATTGATCACATGAAACAATTGCATGAAGAAACACAACACAACATTGCCATTGCTAATAAAAAGTATCAAGTTGCTGGTAGTAAAGGTAGAAAACATATTTCTTTTGAACCTGGTGATTTGGTTTGGTTGCACTTGCGTAAAGATAGATTTCCTACTTTGCGTCGTTCTAAACTGATGCCTCGTGCTGCTGGTCCTTTTAAAGTGCTAACCAAGATTAACGATAATGCTTATGTTCTTGACTTGCCCATGGAGTTTGGTGTTTCCACTAGTTTTAATGTTGCAGATTTGAAACCATACTTGGGTGAGGATGATGAGTTGCCGTCGAGGACGACTTCACTTCAAGAAGGGGAGGATGATGAGGACATCAACGACATACGAATAATGACGACGGAAGATGGCACGACAAACCAAGATGTCACGCCTCCACCTCTCGTCGTCGCGCCTCCTCGAGTTACGGATCCATCTTCTAACGAGACGACGACATACAAGGGCCCAATCACTAGAGCTCGAGCCCAGGAATTGAAGACGGTTTTGATGCTAAGGAACGACGGCCCAGGATGATGTGGCCCGAAGGCCCACGTGGCCCAAGTCGCACGACTCCCTCTCCACCGCGCGCCCCTCCACTTCAGCCGGCCCTAGATGCCTCGTCCTCCCCCTATATAGTCAAGGGCTGCGCCCCTTGTAATCTTTGAGTTTTGTTTTAAGTTTAGCTTAGCTATACATCCGTCTCTCGACGTGAATTCAGAACTCCACCTTCGTGCAATACATCAGATTGCTCGCCTCTAATTCTTGCTCGTTCTTCGATTGCGCGTAAGAATTGATCCTCGTGATCAGGTTGATCTTGTTTACCGCAAGGTTAATATCCTCCGGAAGTTGGTTCAGCGATTGCATTGGCGCTTCGGCTTGCTCGTCGTAGTCGGATCGTGAGGGTGAACATCCACCAAATCGAAGTTATCTCCACTCGCCGAAAGATCGGGCACTCTACACCTATCAGTCTTGCAGGCTTCTATCGTCGTTTTGTGCGGGATTTCAGTTCTATTGCTGCACCATTACATGAGCTGACCAAGAAGGGTGCGCCATTTGAGTGGGGCGCACCACAAGACGACGCATTCAACACTTTAAAGGAACGGTTAACTCATGCTCCTCTCTTACAATTGCCTAATTTTGATAAAGTGTTTGAATTGGAATGTGATGCTAGTGGAATTGGTTTGGGTGCTGTTTTGTTGCAAGATCATAAACCCATTGCTTATTTTAGTGAGAAGTTAAGTGGTGCTGCTCTTAATATTCCACTTATGATAAAGTACTTTATGCTTTAGTAAGAACTTTGCAAACATGGCAGCATTATTTATGGCCTCACGAATTTATTATTCATTCTGATCATGAGGCTTTGAAACATATTAGAACCCAAACTAATCTGAATCGTCGTCATGCTAAATGGGTTGAATTTATTGAATCTTTTCCGTACATCATTAAACATAAAAACGGGAAGGAAAATATGATTGCCGATGCTTTGTCTCGTCGTTATATGATGCTGTCCCAATTAGACTTTAAAATCTTTGGTTTGCAAGCTTTGAAAGATCAATATGTGAATGATGCTGATTTTCATGATATTATGATGCATTGTAAGGATGGCATACCTTGGGGCAAATTTCATATGCAGGATGGGTTCCTGTTTCGTGCTAACAAGCTGTGTATTCCAGCTAGCTCGGTTCGTCTTTTTTTGTTACAGGAGGCGCATGGAGGTGGTCTTATGGGTCACTTCGGAGTTTTCAAGACACATGAGGTGTTGGCCGACCATTTCTTTTGGCCACGGATGCGCCGTGATGTTGAGCGCCTTGTTGCACGTTGTACTACATGTCAAAAAGCTAAATCTCATTTGGGTAATCATGGTTTGTATATGCCCTTGCCTGTTCCCTCTTCTCCTTGGCATGATATTTCGATGGATTTTGTTTTGGGATTGCCTCGCACTAAGAAGGGGACGGATAGTATTTTAAGAAGGGGACGGATAGTATTTTTGTGGTTGTTGATCGTTTGTCTAAAATGGCTCACTTTATACCTTGTCATAAAACTGATGATGCCTCAAATGTTGCTGAATTATTGTTTAGAGAGATTGTTAGATTGCATGGAATTCCTAAAACAATTGTCTCTGATCGTGATGCTAAGTTTCTTAGTCATTTTTGGCGTTCTCTTTGGAATAAATTAGGAACTAAGCTGCTGTTTAGTACTACTTGTCATCCTCAAACTGATGGGCAAACTGAGGTAGTAAATAGAACTTTGTCTGCTATGCTTAGAGCTGTTTTAGATAAAAACTTGAGACGTTGGGAAGATTGTTTACCTCATGTTGAATTTGCTTATAATCGTGCTACACATTCTGCCACTAAGATGTGTCCTTTTGAGGTTGTTTATGGCTACGTTCCTAGGGCACCTATTGATTTGTTTGCTATTGATGCTGAAAATGAACCACATGTTGATGCTCTTGCTCATATTGATCACATGAAACAATTGCATGAAGAAACACAACACAATATTGTCGTTGCTAATAAAAAGTATCAAGTTGCTGGTAGTAAAGGTAGAAAACATATTTCTTTTGTACCTGGTGATTTGGTTTGGTTGCACTTGCGTAAAGATAGATTTCCTACTTTGCCTCCTTCTAAACTGATGCCTCATGTTGCTCGTCCTTTTAAAGTGCTAACCAAGATTAACGATAATGCTCATGTTCTTGACTTACCCATGGAGTTTGGTGTTTCCACTAGTTTTAATGTTGCAGATTTGAAACCATACTTGGGTGAGGATGATGAGTTGCCGTCGAGGACGACTTCACTTCAAGAAGGGGAGGATGATGAGGACATCAACGACATACAAATAATGACAACGAAAGATGGCGCGCCAAACCAAGCTGTCACGCCTCCACCTCTCGTCGTTGCACCTCCTCGAGTTACGGATCCATCTTCTAACGAGACGACAACGTACAAAGGACCAATCACTAGAGCTCGAGCCCAAGAACTGAAGACGGTTTTGATGCTAAGGAACGACGGCCCAGGATGACGCTGCCCGAAGGCCCACATGGCCTAAGTCGCGTGACTCCCTCTCCACCACGCGCCTCTCCACTTCAGCCGGTCCTAGATGCCTCGTCCTCCCCCTATTTAGTTAGGGGCTGCGCCCCTTGTAATCTTTGAGTTTTGTTTTAAGTTTAGCTTAGCTATACATCCGTCTCTCGACATGAATTCAGAACTCCACCTTCGTGCAATACATCAGATTGCTCGCCTCTAATTCTTGCTCGTTCTTCGATTGCGCGTAAGAATTGATCCTCGTGATCAGGTTGATCTTGTTTACCACAAGGTTAATACCCTCCGGAAGTTGGTTCAGCGATTGCATTGGCGCTTCAGCTTGCTCATCGTAGTCAGATCGTGAGGGTCAACATCCACCAAATCGAAGTTATCTCCACTCGCCGAAAGATCGGGCACTCTACACCTATCAGGCTATAATCAGATTCTCAGTTGAGATATCTTCCCTCTTATGTTTCAGTCTCGTGGCAAAATCTCTCCACATGGCAGGGAATTTGGCAATAATGCCCGCTGCCACAACTCGATCTAGCAGAGGACATCCCAAACTTGCAATCTCTACGGCTAAAAGCCGCAAGTCATGAGCTTGAGACACGATCGACTTTGCAGCGTCAATGCTGAAGTCAAAGAGTTGCTCACACGTGTACAGCAGGCGACCGGCTTCAGAGATGGCATATTTGCGCTCAAGTGTATCCCACAACTTAGTAGGATCGGTATAATTCATATACACATCATACAAATTATCCGCTAAAAGGGTCAAGATGCAGCCAAGCATCGAATCACACGCTGTGGGGAAAGCAGTGGTTTGCTCAACCGTGAATGGCATCACTGGGTGGATCACCCACCATAGTCCCATTGACATAATCCAGAATCTGACTTTAGTTTGCCAACGATGGAAGTTTTCACCCCTCTCAGGTTTCATTGCATCGGAAGCACCAACCATTGCTAGAATAATAGAATAAACACAACGATAAGGTTTCTGGATTATTGGAAATGTGCGTGTTATTCTATTTCTAGATTTTAGTTTTAAGTAAATTTCATTGGCATATAAACACATGATGCAAACTAACTCTCACAGTAAGTAAAACAACACAATTAATAGCAGGGGAAACATTGACTCACGTAGAGTTTGTACGCGCTTAATTTAGTGCAAAAAGTAGACGAGGCAGACCGTCGATGTAGACGTCATAGATCGTCGATGTAGTAGCCCTCTATCGCAGTCGAACACTCATCGATGAGGCAGCGTAGATCGTCCTTGAACACTTGTTGAAGACGCAGCGCGGATTGTAGTCAAACACCTTCGAGCGGTCAGGCAAATGCGCTGCCCCGAAACCTTATTGCCCTCCCTCGTGAGGGGTTCACGGCAGCAAAGGCTCAGAGATTCCGCTCACTCTCTGATAGGTGAAGAGTGCCCGATCTTTCGGCGAGTGGAGATAACTTCGATTTGCTGGATGTTGACCCTCACGATCCGACTACGACGAGCAAGCCGAAGCGCCAATGCAATCGCTGAACCAACTTCCGGAGGATATTAACCTTGCGATAAACAAGATCAACCTGATCACGAGGATCAATTCTTACGCACAATCGAAGACCGAGCAAGAATTAGAGGCAAGCAATCTGATGTATTGCACGAAGGTGGAGTTCTGAATTCACGTCGAGAGACGGATGTATAGCTAAGCTAAACTTAAAACAAAACTCAAAGATTACAAGGGGCGCAGCCCTAGACTATATAGGGGGAGGACGAGGCATCTAGGGCCGGCTGAAGTGGAGAGGCGCGCGGTGGAGAGGGAGTCGTGCGACTTGGGCCACGTGGGCCTTCGGGCGACATCATCCTGGGCCGTCGTTCCTTAGCATCAAAACCGTCTTCAATTCCTGGGCTCGAGCTCTAGTGATTGGGCCCTTGTACGTCGTCGTCTCGTTAGAAGATGGATCCGTAACTCGAGGAGGCGCGACGACGAGAGGTGGAGGCGTGACAGCTTGGTTTGGCGCGCCATCTTCCGTCGTCATTATTCGTATGTCGTTGATGTCCTCATCATCCTCCCCTTCTTGAAGTGAAGTCGTCCTCGACGGCAACTCATCATCCTCACCCAAGTATGGTTTCAAATCTGCAACATTAAAACTAGTGGAAACACGAAACTCCATGGGCAAGTCAAGAACATAAGCATTATCGTTAATCTTGGTTAGCACATTAAAAGGACCAGCAGCACGAGGCATCAGTTTAGAACGACGCAAAGTAGGAAATCTATCTTTACGCAAGTGCAACCAAACCAAATCTCCAGGTTCAAAAGAAATATGTTTTCTACCTTTACTACCAGCAACTTGATACTTTTTATTAGCAATGGCAATGTTGTGTTGTGTTTCTTCATGCAATTGTTTCATGTGATCAATATGAGCAAGAGCATCAAGATGTGGTTCATCCTCAGCATCAATAGCAAACAAATCAATAGGCGCCTTAGGAACATAGCCATAAACAACCTCAAGAGGACACATCTTAGTGGCAGAATGTGTAGCACGATTATAAGCAAATTCAACATGAGGTAAACAATCTTCTCAGCGTCTCAAA
Organism: Eleusine indica; assembly: GCA_030378355.1. Classification (NCBI taxonomy): domain Eukaryota; kingdom Viridiplantae; phylum Streptophyta; class Magnoliopsida; order Poales; family Poaceae; genus Eleusine; species Eleusine indica. Next base: position 23,686,839 of record CM059500.1, read on the forward strand.
TTTTTATCTAAAACAGCTCTAAGCATAGCAGACAAAGTTCTATTTACTACCTCAGTTTGCCCATCAGTTTGAGGATGACAAGTAGTACTAAACAGCAACTTAGTTCCTAATTTATTCTAAAGAGAACGCCAAAAATGACTAAGAAACTTAGCATCACGATCAGAGACAATTGTTTTAGGAATTCCATGCAATCTAACAATCTCTCTAAATAACAATTCAGCAACATTTGAGGCATCATCAGTGTTATGACAAGGTATAAAGTGAGCCATTTTAGAGAAACGATCAACAACCACAAAAATACTGTCCCTCCCCTTCTTAGTGCGAGGCAATCCCAAAACAAAATCCATCGAAATATCAAGCCAAGGAGAAGAGGGAACAGGCAAGGGCATATACAAACCATGATTACCCAAACGAGATTTAGCTTTTTGACATGTAGTACAGCGTGCAACAAGGCGCTCAACATCACGGCGCATCCGTGGCCAAAAGAAATGGTCGGCCAACACCTCATGTGTCTTGAAAACTCCGAAGTGACCCATAAGACCACCTCCATGCGCTTCCTGTAACAACAAAAGACGAACCGAGCTAGCTGGAATACACAGCTTGTTAGCACGAAACAGGAACCCATCCTACATATGAAATTTGCCCCAAGGTTTGCCATCCTTACAATGCATCATAATATCATAAAAATCAGCATCATTCACATATTGATCTTTCAACACTCGACTTGGACGTGGTCGAAGAGTGGTCGCGCGACGTGGAAGGAGGTGTCGACTGTGGAGCTGAAGGCGTCTTGGACCCTACAAAAATGTTAGGTCTTGACGAAGATTGTCGATCCTGCACTTCACGTTCAGCTTTACAAGCATATTCAAATAAGGTGGTCATATCATCATAATGCTTATAATCAAGAATATTCTGAATTTCACGATTTAACCCACCCCTAAAGCGAGTCATAGCAGCATCATCCAGTTCAACTAAACCACAGCGAATCATACCCTTTTGCAAAGCTTGATAATAATCCTCTACGGAAAGTGAACCTTGTTGAAAACGCTGCATTTGATTAAGCAAATCTCTAGCATAATATGACGGCACAAAACGATGACGCATAGCAGCTTTTAATGCCGTCCAAGTGGCTGGAATATTATCAGGATATCTTTGTCTATACTCACGACACCAAAGTAAAGCAAATTCAGTAAATTCACTAATAGCAGCCTTAACTTGTAAATTAGCAGGAATATCATGGCATGCAAATTTTTGTTCAACCTCTAATTCCCAATCAAGATAAGCATCCGGATCATATTTGCCATTAAAAGTGGGAATATGAAATTTTATTTTGGCAAAAGAATCATTAATAGGAACACGTACCCTACGAGCACGACCACGGCGATTGTCATCGTCCTGCTCGGTGTCGGCGCCGTAGTCACGTGCATGTTGCAACTCCGTGAGCTGCGTCGTCATGGTCCCAAGCTGCGTCGACATGGCCTCAAGACGAGTCATGATCGTCGCGAGCGTGGTGCGGGTAGCCGTATCAGCGAGGTCCAGTTGATCAAAACGCTCATTCGACGAAGTGACCGTAGAGTCAAGTCTCTCGTGCATCGTCTTCATGTCGTTTTGTAGACCATCAACCTGTGCCTGGACATCCTGGAGGGTGAGCTCCTCCGACTTCGAGCTGTTTTCTGCCATAGAAACACAAGCAATACAAAAAGCGGGATCCTACAACGAGAGGTGAGTGGTGGATGAAAAGCTCAATCAAAAAGCTGTTATCAAATTCTTACCCGTCCTTACCAAGCACGCAAGCGTGAACTGCAACCACAGGTAAAACCGGTGGAAGATTGGTGGAGCGATTGCGTGGTGAAACAAAAACCTGCTCGTAGTAGAAAATTTGTGGGGCTAGGAGGCTGCACTCAATCCAAGGGTTAGCACAATTCAAACAATAACTGCAAAGCTGAATAATGGTGCTAAACGCGAAAAGATTGCTGCCGGTACAAGTGCAAGAGGAAGGAAAAAGGATCAAAACAAAGTGCAGCAAGAACGCGTCGCCTGTGTTGCTCGGCCGCTCTTTTTTTTTCTTTCTTTTTTTTCTCTTTTTTTCTTTTTTTTTCTTTTTTTCTCTTTTTTTTAATACTTTTTGCTGAAAATATAAACAATGAGACCTCAAATAAGCAATTAAGCACAAGCACTTTTTTTTTGAGGCAGGGGTAGAACGGTAATAAAAAGAGTAGGAACAAACGAAACCGAGCAGAAACAAACACAGGGCGAGGCGAGCGGGTCACGACGTAACCGAGTAGGACTCGATCAGCGAGGCGAGCGGGACACACGAAACCGAACAGAACTAAACACAGGGCGAGGCGAGCGGGTCACGACGTAACCGAGTAGGACTCGATCATCGAGGCAGTGATTGACCCGGACTCACGGTGCAGTGGGAAAATTTGGCAAGCGAGACGGGGTAAATAGATGCGGCGGAAAGCGAACTGTGGTGGTGAAAACACGCGGCACGGCGGAAGGATACGATGATGATAGGAAGAAAACGATGAAACACAGTGTACCAGCAACGATCAAAAGCGAAAGCACAAAAACTCAACAACGCAAATTATTGAACGAAAGTGTAAGGCTCAAAACCCTACTGGGGTAAACTTTTTTTGTTGTAGTTTTCTTTTTATGTGGACTTGGATAAAACTCACCGAGAAACACTGGAATCTGATACCACTTGATAGGTGAAGAGTGCCCGATCTTTCGGCGAGTGGAGATAACTTTGATTTGGTGGATGTTGACCCTCACGATCCGACTACGACGAGCAAGCCGAAGCGCCAATGCAATCGCTGAACCAACTTCCGGAGGACATTAACCTTGCGGTAAACAAGATCAACCTGATCACGAGGATCAATTCTTACGCGCAATCGAAGAACGAGCAAGAATTAGAGGCGAGCAATCTGATGTATTGCACGAAGGTGGAGTTCTGAATTCACGTCGAGAGACGGATGTATAGCTAAGCTAAACTTAAAACAAAACTCAAAGATTATAAGGGGCGCAGCCCTTGACTATATAGGGGGAGGACGAGGCATCTAGGGCCGGCTGAAGTGGAGAGGCGCGCGGTGGAGAGGGAGTCGTGCGACTTGGGCCACGTGGGCCTTCGGGCGACATCATCCTGGGCCGTCGTTCCTTAGCATCAAAACCGTCTTCAATTCCTGGGCTCGAGCTCTAGTGATTGGGCCCTTGTACGTCGTCGTCTCGTTAGAAGATGGATCCGTAACTCGAGGAGGCGCGACGACGAGAGGTGGAGGCGTGACAGCTTGGTTTGGCGCGCCATCTTCCGTCGTCATTATTCGTATGTCGTTGATGTCCTCATCACTCTCTTCCTCCGTGCACGCCAAGGAAAAGAGCCAGCGAGATTGGAGCAGCTCAACACCACTACACAGTTTTCTCAATGGAATAAGGAGTGTAGAAAGGAATGAATCATTAGTCCCCACATATGGACGTCTCCATGGCCTTATATAGGCATGGCTGCCCTCAAGGAGCCATTTTCTCACTAATTGCACTCTCTAGTTAGTAGTTAATAGCATGGCTGGCCTATTAACTCTAATTATGGCATTAACCGTGTATTAATCCTCTTGATTAGTACATAACGGTTCAGAATTGATGGAGGATGCTAATGGCTGAATAAACTCAATTTATTGCCATTAAATTTCTTTGAAATTTCTATTAAATTGATCACTAAATAGGTCAAATTCCAACAGAAGGCATTATCGAGTAGCCTCTGGGCATGTCATTTGATCGCCATAGCGCGGCAATATTGTCGAGTGAACGAAGTCATCGTGTCGTCGTTGAGTAGCCGGGTGGCCAGGTTATTGGCGGAGTAGCCCCCGAGCGTGTACATATTGTCGCCAAGTCGTCGAAGACATCATCAAGTAGCCCACGGGGATCGGCAACTCGAACCTTGGGTGATCTATCTAGATTTATGGACTAATAATTTTCTTTTATTGCACATGCCCTATTTTTCTTGTTTGTGTGTCCATTGAAAACAGGTACAGCTAGTCACATAGTTACCCGAGGAGTATAGAAGGCATTCCTCCTGGTGCCGGCCACCATGCAGTGGTGCCGACTGGGCATCTTCCAAAATCCTTTGTCTACTTATGCCCTTGTGAACAAGTTTATGGCTGAACTCTCAGAGGCTAAGCCAAGACAGGAAGTGCCAACACTGCAAAAGCTCAGCAGGCCGAGATGGATCGCGGCCTCGTCAAGTTTTGCAAAAATTAATATGGATGCAGCTTTGTCAAAGCATGAAACAAAAGCCTCTGCATTATCAGTTCCTAGAGATGTGAATGGCAATTATCTAGGCACTTCGGCCCTGATTGTGGAGGGAATTATTGATCCTGAAATCATGGAATCGACTCCGTGTAGGGAGGGTTTGGCATTGGCAAGCGATTTGCTATTGCAATCCATCGGACTTGTGAATGATTGTGCAAATGTCATCAACAGCCTGCACGAAGGAAGTCTCGGTGTTTGTTTAGGAGATAAAAGCCCGAGCGATGCAGCTAAACAAGGTGGAGTTTATTTCTGAAAATAGGGAGTCAAATGTTGATGCACATAACCTGGCCATTAATGCTCTGCACTCGGGGACACGGTCATCATGTATGGTTTTCAGAAGCACCCGAGGGTGTTTGTAACATTTACAATTCCTATAGTTAATTGAGAAGGATGTTTTGCTAAAAAAACATTGTGTAACTTGATAGGTAGGGTCATCTCTGTGGGACCGAATATTATTTGGATTGAGACACGCAACCAACTTTACCCGGCCATCATGAGAACTAGACTAAGGCCCTTTTTGTTTCCTGGGCAGATTAATTATCTGTATTATAGTGCTAGATTATTTAATCTGAATTATTTAAGTTGGATTAATTAATCTGAATGGGATGTTTGTTTTTCTAAATTATTTAAGTTGGAACAAATTATTTTTAATGTAAGAAGACAATAGTACCCTTCACTATTTGAGATGGCTTATTTCTTTTGTTGTAAACACTTGAATACTTTAAAGCCTTTAAATAATTACAGTACCAAATCAAATGAAAGTAGTCCAAATATATCATACAATCTGAGAGTTTATACAAATGTCGTAAAGAAAATTAAATTATATTCTTCAAGCAAATAATGCGTTAGCAATTTCATCATGTAAGGTATTCATGGCACCTTCTTCATCTCTCAGTTGGCTTGCGTTTGTTTGAGTTGCAGGAAATGGTATGTAATCTTGGTCTTGATCACACCAATCAAACTCTTCATCGACCATGCTACTTTCTTGAATAGAATTATGTAGAGCAATGCATGCATGTATTATTTTTTATTGCTTGAGCATTGGATAGGTTGGCAAGTCCAATAAAATTCTGCGCTTCATCTTCAAAACACCAAAAGAATGCTCAATATGATTACGAAGAGAGGGGTGCACTTGATTGAATAACTCCTTTTTTCCTCTTGGTCGAGGTCCCGCTCTAAACTCTTGTAAATGATAACCTTGTCGGTTTGGATAGCCGGAATCTACAAGGTAAAATTTTCCTACAAGCATGTAACAAATTATAAAAATATTTAAGTCATACTAGCAAAAAAATGTTGAATAACAAATTTATGAACGTTGTAATACCTAGTGGAGGATGGGGAACTAAATCATTGTACTTCAAGAAAGCATCATTGAAAACCCTCAAGTCATGCATCGAGCCAGGCTATCCCGAAATAACAAAAGTGAACCTCAAGTGGAAATCACATATGACCAACACATTTGGAGTAGTGATGAGGACATCAACGACATACGAATAATGACGACGGAAGATGGCACGCCAAACCAAGCTGTCACGCCTCCACCTCTCGTCGTCGCGCCTCCTCGAGTTACGGATCCATCTTCTAACGAGATGATGACATACAAGGGCCCAATCACTAGAGCTCGAGCCCAGGAATTAAAGACGGTTTTGATGCTAAGGAACAACGGCCCAGGATGATATCGCCCGAAGGCCCACTTGGCCCAAGTCGCACAACTCCCTCTCCACCGCGCGCCTCTCCACTTCAGCTGGCCCTAGATGCCTCGTCCTCCCCCTATATAGTCAAGGGCCCTATATAGTCAAGGGCTGCGCCCCATGTAATCTTCGAGTTTTGTTTTAAGTTTAGCTTAGCTATACATCCGTCTCTCGATGTGAATTCAGAACTCCACCTTCGTGCAATACATCAGATTGCTCGCCTCTAATTCTTGCTCGTTCTTCGATTGCGCGTAAGAATTGATCCTCGTGATCAGGTTGATCTTATTTACCGCAAGGTTTATATCCTCCGGAAGTTGGTTCAGCGATTGCATTGGAGCTTCGGCTTGCTCGTCGTAGTCGGATCGTGAGGGTCAACATCCACTAAATCGAAGTTATCTCCACTCGCCGAAAGATCGGGCACTCTACTCCTATCAAGTGGTATCAGATTCTAGTGTTTCTCGGTGAGTTTTATCCAAGTCCACATAAACCGAAAACTACAAAAAAAAGTTTACCCCAGTACGGTTTTAAGCCTCGCACTTTCGTTCAATAATTTGCGTTGTTGAGTTTTTGTGCTTTCGCTTTTGATCGTTGCTGGTACACTGTGTTTCATCGTTTTCTTCCTATCATCGTCGTATCCTTCCGTCGTGCCGCGTGTTTTCACCACCACAGTTTGCTTCCCGCCGCATCTGTTTACCCCGTCTCGCTGGCCAAATTTTTCCGCTGCACCGTGGGTCCGGGTCAATCACTGCCTCGACGATCGAGTCCTACTCGGTTACGTCGTGACCCGCTCGCCTCGCTGATCGAGTCCTACTCGGTTACGTCGTGACCCACTCGCCTCGCTGATCGAGTCCTACTCGGTTACGTCATGACCCGCTCGCCTAGCCCTGTGTTTGGTTCTGTTCGGTTTCGTGTGTCCCTACTCCAGAGAGAGAGAGAGAGAGAGAGAGAGAGTCTCATCTTTTAATTACCGTTCTACCCCTGCCTCAAAAAAAAAGCGCTTGTGCTTAATTGCTTATTTGATTTCTCATTGTTTATATTTTCAGCAAAAAGTATAAAGAAAAAGAGAAAAAAAAGAAAAAAAAAGAAAAAAAAAAGAAAAACAAAGAGCGGCCGAGCAACACAGGCGACGCGTTCCTGCTGCACTTTGTTTTGATCCTTCTTCCTTCCTCTTGCACTTGTACCGGCAGCAATCTTTTCGCGTTTAGCACCATTATTCAGCTTTGCAGTTATTGTTTGAATTGTGCTAACCCTTGGATTGAGTGCAGCCTCCTAGCCCCACAAATTTTCTACTACGAGCAGGTTTTTGTTTCACCATGCAATCGCTCCTCCAATCTTCCACCGGTTTTACCTGTGGTTGCAGTTCACGCTTGCGTGCTTGGTAAGGACGGGTAAGAATTTGATAACAGCTTTTTGATTGAGCTTTTCCTCCACCACTCACCTCTCGTTGTAGGATCCCGCTTTTTGTATTGCTTGTGTTTCTATGGCAGAAAACAGCTCGAAGTCGGAGGAGCTCACCCTCCAGGATGTCCAGGCAGAGGTTGATGGTCTACAAAACGACATGAAGACGATGCACGAGAGACTTGACTCTACGGTCACTTCGTCGAATGAGCGTTTTGATCAACTGGACCTCGCTGATACGGCTGCCCGCACCACGCTCGCGATGATCATGACTCGTCTTGAGGCCATGTCGACGCAGCTTGGGACCATGACGACGCAGCTCACGGAGTTGCAACATGCACATGACTATGGCGCCGACACCGAGCAGGACGACGACAATCGCCGTGGTCGTGCTCGTAGGGTACGTGTTCCTATTAATGATTCTTTTGCCAAAATAAAATTTCGTATTCCCACTTTTAATGGCAAATATGATCCGGGTGCTTATCTTGATTGGGAATTAGAGGTTGAACAAAAATTTGCATGCCATGATATTTCTGCTAATTTACAAGTTAAGGCTGCTATTAGTGAATTTACTGAATTTGCTTTACTTTGGTGGCGTGAGTATAGACAAAGATATCCTGATAATATTCCAGCCACTTGGACGGCATTAAAAGCTGCTATGCGTCATCGTTTTGTGCCATCATATTATGCTAGAGATTTGCTTAATCAAATGCAGCGTTTTCAACAAGGTTCACTTTCCGTAGAAGATTATTATCAAGCTTTGTAAAAGGGTATGATTCGCTGTGGTTTAGTTGAACTGGATGATGCTGCTATGGCTCGCTTTAGGGGTGGGTTAAATCGTGAAATTTAGAACATTCTTGATTATAAGCATTATGATGATATGACCACCTTATTTGAATATGCTTGTAAAGCTGAACGTGAAGTGCAGGATCGACAATCTTCGTCAAGACCTAACATTTTTGTAGGGTCCAAGACGCCTTCAGCTCCACGGTCGACACCTCCTTCCACGTCGCGCGGCCACTCCTCGACCACGTCCAAGTCGAGTGCTCCATCCACGGCCAAATCTGCCTCGATCGTGCTGTCCTCCTCGTCGTCTGGACGAGCTCATGATATTCAGTGTCACCGTTGTCGAGGATTTGGTCATGTGATACGCGATTGTCCAAATAAACAAACTATGTTGATTCGTGACGACGGTGGGTATTCTTCTGTTAGTGATTCTGAGGATATTCAGCAGACTATGCTTGCCACTAATCATGCAGATGTTACGGAGCTTCATGTCGACTCTAGTGCCGCCGACAGGTATGCAACTCTTGTTGTGCAGCGTGTTCTTAGTACACAGGTCGTTCAGGATGAAAAGCATCAGCGCCACAAAATTTTTCATATCAAAGGCGTTGTGCGAGAACGAGCGGTGCGTATAATCATCGATGGTGGCAGTTGCAACAATTTGGCTAGTACGACCTTGGTGGAGCAGTTGTCATTGCCAACAAGGAAGCATCCACATCCTTATCACGTTCAATGGCTTAATGATGGCGGCAAAATAAAGGTAACGCGCTCGGTACGTGTTCCTTTCTCTCTTGGCGCCTATTCTGATTTTGTAGATTGTGATGTTGTTCCAATGGAAGCATGCTCTTTGTTGCTTGGCCGTCCTTGGCAATATGATGTTGATAGTGTTCATCATGGTCGCTCCAATTATTATTTCTTCATGTTTAAGGGTCAAAAAATTATTATTCATCCTATGACACCTGAACAAGTTCTTAAAGATGATATTGCTCGAGCGACAAAAGCTGCAAAATTGGTTACATCGCCTCGTGTTGCACCTGTTCAACATGAGATCAAATTGAATAACCCTATCTTGCTTGCTACATGTGCTGATTTTGATGAATTACATGATGCTAATCTGCTTTGCTATGCGTTAGTTCGCTCTCGTATGCTTGTTTCGCTAGATGAGGCGCCTATGTTGTATATTCCTCCTGCTGTTGCTAACCTTTTGTAGGACTATAAAGATGTTTTTCCCGCTGAATTGCCGCCGAGTCTTCCTCCTATTCGTGGCATAGAACATCAGATTGATTTAATTCCAGGCGCACAGCTTCCTAATCGCGCCCCGTACCGCACAAATCCTGAGGAGACGAAAGAAATTCAGCATCAAGTGCAGGCATTGCTTGATAAAGGTTACATTCGTGAGTCTCTCAGCTCTTGTTCGGTTCCTGTTTTGCTTGTTCCTAAGAAAGATGGTTCTTGGCGTATGTGTGTAGATTGTCGTGCAATTAACAATATTACAATTCGTTATCGATATCCTATACCACGTCTTGATGATATGCTTGATGAACTTAGTGGTGCCACAATTTTTTCTAAGGTTGATTTACGTAGTGGTTACCATCAAATAAGAATGAAATTAGGAGATGAATGGAAAACGGCTTTTAAAACTAAATTTGGCTTGTATGAATGGTTGGTTATGCCGTTTGGATTGTCTAATGCTCCTAGCACTTTTATGCGTTTAATGAATGAAGTTCTTCGGTCTTTCATTGGAATATTTGTTGTTGTCTATTTTGATGATATTCTTATATACAGCAAATCCATGAATGAGCATTTAGATCATTTGCGTGCTGTTTTTGATGCTTTGCGTGCTGCTCACTTGTTTGGGAACATGGAAAAATGCACTTTTTGCACGCAACGTGTTTCGTTTCTTGGATATGTTGTTACTCCACAGGGCATTGAGGTCGATAGCAGCAAGGTGGACGCCATTCAGAGTTGGCCCCAACCGACGACGGTCACACAGGTTCGCAGTTTTCTTGGTCTTGCAGGCTTCTATCATCGTTATGTGCGGGATTTTAGTTCTATTGCTGCACCACTACATGAGCTGACCAAGAAGGGTGCGCCATTTGAGTGGGGCGCACCACAAGACGACGCATTCAACACTTTAAAGGAACGGTTAACTCATGCTCCTCTCTTACAATTGCCTAATTTTGATAAAGTGTTTGAATTGGAATGTGATGCTAGTGGAATTGGTTTGGGTGCTGTTTTGTTGCAAGACCATAAACCCATTGCTTATTTTAGTGAGAAGTTAAGTGGTGCTTCTCTTAAATATTCCACGTATGATAAAGAACTTTATGCTTTAGTAAGAACTTTGTAAACATGGCAGCATTGTTTATGGCCTCACGAATTTAGTATTCATTCTGATCATGAGGCTTTGAAACATATTAGAACCCAAACTAATCTGAATCGTCGTCATGCTAAATTGGTTGAATTTATTGAATCTTTTCCATACATCATTAAACATAAAAACGGGAAGGAAAATGTGATTGCCGATGCTTTGTCTCGTCGTTATATGATGCTGTCCCAATTAGACTTTAAAATCTTTGGTTTGCAAGCTTTGAAAGATCAATATGTGAATGATGCTGATTTTCATGATATTATGATGCATTGTAAGGATGGCAAACCTTGAGGCAAATTTCATATGCAGGATGGGTTCCTGTTTTGTGCTAACAAGCTATGTATTTCAGCTAGCTCGGTTCGTCTTTTGTTGTTACAGGAGGCGCATGGAGGTGGTCTTTTGGGTCACTTCGGAGTTTTCAAGACACATGAGGTGTTGGCCGACCATTTCTTTTGGCCACGGATGCGCCGTGATGTTGAGCGCCTTGTTGCATACTGTACTACATGTCAAAAAGCAAAATCTCGTTTGGCTAATCATGGTTTGTATATGCCCTTGCCTGTTCCCTCTTCTCCTTGGCATGATATTTTGATGGATTTTGTTTTGGGATTGCCTCGCACTAAGAAGGGGAGGGACAGTATTTTTGTGGTTGTTGATCGTTTCTCTAAAATGGCTCACTTTATACCTTGTCATAAAACTGATGATGCCTCAAATGTTGTTGAATTGTTCTTTAGAGAGATTGTTAGATTGCATGGAATTCCTAAAACAATTGTCTCTGATCGTGATGCTAAGTTTCTTAGTCATTTTTGGCGTTCTCTTTGGAATAAATTAGGAACTAAGCTGCTGTTTAGTACTACTTGTCATCCTCAAACTGATGGGCAAACTGAGGTAGTAAATAGAACTTTGTCTGCTATGCTTAGAGCTATTTTAGATAAAAATTTGAGACGCTGAGAAGATTGTTTACCTCATGTTGAATTTGCTTATAATCGTGCTACACATTCTGCCACTAAGTTGTGTCCTTTTGAGGTTGTTTATGGCTATGTTCCTAAGGCGCCTATTGATTTGTTTGCTATTGATGCTGAGGATGAACCACATCTTGATGCTCTTGCTCATATTGATCACATGAAACAATTGCATGAAGAAACACAACACAACATTGCCATTGCTAATAAAAAGTATCAAGTTGCTGATAGTAAAGGTAGAAAACATATTTCTTTTGAACCTGGTGATTTGGTTTGGTTGCACTTGCGTAAAGATAGATTTCCTACTTTGCGTTATTCTAAACTGATGCCTCGTGCTGCTGGTCCTTTTAAAGTGCTAACCAAGATTAACGATAATGCTTATGTTCTTGACTTGCCCATGGAGTTTGGTGTTTCCACTAGTTTTAATGTTGCAGATTTGAAACCATACTTGGGTGAGGATGATGAGTTGCCGTCGAGTACGACTTCACTTCAAGAAGGGGAGGATGATGAGGACATCAACGACATACGAATAATGACGACGGAAGATGGCGCGCCAAACCAAGCTGTCACGCCTCCACCTCTCATCGTCGTGCCTCCTCGAGTTACGGATCCATCTTCTAACGAGACGACGACGTACAAGGGCCCAATCACTAGAGCTCGAGCCCAGGAATTGAAGACGGTTTTGATGCTAAGGAACGACGGCCCAGGATGATGTCGCTCGAAGGCCCACGTGGCCCAAGTCGCACGACTCCCTCTCCACCGCGCGCCTCTCCACTTCAGCCGGCCCTAGATGCCTCGTCCTCCCCCTATATAGTCAAGGGTTGCGCCCCTTGTAATCTTCGAGTTTTGTTTTAAGTTTAGCTTAGCTATACATCCGTCTCTCGACGTGAATTCAGAACTCCACCTTCGTGCAATACATCAGACTGCTCGCCTCTAATTCTTGCTCGTTCTTCGATTGCGCGTAAGAATTGATCTTCGTGATCAGGTTGATCTTGTTTACCGTAAGGTTAATATCCTCCGGAAGTTGGTTCAGCGATTGCATTGGCGCTTCGGCTTGCTCGTCGTAGTCGGATCATGAGGGTCAACATCCACTAAATCGAAGTTATCTCCACTCGCCGAAAGATCGGGCACTCTACACCTATCAAGTAGGATATCCATGCTGACCAATGTGTTGCACAACTTTTGATTGGGGTACAATTACTGAAACATGTGTACAATCAATTGCTTCTATATAATTGTTGAAGTATGGTGCAAACCGATTACCAAGCACTCGTGGATGGACCGTTGTGAAGTTAGGATTTTTAGGTTTCACAATATGTCTAGCCATGTGATACAAACATTCCAACACTTTATGGAACTTACAGCTAATAGTTTTTTTGGACCTCTCAAACCTATTTTTAGCATGAACAAATGACTGCAGCGCCCTAACAATCCATAAGAACATGGCTAGCATTTCAAAAGTTGTCATTCTACAAGTTGATTTCAAACCATACGATAAGACCAACAAATCATGTAACCAATCAAATAATGGTTTACTCATTCTAAACGTGTCATAGCAAGATGTAGCATCATTAAGGGTTCTATGTACCCAAACAAAACCTGGCACATAACCCGGTAGATCAAGAAATTCTCTTCTTCTGGACTTGTTCAAAAAAGTTGTAGCATAGTATATACCAAATGCTAGTGTGACAACTCCAAATTTCCTCAATGAATCAACATGGTTGCGTGCATAGCTAAGGACATATCTTCCTCATCATCATTTTGAACCATATTCATCTATAATGATTGCAACAATTACTTCAATATAACTTTAGGATTGTCTCATAAAGTACTTAAGTTGAATATATCAAAACAAGTTGGTGCATGGTAGAAAATAATACGATAATAAAGTCTCTACTAATACGAATGATAGATCACTTCTAAACTAGGCCTTCCTTTGCACGGTGCCACTTCAACCGTGCAAGTCTGGCTTCATTGGTTTTCAAAGCCTTGAAGGTGGACCTTTTTTCAGCTCGATTAAACAAACAAGTTGCCATAAAATCCTCAGCTAATACTTCATCTGCCCCACACGCCACTACCATGTGTATTACTTCCTAAATCCTCTCATCCAAATGTTCACCTAGCATCAACTTGTTGGTTGTTGGCGCTTCTTAGATACACATTTTATACGCCAAAAGCAATCATTTTCCCATCTTATTCTATCATATTCTCATCATAATTATGTTTTATTATCTCTAATATTGACAAATTCCATATGTAGTATCGTTTGAGTACTATGTTGCATAATTAGGTGAAAAGACACTAAAAGGCTCAATTATGAGAAGTACCGATGTGAAGCCCAACTCGCCATGCAAGGAGACCTTCCCACAAGCCCATGGTACCTACAAGACACCTCTGGACGTCAGCCGAGCCCAACATGCAAGTTCAAGGTCGTGGCCCAATGCCTAAGGGATTCTAGAAGGTTTATCCGGAAGGAAAGTTCAATTCGCACAACCCAGAAATAGCACTGCATTTTGATGCAATTTCGGAGTTTGAGACGTGATCTAATGGGAAAAGTTAAAACTAGAAAGTTATAGATCTCGTTGATTGATTTTCGGAACATATATGGATCATATTATTTGGACTCTGAAGCTTAGAGATATGGGCCCCAGAAGGAGACCTGCAAAGAAGAGTCCGAATCAGAACAGATATTCTTGCATCACATTTTAGGAAACTAAGACGACTGAATCTATATTTCCATTGAATACCAAATTTGTCGAACTTTTCGTGAGATATGCGATAGATTCCGAGTTTGCCTCATTTAGACTAGGGATGAGGGATTATGATTTTTGGAACTCGGTGCTTGATATGGAAGGTACGAAACCGACTTGGACCCTATCCCTAAGGGGCTAACTTCGTGGACAAGCAAGAAGAACGTGCCCAGACCCTATATAAACACCCTAAGGACGTGGGAGGATGGGTGTGGACTTGTATTAACCTCAAGAAAACCCTAGAAGCCACTGCACATCGCCGGGAGGCCGCCGGAGTTAAAGAACCACCATACTGAGAGATGTAGTCTAGTCGGGTAGCTGACCTGCATGGTTGTGCTACACCGGAGCTAAGTAGAGTAGAGCCATGTATATTAGGAGTCGTCAACATTGCAACAAGGCGGTGCCGACTAGCACGGTATTCGTGCCAATCGGCACACCTCCCTCACGGTGATGAATAAAGATATTGTCCATATATTTATCTATTTGTCTGTCTTGATTCTATTCTTGGCTGCGATTGTGTTCATTTGGATCGCGTGGTCTTACATATGCTTATTTCAATTGCTTAGTTCTAGACTAAGTACTTAGATTGCTTTCTTAATCATGGTGATTAGGTTAGTGATTTGAATCTTATATGAGCCATAATTGCTTTAGCCTCTAGATATGCATGATTAGTTGTGACGGGGCTAATAGGTTGCATGTTTAAGCTTTAGTAGAGTAAGAGGTGGAGACCAAGGCATGGGGAACAAGCTTTCGCCCTAGCCAGAGTGATTAGCTCATGCTGAGGTCAGAGTGAGCGGAACCACCATACAAAGCACCATTCTCTTTACCCATCTTCGATGTTCATCAATTATTTAAAGTGCCAAGTAAGGTAGGATCGTAGATGTCACATTGTTACTGCTTCGGTGCCGATCGGGACACCAGTTGCGCTGATGGGCACGTCCTTTCTCCTATCGCTAGATGCATGCAGGCTAACTCTAGATGGTTCTCTTTGGTGTATGTGTATGCTTCTAGACCTAACAAAGCCTTCACGATAAAAAGAGTTCATGCCGATCGGCACATCCGTGCGTCGATCGACACAAACCCCCAGCTTTCATCCTTAATGCTCTCGTATGTGCAATATGTACTTCATGCTAGGATTGATTCTTTAGATGAAGTACAAGACCCTAAACACGGTTCTCTTGTTGATCCTTATGGATTCGATATAAACCTTGGAATACTCTAAGGGAAAAGCTACAATGTACACCATACACATTTGCGGTGTATAAGTGGGTGCGTAACTATGACCAACATTGGCAATAGCACTGTTGGCCTCCAAAGTAGCATGAATATTTTTCATAACTCTAACTATAGGGTTCTTCGTTTGCTTCAATGGACTAGAAACTGCACTAGGGGTTGCACCACGATTCGGTGGTATGCTTCTCTGTGAAAAACTACCACTCACACTTCAGGATGCATATGGTTCAATTTGTTCTTGTCCTGCATCAGCCTCTCCACCAACAAAAGCATCCCTAGCCCCAACCCCCCAAAAACCATCATCATCACCTTGCCCAAGACCTTCACCATGAGCTAAAGCGGTAGAGCCATCAACGACAAATCCTCTAAACATTTTATCCAACAATTCTTCATGCTCTGGAGGACCCTTCTTCAGTTGCTTCCATGTGGGATGACCTTACAAATTAGTAAAGAAGAAGTTACTACAATCTGAAACAATTAAGAAAACATCATTCCATCAAAGAAAGAGTTGTACAATCTCCAATGAGGTGTAATTCATACCTTGGTATTCTTTTTCCAATAATCGTGTAATGCAGCCATGGTTCCTAAGGCCTCATTCCATCCAAATCCGGTGTCTTTAAGCAATTGTTGCCAAAACCCATATAAACCTCTAAGCAAATCGAGCTTGTTCTTCAGCTTAACCTTTGAGTGACACAATGAGGTTCTTTCATAATACTTGTCAGCTATATTCTTGTACCCACGATTAGTCATAGTACTATTAGGCTTATTCCCATCTTTGATCTCCTCAATGCAGATTTCACAAAACAGTCTAGTGTTCACAAATGACTAGTATGCCTTGTCATACGCTTCTTTCTATTCATTTGTATAACATGAATGCATCAATGATAAATATTTTTGATGTGGACAATGATTAAAATTGTTCATCAGTGGACAATGATAAGTGTAGGACAACTTTTACATTCTACTCTTCAAGTGAATAGTGAGGAAATCATTAGTGTATAGAATACATAAAAAAACACCATACCATGTTTATATGTCCCTCAAGTTGTTCGATAACTTCTTCCCCGGTAGCCTGAGATTCAGCAGCTTCACTTGCCACATCAGAAGTTGGTGGCCGCGACGGCATGTAGGCAACCTTTCCAGGTCCACAAGCACGGGTACATATTGCACCATCGAAAGCAGCTTGACGCTTCGCACGGCCACATGCAGTCGATGGCGGTGGCATGCCATCATGGCTAGTAGTCAAGGCTGTGCCGCGACCATGACAATGCGCAGGAAGACCACTCTCGGTGGCCACAGAACATCGACACACGGCTGCACCTCTGGCCATGGCCACGACCACGCATAGGCACCTGACTTCCATTCGTCCTATCATCGTAGAAATGGTATGGACCATCTCTGTAGAATGGGTCTCCCTCAAAAGGGTCATCATTGTCGCCGTTGAAAGAGCGTGTATCAAAGTTGTAGTCAACACTATCGCCGTTGAACGAGCCTGTATCAAAGTTGCCTAGAAGATAGTGTCCCCGCCGTGAAGCCCAGGAGAGCCTTGGACGAGGTGGCCGTCAGGGCTGGCACCTAGGCCACGCAAGCCGCTACCTTGGCCCAGGGCGAGCTGACTCCTGCTAATGCCAATTTGGCCGGGAGGCCGACCTTGCCGCCTATGCCAGGCGCACTGCCAAGGCCGAGATGGCCGCCGTCGAGGCCAGGGGCGCTGCCAAGGCCGAGATGGCCGCCACCGCCATGGCTAGCGGCACGGCCAAGCCCAGGCACGCTGCCAAGTCCAGGGGTAGCGCCCCATCCGATATGTCCCACGCCGCCAAGTCTAGGGGGTGCGATCGAGGCCCCCCCCCCCCCCCCCGCGCGCCATGGGCTGCACATCTCAACGCCCTAGCGACCTCGCGCATTGTTTCTTCCTCAGAGCCAAAAAGGTTGCACTATAACAAATTTCGGTAGGCCAAGGCTTGGGAGAGGTTTTCCTCCGGATCTTTAACGTCGTTTTCATCCATTCTGGCCGGAAGAAGCTTTGATCTAGTTGGATTTGATAGGGTTTGAGAGGAGAGACAGAGGAAAGAAGAACCGAAGGAGGAACATGGGTTGTGCGTGGGGAACAAGACCATCGGTGGGAATTTTTTTAACCGATGGCAATTGTGAATAATTTTCGTCCAACTTCGCATGGGCAGTGGGTGTTTCTCCAAATAATCCAAAAGAAGCGCATCTTTCAGAGATTATTGGATTATAATAATCTACCCTCTGAATTAATTAATCTGATCTCATAATCTATCATGTTTGTTTGCTACTGAATTAGTTAATCTAGATTAATTAATCTGGATGGATTATAAGCTGAAACAAACAGGGCCTAAGATAAAGAAAAAAGGGCAAATGTATATATAACGAGTCTTGAGGTTCCCCTAAACACTGATATCACTCTAGAATTGACCAGTCCCAGTCGCCAAGGAAGACGCCACTTTTCTCCGTGCAAATCCTTTTCAATTATAGTAGTTGTTAAAGTAATCTTAAATAATCAATTGCATGTTTGAACTGAACGTGCCGTACAGGGAGTGTTATCTACTGATCTGCACTAGCTGGTGAACAGTGAACTGAATGACATTTTGATGTAATAATCAGGAGAGAGTATCTAAAAATCAACGTATATATGCACATATACATTAACATAATACGCTGCCAATCTAGAAGAAGTCAGGAACCACAAGATCGGAGGAGAGAAGCATGGAGATGGGAACAGGTAGAAAGCGAGTGCTGTCTTGCACTTATGTCCAACTCATTATCCAACCACCCACCACAAAAGAACAATTAACTGCCGGCCGTCTGATTTTTATATGTTCTTTTCTCCTCCATCTATTTGAATCCTTAGATATGCAGACTAGGATTGAGAGCGAAATGCAAAAGAGGTCTTACCCTAGTGGTTAGGATTCTCAGTAACACTCCCATGGTACTGGTTTGAAGGAGCGTAGACTTGGTAAAAAAGATCGCTCACTGGTTCCTCTTGATTAAAAAGGAAATCCAAAAGCAACAAGAATTGACAGAATTGATCATGCATACGAGCTGGACTAGTGGTGGCGGTGCTGTCTGTGTGTGGATGGGAGGGTTTGGATCCTCATGTAGGCGTTAGAGTGGGTTTAAAGCACGGATAAAGATCTGATCCATAGGACTACCTTTCGTTGTTTAGTTCAACTCTTCTTGATTGAAATGCCGTAGGAATGATCTTTTCTCCACTAATCGAGTTTTACAATGGAGAAAGAAACTTTCGATGGTCAGCCGTTGCTAAAGTCTTTGTTTATGGCATATATATAGGTTGGTAGTTTCAAATTATTTCAGATTAGTAGAAAAATCATAACCAGATTTGCTTCATCCATATTTGTATTTTTTAGATAAAACGATTCCCCGCGCTTATCTAGAGGTTCACACTCCGTGCCTATTTTCTTATCTTATACTATTTGACAATTAGGATCTAATCAGGAAAACGTTAATTTAGTTTGAAGTTTTAACTAAATTTTATGAAGACCATAAAAGATAAAAATAATATAGCACGGTACTGCCTCATACATGTAGGGCGGTCTGAAGGATCCTTGAGGAGAATAAAGGAAAAAAAAAACCGAAATCCAACCTAGGAAGAACTAGTTGATTTTTCATTAAAAGGAAGTCCAAAGGAGCATCCAGATATATGTTCAGCTGGGATTCATATGTACAACAAAGACTTGGTGTTGATGTTAATACATAATTGAATATTGCAAAAGCTATGAGACAAATGGATAAGACAAAGCAAGGCTTCGCGACCAGTTGACATTATGACTAGATCAAGGCTTGCAAGGTAATTCTCGAAAAATATCATGTGTTTTCTTCGTACTTCAGGTCCTAAGGACAAATACTCGTCTTATTGTTGATGTTAGGAATTTAATAGAAGGAAAATTAGCAGGGAATTTGTTCGGTTGACATCAAAGTTATGCTTTGTTAATTTAACGGCCTAGGCAAAGTGGGTCACCTTTACTTCAGACTAGAGTATATTTAGAAATTCTATCTTATAGGACTCAGTTCAGAGATAGTTGGTGCCTCCTAGACCCAGAGGGGAGTTTGGGAATGCACGAGAATTACTACATTCACATAAACAAATTTGACAATCAGCATCATCTTAAGTCCAAAATCAAATGGGTTATTTCCCATATATGATGTAATTTATTATCGTCTGTGCACGAGCAAATCACTGTCTTCATATAAGATAACCTAGCTACGCTACCTGACAATAAGAGGGGGAGTGGAATTTTTACCACTACTAAGCAGCGCCGAACCAATAACGCCATGGCTAACAGGCCCATCTAGAAAACGCCATGACTGAGTGAGTTTCAGTGCAGTTCGACGCCACCTTTGCTCTTTTGACTGAATTATTTTTTTTTCCTGAAAACTCAAGACGCTGGACGATTTTACCCTTGATTGACGAGGGAAGGAACAACGTAGCAGAAGCACTTCGGAGAAGAGATGGCGTCCGCGGCCGCGTCATGCCCACCGACCCCGCCTCCTCCTCCGTGAGCAGCACAGGTGCTGCAGTGGCTAGGCCCACGGGTGTCATTCACCCTCGACGACACGGGATGCAGAGGAGGAGCAACAATGCTGGGCTGGAGCGATGCGATCGGCAAAGGAGATGGGTGGTGTGGGAGGAGGAGCGGCGGGCGGCGCGTACTTCGAGTTCCTCCTCGCCGCCATGTGCTTCACCGTGTCCATGCTCCCCATCGACGAGCTCTTCTCCGAGGGCAAGCTCGTGTCGCTCCGCATCCCCGTGTCGTTGACCGCAACCGTGGAGAAGGCATCGGGTCCGACGGAGCCGACAAAGCAGGCGATGGCTTCGAAGCCAGAGACGCCGCGCGTTGATGAGATTGTCACG
This sequence comes from Eleusine indica, assembly GCA_030378355.1. Lineage (NCBI taxonomy): Eukaryota > Viridiplantae > Streptophyta > Magnoliopsida > Poales > Poaceae > Eleusine > Eleusine indica. The sequence continues at coordinate 23,707,217 of CM059500.1, forward strand.
GCGACGGAGGTGATGAGCTCGACGGCGAAGGGCGGGGAGCCGAAGATCCCAGCTGAAGTCAACCAAGGGTAAAATCGTCTAGCAACTTTAGTTTCCAGGCAAATAAGAAGGAAAGAGACAAGCTGGCATCGGACAGAGCTAAAACCTACTCGTTTGTAGCGTTTTTAGGATGGGCCTGTTAGGTGTAGCATTTTTGGAACAGCACCCTTTAGAGCATCTTTAAGAGAGTTTTATAAACTTTTTATAAATCAAATTAATAGGATTTAATCTAAAAAATCATCTCCAATAGCTTCTCAAAACAAGTCACAGATTTATTCTCTCTCTAAATTCATCTCATTTATAGTTAGAAACGAAGAGAAAATTGGGTCCTCAATCCTTATATTTAAAAGGAAATTAATGTTGTTATAGTCTTAGATGCTGACGTGGCCTAATCAAAAGTTTTCATGATCTATTTTGAGAGAGAACTGTTGAAGTAGATAAGAAAACTTCTCTCTAATATTTTTGGGATTGCACCTAAAAACACTGTTTTAGAATCAATATTTTAGGGAGTTTTTGGAGATGCTCTTAGTAGTGATAAAAATCCGATTCCCCACAATAAGAGCTGGCCCTTGATCCAACAAAACTATCACATTAGGGATTCGATGGTTGAAATAAAACTATCTGAAATTTGTTGAAATTATATGCATCCAGATCGGCATCAGGCAGAAAACAGGAGCACCGGAAGAAGACAACAGAAACTTCAAAACTACCACAAAATAAAAGCCTTAAACTTAGGTCCTGTTTGGATCCAGTATAGATTCTTAAAATCTGATTTTTGTGTTGAGATTTTAGAATCTGGATTATTTACATAATCTAGGTGGTGGTGTTTGGATACCAGATTTTAAAATCTACAATTTCAGTTTATTTTTTTCTATTGACATGTCTCCCCTCTGTTTTCTTAAACGTAAAAGTTGTCTCCCGCCATCATTCTATTTGGCATCGGAATGAATAGCACACTTACATTTGAAACTGGAGTACATGGTTGTCTCCAGCCATCATTTTTTAACTCTTTTGATCGTTGTAGGAACTTTGCACGTATCCGAACACAATTTAAAATGAAATCATAATTGCAACTGACATGTACCTTGGTATGTGTTTTCCAGAAGTTATCACTTGCCACAACTCCCCCATTAAGAGTGCGACCCAGTTCAGTTTGTTTGTTGATCCACAACCAAAATGAGTAGAAGTGTTTCAGATTGTCCCATATGCTCTTGGACTGCTCCTTGGAGTGTCGTAGCCCTCTTAGCTGTAGAAATTTGATAGCTATATTTTTGTAACCTCTACCAGTCATGAATCCATTGCTACTTTTGCCAGTAATGATCTCCTCAACACAGATTGTACAAAATGCAGTAGTATTTTCACTATTGCTCTAATGAGCCTTATCAAAGCCTTCTTCATTCTAATGTAAACAACAATATGATTTTATGATAACTCCACCTAGTTTTACTAGAGTAAACAACACTGATTAGTCAGATGCAATGTAAACAAGAATATAATTTTATCAGTCACTACATTGCACTGATCTAGGAAAAAAAATTCAGCAAAATTTCACTGAAATATCGCATTAATCGGTGAGGTCTGATATAATTTTTATTGCCAAAATTTTAACATTGACTATGTTTATTTAATAAAAACTATTTTTATTATATATGTAACTATGATAGTTTATAGATTAACTAGCAAATGCCCATGTGTTGCTATGGGTATTAATTAAAAAAAATTAAATGACAAAGATCATTATGTTATTAGCTCAACTATTGTTAGACATATCAAATTTTGAATGCTAAAAGATTGGTTCAGATCATTCTGAGACTTTTTTAGTTAGTCAGTGTTTCCGTTAATTTGTTTTGGCCAATAACAAAAGTTAGAACCAACAATATAGACATGTCGTAAACATAATTTTCTAACTGGTGTACCTCCCTAACCATATGTGCCACTCTAGTAGTCTTGCATGGCGATGGACCTTTAAACAAATTTTTTTAACTGGCTAATGCTTCAATAACCATGTGTACTTGTATGTATCAAGAGTAAGGAGCAGAAGGAGACCACTGATATTGTTCTCCTCAGGGCTTATATAGATAAACCATCCAGTAATTGATTTTGTTTTAAAGGAACCTCATAAACAAAATAAAATAGCAAACGATATATATTCATGGGTCTTTATTTTTCTGCCCAGCAGGCCCAGCTTATCGAACCGTCTACTTCAGTTCCTCTTCTTCCTCGAGACAGATAGAAGGTAACATGAGAGAAAGAATGGAAGAGAGAGAGGATTCTCCGGCAGTGCTGGAGCAAAGAATCTATGGCGTTGAGGTAGGGAAACTGATACTTCTTCCAAAAGAAACCCGTTTTGGGGGTCAGAAAGGGAGGAGAGCACTCGATGACGGTGGCGGCAACAATGCCCCTACGAGATCGGTTAAGCTCTAAGCATGTAGGTACGGATTCATGGCGAAGGCTTTGACTGAACCTGTAACATCTCTCTCATGCCACACCTATGTCAAGTGGACTTCATGAAAACAAAGGTACGACGGCAAAAACAGACACATGCTCGGGAATAGTAGTATCTGGAACGGAGACATATATGAAGGAGACGCATCATATGTATTTTGGTTTGGCAGATTCTTAAACTTACATACTTACGATCAGGGGCGACACGAATAGAGACGACCGCACCAAATTTAATAAGGAGTAGAGAAGACAATTTCTTTTCAAATCATGTAAAAAAGTTTTAAAAATAATTTATTTTATTCATTGAAATTACCGATATTTCCAAAATATTGCATTTATCGGTGACCTCTGATTTTTTTTTACTAAAATTTTTTTCCTAGGGACTGATGAACATGTACATTAACATAAAAAAATACCGATTACTCCAATGCACAAATAGAGCATAATCAGATATTATGAAAAGAAATCTTACATCATGGCCATTTCCTTGGACATCATCAACATCACCTTCATACTGGCTATCATTCATGTTTGATCCATGGGGCTCAACAAATTCATTTGCATCAACATATCCATTCTGCCCTTCAACACGTAGTGGCGCACAGTATGGGAGGGATGATGGAGGAACAGGAGGGTGGCCGATGCCAGGACCACGACCAGTAGCACGTCCACGCCCACCAGCACCAATGCCATGGCCTATCCCGTCTTCCTCAAAACCCATGAGAGGGCCACGACCATGCCCACCGACAGAGCCTTCTAATTCTTCGGCACACCCTCCTCTGCCAGCACCACAGCCACGGCCAGCACCATGCGCAACACCTACACCACGACCGTGTACACCTGCACCACCAGCTGTCCCACGACCACAAACTTGAGGCACCAATTCAGGCTCCTCCCCAAGCTTTGCGTTCACATTAGCCGCTGACGGATTCAAGAGATCCGTCAAGGAAATGGAATTGAGACCAAGACCATTTTACCCACCAGATCCATGGCCATGGAGACCGACAGGACCGTCGGCGGGTTGACTAAAGAAATCGATGCCATTATCATCCTGGTCGCGGTAGGGATGTGCCATGCCTACAGCAGGGGGCAGAGGAGGGGCACTGGCGGTGGCGCCTGGTAAGGGCTCTTCCTACGGCGGCCCTGCCTAGCGGCGAGGCTTCCTGCGATGGCGAGCCTACCTGGCGAGTGGCGGCGAAGCTGCCCATGCTCGTGCGGTAATAGGAGATGGGGAGGGAACCGATGGGGGAGAGGCTTGTGTACGCGGTAACGGAAGATGGGGAGGGAATCGATGGGGGAGAGGCTTGTGTACGGTTGGACGATAAAAAGGTGGTGGTGGCAAACTTGTAATTTCTATGGAGTTAACAATGGAAGGGAGGTAATTAGCCAAATAGAATCCTATTTTAGTGTGGGTAAAGAAGATTATGAGATTCTTAAAATCTGGGATCTAGATTTTAGAATCTAAAAAATAATCTGTCCTGTTTGGGGATCTTCTAGATTCTAAAATCTAGATTCTTAAAATCTCAATGGATTGAAACAGGGCCTTAACAGAGAATAATCAGCAAATACGGATCTTGACGTCTTCGGTGTCGTCTTACAGTATTATTCTGTATCGCTACCAGTAATGTGTTGATGTATGGTATACCCAAATGAAATTTCGTCGAAAAGGATTGCTCTTGCTTGCGTCTCCGTTGGTCTCATCATACTCGAGTTAGCTGTCCCCTGTGTAATTAATGTGCTAGAAAATTGCCGATCGAGGGTCTCGCATTCTGTTTTTTGAAGCGAAGGTCTCGTATTCTCTTACTCTTTGTGTCACCACCTATACGTACAGGCACAAGCATAATAAGTGTACATCACATGCATATAGATGTGCGCACGCCGACCTCTATCGAGAACAAGAACAGTTCGTACTATAATTGCTAATAGGGCGGCTGGCCACAAAGGCAATGCCGGCCCCGGCCGGCCGGCCGAATAGTTTTCTCTCGTATACTTGTCGCCATCCAAGCAAACGCCAAAACTACACGTCAAAGCCGTGTACATCACTCCTAGGCTAAGCCAGCAACCTGTAGCTGCACCTGTCATTATATAAGGAACCTGCCCTTGTTGTGTTCGGAGCCTCTAAGTTTGGGCAAAGACCTCTCTCCGATCGAAACCCTAAGAAGTTCTTCATTCACCACACTGCCAGCAGCTTTGACACGGTCCATTCTTGGATTTTGCTCCATGGAAGGTGGCTTCAACAAGGCCGGCTCACCGGAGGCGTCTGGCGAGGGCTCTAGACGGGCGCCGGCAGGGGCCTACTACGAGTGCTCCTTCTGCAAAAGGGGCTTCACCAACGCGCAGGCTCTTGGCGGCCACATGAACATCCACAGGAAGGACCGTGGCAGCAAGTCCGGTACCGTGCCACCGCCAGCCGCTCCTGGTGGCAGCGGGGAGGTGCCCTTGGGGCTCTCCCTTGGGAGGAGCGAGGATGTGGACCTGGAGCTCAGGCTTGGGAGCTATCCTTATAACTAGCAGACCTCAACTTTGCTAGACTTATAGTATGAGGAATCTACTGTATGTGCTGATTGATAGGTACGAAGCTAAGTCGATGCTTCTGTTTTATTTTATTGCTTCAGCTTCAATTAGTAGTTCGGTTCATGCTTATCGGCTATATATCGATACTAGATAAAGGATGAGACTCCTGTTGCAGGATCAGTGGTCCTTGCTTAACAGCCTGTGTGGTAGTTGATGTATATAAGTGTATTACACATGCAAAAGACTGAGCAAATTGGTAAATTTACCTTCTCATCCATTCTTCAGTTTGAAATAGAAGCTGCTCACCATAAGACTGAGAAGACCTTAAAAAGAGCAATGTGATGATTTGTCATATACTAATGCAATAAATTATGGCGCATTGCAACATGCAGTTTCCGACGGAAAGTACAAGAAAATACGAGTGAGAAGCCGAAGACAAAATAAAGCAGTTATTTTTTTTCGAGGAAAATAAAGCAGTTATTAGAACTAAATATTTTATGAATCAGCCCTTGCGGCACCAAAATTGGAGTTAATCGTCCGCTTTGATTCCAAAAACATATGGAGTAAGATTATATGAGAACAAAAAATACAAATTCATAGGTACATTTCTCTATATGTAGAAATGAAGAGGAAACAATATTTCGGGTGTCATAATGATATAATCTGAACATTGTTTTTTGGCTTCAGGGTTCCCATACCTAGTAATGATTTAAATATGTGCAGTAAACAGAAAATCAGTCCTAACTACTTCTAATTGAAGCCCATAGTTCTGCTCTATTTCTAGTTAGGTATCAGAGTGGCAAAATTTTCAATTGTGTATAGCTCAGGTTAATGACAGCGGGATAAACTAAGGCAAACTCTTCCTCACGCATGTCCCTCGAAGGAGTTATGTCTTTATTAAAATTTTCATCCTCCATGAATTTCACTAGACAACACGATTAAGCAATATGGAACAAATTATATGCTGTTTCACATAAAACAAAATAAGGAATGCAATCGGTTCAGACTTCTAGAAAAGGCCCTAATGATGTTTATTAGTTTGCTCTTTCGTCGGATGGAAGATCACTTTGGCCTGTTCGAAATTTTGCATGTATCATTTTACGTTAATAAACATAAATTTCAGTATCGAAATGTTCAATGTAAGGAAACTTTAGCTCATGTTTTTTTTTTCCCTAAGAGACGAGTATTGAAGGACCCTTGAACCTTGTAGTGTTTAACAACTTCATCCTTCCCGCATATGATGTTCTTCTGTTATTCTAATTAATAATGTTTATTTCCATGTGATAATTTCACAACATACCGCCTGCCATGTTCAAATATCAATGTATTGATGTTTCTGATAGTGCATCAAAATACTTGTAGACGATTGCTCAGTGCACAGTCACAGAAAATACAGAAATAGCAGCTAGGTTAATTTCTGCAGACAGGAGGAACAAATTCTTCACAAGAGGTGCTATTTCGTTATTTTCCCGGTGCTTCTGATAGGTTGTCACTGTTTACTAAGATTTAAATATATGCAAAAGCAGAATTGAGTTGCACTGTGCAGCAGTCACTGGAATTTTTTTTTTTTGACGTGGAGTCGTTGGTTTAAGGCTAAATGCAGCATGTAATTCACAATTCAGACTGAGATATGTTACCCTAACCAGCAAGGAGACAAGATGGTTATCTGTCGGAAAACAAGACGCTTTGGAGGTTACAAGGTTGATTTGGCGGCAGTGGGAAATTCTTCAAAGAACTCTTGATGGTTATTCATGGATTCAGCAACATCAGTAAAATATAGTAGTAGGTTTTCTATTTTTTTTTCTGTTCTTTGTTTGTTTCTACTCTTGTTTTTTTTTTTAATAAAAGTCTGTCGGAGCCTGGATCCTCCATTTTCCTTCAAGAAAAAAGGTTGATTTGGCAGCCAGGGACTACACCACCTCGGCCAGCCAAACGTGTTGTTGCTCAACTGGGCAACACCATCGCTGAATTTCACGAGCGTTCTCGTTGGAGGCTTCGATATCCGAATTATAAAAATGTTTCAACAGTTATAAAAATTCATGTTATAAAAATAAAGTCAATAATTTATAAAAATAATGATATAGAATATAAAAATGTTGAGTTAGTAGAATTGACATGGTACATTGAAAATGTTGACAAAACATCAAATTTTTTAAAAAATAAAAAATATCCAAATTGGATATCATTTTGTAAAATTAATTCTAAATAACAAAATGGATTTAAAAATAGATTTATAGTTTAGGACAAAAATGCATTAAAAAATTTGAAACCGGTTATTTTTCTCCCACTCCCAACCACCCTAATCCGATGGTGACATGGGGCTTCGCAAAGTGCCTCGATCTCTTGTGTGTATGTTAATTGGACCCAACTTATACAGTTTCAAGAGCATTTCTAAGGCCTCCTTTAGAAACGCCCTTCCCACGAGGATTCCGGCCCAATCCCGGGGAAGGAAGCCCGCTCGGGAAACAGCCCGGGGAAATCCCCAGTGGCCTTTGGGAGCCCATCATAAAGGGAAGGCGTGCTCCGGGTTCGGCCCAGTTCTCCGAGAAGGAAAAAATCGTCTCCGGACGCAGGGAAAGAAACCCTCGCTCTCGCTCGCGAGTCGTGACGCCGCCTTCCTCGCTCGCCTCATCTCCACTCACCGAGCGCCGCCGCGGCCCCTCTCTAGATCTCGCGCCGCCACTGCCGCCGCCACCGGCCCCCGCTAGATCTCGCTCCGCTGCCCCCTCTCCTCTCCCGGCGGAGCAGCGCAGCCGCCTCTCCTCCACAGTCTAAGCAACACCGCCTCCTCCCCTAACCTTGCGTCGACGCTGACGCCTCTCCTACCCCGGACGAACGACGCCGTCACCTCTCCTCTCCCGGCCGAGCGATGCCGCCGCCACTCCTCCCTGGACCTCGCGACGTGCCGCCGCCTCTTTCCTAATCGAGCGACGCCACCGCCTCCTCTCCTCGGCAGATCTTGCACCGCCGCCGCCTCTCCTTCCCCGACTGAGCACCGTCGCCGCCGTCAGTGTCGCTGTCGTCGCCTCTCTCTCATCCGCCATCTGAGATCCGAACAACACCAACATGATCCAGGACAACAAGTCGCCCAGGTAATCCATCACCCTTCCCGGCTATCCAGCACGGATACGGGTACGTGTATCGGTATCCGACGGATACGGATACGTGGATACATTATTTTGTCAAACAATCCGATATGTGGATATGTTTGAATATTTTTAAAAAAATATAATATAGTGCATATTAGCTAAATATAGGGGTTTATAGCAGCCTAATAATATTAGAAATTACACAGTAGTACAAATGCAGATGATAAGTTCACAAATTCAAATAGAAGTTCACAAACACTACAAGTCTAGAGCCTTCAAACTTAAAGGATACATGCTGCAGCACCCCCAAATGACATAGCCTGCAGCTAGCAGCAGCTTCTTCATCCTCTTTAGCTTCAATCTTCAGGTACCGCAGCAATGTCCACATCCCCAAATGACACAGCCTGCAGCTCAGGCTCATCAAGAGAGAGGTTTTGCCACTTCTAGAATGCCAACACCACTAAGAGATTCAAATGAATCTCCTCCAACATCCCACATCCTTGTTTCTCTCTTTTTATATGCTTCAGTCCTTCTTGAGAGATGTCTTAGATTTGTATGGACAAAGACTAAATCTTCTGCACGCTCTGGAGTTAAGGCATTTCTTTTAACACTATGGATAAAACTGTAAGTGCTCCAATTCCTCTCACAGCAAGAAGATGATGCTGGCTAGGTGAGCAATTTCATTGCCAAATTCATCAACAAAGGAGCATCTTGACCATAATTGGACAACCAAGAGTGGGGGCTAGAGGTCCATCTATTATCAATCGAATCATGATCATTGAATTCTTGGGTACAGCTTGAAAACTTGGCATATTCTTCTTTCACTTGAGACAATTCTTGAGGTGTCGGGAAAAACTTTTTAAAGCATGCCAGCCTCATTTTGGACACCTCCTTATCCTTGTGTGGGGGTACACGGCCAACACCTCCATCCAGCCATTGTTTGCTATAGTATCTACATAAATAATTGAACATATGAAACTGAATGAATTTACAATGGGGCTGCACATAAGAAACTGAGTGCTATAGTATTACCTTGGGTTGAGAGAATGGGCTAAACAATGAAGTGGATTATTCCCTTTTGTCCACCTAGCAATCAATATGTCATGAATAACTGAATATAAATCTGAAACCTCATTTAGTTGCTTCCCTTCAAACTCATAGATCTCTTTCTTAACTTTCTCAATCATGGAATCCCACATCTCATAAATTAAGTGGAGACAAGGAGTGTCGGTGTCTGCCAACCGTATCATGTCATAGATTGGAGTAGTAATCCTAAGAACCAAATCCACATTTCTCCACCATAGATCATTAAGTATCGTATCATGGATGATTTGAACAACATTGTGTCGACCCACTTCTTCAATAATGCTCTTCAACTTCTCAGCAATGTATTCTTTGGTCTTCACTTGCCCATCACAATTATCAGCCCTCAAAAACATAGCAGAACTATCAGAAATAGCTACAAAGTTGATCAATGGCCTTCGCTGCGGATCTGTCCAGCCATCAGCACAAATTGTGACACCTCTGTCATGCCATGTGCACTTTGTACTAGACAATAGCCTATCAATGTGCGCCCTTTCTTCTGCCAGAAGCCCCTCTCTAAGCTTGTTACACCCGGGCATTTGATAACCAGTAAGAGTGCGGCTTGTAGCAAAGGAAAATGCCTCCCTCAAGTACGGGTTTCTTGCAAAATTGAAAGGGACCCCTGTAAATTAATTGAAAACAGAATTAGAACCAACAAAAACAGAATTAACACAAGTAAAAACAAATTATTTAGCAATGCGTACCTCCCGAATAAAATGATCTGGCAATTAGAGCATCCAAGTGCTTGCGGTCTCGCGTGGCCCAAGTTTTTTCCAAAGCACACACAGGTCCCCTCTTGCTCTTTTTGTTGCCACTGCTATCACGAGGAGCTGGAACATTAGGCATAGACACAATTCATGATTTTGCCCTTTCAACTAGTTCTTTGCACCTTTGAACTTCATTCCACAACTCAGTAAGCATCTCAAATGACACCTTTGGACAAGTACCTACTCCTTTATTCTTGATTTGCAGCAGATGAGCTTCAACTTGAGTGTAACTACTATATCCATTGTAGTTACAGTACTTGCATACCCATCGAGTATTGCCTCCCGATGGTGCTCTCTCCGTAACCAGGACATGATCCCATAATGGAGCTTTGATGTCGGTGGAAGGAGCAGAAGAAGCAGGAGAGGCAGAAGCAGTTATGGAGCTTGGGGTTGTCATCTACTCAAAATCGAAATGAACTCAACTCAGAAACGAGATTGGAAGGGAAGAGGATGGCACCATGCAGAAACAGGAAGGGAAAGAAAGGGAAATGAACCTTGTCAGGTCGCCGCCTCACCGTTGACTCGCCGGCAGCAGCTCCTGCAGTGGCGCAGCAGTGGATCTGAGGCTCTCCACTTCTCCTCCCTTGCCTGTGCGTGAGGCTCAGTGTGTTGGTCTGTGTGTGGTGGCTAGGGCAGGGAGGCAGGCAGCCAGGAAACACTCATATAACCATTCTATTGGGCCGTAACTAGGCCAAAACGTATCCAATAATGGGCCATAGTGGCCCAATACGTATTGGCCTGAGTATCCTATTTTTTTGTATTTATTTTTTTTTGGATACTTCTTGGATACGTATCCCAGGCGTATCCGACACATATCCGCACCGGATACATATCCGCCGTGTATCCGAGCTCTAACTCACGTATTCGTGTTTTGTAGCTTCCCGGTCCCCATCTCTCTTCCTCCTTCCCTCCCCTTCATCTCATGATTCGTCGACTGCCTAGCTGTAGTAGTAGCATATCTGCATCGCACTGTTTCTATCACACTAGTTCAACTCTCTGATGCGGGGATTACTTGCACTCAGTTCCTAGTCCTAGGTTGTTTACTTCACCAACTGTTGTCGTGCGTTACTTCACCAACGCTAGTTCAACTGTATCGGTTATGACAGATTGCTATGCTCATGCTATCAGTTGGAGACTATGAGGCTTTTTGCTTGGCTCCTTGATTTGTGTTCACCTAATATAGAGTTATGGATCCAAGCCGCCAACCAAGCTGGATACTTTCTCATAGGGTTCACTATTGCTATTGATTTGATTTAGCAGCTTGAGCAGTTCTTTGTATTGATGGAACGTAGGGAAACAATATTGTGCTTATTGCATAGCTACTTATTCAAGAGCATGTTCTGTTGACTAATTCGGAACTTAAGTACATACTATGTCTTTGAGCTCTGTATGGTCTATCCTAGTTATAAATATGGTTTCACTGTCTTACTTCGAAATTTATTTGTTGTTATGTCTAGTCGCTGCTGCTTTTAATTGTTGATGGAGGTGAGACAGGATACTACTAGATCATGGCAATGTATTGGATTGGATTGAGCTATGTCTAGCCGCTGCTGCTTTTAATTTGTTCTGTTCCGTTCTGTGCACTTTGTTGGCTGCATGTGGGTAGAACCAGGGTTTTAGGCGTCTAAGAAGTAGGTGGATGTGGGGGCTGGTAGCAGTATCTTGGAATGATGAATGGTGATAGGGTTTCACACTGTGATGTCAATTACCTTGGACACTTTGTTGGATGCTGTATTTCAATTATCCAAAAATTTTGTGATTTGAAAACATTCTATTTTATTTCACTAGTATCCTCTCAAATTAGGATATCACTCCCTGTATTTTAAGGCATGTGACTACAGCAAGGAGTGATAACAGAATTCAGGACTTCGATGCACCATCTCTTATACAACTAAGAATAATTTTGGCTTGTTTTTAATACTGAGATATTTGTATCTGCATATATAGTAGACTATGAGTTTCTGGGAGAACGAAGCTAGACAATTTTTATTGCAAGAGGAAGAAGAGGACGATGAGCTTTTCTTTGTCCTCGTTCCCGCTGTACTCTCAGCCATGCAAGAGGAGAAAACGCCGGTCCACACTTCTTCCCTTCCTGGTGCTGTGAAGGTTCAAGAAATCTTAGAAGGACATGAATCTTGGTGCAAGGTTGAATTTAGGATGGAGTCGGAGATCTTTAGAGCCATAGTAGACTTGCTTAAAAGAGAAAATCTTTTAAGGGACACACGAGGTGTTCGTGTTGAGGAGCAACTTGGCATGTTCTTGTATATGCTTTCTCATAACGCTAGCAAGTGACCTACATATGTGGTTTCAGCATAGGGCAAAACAATCCATAGGAAGATAACTGAAGTTTTCAACATAATTCCTGCCTTGACTAATTGGTTCATCAAGCAACCACGTCCACTCCAAACCCCTACCATTATTGCATCAGATCGTCGCTTTATGCCCTTTTTCCAGGTCAGCCATATAAATAGTTCTCCAACCCTTACTTTTCTATTCTTTTCTTAAATCTTCACCTTACCTTCATGCCCATTTTCGTCTTTCTTTGCATGCAGAACTGCATTGGCGCCATTGACGGCACGCAAGTACCTATCACTATTTCAAAAAGTAGGGCTGCTCCATATCGGAATAGGAAAGGAACCTTATCTCAGAATGTTATGGTAGCATGCGACTTTGATCTTAACTTCACGTTCATTTCATGTGGATGGGAAGGATCTGCATCAGATGCCGGTGATGTGGACAAGGGTTCCCGATCTTCCGATAGGTTCTGGTAAACTTGATTTGATCGGAGGCGATACACAAATCGATCCGGCTTCCGAACGACACGTTCTGAACAACGCAATCGCAGCACAACGTCTCCTCTGGTTATCAACCGTTCAAGAATGATTGACATCACCGAGAAGGCTTATCCTTGCCTGTAAATCAAGAACACAAGCAAGAACAAAGAAGAATGCAACCAAATTTGCAAGTATACGATAAATTTCACAAGTTGGGATCTCACAAACCGATTAAACGGCAAAATTGTTATCAACAGAATAATCTAAGCAAAACCCAAACCCCAATGAAGAGGCGGCGGCTGTATATGAGGACCCTAGGATCGTGCAAGACCCCCTGGACACAGCCCTAAGTGGGCTCAACTCGATACATGGCCCAAAGACCGATTACGGTGTCGCAGCACCAGGACAGATTCTGGAAATCGATTTGTTTCGACGATTGCCGCCCGCCCGGGACGAATTTTGACATGGGACCGGTTGGGTTGGAAAGATCTTTTCGTTATCTTTTCAGGCATATATAGAACGTCCAAATCCGAGTCTGTATGGGTCCTGGACATCCGTTTTAGTGCAGACTGGTCCTGGGCCCCGAAACAGACTCGAAGTCGGTTTTGATTAGGCCTCCACCATGGCTTGCACGTCCTTGCTGGCCCATCACGCCTCCAATCACCTCCCTAGCTATCTCATAATCATCTCCATGGTTCCTAACAATAATTAATTCATTAGATAGCCATATGTTCTCAAAATCACATAAAGAAATCATTAGGAACAAGCTCACCCGTAAATTCAGTTGTCGCGCATGAACTTGCATTTTGGTTGGCGAAGTGCTGGGTGTATCCATAAGTGTGATGTCCTCATCATTCTCCCCCTTTTGAATTAGAGTCGTCCTCGACTCGAGCTCATCTCTTTCTCCCATGTATGGTCTCAAATCTGAAATATTAATTATGGAACTATTCCCAAACTTGGGATACAACTCATATTTATATGCATTATGAAATTTGTCATCACAATGAGAATCTACAGTAGAAGGCATTCCGTGCAAATTAATAATCTCTTTGAAAACTTGGTCAGCAATATAAGCATCATTCTCACTCTTATCACAAGGTAGACAATGTGTGATCTTAGAAATACTAGAAAAAGATGACATGACATGGTAGTTGATATTAAAGTTTTCTAGTTGGTCATTTAGTTGCAAACCAAGAGGATGTTTCAAATTTGAACAAACATAAACTCTATGTACCATAAATACACCTCTATGATCATAGTTGCCAATAGCATAAAAAATGTTTCTTATCAATAAAGGCAACTCAGTTTGAGAAAACATTTGCTTTTTTATGGTATTTTGATCACAAAGAACATCAAATTCAATATAACCCAAAATATTTAGAGAAGACAATAATTTCTGCTCATCCTTTTCACATGTAATTAAAATCAAATATCTCATTTCAGCACTAGTAGGTGAATCATAAATAAAAACATCAAGGTTATTTATTTGTTGTGGCAAAGATATATGTGAAGCAGTGGCACACAACTCCTCTTTATCACAAGGATCAGTAGATAAATCAACTTGTGGCAAAGGAAAATCAAGACAAGGTTCCAATACAGCAAGATTGTTGGAACAATTTATCACATCAAGAAAGCTCTTACCTGAAGCAACAACATGTTCTTTATCTTTTTCACTATCCTCTTCTTTGTGTAGAACCTGAAATGTATTAGTTGCAACAAGAGACAAGGAAATATATTCATCATCTAATTTAGATTTTGATATAAGTGTTGCAACATTTAAAATGGTCCATTCTTTCTTAAACGGTTCATTCTTTCTCCTTTCAAGCCTTTGTTGACCCTCTTCTAAAATTTCAGCAGCGGTCATAGGTTTAAGAGTAACTCTTCTACCATTGTATTTAAATGAGTAGCTATTTATAATGGTATTATGCGAAGCATTATTTGTAATAATCCAAGGTTTACTCAATAACAAATGACATGCTTGCATAGGTACTATATCAAATTCTGCACTATCCTTATAAGAACTAATAAAAAATTCAACGCGTGTAATTTTATCAACCTTTATCTTACCAAAAGAATTTTTCCATTGGATGTAGTATGGACATGGGTGTGGCTGTGTTGTCAATCCAAGCTTCTCAACTAATTCTAAACTTGCGATGTTGCGGCTACTCTCTCCATCAATGATAACACGACAACGTCGATCCTTGACAACAAAGTGAGTCTGGAATAAATTGTCCAATTAATTTTGCTCTACCTTCTCCATTTGAGGACTGAGCACTCGTTGTACTACATCACTCATATTCTTCTCATTAGATGACGTTGAATCATCACCATGAGTGGTGTAACCTGTCATTGTTAGTGGCAAACAAGAGAACACACTGAAGTATATTTTCCTATCACTACTATGTGATCACAGTGGAAACTCTCAACAAGCAAAGGGAAGCATCTTATCAAGCTTTATAAAGTTTTTAATTACAATAAGCAAAGGATACCTTGAAGAATGTGAACTGATGATTGCGAGAGTCAAAAAAATTTGTGGCTGTTCTGAAGGAAATATATGAAGCTTGGATAGGCAATATTAGGTAGTAAGGATTAGCAAAATTTCAATTCAGAAGTTGTAAAACTGAATAATAGTCCCAAGCTAGTCTATGTCACCGGCCTAAATTTGTCTCGGACCTAGTTCAAGCAAGCAAACAAATGACTCAACAAAGGACACAAAGTATGCAAGCAATTCTGAATTTGTATCCTTTTTTTTTCTACTTCCTTTTTTTATGCGGCTTTTTCTCTTGTGCACTTTTGCCTTTTTCTTTTCTTTTCTTAAGAATCAGAACTGCAGCAAGGTATTACAAGTTTTACAACCAATGGAATCCCAGAATATTTTTTTTCTTACTACAAGTGCAGCAAAAGAATTCTTGTAATAGCACAACTAAAACAAACTTCTATAACAAGATCAAGGACTGATTGGTTGGCTTTTGATCACAATGAGACAGCAGCAGAGCACTCTAATTTTCTTTTGCACATGAAAGTAGCAGGCTAGAAGTTAAAGAAATATTTAGTGCACACAATTCCAGCAATACTATTATCTCAACATGTGCAACACTGATTTTTTCCCTTGTTTGTCTATGACAAGGATATGCACGACTCAAACAAGACCAAAGAACAAGCACTAGACCAGCAACACAATGACTTTATAGGGACTAAAATTCAGAGAAGCAATCTGAAATAAAAATTTGCAAGTCACAATGGGGTATAGGATAGCGGAAACACGACGAACCGATATTTTTGTGGGGCAATTTTCTGGACAATACGATAGAACAAATAAACGAGGATAAAGGCGAACCTAACGGTATACCTGAAGCTCTGATTACCACTTGATGTGGACAAGGGTTCCTGATCTTCAGATAGGTTCTAGTAAACTTGATTTGGTCGAAGGCGATACACAAATCGATACGGCTTCCGAACGACACGTTCTGAACCCCGCAATCGCAGCACAACGTCTTCTCTGGTTATCAACCGTTCAAGAACGATTGACCTCGCCGAGAAGGCTTATCCTTGCCTATAAATCAAGAACACAAGCAAGAACAAAAAAGAATGCAACCAAATTTGTAAGTATACGATAAATCTCACAAGTTGGGATCTCACAAACCGATCAAACGGCGAAACTGTTATCAACAGAATAATCTAAGCAAAACTCAAACCCTAATGAAGAGGCGGCGGCTGTATATGAGGACCCTAGGGTCGTGCAAGACCCCCTGGACGCAGCCCTTAGTGGGCTCAACTCGATACATGGCCCAAAGACCGATTACGGTGTCGCAGCATCAGGACAGATTCTGGAAGTCGATTTGTTTCGACGATTGCCGACGGCTCGGGACGAATTTTGACATGGGATCGATTGGGTTCGAAAGATCTTTTTGTTATCTTTTCAGGAATATATAGAACGTCCAAATCCGAGTCCGTATGCGTCTTGGACATCCGTTTTAGTGCAGACTGGTCCTGGGCCCCGAAACAGACTCGAAGTCGGTTTTGATTGGGCCTCCACCATGGCTTGCACGTCCTTGCTGGCCCATCACACCTCCAATCACCTCCCTAGCTATCTCATAATCATCTCCATGGTTCCTAACAATAATTAATTCATTAGATAGCCATATGTTCTCAAACTCACATAAAGAAATTATTAGGAACATGCTCACCCGTAAATTCAGTTGTCGTGCATGAACTTGCATTTTGGTTGGCGGAGTGCTGGGTGTATCCATAAGGGTGATGTCCTCATCAGCCGGGGTCCTTCGATCTGCCCTTGGCAATGGGTTTCATGTGCCACAGGGAAAATTTTATCTTGTAGATGGTGGGTATGCAAACACAACATAGTTCCTTGCCCCATATCGAGGAGTTCGGTACCACCTTACTGAGTTTAGGAGCCGCCGTGCATATAGTAACTATAAGGAACTCTTTAACCATTGGCATGCAACACTTCGCAATTACATAGAGAGGGCCATTGGGGTTGTCAAGAAGAGATTCCCCATTCTAAAAGTCGGCACATTCCATCCTATTGAGAACCAAATTAAGATCCCAGCTGCAGCGGCTATATTTCACAATATCATTAGAAAGGAGCATGGTGATGAAGGTTGGTTAGATCACCTCCCAGCTAACATCCAACCTAACCAATATGTTGATGTCCCGGAGGGTGATGAAAACTACCCGAATGAATTAGAGTCAATTGATGGAAACAATTTAAAGGACCAAATTACGATGCAGATGTGGGCTGCACACAATGTTTAAGTACTTTTTTGTTGATATATTTGTGTGATGCCTTGTTTCTTATAAATAACTATCATGTAAACAGTCTTAGCTTACATGATTTTTTTTTTGCAATGCAGCTATGGCAGAAGAAGCTACAAGGGCTAATTGAAACTATATCCAGGAGAAGAGCTTCCTTGATATTCTAAATCAGCACAAGGTTGAGAACCGATTTGGCACTCAGAATGGATAGACAACAGAGGGCTGGAATAGTATCCATCGCAAGTTCAGTGAGATGTTCCCACGAGCACATTACACGAAAGCACATCTTCAAAAAAAGAATAAAGATCTGAAAGCTACATATAGAGCTCTAAGAGATGCAAGGAAGGAAAGTGGTGCAGGTTTTGATTCATCAAGTGGCCTGGTAACTGGTGGACCAAATGTGTGGGACAAAATAGAAAAGGTAATTCAGTTGTGCTTACAAAATAGAAAAGGTAACTGATGGACCAAATGTGTACTGACATAATGTTCTGTTACATTTGATAGTTTCATAAAAAAGTGGTGAAGTTTCGCAAGAAAGGGTTTCTCCACTACAACACTTGTGAATTGTTGTATGAAGGTAAATATCAGTCCAATCTCTTAATTGTCATTTCTCAACATCTTAACATCTTATCTGAACTCAACTGTAATTTAGACATATATTCATTTCTTGTTTCTACTCTTTGGAATAGGGAGCATTGCCACAGGTGACTTGTGCTTCACGTCCACTAATCCAGTTATTCATGCTACTGAAAATCTTGAACAAGGGAACCGTGAGGCTGTAAGGGTGGGTCAGGAAGCAAGTGTGGGTGTTGTTGCTGTAAATGTGGCTGCTGCTACAAGTTCTATAAGTATGGGTGTTGTGGCTGCAAGCTCTACTGGTGTTGGTGCAGCGGCTCCAAGTGTGGGTGCTTAGAAAGTTACTGAAGCTCAGTCAGCACCTTCTGGTGCTTCTACTCAAGACCACAGTGGAAAAAAGCATAAGAAAAGTCAAGTTGCTGCTATTCTTGATGATTATTTGGATCACAAGAAGGCACAATCGGAGAAGACAGTGGAGGCTTTGCTAGAGAAGAAGGTTAGTAAGGAAGAGTATTCTATTGAAAAGTGTCTTGACACCGTTGATGGCATGAGTGAGTTGACAGATGAAGAACATGCTATTGCAGCAGAAATTTTTGAGAAAGACATGAACAGAGAGGTGTTTATGAAGCTGAAAAATATCAATGTGTGACTCCTTTGGCTCCGTAAGAAGATTCAGTATGTCCTCCTCTCTCTCTCTCTCTCTCTCTCTCTGAAAATAGTTCTGAATGGGAATATGTAGGAAGATTTTATCTTCTTGAGATGAGGAAAACATGTGTTGCATTCCCTCTTCAGTTTTGTCAGTAAGTACCCCTATTCTAGCTGCTTTTTCAGTTTATTTTTAGGCTAGATGTGTTATGAATGCTGTGATTTTAGATTATCTGTGCGTTTAGATTTTCAGTGTTTACTATTTCCTCCGTATCCACTATGGTCCTTATAGAAAATCACTGTCCTTTTCACTGTATCCCACGTAAAGCTATTTTTGTGAGAAAACTGGTCTTGCTCATAGGACACACTGGATTCTTTTTTCTTAGCAATTGTGAGTAGTTCTTGGCAATAGGAAAAGGTTATTAATGCGATTTTTTGTTAGTATGTAACATTTCTCAATACAACATGTGGTAATCTGCATTCCCTCTTCAGTTTTGTTTTTGAAGAGAATGTGTATTAATATTCCTTATTACGTCTTCAGTTAACAGACTCACCTTGACTTTTGCTTTTCGTGTGCAGATTTGCTGTCATCATGCGCCATGCCCAAATATACCAAGCTGCTACTCTGTTCTGTTCTGCCCTCTGCTACTCTGTTCTGTTCTGTCCTGAACCTTGATGTAATATGATTAGCTTCAAGATTCAAAAATTGGAGCAAACCTGATATGATATTTATTTTGCCTTGTGCGGAGAGTTGAACCTTGATGTATGCTGCCAAAATCAAACCTGCAATGTTCTTCTTTTGTGATATGTTTATACGATGACTGGTACAAGGATATACTAAAATTCTTTTCTGATATCTCTACACACCTCGAGTCTGTCTCCGTCAGTTTGTCATTTTATTAATTTTCTCGATTATTTCTGAAGCGTTTGAGACTATTTTTGTCTTCTGGGATTTCTACCCCCTTTGTTCCCAAACAGACGCTGGTATTATATAGGCCCAGCGAAGAAATCTGAGACAGGGAACGGGGGTGACAGGGATAACCCCGCTGGGGGTTTGCTACCCTGGGTTTTCTAGCCCTAGTTCCCAAAGGAGCCTTAAGAGACTTTGTAAAAAAATACTAATTATCTAAATATAGAAAATTTCAAGTCAAAACACAATCCAACAGACTTTGTTTTTGCCTCTCTATCTTGCGCCGTTCGCTATCCTGCTGCTCCGCCCAAATTCACCTATCGCTTGTGGCTCGCTATCGGTTTTTTATCATGCGCATGCGCGTACCTGTTTCCCGCGCGGGTCGACCTAGGTTGAGAAAGAGAAGGTCAGCAGCCGTGATGGTCGGATTCCACAGCAGTATCTCGTTTCCGGCGCCCAAATCCTTGTACTGCCTTCTTCCTCAATGGTCCTGCTCGTCGCGCTGCAGGCTGAGGCTTGCGCAGATCTGCGCTGGGAGGACCTTGCCAGGCTGCCGTCTGCGGCACGCGTGCGGCGCCGGTTGGGCCGCGACCTCGCACGGATCAGGCCATGATTTGGACGGCCACTGCACCTTTCAAGTCTAGCGATTTGGAGTTTCCGGGAGAAAAAATTGAAGCAAGCAAGGAGAATTAGGAAACATGAAACCAGGCAGCAAAACACTCCGACGTGGATCACTTTTTGAATATAGAGTTAACATTTAGATAGTCTGTTGGTAATCTTATAGTTTTTAGATGAATTTTCTTTTTACAAAGGAGATAAAATCTTTAAATTTAACTAACATTATTATACAGAGTCTCTTGAAGATGTTGTAATGGGTTTTTGGGCAAATCTGTTTATAGACTCTCATAAGTCGTTATACGTATAGGAAATTTAACCGCTCGTCTTCCGTTGAAGCTAGCTGGCCATCAAAACTATGGACCATGACCAAACAATTCCAGCCCACAGGAGAGGCAGGACCCAGTTACATCTACGAGTACACTGTAGGAAATAATCCTTGCCTGTTGTAATTAATAGATTAGTTTCTATAGTTAGCTAGCCATGTTTTGGCAACCAATGTTTGTATGGTAAGGCTGATTGAGGCCATATTTTCGTTCTATGTAATAGTCTATAAAGGCAAGTCAATAGACATGTAAAAAGCTGCTCATTCTGCAGCATCAAAAACCAGATCGTGTGCCATTGTGTGTTCGCATGAGTTTCTTGTGTGCGTGTGTGAGTAGGCTATGATCTCGTCAGCAACCTGGGAGTTATCTCTCCGGCGAGGTTCTAACATTTGGCATCAAGAGCTAGATTTGATCCTAGGCGATAGGTGGTGACAAGACCAACGACAAGAAGGCCGGCGACACCTCCGATGACGGCGTCATGATCCGGTGGGTGATTCGTGAGGTGGGCAACAGGAGTAGCTACCCCGTTCTCACCAAGACCAATTACTCTAATTGGGCGCTGCTCATGAAGGTGAAGTTGAAGGACAGAGCTCTCTGGAACGTCATCGAGAATGGCGGCATCGACGCCAAGGAGGAGATGATGGCGCCGACGCCTTGTGCGGCGCGGTACCACCGAAGATGGTGCTGACGATCGCCAAGAAGGAGACGGCTAGGACGCGATCGCGACCATGAGGATTGGTGATGATCGTGTGAAGAAGTCGACGGCGCAGCAGCTGCGCCGACAATTGGACCACGCCACGTTCGGAGACGGCGAGACCGTCGAGGACTACGCGCTCCACCTGGAAAGCATCGCGACGTACCTCAACATGCTCGGTGAGGAGATGAAGGATCCTGAGATCATGGCAAAGTTCTTACGGAGCCTGTCGCCTCGGTTCAAGCATATCACGATCGCCATCAAGATGCTCCTTGACGTGTCGACGATGACGGTCGCCGACCTGACGGGGCGGCTAAAGGAGGCTGGGGAGGCTTTCAAGGAAGCTCCAACGTCGCTGCAGCAAGAGGGAAAGTTGTACCTCACACAGGAGGAGTGAGACTCATGGAGGAAGAAGCACGAGGAGGAACTCGGTGGCGGCGCGAGCAGCGGCTCGGCACGTCGTGGCGGCAGCGGCCATCATGGGCATGGGCGCGGTCGTGGTGGTCCACCGAGCGGGCCATCAAATTCAAAGTGGCCCACATGTGATGAATGTCGACGTTGCGGCAAGTTGGTTCACTAGGCCCGAGAGTGCAGGTCGAAGTCCAAGAAGGAGCATGCTCACATTGCACAAGATGGAGAGGAGGCCTCACCAAGGCTCTCATCGACTTCTAGAGTCGATATAGTGCGGTCCTCATCGACTTCAAGAGTTGATCCAGTGCTCCCCTCATCGACTTCAAGAGTCGATACGATGGAGTCCTCATTGACTCCAAGAGTTGATGGATCTGGGGCGAAGTCGATGGGATCCGTTGCTCCGTTCGATATCCGAGAGGAGAAGGTGTTCGCCCACCTCGAAGAAGAGAAGGACCGGGAGGCTGAAACCTAGGTCCTGAACACCGGCGCCGCCAACCACATGTCCAGAAACTGGTCCACTTTCTGCAAGATGGACACGGCAGAGATCGGTACCATACGTTTCAGCGATGACTCAGTGGCACGCATCAAAGGCCTGGGTACCATCGTCTTCGAGTGCAAGAACGGGGAGTTCCGGTCGCTCTCTGAAGTCTACTTCATTCCGCAGCTTACGACGAACATCATCAGCATCCGACAACTTGATGAGGGCGGCTATAACACCAAGATCGAGGATTAGGTGATGTGGGTTTGTCAGCCTGGTGGCAAGCTGCTGGCGAAGGTGGCACGTGCAGGCAACGGCATGTACAAGATCCAGCTCAAGGTGGCGCAGCCGTCATGCCTGGCGCTACGCGGGCGCAACGACGAGGAGGCATGACGCTGGCATGAGAACTTTGGCCATATTAACATGGCGGCACTGAGGAAGCTAGCTCGAGAGGAGCTAGTATGTGGCCTACCGGTGATCGGAAAGGTCGGTCACCTGTTCGAGGCGTGCCAAGCGGGGAAGCAAAGGCGCACCCCATTTTTGGCATAGGTGGAGTACCGGGCACGACATCGGCTCGAGCTGGTGCACGATGACCTCTATGGGCCCATCTCACAGGCGACGCCCACAGGTAACAAGTACTTCTTGCTACTCATAGATGATCTCAGTAGGTACATGGGGGTAGCCACGGTTTTTTCTAAGGATCGTGCAGCGACTGCCATCAAGGACATCCAGGCACGGGCTAAGGGCGAGTCTAGAATCAAGCTGAAGGTGCTCCGAACTGATCGCGGTGGCGAGTTCACCATGAGGGAGTTCGCGGAGTACTGCACGGGCAACGGAGTACTACGCGGGCAAGGGCGTGCATCGCCAGCACACCGCACCCTACAGCCCGCAACAGAATGGTGTCATCGAGCGTCGGAATGGCACGATGGTGGCCACAGCGAGGAGCATGCTCAAGGCGAAGGGGCTCCCCGGCTGGTTTTGGGGCGAGGCAGTTAATACCGCCGTGTATGTGTTGAACCACTGCCCAACAAAGAGCGTGAATGGGATGACCCCATTCGAGGCGTGGCACGGGAAGAAGCCGGCGGTGCACCACCTTCGGACGTTTGGCTACATCGTCTACATCCAGAACACGATGCCACACCTAAATAAGCTCGACGATCATGGCCGAAAGAAGATCTTCATCGGCTACGAGCGCGGCTCCAAGGCGCACCATGCCTACAACCCTATTGCGAAGCGTGTCCATGTGACACGCGATGTGGTATTCGACGAGCAAGCCCAGTGGGACTGGGGCTACTACAGTGGCGATGGTGAGCCGGCTGGTGGCGACGACGTGTTCACGGTGGAGTACACCACTTGGGACAAGCCGCACCTGTTAATGAGATGGACAAGGTGCCTACAGGAGATGCATCAGGAGGGCAGATGCCGCCTCCGAGTGCAGAAGCCAACGAGCTGGAGCCCGCCTCACCGGACGGTGTCGACGATGACAACCTCGACGATGACCATGACGATGATGCACCTCTTTGGTTCCACAACATCAACGACATCATCGAGCAGGCCCCACCGCATGGGCTCGTGTCATGCGCACTGGTTAGGAGCTTCATGCGGTGAGCGCCGATGAGCCTGCCTCATTCGCTGAGGCGGGGGGCAGCCTTAGCTGGAGGAAGGTGATGATGGAGGAGATGGAGTCCATCGAGGAGAATGACACATGGTGCCTCGCCGACCTCCCACCTAGTTGCACATCAATTGGCATAAAGTGGGTCTTCAAGGTGAAGCGGGACGAACATGGGGCGGCGTCCAAGCATAAGGCGCGCCTCATGGTGAAGGACTACGCACAACGGAATGACATCGACTATGACGAGGTGTTCATGCCGGTGGCACGGCTCAACTCGGTGCGCCTGCTCATCGCCCTCGCAGAGCACGTGGGGTGGGAGGTGACCACGTGGATGTCAAATCGGCATTCCTCAATAGGGACCTGCAGGAGGAGGTCTACGTCGAGCAGCCGACCGGTTTTGTCATCACCAGCAAGGAGCACAAGGTGCTCATGTTGCGGAAGGCACTGTGCGGCCTGCATCAAGCGCTGCATGCTTGGAACGTGAAGGTTGACAGCACCTTGCTATCACTCGGTTTTAGGAGGAGCCCATTGGAGCACGCCATCTATGTCAGGCAGAGTCGTGATGCTCGACTAGTGGTCGGGGTCTATGTCCATGACCTCGTGATCACCGGCTCGAGCGTCAGTGACATCAGGACCTTCAAGGAGGAAATGGCTGTCGTGTTCAAGATGAGTGACCTCGATCTGCTTCACTACTACCTAGGCATCAAAGTGAAGCAGAGCGCGAGGGGGATCTCACTGAGCCATGGGGCCTATGCCGACAAGATCCTGGAGAAGTGTGGGATGACCGGGTGCAACCCCTGCCAAACGCCCATGGAGACGCGGCTTAAGCTGAGCAAGCTCAGTGAGCAGTCGCCAGTTGACGCGATGATGTACAGGAGCATCGTTGGGAGCCTGAAGTATCTGGTTAACACTCACCCTGATTTAGCATTTCCAGCCGGTTTTGTTAGTCGGTTCCTGGAGGACCACCTCGTCGCGGTAAAGCGCATCCTGCGCTATGTGGCTAGGACCTAGAATTGGGGACTCTGGTTCGACCAGAAGGAGGAGGGTGAAGCCAAGCTCACTGGCTTCAGTGATAGCGATTACGCTGGTGATGTCGATGCTAGGAAAAGCACGTCAAGCATGATCTTCTTCCTCAGCAGTAGTCCGATCACCTGGTAGTCCATGAAGCTGAAGGTGGTGGCGAAATCAAGCTGCGAGGCGGAGTATATAGCAGCTGCTAATGCTTTTTGTCAGGAAATTATGGATGGCTCAGGTGCTTGTAGAAGTGCAGGGTTCAGCACCGAGCGCGCCAATGTAGCGAGTGGACAACAAGTCTGCCATTTCTCTCATCAAGAATCCAGTACTCCATGGACACAACAAGCACATTCAGCTGAAGTATCATCTAGTCCGGGAGTCTGCTCAAGAAGGCTTGATCAACGTGAAGTTCATCAGGAACGAAGAACAACTAGGCGATATTCTCACAAAGCCGCTTGGTAAAACCAAGTTCCATGAGCTGAGATCAAAGATGGGCCTCATGAATATTCAGCCGCACAAGGCTTAGGAGGAGATTGTAGGAAATAATCCTTGCCTGCTGTAATTTGTAGATTAGTTTCTATAGTTAGCTAGCCATGTTTTGGCAACTAACGTTTGTATGGTAGGGCTGATTGAGGCTATATTTTCTTTCTATGTAATAGTTTATAAAAGCAAGGAAATAGACATCAGAAAAGCTGCCCATTCTGCAGCACCAAAAACCAGATCATGTGCCATTGTGTGTTCGCGTGAGTTTCTTCGATGCATGTGTGAGTAGGCCGTGATCTCACTGATAACCTGGGAGTTGTCTCTCCTGATGAGGACATCAACGACATACGAATAATGACGACGGAAGATGGCACGACAAACCAAGATGTCACGCCTCCACCTCTCGTCGTCGCGCCTCCTCGAGTTACGGATCCATCTTCTAACGAGACGACGACGTACAAGGGCCCAATCACTAGAGCTCGAGCCCAGGAATTGAAGACGGTTTTGATGCTAAGGAACGACGGCCCAGGATGATGTGGCCCGAAGGCCCACGTGGCCCAAGTCGCACGACTCCCTCTCCACCGCGCGCCCCTCCACTTCAGCCGGCCCTAGATGCCTCGTCCTCCGCCTATATAGTCAAGGGCTGCACCCCTTGTAATCTTTGAGTTTTGTTTTAAGTTTAGCTTTAGCTATACATCCGTCTCTCGACGTGAATTCAGAACTCCACCTTCGTGCAATACATCAGATTGCTCGCCTCTAATTCTTGCTCGTTCTTCGATTGCGCGTAAGAATTGATCCTCGTGATCAGGTTGATCTTGTTTATCGCAAGGTTAATATCCTCCGGAAGTTGGTTCAGCGATTGCATTGGCGCTTCGACTTGCTCGTCGTAGTCGGATCGTGAGGGTCAACATCCACCAAATCGAAGTTATCTCCACTCGCCGAAAGATCGGGCACTCTACACCTATCAAGTGGTATCAGATTCCAGTGTTTCTCGGTGAGTTTTATCCAAGTCCACATAAACCAAAAATTACAAAAAAAAAAGTTTACCCCAGTATGGTTTTGAGCCTCGCACTTTCGTTCAATAATTTGCGTTGTTGAGTTTTTGTGCTTTCGCTTTTGATCGTTGCTGGTACACTGTGTTTCATCGTTTTCTTCCTATCATCGTCGTATCCTTCCGCCGTGCCGCGTGTTTTCACCAGCACAGTTTGCTTTCCGCCGCATCTGTTTATCCCGTCTCGCTTGCCAAATTTATCCGCTGCACCGTGAGTCCGGGTCAATCACTGCCTCGACGATCGAGTCCTACTCGGTTACGTCGTGACCCGCTCGCCTCGCCCTGTGTTTAGTTCTGCTCGGTTTCGTGTGTCCCGCTCGCCTCGCTGATCGAGTCCTACTCGGTTACGTCGTGACCCGCTCGCCTCGCCCTGTGTTTGTTTCTGCTCGGTTTCGTTTGTTCCTACTCT
This sequence comes from Eleusine indica, assembly GCA_030378355.1. Classification (NCBI taxonomy): domain Eukaryota; kingdom Viridiplantae; phylum Streptophyta; class Magnoliopsida; order Poales; family Poaceae; genus Eleusine; species Eleusine indica. The sequence continues at coordinate 23,733,925 of CM059500.1, forward strand.
AGAGAGAGAGAGAGAGAGAGAGAGAGTCTCATCTTTTAATTACCGTTCTACCCCTGCCTCAAAAAAAAAGTGCTTGTGCTTAATTGCTTATTTGAGGTCTCATTGTTTATATTTTCAGCAAAAAGTATTAAAAAAAGGAGAAAAAAAAGAAAAAAAAAGACAAAAAAGAGAAAAAAAAAGAAAGAAAAAAAAAGAAGAGAAAAAAAAAGAGCGGCCGAGCAACACAGGCGACGCGTTCTTGCTGCACTTTGTTTTGATCCTTTTTTCCTTCCTCTTGCACTTGTACCGGCAGCAATCTTTTCGCGTTTAGCACCATTATTCAGCTTTGCAGTTATTGTTTGAATTGTGCTAACCCTTGGATTGAGTGCAGCCTCCTAGCCCCACAAATTTTCTACTACGAGCAGGTTTTTGTTTCACCATGCAATCGCTCCTCCAATCTTCCACCGGTTTTACCTGTGGTTGCAGTTCACGCTTGCGTGCTTGGTAAGGACGGGTAAGAATTTGATAACAGCTTTTTGATTGAGCTTTTCACCCACCACTCACCTCTCGTTGTAGGATCCCGCTTTTTGTATTGCTTGTGTTTCTATGGCAGAAAACAGCTCGAAGTCGGAGGAGCTCACCCTCCAGGATGTCCAGGCACAGGTTGACGGTCTACAAAACGACATGAAGACGATGCACGAGAGACTTGACTCTACGGTCACTTCGTCGAATGAGCGTTTTGATCAACTGGACCTCGCTGATACGGCTGCCCGCACCACGCTCGCAACGATCATGACTCGTCTTGAGGCCATGTCGACGCAGCTTGGGACCATGACGACGCAGCTCACGGAGTTGCAACATGCACGTGACTACGGCGCCGACACCGAGCAGGACGACGACAATCGCCGTGGTCGTGCTCGTAGGGTACGTGTTCCTATTAATGATTCTTTTGCCAAAATAAAATTTCGTATTCCCACTTTTAATGGCAAATATGATCCGGGTGCTTATCTTGATTGGGAATTAGAGGTTGAACAAAAATTTGCATGCCATGATATTCCTGCTAATTTACAAGTTAAGGCTGCTATTAGTGAATTTACTGAATTTGCTTTACTTTGGTGGCGTGAGTATAGACAAAGATATCCTGATAATATTCCAGCCACTTGGACGGCATTAAAAGCTGCTATGCGTCATCGTTTTGTGCCGTCATATTATGCTAGAGATTTGCTTAATCAAATGCAGCGTTTTCAACAAGGTTCACTTTCCGTAGAGGATTATTATCAAGCTTTACAAAAGGGTATGATTCGCTGTGGTTTAGTTGAACTGGATGATGCTGCTATGGCTCGCTTTAGGGGTGGGTTAAATCGTGAAATTCAGAATATTCTTGATTATAAGCATTATGATGATATGACCACCTTATTTGAATATGCTTGTAAAGCTGAACGTGAAGTGCAGGATCGACAATCTTCGTCAAGACCTAACATTTTTGTAGGGTCCAAGACGCCTTCAGCTCCATGGTCGACACCTCCTTCCACGTCGCGCGACCACTCCTCGACCACGTCCAAGTCGAGTGCTCCATCCACGGCCAAATCTGCCTCGTTCGTGCCGTCCTCCTCGTCGTCTGGACGAGCTCGGGATATTCAGTGTCACCGTTGCCGAGGATTTGGTCATGTGATACGTGATTGTCCAAATAAACGAACTATGTTGATTCGTGACGACGGTGGGTATTCTTCTGCTAGTGATTCTGAGGATATTCATCAGACTATGCTTGCCACTAATCATGCAGATAATACGGAGCTTCATGTCGACTCTAGTGCCGCCGACAGGTATGCCACTCTTGTTGTGCAGCGTGTTCTTAGTACACAGGTCGTTCAGGATGAAAAGCATCAGCGCCACAACATTTTTCATATCAAAGGCGTTGTGCAAGAACGAGCGGTCCGTATAATCATCGATGGTGGCAGTTGCAACAATTTGGCTAGTACGACCTTGGTGGAGCAGTTGTCATTGCCAACAAGGAAGCATCCACATCCTTATCACGTTCAATGGCTCAATGATGGCGGCAAAATAAAGGTAACGCGCTCGGTACGTGTTCCTTTCTCTCTTGGCGCCTATTCTGATTTTGTAGATTGTGATGTTGTTCCAATGGAAGCATGCTCTTTGTTGCTTGGCCGTCCTTGGCAATATGATATTGATAGTGTTCATCATGGTCGCTCCAATTATTATTCCTTCATGTTTAAGGGTCAGAAAATTGTTATTCATCCTATGACACCTGAACAAGTTCTTAAAGATGATATTGCTCGAGCGACAAAAGCTGCAAAATTGGTTACATCGCCTCCTGTTGCACCTGTTCAACATGAGATCAAATTGAATAACCCTATCTTGCTTGCTACACGTGCTGATTTTGATGAATTACATGATGCTAATCTGCTTTGCTATGCGCTAGTTTGCTCTCGTATGCTTGTTTCACTAGATGAGGCGCCTATGTTGCATATTCCTCCTGTTGTTGCTAACCTTTTGCAGGACTATAAAGATGTTTTTCCCGCTGAATTGCCGCCGGGTCTTCCTCCTATTCGTGGCATAGAACATTAGATTGATTTAATTCGAGGCGCACAGCTTCCTAATCGCGCCCCGTACCGCACAAATCCTGAGGAGACGAAAGAAATTCAGCGTCAAGTGCAGGCATTGCTTGATAAAGGTTACATTCGTGAGTCTCTCAGCCCTTGTTCGGTTCCTGTTTTGCTTGTTCCTAAGAAAGATGGTTCTTGGCGTATGTGTGTAGATTGTCGTGCAATTAACAATATTACAATTCGTTATCGATATCCTATACCACGCCTTGATGATATGCTTGATGAACTTAGTGGTGCCACAATTTTCTCTAAGGTTGATTTACGTAGTGGTTACCATCAAATAAGAATGAAATTAGGAGATGAATGGAAAACGGCTTTTAAAACTAAATTTGGCTTGTATGAATGGTTGGTTATGCCGTTTGGATTGTCTAATGCTCCTAGCACTTTTATGCGCTTAATGAATGAAGTTCTTCGGTCTTTCATTGGAATATTTGTTGTTGTCTATTTTGATGATATCCTTATATACAGCAAATCCATGAATGAGCATTTAGAGCATTTGCGTGCTGTTTTTGATGCTTTGCGTGCTGCTCACTTGTTTGGGAACATGAAAAAATGCACTTTTTGCACGCAACGTGTTTCGTTTCTTGGATATGTTGTTACTCCACAGGGCATTGAGGTCGATAGCAGCAAGGTGGACGCCATTCAGAGTTGGCCCCAACCGACGACGGTCACACAGGTTCGCAGTTTTCTTGGTCTTGCAGGCTTCTATCGTCGTTTTGTGCGGGATTTCAGTTCTATTGCTGCACCATTACATGAGCTGACCAAGAAGGGTGCGCCATTTGAGTGGGGCGCACCATAAGACGACGCATTCAACACTTTAAAGGAACGGTTAACTCATGCTCCTCTCTTACAATTGCCTAATTTTGATAAAGTGTTTGAATTAGAATGTGATGCTAGTGGAATTGGTTTGGGTGCTGTTTTGTTGCAAGATCATAAACCCATTGCTTATTTTAGTGAGAAGTTAAGTGGTGCTGCTCTTAAATATTCCACTTATGATAAAGAACTTTATGCTTTAGTAAGAACTTTGCAAACATGGCAGCATTATTTATGGCCTCGCGAATTTATTATTCATTCTGATCATGAGGCTTTGAAACATATTAGAACCCAAACTAATCTGAATCGTCGTCATGCTAAATGGGTTGAATTTATTGAATCTTTTCCATACATCATTAAACATAAAAACGGGAAGGAAAATGTGATTGCCGATGCTTTGTCTCGTCGTTATATGATGCTGTCCCAATTAGACTTTAAAATCTTTGGTTTGCAAGCTTTGAAAGATCAATATGTGAATGATGCTGATTTTCATGATATTATGATGCATTGTAAGGATGGCAAACCTTGGGGCAAATTTCATATGCAGGATGGGTTCCTGTTTCGTGCTAACAAGCTGTGTATTCCAGCTAGCTCGGTTCGTCTTTTGTTGTTACAGGAGGCGCATGGAGGTGGTCTTATGGGTCACTTCGGAGTTTTCAAGACACATGAGGTGTTGGCCGACCATTTCTTTTGGCCACGGATGCGCCGTGATGTTGAGCGCCTTGTTGCACGCTGTACCACATGTCAAAAAGCTAAATCTCGTTTGGGTAATCATGGTTTGTATATGCCCTTGCCTGTTCCCTCTTCTCCTTGGCTTGATATTTCGATGGATTTTGTTTTGGGATTGCCTCGCACTAAGAAGGGGAGGGACAGTATTTTTGTGGTTGTTGATCGTTTCTCTAAAATGGCTCACTTTATACCTTGTCATAAAACTGATGATGCCTCAAATGTTGCTGAATTGTTCTTTAGAGAGATTGTTAGATTGCATGGAATTCCTAAAACAATTGTCTCTGATCGTGATGCTAAGTTTCTTAGTCATTTTTGGCGTTCTCTTCGGAATAAATTAGGAACTAAGCTGCTGTTTAGTACTACTTGTCATCCTCAAACTGATGGGCAAACTGAGGTAGTAAATAGAACTTTGTCTGCTATGCTTAGAGCTGTTTTAGATAAAAATTTGAGACGCTGGGAAGATTGTTTACCTCATGTTGAATTTGCTTATAATCGTGTTACACATTCTGCCACTAAGATGTGTCCTTTTGAGGTTGTTTATGGCTATGTTCCTAAGGCGCCTATTGATTTGTTTGCTATTGATGCCGAGGATGAACCACATCTTGATGCTCTTGCTCATATTGATCACATGAAACAATTGCATGAAGAAACACAACACAACATTGCCATTGCTAATAAAAAGTATCAAATTGCTGGTAGTAAAGGTAGAAAACATATTTCTTCTGAACCTGGTGATTTGGTTTGGTTGCACTTGCGTAAAGATAGATTTCCTACTTTGCGTCGTTCTAAACTGATGCCTCGTGCTGCTGGTCCTTTTAAAGTGCTAACCAAGATTAACGATAATGCTTATGTTCTTGACTTGCCCATGGAGTTTGGTGTTTCCACTAGTTTTAATGTTGCAGATTTGAAACCATACTTGGGTGAGGATGATGAGTTGCCGTCGAGGACGACTTCACTTCAAGAAGGGGAGGATGATGAGGACATCAACGACATACGAATAATGACGACGGAAGATGGCACGAAAAACCAAGATGTCACGCCTCCACCTCTCGTCGTCGCGCCTCCTCGAGTTACGGATCCATCTTCTAACGAGACGACGACATACAAGGGCCCAATCACTAGAGCTCGAGCCCAGGAATTGAAGACGGTTTTGATGCTAAGGAACGACGGCCCAAGATGATGTGGCCCGAAGGCCCACGTGGCCCAAGTCGCACGACTCCCTCTCCACCGCGCGCCCCTCCACTTCAGCCGGCCCTAGATGCCTCGTCCTCCGCCTATATAGTCAAGGGCTGCGCCCCTTGTAATCTTTGAGTTTTGTTTTAAGTTTAGCTTAGCCTCCACCTTCGTGCAATACATCAGATTGCTCGCCTCTAATTCTTGCTCGTTCTTCGATTGCGCGTAAGAATTGATCCTCGTGATCAGGTTGATCTTGTTTACCGTAAGGTTAATATCCTCCGGAAGTTGGTTCAGCGATTGCATTGGCGCTTCGGCTTGCTCGTCGTAGTCGGATCGTGAGGGTCAACATCCACCAAATCGAAGTTATCTCCACTCGCCGAAAGATCGGGCACTCTACACCTATCATCTCCGGCGAGGTTCTAACATACACCAGAGTATAGCACGATGTGGCAGACATCAATTGGTGGACGGACGACAGTGCCAACACATGGGTAGCTGATTTGTTCACACCCTCGTTGAGGGGATTTTTTTAAAAAAAATAAATATTTTGAAATAAATAGTTTAATAATACACCATACCAAACTATATTTTCAGAATCTAAACCATTTGGTTGTACCAAACTGTCTGGCATGACTTATAACTCAGGCACGCCAAATAGAATGACGCGACCGACATCACGTGGACCAAAATTTCCACGTCGGATGGATGACATGCTTGGGTGATAAGAGAGTCGTACCAAAACGAATGGCATGACTAAAACATGAATCACGCCAAGTCGTTTGGCGTGACCAACACTTGATGAAATTCAAACATCCCGCCTTTATGTTGAATTAGCCTCCGTCGTCTATTTTTATAAATTTACATACAAAATTAGAACTTGACCACAAAACAAAAAGTGTTCTACCTAACATACCCTCCAAGCAAAATTAGATTTGAAAAAAATATTAAACTACATAAGTAATTTACTTTTAATCTTAAATAGAGCTAATCGTTAATAATTTCAGACTGATATTGTTAACGATTAGCTCTGTCTCAAATAAAAAGTAAATTACTTATATAGCTTAATATTTTTTAAATTTTTGTTTGCTTGGAGAGCATGTTATGTAGAACACCTTTTGTTTTTTGGTCCAGTTCTAATTTCGTATGTATAAATTTCAAAAAATTCATGACTGATGCTAATGAAACATGAAGTTAGAATGTTTAAATTTCACCAAGTGTTGGTCATGTCAAATGATTTGGTGCGACTCATGTTTCGGTCATACTATTTGTTTTGGAGTGACTCTCTTACCACCCGAGCTTACCATCCATCCGACGTGGAAATTTTGGTCCATGTGGCATCTGTCGCGCCATTCTATTTGGCGTGACTGAGTTACGAGTCGTGCGAGACAGTTTGGCATAATCAAATGGTTTACATTCTGAAAATATAGTTTGGTATGATCTATTATTAAAATATTAGTTTAAAATTTTTATTTAAAAAAACTCTATTGAGGAGCACAAGTCAAAGAATAAATATATAGTAGTATAGATGTTTTAGTTTTAAAGATACATCAGGCTAGTACAATATAAATACCTAAATGATTGAAGAAAAAAACTATAGAATTCCCTTTGTCACTAAAAATTTACCTGTTTCCCTCTATCACATAAAACATATCAAAGTTTCCCATGTGCCATCCATTAAAATTTTTATGTTGTGTGTGCCACTACCACCAATAAACGTGTCACACCTAGTTTTTAACGACCAAGACCAAATGTCTCTGTATGCGTGTCCAAGTTTTCACACACATAGAACAAATATATGCGATAAAAGAACAGTATTTTTATTAAATGGATAAATTTTATTATAAGAAGTTATATTACAGTGGAGGTATAAGCGTTGGCACCATTGAACTCCACAGTCAATCGACCAGAAGACTGCATGCTCAGTCCTCACATGTAACATAGATAACTTTTTCATATCCGAAAGACAACAACATGCAACAAAAAGCGAAGAAACAAAACGTATGAGTACATAAATTACTCAAGACAAAGATATGACATGTGGCTTAAGATAAGAACTGACTTAACTCGAGTTTACTGCACTACGCAACCTTTAGCCTATGACTCTCATTGAACAAGCATCCTATTTACAAGGTCAATGTGAGCCAATTGGTTAACCACCTGTTCAATACTACAGCTTAGTCACCTGCAGCAAAACTATCGGTTACCCAACCAAACCAAAACACCTGTGTTGAAGCGAATGTTGTAAATGCTTATGAACCCCAAAGGTCTGATTGAGTGGTCCAGCTTAACCTCCAATTGAAAGACGGTACTATGCTCATATTGTGAGGTTTCCTTTTATGTTTTGAAGACTATACTATTAGCTCATGTCCAGGGGCGGATCCATTAGTATGGTGGGCACAATTCTATTATTTTTTTATGCATTATCACCTCTTGTAGTGATGGGACATGTTTTTTTTATGATTCATGACTGGCTTGTGAAAGAGTTGTAAATATTTAGTTCACTTTAGCTTTTAGGTCAGTGCATGACAAACAAAAAAGAAGAGAACTTACATGCCTATCTAGCTCGTGGATTTTAGTCCTGGATCCGCTACTACTCTGTCATAGATATGTATCATCTGCAAGTTAAGCTTCCATTGGAAATGCTTGTTGGATTGGGACATCATTATTGCCATTGTAATGGATGTCGATGCAACTTCAGCGTGGTATGAAAGTAACTTGTTAATGCATGTCATTACAAATCAGGAAATGGTTTTGACATTTTTATTCCTAACTAACAGTTTTAAAGCATTTGCAATTATTTTAGGGGCCAGAAAACTTTGAAGCTACAGCACCAACCATGCCTGACCTTCTTGGGGATAGTCTTATATCTCCTGTAAGTCTTGTGTCCTAACTTGTCCAATTTTGCATTAGCGACACACGTCAAATTCTTGTTACTTGTTCAGCCTTTTACTTGTAGTTGTTCATTTCCTAGGCCGATATTGGCTCAATGTCCCAAGCATTTGATGAACCTCAACCAGACGTCGATGGATCAATGTCTCAATCAGTTGATTATTAACCGCGACCAAAGGCTAATGATGAGTGAGTTGTTTGCCTAGAACTCCAAGCTCAGCCTCGTGCTGAAGTTGTCTAGGATGATGGACCTGATCCAGCCTCTTTGAAAAGTTCCTTAGGTATGGAGCATTGGAAGATAATTGCATAGAACCGGGCATTTTTAAGCTCATTGGCTATCTCTCAATGCATTGCTGACTTTGACTGACTGAATGGTTAAATCTTCTTGGTCAACATAGCTGTGTAGAATCTGAGTATGCTCTGGTAGACATTTCCTTATGCACCACATGTATCTTTTCAGTGTGTTCATAGGAGTAGGATAAGATGAAGCATATGTAATGTATGAATTGTACAATTCCTCAACATGTGTTCTCATAGTACTACTATTGCATTAGGTGCATACATTGACCCAACAAAATGAAGCCCAATCTACGCCGACATGAGCCGCACTTGATATGACAAACATAACAGCCCACTGGGGCCTAACAAGAATGGGCCCAATAGGCCACATGTATCGTTAGCCTAGTAATGTGATGGTATTGATGGGTCATATGTAGCGTTAGCCCAGCAATGTCATATGGGCCACAATTTCTAGCCCCACAACCATATTGGCCTCATAAGGGTTTCATATATAGTGACGAACCTTGAACGGGCTATTCGGCCTATTATGCGACAGCCCTTTAACAAGGGTAATCTTGCTTGTGAGGGAAACTTAATAGGTTGTTCAGCCTATTAACTGGCGGGGGCCTGTAACAAGCTTATAGTTGTTAGTGACGAAAAAAATGGGTCATTCAACCTGTTAAGCGGTGGGCCTGTAACTAGCTTAATCTTGTAAGTGACTGATGTGGAAAATGGTTCCCAATCTTTCAAAAGGTTCTGATAAACTTGATTAAGGTGGGGCGATACACAAATCGATCTGGCTTCCGAACAACACGTTCCGAACCTCGCAATCACAGCACAACGTCTCCTCTGGTTATCAACCGGTGTTGCATGGTTGACCTTGTCAAGAAGGCTTATCCTTGTCTGCAAATCAAGAACACAAGAAAGAACAAAGAAGAATGAAACTAAATTTGCAAGTATATAATGAATCACACAAGTTGGAGCATCACAAACCGACATAACGGTGAAGCTTATCTCAACAGAATAATCTAAGCAAAACCCTAAACCCTAATAAAGAGGCGTCAGCTGTATATGAGGACCCTAGGATTGTGCTCCACCCCTGGATGTAGCCCTAAGTGGGCTCAACTTGATACATGGCCCAAAGGCCAAAAATGGTGTCGTAGCACCGGAACAGATTCGAGATGCCAACTTGTTTTGATGATTCCTGATGACTCGGGACAAATTTTGACATGAGTCAGCGGTATTGGAAAGTTCATCTCGTTATCTTTTCAAGCATATATAGAAATTCTCAATCCAATTACGTATGTGTTCTGGGCATCTGTTTTAGTTCGATCTTCTCCTGGACTCTGAGTCGGACTGCAAGTTGATTTCATTTGGGCCTCCGTCTTGGCTTGGACGCCCTTGCTGGCCCATCACGCCTCCAATCACCTCTCTAGGTATCACATCATCATCTCCATAGTTCCTACCAATAATTAATTCATTAGGTAGCAATCTATTTTCAAAACCAAATAAATAAAGCATTAGAAACGAGCTCACCTATAAATTCAGGTGATGCGCATGAACTTCCATCTTATTTGGAGGAGTGTTGTGTATATCCATAGGGTTGATGTTCTAATCATTCTCCCGGTTTTGAATTAGAGTTGTCCTCGACTCAAGCTTATCTCTTTCTCCCAAATGTGCTCTTAAATCTAAAATATTATTTTTGGAACTATTCCTAAACATGAGATGCAACTCATGTTTATATGCATTATGAAATTTGTCCTCATAACTTAAAATTACAGGAGAATACATGCCAAGCAAATGCACAATCTATTTGAAATAGGGGTGTTGACTATCGTTAAATACCATTTCCGGCCACCAGGTATGTTAGTTAGAAATAATAAATATCCATTATTGCTTGGAGAATCACTCACATGCAGGGAAAATGCACAAAAGGAGTGAACAAATGCCTCATGATCCGTGGAAATGAACTTCTGGCCAATCACAGCGAAGTACACGGATTGACTGGCCCACCTACAGAAGCAAACCGGCGTAACAACCGACCTTATAGAGTCACTGGGCAGGAGGACCCACCTGGCAGGCCACCAGAGGCGGCAGCACCAGAGGGGGCTCCTCCCTGTTCGGCCGAATAGGGGTGTTCGACCGAACGGGGAGTGGCCCCCCTGGTGCATAGCGGCCACATGCTGGCTCCTGGTGGCTCCCTAATGGCGGTTGTGCACGTTTGGCAGCGATTACCAACTCTAGGAACTGACTTTTGGCAGTATAAATAGGAGGGAGAGGCCTCACTCCAAGATACACACCAAGAAGCATTACTATCTTTATCATTTCTTGATTCCCTTTAGTTTTAGTGGAGTTAGGCTTAGAATAGAGTCTTCCTCAGTTCACAAGTCTTCCTTGGAGTTGTGGTATGGCTCTTGTATGTTTCTCCATTTGTAAGACTTTATTCTATTTAATATATTTAGTCTTTCTATATAGTTATGCTTGGGTCATGTGTTTCTTGTTTGATTAGATGATCTATTCATGTATGTGGTTATTATGCTTGCATGTTAGTAATGTAGTCATACTATATTACCATGTTAGACATAAGCCCTTACTATAGTCTTTATTTATGTCATTATAATGATGCATGACTAATGTGTGATTTAGATTATTTCCATGTGCTTAGTGTTCACTTAAATGTGATTACTCCTTTTCTCATCCATTGCTTAAGGCATTAGGAGTATTGTTCTAGAGATGTAAGCGTGGTGCTTAGATTAATAGAATGCATTATTTGTCGTGTAGCCCATATATTGCTAGGGGTAGGCAGTAGGTGGTGATAACCCTATATGTCCTTTGAAATCCCCACGTTCAGCTATAAAATAGTCTCTTGGCCGGAATCGTACTGTAAATTCATGGGAAAACCGGATGCCCAGGGTGTGATGATCTTATTGTCTTGCATTGTCATTATACCTATATAATAGTATATAATGTAGACTATGCAACTATATAAAACCAACATTGAAACTTAGCTCTTTCTTTGTCTTTCTCCACTAAACTAATATTTATCTAACTTGAGTGTGTTATCTGTGTGTCCACTACCATTTTTATTTTTATCTTTACCCCTGTGAGGACTTTGTCTTATAATCAAATGTGCAATGTCTAGAAACATGGTAATTACACTGATCAATCATATGCCTTCCTTTGGGATAAAATAAATACGATACCCTAAATACTTCGGGGTGAAATGCTACAACGGTATTCTCCGTGCGCTTGCGGACTCTCTGCATTCATTAAAGATTACCAATAAATATTTCTGGCTTCATTGCTAAGGAAACTTAGTGATGACGTTAATAAATGTCAACAAGTGTTTCTGGCGCCGTTGCCGAGGAAGGCAATTGATCAGAATAATTACTCAATGTTTTATTCCTGCATATGAGGGTATTTGGCATTCGCCCAAATAGGCTAAACTTGTCTGTTTTCTCCTTTTGTGTGAAAATAGGGTAATGCATGACCGGCTTCACCTTGCCTAAAAATTATATTGAAGATCCCGAACAACTCTTGAGAAGGGTACATGCACGTCTCGTCCCTCCTCAGAAGTTCGTGTCTACAAGTGAACTAGTCATCTCCGCACCATCAAGCTTCAAGGTCATGGCCCAGAAGAGTCTTCGTGATTTCTCCACTCCCTCGGCGTCCAACATTCCTGTTGCACCCAACATCACGAAAGATGTGAATTTCGAGATCAAGTCAGGTCTCATTACCATGGTGCAAGCCAGCCCATTATGTGGGAAGGCCAATGAGGACGCCAGCGCCCATTACCAACAGTTTCTAGAGATTTGCAGCACCTTCAAGATGAAGGACGTCTCTCAAGACGCCATTCACCTTCGTCTGTTTCCATTCTCCCTTCTGGGGAGGGCAAAACAGTGGTTCTACGCGAACAAGGATGCTACGGGTACCTAGGAAAAGTGCTCAGCCGTGTTCCTGTTGGTGGTTTCTAGATGCCTATTTTATCTACCAAAAAGGGATGTTTTGCGTCTTAATTTGGTGGTTTGGACTAACAATTAACCCCATATTTGCATATATTTGTAGTTGTTCTGTTTTGGATGTAATCGCAGGAAACAGGTGTAAAACAGGGCAATTATAGATAAAGAGCTGAAGAGTAACGAAGATGGGCCAGACACGGAGTCGCGTCGATTGGCGCGACCCATGCGCCGAACGGCGCAGGAGGAAAAGTTGACTAAAACATGATCCGGTCCAGGAAAGACGAAGGCCCAGCCCAGTATGAGTCAGAGTCGGTGGAAGTTGACCTAATCCCGTCGAGTATAAAAGGAAGATAATTATCAAGAGCCAAGAGAAGGAAGGGGGGAGACGGCAATCGCGAGAACCAGTTATTAAAAATAGGATTTCAGGATATTGGCGGTGGAGGTTCATCAACACCAACGAAATCCACCAGAAGAGAGGTCGTGCTGATCGGCGTGGCCCTTGCGCCGATCGGCTCGTGCGCGTTCCAGCGCTATTTCTCACCCCTCTGCTATGTCTAGCGGAAGGATGAGTGAGTAGTCTCATATTCTCTTCTCTGGTGCGGGGATCTGGTCATGTAACTCTCATACTTGTTGATACTCTCTCGATGAATTTAATCTATGTGATGAACTTTATTGCACATCTATCTATCCTTTTCATTAGTGTATCGGCCAATACACTTTTGCCCATTGCATAGTGCAAGAAGCCAGTGGGGAGCTAATAGCCTCTGTAGTGATAGCCAGGATGAACGAAACCACCATGTCTTGTAGAATATTAGAGTCATCACTTGAGTTGATAAGAATAAGGTTGCATGCTAGTGAACCAATCCTAAGGAGAGAATCCTTCATCATCCTGTTAACTCTTCAATAACATTCACCTTCCACTTTCTCACCGTCATCATTCACACCAACCAACCCATTGCAATTTGTTAGTAACCTTTTAATAGTATTAGTTCCGCTCATTCCTTGTGGATTCGATTACCTTGGAATACTCTGAGGGAAAAAGGGCTACAACTGTACACCGTTCTCTTGCGATATATAAGTGGGTGCGTAGATACGACCAACAAGCCCTTTTTCTGGCGCCATTGCCGGGGAACAAGCCAGTTCTTTTACTATTAATATTTTACTAACGTCTAATCCTCTCTTTTCTAGTTGTTTTCGTTTTTGTGTTTTGTGTGAATTTTTAGGATGAGTATGACAGGACCTTCTCGGACGCTCATGGAACTTTCTCTACCATCTCTAGACGTGCTGGTGCCTCAACCCTCAGATGAGAAGGCCACGGCCTCCTCGTATGTGTTGAACCTTATTATCATTAGCATGGCTCAAGCAAACAAGTTCTTTGGAGCGAAAGAGGAGAACCCATATACTCACTTACAAGATTTGGAGGCACTTTGCCAAACATTCCATCATGAAGGAGTGCCTCGGGATCTCTAAGGTGGCTGCTTTTCCCATTCTCTTTGGGAGGAAAAGCCAAAGAGTAGCACAAGGCAGCATCTCGAGAAGCAAAAGGTAAGTGGAGTGAGTTAGTTGGAAATTTTTGTCTCCACTATTTTTCTTTGCCAAAGGTGCAGAAGTTGAGAAGGGAAGTGGTGAACTTCTTACAAGAAGATGAAGAATCTCTCGTGGAAGCCAGGACGCGTTTTCAAACATTGTTGAAACAAGGACCTGACCTTGGCATTGATGAGAATATGTGCGCTCAGACCTTCTACATGGCCATAAACAAGGAATCGAGGATGCATTTGGACGGATCGGCCGGAGGAAGTTTTCTGAGATTGACAGCCAAGTAGGGATCGAATTGTTAGGCAAAATTGTCGAGAATGAAGCTTTGCACAAGCATTGGGAAGAATATTTAGAACCAAATCGGCAATGCCCAGAAGTTATAAAGAAGGAAGAGTCGCCAGCTGAACGGATCTTGATGTCCGAGAGCAGATCAATGATTACTTCGGGGCAATTTGAAGAAATAGAGCCCGTCGGATTCACCTCTGTGGGTCTGACGTGTGCGTCGATCGGCGCAGGCCCTGAGCCGATCGGCGCAGCCGCGGCAACAGGAGAATTGATCACCCTGACAACTCCACCAAGTAACAAGGATTATACCAAGATAGAAACTGTGATTCTGGACAACCACCTGAAGGAATTTGAAGGGAATTTTGCTAAACCAAAGGGGGATAGAACATTGGCGAATGCTAAACCACTTGACAAATTTGAGCCGATGGACTGGATTTCCATTGATTTTTCACAGGAATTGCTTAATATGAGAAGATCCTTCAGTCCGCAAGACGCCTCCGAAGCCAAAATTGAGTATAATTTTCCAAGTAATCGCCTCAAGTCGGAAGTTTTCAATCAAGAAATTATTGGGAGAGTTTTAGGAAAGCTTTACAAGGATGATATAGAGTTTGATGGAACAGAGGGGAAACAAGCAAAGAGATTGCTAGACAGTTGCTTTGAGCGATCCCCCTACGAAGGATTATGTGGTGTGTATGCTGTAGGAGTCACTAAAGAGGAAAAAGAAGAACCATACATACCCTGTGAGATATCGGGAAAGAAATTTCCAAAAGCCTTGTTTGACTTTGGCTCTCGTGTAAGCTTGATGACTTACGATGCATTCATAAGCATGCCTTACAGAACTCAACACGGCTGATGGGGACTGAACTTGAGCTGATTATGGCGGATGGTAGGAAAACCAAGCCACTAGGAGTGATCAAGAATGTCAAAATTGAGATCAGCTCGAAAACAATACCGGTAGATTTCTTCGTTCTAGACAATAAAGAAACTGGGGTTGAAGATATCATTCTGGGAAGGCCATTCTTAAGATTAGTACAAGCTGTTTTGGATGCTGGGAAAGGTCAAATCACGCTGTGCCTGGAAGAGGAAGAAGTGCAATTTCAATTTAATGATTCGTCTCATCAAGACTCTTCTTGCTATCAGGAATTCAGCCCAGAGGAAGACGAGAGGATAGGGATGGATATGGGAGACCCACTGGACCACATCATGCATGAAACTAATAAGTGTACTACCAGCGCCGATCGGCGTGACCCTTGCGCCGATCG
Organism: Eleusine indica; assembly: GCA_030378355.1. Classification (NCBI taxonomy): domain Eukaryota; kingdom Viridiplantae; phylum Streptophyta; class Magnoliopsida; order Poales; family Poaceae; genus Eleusine; species Eleusine indica. Next base: position 23,749,456 of record CM059500.1, read on the forward strand.
GCTCAATCATACTGGCAACGCCGATCGGCGTGACCCTTGCACCGATCGGCTCAACCAGGAAAATCTTGATTTTGAACCTCTCGGGGAGCTGGATCCAGACGAAGCGCCAGAAGTGGAATAGAAGGAACTTCCGAAGGAGCTACGCTATGAATATCTAGGAAAGAATAGAACATATCAAGTTATTGTGAACAACGCCCTAACAAAAGAAGAAACAGAGAGGCTTCTTGTTGTGCTCAAAAGGTATAAGAAGGCCATTAGTTACACATTGGATGACATCAAGGGAATCAGCCCTGCATTTTGCACCCACAAGATTAACTTGGAGGAGAATACTAAATCAGTGATTGAAGGGATGCGAAGGTTGAAGGAATCAATGAAGCCAGTGGTTAAAAAAGAGATTTTGAAGCTGCTTAATGCAGGTATCATCTACCCTGTTACTGATAGTGAATGGGTTAGTCCCGTGCATTGTGTACCCAAGAAAGGAGGGTTGACAGTAGTGCCTAACGAGAACAATGAGTTGATCCCTCAAAGGACTGTAACTGGATGGAGAATGTGCATAGATTATAGAAGTTTGAACAAAGTGACGAAGAAAGATCACTATCCTCTTCCGTTCATTGATGAGATGCTTGAAGATTAGCAAGGAATTCATTCTTTTGTTATTTGGATGAATATAGTGGTTTCTTTCAAATACCGGTAAGACCAGAAGATCAGCAGAAAACTACTTTTACATGCCCTTTTGGGACATATGCATATAGAAGGATGCCATTTGGTGTTTGCAATGCGCCTGCAACATTTCAAAGATGCATGAATGCAATATTCGCTGAATTCATAGAAGATATTATGGAGGTATTTATGGATGACTTCTCCGTACATGGTGCTGATTTTGATAGCTGTTTGGAGAATTTGGAGAAGGTTTTGAAAAGGTGCGTTGAATGCGACTTTGTTCTTAATTGGGAGAAGTGTCACTTCATGGTAACAGAAGGGATAGTACTTGGTCATGTCATATCTAAAAAAGGGATAGAGGTTGATAAGGCAAAGGTATCTATAGTTGAGAAATTACCTCCCCCTACTGATCTTACAACTTTGAGGAGTTTTCTTGGACATGCCAACTTCTATCGCAGATTTGTTAAGGATTATTTGATGATTGCTAAAGCCCTGACAGAATTGTTAAAGCAAGATACAAAATTTGTTATGGACGAGGAAAGACTCTTGGCCTTCGAAAGATTAAAGGAAGCTCTATGCTCTACACCCGTTATGCAGCCACCTGATTGGAGTTTACCTTTTGAAATTATGTGTGATGCAAGTGACTATGTAGTTGGAGCTGTTCTTGGACAACGGAAGGAAGGTAAAGTGCATGCTATTTATTATGCTAGCAAAACTTTGAATGAGGCGCAAATAAATTATACAACAACTGAGAAGGAGATGCTAGCTGTTATATTTGCTTTTGAGAAGTTTAGATCCTACATTCTAAATTCTAAGGTGATCGTATATACTGATCATGCTACTATAAGATACTTGGTTTCAAAAAAGGAGTCTAAACCTTGGTTAATGTGATGGGTATTGATGCTGCAAGAATTTTATTTGGAGATAAGAGATAAGAAAGGAGTAGAAAATTCTGTAGCAGATCATTTATCTCGTCTTGAATCACCATCAACTGAGGTAATAAGAGATGAAATGCGACAAGAGCAGTTGTTTGCCGCATTTGATCGTAGAGAGAACTGGATGATGGATATTATCAAAGGTTTCGAGGGACAAACTGATCTGATGAACAAGAACACAAGGAAAAGAATTAAGAGTGAAATGAGAAAATTTATATGGGCCGACCCATACTTGTATAGGTATTGCGAGGATGGAGCAGTACGGAGATGTGTACCCAGAGAAGAAAGAGCAAGCATTTTAGCAAAATGTCAGTCTTCGGATTATGGGGGACATTATGGCTACTTCAGAACACAGGCAAAGGTATGGGCAAGTGGATTCTATTGGCCTACCATGCATGAAGATGCGAAAAGGTATGTTGCAACATGTGCTCAATGCCAACGAATAGGTAATGTTAACAGTAGGAATGCAATGCCTCTTAAGTACAATCTTCAAGTCGATATCTTTGATGTTTGGGGTATGGATTTCATGGGACTCTTTGTGAATTCTCATGGTTTCGAGTATATATTGGTCTCCATTGATTATGTCTCCAAGTGGGTCGAAGCAATGGCATGCAAGGCTAACACTACAAGAGAATCAAGGAGTATACTTCAGGAGCAGATATTTCCCAGGTATGGAGCACCGAGGATAATAATTACGGATGGAGGATCCCATTTTACAGGAGGAGAATTTGCTAGGTTTTTAACCAAATCTGGAGTTGAACATAGAATTGGAACAACCTACCATCCCCAGACAAATGGACAAGCAGAAACTTGAAAAAAGCAATTAAAGGGAATTCTACAGAAGATTGTTACGAAGGAAGGAAAAGATTGGGCCATGAATCTTAATGGAGCATTATGGGCATATAGGACGGCATTCAAGACACCAATTGGTATGACACCGTATCAATTCATCTATGGGAAATCGTGTCACCTACCGGTGGAATTGGAACATAAGGCTTATTGGGCTATAAAGGAAATGAATTTGGATCTTGATGCCGCCAGCATGAAATGGAAGATACAAATAAGTGAATTGGAAGAGATGAGATTGCGTGCATATGAGAATGCAGCTATATACAAAGAGAAAACAAAGAAGTGGTACAATAAGAATCTTTTGAAGAAGGAGTTCAAGGAAGGAGATCGGGTGCTCCTATTTAATTCGTGATTCAGATTATTTGGTAAAGGCAAACTGCAAAGCAAATGGGAGGGACCTTATCTTATGAATACGGTGTTACCTTCGGGAGCGGTAATCATAATGGATGGCAAGAGAAACAAGTACACGGTGAACAGACAACGTCTAAAGGTATACCTAGGACCCGACATATTTGAATTAAAATCTTTTGATGTGTATTTCACTGCTTAGTACCCCGTGTGGTCGAGCTTAACGACGTAAAACAAAAGCTTGTATGTATTTTAATTTCCATAGTTTTTCTTTTTTTGGCGATTTAGTGTACCGCGCCGATCGGCGTGATGCTTGCGCCGATTCGCGTAGTCCTGCACCGATCGGCGTGGTGGAGTCCTTTTTGTTTTGAGTCGGTTTCGGACCTTGCCTTTCTAAGACTCGTTAAATTCCACGAATAAGAGAAAGATTCCTAGTCCAATTGGAAATCAAGGGATATAAATATAAGGTGACAGCAAATCCACGGATCAACTCGTATTATATCGCCACCAGAACAAACCCTAAGAGCAGAAGCGATGGAAGGCGGCGCATCAGACAGAAACCAAGGCGGCGCCGATCGGCATGACCTCTGCTGTGCCGATCGGTGCGACTCTGGAGCTGATCGGCTTGGCGGCGGATTTCCTCAGCCCTCTGCAAATTAGCCCTAGGAAGAAGTCGACGAAGTGTTGACGCCAACACGAGATGATCCCCTCGTCTGGTCAGATCTGCAGAAGAAATTCATGAAGAAAAGCAAAGCTAACGCGTGGAACGCCAACAAGGTGAAGATGGACAATGAGCTTCGGCAGATGGTGAAAAGAGTATTGGTGCGCAAAGGAAAATCTGTAGCACCTATTGAAAGTGAAGTAGTTTCTCAAAGGTATACCATGGAAAGTCTTCTTGATTTTGCTAAGCCCTTGTTGTATGAGGATTTCCTATCTTACGAAAGATCATTGACTGAGCAAGAGAAGGAAGAGCTAGATGAAGAGAGCGCCCTCACAATTCATAGGTGCTGACTTTATGGTGAACATGACATTGCCGCCAAGTATGAACTCAAGCTACGAGAGGAAGTCGAAGAAACTATGTACAAGCAGGATGCGGAGACGGATCTTTAAGCTAGAAGGGATGAATCCTTTCCCAAGGTTCTTACCGATTAGGAAAGTTTTCAAGAAAATAAGATTCATAGGAACGACTGTATTGAGGGTTGCAAGTATTTCTTTTGTGCTAAAGATCTTCAACGCATGGTGGAACTCCAATTGGCAGAAGATCCAGCTTTCATACCTAGAGATTTGATATATGATGATGGCTGTCGCGCAGTTCCTGGAGGAAGGACACCTAAGGAGATTAATGATGAGATTTTATGAAGGCAGCAGAATTCTAGGGCAGTTAGATGAGTATATAAAGAAGTTGCTGGCTGCGCCGATCGACGCGACACTGGGCCGATCGGCACGATCTGAAGATGATTGAATTTATTGATCTGACGGCTCTGCCAAGTGAAGACGAAGAAACTGTTGCAAGGAAGTACAAGATTACACCAAAGGTTCGCAGATCCGCTAGATTATCGGGTAAGCCAATTCAGAATTATTCCGAATAGGATAGCGACTATACGTCATACTATTTGGAAACTTTGGAAAGCGGTGATCCTAGTGTGCCTGGAGATTTTAGTGATAATTTTGATATGCAAGGAAGCTTTGGTAGTCCTAAGTTTGAAAATCAGGAAACACTTGCAGAATGCAGTAATGACAGGGCAACAGAAACTTCAACAAGAGTTAATAGTAATGCATAGGGAAGTGGAGGAAGTCGCAATGGTGGAAGAACACCACCGCCGATCGGCTCAGCCTATGCGCCGATCGGCTCGGAGGAATTTGAATAGTGCCTCTTCTTACAGCGTTAAAAATCATAAGCTGCAACCGCCTGCTTGCTGTTCTGTCTGCCGAAGAAACATTGAGAGACTGTATCTAGACAGAGATCGTGTTTACAGGAATCAAAGGATGTGGACCACAGAATCCAGAATACAATCGAGATGAACGAAGCGGACTACACTTTTCTCATAAGGAATATAAGACGAATTTTCTGAGTCTTGAACAGGCATGGTCTACATGATTAGTGTGTTGAGTTTCTTCTCTTGCAATGAGGACATTGCAAATTTTGAGTGTGGGGGAAGGGATTTGCCATTAGTCACAATTTTTAGTGTTTTTGAGTCCAGTGTCTCAGTTTTTTAATATTTTTGAGTCTAGTTTCTCAGTTTTTAAGTGTTTTTGATGAGTGTTTATTTAAGTTTGTGTGTGTGCTTAGGAGAGTCACGAGTCATGTTGAGAGTTGCTTCTAGGTCTTTTATGTAGTTTGAATTCTTGCATTGTCTTTAATAAAGTTAATGTCGATTGTCAAATTGAAAGTGTCCCATGCTATTTATCTTGTCTTTCTGATGATCAATTGGTTGATTACTTGAATTTGTTGGTTACCACTTAACTTTTGAGCTTTATGTTTGTGAAAATTTCTTTTGACTCATCATAAGCTAAGGCAAAAGCAAGGTCTAAATATGCCTACATAGCCGAGTGAATGAGAGCAAGCTACACATTTGAACTAAGTGGATTGTAAGTAACTTTATCAACTTTTTGCTCATGATTTCATCCAAGTTAGGAAAGGATGATCTATTTTATTTATCTCTATATTTCTAGCCATTCTTATCTAATTAAATTCCTTGCTATCATGAAAACCATACATCTTTGTTTCTCCCTCATCCTTGATACAACCTATATTCTCAATAAAAGGGAATTCAGAAAGTTTTCGCTGCTGATACAAAACAGAAATTGCTGATCATATCAGAGAATATAAAAAAAAGGTGAAAGAAAAAAAAGAAAAAAAAATATAGGTCGCGCCGATCGGCGCTGTTGCAAAAAGAGAAAAAAGAGGTTATTATAAAAAAGGGTAAAGAGAAAAAAAAATATATTCCCTGAGAAGCAGTAAGGTCATCAAAGAAGGCAGATTTCTGATTATTCCTCATTCTTTGCCAATTGTTCTCATTGAATTTTCTTTTAGATCTTCTACATTCCTCTTCTCCATTAAAAGTTGTTTTCCAAGAAAATCCTTTCTTAATAGGCATGATTGAACACATTGTTGACATGGTTTATCTTATGGTTTAATTTAGTTATATAGTCCTCCAAGATCCATATACAATCCTTGATTAGATAGGAGAGGGAAGGAAATACACTTGAGAGACCTAGAGAACACCAAATGCTTGATGTTTGATGCTAAAAGATGAGTTGACGAGAACTAAAATTGTTTTTGAAAAGGTTTTGTGGTAATTTGATTAAGCTCAAGTAAGATGTGCCGATTGGTTAAAAGGAGATGAGATAAAATCTTTGTGGTGGGATAATGAGTAAAAATGATGATTGAGATTGACTGCATGAGAGATGGTGTGAAAATTCTTATTACATATATTATTTTGTATTGCTCGAGGACTAGCAATGATTTGAGTGTGGGGGAACTGTTGGTGGTTTCTAGATGCCCATTTTATCTACCAAAAAGGGATGTTTTGCATCTTAATTTGGTGGTTTGGACTAACAATTAACCCTATATTTGCATATATTTGTAGTTGTTCTATTTTGGATGTAATCGCAGGAAACAGGTGTAAAACAGGGCAATTATGGATAAAGAGCTGAAGAGTAACAAAGATGGGCCAGATACGGAGCCGCACTGATCGGCGTGACCCATGCGCCGATCGGCGCAGGAGGAAAAGTTGACTAAAACATGATCCGGTCCAGGAAAGACGAAGGCCCAGCCCAGTATGAGTCTGAGTCGGTGGAAGTTGACCTAATCCCATCGAGTATAAAAGGAAGATAATTATCAAGAATCAAGAGAAGGAAGGGGGGGGGGGGAGACGGCAATCGCGAGAACCAGTTATTGAAACTAGGGTTCCAGGATATTGGCGGCGGAGATTCGTCGACACCGACAAAATCCACCAGAAGGGAGGTCGTGCCGATCGGCTCGTGCGTGTTCCAGCACTATTTCTCACCCCTCTGCTATGTCTAGCGGAAGGATGAGTGAGTAGTCTCATATTCTCTTCTCTGGTGCGGGGATCTGGTCATGTAACTCTCATGCTTGTTGATACTCTCTCGATGAATTTAATCTATGTGATGAACTTTATTGCACATCTATCTATGTGATGAACTTTATTGCACATCTATCTATCCTTTTCATTAGTGTATTGGCCAATACACTTTTGCCCATTGCATAGTGCAAGAAACCAGTGGAGAGCTAATAGCCTCTGTAGTGACAGCCGGGGTGAACGAAACCATCATGTCTTGTAGAATATTAGAGTCATCACTTGAGTGGATAAGAATAAGGTTGCATGCTAGTGAACCAATCCTAAGGAGAGAATCCTTCATCATCCTGTTAACTCTTTAATAACATTCACCTTCCACTTTCTCACCGTCATCATTCACACCAACCAACCCATTGCAATTTGTTAGTAACCTTTTAATAGTACTAGTTCCGCTTGTTCCCTGTGGATTCGATAACCTTGGAATACTCTGAGGGAAAAAGAGCTACAACTGTACACCGTCCTCTTACGGTATATAAGTGGGTGCGTAGATACGACCAACAGTTCCTCACCAAATTCTTCCTGCTGGGCAAAACCAACACCCCTCGTGGAAGAATTTCAAGCTTTTAGCTGGAGTCCAAGGAGTCAATCTCCAAGGCTTCAGAGAGGCTGCAAGAGTACATTGTCGCCTGTCCTCATCACGGGATGGACGAATGGCTTATCATCCAAAACTTCTAGAACGGGATGACTCCGTCAGTTCGTGATCATATTGATGCTGCTGTGGGAGGAGCCTTCTTCTCACTAACCGTTGATAAGGCCAAAGAACTTATTGAGAAGATGGAGTGAAGATCATCTTCGCTCGCACTAGCGGGACATGCACACCGTTAAGGAGCTGGACATGTTAGCCGCTAAAATGGACCTCCTCATGAAGAAGATGGATGAACAAGCCAAAGGATATGAACTTGGCATCGTCAACGCTTTAGATGCTCGCATGACGTGCGAGGTCTGCGGCAACATGGGTCACTCAGGCAATGACTGCCCTGAGACTCATGAGGACGTGTTGTACACGAACAACAATAACATCGGCTATCGTCCACAAGGAGGCAACGAGTGGAATGAATCACACCCGTATTGTCAAGGAGGTAACAATTTTAACTCTTCCAATTCACAACCCTCCTTTAAAGATCTTGTCTTAGGCCAGGCTAAAATCAATGAAACCTTCACTAAAAAGCGTGTTGCCAATGACAAGACTTTGGAAAGTGTTAATGCTAAGTTAGAAGGTCTTGCTTCTTTCTTTAAAATCTGCTTAGTTTTGATAAAATGTTAGAAACCCAACTTGCCCAGCTAGCTGCTGCTGTTCCTCCCTTAGAGCCAGGGAAGACTCTGGCGCAACCCAACTCCCCCGTTGAAAATGTTAATATGATAACCAGGATAGGGGGTAAGACCACTCGGGATCTGCCACATCCTAACACTGCAGGGAAGGATAAGGAAGAAGAAAAGGAAGTACCTTCAAGCAAAGAAGATCCGGGGTGCCCCATGATCGCTTGCTCGATCGGGGATCAGAAGTTTCACCACACCCTATGCGACCTTGGTGCAAGCATGAGCGTGATGCCCATGGCGGTCTTTGAGAAATTACACTACATATCTCTGTCCCATGCGCCAATCAACTTCAGCTGGCTAATTCATTGGTCTACTATCCTAAGGGAATTGCAGAAGGTGTTCTGGTGAAAATTCGGGATTGCTTCATCCTCGTAGAATTTGTGGTGCTCTATATGGATGTTGAGAAGGAAACACCGCTCATTCTTGGGCGCCCGTTTCTAAGCACCGCTGATGCACACATTGATGTTGGGGCCGGAGAAATCCGTTTCCTCATCAATGGGAAGGAGGACAGGTTTGATTTTTGGCCAAGGAGAGAGTAGTGCTCAGTGATCAAGATCAAGTACGGTCCAAACCCAAAGAATATTTAAGAGGTTGAAGTAATACCCCCAAAGAAGGATAGCCTCATTCTCTACATGAAGAAGATCATGGCTAAGTAGATACCATATCGCTTCGAGAAGAAGAACCCACCTATGGCGAGGCCAGGACTGTGGGCAAAGCCACAACGTGTTAAATCCGACCACATCAAAATGAAGAAGGTGTGGTGAGTGAAGTGCAGCCATCCGCGTTCACTTCTCCAGTACTGGACACAGCTAAACGTGATGGAGAAAAGTTCCGCTCGTCGGACTTTAAAAAATTGGTGAGCCCTTGCCAAAGGTAAATTGGTATTTATCTCATATTTGATTTCTTTAATGTTTGCACATTTGAATTTTTCCAAACATTTGGATTCTTTCAAATTTGCCTCTGCATTTGCATATTTGGACTTCACACATGTATGTTGCATGGGAAAAATATTTTTTTGAGCAAACTTTTATCGAAACTTTGGACCTAACCCCCACAACTCAGAAAATATAGCTGTTGGGGAGTGGTGGGCCAAAGTGGGGGACCAATGGGACCCACCCCTGGTGGGCCGAAGTGGTGTGGGCCCCACCAACCTTGGCCTTTTGCCAACGGTTGGATTTGGCTCCCCACTAGCCGTTTTCGACCGTTTGGAAATTTTATTTTCGACCGTTTGGGAAGTTTCCTATAAATTGAGTGTCCGAGGGAGAGTGTTTTGTCGTTCCAAGTTCACTTTTCATTTCACTCCCTCCTTCACTCATTTGCTCTTGAGCTCTCACATTGCTTCTCCAAAGTTGTCATTCCAAAAAACCACAAAATATATATCCCTTTTTTGTTTTCTTTGTTTTTGGTTTGTTCAAGTCCTTTGAAAAGCTTGACAAGATCAACACGGCCGGCTGATTTTATTTGCTAACCCAGAAATCATGTTCGAGTTGTTCTTGTTTTTTTTTTTTGCTTAAGTAGTGCAGATGAAGAAGGCTAAGGCATTGATGCAGCAGGTGACGCGTTCGAGTTCACGCCGTTCACACGGTAGCTCGAGCACAAACCTCTCCACCCAGGATGAACCAAGGAGGTACACACTCGTTGAGGATGATATGGAGGAGGATGAGACACTCGTCCTTCTCGCCGACACCGACCTCGAGCTGTTGGATGAACGGGAGAGACGAGTCAACCACCACCTACGCAACCGTTGTTTCGTCCATACCAGGGCATATGACGACGACCTACTCTCCACTATAGGTATGGACTCTGTGTTCCTTTTTATTTGGAAAGCATTAGGTTGGACCGAATTTGCACACATCACTGAGGGAGGTTCACGCCTCCTCACTATCCAATTTTGGTTCACTTTGCTAGAAGATAACGACGGGGTACTTTTTCGCTTGTTCGGGAAGGAATACCATCTCACCTGGAAAGAACTTAGCATCATTCTTAAATTTAAAAGTTATTGCAACACTAACTTAGAAGGTGCAACCACGGGTTTTGAAAAGGGATCTTTTTGGCAAAGAATTTTGAGGGAGTTTTCTTGTGAACGTCTTAGGATGAGAGACATTCACAACCCAACTCAACAACTGTGGCATAGGTGGCTTGCTATGACTTGTTTCCCCAGACAAGACACTAGACCAATCTGTAATGATGAATTGCATGTCTTGTTTGCTGCGATTGATAAAATTCCTATTGCTCCTATTGAAGCTATGATCGGTCAATGGTTAGATTATATTAAAGGATCAGGATCCATTGAATGCACTTCTTTAGTGACCCGTATTGTTGCAGGACTCGGGGCTTTATCCAACACTAGATTTGATTATCTTTCTGAGTCCCGTCCCATGATAGACTATAAATTTCTAGAGCAGGGTCACACTTTATAGAAGGGCCCGATGGTTCTATTATCTTTTATTACCCCGGCTATACGAACGAAATCCCGCTTCCTAACCCGAGATATCATTTGTATAGTTGTTGGGAGCTAACCATATAGCTGTAGAGAGAAGGAATACCTGGCAGGTCCGCCGATCAATGCACACGACAGAGTGTGAGGCGTTCCACCACTAGCGCAGCCCGAACGACATCACCGGTCCATGATTACACTACAGGCTCAGAACATTCCCGCGACCCCGCTTGGATGTTCATGCCGCAACAGTATGAGATTGCAGGTTTGTCGTGGCAGCAAGCTAGTAGTGCATAATGGGGACAAGGCCACGAGTCAATCGGGACACCTCCACACCACTCCTTTGCTGGCTATGGTTATCATGACTATGGTCCGGAATTGAGGGATCTTACACGGAGGATGGACGACCTGGATGTGAGAACAGGAGAAATGCAAAACACCTTTGCTACTCACGCCCAGACCACCCGAGAGTGGTAGCAACACAGTGAAGACCAGTTTCGTCACCTCCAGGAGTAGCTTCGAGCACACCATGACTACACGGCAGCATACTACCGTTGGAGAGGATTTGATCCTAACCAACAACTGTGAGCAATGACAAGCTTGGTGGAGAGCACCCCCGCCAAGATGACTTGTATCTTTCCTTTCTTTTTTTTTTCTTTGTCCGACTTACCCTCGTAAAACAACATAAAAATTTGCAAAACTAAAAAGAACAAAAATAGTAGGTTGTCATGCATGCTAGGGATGTTCTTGCCTTCATGTTGAGATGATGAATAGTTGCTCTATTTTATATCTTTCCTTAGCCGCTCATATACAACTTAGTACTCTCCCAATTTTTGAGTTTGTTGGCTAAACATGCTTGCCTTGAACTTGAATACTTGTGGGTTGCAAAAGTGCATGATCTAAGTCTAGGTTGTTGTGAGACATGATATGGTTAGAATATGGATCCTATGATCTTTGTCCCAAAGTGAAGCTTAACATCCGAAGAGTTTGTTTTTCAAAATGATAAAACTGAAAAGTTCCTCAATGATGAAAATTCCTACCACGGCCATATGTTGTACTTCATTGCAAAATCTTCCACATATGCTGCTTGTTTTCACATTGAGCTTTATCAAAATGCTTGCAACCTTTGTGAGATCCATTTCATGCTTTCATGATCAAGATTCACATATACATCCACCGTCACTTGCTAAAACTCCTACAACGGGAGATAGCAATTCCATCCCATTCCATTCACCACCATATGCTTAACTTCTATTCCTGAAATTAGCAAAATAAATACTCCATGTTTATCATGTTATGATTCTCTCTCAATTTGTTGCATGGAAGGCATGGCTATCAAAAATAGAATAAAATAATTGCTCTCAATCTTGAGCATGATGAAAAAAAAGAGAGAAAAGAAGAAAAGAAATAGCCATGCCCAAATGCTTATTAAAGAAAGAGAGAGTCTACTAAAAAAGGAGTATCCACCATTCCATCAAATTCCACACACATGCACATCTTAATCAGATTGTATGACTTGTTTCTCCGTGGGTTTAGTCTTTTGGTTTAGCAATTTATGTGTTACAAGTATGTCTCAATTATTCCTACCCAGAGCTCCACATAAGCCTTATTTAGGCGTAGGAACAAAAAGAGGCAACTTCAATGCCTTGGTAAGGATTTATACACATTGAGCGACCGAGTGAATCATTGGAGGAACTTAGTTTTATTTCCTAAAATATTTTGAAAAACCCCAGATGAAAAGTGGAACACAGGAATGAGAGAATGGTGTCCTACAAAAGACCATTCTATCTTTCAACCACCCAAGATGAAGAGAAGCCAAAAGCCCCGCAGGGACTAAGGTAAAAAGGGTGAGTTACCAAATGCCAACATATTCAATAAAAGTTAGAGTTTTCTGTTGTGCGCTTGGTACTAGAAACATGGTAATTCAACTAATCAATCATATACCTTCCTTTGGGATAAAACAAATACGATACCCGGATACTTCTGGGTGAAGTGCTATAATGGTATTCTCCGTGCGCTTGCGGACTCTCTGCAATCATTAAAGAGTACCAATAAATATTTATGGCTTTGTTGCTAAGTAAACTTAGTGAAGATGTTAAGAAATGTCAACAAGGGGTCAGCAACAAGAACATATTTGTCACTCTTATGACAAGATAGCAAATGTGTGGTCTTAAAAACACTAGAAAAATATGACATGACATGATAATTGTTCTATGATCATAATACCCAATAACATGAAATTTTTTCCTTGCCAATACGCAATTCAGTTTGTCAAAAGATTTGCTTCTCTATAATATTTAGATCACAAATAACATCAAATTCAATATAACCAGAAGTATTTTGAGAATACAACAATTTTTCTCATCCTTTTCACATGTAACTAAAATAAAATGTTTTATTTCAGCACTAGTGGATGAATCAAAAACAAAGGTATCAAGCTCATTCATTTGTTGTGGCAAAGATATAAGTGAAGCACTGGCACACAACTCCTCATTATCGGAAGGATCAGTACATAAATTAACTTGTGGGAAAGGCAAATCAAGACAAGGTTCCAGTACAGAAAGATTGTTGGAACAATTCAGCACATCGAGAAAGTTCTTACTGAAACAACAATCTGGTTTTTTCTTTGGCATTGTCCCCTTCTTTGTGTAGAAGCTGAAAAATATTAGTTGCAACAAGAGGCAAGGAAATATGTTCATCCTCTAGTAATTTAGATTTTGATAAAAATATTGCAATATTTGAAATAACTCATTCTATCATAAACGGTTCATTCTTTCTTCTCTCAAGCCTTTGTTGATCCTCTTCTAAAATTTCAGCAGTGGTCATATGTTTAAGAGTAACTCTTCTATCATTGTATTTAAATGAGTAGGTATTAGAAATGATATTGTGTAAAACATCATTTGTAGAAATTCAATTTTTACCAAATAACAAATAACATTCTTACATAGGTACTATATCAAATTCTGTACTATCCTTATAAGAACCAATAAAAAATTTGATATGTGTAATTTTATCGACCTTTATCTTATCACAAGAATTTACCCATTGGATGTAGTATGAACATAAGTGTGACTGTGTGGTAAAGCCAAGATTCTCGACCAACTCTAAGCTTGCGATGTTGCGGCTACTCTTTCATCGATGATAACACAACAACATCGATCCTTCACAACAAAGTGACTCTAGAATAAGCTGTTCATTTGATTTTGTTGTACCTTCTCCATTGAGAACTGAGCACTCGCTGTGCTGTAACACTTGTATCGTTATCATTAGACGTCATAGACTCACCACTGTGAGTGTTGTAACCTGTTGTTGTTAGTAGCAAATAAGAAAACACACAAGAGTATATTTTTCTATCACTACTATGTGATCACGGTGGAAACCCTCAACAAGCAAATGGCAGCACCTAACTGCGTTCTTACAAGATTCCTAATAGCAAAACAGAGGATACATTGGAGAGTGTGATCCGATGATTGTGTGGGTCAAAAATTTGTGCATGTTCAGAAGGATATATATGGAGCTTGGATAGGCAATATTTGATAGCAAAGATTAGAAAAATTTTAATTCAGAAGTTGCAAAACTGAATAATAGTCTCAATCCAGTCTATGTCATCGGCCTAAACTTGTCTCAGATCTAGCTCAAGCGAGGAATAATACAGCTAGCACAAGGACTCAAAAGGATGCAAGCAACTCTGAATTTTTTTCTTATATTTATTTCTTTTTGGTGAGTGCGGCTTTTCTTCTTATTTTTCTGCACCTTTGCCTTTTTTCTTTCTTTATAACAGAGAGTGCAACAAAAGAAAAATGTATTTATTGGACTTAGGACAGCAGAACTAAACAAATAGCTAAAAGTCCACCGATGAAACAGCTCTGTGTGGCAAGAGGCAGAGTGCAGAATTGGACCCTTGTTGCTGGACAACAAATAGAAAACTGATAGCAACACACCAAAGGAATTAGAGTTCCCTCTTTTGTTAATATGGCTTTGTGCGAAGGCAAACTGGTAGCAATAGAACCTATAAACAAATGTTTTGTGCACACTATACCAAAAATTTTTCTTATGTCACACAGGTGCAAGTAAAGCAATAGGATTTCAAGATACCACACACATCTAGATATACGAGATTGCAACAACAAAATAGTTATTTTATTCCTAGATATGGTGGTGCTCCCCAATTCTATCTCTTGATCCTGATTTTTTTCCTCTTTCCCAATCAGATTTGTGTCCTGATTACTTGCGCAAGGATCAAAGTGTTGCGATATCAATAGTGGTCGATACGATAAGTACAACATATTGCAACACAATAATATGTGTTGTATTTAGTTTATTTTTGTTGCCACCTTTTCTTCTAATGATTGCAATAGTTAGGATTGTCATAACAAATATTAAATGTTGTTATTAGTTATATCGTGTGTTGTAAAAGATCCTATGATATGGCAACATAAATGTGAATTGTTGCAAATTGAGGTGTAGATATAGCCAACATAAACCTTATGGTTACATCAAGTCTTAGCTATAGCAACGAAAACCATAATTGTTGCTACTACCCCGGTACTATTGCCATAATATTAGGTAGTTGCTATTTAGTAGTTGCAATAGGTCACTTTGTGGACGGGAGGCTAACGCAACCTTGAGCTCTGGCGCCGCAAACCCCACCTACTACCTACAACTTCGGTGGTGCCAGATGCCGCCATGCCACACCACCACTCGCGGCTCCGGCACCAATGTCATCGGGCACCGCTGTCACCATCATCGGTCGTCGTTGTCACCACTCGTGTTAAACCGCCACCGAAGATGTGGCAGCGCCCTCACCGCTGTGTCGTGCCATCTGCCCACATCTATGCTTCTATGCTAGCCCTAGTCGGCCGTCGTCACCACCGCCCGCATCAAAACAACACGGGCGACAAGGTGGCGCTCTCTCCATCCTGTCCCGCTGCCCGTCCTCGCCCACGCTCTGCCGTGAAGCCATGTCGGCACTGCCCCACTCTGGCGCCTTGTTTTTGGGCCGGCTCTACACCAGAGCAGGCTCCATAAAATATAGCGCATATAGGCTCACATTTTGTACTGACTTGTGCACTAGTTTGCCAACAAGCTAGCTATTTTCGTGGTTGGTTTATCTTTGAAAAAAAAAGCCCAGCGTGTAGGCTCACAAATAAAGGCCCAGCAATACGTACGGAAAAAAATGGACATGTTTTTCCATGGCGTGAAGCACACCTATAGGCTCGAACCTAGGTTTGGTCCTCTGTCACCGTACGTGAAGCCTTACCCTGGACTCCCAACTCCGCCCGCTTGCTATCGAACCGTGAAGGTCTGGTCCTGTCACCGTGAAGAACCGCTCGACGCTGCTGGCCGCCACAGGCCAATCCTATCTGCCGCAACCCCGCAACGCCAGCCTCGAGGAATCGAGCAGGTTCACCACAGTGAAGGCCGATCCCATCTGCCGCGACACTACACCGCCAGCCTCGAGGAATCCAGGTTCGCATGTCGTGCTGAAGCTCTCAAACCCATTAACTTGAGGGCTTGATCCATCAATCGGGGCATTATTTCCTGGTACGTACATCTTGAGAAACTCATAACTACATGTTTGTTGCCGTTTGACCATTGGTGCAATGCTTCAGTTTCCTACGTCATAGGCCAAACAAGATAGAAAACAATTAATCTCCCAATCTGTATTGATTATTTCTTTCAACAATCTCCATTGAACTAGTGTGAACTTCTTTTACGCATAATTTGAGACTTAGTCACAACAACTTATATTGTAATTTATGCTCATTTTTGGTACCCGTAGTTGCTTCTAGTGCAATAGTAGGCAAGTTGAAATAAATAAACAACGATTTCAATGTTACTTTAGCCATGATTACAAATTAAAATTGTCATGTTCCCTAAACCACTTACGTCATGATGACAATAATTCTAGTACCATATAACCCAATTGTTTATTTGTTTCCATGCCTCTAATGTTACATGTCACTTCCGATTTTGTTTAGTTTTTAGTTGTTTTTGCACCCATTAGTAGTTTCTGATCTCATTACTTTAATGCATAGTTACTTATCATTAACATTCCGTTCTCATTACTTTCATGTCAGTCAATGTTAGTTTATTTTAGTTTGATCTGAGCATAGTTTTCATTGTTTAGGAATTGCAATTTTGGTCTTAGTAGCCTCGTTTAACCAAGATTTTTTCAATGGCCAAGGATGACCCTAGTTGGATGCTTTTGCCGGTGTCAGATGATGCATGGCAAGTCGGGTTTGACAAATTTGTTGAGAATACCTTTGGAGGCAAATATCTAGCTGAGACTGCGGCCAGTCCATGTACTAGGTGTCGTTGCATGATATACAGAACAATGGTTGACTTACAAAAACACATGCTGAATAAATGCTGCGATAAGGAATTCATAAAACAGAAACAATGTGGTGCTGCTGCTTAAACTATGGTTGTAGATGATGATGATGGGGATTCTAAAGAAGGCGAAGCAGATGACATCATGAATGTCAACAACATAATTTCATTGCTGATTGGTTGTGCCATACATGGAGAAATTAATGATAGTAAAAACGATCAGCCAAATGAGGCAGCAAAGAAATTCTTCAAATTGATGGAAGAAGCTCGGAAAGAATTATACCTGGGTTGCAAGGAGGCTACCGAATTTTCTTTCATTGTGAGGATGTTTCAGATCAAGTGCATGTGCGGTACTAGCAACAATGGCATGAAGCAAATCCTTCTCTTGTTCAGACGTGTGCTTCCTGAAGGACACTGTCTTCCAAATACCTTGGCTAAAGTTCGACAGGTAATTCGCGACCTTGGCTTGGACTACCAATAGATTCATGCATGTGTCAATGACTGTGTGCTGTTTTATGGAGAGTATGATAAGATGGATACTTGTCTGACTTGTGGAAAGAGTAGGTAAAAAAATACAGAGACTGAGGGGATTGGCGAGTGCAGCACAACTGGTGGAGTAAGGAAGAAGAAGCCATTTCCTCGTAAAATTCTAATGTATTTTCCACTGATTTCTCGACCGCAAAGATTGCATATGAACGAGACCACATCGGGGTTCATGACATGGCACAAAACAGACTTGGTCGATGATGGAGAGAAAATGCGCCACCCAACAAACTCAAAGGCATGGAAGCACGTAGATGCCATATATAAGGATCCCTTTGCTTTTGAGCCACGTAATGTTATGCTAGGGCTTGCATTAGATGGCTTCAATCCTTTCAGGATGTTGAATGTGACTTACACTACATGGCTGGTTATCTTAATTCCTTATAACCTGCCTTCTTGGTTCTGCTTTATTTAAACAATATTTTTGGATGATGTCCATTCTGGTACCTGAATTTAAATCTCCAGAAATGAACATTGATGTATATCTACAGCCTCTGATCGATAAGCTTAAAGAGTTATGGGTCAATGGAGTTGAAACTTGGGATGGTATGGTCAAGTGGAACTTTACTCTTAAGGAAATTTTGCTTTGGTCAATAACTGATTTTCCTGCATATGCGATGTTATCTGGTTGAAGCACAAAAGGCAAGTTTCCTCAGTGGTTAAAACATGGAAAGAATCATTGCTACATGGGGCATCATCGTTTTTTGCCTTCAAACCATAGGTGGCGAAGGAACAAGGTCAGCTTCAATAGTATGGTTGAGACGAGGGAGCCTCTAGTGCCGCTTAGTGGAGAACAGATACTGCACCAGTATGAGAGTTTTGAGAAAGTATCATTTGGAATGGTTAGCAAGAAGAGGAAGCATCAAGATGAAGATACTAGATGGCACAACTAGAGAAAGAAGAGTATTTTTTTTAATCTTTCATACTAGTCATCATTGCTGATACGCCATGATCTAGATGCGATGCATATTGAGAAGAACATATGTGAGAGCTTGCTTGCAACTTTGCATGGTTTATTAGTAAAATGTAAGGACAGTGAGAAAGCTCCACTAGATTTGAAAGAATTGGGTATAAGGCAAGATCAACATCCACTGCTTGAGAAGGGTAAGTACACATTGCCAGCGACGTTGTACACATTAGATAAAAGTGAGAAGGAAATTCTTTGCAAATTTTTACAAGATGTTAAGATGCCAGATGGGTATGCCTCAAATATCAGGAGATGTGTTGATGTGAATGCTTGCAAGGTTATGCACTTCAAAGCCATGACTACCATATTACATTACAAAAACATTTACTCTTGGTGATACGCCATATATTGCCTGAAGATGTAGCAGTTCCATTGATTGAGCTTAGCAGGTTTTTTAACTCTCTATGCTCAAAGGAGGTTGACATCCAGGACACTAAGAAACTTTGCAATTCGATTGGAGAGGCACTTTGTCGCCTTGAGATGATATTCCCTCCAACCTTTTTTGATATTATGATGCACTTACCAGTCATATTGCTTGGGAGGATAGTATTGGAGGCCCTGTTTTCTATCGATGGATGTATCCAGTTGAGAGGTATCTACGCACTCTTAAAGGCTATGTGAGGAACAAAGCATGCACAGAAGGCTGAATAGTAGAGGGATATATCTCAGAGGAGTGTCTTACATTCTATACCCAGTTCTTTGAAGATGTTAGTACAAAGCTTAATCGACCTGAGCGTCAAGAAATTAGCGGTGTTGGTGAACCATCTGTTGGGAGTGTATTTGGGAGCTTGGACTATAGTAAGAAAAGATCACATACTAAGACTATAGATTTTGTTGCCCTGCGTAGGATGAGGCACTACATAATATCCAACAGTGAGGCGACCAAGCCATGGATAACGTAAGATACATTCTAAATTTTTTTTATTTACAATTTGTTTACTATGTAACTAATAATCTTTTTTTATTTGTATCAGTGAGCATATGGATGAATTGTGAAGATCAAACATGCGATTTGTCGAAAAAGAACACAATGACAAATTTGTATCACGGTTTGAGCGAAAAGTAAGTTAGATTTATTTTCAGTTTACTTAATCACATTTGTATATATATGTTCTGTTTGTGTAATCAAATTTGACCATATGTTCGACATATTTCTGAGTGCAAATCAGCTCATTGCATGCAGAGGAAAAAACACCTGAATTGATGTCTCTATGTCTTGCTCTAGGCCATCTACTTCGTGTGTCTAATATGTGTGTCATCAATGGTCTTCTCTTCCAGACAGCAAACATAGAGAAAAATCTAACCACACAAAACAATGGTTTGGTTGTCAACAGCGATGGGGTGGACTAGTACAGAATGATTAGAAAGATCATCACCCTTGATTTCCCTAATGAGAAGAAAGTCATGTTGTTCAAGTGCGACTGGTTTGATGTTCCTGCAGCAAATGTGAACAAATCCAGTGGGTACATGAAAGATCAATATGGGATTATTGATATCAATATGTTCCTGCCGCACTTGTCGGACGAGCCATACATGTTGGCAACACAAGCAGAGCAAGTTTGTTTTGTGAAAAGCACAAAGAAGACTAATTGGTGTGGTGTCCTTACAATGAAACCTAGGAACTTGTTTGCCATGCCAGAAGCAGAAGACTCTAAAAATCATGTTGGTTATGCCGATGTGGACTCGCTTTTCGTAGGAGGCGAAAATATGAATGTAGAACACCAAGATGAGAGTTTCACAAATTGGAGTAGGAGTAACCTGGAAGGGGTAAGTGGTGATGCTTCTATAATCGAGGATGCGCGTGCTGCATCCATGCATGAACCTGATGATGACGATGACATACCAGATGAAGACGATTCTAATGATGCCTACATTGATGATGGAGTGGTTGCTCCAATCGATTCGAATGGAGAAGACGATGACGATGATTTCTTTGTGTAGATTGCATTGCTGGAAAACTGTTTCCATTGATATAACAATTGGCATTCACTAAGTATTTGTGCAATGGATTTTTCCTGTAATCAAATTGATTGAATTTTGAATTGCATTACCTATAGTTGAATTTTGCATTCTGTGTGTATTTCTATAATGGATTTCTGCAAAACAGAATTGATGCGTTCCACTATGACTAAGATAATGATTTTTTTGTATAAACTGCATTGCTAGAAAACTGAATTGCATTGAGATAAGGAGTGCATTCACTAAGAATTTGCGTAATGGATTTTGCCTATAATTGTTTATTTCTGCAACGTATAAACTGCATTGCTGGAGAACTGAAATGCATTGATATAACAATTGACAATCACTAAGTATTTGCGCAATGGATTTTTCCAGTAATTCTCTATTTCTCCAATGTATAATTTGCATTGCTGTAAAAATGAATTACATTGATATAACAGTGCATTCACAATACTTCTTAGAAGGACGAAGCAAACTGAGCATATATTGGAATCACATTACCAGATCTTAAGTTTATACAATATGGATAATCCCACTACCATACGAGTGATAAGTGCCACAAAAGTACTTAAGTAATACTGAGTGGATCCATATACTAACTTGTTGCCCCTCATTTGAACAAATTAGAGCAGTGGCATAACTAGGTTAAACTAAACTAACTTGTCCAGAATTATTTATCTAACTAGGTGAATTCATGCCTCCTGAACTTCCCTACTTGTTCTCCTTCGCCCTATACGAGCAGCCTTCTGCTTCTTCCGAGCATCCTTCTGCATCTTCCGCTTCAGAGCATACCGAAGCTTATTCACTATCGCACGGATCTAGAATTTTTACAACGCGGTCATCTAGCCTATTATGGAGCAAAACATCATACAACTAGCACTTGCACAATTTCAACACCATCACATAAGTCAGCTAGCACTTGCAGATTACGAAGCTGGTTGGTTCATTTCCAACATTTTGTTTAACAAGAACACACATTCCCACCATTCAGTTATCATATGGAAATCAAGGTTCATTAGCTAATTAAGGAAATGAACCTCGCCTTGATGCTATTCATAGGTTCTACTTCAGTTTCGCTGACATCCGTGTATGTAATGGTCATGGTCACTTTATTATAATGAGAGGTAGCTTTGATTTCCTTAGTCAAGTTGATAATAGCCGGAGGCTGCACGATGGACGACGCAGTGGTTGCAGAGCGCCGATGGCGCTTGGACGATGGAGGCAAGGTCGCAGAGGGGCTGGGGCGCTTGTAAGTTGGCATTGGTGAGATCGGAGAGCTGCGGAGGGTGGACAACTGCAATAGAGTCATAATAGAAACATACATAATCTGAATTTTGCATTCATGAATTTCAGATTAGAAAGTGTTGTAGCTAGCAAAATACTTATTAAGCAATCACTACAGATATGCATTAATGAAAAACTTTGTTACAAGTGATCATATGCATCCAATTAAAATTGTTCAGTCAACAATTTCCATCAAACTGAAGGATACAAACCCCTTAATTTGGTTTTTCCTACAATTGTTTTATTTTTGCGGCGGGTACTAAGCTAAGCTGCCGCTAAAGTGTCTGGGATGGGGGGGGGGGGGGGGCGCACACAACCCGCCGCTACAAATGGTAACTAGCAGTGGTGGTCATCGTCACCCTCCACTAATATTCACAAGTAGTGGCAGCTTACATTGCGACCCGCCGTTACTTGTGAATATTAGTGGCAGGTGACAATATGGGCTGCCGCTAAAGAGGCCCACCAGTATAAATAGACCCCTCGGGCCACTCACTCTTCCAGTCGAACGGTGGCGGCCCGAAAATGTGGGCATTTTATCAAAACTGAAGGGTGAAGGTTTTTTTTTGTCAAATTTGTTCCCTGAGGTGAGGGCAAAGTATTCCATATGATTTTTTTGCTCTTGTGGTGAAATGATGGAGAATTTTGGCTTTGAATGTTCTATGGTTTTCGTGAAAATTTGGACAAATCCACTTGATTTGAGAAGTTGTGGTTGAAATTTATTGAAATATACCTCATGTTTTTACATCATTAACCCAAATATCATGTTTTTCTAGCCTCTTCTATGTACATTGAACCTAGATCTACCTAAGCTCATGTGTGTGTAGATAAAAGAGAGTGAGAGTAGTGTTTTCGTTTCTTTCGCTTGTTTACACTTTATTTATTCTTTGACATAACTTGGTTACATTGTAATAATATATGCATTTAATTTATATGATCCAATGTTTTTTATTATTTTAATAATTTTGAATTACATTACTTTATAATTATATTTGGAATAATCGATATATAATTTTTATTTATTTATTTTCGTGTAAGGTTTGAGATGGATAGATCTTAGATGTATGAGGCTCTAAGACCACATCCATTCTTTATATGACAAGTCTCTATATTCATCCAGCGCGCTGAGGAAAATGCTAAGCATGAAGGGACCACGGATATATTTTGTGCATGCGTTGATTGTAAGAATGAGAAATTGTTGATAGATAAGGAAGTAATCAGATCACACTTGGTGACCTAGGGTTTTTTTTTTAGAAATACTAGCTGTGGACCAAACATGGTGAAAACATTGAGGAGCCTATAGTTGAGCCGTTTGATTGTGAAGTTGAGGCACAATTTGAAGCAGTCCAGTCTCCCAACAATGCATCCATGGATATGGAAGCCGATTTGATGTTGAGGAATTGTTACGCCACGTTGAGCTGCAAGTGTTACACAATGCAGGTACCACAAAAGGACTTAACAACGTTGCTACCATCGAGAAGGCATTGACGGACTCATTATATGAGGAATCCAAGGGATGTGGTAAAGAGTTACTATGTTGTGTATGATCCTTGAACTGATGAAACTAAAGGCCATGCACGGGTGGTCCGATGCAAGTTTTACAGATTTGTTGGAACTTTTTTTAGATGCTCTGCCAAAGCGTAATTTGTTGCTAAGGACCACCTACCTTGCTAAGAAGCTGATATCACCTTTGTCTTTGGGCATTCAAAAAATTCATGCATGTCCAAATCATTGCATATTATATCGGAAGGAGTACAAGGACGTTGTGAGATACCCAAGGTGCAAAAGCAGTCGTTATAAAAAAAACCACGACTATGATGTAGACACAACCAATGTTGAAATGAAGAAACAAGAAGGGTGGGAAGAGGAAGAAAAAACCTATTGCTGATGAGAGCAACAATAATACGAAGATTCCAGCCTTAGTCACATGGTACCTACCCGTGGTCGATCGCATCAGACGCTTTTTCACCAACCCCAAGGATGCTGCATTGATGACATGGCATGCACAACGCAAGGCTGATGGTATGATTAGGCATCCTTCGAATGGAACCCAATGGCAAACATTTGATGAAAATCATCCGGAGTTCTTTGAAGAGAAAAGGAACATACGATTTGCATTGAGTACCGATAGGATGAATCCTTTCCATAAAATGAGGAATCCGCACAACACTTGGCCAGTCATACTATCATTGTACAACCTTCCATCATGGCTATGTCACAAGCATACATATTTCCTGCTAATAACACTGATCTCTAGACCTAAAAAAAACTAGGAACGACATCGATGTGTTCTTGGAACTGTTAATGGAAGACATGCAAAAACTATGGTTGGGGGGATCCGTATGTGGGATGAGCATAGAAGAGAGCACTTCAATCTCAAGGCCATTATTTTTGTCACCATAAATGATTCCCCTGCACTAAGGGCGCTATCATACTTCGAGAGTGTACCTCCCATCATCCGAAAAGACATTGTACACATGAAACCACTGATTCTTACTGAGAAAACACAGGTATCACGCGATGAAGAGACACCTTGATGGCATAGTTGAGAATGGTGAAGCTCCTCAACGCTGCAACATACGGATTGTATTTGAGATGGTCCAAAACGTAGAAGTTTCTTTTGGAAAGGCAGTGAAGGGAGTGACAAAGTCAAAGGCTCTAACACCTTTTAAGAAATTATCCATTTTCTTCAGATTCCTTGATTATTGGAAAGAATTGGAAGTGATGCATGCACTGGACTTGATGCACATTGGGAAGGGGGTATTTGACAGCACAAGCGGACTTTTCCTTGACCTGCCCCATAAGATGAAGGTTGGACTAAGAGCACATAGAGATCTTGTAGAACTGGGAATAAGGCCAGAGCATCATCCTCAAGATAGACCAAATGGGAAGTACTATCCCTTCCCTGCCGGCTACACACTTATGCGTGAGGAGGAAATGACATTTTGCAAGTGCCTACGTGGGATCAAAGCCCTGGTAGGTTTCTCATCTAATGTTAGGAACCTCGTGAACATGGATGAATTAAAGATAAGTGGATACTATGCTCATAATTGTCACACAATGCTTTCAGTGTTTCTCGCTATCGCCATCGAAGTTGTAAAATTAGACTGGGTCAAGCTGGTCGTAACTCATTTGTGCTACTTTTTTAACATAGTCTCAAAGATGGCGATTAGTAAAGATGACTTAGATGATTTGCGTTTGCGCATGGTAGAGACAATGTGCATTCTTGAGATGTGCTTTCCTCCATCCTATTTTGATACATTGGAATACGTCATGATTGATATTGTTGACCAGATATCTGCCTTAGGCCCCGTCTACCTGCATCATATGTTTCCATTTAAGAGGTTCATGTACGTTATCAAACAATATGTATGAACTCTTCTCGTCCAGAAGGTTCTATGATTGAGGAAAGGGAATGCCCTACATGCACACTGACGACGAAGGGTAATCATGTAATTTTATTCTGTTGTTTACAATGTACTATGCAAATGAAAATGTTTTTTGGAAAATAATGTTATCTATATGTTCGGTAATTTTCATTTAGTATTTTTTTAATTAGTAGTTTTCATTTATTATTTTTTAATTAGTAATTTTCTCTAGTATATGTTTAGTATTTTTTTAATTAGTAATTTCTCTAGTATATCTTATTTTAATTTTCTCAGGTATATTCTCTAAACTAGATTATCTAAAATACAACATAATTAAACTAAAAAAAGAAGAGAGGCGTAGTGGTGGGTGAGAAAGCCACTTGCCCACCTGCTATTTAGCGGCTGGTGAGAAAGCCACCTGCCACCACTTGGCACCCACCTATATAAGCTTGGGCCCAGGGAGTTAGCCCTATTCCCCAGAGCCCAAGCGTTATGATGTCGTCAGGCTGCCAAATTACACCGCCGCCATTAGAGTCATCCCCAAGCCCAAGCGTCATCGTCAAGCACCATCGTCGAGCACCGCCTGGCCTCCCCGAGCGCCGCTCCCTCCCCTCCGCGAGCACCACTCCTCCCTCCACAAGCGCGGCCTCCCTAAGCGCCGCCGCCTCCCTCTCCCCGGTGCCGTCGTCCCCGAGCGGCCTCTGCCTCCTCTCCCCTACCCGAGCCCAAGCGCCGCCCCTCCCGGAGCGCGGCCTCCCCTCCCCGAGCGCCCCTCCCTCCCTCCTCCCCTGTATGTCCTCTCTCTCTCTCGCCTTTTAGTTGTTAGGTTTAGGGTTAGTTACTTAGTATTATTAGCTTAATTTAGTATTACTAGCTTAATTAGTGTTTAATTTAGTATAATTAGTTTAATTTAGTGTAATTATTTTAATTTTTGTGCTAGTTAGAGTTTAATTTAGTATATGTAGCTTAATCTAATGTTAATTTAGTATAGTTAGCTTAATTTTGTGTTAATTTAGTATAATTAGCTTAATTTTGTGTTAATTTAGTATACTTAGCTTAATTTAATGTTTAATTTAGTACAATTAGCTTAATTTAGTGTTAATTTAGTATAATTAGCTTAATTTAGTGTTAATTTAGGATATTTAGTTTAATTTATTATTTAATTTAGTATACTATCAAGAGATAATCTCGATAGTAGTTCTAGGTATGCGTATGAGTATGAAAGTCGATGGACACAGGACACAGGGTTTATACAGCTTCGGGCCTCCCTATGGATAACAAACCTACGTCCTGTTTGGTGCTCTTGTATTGCTAGGGTTCGCATTAGGGCTAGGGTTCCCAATACGAGTTCTGATGATGCCGAAGACCCCCTGTCCTCCTTATATATCCGAAGGGCAGCAGTTTACATGGAAATCTATCATTTAGTTACAGTCGATTCTATCTGTACACCGTATCTATTAACCTAACTTCCTGTCTACTCACAAACAAATATCCAGGTAGCTATCTTCTGGGTCTTAATATCCAGTACTTCATAATTGAGCACCCAGTCCACTCGGCCATATAGCCGAGTGGATATGTACCCCGGGTACATATGTCCCACAGTAGCCCCCAAGAACTTTCCAATTTTGAGTCAATTTATCTTGATGCCCTTCAAAATTGAAAAGTACTTCACTTGACATATATTTGAAGCCTTCTTTCTATTCAGTCGTATAAACAACCATACTTAATGTTTACGGCCTCCAATTCAAAATTAAAACACTTCATAAATCTGAAAATTAAAGATGAAATATCTGTAACCTGTCGTAGCCCCTAGCTCAAAAGTTATTTTTAGAAAAAATAGCTTGTGAGCCAAAAACTGTTAAAAATTGGTACTTATATCAGAACTTCCTAGAAAATATCCTTTAGGATTGACACTAACACTCCCTCCGACTGGTATGATACGAGAAGCAGCCCCCAAGATTGGTGTTGCCTCCTTTTCCTAAATAGTATTTAAAATTTTTGTACGACAGCCTCCAAGAATGATGCTGCCACTTTATCCGATTGGTTTCAGTAATCAATCACCAAAAATACTTACAATATAATTATCCATGACAAGGCTACCAATGTTCCAAGTGATAACCAACCGAGGTCGTAGCCATTTGCATTTAATGCCCGCGAACAGTGTGTTGGTGAAAATTGCGTGGTTGTTGTGTCGCTTAGGTTATATAGGTCATATATAATAACCCCATCATACCTTGAGAACACTAACTCTTCCACTTCCACTCTTTCTCTTGCTGCCGCCAGCCGCCACTAAAGAAAACCTAGATCCACTCTTCCAATCTACATCTTTCACCAAGAACTTGTGTCCATTTCGCCACATACACACACTGTGATGGCGCCGAAGCGTTCATGCTCCTCCTCCAAGGCCTCCAAGAAAGGAAAAAGCTCGCCTGTCCGTGCAGAAGATGATGCAGCATTTCATATTCCTGAAGGAATGAAAGAGTTCCCTGCATCAATCATGGATAAAGAGAGGATTAACAAACTGGTGATTGACGACATTCTCCGAGATCAAGAAACGGTGGACTGGATCAAAACCCCAGGCCAGACATTTCCTCAGTCGCATGTTGATCAGACCTTGGTCTTCGCATCTTTTTTGTATCACGGATTAGATTTTCCTTGTTCAGATTTTGTCGCGGTCTGCTTTACTTCCATGAAATTAGTTTGGTGAATCTTAATCCAAACTCCATTCTTCACATCGCTATCTTCATCCATTTCTGTGAGATCTGCATTGGAATCCATCCTCATTTTGATCTGTTCTAGGAGTTGTTTTTCTTGAAATCTAATAGCAAATATGTTATCGAAGGCGTCGGCTTTCATCTCCGAAATAAAACAAAATACATAGAAGTCCCACTTTCGACCACTAACAAAGGATGGCATGCTGAATGGTTTTTTTCATTGTAACCACGCGCCTCCATTGCTGGAGTTTTCTGCAGAACCACCAGCGCCACGACTTACATGGATCGAAAGGGCCTCCCTAGAGAAGAAAGAAGAAGTCGAGAAATTGCTCAAATTTATAACGCAACTGAAAAATGACCATCTAACTGGTGTGCATGTTGTGACGAGTCATTTACCGACGCGTGCAACAAATGAAAAAATGCCATCATCCCGACTGGATGTTCAACATGGAGGCCGACCCCACAGGTGAGGTCGTTGATGCTATGTCTGACAGGGAATTACATGAAAGATTATCGAATATCTTCTCCTCTTTGCTGAATTGGGTTGTGTCCAATAAAAAATTTGGATTAAACTCAACAAAAAACCAAAATCAGGTATGAAATCTTCCCTATAAATTGCTCATATATGATCTGAAGACTAGATGTCCTTCTAATTCTGATATAATGCACTTTGCAGAGTTTGGATCATTTCCAATCTATCCCTCCTTTGCCTCCCCTAGCTAGTGAAGGGTCGGAGGAGCAGTCTCCTACTGCTAAACGCCAACAAGCACTCATCGAAGAATCCTTATTTGGTAGGATAGCTCGTCTCCAACGAGAAGAGGAAAAGAAGACGATCGCCAAGTCAGATGCTACTCGACAAGATCAAGGGACCACCTCAAAAGGTGGAGCTAATAAAGGCCGCACTCGGCCGAGTGATCCAAGTGCTAAATCATCTGCCACTGCCAGCAGATCCGAAGCCGAGAAGTCCGCACAAGGTATCCGGGCTAAAATTTAAACGACGCCCAAATTAAGTGTTCTTCATGCCATATATTTGTGATATATGGACGATATGAAAACAAATAAAAGATATTCGTTTCGCAGATCTACTGGCCCTGCATCATCAGAAACAGTTGGGTCAGAACTAAGGACAATTCCCGAGCAGCATACATCATCAAAGCCAAATCCTGGGTTGGTTGATGGGAATACCGGGCATCAATCGGTCAAGACGTCGAGTGGTCATAAAGAACACCCCGTACCCGATCAACATGATCTTAACGTGCCGATCGCAACAAATGTTGAAAGATACCCTCCTCCCCCTGTAATGGAGGAAGAATCTACTTTTATCCAAGAAGAAGTGGCAGAGCCATCATACGACCACGAGATAGGTCCAGAAGAAGATCCATTTCCAACACCCATTCATCATCATATGAAGAAAAGAGTCCCAATGCCTGATCAAATCAGGACCATATACCATATAGTGGCCTGTGCCACCGTGGGGCTGGATGAATCGGAAGAGCTTGAAGAGATGAAAATATTTGAAGAGCTCACAACGCAAGCCCATTTGTCCTATCAGGTATGCTCGCTCCCCAGTCTGTGCTTATTGCCATAGCCCTCTTTATAAATGCATTGTCCTAACATTCATGTTTATGTCATAGAAATTGAAAAAACACAGAGAAAATAAAAGCAAGCTCTTGAAGACCGTGCAGAACACCTGTGCTAGAGTTGATACTAAAAATCAATTAGCACGAGAAAGGTTCGAAGTGAGCCGCCTTGCTTCAGAACTACAACCACGTTCATCCCAGGTGGATGAATTGTCGTTCAAAATTGCAGGTACGCAATATATTATTACCTATTGCCCACGCTGTGACCCGTATGTTCACATGTTTTCTTTGTGACAGAATTATCCAACGAGCTTGCTGCCAAGGAGAAGGACAAAGCCAACTCGGCCCTCCTAATTGCTAGTTTGAATAATCGTTTAAAGGCATTCAAGGCTTTAGCCAACATAATCGACAGCTTGAAGAAGCAAATTGAGACACTAAAAAATCAACTGCAAGCATCAAAAAGTTTGCAAAACAATTTCGAGGAATTAAAAGGCTTTAAGAAAATGGATGAACTAAGTGCCGAATGGAAAAAGAAAGCTCAAAGTATGTTGTCATAACCTCTCCGCCTTACTAATACTAGCTGCCAACTCACTCTGCATTTAACAGTGGCCCAAGAAAAAGTCAAAGAATACAAGAAGAGGAATGCCGAGCTGGAAAAGGGTGTAGCCGAGTCAGAAATGATTTTTGAGAGGGCAGTAGAGGAGCTGAATAAGTTTAAAGAAACATTCAAACAAACTAAAAAGCTGAAAATGACTTCAGAGAAAAAGGCGCAATTCTCGAAGAAGAAAAGACTAAAGTCCTAAAGTCGAGAAACACTTGAGAGGTAAACAATTATTTCTGAAATACCTTTACCACCATGTCCTTGTTTTGTAGGTCACTATTAATAGACCTGTCTGTGTAGGATCAAAAAGGCTTATGAACTTGTGCAAAAGAAATTTGTTGAACGTGACCAAAATCTTCGCTGGTCTCTTGCAGCTCTACAAAAAGATGCCGAGGTGGTTGCTCCATATTTCATTCCTGAAGAAAAGCCTCCAAAATGCCGTGACCTTAGTACTCCGTTACAAGATGTCCCCAGCAGGATTCGGAAGCATTCTGGCCGTATTGCAGGTCTGGCGGGTGCTCAAGTTCTGGCGATTGCTAAATTGCATATTCCCGACATATGGCTGGAGACGGTTGCAGAAGGTTTTCAGGAAGACCTTAGTGACAAATAGTGCGAAACTCTAGTAGCCAATGCTTAGAGCACGGCCAATACATTATTTGACCAAATAGAGTTGAACCCATTACTAGGAATGTAATGAAACATGTGGTGCGGATGATTAAACTATGATTCATGACCAAATGATGTAATGAACACATTTAACCTAATAGATCCACGGCATCTTGATCTACTACTAGTGACCTAGTAAATACTTGGGCCATGTTGCTTTGTCATGCATTGTTTGAACTCGTGTTAAACACTCACAACCAATAAATGCCGCATTCAGCGCTCTAAATCAACCCCCTAATAACCGATATGAACCATGGAGACTAAGAACCCACTCGGTCAAGCATATGCGAATTAGGAAAATCGACTCTGTCGTGAAAAAACGACATGAACCCTGGAGACTAAGAACCCACTTGGTCAACATGTGCCAGTTGTGGTAATACTGAGAGGCATAAGCTGAGTCATGACTAAATTAACACATTAAAAATAAGTCAATTAAAGATTATATGACAAATTATCATGACCGCATAGTAGTTATTATTGATAATATGAAATTATACAATAATAAAGGGAAACAAATAAATTACTAATGCTAAGCGTGAAAACGATGTAGCTGAGCTATGTTCCAAGAGCTAGGGAGGTCTGATCCATCTTCGCGCATCAATCGATAAGTGTCCGGCCGAGTGACCTCCTTAACAATGAAAGGGCCCTCCCATAGAGCCGATAGTTTGTGCTTGCCAAAAGTGGACTGCACTTGTTTTAATACTAGATCGCCGACTGCAAAATCCCGCGTTCTGACATTCTTGTTGTGATAATGTCGGAGGCTTTGCTGATATTTGGCCGACCGCATCAGGGTTGCGTCCTGTTTTTCTTCCAATAGGATGAGGTCGTTACATCTGCCTGTATTGGAGGACTCTTCCTCATACGCTGCCATGTGCAGTGAAGTAAACAATACCTCAGTTGGCAACATCGCCTCTGACCCGTAGACTAACAAGAACGACGAGTGTCCTGTTGCCCGACTGATGTTAGTCCTAAGCCCCCACAACACATATGGCAACTCTCGAACCCATCGTCGAGCATATTTCTCTAATCTATCGAATATGCGAGGCTTAATTCCTGATAATAAGAGACCATTCGCTCGCTCGACCTGGCCATTACTCTATGTGTGGGCCGTAGAAGCGTAGCCGATCTTAAATCCTATCTTCGTCACGAAGTCCTTAAACTCTTGTGCTATAAACTGACTGTGTTGTCAGTGATGATCTTGTGGGGGGCACCGAACCGAGTTACTATGTCCGTCATGAACTCTACAGCCGTCTTTGGTGAGATCTTGCCAACTGGTTTTGGCACGATCCACTTGGAGAATTTATCCACAGCCACAAAAGATGGGTGAAACCACCCTGAGCCTTCTGGAAGAGACCAACAATCTCCAAACCCTACACTGATAAAGGCCACATTATGGGAATGTTCTGTAGCTCGGTAGCTGGCATGTGCTTCTGTCAGGCAAAGAACTCACAACCTTCACACCTTCGGACGATGTCTTTGGCATCTGCACGCGCAGTTGGCCAATAAAAATACACTCACATGGCTTTAGCAGCTATTTTCGATGGACCCACATGATTTCCACATATGCCAACATGAATCTCTTGCAAGATGACCATGCCCTCCTCTTGTGATAAGCACTTCAACAACACTTCATAGGTGCTTTGCCTATATAAGAGATGGTTAATGACGCAGTATGATCGGTACTTGCGAATAATACGTAGGGCCTCTTCTTTGTCGGTGGGCAGGGTCCCCTTTTCCAAGTATTCAATGTAAGGAGGGCGCCAATCAACCTCCACTACAGCCACCTGGAGTGCTGCCGCTTGGTCAGCTGCAGCCTGTGCCACGACTTGCTGTGTTAGTACAGATGGCTTTTATAATTCATCGAGAAATACTCCATTAGGTAACTTAGCTCGGCTGGACCCAAGTTTGGCCAACTCATCTGCCTCCTCATTATATTTCCGGAGGATGTGCTTGTACTCGATGCCATCGAACTTGTCTTCTAGCTTCCGACTCAACGCACTCCTTGGTCACCTGATTAATTACAAGCACCAAGTCTCCTGAAATGCTGAGCCTTTTGACACCGAGTGACATGGACATCCTCAAGTCGTATAGTAGCACCTCGTATTCCGCTGCGTTATTAGATGCTCGAAAGTGCATGCGGTGGACATATTTCATCTTGGCACCATATGGGGATGACAACACCACTCCTGCCCCGGCGCCCTCCAGCTGCAAGAAGCCATCAAAAAACATTGTCCAATAGGTTAATTCCTATGGGGTTGGTGGCAATTTGACCTCCATCCATTCGACGATAAAGTCTGACAGCACTTGGCCCCTGATCGTGTCTCACGGTTTGAAAGCTATGTCGTACGCACCAAGCCCAACAGCCCACTTGGCAATTTTTCCGGTAGCATCCCGATTATGGAGCAGATCACCGAGCCCAAAAGATGTATGAACCTTAATCGGGTGGTCTTCAAAATAATGCTTCAACTTGCGAGACGTCATCAATAGAGCATCGACTAACTCTAAAGCTAGATGTACCACACCTTGGTTACCGACAGCACTTCACTGACAAAGTACACTGGACACTGCACCTTTTGAGCCTTGCCATCTTCCGCCCGCTCGACCACCAGCATGGTGTTGACAACGTATGTGGCCTTGGAAACCTTCTTGGGGGGAGAGTCAAGGTTGGCCTCCTCCGCCTTTGCCACTTCCAGCTTCAAGTCGGCGAGCTCGGACGCCATCACCTTCTTCTCTGCCAGCTCACAACTCTAGAAGTTGCAGTCGTACGAAGTCTCCACGTCTGAGCGTAGCGAGATAACTCCGTTCGGCCCTGGCAGCTTCATCATCATGTAGGGATAGTGTGGTGCGGCCATAAACATAGCAATAGAGGGTCGCACAGTAACGGCGTGGAAAGTGGAGTCCAAATATGCAACTTTGAAGGTGACACGCTCCGTTCTGTAGTTCTCCCAAGTGCCAAAAGTGACCGGCAGAGTGATTTGTCCTAATGGAACTGTCTGCATGCGTGGGATGACTCCATGGAAGGGTGACCGACTAGGCCTAAGGTCGGTCAGGGGTATGCCAAGTTTGTTGAAGGTCTGCACGAAGAGGATGTCCAAACTACTTCCACCATCTACTAGCACTCTGTGGAGCCGCACCCAGTTCACAGTCGGTGATAACACCAAGGGATATTTGCCGGGACGAGGGATGTGGTCCGGGTGGTCTGACCGATCGAAGGTTATCGGGACCTCGGACCACCGCAGATACTAGGGCACGGTCGGTGAGACCGAGTGGACCTCTTGGTAAAGGATCTTCTGTTGGCGGTTCAAGTCGACGAAGGATCTGCCGCAAACATAGTTGACCTCGCGCTCAGGGTGCAGGAACTCCTCCTTGTCCTCGTCGTCCTTGTCCTTGCCTTTCTTGTCGCCCTTGTTGACCCAAGGGCGCTCACTGTAGACTTTCAGAGCGTGGTGCGCGAAGCTCTTCAACTTGAAGCACTCCTTAGCCTTATGAGCACCATTATGTAGCAAGGAAGGGCCTTCAAGCATCTTGTCGAAGTCATCCTGAGTGACTTGCCTCCTCTGGTTTGGTTGCTCAGTATTAGCGACCATCCTGTCCAGCTTGTGCTTCCTGTTACCGTCTTTGTTGTAGTTATACGCTCCCGACTGGTTGCGGTTCCGCGGTGCCTCTTCCTTGTACTGATGTACTTGGAAAAGGGCCGAGTTGTCGGCTATATATTTGTCTTCCATGGTGAACATCTCCTTGTCTATCAGGCTTCCGGCAGCATCCATCCTCCCTATTTTCTTCATCAGGTCGTCATCACAGAGTCCAGCCTAGAAGGTGGCGACGACCTGAGCGCCTGAGATGTTTGGGATGGTATTCTTCACCCGACAGAAAAGCTGGATGTACTCCCATAGTGGCTCTCTGTCCCGCTGCTTAATCCTAGCAAGCTCCTAGTGATTACCGGGCCTGTCGAACATCACCTTCAAGTTGGTGGTAAACTACCTGCACAGTTGATTCCAGGAATCAATGGAGTTACTTGGTAGGTTTGTAAGCCATGTCCTGACCGCCGGAGTCAGGCATACGTGCAAGTAATTGGCCATGACAAAATTGTCGCCTCCGAGTGCTCGGATGGCAGTCGAGTAGACATGAAACCAGACATGCGGATCTGTCTTGCCGTCGTACTTCTCAATGCCGAGTGGTTTAAAGCCAGTTGGCCAGCTGACGGTGCATAGTTCTCGGGTGAAGGCTCTGATGCCAACCTCGTCATCATAATCCTCAAGGAGCGGGGACCACTCCTATTTGCAACCAGCTTCTTGCCGATGTTGATCCTCACGTCGTCCATCGTTTCGGTGACCTTGATACGGATCATCCCGGGGCGGCTCCCTTTGGTCGTCATGTTCGTAATAATGATCATGAACGAAACCACAATGATGTCATTCATCCTTGTATTCTCGGTGGGCCGCCTCATCCCATTCCTGATGCCTATTGTCCAGTCGGATGGGGGCATCACGCTGTGGTATGCCGTTGCGATGGTTGGTCTGTGGGCTCTGAACGTGGTAGTCCGCAACGGGCCGGTGACGTGGTTCAATCACGCGGGGTAGCCTATCAATCGTTCTGCCGCCGTTCTCTTCTCTCCTGACTAGGTACTGAGCTGGCAGCACCGGACGGCATTGTGCTAGGCGTAGAATGTGTCGCATGCATCTCCAGCACAGCTGCAACCATGATATGCCCTTTCTGCTTGTTGACCTGTGGTGTCAACTCTGGATTGGCATGGAGCATTGGCTTTAATGAGTTCAGTAAGGTTATCGTGGCCGTGATGTTGTGTTGCGGGGTTTTAAAGACCTCCTCACCATCCATTTGTAAGGTGAGTTCACCCATATCCAAGTGTTGTACTACTCTCGATCTAGTATATCGGTCGCGCGTCCGCCGGGGCTGAGGGGTCTCAGTTTTCAGGTCATCGCCTTCAAGTTCAGTCTCGTGTCTGTCATGGAGGTGAACCTCAGCCCTAGCAACTGCCACCGCTGAAGTCTCAACGCCGCTAGCTGGAGCCGCCAATGCCACCATGAAGACCTCATGATTGCCAAACGAGTGGCTTTCTGAATCACTCAGCTCCTCGATCAAGTCCAAGATTGACTCGTGATCGGCGTCGATTGTTGCCACTAGTCGTGATCCAAGAAAAATATTGGAATCTTCATCCAACTCCCCTGTGTAGGGAATCAGGATATCAACCGATTATGTGTTCTAGTCGGCCAGGCTTGCCGGCGTGTCAGTCATGGACAATGCTGAGATGTGACCCTGGAGGGTTTTCATCTGGAGGGCACGATACTCCGCCGCCACGTTGTTGATGCCGAGCAGGAATCGGTGCGTTAGGCTGATCTTGTGATTGACAAGTGAGGCTTTACTGATGCCTAGATCTGAAGGCGCGACAACCACCGAAAGGGCCACTGGATCCTACTTGACGACGCTCCTGCTCTGATCGGCAACGAAGCAGAAAGTGCCAAAATGAATCTTGTCTCCCGGGACAAACTTGACATCGAGGAAAGCCATCGATTTCAACAGAACTTGAACTCAACGTTGCCCCTTCCTGGCACGCCAACTATCAAGAGATAATCTTGATAGTAGTTCTAGGTATGCGTATGAGTATGAAAGTCAATGGACACAGGACACAGGGTTTATATAGGTTCGTGCCTCCCTCAGGATAACAACTTTACGTCCTGTTTGGTGTTCTTGTATTGCAAGGGTTCGCGCTGGGGCTAGGGTTCCCAATACGAGTTCTGATGATGCCGAAGACCCCCTGCCCTCCTTATATATCTAGAAGGCAGAAGTTTGCATGGAAATCTATCATTCAGTTACAATCGATTCTATCTATGCATCGTATCTCTTAACCTAACTTGTGGTCTACTCATAAACAAATATCCAGGTAGCTATCTTCTAGGCCTTAATCTCCAGTACTTCATAATGAAGCCCCCGGCCCACTCGGCCATATAGCCGAGTGGATAGGTGTCCCGGGTACATTTGTCCCACATATACTTAGCTTAATTTAGTGTTAATTTAGTATACTTAGCTTAATTTAGTTTTAATTTAGTATAGTTAGCTTAATTTTAGTGCTAATTATTTTAGTATACTTAGCTTAATTTAGTGTTAATTATTTTAGTATAATTAGCTTAATTTAGTGTTAATTATTTTAGTACACTTAGCTTAATTTGTCTCTCACTCTCTCTTACCTTATCCTCTCATCTCTTGTCTCTTTATCTCACTCTCTCTCTCTCTCACTCAAACTCAAACCCATTCTCCATTCGCTTAGTGTTAGTATCTTATTTTTATTCCAATTAGAAATTGAGAGCAAGATGCCATCAGAGAATCCGGAACACACCCTCATCCAATACACATATGCATCTAGATCTAGGGGAGAATCCGGAACACACCCTCATCCAATACACATATGCATCTAGATCTGGGGGATAGTCTTCTGATCATTCCAAATCTAGCGGACATTGGGAAGAATCGGAGGATCTGTTTCCCCAGCCATATCCGGAATGCCGAGTGGGGAGCTCGGACCCTGATTACATGCCTCAAGAGCAGGTATAATGTTAGAGATGCATTTCTAAATTTTTTGGAGAATTGTCTCTTTCATTTATGCAACTAAATTCTATTTCTTATAACTCAGGCTCATCAACGAAGTGTGCGGCAATTGTTCACAACTGAGGAGGAAACCAATGTGACCCCTCAGGAGCCCTCTGAATCTAACAGAAACAAACGCAAGCGTGGTGAGCACTCTACGAATAAGGCAGAGGGTATCTATGAGGTTCTTTCACTTGAACCTAAAGACGACATGTCGGTGGAATGCCCAGATGTCCATGCAAAATGGCGGAACCGTTGCAATAAAGTACCGAGGGATCTATGCAAGATTTACTTGGATGGATTGGCATTCAGTGCCATTGGAACAGAAAACTGAGATGTGGTCAGAGGTTAGAAAAACAATCCTATTGCAACCAGCAGACGTTGAGAGAACTAATATGGCAACATTTAATACTCTCAGTCATATCTTTCGAGATTACAAGTCTCATCTCAACTGCAACTATGTCAATAAAAATCAAACCCCATTAGATAAGCATGTACATATTAGTTAACAGGATTACGACCTCTTTGTTGCACAGAAGACCTCTAGTGAGGCCAAGAATTTTAGCGACAAGATGTTGTTGCTCAATAAGAAGAACAAGTACAAGACACTATTCGGGTCGGGCGGTCACAGGAAGAAAATTCTGATCTGGAGGGAAATGGAAGAAAAGAACCACACGACTGGGAAATTTAGGGAAGTGGCATGCCTCGAGGAGCGTGCAAGGAATTGGATATATGCTCACTCAGAGATCACTAATGAAGGTGAGATTATTGTGAAAGACCCAGACATAGAAGAAGTGGTGCAAGGCTTGACAGGTACCATGATGGCTCAAATAGAGAAGGGACTATTTTCATCTGTGTACCATATGGACCATAATGCGGGGGCTTGCTCGATCTTCTCGTTGTAGGATCTAGGGATAACTTGACCCGTGAATCCTAACAAATCGATGGCACCAATAGCCGCTAGAACAACAACCTAGGACAAATTATTTTGCCCAACAATACGCTTTGGTCGATGCCTAACCTGAACCACGTAAAGGAGAGGCGATGCTCTTGCAAATCACAAGGAAACAGAAGAACAAGTGGTCGAGAAAACTCCCAATCCTCATGGGGGCAATAATGGCACAACCCTAAGGACAAGCGCACTTGGCATATCTATTTTTCTGAGTTTAAGTCGTGGTTAGGGTTTCCAGTAGGTGCACAAGTGTTATTTATACAAGGAACATCACTCCTAGTTGGGTTGGGTCCTTTCTAAAGATCCCAACTCGAAATATACAGACTTGGAATAGTTTACCGGTCTCTGGAACAGACTTCACCAAAATGAGCATAACTCTGTCCACAGAGCTCCAATTGATGCGCCATTTCTTGCATACACTTGAAGGCCTCTCCATCCATGTATAATACTTGGGGTGTTACCACTCAGAATGATACAAAATTTGTCATAAAGTTGAAGGACATAATCTAGACATTAGCACATCGACTTCAATTGTCACTCTTTGGCATCAAGTGACCACCACGTCTTGGATCTATGCTTCAAACCTGAGCATAAGTAATGCACCCCCATTAGGTAGTACATGACTCTTATGAGAGGCATGTTCACAATGATTAAGGAAAAGATTCACCTCATATTGTAATTATTTCGCTTTGACTCGAGTCATTAGTCTCTCATAGGTGTAGTCGTGATATTGAACATCTTATTCAATATTTGTCAATGCAATGTCATGATAGATGTCCTCATCATCCTCCCCTTCTTCAAAAAGAGTCGACTTTGACTCTGATTGATCATGACCATGGAATGGATACAAATCAGCGACGTTGAAAGTGTTGCTAGCTGCATATTCATCTCCCGGAAGCTCTATCTTGTAGGCATTGTCATTTATTCTTGCATGGACCTTGAATGGGCCATCACCTCGGGGCAACAACATAGACTTTGGTTTCTTCATAAATATGTCCTTCTGAAGGTGAACCCAAACAAAGTCACCGGGCTCAAAGATCACCTTCTTGTGATTCTTGTTTGCCTTTGCAGCATAGTAATTTGATTTCTTCTCAATCTCTTACTTGGTGTTCATGTGGATTTTCTTCACATAGTCAGCCCTCTTGGAGGCCTCCATGTTTGCATGTTCTTGAAGTGGAAGTGGCAGTAAGTCGAGTGGTGTGATGGGTTTGAAACCATACACAACTTCAAATGGACACATCTGCGTTGTTGAGTGGACTGCCTTGTTATATGCAAACTCAACATCTGGCAAGCAATCCTCCCACTCCTTTAGGTTCTTCTTGATCATTGTTCACAGCAACATGGAGAGTGTACGGTTCACCACCTCTGTTTGTCCATCTATTTATAGATGACATGTTGTTGAAAACACTAACTTTGAGCCCATCTTGGCCCACAAAGTCTTCCAAAAGTAGCTCATGAACTTCACATCTCGGTCTGAAACAATGGTCCTGGGCACACCATGTAATCTCACAATTTCCCTGAAAAATAGTCACATGCGACGCATCATCGCTCTTATGACAGGGAATAAAATGTGCCATTTTAGAGAACCTATCCACAACAACAAAACTGAATCCCTCCCTTTATTAGTTCATGGTAATCCTAAAAGAAAGTCCATGCTTATGTCTTCCCAAGGTGCATTGGGGGTGGGGAGTAGAGTATACAAACCGTGGGGGTTCAGTTTTGATTTAGCCTTGTGGCAAGTTGTACACCGCTGCACAAACCTCTCCACATCACGCCTCATCTTTGGCCAACAGAAGTGATTACTCAACAGCACGTAGGTCTTTTCTCTTTCAAAGTGACCCATCAAACCACCCATGTGTGATTCCTGCAACAAAAGCAAATGAATGGACGAATCTGGAACACACAATTTGTTAGCTCGGAACAAGAACAAATCATGCAAATGGTACTTGTCCCACCCTTTTCCTTCTTGACATTTCAAGTATGGTTCTGCAAAAACAAGGTCAGCAGCATATAATTCCTTTATGTTCTCCAATCCTAGAACCATAACCTCCAATTGATTAAGCAAAACACTTTTTTGTGATAAAGAATCAGCAACAACATTTTCTTTCCCTTTCTTGTACTTAACAACATAGGGAAAAGACTCAATGAGCTCAACCCACTTGGCATCCCTGTGGTTCAGTTTCGCTTGGGCTTTCAGGTATTTTAAAGCCTCATGATCAAAGTGAATGATAAATTCTTTAGGCCAAAGATAATGTTGCCAAGTTTCAAGCACACGAACTAGAACATATAATTCTTTGTCATAAACAGGATAATTCAGATGAGCACCACCAAGTTTCCCACCAAAATATGCTATGGGTTTGCCTTCTTGCATCAAGACACCACCTATGCCTATCCCACTAGCATCACATTCTATCTCAAAGGATTTATTAAGATCAGGTAAAGAAAGCAATGGGGCTGAAGTTAAACATTTCTTTCGCTCTTGAAATGCAGCTTCTTGTGACTTACCCCACAAAATTCAACACCTTTCTTGGTTAGCTCATTTAATGGAGTTGCAATGGTGCTGAAATTCTTCACAAAGCGCCAGTAGAAGCCGACAAGACCATGAAAACTTCTCACTTGGATCACATTGATAGGAGTTGGCCAATTCTTGATAGCTTCGACCTTGGATTCATCCACCTCCACCCTCTTTCCTGAAACAACAATGCCCAGGAACACAACCTTGTCGGTGCAGAATCTGCACTTTTTTAGGTTAGCATACAATTATTCAGTTTTAAGCACCCCCAACACCATTTTGATGTGTTCAACATGTTCTTCCATGGTGCGGCTATATATCAATATGTCATCAAAATAAACCACCACAAATTTTTCAATGAAAGCCCTCAAAACATGATTCATTAAACGCATAAAAGTGTTAGGTGCATTAGTTAAACCAAAAGGCATCACCAACCACTCATACAAACCAAATTTTGTTTTAAAGGCTGTTTTCCATTCATCTCCTTCATTCTAATCTGATGGTATCCACTACGTAGGACAATTTTAGAGAAAATAACAACACCGCTAAGTTCATCAAGCATGTCATCAAGCCTAGGAATGGGATGATAATATCGGATAGTGATATTGTTAATAGCTCTACAATCAACACACATTCTCTAAGTTCCATCTTTCTTTGGAACAAGAATAATAGGGACAACACAAAGACTAAGACTTTCACGTACGTACCCTTTGTCAAGTAGTCCTTGCACTTGTCGCTTAATTTCCTTTGTTTCTTCTGGGTTGGTGCGGTACGGTGGCCAGTTTGGAAGAGAAACTCCAGGAATGAGGTCAATTTGATGTTTAATCCCACGAAGTGGGGGTAGGCCAGCTGGTACCTCCTCCGGAAAAAACATCATTGAATGTCTGCAACACAATGGAAACAATACTATGAAGAGAGGTCATGTCGTTAGTGGAAAGAATTGCATCTTTGTACAAGAGTACAAAATGCGTTATGTTGGGATTTTCTCTCATGTCTCTCATCTCAGATTTGGGGCTATAGCAAACATACTTTTTCTCTCATGCTCTCTTTTTCCACTCATGTTTGGCTTCTGGTGCTCAATCATCGATTTGTGGACATCACTATTGTTTTTCTTTTCTCTCTCACGCTCACTCATTTTCTTTTGCATGTTGGCTGCTATGATTTGAGTGGGAGTCAAGGGCAGAAGCTTGACACCTTTCCCTTGCCATTTGAATGCATATGTGTTGTCTTGGCCATCATGTAAAGCATGCCTATCAAATTGCCATGGCCTCCCCAACAACAAGTGACAAACCGTCATGGGCACAACATCGCACTCAACGGTGTCGGTGTAATCATGTAGGCTGAAAGTGACACTCACCATATATTGCACCTTGACATCTCCATAATCGCTGAACCATTACACATGATAAGGATGGGGATGTTTTATCATGGTCAGCCCCAATTTATCACATATTTCTTTGCTAGCAAGGTTATGGCAGCTACCAGCATCAATTATCAATTTGACCAACTTGTTGTTTACCTTGGCTTGGGTCTGAAATAAGTTGAACTTTTGTGCTTGTTCTTCATCTTTGAGTTGAACAAATATTACTTTGGTGACCACAATGGTGTTACCAGCTTCAAAAGTATAGTTTTTGTAGTCACCTTGTTCAGATTCTTGTGCATCATCAAACTTGTCATTTTTAGCAGCAGTTTCACAATCATCTTCACTAGCGGAATCATATTCTCCACCTTCCATAACAATCACAACTCGATTGTTTGAACAGTCCTTGATGACATGGCCTCGACCCAAGCACTTGAAACATTGAATTCCACTACTCCTAGAGGTGGAACCAACTATAGTATTGGCCTTTGATGATGTTGGCTAGCAGATTTCTCTATATTTGGAGATGCATTAGATTTTTCAGCACTGGTGGAACGATTATTAGAATTGGAGCTTGAACCGGATGAAAATATGCCTCGTCCCAAATCAAACCTTGCTGTTTTTGGAGCATTTGATGACCCTCTTGAGCTGAAAGTTGAGGTCTTATTTGGTTTAGCATCATCAAGCAATTGCCTTTCAGTTGTTTGGGCAATGTGTACTAGCTCCACCACGTTGTTGTAGGTCTGAAATTCCACAACATGTTATATTGGTTTGTTCAAACCGGACACAAAAAGTGCCATGGACTGCTCTTCATCCTCATGCACATGAGCTCTAATCATGGCCTGCTCCATCTCCTTGTAGTATTCCTCCACATACTTGCTTCCTTGCCTCAAATTTTGCAGCTTGTCAAAGAGGTCACATTTATAATGTTTTGAAATAAAATTTGCTCTCATTTCCCATTTCATTTCAACCCATGTTGCCACTGGAAGTTCACCACTCTCCTCTCTTTGGTTCTGAATTTGTTCCCACCAAATGAGAGCATATCCATCAACCTTCAACTCCCATGTGAGATATGCATCATGATCAGATGTGCCTTCAAATTTTGGCATGCTGAATTTTAGCTTCTCAAACTTTTCTTCATTGGGCTGATCATGGTTAACATTGCAATGATGATGAAATTGTCATTGCGATGTAATTTGAAAGTATCTTGATCAGTTTCATCAGCACCATCATCACCACCCCCATGGCCTCTTCCTCGATCGAAAGCATCACCACCTCTTCCACCACCACGCCCTCGTCCATGGGCATTCTTTCTTGCTTGCTCTTCCCGCTGCAGTCGGGCTGCAGATTCTTCATCGGTCTCATCTAGCTCTACTTCATGACTACCTGCAGTACCTTGTGCCTTCAATGCCATCACAACTTCAGCAACCATGCTTGCTTGGATAGTAGTCATGTTCTCATTGAGTTGTGCATTGAAGTCTTGCACTAGCTTTTATAGTTGCTCTTGTGTGACATAGCTCGGTTGCTCTCCTTCTCCACCTGCCATAGTTAGTTGGTAAAATAAAAGACTAATTCAAGTTATGTGGCTGTTTGAAAATCACTAAATCTCACCTTCTCTTACCACCGAAATTCTTGTGGATCCTTGATGAATTTGCGAGCTGCGCAAACCTTGGTGGTAGTCGGCACAACAAAGGTGGTAGATCAAGGGAAATCAAAGTCACAATGCATTCTGAACAGAGGTCTATTTGTGGAGCTTGGAGGGTTATTTATGCGGTATGCAAACTGAAACTTCAAGCTATTATCAAGTTAAGTAACAATCCAACCAAGATAGCAAAGTCGAGTTGCTGAACTAAAACCAAATGAAATGTCAAATGTGTTTAGCAACTCACGCACAAAAATGGTGGAACTTGTTGCAGCCAAGGAAATGAGCTAAACTATTAATTTCAGCTCAAGAACAAAGCTCAATGCTACACAAGTTATGGAGAGACGCTAGCTGACTGTTCACATAAATCGAGAGGGCTACAAGATTTGCACAAATGTTGAATTTATGAGAAACTAAAACTATATATGAGCAAGTCAATCAATGTGGTGATCTCAACACTTAATCTTTTTCTTTTGATTCTTTTGTTTCACTTTTTTTTTGTTTTGCTACTAAGATCAACACATCAGACTGTATATAACAATGAAGTATTGATGTTCAAATTAATGTTTAGTTTTAGCAAATTGCAAAGCCCTTAAGCAACAACCTACAGCTAGTCTCAATACGTTCAAAGTTTTCACAAAGGATAATATGGTGTACTACTGATATGTACTAAACTTGGTGTACATAAAGGATAAACCGATACACGAGATTTCAATTTCAGCACAATCTAAAATTTCACCAACACTAGTAACTGAAACTTTTGATGGCCCAATTATTAAACCACTTTATGATTCACAACTTGAGCACCTAATATTTTGATAGCACTTCAAATAAGCTTTCCAACGAGCTCAAGAACACTAAAAACAGATTTTAGATGCAAAAGTTATGCTTGTTTTGGTGTATGGTGGCTAAACTTTAAATCTGAGCGCAAAAATATTTCAGGATAAAAGTTGACCTGAACAAGAACAAAAGAACGAATGGGAAAACACAAATCCTGATGGGGAACAAATGGGAGAATAAATCAGAGGTGGAATACGGAGGGAAACATAA
Source organism: Eleusine indica (assembly GCA_030378355.1). Classification (NCBI taxonomy): domain Eukaryota; kingdom Viridiplantae; phylum Streptophyta; class Magnoliopsida; order Poales; family Poaceae; genus Eleusine; species Eleusine indica. Next base: position 23,794,230 of record CM059500.1, read on the forward strand.
AGATTCAGCAACCAAACTCGATCTATTGGACTGAAACTTGACAAAACTCACTGAAATTTCAAATCAGGTATTAGATAGTGGAAATTTTTGGTATTTTTATTTTCAGACAGTAAACAAAGGTGGATACAAAGGGTAAAGATCCTACCAAGGAAACCGTAGCTCTGAATACCAAGATGATGCGGGGGCTTGCCCGATCTTCTCGTCGTAGGATATAGGGATAACATGACTCGGGAAACCTGACGAGTCGATGGCAACAACAGCCGCTAGAACAGCCACCTGTGACAAATTATTTCGCCCAACAACACGCTTTGGTCGATGCCTAACTTGAACCATGTAAAGGAGAGGTGATGCTCTTGTAAATCACAAGGAAACACAAGAACAAGTGGCAGAGAAAACTCTCAATCCTCAAGGGAGCAATAATGGCACAACCGTAAGGACAAGAGCACTTGACTTCTCTATTTTTCTGAGTTTAATTCATGGTTAGGGTTTCCAGCAGGTACACAAGTACTATTTATACTAGGAACATCACTCCTAGTTGGGCCGGGAGTCTTGCTAAAGAGCCCAACTCGAAATACACAGATTTGGAATAGTTTGTAGGTCTCTGAAACAGACTTTACCAAACTGAGCATAACTCTTTCCGTAGAGGTCCAATGGATGTGCCATTTCTTGCATATGAAAAATACACTTCAAGAGGTTTCCATCCATGTATAATACTTGGGGTTGTACCGCTCAAAATGATATAGAATTTGTCATAAAGTTGAAGGACATAATCTGGACATCAGCACATCGATTTCAATTGTCCCTCTTTGGCATCAAGTGACCACCACATCTTGGATCTGTGCTTCAAACTTGAGGACAAGCCCACATTAGGTAGTACATGACTATTACGAGAGGCATGTTCACAATTATTAAGGAAAAGATTCACCTCATGTTGTAATTGTATCGCTTTGGCTCGAGTCATTGGTCTCTCATAAGTGTAGTCGTGATATTGAACATCTTGTTCAATATTTGTCAATGGAATGTCATGATAGATGTCCTCATCAGACCAGCTCACAAAAGCTATCGCTACGAAAGAACATGGAGGGCAGGTTTGAGGAGTGTCTTCATCGGCCACTTGGAAAGCAGGCTTCCTTGATTCATCCATGGAATACAAGAAGCATGCATTGCACAAGAAAGAATAGGAAGAGAAAAGTCAGGAAGAATGGAAATGACAATTTGTGAAATTTGCTATGGATCAGCACCATAGTTGTTTTGATGTTAGTGGTCTATGATCTATAGCACCAACCCTCATACCCGAGTTAGAAGCCATGTCAGGCGGCACGTCTGCTAGATAGGAAGACGTCATTGAGGATACTCCTTGTGAGATGCATGTCCCATTCAGTTACAAGGGAAAGATCATAAAGGTCGCTACTGGTATGGCACGTCTAGAAAGGACTATCTACAACATGGACATTCCTCTCAGGTATGTGAGAGTCTCTGTGTTGGAGATAGTTCAAAGATATGAGGACAATGAGATAGAATGCCCAATATCTGAGGCGGGGATAGAAACACTTCAATAGGCTATCAACTCTTTTATTCTATGAAAATGACATGATGTTATCCTCTCCACGCCACAAGCCTCTCCAATCCCATTGTCTGGTCACGGGTCATTCCATGAGAGCCAGCCACATACAAGGGATCTAGTTGGTCAATCGTCTCCTATGTCCGGGGAGCTTTGGGCAACTAGATCCGACAAGATCCTTCTGAACCCGTAGCTGAGAAAGAAGTGGTAGAACAAGAGTTGCTTCAGTGTGGAGCTGATAAAGGTGGGGACATAGTTAATGTCAAGACTGCTCCTCTACCTCCTCAAGAGACATCCAGGCCCCTCATCCCTAGGACTATTACCGGTTTTAACAATGACCCAGACAGTCAAATGTAGACCAATGTAAGTAAATACTTGCAGCGATGGAGGAAGTCACATAAGTGAGTTGAAGATCCCCGTAAACCTGTATCATATGATAACGATATTTTCAAGGACCAAGATGAAGATTTGGACTTCCTCGTATTCAAGTTTGGCAAGCCTCTTATCTCAAAACGTATGTACTTGAACCTTCCTTGGGAGATGCGGAAGCTCCACGACTGGTACATGCAGGCATGCAAAGAAGGAGTGGAATTTATCCTTGCAAAGTTCCATCACATATATTCACTGATGAAGGCGATAACAACTTACTAGGGCTATATTTTGATGATATCCACCAAATGTTCTGGCTTGAAAAGATGGATGTCACCTTCCTATTTTCAAACATATTTCTAGATACTAATGCTAATTAAATGATGAAAATTGATTATTTTGTAGAATGAATTCCATGTTAAAAACAGGAATATTCAAGAAAAGATTGAAAGGTCGTATACCTCAACCCAACGTTGATAAATCAAGGTGCGATCAACCCCCAGATAAATACGGCCGATCTTATGTACAAGGACAAGACACGAGAAGAGCTGAAAAGAATGCAGGACCTCACAATAGCTGCTAGGTCTCATGTTGCAACTTATATTTTTAACTCTTTCATAAAGTGGCAAGATAGAGAATGCATTATGGCCCTCTACAACTTCAGGTAAGTTAAAATATTGTCTTGTACTCTATGTGTTGCCAATGAATGGAATACTAACTATTTGGATCGTTTTTGAAGTGACCATTGGATTACTCTTTGCCTCATACCGAAAGAGGGGTATATGCTCATGCTCAATAGTCTTGACATGGACAAAAGTGGGTACAGTGATATCGTGTGCGTCATAAACTAGTAAGTTAGTCACATATAATAAAATTTATTGACATAGTTAGATTTCATCTAACGCTGCGCTATTGTTGATCGAGCAGTGCTTACGAGAACTACGCCACCGTACACAAAAAAAGGCTATGTACTTCCATCATAGATTTTGGGTAGGGCATTTATGTTGCTAATATACATAGTGATCCTAAGATATTATCTATAATAAAATTTATTTTGTCTATTGTAGAGTGCTATAAACAAGTACTTGCTAGCGTACATTATGGCTACTACGCGTGTTGTTTCACAAGTAGCGCTTCAAAATATTTGGAAACCCTCGTCAAAGAGTCTTGTGAAGAGGTATGTTGATTTCATTTATGTTTAACTTGCATTCTTGTTAACAATTCAATCAGTCTCTATTACTAATTGTTCACAAATGTTGCCTGCAACAAAGAAGAAATGGGAGGAGACTAGAAAGGGGGGTTGTCTCTCAAGAGAAAATCCATTTGAGCATGAATTCAATGTACCAAATTGTTGCTCACTTGTGTCGTTTTCTTCTTAGGGAGGTGATCAACCCACGAGCTAAGTTTTTTGATGAAAAGGGAATCCTAGCTATGAAACATAGAACCCTTTGTGAATGGGTGGCTCGAAACAACCATACGAGCCGGTGAGAGATGAGGAAACATAAAATTATGAGTTAGACTTTGTATGAACATTTCATTGGTTCTTTGTACCCGTTTGTGGATGTTTTATGATTTCAAGTGGTGAATGTATTGTTGATAAGAAATGCGCATGTTGTGATCTTGTATGTCTGTGTATGCTATGTTTGTTCACTGTGTAGGGTGTAATCTGTAAATTATTTTCTATTTTTTTTAAGAATGAAATGTAGTAGTGGGTCATGTTGTCAGCCGCCACAAAAGATGGAACTAGTATCGGTGGCTTGAAACATGAACCGCCGCTAGTGAGATCATTTATAGCGGTGGTTGATATTGTCAACCGCTGCTATGAACACATCTATAGTGGTGGGTCAGCAGGACCGCCGCTACAAATTCTAATTATTAGCTATGGAAGCATAGCGGCGGTACTCGTGTCTGCCGCTAATAACCGGGTTTGACCCGCCGCTATAGTGCCTGTTTCTTGTTGTGTCAATTTCAAACCACCACTTATATTTCTGTTTCTTGTTGTGACAATTTCAAACCACCACTTATATTTCAGAGGACAACTAGTCAAATACAATGAAAATCACTTTTGAAAATTGAAAAACAATGGCCTTTGACGCCTTATCTATATGAAAAACTCATTTTTGAGTAACCTCCACATTCTCTGACATGTTGGGCCATTCAGGTAGATCTCTTCTCTTCAGATAAATAACTTGGCACAGCTGATTGTTATTTTTTTAACAATTTTTAAAATTGCAAAACATTCAAATTTATGTGAATATGAACATTGTGTATAAATGCTCGGGCAATTTTTCTAAATCACCAATAAGTTAAAGTAAATGTATGTCTGGGAAATCAAATAATTACCTTTCATATGATTTGGATCTAAAAATTTCTCAAGCCTGCAAATTTTTAAAAGATAAATTTGGTTTAAACATTAGTAGTTGGAATGTTCCCTCCAAAAATCTCCTATGTACGTGTACTGTTCCCTCAAAAATTTTAGCATTTTGTATCTAAATTTCCATCACAACCCGCCAGATTAGCCTAAAGCAATGCATGTTAACTTGTCGGTCCTCCACTTTCCCCCAAAACCCCACACCTTTGTCACAGCCTGACAGGCGGCGCAGAAGACAGGCGACGGTTCTTCCTTCTCTGCCCTACCATCTTCCCGGCTCGCAACCATGGGACCTGTGTACCAGCCCCGATCCGCCGACGCCGGAGCAGGCGCACGACGTTGTGGCCCGCCTTCTCCTCTGCCCGAAACCAGAGCTGCCGCACGACGTCGAGGCCCACCTTCTCCTACGACTGAATCCAGAGCTGCCGCCGCTCGACGTGGGATCGCAAGATTCACAATCGAGGAGGCCGATATTCTTGAATACGATGACTTGTCTTATCCAGAAGCTATTGGTGCGTATCCGCCTGAAACATCTGTCAATCTTTCAGTCTTTCTTCAATCTCGCAAAATCTATCAATCTCACATCTATTATTGCACAAACGGCTAGAATTATACAAATTTGTTGTGGTACATTGAAAAGATTAGCGTCATTCAAAGTCTGTTCTTGCTAGCCAAGTGCATGCGAACATGCCTCTCTGTGTTGTGCGAACTGGGAGAAAGTGTGAGGAGTTGAACAAGTGATTCAGGTTAAAAGAACAAGTATATTGTACTATATATGCCACCAAGCTGTGAGCAGTACTTATGCGTTATGCCTAGCTTCATTCATTTTTCCTTCTGTGATTGTTGCGGTAGTCAGCAAAACTGTTTACTGGTTGGACAGCCACCAAAATATAGTTGCATTAGAACATTGGGTAAGCAGGTGACCTGAAATTAGTGGTAGACAGTAACATACTGATCATTGCTCGTTGGTAGTCCAATTTCCTTTGATCAGGCGGCAGTTACTGCCCTGTTGTGCATGGCCAGGCAAGTAAAGAAACATTTCGTTTCTGCATATGCATGCCATGGTTCAATAGCAGGAAAGAACGTGCTACCTAGCTGAGGTGACAGTTTATTGGCCATTGGACGTCCAACGGCGATGTCATCTTTCTTCTCCTTCAGTTGTACCTGTGCTAGTGCCATGAATAAGAAAGCAAAATCCTCTAATACCGTTGGTCTGTTTATTTCCTTGATGCACCTACTACTTCTTTTAAGCCAGAGTATGTTTTAGATACTCCACTTGTTATAATGTTTGGATTTGTAGCTGAATGCAATTTTTCATTTAACAATACTTGTGCTACTAAAATTTTTCTTTTAATGTTCTGCCTACTAGTAAGCTACTTCACCTTTACTGATTTGTTTTTCACACACTAGTAGTACTAGTAGTTGGCATATACTTATAGAACTCATTTGAACAGTCGATCTCTATTAAATTGTCCAGTACTTATGCTATTACAAATTTTGCTTTTTTAATGAGAAACATATTCCTTCTTTCTTAATATTCTCATCAAGATGGCATAACTTATTTTTCCCCTCACATACAGTCCCACAATGACTAGTGAAATGTGGAAAGTAACCATCCAATGCAAGGGAGTTAGAGAGCGCATCATTGAGACGACTCTTGACAAGTGTGTAATAACATTTGTCAACTTAATACATTTCAAAGAGCAGCTGGGTTACTATGCACGGGACTTCTTCTACTACAAGAAGATCTGTGGACTTGATGTAGCAACTCTGCTGGATATTGAAATAAGGCAAGAAGTAGAGATCATGGTTGAGGAAGTATTTGCTGAAAGGGGACTTTGGTTGTTACTTACAAAAGATCCTGAACCTGAAGGCCTTGTCAATATTAGTCCCCTAAAGCGTCTGAGGGAGAATGAGTCTGATGATGACGAGGAAGATGAGACTTTTGGCTTTGATGAATCAGTTGATCCATATAAAAACTGGCTTTGAGATTTACAATAAGAAGAATCTGAGAATGATATATATGCTGGTTCTACAACACTAACGACATGTATCTAGAACGGTACTCTCTACCGACATAATTATGTTGCTACCTCGCAGATCTACACGATGACTACAGGGATGAAACAATAAAAACCTGGGAGAACTTCGTAAGTCTTTCTTCCTTTTGCTTCTCATTTCTTAGAAAACTTGAGGCGCTACTAAAGTTTAAGCATGTTTCATTTTTACAGTGGCTTATAAAGCTTAAATTGCAAATAATCCACCCAGAGCAGTATAAGAGGAGAGCAATGGTAGCAGCGAGACAACTGCATCAGAATGGCCATCGCATGCTAGGAAAAAAAAGAAGCTAACAAAAGGTTCTAAAATCATCATACCCTTTTATTTCTAACAATGTGTATAATTTGTGGCAAATAACTTTGGTACCAGTCCATATTCTAGGTGCATATGTGACAAGTTTTTGACACTTTAGTTATTGCCGTAACATTCCCAACTATATTTAATAGTAGCACTATATTTTAACTTTATTTCAGTGATCTGTACCAATCTTGCTCTGTGCATGTTTCTGCTGGTTATTTCATTGTTGCTCATAATAGGATGATCTATTTCAGTGCATTGTTAGATCAGATTTTATCGGGCGTCGGCTCACTTTTCTCATGTGAATGTAAATAGGTGGCAAGGAAATTGGAGGTGGTACCTTGAAAGAAAGGCTTGGCTGCAGTAAACAAGAGATTGAAGAATCAACAACATAAACTGAAAATGGATTTTTCTCTAAATCTGGGTGGTCCATGTGGAGATAATAGACACATTTGTGGATGAAATAGTTATGTTTATGAGGTTAAAGACCCCGTTAATTGGTGTTAGACATTGGAAGGACGTTAAGGATAATGTCAAGAATGCAATCGCAGACCATGTAATGGTATGTTAGATATACGTCACTTGATACATTCGGTGCAATGTTTCCTACGTCTTTCAACAACTACTACTCACTTTATTCACATTATATGTTTTGATGTTTTGTTTCTAACAGAGTTTGTGGGACATTGAGAACAATGAAGAAACAAGGCAAAAGATATGAAAGATTGCCAAAGAACGCTTTAAATGTTGACAATCCACTTTTAGTGCTACATATAAGGCATACCCCACCTATGACTTGAGGATGAAAAATAAGCGTAAAGACTTAGATATTGCGGAGTGGCATTATCTGATCCTGTATTTTGGATCCAAAGAGTTCAAGGTTGTTGACGGTAACTAAGTACCAAATTCATCCATCAAATACCTACATAAAACTATAAAAGTAAACAACTAACATAGTGGTAGGAGTTTATTACTAATGAATTCCACAGGTATTGGTGAATATTTTCTTGCAGATGATTTACCCACGTAATTAAGAGAAAATCCATGTCACAAAGGGAGAAAGCACACTTCCGGCCAATCAGAGCGTAACACAAGGATCCACGGATCTATAAACAGAGCAAACCGACGTTCCACGGGGTCTCACGGAGATAACCAATAAAGGGATCCAGCTATCAGTGCCCTTAGTATATGTTGGCACTTTCGAAGTGCCCCTTTTATATGTGAATATTTTCCCAATTAGAGCATAATTGATACTAATTTAGCCTATTTACCTGTGATATTGTCTATATATTTGTATATGCGTTGTTTTGGAGCTTTATTGTAGAAACAGGTAAAATTGGTGATTAAAGTGATGATGGAGAGGACAAGAGTTCAGAACCGACGAAAAACACTGAAGAAGCTCAGTGCGCCGATCGACGCAGTCCATGAGCCGGTCAACGCAAGAGTGTTTTGGCCCACAGAAGTGACCGAGGCCCATTCCACATGTTTATGGAAGTTTATCTGCGCAAGATACTTGAAGATATTTGCCTAGAAGATTTATGAAACTTTAAGATCTCGACATGCAGTACAAGACTTTATCTCGAAGGAAAAGGCCCACATGGCAGCTGTGGAAGACAGAGGAACCGACTCGGAGAAGAAACCAAAGAAGACACGGCTTGCGTCGATCAGCTCAATCCTGTGTCGATCAGTGCAACCGTCTTATTTGCTAGAAACCGAGCCCTTTACGAGTAGAACCCCTATAAATACTTGTAAACCCCGGCTGCAGAAGGAGGAGAGGCGACAGAGGAACAACAAATCTCTAGTTGAGTTTCAAGAACCATTGGAGTTAAGAGTTGATCCGTCAAGGTAGGCCATCTTGACGGGGATGAATCTTACTCTATGTATCTCAAGGATGATTGAATATGTTGATGATGGTTTTGGTGATTTGTCTATCTTGATTCTATAATCATGCATGTGCTTATTTCAATTGCTTAGTTTCAGGCTAAGTAAGTTGATATTATCTTGATCGTGGTAATTAGGATAGTATTCGGACATTGTATTGATTATGGTTGCTTGATGATGCTAGTAGTGTGGTTTAGCGGTGACAGCAGTAAGCCTGCGCAGCACTATTGGATAGTTGAGTAGGGTAAGATACTCGCGCGATTAAGGGTTTCCTCTCGGCAGTGATAAATCGGGAGCCGCTCGGAAAGCAGGGTGGTCTTATTCATTATAGGTTTTTATTGATCTATGTAATTACCCATTATGATGCTATTTAATTAGACTTTCTGGTTACGATCTCTCTAGTAGATATCTGGTTACTCACTTAACAGCCTAGGCTTACAAGGCATCTGGCGCACTTTGGCTTAGATTCATTAGTGTGCCGATCGGCTGAACTTTCGCGCTGATCGGCGTAACGATTCACTAGTGTGCCGATCGGCTCAACTCCCGCGCCGATCGGTGCAATGACAGATTGGCTTAGATTCATTAGTGTGCCGATCGGCTCAACTCTAGCGCCGATCGGCTCAATGACAGATTTACTGTCTGGCGCACCTTTGCGCTGGCCAGTCTCCCCCTCATACAACCTAAACTCGACAGTAGCCTTGACTAGATCTTTTACTGTTAACTTTGTTTAATTATCCCTAAGGTCCTAGTGGATTCGATAAACCTTGGAATACTCAATTCAAGAAAAAAAGTGCTACAATCGTACACTGTCCTCTTTGCGGTATATAAGTGGGTGCGTAGGTACGACCAACAGTATACATTCCACCATTCGTGAAGAAATCATTGCCGCACAGAAGAATGACATTGGCATGAACCATATCCGTCAAAACATTAAAAAGGGTAGGGCAAAATGTTTCATCCAAGACTCGGATGGTACCCTGTGGTTCAATAACCGTTTAGTAGTACCGAAAGACTTTGACCTTTGACGGAAAATTCTAGATGAAGCGCATCACTCCAAGTACTCTATTCACCGGGGTTGTAATATAATGTACCAAGATCTGAAAAAGATTTTTTGGTGGACAAGAATGAAGCGAGAAGTTGCTCGGTATGTTGCAGAATGTGATACCTGTCAGAGAGTTGAGGCTGACCATTTAAAACAAGACGGATTACTTCAACCATTAAGCATTCCTGCCTGGAAGTGGGAAGACATCAACATGGACTTTATAGTTGGGCTCCCTCTCACTTCGCGTAAGCATGATTCAATTTGGGTCATTGTGGATAGACTCACAAAGTTTGCTCATTTCTTACCAGTCAATAATACATACAAGATGAAACAATATGCAGAATTATATATATCAAGAATATTATGCCTTCATGGAGTACCTAAGACTATTATTTCGGATAGAGGCTCGTAGTTCATTGCTCGTTTCTAGGAACAACTGCATGCATCTTTGGGTACAAATTTGATTCGGAGTTCTGCTTACCATCCCGCTACCGATGGACAAACAGAGCGTGTCAACCAAATCTTGGTAGATATGCATAGAGCATGTGTCTTAGCACATAGTGGTAACTGGGATGAGTACCTGCCCTATGCTGAATTTTCGTATAACAACAGTTACCAGGAGAGTGTAAAAATATCGCCATTTGAAGCACTCTATGGTCGAAGTTGTAGAACCCCTCTGAACTGGTCCGAACCTGGAGAAAGAGTAACATTTGGTCCCGACCTTGTAAAGGATGCCGAGGAAGAGGTTCGTACCATTCAGGAAAATCTTAAAGCTGCAAAATGTCATCAAGAAAAGTATGCCAACCGACGATGTAGACCACTATATTTCACTAAGGATGACTACATCTATCTTCGAGTGTCGCCTATAAAAGCCATCCAACATTTTGGAGTCAAGGGAAAATTAGCTCCCCGTTATATTGGCCCATTCAAAATCTTGGAGAGATGTGGACAAGTAGCCTACAAGCTGGAACTACCTGCTAATCTATCTAGAGTTCACAACACCTTTCATGTCTCACAACTGAAACGATGTCTCAAACCCCCAATAGATGTTGTCTTGGAAGAGTATGATCACCTTCAACCGGACTTCACATACTCCGAACAACCGATAAAAGTCCTTGATGAAAAAGAACGCGTAACCCGCAAAAGAACAATCAAATTTAATAAAGTGCAATGGAGTAATCACTCGGAAGATGAATCCACTTGGGAATCTGAAGAATTTTTTAGTACTCAGTACCCGGAATTTTGGTTGTCATTAGCAGGTATATTTTGACCTCCGTACATCCCTCTAGTTGCCTTGTTCATAATCTCGGGACGAGATTTCTTTAAGGAGGGAGGACTGTGACACCCAGGTGTCTCTTTTCTACTTAACAAGTATAATGCTCACAAAAATGTAATTTAAGTGGAGTATGAAGTGTTAAGTTGGAACTCAAATTTAAATAATTACAGTTAATTAAAAACCCTGCAACCAGGGTCATGAAGCAACTTAAAAATTTCTAATAGAACATATGGCAAATAATTCTATCCCCAGCAATATAAAGATAAAAAAAGAATTTTATAAATTAATTGAGAATTTTAGCTTAAATACAAATACCCCAAATAATCAATTTAACCTTAAGAACCTATTTAATGCAAATATTAATTTTTAAATATTAATGATGCAAATTAGAATTTGTCTTCACTAAGTGGTTACAAACATCATAAATAACCAGAAATGGGGCATGGCCAAGTTGTAAGGCAACGTGTTTTGGTCCCGTTACTCGGAGGTTCGAATCCTTCCGTACCAGATTTATTTTCATGAAATGAAAGATAGAATCGTATTGTGCCCTGCACGACACAAAAACGTACTAAAGAGAATAATTAGTTCTTATGAAATCTTAGATTAGATGTATTTCTAAGGATTCTTTTTCTTTCTCAAAAAACAAAATTAAGTGTCAAGTCCAGTCAAATTGAATATCTTTATTCAATTTATTAATAAGTTTGGTCTATCAGGCACATTCACATTCAGGATATGCTCCTACTACTCATTACTCATATGTGTTTGTGTTTTGAATATGTGTTTTGAAATTCAAACTTTTTAGATAAACTTTATGCTACATATCCATGAAGTGGGAATTCTTGTAGGATAACATATATTTGACAACTAATGTGAAGAAAAGGGGGCTTCCATTCTACGGATAGAGACTCGATTTTCTATTTTAGGCATTATCTGGTTTGCAAATATCCATTTCCAAATCAATAGAATGTGAGGATTAGAGATAAATTCATATATTCTGTCTACTCGACTTTAGAATTGATTAAAAAACAAAACTTTAGGAGGGAAAACACTGTATTAAAAATCAGACATATCCCTTTCCTTTATGATACAAATAGATTTTTGTTTTGTTGTTTTATTAGTAAAAAAGAGGGGCTCTTCTTTGGTTAAGCAAAAATGATCTCGATTTGTGATTCTTTAAATATCCAGAATAGAATGGATTCAAAAAAATCAAAATTTTCTTATTTTTTATTTTTAGTTCTTTTTGTTGCCTAAAAGAAGAAATACTATAAGTAAAAGCAAACACCTTAATTTTACTTTACACTAATTTTTTACTTTATTTTTTCTTTCTTTTGTTATTCCAGTTATGCAGTCAAAGAACTATGAAAAGTTTATAACTAACAAAAAACTACTAATCTTTTTATTGGCATAGTTTATTTCTTGGAGAAGAGTTGATTCTTCTCATTTCAGGATTGATCATCTCGAGTCCTCTGTTGAGGATGAAAATTCAATAATAAATAAGTCTTAAGTAAACTATTTTATTCCTCTTTTTCAAACTATGTTTCATTCATATGATAGAATATGGGTTTAAATAAATTAGCTTCTTGCAGAGTCTTCCCTGATAAATACTTATTTCTTTTATCCATATTTCTTCCTTTTATCCATATTTCTTCATAGATATAGATAGCAAGTTTGAATTAGTATACAAAACCTATGACTATTCATGATTCCATCCATGTTGGATCAATTCTCGCTACCACTTTGCAATGAAATTAGAGGAATGTTATGGTAAAACTTCATTTAAAACGATGTGGTAGAAAGCAAGGTGCGACTTAAAGGAGATGATCGATTGTGGATTTTGCTATCCACCATTTTCCATAGTAATAAAAATGCTCTTGGCTCGACATAGTCTGTTCTATTTGTCCCGAACCAGTTTGCACTGGGTTGTTTGATAAGTAAATAGTACACGATGGAGCTCGAGAATGAAGAATATAATTGACTTTTTATCAAGGGAAAGAATCTATGGTTAGTAAAAACTAATAAATTAGGCCAACTTTATAAGTCTATCCTTAATATAGAAATTAAATTGAAAGGTTAAAATAAGAAAAAGTCTAATTTTGGAAGATTGAAAAACTTTTTTTTTTTGATTAAAAGTCTATCAAAATCAATCGTTCATATTCAATTTTTCTAGAAGAGGAAAATGCTTTATTGAAGGAAATAAGAAAAAAGAAAGGGTATGTTGCTACTCTTTTGAAAGAAAAAAGAATAGGAATTCCCAAAGTAATGTGTACACCCAAGGATTTCACAAAGATAAAGGATTCCGGAACAAGTGAACATGATTTTCAAACATCTCAATAATAGAATTAGATCAGAATAAGGAATAAAAGTAAATTTGTTCGATGAAATAAAGAAAAGAGTTTAGAGACGACTCAAAAAAATTCGAAGGATTTCTCTTTTGAATTCTGTCAGTCAAAATTAGCCAACTTGGGTCATGAGTATAAATGATATTTGTTTTTTCTTCTATAAGAAAATTAATCCAAGTTATAGTCTAATTACTTGTATTATGGATAAAAATTTGAATCATTTTTCTGAGCCATATGAGGAGAAAACCTCCTATACGTTTCTAGAGGGGCATTGTTTATCTACATCTATCCCAATCATTGCAATTGATGTTTGATCTTGAAGAGAAGGAACAGATCTTCAAAAAGTTGGTTTTTATGATCCAATAAAGAATCAAACTTGTTTAAATGTTCCAGCTATTATCTATTTCCTAGAAAAAGGTGCTCAACCTACAAGAACTGTTTATGATATTTTAAAGAAAGCAGAATTCTTTAAAGATAAAGAAAGAACTTTGAGTTAATTGAAGAACTAAATAAATATAAAATAAAAAAGTAGGGGGTTCATTAATATCCCTTAATTATTTAGACACAATTTGCCTCTTTTTTAATCCTATTTTTTTGCTGCATTTATGTCGTGCCAATCCAACAAAAGCCCTTATTTAATTTGCTTATTTGTATCTAATTGGTTCATTGCAAAATGATGGATCTCCTTCCGTAACTTTCCAATTACGAGTATGAGAATTGAAAGACATGAAAATTCTCAATTCTCTACGGCGTCTAGGAGATAGATATAATATTTTCAGGAACAAGAAAATCAGAAGAATCTTTTTCTCTATTCACAACCATTCTGCGTCTTTGACTTGTATTAGTCTCTTTCCTTCTTTAATGCAATAGCTATAGTTTGATCTAGAATCCATTTCTCAAAGTAATGGAAACCATTCTCTTATAGAAAATGGTTCGAAAATCGCTATTCCACGTTTTAGGTTTAGGTATTGTGAAAAGTGATACCTATGAAGATCGTGCATTTCAGTCACATTCAGATCCATTTTTCGAGTTCATGATATAACCAAATTGGATGGATCTTCCACCCATTTAGCTAAGAAAGAATAGATGTGGAGGTGGATAATAGATCGATATGAAGATCATGAGCTGCCCCATAATGAAACCACCAGTAGTCGCGAATATCTCCTTCTTCCCTAACCCAAGATTTGAGAAAGAAGATCTAAGATGGATCTATGTAGAATGTGGTCAGAAATCCATAATAGAGTCCGACCACAATGAACGAATTAATTATCCTCATCGAGAAACTTAGACTACTAAGTAGAAAAGATTTGAAAATCATGGCATGGGTCTCCTTATTTTCTTTCTTTAGAGTGTTCTATATGCACAATTTCTCGATGTTTTGATGAGAATTTCTTGACTTTCCATATATAGAAAGAGATAGACTATAAATGGTATCTCTTATGTCAATAAGACCAAAGGGATGGATATTAAATGATAGGAAGTGCTAGGAAGTGAAATGGAATAAATAGAGCCATGGTTTGCAATATGTGATGAGTAATTGACTTGGGATGATTTGGTGTTTGAGTTAAAATGCGAGTTTTTGAGGATTGCATGAGTTTGTTCTTAGCTATGGTTATGACTAACCGGAGTTGGTGAAGATATTGGAGATATTGCAGGAGATTGGGAAATGTGTTTGCTTGTCTCATGATGTGTAGGTCAATGGAGTCAACTTGGCGGTCAACGATGAGAGGATCGAGCACAAGTAGGGGACCTAGGGCCAGACGATCAAGAGGCTGGGTGGAGTCAATGGTGATCCATACTGTACACGTGGAGAGGCAAGAGGCACGGACGGTTTCGTGGATGAGCCTCAAAACTGTGGAGGTGATGAAGACGGCGTGTTGACCAAGTCAAGGCAAACGGGATGCCGGTGCAAGTGGCAAGGGGGCCTAATGGAGCAGGACCGGGAGAGACTTGCCGGTGGTCAGGATCGCGGGACAAGGTGACACACGTCGACATCAAGAAGTCGCGCTTTGAGAAGCGTGCAAGGCGGTTTCTCGGTTTGGGCCTCAAAACCGGTGGCAGCAATCGGTGGTGCACGTGGCACCATCACAGAGCTTGCGTCGAGGTGAAGCAAAGACGTGAAGGGCCTGATGGTGTTCGGGCGAAGGAAAAATAGTTGGACGGTTTTGCCCCTGGTGGTAGGTGGCAATGTATTGTAGGTCAAGGGTAGAGTTTGTCTTAGACCCTAGGCCTATATAAGGAAAGGTAGGGCTGGTGAGAGATGCAAGTCTCTTCCCATTAGTCTTGTTCTAGGATTGAGCTTCATGCTATAGAGGAGAGAAGAGAGTGTGTGAGAGACAAACTTTTCTCTTCTGAATTATTAGAGGAAGAGGGTGGTTTCCTAGCCATGTATCCATGAATCTTGGATGCAAGGATCAATGATACGAGATTCAATTTGGTGCTCAAGATCTTCTCTTCTCCCTAAATCCCGAATTTCTCTTTTTCTTTATTTTCGGAGCTATTTTCGTGGGAATTTTTGGTCTTATTTTTGGGGCAAAATTCTTGGAGATCTTGGTGCTATGATGAGCTAGAACATTCCTATATTGGTCATTGACCAAATCAAGCGCTCTAGCACCTTTAGTTTTAAAGATTTCTCAAGTTCCCCTTTTTATTGTTCTTGTCATGAGATCTGAAATTCATGATGATTTCTTGAGCCATTTGAGTGGATCATGTTGGAGGAAGGTCACAATGACCTGAGGATTCCCTAGTCCAAAAATCACACGTTTTGGAGATCATTTGGTTTAGTTTTGGTGAGATTTTTGGGAGATTTGCGATAATTTTCTGTTCTGTCAGGGGTCGACCGGCACTGCCAATCACCTAGACCGGCACTGCCGGTGGGTCAGTACCCCGATCGGCACTGCCGGTGGCTTGGGTCCAAACCCCACATCAGCACTGCCGATGAACATGACCGGCACTGCCGAAGCCTGTGATCGGTACTGCTGATGGTAGTCCAGAGTGATCTGTTTTGCATACTTTTCTTTGGTAGTCTTTTGTCCTAGCTGTTTTCTTTTGCTTCTCTTATTTTCTTCCGCTGGTCTTAGTCATTCCTAAGGTTAGCACATCAAGTTGGTGTGTCTGACCTTGGTGACTTACTTTAGGGTTGGGTTTCGTTGAAATTGGGACATAGGCCATGTTCTTGTGATGAATTTTAATTGGCTCCCATTCACCTCCCCTCTGGTCGCCTTCTCGATCCTTCATCTATTCACTACCATTCTACGTCTTTGACTTCTATTAGTTTCTTTTCTTCTTTAATGGAAGAGCAATAGTATGATATAGAATCCATTTCTCAAAGTAATGGAAACCATTCTCTTATAGGAAATGGTTTGAAAATCGCTATTCCACCTTTTAGGTTTAGGTATCGTGAAAAGTGATACCTGTGAAGATCATGCATTTCAGTCACATTCAGATCCATTTTTTGAGTTCATGATATGACCACATTGGATGGATCTTCCATCCGTTTAGCTAAGAAAGAATAGATGCAGAGGGATTTGAACCTCCGACACCATGGTTTATAGCCACGTGCTCTAATCCTGTGAGCTACAGGCCCACCCCGTCTCCACTGGACCTTTTCCCGGGGGTACCCCCAAAAGGAACCTTCTTCTCCTCAGCCATTTCATTTTAGGTTAAGAAGATGGGAAAACGCCTTTCTCTCTATAAGAACAATGCGTTCTGAGGTATGATGTGGGAGAGAGGGGATATAATGATTGAGGTTTTGAATAAGATGACCTTTGTATTTTGGATTTGGATCCTTTTCGTATTTCAAAATAGTGAAAAAGTCAAATAAGAGGTGTTAAGCTTTTTATCATTCTGGCATCGAGCTATTTTGCTGCAGGACCTCTCCTACAGTATCGTCACTACAGTAGAGTTTAACCACCAAATTTGGGATGGATTGGTGTGGTTTCTCCATGCCTAGGACACCAGAATATCAAACCATGAATGAGAAAAGGCATGAGAGAAATATTGGCTAGTAATTGTGAAGCCCCAATTCTTAACTGGAAGGGACACCAAAGGACTCTACCCTCCCTCTTATTTATCCAAGAGATGGAAAGGAAGAGTTGAACCATGAAGATAGATGGCAAGTGCCTGATCGATTTGATCAGGTCGTGTAGAAAAAAGGTTCAAATCGTTTGTTTGTTAGGATGCCTCAACTGCATACATCACTGCACTTCCACTTGACACCTATTTAAACGGCTCTTCTCGCTGCTACCTTATCCGATTTTCATACTTCTGTCGCTCCATCCCCGTATGGGTGGAGAACCCATCGCTGTCACGGCTGTGTGTAAGGACCGAAGGCGTACTGAGAAGGGGGGGGGGGGTGAATCGGTAGCCGACCACAAATTCAAATACTTCGGTTTCACACTACTAGAACCTAACAATTGTTGCAACCTAAGCAATTCTAGTAGGCCAAGACCCTACACATGCTAGTGTTCATGATGAGTATACAATACGGAAGCTAAACACACTAGCCTATACAAGCCACAAGTCACCCTATCAACTATAGCACACAAATGCGGAATAGTAAAGAGGGGTCAAGGAATGCTCATGATTTTTTCCTGAGGTCTCGGAAGGATGGCGCCTTCCCTACTCCTCGTTGGACCACTCCCGCTGGAGTCCCGATCCCTCCTGCCACCAAGTGGAGTTCTCGCCCACGAGCTCGCAATCACTCCCGGAGTGAAGACACAGTGTGCATCACCACTGCCACCAAGCACAAGCTCGCCTACCTCGAGAACTTGTCGGACTCCCGGAGCCAACACAGGCGCTCACTAGCGATGCCCCATTCCCCGGCGGGCTCAAACCGTGTACAAACGTGTGGCGGCGTTCACAACCAATCATGATAGGCTCAATCACCGACACCTAACCGGTCTAGGTCTCACCATAGACCAAGAGTAACAGCCTAGATCACACCCTCAAGGACACCCTAGCGTTAGATGTGCAAGATGCTCAAGTTACTCTCACTAGCACTCTCAAGATATGCGATATCTCCTCCTAGTGCTCTCCTCTTTTCCTCTTGGCTCTCACCAAATGCTCCAAGCAATTCTACAGGCCAAGATAGGTCTCCAAGACCCTAGCAATGAAGTTATATAGGCTTCCAACCTCCAACTAGCCGTTGCTCCATGAAATCTGCCTACTGGGCCTACTGACCGGACTATCTGTTCACTGCGTGACCGGACCGTCCGGTCACTGCAGACTTCCGCACCAACAGCTCTGACCCTGCTAACTTCCCCACTGACTGGACCGTACGGTCAGTTGAACAGACCGTCCGATCTGTTTCTCTCTCCACTCCAGAAACATTTCCAGCGCTACTTCCTCGCTGCCCAAGTCCCAGACCAACTGACAGGACCGTCCGGTCACTAGACCGGACCGTCTGGTGTCTAGGTCATCTGGACTTAACAATTTCCTCGCTGCTTGCTGTAGGCCCCAGACAAAACCTCTTAGTGACTGTACATGATAGGTGTGGAGTGCCCGATCTTTCGGCGAGTGGAGATAACTTTGATTTGGTGGATGTTGACCCTCACGATCCGACTACGACGAGCAAGCCGAAGCGCCAATGCAATCGCTGAACCAACTTCCGGAGGATATTAACCTTGCGGTAAACAAGATCAACCAGATCACGAGGATCAATTCTTACGCGCAATCGAAGAATGAGCAAGAATTAGAGGCGAGCAATCTGATGTATTGCACGAAGGTGGAGTTCTGAATTCACGTCGAGAGACGGATGTATAGCTAAGCTAAACTTAAAACAAAACTCAAAGATTACAAGGGGCGCAGCCCTTGACTATATAGGGGGAGGACGAGGCATCTAGGGCCGGCTGAAGTGGAGAGGCGCGCGGTGGAGAGGGAGTCGTGCGACTTGGGCCACGTGGGCCTTCGGGCAACATCATCCTGGGCCGTCGTTCCTTAGCATCAAAACCGTTTTCAATTCCTGGGCTCGAGCTCTAGTGATTGGGCCCTTGTACGTCGTTGTCTCGTTAGAAGATGGATCCGTAACTCGAGGAGGCGCGACGACGAGAGGTGGAGGCATGACAGCTTGGTTTGGCGCGCCATCTTCCGTCGTCATTATTCGTATGTCGTTGATGTCCTCATCATCCTCCCCTCCTTGAAGTGAAGTCGTCCTCGACGGCAACTCATCATCCTCACCCAAGTATGGTTTCAAATCTGCAACATTAAAACTAGTGGAAACACCAAACTCCATGGACAAGTCAAGAACATAAGCATTATCGTTAATCTTGGTTAGCACTTTAAAAGGACCAGCAGCACGAGGCATCAGTTTAGAACGACGCAAAGTAGGAAATCTATCTTTACGCAAGTGCAACCAAACCAAATCACCAGGTTCAAAAGAAATATGTTTTCTACCTTTACTACCAGCAACTTGATACTTTTTATTAGCAATGGCAATGTTGTGTTGTGTTTCTTCATGCAATTGTTTCATGTGATCAATATGAGCAAGAGCATCAAGATGTGGTTCATCCTCAGCATCAATAGCAAACAAATCAATAGGCGCCTTAGGAACATAGCCATAAACAACCTCAAAAGGACACATCTTAGTGGTAGAATGTGTAGCACGATTATAAGCAAATTCAACATGAGGTAAACAATCTTCCCAGCGTCTCAAATTTTTATCTAAAACAGCTCTAAGCATAGCAGACAAAGTTCTATTTACTACCTCAGTTTGCCCATCAGTTTGAGGATGACAAGTAGTACTAAACAGCAGCTTAGTTCCTAATTTATTCCAAAGAGAACATCAAAAATGACTAAGAAACTTAGCATCACGATCAGAGACAATTGTTTTAGGAATTCCATGCAATCTAACAATCTCTCTAAAGAACAATTCAGCAACATTTGAGGCATCATCAGTTTTATGACAAGGTATAAAGTGAGCCATTTTAGAGAAACGATCAACAACCACAAAAATACTGTCCCTCCCCTTCTTAGTGCCAGGCAATCCCAAAACAAAATCCATCGAAATATCAAGCCAAGGAGAAGAGGGAACAGGCAAGGGCATATACAAACCATGATTACCCAAACGAGATTTAGCTTTTTGACATGTAGTACAGCATGCAGCAAGGCGCTCAACATCACGGCGCATTCGTGGCCAAAAGAAATGGTCGGCCAACACCTCATGTGTCTTGAAAACTCCGAAGTGACCCATAAGACCACCTCCATGCGCCTCCTGTATCAACAAAAGACGAACCGAGCTAGCTGGAATACACAGCTTGTTAGCACGAAACAAGAACCCATCCTGCATATGAAATTTGCCCCAAGGTTTTCCATCCTTACAATGCATCATAATATCATGAAAATCAGCATCATTCACATATTGATCTTTCAAAGCTTGCAAACCAAAGATTTTAAAGTCTAATTGGGACAGCATCATATAACGACGAGACAAAGCATCGGCAATCACATTTTCCTTCCCGTTTTTATGTTTAATGATGTATGGAAAAGATTCAATAAATTCAACCCATTTAGCATGTCGACGTTTCAGATTAGTTTGGGTTCTAATATGTTTCAAAGCCTCATGATCAGAATGAATAATAAATTCACGAGGCCATAAATAATGCTGCCATGTTTGCAAAGTTCTTACTAAAGCATAAAGTTCTTTATCATAAGTGGAATATTTAAGAGCAGCACCACTTAACTTCTCACTAAAATAAGCAATGGGTTTATGATCTTGCAACAAAACAGCACCCAAACCAATTCCACTAGCATCACATTCCAATTCAAACACTTTATCAAAATTAGGCAATTGTAAGAGAGGAGCATGAGTTAACCGTTCCTTTAAAGTGTTGAATGCGTCGTCTTGTGGTGCGTCCCACTCAAATGGCACACCCTTCTTGGTCAGCTCATGTAATGGTGCAGCAATAGAACTGAAATCCCGCACAAAACGACGATAGAAGCCTGCAAGACCAAGAAAACTACGAACCTGTGTGACCGTCGTCGGTTGGGGCCAACTCTGAATGGCGTCCACCTTGCTGCTATCGACCTCAATGCCCTGTGGAGGAACAACATATCCAAGAAATGAAACACGTTGCGTGCAAAAAGTGCATTTTTCCATGTTCCCAAACAAGAGAGCAGCACGCAAAGCATCAAAAACAGCACGCAAATGATCTAAATGCTCATTCATGGATTTGCTGTATATAAGGATATCATCAAAATAGACAACAACAAATATTCCAATGAAAGGCCGAAGAACTTCATTCATTAAGCGCATAAAAGTGCTAGGAGCATTAGACAATCCAAACGGCATAACCAACCATTCATACAAGCCAAATTTAGTTTTAAAAGCCGTTTTCCATTCATCTCCTAATTTCATTCTTATTTGATGGTAACCACTACGCAAATCAACCTTAGAGAAAATTGTGGCACCACTAAGTTCATCAAGCATATCATCAAGGCGTGGTATAGGATATCGATAACGAATTGTAATATTGTTAATTGCATGACAATCTACACACATACGCCAAGAACCATCTTTCTTAGGAACAAGCACAACAGGAACCGAACAAGGGCTGAGAGACTCACAAATGTAACCTT
Organism: Eleusine indica; assembly: GCA_030378355.1. Classification (NCBI taxonomy): domain Eukaryota; kingdom Viridiplantae; phylum Streptophyta; class Magnoliopsida; order Poales; family Poaceae; genus Eleusine; species Eleusine indica. The sequence goes on from CM059500.1 coordinate 23,815,998, forward strand.
TATCAAGCAATGCCTGCACTTGACGCTGAATTTCTTTCGTCTCCTCAGGATTTGTCCGGTACGGGGCGCGATTAGGAAGCTGTGCGCCTGGAATTAAATCAATCTGATGTTCTATGCCACGAATAGGAGGAAGATCCGGCGGCAATTCAGTGGGAAAAACATCTTTATAGACCTGCAAAAGGTTAACAACAGCAGGAGGAATATGCAACATAGGCGCCTCATCTAGTGAAACAAGCATACGAGAGCAAACTAGCGCATAGCAAAGCAGATTAGCATCATGTAATTCATCAAAATCAGCACGTGTAGCAAGCAAGATAGGGTTATTCAATTTGATCTCATGTTGAACAGGTGCAACAGGAGGCGATGTAACCAATTTTGCAGCTTTTGTCGCTCGAGCAATATCATCTTTAAGAACTTGTTCAGGTGTTATAGGATGAATAACAATTTTCTGACCCTTGAACATGAAGGAATAATAATTGGAGCGACCATGATGAACACTATCAACATCATATTGCCAAGGACGGCCAAGCAACAAAGAGCATGCTTCCATTGGAACAACATCACAATCTACAAAATCCGAATAGGCGCCAAGAGAGAAAGGAACACGTACCGAGCGCGTTACCTTTATTTTGCCGCCATCATTGAGCCATTGAACGTGATAAGGATGTGGATGCTTCCTTGTTGGCAATGACAACTGCTCCACCAAGGTCGTACTAGCCAAATTGTTGCAACTGCCACCATCGATGATTATACGGACCGCTCGTTCTTGCAGAATGCCTTTGATATGAAAAATGTTGTGGCGCTGATGCTTTTCCTCCTGAACGACTTGTGTACTAAGAACACGCTGCACAACAAGAGTGGCATACCTGTCGGCGGCACTAGAGTCGACATGAAGCTCCGTATTATCTGCATGATTAGTGGCAAGCATAGTCTACTGAATATCCTCAGAATCACTAGCAGAAGAATACCCACCGTCGTCACGAATCAACATAGTTCGTTTATTTGGACAATCGCGTATCACATGACCAAATCCTCGGCAACGGTGACACTGAATATCACGAGCTCGTCCAGACGACGAGGAGGACGGCACGAACGAGGCAGATTTGGCCGTGGATGGAGCACTCGACTTGGACGTGGTCGAGGAGTGGTCGCGCGACGTGGAAGGAGGTGTCGACCGTGGAGCTGAAGGCGTCTTGGACCCTACAAAAATGTTAGGTCTTGACAAAGATTGTCGATCCTGCACTTCACGTTCAGCTTTACAAGCATATTCAAATAAGGTGGTCATATCATCATAATGCTTATAATCAAGAATATTCTGAATTTCACGATTTAACCCACCCCTAAAGCGAGCCATAGCAGCATCATCCAGTTCAACTAAACCACAGTGAATCATACCCTTTTGCAAAGCTTGATAATAATCCTCTACGGAAAGTGAACCTTGTTGAAAACGCTGCATTTGATTAAGCAAATCTCTAGCATAATATGACGGCACAAAACGATGACGCATAGCAGCTTTTAATGCCGTCCAAGTGGCTGGAATATTATCAGGATATCTTTGTCTATACTCACGCCACCAAAGTAAAGCAAATTCAGTAAATTCACTAATAGCAGCCTTAACTTGTAAATTAGCAGGAATATCATGGCATGCAAATTTTTGTTCAACCTCTAATTCCCAATCAAGATAAGCACCCGGATCATATTTGCCATTAAAAGTGGGAATACGAAATTTTATTTTGGCAAAAGAATCATTAATAGGAACACGTACCCGACGAGCACGACCACGGCGATTGTCGTCGTCCTGCTCGGTGTCGGCGCCGTAGTCACGTGCATGTTGCAACTCCGTGAGCTGTGTCGTCATGGTCCCAAGCTGCGTCGACATGGCCTCAAGACGAGTCATGATCGTCGCGAGCGTGGTGCGGGCAGCCGTATCAGCAAGGTCCAGTTGATCAAAACACTCATTCGACGAAGTGACCGTAGAGTCAAGTCTCTCGTGCATCGTCTTCATGTCGTTTTGTAGACCATCTACCTGTGCCTGGACATCCTGGAGGGTGAGCTCCTCCGACTTCGAGTTGTTTTCTGCCATAGAAACACAAGCAATACAAAAAGCGGGATCCTACAAAAAGAGGTGAGTGGTGGATGAAAAGCTCAATCAAAAAGCTGTTATAAAATTCTTACCCATCCTTACCAAGCACGCAAGCGTGAACTGCAACCACAGGTAAAACCAGTGGAAGATTGGTGGAGCGATTGCGTGGTGAAACAAAAACCTGCTCGTAGTAGAAAATTTGTGGGGCTAGGAGGCTGCACTCAATCCAAGGGTTAGCACAATTCAAACAATAACTGTAAAACTGAATAATGGTGCTAAACGCGAAAAGATTGCTGCCGGTACAAGTGCAAGAGGAAGGAAAAAGAATCAAAACAAGGTGCAGCAAGAACACGTCGCCTGTGTTGCTCGGCCGCTCTTTTTTTTTTCCTCTTTTTTTTCTTTCTTTTTTTTTCTCTTTTTTTCTTTTTTTTTCTTTTTTTTTTCTCTTTTTTTTAATACTTTTTGCTAAAAATATAAACAATGAGACCTCAAATAAGCAATTAAGCACAAGCACTTTTTTTTGAGGCAGGGGTAGAACGGTAATAAAAAGATGCGGCGAGCAGAAACAAACGAAACCGAGCAGGAACAAACACAGGGCGAGGCGAGCGGGTCACGACGTAACCGAGTAGGACTCGATCAGCGAGGCGAGCGGGACACACGAAACCGAACAGAACTAAACACAGGGTGAGGCGAGCGGGTCACGACGTAACCGAGTAGGACCCGATCGTCGAGGCAGTGATTGACCCGGACTCACAGTGCAGTGGGAAAATTTGGCAAGCGAGACGGGGTAAACAGATGCGGCGGAAAGCAAACTGTGGTGGTGAAAACACGCGACACGGTGGAAGGATACGACGATGATAGGAAGAAAATGATGAAACACAGTGTACCAGCAACGATCAAAAGCGAAAGCACAAAAACTCAACAACGCAAATTATTGAACGAAAGTGCAAGGCTCAAAACCGTACTGAGGCAAACTTTTTTTTTTTGTAGTTTTCAGTTTATGTGGACTTGGATAAACTCACCGAGAAACACTAGAATCTGATACCACTTGATAGGTGTAGAGTGCCCGATCTTTCGGCGAGTGGAGATAACTTCGATTTGGTGGATGTCGACCCTCACGATCCGACTACGACGAGCAAGCCGAAGCGCCAATGCAATCGCTGAACCAAGTTCTGGAGGATATTAACCTTGCGATAAACAAGATCAACCTGATCACGAGGATCAATTCTTACGCGCAATCGAAGAACGAGCAAGAATTAGAGGCGAGCAATCTGATGTATTGCACGAAGGTGGAGTTCTGAATTCAAGTCGAGAGACGGATGTATAGCTAAGCTAAACTTAAAACAAAACTCAAAGATTGCAAGGGGTGTAGCCCTTGACTAAATAGGGGGAGGACGAGGCATCTAGGGCCGGCTGAAGTGGAGAGGCGCGCGGTGGAGAGGGAGTCGCGCGACTTGGGCCACGTGGGCCTTCGGGCGACATCATCCTGGGCCGTCGTTCCTTAGCATCAAAACCGTCTTCAATTCCTGAGCTCGAGCTCTAGTGATTGGGCCCTTGTACGTCGCCGTCTCGTTAGAAGATGGATCCGTAAGTCGAGGAGGCGCGACGACGAGAGGTGGAGGCGTGACAGCTTGGTTTGGCGCGCCATCTTCCATTGTCATTATTCGTATGTCGTTGATGTCCTCATCAGTACATTCCGGTCACCGCTGACCCCTCTGTCCAGTCACTTCGTCCAGAAGCTGAAACTCCTTGTCTTCGCTTGACTTCTTTTTCCGGCTTCTCCGAACAGCTCCTTGACTTCTCCACTGTCACCTAGTGTCTGTGATTTCATCGAGCAACCTTGCACATCATCAACTAGACATGACCTAAGAGAAATGATGTAGACCCCCTTGATAGTTCGATTTTTCCTATGGACTCAAAGCCCTAACAATTAGACAAGTGTTCCCAACACTTGCTCCATAGCTTGTCCTCCGCTTTGATCAATCTCCATCAACCATTGGACTCCATCAAGCTCACAAGCCTCCATGCTTGCAGTCATTGTCATCAATCGCCAAGGCAACCATCATCCATATGATTTGTAATAGAGTTTAGAGATGATTCCTGCATAGACAACACTCGTGTAGATATTACGACACAATTTCATAGTTGTCATCTATCACCAAGACATTGATACCTTGGGGATCCAATCATCAATGGTCATGAAGCTTACACTATGACATTGGAGGCTCTACGGAAGTCGGAGGAGAGAGCACTCATCTTGGGGTAGGCTTACCACTTATATGCTTTCAGCAATTATCCTCTCCGCACTTGGCTACCCAGCGTTTACCGTAGGCACGATAACTAGTACACCAGAGGTGCGTCCATCCCGGTCCTCTCGTACTAGGGAAAGGTTCTCTCAATTCTCTAATATCCACGATGTTCTAAACCCAGCTCACGTACCACATTAATGGGCGAACAGCCCAACCCTTGGAACCACCTACTGCTCTAGGTGGCAAATAGCCGACATCGAGGTTCCAAACCTTCTCGTCGATGTGGACTCTTGGGGAAGATCAGCCTGCTATCCCTAGAGAAACTTTTATCCGTTGAGCGACGACCCTTCCACTTGGCACCGTCAGATCACTTAGGCTGACTTTTATCTCTGCTCGACGGGTGAGTCTTGCAGTAAAGCTCCCTTCTGCCTTTGCACTCGAGGACCAATGTCCGTCTTGCCCGAGGAAACCTTTGCATGCCTCTGTTACCTTTCGGGAGGCCTATGCCCCATAGAAACTATTTACCAGAGACTGTCCCTTGGCCCGCGGGTCTGACACAAGGTTAGAATCCGGGTGCTTCCAGAGTGGTATCTCATTGATGGCTCGCCCCCCCCGGAAGGGGGCCTTCTTCACCTTCCACCTAAGCTGCGTAAGAAAGGCCCTAACCCAATCCCAGGGAATACTAAAGCTTCATAGGGTCTTTCTGTCTAGGTGCAGGTAGTCCGCATCATCGCAGACATGTCTATTTCACCGAGCCTCTCTCTGAAGTAGTGCCCAGATCATTATGCCTTTCGTGCAGGTCGGAACTTACTTGACAAGGAATTTCGCTACCTTAGGACCATTATAGTTACGACCGCCGTTCACCGGGGCTTCGGTCACCGGCTTCCCTGTCATTAGTTCACCAACTTCCTTGACCTTCTAGCACTTGTAGGCGTCAGCCCCCATACATGATCTTACGACTTTGTAGAGACCTGTGTATTTGGTAAATAGTCGCCCGGGCCTGGTCATTGTGACCCCCTTTTGCAAGGGGCTCCTCTTCTCCCGATGTTATGAGGCTATTTTGCTGAGTTCCTTAAACAGAGTTGTCTCACGCCCCTAGGTATTCTCTACCTACCCACCTGTGTCGGTTTTGGGTACAGGTACCCTTTTGTTGAAGGTCGTTCGAGCTTTTCCTGGGAATATGGTATGGATTACATACTTCAGCGCCATAGCGTCTAGTATGAGCCTCATGGAGAAGCAATAGCTAGTCTACGGGGTTCATACTTCAGCGCTGCAGTGCTTGGTACTTGGACCTTGGCTCGAGGCATTTTCTCTACCCATTCTTACCCTGAAAAAGTAGGGTCACCTTGTGTCCTTAAACCTATAACCATCTTTTGGCTAACCTAACCTCCTCCATCCCTCCGTACCAACAAGGGGTAGTACAGGAATATTAACCTATTGTCCATCGACTACACCTTTTGGCCTGATCTTAGGCCCTAACTCACCCTCCATGGACGAACCTTGTGGAGGAAGCATTGGGTTTTCGGGGCGTTGGATTCTCACCAATGTTTTCGTTACTCAAGCCGACATTCTTGCTTTCGCTTCGTCGACCCCCGCTTTCACGGTTGCTTCCCTCTAAGGCGGAACACTCCCCTACCGATGCATTTTAACATCCCACAGTTTCGGAAGATCGCTTAGTCCGGTTCATCTTCAATGCAAGGGCGCTTGATCAGTGAGCTATTACACACTCTTAAAGGGTGGCTGCTTCTAGGCAAACCTCCTGGCTGTCTTTGCACCCCCGCCTCCTTTATCACTGAATGGTCATTTAGGAGCCTTAGCTGGTGATCCGGGCTGTTCCCTCTCGACGATGAAGCTTATCCCCCATCGTCTCACTGGCCGACTTTGACACCTGTAATTTTTGGGTCATATCTAGTATTCAGAGTTTGCCTTAGTTTGGTACCGCTCATCAGCCCGTACTGAAACAATGCTTTACCCCTCGATGTGCAGTCAACTACTGCGCCTCAACGCATTTGTGGAGAACCAGCTAGTTGCGGGTTCGAGTGGCATTTCACCCCTATCCATAACTCATCCGCTGATTTTTCAACATCAGTCGGTTCAGACCTCCGCTTTGTTTCATCCAAGCTTCATCCTGGTCATGGATAGATCACCCAGGTTGGGGTCCATAAGCAGTG